>LR989991.1:4842500-9642500 GCA_905147175.2 Nymphalis urticae
ACTTTACGGTAAATCCCACAAAAAATAAAGGCATGTAAAATTATTATCAAAGCTTATAGAATTTTTGGCTAAATTTTATATTTTTTTGTTTATAATTTTAGCGCCTTATTAATTTTTATAAAAAAATGAATTGGACAATTACCTGCTTTTAAACTTTTTTTAACACATTCTAATTCTTAGATAGTTACCAGATAGGTACTTAGGTATTTCTTAGATAGTTCTTAGATATTTTATATTTTAACTAAACTTGTTTTGAGTTAAGCAATCATAACAATTAATTAAACTTAATGTTTTATAAATAAAATAGGTTATACTTAACAACAAAGGCTTTTACATTTTTTTTCAGAATTCAAATCTAGTTCACACAAGTGCTGCGACAGCTGCAGTAGCGGCTGCAACGGCGGGCATGGTGGTGTCGTGGTCGTGCGAGCTCTGTGGTCGACTTTTCGCAACAAGAGATGAATGGAGTGCACATGCCAAGTCACATCTACCGGACACTAAATTGCTTCAAGATAAAATGCAACAGGCCTCACAACATCAGGTTAGCAGAATTATTATATATTTTATTATATCGTCACCTCATAAGATGTTCTTATTAATTCATTACAATGAATGAATTTAAAACGAATTTAACACATTCACAGTCTAAAGATTTTCGTGGGGCTTCGATGAGAGCCCTTTGACTGTAAAAGTGTCAAGGAAAGCAGATTGTGTGTGATTGTGACTTAATTAAACTTTCAGCAGCAAGAAAAAGTTCACCTTACAAATCAAGAAAAACTACAATTACTTCACCATCATAATCAGAACCAGCAAATTTTGAATGGACACGGAATAGCAACAGCCTCAGTATCTACAGCTACTGTGGTGAATGAAGGAGGAGGTGGAGGTGCGTACTTTACACATGGGCACACACACTATGCGCCAGAGCGGCAGCACACGCACGCACACCATCTGTGTCTCATGTGTCGTCAGGAGTTCGCTGGAAAAGCGGAGTTCATGTTCCATGTAAGAGGGCATTTCGAAGGTAAAGTGAGCGATATAGCCGCGGCTGATGTGTTGGCGCGTTCTTTAGTCGACAACTCCGGCCTGTGTACCTGAGCCACGCCTACGCCCATCGGCGCATTTCAGTCAGATGTTTGCGGCAAGGGCGTCTTGCAAGACGACACCATCATGTTGAAATTTTGAGACCTAAGTGATGTTTGTGACGAGCTCGCGCACCTTTTATCCTGATCAGTTCTATACGAAGTGTAGATTTTTCGCCACAAATTTTATAATTAATTGCTGATTTATTGAAAACGAATCCGATATTATTATTTTTTAGTTTTTAGCTAGAACTGGCATGAGTAATTTTCTCACTTGCAAGTAGCAAGTGAGAAAGTTACATATTTGCAATATTTCTTAATGAAGTAATTAAAGTGTAAAACTAGCAATTTATTAAACAGGACACTTATAGTTCTAAAATCTCGTTATAATATGAAATATAATGTTCCAATACATATTGTTTTTATCTGGAAAATACCTAAAATTAAGGTGAAATTAAATTAATTTGGTAAATAAAGAATCCAAAAATATCTTAAACCAATAACCAAATAAAAGGTGAAAGAATAACAGACGTTGAAAATATATCAGTCTTTAACATTTTGTTTGTATCTTATATTTGTATGTATCTTACATTGAATAATGGAATATGTAAAATCTGCGATATAATTCTTTTATCCATTTTTCTCCATTTCTGCCTTTAAAATAATTATTTATTAGACATTTTATCCCGTCATTGATTCGTTTATTTTCTAGGAACATTTTAAAATAAAAATAAATGTGTACATATGTAAAAAAATTATTTATATAATGGTCCAATTCATATTTTTAAGCGTTTAAATCTCGGTTAGTAAATATTATTAGTCACATTGCTTGCAAAAATAAATATTTAGATGGTAAATCTGAATAAAACTAGCATTAAGTACTAAATGCTAGATTTTTAATATGTATGTATGAGAATGTTATAAAAATTTCATCACTGTAAATGCAATCTTACAGATTTTCTGTAGTCACTAAAACGAGTGACTAACACTTGCGAGTTGATTAAGTGAAGTTATAGATAGATAAAGAGAGTGCTGCGTCCCTCTTAAAACTCCTCCAAATTTCAAGACTGTATGACTTATTCTATGTATTGATAAAATCAGTCAGTTAGGCCTTATATATCATTGAGTTTAATATTCTCCACGTAAATTAAAATTATTATTCATTATTTTTTTACATGTAATATATTGTATAAATTCAGCATAAATTTAATTGTATAATTAAAACATTACAGTTTAAAGTAAAAATTAAAAAAAATAAACAAGAATGGCCTTACTTATAAAGTTTGTTTAGCGGGTGATTGGCTAAACAATGTCTTCTTAAAATTTCAAATTAATAATAACAGAAAGAGATAAATCTGCGTTTAACTAAACAGTCACTATCAACGTTTATAAGTAAGGCTGTAAGTGATTTAATGACATTCCTGCCTAGAAAAATACCAAGGTTGTTGAGATAATGATAAAAAAACTGCCTCTTTTAAATAAACATTCCTATACTAAAACATTAATATAAATCATATTAATAAGTGCCTGAATGTATTTATGTTAGGTTCTAATAAGTTTTTTTATGAATAATTTTAAAAAGAACTGTATACATTTCAATTTTGTTCTAAGTACTATACGATATGCTGATTACATAAAAGTTAAAAATATACAATTCATCGAGAGTGCGACCCGGTGACACGCTCTCGTCTGAGCGATATTAGCTAATGAAATGTGATTATATGTTTAATTGATTTTAAGATCTTTTCTATAATGCAATTAACTTTTAATATAAGCTTAGATTAATCAAATCGATAATGAATGTAAATATGCTGATAAAGCAAATAAAACGGATGAGTGAATCTAGTCATTTTGTAGTTTATAATACAGACGTATTTACGGTCGTAAAACGTAAATTGATTAAAATAAAAAAGTGTACATACATACCTAATTAGTAGTTAAATAATTTATTTTAATTTCTACTGCGATAGTTTTATAACAAATAAACATAGATGATATAACAAAAATTTCAGCATGTACAATTCATTTATCGTTAACAACGAATTGTTTATTACAAAAGCAAAAAATATATTTTATATTATTTCCCAAATAATGCACTTGCAGTGGCTAAACCTATCACTTTGAAATATTGCAGTTCGTTAAATATTTTCGCTTTTGGATTTAGATTTTTAATTTATAATTTTGGTCATTTAATGACATCTTTAAACCGCACCAACGATATAGTGCGGTTTAAGTATATATGCTTTGTTTGCAAAAAATAACTCGAGTTATTTTTTACATGTATGATATATTATTGAGCGAAGTCGTATTTATAGTAAGGGAAAGTGTTTTTTTCAAATGTTATTTCGATGTTACTTTTAAAGTTATTTTATTTAAATAGAAATGTAATCGATCGTATTTATTTGAAATTAAATACAATACTTTATTCATAATGTAATCACAATAAATGTATCAATATTGAACACATTTTCGCGTTTACATAAAAAAAAATAAGAGTTTAAAATGGAATTGAAATATTTTTTTCTGAATTTTGGTCTTACTATATAGGAGGAATTTATATTCAGTTCCTATACGCAGTTTTTTTCGTGATATTTGTAAGTACACATATTTGCATATTACATATTTAGGAAAATTTGATTACACATTAATTACAGTTCATCTGTGTCTAAGTGGTAATTATTAATTTATCAATAAAAATATACAATTTAAATTATATAACATTAGTTTCACATTTTTAAAAAGTTCAACAAAAACAAACACTTTGCACAGGTACATTGAGTTTTGCGCACGTTTATTTGTATAAAAAGTCAACTTGGATTTTACAGTTTACTCATTCATCATTATTTAATCGTTCCTTTGTCATCTGACGTTTCTATTTAAATTGAATAGCTAACCGAGACACATTATTAATAAATATTTTATTATTCATAAACTTTGTTCAGGTATGTCTTGATAATATTAATGTAATGATAGAAAAGTATTTTATATTCAGACCTTGTCCTACTGCAACATTATAATTATTAAGAGATCCAAAAAAAGTAAGTCTCGATATTTTTTACGGTTTTTTCTTAATCTTACTTACTCTCATTTTTATGTTCCTAATTTGTAGCATCGAATTGACAATTTGATGATTAGTTGTAAGGCAACTCATACGTAATTCACTTTCTCTGTTTAAAAAGGTAAAATTATCACATTGCCTTTCAAAACAGTTACAATGCTAAAAGCTTTTTGGATTTTTTGTCGAAATTCCTTTTAGCCGCTAATCGAGTAAAATATCACAAATATAAAACCTCTTTTTCGATGTCCTCTTTATTGCAATTTCTTAAAAAAAATGACATCGACCTCCACTTAAAAAAAAACAATATCAAACATAGGTAAAGTAACTCAAGTATAAAAAAATACGTACACTAATTAACGGCTATGTAGTATAATTATCTGTTTGCATTGATTAAATTACATTTTTTTCTATATAATATAATTATTATTATTATATACTTCGTATTAATTAATTGCCTTTAATTGGAAGAAATGCGGTAAATAATAACACTACTCTTGTCCTAACATTAGCCTTGATTATCGCCAGTAATATAAGTAAATGAATTACGTAAGGGATTAGGTAATTTGCGTTTAGCAAAACAGAGCACGATGGAAGTTACAAATTCGAGTAGGCATAGGTTCGTACGAGTAAGGTTGCATAACGCACTATAGGTGGGACATGTATGCAATACATTGCTAATTTTACTTTAGAGACTATTTGTAAATATGTATAGATTTAAATAACAATTAGGATAAGTAGGTTATATTTATATGATTTGATTATAAATATTGTGAATTTGTTTCGGTTATGATTCAGAAAACAACAAAAAGCATCAGTTACTTAATTTAACGGATTAGATTAATGGATTAAATGAATTTTTATTAATCATATACAGAAATATTTATAGCATATGAATATAATATTACAAGTGATATCGTATTTATTTAAAATTGTTATCTTTTATTTTAATATAAATTCATTATATAAGTAGGTGCATAGTAATTGTATTATTTAATTATAATAACGTCGGTTTTGATTTTGAAAATTTTTAAAAATAACAGTTTTGTAATATTAAAGAGAATGAAAAGAAAAGTAAATAAGATTTTTCTCCTTTCAATATTAATATATGCGTAAAACATTTTTTTTAAATAAAAATGGAAAAAACACTATCTCCTTTAAGACGGTGTAGTAGACGGCGTTAGTATAGTACTTTATGCAATTTATTCATGCTGCACACGAGTCTAGTGGACTTGTCCAAAGATATTTTTTCTATAAATGACGGTCGAAATAATTCAATAAATGAAGGTGCTGCTTTATTTATTTATAAATCAAGCAATAATTAATCAGACATAAAATTTTATAAAGAATACAATGACAATTTTTTACTGATTTTTTACTTAAAATAATATCCTCTATTAAGATTTATTGTAGGTATTTAAGTAAAAGGAATTGGCTTTCAAATTGATCTCATGCAACTAGTCGTAGTTTATAATAATTAAATGACCAAAGAGGTTTTCTAGTCAGAAACATAACAGTAAGTGTATATATAGATATAGTTTGTCAATAATTTTATTGAAAAAATTAAGGTAGTTTTAATATGATTTTGTAATTCATATTTAAGGATATTTATAAAATTAGTAGAAACATTATTAACTTAAGAATTTGAAATGTAGGAAAGTAAGGTTTTAAATACTTTCTTAGTGATATAAAAACGAGTCTCACAATGTTCACAATATATATAGAGGAGTTTGTAAATAAAAAACATATATTAATAAGGCGTAATGGTATCTTTACATTTATTAATAAAGTGCGAAATAGCTTCTAAATGATGTATAAATCGTATTGTGTAAGTAATGATTATTATCTGTTAGTCCACTTATTGAAAATGTCTGTATATCATATTAAGCTACGACACACGGGGGCGGAGCAAAACGTTATCCAGTACAACGCGGGCAAAACCGCGCGAAGTAACTAGCAATTACTATTTCTGACAAGATTTACACATAATTTTCATTTGCTTACACATGCTATTAGCAAAAACTTCGACTACATTTATCTAAATATAGTTATTACAAAATGCAGAAAATTTCCTGAGACTTGTTTTTAAAGTAGTGTATTAGATAAAACCTTTGAGATTGTTACCTATATTGTTACCTACATCACGTACCGTAAATATTATGTAATATCTAGACATAATGACTACAACGAGGTCTAGATATTAGATTATAAAAGGCTTGTACAATGTACATTCGTAATGTGAAAATACATAAGTAATTCCTGTAGTTCTGTGGTAGAGGTATCTACTTTTTATTGTTTGTGTATAAGTGAAAATTATTTTAAAATTTCTTAAAGTAATTATATATCGAAAACGGTCTCCTGCTATTCCTAAGTGAGGAGCAATAATAATTTTTGGCATATCGTATATTGTATAAAGTTTTATTAAATTATGGTGATGTATGTAAGTAATGTATAGTAGTGAGAATTGTGGAAATAAAAAGGGAATATTCACTTGAATTGTAGTTTTCTTCATCCGTACCATGTTAATGATTATGTCCTCACCGATTTCGGAAAATGGCAGCCATTCTCAAGAGAGGCTAGCCGTCTCCGCAGGACATACATAAAGAACATAAAGATCGGATGGCAAACCCGACACAACCGGAGCTAGGAACAGCTTTACGTGATTTGTACTGCTCTCATTATGTACATACTTCGACGTATCTATTTTAATAATTATTTTGTTAAATGTAAAAAAAAACATGAGCGTTCTAATAATTTTGAAAAAATATTATTTTGGCAGACATGTTTTTTATTTCATATAATTTATTTTCTCTTCTACAATTATATACATAGAAACAGTATTTTTTTATTTTTCTTAATAATCAATGCGCATTTCCTTAGTATGAACTCTTCATCGATTAGTACAAAATCAAGAAATCTAGCAATCTGAAATGCACATAAACTAAACAATGAAGACTAAACTAAAAAGAAAGGAATTAAAAGGATATAGATTTTGTATAAATGATAGAAACTAGATAAACGGTTTATTTATTTATTTTGAAGCACCGATCCAGCAAGTTAAAAGACTTCTTCTAAGAACTCACGCGAGATAAAAGACACATTAATTATCATTTTAAATTCGATAATTAGAAAAAAGTTTTATTTGTTTTTTTTTTAAATAAAGTAAACTTTTGTCAAAATAAACTTGTGTCAAGATATATGTTGTATAATAAAAATTCAATAGTTGTCAAAATTATTAAATTGTGACTTGTAAAGAATTCAATAGCTTCTAAATTATAGTGATAATTATAGTGATGATATAATTACATACATATATAATAACTAATCGTCATTTCTAGGCCATTATAAACAGGTAAAATACGATTTTAAAATTATTTTTATTTTTCGGTGGACAAATCTTTATTTTTTTTATTTTTTTTTTCAGTTAATTATAAAGATGGATACTGCTTATATTAATATTAAATTTACACCACTAGTAAAAAGTTTCGTTAAATGTGAATCCCGATATAGTTTAGAAATCGTTCCTATAACATCGTGTGTTCAAAATATTGAGAAACTAGAATGGAAAGATATAAAGGATAAAATCGAATATACAGTACCGATACTTTATAAAATAATTATTATGAAACAAAACTATCCGAAAAGTCGTATCAAAGTTTATCATTCTTGTATTGATATATTATCATCTTCGTCTTTATCAAATGTAAAATTGAGTACTACAAGTGAATATTCTCTTTTAAATAAACCAAATGAAAGTTTGGATGAAAATAAAGCAACCGTTGATATATTGTTAAATACTAAATTTAAACGTAAAAATGATATAAATTTATATTTGTGTAATAAAAATGACCATTTGAAGTCATTAAAAGTTTTGAAGTCCGCTGTAACATTAACTCACGAAAATTTAATAACATTAAAGCAAGACATTAACAATGAAGGTAATAAATAATAATAGGTATGCCAATATATAAAATATTTTTTTACATTCTTCCACTACCTTTTTCTTTTTTTTTTCAGTACTTAGTAACGATTTCAAATCACCTGAAGTTATTAATCCAATCGAACGAATCAAAACAACTGATAATAAGAGTTGTAATATCGACCAAATTTTAATGAACAAAAAAAATTATTTAGGTTCGTCAGAATCGGGTGATAATACAACAGCAACACATAAAAATAAAACCAAGAAAATGATATTAATTGCACCAGTTTATAATACGAGGGCAGATTCTATTCTCTCTAAAAACACAGCATGTCCTTTTACCGATCAATTACTAGAAAATAATTTAGACAATTACACTACTAAACGTTATTACCAAAATCAGATTAACAATATTAAATTTGAGATTAATTATTTAAATTTGTTTAACAGTAGCTCGTTACTGTCAAGTGATAGGATATTGCCAGAAATTCGTGTCTTTAATTTCGTTCAAATTATGGAGAGGGAAATTCTTCCTTTAAAAATAATTTTGAACGATATTATTAAAAAATGTATATCATTAAATTATTATACATTATTGAAAAGTAGATCGACTTTTGATAATAATATTGCTTCAGATGCTAACATAAAGAGTTGCGACTTAAAAAATTGTTTAAAGTCAAATCGTGTTGTTTATTCTGTTGTGTTTCATGAATAAATACTTACCGATTAAAACAATGTATAAAATTATATTTTTTTTATTGTCATATGTATGTATATACTATGTAATCTGAGTTTACGATTATATAGTTTGGTTACAGAGATAGGGTATATATTGGGTCTTCATTTTCGTGATAAAAGTGAGTTAAAAGGTAAAGTAGTGTAATATGTATCGTCATGTTATTTTTTATAAAAAATCCAAACAATAATGTCAGCTTATCGCGCAACATAAAAAAATTAAGAATGAGTTTCAATCATAAAGTTCTTTATCTAGAAACACGATGTCTCGTTACAAATACATATATAAATAGACAAAAACATTAACCACGGGTTCGCTCGCGTCATAATTCAGGTTTACTAAATACCAATTTCCATAGCTTTTTCCTTTTAAAATGAAGGATTGTCATACAATTTTTCATCCCCTTTAATACTACCTTACGGGTCAAATTTTCGAAAATCATTCCTTAGTGCTAACCTTCTGTGTTATAGGACGACGCAAATTTTCATGTTGCACCATGAAAATTTGGTTGGGCTGTGCGTTGATATGGCAGTCAGATATTCGTGTATATATTATACACATATTAGCTCGTGATAGTCCTTAGTAGTGGTCAATGTTCTACTCACTTTATATATACAAATGAAAATATATAAGAATAATTTCTGATTTATCTCATGTCACACAATATTATTGTATTCATTTAAGAATGACACACGAAAGCGTTGTTGAGCAGCCAATGAAAAGCACGGCAAATTTGCCATTTGAAGTTATAGCCGTACCTCAGTATAATGACTCACAATTAGTTAACAGTACTCATTATAATTTAACTGACCCAATAAATATTAAGATAAGAATACGAAATAAAGAAGAAACATGTGAAACGTATGGCACCGTTACCGCCCCTAAGTTAGTATCTGCTAACAATGGGAAAAAAGTACGACTCGTCAGTAGTGACCAGACCATTATGTCATTTGACTTATTCGTAGAACCTGATACAAGCAAAAAATATCAAAAAAAGTCTCAAAGGAATTTTTTTCACTTCTTTAAGCCTGGTAAGTTCGTTATAAATATAAGTATTTATTATATTATTTTTATATTTAGAGTTATGTTATTAATTTTGTCACTATTGACAATTTTATAATTGATTAGGGGGATGTCTTAGAATACAAAATGATAATGATGATAAATCCTGCTATCTACCAAGCGTCATTAATGACGTAGGCAGCACTGTAGAGACCAATATAATTTCTGAAAAGATTGTATTAAAAAAAAACTTCCCTCGAATTACTTCCACTGAAAGAACAGAAAAACAGTCAAAAGCATTCATGGGCAAATGCAAACCAGGTAAATATTATTCAATTTATATTTTTGTATTTGAATTAGTAAAAACATTTAATGTGCTCTTTTTGTATAGGAGGTTGTTTAGATCCACCGTTTAATGAAGATAAATATCCCTACGAACCAGCATTGAAGCTGTCATCTACAAACCTTAACTATAAAGATGACGGTAAAAAATGCCTTAGCCCAGAAATAAAAAGCTTCAATACATATAATGATGTTAATATACAAATAAAAGAGAGAACTGAAAATATTGTGAAACAACAACTTGAGGATAACTTTAATGACGAAGACTATGAAAATTCACTTATAACGTATCCAACTTCCTCTTCAAGTGATAACTTTCGAATGAATAAAGAAAATCATAATATTAAATTAAAAAGTAGAATTTCAAGTGAAAATAAAGCACGAATATCTATAAATAAGTTTTCGGATATATTCTTTATGCCACCAAAAAAAGAAAAAACGAAAAGAATAGAAGACAATTTTACTGAAAAAGCTTCCACGATAGAAGATACTGACATTGATATTAAAAAGAGCAATTATTCTATATTAAAACAAGAACAATTAGAATCGCTTGCTATTACAATAGAACCTAAAAACTTAAATAATAATAACGTCGATAAATTAAAATTATTTATTGACAACTCCTATTTAGTTAGTGAAATAAATAGTCTTGATAACGATACCCAAAGTATACAGGAAAATGCTAAATGTGTGGATTCTATACAAACTATAAAAAATATTAACGCAAAATTGTATAACATAAGCTCTAACAATAATACTTTTTTAAATGCCAATTCTCAAGACTCATTAAATATAAACAAGGCGACGGTATTTCCATTAGAGAATAAAGTATCTTATAGTCAAAACGGTGCACCTTGCAATAATAGTCCAACCAATACTGAAATTCAAGTAAAAGAGACAAAAGAGCTAGATAATTCTTCAGACAAATACAAAGACACAAACAAAAATGAAAGTAAAGTAACTGATGATTTAGATGATATCAGATCACCTCTAAGAAATATAATACATAAGAAAACCTCAAATACTGCAGCACTTCCAGCAAATAAAACAAAAGAGCTGTCGTATTCCTTTAGCAAATCCATAGAAAAGCTTGTAGGAGAACATAAAGATTCGGTAAAAGAATTCCAAGAATCCTTCGAAAAAAATCTTGAAGATATTACTAATACAGCAGAAATTAAAGCATCGATTATAAAAAGTAAAGATCGAGGTAACTTAGACACGAACAACATTATAAATAATTATGTTGTTCAAGCAAATGAGTCACAAAATTCACAGCAAAATTCAGAGTCTTGGTTAATAAGTCCTCTAGATATTCCAAGCGTGAATGAAGTAAAAAATGTATTAAAAGATGAATTAGATAATCTGATGATAAATAAGAATACTTATGATACTTTTCATCCAGCAGAGGAAAGTTCATTAGCACTTGTTAGTTACAAATAGTTTTATTTATCATTGTAATAAAAGATTCATGTATGTCTGTTTATTAATCACTTTCTTAAGGATATTATAATAATATACAATTTTCTATTTTCAGACTTTAAGTGATCAGAATAAAAATTTCGAAATAAATCAAAATATAAAAAGTATTTTTCCCGTTGACTACCAAATAGCAATTTCATCTGACAAAATTCCTGGTGTTTTTACTGGTGACAAACTAAATTCAATGGATACTTCAAGTCAAGTAAACGATTAT
The DNA here is from genome assembly GCA_905147175.2 of Nymphalis urticae. Lineage (NCBI taxonomy): Eukaryota > Metazoa > Arthropoda > Insecta > Lepidoptera > Nymphalidae > Nymphalis > Nymphalis urticae. The sequence goes on from LR989991.1 coordinate 4,854,333, forward strand.
TACACCAAAGAACATGTCGACGAAAACATAACAGATACTTATTTAATATCAAATAATACAATAATACGTAGTCGTAGCGAGTCTGTAGAGATATCTGCTCCAGAACTTCTAAGGCAAGCGTCAGAAGTTAATTTGATAAGAAAACAAATGAGCTCAGTATTTTCAATTCGAGATGAAACAGGTGAAAAACATCTTAGTTCTATCCATGAAGAAAAAAAAGATAACACTTTAGAAAAATTTAAACATTTATCTTCGTCTGAATCAGTCAGCAACGCATTGGATGCAAACAGAAATCGTAACGATAGAATTGAGAATGTTGATCGAAGCTATGAGAGTGAAATCTCTAAAATCCTTGATAAATTGCGACCACTTGAAGATCAACAACTCAAAATTAAAGTAAAGTCTTCTTCGAACAAAGTAAATGAACATATTAACAACAAACATCAACCTGAGTCCAATGTCACAGACAGTGACAATGAGTATAACGCAAAAACTATAGATAAAGCGAATATGGAGCAATTACAATATAATTCTTTAAAACGTAGTCAACCAGACGTTAGAAAACAAGAAGAATCGGATACAGATAACATAATAAAACCATGTCTCGAAGTATTTCATGCATCTTCGTATTCTTCAATAGCAATAGATTTTGGTTTTCGGTATTCTGTTGACAATGATCATAAGTTAACAATTCATACTGTTGATACCTCAACACCTTTAAATAAAGGCGTACGGGATAACATAAGCGTTATTAAATCTATGATCAGGGCAAACGGTGACGAAATAAGAATACCAATAAATTTTAATACTGATTTAGCATTGGTAATCAAAAACGCTCGTACCACGAATGAAGGTAGATTCTTTATAAATAAATAGCTCATATAAATATTTAGTTTTATTAATATATTTTTTTTCTGCAGTTGAAACACCGCAAATGCAGTATATAATTGAAAGACCAAGTGAAAAAAAAATCGAAAAAGACGGCTTATTACAAGAAACGCTTAACTCGGTCTATACAAATTTAATTCCATTAAATATGATACTTCAAAATTTGAAAGAAGAAGCAAATACACTGTCACACCAACAGACCTCTATGCAAGAAATTTTAGAAAACATGGAAAAGAAACCGATGAGATTAATTCATACCAACGCATATTGTAGTTGTCGAAAAAATTAATTCATGGATTCGTAACGAGAATATGTCTAACAAGACAATTTGCAATTGATTAAACGAATTTCATAAAATTACACATAATATGTATTGTTTACATTTTAAACAAAATTATTAACAATATCATATAATTTTCATAATATTATAAAAATTTCCATAAATACCAATTACGTGTATTATTAGGTTTACTGGACTTCCCTATAACAGCGTTGTTAAAAAAAATTATGCACTAATGTTGATAATACAAAAATCGTCATTATGTTGGTGGACTGAAAGGTAAAGTAATAATGAATTCACTATTAGCGCGTCTTGTGATTTGACTGTATTGAGTCACTGTGACTTGAATGTGACTTGTGATTAGTAATTGAGTGATTCGTTTACATAAAATTTATATGATTTAGTGTACTATTTTTAAAAAGACCATAATCTTGATCACATTTATTTAATTGTATTAAAAATTACCTTAATACGTATGATTTAAAAAAATATATTAACTTTGTAAAGCGTGTCACGTGTCAACGGTTTTTAAAAGATTAATACCGCATTATTTTAACTATCTAGTCTAAATGACGCCAATAATATAAAATACTTATATATACACTATATTATAAATGGCTTTGAAGCTGGCGAGCATATGATTTGCAAAGGTTTTATATCGATGAGAATTAATGTTGAGATTTCATTAATTCTAGTTAATTACAATTATACGTAGCTTGCGTTTTTGAATTACAGTGCTTCAAATTTATAAAAAAAGGGTAATTTAGTAATTAAATTGTGTGCCCACGTTTGCCCGACGGTAAAAATCATATTGGAAATAAATAAAATCCATTAGACGGCTCGGCTCTGAACCATCGCGCGACAAGGATGTGAAAAAGTAAAAAAAAATAAACTACTATAATAAATATATAGATAGTATATATTAAGATATTTGCTCATAGTTCTACTTGCATTCAATCGATTCGATATAAAGAAAAATGGCAGGCGACTTTTTAACTTAACAGTCAGAAGAACCCTAAATATGTTTTTGAAATGACTTCAATCGATTGCTTATCTAACATAAATTAAATAGTCCCATGTAAGTTACGTTATTGCTGGATATTTTTAGACGTAGAAAATAAACTTTAAAAAAATAGATTACTACAAAAGTAAGTAACCTGGATGTCTGCCGATTGTCGTCGTGTTCAGGATTCTGATCATTAGCGTCAGAGGCAGACAGGAGCAAATACAATACCTCCATCTTTTTACAAATTAAAATCGTCGTCAATTGACAAAGCAGCGTTACAGATGTGATGTTTAATGTTTCTTGTAATGTCTGCCACATAATCAAATCATATACACATTTTTCCTGCTAGAAGTAATAAGGGCGCACAGGGCACCAATATACATGTAAGGTACAATATACTCCTAAGGTTTTCAAAACGGTAATAGTAAGGTTTTCTATGAATGAAATTTTTATGACCATCATCTATTTTAATTTTTTGTCATGATAAAAATCCTCGATCTTGAAAGACTACTATCTGTCACAATGCGAGACAACCGGTGCTGATATGGCGGGTATAATAAAAATTAAACAAACAACTGTGGGTAGTACTATGAAATGTCAAAACCAAAAAAAGTACTAAAAATTTTGTATGATCTTATCACGACATCTTTCATAAGTCCGCCTCAAGGATATGTGTAAGTTAATTAATTTAATGACAATTCATACATTAATAGTATATAAACGGCTACTTATTACACTACACTGAATCAGGGTCTGAAACAAGGGTGGGCATAGGCCGTAATTAGAGAGGTCCATTATTAGACTACACTCATTTTACGCCCTTACTCAGTTAGACAGCGAATCTTGGAGAGGCTGGTCGTCATCCCACTTATATTATTAAAACAAAAAAAGCTATCGCTATGGCTGTCCTTTCGACAATACATATTAAAGAAAAGAGGAGCAGAAGAAAGATATGGGTGAAAGAATATTTAAAACGTAGAGAAAACCAAGTATGCGGATTCTCCGAGTTCGCAGATGGTATAAGCGCACTAACTGTTCTTAGTATTATTACACTGCACGGTGGTAAGCGCACGGCCTAATCTAATCCCTAATCTAATTAAGGACCCTTACAGCCTTACTCTTATTACACCTCTCTTATTAAGGGTTGTGTCCTTAATTCAGGTTACTGTAATACCCGTTATAGTAGAATAAACAAAGACTAATAACAACAATAATATAGATAGCATAAGTATATTACAACAGTTTTACAAAACATAAATAAATCTTAGAACAATCTCGATCACTCCTCTGCCACATCTGTATAGGATAATATTTAGTGTTTATAATCAAATATTACTCTTCATTATAATTCTTCAAACATACGTAATAAAGTTTTATATTCATTTTATAACTTCATATTTCCTTATCTTTAGAACAAATAACGTGAGATATCAAAAGTGGCTTTAGTAATCTTTATATAATTTAACTATTATATGATTATATAAAACACATTTTAAGTCACTATTATTAAACACCTTATCGGTACGGTTTTACCCGCGTATAACTTAAAAAAAATCACTAAGAGCAGATTTATAATATTTCAGTATAAACAACATTATTAGTTGTATGTTCATGAGATATTAGTATTGGTTTTCGCCGCACCCGGATCTAGATAGGTAACATGCAATTGGCCATAAGAAAAACATCAATTCCTTAAAATTTAAGGCTTAAATCTATTCCGACATACTTGAATGTCTTTCCCTGTACTATATTTATTGTGACTGCAAACGATACCTTCACAGGAAATTATGTCCTTTTAAAACTAAACGGTAAATCTGTGTATTTAGAAAATTCTTCTTCTTCTTCGAGTGCCACTCCGACTAGCGAAGGTTGGCAGTCAGCTTTGAATACTCCGTCTTGTTCTTCGCGAGATGAAAAAGTTCGGCAGCACTCGCAATTCCCGTCCATTCTAGAATGTTGCACAGCCAAGACTTTTTCTGCACCCAACAGCTCTTCTTCCGGCAACTTTTCCCATCATAATGAGTCGCAAAAGTTCATATCTTTCATGCCTAAGCACGTGTCCGAGATATGCAACTTTTCTCTTCTTGACAGTCTCCAAAAGTTGCCGTTTTTGGTTGACGCGTCGCAGAACTTCCACGTTCGAGACCTTTTGAGTCCAACTAATGGCCAACATACGTCAATATGCCCACATCTCGAAAGCTTCTATACGTTTCTTGATGTCTTCTTTAATTGTCCACGCCTCGCATTCGTAAAGAAGTATAGGCCAGATGTAACAATGTAGGAGTCGTATGCGCACAGGGATCTGAAGTCTGCGATTGCAGAGTACTTTTTTTAACGTGCAGAAGGCACTTCGAGCTATTTCGATGCGAGTCTTTACCTCCTGTTCACAGCTCCAGGTGTTATTAAGCCATGTCCCCAGATATTTGTTTGAAAATGAAAATTGCGCACCCTCTCAATTTTTTGGCCCGCTACTTATCTTCATATATAATATACATAATACCATTATCTTCGTTTTTGGTGTGTTCATCCTCAGACCAGCGTTTTCACTGCACTCATTAACACGACTCATAAGTCGTGTCAATGAGTGCAGTAAAAATGTTAAGTCGTGTTAATTGCAGCTCTTCAGGAGATGATGCTATTAGGATTGTATCGTCAGCGTATCTGATGTTGTTAATATACCGGCCATTTATTTTGACTCCACATTTTAGGTCTTCAATTGCTTTTGCTATTAATTTTTCCGAGTGCAGATTAAATAGCGTGGGTGATAATATACAGCCCTGTCGGACTCCTCTCTTTATTTCTACCTCATCAGTCTCCTCATCGTCAACTCGTACAGTAGCCATCTGGTTCCAATACAGATTCTGGATAATACGTACATCTTTGTCATCTAAGCCGATATCATGTAATATTGCAATTAGACGGTCGTGCAGTACTCTGTCAAAGGCTTTTTCGTAATCGATGAAGCAAAGGAAAACATCTTGTTGCATGTCTCTGCATTTTTGTACGAATACCTGCATTGCAAAAAGAGCCTCTCTCGTGCCCACTCCTGTTCAAAAGCGAACTGACTATCTGCGAGTTGTTCGTCGCATTTAGCTCTTATTCTCTCGTGGATGACATTTAGAAATAGTTTCAATACTTGGCTCATAAGGCTAATCGTTCGAAACTTCTCGCACCTTCTTTCGTTGGTCTTTTTAGGAAGCGTAATAAAAGTTGAGGTTAGCCAGTCTTTGGGTAAGTGGCCAGAGTCGTATACCAAATTAAAGAATTTAACCAGGAAGTCAATATTTTCGTCTTCAATAAGTTTGAGTACCTCTATGTGAACATTATCCGGCCCGGTTGATTTTCCCGTTTTAGCTTTTTTAAGAGCGTTTGTGACTTCATTTTTCAAGATACGATATTCCTCATTTGGATCACAATTTACCGCTATGCTTCGAAAATCATCGGCAAACATTGATGAAATGTATTGTTCCCATAGGTGTTTTTTTCCTGATATTTCTAATATGGGAATATTATTTTCGTCCGTAAGTTGGTGAGTGGTCTTTTTGTGCCCTACCAAAGATTTTATTTCCTTATGCAGGTTAAATGCATCATGTTTAGCATAAAGGTCCTCCACAAAATCAAACTTGCACTGATACCAAGCATCTTTAGCATAACGAACTTCACGCCGAACTTTCTTATCAATCTCAAGATACTTGCCTTTGTCAGAATTCTTGTAGATTCTCCTTTCTTCGATAAGATTTTATATTTTTTCTGTCATCCAACTCTGCTTAGGAATCCAGTCCCTTTTCAAGTGTGTCTTATTGATGTTTAATATTTTGTTCTTCATTGAAAACCACTCTTCCTCCTCCGTAAAAAATTTAGAAAATAAATACTTATATTGTTTTTTTTTTAATCCGTAATATGTAGTTTGTTTTTAATAAGCTGTTACCTTAAATTAAAAAATATATATATAAAAAACGAATACAGACAGAGGTTTACCTGGTTCCTGTTAGCAGGGAGCGCCGTACGCCTCCGACATATGTAGGTACGTGCGTTTGCTGCAAATAGCTTAATGCTATAGGAAACAGCGCGGCAATCGGTGTTCTTTACTTATACGCGTGGGCACGTTTATCCGACGTGTTCCACCATAAGCTGAACCCTATATAATATAATTGATCATATAGATCTGAGCTCAACTTACATTGGAAGTATCTACACATCTGAAACTGACCATTTTTTAACTTTGAATTGTTACTATAAACTTTCAATCATCTTTTTACAGACTATAATTTATAGGTAACTACAGTTTCAGCCAATTCAACCGAACAGCTGTTTTATAGCATATTTATCGAAAAACAAAATTCACGTGATTCTTTAAATTAACAAAACTTTTTTATTTACAAAACCGATTTAAATAAAACAAACATTAAAATTTTAAGTGAAGTTTGCTAATACATTAGTGAAACCCGCACCCAAATCAGTTAAGAGGTTTCTAAGATTAGCGCGCACAAAAACACTGACAAACAGAAAGAAATTCTAACAATAATTTTTTTGGTACCCCCTATAATAGTTTTACTCACATATCTTCCATGTACAGACAGCGATTAATTGCATTTTTATTATATGTAAAAAAGAGTCTGACGATTTCTGTGCTGCAGCGTTTTGAGCGCAAGATAAAGTGTTATCCCACGAATATATTGTTGTGGAAAATATTAATAACTTGTAATAAAAAAACAGAAGACATATTATTCAGTCATACTGAATTATTCAAAATCATGGAACATGAAATGGATTGAATCGGATTTTGTTTAATAATTTATGTATGTATCAATTGTGTGCTACAATCGGAATCAAATTAAAACAAGGTCGTTTACCATATTATACTTGATTAGTTAAACTGAAACATTTATTCGACAAAGATATACAGTTCTCTTTATTTGTACATAAAATTATCATATCCATGCGTTTATATCTGCCAACTGCAAACAGTAAATTTCAATAGTACAGATACAACTCGTAAATATCACACTGCAGAGTTGGTCTATTCGGTATTCCGTCTTCTGTTAATGGCCAAATTTTAAGTATAGGTATACTAGCAAGCTTCTCTTCTACTAGTATAGTGGAAAGGTGTATGATCCGTTGAGGTTAGATGACCTGTTGAAATTGCAGCAGAACAATGACATCTACTTTTTATATTTGGTAGAGCGTGTGATGTTTTTTTGATGGTGTGTAAGATGATCCAGCTCATCTTCGTATGGTATACTCATATTATGTCTTTAATTATATGCTTTCTAAAATCTATTTACGTATATATTGTTACATTTTATTGTTTCTTTAATCGATCTTGAGTAATATAAAATATTTTTCATTTATGCCTTGTTATATAAAAAAAAGTAAAAAAATATATTTATTTTAGAGTCGGGACTATGACAAAAGCTCTAGATGGTGGAAAACATGGCATGCCGTAAAGATCGGCAAGTAAACACATTACAGTAACAGTTACCTATGTCTTTAAAAAGACTGGCCAAAGGCGAATGGTGCATTTAAATATTTGGTGAAAAAAACAGTTTTACCAGCAGAATGAAATGAAATATCGAGTACATAAAGCAAATCAAAGATATGAAGACAAAAAAGTATTTGATAAAAAGCACGGCAAGATATTATATTTGGCAGCATATCAACTTGCCATATGAAAAAGTATCATTTATCCTTTCCTTGGAGATAGAGCTAGCTATGATTTTCTGAGAAAATTTGTCTTCCAGATTCCAACTGTGGCGCGCATCCTTTTGACACAGCTGTTACAGATAATCGGTACCATTATATTTTTTATCCCATCGAATAGACTACGTCGATAAAATGATCATTTCTTCGATAACGACCATAAACTCAAAGGTTTGCAGGTACTAGATATAAACAGGTAGTAAGAGATGAGAGCTGTAGGGGAGGGACTATAATAGCTGTAGTTTGCTTGTCTGCTACAGAACTTGATTGCAACCTTAGGTATAATTTTATAATGTTTTAAATATAGTGAAATATTTTAATAAAAGTTCAGTAAATGAATCTTTTAAGTATTACAAAAGGTAAACTATATAAATTTGCTAGCATTAAACGTTTTTAGTTCTCTCTTAAGGCAATCAACTCGTATATAACCATACAACACTTCTTTATAACCATAATATAACCATACAACACTTCTTTCGCTATACTTGCCCACCTTCTGTTTCACATATTAAAACTTGCTTCATACCAAATTTCATCAAAATCGATATAAAAGCTTAGCCGTGAAAACGTAACAGACAGACATTTGTGTAGATATCTCGACTAAACAATCAAAGGAATCTTACAAGGTTTTTAGGCAACTTGTAACAAGAAAACTATTGCATGATAAGAGAAAATTAAAGATTAATCTTTATCTTAAGCAAAGCATGTAATTAGATACTCTAAAGATTATAATATAAGGCACGTAATTTATTATCTGTTTGCGTCTTGTTAAAGATATATTTTTTGATACGTATGATGTAATGGGACGACGTTAAATAAAAAGTGAAACATTTCACCGGTTTTTTTTTCCTTTGTATTGTTGAACTATTAATGTTGTTTCTATAGGTATCTCGTCTACAAGATTTATCCATAAACAAGTCCTTTTATGGGTTTTATTCAAATTTTTATTCAACTTCACACTGAGAAGACCAGCATACTTTATTAAAAATTTAGTTTATTGATCATAATATCTTATGCTATCTTTACGACATTGCAGTAGAATTTTACTACATTTAGTTGACAATGAAACAGTCAAAACTACTTAAAAATCATTTGTTTATGCAAAAATCATAACTTATAAAAAACAATCAAATTGACGGATTTTTCTGACACGTTGGGTAAGACCGTATAGTGTAAAAAAAAAGTATAAATAGACAGTTTACATGATTGTACATACTATCTATGTGTGTGTATTTAAACATTTGTTCAAAATGTTCCGTCAAATTTTTAATAAATCGTTCCTGGCGGCTTTTACCACAAAATGAAGCGTTTGTCGGATAAGTCCGGCACACATCGCCATTCAGAGGTAGAAAACAGTTTCATTAATCAAAAAATCTAGCCTGATAGAATCTGAATCAGAGATCAGTCTTTAATATTTCTTAGTAATTAACACAACAATAAATAATCAAACAAATAAATAAATAGACAATACTCATATTTTGATTTAAAGAGAGAATGTATTAATTTAAAAGTACATCGAATTCTCATCACAATTCACAAGAAAGTAGTGTTCTTCAACAAAACAACTTCTCTTAATTTCTCCTTAGAATACGATACTCTGTTGGATTTTTTGTTATACTTCCCCATTGTGGACTAACTAAATTAATTGCCTCAAAATAATATCTACTATATTCAAATTCAATCAATGGAAATTTAATTTTATTCATAATAGTATTTATTTAACAGTAATTAAACAAAAATAAAAAGGTCATTTATTTCAAGTAAACCACATGGCCTTATTTCGACAATTTAAATAAATTGCATACTGGTGATAATACATGATGGTATTTAGTTAGCTAAAGTCAAATAAAAGCACTCATTGTACAATAGGGTTTGACCATCAGTTAATAATAAAAACCCTTTTTTAGTCGGAAACGTTTTGCGATATCTGGATACGGCGAAGGTCGGCATATACCGGTCTTTGCCTCTAACAACTAGACGGACTTAACCACTAATGTACTTAGAGGCTATAATTGTATCCTTAGAAGTAATTTCTTAAAATATGAGCTTTAATCAACTTTGAAATAATTATTAGATAAAGAAATTGTTTTATAAAATTATTAACTAATGTACGAACCTGCACAGATCCGAATAACATCACACAAAAACACACAGCGTATATTTTTTTACCAATGTGGTATCGTCCTGATGAAAATTAACTAACAAACTAAATTTCAAATGAAGTTTTTTCTGTCTGTGTCTTAATTAACGCCATGTACTTAAATTTATATGTACGTAGCTATTAAGAATTAGTCGTATTCCTTACTGTACGGCCTTACCCGAATTGACCTTAATTAAATTTTTGATTCAAAATTTTCTTGTTTTATATTAAAAATTTACGTTGATATTTTACTAAAATTTAACAAAAATAAATCAATTATGTACACATGTAAAAGATATTGTGTCTAAAAATACCACTCGCTGTAGGCATATTTCTATAGACCGCTATTCCTCCAAACTCACAGTCGTCCCCACTGCCGCGAGTCACAACAACATGTCCGTTAAAATAAAATCAAATCAAACATCTGCTGTAGTCACTAAGGAAATATTTGACCGATAATTTTGCGCATGGTCGTACGTTGTTTTTTAAACTTCAACAAAATTGTATTCGAAAAGGCCAAAGCATAGACGCGGCGCTTTAATTAACATATTTCTAACCAATAAAAACTGGTTTCGGTCAAGCTGTTACTTCGCTTCAAGCTAACTTTGAGAGATAAGGAATCGTCGATAAAAAGTGATCCAGAATTGTGATTTACACATTAACAAATGTGGTTAATTGCGTTTTATCACTCGCATGAGACACTCGTCTTTGTGAAAAAGTAAGCTGTATATAGATGTATATTGTTATATGAGAAAATATTAATTGTGAATAAAACATGGTGAAAAATACAATTGATACAGTTTCTGAAACAATAGACGAAGAGGATAATGCAGTGGACTTGGATCAAGCACTTTCTGTAGCCGGTGAGTTTTATAAAACATTATACGACGCTTAGTACACATGATAATTAGCCTAACAAATTTGTTTATATAGAATGTTTGCGTAATAAATTAAAACATATATGCGTGTACGGTACCTATTACCGTACACATATATATGTTTTAATGTATACAAATACCCAGGACAAGAAAGGGCTCGTCTATAATAAATATAGTTAGATAAAATGGCCCATTAAAGTTTTAAGACTGTATTCCCATGCTTTTGACAAATAATTTAATTTATTATAATTTTATCTGCTCTATATGAGCCCTAGGTTGATAAAAGTGTAATCATTATTTGTCATCGAGATGTAATTTAAATCATAAATAAACGTGAAAAAATGAGATTAATTTCTGCCATCTGACCCTTATAAATTATTTTAAAACATCTATGTTAAATATAAACTGACTTAAATAAAATCGATATTGTTTTAAATATTAAAGATAAAAAATATTCTACATAAAAAAAACTGACTAAAAGTATTAAACAATTGTAACTTTTAATAGATGAATTGTAATAATTCTTACTATTTTTTTAACATGTATTCTCTTTCACTGTTTATTTTGACAAAAATACGCAAAAATTTAAGCTTGAGCGTAGGTATATCTACGCTAATTGAGCGCAAAATATTCTGACAATGTCACAAATGTATAAAAAGATCATAAATTATAAGATATAAATGACGTCACGTAATTTTTTTTTTACTTCGATAACGATTACTGAGAAAGGGTGTCAATGCAGCCCAAATAAGCCTAATTTACATATACGTATTAACGCATTAATATATACACGTTCTAAATAAAATGTAAATTGGTAGTGTTATTTATTTTTTAAGCAGTAGGTACCGAACATTATGGTCTACTAACCTAATTACCGACGTAAATATGTAATTCCTTATAGAGGTTCCGTTGTCAACACATCGAACAGCTCCTTTTGGGAAGAAATCCGCAATTTGTTTAATAAGTTTATTTTTATAGTTTTTTTTAATATGTCAGCTGAAAGGACACTTTATAATCTATCGATATATTAATTCATTAAGAAAGACGAGCCCTTATTTTTTTCCGTATGCATCTGTCGATATTATTATGGCTTGTGTGATTAAACATAATAAATATTTGGTAAGAATATTTAAAAAAGAAGGACATGATTTAAGATGTAAAAACTAAAACCATTCAAAACTATATTTTTTTCTAAGTTTTATAATATAGCATGATTGCTTAATTAAATTTTCAATAATTTTACATTGTAAAGGTTTAGCGAAATCAAAACAAACAGCTTTAAGCAGTAAATAAATATACGTGTTTATGATTTCATATATTATTACATTAAATATTTAATATAATAATTATAAACAAAATTAATTAAAAATTGTTAATGACAATACAAAATAAAAGTATATATTGATATATTTATTTATAGCAAGACAAAAAATAATAATAATAATCGGCTTGCTTTTTAGTTTAATAACAATATATACTGATATAATTCGAGACTTGTCATTTAATTATTTATTAAAATTTCAAAATATGTTCTCGCAAAGAACAGTATAACGGTTACAAATAAAATATCGACAAAGGTAGTTTATGTAAATTATCTTGTTTGGCATTGTGCTGTGTGTGTGTGTGTGTTTGTTCTGGGAGATATATTTTGTAGTTAAAGATACATAAAGATAGATAAAATCAAAGCGCTATAATATTATTATCTCTATATAGACGTACATAACTACATATATGTAATTTATTTCTGTGATTTTACTATAAACCCGTGCTCGTTCATTAATGGTTTTCTTTCTCTCAGACAAGGTTTTCTGTCACGTACATTTCCTCGATATCTGTTCGATTGAATTCATAATAAATAAACAAAATAAAAATTATATCTTTTGTTTATTTATAATCTTGTTTGCCTTAAAATACATTAATAATAATACTATACTTAGTGTTTTAATCAAAAACAAATAGATGTAAATGAAACTTCGGAACAAAAAGTAATTTTATTTAATTTAATATTAAATTTAGTTTAAAGCATACGAAGATGAAACTGATTAATAAGTCATTGCAATAATATCATCTATACCGATTCAGCTGTAAAGAGATAATAAAGAATATTTTATTTGGACATAATACTTAACGTCCACGATAACATATCATTCAAACAAATAATTTACCTAAATCACAAACATTTATAAATAAATTATCAGCTAATCTATTTCGGTCATAGGTATGGGAATTAAATTGTAAACATTTTTTTTTATAAAATATTTAGATGTACGGGCAATTGGGCCACCTGATGCCATATGGTCACCATCTCCCATAGTCATTGACACTGTAAGAAATAATAACCCAAAAAGATAAAAAGGAGTTCAAGTTTATCAAGAATGTATTCCTTGGTAAACTTAAACTACCACTATGCAAACAACTATATCAAACGCTTGCTCTGTGAGAAACTAAAACAAATCTATCCCGAGGAAACCGTACATTTATCCGAGATATATAGTTCATAATACAAGCTTAACGCAAGTGTTTTCAGATTATTTATAATTATATCAACTAATACAATATTAACAAGTTTTTTTTTCTTAGGTATTGGCTGGTATAACATACGATACAGTTTAGCCTTGTCACTCTTCCTTATATCTGCAATAATAGACCCGGTCGGCTACTCATATTTGCTCCCAGCCGCAAAATGTGATCTACAGATGACAGATGCACAGCGTGGAGTCATCGGCTCTATCCCATATATTGGTATGCTCATTGTGATATCATATCGTTGTTTAAATTAATACTAGCAACATCTGTTTTAAAAAAATACTTACAACTCATATTTCTATATTCATATTTTTATATCAACCTCGTTGGTCTAGTGGCATGATAAAACGCTGCAGTCCTGGGTTCAATTCCCAGGTCGGGCCAATAAAAAGTTATTGGGTTTTACTATCAGAAAATTCTCAGTATCGGCCCGGAGTTAGGAAGTTGGAAGTGTATACACTCCCGTGCCTCGGAAATCACGTAAAGTCGTTGGTCCTGCGCCTGAACTCTTTCCGGTCGTGTCGGATTGCCGTCCCATCGGATTATGAGAGTTAGGGAATAGAGAGAACACTTGTGTTTGCGCACACACTTGTGCACTATAATATCTCCTGCGTAGTTGTCTAATCTCTCTTGAGATTGGCCGTGTGGCCGAAATCGGTCTGGAGGACATTATTATTATTTTTATATCATAGGGAATACAAAAACATTTCGTTATATTTATGGGTCGGATTTGGTGCCTCTGCTGTGAAACTCTTCCTGAAGGTACTAGCGTCCTGTCATATAAACATGATTGATGGAAAATTCCTGTGTAAGATCGAACGCGAAGCGACGACAATGTGACGCGCACCGGGACTTCGCCTAGCAAATGCTGAAGGTGTATCCTTCGTGGAATGCGGAAAAGCAGATCCTAGTCTGCTAGTTCCTGCTCGGCGAAGATTACCAAAGCATAAGCTTCACTCGTTAAGGTTTTTTTCAAATGAACCCGACGAGGATGGCAGCCAGGATGGCCTCGCGCTGCCTGATTTACTTACTGGTCATCACCAGTGAGTACTGAAAAACGTGATCACTTTCGCCCCTTGAGGAGAGCTCCGCTAGAGAATCGGCGAATAATATCGTTCACATGATACTTCAATGTGTGCAACCGAGTAACAGTTAGACCTGTTAAGACTGTAAAGTTTGTTTTTTCCTTTGATATACAAACTATATGTTCTTTGTTTTTAGGTGTCGTTGCTACTTCATTTCCATGGGGATATCTTGTAGATACTAGAGGAAGGAAAAAAACAATTGTATACAGCTCACTAGCAGCCGGTACTTTTGGTGTGCTCGCTGCTTTTATGCCTGATCTCACTAGTTTTACAATTTTCAAACTTTTATCAGCTTTTTGGTGAGCATCTTTGGCTATGTATTTATATTAATTTATATATCATAATAAAAAAATATATCCGATTAATTATGAACCATTTAAAAGAGGCATGTTTATGAATATTAAAATGTAGGTAATTTTTATTTATTATTAATACATTTCTCTTTTGCATGCCGTATTGTAAGCAACTTTTGCCCTTAGACCTATTTTTTACTGTTAATTTCTAATTATTACTATATGTTATGTTGATATGTAAATAAATTAAATTGAAATCAGTAAAAAATGTCGGTTTAACTTCGATCTTTTACATAAGTTAGGTAACTTTTACTTATTTTGTTTTATTATTTTAAACAAAATTTTACAGTATAGCATGTCCAGCTTCAGTGCCGTATTCTTTTATTGGCGAAATTTTACCGCAAAAATACAGAGATATTACATTGTCAATAACTAATGCAATGCAGATATCAGGATCGGCCTTGGTGCCTCGTAAGTTTTTTTATGTCCCACTTCCATGGCTAAATGTTTGTAAAATTAAACAGAAAGATTACTTATTTGTCTTTCTGCCAGTCCTTTTGTTTGTACCACAGAGGTACTTAAGTCGAAATTACTATTTGGTATTGAGCCGCTATTTAAAATTATAAACGCTCTAACACTTGGAAAAGATGTAGTTTTGTAATAATAATGAAGATTTTATGGCGCTTGCAAGACTCTCTAATGTTAATGCCTATCTCTTCTTAGGGAATCTTATAATCCAACGTGGCAGGATTATATGATTTCTACCGCGAATTGGAAATTGCGTATGTGGCAAAGCTTCGTTCGACACAAACAAGGTTTCTCACGATGTTTATCTTTACCGCCGAGCATAAGATCATGAACTCAAATTAAGCACACGAACTCTTGGCGATAGACTACTACTATTAAGTAACTCTCGAATGCCATTAATATATTTCCCTATATTTACTACATTGTTATGAACGTTGCCAATGAATATATGAATCTCAATATACTCTCACTCGATAGTTTTCCGATATTAAAGAAAAATTATTAAAGTTAGACTTTGGTCACGTTCTTGAAACTAACAGCCAAATTTTTAATAAATATATTTGACTTCATAAACCTCAAGAACTAACACTTAAATATTTTTTTACAGTACTAGCATGGGCAATACTGCCACTTGATTTTAGAATTGACTTTGGTTTATACTATTTCCGGCCCTGGAGATTACTTACGATTATATATTCAAGCTTTTTTATCCTAAGTGCAATACTCATGTCATTTGGTCCTGAGAGCCCGAAGTATCTTATTTCGCAAGGCAGACATGAAGAGTCATTAAATGTTTTAAGGACTATATACTCTGGAAACAAAAGAAAACCCGCAGCTGACTATCCAGTAAGTTTTCTTGTATTATTATAAATTAACGTATTTACGTTAATTGATGTATTCCACAATATAAAACTCTTAGTTTTTATGTAAGTTATACTTACATATCTAGGTATGTGAAATGCATAGACTTATTACTGCATTTTATACTATATGCAGATAACTTAAGTTTGTGTGTTTGTTCCATATGCACGCAATAACAGATAACCCGATTGATTTGAAAATAAAAATTTTATATTTACAGTTTCTCGATGGCATAGTCATAGTATGTTTTTTGTATATATTTGTATCGTTACTTTAGTCGGACCGAAAATGGTCCATTCGGCCGCTCTCCAAATATCAAAAGCGCTGTCTCCACGGGCGCGTGTATTGGGACATAGTTTTCATCCTCGTATGGCGGAGTAAAGTGCACAATAACTCCGCCAGGGTATGACTGCGAGTCGCGATGGATCGATGAAGTTTTGCACCTCAAAAACCACGTTTTATCGCCGTAATGATATCGCTGCGTGGAGAATGATTTATAAAGTTATTTCTGAATATAACGAAACGAGGATACTATCGCCGCGATACACGCCCCAGTGGAGATGGCGCGAAAACTACAACAACAATGGTGGTGGTGTAACAATCTTAGTCCTAACGCTTATAGAAAATTACATCTTTAATAATAAAAGTCACAATAATTAATTTTATAGTTATAAAAAATGGAAAGAAATAGGCTTGCGCCATACACTTTACAAATTGGACCGATAGCAACATAGTGAAATAAGTATTGAATACTTAGGTAATGTTTATGACTGCGCTATAGATAATATTTTATATTAATCGCTTTTTTTTATTTAATTGTTGTGGCTTATCAGTATTATTGCAATTTTTTTAACCTATATAACACTGAAAAATTCAGCATTTAAAATGAATAATAATTACCCTTATCAAATTTGCTTAAATAAGCCATACATCATAGCAATAGAAGAGTTAATTTTGATAAAAGAATTTGAAACGGAATCGATAACTGTTTATTGAATTATTGCCGTGTACTATCGATAGCGAACCATATCTAAGTATTTTTTTTTATTTCAGGTTAAAAGCCTAAAATTGCCCGATCAGAATAAAAAGGGACAATCTTTTATCAACTCTTTAGTACAACAAACAATACCATTGCTTAGGCCGCCCTATTTGAAGTGGTTTATACTGAATGGAACTTTATTCTTCGGAATATTTGCCACGTAAGTTATTCGTCTATTAACATAAGGTTTTTGGTAATAAAATATTCAATCTCAGTTTATCTGACCAAATTTCTTTTAAAAAATCAATCCGTACGTAAACATATCACTAACTAACGGATAATATCACTGACGGACAAAGACCTTCTCTGTATACACTCTGTGTATATCTCTGTATATTTATTACATTGTATTAATTAGTATTGTCTTTCTACTGTAATTCTATATGTATATCTCTGTATAAATATTACGTTGTATTTTACTGGTTGTAGGGCTTTGTGAAAGCCCGACTGGGTAGGTACGGGTGGTACCTACCCAGACGGGCTTGCATCAGATACTCTGTCAATGTCTATGGGTGTTGGTGACCACTTACCATCAGGCGGCCCATATGCTCGTCCGCCTTCCTTTTCTATACAAAAAAAAGATATTTCAGATCAAAGTGGTCAGTAGTAGTCAGTGGTCAGTGGTAGACAAAACGCTAATTTCATATGTAAGGACCTAATATATGTATTATTATAAGTTTATCTATAATATATAAAGATATTTTGTTGTCGTTATAATTATTAAATTATTTGCAAAATCTTCTGCCTATTCATATAAAAAGTGAACTATAAATGATCCACAGCTGGGCCTTCTGAGAAGGCTTTCACCCCGCACCAATCCCTCCCATTACAAGCCGTTAGTGTTAAAAAGTGAAATTTATATTCGCCTAAAGAGATTAAACAATCAAATGTAAACCGATTTTGTTTTAAAATATTATAAGTAAATATAGTGAACGATAATGTTTTACTGTTTTAGTCTAAATGGCCTGTACATGTGGATACCAGATATCCTTAATAGGGTGCTCACCGGTGACAGTGCAGGGCTTACCGCTTGCGAAGTAATTGCTCAACGGCTTAACGAGGTTGGTATGTACGTATATATTAAGAATATAATTTATTCATAATAATTTACAAATCCTAGTTCTGAGTGATACATATAAACTAGTGATATAAGGGTATATTTGCTGGATATAGGAGAACTTTATCTGGATAAATAAACATTTTTTATCTTCACTTAAACTTATTATTTATGAAACGATATATTCTTAAGCAGGTTAAAATTAATAAAATAGAAAGCAGTTTAGTAAATATAATTTACTAAATATTATAACAATTAACAATTTTGTTACAGACAGCTTCCGAAAACGCACAATGTAACGATTCAATTGATTCTATGACATTTGTGATTAACTCAATTGCCAATTTCTGTTGCGCGATAATTGCTCTCGGATTCAGTAGTACTGTAAAAATACTGGGCAAGAAAACATTACTAATCATAGTTTATTTGGTAATTGGAATATTCTGTGTATTAATAAACTTCGTGACACAAGACACAATATTTGCGATATTACTATCTTCAATACCAATCACTGGTCTCGCTATAGGCCCAATAAATGCTTATGCTGTTGAAATATTTCCTACGAATTTAAGGTAAGTAATAAACAACATAGTTATTTATTATTTATATATAAAACTATGAATCCTACTAGCGAATAAAACCGATCTGTCACAAATATAAAACCAGTATTTCTTTGAAAAATACACAATAGGTGCCTAATTAAAATAAGTATATTATATTATTGTCATGTAGCAACGTAAAGGCGTAGGTATGTAAGATTAATGAACGATATTTAAAGCAAAAAAAAACTAATCCATTTTTTTGAGCGTTCACTCATCGCTTTTAGCAAACAATGGATATCATTTTTGAATTCAATAACAGATTATCTAATAATGTTCACATCAGCTTTAAAACAGAAAAAAATCGCATCAAAAGCGGTCAATCCGTTTGGGAAATAGAATGCCACAGACAGACACACCGATATACACGTTAAGCTTATAACACACGATTTTGCTTTGTTAAAATAACTAGGAAATATGTACCCACTTCAATTAAAGTATATCAAATGATTTATTATGTGTATTCTTAAAATTTCATTAATATACAACATTAACTGTTAACAGGGGTATGGCAATTGGTCTCACGATGATGGTCGGTAGAACAGGTTCCATCGTGGGTACGAATGTTGCTGGCCTCCTTATTAACGCCGTCTGCGAGCTAACTTTCTATATCTTTGGCGGGATGTTGATACGTAAGTGACTAGACTTTATCTATTATTAAATAAATATTCATGTAAAAAATTCCTTTTTTGGCGTCGTAAATGACGACGATGATAAGCAATTTGTAGATTATTGTTTGGAAACAATACGTACACATTATGATATTTGAATCGCCTGGTCAATTAAAATCGACGTTTGTTGTACGTGAGCTCTAATTTGGCAGTGGCAACATTTAAAACAGTGGCAGTATTTAATATAAATTCATAATTTAATGAAAAAAAAAGCAATAAGGCATGTCGAGATGTCAATATTATTAATTATTTTTTAGGTGTACAATAAAACTATCAAAGACTTGATAAGGTTTTAAAACGTCTTTTGTAGTCGTTTACTGTTTGATAATTGTGCTTATTGACTATTTTTATTGAGGAATTATTTGTTATCTGATTGTATATTTATACAAAAATAATATGCAATCGATGGATTAAGATATTTTGCAAGCTTACCTAAAAAGATTTTTCGATTTTGAATCTTATTACAAAGACACAAAAACTTAAAATACATATATTATTTTTTCAGTTTGCGGCCTGCTTTCGCTGTTGCTACCGAGACCACGGATAGAACCTCGTCCAATCAAGGGGACGCATTTGTAACTTACAGTATAAAATCGAAAATCTCCTTATTGTTAAGTTGTTTACTGCTAATATTATTATCACGATTATAATATAAATTACAGGTTGATCTAATTTATTTTAGGGAAAGGATACGGCGTACTTTATTAATGTAGTAATTTTAAAAGATAATTAATAGCAATCACTAATTTACCAACAAAGTTTAACAATAGATATTTTATAACAAATGTAAGAAGTTTCATGTACCAAATTTTTCTTCGAATATAATTACAAAATTAATTTCATAAGACATGTAATTAAACGTAAATTTATTGCTTTCTTGCTCGCCATGTACGTTAAGCACAATGTAGTTAAGTTCTTAGTTTTATGTACATATTAAATTTTAAAGTTCTTATAAAAGTGAACATTTGTCAATAAAAATATTAAGTGATAGAAAAACTTGTGATATTTTTATGTACTTACATTAGTTTAAGATAGACGATACGTCTAAATAATATCATAAAGATCTATTCAAGACGAAGGTTACGAAAGAGTATTACATACTCGCTCGCAGACACAAACATTCAGAGAGGGATACGCACCGCCAGGTTATGAAACTCTCGAGTACCTCAAAATATTGCGATTGGTCAACATTTGTTTTGATTTGAATCAGGCCCATTACAGCTTCACAAAAGGGATGAAGTGATGACAATACTTTAATGTTATTTCATTGTTTATCTTCCTTATGCATGAAACCAAACGAGTTGGTTTGAAAATTTTATTGTAATTTAGAAGTATAGATGTTAATTATTCAAAATCCGTTAAGAAAGTGTAATTGACGAATTCCTCGATTAAGTGTCGCAAAAAACTACCAAACAGTCCTGTACTTTACCTTATACTATTGTACGACCTTTTTCGTGATATAAAATAGTTTATTACTTCTTATTTTCTTAATAATAAATAAGACAAACTTTGTAAACGTAGGCCGCCAAACATGAAAATATGTTACTTATTATTACTAACAAATTGATGTAGTTTTTTTTTAATTATATTCAATAGATATATTAAATAAGTTGAATAAACACAAATGAAACATAGCAAAATCTAGGCGATATAAAGAGCAAGAAGCAATCACTATTCGGCGTATTAAAAGATTTTTTTTAAAGAGTTACATGATCAAAATTAAAGAAAATAATAATTTTTGCCATTTTATTTTTATTTAAACAAAAGTTAAAATATCTTAACCAATAACACGTTATTTTTTACCCCGATAACGAAATGTAATTATAATTAAAATATAATTTAAAAAAATATTATGATTCAAAATATTAACAAAATCAACTCACTTATGAATAATAAATCCATTACCGGTGCGACTTAAGACACCTCGAGCGATGACGTTATAGACGTACCGGTAACAAATATGCTGTCGGTACTCGCATTCCAGTGAGATGTCAAATTAAGTCGCACGTAGTGTACTTACAATCCTGTACTTAAATATGTGGATTTAATTTGAGATTGTCATTGATATTTTAAAAACAATAATTATCTGATGAGCCGAGATGGCCCAGTGGTAAGACCGCGTGAATCTTAACCGATGATCGTGGGTTCAAACCCGGGCAAGCACCACTGAATTTTCATGTGCTTAATTTGTGATTATAATTCATCTCGTACTTTACGGTGAAGGAAAACATCGTGAGGAAACCTGCATGTGTCTAATTTCACTGAAATTCTGCTACATGTGTATTCCACCAACCCGCATTGGAGCAGCGTGGTGGAATAAGCTCCAAAGCCTTCTCCTCAAAAAGAGGAGAGGAGGCCTTTAGCGCAGCAGTGGGACATTCACAGGTTGTTACGGTTACGGTAATTATCTGATATATCATTTCATACACATATTCTAAGATATTTATGTCGCATTCTCCTTTCGATCACAATATTTCTCAACATATTTTTCTATGTTGTCTCGACCTACTCTCTCTTCTATCATGCCAAGTGATATAGAAAAAATCTCATTGGCTATATCTCTATCCCGAGCTAAAGTTGATTCCTCACAATAGAAGCAGTTGTTAAAGTAAAGTCCTGTAACGCCTTCCAGTTCAAATGCCGTTGCGACATAAACAGATGTTGCAGCTGCTTGTTGCTGTAAACAACACATTATTTTTATGAAAACAATAAATAAGAGTTGCAAAATGCCTCCAACCTAAACATGTTGAACATATTTGCCTACAAAGCAGTTTATTTTGTATTTAAAGAGATAATTGTTAGAATTATTTGTATAAGAGGCAAAATCAAGTATAAAAAAAATATCTAAAATGTGCGCGCTATCAGAAATAGTCGGATCTTTGTGAAAATAAGCAGTCAGTTTTCGAAAAAAGGAGTGTCGAACAATAATTATCTGACAAAATTTAGTTTTGTCAGTTAGAAAAGGGAGGTTTTGATTTTAACAAATTATGTGTATGTAGGTATGCATGTTAGTATTTTTATGCACGTTTAATAAACATCAAGAATAACTTTAATTTAAAATATGAAATATATTACTCAATAAATACCACTTACTAAAGACTTGGTAAAAGGTCGCACCAACAAGAATAACATATGATAAAACCACCAACTTTTAGGCAAATTTGTATACACCATGTTTCCAGGATGTAAGGAATTTACAGCAATACCTTTGTGTTTCCATTCTTCACTTAATATCTGGAATACAACAATAATAAAACTTGTCACAGAACAATATAAAAATAAGATTGTTGAGTCGCAACAATTTTCGATGGCATTAATAAATGCACATAGCTAGAAGAGATTAAATCTGTTCTCATGACACCCACTACTTTATATGGCTATACAACGCAGCCAGAATATTGTTTTGGCAGAACATTTCTCCAGACTTTACCCTCTTGACATGTTTACTGGGATAGCCTTATGGAAAGGCTACTTTTTTACAGCTTTGAATGAAGTTGTGAAAAAGTGAATGAAATAATGTTATATAACAAAAAAATTGACGTATTTTCTTCTAATATTTTTTTCTTGATGACATTTAAAGAACTATAATAGTCCAGATGCTTAGGTTTTGTTTTCGGAAAACGCTTATAAGAATAAATAGGTGTACCGTTTGATATATAGTTAGCACAAACAGATGAATAAGTTATGATCAGCATTGTAAGCATGTGTAGTAAAAATGGCATGATATAGAGAAAATATTGGTGAATTCAAATATAATATTTTCTTAACAAATAATGTCCAAATTTGAATTTTGGGACAGAATTTTTTATTACCTAGGGCAAGTTAAATAGGTCTTTATTTCAAGCTTTATCTTATATTATAGGCACTTTTTTACATACTATTTATTATATTTATTTAAGTTACTGCATATCTCAATTTTATCAGGCTCCACCCTAACAGCTATTCAAAACGGACAAATAATATTTTACATATAAAAACAAAAGAGAAGTTTACTTGCCTTTGCAGTAATAACATTGTACAATTTAGAATTATTATAAGCTATCATTGTACTGTATTGTTCTTTTGGATGTGCAAGATTTTGTTTCACAAAAACATTTTTTAAGCTCGCCATTCTAAAAGATAAAATAATATTTGAAATGAAATATTATAAAAATATTTTTTTATTGTTAATGGTTTTTATTTGTATCTCTATAAGACATAACAATATAATTGCAATGTTGTATTAGCAACCTTATCCCAAAGTAAACATTAATATGATTAGATTATTTAAAGATTGTTATTAACATTTTATGAGATTGGAACTAAACTATTACAAAAAATATTGTTGTCTGTATTTCTGAATTCTGTAAATTAAATAATAGTACTTAAACTTCAAAATAACTGTTAATATAAAAGAAGGAAATACACTTCCAATAAATTAATTAACAAAAAATTTAACTACTTAATTATAAAAATATTTTAATTGATTATTACCTATGTGATTCTGAAGACACAAACACAACTCTGGAACCTTTCTTCAGTAATGGTTCTAATAATAATGCTAAGTATGTATGCGAGAGATGATTTACTTGAAAGGTCCTATCTAATTTATCCTCCGTCTCTTCATATGAAAGTCCAAACACACCAGCATTCAATATTAAAATATCGAGATGACTGAAATATTAAAATAATGGTTTCAATTCACAAAGTACAGAATCTCCATGTTAAGGTATAAGGAATCTTAGGAGATAATAGATATTAATACTTGAAAGTATATTCCATATTTATGTTCCTTATTGAAATTGATCTTATTATATACACAAATGCAATAACTCACTCTGAAAAAACCGTTTTTACAGCCAAAGCACACTTTCTAACACTATTCAATGAGCTCAAGTCAAGGTATATTGATTTAAGGTTATCTTCTGATACTTTTGTGTCTTTGACAATCTGTTCAATTGCTTGTTGAGTGGCTTCCATGTTGCGGTTAGCTAATAATATATTACAGCCATGCCTTGCTAAGGATTTCGCAGTTTCAAATCCAATGCCGGCATTGCATCCTGTTATTAGTGCATATTTGCCAGATAGATCCACACCATGAAGAACCTGTAAAACATTGTTTAATAATAAACTTTACACAAAATGAAACAGAACTGCAACTGCGAGATTGTAAGAAATAAAACCCATCCCTTAGAATGTTAATGCACCATTAACCTTATGAACAAAGATGTAATGATTAGCTATTTATAACAGCTTAGTAATAAATATTCTCTTTCAAAGTGGTACAAGACCAAAATAACCCAAAACAAAATTTATGTATTTTAAATAATTAAAAGAATGTACATTTTGAAAATACTCTTTTGTCAATTTAAAATGGTTGATACTAAAAAACGTACATAATGTGGCATCCTCCTGACCGATTTCGGCTGTCACATTGTGGGAGATTAGCCAACCGGGCAGGACATATTACAGTGCACAAGTGTGCAAACATAGGTGCACTCTTTAATCCCTCACTCTCATAATCTAATGATAATGACAGTAACCCGACACAACCGGAAAGAGGCACAGGACATAGGCTGCTACTGAGAATCTTCGTCAGAAAAACTCAACAACTTTTTAGTGACCCCTACCCTGGGATTTCCCCAGGGTCAATCCTACTGAGTTCAACACAGGACCTCGGGATCTGCGGCCTTATCACTACGGCCACTAGACCAACGCGGCAGTCGTTTTAATCCCACCCCGCAGCGACTCGTCTTCACTGTCAGTCTAAGTGTTGTGTGTATTGTGTAGTTTGTTTTAATACTATAGCAACAAATTAAATAGTAAAATTGTATATATTCAGGTTGTAACAATTGCAAGAGTCGTATTTAGTTTAAATAATTACCTGAAAAGCTGTGGAAGAGCTATCAAATCTTTGGCGAAAATCATTTACATGCTTTTTCTCTTCCTTTGCAAACGCTAATCTTGGATCCACATAAGTTTTGTTTCCAGTTTCTTGTTGTACATATAACGGCTTACCATTTTCGTCCACAGTTTTTGTCCAGCCGAAAGGTAAATCTTTAGGAATAACTTTTTTTTGTCCAGTGCGAGGATGAGTCCATTGTATTTTATTATTACAAGTACTGGAATGTGTAAAGTTAAATTTAAGAAAAGTATTTAAGGTCGAAATATTAAATGACAATGACTAGGACTACATTTTTTTATATGTTTTATATACAATCATGAGTAATCAAGAAATGTAAAAGAAATTTTAGTTTAAAACCACTGCTTACTTGACAAAATAAACATTTCCATCTTCAGTTGATTTTTCTTCCCATCCCGCAGACAGTTCGTCTTCACTGTCAGAGTCTAAATTGTGCATTTTGTTTAAATATTATAGCAACAAATTAGATAGATCACTAAAATTAAAAGTTTTTGCAACAGTATTCCCTGATCCCTCTATTAAATCCCTCTATATAAAATTATAAATCTTTTTTTTTCTGGCGCAGATTTACGCTATTTGAGCGAACAATATTTTGCCAATTTCACGTGTAAAAGAGATGACACTATATGATATGAGACGTAGACAGAGAAACTAATAGACGCAATGACGATTTCCTTCTCAGTTACACAAGATAGAGAACGGAAAATACGGTTCAAATGATTTAGATAGAGATAGAATTATTAAATCTTTTGTCCCTTATCGCGAAAGCAGTTTTATCAAGGTCGGCTACTCAATTAATGAAACATTGTGTTTATTGTACAATTATTGCTTATTTTTATGTTAAAGCGATAGCAAAAAGAAAATTGCAGGCGTGTGTTTTCACGCATAAGTACGATGGTTTTGTCACTAAATATAGTATCTCAGTGATGATTATTTATGCCATAGCATGACGAAACCTTATGTCGCATTAAAATCCTGAATATATCTTGAACAATATTTTAATTAAATGAAATAATTAATTTAATACAACATATAAATAATATAAAAACATAAAAATACCTAATTATAATTTTAATTTATTTCTTACAATGAATTTAAATGGTGAGTAAACTAATGTGAAATTTCATGTTTACAGGACGTTGAATGTCTGAGGGAAGGTGTAATGTTCACCCTTTAAACGTGTTTTAACTCAAGCCGTAAGATCGGTTTTACAAATTAAATAATACATATTATATTTTATATATCAGCTCGCTATGCACACACACCGTCTTCACTTCGCGCCAATACCAATATATACATATATATTCTATTTCCCGCGCTCCGCGATGTGTGTCATACGAGATGACAGATGGATACATACACAGATAATATATATTTATATTATAAAATACTAATTAATACATTATTGTAGTTGTGTGTACAGTACAGAAGGTATTCATATATAATAGAAAATTTTGGATCATCATAAATCATAATATTTACTATCCATATTCCGTAACAACAATACGTCAAATTAATTTATTGAACAAAAAATTAAGATTATACATACTGGCAGTTATAATAAACGTCACCGATCTATTAATAAATTTAAGATTTTTTATTATATATATATTTTTTTTACTAAATCATTAATAGTTTAAAGTGATTTGTTTTTTTTATTTTTTTACTAGTTGTAATGTTCAACGTAAGATCGGTTATACAAATTAAATAATACATATTATATTTTATATATCAGCTCACTATGCACACACACCGTCTTCACTTCGCGCTAATATCAATATATATATATCCTATTTCCCGCGCTCCGCGATGTGTGTCATACGAGATGACAGATTGATAGATACACAGATAATATATATTTATATTAAAAATACTAATTAATACATTATTGTAGATGTGTGTACACTACATCCCTTCTTTGTTGTAAAAATAAAATTTTATGAAATGTATTTCTATAATCAGTTTATTTACACATTGTACAGCCGTTAATTTCATTTTGGTGGAGATCACCAATTGGTCTTTAATTGCGGTTATTAATTTGAATCCCGACTTCAATATCCAATCGTTTTATCACTTGGATCACTAGTCTTATCACAATATTTATCCTTTAAAATATGGTATTGGCCTTTACCTTTTTTAGATGGACTACATTTCACCTCATTTCTTGACAGTCGCATCATTTGTTACGTCCCCCCTTCGCTCGATTCTACAATGTGAGGGTCAAATTCAATGTATTATTTCATGTCATGTCCATGGCGTATACCTTATCACCTACTACTAGTTCACAGTCTCAAGCTTGTCTATTTTTATCCTATATTCTTTTCTCTTCTCCTTCTGCTGTATGTCTTCTTCTGTATATGACATATCCTGAACCATAAGTAGTTTGCCTAGGATGTGATGAAGATAGGATAATTCTGAGGAAGCAAGCTTTTCCTGTTATGCAGTGTGGAGCTTTGCATGTAGAGCTTCCTTTCAGTCCTTGTGTCCAGCTTGAAATTTTTTGAACCGTTTTAGTATACGCCTGTTTTGGCGTGTGACCTTCCATTATGTTGAGACCAATACTAAATGGTGTTATAAATTGTCATGTTCAGCAACTCTTCACTTGTAAACTTTTACACTTTATTTTCAGTTATGGAAATAGGGTTACTAAGCCTGCTATTATATTTTCAAATGACTATTTATTCATGTGCTCGTTATTGCCTGGTTATATTTTCTTTTCTTTATATCTAGAATAATAGTTAACTAGTGCCTATATGTATTACTCACATGGTATTAGTCCCATTAAGTCGTTTGCTATGTCGACCCATAGTTTAGTTGACAATTCCATTCGCTTTAGAGGGTTTTGGGGGTTCAGAGCAGAGACCAGGTTTTGCAACAATTTTCAGCATTTTCATCGCACTTCGGCCATCAAATTTTTGTTCTTAGTCTATTTTCCATCGCAACGATACTTGGATGGCCTATATGTACAGCTAACACTCGTCTTCTTAAATTTGTTGCAATCACAATATTCTTGCCTCTCAACAGAATATCTCTATAAAAATAGAACTCATTCTGTAATATCATGTAAGTGATAACACTTTCATCCTAATTATTCTTTTAGAGCCCTTCCTTTACTTTTTGTATCTCGTAATCCTGGAATCGGTCTGGCCATCTCAGTTACATTCAAAACGTTTTGTGGCCAATTTGTCAGAATCAGAATCTTGAAAGTGGATCTGCTATATTAGTTTTTTTTTTGTATATTTGACTTAAAAATCATACGATTGTTGCCTTCAAAACAAATCGATTTGATTTTATCTTAATATTACCATTAAAAAATTATGCTTCGTTATTAATTAAATTTTCTAAGCCTATAAAACTGTAATTACGAAATTGTTTCAGAGGTCTGAAATCTTATGTATTTATTAACGGGCTCTTCCCCTTCTTCTGATAGTTCATGGCTCAGAAAATGAATCGCATTCACTCTAAATGTACATATGTCTTCTTCTTCCATTACTTTTTTTAATATGTCGTCGATAAAATGGATTATTCTTCGCACCTGTCTAGTATTATTTTTTTAATGTTTTGGTGCACATTTTATTCTAAACATCATACTTTTATGAATTGTAATATTTTATGAAAGTATTGATATACCTTGAGTCTGGGTTGAGTTTTATAAGGTAAAAGGCATCTTGAATATTAAATTTGGTAAATACCTCCGCATCTTTGACTCTTGGTACTAGTTGATCTATCGATCAACTGACTATGGTCAGCAACGGACGATTTTCGCATTTGATCGCTGTATTTGTGCGTCGCATGTTGATACATACATATACGAACGTCGCTATTTTCTTTTACAATAGGAACTATAGGTGAAACCCAACTTACCCAACCAACAAACCCAACGGTCTTTGACTTCTATTTTATCTTTGTTTTGCAACTCATTTAGTTTGAATGATATTTTCACTGAAGCGGGATTGGAATCCGGCGATAAGGTTTCACTATAAATTTGAATGAATCATCTCATCTGATAGCTATAACTACCGACACATCTTAACACTTCGGCAATGCCTTACTTTCAATTGTTGAAAGTAGTGTTTTTTTAAGTACTTTTAAAAGGTATATAGTAAGTAAGGTATATAGTAAATTCTGGTCCTATTTTCTATTACGTAGAATATCGTATTCTATGAAACTACTTTTTTTTTACTTCATTATTATCTTTTTTTTTCAAGGATTTCTAATATTCTATTTATGGTTTTCAACCATAATGGTTGAATGGTTTTCAACATGTTAGCTTCTTCTGTCTCCTGCTTTTAAAATTTTCTTTCTCAAATAGTCTGACCAACATTTTCAACTGTTCGGCCAATAACATAACTATCTATACACAAACTGACATTTAGAAGATTGTTGTCTTAGACTTACTCGAAATTTCTTTCTTTTTTTTACCTTGCTTTGCTTTATCGCAAAATACTTATTTAACTTTAGAATAGCTATGTTAATTAAATCACTTTCATTAGCAACATATGTCCAGCAAAAGCAAGTGCAAAAGACTTGATCTTTTCTTTAGCTTAGTATCAGTACCTGTCACCTCAATATAAATATTTAGGCCTCGTTTCCCTCACTCCAATCTGATAGAAACTGACCCTACGACCCTCGCATTCGTACTTTTCTGAGGTATATTGGGCCATTAGGGCTATCTGTAGACGAAGAACCATTACTGCCAATTACAACTTAGAGTACAATCAGTATAACACATTTAATGTTAATGTTATTCCAATTAAATGCTAATAACTTACACATCAAAATTGAATGTTCAAATACATTTTACGCAATTTAATGCTCAGATGTCCTACGCAATTTAATGCACAAATATTTCACGCAATTTAATGCAAACATGTCTCACGCAATTTAATGCAAACATGTCTCACGCAATTTAATGCACAGATATATTTTATCCAATTTAATGCTTAATAAGTATATCTTACCCAGATACCACATTAGGTAAATTTGAATACTATTTATCTTGTTATATCATTTATTTGTATATTAAGAATAACCACTACCAATATAATATAGCAACTACTTATTATTTCTAACATGAACTCAGTTAAATGTTTATCCTTGGTGTCCACCTGATCGCTTTCGGCCACGGTGGCAAGTCTCAAGAGAGATTAGCAGGACACATTACAGTGCACAAGCGTGTGCGCAAACACAGGTCCACTGGTCCAGAGCTCAGGCGCAGGACCAACAGCTTCAGGTGCTTTTGGAGGCACGAGAGCGTACACACTTCTAACCTCTAGTCCCCAAGCTGCCACTGAGAATCTTTGTGGGAAAAACTCAATTATTGTTTTATTGGCCCAACTTGGGGTTCGAACCCAGCACTTCGGGATCCGTGGGCCTATATTTAGCTACTAGACCAATTAGGCATATTATTTTACTTATTAATCCTTTATTGCACACAGTTTACAAACATATAAAGGGTCTTTAATCGGGCATAATGTGCGAACAACTTATACTTAAAATTTATTTATTTATTATATTATGTAGGCATGTATATATAACTAGGCATATTGAATTATCCGTTTTTTTCCTATTCATAAATAAACCGTAAGTTTATTCTTCGTACTTCGAACCAATGTAATCCTAAAGCATTTAACTCCTTGTAAATAAAATGTAATATGCACATTAATCGAACAACTGGTATGGGTTTCTAGCTATTATTTACTACGACGAACTACCATACCAATAATCATTATGTTAAATAATTTATTCCGTTGGGAATTAAATTCGTGTTAATTTACTTACTTTATTTAGTAATAATAGGTCACTTTTATGGTATCGTGCATTTTATAAGATAATGAACTATTTTTTAATAATAGTAGAAGTAAATGTATTGATCCATCTACCACAAATTGCTTTATAATTTTTTTATTATTTACATTTTGAGCCTTGATATATTTAATTATTCTGTATATTTAATAATGGAATATTATACAATTATTTATATAAGAAAAATTAAAAAGGATACCTAGTCATTACCTTTCCTTTAATTGAGAAAAGAAAAACTCACAATAATTTTTTCCTCGTCGCCATTTGTAATGTTCACCCTTTAACCGTGCTTTAACTCAAGTCGTAAGATCGGTTATACAAATTAAATAATACATATTATATTTTATATATCAGCTAGCTATGCACACACACCATCTACACTTCGCGCCAATACCAATATATATATATTCTATTTCCCGCGCTCCTCGATATGTGTCATACGAGATGACAGGTGGATAGATTCACAGATAATATATATTTATATTATAAAATACTAATTAATACATTATTGTAGTTGTGTGTACACTACACAAGTAATTGCAACGATTTTTTTAAGAATTACCGATTCATATTTAATTCTCTAATGAAGCATAAACCTTGTTTTAGGAGTGCGGACGACAATACTCTAAGGGGTCAGGTTCAAACCTGCGACATTTATGTCGATTGTCGAGTTAACGCTACAAAATTCAATCAATAACGAAAAATTATCAAAAATAATGCCATAGCGATTATGGTAATTTTAAATTATTTTTTAATTTGTTGAACTGCAAATAGTGAACATTATACACTTTGCAGTTATAATAAAATACCTCGGTCACCTATTGCAAAAGTCTGGCGCATCATGCATAGATATAATTATACATATTAATCTCTTTTATATCAAAAATTTCTAACTTGTAATTTATGTCAATTAATGTCACTTTAACTTACTAGCAAAAAAGTTTTATTTTAAAAATATATCTGCGATACAAACCCATAGAATGTCTAAAACTAACCGTAATAATTATAATGTCTTCCAGACTGATTTCGACCACGGTGGCCCATCTCAAGAGAGATTAGTCAACTACGCAGGACACATTATAGAGCAAAAGTGTGCGCAAACACAGGTGCACTCTCTAATCCCTAACTCTCATAATCAAATGGACAGAAATCTTACAGGACCGGAAAGAGTTCAGGCCGTGATCGTGCACCAATGGATTTACGTGCTTTCCGAGGCGGGAGAGTACACACTTCAAAATTTCAGACCCCGGGCTGCTACTGAGAATTTTCGACAGAAATACTCAATTGGCACGACCTGGAATTTGAATTCAGGACCTCCGGGCCTGCAGCCTTACATGTAGCCACTGCCCACTAGACCAACGAGGCAGTCAAACTCACTGTAACTGCGCTCCATATCGTATACGTGCACAATAATAATCCCAAGCCCTTGTCTTGTATTATTATAGCGCCCGCTAGGATTATAAACCAACCGATGAAAATAATATCCATCGGCTATAAAATTTCCAGGATTTTAAATTTAAAATCAACATATTTTTCAAATTATTTTACTATAAACAAAATATATCAGCATATACAACTTTATTTAAAAACGTTCAGATTTCGTAAGTATACTTTAAATATACTTTTATATTGAAGTATTTATTTCCCGTTCTTCATGATTCGAATGCAGCATTTTTATTATATTTAAAACAGTAAATAGTTGTAGTATTTTTTTATTACAATGTAAACTATGATTTGGATAAAAATACATACTACTATCGAATCTGCTCATAACAAATTAATGATGTAATGGTGAAATTTAAATCTAATTCAACTATGACATACAGATAAAATATTGAATATATTTAATAGTACAGTATCTCATATATATAACTACATATTATTATAATTTATTGATTATTTGAATAAGTTTTAATTTATGTAGACCCAAAAAATTATGTTGTAATTCGTAATAGGAATATAAGAAATCTAATTCCTGAAGCTGAAAAGCCGGTTGCATTAAATAAAATGATAAGTCGTTGGTCTCGTGACAAAGAATTTAAAAAAAAATAATTCAAAGAAGATATATAGGTACTTACTTCTTATAAATGCTTACTTTTCAATATTGTTTATATAACAAAAACTTTAAATCAATATTACAAATACAGAGTAGATGCATCACCTTTTTTTGATAAACTGTATTCAATACAAAAGCTTATAAATTGAATAAAATGAAGTTGTCTGGATTTTCATCATTTACCCGGCTTTACTTACAATCGTTGTTTAGGGCGTGATTAATTAAACAATGCTGTTTTCGTCTTTCGATTCTGAAACCAACGATAACAAAAAGAAATAAATCTGTGTTAAACTCAACACCGCTAAACAACGTTTCGCTAACCACTAAAAATATATCAACCGTATTTTATTGTTATAAGTTTATTCTAATCCATTTTTACATATGTTAAAGAGATAGGCGTAAAGTGTGAAATTATTTTTTAAATACAAATTATGTTTAATTTAATGATGACTAAGTGAGGAAACTTACTGAATTAATAGTTTATAAATGAAAACCACGATAAACCTGATTGTGAAGAGAACACTTTAAAATTGTAAATATATTGCATGTCATTAAAGCATATTTTGCCAAAGTTAAGTAACAAACGAAAGAAAAATATAGTACCTATATTATTAGGTCAAATTATAGCTTTAACATTATAAAACTGCGATAACTAACACAATTTTTAATAATTAGGCTATCAAAACCCGTAGAGTTTAAACATTTTTGTACATCACAACAAGTCATAGTCATTTTAAAATTCTCAACCAAATTAAATGTTATCATTAAAATTTTGAAATACTTTCCAAACAGTTTCTTCATTTACAATTTATATTTTATTACAATTTTCCCTTATCATAAATTGAAAAATATAATTACAAAACAATCAAAAGTTAACAACTAAAGAGTTTTATTCTACATATTTCGTGAAATTTGAGAACATTTAAAAACAATACATCTATAATAATCTACACAAAATTATAAAACAAATTCAATGAGGTATACATTATAAGCCTATTATTATTATTGCTTAATATAGTACGTAGTGCAATTATATTATCAACACATTTAAATGTTTTTGTTAAAAATATTTACTTGAAAAGTGTTAGCATCCGTTGATTGTGCACAAGTATTGTTACATGACTAAATTGATTATAATTGATAAATAACTAAAACTATCTTGAGTCTCTTAAGGCTCTACTATATAACCCCAAATGATTTTGTTGGATGTCGTATAATAATCGTTTCAATTAATCACCTAAAAAAATTCTCGAAACAAAAGAAACACAAATATCCAGATTTATTTCTGAAATGTTAAACATTTATGTGAAACATTACAAATTTCACCCGCCTTTAATTTCATGTCCGTCGTGATACGCGATCTCTATTCAATGCTTTTTTCTATCTACAATGACCGGTAGTATTATTTTTATTTATTTTTTCGTGTTGCCCATATTTTAAAAAATATTCTGAAAAGTGAAGAAATGGTGTAGATCCTTTAAGAAAGAAATGTATATCCTTTAAGAAAATAATATATATATTTGAAGTATGGGTGACATGCGACTGATGTGGTTTTTCGCGGAAAAAAAATGCAGTAAGCGCCAAAAGTTTTTTATCTTGATAAATATAAAACCAACGGGATTTACAAAAATCCCTTACGCAGTCTAAGGTTATTTATAAATGTATTTGTATATCCAATTTTTGTCTCAATAACCTATAGCATTGCACTCGCAATGGACTGCACTTGTACTCATAAAAAAAAGATTGGAGGACATTTTTTTTCTATTGAAAAATTTTTTTTTGTTTATTTTATTTTTAACTTTGAACTAGATTTACCCATGTAAAATAAAATAAGAGATAAGTTTTGTCTCTATCCACCTCCTAAATAAAGATTTTTTTCTTAGACATAGTTACATCCGTATAATGTACAGATTTAATACACAGATAACAATTTGTACCTTCAGGATAACTATTATGTTACAAATATAACAAGCTAAAGTACCCGTTACTTTTTGTAAGTGGATAGACCAATTTAAAAACTCATTTCATCTGAGACGGTATGTTCTTTTAGTAGTAGTTTATAAAAATAAATAAAATGAAAAGTGACTGTCTGTGATTTCAAAATAACTGCCTCTTTTAAAGTTGTCTGTCTCTTTGTCCAGGCAAATCTTTGAAACGGCTAAAAATTACAAATTGAAATTACAGAATTATTAAAAGAAGCATTTTAAGATTCCGTTTAGACTTTATTTTATAAAAATCAGTTGTCTACCAAAAGTTATAAAAACATACGTATTTTTTATGTTATCTATCTATATACATATAGCCTATTCCAACCACAAAGGAGTATACCCAAATAAACAACTTTGACACCGATATCATTAATTACCGATATGATTGGTCGAGATCTTGAATAATCCGTGATATTCACTATGGATTTGCGAAAAAAATCAATATCTGCGAAGTTGTAATCTGAACTTCCAAAGTTAAATTAATGTTGTGTTGTATTTTAAATAAAGGTAAATTAATCAAGAATTGTTTATAGTGCGTAATACAGCAGAACAATTATATAATCAGAAAAATCACATGCAATTTGTAAATCTACGGTTTGTTTACTTTTAATCCTATTCCGATTGGAATAGGGTATATAATTACTTGTTCTGACTGATTCATCAACGCAGAGCCTAAACAACAGGGATTAGAAACTTGAAATTTTGGCAGTTAATGCATTTTATGATGTAAACCCCCACCAAGGAAGGATTTCTGGAAATCCACCCCTAAAGGGTTAAAATAAGGATTTTTTGATGTAAGAAGAATGATATTTTTTTAAGCTTCAGAGAAAAAACAAATGCATACATATTTCGTCATTTTTAGAAATTTAACCCCAAAAGGAAGCAATCCAACGAGGGGGAAACATTAGTATAAAAATGAAAAAAAAAAAATGTCTGATCAGCTTGAAATTCACTATTTGTGTTTCTTGATTGAATTGATACCATGTTTCAAAGTTTTTAGAAATCCCATCATCATAGGTCGGAAGACATGTATAAAATAATTTATTCTTCAAATTATTTAGGTCACTATAAAATATATTTAATCAAAGTACAGGGATTTACAGTAAGTTTACTGATGATTATTAAAAGAACAATCATCAATCTAAAATTTAAAAAAAAGTTCTTTAATATACTTACTTTTATCTAACCAGAATGACATTTCATGCTTCTTACTTTAAAATCACAGACTTACAAACAATAATTTATCCTTTATTTACTCTTAAGCGCGAGCGCAGCCGCGGGCAACAGCTAGTTAGTAAATAATACTGGTTAAGTGTGTCATGTGTGCATTGGCTAATAAGCTATAATAAAATTATTATTAATTTAAGTAAACTATTTATTATTATAACGGCACAAGTGAAATCTATTTTAACGATAGTTGAATTTGACTCATGCGATGCTCTTAAAAACTGAGGTTTTATTTTCGTTATAAAGAATACTTTAAAATAATTTCTATCAGTTTCTAAGCAGCCACGGCTATAGTTTACACACCTAATAATAAAAAAAAACAACAAGGAAACATTAATAATGTTAATTCAATAGATATATAATATTTACATTATACTACATTTTTTAAAATTAGATTTAACATAATATAACATTAAGTATAAAGTAATACTATTCACATAGCACAGCAATGTTTTAAATGTTACACCTTCTATAAAATAAAATATTTCAAAGCTTCTAGTAAAGATTCGAAAATAGATTATAACATTATGTTAGAATAACTCTATTCTATAATAAAGACATATATATATATATAAAGTATCTTAAAATAACTTAGCGTTCTCGGCGAGCACGTTTTGCCCTTGCTGTTGGGGCTGAAGGATTGTGGTCTTCGTCGTCTCGTCTCTTTGCTGGTAGGTGAGGCCTTTGTAACTGACTTTGAGCTGTCAATTGTAGTTGCAGTGCATGCGTGTTTAGTCTTTCAGCTAATAATAATGGCTTTAGTGCTGCCATTTTGTGACTGTACAATGTCACACGCGGCCTACTATTAACTGCAGCGGTCAGCTGTTCTCTTACCGTTAATTCCGTATTTTCAGAATTATTATTCCAACTGTCATTATCCTTCTCATCATTATCATCTGTTTTATCTGACTTTTGAGATGTTTCAGTGGGTTCACCATTATTCGGACTACATATAATATTAACTTGTGCCCTAACCTCTGCATCAAATTTAGAAATAGTGCTAACCAGTGGTTTTGCCCAACCAATATGCAGTATTGGTGTCTGACTACCTTCTTCCCATTTGCAAATTCCGTCATAAAACCTGAAAATAACATTTTCTTGTCAAACCTTGTTTTAAATAAACATGTTAAAATTATGCAAATTTAAAATAAATAAATCACAAAGTTTTCTTGTCCATACATCCATTGACAGTCTTGTGATAGTAGTAGATTATATAAATTAAATAATAGTATAGTAGATTACATAATAAGATGTATCATAAAGTAAAAACAAGCTTGCCTTAAAAGAGATGCAAAACATTCTGGGTCCTTCAAAATAGATCTAGCTGAATGACCTGAACTCTCAGCTTTCATCAGTTGAGGTATTAGCTCATTTGCAATCTCAGAGAACTCCTTATATATCTCTTCATCATCTCTAGAGTAGTTATAACTGAAAGATACATAAATGTATTGCTTACTGGTGGTAGGGCTTTGTGCTAGCTCTTCTGGGTAGGTACCGCCCACTCATCAGATATTCTACCGCAAAACAGCAGTAATTGGTATTGTTGTGTTCCAGCTTGAAGAGTGAGTGAGCCAGTGTAATTACAGGCACAAGGGACACTAAATTTTAGGTCCCAAGGTTGGTGGCACATTAGCGATGTAAGTGGTGTTTAACATTTCTTACACTGCCAATGTCTAAGGGCATTGGTGACCACTTACCATCAGGTGGCCTAAATGTTCATCCGCCATCCTATACAAAAAAAAATTGCTAAGTTATGTTGTGACTTTTTATATAAATAATTATTGTTATATATTATTTCATTTCAAATATTATATATGTCCATTATATGTCCATATCAGAGTGATTAGTTGTTAACTCCAAAATGTAGATCTCATAATATGATTTCTCATAGAAGACCAACTAAATGCACAAAAAAACTTATAGGGCACAAATGTGTGCACAAGCACAGGGACATTCACATAGTCTAATGAAATGATAAGTTAACAATGTTTAAAATGTTATTTTGATCCTAACAAGATTATAAAAAGTATGCTAAAATGAATCTTAAAATATTACTCCTGGGCTAGGTACATATAATATGATTTATTGCACTTACTGCCGAATAACATCACCAGCACATGCCCAGGCTTGAAATGCTTCTTTGTACATTTTATGTCTATGATAATAACCACCTTGAAATGTATATGGGTAGACATGACGATCTTCATAATGCATTCTAGAAGAACGAATTGATTGAATATACAATGATGCTGAATCTGGCCTGAAATTATTTGATTTAATAACTCCAATTTCTTCATTAATTGTAGAACTCTCTGGTTTCTCTGTAGTATTGGAATTTTTCATGTACTCATCTAAGTCTCCAAGATTTCCCAATCCCATAGGATATGCATCCAAATGACCTGAAAAGTAAAATTATCAATTATTAATTCATATAATGTTTTGTATTTGGTTTCTATCAAACATTTTAAGCACGGTGATACCTTTATCATAAAGTAGCCATAGTAATTTATGCTGCATTAGTGCTACTTCATGAACATCAATTGTAGGTGTTAAAGTAGGATTAATGGAAGAAACCAATGCTGCGAGCTCCATTATCCTGTTGCATACAACTGGCTTGCCTGCTACATATAACCATGATCGTGCAAGCACCCCTTCTCCTACTGATCTACCTCTTTTATCTTCATTACCTTTACCATGCCAAGTTACCTATAAAAGTAAAATTCAGACATTGACATAATCATTAATAAATATTTCAATGTTTAATTTTTATTTAAAACTAGTTTCCTCCCACGGCTTCGCCATGTTTTTGAGGGGAGTGGTAAGTAATAGGATATGTCCTTTTCTGTAACCCAGACAATGTGTTCACATAATTTATTATGATCAGCTGAGTAATTATAACGTAAAAGCAAAACAAACAAATGAACATACTGCCACATTTATATATTATTATATTTTATAAAATTTAAGATCATCTAAACTTTTTTTAATATATAAATTAAAAATGCAATTGAGAGGACAAAAAATAGGCCTCAGTGAAGCTTATATTACTTTTTTTTTTTATAGCATAGGAAGGTGGACGAGCATATGGGCCACCTGATGGTAAGTGGTCACCAACACCCTTAGACATAGGCATTGTAAGAAATGTTGCCCATCCCTTAAATCGCCAATGCACCACCAACCTAGGGAACTACGATCTTATGTCCCTTGTGCCTGTAATTACACTTTATTATTGTACAATCATTATTTAATAAATGTAGATGTTTTATGGGAATAAGTCTGTGTTTATACACTTTTTTATTTAGTAAAATTTACTCATTGTATGTTTATTTGTATGCAATAAAGAGAGTTACAACAATAATAAATTTTAATATGGGCTTGTTTGTTAATTTGGTATTTCTCGTAAGAAAGTTTTAAGCACTTGCCTACAAGACATATATTAGTTTTCATACATAATATTATCTTACTTCAGCAGTATTTACTCCATCTTTTCCAAAGACTACCCAAGCATGATCTTCTGATAACGCAAGATGAACATCATTTTTGCCTAAGACTTGGCAGCCTGCAGTTACAGCAAAAGCTACTCCAAAGCAATCCAGTTTATTTCCTGTTAAAAAGCTATAAATAGATTGAAGATGGGCTCTGTCCTTGTAGTAACTTCGAGTTAACGAATTCCATATTATATCTGCCACTCGTTTGACCAAATCACGAGTGGCTAAGTCACCACTTAGTAACTTCGCATCAACTCCGCTACGCATTAAAGATACAAATCGCTCATAAAGAGTTTTTACTTCGTCCCATTCCAAGGACGGAAATTTCATCTTTACAAATTTATTTGATGCCAAATTAACATCTTTATCACTGTTTTTAACGTTGGTTAAATTATTTTCAACTGCCCCTACAATTATCGAAAATAGTGCTAAATCTGGTTCTTTATTACTACGCAATTGTTCTTCAAATAGATCACAAACTTTCTGAATACTATCTATAGGAAATATATGTTTATAATCTGATAAACTGGACATGATTTTTAATTTCACATTGTTTCAATTTTAGAAATAAACAACAACAGCAGCAGACGCCGGTTACAGGTTGACATTTTCATTGAAAACAAGTCAGTATATAAGTGTATTGTCTATGGAAAATATTGCTATTTGAAAATATATTCAATAATTTTAAAAAATAATTTCGAAACGAAAATTATTTCCTGTCTTCAAATAGAATTACACAAATAATAGGTGATATTTACATATAGTATGAGATGCCTTGGGTTTTATTTATTTTACCGTCATATTTGATACACTTTCAGTATTCACAAGACACGTTGTTATGGTGATAAGCGATTCATACGAGGACAGAGAAACTAATGGACGCAATGACGATTTCCTTCTCACTTACACAAGAAAGAGAACGAAAATTTCATTTCAAATGGTTTAGACAGAGATAGAATTATTAAATCTTTTGTTCCTTATCACCTAACGACGACGTTTTAGTGTGTCGCTACTTGAGTAGCGAAACAGACTTGACAGTTGTCAGTGCGTAATCTAGTGAAAAGACAGAGAAACAATCCTTATATCATATTGAAGGTTACACATTTATACATTGTCATATTATTTCATGTTAAAGCGAAAACAACTAACTCCTGAAAATTATTAATCTCTGAAAACAGGGAATGCAGTTGTCAACATTATACGAACAGATTGACAAACTATCTCTGTTATAATCGTGGTTTCACGGCGCCGGCCCCTTGGTCTATTAAATTCTTTGTCTACGGATTCATAGCAAGATGTCAAATCAAAAATTCGCAATTTTTGTGTCTTCAAATTGCGCGCTCTTGTAACATTCATGACTTTATAAATGAATTTGTTTTCTTTGACATCTTTTTTTTTTTTTATATTAGCCGGGAGGGCAAATGACTCTACTCCACCTGATGTTAAGTGGTAGTAGAGTCCAAACGCGAGGACGGCCAGTACAGTCGGGAAGAAGGTTCTGCACTAGCCGCCCTCGCCTTGCCGGCCCGCAAGATGCCTCTTCACGCCTCGTTTGAAGGAACCCGGGTCGTAAGAGGAGGGGAATACGTGAGCTGGTAAGGAATTCCATTTCTTGGAAGTGCGACAAAGAAAGGAGTTGCCAAATTTCTTTGTGCGCAATGGAATTGATGTCACAGTTAGTCGGTGACATTGAGAGCCAGCACGCGTAGACTTGTAAAGGAAGGGGGAAGCAGGAATTAGGGAGAATAATTCCTCGGAAAACTCGCCGTGATACAGTCGATAGAAAGCGCTCAACGCTGCTATCTCTCGACGCAATTGTAAAGGCTCGAGGGTGTTACCTTTACGTCGTCAATAATGCGCACCGCACGTCACTGCAACCGATCCAAGGCCTGAAGTAGGTATTTAGCGGAGCCATCCCAAAGGTGCGAGCAATATTCAACGCAAGACCGTACCTGTGTTTTTTACAGCAGGCACAGTTGTTGTGGCGTGAAAAAACGCCGCACCTTGTTCAGGACTCCGAGTTTCCGTGAAGCTGTTTTTATCACAGCCTCGATGTAATCCCTTGGACTAAGGTCGGAGCGAACGTCCATCCCCAGCATGGCGATTTTGCTTTGTATCACCAGCGGAGTGCCACAGAGGGAGGGAAGAGGGGAAAATAGTGACTTTTTTGCTGTGAGAGCGCATACCTGTGTTTTCTTGGCATTAAACTCAACAAGATTATCTGAGCCCCTTTTGGCGATAAGCTCTAACGTCCTATTGAGTTCAATGACAAGATCCTCCCGCCTCTCCTTAATTTCCGCTCGCCCAGCCACCGCGCGTCCGTAGTATCCACCATGCACTGTACTGTCGTCTGCATAGCAATGAATGTTCCCGAGAGAGAGCATATCATTGATATGCAAAAGAAACAGAGTGGGAGATAGCACAGATCCCTGGGGGACCCCAGCATTCACTACATAGAATTGTGAAGCGCATCCATTAACTAAAACACGAAGGCTGCGCTTGTGTAGGAAGCTGGCAATCCAGGTGCAAAGCTGAGCAGGCAGACCATATGCCGGCAGCTTGGAGAGAAGACTTCTGTGCCAGACCCTGTCGAAAGCCTTGGAGATATCGAGGCTGACAGCCGTAGACAGAGAAACAAATAGACGCAATGAAGTTTTCCTTTTCACTTACACAAGAAAGAGAACGAAAATTACGTTACAAATGGTTTAAACAGAGATAGAATTATCAAATCTTTTGTCCCTTATCACGTAACCAGTTTTGGTGTTTGTTTCGCTAGTCAGTTGCGAAACAAACTTGACAGTTGGTGCGTTAATTGTGTTTATTGTTCAATTTTTGCTTATTTTCATGTTAGAAAACGATTCTAACCCAGTGAGTACAAAGAGAACTTATCCGTACATCACATCGAAGATTATACAACAATGCGTTGTAGTGTTATTTCATGTAAAAGTGATAGTGAGAAGAAAGTTGCCGGTGTGTCTTTTCACACGTAAGTACGACCGTTTTTGTTTCTAAATATAGTTTCCCAGTGATAATTATGTATGCTATAGCATGATGGGAGGTTATATCGTCTTAAAATCCTGAAAATAATAGGTTTTGTCGAGTTTTTATCAGTCATAACCTATAATTGTTTATCAGGTAAATGTTACCAGTGTCAGCGAAAAAATACCCCGATTTTCGATGAAAAAAATTGACTCGACAATGTAAACAAATAAAGACGGAGTCTAATAAAATTAATAATTAAATAAATATAATGCTTCTTTATCTATATATATAAATATTATTTTAATTTATATTTAACTATTTATTTTAATTTACATTTATTTTATATTGGTGATCGAAGAATTATATAATAATATTTGTGATTGAAGTATTACACATCTGACATGATAGAATGACTTAAATACCTGTGAGTACTTATTAATAATATAGCTAAGTTTATCGTTAGTTTTCCAAGCGATCCAGACCTACGTAAAAAATGGATCGAAGCAACTGGAAGAAAAGATTGGACTCCCGGAATATATTCTAAAATATGTAGCAATCATTTCCTAGAAAAATTGCTACTAAAAAACAAAAACAAAACATTTCTGCATCCTGATGCGATACCAAATGCTGTAAGAAATTATTAAAATATATATATATTTTTTATTATTATTATATTTTGATTTGCGTAATATGTTAAAACATGTAAATGCACTAAACTATATAATGTAATCTCCTTTTTATCTCCTTTTTCATTGCATGAGGTATACTCCTTAATAGGTAATGATAATATTATTATATTCTTTCATGGTATTTAGCTTACTGACAAGTTAAATAATATTTTATATGTGTCATTTTATTTTTTGACATGATTATCTCATTACATTGCGTTATGCTCGAGAACGGGTGCTGCTTGTAGTGTGTGGTCGTCTTGGTGGCCATGATTTTGTTAACGTTTATTAATTTTACAAATAACTTAGTTAAATTAGGACCATCATAATTTACCATTGAAAAATTGATTTGATTTGATTTGTTGTATTAAATTGATTCTGATTATTATCAAACAAAATTTTTTGTCAATTTATAAACTGATTCTACTTTTTATCCTCAGAAGTAGAAAGGGGTGTGGAGTTCCTAAGCTGAGGCAGAGCCAGCCTACTAGCCTCTCCTACAACGTGCCACATATCCTGTGCTGTGCTAGTGTGGTGTTACAGCACAACATATTAAATATCTAGTGAGTAATAGTGCAAAAACTTTTATCAAAAAATCAAAAATATTACACCCCTTCTTATTGCCTCTATTGGTGACAGAAGGGCTGGTTAATTTTTCGCCCAGAGGGCGTTCAAAGGAGAAATGCTGCTGGTTCTTGCCACCATTCTTCGCGGTCATTATTTGTACAATAACTATATTTAATTTTTATTTGCATTTATTTAAAGCATATCATACGTATATAATTATGTAATTATTACTGTATGTCATATTGGTAATTTTAAAGAAATAAAAAACATTTCGTTTTGTTTTAAATCCTAATAATATTTTTCCCCGAAACAGGGAAATGCAGTTACTATGGCAACATTATACACACACATTGACAAACTATCTCTGTCTCAATCGCGGTTTTACGACCCCTTGGTCTATTTGTTTCTCTGTCTACGCTGACAGCCAACGATTCCCTATGCTTGTCGATTGCTTCAATAGCTATC
The DNA here is from genome assembly GCA_905147175.2 of Nymphalis urticae. NCBI lineage: Eukaryota > Metazoa > Arthropoda > Insecta > Lepidoptera > Nymphalidae > Nymphalis > Nymphalis urticae. The sequence goes on from LR989991.1 coordinate 4,899,032, forward strand.
GACAAGCTAACGTCCAGTAAACGAAATTTCGTTCAAAAATAAAATTCAATTATAATTAGTTAAAGATTTTTATATAATTTTATGTTCTTTTACATTAATTAATTAATTTAATTACTATATTATTTCAGATATCAACTGTCAGTTTAACACACCATTGTCAAATTTTAAATCGATTAATATCATATGTGTCATCTCTTTTATACACGACTGGCAGAATATTTTATGCTCAACTAGCGTAAAGATAAACATAAAAAAAGCAAAAAAAAAGTTGTCAATGTCAAATATTATCAAATCAAAAGCAATTATATAGTAAAGCATAACGCCAAAACTGAACTCAACTGAAAACAAAATAAACTTTTATTCAATTCATTTCTAAAATATTATTTATGATTTAATTTTTTAATTAAATTGTATTTAAAAAAGCAAAACTAAAAGGATACAATTACTAGTGATGAACAGTTATCAAATTGAAAAACAAAATAAACGCTATAGTAGAAAATATCACTTCATGAAATTACAAGTGAAAAGTTTAATTATAGTAGGTCCTTTGTTTATAAAAAAATGTTTTGGCAATTTTAAATGATATCATTATAACTTGTTTGTATTTATTGTATAATAGGAAAACGCTGCATTATGTGACGAGGTGGCAAAAATTCAAGAAAACATACAAATCGTAAAAGACGAAAGAAAATTTTTACTGCGTAAACTGCTTGAATATGAAAACGATGTAGATATAGGACATTCTTTTTACACACATGAATCACTACCCTTGTCGAATGGCTCAAAAACAAAAGCGAAAAAAAGAAATACAAGCAACCTGGAAGATACCACTAAAAATATTTGAGTCAACTGGATAATGTGAAGACAATATTAAAGTTTTATGTCTGTAGTTTTTGGTTACATTAATGACCTGTTGAAGCAAATGCTCTTAAAAAGCTAAACATTATGAGATAAGACTATAAAAACATAATAATAATAAACATTTTAACTAGCTATGTTTTAAAATGTTTAACTAGCTATGTTTTTGAATTATATATATCTGTTTCTACATATGATTATTATTTGTCTACAGATTGTCAGATTAATTGAATCGTGATCAGTATTTGTATAAATTTTACCAGACATGGTAATGTGTAGTATATCTCAATTGTTCTCCAGAAACCTTTGATTTGTGAGAAATTAAAAGAAACTTTTTTTTTAAATTTAAAAATCATTACCTACATAATAATGTTTTTAGGACGTAGCATAAACTAACAAGTGGTGCACCGTATATGGCACCGTACTGCGGCACAACGCTGCGCTGTCTACCAGTAGTTGCGCTGTTCTGTTACATTGTGGTCGATGTTGTACCATAGATATGTTTGTGCCCTAAGGACATCAGTTTTTCTTGTCTCAACTTCTCAAGGTAGTAATTTCATCAGTTGGTAGTGTGATATAAAAATATTCATATTGTTACCAATAATTTAAATAGCTTTCAATATAAATACAGAGAATGACATACTTTTGGTGTGGAAAAAACATAAATTCTCTAGTCTAAAGTTTGCATTAAGTATCCATACTAAAATAAAAAATGCTAAAGTCATTTTGTCTGTCTGTTATGCTCTAACTGCTATATGACTGAGTTGATTTTGATGAAATTTTGACTAGCAGCAAGCTTGAACCCCGAAAACTGATGTAGGTTACTTTTATCTAAGATTTCATCTATGCACTGTTTTATACATAGGCGAAAATTAATAGTATATAAGCTAGTGTATTGGCCATTAACTGACCATGATTGGGTTAAAAACATAGTAGGAATCAAAAATAGCAACATAAATTTAATCTTGAATTGACTTATATTTCTAAATGATTACATTTATAGCACAAGATTACATACTTTCTTGTAAAATTTTATGTTAATTTTATTACTTTTCCGACGAAATATTTACTCATTATTTGCATAAGCCAGTATCCAATATAAGCTTAATAAGCCAAATTATCTGAAAATTTGATTTTACTAAATTGCAAAAACTTATTATACTTATTATATACAACGTATTATAACTCCATATTAGTAAAAGTTTAAAAAAAATAATTACTGTTTCATTACTTCGTTATGTAAAATATATTGAAAGATACAAATAATTTAAGAGTTGCTAAAGTTAACTTTAAAACATGATGATTTTAAACACATAATCCTTATGTTCTATAAACAATAGCCTTTATTATATATCATTATCCGAATCATTGTCCGTGAAAGACAATAGCTGCTGTTGTTTATTTTTTGATCTTGATCTCTTATTAGATAAAATTTTATCGTCTTTTATTTTCTTACTTGACTTTCCCTTAAATATCACTTTTTGGTTTAGGTCTGCTTTAGTTTGTGATTCTATTTGTTTAATTTTATCTTTCTCAGCTTCTGCTTCTTCAGCAGTAAGATCTCCTTTTTTAAGTACAACTACTTGTGGTAAATCACTATCCTCATCATCTACAAAATCTTCTTCAGAATTTTCAAGTTTATCAAATTTATGATTGACATTATCATAACCAGCTTCTTTTTTAAGGACTTTTAAAAAAGGTGGATCTTCTGGTTTAATATAAGCAATATTCCTTTTTCTATTCATATCTTTCACTTAACTATGCAATTAATCTCTTATTAATTATTCGTCTTCTATACTATGGCTTACATTGAAGTTTAATTTTTGATTACATGCAATTTGTTTTTGTGTTATAAGTTTTTGCGGTTTCTTCATTCATATAGTTAAAACTAGAAAATTAAATTTATAAGAGCATATAATAATAATTATTATTATTATTTATCTTTTCTACACTAAATTAAACTTTAAGTATATTTTATAAAGTCACTGCCAATGCCAATTATTGCTAAGGAGTTGACAGAGACAGATGACATATGGTGTCAATTACAGGGTACCTAATTCGGGCTACTTACCTATCTACCTATAAGATTCTTTGTCTACGGTTTAAGCACTCGAAATATTGACAGGCCAAGTTGTAGACTTAATTCTAAGCTTTTATTTGTTTAAACAAAATGCACACTGTACTATATAAATAACAAAACAAAATTTTACGATGTGTGAAACAAATTTTTACATCTGAATTAATATATTGCTACGTATATATTTTAATTGCATACTAATTTATAATAACATATTAATATATATAGTTTATTATATTATATCGTAGGAAATGTGCCCACCAAATTTACACATAATTATTTACTCTCCGGTTCAATGCAGATAATTAGTTTATCTGTTTTATGATGAAATACTCTATATAGTCTGTCAATATACTGTACAGCTTCCAAATTTAGTATATATAATATAGATTTTTTTTAATTAGCTCATTTTTAACTAAATTATTTTTCTAATTTGAAATAAAAATCTTCAGAAAGATCAGAAGCATATACACATAAATTTTTGCTGCAGTCGTCTATTATTTTCATTAGCTTTTAGTTCTAAGCATAGACTACATAGTTATTGTATACTCTTTGGCATAGACATAACGACATGTACACTAGCTTTTTCAAGCATCACGAAAACGACGAAAACAACGGGCTAGTGTGTATGGAAGTGCATTTGACCGATTGCGCCGCAATTAATACAACCGGGTAAGTAATAAGAAAATGTGTAATTTAAATAATATGAAATTCAAAAATAAGTCGTACTTGTAATTTAAAAAGAACTTTACTTTGCGAAAATGTCATTGTTAATCTTACGGGTGTGTGCACTCTTATTCTCTTACTCCAAACATGAGGTTTGTATGAGAAATTAATGTAAATTTCTGTTTTAAATGTACTTTATATGTTGATATTTAATAATTTGACAGTAGTATCGCTGTAGCTATGTTTGCGCACGGAAGAGGTTAGAGCCTAAACCTTTCTAATTATGTCTAAATTTCTTTCAGAGTAGCGTGTGATGAGGAATGATTGAAAATAAAACACAATTGATTGGATTTTAATTAAGGAAAACATAACCAATAAGATACGACTTTAATCAGTATGGCAACTTTAGAACAGCAAGCTTCTAAACTTCTCGATTTCAACCAAAAATTGGATATAACTCTACTCGATAATATCGTTGGATGCCTTTATTCTACCGTAGGCGACCAACAGCGTGTCGCACAAGACATATTAACAGCCTTGAAAGAACATCCAGATGCATGGACTCGTGTAGACACAATTTTAGAGTATTCGCAAAATCAGGAAACAAAATATTATGCTTTACAAATATTGGAACAGGTCATACAGACTAGGTGGAAAGTATTACCAAGAAATCAATGTGAAGGTATAAAGAAGTATATTGTCGGCCTTATTATAAAAAATTCATCAGATCCCGTCACCATGGAGAGCAATAAAGTTTATTTAAAAAAACTTAATATGATTTTAATACAAGTTTTGAAGAGAGAGTGGCCTCATAATTGGGAGACTTTTATAAGTGACATTGTTGGGGCCTCTAAAACAAATGAAAGTCTTTGCCAAAACAACATGGTCATCTTGAAACTCCTCAGTGAGGAAGTGTTTGTCTTTAGTACAGGGCAACTAACACAAACAAAAGCCAAACATCTTAAGGACACTATGTGTTCTGAATTCAGTCAAATTTTCACTCTTTGTCAATTTGTTCTTGAAAATTCACAAAATGCACCTCTTGTGGATGCTACACTGCACACATTATTAAGATTCTTAAATTGGATTCCCTTGGGATACATATTTGAAATGAAATTGATAAGCACCCTTATATTTAAGTTTCTGAATGTCCCTATGTTCCGTAATGTGACACTAAGTTGTTTGACAGAAATTGCTGGTGTTACAGTAAGTAACTATGAAGAACAATTTGTAGCACTTCTTGTACAAACCATGGAGCAATTAGAAGCCATGCTTCCTCTCACTACAAACATACGTGAAGCCTATGCTGCAGGTCGAGATCAAGAACAAGTCTTCATTCAAAACCTTGCACTATTTTTATGTACATATCTGAAAGAACATGGGCAATTAATTGAGAGAAGAGGACTTACAAACACTTTGATGAATGCCCTTCGATACCTAGTATTAATATCAGAAGTCGAGGAAGTGGAAATTTTTAAAATTTGTTTAGAGTTTTGGAATGCATTGACTGCTGATTTGTATAAGATTGCTCCCTGTGCACATTCTGCAGGTTTATATGGCTTAGGGAAAACTGGAGGTCGCAAAGCCTTGTATGCTGATGTACTTAGTGGAGTTCGTTACATCATGATATCTCGGATGGCAAAACCTGAGGAAGTTTTAGTAGTAGAAAATGAAAATGGTGAAGTGGTAAGAGAATTTATGAAAGATACTGATTCTATTAATTTGTACAAAAACATGAGAGAAACATTAGTGTACTTGACACATTTAGATTATACGGACACAGAGAGGATAATGACAGAGAAGCTTCAAAATCAAGTTAATGGAACCGAATGGTCATGGAAAAACCTCAATACCCTTTGTTGGGCAATAGGCTCTATATCTGGAGCTATGTTGGAAGAGGATGAAAAGCGTTTTTTGGTAATTGTTATCAAAGAGCTTTTAGGGCTGTGTGAACAAAAAAAAGGAAAAGATAACAAAGCTATTATAGCCAGTAACATAATGTATGTTGTTGGGCAATATCCTCGTTTCCTTAGAGCACACTGGAAGTTTTTGAAAACAGTTGTAAATAAACTTTTTGAATTCATGCATGAAACTCATGATGGTGTTCAAGATATGGCCTGCGATACATTTATCAAAATTGCTTTAAAATGTCGACGCCATTTTGTCACTACACAAGTTTGTGAAGCTTGTCCATTCATTGAAGAAATTTTAAGTACAATCAGTTCTATCATCTGTGACTTGCAAACATTACAAGTGCATACATTTTATGAGGCCGTTGGATATATGATTAGTGCACAAGTTGATCAAGTTGCACAGGAACAGTTGATTGAAAAGTATATGTTACTTCCTAATCAGGTCTGGGATGATATAATTTCACAAGCTTCTCATAATGTTGACATACTTAAAGACCCTGAAGCAGTAAAACAGCTTGTAAGTATACTTAAAACGAATGGCAGAGCGTGTCGAGCACTGGGTCATCCATATGTTGTACAACTGGGCAGAATTTACTTGGACATGTTAAATGTTTACAAAGTTATGTCAGAAAACATCAGTCAAGCTATAGCATTAAATGGTGTGGTGGTGACTAAACAACCTCTCATCAAAAACATGAGAATCATCAAAAAAGAGACCCTAAAATTAATAGCTAGTTGGGTGTCACGTTCAACAGACAACAGTATGGTGTTGGAAAATTTCATTCCTCCATTACTTGATGCTGTTCTCTTAGATTATCAAAGAACATCAGTTCCAGATGCAAGAGAGCCAGAAGTTCTATCATGCATGGCAGCCATAGTTTACAAACTTGGTGGACATATTACTTCTGAAGTACCCAAAATTTTTGATGCTGTCTTTGAATGTACTTTGGAAATGATTAACAAAGATTTTGAGGAATATCCAGAGCATAGGACTGAATTTTTCCTTTTACTGCAGGCAGTCAATACACATTGTTTTAAAGCATTCCTAAGTATACCTCCAGCTCAGTTTAAATTGGTGCTGGATTCCATAATTTGGGCATTTAAACATACAATGCGAAATGTGGCTGACACAGGACTACAGATATTATATAGATTGCTACAGAATGTGGAGCAGCATCCACAAGCAGCACAAAGTTTCTACCAGACATACCTATGTGATATATTGGAGCATGTATTCAGTGTTGTAACAGACACCTCTCATGGTGCAGGTCTTACTATGCATGCTACTATTTTAGCATATATCTTCTCTTTGGTGGAAACTGGCCGGGTTTCTGTTCCACTAGGACGAACTGCAGATAATGTCCTTTACATCCAAGTAAGTATTTTATTGTTAACTCATTCCTATTGTATTGTTTTAATACATTTAAACAATATTGAACTCCTTAACATGTAGATGCAATAGTAATTAAGTTAATTTAATTCATCAAATCAGGATTATTACTTCTTAAATATTTCATTATTTTTTCTATTCATACTATATGCTGAACATGATACATATATGTATCTTTACAGGAATATGTGGCAAATCTTCTAAAAACAGCATTCCCACATTTGACAGATAATCAAGTAAAGATTACTGTGCAAGGTTTGTTCAATTTGGACCAAGACATACCTGCTTTTAAAGATCATCTTCGAGATTTCTTAGTCCAAATAAGAGTAAGTGATTATAATTTACTAACTACATATATTCAGATTTTTATTTCTCATCAAACCATAAATTATGTTTACAAACTGTTTCTACATATTAATCAAATCTTCTGGATTATGAATAGATTATTATTTTCTTATATATATGATTCGGGGTAAAATATAATTCAAAAGTTTTTAGTTATTCTAGAGATCTACCTTATTTCCTGATGAATTCAAAATGCTGAGTCTATTTTTACATTAAGTTTAAAATTAAATATAAGCTATAATATATTATAGTATAGTAAAAACTTTGTCTATGAAATATTTTCATTTAAAATAAATAATTGTTGTGATTATGTAAATAAGGTTGAATTTAATGCAATGTTTAAACTGAAGAAAAATAAAATAGAAATCATAAAATTTTTCATTACATTACAGAAATAAGTCCTTATCATTTTAATAATTTATCATTCTCTTTTTCATATTCTTAATATACAAACATAAATGTTTGTATATATTGTCTTCTATGTTTCGAAACTTCATCCGATTGTGATAAAACTTTGGTGAAGTGTTAGGCGTACCAGCCCCTCAAAAACATCTTTTTTTCTTTATATTTATTTGCAATGTGAAACAGTAATAAACATATCTGGAAGTTTAACTAAAGTTAATTTACTTGCTATTTCCCCAGAATATCGAAAAATTTTGGTCAATAGTGTTTCAAGATCATGAATTCAGAATATTTAAAAATACCTAAGCATATGTTTAAATAGATGAAAAATGACACTTTATAATTGGATTTGCAGTCAAGATATTAAAATGTTTTGTTTTTCTGTCTAACAGGAATACACAGGTGAAGATGACAGCGACTTGTATTTAGAAGAGCGATTGTTTGCACTTCGCCAAGCGCAGGAAGAGAAGCGAAGGGTACAATTATCAGTGCCGGGTATCATTAACCCTCACGAATTGCCTGAAGAGATGCAAGATTAAATATTGTTTAAGTAAAGAAGGTTAAAAATGGTAACAGTTCACTTAATATGAAATAATTAATTATGTTTGAAGGCAATTTATTTTAATCCTTTGTCAAGCATGATTTATTGATACAATTAATTGTGTACCAAAAAATGTTTTAAGAATAATTGAAAATTGAAAATTTTTATGATAAAGTAAGAGATATTATATTTAACTCTAAATAATTTCATTAGATGTAATTATGTTAGTTATAAATCTTCTGCTTTTATTTTTGTTGACTACTCTTTGCATTTATAACCATAATGATGCCACATTCGAGTGGACTGTTATCATTAAGGCAGAAATCTTGTGCTTGTTAAAATAATACCTTGCTATGTCAGTATGTACAAAGAATCGCCTGAAACAATGGAAGATGATGAATGTAAGTTGCAAGGTTACATCAAAAACCTCAAAAAAGGTATGTTTTACGAGCATAAGACGCAGTATAAGGCCTTTTTCTATTTATAGGTAAATATCATGCAGCAATCTACATTGCTAAAGAATAATTCCAGAAATATGTATTTCTGTTTTCAATATTACATCAGAATGTAGGTAATGAAATCTCTGTGATGGCTCCAGTGTCGGATGTACAACATGTGCGTAATGGAATCTGAGTATTATGAGTAGATTCTAGGAAAAACTAAGTGAATTGCTGTTAGTAACGTTTTTTATTTTTTGTTTAATGTTGTCAAAACTAACTTAATAATGATTTGGGAATCAAACAATCGAGATTTCCGAAAGCGTTTTGGGTCCGTTTCGAAATCTTTCAATTTGTGTTTGAAATAAACAGATAATTGTATTACAAGTGTTTAACTTAAATCATTCCGAATTACTATTTGAAATGTATTGGAGGGCGTTTGTAACAAATGAAGTACCTATCGATGACAACCTGTGTTCTACGTCATTATCTTATTATCACTGCTTTTAAGATTCACAGAGACAAGGCAAACACTCATTGACGAGTCCCACTCTGCCATCTCTTACTGCCGTCATCATATTTTTGTATCGTTAGTAGTTGCATAAGCGTGCAAATTATAAAATTGATATTATAAATGAAATGTGACTTAAGATTTTCTCAAAATGCTGAAGCTGCCACACTATGTCATGCTATATCCGTTCATATATTTCACCAAACGTAGTAAAATTTTACATGATTTTAATATGAGTTTAATACAATTTTTAATAAAACGAATTTTTTAGCCAATGAACAAAATTATGAGATCATTTTACAATAAAGTTCCTTAATATTTTAATTGCTTTTAAAACAATACCTTGCGCATGTTTTTACTTTTTAAAGACGTTAACTAAAAATAACTTTATATAAAACCATTTGGTAATGAAATCTTCTTCTTCTTTTTATTCTGCCTAGCGTTTTCCCGGCCTAGTAACGCCAGGTCCGCTTTCCTACATCTTTGCCTCCACTTTACCCGATCTAAAGCGTCCTCCTTAGTGAGATCGTGCTCCCTCATATCGTCCCTCACAACATCGAGCCAGCGCTTCTTGGGCCTGCCACGGGATCTAGAGCCTTCGACAACAAAGTCCAGGCATCGGTTCCCGACATAGTCTAGCGGTCTGCGGCTAATGTGGCCAAACCAACGCAGACGGCTTTCCTGCAACTTATCCGCTACAACGCAAACGCCAAGACTACTACGGATGTGCTCGTTACGAATGCGATCTAGTCGCGTAACGCCACACATCCACTGCAGCATCTTCATTTCCGCGACGTGAAGTTGCTGAACATGTCTCGCGAGAGCTGGCCACGTCTCGCTGCCTTGCACTTGTATACAAGGCCCTTTAATTTCACCGGTATCCTGCGATCACAGATTACTAACTTTAACTAATAACTAACTAACTAAGCGGTAACTTCCCGCCATTTGGCCCAAGCTGCGTTTATTCGAGCTCTTACGTCGTGGTCGATCGTACCAGACTCGTGCAGTACGGACCCGAGGTATTTAAACTTTTCCGTCTTGATAACGGATTCTCCGCCTATCTTCGGGTTCAGGGTACCGGCACTGCCACAGACCATATACTTGATCTTCGCATCAGACCGCCCCTTGCTAGCATACCCTTTCACTGGTCCACCTTTTGCTCCAATACCTGCTTGTCCTCATCTACCAGTACAATGTCATCAGCATACATTATGAGCCAGGGAGACGGCTCATGGGCTTTCGCTGTGACAACGTCAAGCACTACACTGAACAGAAAAGGACTCAGGCCCGAGCCTTGTTGGACACCAACTGGGATCGGGAAAAGGTGTATGTCGCCAACGGCGGTCCTTACTATTGATTCCGAATTATGGTATATGTCTCGGATATTGTCAATAAAGATTTCTTACACGTTCTTCATCTTCAAAGCCCACCAGATAATTTGGCTTGGGACGCAGTCAAATGCCTATCAAATGTCAAATGCCTGAAATATCATAGAAAAAATAAGAGTAAAAACATTTCTGTTCTCTAATTTCTGTGTTATACTTCGATCACTAATAATAATAATAATAATGTCCTCTAGGTTTGGTTTGGTTTGGTTGCGGCACACTTTTAACGATTTCAAAAATTTGGCGGCACACAAAGAAAAATATAAGTTTAAAAATTATTTACTTACCTATACACATTGAGTAAAATAGATTACGAACGCAATCAAATTTTATGGATTTAAATATCTATTGCTTAAGTTACTTAAATATCTATTCCTAATATTAAAGGATTTTTCTTTTTAAATCATATTACTCAATAATATTACCATAATTATGTCTAAAATTTGGCGGCACACTTGTAGAATTTCGCGGCATAGTGGTTGAGAATCACTGCTCTAGACCAACGAGGCAGTCAATATACGCATTACCAATATGTGTGTTATATATACATATATTGGTAATGCGTATCCGTAACCGCGGATAGTGAATGAATCGTTTACATTTTTAAATTTAATTACCTACATATATGGAATTTGAAAACCTCATTTTAAAATTCCATTGCTTAGATAGCAATGAAATACCTTCAAATTAATTTATAATAACGTTTGCGTCATATAATATATTACATAAACAAAAATTAATCAAACATTTATTCTAGTGAGATAACAATACAATAAGTTATAAGGTGCTATTTAATCTCTATTACGAGAATAAACCTAAAGCCTTGTAACATGATTATTTTGTTAAATAATGAAATACGTAAACATTGATGATAGAAAGTTATTGAGTATTAATAAGTTGAGGTCTAAAAATTTGTATCCGTATTGCATTTATGTGACGTACTGCTACACATTCACATATCCGGATACACATTTTAATTTTACGTATATAATATACCTTGTTGTTTTTTCTTCTTAATCTTATAGTACAGTACGGGCAGTATTTCGAATTCTAATCGTAGGTCTTCATCTCAGTATGATCTCAGGTAGTAGTAGTACGAACGCATAGCAAAATCTTTAAATAATTAACTTAATGTTGGTTCATTTTGACTCCTTGTTGCTGTATTGGATACATAATCTATTGATGATGATACTAAGTTATTTTATTAAAATAAAAATAATGAAGTAACTAATACGTACTACACGTTGTTTTGGTGGTAAAAAAAATGTTAAGTAATGAATGCATTAGAAACCCCATAGAGCACATGTAGTTTGAAGTAAAGAAGAAAGTTGCTACTCAAAGTTCCGGAACAATACACCAACCAACTCTACGAGAAGTATCAAGGCTTCATTCAAATAATATTTCTGCAAATATTTTAAGGAATTTAACAGCACCCATGCTTCGTCGATGCCAATACTAATATTATAAATAAGAAAGGAACTCAGTATGTATTACTGTTACGTTTTCACGTCCAATCCAGTGAACCGATTTTGATTAAATTTGGTTGAGGCTTGTGGAAGAACATAAGCTACTATTTTTTTACCTAAGACCTGCCTCCCGCCTCCTAACACGCAGGCGAAAATTAGTAGTGCCATATTTTTTTCAGTAGAAGTAATGGTTGATTTTTAATTAATTTCTATCTACTACTAGTCATTAAATTGAGACATTTCCTTAAGATATTATTATTATCCTTTAGATTATTGAGCTGGGTATCAAATATTATATTTTATGCTTTTTAATGATATTATGTATATTTTTCATAGAACGTTGCTTTATACAAAAGCAACCTAGTATGGAGAAAGACATAAGTACACAAAAATAAAACATGATGGAAATGAAAATTGAAAACATTTATTTTGTGTAGTTTCTTGTTTGTGGCTGTTTAGCTATGTCACTCGGAACAAAATATATTTATGTCTTTAATTAAAAAATCAGAAATAATTTCCAAATTAGAACGTTTTTTGAGTCTTTAAGTTCAGTTCACGCGCATTATTAACATATCTATATCATATCATATCATTGTGTGTGCAGTATTAGCATTTGCCTGTTCGTTATATATATTTTTACTTGCGACACTATTTTAACATTTAATGTAACGTAGACAGAGAAACAAATAGACCAAGGGGCCGTGAAGCCGCGATTGAGACAGAGATAGTTTGTCAATGTGTGCGTATAATGTTGTCATAGTAACTGCATTCCCTGTTTTTGGAGGTAAATAATTTTCAGGATTTAATTAAAACAAAATGAGGTTATCTAATTTTACTTTTTAATAATTATTATGTATTTTTTTAATTAAAATATTTTTTTGTTTTCCAACTACACCCAAAAACCGTTGCGTTGTTTGTTTTTGTTTACGTTATCAATAGTTCTTCAGTATCTTTATATGGTACTGGATTAGCATTCTCCTCAGATGTTGAAATCTAAAACACTCAATTAAATTATTAATAAAGAATGGTTGCCACATATATTTCAATGTTAACTTCTTCACTCGGAAATATTATAAATTCATGAAGAATGTTAAATAATGTCGTCATTGGGAAATTATAAATAGGAGAACGAATAAATTAAAATAATATATTTATATATAACGAAGCACTTTAAGCTGTTATTGGACTCCGTATTTATTTGTTTACATTGTCGACGAGTCGATATTTTTTATCAAAAATCGGGACATTTTTCTAGCTGACGCTGGCAGCATAAATCACTTTCATAATAAATAATTATAGGTTATGAATAATAAAACTGGAAAATCCTATTATCTTCAGGATTTTAATGCAATACAAGATTCCGTCATGCTATGGCATAAATAAATATCACTGAAAAACTACATCTAGGGATAAAACCGTCCTACTTACGTGCGAAAACACACGCCGGCAATTTTCTTCTTGCTATCGCTTTAACATTAAATAATACGACAATGCACCATTGTATAACCTTCGATATGATATAAGGATTGTTTCTCTGTCTTTTCACTGGATTAGAATACTTTGTAATATAAAAATAAGCAAAAATTGAACAATGACAACAATAAACACAATGAATGCACCAACTGTGAAGTTTGTTTCGCTACTCAAGTAGTAAGCAGTTAAACACTAGAACTGGTTACGCCCTAAGGGACAAAAGATTTGAAAATTCTATCTCTGTCTAAACCATTTGTAACGTAATTTTCGTTCTCTTACTTGTGAGAAGGAAATCGTCATTGCGTCTTTTAGTTTTTGTGTCAAGGTTTATTGCATTGAACTACCTATTAAGGGTATTATATAAATAAGTATAGAACGGATTAACATGAAGGTATAACATATTTTTGAAACACTTATAAAAATAAAACAATACATTTTTCCCTTGTTGACTTATATAAAAATATTATGCAATAACTAATTTCTTTTCTTTTTTTTGGAAGAACGAAAATTTGATATTTCATCAAAAGTATTTTTTCATTTGTACTCTAATAATTTCATCATTTTTAATTAAATTTCGGGAAGTTTGACTTTTTAGGGTAAATAAATTTTATACTGTTTGATTTGGCAACCCTATGTATGCTCCATGCCATGATGTTGCTGAAAATCTATATCACATTGCAGTAAAATCTATCTGGATATATTCTATAATTACATGGTAGTAAGGCAAATTAATATAAAAAATGGCCAGTGTTGGTGAAGATAGTACTTCTAAAGAAAGTTCTGATAAGTTAGTGCCCAGTAATAATACGGGGCAAATAGAAGCAACAGCGGAAAATAATGTTGATGTAAGTAGAATATTATTTAAAAACCTTTTTTTAATTCTTAATGTAAAAGTCAGGCGACGACTTCAACAACGTTATATTATGTTTTAGCCGATTATTAGGATTCCATTTAATTTAGTTACAATTTGCATAAATGTACCGCTCGATATAGTTATTTCAATAAATTAGGTCATTTAATTTTCCAGATCAATGCACAAATCGACGAGCAACGTCGTCAGATGCAACCAACTAAATTGGAATCATTTTTTGCAATAACTAAATCATTGATAATGAGGGCTTTAATTGTTTATTTTATAACGTCATTGTTTCGTCAACCATCGGCGCCCAAAACTGATGTGAATAGTCCAGTTGGAGCTGCTCCCACTACAGCCGTGAACATGTTTCCAAACGGGACAGTTTTAGATGTGTATTCTTATTTATCAGAAAAAGAATTCTTAGATAACCTTGAAGATGGTAACTTAATCTGGAAACTTTCTGGATTAGTGTATGGGGATTGGTATGGGGGACCAAATAAGGATGGTACTTATACATATTCAACAGAATTTGTACCTTCCGAGCAATTAAAAAATAATGGTTCAATATACCTCCATGTATACATTGTGCAATCAGGAAAGTCTCCAGACCCAAAGGATAACAATAACTATGCTGGACCTTATATTACATATGGCAAGAAAATGGTCAATAAATACAAAAAGTTAAAATATATGAAAACTCATAACTTGTTAACTGGTCAAACTGAAAAATCAGAGGAAGAAATAATGAAAGCAGAAACATTAAAAGAAGAAATAGTATCACATTGGCACCCAAATTTAACAATCAACATAGTCACTGATCAGAAGACTTGGATGCAGGGTAGTGTCCCTCCACCTCTAGATGAGTTCATCTTTTTCTTACCTGATGGTAAACAGTACAAGCCAGCAGTATTTGTTAATGATTATTGGAATATGATGAGAGATTATATGCCTTTGAATAAGACAGTCACTAATCTGCAATTACAATTGACATTTCAACCATTAAGCCTTTTCAAATGGCAACTTTATACTACTCAGGCAATGCGGGACAAGTTAAGCATGTTCTCAGCATTAGGAGCAGAGGAACAAGATGAGGAACAGGACACTATTAAAGAATTACTCTTAGACACATCACCGTACCTGCTGGGTCTGACAATAACAGTCTCAATTTTGCATTCCATTTTTGAGCTGTTAGCTTTTAAAAATGATATCCAATTCTGGAATAATAGACAATCACTTGAAGGGCTCTCTGTGAGATCTGTATTCTTCAATGTTTTTCAATCAACTGTAGTGCTTCTATATGTATTAGATAATGAAACAAATGTTATGGTGAGAATTTCATGTTTCATAGGTTTATTGATTGAAATATGGAAAATTAACAAAGTAATGGATGTCAAATTAAACAGAGAGGATAGAATATTTGGCATCCCAAAGGTGACATTTACTGACAAGGGATCCTATGTACATTCGAGTACTAGAGAGTATGACACCCTAGCATTCCGTTATCTCAGTTGGGCTTGTTTCCCACTTCTGATAGGATATGGAATTTACTCATTGCTGTACCAGGAACACAAAGGATGGTACTCATTTGTCCTTAATATGATGTATGGATATCTATTGACTTTTGGATTCATAATGATGACACCGCAATTATTTATTAATTACAAATTAAAGTCAGTTGCTCACTTGCCCTGGCGCATGATGACATATAAATTCTTGAATACATTTATTGATGATATCTTTGCATTTGTTATTAAAATGCCTACTATGTATCGCATTGGATGTTTCAGAGATGGTATGTATTAAAAAACCATGATAAAATTACTTTAAGTGTTTAAATTTTTTATTAATATTTTTATATTTTATTGCAGATATTGTTTTCTTTATATTCTTATATCAGCGCTGGATATACAAAGTTGATCACAAGAGAGTAAATGAATTTGGTTTCTCTGGAGAGATGGAACAGCAAAAACAATCTGAAAATGGGAATCTTGCAATCACTGAAGGAGAACAACCTACTGATAAGAAAAATGATTAAATATTAGTTGATTTTTAGCTAGTATAATTGATATATTGCAAAACAAGTGAAAATAGTATTCATGCATGGTAGCTGGCTTGTGACATTGCGAGATTTTTGTATGTCTGTTAAAAATAAATGTACAAAACACTAGCATTTAATATGTCATAGTTTAATCTTTATTCTCATCCCATATGTATAATTCATGTAAAAATAAGAGCCGCATATGGGCAATGCAAATAAGATGTTTAATTACAAAGTTAAAGGATAAACTATTTTACTATACAGCAATATATTTATATCTAAATGTAATAATTTATTATTATAATGCTGTAAAAAATGTCGAAATATTATTTCTGGAGATTTGGTAAGAAATTATGAGCTCAAACTTGTGTGTTTAATGATAGTGATTTACTTCAAATTATGTGTGATAATTGTATGAATACTTTTAGTAAAAATTGTTTGTTATGTTACCTACAACGAAGGTTATATCATGATTTTATTACCATTGTGTAAATTATGCATTATATTATTCTATGTGAACTTTACATTTATGGTTTATTTTCCAATATGATAACATGATGTCAACCTTTTTTTGACTCTCCAAAAATCAAGAGAGAAAACTTTTAGGCAGGCTCCTTTCATCATATAAAATTTGATTTCTCACTTTGAACAAAACTATATTAGTCTAGTCTCCAACAAATTCTAAAACAATTATTTAGTACAAAACAACCTGCAGACTAGTTACTATTTATTATATATTATGCAAACGTGTAAAGCAATATTAGGTTAATTCAAATTTCAAAGTTTCATGTCTTTATTTAGAAAAAAAAAGTTCATTTTAATAGTAAGTTTATCAATTAATATATATTTTTAAATATATTTATATCTATTTCGCTTCTAAATTAAGATTATTAATATTAGATTTCTGTCAAGATTTAAAAAAAAATGTATCAACTAAAACATCAGGTATATTTACTTCAATAAAATATTGTTTAACTCTTGAAACATTTTACAACATCCATCCTGATGCATGCATATTTTATGAAATAACTGTTAGTCTAAAATTTCTGCTCTTTAAATGATACACAGTTTCTGGTTAAATTATTTTATTAGTGTATTGCGAAGTTTTCATAATCGTATATTGTTTGACATATTTTTCATGTACATATTGATATTATATATCTTTAGAAATATGAGAAATTAACCTAAATTTTAAATATACATTATATGAAATTTAACTGCATGTTACTTACAAGAAACATTTCACATAAAACTTGAGTAATATGAATGAGATAGCTGAAAATGGAAGTACAGACTTGCAGTGTTTTTATAAAGTATCTGCTTGTAAGTGGGCAAATGTTGGATATTATTCATGTTAAATTCTTTATAATAATATCAATTTTAAATTACAATTTTACTTGGAAGTTAATATAAATTTGTTTATTTTCAGGGTACATATTTTTCAACTTTTATTCTTATTATTTAACAGTATTTATCAATGATATCTGAATAGTTTGTAATTAATTTAAATTTCTTGTTTGCGATGTATATTAAATTGTTGTTCAAATATGTTTTCTATTATTATTTTAACCAATTACACACTGGATACATTCGTGTATTTTTTTAAGACTATAAACATTATAGCTCGTTTATCGGGGATAAATTTTTTTGCCTTGATAAGAAAGGGCATTTCTTATCAAGGGTAAAAATTGATCCCATATCAACCACTAATTACCATTAATTAATTCATAACACAAAATCAAAGTATACTTCATTCAACTAGGCTTGTAACAAGCACTTTTGAATTGTCATTTTGCAGGATTACATTATCTATTATATAATATACGGTTTGGAATGTAGATTTTATCGAGAAAAAGGTTTTGTTATCATCTAAATAATCTTGTGTTAAGAAATATGCCTTATTAAAATATTATCGGAAACAACAATTTAGCTAACACTAATTCTTTTTTAGTAAATATTAATGCTATGCACTTCTTTGAATCTGATGACTCAAAATTATTAAATTTGATTAAGATTTGTTCTGAATGTTCATAATATTAATTACACTCGTTCCACGTACGCCTGATTAAGTATTCACATACTCGTGTATTGTGAGGTGTGAGGCGTGCTCGACATATTTCGAGAGGAGTACAGATAATTATGGAGTGGCCACGTTCAAATGAAGGAATGTCTAAAACAATTTTAAACTTCGAAGAAAATCGAATGTTAACGACACATCGAATCCCTATCACCTTAAGCTATTTAATTCTAATAAACAAGTACGGCTACTTGTTTCTAAACATAAGTCTGATTTAATAAACAAGCACCAGACGAAATACTGAGAGCTCATTGGTCACCTATTACGTCATAGATTGCCATCGACCAACGACGGTAATTTAGATGTGTATTTTAGAAAATAAATGTTATTCAAAGGCTGTCAATGATTTCGTAAGGTACACACTTGCCCGTTAGAAAGCGAATAGTAGATATTATGAAAGAAAACATCACATTATGAATAATATTTATTTTACATTTATGAAATAAAATAAGATCTAAAGATAGTCGCGTCGAGAGGTGGGTCGGTTGCGCGTAGAGGGCACGCGTGGACCTTCGTCTTCCAATACGATCACTTCATTCGAAACAACCCGCTGAAATAATTTAACAATTGGTACTTTGAGTGGATTAAAATATAGTAGTCGTGTGGATTTGTGTCTTTAATTCAAACAATACGACGCAAATGTTGTAAAAATAAAGATATCTACACATATATATAACACCGAAAAAAGTGTTCCAACTTGACGACACTAAAAGTCCATTGCACGCTACATGCGCGCTAGTGTTTTTAATCAAATTTAAACACAATGAAAACGTGAAATAGTCGATATAGAACGTTGACGATATTTCAGTACAATTTACTAAATATAATATGTAGAATAAAAATACATTCATTCAATATATTATAACAAACGGTTTTGAAAACATAAACTTGGAAATTTATAAGTTTCTAACCTCTAACTGTAACATAAAACGCAATAACTTGTTATATTTATCGATTAATCCTTAAAGGTTTGTTATCAGTGTAACAGCTATTATATTTTTTCGAAGTACATATGTATTCGTAACGAAGACTCTTAGAGTTGCTGCTATTTCCAATTTGAATTCATCATCTCAGTTTCAAGTGTAAATCAAATACATGTAAATGTTGTTTCCATATTTCTTCAGATTTCTGTATTTCTTCGTGTTATCTAACGTGAAGTTCTTGCTACGGGTCTGGGAATCGCTTTCCATATATTGTATAACGTTTTCTTACGTGAACGATTATTTACATCCAATAATCTGTATACTAACAATTTTGTCGTAAGGCCCTTGAGACTATTCTACGCTCTAATAATAGGAAAATTGTTAATATTTCATAAAATATCGCGAAATTAATTTAGACATATCGTAAATTAAGGTTGTATCGCTAATTTATTCGTTTTTATTTCTAACTTAGTTCTAATTTTTAGCCGCTTTAAGTACATGTAGTATTTACAACGATAATTTTCTTAATCTGATTTTGCAGTTTAGAAAAACATCAATACCATAACTCATATAAAAATCTAATAATAAAAAAAAATCAAAATACAAATGGTAGGAAATTCCAAAGCAATTTTAATAGGCTATCTTAAATAAATTTGATTATTTCCGCCATGGCATGCGCTGCGTTCGGTGAACTGTCCCTTCCACAATACACTTCACGCAAGCAAAAATCTTGTAATATGTTTATTGCTTGCAAAAACATGAAAAAATATCGACATTCAAAAAGTTACAAAATTACTTTCCTAGTAGTAGTTATACATCTATAATGCAAATACAGAATTCGTATGTTAAAATTAATAATAAAATAATTCATATAAAACTCCCAATGGTATGGATTTTTTTATTTAACGTAATTAACTTCATATATTATTAAAATTAGTTACAATGAAAAGACTACGAAAAAAATACTTTATATTTTAATAAAAAAATTGTAAATAATCAAATTATCTATACGTTCTCATTTTTAATACTTCGCTGACGGATAAACAGTTTGCGAACGATATACAGGGTGACTGGTGAATTAGGATCAATATTTTAGGAGCATAATCGGTACATGATTCTCATTCGAATTATGTAAAAAAAATAGGTACTTAATTTTTGACCAAATTTACAAAAATTTTACTTTAAATAAATAAAGTGTGGACATATTTCCGCGGCGCGTGCGGCGTTGTGTTTGCCACCCGCAACCCCTGCCCCGCGGCTTATTAGTATTAGTAGGTTAGTAGGTTAGTCGGGCGAGCGCCGCCGTAAGGTTCGTCCATCTTCCCGCGCGCGCGCCCCTAGCGATCGATCTTACGCGTATACCTAATGTTTCGTGTGTGAGTGTGACCCGTAATTAGTAATTAGGTATGGCTTATCAATACACAAATGCAGAATAATGTGAGTACTGTGAGTAGTAAAGTGACCCATTCGTGTTAAAGCGTGTGAAAGACAATATGCGTAAACGTGCCGAACTGTGTATCACACGAGCAGGTGCTCACTTTGAACATTTGTTAAGGTTAGTGTAGTTATGTAGGTAAATAGGTAGTTAAATGATTGACAATCGTTGTAAATAAGTATGATTCAATTTTTAAATACGCCGGAAATACCAAGATAGGTAAACAGTTAATTTTTGTCCCAAGTTCATATCATTTACCTAGTCAACAAATTTGTTGCTTAAACGAGTGAAATATTTTGGTATTTTTGCCTGTTCTAAGCCAGGTTTAAAGTATGAAGGGGGATTGGATCATGCTTGTTTATCAAAGGTAGCCTGCTACCCTGTTAACACGCGGCGGCGTTTGGACGTAGGGAAAGTACCGCGCGATAACTAAATGTATCTAACGGTGTTGTGTCGTCAGCGCAGCTAGGGCGTCCACATGACGCGTAATTAATTACATAACTTTTGGTTAACTTTACTTAGAAGTTTATTAATATTTATGTTATATGTATTTTTTTTGGTCGTATATGGTCGTCAAATATCACGTCCTTAAGTATTGATACTAATTCACCAGTCACCCTGTATAAATATTTACCTGCCGAAACATCGGAGCCATCGATCTCAACCTTAGTGCGGTAAGATCATCTGTCGGAATCTGATTCGTCGAAGTCGCCATCACTCCCGTGATCGAAAAAATCGAAGTATTCGCTAAAATTATTTCATTCATAAATAAAAATCATTCATAAACAAATACAAGAGAATAATTTTATTGTTTTAAGGATTGAAATATAAACTATAAATTTGAAATCGATGCACATCAGGGCATGGCATTTTATTATAAGTACTAGTTGATCCTCGTGAGTTAAATATACTTGTTCCTTAATTTATAATTACGTTCATGTCGTTATCATGTGAAATTTCATTAGTCTGGTTCAAAAATAAATATCTGGTTCAATAATAAATCTATACGCATATTTTTTATACAACTTGCAAAATATTTACATATATATAATATCGCGTTCACTTCTTGATCTGCGACTCTTTGCTCATGTACCTCATAAAAAATGTAACATTGTAACCTACACTAGGTAAATAGTCTATGCCTGATTAAATTGGTTATACATTCTATTTTATACGATTTTTTTTTTTTTTTCGATTACGAGAAAATCTAACAAAGTAACAAATAGACTGTACGTCCGCAGTTTGCATATTGACATTTTAAATAAATACTCACAAATCGGGGCTCTCCCCCTCCTCCTCCTCGAGTGATAGTTCGTCGCTATCGAATTCAGAAGAGTCTCTTCGTCTGTAAAAAAAATTAGCGTACATTTTGCTAGATATGTAATTTCATTTTATTCTTTAATTATGTACCCAATCCTCCTAATATTTTCCATCGAATTTGTATTTATATTTTTAAATTGTGAAAAATAAGCTACTAAGAATTAATATTAACTAGAGGGGAGATACAAAAGTCCGCTTATAAAAATAACTGTCACTTAAGATGTCGACTGACTGTCGATGACTTTAACTTTTAAACAAACAGTCACATCACAAGGTCAAAACGTTGTGTGTATCATCATTATATATATATATATATATATATATATATATATATATATATATATATATATATATATAGCCTATTCTAGTTGTGAGTAAATATTAAACGATTAGAAGTCTATTTTTTTGTACAATTAATTATTAACCATAACCGTTTTTACAGACTCGTTATCATTACTTCTAGATCCTTCCTTGTTATTTGTTAGGATACTGGAAGTAACTTTGTTATACATATTTCAATGGCAGAACGAGTTAAGTTAAACAAATCATTAGGTCTGTTATATTGCACTACAAACAGTTTCTGATTATTTATATTAATTATATATTATTTTTTTATTATTAGAAAGTAGGTTGGCAGTCTATCCGACACCGATTATAGACATTGGCACAGTATGAAATTTTAACCATCCCTTAAAACGCCATTGCTCCACCTAACTTGGAAAATACAATGTTATTACCCTTCAAACTAGAATTACTACCATACAATAATACTAAGTATTGTTGTTTGGCGGTAGAATACATATGAGTGAGTGGTGCTTACTAAGGATCGGTTTGCATGGTCGTGCATGCATCCAACCACCACGTGGTAATTAAACGATATATATATATCTTTACTTCTAACACAAACCTAATCCACTTACTACATATCTTTTAACCTTCACTGTCCACTTTAATTTTACTTTTAAAGTTCCGATAACAACTTCGTGGATATTCAAAAGGGTCAATTAATAACAAAGGTTTAAATCTCGACCAATAACGTGATGTCATTTCAAGGTCAACGTTATTAATCTATCTTTACTCCTTCCGCCATTGAAATTAAGCAAAGAAAGATATGTAAAGGCAAGCATACCGACTCGTACTCGTGTTCAGGTGACTCGACAGTTCGGATTCAAGTTCTGTAAACAAACCAGCTTCATAATGTTAGTCATTATGAATAAAATCAATTATAACATTACAACATAAATAATTTTAAAATAAGTAATAAACAAATAAATGTACAGAATAATATTTGTCAGTCAAAATAAATCTATAACTCGGAATAGATCTTTATAGCCAGCCAATTTTATAATATAATTATTTCATACATATTATACTAGTTTACTAAAATAGTTTAATATATATATATAACCGTTTTTTATCACATTATGAAGCTGCCTTGTGCACAAACATATTTAAAAAATAATATGAATTTATTACCTTTTCGACTTTTCAACATATCTCGTCTTTTTTGCTTCATGTCTTCTGTTAAATTTTGTACCATTTTTTCTATAAACGAGTCGAGAACTAAACTTCTACATTCTGATGTTATGGGCGAACTGGAAATAGCAATCATTTTATAAGTACTTACGATTTTTCCTTTATTGTTTAGAATTTTTTGTTGACGTAATGCTGTATCGGCGTATTTAAAAAAATATCGTTTTCTTATTGTAAGTTTAAATATTGATATACTTTTAAAACGATATTAATATTTTTAAGGTCAATTCTGTGCCACTTCAAAGTTACATCCATTCGATAGCGGACATGTTCAGTACACATTCTCTATATCCTACTACTCGTACTTAACTTATATTCAATTATTAAATAAATAATAACACAAAATCAATAATTTTAACTTAAATAATTTAAAAAAAATAAGAAAGCATTATATGGCGTCGCGTAAAACATTTTTATGTTAAATTAATCATTATTCCAAGATGACTTCTAATAAAGTCTTATATAAAATGGAGTGTAATAAATTTTAAAGTCTATTAGTTATAATTGAATACTGTGTTTACCGGCATATCGGACATTCCATCTTCTTCTTCTTCCACGTATTGATGCAATATTTACAGAATGTGTGCGAGCAATTCAGCGTGATCGCTGTCACGAATAGTTCCGCACATATTCCGCACTGTAGTTCACTTTCCATTATTTCGCCAAATTCAGCGAGTTTGCTGTTTGTTGATTCATTGGCTGGTTCCAAATTCTTTAGTAGTTTTTTATTTTCACTTTCGACGTTTTGAAGTTGGTTTCGAACCTGCAATAAAGACATTTTTTTTTCTACTTAATGATAATACAAAAATAAAAATATACTCCATGTGATTAGCCTAAGCCCATAAACTACCTGCTCAAAAATAAATATCAATAATTTAAAAAAAAAATCTAATTGTTTTAAGAAATATTTTTTAGCAATTACAGGAACTTAACTTAGTTACCCGCTGGCAGTAAGAATAACCAACAACATTTAAATACATAAAGTAATCGATGTACAACAAAACAAAAACTGACAAAAGACAGTAAGAAAATACATCTCTTAGTAATTGTATCGTTTGGATTGTTAAAAACATAATAAATTAATGATTAATTGTCCAACCTCTCAAGGCTCAAGACTACTCAACCGTCTGATAAACTCGCCACTATAAGTCTTTATAAACTTTACTACTGGTGGTAGGGCTTTGTGCAAGCTTGTCTGGGTACGCAACAATACCAAGTATTGCTGTTTAGCAATAGAATACCTAATTGCTAAAATAGCTCTGCTATATTATGTGCTACTAACTGTTATGATAAATTATATATTTATTAATAATAAAATACTTATATGCACTTTATTTATTTCCACTTTAATTTTACTTCCAAAGGTCTGATAATAACTTCACCGACATTCAGAATGAAATATTTTTCACAAATCCATAATGAATACCACAGATTATTAAGATATCGAAAAACAATGTAATGTCAATTAAGGTGACTACTTATAAATTTTTAACACTCACCTTTTCTAATTGTTCCTGTAATGAGCTTATAACTTCGCTTGATTGTTCAGCCTGCTTTTGTATTCTTTCAGCTGCTAGAGCAGCCAGTTCCACCTCTCTCTCTGTGACTCTCGACTTAAAAATTTAAGAAATATAATTTAAAACAAGCGAATTGATGATTTTTATTTTACATTAAGAACAATGTATTGACAAGTTATACATATGAAATAAGCTACCTTCAATTCTTCAATGAATTTTTCAGAATTTTTTTGGGCTTCAATTAATCTTTTCTGAATTTCTTCTCGTTCGCGCATCTGAAAAATGATGTATGTTAATACATAGAATATGTTCAATTATTCACTAAATAATAATATAAGCTTTTATAAAAACCGTGTACACAACAATCAAACAAATAAAAAGAGATTATCCCCAGCATCAAAAGTATGTGCAAAAATTCAGCTCAACCGCTTGATTTGAAATTCCGTTGTCATATTTAATCCCACCAGGTGAAGTTGAATAAGTTTGAAACAATATAAGGAGTTTTATATTAAAATAATTATACCAGCTTTTCCATTTTAAATTTGTCCTCATTCTTAGCCTTTTTCATTTCCTCCATTTGATCATTAAGTTGTTTTTGAGCATCACATCTCTGTTTTTCAGTTTGCTTAACTTGTTCCTGGAGGCTTTGCTTAATGTTCTTGAGCTTTTCCATCAATTCGCATTCCCTTTGCTTTTTCTGTTCTGATAATTCATGTAGTTCCTATAATAATAACATTTTACCGTATAAGAACCAAGAAGAAGGCCTAGTGATTAGAACGCGTGAATCTTAACCGATGATCGTGGGTTCAAAACCTGGGCAAGAACCACTGACTTTTCGTTGTGTTTTTTAATAATTTTGTGTTTATAGTTCATCTCTTGCTTGAAGGTGAAGGAAAACATCGTGGGGAAGCCTCACTTAAATTCTGCCACATGTGTATTCCACCAACCCAGCGTGGTGGAATGAGCTCCAAACATTCTCCTCAAAAAAGGAGAGGAGGCCTTAGCAAAGCAGCGGAATAATCACAGGCTGTTATTGTATACTGTATAGAGGTTTTGTGCAGGATTGTCTGGGTAGGTAGCACACACTCCATACAAATAAACCACTAAACAGCACTATTTACTATTGTTGTGTAAAATTGGTACAAGAACATTGGCTTTGGTACAAGGACTTTCTCAATCAATTTAAAAGCATCATGAAAAAGACCTTTGAATTATAAAACTAGTTAATGAAATTTGCTATGTATCTCAGTTTACATTAGTAATGTGAGATAATCACAGTATTTATTAAATAAGTCATGAGTTAGTAAGACAAAAAACTATATAGGGGGTCTTAAAGTTTTAAGCATACTTTTCCAGCAAACATACATTGTCACATGGAACAATATATCACTTTGCACAGACAAGTTCAAGGTCATTAGTATTTACAATAAAATTACCTTATCTTTTTCTAATCTGAGTAACTCTGTTTTCTTTTTAAGAAGTTCCTCGAATACTTGTTTCTCTTTTAATCTCACTTCCTCTTGTTCAACCATTTTTGCCTCCAATTTATCTAACATGACCTGTTTTAATGAACTCTCTCTATTTAATTCCAAAAGAAACTCTTCTCTTTCTTTTGACATTTTTTCTTTTAATAAATTATTTTCCTTAATGAGTTCAGCTTCTATTTCATTGTGTTTTTTTATTTGTTCCTATAAATTCAATCAAAAATTATATTTAACTAGTTTCCGTCCATGATTTCGCCTAGGTGTGATGTGAGGTGTCGCCAGGTACTCTATGTCCTTTTCTGTACCCTTCAAAACTTGTATGCGTGATGATCAGTTGAGTAGTTAAGACATCAATAAAGAACAATCAAACTCATGTTTGCATTTACTTTTGAGTTAGGGAGCATAATACAAATAAAAACTAAAATGGTCAAATGAGGCATAAAAAAAAAGGTCAAAATTTAATCATCATTTTTCATCCCTTTTGTAGATTAGCTTAAACTAAGATTTTCCATAAAAAAAGAATTATGTATGCAAAGAGTGATGAGATAGTTGATACATATTTAGTGTTGTTGTCAATTAACTTCTTTATAATCAAAATTACAGTGCAACCTTAATATAACGAGCCTCAATACAACAAATCCCTTAACTTAATAAATTCTTCGAAATCCCCTAGAACTACCCATAAGAGCCAATACAAAATATACATACAAATACGTTTGTCAGAAACCACTTTATGAACAATTTTCATCCATTACAGAATATAAATAGTAAGTAATAGTTACCTCTATTGCACTGCATTTAAAAGTTAAGACATTTATAAAAAAATATTTTGACTGACAGCTTTACCCATAAATGTTGAGGGGTTGATTAGTTAAAGAATGTCTCTGTGTCTCTTTCTTCAAATATCAATCAATGACAACAGAAAGAGAGAAATCAGTGTTTAAACAATCTAAAACTAAACAAACATCATACAATGTTTATAAGTAAGGCCATGATTATTTCGACTTTATGTTCTTACCATGAGTTCTAATATTTGTCCTTCCATATCCTGTTTTAAAACTGCCAGTTGCGCATCTCGTTCTTCTATAAGTAGTGCCTTTTGTTTTTCTACATCATCTTTTTTTCCTTTCAAATTTTCAATTTGACATGCATAATTACTTTCAAGATGGTTAATTTTTCTTTTCATATCTTGTTGTAACTGTTCTTTTAATAAAATATTTGTGCTTGTAATTTGTTTTGTGTTATGTATTATATCTTCAATATGTTTTATTGCATGATTTTGTGATTCCTCAAATTTATTTTTCATATCATTGATCAAAGTAGTATCTGTTGTATTGTGATCTAATTTTATTCGTTTTATTGAGGAAGGCATAAGTTCATTGTCTTCACAAACAAATTTATATATAAATTCTTGTGTTGACTCAAATGTTATGATGTCATTGTGTTTTATTATCTTTTGATTGCCTTTGCCTATTTTATGACCATTGATTATAATTCCAAAAGAACTGTGGTCTTCAAGGATCCAATCAGCATCATTTTTTTTTAATATACAATGGTTTCGAGATATTGTTACAAAGGCTATGACTACATTGTTGCTAAGACTGCGTCCTATGGTAAGCTACAAAGATAATAATTTGCAATTATATTTTCAAACACGATACTTTTGTTTTAAATTTTGGTAACAGATATATAAATAATTTAATTAATCTTGAACAGTTCACTCACATTTTCTGATGTTATTGGTATTTCTTGAACATGGTTAAATTCTGCTTTTAAGGGTTTACAAGATACCAAAGTTGGGCAATTATCTTGCATTGTAAATATAACACAATTTTTGTTTACAGCAATACAGCACAGCGGTTACCAAGACTAAAAATAAATAAATCATAACAGAAATAATAACATGAGATAAACACAACATGAATACATAAGTTATTTCTTAAAATTCACTTTTAAATAATGATATTTTAAAATTGAAGATATTTAAAAAGTGAAAAAGAAAACAGTTCATTTTTAAGGAATACAATCAAGAACAAAATTTATATTTCATAGAAAAGTTAAATAATTGTATTTATTAATCAGCTTATAACATCGCAATGTAAAATTAATATAAACTGTAATAAGTCTTCTTTAGTACTCAAATAAATGAAATGAAAACTGACGACTATTATTATAAAAATGTCAATTTTTTTACTAAAAAGTCCCATTGGCAATTTTTATGAATATTAAAGTTGTTTTTTTATTAAATATTTAATAGTTATCATGAATTATTATGAGATTTGTACCAATCTTTGAAATAACATCCAGAATATATGATTAAGTTGACGACAATGATCACATTTGATTAATTTTAAAATAGTTCAACTTAAGACTCCCATCAATTCGTTTTATTTTTCACTTCGTTATGATACTTGCTTCGGCAAACTTTTTGATAATTTAGAAATTAAGTCACTGAATTATTTTAACAAAGTAATCAATATTGTTTTTCGATATATCAAATAATCAAGTTTTATATTGTACCTATTCAGTATTCCACAATCGAGTATCGACATTACAAAATGTTGACATATACAAAAAAGTAACCATAGTTTAATATCATCTCTTTTGCACAACCTTCGCATATGTATTTATTCTGCCGTTTATTTTGTTCTTCTGAGTGGTAAACATATTATTAATAGCTTAAAACATATAATTAGTAGTTTATTGGTGAAAAACTATTCAATTATTATGCTACCTTAAAAAAAATCATCGAATGATAATATTTTTTTTTACTAATGGCTACATTTGTCCAGCCAATAGCATAAACAGAGGCGTCTCTAGCCATTGATATATAAAAAAATCCTAAATACACAGTTATGAACAAAAGTTACACTCGAAACTGTTACTTAACACTCGGCAATTCTATGTACGTAGTTATAGTTATACAATAAACATTTTTTTTTTGCAAATTCAACCTTATGCGGATTGCTTAAAATTGTTTTCACAAAGCAGTGTACAAAAAGCAATAAAATTATACAACCGAAATTATCCGGTAGGACATGGCATGGAGTGGAGACGAATATTATTTATACTGTTTATTTTTACACGACAATGAATTAGTTTTTAAGGGTTTGTATTCTAAGCATGTATTTATACTTTTATCTCAGCGTAAATATGTTTTGGGCAGGTTGGTTAGGATGTGTATAAATCAATGAAACAAATATTTACTGGTAAAATTATTTATTAAATTTCAAAATTATATAATTAAACGAATAATTATAAAAATTATAAAATTAAATATATAATTTCAAAAAGTATTAGTAGAACATTTAATCGAAACTAAGTAGGTACCTATTTAGTTTAGGGTGATTGGGTAGAGAGCTACCAGCCCGGGAAACTCAAATTTTTCAAGTTTCAGGGTGTATCTACTACGGATCACTCTTAAAACTTTGAAAATATAATTATTTTTTAAGCTGATATAGCAAGTGACAACTGACATTTTATGTGGACGTTTTTGAGACGCTATGTGTGTTTCTTGGGTTTTTTTTATACATCAATGTCTGTAGCCCATATAGCGCCCGTGTGCAATCATTACCCTACCGCCCTCTAGTAAGCGCGCGGTCAAAATTGAATAGGTACCACCAATGTTAACATGTCTTTATAAATGTTATGTCAATGTTAAAAAATAGACATTGTAAAAAAAACCGAACTTTATACAAACTCGGTCAGCTGATCGGTCGTTTTGTATGCAATCATTTTGTAAGTCAACTTTTTTTTACAATTTCTATTTTTTAACATTGACATAACATATATATAGAACTGTTAACATGGGAACTTTTCGGCTTTGTAGGGTGTTTAGCAAACAACTTATATTTACAACAGTGAACGGAGATCCTGGTGCAAGTGGTGCAATTTTAAATGATGTCGGGTGTCACATCTGTCAAATTTCTTCATTCTAATTTCGACCTCATATAAAACAGACACAGTTCAACATCAATTGGGATACATTTGACAGATTCGGGAAGTTTGATGCTAGGCCATTGTACACCGCTGCGCCCGTGTGCACCGCACACCCTGCCCTATAGGTATAAAGACGCCTCTGCGCATAAAGACCACCAGTATACCTAATTTATATGATAACATTTTATTATAACATGTGTAAGGTTTTACTAATTTTTAGTAATTATTTTGAGAATTTTAGAAGATTATGGTAATATTTTTAATTAAATTAATACTGGTTGGAAATTATGGAACAAAAAAACTACGCGATATAGAAAAATTAAAAATTGACTTGTTGGTTGGTAGTCATGGAGATGAGAGGATGGTTTGCAAAAAGAATGTAAAAGAATTGAAAAATACTAATTAGTGTTATATTGTAATGTAAGTTTCGTATAAAAGAATATAAAGTATGCATGGCTAACGAGAAGAAGAGTTTTACTGAGCCATTCTTACACATTGGTTACAAGTGAAAGCCATAAATATTTTTGTAGTGATTTTAATTGAATATTTTGTTAACCTACCACTACTACTATGCCGTAATGTAATGTTGGCTTGGCTCTGTAAGAAATATTTACTATTTTTTAAACCGTACCTAAATAGGCTTATATGGAAACTTACGGCTTTACTTATAAACGTTGCTTAGCGGGAGATTAGTTAAACAATGTTACTTCTATTTTGAAATGTAAAATCAATAATGACAAAAATAAGGAAATCGATATTTTAATCAATAGCCGCTAAAAAAGGTTTTAATTAAGTATACATAGGGCCGTATGATTTTATGTCAATTTGCTTGTGACGCTTGTACATTGACTCACTTAATCTTTAATCAGATCACCGCAGTACAATGTATTAATGGTTATTAGAATATCTGACGATTGGATTGTGACCTACCTACCCAAGCGAGTAATATATACATATTTTATATGAGCGATTCTTGTATATAAATCGTATGTCCCGGAAATGGCTGTAACGATTTGTTTCAAATCTTATATTTAGAAAAGGTTTTTTTTTTAAGTTAAGTAAGTTTTAGTTTTTAAGGTTTTCTATATAAATTGTCTTCCCTGAAAAAAATGACTGACGCGCAGTCTAAGCCGGTGGCCCTAAGAGGACAAAAATTTACTCAGGAAATGCTAATGGAACATAAATGAGTAATAAATAAGATTATTTTCAATTTTCATCTTCTAAAAGGGTGAAATGGAAAAGTCAGTAGACACTTCTGTTCCAAGTCCTAAAAACCTTTACCTAACAGCTATTAATAAGGGCATCAACGTTTGAAATTATGTTCTTTATTTATCAAAAAAAATCGTGTTAATTCAATATTTAGGCAACTGCAGTATTAAATAAATATATTGTTATTTTAAAAATTATACGACCTTTTTATTAAATCTGCAAAACAGCTTATTTCAAGTTGCTGTTGTTTGAGTGCATTTCTTACAGTCTAGCTTTATAAGATGGCGCCAGTTAATTAAAGCCTGTTGCTTAATCACGCAGTCAAGATCTTTGGTACAGAATTTACACCATTTATTAAGTTTATATAAAAACTATTAAATTTATGTGAAACAGAACCTATTTCATTCATTATTAGATTAACTTTTTTGGCCGTAATCGTAAATAGTTAAATGTAAGCCTCCCTTCGTAGCATTGAAAATTATATAATTAAGCAGCTTATTGTCCACGTGTTGGCATTCAAGAGGCAGTTTACGTTACTAGAGTACATTTCCAAGGAATTATTTTCGCAAAGTAAAAGTTTCTTGTTACAAATGTTGTGACGGATTATTCCCCAATTATGTTATTAAACTAAACATAGAATTAAGAACCCAAAAATTATTTTTTAGGGTAAAAGTATTCTTTGAACATTTTATATGCATGTACGCTTTACATATTAATTAGTTTGATTACAATTTATACACATAGGTAGTGTTTTTTTTTTCTTGAATGAAGAACTTTCTTTAGTTAATATTATGATGTCAAATTATCTATCATACTAGCGTTCGAGACGTCGGGATGTTGGGGGTCGGATGCTCTTGCTTTAATCAGGGAGATTGGCTATCGCCATAGAGAGGGGATTTGACAGTCGCTCCGGGTCCTACCTAGGGCAGAGGTTGTCCATTGCCATACAGAGTGGAAATGCGGCCTGCATTATGGGCAGATTTGCGTCGAGAGGGAATCAGGAGAGACTATCTTAAATTTGACTTTATTAAAATAAAAATTGACATTGAAATTGTGATGTCAAATAAAATAACTTGTAGTGGACCAGTTGTATTATTTATTTATTTATAATAGGTAGTTAGACTAGCAAATGCTGGTCCAGCTCTTGGTAAGTGGTCACCACCTGATAGACATAGGAACTGCTAATAAACTTTAACCATCCTATAAATCGTCAATGCACCACCAACCTTGGAAACAACAATGTTATGTCTCTTCTGCCTTTAGTTACACTGGCTTTAAATCAGAAAACATTACTAAATATTGCTGTTTAGCGGTAGAATTTGTGATGACACACTAACGGGCAAGCTAAAAGCTCTGCCACCTAGTGAAATAAGTGTATTAAATCCCTACTTTTTTCGCTAATCAGATATCTATGCTCGCTATCATGGAATATTAACAATTATCTTTGTTAACACTCCTTCCCATCCGAGAATAATCAACTGTACTTAATAAAACTGTACAATATTGGACACCGAGAGTTGGATGGAATTGGATATCCAATAACGTTGTTGTTATACAAAAAGGCTTATCAGTCGAGAGTGGTTAGAACGCGTGAATCTTAACTGACGATCATAGGTTCAAACCCGGGCAAGCACAACTGAATTTTCATGTGCTTAATTTGTGTTTATAATTCATCTCGTCCTTGACGGGAAAGTAAACATCGTGAGAAAACCATTGATTCACGTGTCTAATTTCAGCGAAATTCTGACACATGAGTATCCACCAACCAGCATTGGAGCAGAGTGGTAGAATAAGCTACAAAAGCTTCTCCTAAAAGAAGGAGATGAGGCCTTAACCCAGCAGTAAGACATTAACAGGCTGTTACTAATAAAATAATATAATATATAAACAACTTGGGTAAGGACTGTCGAAGTCGGACTCGACTCGGGGTTTTTGTTAACTAATTAGTTTCCATTACTTAAAGCTTGACACTTCGATTAATTAATATTTAGTAGGTAAGTTTAATACTTTTGCAATTGAGATTGAGTTGAGACTAAAGGCGATTGTAACATATTTCGTAGAAAAAGTTCACAAATAAAAATAAGGAAAAATAATTATAATTATCAATACATAATTATAAAATTAATTATTGATTATTTAAATCTAGAAAAATAATCATTCTTAAATTTTAGTTTCTGATTCTAAATGCTGTTGGCCCTATACATTTTTACAGCGTCAACTGGCCTTGAAATTTGACCTAATTCGGACACCGAATGACGTCAATTTATACCAATTAAAATTAACATATTTCGTATGCGATTGCATCTACAGCTCAGAAGTTGGTCAAAAAAGTGGAGAGCGCGTTCTGCTTGTAGTCTTAGTCGTCACGTCCGTTGGCGGGTCGTCACTAGCCGGGGCCCTCATTTCCGCTTGGGGAAATGGTATAGGTGTGAAGTGTGTAATTCTTACGAAGGTGGTAATTGCTTTATTTTATAATTATCATAAGCAATGTGCAAACCTACCGATATTATAAAACTCATTATCAGTGTCAGCATTTCTCTCAGCCGTCGATGTTAAACGTACCACACGGCTCACATCACAATAGTCTAAAAAATCTGTATATCGATAAGATTGAATCTACATGATTTGAACTCGCCATCTTAAACTAAGATTCACGAGTTTTCCAATTGTCTACAAACAAAATAAGAATTTAAAAAACCAGTCACAAAGATGGACAAAATGGATTCTACAGACAGAAGTAATCCCATTGTTCAAATTTTACGTGAAAAAAGTTTGGGACACAATCTGTTCCAGTGTGTAGGTACATGAATAATAGCTCTATCTAATATTTTCGAGCTTTACTTCTTTTCATAGTCTCTCAACAAAATATTGTGAGAAGCCTCTCTACATAGAATAAAGAGATGATGAGAGTGAAAGCATATTTCTCGTCGGATAAAACGAATAGATAGAGGTCTTTAATATAAACGAAGCAGACTTTAGTACTCTCGAAAAATGCAAGTGTAGTGGTCGGTCGGGTACACATTGAATTTTTAAAGCGTTGGTTTCGTGGATCGTGAACATCTGGAGGGGTTTCCGGCTATTGCGTTTCGCTTCGACTTAATAGCCACACGATACGTTTTTGTTTACATATTTTACATGACTGTTGATATTGATATATTTGTAAATAGCACTGATTTAGTGATAATTTATGAATGGTATTAAATTGTGTTGACTGCCTCGTTGGTCCAGTGGCTTGATGCTAGGCCACAGACCCGGAGGTCCTGGGTTCAATTATCAGGTCGGGTCAATAAAAAGTTATTGGGTTTTTCTGTCAGAAATCTTAGTATATACACCCATGCCTTGGAAAGCACGTAAAGCCGTTGGTCCTGCGCCTTAACTCCTTCCAGTCGTGTCGGATTGCCGTCCCATCGGATAAGAGTTAGGGAATAGACAGTGCACCTGTATTTGCGCACACACTCGTGCACTATAATATCTCCTGCGCAGTTGGCTTATCTCTCTTGAGATTGGCCGCCGTGGCCGAAATCTGTCTGGAGGACATTATTATTATTTCTTATTATTATGAATGGTATCATTTTATTTTGACATATTTTGTATCCTAACTGTATATTGTATATTGCTTACATGCGTTACACACAAGCGATTGATGTTTTCTTATTATATGTTATTTTTTAAACTATATAGTACATTAAAATGAATAGTCGATTTATTTAAATTTGTTTATAATTGTATGTCCGTACTGGACATTATTATATTCAGTTTGCTCCGACCCCTCTTTTGGTCGATTAAAATTAAAATAAGACTTTTCTAATTTTTTTTTTACTTCGTTAATAAAAATGACATGCTTACAAGACACATTAAATTTATTTTTACCAAGGTGTGATTAGATTAGAGTGAAATTATATATTATAAATTTATTATAAATTAAGTATTCAGTATATAAGTTCGTATTTACCTAGTTGCCATTAAGGTAACTAATAAAAAATATATTTTTTATGATATATAAGATGATACCTATCCTTATTAACTTTATGTTTGTAACTCTTGGAAACAGAAGTAATATTTACTATAGAATTGATTATGTATATTTGAAGAAATGATGAAATGAAGCTTTACAAAATTTGCTCAAACTTTTCGTATAAATGTGTAATTATTTAATTTAATATTTGACATTCAGCCAAGCTTAAACCTTATAAGGTTGCCATGGAAATAGATACCTTAATACTTTTAAGAAAGCTTAAATATTACTTGTTCAAAACTTAATTAGGGTCGTGGTTGGCCGTATTTTTATGTTGATATAAATTTTCTTGACTACCCTTTAATACAGGAAAGTGTTATTAGGGGTGCATGTCAGTCACCTCTACGTGGTGTACCCTGGGCAACGGGGTCGACAAGCAATCCGATGTTTTTCCCGGAATGCTTGTCGACTGCGACTGATACTGACGCGGCGGAAGTGTCACGGGCCGCTCCTGGTACTTCTCTGTTCAGCAGAGTGGACTAGCGAGCGGCTTCGTGGCAAGTAGGTGGACTACGGGGTCCTTTGGGCTGCCGGAGAGAGGAGGAGTTGATCTCCGGTGTCCTTTCGGGCAGCCGGAGACAGGAGGAGAGGTAGAAGGAAGAGGGGGAGGCGGGTTCGCCCAGTTTCGGTGCCGATGCTGGGTGGACAGACCGTAAAAAGTCACCGCCTCTCAAACTCGTTTACCCATCCAGGCGTCAGTCTGTGGTGGGACCGAGGGTCTGGCCTTCACCGGCTGGGCCAAGAGCCAACCTCAATAAAAAACACCTGGTGGGTCGCTAACCCATAGCGACGGCCGCTGGCGGGGTCGCGGTGGTGAGCTAACGCGTTCTCGGGGAGAACGGGGAGGTTTTAGTGGGTAGAACGGTGGCCTTCTGCCCCGTGAGTCCCACATAACCGTCCCGGTCGTGGACGGGGCGGTAGGCGTAAATACCTTTCCTCCTCGACAATAAAAAAAAAGGAAAGTGTTATTAAATATAAAATAAAAAAACATTTTTTTGACGTCCTATATTGATTATATAATAGATTAACAAATGATAACGATAATTCGGACACTCATCGATTATGAAATTAAAAATTATTTGTATGATTCTAATAATAATTTTTTTTATATTTATTTATTAACATTTACGTAACTACTTTCAAGTAGTACTACGCACTCCACCGATTCGATTTCGAATGATACTGATCATTACGTACGAGCAAAACTCTCTCGCTTCTCTGTCGATGATCGGCTAAGGGTGGTTTATAAAATTATCTAAATATTAATAATAGCTTTCGATAATACTTATATAAATAAAGCACGAATTTTACTAGTATAAATAATTGTATTAGAATGGCATTGAGAGAAAAAGCTAAATGATTTGTGTCGTCGGTCAATGGTGAGGTCCGCAGCGGCTTCACTTCGGCCCTCAATATATCAACGTAGACAGGACGAAAATTGGACTGGACCCTTGTTAATGTCCCGCACTTAGGCCCTTTCACCCTTGTTTGCGATTATTTATTTAAGAACTATTGATACACCTATATTTCTCTCAGGAAGAAGAGGAATTCGCGAACGTGAAAATTAATTTATTACCGACAAGTAGAGTAAACATTATTCATTCATTTATTTTTCTAATTTTAATACATATAAATGCGAGAGTAGCTCTGTCTGTTAGCCTTTCACGGCTAAGCCACTAAATCGATTTTGATCAAAACAGGAATACTTAATACTGTTGTGTTCCAATTAGAAGAGAGAATGGGTACAGGTACAAGGGACATTACTATTTAGTTTCCAAGGTTGATAGCGCATTAACGATGTGCTGAATATTTTCTTACAGCGCCAATGTCTAAGGGTAAGTTAAGGTTTTTAATCCTTTTTTAGGTTTTTTCTCACAAAAACTTTAGCGGATTTTTCTCGTATATTTTTCATAAGTACCTGCACAAAGTAATGCGAGGTCACGCATGCAGGCGGAAGGTGCGATCTCGGAGCACACTTTGCGCTCAGAGAGCGGCTCTTCGGAGCGTGGCATGACCTACACTAGACGTGTTGCCAAATGAAATATGTGCCAGAACGATTTTACGTTAGATATTTGATAGCATTCGATCAATGCAAATGAAAAATTACAATAAATATATTATATTATATTTATCTTTTAAGTGTATTAGGTTGGTATTTATACAGTAGCAGTTCGTTATTATGTGTATTCTGGGCAGATACAAAATGTTGTTTAAATGTCAAACATTAATACTCTGCGTTGCTGTATCCAGATTTAAGGGTAATTGAGCCAGTATTATTACAGGCAAACGTGATATACATATGTATGTATGTATATTTTACGAGTACATCCATACATATGTGCTTCGTTGCCACTTATCAGGTGGCCCATTATATGCTCATATTCCTAACATATATATTTTTAATTTGTTGTACTTTTCTTTTATATATTTCAGTTGTTATTATTTTATTGTTAAGTTAGGTATGACCTATGCTTATTACATTCAATGTTTATTATCAAATGACTTTTTGATGTGAAAAATAATGGCGATAAGATATCGACATGGCGTCATTTGCCCTCTTCGAGACTGTCATCTACTCTCTTGAGTTGTGTGGCGCGTATACCGTATACTTTATTGCTATATATTGTTAAAATAATAAGAAAAAAACAGGGGAGGGGAGGCTGTTATTTATAATTTATTTTAATAATTAATTAAACCATAATTTCGATGCTGAGCGTGCCGCTCTGGTCACATTTTTTTTGCTTCTACATCATTCTACGTCTTTTATTTCTTGCTACATCAATATAAATATATCATCCATATTTTACAATAAAATTGATTCTATCGTCTCTCCTTGATCCATATCCGTCCCTCCGTATCCGTTTTTCTATAACTAATCACCCCACGATTATTTATTTTTGTATTCATATATACGTAAAAATAATCATTATTATTATACACAATGTAAGTGACATACTTTAATTTAATACCGGGAATAAAAATAATCACTCCAATTTTTCAGAAGGTCAATAATAATTAATCTTAGGATGAAGTATACGAAAATTTAATAAAATTTGGGCGTCTACTTGAACTTCCACAAGCACAACTTAATTTTTTTAATAAAAATAATCTCATAAGCAAGCCTATTATTACTCTAATTCAGAATGAAATATACATCTAACTAAAAGACTGGATTGATTTATTGTTGGATCTCGTATAGAAATTAAGTATGTAATATAATTTTAAACAAATTTTATTCTAAAAGAGTAACCCATGTTTAATGAAAATTATAATAAGATTTGAATCTATACTAATATTATATATTCGAAAGTAACTCTGTCTCAAACGATTTCACCGATTTTGACGAAATTAGGTATGGAGCAAGCTTGAGCCCCGAAGAAAGACATAACTTACTTTTTTATAACAACCCCTCTTCCTCCACCAATATCTCTTCCATTACTTAACTTGCGGGCGAAGCCGCAGGCGCAATCTAGTAGTGTATAAGTTCCAAAAACATTTTGATATACAAAATGTTTTTGATAAAAAAAAACATCTTTTTTAAATAAGCCAATTCTAATTTCAAAACACGAAAATGTTATTCACATAAATCAGCAGAATCAGTATTAGTAGAAATCAACAGTAGAGTCAATATCTACTTTGTTGAAAATATATTTCGTTCATATGGATATCAAAGCAAATAGCTTACATAAATATGTGTAAAGAATTTTACCTTTAACAGGAGAAAAATAGTGCGGTGTTTTAATATGATTGCAAAACTCAGTAAAGAAACCCTGCGTTTTATTAAATAAATAATACATCATTTATGTGACACTATTACGTTTTTATATGGTAATGTGAACTAGGAAATATGCTCCAAGTGTGATAGGAAATTTTTGGCGCTATCTAATATATTAAAATCTCGTGTCACGATGTTTGTGGTCGAACGCCTCCGAAACGGCTCGACCGATTTTTATGAAATTTATTATGTGTATTTGGGAGGTATGGGAATAGGTCGTAAAGTATATTTCATACCGCTAGGTGTTAAGGGTGTCCCTATCTAGAATTTTTTTCAAAATTTTAGTTTTTTTTTTTGGATTTAGCATAAAAAACACATATAACTCCAATTCTTTACCCTCCTAACCCATCATCCCATTTTTTAATTACGATTTTAGTATGAACAATGTCCAAATAATTTAACCGTCGTTCGTATTTCAAACAAAACGAAATTATTTATAGCGTTGAATGATAGATGGCGCTACGTCCGCCTCATCGAACTTTATCCACACATGAACACAAGTCATTCACGAGAAGCGTCGCGTCATTTTATTCTGCATTTGTCCTGTGTCACAACGCAGTGCGTGCAAATTTTTGTACGATAGTTTTTAATTTATAAGAAATATATAATATTTATAATATATTACGTGTTTTATGATTATAATACTAAAATAACAAATACATTATCGGTAAGCCGTTTTTCGTGTTTACCGTGTGTTTGTTGTAGTGAATAATGCCAGCAAGACGCAAGATATGGGCCCATATGGGCCGTCGAACGAATAAATCAACAAACATGAGAAATAGTAGAGCAGAAAGAACAGACGAACAAATCCAACTGTCCACGTATATAATTATACTGTATGGGGAATAGATTGACGAATGCTTATACCTTCTTGATTAATCCATGGGATAAAATCCTTATTTTACCCGTACGAAGTCGGGGCAGGTGGTTATTGTATAAATAGTACTAGGTCTATACCTATCTATCTGTCTATACATATAATAAAAATGTAACTGATCGTTATCTGTACATGGAAGATATATGAATAAAACGCAATGGAACCCGAAACTATGATTGTTATAATTTTTGTCTGTGCGTTTGTACACGCTAATCTTAGAAACGGCTTAATTTATTTAGGTACGGTTTACACTAATGTATTGAGACAAACTTCACTTAAAATATAGTGTTTGTTTTATTTCAATCGGTTTATAAATAAATAAGTTATGTCAATTTAAAGAAACATATCGAACATTTATTCGATTAAAAAATGCTATAAAATAACTGTTTAGTTGAATTGGCTGAAACTTTAGAAAACTAAAAATGATAGCCTGGAAAATGATGATGTTTGAAAGTTTATAGGAACAAAACAAAGTTAAAATATGGACAGTTTCAGATTTAGATATTTCCAATGTAAGCTGAGCTCAGATTTATATGATCAATCATATTAAATACGGTTCAATTCATCTTCATCTTCTATTGGACACACATCGGTTAAACGCTCCCACGCGTATATATAAAGCGCGCTGATTGCCGTACTGTTGCCTATAGCATTAAGTTATTTGCAGCAAACGTACGTATATCGGAATCGCACGGCGCTCCTTAGTAACAGGGGCCTGAAAACCTCTGTCTGTATTCGTTTGTAATATATTTTGTTTTGTTAAGATAGCTTATCAAAAAAAAACTATACATATTATGGATTAAAAAAATTATAGCAAT
The DNA here is from genome assembly GCA_905147175.2 of Nymphalis urticae. NCBI lineage: Eukaryota > Metazoa > Arthropoda > Insecta > Lepidoptera > Nymphalidae > Nymphalis > Nymphalis urticae. The sequence continues at coordinate 4,940,312 of LR989991.1, forward strand.
ATATGTAATACGCATTTCTTTTATTTTTCGATATTATTTATTTAACAAACCCGTGGCTTCGCTCTCGCGTAAATATAGGTAAAGGGTAAAAGGTTTTATGGAAGTCTGTGATTTTAAAATAAGAAGCATGAAATGTGATTCTGTTTAGAAAAAAGTATTACGGTAGTATTGCGGCGTTTTTTTTTCATCAGTAAACTTATAGTGATACATGTAATTTGACTTAATATAGTTTATAGTGACCACACGAAGCGTATCACGAGGTTAAAGTGGAGTTTGGTTGGACACTTGGCCATATCGGAAGACAGATGATGATTAAAGTCGTCACGGAGTGGTGAGAATCAATGAAAAATTTTGCAAAAACTGGGAAAATTTATTCCTCTTGAGAGCTCCCGTTGCGTGCGCTGTGTAAACGATTAAAGTTACACAACAATCATGTATGATGGAATTGTTTTTCTTGAGAAGTTAAAAAAAATGCGTAGTATGTCTATCTTTTAAGGTTGACTCACTACACAATACCATACCATACCTTTTGTATAATAATCAAATGTATTTATTTGTGATCTAAAATGATGCATTAATTGTAATAAAATATATCGAGATAAGATCATAGACAGTTTTTTTAGTACTTATTATAGTTTTGACATTTTTCATCAGGTAGTTGAGTAGGTTGTTTGAAAATACTCATACTTAAGTATTTGTTTTCAGTTTGTAAATAACTTTGTAAGTTAAAGTTTATATATTTCGTAGGTGTTTCGTTCCGTACCTGCATATATTATTTTTTATTGTTTTGTTTAAGATACTTAGTCGGTTAGTTCATAAGTCCTTATTTTTTAAATACAGATTTAGCATTCAGTTTTAAAAGGACACAATTTCATGTGAAGGTGTGGGTGAAGGGTGAAGAAAAATAATAAATCTTTCTCGTTGGCGGTCATAATAAATAAAGCACAGTAAAAGACATTCAAGTATGTCGGAATGGATTTATGGGAATGCTGTTTTTATGATAGCCAATTGTATGTTGCCGATCAAGTTCCATGTGCGGTGAAAAACAATAAATACTATTATCCCACGTAAATAACACTAAAAATGTTTGTTTATACTGAAATATTATAAGTTTTTTTTTATAGAACAGGAAGGCGGACGAGCATATTGGCCACCTGATGGTAAATGGTAACCAAACGCCCTTGGACATTGGTACTGTAAGAAATGTTAACCATCGCTTACATAGCCAATGCGCCACCAACCTTGGGACCTAAGATTTTATGTCCTTTGTGCCTGTAATTACACTAGCTCACTCACCCTACAAACCGGAACACAACAATACCAAGTACTGCTGTTTTGCGGTAGAATATCTGATGAGTGGGTGGTACCTACCCAGACGAGCTTGCACAAAGCTCTACCACCAGTGTCAGAAGTCCGCTCTTAGTATATATTATAAGTCTCCTTTAAACTATACGCGGGTGAAACTAGTCTTAAATAAAATACTAATATTTCTATCTCTTGGGGATAACGAAAGCTTAAGGGTCCAGGAGTGTACCAGCGACTTTTAAATCGTTAGAAGAAATTAGATTGAATAGCTACATGATCTTTTTTCACAAGAATTTTTATATTTGCATTCCCATTTTATTCTAGTTTAAATATCGTAAACGCAATAAAAACCCTGACAGTTTAAAAAGTTTTATTTCATACGTGCTAGTTTGGAGACCTTGTTTTGGATAAGTGCATATTTGTATTCCAAAAAATACGCGTAAGCTATTCAGCGAAAAAATGTGTAGTTGTAACGTTTTACAAATAATAGCCGCAATGGCTGAAAAATATTTTTCTATTTTAATAACCTTAACACGGAACAAGTTTTATTTTTTCAGATTTTCTATTGACCGATTTTGACCAAAAGAAGACTTCCCAACTGCTCAGGGCATAGGCATAAACTTAATATTTTTTTATCGGCCCAGGACCTCGGGATCAGCGGTCTTATATCTAGTCACTAGACCAATGAGGCAGTCAAATTATTATTCTTTTAATAATTATACGTTAAGACAATGGCAGCCTCCATGTATACCGTTTGAATAAGCTCTATAAGATAGCTAACGTGGCAGTAAGAAGTTTAAGTGAAAACGAAAAAAGATAATATATAATTACATTTTGATTCCCAAAACATTAAAATGTAATATAATTTTGTAATCAAAGAGGTCTAAGACGAGATTAACGCGAAGAAAAATAATAAATCTTTCTCGTTTCAATTATTTATGAAACCCGTACTTAATAAACAACCGTCTTTATTTTTGTAGATTATTTGATTCATATTTCGTTCTTAAAAATTTGCGGAATAATAAAAAAAATAATGATATTAAACAAGTAAATAGGTTATTTAGTTCATAAGTTTAATTTGTATGATGAATATATATATATATATATTCATCCCACCCTATACCCTAGCAACTTACAAATTTTATAATCAATCATAGCAGCATTTCAACACTAAACGCTTTCCCAGACCGTACCGAACCATTTTACATTACCCGCGGGAATACATTTTGCCCAGTGAATACAAAAGCTGCTGTATTTTGTGATCCTGGGATAATGGGATTTTTAGCAATCTATCCCGTGAACCCGGGCTTTATATATTATCAATAAAAATTATTCAGACATATGCAAGTCGAAGTATTTGTAATTGTAGCTTATTATTAATTTGCATTTTATGATTGGGTACTACTACACCAAAAGTAAAGGCATTCATCTGTTTATCGTAATAATTTTACTTGAATAATTTTAAATAATTAGCGTAATATGTACATAAACATATTTATATGTATATAAATACCATAATCACTGTCTAATATCGGTTGAAATTGTGCTTAAATATTAAATTATTATCAAGTAAAGCGTAGCAAGTAAAATATTTAATAGCAAAATTTTGGATTAATGAAGCTTAGATTGTGATGCATTCTGGTAATAAAAATTCATGTTTTTGTCCGCATACATAACATATAAATTTTATTTTAACAATGACAATAAGTCCATGGATATACAAATATAATAAAAAATGTATATCTCGTTAATAAGTACATTTAACATAATAATTTTATTGGTGATTGAATATGATGAAGACACAAAAGTCTTTTTTTTAGAATACCTAGGTGTATTTGCAAATGGACCACCTGATGGTAAATGGTCACCACCACCCATACACATTGGGATTTTAAGAAATTTTAACCATCCCATACATCGCTAATGCGCATCCTTCGGAACTAAGATGTTATATCTCTCACGCCTGTAGTTACACCGGCTCATTATCCCTTCGATTCAGAACATAACAAAACTAAATACTGTTGTTTTGCGGCAGAATATCTGATGAGTGGGTGGAAACTTAAACGAGCTTGAACAATACCCAACCATCAAGTAAAAGGCACCATAAATTTTGGGAAGGCCCAAATAGTTGATCACCTGAAAAAAATATGTTAATGATATTATTGGTTAAAGTTAAGTGCATTTTTGGCTTATCATTTTAGAAATAATAGGTACTTATGGCTACAAATTACAATTTTCGAAAATAGTATAAAGAATTGAATAAAATGTATCTATGTATGCATGAGACTAAAAAATCTACTATTTGTTAATAAACATTTAGAACATTAATATGTGCGGAATACAAATATTCCTAACAAAATCTGTATAGGGGTTCCGCATCGTGCTAAAAAATTCAAAAAATATATTTCGCTTAACGTTTTACAAAAGAAGAGCAATTTAATAACGAGGGTTACCGAAACGAATTGTGGAAGAGTACGGCGTAAGTTAATTACACTAATGAACAAGCGAAGAAGGTGCGCTCAAAAAAATCCACCCCAAGATCACTCCGAAGTCTTTACTACAATGTTCATCGCGCGGTTCATTAGCGCCTGGAAGGTATGCAAGGGTTACATGTCGTTCTAAAATATGTTTCTTAAAAAACATTTTTTTATCAGCCACAAGTGTGGCTTTTAAAATAATAAATAAATAGAAATTAGAGAGAGCTTTTTTTTTTTGTAAACTATATTTTGTATATTACTGGTTTTTTTTGTAAATTTGGTTTGAAAACAAACCAAATTGACATTTTATTTTCTTTTAATTAAAATCACATCGTAATTTTTTGTAAAATATTTGACAACGTACAGCAATTTTGCTTCTTCGTTGAGTACGTTACAATACTTGGTCTTATTTTAAAGAAACTTGAAACTGATGTCACTTCAGTTTAATGATTATATACTAATAATAATAAACAATGACTATATTTTTAGTCTATTTAAAAAATATGAAATATTATTAGACATTATAAATCTCTGAGTCGGGCCTAAGAGTTGGCTTTTGTGTAAAGGAATTCCCAGTGCTATCTGGAATTGAGAAATAGTTACACTTCCGTGTCTCAGGAAGCGCACGCATCCTTCGCCTCAACTCTTTACAGTCGTTTCGATTTCATCAGTTTTTCGGCCGTTTCATTAGTTTGAGAACGGTGCCCCCGTTATATACCTATTCCTAGAGATACGCCGTCACATTTGTGCACTACAATATAGCCTGGGCTATATTGTAGTGCTAATCTTCGTCGAAAATGGCTGCCGTAGGCAAAATCAGGACATCACCATCATCAATGATTGAAAATATATAAATTTATTCCTTTAAATCGCTGAGATTTGAATATATATTGATAATTAATATTTTATGTATTATATAAGTATTTATTAGAATACAAAATCATATTAAAAAAGTATGCTTTTTATTGACATTATTAATTGGATAATTATGATTTAAATATGCGAAAACAAAATGTTAAATAATATTGTTAGATGCTGTACTACATCTTCTTCCATGTAACACTAGCAATGTAGTAGAGTAGCCCCTTCATTAGTACCAACGGGGACGGTAGAGTTTTAACTATGGAACAATTTTTCTTGCTTTAAATAAAGGAAACGTTATATACATTATGTAATACTAAGATTTGGAAGCAATTGTATTTATGTAAGAATTGCTTCTTTATTTAAATACCTCAAAGAAGTTGTTAAATTTTAAGATTAAGTAAAACATATTTGTACATGTACATAGATTAATTTGAATGATTTTTATATTTCTTCTTATTTTTGTTATACTCGTATATAATTGTGATGTAAACTACATGTAAAAAATCATCTAATGAATGAATGAATGAATATATTTTATTGTAATAAAATATCTTTTCAATTTATAATAACTTATCTACTTTTCAATTTATAAAATGGGTCACGATAAATATGTACATAATATTGAAACGGCAAGATAGTAGTGAAATGAGCAGAGAAGAAAGAATATACTTGCAGATTATTTTTTAGTATTAAATGTTGATAGAGGTAACCAGTAGCCGTAGCAATGCGTATTAAATAGACAAAAATAACACAAGAAATGTCGTAATTAATATCAATATAATCTTAGTTACTTAGTTAGCCTGAAAACAATAGTTCATAGTTCTTACCAAGCTCCATTTTTATATACTTCAATCAAAGAACGAATTAAGTAATTAGTATTAGTATTGAACGAATTAATTAAAGTAAGGGGGAATCCCCTTATTTTTTTTTAATTTTACAACAAATCTTTCAAGATTTAAATATTATACCTAATATTTTCAATCAGTTTTATTATTACATCGATAAAACTGGAGACATTATAAGGCTATTAATTTTTTATGTTATTTTTTATTACGAGCAGTTCAGTGTTTTGTCATAAGGTAACAAACTGATACACAGATTTTTAGCATTTATAGTAACAAATAATATAAGCCTTAAGTCTGATTACGTGCTCGATATCCGCTTATGAATTGTTAGGATTATTACTCGTAAGTATTTGTAAAGCAATTAAAGATCGAGTTAAGATTTGTTCGATTTTCTATTTCTGTCACAAGATTTAAGTTGCGAGCCAAGACGATATATAACTTACGCGGTTGCATTTGACTTTTTCATTTAATACAGGTTTAGGATAAGATAAGAATAAGATACGTGGAATATACATAGTATTACGTATTGCATATGTAGTATTCTTCTAATATATATTTTAATTAATAAAGTATTATTATTATATATACTCATATATTTAATGACTTAGCTTAATGTTGGTTCTTTTAGATCTAGTCTATGAGTAAATAATGAACTGGTGGTAACTTGTTACAGCTTATTTTAATACTAGATTTTGATATAGTATATTTTGATTTGGAATAAATATTTAATATTCTTACTAATGTAAAAGTATAATAAATAAATATTTATACAAATAATATTATTATACAAAAGTGTTTCACATACGAGTGCGTTATTTATTAAGGAATGCCTGACATATTTCGGAATAAAATGGAGGTGGGCGGCGTAGTGGGCGGTGATATTCAATTACCGTCGGGTGGATTATTTGCCAGTCTGGCTTACCATATTAAAAAAAAATTAAAGAACCGTCAATCAATGTAGTTTTAATTTATTAGATGAAAATAAAAAAAAATACGAGATAAGATGGCGCGATTGTGAGAAAGCGTAAAATAATCTCCTGGAAAGGAGTGAAGGCCTTAGCCCAGCAGTAATATTTACAAGCTGTTACTTTTTCTACTTTTGATTTATTTTATCTGGAGCACTTACTTATATAAACGTAGCATAGTCGGAAATAAAATCTAAAATCCGAGCGCTTTTATATCAAACTTGTAAAGTTCTAACTGATGTACAAAAACTTTGTAAAATTCTCAGATAAAGTTTCGATTTATAATATTTTTGACAATATTTTACCACTTTGTAAAAGTTTTTACGATTTCAACTGTTATATTTATTGGATAATGTGAAAGTGGATAAAAACGAAAGCATCCTTAATCATACGTAGTTGGAAATTGCTATTAAATTAATAATTTTAACAAAATATTCACACCGTCTAAGCGAAATAAAATTGAAAAAAAGGGCGAACATTTTCATTCAATTTTTTTTTAATGAAAGGTCACCTCATGAAGGTCGTGCTATTTCGGTGATTCATTGAAAAGGGAATTAATCTTATTAGGACAGTTTATTTTTCAAGTTCTTCCACCTAAAGTCAAATACGTCAAATTTAACTTCATTTGCTGAAAGAAGAAGCGGGGACAAGATCGGTAATCCGTCCATCACGACATGTAAATGAAAGCACGTCCCTCATCTGTTCACATGAGTGTTCTTCCTATCTCAGCGCAACTAATATTGGAATATATCGCGGACGGTTTGATTTACGGATTTTTTTAAACAATTACCTTGTCATTTAGTAATATTCTTAATAAGGATATCAGATTTTTGCTTAAACGCAAAATATCTGAACTCTTGTAGATTTTTCTTATAACTAGATTTTGTTTGTTTTATTTAATACGAGTAATTCTTATTAAATATTAATTCGGAACAGCAATAAAATAGGCTATCACTTATATTTATAATCTGTGTGTATATTTACTTATCTACTATTCTCGTTTGCCACCTATTGTCTTTAACAATACTGTAATCCCATTAAGAAAATAGTTAAAAATTTAGGAATATATATTGGTCTAAATTTCTTGTGGATATCACAAACAAGCGAAGTGAGCAGTATTACGTAATTTTCTACCAATTCCTACCAGTATTGTGTTAGTTCAAACTATCCTCCTGACCATCCTTGATTATGCTGATACCTGCTTTCTTGATCTTAGAGAAGATCAAGTAAATAAACCCGTGCGTATTTAAAATCTCTGTATTCGGTTTAAATTTGGACTTCGCATATGTGGACCACATTTCTGAATTTGGTAAAAATCTCGAGCCCAATCCGTCTTCGCAGGAATACTCATATTCTTTCACTACTCTGCTGTATACTTTTTCATCTAATTTCTCTTCGTCATCTTAAAAACTTTTCTTAAGACGATCTCAAACTATTAACAAATTTAAAATTCTATTATTTTTATATATTATATATGTAGGTTAATGTATTTTTGTATGTATATATATATATATATAGTTCGTTTATATGTATGAATATGTATGTATAGTATAATTTATATATATGCATTATTTATTTAAAAAGGTCAAATTGATCACGTACACTTCCTTGTCACTTTATTTATCTCATGCCCTCCACCCAAAGGTTGTCTGGAAGAGATCGCTCTTTTAGCGATAAGACCATCTTTTGTACACTAATAGTTTTTTGTTTGTGCTTATAACTGTATATCTTTCGGGGTACAATAAAGCATATTCTATTTTGTGTATATATAATCTGTGTGTATATTTACGGATTGTATTTTATAAATATACCGCTTCATGTATTAACGTTGCTTAACGATTTTTTAGTTAAACTTAAATTGATTTCGTTCTTTCTGTCATTATTGATTTCATATTCTAAAAAAGGTGACAGCATTGTTTAACTATATATAGACTAGTTATTGAACTTTTAGTAAGTCTTAGTATATGTTATTATTTGTTTACAAGACTCAATATCAGTAAAGTCAGTATACATAAAAGGATTTGTTTTAATTCAATTCTTGGTACTCGATAGACGGGCCTGTACCATAAAATAGAAGCTATTTTGGTAGTTTTTTTATAGTACCTATGATGGTAAGTGGTCACCACCGTCTATAAACATTGGTGATCTAAGAAACAATCACCATTCCTTAAATCGCCAATGCGCCACCAACCTTGGGAACTAAGATGATATGTCTCTTGTGTCTGAAATTGCACCGGCTCACTAACCCTTCAAATCGGAACAAAACAATACCAAGTTCAACTGTTTTACGGCAGAATATCTGGTGAGTGGGTGGTTCCTACCCAGACAAGCTTGCGCAAAGCCTTACCACCAGTAAAGTTTTAGTAATTTTAGTCTATCCTAGTATTTTTAGATTACCGTAGCTAATCAAGTAGCAAGGTCTCATGAATACAATATTTGTCAGGTGACATGAAGTTAAGCTTGTAGAAATATATTTAACTTGAAAAAGGTTCCTCAGAATATTATAAAACCTTATCCCATTTAAAACGCTATACAGTAAGAACACGTAGACGTAGAAAGTTTCATCAAGCGTCAATAGTTGTTGAACAGAGACGTATAAGTTGGAGGCGAATAGCGGACTCGATCTGCGTTCGAACTCGAAACGGGAGCAAAAGATATTTTGCATTGTTCACAAACAATGCGCGACGGACAAGATTCTGTAAAACTTGTTTCAAAAATAGGTTCGAAAACGATTTCGTCTGTTCTATTTAAACTCTTATAACTTGACAGGTATTCTTTTTTATATAAAGGTATTTCGTATAAAATGCTCTTTGAATAAAAGGACTAACATTAGCTCCGAACTCAATTAGTATGGCGAGTGAAATTACCTGAGACATATCTTATTAGGGCGTGGAGGTGACGTCCACTATATTGATTTTCTTTATCGGCGCGACGTGGTGTTGATAAAATCATTTAATTCATATAAATATTATATATATGTTATTACAAATTGCCACACCACAGGTTAAATTATATAATTGAAAAAAAATATGATTTCGTTTCAAGCAAGTGAACTGGCTTGTACGTATTTACAATATTGTGGCCTGTAGGACATTATTAAAAGACAGTAAATGAACAAAGTGAGTAGCGACTTCCAGGTACCTTAACCTAACTCCTGATTAAAGCTTTTATCGGAGGACTGATTAACTGTCGAAGGCAGGATGGATTTATTGTAAAAGTTGGTCGTTCACTGAGGTTAGTGATTCAAGCCCGCACACTTTACTCGAATAATTGTCTACGTGATCAGAATGAGGTTCGGTGGAGTCTTTAATAAGATCGGATAAAGGTCTAAGCTTTATAATGGAGTCAATGGAGCTTTTATTTCTAAAACCTCCAAAATTGAATCACTTCAAAATGTTTTAAATATGTATATATGTCATTTTAAATCCGGTGTGTTATTACTTGAATGTGGCAATGTATTACATAACTTATAAACGGTAACAGCCTGTAAATGTCCCACCGCTGGGCTAAGGCCTCTTCTCCCATTTTGAGGAGAAGGCTTTGGAGCTTATTCCACCACGCTGCTCCAATGCGGATTGGTGGAATACACATGTGGCAGGATTTCAGTGAAATTAGACACATGCAGGTTTCCTCACGATGTTTTCCTTCACCGAAAAGCACGAGATGAATTATAATCACAAATTAAGCACATGAAAAACTTCAGTGGTGCTTGCCCGGGTTTGAACCCACGATCATCGGTTAAGATTCACGCGTTACGCTTACCACTGGGCCATCTCGGCTAGTTACATAACTTATACCCAACCAATATTTAAAACATACGAGCTAATATGTCTTGGGACTGGTTTGACGCGTACTAAATACATTAACGTTTTAATTAAACAAATTACAGCGTTTGAGAGTATTTCAATGAAAAATAATGATGGAATCGTAATAGAATTATATATTTTTCAATTATATATATACATATATTTATATTTTCCGGGAAAGCAAATTACTCTAATCCACCTGATAGTAACTGGTAGTAGAGTCCAAACGCAAGTAAGCAAGTACAGTCGAGAAGAATGTTCTGCACTAGCCAGCCCCCCCTTGTCGGTCCGCAAGATGCCTCTTCACGCCTCGTTTGAAGGAACCCAGGTTGTAAGAGGACGGGAACACGTGAGCTGGTGAAGAATTAAATTTTTTCGATGTGCGACAAAGAAAGGAATTGCCAAATTTTATTGTGCGCGATGGAATTGATATAATAATTAGGTGGTGACAACAATAAGGTAAGTATTAATGGTTCTGTACATTTCATGATTAATTAACTTTACCACTGGGCCATCTCGGCTTTTACGTAAAAGGAATGCCAATATGATATTGTTAATTCTATATATAAATGATGTTTTAAGGAAGACGAAAAAAAATTAGGTGCCGCGGTTAAAAAGATAAAATAATAGACCAGAACATAAAGAAAATTCCAATCCAGCAGGTGGTCATTATACGTAAATAATTAAACAAAAATAATGGTTCTTAGCGCTGGTCATCGGGGGGTTTTCGTAGAACGATTGATCGATCTTCTCGGGTAAATTACGGGTTCCAAACGATTTGTCTTTGGTAATTTAAGGAATAGCAATATATATACAAAAAGTTTAATATTAAGTAAAGTTTAATAATAAGTAAATTTTAAAACAAATTATAAACGACAACTATACAACAAGATGATACAAATATCTATATTATATATATCAAAGTTTTCAGGAAATTAAAGGTTTAAGCTTTTTCTACCGCGCTGTTACAGCGCGGCTAACCCGCATAGTATCATATGATAAATACATACTATGAATACATATCTGTTAAAAATTCACAAGACACATGTAGGTTTTCTCACGATTATTTTTTCAACGCCAAACACGTGATTGTAGGTCAGTGATAAATAATCCCTAATACTTATTATATTTAAGAAATAATATAATTAATGATTACAAACCAATAATTATTTATTGATGTCTACTAGAATCGAATGTTATTTTTTTTAATCTACTTGTGACTGACTTATGTTTTGTTTATCTGTGCAAAAAAGGAATATAAACAAACAAATTAAGCAAATGGAAACATAGACCTTTATCTGAATTAAGTATTATAATAAAGCGGAAAAAATTGTTTGCATTTTTTTTCTTGAACGTGCAAATTTCTGAAAGTACCTGTGAAAGTATTAATGATAGTCAAATAATCCTTTCGTAATATATATATCGTTTATCTATAGGCTATAACATTCATGGTATAATAATATTGTTCTTAGTAAAATATACCAGTAGTTGTTGTTTGATTTGAGTTGAATTGTTATTTAAATATGTTTTTATACTTTAACATTTGTCATGATGAGATACTCGTATGACAATTCTTATAATATATATTTTTTTAATGAAAAGATACAATATATATCTATCAAAAGGTAGACATCAGGAAAGAGCTATATGAACAAAACTTTTAGCTTTACAATATTATAATTATAAATACAACTATGTTAATATTAATATTTTAAACTTAATTTTTTTTTATGAATAAAATAAATTTATAATAATATATAAACAATAATATTTCATATCAATTACAATCTGAAAATATTTAAAAGATGATATTTGAGGGCTCGTGAACGAAAGCTTATAACATTCCGGAGTTGAGTCTGAAGTTGAAATCGTTTGAATGTAGAAACAATTACTGACGAAACCAGAGATGGCATAATAGATTGAAGAATCGAATCGATAGAACATAGAATGTGATCGACATTGCAAATTTAAATTCCCGTCGGCGATAACATCTTATATTAATATTTAAGACCACGCCTAAAGCTAGTAAAATTTCAGACTTCACCCGCGCGTCCCTTACACGCCCTTCTCGAAACGCGATCATACTTTATCCTTTTTCTGTCTAAAACCGGCAGTGTAGTATTTTTAACTTTTTTTTGCTCTGCACATGTTATACCAATTATTCTGAAGACTATGATATATTATTAAAAAAATATTATTAATACAAAGCGCTGTCAAAACCTCTAGACCTCTCGCTTCAACGGTACTGCAGCGACTGATTTAAGATATAAATATATGTTTGAAGTATTGGTGACATGCTGCAGAAGATATTGTTTTTTTGCAAAAAGAAAATGCAGTAAGCGCCTAGCTTTTTATTATTATAAAAATGAATAAAATAATAATAATATCATGGGATCATCATCATTCACACACGGTCATCTGATCCCAAACTAAGCAGAGCTTGTCCTATGGAAACCAGACAACTGATATAATACATATACTACTTTTTTTTTGTAAATATGTAATTTTAAAGATAATTACACCCAGACTCTTGACAAACATATATGTTCATTCATACAAAATGTCTGTCCTGGGTGGGAATCGAACCCAAGACCTTCGGTGTGAAAAGCAAGTATCTACCAACCACGCCAACCGGCCCGTCTTTATTTATTATTTGTAAATGTAATTAATTAATTAATATATCTATTTTTTGTTTTGATTTGTCTATAAATGTTACCTCTTTTCATAATTGCAGTTGGGAATGGTGTGTTCTCCTGTAAATAGTTTTACATAATTAGTTTTAAGTAAATGTAAAGCCTGTTTCGAATGTATGTACAACTGTTGGAGATCCAAATAAATAAATAAATCAACAATATGTAAGAAGCAACTTATCTGTAGTAATAAAACGCATAAGTTGCAACAAGATTTTAGAAAAACCTTTCATATTACTTTTCCGAATTTTATTGTTCTTCGTGAAATAAAAACATCATTCAATTCTGAAAAACTCATAGTCATACTTATGACGATTAATACGAGAAAATCGCAAGCGGAATCCTGTGAGAATGGTGGGTAGTAATTGTATTAACGCAACCTCTAATAGATAAGGAGGTTATCCTAATTAAACAACACGCCCATTGACATTTTTCCACAAGGTCTTTAATCGTTTAATGTACATTTGAGATTAAATCTACATAATAGGGTCCAGTAATCGGTCCGCCCTAGCGATGTATAATCAATAAAACGATTCCTTTACTATTCCAGAACACGGAGGTCATGTAACAGGTCACTTTGCTGGAGGTCGAGCGTAATGTTGCAATGTTAAATAAAGATGTTGAATTTGATTGTTGCTATGTCAACCGACTCAAAAGAAAACCTTTGTCTTTCTAATATTATTATAAATACTGGCCACAAAAAAGGCGAGATGGTCTGAAGGTGGTCGGGGCACTTTAATCATAGCTGATGATCGTGGGTTGAATGCCGGGCCAGCACCACTGATTTTATGTACTTAATTTGTATTTATAATTCATCTCATGCTTGACGGTGAAGGAAAACATCGTGGGGAAACTAGACATAGTTTATCTGAAATTCTGACACATGTGTATTCCCACACACCAACCCGCATTTTAACAGCGTGGTGGAATAAGCTACAAACCGTCTGCTCAAAAAAGGAGAAGAGGTCTTAGCCCAGCAGTAGAACATTCAAAGGCTGTTACTTTAGCGAAAAATACACTTATCATCAATATAAATATTTTTTCAATATTAATGGCTCTGTAATTTATGTAAGTTTGTGGAAAAGGTATATGAATATGTATGTTTTGTTTTTATTTCTACACTTATTTCCAATTGCTTTTTATTGATAACTAAAGCTCGGCAATAGCCGCCAAAAAGTTAAAAAAAAAAACAAAATGACAAACAGGAGGAAATGGTACTGAACTGTTTATCACGAACCATTTAAATTGAAGAATAACATTATAAATATTTGGACATATATCGTTTCTAAAGATATCTCATGCACTGTCTCGGATCTATTGTTTGATATGAAGAAACTTCGGTAACATCAAATCTTCACAACTTCTGATGATAATATATTCCTAAATTAATATTATAAGTATTAATTACATTAATTTAAAACACATATAAAGTAACGTATAAAAAACAATAAATTAATATTTTCATACATATAAATAATAATATATGAATAGCAGCATATAATAATAAAATGTAATAATATAAGAAAATATTAAATATATGAAAGCATTTTTATAATATAATTTATAGTTATCAACACTCTAGAGGGAAGTGCGACTCGGAAACTTCATTTATAAATGCATAGAAACCAGTTACAGTGCCACGGCTATCATATCGCTCGTGAATCGCGCTGTCCGGCGACGTTTTTGCGCCGGATCTGTGTATGAGTTACGGACGAGAGCCCATCCGGTTACGCCTGCGCGCTCGCTATATCGAGTAGGTACTTACAAGTTACAACGCTGTTCTATTTCATGGTCACTGATTATCAACAACCTTAAGTTATAAAATAGCGAAAATATTACTATTGCATTTTTTTTTTCATAATATCTAAGCAATTAATTTTAAAACAGTTCAATCAAATATGATGTTATGAAATTTTGAACGCTTTCGGTACTGTTTTACTACATGAATTAAATAATAAAAATGTATTTAATCAAGTAACAAGACTCATATACCAAATTACAAAAAAAACACTACTATCTACTACTTAGATAATTTACTGGTCCAGCTGAAACTTTACAACATATATATAAATATATAAATATATAGTCTAGTCTGTTAGCAATCGTGTTTAGAACTTTTTTTGGAGCTGACCCACACCCTGTGAACCAAGGATAAAAGCTATTTTTTTTTATTCCGTGAAAGTTTTTATATGTTTTTTTTTCTATCAAATATTATTTTCATACATATTTAGTTCTCAACATGAGTGACGATGATACGTAAATATCAATTCACATTTGATTACGCCTACATTTCTAATCAATTAGAACGGATGAATATAGCCTTTTATAATAATAAATTCTAAGAAGTCATTCATGATTAGCAAATTCACGATCTGGCTGGAAGTTTTAAATACTACGTTCGTCACAATTAGCGGAACAAACAATCGGAAACAAAGGGACTGTTACGAATTAAGAGACACATTTCATTCGAAATAATTTCGCTGGATTTGGCAGAATTCAAAGTCAAGAATCAAGTTTTTGTAATAAAGTAAAAACATTTGGAGTATGCGAAATTTAATCTTGCTTCGCGTTTATTCTTAATCGAAATTAGTTGGCAGTAAAGATATTTTACGGCTATTGAATACTCCTATTGAAGGTGCAGCTTAATTTAGGAAATACGTAATCAAATCTAGTGGGCCACTGAGCTCATTAGTTGACTCTATACGACGTTTAGTCAATATTTCTGCCAATCCATGGATAAAATGTACATATTAATAATTACAATTAAATACGTATGATCGATCAATTATTCAATTATATGTTATTCCACATAAGAACAGTGCTTCTTCATAATGTGCCCTTACTCTGTTTGTGTATGTTAGTTCGCCGAGAGCTAAAAATCTATTTTTATGCCATTGCCATAATTTTAATATATAAATAATATATATCATAAGTCGAAAAATCCGAGATGGCCCAGTGGTAAGAACGGTCACGGTTGTTTTGGAGAATACCTGTGTAAGATCGGACGCGAATCGTCGGCGATGTGCCACCACTGCGGTGCGGACCGGGACACCGCTCAGCATACGCTGGAGGTATGCCCCGCGTAGAATGCGGAGAGGGAGATTCTGGTCAGCGAAATCGGACAAGACCTCTCCCTGCGAGCAGTCGTGTCGGCGATGCTTCGCAGGGAATCGGCGTGGAGGGCCGTAGCCTCCTTCTGTGAGACCGTCATGGTCCAGAAGGAGACGGCGGAGCGGGAACGGGAAAGGGCCGATCCTGCTCAGCGGAGACGACGTCGGCGTCGTCTCCGAGATAACCTTCGCCCCCTGAGGAGAGCACCGCCGAGCATCGGGCGGTGCACAGTACGGGAGCGGCCGCGGATGTGTTATATCAACACGATCCCGTAGCCTCTCCGATCCGTGCCGAGGACGGCCATCGCAGTGGTTTTAGTGGGTAAGAATCCCACATAACCCAGTTCCCCCCAATGAGAGCTGGGTACCTTTCTGAAGGTTTCCACTGCGTTAAGAAAAAAAAAAGTGGTAAGAACGCGTGAATCTTAACCGATGATCGCGGGTTCAAACCCGGGCAAGCACCACTGAATTTTCATGTGCTTAATTTGGGATAATAATTCATCTCGTGCTTTACGGTGAAGGAAAACATCGTGAGGAAACCTGCATGTGCCTAATTTCACTGAAATTCTGCCCAATGTGTATTCGACCAACCCGCACTGGAGCAGCGTGGTGGAATAAGCTCCAAACCTTCTCCTCAAAAAGGGAGAGGAGGCCTTTAGCCCAGCAGTGGGACATTCACAGGCTGTTACGGTTACGGTTATATCATAAGTAATAAGTACTTTATTTAAATATTGACCAGTAGCCGAGATGGCCCAGTGCTTAGAACACGTGAATATTAACCAAAGATTGCGGGTTCGAACCCGGCTAAGCACCACTGAATTTTCATGTACTTAATTTTTGTTTTCAATAATTTATCTCGTACGCGGCAGTTAAGGGAACCATCTTAAAGAAACCTCCATATTTCAGATGATTCTGCTGCATGTGTATCCACCAACCCGCGTTGGAGTAGCATGGTGGAATAAGCTCAAAACCACCTCCGCAGAAACAGAGGAGACCAGCGGTGGGACATTTACAGGTTGTATTCAACAGTTAATTTGTTCTAGCTTTATTTTCTTCATCTATATATTTCAAAATTTTAAACTACAAATATTATGTATTCTTAATATTATTTTCTCAACACGAGATTCTATTATTAATTACATTAATGCTTTAAATAAATACAAATAATTAAAAATAGTTACTGTAAATATTAATTGTATATAACGTTCAATTATTATGTACCTCATTGTTTAATATACATAATTACGCGGCATTTGTTACGTAAGAACGCTCATTGTGCTCGTTTCGTTAGCGGTCCCCATTGTAACAAATAAGTTTTCTTACTCTGGCAAACGGCCAGTTGTTGATATTTACCCAAACCGCTTATAATATAGCGACACATAACGTCGTCTCACTGGAATCGTCCGCGTTTACTTCGATCGTGATATGCAAAAATCTTTGTGGAAGGGAAATAATGTAGAAAACTTCTGCTCGGAAAACGTCTCTTCATATTATCTTGTTTATTTTTATACTCATACACAAAATTAAACTAGTACAAGTGTGGACATATTATTTTTTTTTACATTAAAAAAATGAATAGTAAATATGTTTATTTACACTTATTATTCTTATTATTATTCCTATTAAAAATACTTAATCGACGGGTTTATTATTTTTTTAAATAAATAGATTGGAATACAATATGCTCTACAATTTCCATTCGTTGGAAGTCGCGGGTAAAACTAGATTTACTAACGATATCTATGGGAGATACGCTTTTTAGTTAAACACTGATTTCTCTTTCATTCATCATTAGACATTCGAAAGAAGAGTATAACTAATCACTACCCCTCTCATAACATTAATAGGAATATGAAATTGGATTCAATTAAACATTTTTACAATAATAATAGTAAAGTTATCAGATTTATTGTTAATGAAAAAACAACATATATAAAAATAAGTATTTTTTTCAGTATTACATTTTACTTCTTAAATAATATAATATAAATAAATAAATTTAAAACTTCTTTAAATGTTACATAAGCCTTAAGTAGTAATTACGATAAAATAATATGTATGATGTTCTTAAGAACGGGTATATGTTGTAATTATGAAATATTCATAATATAGAAATACTCATTGTGAAATAAATTTTAAATTTTAATGGGAACTTGAATTTTTTTAGAATTTAAACAATATAATAGGTAATAACATATTATTATAGTAATGAAGGCTATTACATGTTGTATTTAGTTTGGATATATTTGACGGCAAATATTTATTTGTTATTTATTTATTTATTTTGGTCGTACACGATTAAAGTTGGTTAAATTTAAGCGTTTAAAAGCAAAATAGGGATAGCGTGTAAATATCTCTAAGGTTATGGTTATGCCCTAAGGTCTCCTATCCTCATTTGATCTTACTTAACCACGCTGTCTGAATCCGGGTTGGTGGATATTCATGAGGCACACTTTGGTACAGATGTGACGTGTTGCAGAATTAGTTTCACTTGTCCAGTTCCCATAAAATAAGTAATAAATTGCTTGGCGTCTAAGCTTCGTTCGGTCCTAATAAATATAATTTTAAGTTAATAATATATATATTTTTTCACTTATGACACCCATTTCAAAAGCAAAACCCTATCTAAATACAAAATTTGAGGCAAATCGTTAAGCCGATACACGAAATCAAGAATTGTTAATATTATAAGATAATGGATGTTTGTGTATGTGTGTGTGTTGTGAGGATTGTTTTTATAATCATATTTGGGTATTAATAGATAAACTATATTGTATATTAGCAATGAATCCATCAAATTATGTTTACTAACGTCCGAATACGTATCAAATGGGGCACAGATCCAATACGCAAAATCTGTCAACACGAGTCACTTTGTTACGGCAAATGATAAGCGGTTCAAATTTATGACAAACATAGTGGTAAGTGACATATCCTGAACTGATCGTATATAAGAAACAATTTGTGTTTATTATGTACCTATTATGTATAAGAGAAATATGTTTATCTATTTATTTGTAATGCAAATGCCTTATTGATTTGATGAAGAGTATAGTTTTACGAGTGAATCAATAACAAAAAAAATTGATGGAAAAATTAACTTGAACAGATAGATTTTTTTTGTTCAGGGTTCTGCTTGTATGTTATTAGATAAGACATTTGTTATGTTTTTTTTATAAATTCATTACTTTTGAGCGAGATATAAGGAATGAACGTTTGTATGTAAGATCGCCATTTTCAATGAGACAGTAATTACAGCTTTTTTTAAACGACAACTGACCAAAAACAATTATTATATCAAATGACGACTGCTTATTATTTATCATCGGCTGTATAAATATTTCTCTTTTCTATTTATCATGGTCAGATAAAAAAAAGTTACAGTAAAAAAATAAATGATGTGTTCTTTATATGAATATCTTCTCTCTGACATCCGATGTCCAGTAAACCTGTAATTTCTTCTGACACTTATATACTTTATACGTAACGTGGGCTTTTATTTATTATTACTTTGTACGTACTTTGCGCTCAACTAGCGTAGATAAACGCTAGAGAAAAAAGAATAAAAAATATTGTATTCTTAAATCGATATCTCAATTTATATTCTTCAGCCGTAAACATTTACACAACAAAAGGCTTTTTCCTATAGCTCTCAGGTTACTGATATTTATTAGTATTAAACTCTAGCGCTTTCAAATCAGACTCTGAAGAGGTAACAAGATCGCATTAATTGTGCTAATGTTCGTTTGTTTTATAGATATTTGTGATATTAAGTTTTTACAGTTAAGTTGCTGTAGTTTCTTTCAAAATAAGACGAACAAAATTATACAACTAATAAGTGGCACCATTGGTCAGGAATATAAACTCCTTCAATTTATTATACAAGCAAATGTAGCAGGCAAATGTGGCAGCATATCGTGATGAGCATGATAAAAAAACTTGGATCTGTGGCTAGCGATGACCAGGATATAGAGCAGCAGTTTCGAAAATAGAAGACTTTGAATTTGCCAAACTTCGTATGACATAATTTATTTATCTTATGATTTTAGCTTATCTATTAACATTTTATTTCCTGTATCTTTATAATGTACTGAATATATAAGACGCTCGAGGCAAATTATAGAAGATAGTAGTCGTACATTGGTTGAATGTCGAAATAAAGTAGTTTCGCTGTTAAATAAATCGGTGTAAATGTGTTGAGTCTGTCGCCGACCGCAACCAAGCGGGCGACGCGCCAGCAGCGACACTCAAATATAACAGTATTATGTATAATTTAAAATATAATTTACTAGTTAACCATGATGAGTAAAAAATATACTTTTATTCTATGATATTTTATTTAATAATTAAATATTGTAGTATTAGTGAAATTGTCATATAATTATATATCTGATAGATAAACATAAGTCTAACTTTTGTTTAATTCTACGACTGAAGTAGAGTCTTTTTTTTTTTTTTTTTTTTTTACTTATTTACCGGGTGGGCAAATGACTCTACTCCACCTGATGTTAAGTGGTAGTAGAGTCCAAACGCGAGGACGGCCAGTACAGTCTGGAAGAAGATTCTGCACTAGCCGCCCTCGCCTTGCCGGCCCGCAAGATGCCTCTTCACGCCTCATAAAGAGACGTGAAGCGAGCGACGTATTGCCACGATAGGAATGGGCAAAGTGTGGAGGCGTGGTTCCCCCGGCATTGGTTCAGCAGCCGTCTCCACTGGACCAACACCCATCGCGGCAATGCTCGCTCGGGCACTGGCTGTACGCTGGCTGACCTCGAAACGCGGCTGCAAGCCACTTCACGAGATTTTCACCATGCGTACGGTGGTAACAAGCCAGGCGGATGTTTATCATCCTACCACCAGATGATATCCCTTAGTCGCCTCTTACGACACCCATGGGAAAGGGGCAGTGAAATGTATTCTTTCTCCGTCACTGCACGGATAAAAGTCAGACTCATGAGAGCTATATATAGCCGAGGGTGAATGTTTTCCAGTATGAATTTTCAAGGAGTGCTGATTGTAGTTCACATTATACCTATCATAGCGACATTATAGATCTTACTGAATAATATATTAACATACAATCATTGAGCCAAGTGGTCTATGCGCTTTTTAGTTGTACTTTGTTTTGTTTTTATATACCGGTTCAAATTGCAATGTGCAAATGGCAGTGTATATTTGTACCCGCCAAATCAAAAAGCTTTATTGAACACATTATTTGACATAAATTAACAAATTCTCTCTGACATCGACAATGGTAAAAGATAACTTACTTCCAGTGCGTTACGAGTCATTTACCCGTATCAAGAAAGCCAGATATACAGTACGACTTATGTTTTCCAGTATTTGCATTTGAACTAAACAATTTGTTATATCCTTGTCTATATATAGCTGCAGTTGCACAGGGATCTGTGGTATATTTAAATAGTTAAGGCAATTTTTAAAATCGGTGATTTTACGGGTAATTACTTCTCGTACTGCATACAACAGATGTAATGATAGGGATGGTTACTCGTAAAAAAGGTAATAACTTTTTATTTTTTAATATTGTTTTTTTTAGAATTTTTATTAAAATCGTACATAATCCATAAGAGAAATTATAAATTTCCTTTTTAACTAAAATATATAGTCAGTTAATATGTTACACAGTTTATTTCTTCTTTATACCACTCATAACCTAATATGAAAAAATTTAACACAGACGTAATGCTATAAGAAAATTAATATATTATTGTTTATAAATGTTAATAAAATAAATAATTAAATAAAAAGAAAAATGCGTATTTCTGATGTGATTTTCCGAGCACTGGTATCTTTTACTTATGGAAATGTTATCTGTGCATATCAAATTATGATCAATGTTTTTAATTATTACCTAATTGAAAACTTAAAGTAATTTTCTTTTCCAGGGACCTAAGATAACTTATCTCATGTTTTAGAATTAGTTATACCTGAATACTACACTGGACAATACTGTTTCTAGTCATATCCAATAAACTTTATTTTTAATTTTATAGTATAGGTAGGCGGACGAACAAATTGGCCACCTGATGGTTAGTAGTCACCAATGCCCATAGACATTGGCAATGTAAGAAATGTTAACCATCGCTTACATCGCCAATGTGCCACCAACCTTGGGAACTAAGGTGTTATGTTACTTGTGCCTGTACACTGGCGTACTCACCTTTCAAACCCAAATACAACAATACCAAGTACTGCTGTTTTTCGGTAGAATATCTGATGAGTGGGTGGTACGTACCCAGACGAGCTTGCACAACATACAACCCGTCAAACGTGGAAACGTTTAACTTGCATACAGCACTATGTCTAACTAAAACTCAGTGGCACGCGCGTTCAGTGTGGTCGAGGTTGGGGACACAGCCAAATAGTTCCCGTAACGAAACATAGAAAAATAATTATAATTCTGTGCGTTACGCAAAAATACTTACAGTAAATTTAATACAATTGAAGCAAGAATTTCGGCTATATTCTCTCTATTTTTTGTATATACGAGGTTAGATATTCCACTTACGCACCGAGCACAAAACTAAAAGAACTGACTGCCACAAAGTCGGAATGTCAACCACAAAATACTTCCAGTGAACTACATACAGCTACAACTACTCAGTGAATTATATTTGAAAATTCAATTGCGAAGTTTATTTTGGTATGGCTCATTTGGTGTGCAATAAGACCAATTGCTTCCAGCAGTCTTCTCCAGCCAACCTTAGATGAGAGAATTTTGTAATAAAAACACATTTTTGTAATAAAAACACACTTTTAAAATTAATCTTATTTTTGATTTTTGTGTAGCATCTGTTAGATCGACAACTAAGCCGTGATGGCAAACGGCAAGACTTCTTATGCCGTCATGCCCCTTCTTCGTGCCGAGGCTTGTGTGGAGGTGGCATATATACTTTTATGATTTTCTTTACTTTCATATATTGTTTTAATAAACAACTTCAGTGTTTCACAATACATTTTTTTTAACAAAGAAATTTATCTTAAGTTACCATTAGTTGTTCCCAAACTTTAAAATAATATCTTAGCCATAATATATTATTTAAAAGGTTTAATGGCTACTCTTATTTACAGTTGAATGTTGCGTTTTTTTTAAAAGGGTTTTTTAGAAGAAATAATCTTCAAATCTCTCTTTTAAAATCTTGTAGATTTACCGCGTTGTTCTAAAAAAAGTCGGATTTCCTTCAACTATGTTAACATAATCGAAATAAGCGAAATTTAATACATCATAATGATGACGATATCTTCCTGACCAATTTGAGTCAAGCGCACTCTCTATTTCCTCAATCTCATATTCCGATGGGGCGGCATATCCGACACGCAAAAATCCGTGGTTTCCAAAGCACGAGAGTATGAAAATTCCAATCTATTACAATAATAAATTTTCATATTAATCAAAATTTAGTTAAATTTAGTTCGAGAATACAGATAAAACAAACAGAACTTACATCTTCATAATTAGCATAATTTTTTATGCATAAAATAATAATAATTTTATCTGACTTAGCTGATATGGAAAAGCTCGTTTTAAATTTTGACAATTTTATCATAAAATAAATTATCATAAAATAAATTATACATTTAGCAAAAATATAAGAGTAAAATTTATTATGTAAGTTTTCGTCACGATGTTTTATTTTTAATAAATTTAATTATTTCTGAAATATTATCAATTATAAATTTTAATATTAATAACTAACCTTTTAAGAAGACTTATTTTAATGTTTGTCTTACTAATTAAGCTCAAAGTTTCTATATGCATAGGTTATAAAGAATAGATAAGTATAGAAAATTAGACCACTACAGACAGGCACCACTAAAATACAAGTTGATATATAGTTATTTACAATATTTTTTTAATCCCAATTAATCTGTAACAGTAACAATAAAAATTGTGCATTTTCTATTTATAAAAAAATATCCTTAAATCTGAAGGCAGTGAAACAATTATTTTAGCTATAATAAACGATTTTGATATTTCGCTTGCGAATCTGTTATTACGCATGCTTAAATATTATGAGAAATTATATTTTTAGTTAGTCTGTTTCATTTTTCATCATTGAGATTGAGATAACTTGTCTTGGCGTAATCTATAATAAAGATAACAGAGTATCGCAGGATGCCATTCCTTTCCAAATGTCAACTGTATATAAAATCTGCCACAGGCAGGCAGCCTGCCACGACACCGTACGATATCTCTGTGACCTCTGTGCTCTCTACGATCTTTGCAAGAGAGCCTTGTTTCGAGCGGTGAGAGCGTCTACCCAGATAGGTGCACCATACAGTGCTATGGACCGCATGATACCGGCGTACAATCGCCGTCACGCTGTTTCAGGCCTCCTATGTTTGGTAGGAGCCGGTCTAAGGCGGCAGTGGCGTTGATGAACCGCTGGTTAAGTTCCGCTGATAAATTAAATAACTACACAATCACTAAAATTAACAAAAACATAACATACATAAAATCACATAGCTACAACATTATAATATTGTGAGTGAGATCAATAAAGGTGTAGTAAGATAAAAAAAAATTTAACCGAATAAAATTAATTCCTTAATGAAAATAGGCAAATGAAAATTGACATTCTTAAGGCAAGCAAGTAAGAATATGACTACAGTTGCAAATTTATAATAAACTAAAAGGAAATTTATAGGAAATCATAAACAAAAGAGTATAAATGTAATATTTAATCACTTCTCAGTTTGATCACAGACTTTAACCGTGAACAAAATAATATAATATCACATGTATGTGTATATATGTGTGTAATGTTTTATTCTATAAATTTAATGTATTTCTCATGCATATTATATAAAAGTATTAGCTTTCTGCACTCCTTTTCTATATAAACTTTAACTGTACAAAATTTCATTTTTCTCCGTCCGCGTAAATGTCTTAAAAAGGGGTACAAAGTTTTTGCTTACGTATTAATAGACAGATATGTATTTTATTAAGTACCTACATATAAAAATAATAAAATATAGAAAGTAATTGTTAATTTGTTTATCTGCAATCGGTGAACTTAATAGAAGTAGTTTGGTTTAATAAGTAAGTAAATTACAGCCAAAGCATACAAGTCAATCTTGTACGCGTACATGTACTTGTGACTATGACTTTCTTATAAATTCTCGGTAGCATCTAAAGTGGGCTACATTCAAATTTACTTTAATCTTGTTAAAGGTTCAAAAAGTGCATGTATGAGAGCTCACTCGATTAAGTATATTTAATATAGTTTAATTTGGATATGTTACCTTTGTGTACACAATGTATTGCACTGATATCTTTTTATATTATATTTTCAAAATGAATATGCTACGCATTGCAAAAAGGTGAAGTACGGATTTCATGCCCAAATGTTGGAATACTCGTTAGTATTCTTAAGTCAAGGCCTTTCAGGCTTTAAATAGATTATGTAGCATAATTATTTGCTACATATTTAAATTTGCTTCGCCGACGTTTGAAATTTAATTAAAAACTATTTTTGGACAGTCTAACAATTTTGCATATTTTTCACTTCATCCTAAATTAAATTACAGAAAATAATTATTTAACAAAAAAAATGTTGTGAAGGCTAATCATTTGTGGTAAAGACTAAAATGTTTTAGCCTTTACCACAAATGTATTTAGGACACGAATACCATTTGAATAAGACAGCCTAGTAATTTACAAATATAAGCTAGATATATTAAAGTTGTAAGAATTAAATACAAAGATTTTTCAGGTATTTACTTCGTGGCCAAGTGTAAAATTTAAACTATTTAACATGTTTGTATTTTAGAATATTTACAACGACGTCTAAAAGGAATTTTCGTATACGTGATCTTGTTGCGTGGTGAAATTGCAACATAAATAATGAAACCAGCATGAACTATCACAAATATTCCCTTTATTGTATACATCCGTTTTTTATATTAGTTTTTAAAATAGATTATCAATGTTTAAATGAAATACGTATGTTAGGTTATTTTATTTATTATTTTTTTTTTTCTTATCCCTTATAAGCCTTGTCAGCTTGTTTGGGTGCTGCTTAAACATAGACAAAGTAACATATAAATAGAAACACATATACATCAAATATATATAGAAATAAAAGTAAAAACAAAACAATACACAGGTGAGCCCTCAATAAACAAAGCAAAACAAAGTTTATTTAATATTGTATTTAAAATGTTGAAATTATTATTCGATACTGTATTTGTTTCATAAAGGCAAATTTTATAACGATCAGAAAGGAAAGTTCTAGGTCGTTTTATTTCATCTCGATGTCACCGCCTAACTGTGACATCATTCCATCGCGCACAAAGAAATTTGGCAACTCTTTTCTTTGTCACACCACTAAAAAATGGAATTTGTTAACATTGCTTACGGTTAAGTATCTGCGGCGAGATTGCACCCTATACTGATTGTTTTTAATATTTGATTCAGTTATTCGGTATTAAGAACAAGTAACAAGTAGGACAATCCCAAAGAAGAGAAATAAACAAAAACTTTTCGCTATTTGTCTAACTAATTTTTTTTATAGAATAGGAAGGCGGACGAGCATATGGGCCACCTGATGGTAAGTGGTCACCAACGCCCTTAGACATTGGCATTGTAAGAAATATTAACCATCGCTTACATCACCAATGCGCCACCAACCTTGGGAACTAAAATGTTATGTCCCTTGTGCCTGTATATTGGCTCACTCACCCTTCAAACCGGAACTCAACAATACCAAGTACTACTGTTTTGCGGTAGAATATCTGATGAGTGGGTGGTACCTACCCAGACGAGCTTGCACAAAGCTCTACCACCAGTAAAGTTTGAGTTAAAGGTAAAAGTATCTTGTTTTAATTTATCATTAATAATATAATTGATTTTTTATAACAGTGAAAATTAAAACCGAAAACTTAATTTTAAAGTCCTCGTTTGTTTTAATCATTATTTTAAACGCCATTTAACTATACCATGATAAACAATTATGATATATGTTTTTGTAACCGAATTGCGTATTTTTATAAGATTTTTGTACGACAGCTAAAATAAAAAAATAATTGTCTTTGCAATAAATTTTACGACAGGCCAATTATTTACACTGTGACGGGAAACTGAGACTCGCCTCTAGAGACGCTTTAATTTATGGACACTTTCCTTCTGGGAATTGCTCTTTGCCTACTTTGTCAAAATGGGCAAAAATGCCGAACATTAAATTTGATAAAGCTGGCTCTAATCAAGAGGGCGAAAAGTACGCCACTGGTACATTTTTTCCATTTTAACCACAGACCTACCTATACAGACTTTGTTTTATAAAATGTCGAGAGTTATAATTAAATTACGTAATTTACGTGAAAATTCTGAGCTTCATTATTCAAAAACGGGGTTGTCTATCTTTCATTTATAAAACAATTGTGGTTTTCATGTACATCCGGTTTCGATATTAGTTTAGTTAGATTATTCATGTATATATATAAAATTTGTTCTCAACGTTATATAAAAAAAATCTGTTATAATACAATTAACATACATTAAAAAAGATAATAGGTGACATACCTAGTATCTTTTTTATATATTTTCAAGCATTTACTATTATTTTTATTTTCACCTCCAGTTATGTATAAATCAGGTATTACCAATAATTTGATTTAGAGAGTAGGTATCACCGACTTATCATACATTCTTCCTCTACATAATAATACTTAGTATTTCGAAACTTAATATTAGTCGGGACTTATGTTCCGATTTGAAGGTATTTTTATCAATACTAAAATGGTCAAGGTGTGGAGTTTCCAGGGTTGATGGCGCATTCGAGATGTAAGGGATGGTTAACATTTCTTACAGTGCCAATGTCTGTAGGCGGCTGTGACCACTTACCATCAGTTGGTCCATTAGCCAGTGTGACAAACTACTTTAAAAAAAAGTCAGGATCGAATCCACTACATTCGCATCCCTAGACGACTTTGAGCTATTCAGGGTTTACTTTGCTATTAGGAATATGATTGAATTTAGTTGGCTTTGTAAATATAAGTTTTTCAAGAACCTTTACTGGAGGATTCTCAATAGGTACAACTAAAAACCATTAGTAAGAATTAAATATATATTTGTTCGATAACTGCAGTAGTCTATTTCAGTTTATACTTTCTACATTAAGTAAGGACCTTAACTACTATATTATATTTCATCTGATAAATATTTTATATGTTTCTCTCATAGACGTTTGTTTATTTTTAATGAATGTGCTCTTTCTATTTCTGTGTTTCAATGTGAAATATGTGTCAGGTTTTAGGAAACATGCGAATAACCGTTACAGTGAATCACCAGTGCAAAGGGCGCGCTTCTGCCCATGCGGTACTTCATCGTGAAATTATGACTTTGGTGCGTGCCCGATGTTTGGAATGAGATAAGGATAACATTTTATGTTTATTCCTGTCACAAAAAGAACAATTACTAAACATATTTTATATGATATAGAAAGGTTTGAATTTCTTTTTAAGATATTGTTCTTCGCCTTAAATTAAACCATACATATTTCATTTTAGAGTTAATTGACGAGAATCTTTTTTTTCTTGGATTATTCTTTATTACAAATACCTTGAACATATTTTATAAAAATAATTGTTTAAAGGTAAATTAAAGATAGTTCCTTTACAAATCCTGACCGCGTGGAATGATGGCAAGAATGCAAGAAGCATTCCACGCAAAAAATAAACCAGCCCTGTCACTAGTAGAGGCAATAAGACGGTTTGTAATATTTTGAATTAAATTTTTGCACTATTACTCCAAGATCCAAGCATTTCAATTGCAAACAGAACAAAAAATATAATTTAGAATAAGATACGAACCACTGCGGCTCCGGCTTTTAACATTGTTTCCCAGATATGAGACGGGGCCAGTATGTCAACACATGTAGCGTCCCACAGGACCCGTTCTCGTACCCAGGCAACCGTGTCAGTCTATCAGGTCCCTTGACATTATCACCGTCATAATTATATAATAGATTATTTATTAATACAATTTAACGTATAGCCAATATGGTCCACTGGTTGGAACCCGTAAATCTAAAACAAAATTACAAGTTAGCGATACTGCTTTGACGATGCCAGGAGTTACTAGTTATACTTTTTTTGACAGAGAGATAGACAATAATTTTAGTTATTTCAAGTTTCTCTGTAAGTTTACCCTTAAAAATGTTATCAGAAAGGATTTAATTTTTATCAACTTGAAAACTAATGTTTTATAATTTTTTTAAATCTTTATTTGACAACAGTTTTTAATGCATGAAATTTTTCAAACGAGTTAGACAATTATAATAAACTATTTATGGTGTGTTTCAGTGATATGATTTCAATAATAAATCAAAGCTTATTTGAGAATGAAGCAAGAAGAAACTGAACCGCAGTGCAACGGAGCATTAAGCTAGAGTATTTAATCATTATAGAGGAGTGGAAGCACTAAGTGAAAATGAAAGTGATACCACAGAGCTTAGTTTATTCGAGATTAAACGCAATTCTCAAGAAAATTGTTTTTTTTTTCCAAAGCCATTTTTATTGCAAGCTTGGAAATACTTGTAAAAGTCGATATAAATATTTTGATATCATTAAGTTTTTAATTTACTATAACAATAGAGATAAAAAAATACATCCGAATTTCAAAACGGTTATAAATACATTTTTAAATTTATAATCTGTAAGTACTTCTCTACTACTTCTATCTGCTTAAATTTGTAATAATATTTAATATTGTAAATACAACTAGTTATGAAATAATAGTATTAATTACCGAAATAACTTTGAGATTCGTTTTTAATTTTATTCATCATCGTCAAATATAATTTATCCTCTTTAATTAAAAAAAAAACTCTTCGTTTCCAATCCAATTGCCTAGCTCGCTATGCCCGTTGCGTCACATCCGCCCAAACCTCAGTACGACGGTGATTGCCGAGCTAAGGACGGCAGCGTAGTAGTTTATACAAAATTTTAAGAAGTGTCATATTTTGTATGGAATGATTCTGCGAAAATAAATAATAACAACTTAAATATCTGTGTACTATGATTATTTATAAATGTTATATAAATGATGAAATAACTCTTACTATTAACATTGCTATAAAAATCTGTATAAAGAAATTTACAAACTGTTGTGCTCGAAGTTATATTTGACGTATAGGAAAACTTTTTCACTATCGCTTTCATCTCCAGGACAAAAGTATAATATATATTCCATCACATATGTTCCAACGGATACGTTACTCTTATCAATAATTCGTTGTATAATGATTTTCTGTGGTATGATTATGTGGTATGAGTATGTCTTAGCCCAGCAGTGGGACATTTACAGGCTGTTACTTATATTTACTCTATGTAGATTTACATAGTAATCTCAGGAATAGTGATACCGTATCATTAATAAGTAAAAAAAATAAATATTTGTAACATTATATCAGATATAGTTTCAAAACAAATTCAATGTTATAGTTATAAAACACGTATAGAAATATGATAACCTAAAAAACTCTATAAATCACTACGTACTGTTCTACTTTATAGCGTTTATTTATTACAGTTATAATTAATAATTAAAAAAAAATATCTTTAATAATAAAATAATTTATAAGGAAGATGAATAAGTAGATTATTCATTTAACTCTACTTATCAAGTGTATATTATATGTATTTAAAGTAAGTCACACCCAAATTCATTATATATTTATATTTAATGTAAGTTTTTATTATTGTATTTATTTTCTTTGCATACAACTCACCGAAGAATATCATCAAAGCATGAAATCTCGAACTTCACGAGAAGCAGTTACGGTAATCGCATATGTGAACAGATTCTTGTACAAATAAGTCTCCTGGGTTTATCGTGCTGTTGAATATAAGCAATAAATGCAGTAACTTCAATATTGACACTCGTTTGGAAAAAATATATCGAGATAAATTTATTACTTTTATTTAGAAGTAATTCAATTAAATATTTATAATTTCTTTTTAAATTTAATTAATTTTTTTAAATGTATTGTCTTTTTTGTTATTGATAATATTTATATCATTAGTTGTAAGCTGTTTTTGTCATTTAGTTGCAATGACAAGTACTGGGTCGTTGCCTCGCGGGTACCTTGCCCATACACCAAGACAAACAAAAGTTAACAAATAATTATTTTACCATTTATGAAGAGCATTGATATTTATGCTTGTCACGTAGATAATATGTCTAAAACATTACAAAGTATTGATTGAGATTAATTAATGTTATTTAATAAGTAGTAGGTAGAATTATATTAGAATTGTATTTATCAATTAATCCTGAAAGTTAAACGGATCTACACTAAACTAAACTAATACACGTTGTTTCGCATATAGTTAGATAATGATTTATCTATTTCTATCTTCATTCATTTGTTATTCGAAAATAAAGACTTTCATTATCATATTAGTCATCTTGTTAGCAATATTTATAGGTGAAGCTGTTAATTATTAATTAATGTATATTCAATTGATATTAAGAAGTTTTAAATAAATAAAATATATAATAAATAAATATCGATATACATTTATATGAACATCACCTTATCATCACTCATCCTGAAGATAATACAGAAAAACAGCTCGATGTCAAAATGGAACGTGGAAAAATTCGAAAAAAAAACGGTTATACAGTCATTTTTTTCAACGACATTGTTCAGTATCGTTGTATGAAGCATGTGCTTTGACTGACATGACTTTGTTTTTTATGGATTTTTTTGGTACGATTATCAATTTTATTCCCGATTCAATTAAACTTCTTATTTCCTTACCTTATAATATTCTGGCGCACGAAAGTAGAGTGTATATATAATTGAAATGTTAAGATTTATTAAAAACCATTTAGCATTGATTTTGGCGGATTTGTTTATAATCCCCTTATTAGTTTTGTTAGTGCTTATCGGATTGCCCTCCCATCGGATTTTGAAAATGAAGGAAAAGAGAGTGCACCTGTGTTTGCACACATACTTGTTCACTAAAATATGCGCTACGCAGTTGGTTAATATCGCTCGAGGTCAGGTTGGTCAGGGCGACGTCAACATCGAGTACAACTTCAAGTACACCAGCGCCATTCCCTGATGGCTGACCACCTAAGTTCTTGCGAAGCGTGAGGAGATTGCCTGACTATACCGCATTCCTCACAAAGCGCCGAAGAGGATCTGGGGGAAATGCGATTTTCCAGTGAGAAAAAACAAAAAACTATGCTCACCGTGTTATTAATATTTATAAAAACAGCATCCCTGAAGTACTATATAATCAGAGAAAAGTTTCATGGCCTTGAAGGAAATATATAGAAATTATTACATCGACTTCTTATACCTACTGTCAAATGAATTTTATAACCATTACTTAAATGCGAATTTGACATAATATAATATAAACAAATAACAAATTATTACCAATTCAATAAGGTTTTTAATTTGTCCTAAATGCAAGTAAGTAAGCAGTACTCAACATCGTATATTCAAATGTTTTTACTTCGTTGCAAGACTGACTTAAGATTCAAAAAATATGCTGGAATATACTGAAACGTTTTTTAAATGTCGCGAGGCTGCTTTAGAAGGCTTAATGTTATTACGCAAAGCGTAGATTCCTGCAAATTTGGATTTAGTCGAGGAAGTAACGGATTAAAAGTACAACCCTAAATGCCAACCAACGACCCAATTGCAGACCGAAGATTACGGAGTTGCTCTTTTAAAGAGACGTTTAAATGTGGTGCTTTTGTTAACTTTAATTCTTAACAGTCATGGAGAACAATGAACAGATAAAAATATATTTTTACTACATTTTAAGTAATTTTCAACTCTTATTTAAAGATAACAATGCTCTTATTTACAATTTAGTTTTAATTTGTTTTATGCTCGATTTAAATATTACACATTTTCTGGTGGTAGGGCTTTGTCCCAGCCCGTTTAGGTAGGTTTTCCACCCATTCATGGCATATTTTACCGGTAACAGCAATACTTAAGTGTGAATAAGTCAGTGTAAATACAACGGCCATGACATCTTGATTCCAAAGATTGGTGGTGCATTGGCGATGTAAGTACCGGTTAGTATTTCTTATGAGCTTTCTAATGAGCCGGTTGGCGTGGTTGGTAGATACTTGCCTTTCACGCCGAAGGTTGTGGTTGCGATTCCCGCCCAGGAAAGACATTTGTGTGCATGAACATGTCTGTTTGTCCTGAGTATGGGTGTAATCTTTATATCTATGTATTAACAAAAGAAAAATAGTATATGTAGTATATCAGTTGTTTGGTTTTCATAATACAAGCTCTGCTTAATTTGGGATCAGTTAGCTGTGTGTGAATGTCTCAGGATATTATTATTATTATTATATGGCCAATGTTTATGGCCGGCGGTGACCACTTACCAATGGCCAATTTGCCCGTCCGCATACCTACAAAATAAAAAAGAAATAAAAATAATTTTATATAAAATGAAATTTTATTAGATGGTATTTAGGGAGAAAATACTAAATAAATAGTAAGTAAGTACAGCAAGCAATTTGAAGATAATGATTTATGTTTCTCACTGAAGGAATTATTGATAGACACGCTGATATTGTCGTTTCCTTTGATGTCACCGTGTCAATAACGTAGAACCTCTTATTTATCTCCGAACCTCGAGGCGTGTTTTATGTCAAAGTCATAAACGAAATCTTTGCGGTTCATTGAGTACTTGTTTAATTTTGTTACATAAAATACAATATGTCTGTATATTAATCTATACAAATAAATAAAATTGAAGTGTCTGTCTGTGATTTCAAAATAACTGCCACTTTTAAAATTTATATGGCTATTAAGCTCGAAGCTTGTATATAAATTTTCATGCTTCTAACTTTAAAAATGACAGATTTCCATGTAACCGTTCATCCCTTATTTCACCCCTTTAAAATGCATTAACTATGTGTTGTGAACATTAGTTATTTCTGCACAATTTATCACAGCTAAAATATGATATAATTAATATATTTTGGCGTTTTTATCCCATCTCATCAACTGGATTTCGATTATGACGCGGGCGAAGACGCGGGCTAAGTGCTAGTATTAAAATAAAACAAGCCCTTACAAAGGCTTCGCTCGTGAGAATCAATTAAATTTGAAATGAAAAAGAAGCGATTAAATTTTTAATCTGTCTATCATATTCGATGTTTCACATCAGCCGGACGTCCTGTCACAGCCAACTGTTTTTTTTAACTGTACATTTTAAAGTCCGCGTAAAATTGTAACATTGCAGTTCCATATCTGATTGTTATTTAAAATCTAATGTTTTTAAGTATATCAAAAGAGAAAGTAGAAAATGTAACACATTTTATATACGCGTGATTAGAAGTTTTCTAGTTTTGTGTAGTAGTTTGTTGTTGTTTGAAATTGTTGAATAGTTGAAGCCCAAGTATTTATATTATACAGAGTGAGTAAAAGTATGGAAAGGTTATTAAAATGAAAGTATTTTTCCTGAAATATTTGTTATTTACGAAGAATGTTTTATCAGTTTTTATATTTATTTATACTTAATATTGTGTATCTGTAGTTTGTCAGAAATTTTTGGTGTGTAAATTAGTATGATTAGATAATATACAACATATTTAGAAAATTATAGTACAAATTCATCATGTAAAATTAAAAAAAACCTGCCGTAGAAACGTATTGGATTCTTAATAAAAAAGGAAGTTATCTTTTACTTAAAATGCGTGAAACTTTTGTTATTTTATTTCTAAAAATATATAATATTAAACAAATTATCTGCCTGTGCATGTTGAAAAGTTGATAGGAATTAAATGTTACTCACTTTATTTAGGTTGAAGAACTACGTTGGACGCTAATGGCTTTGTGCTTAATATATTATTGTGAATTGAGGTTGTCGTAATGACTTGAAGTTGTTGTTGTTATAAAAATACCACACCTACAACATATAACGAAGAATCATTATCAAAGTTTTGTTTTTGACAGCTATATATTACAGAAGCTTCCTCCCGTGGTTTTACCGTCGTGCGTTTTAGTTTATATTGGTGGATATTTTGTGTCGATTACTGAAATGACTACATAATATTTTTTTAAAGAATATTATTATGGATTTATGAAATTGTTGACGTAATACTTTGTTTATTAAGTAGCAAACACTGTTCTGTTCTGAGTTCAAACTCAGGATCAGGTCAATTAAAAGTTGGAGTTTTCTTTTAAAAAAAATCAGTAGCAGTCCAAAATTCTTTCTTCTTCGGAAATTGGTAGTATTTGCAATACAATGTACAATAATTTGTTAGTCCTGCGCCTGCCAATAAGTTTTAAGATGAGTGCGGTAGCTTTAGCTCAATTTTTGAGAGACTGGAACTTTGTAAAAGTCCGTCTACCGCCAAATAGTAAAATTTTATATTGCTCTGTTGAAACGTTAACGATGAGTGAGCCGGTGTAATTAACAACCCAATTAGGTGGACCAAAAAAGTGCTGTAAGAAGCGGATTATACTTCTTACAGTGTCAGATCGTGGTCGAAGGTAAGAATTTCCCATTAATAAATGGCCATTGATAAGGTTACCTTAAAAAAAAAAACTAAAAAAAAACCGTAGTAACAAAGACCAGATATTATCTGTTGTTGTTATTAAAAAGAAATGACTACGAATGTCTTTACAATTTTGAAATATCGCAAATAATCGTCCACAATTGAGGAAAATTCACTCGCACTCAAAGAAGCTTTGACTGATCAATCGTGCAACAGTAACTTCTCAAGCATTTCTCTTTCAAGGCATCGAAAACGTAATTCAATTAAAGTTTAAGAATTTTTTTCTTGGAATTAAATTCTATTCAAATAATATCTTGATTTTACATTTGTAAACTATAATCATAAGTTAAAATAAGTTAACCTGTAGGTTATGATCAAGTTTTACAATTATATAACATTTTATTTTCACTCCAGCATATAGTCGCCTTCTGGATATTTCATCGTTATATTGAAAATTTGTATACTGGTACGCTTAGATAAATATGTTAGGTCCTATAAAATTAGCGTTTTGTCGTACTGACCACTTTGATCTGAAATATCTCCCCTTTGGTTAAGAATTTCAAATTCAAATTTATAAATTCATTTAGCTGGTACATTTGAGTTTTGAAAACAGTTATTTATTTGTTTTTTCCTCGTTTTTTTCTTCTTTGGCGTCGCTTATTACCACACAAAGGAAAACATGATATATCGGTATATTTACGAGTACGAGTTCTACCGTGGCACCAATGCTGCAGAAACAGCTCGAAGGATTAATGATGTGTACGGTACTGGTCTATCGCAAAAGAAAACACGGTACGTTTTTGATTTCAACGTTTTCGTTCTGGAAATTTCAACCTTCAGAAACAACCCCGTGGGCGGCCGGAGACCAAAGTGGAAAATGAAGAATTAAAGGCTATCACAAAGCACTTCAGAGATAGCTGCAGACTTCGGGGTAAGTAATAAAACTGTATTAATCCACTTGAAGCAAATCAGGAAAGGAAAAAAACTTGAACGATGGGTACCTCATGAATTGAGTAAATCGAACTTTCAAACAAGCGTCGACTGCTGTGTTACTTTGAGTGTTTGGTGGTCTAGCGCCGGTGTCGTTCACTACAGCTTTCTAAAATCTGGCCAAACGATTATAGCAGATATCTGTTGTCAGCAACAGCAAACCATGAAGGAAGGACTAGCTGCTAAATAATCGAGATTGGTCAATCGCTCTAGGCCACTGCTGCTTCACGACAACGCAAGACCACACACTGCATAACAAACAACCACTAAGATGATCTGCAATTGGAATGTCTGCGACATCCACCATACTCCCCGGACCTTGGTCCAACAGATTACCATTTTTTCCGGAATTTGGACAACTTCTTACAAAGAAAAAAATTCAACTCCGATGCGGCAGTCCAAACCGCCTTCAAAGAGTTTATTGATTCTCGCTCCCATGGTTTTTTTAGTAAGGGGATCAATGAACTACCTATGAGATGGCAAAAGTGCATTGATAACAACGCATGCATACTTTGATTAATTAATTATATTTTACAAAAAACAAAAGACTTTATATTCCTCCCGTACAAAACGCCAATTTCATATGTAAGGACCTAATATTTAGTATAAGATGAACTTAGACTTGTTTAAATTAGCTTGAGAAATATAAAATTTCAGTTATCGTTGTTTCCATAATAAATACTAATGTAGAAGATCGTATAGATTACTTTATTTGAAAGATTGCAGATCCTCTTATTATATCCCCCTCGTGGAAAGCCAGTTGTTGAAACAAATCATTCAGATGAGACCTATCCTAATACCTCAAACTTTACGATACTGTGTTTCTGACTTATATATTTTTTTTATCTGTAATATATATTAAAACTTCAATACAAATATTGACAACTATGGAAACCTACCGGCAGGATGTTCGTGGATTCTAATCTAGCATATTGTTCGGACGCCGAGAAGTTCCTCCCTTACCACCTCGTACCGTCGGCTGTCACCCACCTTCCCTCGGTTCATTATGAAGCCGTTCACTCCACGAGCCAATCACATACCACCGCGATATTGCTCACTCACTAGGGACTCTAAAAATGAATGCCGATATCGATATTACGAGTTTATGTTTATTATTAAAATTTGATTTAGTGTTACATCGAATAAATAATTTGGATAATCAAAAAACGATCATTGTTATTAATGTGTGGATTGAACATTATCATAGTATAAGTATTTAGTAATAATATTATGATTTAATTAGTCTATGGTATTTATCTACATACTATATAGTAACATAATAAATATTAGTGTATCCATATTTACATAAATAGCTTAATAATAAGACATCACAACAATGACTAAAGTAATCCATTTCATTTATTAGACCATAATAATTTTGATCACTGGGCGAACATTAGTAGTGAATAGCATCTAAACAACGGTAAAAAAAATCACATTGTTTTTTTTTTATTTTGTCTGTAATAGATTTTTTTTATTTTAAATACATCGATAACTGAAAACGTGTTGACTGGCTTCAATCGTCCTAGCAATATTACCTGATCCAGGAACAAAGAATAATCCGGGTCCGTCTTTGTGTTCGTCGTAAACGAAAAAGTCGCATAGTTCGTAACGATACTGGACGAGTCAGAAGTAATTTTATTAACCAAAAGAAGCGCTGACCGAATACATCGAATAATATAATTTAGTAACGCATGACGTAAATTGAGTCGCGCGGTGTTTAATAAGTTATTTCCGGCATTTCAAGGGGGAAAATGACACACTTGTCAGTTGTCAAATAAGACTTACTACATAATATATGAATATTCATTCAAGTTTAGTTTTTAGATGTTTGAGTTTAAGCAAAGACACAATAATACATACTTGATTTTTAGAAGACATATTTCATCATATTTCAGTTTATACGTTTAAAAGTTGTAATATTACAATATACTATAACTATAAAGAATAATTTGCAAAAAGAAGGAAGTAAAATAATAAGCATATGTTTATTTTTTTAGATTTGATAGAAAAAAATATTTCATGTTACGTAATACATAAAGCACGAGTAGTGTTCCATTACTGCAATAATCTGTATGCAAGTCATCGCTGGCGCTGCATGTACAAGTATCGCTAGTTCACCACTCAATACACGCTCCGATTTCCGCCGAATGACGACTTTTTGAATTGAGCCTCCGCGCTGCAAGTGACATTCCAAAAACAACTCTATTTTCTTACAAATTGCATCGCTTAATTTTGTCAATGGCAAGCTTTTTTACTCATAACTATTTTCATTCAATGTATGCAGACATGGAATTCTAAAGATAGATTTTTATAAACTTTAATTATTTAATTTTAATTTTTTTAATAAAATATTTCGGATATATCATCTATATTTACAAAATATAAATATGTTTGCTATTTTTAAGCCATTGCAATTAAATTGGTTTATGATTTAAGATAAAGTTGTACACAAGATTCAGCATAAAATCAAGTACAAAGTTTTACGACGCACTCTAGCTTAAGCGAGTGTAGGTATAGTTTAATTCCGACGAGTGTTCGAGACATCCTGTCATAAATATCGGACAATAAGTCTGTGTGAGTCAATGTTACGAATAGATAAGTAGGGTTCCGAAACAGCTGAAATGTATCTAATTCTTTGTACACATTAAGGATTATATTACAATGTTGTATAATTGATATCGATTACAATGTCACGTCAAGTGACTGTTACATCATAACTGATGTGAAATATAATTATTTTTTATTAAAATGAAACAGTGATTTGTTATTCCAATCTAAAGAGTAAATAAATTAACCTAATTAGTACATTTTCTACCTTAGAATAATAACGCTTTTTCTACTAAAGCAATTTAAAGTCAAGGTCAATGTTTACGACATACAAGATAAGAAAATATCCAAAAATATATATGAAATAGATTTCTAAATAAAGAATAATATGTTACTATTATGAGAAAAAAACAAAATGTATACAGGTGATAGCCCTATGAGTTTAGGTCTTGTTTAAACGTGTTTTAACCTGTCGATTCAAATGTGTTCCTTTGTCGTGTCGTTTATCGCTCAAACTAGCTTTGTTGGCGATATTAGTCATTCGTACGAGTTTATTATACAAATTCGAAGGACTGGTTTATTACATATTATTCAATATTTAAATAT
This sequence comes from Nymphalis urticae, assembly GCA_905147175.2. NCBI lineage: Eukaryota > Metazoa > Arthropoda > Insecta > Lepidoptera > Nymphalidae > Nymphalis > Nymphalis urticae. The sequence continues at coordinate 4,980,030 of LR989991.1, forward strand.
ATATTCTTTTCCAAATCTAGGACGTAAAATTGAACGTTAAAAATATGATCTTGTTATGTTGGATCAGTAAAATATCGTTATTCAATATTGTGCAATAATTAACTAATGGCTTCATTTATATCTTAAATAATTTTTATTTCTAAACTAGATGAGCCGGTTGGCGTAGTTGTTAGATATTTGCCTTTCACGCCCAAGGTTGTGGGTTCGATTCCCACCCAGGACAGACATTTGTGTGCATGAAAATGTCTGTTTGTCCTGAGTCTGGGTGTAATTCTTTCTTTCCATGTATTAACAAAAGAAAAGTAGTATATGTAGTATATCAGTTGTCTGGTTTCCATAGTACAAGCTCTGCTTAATTTGGGATCACACGTCCCTCCTAGTTCCCAGCTCCCAGGCCATGATTTTACCAACATCTTCAAAATTTATCATCACATTTCAGTCAATTTATACAAAATATTGATTAATTATACACTTGAACTTGCCACATAACTCCGTCCATTAATACTTTTTGAGTATATCGCGTTTAGACAGACAAAAGAGTCGGGGAATGCTTTATAAGATATATGCTATATAAGTGATATGATGATGATAGATATGCTATATAAATAAATAAAATATTTGCAACCCCAGATGGTACCCGTCTAAGCGAGCGCAAAGCCTCTAAATATCACCAGTTAAAGGAAAAACAAAAAAAAATTTTTTTTTCACTTATATCATAATATATTGGTCCTAAGAATAGTATATAATACGTTTCGGTTTAATTCAATATACTTAGAGTACATTACTGTTTAATTTAGTAAGATTTTATTTAAATTATAAACAGCTTACAATTCTTGGAATATCATAGAAATTAAAAGGTAACATAATAAAGAGTCGTAAAACCGCTGCTACAAACTAATTTACGGAAAAGCTAGTAGATATTTGATATAAACTAGAAGAATCAAGTGAATTATGAATACATATTGATCGATTCTGGTATCCAAGAAACTAATAAAGATGTCTATTTTTACGGAGTAAGCTTTTACTATAATATTATACTAAAAGCCTGAACTAGAAAATTACCGTTTTTCTGAGTTGCTAAATATGAAAATAAGTGCGCAATAGAGGTTTTTTTTTGCGAGAAAACGCGTTGTTTACGTTTTCGTAGTGTTGGCATAACCAGAAGAATAAATGTGGTTTGGGAATAATTTGGATATTCTCAAGCGCGGTGGAAACTAACCACGCTTGTTTACGTAAAATTTTCTGCATAATGCTGTTTTTGCATCAACGAAGACATAGATAGAGAAAAGTTTCGCCTAAAAAACATTTAACATTACAAATAAATATAAATATATAAAAAAATGTATACATGTAAAAAAATTGTTATGGTCATTATTCATGATGGATAAAAATAAATATTGTCATTTTTTTTCTTTATTTTAACAGTATATATAGGATGTAAGTAGGTAGATATAGTATGTAAAGTTGAAAATAAGATATGAGAATCATTTGTTTAAGTGAACTATTGTGTTAAATAATATGTTTTATCATCAGGAGTTGAATACGATAGTAAGATTAATAGAAGTTTGATATTAAATATTGTTATCCCATATTTTAACACACTCATGATACCTGACCTAAGAGCCCGTCTTGATTCCAGGAATAATAATTTTATAAAAATCTTTGTAGGGATCACTTTGAATACGATTGTGGTAATTTCAATTGCTTAATCCTTACGACTCGAACGAATAACAACAAAAAGCAGGAAGCGAGAATCGGATTTAGAAAAACGTGATGAGAAGGATGTTGACTTTGTTCCCCTGCAAATCTCAAAGTGAAGCTTTTGTTTGCGCTGAGAAATGCAAACATCTATAGCCTATACCGACGGCTGCAGAAAGAGATAAATAAATCTTATATTCCATACGATCTATTAATAACTTCGATGCACTACAAACGCTTCTCGATTATTCTTTATTTATTTCACACACTATTCCACTTAACTGTTTGTATCTACTTTAATTTGAAAGTTCCGATAACAATTTCGTTGTCTTTTTACGCGTTATTTTTTCTCGAATTATTATTTTAAAATTTTACTTTACTGCTCTTGTCATTGAAATACAATTTACATAATATATATGTCTTAACGAATTTGATATAATTTGTTTTTCTAATTTCATTTAATGTAAAAATTTAATTCATGAATAACATGGATGTTTCATTGTTATTTATTTATTATGATATTTAAATAGTTGAAATATAGTAAAAAGCTGAGAAAATATATTTTAATTTAATTAATTCATAAGTATAAGCCTGAGTTTGTATTCGGTGTTGATTTAATATTAAATAATTAATCAATGTACGTACATGTCTCTCATGTCTAATCTCAATAATCTCATGTCTAATCGTGTCAACATTTCATTATATTCATTAAAAATTGTGTTCCTACTTATATCGCATTACCTGTTCGTTCTGACTGTGTATGAGTAAAATTATTCAAATTATTTTTAATCTACCCAAAGTTTTTTTAAATATATTTTATACTAGCTGACACGAGTTAGACTTTGTCCACGTGAGGTATCAAACAATTTCAAATAATATAAAAGTGTTAAGTACAATGCAACGCAACCCCTAAGTATATATTTAATCCACACAGAATTCTTATGATACCTAATTGATAATATCGACATATGTATGTCTGTTGACATTAATTTAGTGAAGTTTTAGCAAATTTTGTTTGTTTCCCAGTTAAAAATGAGCTTTTTACTTTTTGTCTTTTTATCTTTTATGAATTTAATTTTTGAATCCCGTTATTAATCGTTTGTTTTTACAAATTTTCTAAAATATGGAACATACGGAAAATATTTGTTCGTACAAATTTCAATCCTTCCGTCGACCCCGTATTGTACAACATAGTAGATAAAACGATGAAAAATAAATTCATTTCATAAAACAATTGCTAAGAAATAAAGACATTTCAACTTACAGTAAACAACTAAAGATAGGGAAAAAAAGTAAATAAAAGCTAAGAGATTTGAATAATTTTAAGTAATATCCATCTCGTAACGTAAACAATGAAAAACAACCGTTATATGTATTAAAGTTGAAAAAAAATAAAAAAAATCTTATGTTTACGTAACACTAAACGTAAGTTTTTTCTGAATTCAGAACTTTCCAACAAACTTTTCAATTTTTTCTTTTTATTAGAAACAAACTCGATTGCGATCATTTGAAAACGAAAAAAAAACAGCCTAATGGTTCTTTGTTAAGTGATGTGCTTACCAACGATCCGTTAGATTTTTATTTGCACAGATACACAACTACAATATAATAATCAAAATCAAGTCAAGTGATCTGTCCAACTATATTGAATATAAGTATATTGGAGTGGCAGATACGAGGACGTCTGTCACCCGACGAGAATAGGCCTTAAAATAGTTGGTGGTGCACCAAGTGTTCCGGTGCACAGTGCAACAGGAGTAGAACATAGGGGGGGGGGGTCTGTCGGACAATTACTGACGAAGTTACGGATGTGTGCGAAAGCGTTCCCGTGGCTTCGCCGCATAGCAACGAGAGGGACACCTTGGGGTTTTACTCGGTAGGAGTCCGACATAACTCCCTCGCCTCCCCGGGCGGGGAAGTATCCGAAGAGGATTTTCCAAAGAAAAGAAAAAATAAATAGGCTTCGTGTATTTCTTGGCAAAGTATTTTTACGGTGCATAAATATGTATCTCAACTTCAAAAAGCTCAATCGATTTTTAATTTTAATCCAATTACATTTGCAATTTTTATTCGGTTTGAATTTAGTTTTTTTTTATAATTACCGGACAAACAGAGAAGCAAATATAAAGTAATGGTTGGTTTTTGTTTTCGTAACCTGCAATTATAGTATTAACTTATAAGGGCAGTTTTGAAATCAACCTTTAATTTTCTCATTGCATTTAGTAATGCTTACTGACATTGTAAATACGAAAGTGAGTTTGTTTCTTTGTTGGTTAAGGTTTTACGTTTTGACTACTCAACCGATCTTCATGAAATTTTGCATACACAGGTATAGCAGTTGTCAGGCGAACAGAAAAGGACTTACGATATCAAACATCTGCTCCTCCCCCACACGTGGGCAAAGAGCCACGGGCGGATAAGTAATCTATAAAAATACTGTCTTTAATCTTAATAATTATGTGGAATATTCCACCAATCCGCATTGGAGCAGCGTGGTGTAATAAGCTCCAAAGCCTTCTCCTCAAAAAGGGAGGAGAGGCCTTAGCCCAGCAGTGGGACATTTACAGGCTGTCACCGTATCGTAATAATTATGTATCTAATAAATTAGATATGATTATAAATAAAAATATATATAGTTACTGCCACTTATCCATCTCAAAATATATTTGTACAATTAAGACGTAAGTACCTAAAATAAAATGAATTACTAGGAAAGATACAATTGTATTCTAAATCCTGAAAGAACCTTATTTTCCACATGATTATATTCTTTTGATAAGAGTTTTCAAGGCTTTTATATTATAATAAAACAATACGGACGGAAGGGTTTAATCCTTCGTGGTATATTTTATTAAGCATAAAACAAGATAACCCGTTTTGAGGGTTTGCTATTTAAAACGATTATTTCGTTTTTCATAATAAAATGGTATGAAAATGTAAAAACCAAGTATAATTTTTAAGTACAAATGTGCATAATTTAAGAGAGAGATAAATAATTTCAAAAAAATATTACTATTATTCGACTTATTATTTTATATTATTTTTATATATTATTACTATTATTTATTCGACTTCGATTTCTATAAAAATATATATATAATACAGTTGTTACTATAATATTAAATTTCTATGAAGTGAACATCTGATGAATGGAGAAAAGGTTTTAATCTGATTAAGTTTTATTATATCTCTTACAGGTTTTTTTTTTAAATACGAATTTTCATACTTTTACGGCTTTATATTTGTATAGGCAGATATTGTGTTCTATAAATAAATTTATTTAGGTTATAAATCGACGTGTAACCACTCCATTATTCGGACGTATGTTACTCAGCATGCTTCAGAATTGGATGTACATAATATATTCAGATTACTCATCCATTTAATGGTTTAAACATTGAATGAAAATGTCATAATATTTTAAATACAGGGCGCATTGACGTAGGCACACATTTCTCGGATGTAGTTTTTCTTAAATATATTTTGTGGTAACAAATTAATATTGCCTCACATTTTATAATGAATTATCTTCTCAGGATTTTATTGACTGATGTCATTTTAAATACATTCTTAGTTGATCTATAATTTTTAATTTACGAAGGTTCTACATGATACACTAACAGTAAGGTTATGTGCAGTCCGTCGGGGTGGACAATCTCGCTAACCATTTATTCTACTTCTAAAATACAGCAATACAATTACTTGTTAACATAGTATTACGAACCGTCAATAGCACAATGGTTTATGGGTCGCCTAGCGATATGAAAATAGTCGAAGGTACGAAGGTCTATTGTCGTCCCCACTACTAACACAAGCTTTATACTTAATCGGAGGGGTAAATAAGAATTTTAGTAATTTTTTAAGAAGTGACATTTCTATAATTCATTTATATAAAAAAAGTTGTATTTCGGTTTAAAGGTTGAGTGAAACAGTGTCGAATTGAAGGTGCAGGAAATGGTTTATACTTCTTATGGTCGATGGATTATTATTATTGTGGCATATTCGTTCTTTGTTCTCATGAAAAAAGGCCAGTCAGAAATCATGCAAGTATATCAAAAGTGACATAGTAAGTCAGATCATAATATTATGCAACAGTAATACAATAACTTTTACTGGTTTTACTTCTTACTATAAATATGTACGATATTTATAGTAAGTAGTAGATAGTCAGTAGTAGTAAATAGTCAAAGACACTGTTTTTTTTTCATATCATCACTATTTTGTCAATTGAAAGAAGAAGACAATCGAATTTACAACGTTTTCTTAATCAGGAGTATCGTCACTCAATGTTGTCTATGAAGTATTGTTTAACGTGTCATTTATAAAACAAAAGAGAGATACCACCTTTCGCACAGGTAGTTGATAGTTATAGTTTTGTCGACTTTTCTTTGGATCTGTTAGCGAGGAACTATTGCACCATTCATTATTACTTTTATATAACATTTCGATTTACTCTTCTTAGTTCTCAGACGGGTCGCTTTTTCTCTGTTTTAATTGACAAATATCATAACGATAGCTAATTTGCACAATATATTCATAAACACTATAGTTACTTAAACCTTCCCTTCTGTCTATTGGCACATAAAATTAACGAAAATACACACCGTTGTTTTTTATGTTAGCGCGTACAAACATAAATACAGAATAATGCCAACGAAACTACTATTTGTAGTAATATTTATGATTGGAAATAGAAAAATCACAATATTAAGAAAAATTTAGAGTCTTATCTGCATGGTTTCACATCTAAAATAGGTAACTTCTCCAAAGATCCTTTTCAGATTACCATAGCATGCGCCAACATTCAGAACAGTCATTATTAAGCTTTAATGGGTTCGGGTCTCGGGCCGTCGAGATCCCTATCGCGGTCGCCCGTCGTTAAAAACAAAGAAATTAATTTGGGCGGCTTCGAGTGCCGGTTATTTATTAAGGTCGATAAGTTTCGTTTTTTATTATATGTGACTTAAAGGTGAGGATGTTACGTGATACATTTATAATGGACGAAAATAGACACTTTTATTTGATAGTATTTATTAAAGGTATATTTTAATGATAAAGAAGTTACAAAACGATATATTTATTGACAATATTAATTAATTAGTTTATTAACAATTCATTAACTAACATGAACATCATCTCAAATTTATTTTTATTTATCGCTAAATTTAGTGATGGGTCCATACAAATAATCAATTTACATAATGTTTGTATAAAGTGTGCGCTCCTTTTATAGTGTATCAATAAAATATTATTTGTAATTGTTTTATAACGACGACTAGGCTAGCATCAAACGTGTAATTTACGATTGTGCGAAATGCTTATCAGATTTAAATCTAGTGCAATAAATATTTGTATTCGCCATGAAGATTACATAGAAGGTGTTTAACACAGGCCATGAAAAAAGAGGCACTGCCGTTTTCGAGGTTCTGACTAAAACCAGACAGCGATTTTTAATTCGATATTCATTACCATTACTATAAAATCTCAAATAGGGACGTAAAAGTATACAGTTTAAAAAGTAAGTATAAAAATTACAATATAACATTGATAAGATATCTTTTTCTATCCACTCATTTGAATACCAATATATTATAACCCAATTTAATTACTAATAGAGTAACAAAAAGGACAATTTGATACAAATATAAAATTTATTATTTTCAACTAAATAATTAATTTAGTAATAAATAACCATGTGCCCTGTTAATTGGTAATATGTGTATTGCCAATGTGTAACTTATTAGTGGAAATGTAATATGTTCGTTTTACACCCTAACAATAATTTGAATTATTTAATAAAACGATTTTAGAAGACCCACTATCCATTATTCTTAGTTTCCTCGAAGTACATATAATTGAAATCATTTACAAGTACATTAAAATCGACTTCCTAGATTAGATAGATAATTTTTTTTAGAATTTGAAGCATGGCTAATTTAAGTTGACTGAGCACGTTAAATATGAAAGTTCTAGAATAAATAATATTTATATCGAGCTTAAAGTTGTTTAAATTCATCATTAAGCGTTGCGCGAAGTTGCTAACATCGGTTTGCTGGCTAGGAACTAGTTAAAAAACATTAAATTGGGACGCCTGGACCCATGCATTAATTATTATTGCTGACGTTACACTCGCTTAAATGCCTGAGAAAAAATAAAATTGCGCTATAAATTTACTTGACAGCACCATTTGGTGCTTTTTTAAATGCAGTTAGGAATGCAAAATACTTTCACACTTTTATTAATTTGTGTTTAGTATTGGTAAAAAATGCTGGTAGTGTATAAATAAATAAAGCATAAAAAATATAACGTTCGTCTTCTAATTGTTTTGATTCAAGCGGTTTTACGTGCACTCTAGTCTAGTCTAGATCTAGACTTTTCTCAATAAGACTGTTAGATCGTGAGATTAACGCGTACAAAAAATTAAACTCTTCAGGTTTGTATAGATAGAGTATACAAACCTGAAGAGTAGACATAAATATAGATAGAAAATTAGACGGTGAAATTGAAAGAAAAGATATAAGAAATATTACTAATTCCATGCACCAATGCGCTCATAAAAATGTAAAGTAAAAAGTGATATAAAATGCTGTGTCTGTTATTACATTGACGCCACTGACTCACTTCATAATGTATATTATAGCTATGCAGATTGACAAATGGACCACCTGATGGTTAGTCCCCTCTGCCCAAAGACATTGGCATTAGAAATATTAACCATCCCTTACATCTATTGGAACTAAGATGTTAAGCCTGTGCTTGTAGATACCTTGGCTCGCTCACCCTTCAAACTGGAACACAACAACTGATTGAAGGATTGCTGTTTCTCGTTAGAATAATTGATGAGTGGGTGGTGCCTACTCAGACGTTAATACTTAAAGCCCAACTACCAAATAAAGTAAATAAATAAAAATAAACGTGGCATACGTTTCCTGGTATAATCTATAACTACTTTGATACCATCCAACTGTTTTCTAATGTTAAAATAACACAAACTTAGATATGGGTTAGTTTATTTTGAAAGGCAATTGATTTGATTGAGCGCAAAAAGGCAAACAGATTAATAATAACAACTTATGGTTTGTTTATTTTTATATGGTATTTTATTTACGGAGGATGCGGATGGTTTTGTTTGGATTTTCATGTTATAAATAGTAACTAGAGGATTTAGTTACCTTATAACCAATAACACAATAACTTATGATAAAATGTATGTATGTAGGTAATCAATTTATGCATTATTAATTATAGTTTCATTGCTTCAAGCTTACTTAGCGTACTTTAGACCTTGAATAGAGGTTCGTGTTTTTTATTTTATATTATAATATCAAATAATATCAAGGTATATGCAGTTCGGAATATTTGTTATTTCATTGTTCCGCGGATAAATGGCCGTTTATAAAAGTCACATATCAACAAAGTGTGTTATGTTGTTTTTAAATGAATTAAGCTTTTGACTCACAATAAAACTAATTGAAAGAAAAGACGGTGAATTGTTTTTATATATTTTTGAGTCAAAACGAATTGCTAATTTTCGAACATAACTTTTAATTATTATTATGTAGTAGTTTTTGCTATTTAGTGAAAAACTAAAAGCATTTTAATGTTTGGAAGCCATAATATCGTGCCATGTGGGTGTCAGACGGTAGACACGAGCAACTTCCAGGTGCGAAAGCAGCTGGCGAAGAGCAGGAGCGTGCCAGCCGCGTGCCCACATGTTGCATTTTTTACATACTTTGCTAAACATTCGTAATAATTAAACTAACGTATATTTAAGTGGATCAATATAAAAATGAAGTAAACACAAGTAATCTTATATTTCTTCATACAATCTCTAATTCTAACAATTCTTCTTTGTTACGATTTTATTTGTTGTTTGTAACTAAAACTTATGATATTAAGTAAATATCAAGAATACATTTATAATGTTCAATTATTTATATTTTATCTTATAAATATTCTAATCAAATATTAATCTATTCTAAACTAGGTAAAGAAAAATCTAACATTCTTAAATATTAAGTTTTGCTCTTTCAATTTCCCTTTCACATAACAGTTTCAAACAACTGCAAGCTTATTATGAAAGGGTAGAGTTGAAAATATAATTCATACTAACGGTAATTTTCCAATTGCAAGAATGTAAATTGTAACTGGTGAATGAATAAGTTTTGAGTAATACATAATATACAGATAAAGTAAAGTAATGCTGTAAAAAACGTTTAAGCAGCTATGAATGAAACATTCCAAGAAGGCTTTGTCACACATCCTGTGCCGTTCTTGCTTTTACCTGCCGCTATCTACGATATTTCATTGTTAATGTACCCTGTACCTGAGATTGTCCCAACGTCTTAACAAAAAATTGTATGGTATAACAATTGAAGCGGTTTGCGTGCCGGAGGCGGACGAGCGTGGCATTGTTACATTCTCGGCTTGTATTAAAAATATCGCTCCTAGTGCCATACGGGTTCAGGTATTTATGAATGAACGTGACGGGCTGGCGAGTGGGATTGTCAGTGACGGTCACAGCCAGGTAGGAAATTATACTTTTGGAATTCTTTCAACACGCCGAGTAGGGCTACTCAACTCGGCGGCCGTGGATAAGCCGCAGAGCGGGGCGCGGGGTACAATTGACGCGCATGCGCTTCTCGCTCAGACATTCCCTCCCTCTCAGTTGACTTACAGCCGTACGAGCGGACACCGTGTCGTCATGTGTCCCTCGCCAACTTTCTCGAGTAGTGATGTGATACGGTACCGTTATATATAAAAAATAATGTTTAAATGCGCTTCTCGCTTGAAGGTTGTAGTGACTGAATAAATAAAAATAAACTTTTGTTGGAATAACATGAACAATATAGATTAGAAAATAAATATTTCCAAAATGAAATGGTTAATAGTGGTGGTGATTGTGACTGTGACAAAAACAATTTTGGCTGGAATTGCTCCTCCTGGATCATGTCCTGCAGTGTGTGCGTGCAAATGGAAAGGCGGAAAACAGACCGTAGAATGTGTGGACCGAGCTCTTATTACCGTACCAGAACCCGTGGATCCTGCTACGCAAGTGCTTGACCTTTCAGGAAATAATTTACAAATTCTTCCCCAGGAAGCGTTTGCTAGAACTGGACTAGTTAACTTGCAGCGTGTGTATCTTCGTAGTTGCAATATTGGCCAAATAAATGACAGGGCCTTTAAAGGTCTAACTAATTTAGTCGAGTTAGATCTCTCGCATAACTTACTTACTCAGATACCTTCAAATAGCTTCAAAGACGCGCCATTTCTTAGAGATCTCACGCTAGCAAATAATCCTATATTGAAAATACATTCGGATGCACTCAATAATCTCGCTAGCATTGTTAAATTTGATTTGTCGGGATGTGATGTACGAGATATAGCTGCTGATGTCTTTAAAAATTTGAAATCATTAGAATCATTGAAGTTAAATGGCAATAATCTTCGAGACCTACCATTAAGTTCCTTGGAAAAATTAGAAAAATTAAGAGTTATTGATTTGTCGGATAACCCGTGGATTTGCGATTGCCGTCTTCGCGATCTTAAGATGTGGTTATCGAATCATAAATTGTTTTCCTCTCCCACTTGCGCATTACCTACTCGGCTGGCTAATAAACCTTTTTCTGAGTTAGCTATTGATGAATTTGCATGTAAACCAGAAATTGTACCTATCAATCGGCATATTGAGGCAGCAATGGGTAAAAATGCGACTGTTGTTTGCAGAGCGGAAGCCATGCCAAGTGCGAGCATTAGTTGGTATTGGAATGGTAGATTATTACAAAATGGAACAAATTTTAATTCTCATCAAAAAATTTACACTTTTGAAGTGGGTGACATTAAGAAAAAATCCACACTTGTATTAACTAATACCCAAGAACCAGGTTCAACTGAATTTTACTGTGTTGCTGAAAATAAAGGAGGAAGCGCGGAGGCTAACTTTACTTTACATGTCAATCAAATGGCAGTTGGAATAGATTCTTTAGGAAGCGCTCAAATAGCAAGTCTCGGAGCAGCATTATTTTTGGTAATAATTGTAATTTCTTTAGGTTTATTGTTAACATTTGTTCGATTTCGTCCAACACAAGCCTGTGAAAGTAAAACACCTAATACGTTAGATAGAGTTGTATCCGGTAACGAAGTTCATCCTACAGTAACGGATAGACCGCATGTGGCTGTTTTAACTAATAGGCAAGAGTCACAAAACTACGACGATACTAAATGTAATCCTGTTTTGAAACCACCGAGGTCTAATGATATACCTTACACTACAAATCATTACGAGGGCCGTGGAAGCCTAATTACTGCTGGTGGACCTGTTGTAGTTTCTCCTACTGTATCCGGAGGAATAGACCCTGATCTAATTAATGATACGAGGCCAGATAGCGCTAACCGTCCAGGCAGTGGAGAATACGCTCGTGAGGCCTCCGATTCCTTATATCCGTCAGGACTTTGGGATCAAATTAAAATGAGTCAAGCCAATAATTTAGCTCGCGCAATAAGTACAGCAATTCCAGCCTATTATAATGATCGAACACCTATAATAGAGAATAGTAGTGTAAATGGATCTCACGAAGAACTAGGATATATGAGTCGCACGTTTCCTCGATCACACGCAATGGCTTTAGCCAATGCCGGTTCAGTGGACGGCCAGTATCCGGCCGATTACGGATTACCAGTGGGCGGAGCACGTACGCTGAGAGTGTGGCAGCGTGCTCCGCCAGTCCTTCCACCTGTGTCAGCACTTAAACGAGTTCTAACCATAACAAGGCCCGCTGAGGATGGATTCCAGGATGGCTGTGCTACTGATGTTTAAAATAATTAACGTTACTAAGTCCAAATGTTTATATTGTAAATATATTATTACTTATATACCGTACATGTAACAGGTCATGTCATAGATTTTGTATTATATAATTTATTTAGTATTAATTAGTGGAAAGTTACATAGGATCCACGTGTGATGGATCCACGACTGATTAGTTGGAAGAAGTAATAATAAGTTATTACGTGATATGGAAAGGTATTACATAAGATCGCCAAATGATTAATATTAAACTGAATGTAATATGTCATAAATGTTGAAATCCAAAATAGTTGTTACTTTATTAATAAATACGTCGTAAGTATTATGAAAAAAAAGCCCTAAATATCCAAAGAAAATTTCCCTAATAGAAATACAATAATGTATTCTACTATGTGTTATTGTAATGCACAGAAAATGTTATTTGATGTAAGATAATGTATGTGAATGTTTTATGTTGAAAAAATTAGACGTAACAATGGAAGTGTAATAAACAAGGCGATTTAAAAACCTATATGCAGTATCTCTTAAATATTACCTTCTTTAAATATATATTAATATTAATTATTTATCATAAACTTGCTGTCGCAATAAATCTTGTCATTATATTAGAATGAATCAACTTACAAATACTTACATTGATGTAGATTAACATCCAATATAATAATAGTTCAATGTTCCGACATTACATTTTCGTAGATTTATTTCTATAGTTTCCAGAAAATGATTTAACTAGAAAAGGCTTTCTTTGTCAAGTACATAGGAAGCTTTCATTGAATTATGATCTTTATGAAAATGTACTTAAAATACATTTAGTAATGTACATTTCGTGCTTATATCTATGGAGACATTGACACCGGAAACAACGGTAGATAAGACGTCCGTTCTTGAGAAAACGTTAATTTTTTTTATAATATCCACAACATCAAATAGATTTATCTTTTCCTGAATGAGTAAGTTGTGTAATAATAATAACAATTCGAAAGTCCCTGCATTTTATCTCGTCCATTGATCTCGATTTACATGATCTAGGACCTCATTATGCTCTAGTTTTTTTTAAATTCTTGAATTCCGTTACCTGTTTTATTGAATTACAATATATACAAATGGAATCATTTCAATTAAATTATTTGTACATTCATAATTTAATAAGATAATTTCTTCATTTTAATCATTATTACATTACATGCTTAAGCGACAACAGTTACTTTTTGTTTTATATAATATAATTTTATTCATTCAATGACAATGACATGGTCGATGAATGAGATAATTTATAAGCTTTAAGCGGACATGTTTAATATTATTATTGAAAAAGCGAATTCATTCAGAAAAATATTTCAGTTCTTAATTGTCAATTTTTACAAACATATCTTAACATAAAATAAAATCATTCAATTTAAAATTGAAATCAAACGAAATAACTTAGGTATTTGTTTTCGTCACATCGACAGATACATAAAGGAAACCAAGACTATAAGAGTTTTTAAATTGAATATACGGCCCTCTAAAATGCTGAGATCACCTTTCAGGGTACCGGAGTAAAACCGGTTAGTCTTATTTCATTTCCGCTCAATTCTGTTTTTTATTAGAGGCGGACCCTAAACGGGTTCAATAGAACCGAGCTTCAAGCGTGAAGTGATCAAATATTGAAGGATAAAATTTAACTAAACAGATCTGTTGGAGATTTACGAATGAGTTATTTAGCAATTTTGTTTTATTTTTAAGGGAAATAAAGATTAAACATTCAAATTTTAATTAAATCGTAAATAAACCAGTCAAACTTCGAAAAAAATTATTTCATAAATGGCATTGTATTAGCAATGAAATTTAATTACGTAATACATTAAATTAGCAAGATTATAAAAAAAAAAACACGGGACCAATATTTAAAAATATTGTAAATTGAAGTTAAATAAATGAATCATAAATTCAATAAATGATCATTAGTTTTCTTCTTAAATGTTTTTAACGAATCATTATTTATGTTGTTTTAATTATAAAACAAAGCCCAAAGTATTGTTTATATTTAAACGCTCAGTAAATTTATTTTTGTTGATCAAATGAACAAAGATCTAATTAAAAGGTAAGATACCAATTAGATATAAAGGTAGAAACCAATTAATGTTCAGTCCGAAAAAGGAAAGACAAGAGCACAATTTTATAATAAATCAATCACAGACATATATTTTCATTTTTATTTTAAAAAGAATCATCAAACATTGAAATTTACGCTACGCTCAAAGACCGGCGCGTTCTATAATTATTTTTCCGAAATTATTTTACCAGCGTCCATTGTTTATCTCTACTGCATCTTTGACAAGTTATGACTTAATAATAAAAGATGTATAATTTATAAAATGTATAGAATCATATCATCGAACTTGTTTTTTATATACAACTAGCTATTCGTCAAGGCTTCGCACGGATATTGTGAGGGTATACGAACGCGGCAGTATAGCTCCCAGTTGGCATGTTTTTCTACTCAAGAGTTCAATGAATTATAAACCTAAAGCTACCTCATGAATCATTACGTCCATTGGTGATAGTCGTATGAAAATTATCGCGTTTAGATAGACAGACTTGTTGGATGGGACTTTGTTGTATAATATGTAAAGTTATATTAGAAGACGGACGGATAAACGGGCTATTCGGTGGTAAGTGCACTATATTGGCTGTATAAGAAACATAAGTCATTCCATTTATAACCATTGACGCACCCAACAATAAGAACTAAGATGTTATGTCCTATGTGTCTAAAATAATACTGTCTCATTCTACCGGAGTAAAATAATATTAAGATATTTATTCTAATTCTTTATGCTGCTACCTCGGGTATAGTTAAACAGCTCAATCTAGGTTTTCCTTTTTTGCTATTTCATTCAATGTGGTTATTTTAAGAATTTTATAAATATATATCGTATATAGAAGTGGGTTTTTATTAAGTCCTGAGAGGTTTAAGAATCACTATAATATTGATACGACACTGTAATTTAACATTACATTATCATTATCAATAATAAAAGCTTATTAGAAATTATTAGGTCTTAATTAAGAGATTGAAGCTCGAATCAAGCACCATTCAAAGCTATATAATTAGCGAACTTAAATTAAAAAAGGCATATATATAGTGGTTTGAGCTGTAATAATAGTTTATTATCAGTACTCTGTTGACTTTAAAGGCTTGTTTATTTAAAATATTCAACACATTGATATACCTCAGAAAGCGATCATTAATAAAATATCCGGTCCAAGTATCTTATTTTTAAAAAGAAATAGCACAAAACCGGAACATATTTAATTTTCACTATTTCCTGAATTTATAATCAATTAAAGCGATACATAATTTTTTATTTTTATTTTGAATACTATTCATGATATAAAACTTTCATCATAATACGCTCATTTTGTGACAAGTAATTACGATTCAGTATAACGGTTATTTCGTCGGTTACGCTTGAGTTTCATCGTTATGATGGAATTATTTAGACAATCTAAATATGTACTGTCTTGAGAGCTTATAAAATATTTTTATTTTATTTTTTAAAACTTTATCTGTCGTTTTGTTTCATATATTTTGAGTTCCGAATGTGACGAGTCTGCGATTTGTGTATAAGCAAACCTTGTATTTATATGTTCTATGTGATCAGCTAATAGTTTCATTTATACAACACTGTTTCACTTAATCACTTAAATCCACTTTATAATTATTTCCCAACTTCTGATAACAACTTCGCTGTCATTTAAAACGCCATTTTTTGTGAATCCTTAATGAATATTAACATGCATTATTCAAGATATCTATCAGAGCGGTAGCCCAAATTGCATTGCGTTAAAACAAAAACATTTAGGTTAACGTCGAAATATTTTAAAGCTATTATATTTTTATTAATTAAAAGTAAAACCAATTTTTTTTTTTATTTTGGAGATTATTAGCAACCATGCTGATTCAATGCAGGTTGGTATACATATGCCAGATGCAGATTTTCACTGCCAACTACTAGATGAGTTACAAACGACACACGCAAAAACTTTGTTCACATATCTGAACCTTCATTATATGGTATAAATCCACCCATTATAACTACTGAGCCAACTCGAGTTTACGTAAGAATGTACTGTATATTATCTTTGCGCTTTCTTTTCGCCTAAATGTTCACTTTCGGGGACAATAATAAAATATTTTTTGCTGACAACAGAAGGTCACAATAGATGATATGGATACCCATCAAATGCTGTCCCCTAGGAGATTGCATTTTTAGCGGTTAATGATATTTAATATTTACTGATAATATTTTTTCTACTAATAAAGTTATTATAGATCTATAGTGAAATGTATTTTCAATACATTCTTTTAGTGATAAAATTTGCTAGGCACATAATAATAATAACCGGACAGTGAATTTATTAATTTGTGTTTGAAGGTCCGGACTAACACTATGAAGTAATTAATAATCTAACTATTTGAACAAAGCTCCTCTGTTCTTTACGTCGGTACTTACAACTTGGCACTATCTGGTCTTTAGTATAAAATGTATTCGTCCAATACTCCTCGTCTGCTTTCCTTGGTCTATTGCCAGTCCGCCACTTTATTGAAACGATTATATTTGCCTTTGTTCATTAATAACGAAAGTAAATTTTCTGAAAGTTTCAAACTTCAATGTTTGATAAAATGTAAACATTATTTCATTATAATTTTATAAATAGAAAAGTTCATGGCTAACGATGACTTAATCAATAAATTATGGGGATATTGCGGAAAAAATTACATTGAAAAAAAAATTGGTTTTAGTGATTAAATGATTCATGAGGAAAAGTAAATTTATTTTGACAGATTTAAACATTTTCAATGATGATTTTTTACATTTTTTTTATTTCAATGAGGTTGGTAAACTGACTAATTAGCCACCTAATGGTGAGTTATACCCACTGCCTATAAATATAGACACTAGAAAACATTGGCGACTTAATAATTACATGACTAGTGTTTTTCTTCTACCCTTCTACCTTAGTAATTAAAGCTCTTAAATAATAAAACATAGGCATTACCGATGTAAGAAATATTAAGCATTTTTAGATTTATTAGATGATATGCCTCTTACGCCTGTAACACTGGTTCACTCACCCTTCAAACTAGAACGCAATAATAATTAACTAAGTATTGCTGTTTGGCGATAGAATATGTGATGTCACCTTTTACTCAGTTCTTAATAAAAAAATTAATACATATTTATAATAAGGTTTATGATATTCAACAAGATCAAATAGCGAAATAAAGAAAGTTGGCTTATATAAGGTCACGAACGCATTACAATTAAGTTAATTTAAAAAAAAAACACCTTGAATATCTAAAAAACTATCATTTAAAACACATCTAACATCGAGCATTTATTAATTTAAATTAAGTCACATAAAATGTATGAAGAACTTAACAGAAATATTTTACTCAGTACTGTATACAGTAAGCAGACGCTGACAAATCAACTATTATTTGTGTCTACTTAAAGTGTTCTCGAATTTATATAAACGTTTATCTTTTAAAATGCAAATTACACAACAACAGAATAAGAGAACGCCGTATTTTAATAGGTTTGCTTCAAGTGTTTTTCATTTGGCTGCGATTTACTTTGTAATATATCCATCCTGTCACAGCGTATCCTCATCAATACGTATTTTTAATGTACGTTATCGAAATAAGTAACGAAATATTTCCAATAATAGCTTATTTATTTATCAACCGCTTTTAATATTGGTTTTAAAGGTTTATTTTTTATATTATAAAGCTGAGCATTACTATATACTAATTTTCACAGTTAATTATAATTTAGATTTTGTATCACAGCTCGTCTACCTCATATTTGTCCGTCTAATTTTCTTTTTATAATTAGTTGTGCTGGAAGAAATGTCTATAATGGATTAATCTTTATTTCGTATTTATATTGCATTTGTTTTATTTCTGGTACGTGTAATAAAAGTATGTAAACGTACCACTGGCTTAGGCCTACCCTTTAATCCAAACCTTTGAATATCATATATAGTTCTGCAGCTTATTCCATCACAAATATATGATACTTCATTTCAGATTGGTGGATTGAAATCTGGCAGAATTACATCCGAAACATGTAGGTTTTCTTAAAATGTTTTCCTTCACCTCGCTGCACGAGTAAACTCAGTGATCCTTTCCCGAGATCGAACCTACGTTTTCGGTATCATTTGATGTTAAATAAATTAATTATCAAAGTAAGCAAATATTTTAATCAAATATAAAGCTCATTTATAATCTGTACAATACAGGGAATTTAATTATAGCTTTGCTTTGGTTTAGTTGGCATAACAATGATGCTGTCAATACATATATTATATGAATTTTGTATTTTATTTAATTTAATTTTGTTTCAAAGAAAAAAAATAATAATTTGTCGTAGATATTAGATTGGAGTTGATACCGTCCATGCTAAGCCTCAATATTTTTGTACAAACATATAATTATTTTTGCCTCAAACATTATGTACTTTTTCAGAATTAACAGTACACTGACCTAATAAATAAACATGGGTATACTAACGACCATTGTTACGTATTCGCATGGCAGTTTGATTTTTAATAGACGTTGAAATTGATATAAATCATACGTAGCTTTTTAATTGAAAGCATTTTGGTAATTTCTTCCCTTTTCTTCCCTGTAACTAACGCGATCCTATATTATTTTTTAGCTCATATTTAATTAAATCAACTAAAAGCGTCATTATTGTTTCACAAGACATTTTCTTAAATATTATTTGCCCAATTCTTGGGCTCCAAGAACCTTTATATTTCATGGATAAATAATAGGATAGGTGTCACAAGTTACGAGTAGGTTTGATAGTCACGTGCCTCAATGTAGTGCGGTGGAGCGATCACAGTGTGCTTCATGTGTGAAGTGCGTCCTTTTGGATTAATCCACTTAGATGTTTCGCTGTATTGTTTTGTAATGAATATCTATTATTTGTGACATTAATACGGATTAACGAATTTCATTAAAATCAAATTATAATTGTGCAATATTAATTCAGGTTATTAGGGCAAATATTAAAATAAATGTCCTGAGCATTATGTAGTTATCTGATTTTGAAAATGAACAAAATTTCGGCCATGGCAGCCGATCTCAATAAAGGCTAGCAAGCTGCGCAGGAAACATAGAGCATAAATATGTGCGCAATTACAGGAAGAGCCCAGGTCCGACCAGGCAGAACCAACGGCTTTACGTGCTTTCTGAGGCACGGGAGTGCACACAATACCAATTTCCTGGACTCTGGGCTACTACTGAGATTCTTCGAGAGAAATTTATTTTTATTGGCCTGATACAGGGATTTGAATCCTTGGGATCAGCGGCCTTATATCTAGCTACTAGTCCAACGAGGCAGGCTCATACATATAAATACATACCGACATCCTTTTAATCGTCCAACTTTTTATTGTCAGCATCTTGAGAGAGCAAAATATTAAAATTAGGAAGTAAAGAAAGTCAAGTCAGTGTTATGTTGAAACGTCGAATTTAAAGTCTGGTCAGTCATATATAATTTATATCTCAGTACTATCAAGAAGCAACTGTCGGCTGCGGCATATCTTGTAACATTATGCTTTGGAGCGGAATGGACTATTGCATAACTGTGCTACAATATTTTTCCAATTATGTTTAACTTCAGATAGTATTCTCGTATGCGTGAGTTGAACCTTGAAATTAAATATAAATGTTACACATTGTTTTTGTTCTGTTGAAAACGCATTTTATTTTCTAAATAGATGAAATCAACAGTTTTTTTTTTCATAATCTTTTTCATAATCGTTGAGTAAACATAAAATACAATAGTCTATAAAATAATAACTATATCAATAAAAATGGATGGTTATTCTGTTTGTGATTAATATACTTTTCCGTTGTTTGTCCGATAACCATGAAAGTTGGGATATGGGGATGTATTTTTTCATGGAGAAGATTCTTATACTATCCTGTTTGTAAATAGTACTACAGCACATAGAATTCTATTCCGTTCAAGCCACCATGATAATTGGTATATATTTACACTTGGGGTATAAAGATGAGTGAGTCGGTGTAATTACAGCCGCAAGGGAGATAGTATCTTAGTTCTGAATGGTGGTGGCGCATTGGCAATGTAAATATTAGTTATTATTTCTTATAGTAGCGATGTTTATAAATTTATTACAGGTGATAATTTGCCCGTTCGCCTACTTATTTCATTTAAAAAAAAAACACAAGCCTACCAGATTTTGTTTGTATTGCAACATATAATACGTTACGTAAAACATAGACATACAAACAGATGTCACTTTTTCGTCATAAAGAATAAGACATTTATATAAAAAAATTAAAGCTAAAACAACTTATGTTAGGCCAGCTTTAAACTTTTACGTTTTAACAGTGCGAATAAACGTATAGTTAGAAAAGCCGTTTGCAATCAGAAAATGACTATTTCAACATGAAGTTTTTGTTTTATATCGAGTATTTTTTTAACTGCAAATGCTTGATGCTGCCTGAAAGCCGATTCAATTTATTAAGATTTCCTCATAATGCTATTAAAAAAAAAGCCGAGATGGCCTAGTAGTTAGAGCGCGTGAATATTAACCGACAATCGTTGGTTCAAACCCGAGCGCACCGAAAGCACCACTGAATTTTCATTTGCTGAATTTGTATTTATAATTCATCTCATGCTTGACGGTGAACGTGAGGAAACCTGCATGTGTCTAATTTCATTGAAATTCTGCCACACGTGTATTTTACCACCCCGAATTGGAGCAGCGTGGTGGAATAAGCTCCAAAAACTTTCTCCTCAAAAGGGAGAGGAGGCCTTAGCCCAGCAGTGGGACATAAACAGGCTATAAATTATAATAAATAAATAGACATTATAAAAAAGAAATCAAAGATTTTTAATCCGAAAAACACTATCTCATGTTAATGGTCTACTGCACATATCAAGATTTAAAAAAAATGTATAAATGATGATAAAGATGTAAAAATATAAGCAATAACTATTATATTTTTTTAACTTTGAATAGTTATACCTTCTCCTCAAAAGGGAGAGGAGGCCTTAGCCCAGCAGTGTGACATTAATAAGCTGTTTTTTACTATTAATTATAATTAAGCCTAATAAAATTATTCATATACCTATTATATTACTTTAAGATATCATTAATAAAATATTCATGGATAAAATTAGCCCAAACGTATGTGTAAAATAGCCAAAATAACCTTATATGAATGATTCGGTTTAATTAAATACATTGTCAGAATATCTTCAAATATATAAAAACATACATAAGAAACGTTTAAAATTTATGAAAGTACTTATTTAATGCTAGTAATCTAACGTACAATAATAAGACTCATGGGTACACTTTTCTTAATTACAATATCACGAGAATACATGAAACGCAAACGTATAATATGTTTTCATTTCTTTATATTATTACTGCAGTAAATGTTCCAAAATCCAAACCATGAGTCAGTGTTGTAGTACCGTCTGTTCCAGGATATATAATTATACTTCATTCCTACATTCTTCTAGTATACTTCATCAATCTGAATTATTATGCAAAGATTATATAATCACTTATTTATTTTTAATATCAAATATAATACTACTAGCTCGATACGATATCGATTTACTCTCTCGTTCTATTTTTTAAATTCGTAAATATATAATTAAATTATTTGCTTATTGGATTATTATTATAAATTGAACTAAACGAAATATTGACGCGAAAATGTGTACGGGTAGACAGAGACATAAGCATACTGGGTTTTGTTATCATTATACGTAATTACCATTAGTTTTGCTCTAATATCTGGCTATTAGCTCGTTTAACAATTGCCATCGCTTAATTTACACGTTTTCCGAAAGCGTAATCCTGACTAATATTATAAATGCGAAACTGAGTTTGTTTGTTGGTTACGCTTTGACGTTTTAACAACTGAACAGATCATTATGGAATTTTACGTACACGTTGTCAGGAGGACATAAAATGACACGTCATTGTTTTTAATTTAGTACTTTGTTCTAGATCTGTGAAATATAGTCAGACTTAATCCTTATTCAATATTAAAAAAATATTTTATTATTGATTGTCAAAATTCTACCAATATAGGATCGGATATAAGAATAGTACGTATTATATTATCGAGTATCGTGTGTAATGGAATGTAATTTAAAAAAAACAATTTTTAAACCAACCGTTGCGAATTGAACTCGATATTGATTTACTTTAATTTTAGTCTTTTGATGTAATTTAACATACATACATATTTACAGGGGCTGCAAATATCTTGAAAAAATAATATAAATAAACCAAGATATAAATTATGTAATACGTAATATAATAGTATATTCATTTTTTTATAGCTATTAATCACTATTTGTTCTTAACATGGTTCCATTTGGTTTCTTTGCACAGAAGCAAGACGTCCAGGAATGTTTGACAGGTGACGTCTTTCAAAGTTTTGTTATCGTTGTCTTTTAGTAATTGTGAGGAAGTAAATTTTACCTAACAGTCAACATTTTCCTTATCTTGGTCAGTCGAGTGCCGTTTAGTCTTAACTTGTTAAAGGCTGGAATCCATAACAATCCT
Source organism: Nymphalis urticae (assembly GCA_905147175.2). Classification (NCBI taxonomy): domain Eukaryota; kingdom Metazoa; phylum Arthropoda; class Insecta; order Lepidoptera; family Nymphalidae; genus Nymphalis; species Nymphalis urticae. The sequence continues at coordinate 5,003,155 of LR989991.1, forward strand.
TTTCTTTCTCTGCTCCAAAGTGGTGGTCATAAAATAGTTTAATAGCCTTAGAGACTAATTAATGACTCGACTCATGATGAGTATGTTAACTATCTCATGTTGCATTTATCGGGCTTTATTTAAAGACATTCTTGTTTGTGCCAGCTCGTCTGTGTAGGTTGTGGCACCCATTCATCATGTTCTACTGCCAAACAACAATAATTATGTATTTTTGTCTGGTTGGAAGAGTAATTGAACAAGAGTACAAGAGACAACATTTTAGTTCCCCGCCTAACTTTCTGATACAGGTTCGTGCCATTATTGAGCATAATTAAGTTCAGATTAAAGATCTTTATTATTACTCAAAGAACATACAGTTCACATAACGAGCAATTTATCAAATTTCACACAGTAAAAAGGGGTAGACAAGGGGTAGTTAAGTTTGGCTATTTTGTCATTGTGGAAATTAAAGGCATAGAGCAATTTTAAACCATTAAAATATTATGCCGAATGATGCCAAAATAGATGATATTTAAAAAGTGAAACAGCTTTTTGTCAACATTATTTTTGGTCACGCTGTATATCAGATATGTGTCGTGCGAGACTCGACTGTGTTGGCTCAACGCTGCTGATTGCAATAAATTGGAAATTAAATTATGATTGTTTGTTTTATTATTTCGACAACGTAAGCAACCATAAAGAATATAAACAAATTATACGCTACGAATTGAAGACCTGGTTTCATTATGGATTTTAATCACACTTCGTTTTTTAGCCGACTTAAAAAAGATAGAAGGAGGTTATGCATTTGTGTTTACAATTTATTGTACTCTTTCATGGCTCCGCTATTTATGAACTGTTTTTGATGAATATTTTATATAATCGATAGTTGTATGTCAAGGTGATTATCGGTTTGAAAAAAAAAGTATTAATATTAGTCGAATTCTTGTTGGATTCGTTACAAGTTGTGCGTTTATTATTCGTTATCTTTGCCCAATGTGAAACGAATATAATGATTTTTAATTGAATGGATTATGATTAAAGATTAGGTTATGGGTAGAGATGTCACTAAGTTGAGACTGATTTCTTACATTAAGTAAATTCATACAATATCACAACAAAAGATAGACATTATTAAAACAAATAAGAAATGCAATTGCAGCTTTTTTGATTTATTTCAAAAACAGCTATATTTTTTTGCAAAAGAAATATAGCTGTTTTTTTTGCTAGGTGGTAGGCTCGTCTGGGTATGTACCACCCACTGTACTGTACAAACACAGCAGTACTTGGTATTGTTGTTTTCTGGTTTGAAGGGTGAGTGAGCCAGTGTAATTAAAGGCAAAAGAGACATAATATCTTAGTTCCCGGGGTTGGTGGCTCATTGACGGTGTAAGCGATGGTTAACGTTTTTTACGGTACCAATGTCTATGGACGTTGGACAACTTACCACCAGGTGGCCCATAATAAATATACATCCGGTTTCATTCGATCAAATTTTAGGTTGAGCTACTACAATCCATTGGCAAACTATTTTTAGGATCTTAGAATTCAAACATATTTTTATTCAAAGTAAATAATGGGCTTGATTAAAAAATAAAAAGGTTTTATTGAAATCAATAAATTATCATTTTACAAAATAAATAAAGTTTTACGCTACCACCAGTTATAAGAGAGAGGAGACACAGATTGTATTTCTGTTAATATTGCGTCACAAATCTGTTAGTCCATTTTTGTTGTCTGAACAGTTTTTGCAAAAGGACTTACCACATTTGCTGACTGACTGTACGTACCTGAAAAAACCAACCAATATTATCTAACACATTGGACGCCCGGCTCATTACCGCATTAGTGTCAGGCAGTGGCTTGACGAGATATCAACAAGTGGATAAGAAGAGGAGGGCTAACCATATGACACGAGCCTAACCTCCTTTTGTCTAGTAACCTAAAGTATTTTAGTACTCTTAATTGCAAAACTATAAATGTAACAAATAAAAAAAATATTGACATTAGTTATTACCATTTTTTACGACCCAATGCTCAAATCTAAGTAATTTGACAAATTTTGAAAAATATCCAATATTTTTCTACACAATGTTTAAGTTTCAATACGAATCACAAAAACCTTTGGCATTGGGGGCTTTATTTTTTTGTATGTAACCTACCTACCTCGCGTTGCCGGTAATATCTCAAGCTGTCGAAAACTAGTATATCAACCTCACTTTTTATTACTTTTTAACCTCTTTCGATCGAAATTAAGCTATATTACATAGAGTTTAGTTTTGTTCAAGTAAAGTAACTGCAAGTGTAATGTTTAGTAAAGGCTTTTCCACCTCATAAGGACAACTTTTGGAGCTTATTTCACCACGCAGGTCTACTGCGTGTTAGGGCTTACACGCGGCAAAAATTTATTCGACACTTAAACGTTTTGTTCTATAGTTATACACAAACAACCATTTTATACGAAATGACACAAATACAAACAAAATATTAATTGTAATTTAAACATTTATATTTAAATACTAAAATAAAATATTTTGGATGTAATACAAAAGAATAACAAAATTAATTTCTTATGAGAATAGTAACTAGTTTGATTACTTTAAAATTATTTTTTGTTTAATTTAAATGTATAAATAATTATTTTTATGAAGTAATTATGTCTTTTAATTCCACTCTTATTTCAACGAATACGGAGCACAACTTACTTGTATATATCGGCTTTAGATAGTTACAGAAGTCTTATTAAAACATTACCCGTCTTTCCAAGAGATGCGAATCTTTATATTTACTATTTCGCTGCTAATTCTACAAAATCCGCTTAGTCTATTCGCGGTTAGTCTTGGCCATGCAAGTAAATACCTTTGGGATAATACAGGGATATTCTTATCAGACAGGCGTGCGGTGAGCTCGGTCTTAACACATATTAGCACTGCCTTACCATTGATTTGTTGTCTCTCAATTCTTTCAATTTCTATTATACTCGGTAATAAAGTCTAAAAGGTAATAAAGTCGGTATTTGTCTTAAGGGATATAAGAAAATTTAAATTGTAATAAATTGGAATAAAATATCAAATTAGCGGATTTTAATGTTAATATATTGTATGCGAAAATATCAAATACTCATTTAAAGAATATTAAGCAAAACTAATTATAAAACTCAACGTTTATTGGTCGCTTATTGCGTCATCGTCTGCCACCGACTAATAACCATTCAGGTTAAAGTCGAGTTAGTTAAGGTGACTTTAATCAGCGTTTCAGAAACTGGAAGTAAGTAGTAAGAATACTGCACATTCGAAGTTTTGCTTTGATGACTTAATTTTACACAGATCAAATTTATGTTGGAACTCGAACGAATATTTCAATCGTATGATCTAGAAATATTATAATTAAAAAGGTAAAAGTAAAGTAACAGCCTTTAAATGTCCCACTGCTTGGTAAGGCATTGTCTCCTTATTTGAGAAGGTTTTGGAGCTTATTCCACCACGCTGCTCCAATGCGGGCTCATGAAAATTCAGGTGCTTGCCCGGGTTTGAACCCACGATCATCGGTTAAGTGTCACGCGTTACCACTAGGCCATCTCGGCTTATTCTTATAATATTATAATTAAATAAATGTCCGTTGAGCGATCTCTACATAATATTTTATTTATGTACATATATAATTTTCAATGCTTTAGATGGCTATATTATTTAATTAAATGTACCTTTGAATTATTCATATTTCGTTTTATTAGCCATTATTACATATATTCCGAAAAAGGAAGCATAATTTTATTATTTAATTTAAATAATCGTTATTTGCATGAGCACTGTAAGTAAAAACTAGTGTGGCTTGGTTAAATTAATTATACGCTACTGTAGGCAACTGTGACGTATTCAATATTTATTTAATAGTTTTATTAGAAGTCGTATATAATAGTAAAACTTAAAGAAAATCTGTAAAAAAATTATAATACGTATAGATTATATCAAGACTAAATCAAAATAATATACAGTAAAAACAGTAACAGCCTGTTAATGTCCCAGCCTGTTAATGTGCTGGGCTAAGGCCTCCTCTCCCTTTTGAGGAGAAGGTTTGGAGCTTATTCCACCACACTGCTCCAATGCGGGTTGGTAGAATACACATGTGGCACAATTTCAATGAAATTAGACACATTCAGGTTTCCTCACGATGTTTTCCTTCACCGTTAAGCACGAGATGAATTATAAATACAAATTAAGCACATGAGCATTCAGTGGTGCTTGTCCAGGTTTGAACCAACTATCATCGGTTAAGATTCACGCGTTCTAACCACTAGGCTATCTCGGCTTTTTATTTTATAAAATAATATGTGTGCTTTAAAATAACAGAGAATTCAACCTATCATGCAACGCTATTATTATAAAATGTTTCTGTTTTCAAGTCTCTTATTTATGCTCGACATGAATCGGCGACGTGATTGCGATGCGTCCGATCCTCTATGAACGAACCTGTAGTCTTCCTGAAATATATTGAGTGTTAATAATAGTAATACTATGAACATTAAAACCTCAAAAAACCTTACAATATGATACCATAAAATAATTACTGATTTTTTATAAATATTGGAAACTTTATTCTGTAATTAAATGTTTATATAGAAAATTTAAGAGTTATTTTCAAAAGTTAATCAATGTTCGTATTTGATTATTTTGATCTAAATAATAATAAATTAGAGTTATAGCTTTAAACGATTAATTTGTTTACATTTTGGCCAGTACGTAATTGCAAAGTTAAACATTACATCGTTGTTTGAATTATTTAATAAAATATTTATCTCATATAATGAATGCAAACCCATGTCAAAATGTTATTAGTGAAAATGTAAATTATAATAAATATTCGTTCTATAGAATTATATTGATACAATATAATTCTATAGAACGAATAGAACAGCCTCAAACGATTCTAACAAAATTGACGAGCATATTAATTAATATTTGAACATTTTGTTAATTACTTGTGTAGTAGCCGGATTGTATGGGTTTGGATATATGGCTGCTTATGAAGCAAGGCATGCGTGTTTGGGTACAGGTGAGTGAGAAAGCGAGATTAATGAGCTAATGAATGTACATATACCAAATAAATGTATATTATTATTTTCAAATCATGACCAAGTATGTCGGTGGCAAGAATGCTAACCCGTTGTATCATAACTATCTGAAAACAAACTAAACTTTTACTTAGTGGTAGGGCTTCGTACAAGCCCGTCTGGATAGGTACCACCCACTCATTATATATTCTTACTTGATGTGTTCCAGTTTGACGGGTGAGTGAGCCAGTGTTACTACTAATCCCAAGGTTGGTGGCGCTTTAACGTTGTAAGAATTGGTTAGTTTTTCTAACAGTGACCACTTAGTATCATTCTTGGTCTTTTTGTATCAGCTAAACTTTTTCAAAATAAACTAAACAATTGGTACATGAAAAAAGGGGATTTGAAACTGTTATTGTTATAGTACTTATTTGATAAATTGGAATAAAAGTCAATTGATTGCGCCGTTATTTCACCTTGAGCAATTCCCAGGGGCATTAGTGCTAGCCCATCAGAGTCATCATTATTTTCAAAGTGACCGTCACATATAGTAAGCGGTCACACTCACAGCAGAGTAGTTGATGTTGGCAAAAGTATAAATTATTTTTTCATTCATGATGACTGCAACAACGCCTACCTGAACTCATTGGATAACATCAAAGATAAATTTTAAAATATTCCTTACTCTTTCTTAAGTGCTGAGATGGCCTAGTGTTTAGAACAAGTTTATATTAACCGATGATAGCGGGTTTAAACCCAGGAAGGCTCTGTTACATTTACAGGCACTTCACTACTTACCTTATTATTTCAAAATGAGCCTTCATTTTGACATTATGTAGCTTTAACATTTCATTAAAAGCTTTTATCAGTTTTAATACTTTGCAATAAATATGACTCGTTTGAGTGATTGTTCGTAGATAATATATATCTGTGTGCGTGCTTCTCACAATTTTAATATGATAGTTAATATTTCGTTTAATCGTAGAATGTCAACACAAACGCATATTATGGCTGCATTTATTTATATTTACACCTATGGTAGAGCTTTGTGTAGACCTTTTTGGGAGGGTCGCTCCCTCAATAGATTCTTTGCATTCCTTTGTTCCGGTTTGGAAGGTGAGTGAGCCAGTTTAATTAAAGAAACAAGGGATAAACAATTTTAAATTTCATGGTTTGCATAGTTGCTGTATTCTTATATAGTGGCTTATAATTCTTGGAATGTCGGTGTTATGAGTGAAGGTGAACTCTTAAGATAAGGATATCATTTGCTAATTTGCCTTCAAAAATAAATAAATATATAAAAATTAATACATAAAACAATAAATAAATGCAGAAAAAAGAACACACCACAAACAACTCATAATGAGTTTTTTGTGGTGGGCACTTTCTTTCATATTAAATAAAAGGCGCACCACGGAAAACAATTATACGTATTATTTTCTTGACAAGATCTAAATTAGCCGACTGCGGTGGCGGCGAGTGACGTGAATGGAAGCGGTCTGAGGGTCGAGCTGCCAATTGCACGATCGGCACAAATGTTCGTCGTCTTCCCCCGTTGTTACTTGAAAGTTACAGGTTAAAGCTCGTTTGGTCATAAATATATAATGTTTTTGATAGTTCGACAACTTATTTTATAGCTTCGGCGCGATAGCGCTTTGATCAGTACTAATACGTTGCAGAAAAAAACTAAGTCTTATTACAAAATATTAGCATAAAACTGTATAGTAAATGACACATTACAGTTAATATATAATTTATTCTCTTAAGCGACGAGACCTAAGGACGGCGTTTTCGTCAAGTTTAATGCTTAATAAGGGTTGTCTATTATCCGCATCTTCTCTTAAGTTACGTTCCTGGAAAGTTTGATTAGTTCACAGATTAGGTACTCGACGACATTAAATTATCATTAGAAACTGAGCGGCTCGAACATCCCATACTTATAATAAGTGATTTACCGTAACTGGAGCGTGTACTGTCATATTTCTGAAAGACAAGTGTGTATCAAAATATTATACAGATAACGGTTTTTAAAAAGCCCGGCTGTATGTTCTGGTCTGTTTCACCGTAATCATTGTGTCGATAAAGAAAGTATTCCTTTTTGAGTTCGTGTCAAAGTAATTGAACCATTTTAAAAGATATCTAATTAAGAAACCAACGTAATTTGATTTATTTGACAGTTAAAAGAATAGAACGATATAAGACGGCTCAATGATTTGCGTATCGCCCTTATCGCTGACAAAGAGCCTGGTATAAAACGACGGCTATTAAAGTGTTATGGCTTTCTAAAATACTAGCTTAGCTACTCGTCCCAGACTTGCACGCGTTTTATAAGGGTAAATTATTATCTAGTAATTACGTCATGTTCTTTTTTGATTGACAGAGGTAGATAAGTATTTTTTATATACTATACAGAGATTTTATATATTATATATATGTTGTCATTGTCGACTTAAGCATTTTATGCATACCTTTTTATCCACCGCACGATCGTCGTCTCTTTCATGCGTTTATGTCTTGAAATATCTCTAAAACTACTGGTCTAAACTGCAAGGAATAAAAAGTAGAATTTATGCTTAGATAACACGATACTAATAGGTATATTATTTTTATAAGGATTAATAAATCGCCTTCGTTTATATTGACATTAAAAACATAGTAAGGGCTAGTGTACCATAATTATAAATAGATATAGAGCATATAATTTGCCGGACTTCTCTATATTTTTGTAAATTTTGAAGAATCTATTTCAGTTTTGGCAGAATTCGCTTGAAAATCTCAATTTCATCGTTCGCCCGAAACGATAATATTCTCTCCGACAACTTTAACACAATAAACCTGGAAAATATAAAATGGTAAGCCACGCTGTTCCACTGCTTGTTGGTATATTCAGAGGGGTTTGCTTGGGTTCGAACTCGCAATCATCAGTTAACACGTTCTTATTCTTCTTGCTCATTTGTGCTCTGGGCCATCTTAGCTCTCCGAAATGTTCCTCAATTTTGCTGGGCAAATGTCTCGAAAGGAGAAAGTTTGAAGCTTATTGCTACACTGCCATACATTGAAAAAAAATTTACAAGCTAAGACGTTCCAAATTAAATAATATAACAATGTATAAAATACAAAGTTCATTGTTTAAACTTATAGAAATAGAGCAAGCTCTCCGTTATTTATTTCCATTTGAGTTAAACTTATCACTTTCTATTCGTCTTTAATGATTTTAAAGAAGTCTCTAAATCAAGTGTATTAAACATTACATAAGCATAAATTCAGTTAAGCTTTTACAATAATATGATAGAGATACAGAAATTATGCTTACGTACTAATTGAGTTGTTTCTTTAGAGAACGTTCATTTATATATTTTATTTAAACTAAATACACTAATCAATTGCTATTTTAACTCTAAGTGTTATTAATTATTTGGTACAAATTCAACAATAAATATGTTACACGAAATATTTGGAGAACATATTATGTATAAACATTAGTTGAAATCATTTGATAAGCGACGTTGTAGGCGTAGGCCTCACGCAAATGAACAAATTTAATCAAAATAAAGATCTTACGATCTCACGCGATCGACGTTCTTACTCTAAGAGTTAAAGTTCGAATGAGAAGCTATAATCGCCATTATTTTAACGAAGACATGGTTCCTTTATCATCAGTTTAATTCGCAAGCTCAAGGTCTATGAACCTATTTACTCATTTACTTCTCAATTGTCTTTATGTTTTACAAATATATATATATATAGTTAGGAGATTCCTTGATCCATAACAGCGTTGATAAAAAAAGTAGCACGAGTTAATTTTAAAACCGCCATTTTCTTTGTGGATAGAAAGGTAATTAATTAATTTTTGGCGCGACTTGTGATTTGTTGAATGAGTTTAATTGTGTTATTTGTATTTGTAACAGTAATGGAGTGAATAATTTACAATAATTTATATTTGGTGTTCTATTTCTAAAAAGACCAATGTTAAAGAATCCGAGGTTTTTATAAATTCAGTTTCACTTCTGAATGCTAAATAATAATAAATTAGAGTTTTAGCTTTATATATAAGAAGCTATACAATATGACAAGTCCAACTAGAAACTCAAACATGGCCAACAGATTTTGGACATCTATGAGGTCTTTATGGTTTCCATTCTCTAAATCAATTGATTAAACAATAAAAATATAAAATTGAAGTAGCATTAATTATTAAAAACATATACACGCAATATGTATGTAGCAAAATGTCTATTTGTTGCTTATTTGTAAATTTCTGAAATCCTGTTAGTACTTTATACTTTATTGTACACCACAAAGAGAAAAATAATACAAAAACATGGATACATACATAATAAAAGTAACTTTATAGAAATTAATGAAATATATGAAAATGATTTTCAGTACATGAGTTATTATAAAATTGGAATATCATTTCATCCGTAATTAATATTTGTGTCTGTGGTCTCCAATTTACCAAAAATATCACACATAAATTAATCCCGAATCAATTGATCGTCATTTGTTCCATTTACCCTATATTTGCCGAAGCCTCAAGAAATCACATCTCAGTTACATCGGTCGTTTAAATTCTGTTTCTTAAATACGACATAACAAGAATGAGAAATGTTTCATTCGTATAATTTGGATTAAGACCAAATATGTATAAAGATGATGTGACTGCTGCAATTATTCAAAATTATTAATGTTTTTATCTGTATCTTATGTATCAGGTATTAAAACAAAATAAAAGAAGACAATATATCAACGCGGAAAGTTACACCCGATCACCTCCTTTATAGAAATACTCATACATTATTTCATGAATAGAACAAAAGTGTTTAAAATTAATACTTTTTGTACTAAAAGGTTATTTATATATTTCATTTTTTTATATTGTAGTTATAATAAGAATTATTGGGTTTATGTCACGATATTCTCTGTAGGAGTTCGTAGTTAGGAATTGAGTAGCTTGTCTTCCAAGTGTCTTTTAAGTATGGCCTGTGGGACCGAAATTATTTATATTTCATTTCCAGTTAAATTTTCATCTCGATATAAGTTTTTTAGTAGTAGCATATTTATATGTTGAACATTTTTATAGCAATGTATTCGGAATAACCAAAATCTGTCTGGACGAATTTCTGGCAAGTACTGGTAAAATTAAAATGACATAGATGGCATCGTGACCGCAAAAACTGATTCCTAAAATAACCTACACAGAACGGTATCTAGTTTTTCGTAGATAGTAACATTTTAAATTGGTAAAACAATGTTATAAATTTTAAACAAGCTTTAAATCAATGTTTATTTTATGTGCTGTACAGAACGCTAACGAAATATAGTATTATTTTTAGATAAAATTCGACGATTTTTTAAAGGGATTTAATCAAGTCTTTTAAAGTGATTTAATCAAGAGTGACGTCATATAATAGAATAACAATATAAAATTGAACAATAAAAGTATAAAATTGAAGTAGCATTAATTATTAAAAACATATACAAGCAATATGTATGTAGCAAAATGTCTATTTGTTGCTTATTTGTAAATTTCTGAAATCCTGTTAGTAACTTTATAGAAATTAATGAAATATATAAAAATGATTTTCAGTGCATGAGTTATTATAAAATTGGAATATCATTCCATCCGTAATTAAAATTTGTGTCTGTGGTCTCCAAGTTACTAAAAATATCACACATAAATTAATCCCGAATCAATTGATCGATATAATATGAACTTAAACTTGAAACAATAGATTGATATAATATGAACTTAAATACCGATCGGCACACACTTTATAGTTGGGTAAAAAGTAAAAATATTAGTAGTTTTAATTAAAATTGTATTCTAAGAAATCCTTAAATAGATGCGAACTAAGCTAAGCTAACTATGCTAAACTAAGCTACTATGTACACATGTATGTTGTGTATTCATACATACATACGTAACAATCAAGTATCTTGGCGTCATATAAAAACAAATTAGCTTTAAAACATAATTAACAATAATTTGAAGCGCAGTAAAAATATTGGACTAAGTTACAATACAGCTTGTGCAAGTACAAGAGAGGTTTCCCGATCGATAAAAAATTACTTATGCATACCAGACATACCAGACTACACTCTGAGCCTCGTGCAAGAACGTATAGAATTATAGGATAAAATAGGACGAATGTATCATAATTATTCCGATCTATACTCGTCTACAGCGTGTTATAATCGCATGTTAATGTTTGAATAATATTTTTCGACCTAGATTTACACGTAAAATGGAGTATTATGTCTTTCATAAAGATCTGAAATAAGATTATCGTTCGACTAAAAATTTTAATTATAAGTTAATAGAAGAATATATTTCGTATACATAATGTTACTACTATTACAATTCTCCAAAAGAATTATTAAAAATATCTTACATCTATTTACACATTTCATTGAAACGGCGATGCCACTTATACTTACTAGATATTAATCATAAATATAAAACAACATTGATAAGAATAATATATCATTTGTTTTATTAACACACAATATATACAAGAATTAATTAAACCTAAAATAAAAACCTCCATTACAAATTTATAGAAAAAACACCCCAAAAGATTGTCTGGCAGTGTCTATCCATTTTAATATTCAATTTATTTATATAAATCTTAGTATATAGTACATATATACAAAATATAAACACATTTTCCGCCACCCAGGCCGCCATTTTCGTTTAAACATGTTGATTTTATTAAATCAGTCAGTGCGCACGTCCGGCGCTGGCGCCTGAGAGCAAGAGACCAAGTGTGTCACTCGACAAACCATCACAAGCACTACTGACAGATACACCCCCACATTTCCATACTTCCATCAGTTGGCTGCACAATAAAATAGCCACCCGTCTTACATTTTCACAACTTGACGTCTGACAACCGACAACTCATAAGACATCAATTGCGTTGTGTGGTGTTGTTATTCTTATAAAATAAGTGACGTCGCATACCCGCTCAAATTTATTATCTCTAACACATATATATTTAAAGTATGCTCCTTGCCGTTCTCGTGCTCGTGCCTTTTGAATCTTAATTTTAGAAGATTTGTTTAAAATTGCCAGCGATTTAAAGCGTAGGTTCTATCGAAAATAACTGACAGAGTCACCATTTTCTGACATGTTAATTATTTACTTATACTTACTTATATACAATTAAATTATTATTAACCCTAAATGGAATTTAATTAATGCTAATTCCATGCTTTTATCACTTATATGTCATCTTTTATTATCTTTATATACATACAGGGTGACTGGTGAATTAGTATCAATATTTTAGGAGCATAATCGGTACATGATTCTCATTCGAATTATGTAAAAAAAATAGGTACTTAATTTTTGACCAAATTTACAAAAATTTTACTTTAAATAAATAAAGTGTGGACATATTTCCGCGGCGCGTGCGGCGTGGTGTTTGCCACCCGCAACCCCTGCCCCGCGGCTAGTTAGTCGGGCGAGCGCCGCCGTAAGGTTCGTCCATCTTCCCGCGCGCGCGCCCCTAGCGATCGATCTTACGCGTATACCTAATGTTTCGTGTGTGAGTGTGACCCGTACTTAGTAATTAGGTATGGCTTATCAATACACAAATGCAGAATACTGTGAGTACTGTGAGTAGTAAAGTGACCCATTCGTGTTAAAGCGTGTGAAAGACAATATGCGTAAACGTGCCGAACTGTGTATCACACGAGCAGGAGCTCACTTTGAACATTTGTTAAGGTTAGTGTAGTTATGTAGGTAAATAGGTAGTTAAATGATTGACAATCGTTGTAAATAAGTATGATTCCATTTTTAAATACGCCGGAAATACCAAGATAGGTAAACAGTTAATTTTTGTCCCAAGTTCATATCATTTACCTAGTCAACAAATTTGTTGCTTAAACGAGTGAAATATTTTGGTATTTTTGCCTGTTCTAAGCCAGGTTTAAAGTATGAAGGGGGATTGGATCATGCTTGTTTATCAAAGGTAGCCTGCTACTGGTCTGGTTTTGTTATATTTATACTTAGTCGGTAAGTTTGACAAGTGAAGTAAAACCTTAAAAATACACAAATAAAAATTAAAAATAGTACATATCGTGACTGCGTGACCGATCGTGATCGGAATGGTGGCAAGAATACTATCAGCATTTCCCCTGTTAATCTAAATTCCGGTTCTCTAAGCGAAAAATGAATCAGTTAGTCGGTTAGTTGATAATAAGGGCTTGCTTAAAAAAAAGGAACAGATTTACGTTTTAGTTTTAAAATAATAGAATTACCAGTGAATTTATCGTTTGCAGTCACAATAAAAAAAAACACTGGGAAAGACATTCAAGTATGTCGGAATAGATTTAAGGGAATGATGTTTTTCTCATGGCCAATTGCATCTTGCCCTGTCTAGCTCTGGGTGCGGTGAAAACCAATAAACACTAATGTATAACGAAAATAAGACTAACATTATAAGTTATATAAGTATATACTGAAATATTATAAGTTTGCTCTTAGTGATTTATTTAAGTTTTACGCGGATGAAACCGCGGGCACAGCTAGTTACACTATATAGTCAATGTTGTTTCCTGCTAAATCTATATTTAATCTCAAGTATAGATTGTTTATAATAAGTCTTTAGACCGATTTCGGCCACAGCGGAAAATACAAAATTAGCCAACTGCGCAGGAGATATGATAGTGCACAAGTGTGTGCGCAAAAACAAGTTGACTCTCTATCTCCTAACTAACATAATCCAATGGGACGGTAATCCGACACGACCGAAAAGAGTTCAGGCGCAGGACCAACGGCTTTACGTGCTTTTCGAGGCACGGGAGTGTACACGCTTCCAACTTCTAGACTTCGGACTGCTATTGAGAATTTTAGACAGAAAAACTCAATAACTTTTTTTTTATTGCCCAGACCTGGGATTTCAGCCTGTACCACCGGGTCTGCGGCCTCACATCTAACCACTAGACCAAAGAGACTGTCATTTTATTCGATTTATTATACTTAAATTATTATCGGATGTATCTCTGATGTTGAATCTATAATATTTATATTTTTATGAATAGTAAGGCGCACTTATTAATAAGCCTGTTGATGGTAAGTGGTCACCACACACCATAAACGTTGGGGGTGTAAAAATAATACCATCATTAATATCGCCAACGCTACACCAATATTGGGAACTTACGTAGTTATGTCCCTTCTGCCTAATTCATATTTATTTAATATAATAAGAAGCTGACTCCCTTGAGTCTGATAATAAAATACGAAACATAATATTATAGTAGCCTTACTATACCTCCAAATATCTAATAGAGAGATATCGTTTGAATAATAATAAATAAATAATAAGCATAAGTTTTTGTGAAATTTATAAATCCGACAAAGGCGACATTGTCTCAATCGATTTAGTGCAAAAGTTCTATGTGTAAGAACTGTTTTCGTAGGCCAATATCTGAAGCATCGGCCCACCACTCGCGAGCAATCTGTTTACGTAACTGCCCCCGTTACGCTCGAGGAGGGTTTCCGTTGTAGACGTTAAACATATTGCCTCATAAATCGCAGGAATCCCAGCCAGCGTTATACATCTGTACCAGTGTCAATTTGACTACATTTTCCTTACGATTTCGGGGCATTGAACAATCACTATAAAAGTGATACTATCGATAAGAATATCGATGTTTTTGTTCCGCTTAGAGAAAAGCTTGATTTTTATTATATAGCATATAAGCATTACAACATATAAAAATAAATGTAAACGACAAAGTATCAGTTTTCGTCTTCAAGTTTAACGTCATAAGATAAACTTTGTTTCATAAATCGGCTTTTCAAGATTAGACACAGGAATGCTGCAAGCTCGACATGGCGCTCGTTACAGCTGTTCTAAAATTGTTTTTGTTGTTTGATAAATTACAAATCCTTCAGGGCTATAAAAGCTTGTTTTATTCTTCCTTTTACGTATTCTCTCATTTTACTCTACTTTATTTGAACATGAAGCAGTATGAATGTTTAAAAAAAATACAGACTTTTAGATTTCTTTAAATCATAAATATCAAGTCGGACGCAAAAGCTTGAGGAAAGGACTTCAAACTTATTTCACCATATGAAAACCCAGCTGTGCTTGTGCGGGTTTGAACCTGTAATCTCCGCCTATAATTCCCGTCTGTATGCCACATGGCTAACTCTGCTCGGATTATCTCTGAAATTAACGAGAATCACTGTTGCGTTACAATGTAAATAATTGACTCGAGATAACCCCGTGATTTGAAAACGTGGATCTTAATCGCAGATTTGAATTCGAGCAAGTATAATAAGGTAATTTAAATATTTACGGCCTTATTTATAAAAGTTGGACTGATTTCGTTCTTGCTGTCATTATTGATTTGACACTCGAAAGAGGAAGTCACATCATTGCTTAACCAGTGAGCCAGTGTAAGTACAGACACAAGGGACATAGCATCGTAATTTCCAAGATTGGTAGCGCATTGACAAGGTTGGTGGTGATGATAAGGAATGGTTAATATTTTTTACAATGCCAATGTCTATGGGCGTTGGTGAAAACTTAACATCAAGTAACCATTTTCCCATCCGCCTCTTTATTTTATAAAAAAGTATATGTATAAGCAACTTAACAAATAATTTTTAATTTGTATATATTTTGCTTGACCACTGAAGCCATTTGCGTGCACAGACACAAACTTTAATTTAAACATCGATTTCAATCTTTACGTTACGTGTAAAGTCGGCTCTAATTCAATGCAGACTATAAATAAAGATATTTTTTTGTTTTTAAAGAAAAAAAAAGTAAAGTGACAGCCAGTAAATAAGGATTGGTAGATACACATGTATCAGATTTTCATCCGACATGCCGGTTTCCCCAAATTTTCGTTAACTGAGTACGAGACGAATTATAGACACAAATTAAGCACATAATATTCCATTGATTTGGTTGAGTTTTCTATTACTTTATCGATAAAGTTTCACGTGTTTTAAGTTCTTGGCCTTTGCGAAATTTTGTTTTTATTTATATTAATTTGTAAAATTACATTTTTTGAATTCTCTTTAAAAATCCTTATTGTCCCCATTTTTTTATTTCTGTCTTATGTTTTGACTTTTAATGTATACTTGCATTATCACATTAATATTGATATCTTATAAAATTAATATATTGTATTCATAGTCGCAGTATAGTAAAAGTTTCCAGCGATAAAAAAGGGAATGTCATTTAGCCGTTGGACTCGACTTCAAATATCTCTGCTCTGAGCTATTAAAAAGCTTTTAAGGTACTCGTATTACAATGCTTTACGAAGAGCTGAAATTATTTGACTTACATACTTTTTCATATACCTATTATGTTTCATGTAACGTAAGAACAATGCGGATTGATTATTATCCTTTATTAGCTGGTCAAGTTAAGTTCCTAGAAACCAAAGATAACTTTTGAGCATAGTTTTTCTATATAATTATTTATTTATTTGTCCACCACCATAAACATCTACTATACTTTTTTTGTCGCTGGAAAAACGCGTTTCCCCCACATGAAGTGTATGTATGTATGTGGGGCTCACCAGCGTACCGGCGAAGTGTATGTTTGTATGGGGTATGTGGGGCTTACCGGCGTTGAAGGCGTCGGTAGGTACCACTGGTTTTTAGTAGGTATTCACCTGCTAAAAAACTAGCGGTATCTTCTTCGTCTGTTCAGGGAGCTCAACAGGATCGCTTGCGCATGATACCGTGACGCCCCAACACGGTTCGGGAACCCAACTACCGACGGCTATTACGGCGGGGGGAGAAGGTGCGCATAGTGCGGACGCCTCCTCTTTAGTCTTCTTCGGTCTCGAATCAGCGGAGGCACTTTCGTCGCGCTACAGCGTCCTTTTGCGACATGACACACTCGCAGACCATTTCCAACCAGCACCTCTCGCTGCAGAGCATGGCGTTAAGCTTAATGACATCCCTGGTAGATTCATATTATTATTTTTATAAATAGATTACGCTATTTTTATTAAGAAAAAGCAAGATATAAAAATGAAAACAAAATGTTTTATTTATACTTATTTATAAAAATTAGTCGAACTGCCAAAGGGCTACTTGATGGTAAGCGGTCACGCATGGACATTAGCACTGTAAGAAATGGTCGCCGTTACTTACATCACCGATGCGCCACCCATTTTTTATTTTATTTAAAAAAACTTTAAAGCTAATTAGTCAATCTTTTAAGTAATTATCAATTACATGAAGATAGACCTGCAATTAAACAATAATACTTAGATAAAATAAATTACAAACATAAAGCAAATACTATAAGAGAGATAAGTATAGTAGAATTAAATACAAATAAACAATTAAGAAACATTATTCAGGAAATGTTCACATGCTCACACACAATGCATAAACGTAGCAGACGAGAGAGAGATGTAAGCACGTGAGAGATAAAGCTTTTCTGATGTCTACGAGATGCATGTTCCCAAGTCTAAAAGCACGAACAATGATTGAATTAGAAAGAAAATAGGAGCTATAAATAGGAATCTGAAGTAAGAGCAAATAGTTTGAGCGCAGTTTCCTGTCATGATTGTAACAAAGGAATTTAAAAGTCTCATTTATATATAAATATAATGATTGATTTTATTGACATTAAAATAGGTGTAGACGATAACTTATCGTTTGCTTAACGAATGTAATATACATTACAGACATTGAAATAAATGGTGTCTGTAAAATAGGAAAATTCGCGTCAATTTATCTTGCCACCCTTAACCTTTCACTTTGCACCAAATACGTAGTGCAAAGTATTGTACTGGCTTTTCTATATTTCATATGCGTTCCTTGAAACTACTGACCCAATTTGTAACGTACTTAGCATGGTTTTATAAATGGAAAATGCTATTAATATATCGTTTATCATACTGGTGGTAGGGCTTTAAGCAAGCTCGTCTGGGTGGGCAGGTACCACCCACATTAGACATTCTACCCCAAAACAGCAGTACTGGGTATTGTTGTATTCCGGTTTGAAGGGTGAGTGAGCCAGTATAATTACAGGCACAAGGGACATAAAATCTTAGGTGCCAAGGTTGGTGGCGTATGGGCGATGTAAGCGATGGTTAACATTTCTTACAGTGCCAATGTCTATGGGCGTTGGTGACCATTTACCATCAATTGGCTCATATGCCTTCCTATTCTATAAAAAATATATAGTTTTAACACATTTTATAAATAACTTGAATAGAAATTAATCAAGGGACAATATAAATTTTCTAATTTCCATTTGAAACAGAATACTGTTTAATAAAAACTTTATGTATTTTTTTGACAGGCTCAGATTAATGAAAACTTGTACAAAAAAGAGCATTAATAGAGTGCGCTGACTTGAGCCAATGTCGAGTCGACCTAAAACTCGGGCACGATTTCAATCTGCGAGAGGATATTTTATTTCACGTTTCCGCTCTATGTGTGATCGGGGATCGTTTATTTTATCGTAGTTGACTATTTTTGCGATAATGTATGTGTTTACAAGATTTATGCTTTCAAATTGGCTGTGAAAAGAGAACATATATAAAAATATTACCTTCGATCACTGTCAACACTTGAACCGTCCCGTGTAGTATTATTAGAATATTATAAAATACGATGGATTTATTTTAAAATAGTCAGAGAAATCGTTTGTAATCGTACTAGGAATTCAGTGTAAAAATATATGTATATTTAGATATTTTTATATTGATTGAGAAATGTTTTAGATTATATAAAATTACGCTACAATCCACGGGTAAAGAGTTAGCAGTCGTCACGTTTGTGAAACCGCGGAAAGTTTAAACTCTTATTATAACTCCTACATAATTTATAATTTCGAAACGAAATAACACGCCATATAACATCTACAAAAAATAACAGGTCAAGCATATTTGCGTAACTAAGTGACGCGACGTGTACCATGTAATATTCATCTATAGATTAAGCCCACACATAAACACTTAAATAAATGCAAATTACTTTGTTGTAGCTATCTTAGTTGTATGTATTGTGCTCGTAGCTTAATAGACCATTTAATAAATTTATCGCAGAGCTAGGGATAATCAAACTTCACAATATCATTTTACAATAACTTCATAGTCACACAATTCTATAGACGTTTTCCTTTAATCTTTACAGCAGTGCGGGACTTCGCATTCTGTAATAGTCTTCAGCTCGATAACAACCTTTTTACAATTCATACTTTTATATTTGAAAATTAGAATCATATCTTTTGATATTCATATGACATTTCACAAAATTAAGTCTTAAAAGAATTTTTAAATTGTCAATTTTAGGATTCAATTTAATTGTAACTATACAATTAAATTGTTATGATATTTATATTACGACAACTATGTCGTAATATCCTTCAACTATAAAGAAAAAATCGACAAGAAATACATTTTTTAAATCGTCTAACATCAATATACGGCTTATATACAATTTTTATATAACCTGCGTAAAAATCAAAAAAATGTAGAATAAATGGTAGTTACTATTTAAACAATTTTGTATTTAAGTATACAGTATGTTCAACTATGGTTTACTTCCTTTTTTATCTTTGTGTTGTGCAGGAAAAAATATTGGTCTTACTTCCGCCCTTATCTTATTTTAAATACGTTTTCCTGGGAACTGTTAGTAAGAAGTCAGCTGCTCTTTGAATACAGAGAAAGTCTTTCGTTTATTTTGCCATATTCCATTTAGTCGTGTGCTTAAAAAATATTTAAAGGAAATTATTTTAAAGTTTTAACTTTACTTGTTTAGTTTTTAAATTATGTCGAATAACATACAAATACATTTTTTAAATAAGACTATGAATGTAATAAATATTTTATAATTAATCATTTCCGTCCATATAGAGAAATATACTAAAATACAAATATGCAAACGTCATGTATGTGTATTTGTTTTTTAGTACTTATACATATAAAGTAAATATAGTAAGTATATTTAAAATTCGCAAATAGCACGTTGTAACTTTATTAATAAGCCTACAAGAAGTAAACAATAAAAATCCAAGTCCCGTATTTCTATAGCTTAGATATAAATACCAACTGAGGATATGGTGTGAAATCATCTACAAATCCATTTATACACCTTTCTTCCCCTTTATTCCTTTCTCTTAAAAGTATAATATATTATGTAATAAGCTAAGCCATTAGGTAAATGGTGAATAAAAAAATAATAATCATACGTAAAGAAATTTACGTGTTTCTTTATATAACAACCAGCCTATTCTTAAATAAAAAACATAAATTTTAAATCAATTCAAAATGTAAGATTAGAAGTTTTGTTTTGCAGAAAGTTTTAGTTATTGTTGTTTTGAATACGTATTACGCAAAGTTGGAGAGCTGAGCCCCATATCCATCGGCGATCGATGTCTTGTCGCTGGAAGCTTCTACAGATTACAGAGCCATTTACATATGAACCGTTTCACTGAACGCTTGCAGTCGACTGCTATTTTTATCTAACCTAACCGACTACAGAGAATATTATTCTTGGGCGAAACGAATTTTCCACGCTTAAATAATCTTTGACATCAAGATTGAAAATTATCTGCAAAAATCTTGTTTTTTTAGTAATTAGAAACTTTAGGCTATAAATACCCTTGTACCATATTTAATTTACGAGGTTAATTGCCATAAAAGTTGATTATGGTTATTCTTAAAATTGAAAAGGTTTTGGTAATCCTATTTACTTTAGTCATTTTTTTTTAGCCTGGACGAGAGCCTCCCCCATACAATGCCAACCATCCCGATCTTGGGCAGTCCGCATCCATCCCGTACCTGCCACCTTTTTTAAATCGTCGGTCCATCTTGTCCATTGATGGCCGATGGAGCCGACACGTGTTAGAGTGGAGACCACGCTTAGGCAAACGTAGTATAGGACGCCCTGTGACAAGATGGACCGACTTTAGTCACAAAATAAATAAATTAGTTTTTAGAAAAAAAAAATTTGGAGGCTTGCTGCGTAGTTGGCTTATTTAGATACCTGCACTGGAAAGCGAGACGGGAAGTGACACTATCTTGCCACGAGTATGGCGCCTCATCTGCACTCCACCGAAGCCCAGGATAAGGCGTCAACGCTATGCACTCCCGCCACTTTAAACATTGTTGGGTCTAGGGACCCCGGGAATCCCACTCGGTGTTGGGCCCTATTGTCGGAGTGTATTATGGGTAAGCGATCCGTGGGTACCGCTAGATTTTTAGTTAGTATACTAGGTGCCGGGAGCTCCACATACTTCGTGTGAGGGAAAGGTTTAATTGAGTTTTTTCAGCGAGATAAAAAAAAGTAGTTAACACATTCAGAAATTGAACAAAAATACTTCATATCATGTGCTCAAAAACACAATAACTAATGAAGTATTTTGCAAGTCCTTTGCGGTAGATTCCATAACACACACTTTCAAGTGAATACATCCCAAAAATCAGAACGCGAACGTCACCTTTAAACTTACTTCATAAAAATGCGTATGATATTTGAAAATTCTGATTAAGTTTTTTTTTAAAGTAAATTTCTGTTTAGTTTTGTTTTTTCAAGCCGAGATGGCCTAGTGGTTAGAACGCATGAATCTTAACCGGGCAAGCACCACTGAATTTTCATGTGCTTGATTTGTGTTTATAATTCATCTCGTGCTTAACGGACAAGGAAAACATCGTGGGGAAATCTGCATGTGTCTAATTTCATTGAAATTCTGCCACATGTGTATTCTACCAACCCGCATTGGAGCAGCGTGGTGGAATAAGCTCCAAACCTTCTCCTCAAAAAGGAAGAGGAGGCCTTAACCCAGCAGTGGCACATTAATAGGCTGTTACTGTACTGTACTGTACTTTGTTTTTTCTATATTTAAAAGGAAGTAATAATAATAAATAAATAAATTATTAAAATGAAGTATACATTTATATACTACACTAAGTGTGTCTCATGTAAAATATGTATATTGTTAATGTACCTTATGAATATATAATTACATTTACGTTACATAATGTAATTTATTATATTATATTTTAATTTATTGTACATTGGTCCAGGAGTTTATATAAAAGAAAAAAAAACACATATGAAGGCACAAGACGTGGTAAGATGTCATTAGCATTGCACGGTAGGCTGGCTAACTAAGTCAAGAAAACTGGTTTATTTTTCGCCCATAGAATCGGAATTGCGATTAAACAGGAACATGCTGGCAGCGTTCTTGTAGCATTTTCATGTAGTCATAATTTGAAGCAAATCTTTTTGATTTTATTGCCTCTACTGGTGAAAGGAGGGCTGGTTCATTTTTCACCTAGAGATTGGAATTTATAATATGACTCAAATTATTTTCCATTGCGATAAATACTTTTAATGAAGAATTTTCATGTTACGAGGGAATGTCAGCCGTTAATCGATTCACTTGCTGTTTAAGGCAAGTATTTCCAATAAAATGGAATAAAATATATGTATCTCGTACATTCAATTTCATCTGGAAGCAGTGACGTAATAGCAAATCACGAAAGCTACGTTCAACTTCTCTGAAATCCTCTTATAACTGGAAATTTTTAGCTCATTCATTTTTCACAGCATCAACTAAGTATCATAAAATATTAAAATAATTTTTGGCCGCAAAAAATTAATTACTACAATTTTGCCTTTAACATTAATGTTTAAATTCTTTTTATTTAAAGTAAAATTCGACTTCAAATCTTTGGAAGTAGGTGTATGTGAAAACTAAAGAATTTGGAATTTCTAGAATGTGGAAGAAAAGTTTATAAAGAAAATATATAAAATTATATCGCTATTTTATACGTATCAGTATATATACTATAAAGTATGAATACCTAATCAGTTATTTTTGGAATCGGGCTAGTCATGTTAAGAAAAACAAAACGTATCTGTGTGTATAGTGTTTATGTTTTGATACTTTTCTGACTTACAGTTTACATAGTGGTAAGGCTTTGTGTAAGCTCGTTTGCATAGGTTTTTTATACTATTTAAATGAAATGTTGTTGCGATATACCAGATTTTTTAAACGGCTATATAATAATGATGTTTGTCACGATTATTAAATAACTTTATCAAATGTTCGAACTGCTTCCGAACAATCTTATGTCCCAGACATGACATTTTATATTAAAACTTTTTCTCATCCGGATTTAAACTTTTCCTTTAGAAGCTTAGTCATATTATTATTTGGTCCTCGTTATTTTAGTAAGTATTTATCTACATATACAAATTTTATATAAAAATATAACTTTGTTTCTGTATTTAAGACTCGTGTCAATATAACCGATATGGCCCAGTGGTAAGAACGCGTGAATCTTAACTGATGATCGTGGGTTTAAGCACTACTGAATTTTCATTTGCTTATTTGTGATTATAATTCATCTCGTCGGAAATCTGCATGTGTCTAATTTCACTGAAATTCTGCCACATATGTATTCCACCAACCCGCATTGGAGCAGCGTGGTGGAATAAGCTCCAAACCTTCTTCTCAAAAAGGGAGAGGAGGCCTTAGCGCAGTAGTGGGACATTCACAGGCAATATGTTACAAAAATATATTTTTAATTATGAAATCATCTTATTTGTTACTTATTAAGTACATTTAGAGTAAAGCTATTACAATTTAGGTGAGTTCAAAACGTTGGTTTTCAAACAAGACTACAGCCACTTACATAATAATAAAAATTATTAATAATTATTTTAGGTAAAAGGCATTGAAACTTTTGTGTGATAAACACGCAGTTTTAAACAATTAAATAGTTATTAACAATTTTATATTTTAGTAATTGAGATTTAAAACTGTTGATTAACCTTTTATATAAAAAGGGAGCTTGTTAAACATGAATTGTTCTCTTTCTAGGTGATACTTTGCAAGCAAAATTTGTCCAAATTTTTTCCAGGACACGTAGATATACGTGTATATACATACACTATGACGTATACTATGACTATATACGTATGACGTACATATACATATACTATAATATGCTATATATACGTAATATATGTATTTCAAGCAATAATACACACACACAGACACTAAACGTATGTTTCCTCTTCCATACATATCTTTATACACATACCCGCACACAACAAGACATAGATAATATTATACAGCATTCCTCACTTTTATTAGCTATTTAATGTAACAATGTATTTCATTTTAAACATTAACTGTGTAGTGGAAAACGTCAATAAATATAACATATGTTTTAGCTGCGACTAGTCTTATTCGGTTTAAGTCATGTAAGTTATGTTTAACGTGACTTGGAACTTCATAATTTCAAATTTTATTTTCTTAATTAATCTAATATTTTCACATAGACGTGACGGCTACATATTTTTTAATTAAATTAATATGAACACCTCAAATGCGAACGTCACTTACATAACATTCCCGAGTTATTACAAACAAGAATCTGAGTAACAATATGGAACGAGAAAATTTACAGTAGATTTAACTTTGGGAACGATTTCTCGAGTTCCGGCTGTTTTTCAACGTATGGAGAGGAGAATGGGCTCATATTTTAGCCGGCGCTACTCCATTAGTGACGTAGGAACCCCAACCAATATGGCGTGGCAGGGCGAATCTACAGTGACAGGGGCATTCACCCCGCTTGCAACTAACCCTCGTTTTTGTTACAAAATCAATATAATTTGAGTAACAGTTCCTTTTGGCGTAAGATGCTGAAGGCTTAAAAGCTCAGTGAATAATCTTCTGGTAGCGAATTCAAAGGATGTTATTATCATGAATATACATTTGAAATATCTTTAAAAAATCTGTAATTTACTTATAAAGGTGCAATGTTTGAAATGTTTAAAAGTAATAAATAGTTTAATAAATTAAATTAGTTAAATTGAATAAATGTCTTAAATCGTAAAGGTAACGTTAAATTAAATAGAAACTGTGTGAAATACAAAAGATAAGTATTCTTATATTATTTTATTAAATTAAGTCATTATTCTATGATTTTCTATTCACAATTAATAACATATATATGCAAACATTTACGAGTAGTCTTCGTTGGCTTCACGCCAGACTAAATGAATTTTAATGCAAATCTCGACTTTGTACTTACGTATACTTCAAACTTTAAGTACTGCAACGATTTCAGCTAAAGTTCAATAACTTTGCTCACAATCGCAAGCTTTATGTATTCTTGCACCGAAATCTCTTAGTTCAACTTTTGCCATCACACACGTTTCGTGATATTCCTCGCTACAAACCTAATGTTAGAATGATATCTCACGAAGTTGCAAACTAACGTTCTAAGACACATCCCCCTCCTACATTTTTATTGCATTTTAAATCGTATGATGCTTCCGAATCGAAAACGTTTTTATTTGCAGCCCTCCGGGGAATATTTTCTGATTTTAGTAAATTGTTGTACTCATATTTGTACTTTATATTTGATATTTCTCACGTTTTATATTATTTGAATAAAATCAAAGCTCTACATTACAGTGGTTGTTACTTTTTTTTTAAACTTCAATTATATTGATTTCACGTTTGTAATGAGGATTAATTTCTAAAATTATTTGGAGAAATCAAGGAAGAATTTAAAAAGTGACAGCATCCTAACTACTATGATAAATGCGAAAGTGTTTGAGTTTGTTTGTTACGCTTTTACGTCTTAACTACTCAACCGATCATCATGAAATTTAGTAAACACGTTGTCAAGGGTATAAAAAAGGGCAAAGGTGCTTAACACCTGCCTTTCTCCAATAACACGTGGACGAAATTACGGACGGAAACTAGTTTTTAATAGTTTATTTGAAAAAATCCAACCTTATCATGAATGTTATCTGATCTATTAGTTTCTACAAAAGTAAGTAACACGTTATTTAATATTCCATTTATATTAAAAAAAAATCTAGAAATAAAATGATCGCCTTATATAATAACAATTATAATGTTGTGTATTTTCACCGGTATAAGGTTTTATTTTACTACGGCAGATTATTGACAGTAAAGCTATTGTTTTATATATAACATTGGTAAGCGTGCAAATGGGCCACCTAACGGTAAGTGGTCATCACCATCCATTGACACGTGTGCTGAAACAAATATTAATTATTTCATACATCGTTAAACCTTTGAAATATTTATATTATTACTATGAATGTTTATGTTTCGAACATATTAAATGTCAATCCTTAAGTTGGCTTACTAGAATTGTCACAAAAAAAGTCACATACAAGCTAATTGCTCCACGGTAAACGTACAGCCAGGTACATTTTTCATTTCATTATTAAGGATTCACTAAGGTAATTTATCACACTCATTAAAAATCTAACTGACGCACAAGACTGAACGATATTACTTACTGCGATACATCGTTACCGAACACCGCAATGTATCGTGTCCAGGTTTAATGCCTTCAAAGTAATTTTCCAATTTTCTTTTCAATTTGTAGCAAAAGGCTACAACTTGCAACTTGAGGAACTTTGCTTTGTAACCAACTTAACCACTGTAAGCTAATTTTGCTTAAGCGTGTTGTTTCTCAAACGATAATGCTCGGTCGTTATGAAATATTTGTAGCTATAGAAATATATATTGTTATATCTCATTATTTTTTAAATCGTTTTATTAGTTTTCTTATATATACATATAATGTTTATATAAGAACGAAAATACAATTGCACTTATTAAGATTTAGGTGTACATAACTACACAAATATCTTTGAAGCCACTATGTTAAATGCTTAAAATATACTTGCTGCTTTGCGTTTGTGGAAACTTATTGTAATAGCGTGTAGGTAGAAGATAGATAATTGCTTTCGTAAGTAATTTAGTAATCATATTAAAAACAAAAGTATTTGTTACAGAAAAAATAGCAGCTCGTGCAGGTCCCAGCGCTGAGCATAGCCTTGAGAGGAGTTAAGGAGAACGTTTGAAGTTTATTCTGCAATGATGCAACAGAGCGGGTTGGTTGGCAGATACATGCGGCAGAATTTAATCCAACGCGTAATACATTTCCTCGTACAATTATCGTCTGCTGACTGCGAGATGTATTATGAATACAAATTAAGTACTTGAACATTTCAACAGTATAAATTTAAATATATTTTTTTATTAAACTCAATATAAGATTAATACGTATTCGATTGTATTCGTGGCTAATCTCTTCGAAAAGAGTTTCATGAATTAATGCGTCTGTGTTTATTAATCGACAATATAAGTTTGATAATTGCATTAAAATTTCAATAATCAAAATAAAACTATTATTTTTTAAGAAAAAAGGAAGAAAGGAGGAGCCGGTAATATACAGGGTGACTGGTGAATTAGTATCAATATTTTAGGAGCATAATCGGTACATGATTCTCATTCGAATTATGTAAAAAAATAGGTACTTAATTTTTGACCAAATTTACAAAAAATTTACTTTAAATAAATAAAGTGTGGACATATTTCCGCGGCGCGTGCGGCGTGGTGTTTGCCACCCGCAACCCCTGCCCCGCGGCTAATTAGTATTAGTAGGTTAGTCGGGCGAGCGCCGCCGTAAGGTTCGTCCATCTTCCCGCGCGCGCGCCCCTAGCGATCGATCTTACGCGTATACCTAATGTTTCGTGTGTGAGTGTGACCCGTCATTAGTAATTAGGTATGGCTTATCAATACACAAATGCAGAATAATGTGAGTACTGTGAGTAGTAAAGTGACCCATTCGTGTTAAAGCGTGTGAAAGACAATATGCGTAAACGTGCCGAACTGTGTATCACACGAGCAGGAGCTCACTTTGAACATTTGTTAAGGTTAGTGTAGTTATGTAGGTAAATAGGTAGTTAAATGATTGACAATCGTTGTAAATAAGTATGATTCCATTTTTAAATACGCCGGAAATACCAAGATAGGTAAACAGTTAATTTTTGTCCCAAGTTCATATTATTTACCTAGTCAACAAATTTGTTGCTTAAACGAGTGAAATATTTTGGTATTTTTGCCTGTTCTAAGCCAGGTTTAAAGTATGAAGGGGGATTGGATCACGCTTGTTTATCAAAGGTAGCCTGCTACCCTGTTAACACGCGGCGGCGTTTGGACGTAGGTAAAGTACCGCGCGATAACTAAATGTACCTAACTGTGTTGTGTCGTCAGCGCAGCTAGGGTGTCCACATGACGCGTAATTAATAACATAACTTTTGGTTAACTTTACTTAGAAGTTTATTAATATTTATGTTATATGTATTTTTTTTTTGGTCATATATGGTCGTCAAATATCACGTCCTTAAGTATTGATACTAATTCACCAGTCATTGTTATAATATTTTAGTGACTGTGATGAATATAATCAATACCAGTAAAAGTAGACTTTAAAGTGTTAATTTTATCATTGTTTTCTTTTCGTGATTAACTTGTTAAATAATCTCAAAAAAAGAAATAAACAAATAATACGTTATTGGTCATGGCGGCCAAGAGAAGTGTACAAGTGTATGTTCCAACAATCTATTCTCTCACTAATCCGATAGGATGGAAAATCTGACACAATTGGTCTTTCCAATTGTGTCAGATTTTCCATCCTATTCAGGCTCAACCAATGGCTTTTCGTTCTTTTCAAGGCATGAGAGTGTAATCACTGACAATTATCAGACTCCGGACTGCTGTTGAAACTTTCTCGGCAGAAAACCCCAATAACTGTATCATGGCCCGTCCTGAAAACTCAGGTTCACGGAATTTGCTTTATAAGCGAGCTACTAAACTAGCGAAGCCGCAGAGATACTATACGAATAATTATTAATAAAAGTTAGTGAAATTTGTCTTTTGAAAATCTAGGATCAACTTTCTATAAATGAAAAATAAAAAAGATAAAGATATTAAATATGAGGTGGAAGGAAAAGAAGATGTTAAAATAGCCTTACTTTTTTTAATCAAAATTAAAGTCATAAATCTTTATTCAATATACAAGTTTTACACTTACTTATTGACTGTGAATAAGCATCAGACCTGAGAAGAACCGGCGAAAGAAACTCAGCGGGATTTTTTTTTAAATTCTTAAGCAATTTATAACCTGGGTCAGGTTATAAATTGCACGAGTAGCTCTTTTCTGCAGTACAAAAATCGTATTAATATCGGCTGTATTACCCAAGAATACCATAAGACATTGTACTGTGAAAATAACTAAAATACACTAGGCGAGCCGTGTCTACTATCAGTCATAATTCTTATTTTTTTTACTGTGGACTCTGGGAAGCTGAGTCCATTTGTCAATTTATTAATATGAGTGCCCCATTGACGCTTAGAATCTATGGTGATACCAAGAAATTCTGTTGCTTCTTTGCACAATGTTAAGCTAATTTTTACACAGTAGATATCTGAATTTAAGATCACAGATCTCACAGGTAGAATCTGCCCAGCAACACGAGTGATTACGAATATTTTAAAGTTGTAATGACATTAAAACCACCAGATTATTATATTTTGGCTAATTATTGTATTCCGCCATCTAGTTTACTACTTTGGGCTAATGCTTCTGACTTAAAAACATGTGTTTGTCACTATATTCTTCCTTAATAGCTATAATATATATAGTATGTCTCTAGTATTTTTTTATTTACATTTACCCTTCTCCCAATTAATATTATTAGTGTTGTATTTTCAAAATACACTGTCGACAATCAGTGACAATGAAAAATAAATATATCTTTCTAAGCAGATTTGACAACTGCGTGCCTTTTGGCGTTTCCTCTTTGTAACATACATACATTGATATTTTATATTCTTATTATTAATTACTTAGTGGTAGTGCTTTGACATCATAATATATATTCTACCGAAAAAAAGCAATATTAGTATCGTTGTTTCTATTTGAAGAGTGACTTATTAAGTGTAATTGATCAAAACAATTTCATGACTGTAAAGTTATTTATTGATTGTTTTAAATACTAAAACGCGTTTGTGTCTTTTTGAAATAGCCGTGAAATCCGGCAACGACGCTTACGATAACGAAGATTGATTAAATGTCGTATATGCTAGATATACTTACACATCTAAGCTGTTTCAACATTAGCGGAGGGCTCCTCTAAGCAAAAAGGTTAATATTTCAGAATTGATCAAACCTCCTCTATTTCAAGGCAATTTTTAATTTTGATCATAAAATACTCATAAGCTAAAACGTTAACTAAAGTTTAATGTTTCAAACAATATCAAAATATACTTGATTAAAATAAGCTCTTACAATTACTTATGAACCGTAACTTTCAGAATGAAATGAATTACTTTGTAATTTGTTTTGAGAAAAAAAGGAAACAATGGAGAAATTACTTAGTTTCTTGCCAGATTTTTTCGGTAAAATCTAAATTCCAGTATTGTTAAATAAAGACATAATTCTTATGAATTGACTTGAATAAAATAGATTTTAATCTAAGACAGAGTTAATTGATTGTATAACATAAATCTCTTCAACGTTTTTGTCTTCTTCTCTCAAATGTCAAATTACTGATACCAGAATAAGACAAATCGGTGTAATTGTTTCACGCGCTATTTAACCTTTCTTAGTAAGGTCGTAAATAGGCCGTCACAGATAAATTTTACGAGAACAAATATAAAACGTAAATCAAAATAAAGATAAAAATATAAAAAGACATAATATTAATATTCAATTCTGTATTTTATTTAATTTTATCATAATACTGTATCTAACATTATCTATACAATATAATATATATATAAAAGAAGTCATTGGATATTATATTTTATGTTATGAGTTTTTTTGCTACTAAGATTAGATTATAAATAGTTTGACATAATTCAACAATGAAGTCGTAACTCACTTTATGTGCATCTTTAATATATTTTAGTAACCCAGAGATGTATCCTAAATCCTTACTAATGTTATAGACGCGAATGTGAGTGAATTGTTTAAAAAATATATATGACACGTTGTAAGGGGAGTTGAAAAAGACACAAAAGACAAGAAAAATACTATTAGACATATATATATGTCGCAATCGTATTATCATTGGAACGCTAGCGCCCTCTGTCGGCGCTCGACGGAGTCAATGATTCACCGGCTGAGCGGCGCACACGACACTTCTTGTGCAGCAGCCGGCCAGTGCGGTCGAATATTGAAACCGACGCGCGTTCCTAGTTATTGTATTGCTAAGTGATTGGACATTATAAACGAGTTCATCAATTGACTGTGTTTCGTTGCTCCAACATTACCCATCGACGCCCGCAACTTGGAAGTTAGAACTATAGACCATACTGATGAAGCTGAGGCTCATCATCAGTCATATATAATAGTAACGATGATGTTCTCCTGACATTTTGAAGTAAAATATTACACTGATTTGAGACATTTTTACCGTTTCCTTTTGTTATGTCATTTAAGTTATATTGATTGATAATAAAATCATAGTAGGTACCATCAATATACTTTAAAAGAAAAACATTATTGTCTTATATATCATGGTAATAATGATCTCCTCTTGACCACTTTTGAGGAAGAGAAATATTATACTAGACTTGCATTTGCAAACATGCATATGAAAAAAACTTGTAAAATATTTGAGTCTGTGCATTTTTCCGTTTCCTTTCTGTAATATAATTTACGTTATATTAAATGATAATGTAATCATAAAAGATATCCTAAATATCCTATAAAAGATACACATTCTAGTCAAATATATAGTAGTGACAAAGATGTTTTTCTGACGGATTTTCTGCCACAACTGTTACCTACTGTGGCCTGCTAGGCCTCGGTGACTAGTTATCTACGAAGGAGTTCACGTAATTTACGAGTGTAAACAAACACAGGTGTACTCTCTATTCCCACACTCTCATAATCCGATACGATGGCAATCTGTCACGACTGAAGAGAGATCAGATTATATTTCAAGGCATAGAAAATTGGGAATGAAACACCGGAAGTGTTTGTTGTGAATTTTCTAAATCGGGCTGCTTACTCATATTCCATTGACGAAAAAATCTGTAACTTTTATTGCCCGGATTCAGGAATCTCATAATTTTTGCTACTAGACTTACGAAGCAATTACTTACGAAGCAGCAAGGACTTCAAATATTTTTTTCTGTTTCTGTTTATATTTATTAATTTATCAGTTTTTACTCAAATTAAACTCATTGATTTTATGTTCAATCATTTTAGTAGTTTAATTAGATTACAAATAAAAAAACGTTATAATTATATATTATTTCACTGTGTGGCTCTTATGAGTAATGCATGCTTTCGTTGATGCTTTTCAAGCATAAACTAATAATAATCGATACTTATGTATTATATGTAAGCAATGGCTAAACCTACGCGCAGTAGTAACTGACATAATTTGTATGTCAAAGATTCAATCACAGTTGTTATTCATCGTGCGCTTTAATATTTGAATGTAAAATAAAAAAATATAGACCAGGAAATATAGTCAGGAGTGTCTGTATTCGTGACTTCGACGCGAGGGCACTGCTCCGGCGCCATTGTCATTGGTCAGCGGCGTGTGGCGAGCAGCGGACCACGAAATCGTTCCCAGCCGCCACGTAGCGTCTCCGATACACCCGTTTTTACTTACCAACGACGACTACGACGGTAATTTATGGACTTTAAGCGACTGCTCTACTAATAAACTTATTTATTTTCTCCATCAAAATACACGTATTAATTATAATTATTATACACAACTAGCTTACTACTAACTAGATGTTCCAATTTCGTACGGGTAAAATAGGAATTTTATCCCAAACATTTTTAATCAATAAGACAAACATTCACCAATCGATCGATTAAAGTATAAAGTGTTAAAGGCATATAATTATATAATATGTATATGCATTAAGCAACACGCCCTGCTTTTAAGCTATATTTGAAAAAAATATGCAACACACTATACCATAATAATATGTTTGTTGCATATAATATGAAGTTTCTGAGTTGAAACAAAATAAACAAACAACAATATATATAAAAATAAATATGTATCAATTAGAACGACTTCCAAATGCAGTTTTAACAATATTTATTTATATACATCTATGCTAATAATTTTAGCATTTGATGAAATTAAAGCAATATGAGACGAAGTTAGGTAGTATGTATGTAAAAGAAAAATTATTTAACTATTGCAGTGATATTCAAATAAACTTTTAATAATATATTTTTATATAGTCGGTATAAAATAATACAGTATGGACTTAAGTTATTACGTATGTACAACAACAAATATTAAATTCACATATGCCGCACTAAGACTTGCAAATTTATGATGATCGTCAGAGACTTATCCACGCCGCGTTGACCGCCACAAAAATATTTTTTTGTTGCGCGAGTTATTATCCTACGATAACTCCTAAGATATTTTTTTAAATGATATGATAGTGTAACAGAAAAACATATTATAAATTAAATACTTCAAGATAATAAATATATTTATTTATACATATTCTATCACCACATCGGTTATACATTAGTAAGTAATTGATGGTTACTGACCAAGATACGATAATAAATAATAATTAAAAGCTAAAAATGGATATTGTGAGTTGTTATCCTTAGAATATAAATTGCATATCTATCTTCTAAGGATAACTACATATATCGCGAACGTTTCTTAGTCCTTTTTAATTTGCAGGTTTGTTGAATTGTTTTTTGACCAATACTCCGAAATATTCCAGCCGTTTTGTACACAATTATTACAAAGTATATTAATTACAAACCATCCTCGTTTAGTGCTCTTTCTATGTATAGTGAAATCTGTTGCGGGGCTTAAAAGAAGTTAGCGGAGATACAGATGGAGGCATTCAAAGACTTTGTTTTATACTATTTATGTATAGATAAAATGGCATAGGAAGGGAGACGGGAACCTAGGGGGAAAGAAATTCTTAAATTTATTTTAGTTGTTACTGTAATTGATTTAGTTGAAACAATTGAAAAATAAGACAATTGAACACAATTTCCTTTATTAAATTCATTTCTTTAGCAGCCTGTAGTTGTCAAAATAAACGACAGATAGGTATTTTCTGCTTGTATTTGTGAAAATAGAGCTGATTTCTCGACCGGTAATATTATAATATAAAAAAAATTTTGAATTATTAGCAGCCACTCGAAAGTTTAATTAGTAGAATTTTAGTATATTCGAAATACATAGATTTAGCTTGCCGTATTTTTTAGTTTGACCATTGGTATTACGATTTTTGCTTTTTGCATATCGTCGGCAACAGCTGTTAGCCGGTTCTAAAGCCTTTTATGTTTCCTATTAAAAAATATGTCAACAAAAAATATTTGTATCTGTGAACTATTGCATTCTCAACCTATATAACAATCTTGTTAGCTGAGGATTTTTTTATATACATCGGTTTATTTTACCTTTATTTTATTATTAAAGATGAACGATACAAGTGGCACTAAGGTCTAATACTAATGAGATATTCAGGATTATAACATTTGAGCTATTATTATACTAATTGCAGTGTGTAGTTATTGTTAAGGGGCTGGCCAGCACTTCGGTATATGATTTCCTGTTTCATAACGATAAGTATACAAGGGATTATAACGTTCTTTCAAACTTAAATGTAATCCGATGTGGTCCCGTAAATTGATATCCAGCTTTATAAAAAAATAGTCTCGAGTATAAAGCAATGATAGACTATGACTAAAAAAGACTGTTGACTGAAATATTCTACTGAGTTTCTTGTCGGTTCTGTTCCGTAAAATATGAGAGCCTGGTTGGAAATGGTTGAAACTGTCTGAGGTGTTATTTCCGAAACGGTGGTAGATTTATGACAATTATTCTAATATATAAAAATCTATTGAGTCTGTTTGTGGTCAAACTCCTCCGAAACGGCTCGACCGATTTTTATGAAATTTTATATGTATATTTGGGACATATGAGAATCGGTCATAAGTAATTAGGGGTTCCCAGATTTTTTTTCTATTTATTTGTCATTTTTTTATTTTGTATTTTACTTACATTTAGCATCAAAATATACATATAACCATAAATTTCCCTCACCCTCCTAACCTATCACCCCATTTTGTAATCATGATTTTAGTATTTTTGTAGGAACAATATCAAAATAATTACTTATAGTGAACCTCATCGAACTGTCGTCCACAGCAATTCACGAGAGGCTTCCGTCATTTTGAAATTCAAAAATTTGCAAAATATTTAACGATTTATTTAATTCATAAGAAATATAAAAGGTTGGTAAAATACTAAAAGATCAAATACATTATCGGTATAATGTTTTTATCAGGAAAAACAACAATTTGGTCTATTTGTATTTGTTACAGTGAAAAATGCCAGCAAGACGCAAGGGGCCCATTTGGGCCCCCTTGCGTCGTTGAACTAATAAAGCATCAAACATGCGTAATAATAGAGAAAGAATAGACGAACAAATCTAAAAAAATAACGAAAATGTGCATGTGAGCATGTCACCATTAAACATTGGTTTGCTCATCGGCACGTATCCAGTAGCAAGGCTGTTCCTGAAGTCCATTCGCACACGAAAAAATAGTTAGTTGCTAATAATTGAATCGTTTGAAACGATGCGACAGCGAAATAGCCAGCGCAAAGATTATGTTCCATTCTTATGTACTATGTTTATCCTATATTCTACCGCCAAACAGTAATATTTAGTATTGTTGTGTTCCGGCTTAAAGGGCGATGGAGCCAGTGTAACTACAGGCACATGGGACAATTTAATTCCCAAGGTTGGTGGTGCATTCGCGATGTAAGGAATGGTTATTTTTATAGTGCTAATGTATATGGGGGTGATCATTTACCAATATTATAAAGAAAACAAATAACCTTTTTCAAAAGTTCTGTCTCATAATGTGGGACGAATGTACGATGAGCCATCACTCACACACAAAATCCGTAGACATAACCGATGAAAACAATAATAAATAAACGCATGAAAAAATTCGCAGGGTGGCGCTTTATGCTTAAATGTATAATGACAATTAATAAGTCACAAGGCCAAACGATATCCGTTTGTGGCTTAGATTTGGCCACCACCACACCACGCGGACAAGTATACGTGGTATGTTCTTGGGTGTCCAAGCCATCGAGCTACAAAAATATCGTACACTCAATTGCTCTTAGAAATTAATTAACTACTTTAGGATAAAAATAAATTCCTTTTTTCACTTTAAATTTAACTTTTAATCATACAATGAATATGTCCATTACATTAATGAAATACATTGAATTGAGAAAATGGATAGTTGGTGTTTTTTAGTTTTTACCGGTTGTCGTCTACAGCGCTCCTTTCATTTTTCTGCCATAGATCCCATCACCACACAGTTACAATAAATTCGTTACTTTTTATTTAAAATCCAAAATATTCAGTAAATATAATTTATATGGCAGAACAACGTTTGCTGGGTCAGCTAATATTGAATACATTTTTTGACTTTTCACTTTGAAAGTAAAAATAGTTCACTAAACATTTAATTTTTTACACAACTCGCATTTTAATACAAATTGTTAACAACAAAATTAAATCACCAATACAATTAACGTTAGATAGAAGAACCTAAAATTGATCCTTGTGATTTTTTTTTCATTTATAGCCCAGATACACAAGAATATTTTTTATCCATAAATATTTCATTTACTTAAGGAAAACATTTATGAATTGGCACGTTTAACGTGCCATAACAACAACAAAAAAAATTATACTCTTTGAGAAAAAGCTACTGAACTGTTTCGTCTTTACCTTTGTATATATAGATTAAATATATTTTCCAATTATATAATATAATAGTAGTCCTAAAGTAGCTAAAGTCAGAGCTAGTGGATTTAAGAAATGGTTAATATTTCTTATATCGCCAACGTCTATGGGCAGTGGTGACCACCCACCATGAGGTGGCCCATTTGCTAATCGCCTGCATATTATATAAAAAAAAACAAACAGATACTATTTGGTACTTTTTTTACAAAAATTACAAGAAACATGGATGAGTTGAACCAGTGTTCAAGCACTAAAATTATTTAACATATAATATTCAAAAGGGTCGAGTATTCATTCTTGGATTATCCTATTATTAATCCTGAATTTTCTCGGTTAAAGAAAAAAAGGGATCATAACAAAATTTATTCAATATCGTATAAAGAGCACATTTTATCGACAGTACCTTAAACGTAAAGTGAACAGAAAAGTCGAGGGAAAGCTTAGAAAATAATTTTGAAGGGTGCCCGTCGAACAACTTACAGTTTCCTAGAAAAAGTTCGTAAAACATGAAATAAATTTTACGACCCGATAAAGGCCTTTCGAAGGATCTACGTAGTGAGGAACCGGTCTCGTAAATACATGTGTGCTTAAAATTATTGCGACATCATATTGAATGCTTGGATATGTGTCTTTCAATACAGTATCAAAAGTTCAGTTATTTTTACATACAATGTTGGAATGTCGATTGTCATATCAATATAGGCAAACGTCAACTTTTTTGTATTATCAAAGGTATAGCGATACCAGCCTTTTATCAGATTTTTATCGCGTTCGGTTGAATGGTATGTAAGTTTATCTAGGGAGGTTAAAATGGATACCGTGCAAATTAGATACTATAAAAGTTTTCTCCATAATAAATACATAATATATATGTAAAAAATATGACAACTTTCGTAGTAATCGTTCAAACAGTGCTAATTGTACATATTCGGAATACTTTTTAAAATAAAATATAAATTTATTCCAAATACTAAAGAACTACACTACTTTGTGATTGCCGTAAATCTGCCATCAGTTTGCAAAAGGAAATATAAGTCATGGAAAAGAACATAGGATTCTTCAACATATCGATTTACAACCTTTTCAAATCAAAAAGGTAACTAATAAAATTTAAGCTAGGTTCTTATTGAGTATAATTGAAATTGATAAAATTTGAAATTTGAAATTTTATTGAATGAAATTATGCTGATCATACTTAGGGAAGCTGTTTTAAAATGTATTAATTGTTATGGCAGTCAAATAGACGCTTAATATGTACGTTTGATACTTGCGTAAGATCATTTGTATCACATATCACAGGTTTCAATATTTACCTGTATCAACATACATATATCTAACTTTTAAACCACTTATGCAAGTTAAGCTATTAATTTAGTGGCGTTCGTTACAGGGCAGATTATTTACCTATTTATTAATATCATTATTTTTGTCAAAATATAATTAAACCTTTATTTATCCGAGAGTTCAACAGCACAAAAACCTATTTATTAAATAGGTATTATTCAGTATTATTGGTAAATAGTTAATATTGGTTTTGCGAAACAAATAAATTTATTTTGAATATAAAAATGTATATATATATATATATATATATATATATATATATATATATATATACATTTTTATATTCGTTATATAATAATTTTTATAAAGTCGTTATATAATACATAAATGTAGGTCATCGACCACGCAAGTATTAATGATTTTATAGTAGTGTGTGAATTTTATTAGTTGTTTTCTAAGCGCTTCAAGCTATTTTAATTAACAGTAGGTTAATTCTCGTATATTTTTCCCTCACTTTATTCGTTAATATCCACATGAGTACAGTCACCGTTTATAACAAGGTTTAACATATTGCTATATAATTGAAATGTACTCGTAAATATTTTAATTTTTTTTTGTCAAATTGTCATACAGAATTAGTATTAGACAAGAAATATACTATGATTTCAGTATAGATGTAATGCTCTGTTTATTTTTGGCAGAGACTTTTTTATAGTTATTTATATTTATATTTTTTATGTTATATATATTTTATGTTTATGTAATTAAACCGTATGGAATTGAATGCGGTTTGATAGTATGCTATGCACCGATGTCAGATATTGCTAGAGGTCAGATTTTAAAATATAGGCTTTATATTACCCGGAACTCATATTATTTAATGAACTTAATGCTAAATTAACAGATTTCGAGGAAACTGGCACCGCTCTTTACTTAACCAATTTTAAAAATTCTTTTACCTACAGAAAGCTAATTATCAGTGAGTAACATAAGTTATATTTTGTTTTATTTTTTAAATTAGTGTTCTACCAAAATTGCAATAATGTTACCCAAGATATATTTGTTTTCCTATAAAAAACATTATTTGGTGTGCGCTGCCAAGACAAATGTGCGCTACAAAAAAGTCCGTGAGGTTATATATTTAACTATTATATATTACATCATCATAACTATTTTTTGTTCAAATTAGTCAATAAAAAACAAGAGTAGAATCGAAAGATGATGACATTATATCATGATATTAATTAGCTTTATAATAAAGGTCGATAATAAAATTCATTTAGAAGTTAGGACTGGTATAAGAACGCAAAAAGTAATAAAAATGCTGCGTTGTGAGCGAACCACGAATAACGGAGTAGAATAGTACGTTTTTATTATTTTTGATTATTTAAAACTTTATAATGCTGTATAAGAATCACACAGTCACTTAGCATTTTACTGTATAGATGAATATTTAGATTGGGGAATGTTTATACCTTATTAATTAAAAAAGGCGCGGGATCAAATCCTTATTTTACCTGTACGAAGTGAAGGCGGACAGCTTGTTATAATGTATATTTATTATTCTATCTTTCCCACCGATTTCGGCACGGCGATCTGCTTCGACCGAAAAGAGTTCAGGCGGAGGAAAACAACAAGTTTAGATACTTTTCGAGGTGTAAATACTTCCAGACTTTGGACAGCTACTGAGAGTTTCGCGATTGAAAATCCAATAAAATTTTAATGAACCGACTCTTGGTTCGGTGTTTAAAGAAAAGAAAGTGCACCTGTATTTGCACATACCTGCATTATAATTTTCCTATAAAGTTGGATTCAGCGTTTCTTGAGATTGACAACCGCGGAACATATTTAGTGAGGTGGCCATTATTAGTATTATGATTATATAACACATATGATAGTACAAATATAATTATTTTGATATTTATATTTATTACATAGTCTAAAAACTTTTGATAAAATTGCATACGCATATATGTGTATGCCAGTGTAATGCGGAAACCATTCAAGTTTTAATTATATTTGGCACGATGATAACTTATTCTGGTTCAAATTATAGTAAACTTTTTACTCGGAAATCAAGTGACACAGTTATAAAATTTTATTCACTCGCAAATGAAGTTTGTTCGTTGATAAAATTATTTACTTTTCGCAAAAAGTATTCCTTTTACATACTAACTGCATGTAATAAATAAAGCAGTACCGTTTTTTTACATAAATAATATGATAGTCTTAAACTTTCAAGTCTTAAAATATTTATAATATAATTTGAGACGTGTTTGATTATTTTAGATTATTTATTTGTTGGATCTAAAGGTACTAAACTATATTTAAATGTTATTTATTTAGTATCTGCGAAAACTTTACTTGAAACGTTTCAAATACTAATATATAACATTTTGTATAAAACAATTATCGATACACCTGATATTTCGTTTCCTATTATTTCACACTCGTGTTAATGATACACGTTCATGCCTCAAGCTTCGGAACACACGCTTAACTAAATATCTAGGTGTAATGATCGATAGCTAACCCAGTTTCCATTATCTTATCTTCTCTATATCTCGACTATTTTATGATTACATTAGAGTCATTTTATTTTTAATTGAATGAAAACTTTAAGGCTTTGTGGCATGTTGAACAAAAAGTTATCTCTTTCTCATCAAATCGGTTTAGTCGCTCTCTGAGACTCAATTCTTGTACTGCATCACCTAATAGGGAGGTGTATATAAAAACAATTTATTAAATTAGTAGGAGCGCAAAGAGCACTTCTAAAGGTTAGCCTATTATTGCCGTTATTTCACTCAATTTTTTATCTCTATAAAAAAATGAAAGTCCTAACGGTTAGTTAGCTTTTCATTTTATATACAGTGATTAAACAACATTCGCTTGTAAAATATGATCCAACGTAAGGAGAGGAGGAGGAGTTTGCACTATAGCTTAATTCAAGACCAGTCTTGCGCATCGCTATTTCTGTTACCATTGGGCAAATCTTTACAATAAGTTAAATAAAGTCTTATAAAATATTCATTTTCGAAACCCAAATGAAAAAACTGTGTTTACCGATAGCTGGCAATTTGTTTACGATTTTATACTCTCTTATACGCTACGGCTCTCCTCTGTTATTATTATTGTTTCAACTTGTCGACGGCTTTTGCTTTTTCTGTTACGAACGGATCAGATTTCGCCTATTCGCTGATTTTCTGCTATTTCCATAAGATTCTGATTATTATTTGCGATTATATCATTAACTTACGACTTAGTGACTTTAGTTTAGTTAAGATGCATAAATACCGCTGGGCTAAATGCCGCCTCTCCCTTTTTTGAGGAGAAGGTTTGGAGTATATTCCACCACGCTGCTCCAGTGCGGGTTGGTGGAATACACATGTGGCAGAATTTCAGTGAAATTAGACACATGCAGGTTTCCTCTTGATGTTTTCCTTCACCGTAAAGCACGAGATGAATTATTATCCAACATATTAGTGTATCAACAGGATGCTAATATTCTGTCTCTCTTACAAAATTCGACGCATTCTTCTCGCAAAATGGAAAGCCTTGCAAAAGGTTAGATATTTATTTACTTTTTAAGAAGAATTCCCCGAGGATAGCAATGTAACGATTCACATCATAAAATAACCTTAATACTGTTTTTGCCATCACTTTGTTTCAGATTTTTAAATAGAAAAAATACAAGTTCTAATGACATTTAGACAGATTTTTAGTAGTGATTCTAGTGAGTAAAGCTACAATATAATTGAGTATATGACATGCTTGATCACTCGACTTTTCGGGTGGGTCAAACTTTTAGGGAGTTTTGCGTATTGTCATTTTATTGATAGTTTCTGTGAAATGTTCACAAAAAATGTAAGATGCATATTTACAGTGTATATACTATTTGTATTGCAGTGATATACTATTAGTATTGCAGTTTTGAAATAATTCGTGTATTATTAAATTGTAAACCGGTACGAAGCGCGCTAATAATTTTATGACTATCGATTTTCATTTAGCTCTTAAACGGGTCATTATAGCAGTGTGTTTTCGAGTAAAGCGCCAGAAAGGCAATATTGCTCTTTGTGCCACCATACCATAATATTAGAGTGATTAATGGTTTTAGCAATACACAAAGCAAGTTCTCTGTCAGGTAGCAAATATTTGATGTTCTGCTAACGTCACGGTTTAATCGTTTGATACTCTGATCACTTTTAATATCATTAACGAAAACATGTGAGATCATTATAAAAAACATTAAAAATCCAGTAGTGAAAATGATTTTATAAAACTTCAATTAAGTCATTATAAAAAAGGAACACTAAATGATTCGAATTGATGTAAATTATTCCACCAACGAAAATGGCAATTTTAAATTAGTGCGCGTCTTTCGTTTTTTCTACAACGCTGTTATAAAGGAATCTCTTAACTATATATTATCATAAATACTCATTCACTTATAAGTTACTTAGTATATCATCGATTAAATCCAAATATCCATAATAATATTTTACAGCGCCTGTCACCTTTTTAATAAAACATCATTACATACAATTGCTCTTAATATTACAATGTGGTACAATTTGGAAAATTGGAACATAAATTCATTAAAATAAAAAAGTGGGGAAATACATAAGCTTTTAACTGAATTGAATGTTTCGTGTGAATTTTCATTCAAAAAGATTTATATCTTTGCATGACTGCATTACTAAAATGTTTCTATTTATTTTGTTTAATATTTAGTAAATTTCATACTATATTTGTTCTACTATTATGTATATACCAAATATTTTTATGTTATATCTAATTATTAATAAGTCCACAATATAACTTTGTGGTTTTCTTTTTTGACACTAATGGTTTTATTATTGTAGTATTGTATTGGTGTTATAGTACGAGCCGCTTTGGTTCAAAAATATATAATTTGGTTTGAGAGGCTCCCGCTGTTCGATCAAAACGATTCCGCCGCTTTTACGCACGGAAGCGTCAGAGCTACTTCTCAGTCTCCTTACAAGGTAAAGCTCGTCTCATTGGGGAGTGAAAATAAGAGAGCGTCTGACAATGGCTGGAACTTTCTAGTTACTCAACTCGAGATTTCAAGATCTATAGTCTCGATAAGATAATAATATTAATTCAAAGCAAAGATTTATAACAGTGCATATAATATCACAAAATTTCGAAATCGAATATATTATGTCTAAAAAGATAACGAACAAATCAAAGACCGATTCTGTTAGAGGTTGCTAATCACGGCGTCACTTTAAGCCTCTCCTTGCCTTAAGTGATGCAAATGGGAAAACTTCGAGGTCGCAACCGACTTTGACTTCATCCAATGTCTTTGATCGACACTTCAAAGTCAAGCGTTGGTTTACTTGCTGAAGCAAATACAGCGCCACTAACTTGCAACCGTTTACAAAAGCTATTGATCGCGAAATTTGCATCGTCCGAACTTTTGGCAAGTATTACAAAACGATATTATAAAGTTTTTGCAACAGTAAAGTTGCGAACTGCTGCTAATATTTTTTTTTATAATAAAAAAAGTAAAATATTTATGTGCATGATAAATTTTTTTCAACCCATGATTAAAATATAATCTTTGAAGTGAACTTCTTGTTCATTTGTTTTAATTTACAAAAACAGCGCCCTTTCAATGTTAGTACAAGAACTGGGTTGATTACTGCGTAAAATATTTCTAA
This sequence comes from Nymphalis urticae, assembly GCA_905147175.2. Taxonomy (NCBI): domain Eukaryota; kingdom Metazoa; phylum Arthropoda; class Insecta; order Lepidoptera; family Nymphalidae; genus Nymphalis; species Nymphalis urticae. The sequence continues at coordinate 5,046,801 of LR989991.1, forward strand.
CAGAATATAAAATTTTCTTGTAGAAGAGATTCCATTCCAAGATCCGAAATCACTACGATAATGTATCTTTGATATTGCAGACGACCTTTTTCAAGATGAATCCGTTTTTTTATTCTGCTAGTCGTTTTTAAATGAATCACTTAACAAATACTCTGCATAGTTATATTTTAATATACGACAGCTTGCCAAATCCATGATTTTTTAAGGTTTTTATATCAATTGATATATTTTTTTAATAAATTATTTAATTATTAATTTGGTCAATTTTCTGGCAATGCAAGAAGTATTTTTTTTAAACTTTCACAATACTACTCATAATTAACCAATAGTATTATTTATTTTAGTATAGCAGCAATAAATGGTATACCTAATGATGTAAAATAGTCAATATCAATGATAGTTATTAACCATTTCCTCACTCCTTGCACCGTTAACGCCCTGTCAACCACAGGATCCAAGATGTATTCGCGTAAAAGTCTCACCAATCTCTCAAGAAGAATATTTGGAGCTCAGATTAAAATATTATATATGTCCCGCGAGAATTATTGTTGATTCTTTGTTAATTAATTATTTTAAAAATCATTATAATTTTAAATTATTTATAATAATTAATGAGATGAAATAATAATAATTTACGCATTTCAGTATTCGATAGGACAGACAACTTCTTTTAAGTTTAAAAACCTGTGTCAGAAAATCTGATGAAAAGAATTTTTATCAGAAGTTATTAAAATATAACTTCGCAATTTGTTTTGACTGACTGAAAGAATCGAAGCTAATTCGAAGAGTTCTCTTATTAGGTGAAGCCACACATCTGTTCGAATTCAGTACAAAAACTTCATTTCTTTAATAATTTACCTAATAATATATTCTAACCGGTTGGCGTGGTTGGTAGATATTTTCACGCCGAAGGTTGTGTGTTCGATTGACAACCAGGACAGACACTTGTGTGTATAAATATGTCTGTTTGTCCTGAGTCTGGGTGTAATATATAAGTATGTATCTACAAAAGAAAAGTAGTATATGTAGTACATCACTTGTCTGGTTTCCATAGTACAAGCTCTGCTTAGTTTGGGATCAGATGGCCGTGTGTGAATAATGTCCCAGGATATTATTATTATATATTTCTGTTAATAAACGATTTTTTTTAATATTTCCACGTAATAAACTTTTATATAAAATTGTACTTTTCCACTAAGTTTATCCAGTGTATAGAATTTCCTATTAAAAGTTGTTGAACATAGATTTTCCTTATCTAGTTGAAGCTCGTGATGTTTCAGAAACTCGTTAACAATAAAATGTCGGGTTTTCCTAATTTAAACTTATGGGTTAAGTTCAAATTACAAGTTCAATCTTCTGCTATTTAAAGATAGTTACTAGAATTAGGTTGATAAAGTGATTAACTACTCACAGTGATTAACTATTGTTCATCATATTAAATATTACGTGTCTATCGTTTTCATGCAGATTTCTCTTTTTACGAGTTCGTCGGATTCATATTTCCACCATTTCATTATTGGACTACCAGACGTCTAGAGGGTCTCCGTCGTTACGTCATTGATATCGCATTTATCCGTACGAAGCGCTCATTTTAGATGCGAATAGCCAAGGTGTGAAATGCTATTCCGGCGTCTGTATTTTCCGATCAATAAAAATACCTTAAGAGCAAGAGTAAAACGCAAGTAAGCGTGCTTCATATAAACTTATATCGTAATATTATAACCAATATATAATAATATATATATTATTGTTTGTATTTCAAGATTCGACTAATTTGACAGATTTAGGAAATTTAAACATTTTTAAAATTTTAATGGACTTGTAATATTTAGTGATGTTTTTTATTAATGATGTGATTACTTATATGTAATTAGTAGAACACTTATCGAATAACTTTTCAACCTGTGTTTGACTGTATATCTGATGTTGTATTGTTACTGTTGGTTGTCCTAAACAAATAAATAAATACTTTATAAAATTGTGTTTCAGTTCGTTAAGTAGTAGTAGTTGAGTATATTTTTACAGCACAATGCTGCATGACAATCTCCAAGAATTATTAATTATGAATTTACAAATTTTCATAGGCTTTATAATTATGTGATAAAAATATTTTGTTTTCTAATCAAAGTGGCCTCCAAACAACACTTGCATATTCCAAAATATGCAAGTGTTGTTTGGAGGATTTTTAAAATAATTAATTAACAATCATTTAAAAACGACTAGCAGAATAAAAAAACGGATTCATCTTGAAAAAGGTCGTCTGCAATATCAAAGATACATTATCGTAGTGATTTCGGATCTTGGAATGGAATCTCTTCTACAAGAAAATTTTATATTCTGTTAGAAATATTTTACGCAGTAATCAACCCAGTTCTTGTACTAACATTGAAAGGGCGCTGTTTTTGTAAATTATGCAAGTGTTGTTTGGAGGCCACATTACGCGACTCACTGTTTAAGACTAGAGAGAATTCAAAAACGTTTTCTTTACCATCTTACATTTTCTTTAGGTAAAGCCAAATTACTTCCTACCTACAATGTAAGACTAAAGTACTTCAAAATTATTTCCTTAAGTCAACGGCGTGACATGCTAGATTTAACGTTTTTATATAAAGTTCTAAATAGTTTATATGATAATTCTTTTCTTGTTTCTAGAATAAATTTAAATGTTCCTGCTAGATACCCACGAAAACCGATAGCGCCATTAGTAAGACCTTTTCGTAAAACCGTTTTAGGAAGTAACTCACCTGTGGTACGTTTTTGTAAAATCTTAAACGAGCACAGTGCCTCCCTAGATCCATTTGGTGACTCTTTATCTAAGTTCCGTAAGAAAATGTCAGAATTATTAGCCATTTGATTGTTATTGTTTCGTTATCTATTTTTTTAACTCTTTTTTTTTTTGCTTATTGTTTTTTATTAAGTATATTTTTTTTTGTAACTTTTCAATTAGCATAATATTTTTAAACTTGTAAATGTACATATTTTTATCGTGTAAGCGCCTTTTATATCCACTATCATTGCATGAGGTATTCTCCTTTATAGGTAATGCATTTAGTTTTAAGCTATATGTTGTTATTGTTACTAATATTGTGTTGATGTATTTACTCCTGGAGGATCTTAATAAATAAAAAAAAAAAAAAAAAGTAAATTTTTCAAATTAAGGAAATCGTATTATTATATACAACTAATTTTGTAAGTGTTTGCATAAATATCAAAAACTCATTAATTGTCTTTACCAAGAAAAATAATTTCTTATTTACTTTCCACTGTGTCGATATTAATTAAAATAATATAATATATATATATTAAAAAAATATATTAGTGTGTGTCTTTTTAAAATTATCTTTCGGTATTTTTTTCCGTATTCAGTATTCTTTCTTTATTGCTGGTACTTTAGTATACAATAAAGTATATTTATATATTATGTCACGTGTAACATGATACGTGGGTAAATTATTATTCACGGGTCGAATATAAATCCAAAAGTTAAATGACTCAACACGATGCATTTTTGCATTTTAACACGATTAAAGTTTATATGAGTAGATATTTGATTATTTTATAAATTTGATTCTTCACAACACCCTGTAAGTTCATATATATATGATATATGAATATATATAAATTGTCAGAGATTAGGACTAAATATATAAGAAAATTACATTTTGCGTTAGATGACGAAGTACGCTTACTACTTTTATTTGTGTAGTATACACGTTGAAACGAAATATGATATTCATAAAACCATATTTTTTTTGCTTTTTAAATACTGGCAGCTCAAATACTCGGGATCGTTAGACAAAAAATAATAATTAAAGCTAGAAAAATATATTATTTTTCGTGAAAGCATTGTCGACTTATTTAGAACCACAAAATTAATACACCTTATGTTGTTATTCACATTTGATGTACACATGATCAAGTATATAGATATATTACATATGTAAGTTGTGGTCATATAATTAAGAACGATTATTTAAGGGGAAGACTTTTTCAAACTAACTAGCATTACTAATCGCATGTATGTTTTTGTATTTCTCTCGGTATTATAAAACTTTTCCATACTAGCGGTACATTCGTTGATATACATGATTAGCTAAAAAATAAATAGATAAACTTTATAAATTAGATCTGAACCTAGTATTACTTACTACTTACTGGCTGGTTACATAATTATGAATGCTGAATAGTTTATTTTTTTATTCAAATTTAAAAAGATGACATTCTGTGGCTCTTTGTGACTACTAATAATTCAAAGGAATCAATTATTATAAATATTTTTAGAAAAAATATCGTAAATTGAATTCTGTATATGAAATTTATAGAGACTTATTAACTGTTCCTATTTATATTTACTTTTATTTGATAACTGGATGGCTCACAACGACAATGATAAATAATTACAATTTTACCATTTATGACGTATGAGATTCTAATCAAATCAAATCAACGGTGAATGAAAAATTAATATAATCAGAGTTTTCGTATTACGACGGAGGGACTTCAAGGTAAGCATTTCTAAGCACATCCCCACACGATATCTAAAAATAAGGCTGATTTATAATTTTTATTTCGGTTCCCTCGTATTTCGAAATAACTGTATAGCGACAGTCACATCTCAGTCTACAATACAAATAAACATAATTAAAAAAAAAACTTAAAAGAAAAGAGTAGAAAGTAAAATAAATAAATATTTATTTGATATAAAACTAAAACGTAAAGCTTAAATAACTTACAAATACCTGCACATATGTATATTTGCAGTAGTTTTGTAAAAATGCACGCATACGCCACAGAACAAGCCACTGAAATGAAGTATAAATTGAAAGTTGGGAGTATATACGTTGCTTCGGGTGTAAATTGCGCTTTAAATGGATTGTCAACTTAATGGACGGGTGATGGATGAAGTATTTCGTACACACTATTTCAATCTACGCCGCTAACGAGTCCCCATCGATCTGCAAAATTTTCCATTTCGAAATTACTAAATGTATCATTTCGCCCAGTAGTCTTGTTGCTTAGGAGAGCTGTTTTTTGATTTAGTGGCTAGTTTATAAGACTTGAGATTCCAAAGTCCTGTTTTCAAATTCGGTTCAGGACAATAAGACGTTTTGGACTTCTTTATCCAGAAATTCTCAGTAACATCCTGAAGTGTAAAGTTTACAGTGCTCAAACGCTTTCGTAACTCAAAAAAAGTCATAAAACCTACCTGTGTTTGCCTGTCTGTCTGTGTCTAGCCTAGTTTTGATTACAGATCTATCGAAATATGATGTTCTGGACATGGAAATCGGGTTGTGTTGGTACTTTATATCTACTACAAAGTAACTCTTTGAGCTGGTTAATGAAGCTGAAATTCGTTTAGGAATTCTAATAAGGTCAATAACGCTTGTACGACTTACTTGAATGTTGAAATACCTGAGCAGATAATATATGTTAGTAAAAGTATATTTTATAGTATACTAGCTGACCCAGCAAACGTTGTTCTGCTATATAAATCATATCTAATGAATATTTTGCATTTTAAATAAAAAGCAACGAATTTATTGTAACTGTGTGGGGATGAGATCTATGACATAAAAAGAAAAGTTGTAGACGACAACCGCCGATACAAAAAAACACAAACCATTTATTTTCTCTTTTAAAAAAGATGGTCCGTTATTTGTTTTCTTTATAATATTGGTAAATGGTCACCCCCAACCATAAATATATTCGCACTATAAAAATATTACCCACTCTTTACATCGCGAATGCGCCAACAACTTGGGAACTAAATTGTCCCATGTGCCTGTAGTTACACTGGCTCCATCGCCCTTTAAGCCGAAACACAACAACTAAATATTGCTGTTTGGCGGTAGAATATAGGATAAACGTAGTACGTTACGTACGTACGTTAGTAGTAGTACGAAAGGAACATAATCTTTGCGCTGGCTATTTCGCTGTCGCATCGTTGGCCATCACCATACTTTTTCTTCTTGCGCGAAAATCCTTTTATAATTCCAGTGAGGCAAGCGCGTCTTTTTATTGCCTTTCAATCGATTCAATTATTAGCAAAATAAAGTTTCTATTAAATCAGACAAATTGAATTACTGCTAAATATTTTTTGAAATATAATTTAATATTTTACACAACTCGAGATGATTTATTTCACACAAACTATACAAACAAACATAGTCTGTTCAAAGATGGCGCTGCTAACAGAATTCAATTGGAATTAAGTTTTACTTATTGCATTAAATAATTAAATTTGATTCATAATAATGATATTATTTCTAAAGGATTTTATTTTGAATATTGCCAAAGTAATTTAAACCCTTTAACAATAAATTAAACATCAAAAATTAAATATTGTTATAATTGCTTGATAAATAATGGTCATTGATTTTCTTTTTTTTTCTTTTAATAGTTTTTTTGACGTTGAGAATATGATTATACTATCATTTCTCTGATTATACGGTCAATAGTAAACACTCGATTCATGTGTATATTGAATGTATGTAATGTATGTATACTTGAATTAATTTACATAATTTATTAACTTATTTTTCAAGATTGCATTATTTACACTTGCTACAATTTCGGTTTTTTGACTTTCCTCCATAAAATTGCGATGAAGACACGATATAAGTCCCATGTAAATTAAAACGATAACAAAAAAACAATGTACGGTTGTGGAAGAAAAGACCCGGGGAGGAACAAAGTCCTATGCGATAATTTTTCATGTGCGAATGGACTTCAGGAACAGCCTTGCTACTGGATACGTGCCGATGAGCAAACCGTTCAACGATGACATGTTCACACGCACATTTTCGTTATTTTGTTGAATTTGTTCGTCTGTTCTCTGTGCGCTATTATTACGCATGCTTGATCCTTTATTAGTTCGACGGCCAACACACACACACACACACACACACACACACACACACACACACACACACAAATAGACCAAATTGTTGTATATACTGATAAAAACGGTATACCGATAATGTTTTTGATCTTTTAGTATTTTACCAACCTTTTCAATATCATAAAACACGTTTATATTTCTTATGAATTAAATAAATCATTAAATATTTTGCAAATTTTTAAATGTCAAAATGATGCGACGCTTCTCGTGAATGACGTGGACGAAAATTCGATGAGGTTTACTATAAGTAATTATTTTGATATTGTTCATACAAAAATACTAAAATCGTGATAACAAAATGGGATGATGGGTTAGGAGGGTGAAAATTTGGGGTTACATGTATTTTTTGACGCTAAATCTAAATAAAATACAAAATAAAAAAATAGAAAAAAAAACTAGATAAGGCCTTAACACCTAGCGATACGAAATATACTTTACGACCGATTCTCATACCTCCCAAATATACATAACAAATTTCATAAAAATCGGTCTAGTCGTTTCGGAGGTGGACCAGAAACACCGTGACACGAGATTTTTATATATTATATTAAAAACGCACTCGTTGCTTCGAAATTTTCATTAATAAATTGCTGTAACTGTATTACGGACGTAACTAGAGTTCCGGCTTCGAAATAATTATATTTTATATCAGTATAGCTTATTTTTTATGCTATTTATTTTGTAAAACTATGTTGTATAGATATATTGAAATGCTTAACTTGATTCATGCTTGCGATGTGATTTGATTACGAAATAAAAATATATAAAAATTGATTAAATGTTAGAACCAATTTGTAACGTTGTTTTAATAACACAGTCATGGTTTATTTATATTTATAAAGTACACTTAAAATGTGCATATTAAAACATATAATAAGAGAAGAAATGTAACGTAAGCCGTAATGCTACCAGAGTACATAATTGCATCAGTAAGGTTTTAGTATGTTTAGTTTTTAGTGATATTTAAATATAATCTAACAATTAACCTTTTTGAGGAGAAAGTTTGGAGCTTATTCCGCCACGCTGCTCCAATGCGGGTTGGTGGAATACACATGTGATAGAATTTCAGTGAAATTAGACATATGCAGATTAATTTCCTCACGATGTTTTCCTTCACCGTAAAGCACGAGATGAATGTATGAATGAATATAATCACAATTTAAGCACATGAAAATTCAGTGGTACTTGCCCGGGTTTGAACCCACGATCATCGGTTAAGATTCACGTGTTCTTACCACTGGGCAATCTCGACTTTTCTTAAAAAAAGGGAGAGGAGGCCTTTAGCCCTGCAGTGGGACATTCACAGGCTGTTACGATTACAATTAACGTAAACAAAAAATAGAGAAATATACACACATATCTTATAACTTATACTCAATATATTTATGAGTACACGGATATCACAAATATCACAATATTTTAATAACACAGGTGGTTCGTGAAAGATATCAATGTCAGGTATTCTTTTACATGAATAAATGTATTTAGCATATTATTTTTATAATACTTTGGTTAATAATTATAAATACTATATTGAAATAGACTAAGTACTTCCAAAAGCCTAGTGGCTACAATACCTGAATCTCAACCGAGACGTGCTGGTTCAAATCCATGGTATGTATAATTAATTTCATAAGGTGATGAAGGAGAACATCGTGAGGAAACCTACATGTATCGAATGAAATTCTGCCACATAAGCAACGAATTCGCGTTGGAGCAGCGTAGTGGAATATGCTCCAAGACCTTAGTTCAGCTGTGGAACGTTTAAAGGATCTTACTTTCCTTAAATAAAAATATAATATGATGATAAAATCATGAGAAAGATAATCCATCGCGTGTAAAATAACCGGATGGAACACTTAACCACAGTCCGTAACCGGATGCGACCCTCCAACGTGCTTCTTCCTGTGAAAGCCTGCGACAGAATCTTAAGAAATTTCAGTTTCTGCTTCAATTATTCTATAAGATTTCAATTTCAAAAACTAAGTAACGACTATTAGCTTTTAAATATTACTAGCCTTTATAGGTAAGTTTTGCATTTTGTTATTTCATTATTTTTCATCTTACTAAAATACGTCTTTTTACAATTTCAACGTCATCTGTGTGGACAAAGAGTCTTGTAACTGAATAATAAAATTAATAGTTCAATTCAACCGACAAAATTTCAATTTTTAAATAATAATCATTCAACCGACTGAGATAAGATTTTGCTAATCCTTTCTGTTGCTTGTGTGTACTTATTAGTATACTTTAGTTATAATATATTGAAATATATAACCATTTTCAATTTTTGTGGTTATTTTAATTAGATATTCACCATACTATGCACGGTTATGCTACTAGTCCTACCACCAAGCCTGTTTTTATTATTAATTAATAAAATACCCATACAATGTAAAAGCTAGTTCTATAGATACTAAATCTATCGAAAGGAATGGTTTACCCTTATGGGAAAAATGTTCAATATTAACAGATTAACTCAGTCGGGGCTCTTGCTTTATAATATAAATTCCAATATCCTGCTTCGTACTCTCATAATTCTGTAAAGAAATGGCTCTCACTAGAAAATTTGAGATGTATTGATAATAAACATATTGACTGTCTGAAATTATGTTTTTATTTGAAAGGTTTTTACCTTATTAGCGGTTTTAGGGAATTAAATAATGTCACGGTATTTACTTTTAAAATGCTTGAGAGAAACTAATTATTTTATTATAACTGTATCCATTTAAGCAATTGGCATGCTTGGCAGCTCAGGCGGCAGGACAATTTTCTTACTTAATCGAAAAATACCGTTATATAACTTGATCATTTGTATTAAACAGTCGTGGCTTTATTAATAAAAGTTGCTTAGCAGTGATAAGTTAAACAATCTTTGTCTTCTTCTTTCGAATGTCAAATCAATAATATCAGAAAGAGTGAAATCAATGTTTAACTAAACAGCCGCTAAGTAACGTTTATGAGTAAAGTGGATTTTTTTTTTGTGAAAAGTTTTTTTCTTAATCTAACTAATATAATTTGTAAATATTCTAAAAGTAAAGTATGGATTCGGAGAGCAGAGGACACTAAAGGTTGGCGTGAAACATAATAAATCTATACCAAGCAGTGGGCGTCTTCTGGTTGAAATGACCATGATGATTTATATTTGCATTTGTAATTATTCTGGTTATTTTATTATATAGCACATTGCATTTTTCACAATTATTGCTGGATGATACCGCCTATTTGCTTCTCTCTAAAGATTGCACACTTTGCGACATTCTTTCTTTCTTTTGCTCATACTCGTACTCTTTAGTAAAGTATTTATGTTATCATCACGTATAGTTGTGTACGTATATAACAATAATTAAATATACATATTGCCTTTATAAAATTTACTTTTTCATGTTCAAGAATGTTGATGGTTCATGAAAAAGATAAGTTGTATATCATTTTGGATATACAACTTTTCTTTTTACTTTAGGATATAAGGGGAGTCGACAACGACCTTAGGCTCCCTACCGTCAAACTCACCTGCCTGTGGTGCATCCTGCTGATCAACGAACGAGGCTCTGGCGACCGATATCGTGGCGGTATAACCACGCAAATACTGGAATCCAAAAATGTAAATCCTGATAGCGGGCAGCAGCGCTATCAGCGAAAGATTTCCAGCTACTGCGGTCACCAACCCGCCTGCCAAGCGTGGTGGCTAAGGCAACAAACCCCCCAAATGAGCGACAACACCAATGCACGGCCCCCAATTCCCGGTAGTCACACTATACCTGGCCACGGTACCAGCCATGGTAACGGTGTGACGGGGGGGTGCTAAGAATCCCCGGGCTACGGCAGGGTACCACAAACGGCGACTGTTTCTGGCCACGTACAATGGACGTTCTCTGCGGCTGGACGAACATTTTACAGAATTGGAAGTAGAGTTAAGTTGTATTAACTGGCATATTGTGGGTCTATCGGAAATCTGAAGACAGGGCGAGGACACGATGACACTGGATGCTGGTCACTTACTCTACTTCCGGGGAGGACACCAACCATCCCAAGGTGGCGTCGGCTTTTTGATCCACAAGTCACTCAGAAGCAATGTTGTAGAGATTGGCAGTGTGTCAGCGAGGGTGGCATACCTTGTCTTAAAGATAACCGAGAGGTATGCCTTGAAGGTTATACAAGTGTATGCCCCAACGTCTACATACATTAACGAAGAAGTCGAAGCCATGTACGAAGACATAGTAAAAGCTATGTCTCGTACCAGTTCCTTCTACACAGTTGTTATGGGTGACTTCAATGCCAAAGTGGGAGTACAAGAAGATGGTGAATCGAGGGTAGGAAAATTCGGCTATGGGAACAGGAACCATCGGGGACAAATGCTGGTAAACTTCCTAGAGGCTCAGGGTTTATTTCTGATGAACTCATTTTTCCAGAAAAGCCCCAAAAGAAGTGGACCTGGCGAAGCCCCTATAGCGTAACAATGAATGAGATCGACTTCATTCTATCCAATAAGCACCAAATATTCAGGGACGTCTCCGTGATCAACAGGGTCAACACTGGAAGTGATCACCGCCTGGTAAGAGGCAGCCTGAATATTAACACTAAAATCGAACGATCGCGGCTAATGAAGTCGACTCTTAGACCAACCTTGCCCCAGGTCGAAGCTGGTTGCGAAAGCTTCCAGCTGGAACTATAGAACCGATTTGCCATGTTGGAAACCGAGCAGGACATTGACGACGCCACCAACAGTTTGGTGCGTGTCATTCGCGAGGTGGGTCAAAATCACTTTCGACAAAGGAGCAATGGATGTAAGTCGAAGCTCTCAGGCGAGACTCTGGACGAGATGACGAGAAGACGTGAACAGCAGAATATGACGCCATCTGAGTGTCAGGCACTTAACAGGAAGGTTAAAAAACTAATAAGGCGTGACACAAGACGAGCGAATACCCGGAATATTGAAGATGCTATAGCACTCAATAGGGGCTCAAAGGTTCTTGCAAAGTCGCAACCTCCTGTTGTCACCTGACAAAACTCAGAACAACACAAGGCACAACCGTCACCTCAAAACCAGAGATTCTAGCTGAAGTCGAAAAGTTCTATGACAATCTATACTCATCACAAGTACCTCCACCTGACTCCCACAGCGCGGATGACCCAAGAGCCAGACTGACACGCCATCTATCTGACGAGCTTCCCGACATCGACTTGGGCGAGATTAGGATTGCTCTCGAACAACTTGGAAATAACAAGGCTCCAGGGGAGGACGGAATTACCTCAGAATTACTTAAAGTGGGAGGAATACCAGTTCTGAGAGAACTGGTAAAGATCTTTAATTCCGTCCTCCATAATGGTATTACACCAAAGGCATGGAGCAGAGGTGTGGTGGTGCTGTTTTTTAAGAAGGGTGATAAAGCTCTTCTGAAAAACTATCGCCCCATTTCACTTTTAAGTCACGTATATAAATTGTTCTCGAGGGTAATCAGGAATCGTCTCGCCCAAAAATTCGATGAATTCCAACCCGTTGAACAGGCAGGGTTTCGAAAAGGCTTCAGTACCGTAGAGCACATACATACACTTAGGCAAATGATACAGAAGACCGAGGAATATAATTAGCCTCTATGCCTAGCGTTTGTGGACTACGAAAAAGCCCTCGATACCATCGAGACCTGGGCTGTTCTGGAATCGATGCAGAGATGCCTAATAGACTTTCGGTATGTCCAGGTGTTAAAGTGTTTGTGCGAAGCCGCAACCATGACCGTCCAAGTACAAGATCAGAGCACAAGACCAATCCAATTGCATCGCGGGGTAAGACATGGGGATGTAATCTCCCCGAAACTTTTTACCAATGCATTGGAGGACGTCTTCAAGACGCTCGATTGGAACGGACGCGGCATTAATATAAATGGCCTACACATTACACATCTGCGTTTCATTTCGGGAGGTTGCGTCATATTTTTGAATCGTCGATCCCACAGTCACTTAAGACCAGGGTATATAATCAGTGCGTCCTGCCTGTTATGACTTACGGCGCCGAAACGTGGACACTCACCGTAGGACTGGTCCACAAATTTAAGGTCGCTCAGCGAGCTATGGAACGTGCGATGCTTGGGGTTTCTCTGGCAGATAGAATCCGAAATGAGGACATTCGCCAGAAAACTAAAGTCACCGACATCGCGCGTAGAATTAGCACGCTGAAGTGGAAGTGGGCTGATCATGTCTCCAGACGCATCGATGGCCGATGGAGCCGACACGTGTTAGAGTGGAGACCACGCTTAGGCAAACGTAGTGTAGGACGCCCTGCGGCAAGGTGGACCGACGATTTGAAAAAGGTGGCAGGTACGGGATGGATGCGGACTGCCCAAGATCGGGATGGTTGGCGTTCTATGGGGGAGGCTTTCGTCCAGCAGTGGACGGCGGTAAGCTGATATAATAAAAAAAAAATATCATTTTGACTGTAAATGCACTAAAATTTTCGTAAAAGACTTATATTTTTTAATAAATTACATGAAGGCTTTAAGTATATACAAATAAAAAAAATAAAAAATGCTAATGTATAAATAATGACAGCGTGGAATGGTGGTTAGAATATTAGCAGCATTTGAATAGCAATTCCGTTCCATCCAGCGAAAAATTACCATTTTTTATTTAAAAAAATGGTAAATAAGGTATGTAGTTTATATAATTTATGTAGATCTTTCGAACATGATACTTAAAGGAGACAAATCTTCTGATTTCCTCCTAATTTCATCATTTTGTTTTTTCATACTTAAACGGATCCAGACAGCGGTGATCTTTCGTCTGTCCGTTTTTTTTCGATTTGGGTCCGATCTTTTTGGGTACAAAAACATGCTCGAAGCAAACACTTTTTAGTTTATAAAGATAATGAAAATTTCTCATATACCTACATTAATAATTCCATTGTATGCAAACATTAAAAATATAGGTTTTACTATTCTAGGTAAATAGGTAGCTTTTTAATGTTGGTAATTTAAAGACCAGAATTGCAGCTGCATTAGTCATTCAATAACGTATTAGAAAAAGTTCGTGACGGCTTAAAAAATATTTAGTTTTTATAATTTTACTTATTAATTATTATATTTATTTCCTACAAAATATCTCTTGATGTATTTCTTATATGATTTATATATTACTAGCTGCTCCCCGCAGTTTATATTGCGGAATATTGTTTATGGGCTTAATAAATGGGCTATCGAACATAAAAAGTATTTTCAAATCAGACCAGTAAATCGGATCAGCGCTTTCACGCTTTCAATTAACAAACTCTACAGTTTTTAATAATTTTTAACAATAATAACTTATTACTAATACTAAAGATCAAAATTTGTTTAATATATTAATATATCTCTTGTCAATGGTGGTACTGGTACTGGTGGTAAGGCTTGGTGCAAGCTCGTCTGGGTAGGTACCACCCAATTATTTAATATTTATAGTTTGCTGCATTCTTAAGAATTGTATACGTGTAGCTCAATTAGAATAAGAAAGTTACTCGGTACATGTTCCCATTTATTTCAGAATTTTCAGGACGTGTCGGTTTGAAAGTAGAACACTTGGATTTGTTGACTCGCAACAGCGCCATTAGACTCGGAGCCCCTTATTATCCGCGGTCCATTTACCTGTGTTTAAATTTTAAATGTTAAATAATCAACGTATATAACAATTTTATATATACAATAAAAAGGGTAATATTAAATTTTAAAGCTAGTAAAAACTTAATGTAATATATTTTCCGTGACATTCAACATTTACTGTATTAATAATAATGGCCTCCAGACTGATTTCAGCCACGGCGGCGAATTTAAAGGAAGGTTAGCCAACTGCACAGGAGATATTATAGTTCACAGGTGTGTTTGCAAACACAGGTGCACTCTCTATTCCTACGTCCTCCTCACTTCCGACTTCTAGACTCCGAGCTGCTACTGAGAATTTTTATGACAGAAAAACCCAATAAATTGAACTGAATTGAAGGAATTGAACCCAGGACCTGCGGTCTGCGGCCTTACATTTAGCCACTAGGCCAATGAGGCAGTGTATAACAGATATTTTATATTTTTATTAAAAAGAAACTCGAAACTCGCAGAAAACGGTCGCGAAATATCAGAAAGTGATTTTTTTATTTTTTATTTAGTCCACAAAACTGACTACAATTATACAATCAACAATGATATACAGTAATACCGAATACCGAAAATATTTACAATTGAGTGTTTTCGATGTGGACATTACATTCTTATATTTCAAGAACACACGCATCAAAATATTATATCAACATGAGTTCTTACAGATGAGCACTGCTGGTCCTCAAATTACGTTATCAGTGTAAATATTTTGGAATGCTGTTGAAAATTGATGAAATTCATTTAATACTAATTTAAAAAAAAAACACACACGTGATGTCACCCTCGTTTGTCAACACCAATTATGTTTTATGTACGTTAAAATGAATCAATTGGCGATTAAAACTGTTACAAATAACAAATAAAATAAAATATCAAAACTGCACTTTATTTATTTTTCTAGTTAACTTCGGAAATCCGTATTAACGATCAGAAATATTGTTTTCACATTAATAAATATAAATTCGATAACTTTGTATGAAAAATTGCAATTGTATATTTGATGAGGTTAGATTGAAAATATATTATTTTTTTTGAAAACAGGTACGTATTTTATTGTATTCAATATATTCTAGAACTAAAACTAAAATAAAAACAAACTATACATTACAATACATACATTAAAAAAAAACCAAGACGGCCTAGTGGTAAGAACGCGTGAATCTTAACCGATGATCGTGCGTTCAAACCCGGGCAAGCACCACTGAATTTTCATGTGGTTAATTTGTGATTATAATTCATCTCGTGCTTTACGGTGAAGGAAAACATCGTGAGAAAACCTGTATGTGTCTAATTTCATTGAAATTCTGCCACATGTATATTCCACCAAACCGCATTGGAGCAGCTTGGTGGAATAAGCTCCAAACCTTCTCCTCAAAAAGGGAGAAGAGGCCTATAGCCCAGCAGTGGGACATTCACAGGCTGTTACGGTACGGTATACATTACAAAGAAAAATGACCAAAAATGTATGGACCTTGGTGCAAATAATAATAGAAGTTGCTCAAAAAAATCTCATAGATGGTGCTGTTTACATTTTAAAGATTTGTCTCAATTTATCTCAACCGATTGCAACTAATGTCATATAATAATAACAAAACAATATTTAGCTTTGTTTCATCGAAAACAGAAGTCGAAAAAAATGTAGTCTGAATCGAATTGAAAAAAATAAAATAGAAAGAAATACAAAGTTAAACCGAAATTAGAAATGAGAAGAGGGTGATTCTATTGCTAGGTCACTTATACTAGAGCAAAATGTAATTATTTATCTATACTAATATTATATAGAGGTAAAATTAGATTTTTTGAATGTTTGTTTCTACAGATTTTTAAAAATCTTTTACCTACAGAAAATAATCAGTAAGTAACATAAGATATATTTTATTTATATCCCTACGACAAATGCAATTGTAACCCAAGGTATATTTCTAAATATTTATATTATAAAAGTCATTATTTGGCGTGCGCAGTGCACGCCAAACTATTAATGATGCCTAAAATAATGTTTATCGTATTCATCATTACCTACAAAAAAGTCCGTAAGGCAAACTTAATTATATAGTTAAATCCCAATAACTGTTTATTGTTCAAATTAGTCAATAAAGACACGGGTAGAATTGAAAGATGATGACATTAATCCTAATACAAGCCTAAATAGCTTTATAATGGAGATTGAATATACATATAAATTCCTTTTTAAAATATTCGAATCGCATCTTTCGCTTAGAATTTAGGACTGGTATAATAACACAAAAAGTAAGCAAAATGCCGCGGCGTGAGCGAACCACGTATAACGGGAGCGAACACTACGCTTAGTCTATTATTTATCTACACCTTTTATTATTTGTAAACTACAAATAATTGAGTAGTATATTATTAGTAAAATTTTATTGGTTAAAACTTTACTCTTTATCTAAACTCTAAACCAACGAGGCAGTCTAGCCTGTGCAAATAGAGCAATATAATATAATTAAACATATTATATACATTCGAATATAAAGGTGACGTGTGATTAAGTAATAGTTTTATTTATTTATTCGATGATGGTGATCCATTTTTACACAGAAATAAAACAGTTTTTTGCATAATTTCATATGCAGTTTTAAGAATTAAAAAAACAAGGTTAAGTAGAGACATCAATGTATCTGTGTTCCATAATTAAATGTAATGTGACTACTATACCTGAGATTATATGACTTGAAGCCATATTGTTTTGTTATGTTTTAACATTATGTAATTCAGGATAAATCCTACTTTAATTAGCTAGATTCAATCAAGTGGATCTATATCACACGATATAAAATCCGCATTGACGTGCTGCCAAATGCATTTATGCTCGAAATTTCTAAAATCTCTGGAACATAATTGTAAACGAACAATTAGAATTTTATATGTAATATTTTAGCCGCTCGAAAACGGTCATCATATTAAACCAAAAAAGGTACAAGCAAGGCACATTAACTACCTCGTTGGTTCAGTGGCTAATTTTTCAGGTGAGTTCGATTCCCGCGCAGTCCGGTAAAAATTTGTGGGATTTTGATCGTGAAGTGTGAAAGTTAGCAGTACTTACACTTCTTTGTACGTGTTCGTAAAGCCAGGTCCTGCAGCTAAACTATTATATATCAGATTGCCATATCATTGGGTTGTCTGAGTGAGCTTGTACCTTATATCTCCTAGGCAGTTGGTTAGTTGATAATAATTGCCATGACAAAAATTGGTTACATCACATTGTTCTAGAAAATCCAGCAGCAATTGCGCAAAGCTCGATTGTAAATATATTGTTGGTATTCCTTGGTAGACAGGTCTTGGCCTGCAGTTAAAATTTGCAAAACTGTTATCATGTAACATTATGCTATATTATTTTTTATGGTAATTAATTTTAAGTGTACACGGTATAACAACGTGCTCGGTTATGATACGGAAGAGAAATAATTTTAATTATTAAATACGTCACATATTCTTAGATGATGAAATAGCATAATACAGCCTTGGTAGCGCTGATAGTATTAATTACTACAATTAATTATTATATATTGTATTTTGATCACATTACAACATGCTACATACTGGAATGCTATGAAAGCGGGACTGCTATGAATACATAGATGCAGTAGAAGCGTTTGTGTAACATTTAGCGAATAATTTAAATATAAATAAATATATATAAAGAATAAACTACGTAAGACTTACACAGTTATCATAGAATATTTTGGTTTCTTAAACATACCGTCCTCGGTGAATCGGTCATCATCATCATCATCATATTCAGCCCACATTAATCCACTGCTGGACATAGGCCTCCTCACAGGAACGCTAATTCTCCCGATCCTGTGCTAATCGCATCCATTGAACACCCGCTATTTTTCTAAAATCGTCTGACCATCGGGCGGGCGGTCTGCCCACTGGCCTTTTTGCTACTCTAGGCCACCACTCCGTGACGACTTTAGTCCACCTTCCGTCTTCCCGTCTGGCCAAGTGTCCAGCCCATCTCCACTTTAACCTCGTGATACGCTTCCCAATATCTTCGACTTTTGTCTTTCGTCGGATTTCAACGTTTGTATACGATCAACGAGAGAGATGCCTAGCATAGCACGCTCCATCGCTCTTTGTGCCACTTTTATTTTGTGCATGCTATGCTTAGTAAGCGTCCATGTTTCGGCACCGTAGGTGAGTATAGGCAAGACACTTTGGTTAAACACCTTGGTCTTGAGGCATTGTGGGAGTTTGGATGTCAAAGTATCTTCGAGCTTTCCAAAAGCACCCCACCCTAAGCCAATGCGTCGTGAATCGCATTCTTCCATTGACCGGGTGTAGAATTTCGTTAAAAAGCTTATCAAGGACTTCTAGTATAGGTTTTCCACCTGCCTGCAACATCTCGACATGCACCCCGTCCTCACCTGAGGCTTTACCTTTTTTCATTTTGCTTAGACCATGCTCTACTTCATCTGGTGATATATGTGGTAATTCGCCTTTTTCGATTCGCTGTTTTTGAGGCATACAGGTCCCTGTAAAACTCTTCGACAATCTTTATAATTCGGTCACGATCAGACACAACATTGCCGGCATGATCCGTCAGTTGTTTATTTCCCTCTTGCCTATGCTAAGTTTTTTTCTATAAACTTTCGGGCCCCTATTATCTTGGATGGTTTTTGCAATAGTTCTGGTGTTATAATCTCTTAAGTCATTTCGAATTGCCTTCTTTACAGCCTTATTAATCTCTCTCTGGTCTGATGTTAAACCAGTTTTCAATTCCCTTCTTTGGGATAGAAGAGAGAGCGTATGAGATGTTAATTTTGCCTCTTTATGTGATTTATTTCCCCCTATGTGTCTCTTAGTGGTCTCCGTCAGTATGGTGCACAGCAAATCGTTCAAGGAGTCGACATTCTGGTTCTCTTCTATAAATCCTTCGAAAGAGTTTTTGAGTTCCAGTTGAAACTCCTTTTGTAAGAATTTGTAACTATCTCTACCATATTTTGAGCTAGATGTTTTAAGCAGTTTAGCTCTTTCTTTGGGAAGGTTATACCTGAACGTGGATCTCACTAGACGATGGTCGCTATTGGTTTTAAAGCGACTTGAAATGGATACGAGCTAATTATGTAGTCGATCTCCATTTCTCGTCCGGCCATCCGGGCTAGCCCAAGTCCATTTCCTTGAGTGACGCTTTTTGAAATTCATTGCGTATAGATGGTGTTGCTCAAGGCAAATCATAGTAAATTACTAAGATTTGCCTTCGCGGATTACGACTACCTAGCCCAAACTGTCCGACTGACGTTTCGTTTTTTGCTTGAGGTCCTATTTTTGCGTTCAAGTCGCCCATTACGGTATTATATACTCTACGGTATAATAGCAGGCATTTTTCTGACGCGCTCTCCTTATGTCCTCGTAGAAGGCCTCTACTTCTTCATCGGTGTGGTCGGAAGTAGGAGCGTATGCTTGTATGATCTGGATGGCATACCTTTTATTTAGCCTCAGATTGAGATAACAAACTCGTGTTGATACACTTGTTACCTTCTGAACATCTGAATAAATCGGCGAATCGGTGATAATACAGGGATTATACATATAAAACTGTTTATATTTTTTTGAAATGATTTCACTTAACTTGACCTATTTTTTGTTGGACTTTGGATCAAATTTGATAATTGAACTTTGCCCTTTTCCTGTTGACCGATCGATTAGAAATTTGTTGAATTTCTTTATTTTTATAGTGTAAACATTATATACATAATTTATGCAGTCCGGTCCAGTAAATATTCGAAAAACTATTATACTTATATACTTGCTTGGTGGTAAGCCTTAGTTCAAGCCCGTCTAAGTAGGTACCACCCACTCATCACATATTCTACCGACAAGCATTATAGACATTGGGACTGTAAGAAATATTGACTTTTCCTTACATCGCCAATGCGTCGCCAACCTAAAAAACTATGATGTTATTTCCCTTGTGCCTGTACTTTCCCTGGCTCACTCACACTTCAAACATAACAATTCTAATTTATAGTTGTTTGTTTGTTGTAGAGTATGTGATGATAAGGTGGCACTTACCCAAATGGGTGTGTTCAAAGTTCTACCACCAAATAATATTTTAAACAAGGACTTTTCTATCCACTTTTTTGTGTTTCAATTTTTTGTCATAACTATAACATTAATATATAAAATATAAAGCTTAGTGTTACCTAAAATAGATTTCAGATACATTAGCTTCTCATTATTTTAAAATAAGCTACCCACTTCTTGATACTCTTTATCAAAAGAAAATGTCAAAGTTCATACAAAAACATAACAGGAATTAATAATTTTTTATTCATCAAACACAAAGTATAGTCCATTTTACGAATAAAATGAAAGAAGCTTAAGTAAGGTTCACAAGAATCAGGCGTATTTGTAACATATAAGTATCGAGTATTGACCTCCTAACTAGGTTACTTAGTAACATGAGCAAAGGATCGTCAGCCATTGGAGTCGAAGAAGACAAGGTTGACGGAATAATAGTAATAATAACGATTTTATATTAAAGTAAAATATACCTTGATTTAACAATAATTAATTATTTATAGTTACATACAAATGTTTTGAAATGTGTATGTTTGTGTGTGTGTTAGTGTGATTTACATATTGTTTATGAATTCAGCACGAATATTTTATTAGCAGTTCTATTTAATTGTTATGTAAACTAAGTTTTTTTGAAAACATCACTCGAAAATAATCCTTTTGTGAATTTCTACTATACCTTTCTTTAATTTTTTAATCTATTGTAATTAATTATAGTGTCAGGTAATCGCTTAAAAATAGTCTATCATTTAATTATTTAAATCAACATTTCATTTGTAATAAAATATTTTAATAATAAAATACCTAAAACGGAATATCTCTTATTGTCATGTACAATATTTTTCTAAACATATTTCAGCGATTAATTTTAATTACGGTCGCAATTATTTCAAACTAGTATTCGCCCGCGGCTTCATTCGCGGCTTAGGGGTAGAGAGGTAGAGGTATACCAAATTATATTAAAATCGTTTCGGTGGCTTAGCCTTGGAAGCGTAACAGACAAGAGTTACTTTCGCATTTATAACATTAGTATAGATTTAGCGGCTTTTGAATTTATATACAAAACGTACTATTTGATGAATTTCTACGAACTGCTTTAAAACAAGGTATATTTAATTTGAGATGTACAAACTCTTTCCGAATAGTAATTTATAAATTTATGCCATCACGAATGTTCAAGTTTATCTAAAACCAGAAAATGTTGTATCCTTGTTATAATTAATTATTGCATATACTCTTTAAAATAATTAGTAGTGTTACGCTGGTGCTGTGACGTTGTGATGATCAAATTTGGTCGTGTCATCTCATAGTCGTGGTAATAATAGTTTTCATCAACTATAGTATAGTACTTACTATATAATATGATGACGATGCCCTACTGACTGATTTCGACCATGTCGGGCAGCCCGCCGGCATATTGGCCGGCGGGCTGCCCGACATGGTCGAAAGACGGCAGAAAGACTTTCAGCGCAGGACCAACAGCTTTATGAGCTTTCCGATGCGCGGGAGTGTACACAATTTCAACTTCCAGACTCCGACTCCTACTAAGATTTTTTGACTGAAAACCCCAATAGCTCTTTATCGGCCTGTTCTGGGTTTCGAACCCAGGAGCTCAGCTTCTGCTGCCTTATATCAAGCCACTAGACCAACGAGGCAGTTGAACATAAGTACACAATTCTATATTTTAAGTATAATACTACTGCCCTCTGAATGCACTCGTAAAACCAGATCACCCAGCTGGTCGCACATACTGCATAATATATTGTATTTAAAAACTTAGAATAGATAGATGAAATGTACAGGATACTCTGAAAATAATAATGAAATTTTAATATACTTTTATGCTAACTTGAATGTATAAAGGTGGATTAATCGTAACTATGCATCACAGTAATATGAAATCCTCATTTTTTACGTCTAATTTTATTTCGGGTGAAACTGCGAACTTACTTATATAATAATATGAAATATTAAAACCTTATCCTAAAATTAAATGCGAGAAAGAAAATTACACTTATTTTGGTCGTTCAAATTTAGAGGCAGCGAATGGCGCTAAGCGACTTAGAATTAAAAAAGCATGTACATAGCGACAAAACAATTTAATTATGAAGTCTAGTACATTATTTTGCAGAAAAGAGTATATGTGCTCGTATAAAATGAATTTGCGTTTAAATGAGACACTCAGTTCTATGTAAGTATGTACGTTAAGAACAAGTATTAGTTGTACTTACTTTCATCGTACTGTGTGCAACTTTGTGTAACTAATTATTTAGTCTACAATCAAGCAAATGAACTTTCTTCTTGTCATATTTAAGATTGCATTATGCATTTAAACAATATGCCAGAGGTTGAATCATTTTAATTATATTTACATATAAATATAATTGAAATGGAAATGATTGAGTATATTTATTTATCCATAAAATACCGCTATATGTAAGTAATTGGATTTCTATAATAATGTATTGTGGAACTGCTCAAACAAGACGAGACTTACGGAGTCATGAACTTCAGTAGTGATAAAGTTTTAATCCAGATTAAAGAGAGCTAGCGGTTCGCTTTTGGTTTGGTAAAACATTATTTAATCAAGAAACAAATTACACTGAAACTGATACGAATAGTGTAAATAGCCATTCTTACTCGTAAATTGAAACAAAGCTGGAAAGTAACTGTGTGCGCGCTTTGTGTGGGAGGTTGAAAAATGTGTTAAGATATAATCCTTCAACTGTTCAGGGATTCTCGTGTGGGATCCACAGCCACGATAGTTAAACGGTTAGTATATTTATACATCTAAATATAAATAAAAAAACAACTTATTATTTATTTTTAACTATTGATCCGCCCGCTCCGCACTGGTGCAATTTACTAATAGAGAAAATAAGAAGCACGATTTGTTTGTTTTGATAGTTATATATTTGTATTTTATAACGTTTATTTATTTATTAGCTTATATAAGTATGTCATAATTGATAAATATAAATGATATCAAAATTGTTTTAAATCGTAATTTTATTGTGAAACATAGGCGAAATTGTATCCACGGCTTATAGATTTGGGTAACATTAATGGCCTACACAAAAACTTTATCCATATCGCGGCAAACGACTTTTTTTGTTACACGTAATTTGCAATCGTTAATATCTTCTAAAGTATTCATTCGAATTTTATAAAGTAAAAGACAATTTTAATCTTAATGAAATACCTACGGCAACTTACATATTTATCACCAATTATTGTTATATAAAAAATAGGTCACACGAAACCCTACTAATTATTAAAACGCACATAACTTATTAAGTACATAACGTTCGACACATTATTATATAAAAAATACAAAATGATCTACAACAAATGAAGGTCAATTTAATTTTTTATTACTTTGAAGAAAATTCCTCATTTGGTAACAAATAACCTTATCAATTATTTATCAGATTTATTTTAGTTGATATACTTCTGGATAAACGTATATAAATTAAACAACTCTATTTAAGCATAAAGCGTCAAAACAAGAAGATCCGCCGGGAAATACCCTGGGGTTAAGCACTACGTGACCCGCATCGCGAAAACTTAAAGTCCCAACTTGAAGATACATTTAGAATCATAATTAGAGAAACTTGAAACTTGACATCATGTCCAAATGAAAATGCTCGCGATTAAGAAGAAAACTGTTCAACAATTAATAAATCGATTTAGAATTATTATTATATATTGAACTAGCTGCCCATTTCGATTTCGTATGAGTAAAATAAGGATTTTATCCCGTGCGTTTTTTAATCAATAAGGTATAAATATTCCCCAATCGATCTATTAATCTATACAATAAATACAGTGTAAGTATGTACAGAGCAGTGCATAAAATAATATATATGCTTAAAGCATAGTACAACAAGCACTGTGTAAACTAAGGATATTACTATATTCTTCTATATTTGGCTTCTTGTGTGAGTGGTGGCTCATCGTATATTCGTCCTACATTATAAGACAGAACTCAGACATTCGTACTATAAAAAATATTAACGATCACTTAAATCGAAAATGCGCCACCAACCTTGGGAACTAAATTCTCCCTTGTATCTGTGTTACACGGGCTCATTCGCCTTTCAAACCGGAACATAACAATACTAAATATTCCAGACGAGCTTGCACAAAGCCCTACCACCAAACATGGTGGTTTAAAAGACAAATATTCTGTTGAAAGCTCGAAAGCACCACGGCGGCTGAATCTTTTATATAACATTTCAAAGTTTTAAATAGTAAAAAAAATTTATAAACGTACTATTCAACTATTTGTAGTTTACAAATAATAAAATGAACTAGTAACACTGGTACTAAGTCTAGTACTGTTCGCTCCCGATATCCGTGATTTTCTTACACCACGACATTTTTCTTTCTCTTTGCAGTATTTTACCAGCTCTAACTTTTTAATAGAAGGTTCTATTTGAATAATTTAAAGAGGAATTTACATGTACATAATCAACCTTTATTGCGACAACATTAGCATAAGGATTAAAATCATGATACGAATATTATTGTTCGATTCTACTCTTGTTTTTATTGACTAATTTGAACAAAAAGTAGTCGTTGTGACTATAATTGTGAAAGATGAACTATAATTATTATATATACAGTCTCTCGGAATTTTTTGTAGGTTTTATTAAGTACTATAAACATGTAATACATAATTTTACTAATTAGGGGGATCTGAAATATATATAGCCTATGTTACTCGCTGATATTGTAGCGTTCTGTAAGTAATTTTTTTTTAAATTGGTTTAGTAATTTTGAATTTATTGATTACAAACTAACATACACAAAATAGATATTAACTTGTTTATAATATTAGTACAGATTAGTAATTTTCATTAAATAATAGCAAAAGACTGATTGAATAGTAAATTACATCTATTATATTAATTTTATTATATTAAAGTAAATATCCTTACTGAATCCTATTCGTCCATGACTTTTAGGAAATTACTTTCGGAGACGTCATAATGACTCTGACGTCAGAAACAAATAGACTGCTATGGTAATGTCATAGATTTATTTGATAACAATTTCCAGTGTCCCTTTTCCAGTGTGGTAGTTGTACTATTGGATTTGCCAATCTGATCTTTGTCAATGTTTTGCTTAATATGTGCTTGCTTTGCAACCTTCTCCTCAAAAAGAGGAGAGGAGGCCTTTAGCCCAGCAGTGGGACATTCACAGGCTGTTACGGTTACGGTGCTTGCTTTGACATGTATTGACTGAATTATTTGAAAACGAACTCGAAACTAGCTCAAAAGAATGATAAATGGGATGTTGATTATAATAATTATAGCATTTAACGTTATTGGCATCAAAACAGCATGTCACAGTTAGTCGGTTTTCAACATTTAACGATTGAGATACAAAGTGAATTATTGATTTACAAATAATACCAAAATTATTTAAAAAAAAATCTTAGTATGTTTGTCCTATATTCGTCAGTTAAGTCATACATGCAATTTTGGTAAAACTTGTTGAATTGTTTTGCGTAGGCCCGCGAAGGTTATTCATCCAAAAAAATCAATGCTCTCAAGTGCGTTAATATAAATGTTTTATGTAGATCATTGTTTTATCCGTACGAAGTTGGAAAGGGTAATTAGTTTAAATTAAAAATTTAAATCTCGCAAATGAATAATTAATTCAATACGTTAAAAATAGTACAAAGAATTAAAATAGCGCCGAAGTCTAGGCAAGGATTGCAGAGTATGTTATATTAGTATTCTAGTATATGCTGCGGTTTACATGCAGATATTTCAGTATACTGTAAAGTTCTTATTTCGCATTAATCAGATACCTTTTAATTGGATTTTTTAAAACAATTTCAGTGTATATATAGACACAGAAGGACCAGTATCAGAATTATTCATGGTCAGTGAGCGTATATTGAAACAATTATTCACAAATTTAACGAGTCTTTAATTTAATGAATCAATTACACAAATATAATTATAATAATCATCAATATCGTTATCGCTAATATATTTTACACACACGTATATAAATCACTGGATAAACGACAATATAATAATGATAATAACGGAAATTAGCGATTCGTCGCATACGTGCTCGAGCTAACTTGAATCTAACTGCCGATCCAAGATGGCTGCCTGCTATCATCGCCGAGTCGCTTCACTAGAGCGCTGTTAAAATCTACTTTACGCTCTTTTCCGACATAAACGAATACAAGATGGCGTACCATGCGCCGTCATATATACATAATTATTAAAACCGCTTGAACCTACATTCTCACTTTAAATTACAAACGGTAATGTAACGACGTATCGACGGTTTGGTCATGACGTTGGGCATGCGAAGTTAATGACAATTACAAGTGACAGCAGCGTTCGTTCGTGCGTATTATGACTTGTTGAAAATATATATAGATAAACGGTTAATAGGAAAAATAACTGATATCGAGAAATCTTAACTATTTGATATATTTTTTGTGTTTATAATTACTCTCGTGTTCAGTGGTAAAGGGATAGGAATTATCTACATGTGTCAGATGAAAATCTGCCGTATGTGTATCCACTTACTCGCATTGCGTAACATAATATGCGTTTTGGAATATTCTTCTTAATAAGAAAGGGGATATTAGCCCAGAAGTGGGAATTTACAGGCTATAATTTTTGTTTGTTCGTTTTTGTGGTATCACGATTACTAATATTACTTAAATAGAGTTTATTACGAAATTACAATATGCTTATTTCTTCATTTTGTTTTATAAGACGTAATTAACTCCGGCTCTTAGCAGTTAAATGGGTAAGGCCCGGTTTTCACTCTATTTGATTGAATAATAGTTAGTTAAGTTATATCAAAGAATTTGGTTAATTAAAAAAATGTTTTAGTACTATATTGTAGAAATATTTTTTATGTGTTTATATTGTACATATAAAAAAGTGCCTGAACGAAGCAGACCTAAAACTAAATGGTGGCTGTTGAATGCACCAAAACAGCATGAATTCTGTAAAGTCGTAGCTAGCTCCAAGTTAAGCACAGACACAGAGGAATCAGTCGATAGTCAATGGTCTAGGATCCAGTCAACAGTGAACACCATTGGAAAACAGGTGCTTGGCACTTCGAACGGAGGCCGCGTCATCAACAAGGAGACGTGGTGGTGGAACGGCTCAGTACAGGAGGCAGTTCGAGAGAAAAAGACACAGTTTAAGAAGTGGCAAGAGACCAAATCTCCTGAAGACCGGGACGCGTATAAAGCAGTTAAATGTGCCACCAAAAGAGCAGTTGCCAAAGCCCGTTACCAGACGCTGTCACCTCTGTATGACACGCTCGAGACAAACGAGGGCCAAAAGACTATCTTCCGTTCGGCAAAGGCTCGGGAGAAAGCGACACAAGACATAACAAAATGTCTTTGTGTCAAAGACTCTAATGGCACTTTGGTTTGCGATGTAATTAAGGTGAAGGAGAGGTTGCGCGGCTACTTTAACGTGTTGCTTAACACACAATACGCTTATGTGTCTCCTCCAGAACTGCCTCCTAATCTCGGATTTGTTGCACCGGTAACACCTGACGAGGCCCTGACGACTTGCCGATTGAAGCGTGGAAAGCCATGGGTTCTCATGGTGTGAACATACTTACTAGCCGGAAGATGCCCAACTCTTGGAGATTAAGTATCATTACTCCAGTATATAAAGGCAAAGGTAGTACAGGACTGCGAAAGCTACCGCGGTATTAAGGTTATGTGCCACACCATGAAACTCTTCGAACGCGTAATCGATTCAAGGCTTCGGCAAGAATGTACCGTCTCGGAGTGTCAATATGGGTTTCGCCCAGGCTGTGGAACCATAGACCCCATCTTCGCCCTAAGAATACTGACCGAGGTCCACAGAGAAAAGAAGAAGCCGCTGTACATGGCGTTTCTAGACTTGCAGAAGGCATTTGACTGCGTCCACGCCAAATTATCTGGTGGGCTTTGAAGATGAAGAATGTGCCTCAAATCTGTATTGACATTATCCGAGACATGTACCATCATTCGGAATCAATAGTAAGGACCGCCGTTGGTGACACACACCCTTTCCCGATCACAGTTGGTGTCCACCAAGGCTCGGCCCTGAGTCCTTTTCTGTTTAGTGTAGTGCTTGACGTTGTCACAGCGAAAGCCCATGAGCCGTCTCCCTGGCTCATGATGTATGCTGATGACATTGCACTGGTAGATGAGGACAAGCAGGTATTGGAGCAAAAGGTGAACCAGTGGAAGGGTGTGCTAGCGAGGGGTGGTCTGATGCTAAATGTTGCGAAGACCGAGTATATGGCCTGTGGTCGTACGGACCCCGAACCCATAAAGATAGGCGGAGAAAAGTTTAAATACCATCGACCACGACGTCAGAGCTCGAATAAACGCAGCTTGGGCCAAATGGCGGGAAGTCACCGGGGTAATCTGTAATCGCAGGATACCGGTGAAATTAAAGGGCCTTGTGTACAAGTGCATCATCAGACCAGTGTTATTGTATGGCAGCGAGACGTGGCCAGCTCTCGCGAGACATGTTCAGCAACTTCACGTCGCGGAAATGAAGATGCTGCGATGAATGTGTGGCGTTACGCGACTAGATCGTATTCGTAACGAGGACATCCGTGGTAGCCTTGGCGTTTGCGATGTAGCGGATAAGTTGCAGGAAAGCCGTCTCCGTTGGTTTGGCCACATAAGTCGCAGACCGCCAGACTATGTTGGGAACCGATGCCTGGACTTTGTTGTCGAAGGCCCTAGATCCCGCGGCAGGCCCAAGAAGCGTTGGCTCGATGTTGTGAGGGACGATATGAGAGAGCACGATCTTACTAAAGACGACGCTTTCGATCGGGCAAAGTGGAGGCAAAGATGTAGGAAAGCGGACCCTGGCATTTCTAGGCCGGGAAAACGCTAGGAAGAAGAAGAAGATTGGACATAATATGAAAAATCACAATCAAATCTGAAATATATTCTATCCGATATATTGAGACAATACCTAAACAAAATAATCAAAAAAGTAATCTCTACAGCATTTTTATATTACTAATTTAGGTCCTGTGATGTTCATTACTAGGGTCAAGCGTTTAATTAAACACTCGCTATACACAAGGGCAAGATCCAAGGAAAAGGCCGAAAAACCTACGCCAACGGTTTTGAAAAAGCACTCGTTCTTCATTCAGAGCCGCGGAATCATAGATACAAGTTGCCTTAATGATCGCCGATCTTCGAAAGAAGATGGCACTTTAAGTAGAAGAAGAATACGCATCATCATCATCATCATCAGCAACACATTCAAATTTACACCTGGTAAAGCAAAATTGCTAACCTTTTACTTGATTTTGCAGGGGTAGTAACCTAATTCAATTTAAAAATAAAACACTTTATATATAACTACATTATAATTTTAATGGTTGTCTTTGAAAAACTATATAAAATTTTATATTGGCCTTACGTAAGTCTCACTTACGTATACCAATATAAAATTATTAAAAAATGTATAAAAATATATATTAAAGCTAGCCATACTCATTTTAGATAGATATCAGTTTTCTATTCCAAGAATTATGTAAGAAACGAAATTTAATAACCGTTGCCGAGTAAGATCCAATTAATTTGAGTTACTATAATAGAATATACACATAGTTATATACTGGTATATCTCAAGACGAAAAGCTTCAAGTAAGGATCTTGAGAACAAATGATATCTACTTTAAGATGATTTCCATACCACATAGAATTGCATTATGCACATTTAAATGAGTATATAATTCAATTCGATTTAGTAATTACCTTTTATGATGAAAATATTTATGTTTTTTTTATTTTGTATATTTGTTATCTTTATAACTTAAACGGTTTGCTTTATTAAAAAAATAAAAAAAACTAGCCGCGTACGAATATATGAATATCGTCTATAGTTTAATAAAATTACTGTCTTTATCTCTAATATTTATGTTTTATGCAGCCGTTATTTTACTTGTTGTTCTCTTGTTTTTGTTATGAAAACGCTTAAATAAATTAAGACACAACAAGACGAATATAATTCTTAAATGCGATCTGCGAACAGCTTAGTTGTTGGTAGTATGCAATATTAGCAATTTTTTTTTAAATGAAATGTCTAATGATTTGAAAAATATACTCAATAATAATGTATTAAAAATGTATAAATTGTTTGATTTCGGAATATTTTCATTTGATTAAGAATTACTTAAAACTATATACTATTTATAATTATAAAAATGGTTCTGTAAGTGTGATTTTGATGATTTTTATTGTGTTTTGAGTTTGATTTTTTGGGTCCATAGATGGTTTATATTGGACTCGGTGACACTCCGACCAGGCTGCATGCTCTTTGTTTTTGTAAAAAAAAAACTTATCGCACCCTCACAAAGTCGGGACGCGACCAGCTTGTCAGCTACGAATGAATTTTGACTTCGACGCATTTCTTACAAAGTATATACACTGTATTCACTTATGACTTTCTTATATAAGATATATATGAAAAGAGTAAAATGATAATGGAACTAGTTATTTCTTTTTTTTTGTTATGATATTAATGTAAAATGTATAAATATGTAAGTATTTATTTATTTGAATTCACCTAAAATGTTAACCTCCAAAACTATTTTCCAAGATTTAAATCATATGGAAGAGCGTGATCGTCTGGCACGGGTATTATAAATACTAAAAAAAAAAACAACAACAAATGTAACAGTGACAAGTTTTTGTTAAAATAAAACATTATTCATTTTTTTTTTTTACAAAGGAGTTTAGGCATCTGTAGTGCTTAAAAAAAGTAATTTTGTAATTATGAAATGGATGGAATATTGTACTTAAACTAATTTCCAACACCCTTTTCAGGGTTCATATTACGAGTATATTATGTTCTGTATGATGCAAAATACATTAAAGTATTGTATACTTTTGTTTTAACAACAACAAATTACTTTAAACAAATATTAATGTTGTATTTCAAACGTATCATATTTATGTATTGTGCCACCCTTGTACTCGTATTTCGCACAAATTTAAATAAATCAGCATAAATCTACGTCGTTATTTATAAAAAATTCAGTCATTATAACATCGCGGTAACTACGATATCTGCGAAAAGCTATTTTATAATTATGTTAAATATTTTAAATTATTTATCATTTGATATAATACATTTATTTTAGTTATTTTCGTTTAACTAGAAATATGTCTATATTGGAAAAATCTAAAAAAAATCCTGGGCTTAATTAATGAAAACTTTTCTTTAAGAATACACGTAAAGGTAGCAAAATTTTAGATTTTACCGCGAGTCTCGATACGGGATCGACACATTTCTATTTACTCGTATTGTATGAACTTTAAATTATAGGTAATGATAATGAAAATGTTAATGAAATTAAAATGTTAATGAAATTAATCTAATATTAGGTAAAATTAATATAATGTGTTAGTATTGTTGTGTTCTGTCTTGAAGGGTGAGTGAGCCAGTGTTACTATAGGCATAAGGGCATAGCATATTAGTTTCCAAAGTTAGTGGCGCATTTGCTATGTGTAAATTGTGTAATATTTCTTACAGCACCATTGTCTGTCGACAGTGGCGACCGCTTATCATCAGTCCGAGTTTAGTTTTTATGATAGGCGACTTTACATACACCCAGTGGAGTTATTGAAATTAATGCTACAATTTAGAAATAAACTGATACGGTTTCCTGTTAATTTGATTACCTTAATTCCTTGTAATCTAGTATAAAGTCTTCGCACTCGAAAATCAATAGTAAGAAAGAATAAATAAATTATTGAATATAGTAATCATCTGCTTCACATGACTGAAATTTAGGATAATGCTGCTAATTTTTTTAAAGCTTTAAATTTTATAAAACGAATAAGTAATATTGCATTTTAATTAAATAAATCAGACAAACAAAAGTATAAAATTATATTTTTATAATGTGCTTATTTATTTTTACCCAAAAAACACATAAAAAAGTTTACTTTTATAAAATATTTCAATTTCTAAGGTCAATTAAATTTTGAACGAGCAACCAATAGATTACGTCACAGAAATCACATTTTAAGGCTGACATTCACTGGAAGCATTCAGACAAGGTAAAAGTGCAAGATTCGATTTTGATCATTACGTTACAATACTGCACCTCGACTCACCGCTACTCACTGTGCAGCTTTCGTTGTAACCGCTCGCACTGCGAACGTTGCAAATTGTAACACTTGGGTGTCGCGAACATTTGAACGTGTAACATCGATTCAGTTGCTGTGACAAAATCAGGCAAAACTTTATTATGAGCTATTTGCGTAAAAAAGCACGATATCGTGTCACGAATTATTTCAAAATCGATTGAATTCAAACGGGTTGAATATTTTAGAATGAATCAACAAACTAGTCAGTAATTATTATTTAAAATTTTAATTATTATGTAGATGTTTTGACCTGCAAGTGTCTAATTTTACTGCAATTCTGCCACATGTGTGGCACTAATGGCATGTGTTCTAATTTCACTGAAATTCTGCCATCGACCCACATTGGAGCAGCGTGATGGAATAAGCTCCATCATGCTGAAAAAACTTCTTCTCAAAAAAGAAGAGGAGGCCTTAGCCCAGCAGTAGGACATTCACAGGATGTTACCATACCGAACTTTGCCTCGATTTTGAAAAAAAATAATTATATGTACCAGTGTAATGCTCGATAAGAAGTTACTCTCTGATGTAATACTCGAATATGTGTACACTAGAAGCGAATAGTCCGGTGAGTGACCGCCTTAAAAAAAGCATAATTTTATAATTAACCACTTACAGCATAAGGAGAAAACTCGCTAGATGTATTCAAATTCCACCTAGCGCAAAATCTAACTTAAGAGACGTCTAAGCGAGCGAATGTGTAAGGTAGGTGAGCTCTCGTGGAATGATGAATGTATAATCTTTTGCAAGTCTAGCCATATTCTAAGTTCTGTGTCTTATTAGAATATTTTTTTTGCGTAAAAACATATGTAATAATAATAATAATAAGTAACTTTATTCACCAAAAAGAAACAAAGACAAAATTAAGTTACAAAACCATAAAAAGAAGAGTTAACAATATGATATTTGATGATTTGGTGAAAATGTCGTAGTCTCAGCTAGGCTGCTTTTCAGTATACGCCTTGTACATATGCTGCCAACACAAACGTTACAGTCATTGCAGTAAAAGGTAAACGAAGATATAATTACCAAATAATAAAAGTTAGTACAATTTATAACACGCCCAATAGGCTAAAATAAAAAAACATGCAAGCATTATTAAAACAGAGAGGTTTGCTTTTTTTTTTATTCTAGTAAAAGGAAAATATTTCATATTGAATAAAAATAATAATATTTAAAATGTAAAAGTAAATAGCGATATATATTTTAATAAATTACAATCAAAATAATAATTAAGTATATTAAGTTTATTTACACACATTTGTCCAGACACATTGCGTCTTTTGCATAGATAGAAGCCATTGCTTGCATTGTGCCTTAAACTTATTTTGAGACGTACTGTTCTTAATTGGAGGTGGGATATCGTTCCCACACTTTGAAGCTGCGAAGCGAAAGCTACCTCTAAATGCTTGCAAATGTGGTCTAGGCAGTATTAGTCGCGGAACTCGGCTCAATCTACAATTGGATTCATTTGTTTCGGACCATTTAAGTTTATCCGCCAAATAATTGGGAATTTTACGATATTTTAAGTTGAAAGTGATATTATTTAATTTAAGTGTACGGCGATTTTTCATATTTAATATATTCTTGGAATTGAAATAAGGTGTAATATGTGAATATCGAGGTATATTGTAACAAAATCTAAGACAAGAATTTTGTATCCTCTGTATTTTCCTTTCAGTCTTTTTATAAAGGCAGGGGCCATAAAGGATATCACAGTAATCCAACTGAGACAGAACCAAGGACTCCACAAGTTTAGATCGCGCTGATTCACTCAAAAATTGTCTAAACTTATAAATCATTTTGAGTAAAGCGTAACACTTCGAAGTAACAGATGATATGTGTTCTTCAAAGCGTAATGACCCATCCAACTTCACCCCAAGATTCCTCGCTAGCTTAGACTCAACTAAGGAATGACCATCTATATAAATCCTATGACATATTTGACCAATCGATACCATTTGTTGTCTAGTACCAAAAATTATGTAAGTACATTTTTGTGGATTTAATGACAGGTCATGGTTCTTCGACCAACTAAAAATTTGAGAAAGATCATCATTAACATTTTGGATAGTTTTATCATTATTTATATATGGATTGATGTTCAATAATAGCTGTGTATCATCTGCGTACATGTGGACTAAACTAGTTTAAATAAAAAATCGTTATATGTAAACAAATATTATGAATCAATTAGTAAAGGGTACAAGAAAATAAAGAAAACTAACATTTTAAACGACCATTATAATAAAATTATTGGCATAGAATATTTATTACATCAATAGTTAACTTAGCAAGTGTAAATTAAAATCATTGTAGATATTATGTATCATTCGATATGTAGCTACAGATTTTAGTTGCAACAGTTAAGATAATATGTACGTTGTATGCCTGAATCAGACATGAGATAATATGCTTGATACCTTGTAAGCTTGTATTACTCGGAGACGTAATATTAGTAATGACTGTGTATAACCAGGGAAACGACCATAAGTTTGGCGAACAAAGCTACGTTACGACGTTTGCTTGGTTACTCTGCATCAGTTATATATTTCGTTAGCTGGTAAACTTTACCGACGAATATCACTGTAAGGATTGTATACGATAATATAATGCGCGACCTTTGTATTATACGTAGGTATATAAAATAACTACTTAATAATAACTATCGACATAGGAGTCAAAAAAGTCAAAGAAGACATTATAAGCGAGGCCTAAAGACTATTGAGTTGCTGAGAATTCTATAATGATTTTTTCAAATTTTGAATATTTTGAAATTCATTACTGATACTTTTGAAATGTTATAAATTTTAAATATAATGCAATGTGATTCAGATTCATTCTGCTAATGTAATCAATTATACAGTTTTTATTCCAATATAGCATTACGAGTATAATTCAGAAAAATGTAATCTTCTTAATTTTTTCTATCGAGAAAATTATATGCAGACTTGAAAATATAATGTACAGCTTACGAACAATATTTAGTTTTTAACTTTGAACTGGATTTACAAATAAAAAATGAAATAAAAGTTTAGCAATTTAACTTTATACCTCTTAAGGTATAATTTTCAAAAAAATTACTTAGAGAGTGGCTTATAAGAAAAATGCGCTTGTTACAAGTACAAAGATAGCAACCAGAGCTAGATAAATAGATCGCTGCAGGCTTTGGTCGCATCTTTTAACTGCTTTGACAAATGACCCGTCTAATAAATATTAAGTCATCCGTTTTACCGATTTAAAGAACGAGTTTAGAATCTGATATTTATAATAATTATGAGGGAATATAATTCAATGTAAGAAATAACCAATAGTTAAATTGCACATAAAAAAATTATATTACTCGAAACATTTATGTTTAAAGTTAAAAGTGTAGTGATAGACTGTTAAGGTCACACTGCTGGCATCCTCTGCTTGAAAAGATTTAAAGATAATTCCACTTTGCTTCAATTTAGGTTGGTGAATACACAAGTAATAGATTTTATCCAATAAATCTGTTAGAAAAAGTCTGAGCAAACCTTTCCTCGCGAGCTTTGTGTCAGTACGGACAGCTGAAAAAATAATATCGTCGCTTTATTGATAACCATATTATTGTGAATGGATAATATAGGGTTAATTATAATTATTTTAAAGTTTTATTTTTATTTTATTTTGAATAAAACATATTAAATTTTTAATAATAAAATAAAAAAAACAATTGTAAAATTTAGAAACAAAACTGAAGTAAAATTAAAATTTGTTTGATCGACTTGAATGGAAATTTGAAAATCATTTTAAATGTTTCATCACAATAGAAAATATCTCGGGGGTCACGCCCACGATTAATTTAGCATGGGAGTGCTCCATTATAGTCAGAAAAAGAAAATCGCTTTATATTTAGCTGTAATCTTATTACAGCTGTATTTATATTACAAAAATAAACTAAGAGCCAGGACATTCCAACGAACACTTCTGTCATAGTAAGTTGTTATTTGAAAAAAGAAATGCATTTTTTTTTAAAATTAACTTTTAAAAAAATGCAATGTATTATACCGCAGTTAATTCTTACGGTTTTTAATAATAAAGAAAAATAGTAATTAAGTATTATTTAATACTTATGTGATGATTTTCGCTTCGACTTACTGAAAATAATAAACTTTTTATAAAAAGATAGGCATCATATAATTATTCTATGTATCTCTCAGTCTTGAAACTATTATTTATCCTAGTGTGACAGTTCATTCCATCGGATATGAATTTGCTTATGTCCAAAAAGAAAGACGAACAAAGAATAGAATAAGAATCAACCAACATCAGTTAAAGCGAGTACCACGCGGAGCAGCTAACAATTACTATATTTAAACTAAGCAAGTGAAGAAGAGTAAGAATATAACTTATTTACTAACCATATCTTCATATAATGTTATATGGTTTTTTTTAATACAAATAAAAAAAAAACACCTTTGATATATTATTTACCTCGAGGTATTTATTATGTATCGTTCTTTGTAGAGTTCCCAATTCGACCTTCTTATATCGACAGCTGCTTACATGAAAGATATTAATAAGGTACAACGATCGTAACCAGCTGACGTCGGCAAGCGTGACTCAAAAGAAAATACGCAATGTTGTCGCTTTAATTTTATAAAATATTGTCCTTTGTGTTTATATTTCGGCTCGTGCTCGGCGGTGAAGGAGAACATCGTGAATTACTTTTATTTAATTAATATATAATTATTGTTTGTTCGTTTTTCGTGTTATATCGATTACTAATATTATAATCCGCGCGTTATGTCAATGGGATGGAACTTTGTCAAAGCATATCGTATATGACAGATTTGATATCTGTGATATTCTGAACAAAAAATATCTGACTCGAGCACAGTAAAATGCGGGGCAACATGGTTTTAGCGGAGTTTTTGTATAGATGTATGTATGTTATCTATCAGAAACGCAAAAAAATTCAAGTTAATAAATAAGTACGAACGCCTCACGAGTATCGAGGCGAGGTAGCCAACTTTCAGACTAAACAGTAATTCGTGAAGGCGTTAATTAGTAATTTATATTATCAACAGTACACAAAAATATACAAACATACACATAATATGCTATAAAATATATACGGAGCTTTTATATATAGTGTAAACAATCGGAGATTCGATTAAGCTCTTATCGTAGGCACCACGCGATTTCCCGATCTGAACAGATGAATTCCGAAAGAGAAAAGCGTTTAGCTGATAACAACCGTCACAAAATATCACGGCTACAAGAGTCAAGTCAAGAAAGAAGATCACGTCTGTCTGCTGATCGCACCCACCCTGAAATCTTATGTTCCTTGAAACGCATGAGGAATGAAAATCACGTCTGTCTGCTGACCGCACCCTCCAGGAAATCTCACATTCTGTAAAAACGCATGAGGTTTCGTGATGAGTGCAAGTGCCAGAACGTTTCTAGAAATAGTAAGTAAGCCGAAGCAAGAAGAGCGTCAAGCAGCGTTCTAGAAATTTCACGTCTCGGTTTCAAGAGACTTCTTCTGAACGCGAATCGTGTTGTTTCGCGAATGTTAATAGACTCTGTAACGCCGCATCACGATCTGTATAGCGTGGCGTACACCGTGGAAGTTGATTGAACATAGACTGGTATCGCCACGCTGAAGCACGAAATGTACACGGAAACTCGGAAAGAACGTGAGATTCGACTATTATTTGTAGGCGCCCCGCGATTTCCCGATCTGTAGAGACGAATTCTGAACGAGAACAGTGTTTAGCTGCTTCCAGTGAGATCCAAATGGTGCAGTTAAAAAAAAACCGGCTGCGCCATGTCGTTCTTAGGCTGCTTATTAGCGTTAATGATGCTTCGATCGTATACAATCCCAAAGAGTTGCCGTGGATAGAAAAGTAAAAAAGTGGATTTTTTTTTGACTCAATATTAAAATATGCCAATTATATTCATATTGGCTCAATAAAGGAAATATGCACGCATTGCCTTGCCTTACAGTGGCTTAGATAACGTAAAGGATGTGTTATTCTGTCAAAGTTTATTTAGAGAAAACACAAGAATGAACAAGAACCAGAACCTTTGAAAGAATACACAATTTTTTTTTATTTGTATTTAATTTTTATTTTATTGGTATATAATTTTTCAACTGTCAACGCGAAAATAAAAATATAGGTACTTGATTTTAAATTCCATGCGTACGATATCG
The DNA here is from genome assembly GCA_905147175.2 of Nymphalis urticae. NCBI lineage: Eukaryota > Metazoa > Arthropoda > Insecta > Lepidoptera > Nymphalidae > Nymphalis > Nymphalis urticae. Next base: position 5,085,722 of record LR989991.1, read on the forward strand.
CGGGATAAAGCTAATATAGTATAAAGTCTGTATTCTGGTTAACTAATTATTATTATGAATTATATCATGTACAAAAAATGTTTCAGTTGTTGTCCCATGTTTTATTCTGTAGCCTGAATTCCATAATAATGGGAGATAATACGTGCTAATGACGTGAAACATAACAAATAAACATATGAACAAACTCACTTTAGCAACTATAAAACTAGTTAGGATTTATTAATATTGTATACTATATAACCGTGTTGTCCGTAAGAAATTGTTTAATAAAGCATAGTTTAAGTTTGTCTAAGGGCGTTCCTATTTGGTTAAATGTCACCTTTGTGGTCCCAATTAAAATAAACAGATACGTAATCATCAAACAATTAGCATTGTTAGGCAAACTTGAGAATAATTTTATTATTTAAATCTTATTTAAAATATAATTTAGAACTATTGGTAATTTCTACTTGGTTCGGGTATTTAATGGGTATTTAATAATCCTTTATCAATTCTACGCTTAGGGCAAACATTAAATCAAAAGTAGTGCTAGTGTGCTTACGAAGCTCGATTAAAAGTACGAAAGGTTAACGACCCGTTATTAATTTGCCTAATAATATTATGTAATTTCAGAGAAGGAAATCGTAAAAGTTACGATTATATGACTTGCAACAAAAATATCTTGGTCCCTTCCTTTCCTAACTTATTTCTTCCAAATACTATTTTCAAAAGCTTAAGGGAGACTTATCCAGATAAAGAAACATTATAACCGTGATTTATTGTAGGTAAATCATATTCAATCTCCAAAAATAGTATAATGATATTCCTTAATTTTTAAAATATGTCAATGATAAATTATTAAAATATCTTCACAATTCATGAAAAAACTTGATGGCTTTTTACATCAACTAACACACGTTTATACTTTTTTTTGTAGTATAATTTAAAATTTATTTTTCACCTACAATTTTTATCTTTAAACTATTTTATATTCTTACTGTTTTACGATTAATTTCTTGATGCCCACTGATTTAAAATTCTGATGAAAGGAAAACAACGGATGCCTTAACGGAATTGAAATTATTACAATTGAGAAATTAAAAAGCTATTGGACTTAGATATAGAAAGCGTTGTGATTGAGGAAATTTCTAGTTTCAATTCTTGCAGTACGTAATCCCCCAGACATCCATTTTGATTCACGGCTTGAAATAATAAGTTAATGTTTTATTATGCTAATTGAAAAGGCTTTTTTTTACTTATGATTTCTAAATTAAAAATCATAATTTTTGAAAATTACATCTTATTTCTCAGATTTTAATTCTGTAATCTATAGATTTTAAACTAACCACTGTTATGCGTAATTTGAACAGTACATTTTCATTATAATTTATTATTATTATTTAGCTTTGTATGTTTAGAACTTTCATAATATTTTAGTAGACAGTCGGAGAATAGACGCAGTCTAAATAGAATGTATATGTGTTTTGTACTCTTTAGATATTATATCAATGTAAAGAAAATTTAGCTTAGAAACTTCGTGAAAACTAAAACAGATATACTATAACTTTATATGATATTTACAAACGAGTCTTTTAGTCGAGAGTCGAGAACGAGTCGAGAGTTTTTTAGTAGAGCAGTCACTGTAAGCATTTTGATATTTTTAAAATATCATAAATAAACGATAAACTTTAGTTTAATTTACTTATCAAATATTATTTCAAGTTAAATCTTCCTTTATTCTCACTGCTAGTTTAAGGCCTCTCCGTTTCAGAGGGATTTTAGGATTACGTGGAAGATTTATTATGTATAAGATTCGTCACAGGCATATGATGACTCATGATGTTGTCCGTTACCGCCAAAGATGAGGTGAATTATAAAATAGAAATTGAGCACATGAAAAATCAGTGATACTTGTTGGAGCCTACAATCTTTTAGTTACGAACTGTTCTAGTCACTGGGCTATTTCGGCAAAAGTATCGTAATATTAATAAATAACCACAATGTGTCTTTAGTATTTACATTAAAATATATTTTTAAACTTTTCAGTAACAACCAGTTTTTTGAAATAATTGTATGTTATGTAATAAAAAATAAAATTAACTTCATAAATGTAATAAACTGAAATTAAAAATATTAATATTAAAATAAATAAACGAAATATAAAACAGGTTTTAACATTAAATTTAAAATAGTTTTTAATCAAGTACTCTTTTATAAGCACTATTGCGTCATCTTACAGGATTAGATTAATAGTGAAGCTATCAGAGTAGATTCTGCCGAGAAGAACCTATAAAGAAATAATAATAAAAATAGCACTCGTAGTTACTCGTTTCCACTAATTTAATGACCTGGATCTATTAAATAAATAATAATCAATAAAATAATTTGTTACCTAAACATGAATTTTATAGGGTGTGGTTTTAGGGAAACGAAATAGTTCGATCCAGTACGAAATGATAAACTGATGTTGGACCTAAAGGTTGGTCTGATACGCATCAGATATATGTCGGCGTAGCGTCAGCTTCATGTTTTTTAATTTAAAAAAGCAAGGCGTATTGGAAAATGACCCTGATGGTAAGCAGTTACTACCGGCCATACATTAGCACGATAAGAAAAATTAACCATCCCTTACATCACCAATACGCCCCCAACCTTGGGAACTAAGATGTTATTTTCCTTGTGCCTATAGTTAGAGTGATTGATTTATCCTTCAAACTAAACACAACAATACAAAGTGTTGCTGTATGGTGGTAGAATATATGATTTGTGGGTGGTGACTACTTTTTGATGAATCCTTGTTTGTTGTAAATGTACGAATGCAGAATCTAAAATGAATGAAGTTCTAAGTATTATATTATATAGTGTTTAAGTCAATTTAAAAATAAACGCTATTGATGTTCTACACGTACCTAATTTAAGAGTTAAACAAAACTATTAGATTGAATCGATAGCTATTAGGATAGTTACAACTTATTCTACAGATAAATTAAATTACGGAGCACATGTCACTTTATATAAAGACGAGATGTCGACAGTTCTGACAGCTGCTAATAAATCTATCCGAATGCATATTATTCAATATTGTACTATATAACTATTGAATAAAAAAACAATTTTAAAATTTGATGGTGCTGATTTAATATGGGCTTTAACGTTTCAATGTTACAATAAGGAATTCCAAAAATACATGAATCTGACATCACGTCAGGTGTATTAGCATAGCAGAACCGAAAAGATGGATTTGTTCATTACTAATAATTGCATTATATTTAACTATGTATAATATTACAAAATTATATTAAGGGGCAAAACCTCCATTTTATCGTGCAAAATCGGGCCGGGTAGCGAGTTTCTCATAAATGATTGCTTAAAAAGCTAATAATTTGAATATTTTATTTTATATGATCTACTGCTTTTTATAGTCCTTCGTTATTTGACAAATTAATGTTTATTAAGTTACCAGAGGAAGTTGATATAATGGGGCCGAATTTGTGTGATTATGAATCCCCTGTTTTTGCATATCTCCACGTTGAAGGTCACCAGAATACAAATTCGTCACGTTTTTATAGAGATGTCTGTGTGCATGTATGTCTCGTTAACCACAAAAATGATATTGACATGGGACTGGGCTCATTCGATGCGTAATTACATCATTAAGAATTGAAAAAGTTTTCAGCAAAATTGGTCTGATATCAAACCTTCTATAGGTAAAAAAATATTATAAGGTTTAATATTAAATGTATAATAATTGTTTAATGTAATTATAAGAATAATAAATTAGCTAAAAATCGATTTGAAAATGTATTTAATAGTTTATTATTTCTCACCTCTGAGAAGTTCGGACCTCACCATGAGCCGCATACAGTGTTATTTTTCATTAGGTTCGAGGCTAACATCAATTTATATGTGTTCATGAAAGTTGTTAAAGAAATTGTTGCGATACCTTGGCCCCCCAACTAACTATGTTACTTGGACACTTTCCAATGTTGCAGGAAAAAGAGCTTTCTGGGGAAAAGAATAATTCTTTTTGATTATTTTTGCTTGTTTTTAACGGAAATTACAGGTTGAAATAAAATTTTAAATAAGATTAACATTATAGATTTGAGTTATAAAAAATGATATTTTGTATATTATAAACTAAAGCTTATTTTTAAATGTTGATTACATTGTTGTCACTAATGAAAATTAAAAATAACCCCTACAGCAACTGTATTTGTTTATCTTCATTCCTACGAATCCAAGGTCCGTTTCAGTTATAAATGGTACGGTCCAAGGTCAATCAGGTATATTGTACTTTGTAAAGTTATTCTTTTTTATTCTTATTCCTTTTGTTCCTAGTTTAACAAAATCTGGAGATTACCCCATATATTATACATGCTTTATATAGTAAAATAGATGCTATTTCCATATTCACATATTTGACAAGTCATAATCTTACCATTATTTTTTTTAAACGAAAATGTTTAAAACTATTGTATGTACAATAGGTGCTCTTATATTTATATGTCATAAGTTTCAAATTAATTTACAATACGTGAAAAATACTGTAAATTTATAAAACATTTTTAGCTGCAATCACTCCCGGCTACTAGGGTCAGGTATTGTGGAAAAAACAGCGTCGATATCATTACAAACCCCGAGGTATTCGGCATCGTTCCCGTTGTTACCCGCACGTGATCCGAATACCCACGATCCAAATGTTCGGGGATACTTTAGAAATGTTTCCGTTACGAGACGCGATCTTTACCTATCCGAATGCTCTACACACGTAAATAGCTATACGATCTCCTTTATTATATCCTTTCGATGTGCTTAAGAATTCAGATGGAGGTGCCCTTTATCGTTTTGATTTTGATCTACTTCATGGACTATTCCATAAAGGTTATTTTACCAAAGAAATATATATAAAGTATTTTAGAAAATTACTTCGACTTTCAAAATCAAATAAATGCAATCTTCAAACGATTCATCCGGCTTTAATATCATATATATTCGCCAATTATTAGCAATAGCCGGCCAATTATTATAATTATTATATAATTTGATCCGGCTTTAATATAATTATAATTTAAGCGGAGTGTATAGTGATAGAGCGTTGACCGAATGTCTTTTGTTATACGAATCAAACTAAATCGACTATGTTAAAGCGTTATATTTTATAACATGTTATAAAATATAATGCTTTAAAATAGCTGATTTAGTTTCACAAAGCTTAAATTTCCATGAAGTATATATCAACATAAATGAAAATAAAACGTTAATTAATATTATGATTAAGAGCAACAAATTGATCTTTTGTTTATTTTTCTATACATAACTTTAAATTTTCAAATTCATATATTTCAAGATTATAAGCTTACATCATTTTAAAAATTTGATGTGTACAACATTTGATTATTTGTCACGCAATGGCTACAATTAAATTTTTTCGATTATTTTTATGTGCATATCTGTCTTTCCTTGATTTAACGATAAATATATAATATCCACTCTAGGCAGGTCATTAGGCACTCCACTGGACAGCGTTAACGCGAATTGGACAGCATGTAAGTTCTAAGTATTTTAATTATATTGGATTCATTTGTAATAAATTTATCAATGTATATTAATCAAAAAGTCAAACCAAATGAAAATAACTTTATTTAAGCATTTTTAAGATTAAAGGTTAAGCTACAAGCTGTTTGGATTATCGATTTTATCGAGAAATAACGAGAAAATTGAGTAGTTACTTATTTCAGGAACATATCACAACGTTTACAATTAAACCAAAATAATTTGTGTAAAAAATCAATCTTAATTTATTGGTTTATTCTCATGAGGTCTTTAAATATGATTATTTGATTTAAATAAGATTTAGACTAGGTGGTAGGGCTTTGAGCAAGCCCGTTTGGGTAGGTACCACCTACTCATCAGATATTCTACCAAACAACAATATTTACTAAACAGCAATATTTAGTATTTGTTGCGTTCCGGATTAAAGGATGAGTGAGCCGGTGTAACTATAGGCACATGGGATATAACATTATCGTTCCCAAGGTTGGTGGCCTATTGCCGATATAAGGAATGGCTAAAATTCGTTACATCGCCAGTGTCTATGGGTGATGGCGACCACTTAACATCATGTGGCCCATTTGTCCGCCCACCTACCTATAATATAATAAAAAATCTCTTATTGGTCTCATTAAATAAATTTGACGAATACATAACGATTGTTATAAAATTATATAGCTCCTTTATCCTTCCTCCAGTAAGATTTTTGTGAATTCATTATACTATCCATGTAATTTAATAAATTTTAAAAGTTCATCTTCTATATAATTATAAAGTCTGTATGGATATTTCTTACTCTTTCACGCAAAAACCGCTAATTTTTTTTTTTTGTTTTAATGACATATAATTTACAATAATATGGCTCATACATCAGAATAACATATAAGCTAAAATTTATACAGCTATTGATTAAATTGGCCAAAATATAACAATAAGTGTCAAAAAGTCTCCTGCCTGCAAGCCATTCTGGCGTGCGCTGCAAAAACCGTAAGAGTTATACGAATATAATGTATGATGGAAATGTATCTTTTATGTGTAAGTCATTATCGCTAAAATAGTAAATCGAAAATACAATAAAATTTAATATTTATTTCCAAAATGCATATTTTGTGTTAACAAATTGATTCTTATCGAAACAAATACTTTTATCACTTCTGATATTTAAAGTAGATAAACTTTCTCTTTTACACTATGTAATTTGGACAATTATTTTAAGTTACGGCGATGACAATGTTGTACGGCGATGGCTATGTCTATTTTGCGATATTGAATATTGCGATTTGTTAAAGACGCTCTATACCTCTATGTAACTTAATAGGTAGGTATTGGAAGGTTTTTTTATATGGTAAGTTACACTTACAACAAGTTATTTAGTTGTCATTTAATTTACTACAACGGGTAGTTGAGTAGGTAGTTTGAAAGTACTAATACAAACATACGCCTTTATTTTCTTGAAAAAAATACTAATATCCTACGAAAATAAAACTAAAAATGTTGTATATACTGACATATTATAAGTCTGCTCTTAGGGATTTTTTTAAGTTACACGCGGATAAAACCGCGGGCAGAGCTAGTAAATAAATATTTTACCCTTTTTGTTTCAATAATATTGACCTATATTCCTTAGGAATCATCACCTTTGTATTATTTTCTGTGATGTCTGTTCTTAGTCGTTGCTGGTATAGGAAGTTTTGGTAAATTTAAAGTTTACAGTTTTTATAATTCCATAGGGAGTGCTATCCACTCACAGTTCAATCTAACGGGGGGTAGCCGTTTGAGAGCTATCTTCCGAAAAATCCATTCCAATTTATGCTTATGTAGCATTTGGAATATATTTATATAATGATATAATAAACTATGTTACCACGTAACAGCTTGTTTGCTGCTTTATTCTAATCAAGCTTGTTATCGTCGCCAGATTCGCCGGCTTGTTAGGGAGTCAGGTCTTAGTTAAATAAATGAGATATTTCGTCAAAATCGGTTTAGTGGTTGAGCCGTGAAAGCATAGCAGACAGACAGTTACTGTCGGATTTATAATATAAGATTATACGTAGATTAATAATAGGAACACAGACAAACAAACGTGTGGTACGTACGACAGTTACTGTTCCACAACCCATATACATAGAAACCTTAAGAAACATTAACTATTTCTCTCGCCATTAAAGCGCAACAAATGGTAACTCAGATGTTATTTCGATTGTGTCTTTAATTAAACTGGCTCACTTACCCTGAAACTGAAACACAGTAACACAATGTTTCCCTTCGTCATGCTTCGTATTAGTTTGGAGTAAGAACTATAATAATTATATATAAATTCGTCCATTTGTAAAGATCCCTCGTTGCGGGATTATTGTGATTGATTATTATACTTTTATGTTACAATATTGTATTCGAGATACGAATTTATCGAAAATCTTTTTTGTTATTAGTGATTTCAGTTGATATTATAAAAGAAGAAAAAATTGACATAGCAAAAATCACATCACAAAAATCCATACTAATATTTTAAAGCTGAAGTTTTCATTTTTACTCTATAATGTGAACGATCTATGATGTCTTATCATTGTTTGATTGAGATCATCTCGTATCATCACATATCAATATAATCATATTGATTGTCTTATGAATGTATTTCTATACTAATATTATAAATGCGAAAATAACTGTATCTGCCTGTTACGTTTTCCAGGCTAAAGTCCAGTCGGACTGATATTAATAAAATTTGATATGAAGCAAGCTTGAATCTGAAGGTTGGGCCTACTTTTTTTACCTAATAGCCTCTCCTTCTAACACGTGGGTGAAGCCACGGGACGAATACTAGGTTATAACAGGGATTTTAAAAATTGGATTTTTCGGGCCTTAAATATGTTAGTAAATCGATTTAACTAAGCTTATTGTCTTACGAAAATGGTATGCAATAAATAAATCATTTATTTATCTTAAAAATTCATAATTCTTTGAGCGGCAGTTTTTATAGACGAAATTATATGAAATGGTTAATAAGACAAAATATCCAAAAAGTTGTCTTTTAGTGAACAGTAGTTTACTTTAAATATGCTCATTTCCGTATCATCAACGCTTTTTGTAGAAATTGATGAAAATTTTTAAACTTTGCCTACGTAGTTCTAGAGTTGTTTTTAATATGATTAACTAACTTTGTAAACTGTTTCTCATAGTATTTTAAGTTTTATTATATTCTGAGATAGATTCTAGTATATTTTAATCTTGTTTTTAGTGTATAAAAACTTCTACAGATTAAATTGCTTTAGTTATTCATTTCAATATCAATTACAAATTCACAATACCTCATTAACTAACATTGAATGTGAATTGTATTCGTCGATGTAGGTACATAAATATTTTATTAATCATGCCTATGAATGCTTAATAAAATATTATAGTACAATTCGTCATGATCGATTTTTTCGAATCTATAGTGTCGGTTTTGCAAAAAAAAAAAATTTTTGAGATTGAGATCTGAGATTCTGCGTATTTGAAATATTATTACGACATTAAAAAATAGTTCTTTACAGTGGTTTTTAAAATACATTTTAATTGATTTGAAACTGCTCATAGAAAAATGACGTATGTATATAATATTGTCTTTGTACGATGCGCGGAAGTTCCTTACCGACCCCTCCCGCCCCCGGCGGATCTGCGCAAGCGTGGTAATTATAGAATATATCAGATAATTAAAAAAATATATAAATTTGATTTTTAAAATGTTTTAAACGTTAACGTTGTTTGTTTCTTGTATATTATTATAACTAACGTTAAATAAACAGCCGTAAGTAATAGTTACGTTTAAATAATTTATTTTACTTACTTCATGTCTACATTTTAATTTACGCAAAATTTCGCCAGGTACAAAACATAAAAGTCGATTATGAAGATGCGCCAGTCTTCTATGGAATATTTAAATTAATTTGTGTTTCTTGATTTACCTTATAAAACTTACTTGCCTAATAGAAAAATTAAATAGCCAAGCCTCTGTGATATATTTAAAGTGATATTAATATTCAATATATAAGTAACTATACCACGTTTTTCTACGAACTCGCTACTGACTCGAGATCACAACCGACGATTTTCTATGCATGCTCTCTGATATTTTAGAGTCTTATCTGCCAATATCACTTTTATTCTTAGTAATCAACTTCCGACGTTTTTTTGTTTGAATTTAGTTTTACAATTTTTTTTCATCTACATATATTTAAAAAAAAGCTATTTTAAATAAAAATTGTTCTTTAAATTCCACAACAGTTAGCTTATACTTTTTTTTACAGATAAGTGCAGATATACTGTACTTATCTGGCTTTAGTGGATTAGGTTACCAATAACTGTTCTGATATTTTGAATCTTACATTCTTAAAAGTAAAAATTCAGTTCTGATATTATTTAAGAAGTGTTTTTTATAAAAAATATAAAACCTTTTTCAGACTCACCGTCACTCCTAAGAGCGAGCGCACAATGTTATTGCTATCGTGAGAGAAAAACCACGGTGATGTTATAATGTTCTATCCATTTTTTTGGTTTTGAGTATAGAGTTCAAAATGAAACTGCGAAAGAATATTATGACAAGTGGGAAAAAGTCAAGTGAAAACTCTTAACAAATGAAGGCGAAGAATACTTCTGAAAAAAGGGCATTCCCAAATAGTTTCCAGAAACAACTATACTTATACGTAGACCTTGCACTTGTAGATATAAATGTGTGTTATCTTATCTCTCAAAGTAGGAAAAGGTTTATTTCTGCTACCTTTGACCTTGAGTATATAAATAGAGATAAATGAATATAATATCATATTGTAAACGAAAACTGTCCTATTATAATTTAACCATATTTGACATACCTGGCCTACAAAAGACGCTATCATTTAATGTAAGATAAAGGTGTTGTGAAATTAAACACATGCAGGTTTCCTCACGATGTTTTCCTTCACCGCCAACCACGAGATGAATTATAAGCACAAATTAAGCACATGAACTGTTAAACACATGGTACTTGCCTTGGTTTGAACGCGCGATCATTGATTAAGATTTACGCGTTCTAACCATTGGGCGAACAAGAAGGAGTATACAAAGCTGACTGCCAACCTTTGCTAGTCGGAGTGGCACTGGAAGAAGAAGAAGAATCATTTGGCCATCTCGGCTTATTTCTTATAAGAACTCAACAATTAAGTAAATAAATACTTAGTTTTTGTAATTTTATATTTTAAATAAATGTTTCTAATTTTGATTTATGAGATTTAATACTAAAATACTGATGATTGTTACCTAAATTAAGCTTAGAATTTCATACCTAATTACATTTTATGTCTAATAACTTATTATATTAATGAATAAAATTACTTAATACTTAGCTTAATTAATATAAGAGCTTTATTTAAAAAAAAACCGTTTTAAATCAAACACATCCGTCAAAATATTTTTTCTTAAATTGATAGAACATAACCGTAAAGCAACATCCGTCCTTCCCCTGACAGTAACTTTTTGAAGAATTACGTTGGATGGTACTATGTGATATTTTTACAAAATCAGACATTTATTACTTTTTTTGTCAATGCTATTTTATAAAGGTGCCTTTGTTCTAGATACATATAACATTTCAGTACAATATATTTTGTATTAAAAATTCCGTACGATTTCCGTAAATTTCAGAACAATATATTTTGTATTAAAATCTCAAAAAAACTATAAAAATTATTTCAAATGGCTGAAAAGTTTGAAAAATTTCACATCCGTCTATACTATTATATCATGATGAATTATGCTTAAAGCTAAGTTAGCTTAAAATATATTGCAAGATTTGTCCCATCCAACCAACAACAAGCAAGAAAGCATGCTAATAAAAATGATTAAAAATTAAATATTCATTAAAAAACGGTTAATCTTTACTACCTGATATTACAAATGTGAAAGTAAGTTTGTTTATTTGTTGTTAGGCTTTTCGTCTTATCTAGTAAACCTATCGTCATATAATTTTGCCTACAGGTTATCAGGGGTACAGAATAAGACAGCATCACGCACGCGGGAAATAGTTAAATACCTATCAAATAGATTTCGGTCCATTCATAAAAACTCATTGTCATCATCATCATCAACATTGTCATTTCTTTATAATGAAAACATAGTAAATATTACAAAATTATCCTATGAATCTATATATTTTATTTTATTATACCGTTAGGCTATAACTTAGTATAGTTATATTGACAGGCTCCGCACCACGCAAAAAGTACTGAATGGAATTGAATACGGTATTTACCAATCTATTACTAGATGTCTAACTTAAAATATAGGCTAAATTTAACCGCAGGAAAATATCTTATTCTGAGTGTTTTTAAATTAATATTACCTGGAGCTCACGTTATTTACTGAACTTAATGCTAAATTTATAGATTTTACTAGGGCCACACTTACATAAATAGATAAGTTAGTCGTTGTGTGTAGTTGTTACACAAAACAAAAACCATAGATAGCGCTGTTTATATTTTTTAAAAGCTTGTCTCAATCGATCTCAAGCAATTACAACTACTCTGATACAATAATAACAAAACAATATTCAGCTTTGTTTCATCGAAGACAGAAGTCGAAAAAAAAATGTAGCTATAGAATCGAATAGAAGAGAATAAAATAAAATACAAAGTTAAACAGAATTTACAAATAAGAACATTGTGTACACACTTCCAACTTCCAGACTCTGGGCTAATACTGAGAATTTTTGACAGATAAACCCAATAACTTTTTATTAACCCGACCTGGAAATTGAACCAAGGACAAGGTCTGCGACCTTATATCAAGCCGCTAAAACAACGAGGCAGTCACTTAACAACTTATACCGTATGGGCGAATAGATCGATTGGCAAATGTGTACCTTATTAAATAAAGAATGCACGGGATAAAATCCTTATTTTACTCGTACAAGTCGGGGCGGGCAGCTAGTTATAAACAAAAATGTTGAATTAATATTTCAATGGCTGATATTTTATTAAATGTTAATCATTTATTAAAGATAGGATTTGTATTGTAATGTAAATCGGTATCCCTCATCAAACTGCATTTAATTCCTATGAATATATACGTGCATTTTACAACAATTTATTTCCTTTCCAATTGTATATTCTGTGACGTAACGGTGCTATGACTAAGCAATACTTACCTCTATTTTTTTCTCGAGTTTATTTCTGGAACACAACAGTGGGCTGGCGGAGCAAGATATTGCATGTATCTGTCAATGGCAGAGTTAAGCTTGCTTATTTTGTTCCGTATTGAACTAAGTCGAACTAAAACTACAATATCAGCTCAAGTATTATGCGTCAGCTCTTTATCTTTTACAAAAGAACAACTTATTGAAAACGATATTGCGATATACGATTTATCCAATAATATTGATATGGAAAGTTCATAAATTGCCAAGTAGGAAGCTTAGGTGTAAGGACGTAAAAGAGTTATTCCACGAATTCCCACTGCCAGTGATAGCCCGCCGTGTGACGTGTCCGGTGAATCAACGAGCACCGCTCCGCTCGGTTGGACAAAAACGGAAAACCATTTTACGGTCCATTGTGAAAGAGGATTGGCAATTTCGTTTCGGGCTTGCTCGACCAGCGGCTGAGCAAGTTTTACAACATCTCTGATGTATCGTGAACTCTTGTGTGGGTCCATAAAATACATCACCGCCTTAAATTGCATTTTTTTTTTATAAAGTTTAAAGATTATATTACATTAATAGTAGGAAGATCAGTATGTTAGTCTTGAATTTAAAACCAGTACAATATACCTGAAACCGATGTCGTTAATGTTACATTATCGAAGAACTGCAAGTAATACGGAAGAATATGAATAGGAAATAAATTAAATCATAATATTATTTACTCAAGTAGGTTCTCCAAATCACTTCGTCGATTCGAAATCACCATGTTACAAGATAACATTCAATGTACAGTTACCTACCACCAGTTCGGAATGTAAATTCTACCATGAAAAATCGACATGAAAGTCAATATAGTTCTCTTTGTCTCAAATATTCAACTTAAGCATAATATTCTATATGAAAAATTAACGAATCTAAAATGTATGTCTTTGTAAAATTACTAATACATTTTTTTGTTATTAATGCTTGATGCATTGTTATAAAATATCGTTTAAATGTGTAAGTACATAATTTGGTTAAAAATTTTTGCTATTAAATGGCAATTTTAAATTATATTTTATAAATTTTAATCCTTTATGATTTTGTCATATGAAAAAAAACTTTTACGCTTATGTGTTTAAGTGAAAAATATGTGAATAATATATACAGTTACAAGTATAACTGATACAGCTTTAATGACGGATTAATTAAAACTCTTCGCTGTTATCAAATTTTGAGTTTATTCGATAGTAAATAATTTTTAAAAAAGGAAACAGCCTGCAAATATCCCACAGCTGGGCTAAGGCCTTCTTTAGATTTGACCACCATACTTCTATGTGTATCCGTGCCAAAATTTCATAATATTAATATTATTCTTCATCGTCAAGTAAGAGATGAATTACAAACACAAATTAAGCAGCAACTCAATGTTGATTGCCCGGGCTTGAACCTTTTGAGATTCTCATGTTTATAGCCAGTCGTCCATATCCGCTCGAATAAATTATTAATTAAACGAAAATGTTAAAATAGTGATACAAAAATCCACATAGTTTTAAACCACGCCTATATTAACGTACACTTAATATTAGTCTTATATTTTCAGAATTACATATTCAGTGTTTCTCAAAGATTAATCAAAACGTTATATTTATGGCTAAAAGATCTCAATACTAGTTATTTATAATAAAAAAATATTTATTGGAAGTGAAAACAAATTCGGGAAACTTGCCACGGTCATTTACAGACAAATATTGTAGTACTCCCAAATTACTCCAAAAACACACATTGCGAATCCTGTTTATTATATATGTAAGAAATACGTCTGTATTTGCAAAAATAAGAGGACATAGAAATATGATGAAATAATGATCACTTCTGTGAATATTGTGGAATATTGTGAATATCATAATAATCAATAAACAAGAATAATTAAAGTTAAAAGTTTCGATGAAGCTTCTAAAAATTCTCGGAACAACAAAGACTTTAGTTGTACAAAAAACTTGAAAAATCTGATAGTCTGTCTGAACTTTTAAAAGATAAAGATATAAGCCTTAAAGATTTGTAAATTTTCATTAAATATATAACATAACTAGCTGACCCGGCAACCGTTGTTCTGCCATATAAATGATATCTACTGAATATTTTGGATTTTAAAGTAAAAGTAACGAATGTATGGTAGTGTGTGGAGATGGGATCTATGACAGAAAAAGTAAAGTAGCGCTGTAATGATAAAAACAAAAACAACACACCAACCATTCATTTTCTCAATTCAATGTATTTCATTAATGTAATGGACATATTCATTATTTGATTAAAAGTTAAATGTAAAGTGAAAAAAGTAATATATTTTTATCCTAAAGCAGTTAATTAATTTCGAAGAGCAATTGTGTTTACGATATCTTTGGTCAGTCCGTCTTTAGCCAACGCAAAAAGGCTTTTTGCCCACCAGAGAACATGCCACGAATACTTGTCCGTGTAATAAGCATGATGACATATCGATTATCATTATACATATATGCATAAAGCACCACCCTGCGAATTTTTTCATGCGTTTATTTATTATTGTTTTCTGAGGTTATGTGTACGGATTTTGTGTGTGAGTGGTGGTCGTACATTCGTCGTTTTCTTTATAATATTGGTAAATGGTTACCATACCCATATACATTGTCACTATAAAAATATGAACCTTTAATTGCATCGCGAATGAGCCACCACCACCCTTGGGGACATAATTGTCTCTTGTGCCTAATAATACAACAATACTAAATATTGCTGTTTGGAAGAAGCTAGTTAATATTGGATAAACGTAGTACATACGGATGGAACATAATTTTTGCGCTGCCTATTTCGCTGTCACATTGTTGGCCATCACCATCATTTTTCTTCTTGCGTGAGAGCTTTAATTTTGCCGTGACTCCTTAGATATTAATTTAAATTTATCATTTTATAATTCCAGTGAGGCAACCGCGTCTTTTTATTGCCTTTCAAACGATTCAATTATCCGCAACTAACAGTGTCTATTAAAACAGACACATTGAATTACTGCTAAATATTTTTTGAAATATAGTTTAATATTTTACACAACTCGAGATGATTTATTTCACACAAAATATATAAACAAACATAGTATGTTCAAAGATGGCGCTGCTAACAGAATTCAAATGGAATTAAGTTTTACTTATTGCATTAAATAATTGAATTTGATTCAGAATAATAATATTATTTCTAAATGATTTTATTTTGAATATTGTCAAAGTAATTTAAATCCTTTAACAATAAATTAAACAACAAAAATGTCTTTAAAAATTTCAAACAATCAAAACAGAGTCTACTAAAAATTAAATATCCGTCCGTGAAGTGACGGAGAAAGAATACATTTCACTGCCCCTCTCTTTCCCATGGGTGTCGTAAGAGGCGACTAAGGGATATCTGAGCGACCATCTGCTCATCTGGTGGTAGGATGATAAACATCCGCCTGGCTTGTTACCAGCGTACGCATGGTGAAAATCTCGTGAAGTGGCTTGCAGCCGCGTTTCGAGGTCAGCCAGCGTACAGCCAGTGCCCGAGCGAGCATTGCCGCGATGGGTGTTGGTCCAGTGGAGACGGCTGCTGAACCAATGCCGGGGGAAACTGTATTGCCCTGCCGGACAGGAAGACCCGAAGAAACGGCTATTCCGCTGGTCGCCCGTGGCATAGTACAGAAGTCCGAGCGTGCCTAACCAGTACGCGAGGCTGCTCCACCAGGCCACGCATAATCTCGGGGTGGACCGTCGTGCCGGTTGGTGACCGGAAGGTGGGGTCCCGGCGTCCCCGGGGTTCCGGGGCCCTTCCGTCCGGCGGGTCAGTGTAGTTTCCCTTTTGGCAACCACTTGGGGAAACACGCCTCCACACTTTGCCCATCCCTGTCGTGGCAATACGTCGCTCGCTTCACGTCTCTTTTCCATTCTTTTTTCCCATATGGTAGCGCATCAAAGCAGGAATAACGGTCGTACAGCGGTGCACACCCCCACCATACCCACACTGTTTGAGGTCGAGTTCACTAACATCCGTAGACTCCACGCTAACCTCAACGCTGTCCACCACCATCTCGAGACAGCACGGCCAGCAATGTTGTTTCTCACGGAGACACAAATACTCTGTCCTGCCGATACCAGCTACCTTAATTATCCCGGCTACATGCTTGAAGAATCCTTCAAAGCGAAAGCCGGCTTGTTCGTCAGGACGGATGTTTACTGTAACCGACTACGCTGCTTGGAGGACCCCTCCTTCTCCATGTTGGGGGTACGTGTGGATCTGGTTCGTCAGAGTCGGGTCTACGTGTGCCTCTACAGATCCCACAATGGTGACTTGGAGGCAAGCCGATTATTTGACCATCTTATTCGGGTGGCAGATGCTGCGCAAGAGCAGTTTCCTAACGCAGAATTGGTGTTTTTGGGGGATTTTAATGCTCACCATGAATCATGGTTGAAATCCCTCAAAACTGACCATGCTGGAAGGACTGCTCATGCTTTTGCTCTCACACATGACGACCCAACTGGTTGATCAGCCCACCAGGATCCCACACATTGATGGGCAAGCGCCTTCTCTACTGGACCTTCTGCTGACTTCTCACCCGGTGGAATATCAGGTTGTGGTTCAAGCTCCACTTGGTTCTTCGGATCACAGCCTCATATCTACCAAAGTGCCACAGGCCAAGCTGCCGCCACCAGCGGTATGCAAACGTCGCGTTTGGCACTACAAATCGGCAGATTGGGACGGTATGCGCGATTACTATGCGTCAGTCCCTTGGTAGGAACGTTGCTTCAGTGGGAATGACCCGACAGCTAGTGTCGCTGCTGTTACTGGCGATATCATGTTGGGAATGGAATACTACATTCCTAGCTCAGATCTCGTCGACGCTGTATCATCTAAGCAGGCGGCATATCGCGAGTGGATCAATGGCGGCATTAGCGGGGCATCTAACATTGACTCACTGAAAGCAAACTACAATAAAAACTCCAAGTCCTGTAGGAAGGCTTACACGAGAGCGGATGCACAGCGCATTGTACAGATTGGTCATGACCTTATTTCGCATCCTAGGGGCTCCCGTAGCTTCTGACGTCTGACCAAGTCTGTGCAAAACAATTTCTGCCAACCTTCGCTGCCACCGCTCAGAAATCCGGACGAATCGCTAGCTCACAGTCCGCAACAGAAAGCTGATCTCCTGGTTAAGCTCTTTGCCGATAACTCCGTCATCGACGATTGTAGTAAGCTGCCACCAGTAATAACTTTATGTGGCCACACGATGCCTGACATCAAAATCAGGCAGCGTGATGTGCGTGCGGAGCTGCAATCACTTGATGTACGGAAAGCTAGCGGTCCCGATGGAATACCAGCCATTGTGCTGAAGAAGTGCGCGGCGGAGCTCTCACCCCTGTTAACGCGCCTGTTCCAACTTTCTCTTTCTTCGGGATGTGTGCCGGAGGCTTGGAGAAGAGCTAATATGCAAGCGGTTCCCAAAAAAGGGGATCGGTCTGACCCGGCAAATTATCGGCCAATAGCTATCACCTCAGTACTTTGTAAGGTGATGGAACGGATTATAAACAACCAACTGATCTATTACCTAGAAGATCAATGTCTGATTAATGATTGTCAGTACGGATTTCGACTAAAACGGTCTACAGGTGATCTTCTAGCGTATGTAACACACCTCTGGGGTGAAGTTATCGACAAGTATGGGGAATCGTTGGCTGTCAGCCTCGATATCTCCAAGGCTTTCGACAGAGTCTGGCACAGAAGTCTTCTCTCCAAGCTGCCGGCATATGGTCTGCCTGCTCAGCTTTGCACCTGGATTGCCAGCTTCCTACACAAGCGCAGCCTTCGTGTTTTAGTTGATGGTTGCGCTTCACAATTCTATGTAGTAAATGCTGGGGTCCCTCAGGGATTTTTGCTATCTCCTACTCTCTTTCTTTTGCATATCAATGATATGTTCTCTCTCGGGAACATTCATTGCTATGCAGACGATAGTACAGTGCATGGTGGATACCACGGACGCGTAGTGGCTGGGCGAGCGGAAATTAGGGAGAGGCGGGAGGATCTTGTCATTGAACTCAATAGGACGTTAGAGTTTATCGCCAAATGGGGTTCAGATAATCTTGTTGAGTTTAATGCCCTGCTCTCACAGCATGCTCTCACAGCGAAAAAATCACCATTTTCCCCTCTTCCCTCCCTCTGTGGCACTCCGCTAGTGATACAAAGCAAAATCGCCTTGCTGGGGATGGACGTTCGCTGCAACTTTAGTCCAAGGGATTACATCAAGGCTGTCATAAAAACAGCTTCACGGAAACTCGGAGTTCTGAACAAGGTGCGGCGTTTTTTCACGCCACAACAACTGAGCCTGTTGTACAAAACACAGGTACTTGAGGCCTTGGATCGGTTGCAGCGACGCGCGGTCCGCATATTGGCGACGTAAAGGTCACAAACACCCTCGAGCCTTTACAATTGCGTCGAGAGATAGCAGCGTTGAGCGCTTTCTATCGACTGTATCACGGCGAGTGCTCCGAGGAATTATTCTCCCTAATTCCTGCTTCCCCCTTCCTTCACAAGTCTACGCGTGCTGGCTCTCGATGTCATCACTAACTGTGACATCAATTCCATCGCGCACAAATAAATTTGGCAACTCCTTTCTTTGTCGCACTTCCAAAAAATGGAATTCCTTACCAGCTCACGTGTTCCCCTTCTCTTACGACCCGGGTTCCTTCAAACGAGGCGTGAAGAGGCATCTTGCGGGCCGGCAAGGCGAGGGCGGCTAGTGCAGAATCTTCTTCCCGTCTGTACTGGCCGTCGTCGCGGTTGGACTCTACTACCACTTAACATCAGGTGGAGTAGAGTCATTTGACCTCCCGGCAATAAAAAAAAAATGTTATAATTGCTTGATAAATAATGGTCATTGATTTTGGTTTTTTTTCTTCCGATAGTTTCTTTTGACGCTGAGCATAATATGATTATACTATCATTTCTCTGATTATACTGTCAATAGTAAACACTTGAATCATGTGTATATTGAATGTATGTAATGTATGTATTCTTGAATTAATTTACATGATTTATTAACTTATTGTTCAAGATTGCATTATTTACTCTTCTTACAATTACTGTTTCTTGACTTTTCTCTATAAAATTGTGATGAAGACACGATAGAAGTCCCGTGTAAATTAAAACGATAATGAAAAACAATGTGCGGTTGGGGAAGAAGAGACCCGAGGAGGAACGAAGTCGTTTTCGATATTTTTTCGTTTGCGAATGGACTTCAAGAACAGCCTTGCTGGATACGTGCCAATGAGCAAACATACACACACAAATAGACCCAATTGTTGTATTTACTGATAAAAACGGTATACCGATAATGTATTTGATCTTTTAGTATTTTACCAACCTTTTCAATATCATTAAACGTTTATATTTCTTATCAATTAAATAAATCGTTAAATATTTTGCAATATTTTAAATGTCAAAATGACGCGACGCTTGTCGTGAATGACGTAGACGAAAGTTTAACGAGATTTACTTTAAGTAATTATTTTGATATTGTTCATACAAAAATACTTAAATCATGATTACAAAATGGGATGATGGGTTAGGAGGCTGAAAATTTGGAATTATATATATTTTTTGATGCTTAATCAAAATAAAATAAAAATAAAAAAAAATGACAAAAAAAAATATAGAAAAAAAATGCTAGTTAGGTTAGACCCTTATCACCTAGCGGTATGAAATATACTTTACGACCGATTCTCATACCTCCCAAATATTCATAACAAATTTCATAAAAATCGGTCGAGCCGTTTCGGAGGAGTTCGACCACAAACACTGTGACACGAGATTTTTATATATTAGATTATTTTATTAATTTAGTGGCTTTTTCCAAGACCATCTGTGTGGGTAGCAGGTAGCACCCACTCATCACATATTACCGCCAAACCACATTACTTAGTACTACAGTGTTCTGGTTTGGCGGGCGAGTGAGCTAGTGTAATAGGCGTGATGACTGATTTTGGAATAACCTTCTATAATGTACATACATGTCTACTATTACTGAAAATAATTTTATTTCAGTAATAAACTAACTGTTTACGCAAATAATTGCATTTTCATTTACCTATTTTGAATTTCGCACGAAAACACCCGCAGGTGTCATGGCGCCTGACGTGACTTACTGTTGGTAGAGCTTTGTGCAAGCTCGTCTGGGTAGGTACCACCCGCTCATCAGATATTCTACCGCAAAATAGCAGTACTTGATATTGTTGTGTTCCGGTTTGAAGGGTGAGTGAGCCAGTGTAATTACACGCACAAGGGACATAACATCTTAGTTCCCAAGGTTGGTGGCGCATTGGCGATGTAAGCGATGGATTTCTTGCAGAGCCAATATCTAAGAGCGTTTGGTGACCACTTACCATCAGGTGGCCCATATGCTCGTCCGCCTTGCTATTCTATATAAAAAAAAAAGACGTCACGCCTCAGAAAACGACAGTAAACGTTGTATTGTGTCTATACTCAACGCAGAAAGACAGAAAGTATTGCGTGTTTCCTAAGGTTAAAAATGAATTCCAAAGTTTACAAGTGGTGTGCGGTCCCCATGTAAAAATACATTCAAATGCCAACCAGATCGAAGAACAATCTACAGAAGCAGAACAACTATATATATAAGTGATAAATGAAATGAAAATGATGATGGTTCTTGAAGAATGTGAAAATCAATTAAAAGAAAGTATGGTTACAGCACATTTTGAAAAAATTGCAAATTGAGGCAGAGATTCATAAAGATTTATTATAATTTTATGATATATTTAGATTTACAGAAGTATTCATAAATATGTAAATTCACAAATTCAGTATTAGTGGAGCTAAATGAAATATTGTCTTAAAAGTTCTTACTGGTAAAAATATTAGGGCGCTTCATATGCGAGTATATATAACTAATAGAAAAAAACCTTTTTTTTTAACGCTGGAAAATCTCATTACGCCTTTCCCCCACGGAAACAATGGAGGGGTATGTGGGGCTCGCCGGTGTCCGAAAAAATAAACCTATGATAACACTAAAGATAAAGAAAAATGTACTTACAAGACATCAAACATACAAACATCATTGATAGATCTTGGATGATTTATTTTCTTCACAAAAACGCGAACAACCAACGACTCAACTAATTAAATGATGCAAAATCAATTTTGAAACGCGTAAACACAACAACTGTTCAAGAGAAACGGTTATACATAAAGAGGCGTGACGTCATTCGCTCCAATTGGTGTTTCAAATAAAATGGCCGATTGCAGAATTTTATACTTTTATTTTATTAAAAATCTTATTAATCTCAATGTGTATATTAAAATCGGATCATTTTTTAGAATCCTTTTAAAATAGTTTCTTCTCTAAAATCATTTAATTTTTAATTCTTTAATACTCTCATCATGCCTATTACACTCATAATTGACATATTAGTTCAAGGGTGTTAGCGCATTGACGGTGTAAGGGATGGTTAATATTTCTTAAAATAACTATGAGCAATGGTGACCACATACCATTAGGTAGCCTATATACCAGTCGGCCTACCTTTTTTCGTATTTTAAATTGTAAATAAAATAAGATAAAATGGCTGATTTGTAAAAATCGCGAAGCAAAAACGCCAACAGAAAAGCTTCCACAATTAAATTAAATGAAAATGCATTCGCATTTTCTCTAAGCCTATAGTTATTTTTACTGCCAGTAGATTCCACATAACCGAACCAGACATAGCTTCAAGCTTAATTATCGTGATAGACATAAAATAACGATTCAAATACGCTAGTAAGCACTGCAATCTTTACTACAATATGTACTAATATTATAAAGTTGAGGAGTTTGAACTCTCTAACAATGGGATCTTTCAATTCGATTAAAAAAAACTAGGTTAGATTTTTAATAGCCCATTTATGGAGAATTGTTATAGACTACATAATATCACGCTATGACCAGAACAATAACGTTAGTAAAGAAACGATAGCTTAACGCAGATGAAACTGAGTCGAGAGCTTGTAAAATATATTTTTATTTGCTTATATATATTAATAGCAAATTTCAGGGGTATATAAATATAATTAATTTCGATAAATTGAGTCCACTATATAATAACATAATACGAAGCCTTATATCAACACAATGTTCTCGTCTCTATAGACGAAGCCTTATTTGAAATTCCAATTAGAAAGTTTTCTCATTTACTTGATTCAGGGCGCGGATTGGTGGAAGGGCAACAATCCGGCTCGATTAGTACTAGTCTCTGCTCTGTAGCAGATTTGGAAAGATTTGAAGGGTTATTTAAGGGATCACCGCGTAAACTAATCCTTATTGGAACGAGGTATCATTATTTTACAACTTAAATACGTTCCTTATTTGAATTATTCACTTCATTTCAAATCTTTTAATTTTACATAAATAATGAGAAAAGTTTAATTAAATAGTAAGTGTCATTATGTAAAAATGACGCCGTTACTGGACACCTGGATGATTTCGAAACATGGAAATCGAAATTTAATATCACGAAATTAAAGTATTGTTTCATTAATTAAAATTAAAATATTTTTATATCATTATAATAATGTATGTATATCAACGGAGTATATAGTATGCTGCCAGCACACACAAGAGAGTAGAGAGGCGACAGCAGAGAAGAGTTATAAGAGAGCGTAATGTCCTTTTCCGTCACGGCGTAAAAGTCGAACTGATCCTCAAGATCCGCCAATAAATGTTTAATATAAAAAATCATATTGTTGTAACAAATGCCTAACAAAACATCTTTTGCATTCATAATATTAGTTAGGATTTATTTTGAACTACATCAAAGTTTTGTTATCGCCAACATTATGATTACGCGAATAAAATAATTTAATACGTTTATCAATTTTTGACGAGAAATATCCGTATCGATTTAAAAGTGTAACGTGATTAATGCCACGGAAAGCTCTTAAACTTACACTTATTATATAAGTTTATATTCACTATAAGTCATTAAATTACTAAAGAAGAATCCCCTAATTGTTATGAGTAGAACCTATATAGATTGTGAAAAATAAGTAAAATCATAATTCAATCAAATTTAAATATTGGTTTTAATATAAACAATACAAATATAAACGTTGTTAGGTGTTTAGTTAAACGCTGATGTCTCCTTGTCTATCATCATTGATTTGTCATTTGATAAAACAAGACACAGCATTGTTTAAATTATTCATGTTTCAATTATTGTTTCTATTAAACTGTATTTTAACGTACGAATATAAAGAAATAAATATTATATTAAATCTTGTGAAACTTTTCACTATTGATCTGAATCGGAACAAATTTAATTCAAAAGTATCAAGCCTGAACAGCTAAGACACGGAAGTTACTTGGTTGAAAATTGAATTTATAAAACTTTTCCGCGAGACAAACAGATACTTTATAGACTGTGAAAAGCAATTTGCTTTAAATTACTATCATTTGTGTGTCGAATTGTGGCTATGTAATAAATAAATGCACACTTAAAATTCAACGTTGTTATGTACTGTAAAACTAAAAAAAAAATTACAAGGAAGTGGTTTTTTAATTTAATTTTGGATTAATGTAAAACTTTCACATTACGATAGTTTCAGAACGCACTTTCTCGGTGAGTAAATTGACAAAAACATTCCTACTCGTAAGTTTGTAGGGGTCAATTGGGACCAGCAATTGGACAATAGGGAAAATCTCTTGATGGTTGTCTCGGACATAATTAGACAGGTACTTAAAAAAGTTTTCGTCATTTGTAGGTAAAATTCTTAATTTAAAATCTCATCATAGTTAATTTAGCTTTTCCCTTTTTTTACAAAGTT
Organism: Nymphalis urticae; assembly: GCA_905147175.2. Lineage (NCBI taxonomy): Eukaryota > Metazoa > Arthropoda > Insecta > Lepidoptera > Nymphalidae > Nymphalis > Nymphalis urticae. Next base: position 5,110,248 of record LR989991.1, read on the forward strand.
CTTTACCAAAAATATTATTATGGCTTGGAACTTATTTTATCACGCTGCTCCAATGGCACTCATACGGGGAACTACGTAATTTAATCACGAAACAAAATGCAAAATGCTCAGCGAAATTTCATAAAGAGGAAAGGAGATATATAACAAAGGAAAGGAGATAAAAATATACAATGTTTCTATAGAGGTATAGTAAGTAACTTTTAAGGTACTATTCTTTTTTTTTTTTTTTTTTTTTTATATTTGCCGGGAGGGCAAATGACTCTACTCCACCTGATGTTAAGTGGTAGTAGAGTCCAAACGCGAGGACGGCCAATACAGTCAGGAAGAACGTTCTGCACTAGCCGCCCTCGCCTTGCCGGCCCGCAAGATGCCTCTTCACGCCTCGTTTGAAGGAACAATTCTACTCAATGGGTAAAAAAATATATATAAACATAGCAATAGTAACATAACATCAAATACCTTATCTCTGAAACGTTAATCTGCAGCTATTTTTCTATATTACAGCGCAAGTAATATGACTAATATTTTTTCTCTCCTTAATTTGTTATTATTACTGAACAATTTTCTTATTTTTCTCTGCATCTATTCTAAATTCCATGCAGACGAATTTGCAGAGTGAATATATACATTTCTATATTAGCAAGATAGTATACTATAAACATAATTTTATAACTGTCATTAAAGTCTGTCATTTACCTAGATAAACATTATTCTTTATTCTTAGATTCGATAAGCGATCCGTGTGCCAAAATTCATTCAAATCCGTTGAGCCGTTTTGTTTGATAGATTAACAATCATCCAATCATCTAGACAAATCTAAAATGGCTTCTTTTATTTTAAATGTCATATATAAGCAATAGATTTAGAATAAAATGTTTGACAAGTTAATATTCTATAGATAGTATCATTTCAAACTAATTTAGATCCTTCAATTTAATTAACATATCCATAATGAAAATAATCATTATTACATACAAATGTTATAAGATGGATAAATTGATATCGTATGATACCGGTTAAATCATATGAGGCTTTGTTAAATATAAAATTAGTAATATTTTTAATGGATCTCCAATCACATTATCTATTAACATTTAAACATAATTTAATGATATTAATAATAAGTGAATGAGAATGATAAAAAATGTTCCTGATATCGATAAAGAAACTTTTTATCACGTATATTCATCATAATTTTGACCAAATGAAAAGATATTATAGTGCACAGGTGTGTGATCAAACATAGGTGTACTCTTAAATGCCTCACTCTCATAATTCCCGAGGACCGCAAACATTGCATATAAAATCGCCATTATATCATACGTATGTTATATATGTGTACACAACAAAAAACCAAAGTAGAAATTAATAAAATATTGTAAGTATGTAATTAAATCCATGCTTAACGTGCGATCAGTGAAGATCAAGAAAGCGAGAAATCAGTGAGATCTTAAAATTATTTTGACCATAGAAAATTTGATGGAATTATATTAACGAATATTTTGCTATACGTTGTACTTCCAAATTAACGACATCAATTTAGCCTTCATCAAGTGTCAATTACGTGTAGTATGGTTTAAGTGCATATTGATAAATCATTAATGCCTCTTAATCATGCCTGTCTATATGGGCCACTAGACGTCGTTCTATTTCTACTGACGGTAGAATACCAGTATTTCCTATGCCGCGCTGCCACCGAGCGACATATTTGATGCCGAATCGACCCCTGTCGAATAGCGTCCGTTTCAATTAAATCTCGATGTGTTCACGCCAGGGTTTTCATTCATCGAACTTGGTTCATGCAATAAAATTAAGCAATTCGCATTCCATTTCATTTACATACAAAGGTCTATTAAAGCTATATTGTTAGTTGTCGCAATTTTAATTTATCTCATGGAGGCGTACATAGCATATATAATTAACTTCATGAATATATAAAAAAATTGAAAACACTAAAGCAAAACCCTTAGGTAATCATTATCAAGACAGCATATTATGTATACATGAATTTGCCATAATACGTGTATTGGTACGTACGTACGTGTATTATTATACGTTACTAAGCTAAGCAATTAGTAATCTTATAATTCAAGTATCTTACAGTAAGCCCATAATAATTCTAATTACGAAGCATTGTATGCAGAAAATGTTTACAATTGCCTTAGATAATAATAACTTTGAATACTTGCCATTGCTTCACCAACCTTGGGAACTATGATGTAATGTCTACTACTTGTCAAACAGAAATGTGGTTACTGTAACGCATTTTCAGATATATATATTCAAAAAATTTCTACTGCGATCTACAGAATACATATGACATGTATTATTCATTGCCCCGAAAAGTCCTGCCCTAAAAATGCCCCTAAAACTATTTTGAAAACCTATAATATATCAAAAACATACATAATATTTTTATTTTATTTATGTATAATTAATAATGAATCTGTATAACAACAAAATAAAAACGGATAACGTCTATCTGTATATAATATAAGTATAGGTAATTAACGTGTTCATAATTAAAATCATAATCAAAATATTCGTAAAGATTCAAAAACAAAGGAAGACATTTATCAAAGAATAAAATCCTCCGTTTCAGCGTAGATTAGAGTGTGTTATTTTACAATTACCGCGTTCGACTGTCTCGGAGGATTCCATTTGTCTTCTCCGCTCTTAGGCAAGTGTTTCCCAGTGGGGTTTTCAAAGTGAGCCAACTTCGTCGCGATAAGATAGAGTAAACCTTCCACGCTCGTATATCAACAAACCACGGCAACCCAAGCCCGGACTTATAAAAAGACAAAATAATTTCAAATAACAAAATATAATTATGTCAGATTTTCGTTAGTAATAATTAACTATTAATTCGTAAAAAAACATCTACCGTCAGAAATTTAATTAAATGAATTTTATTTATAACTCCTAATGCGAAAAAACTAAGGGTGTCGTAAGTTTAAAGTTTGTATCTGCGTGTCTGTTTGTGGCATCGTAACGTCTAAGCGTATGAACCGGTTTTAATTATTTTTTTTGAATAATCCATTTCAAGACTTATTCTTAAAAAGAAAAGGGCTAGGGCTGATTTACAGACTTTTTCTTAAAATATTTTTTATATTTAAAAAAAAAAAATGGGGTCAACAATATCTGCAGCGTTTTAAGAAAAAGAAAAGTAATCGGTTGAGAAGTAAAAATGTAACAAACACACACACAATCGCACTTTCACATTTAAAATATTAATAGGGATTTTCGGACATGAAACGCGATCATGCCTTCTTTATTATTATTTTGACCGACGTTTTCACGACGTGGTAAAAAGGTGTGATCATAGTTAAAGCCCTATAATAAATAAAATGTCTCATTTTCGGTTAAGAACTCCAATAAAATGTTCGTAAATTGTCATTATATAAACATGTATTTGCAAGAAGAGCCTAATATTTAGAAAAGAAAATATTTAATATATATGATTGATAGCGTATATAATATCTATACTAATGAATAAGGTGTCCCAAAATTTACGCCCGATTTGAATTTAATAGGACACACAGATTTTCTCTTAGTAATTTAATTTGTTTATTGAATCATGAAGTATGAATGTATGGAATGGGTTAGGTATAGAATAGCACATCAGACATATAGTCTCCACGGTTTTGCTGGCACTGCGTATGTGCCTTTATGGAAATTTTTGACAATCATTTTGCATAAATGTGACAGAATTCGTGCTTAAATGCACGGGTGGTTGGAGGCTTGTTGGCATAAACCTTTTTCTACAAATAGCCCCGTATAAAGAAATCCAATGGTGTTACATCATGCCATCTAGGAGACCAATTCTGATCGTCGAAACGTGAGAGTGACTAAAATATGTTTTAATGGTTGGCGCGGCGCCGTCTTTTCGAAACCAAAGTGAAATACTAACTACTAACAGTTTTTTTTTTGTTAGCAACACTGTACTACAGTACAAATGGTAGAAAATTTAAATCTAGAGTGAATTTTGGGAGACCATTATAAGGCTGAAGTGTTTGTATAAGCGCACTAGGTTGAGGATTCATCCATTCGATATTGAAAAAGTTATAGACCACGCAATATCACACTACGACCGACGGACCCGGAGCAGTAACATTAAACGTGGGTGAAATCACGCCAACGAGTATAGCCTATATACCTAATACAGTTTAAGGAGTGAAGGAAAAAAAAAAACTTTAAAATTGACATGACACTGGTCATGATCATGGATAATCTATGGTATTTATTTTGGATTCGTGAATAAATGGCATTTCGAATTCAAAGTGAATATAAGTAGATAAGTAAAATATTATATTATATTTTAATCAAGTACTGCTTGTAATCACATCTGCTTGTAGTTTTTTCAACCAATTTACATATGTTAATTGAATATAATTATTAATAAATACAAAATATCACAGATAAGGAAGAAAAAAAATATATCGTCAAACCCTCGACAGCAAAGATTTATTTTGTGTAGATTACAAAATGTTTGTAACTTTTTCATTTTCTTTTCAATTTAGAAATATCTTGTTGAAAATACGAATTGAAATTGTGAGAGAAAAATGATTCGCGGGAGATGAGCCGACGTGCACACCTGCGAGCGTTAACAACTTCTAAGTCTTCGAGATATATTTCAGTATCATTTGATAAATATAACTTATTACCTACTTCCATTTTTATTTGCGTAAATTTATCTCGCTTCCTCAAAATCTAAGTTGTTTTTCTTATACGACAGTGTAAGGATAAATTCTTACTTTTGTTTCACCCGGAATTTAAAAAAAAACAATTGTTCATAATATTTGTTTTGTCATACCTATGTCTGCATTAGTCTAATGGTTAGAACACGTAATTTTAACCGAAATTGCAGATTGGAACCCAGAGAATGTGTCACTGAGTTTTCGCGTGCTTTATTTGTGTGTGTAATTTATTCCATTCTCAGTAGTGTAGGAAAACAATGAGAGGAAATCTGCATATTATGTTCTGCCACATATGTTGGATACATAATAATATAAGTATATGAATGATAGACTTAATCGTATGTCCTGCGTTCACGTTACGAAATATCGTGCAAGAGATGCTGCATATTTTTGGTATTAAACGGTCACAGCGACATATAAAATGGAATATTCGCAGAATTCTTAACACCTCAGATTCTCATCTTACGATATATTTTTGCAGTGAAAGCAATTTTGCATGGTTATTATCATATGTCAATGTATATATTATATTACTAAGATACATATAATGGATTAAACGTAAAACTATTATCGTCTCAATCCTCTTAGGTATTTGGAAACCCGGCGTATTAATATATATGTATCAAAGGTATGTATGTAAGTATTAGTAGCGTAATACTCGATATAATAATACGATTAATAATCATCTCTCAGTCTAACGTTGCAATAGTCTAAAGTCCAGAAGCATATTCGAGGTAACTGTATTGTTAATCAGTATGTTTATAATATAAAATTTATTTCAAAATTAGAATATTAAAGGGGTTTTAGAAAATAATCAATTTAAATTATTTAAGGCCTTGCTTCGCGAATGTTTAGTTAAACACTAATTTATCTCGTTCTCACATCATTAATTTTACATTCGAAGGAAATAGACAAAGCATTGTTCAACTATTGCATTGTTTGTTGAGACTATAGATCTCAAAACTACTTGATAAGGAAATTTATAAAATTAATTGTAATTATTACATTAGAAAAATATCCCCATGAGGTTTGAAAAAATCTGCGATACTTAAGAGATATTACAGTGGACAATTGTGTTCCTAACAAAGGTGCACTTTCATAATCCGATGGGAGGGCAATCCAGCATGACCGGAATGAGTTTAGGGGCTCACCTATTATATATTTTCCGAAGTACAGTAGTGTGCACACTGACAATTTTTATTCTCCCGAATAGTATTAATACAATTAGAATCACAGCAATATTTTATATTGTTGTATTTCGGTTTGAAGGTTGAGCGAGTGCCTAAAAATATGTTCGAAAATCACCATGTAAAACGTTTTTGTTATTACAATTAACATTAATTCAACGTTTTTGTTTAATTTTGTAAGAAAAAGTTACCAAGCGTTCATTATCTTCAAATTTTAATAGGTCATAAAAGTGAAGTAAAGTTTGTTATTATAACGTACAATAAAAATATAGTCTTAATAAAACAGACTTTAATTAAACTTTAAAAATATAAACTTACGAAATAAAAAATAATGTAATAATAGAATGATGTATGCATGTGCGTATGTGTTTTTTTGGATGATGTCAGTGTTACATGTGTCTATAATGATTTATTTAATAAGTAATATTTCAGTCTCATTACAAGAGATATCAATTTACAAAAAAATAGTAAATTTGATTTTGCATTATCGTACTATCAATGAATGTTTAGTTTTTTGTTTATTTTGTTATAAAGTAAAGGGTTAATATAATGTGCATGGCGGCTATTTTGTATTCTTTATCGGACCTTAATTTAGTTTTGACCGATATCGTTCGGTGTCATGAGGAGTTTGAATGATTGCGTAAAATTATTATAAGTACAAGCATTTGCCGTACTTTTAGCACCTTGTACAACTGATACAATCCCTAAGCGGGGAAAAGATGTGATTTCGATACCAATATATATTTACATAAACATAGAAATCTTGTGTAGAATTAATTATGAAGAATATTATAACGCCCCATAATAATTGCTCATGAAATTTAATGAAAAATAAATTGAAAGATGTGACTTTAAAGATAAATGGATCGACGTGACGGGTAATACGAATTGGTTACTAACAAAATATAGCACGACTTCTTCGATAAACTTTGATAAGGTCAGCTTAACTGGAACAGAGATGAAACGACGCCTGGCGAGAGCGTGCGCTCCCGACTCAAAATTGCTGTCGTGACGTCATAATAAGAACCAAAGCATTGACACGCTCAATTGACATAAAAGCTGACGCACTTGCAGTACCTACTATCTCTATAAAGATGTTGTTTTAATATATTATATATTATTTTAAATTTGTAAAAGAAGCTAATTAAAAATTAAAAAATCTAGCAAATAAAGCAAGATCACATATGGTATATCTCTAGAGAGAAATAATAAAACAACAATAATAAAAAATAATAAAATAAGGAAACAGAGAACGTTCCTTTTAATAAAATTTTTGAAAAAGGTGGTCCGTTATTTATTTTCTTTATAATATTGGTAAATGGTCACCCCCACCCATATATATTGGCACTATAAAAATATTAACCATTTCTTACATGGCGAATGCGCCAACCTTGGGGACTAAATTGACCCTTGTGCCTGTAGTAACAATGGCTCCATCGCCCCTTAAGCCGGAACACAACAATTCTAAATATTGCTGTTTGGCGGTAAAATATGGGATAAGCATAGTACATATGAATGGAACATAATCTTTGCGCTGGCTATTTCGCTGTCACATCGTTGGCCATAACCATAATTTATCTTCTTGCGCGAGAATTTTAATTTTGCCGTGACTCCTAAGATATTAATTTAAATTAATCCTTTTATAATTCCAGTGAGGCAACCGCGTCTATTTATTGCCTTTTAAACAGACAAATTGAATTACTGCTAAATATTTTTTGAAATATAGTTTAATATTTTACACAACTCGAGATGATTTTACACTTTCGGTTTCTTGACTTTCCTCCATAAAATTGCGATAAATACACGATAAAAGTCCCGTGTAAATTAAAACGATAACAAAACAACAATGTGCGGTGGGGAAGAAGAGACCCGAGGAGGAATGAAGTCCTTTTCGGTTTTTTTTTCGTTTGCGAATAGACTTCAGGAACAGCCTTGCTGGATACGTGCCGATGAGCAAACCGTTCAATGCATCTAATCAATCAATCTATTATTATGCATGCTTCGACGGCCCAAATGGGCCCCCTTGCGTCTTGCTTGCATTTTTCACTGTAACACACACACACACACACAAACAGATCAAATTGTTGTATTTACTGATAAAAACGGTATACCGATAATGCATTTGATCTTTAGTATTTTCCAACCTTTTTAATATCATAAAACGTTAATATTTCTTATCAATTACATAATAAGTAATTATTTTGTTATTGTTCATACAAAAATACTAAAATCATGATTACAAAATGGTATGATGGGTTAGGAGGGTGAAAATTTGGGGGTGTATATTTTTTGATGCTAAATCAAAACAAAATACAAATAAGAAAAAATGACTACAAAATAGAAAAAAATTCTGGATAGGGACACTCTTATCAGCTAGCGGTATGAAATATACTTTACGACCTATTCTACTACCTCCCAAATAAGCATAACAAATTTCATAAAAATTGGTCGAGCCGAGCCGAGCACGAGATTTTTATATATTAGATTTTCACAAATATTCAACAATGATACAATTTCAACCATTGGAGAACACTAGCTTTTGTGATAATTTGAAAAAAATATATATATAGGTCTATATTAATTACTTTCATTAATATCGTAATAATTAATAATATGTATTAACAAGGTACTAGGCACATACATTATGAATACAACCTTCAATGAAAATAAAATTTTATTAAATAAGACTTAAATAGATATATTAAAACGCCGTCTATGGTTTCATCTCCTTCTGCAACTGTCATATTCTCCGAGACGACAATTATTACGACTATTTGGACTCTGAACAAAGACATCGCGCTAATTTGAAACCACTAGCGTACGTTTATAAGGGAATATTGTTCTGTTGGCCTTATAAGCAAAAACTTATTCGGCATTTCTTTTAGGAACTAATAATAAATATATATATATATATATATATATATATATATTTGATTATAACACTTAACATCTGATTTAATTCTCTCGAGAGGAAATTATACAAATTAAAGGCTTCATTGTTGTTGGTGAACTTTGTGCAAGCGCGTCTGTATAGATACCATCTACTCGTCACATATTCAACCGCCAAACAGCAATACTTAGTATTGGGTTCCAGGTTGAAGGGTAAGTGAGCTAGTGTACCAACAGGAATAAGGGACATTACATCTTGAATGCATGTAAATAATGGTTAATATTTCTTCCATATACCATCTGGTGGCGCATCTGCCAGCCCAACTTCCTATTTTGCAAAAATAAAAGTCCCCGCCAATTAAGTGAATCATTTGTTTTAGGAGTGGGGAAGAAATAGCTCAAGGGTCAGGATCAAACTTGTGAATTTTACATCGCTAGCGAGCCCGTTATCCATTGAACTATAACGCTTAATTCTAAGAGGTATTTCTTTCCAACTTGCTACACACAAATTGTGAGAGATTGACTATTATGCATGATATAAATATAATTTTTAGCCCTTAGCACTTACCAATAATATAGCTTTCTACCATTGATTTTTATTTCGGACTTGAATCATTAATGCCAGAGATTCTGTGTAGAGGACTTACAAATATACAATCGCTTTAGTTTATAAAAAGACTTGAGTACGAGTTATCACACTGTTCTTAATTTAATCTGTAATATCTAGAAATATATTTATGTTTATGATTAGTCACTTCATAGAGTTTTTAATAACGGCAAATGATTCTGAAAAAAAAATTACAAAGGAATGTTTTTACTATTATAAACGTACTGTACTGTCTCAGTGTGAAACTCGACATAACGAGTCTATTTGCTCGGGGGCGTGTAAACAAAACTTTGTGTTGGATCGCATACAATAAGAAGCGCAATATGTAGCTCCTGTAGTCAATATTTTTATTATTATTTACTTGACTATCTGCTGTATATATAGGTTAAATTTAATATACAACTGGTTACATATTATTATTTAGTAAATGATTGCTCTCTCTATGTATGCCTTATATATGTATACGTAAAAATAACAAAATTAAAATGACTATACTGTTGTCTTTGCTTGAAAGTTATAGATATTCTTGATCTTATGAAAGAAGTCTTGTATATAAGTGTTTTACCAAAAGTCAGTTTAGATAATTAAATTCATCAATCAATCAACCAACAGCCAATCATTGTCCACTGCTGAACATAGGCCTCTCCCAAGGTGCACCAAAGCTCCCGGTCCTATGCCTTCCGCATCCTTTTTGGTTCCATTTTGGTTTTTAAAGATTTTTTTTCATTTATGCCTAATTTTTTTGACTTTTTCCTCTTAGTGGTCGGAATCTGTGTAAGCACGCATGGCTTGATACCACCAGCTTATTATATATTTTACCACAAAAAGTCAATACTTAATATTCTCGTGTTCTGGTATGAGTCAGCCAGTATTACCACAGGTACAAGGGACTTAACCTTCAATAGGTAGTGGTGATCACTTACCATCAAATGGCGCCCATTTGGCAATCTTATTTAAAATAAAAAAGGTAATAAGAACTTGTACAGTTTGTAACCTCATAATTTAATTTAATCTTTTATAATTTCATACAAAAATACACTAACCCAGACAGCTTTATCATTTTATTGCACAATTTATTTCTCTACATTTAGCAACCTATAGTTTTCAAGCTTTTCGATCGTGGAACATACATAAAATAAAATTTATGGGTCGTAACAGCTCAACCGGTAAAGGCTCGCTAACGTGTAATGCCGTCACTCCGCTAACCGTGAATTCGATATAACATTTATTATCATTTGATTATTAACAAATATTAAATATGTTATATTATTTTTTTTACAATTGGCGCTCGTTTTAATTTTTTGTCAACTGAAATTGATGTTTATACATCTGTAATTATTGTCCAAAATATTTCAAATCAAATTCATTGGATAATTGTCGAAGCGATTTCAAATTCAGTTTCCGTCTAAATTATTTAATAAAATCCGATAAATTGTTAATCACTGAATAAATTGAATACATAAATATGTCACTTCCATATGTTATGGCCTTTTCTATAAATGAAATCGCCGCCTACCCGCAGTTGTTCTAACGAATCCATCTTTCTATCTTTCAAAGTTAAGCTTTCCCTGCGCTTTACTAAGGCCTGAATATCGTTATCAGACCGCTTCTAATACATAAACAGACAAAATAAATACTGAATTTTTTTTTCAGTCAATTTCATTCTTAAGAGGTAATATTTAAGCTAATTTCTAATGTATATTGTGTGTTAACTACGAAACGGTGTTTTGTTCTCTCTATCAAGGAAAACAAGATACATCATTTCATACAGAGCCACTAAATTGTCTGCAGATACTTACACTACACATTAAGGTAATGTGTCGTATCTACAATCATTAAATTGGTTTCACCGTCCAATAAATACATGTAATGCATCGTTTGATAATTATTTTTGAGCTGCACAAAAGTTACTATAAAAATGAACAAAAAATTCTATTAATTTACTTAACTGAGAAACATCGGAAGATTGGATTAATTTGCGGAAACAATATTTATCACAAAAATAACAATAATATTTTATCGCAAAAATAATAAATACTTTGTTTGGCTATACTTTTTACTATATAACAATATAAGCTGTAGATAATTATATTCGTAGCAAGAGAGCCTTGCCGTTTTGATGTGAATTTCATTGGCACGAATTTTCAGCAGCTCGTTTATCAAGATCGAGCTAGAGACGGGTGCAGACGATTATAAAAATGATATTCTGCTCTTGGCAGTATTGTATGTATGTCCATATGAATATATATACATTTTATATTCAGCCTCTATATTCACACGATTATATGTACATATATATGTATATTTTACACACATTATCTTTAATTACTACGGTGTCGCACGGTGATCGTGGGTTCAAACCTGGGCAAGCACCAATGCATTTTCATGTGCTTAATTTGTGTATATAATTTGACAATGGTGGTTGACAATGGTGAAGGAAAACATCGTGAGAAAACCTGCATGTGTCTTATTTCACTGAAACTCGACCACATATATTATATATATATTCTACCAACCCGTATTGAGCAGCCTGATGTAATAAGCTCCACACCTCTAATAAGCTCCTTCTCCTCAAAAGGGAGAGGAGGTCATAGAACAGTAGTGGGATTTACAGGTTCTTACTTTAATACGGTGACATTTATTCATATATTTTTTTATAAATATACAAAAAATAAACTTATAAAGATACATGATTTTTCACCGTCAAGCATGAAATGAATTATTTTTCCCGATTTTCAACCCGTAACTATCGGAAAAGATTCACATATTGTAACCACTGGCTCTTCATATAATTCTTTTTTTAATAAATCGCTGCCAACACAGCGCTAACACAATTGCATAGCCTGCCCTTAATATTTCATAGCGTTTAAATATTGCTATCAATAATATCTGCAAAATAGGCAAATCAAATTTAAATTTGGCTCGCCGGCTAACCATTAATTATTTATATATTCTGCAACATAAAATGACACATCGATTTATGCCGATCGATCCGACAAAGTCACGTACGACAAAGATAAATATGACCCCGTCCCTGTGACGACGCAAAATGTGACAGAAATTTAATAATGTTGATATTTTATATAAGATTTCAGTAAATAATTGCTGTAAACGTTTCTAAAATCGTATTTCGTTTTATATTATGCTAGCAATACCCGATGATGATGATTTGCCTTAGTGTCATCTAGTGGCTAGTTATCATAAAGTATTTTAATCTCAAACAGATTATACCAACAATAAAAAAAATCCAGAATGAACTTTCATTTATCAAAATATAATAACGTAAATTTTCCGTACTATTCTATTTAAGTACTAATCTGTTTTTTTTTTTTTATTTGTAAAATCGGTAGGAGGCTTAGCATATGGACCACATGACGGTAAGTGTTCAACATCACCCATAAACATTGGCACTTTAAGAAATATTAAATATTACTTACATCTTCAATGTGCCACCAACCTTAGGAACTAAGATGTTCTTACTTGTTCCTATAGTTATACTGGCTCACTCACCCTTCAAACCGGAACACAACAATACTGAACAAGAAGCTGTTTGGCGGTTGAATATGTGATTAGTGGTTAGTACCTACCCCGACGGGTTTGCTGAAAGCCCAACCCCGAAGTGCGGAATTAAGTGTCTCCGATCTTTCGGCGGATGCGTCCAATTATAATCGTATAATTATATTAATTGTTTTCCTCTATTAAAAATGGAGAACAGTATTAAGAAAGCGATAACGGTAAATAAAAATATTTTGCATGTTCTTCAGATATCTAATAATTCATCAAAATCTGAGCATACTTTATTCAAGGAGGACCGACCTTACAGATACTTTTAAATTCTTATTTCAAAAGGTTAAAATACAAATGAAATGGAAAAAAAATGTATTCGTTACGAAGGTTTTAGGCTATTTAACATCACGCTACGGCCCACTGACGCGCGGCTGGACTGTTAAATGTGGGTAAAACGCGAAGCTGCTAGTTATAAAGTCACTATGCATAAAAGAACCCTTCGATGTAGTTGTCCGTACTGAACAGAATTCATTTAAATTAAATCATCACAGTTTATTCCACAGAGATGGCGGTGCGGCGTTCAACCTACAAGAAAGCGCCTTAATACTCATTTACAATTACAATTAAGGACGATTCTCATACTTTTGTGTTTAAACAGTTACAAACCAGAGTCTAACTTTCTAAACTTCGACCCTTAAAAATGACCTCAATTATATATATCACTGTTGATAATCTATTCAATTTTTATATAGATATAATGTATATATACGATTTGATTTGTATACAAAACCAATTTGGTTTTTTTTCGCCGGAAAAACGTATGCCTTATGCGCCCTCCCACTTTCCCACGGAACGCCACCGCTGCACGATGGCAGCCTCGTTAACCAGCTCTAGCTGGCCTAAAGACCACCTCAGGAGCGTGGTTGGCAACTTCGGGGGTTCCACTGGCCTGTGGGAGGCAGAGATCTCGAATAAGATGTATCTGTGGTTTGACAGAGTTTCCATCTCATCCTTCACCCTCCAATTCCTCACTCTATGTGCAGCAACAGGGGTAGCGAAGGATAGACCCACCACAGATCCTTCCTGATGCCTCGTGCAGGTTTAAACCTGACCTCTGTTGAGTAGACACACACTTGGACGGCCCTTTCTCGCTGATTCGTGGCCGATTTCCTCAGGCACGTGACTTATTCAGGGACCATATTCAGTCTTGTTGACTCAGGCAATCACCACAGCCCTGACAGAGTTTATCTGCTGTTGGGAGAGAAGTATACAAAAAAAAAGTAATAATAATATTAAATTTACCTTCAAATTTATAATATATTATCCAACGTATATAATATTATAATCGCCGGATAAAGTACGAAATAATTTCACAAACGCTTGTTAGCTTAACAACATCATAGTTACGAGTACCATATATTCAAAGGAGGATTTGATAACTTGACTGTCCTTCGCCCATGGAATATTATCACCGCTAACGCCTTGAATCTTTTATTAATACAATCGAAATCACTATACGGGTATTTTTTGTGAGGTGCTATGGACAATGTTGAAATAATCCGATTACATAAATATATAATATTAACCGACAATACGGACCATGCAGTTCCGAAATATATCAGTGAAATTAACACAATGTAACTTTAGATTTTATAAAATACATTATCTATATTAATAGTTAGTAAATATTAAATTATACCACTTTTAAATATGATCCTGTAATCTATTATATAAAATAATTTAAATAAATCGAAACCTAAAACTTGAAATAATTGCTATCAAAACTATAAGCTGAGTACGGCAAAAATCGTGCTCTGAAAAGTATGAAACAGAAAAATACTATTAACATTCTTGTCTACAAAATATTCAATTACCATCATTTATTAAGTGTACAACTTATATGTTATATACCGTAACAGCCCATGAATGTTCCACTGCTGAGCTGAAGGCCTCCTCTCCCTTTTTGAGGAGAAGGTTTGGAGCTTATTCCACCACGCTGCTCCAATGCGGATTGGTGGAATACACATGTGGCAGAATTTCAGTGAAATTAGACACATGCAGGTTTCCTCACGATGTTTTCCTTCACCGAAAAGCATGAGATGAATTATAATCACAAATTAAGTACATGAAAATTCAGTGGTGCTTGCCCGGGGTTGAACCCACGATCATCGGTTAAGATTCACGCATTCTTACCACTGGGCCATCTCGGCTTGTTTTTATATACATACGGTTAATTTAATACATAGATATAATGATATTCAGAGAACTGCCGTGGCAGTCCGTTCGTCGGGTTTATATATTATTGTGTTCCGGTTTGAAGGCTGAGTGAGCCACTGTAATTACAGGCACAAGGAGCATAACTTCTTAGTACCCAAGGTTGGTGACGCTAAGGCGATGTTAGCAATGGTTAACATTTCTTACAATCTCAATATATATGGGCGTTGGTGACCACTTACCATCAGGTGACCCATAAGCTAAACACTAAACTCGGTTTCGTTATGATAAGTTTTTTTAAATTACGTCCCCTATTTAAATTAATTTATTGACGTAGTCACGTCAAAAGAAAAGTACGGTAAGTTCGGGCTAATGATTATTTACTAGTATCTGACTAGCTGCTCTGTGCGGTTTCACCCAGGTTTAACATAATTGCTCCATTTCCGCAGGTACGTGATGTTAAATAACCTTTAATCTTTCGTAAAATTGGGGTTTCAAATGTAAATAAAATTTTCAAATTCGACTTGTAGTTTCAGAGATTAGCTTACAAGCAAAAAACTAGAGCTGTTTACTGTATTAGTATGGCCGAATTACATAAATATAGAACCTAGTTTTAAAATCATTATTTTATCCGCACGAAGTTAAAATAGACAATTATGTAAATATAATTGATTCCACAAAATATAATAATAATAATTTATTTATTTATTTATTTAATCAAGGAAGACAAACAGTTGACATATACAAAAATATTTATCACATTAAGAAAACATCATAGACCAATAAAGTCTTCACAAATTATTCAATCAAAAATACATAGCAGAATATAATAATAAATAATAACAAATAAAAATTAAAATTAAAGATTATTTAAAATTTTATGACGAATTAATAAATAATTTACTTAAAAAAGTAATTTATATACAAATTCAAATTATATTCAAGGTGACAATTTATGGTGACAATTTATTTTACATTTCTATTCCTTCAATGATATAAAAAATAAATCAAGATCATTGAATTTATTATTATGGTTTATGCGTGATCTATAAAGGAAGTTGTTGCGTACGTACTTAGATTTAGATTTAGGAACATCGAACAAAAATTTATTTCGTGTTTGCATGCGAGGACATCTAATGAATATATTACTAAGTAAGAAAGGAGATTCAATATAGTTATTCAACAATTTAAATAGAAAGACTTCATCTTTTTCCGTACGACGTTCTTTTAACGTTAATATATTGAGACTTTGAGAATTATCATTTTTTAGTTTAAGATGTTTAAGAAATTTATTTTGTATTATTTCGATTTTATCAATATTTTCATTATACATAGGATTCCAAACTGTTGAGGCATACTCGAGAATGGATCGGACATAGGCATTGTATAGCAAAATTAGTGTGGATTTAAAGTGAAAATCCTTACCCACTCTAAGGATAAATCCCAGCATCCGATATGCCCTTCCAACAATGTTATCAACATGGCTATTAAATAGCAGCTTATGATCGAGGTGTACTCCCAAGTCTCTCACCTCGGTTACCCTTTTAATAGATTTTTCATTAAGTTTGTAGTCGAATACTAAATTATTGTTTTTACGAGAAAATGTTACAATACTGCATTTCTTAAGATTTAATGTAAGTCCATTTTTATGACAGTAGTGACAAAGGCTATTTAAGTCGTTTTGTAATAGAGTACAATCCTGTGTAGTTTTGATTGCTCTAAAAATTTTCATGTCATCAGCATATAATAAAATATCCGAATGTTTAAAAATATCACAAATATTATTAATAAACACATTAAATAGGAGGAGTCCTAGATAGAAGCCTTGAGGTACTCCTGATGTAACAGGAACAAAGGACTAGCAGAAACCTTTAATAGTAACAGTTTGACTACGTTCGCGCAAATAAGATGTAAACCAACGTAGTAGATCACCGTGTATACCGACTTTTCCAAGTTTACGAATAAGATGGAAATGCGGTATTTTGTCGAATGCCTTTGAGTAATCGGTATACACAACGTCCACCTGATAGCCATGTTCCATAGCAGATGTCAAGTGATGAATAAATTGGATAAGATTGATTTCCGTTGACTTTTTATTGATGAAACCATGTTGTTTCTCATTTAAGATAGATCGTAAAATAGGAAAAATTTGATCGTATATAAGTTTTTCAAATAACTTGGCTAAAGCGCACAATTTATAAGTTGTTGTTCACAAGTTGTTGTTAAGATTAATGGTGACTTGAACAATATCTGCAGCAGCTCCACTTATTGGGACCGTAGTTGAGGAACGTACAGTAAGTCGATGGTGTACGGCTATTAATACGCCATCACCTAGACTATTATTTAAAATCTCGTAGCTTCTGTCACACCTATAGACACTGTATCGAGAATCAAACAATTCTTCGCTAAAAATTCCATCCAACAGCCAAGTTTCCGTCAAACAAACAACGTCATATTCACCCCCAAGCACATTGCGATAAAATAGATTGGATTTAGAACGTACCGAACATTTTGGTAATAAATAGAGATTTCATTAGTCATTATTATAGAAAAAATAAATGAAATTGCATATTAAATTATCCATTAAAGTAATGTACAATAAATGAACCTCACGGGAACCGTTTCTAAATATTGCAATAAAACATACCAAATATTTTAAAATTCAATAAATAAGCAAAATCATCATTATGTAGGTTGTCCTTAGCATGCAAAACTATCACAAATAATATAAAAAATATAAAATATTCACAACGCATTAACAAAAGATTCACCAAGCTAAAACCAAAGTCTATATTAAATAATAGTATTCTATAAAAGAAAGCAAGCCATATATAGCGCAATTTACTAAAGCGATTTAAAGAAAGAAGGATTGTTCCTAAGCATTTCTTTTAAATCAGCTTTGTTTATAATATGAAGCACAGGACTGTTATCGGAGCGCCGAGCCATTATTGTACAATTCTTAACCCAAACATATCGAAAATTCTTTTCTTTGGCAATTTTTTTTGTGTTTTGTAGAAGTATTTTATTGTTTCGAGTGAGGCGATCATTGAAATATATATTGGAATTTCCCTCAAAGCCAAAATTATTTAATTTTAATTTGGATTTTCTTGCTAATGTTAAGAAGTCATCCTGTCTCCAGCGTGATAAAAAGCGGATTATAATAGGTTTAATTCGATGAGTCTCGCTTTTATTCGGTGCAACTCTCTTCATAAAATCAATGTCTACTAATAAGGTGCGACCATATTTGCCAGTGGAGTTTCGTGTAACAGCATACAAAGCCATACATGACTCAAGCCACCCGGGAATTCGCACAACAAGAAAATTGATCCGCGATCGCTATATTTGGGCAGCGATGAATAAGGATGTTGCCTTATGTGCCAAATCATGTTTAGATTGTCAGAGATCGAAAGTGCAACGTCATACAATATCACCTATCGGAAATTTTCCTAAGTGTCAACGCTTCGAACATTTACACGTGGATATTGTCGGACCACTAACTATTTGTAAGGGTTACCGATATCTAGTTACCATGGTAGACCGAGCGACTGGTTGGCTAGAAGCTTACCCAGTTAAAGACATTACAGCTGAAACGGTAACTAAGATTGTTTATTCAGGCTAGATAGCACGATTTGAATGTCCATTGCGTATTACGACGGATCAAGGCCGTCAATTTAAATCCAACTTGTTCGCATTGTTGGCTAAGAGAATGGGCATAACTAAATAACATAATAAAATAAGAACCACGAGCTATCACCCACAGTCAAATGGTGTCGTCGAACGAACTCATCGAACATTAAAAACAGCCCTTATGTGTAGAGGCAATACGGACAATTGGGTCAACGAATTACCGTCAGTTTTATTAGGTTTAAGGGCAAGCTTACGCGATGACACTGAATCGGCAGAAAGTACACTTGATCTATCAGCTATTAACTGATAACTGATAACGCTTCTAACCGCCACATTGTCAGATTCATCTTTATTTTGAATAATATTAGTAGCCATTGAAGATGTGCATCTTACGGGGGTATTATCACTATTGAGGCGCCTAACTTTAGCGCACGAAGGACATATCCAAGTTTTTCTACATTCGGATGACAAGTCTTTATCTTTTCCCGAAGGGAACAAGCACAGTAAATGATAATTACATTTGCATTTTACACACGCAACATGGTCCGCAGCGCCACCTGTTGTCAGCTTACATCATGCGAATTTCATATTGTGTGTTTCAAATACTTATACGATGTAATATACAAATAAAAATAAAATGAGCTGTAGATTTCTTGGAATCGAACTCGTGTCGCCGGCGTGTGATGCCGTAGTTAATACCGCTAGACCAATTAGGTGATAGGTGATTTTGACAAAAACAGGCACACTATGTGAAAGTTAAAGTTAATCTTGCTGAATGAGGGTGCGTGATGAACACTTGCATATAAATCAACACACTATGCAACTTGTATACCTAAAAAATATTTATAAAAACGAGAAACGGAGTCAATAAACACAGTCACACAATCAAAACCACAACAACAATAGATGCACCAGATGATATATTTAAGGATAGTTATTAGATCTTGAGATAAAACTGTACGAAACTTTAGAATTTAAACAATAAAAATATGAACCAAAAAATAACACATCTGCTATGTACGACTACCGTGCGCATACTATAATAATAATCATCATGATCATTTATTTGCATGAAACATAGTTTTTTCAGATGTTATGATTTCTTTATAAATATTAATACATTTCGCCCATGATACGCACGCAAATATATTTGTTAACAAGTAATTAATATTAAATACAGATCACACCAATTGTACATTAAAATAATTATATTAATATATGTATTAATTAATCATGAGCAACATATTTAGAATATTGTTTTAACGAATGAATTCATGCTTTTATCTCTGGACGCATCCGTCAGCCGCCATCTTTAAATCATCAAATTCAATTATTATTCATACATTCAATACATTCTTATATTTTAAATATTCATTTATAGAGTAATTTTTTTTATCTATTAACCATTTTTTAAGTTTAGACCTTAGTAACCTTAATGGTAACTCCCTTAAGCTTTTTGGTATGTTATTAAATATTTTGATGCACATTATGTAGGATTTTTTTTGAAAGAGAGCGCAGTGGCAAGTTGGTATCAATAACCTAGTAGGATCTCTTAATCCAAGCCTGTTTATATCACCTGCTTTTTCGAATAAATGTGGATATTTTTTTCACAAACATGACTAAATCCATTATATACAATCCGGCAAACAATCCGGCCTAGTGTCAAGATTTTGTTAACTTTAAAAATTGGTCTACATGAATCTAATGGTTGAACTTCAAAAATAACCGTATACACTTTTTCTGACAGATTAAAATTAGTAAAATTATTGGTTAAAATTAAGCCATAATTTAGTAAAGAAACAACATATCCATAATATGCAGTGAGAGCAGCATCTTTGCCAACAGTCGTTGTAGTTTGCGAAGAGCATATACAAAGTTATTTATTCTAGAAGTAAGATTACTTGTATGAAGTTTCCAATCACAGTGATGATCCAATTGTACACCAAGGAATTTTACATTGTTTTCTTCAAGTTCCATTCCACGAAAGCCAATGTTAGTTTTAATTTTTTAGTTTTAGAATTTGAAAATTGGACAAATCGCGTTTTTGATATGTTGGCACATAAATAATTTGGTTCTAGCCAAGAACACACCCATTCTACAGCTTTATTTACATCATCCTCAAAGGCGACGTCAGTTTTAGTATTGGGTACACTATGTCATCGGCAAATAAAATACATTGAAATTTTATAACATTGGGTAAATCGTTAAGGTACAATATAAATAACAGTGGACCCAAAACGCTACCTTGTGGGACGCCAAAGTTGTTTTGTAGTTTGGGATTTATAAGTAGTTAATTCGGATTTGATGTTTATTTTTGATATTTCTACATGTTGTGTACGGTCTTTTAAATAGCTATTTATCCAACATAGAGCTGGACCTCTAATGCCGTAATTTTCACATTTCATGATGATGATGATTTCAAAATATCTACTATTGGCACTTTTTTGTTAATATTTTCTGTTATAGTTTTAAAAAGGGAAAAATCTGCTAACGTCGTTGATTTGTTTTTTTTAAATCCATTTTGTTCTTCTTTTATTATGTTATTTCTATTTAAAAAATCCGTTAATCTATGGTGCATGACTTTTTCAAAAATTTTCGACAACACTGGAATTTATGTAATTTATGATAGATATTTTTAGTTTATCTGGAAAAATTCCTTTTGAAAAAGAGAGATTTATTAAATGCGATAGAATTGGCGCTATAATATATTTTCATTTTTTCAGGACTCAGAGATCAGGATTTAGAGTTTTTTAGTTATCCTATTATATTCACAAGTAGTGAATATAATAGGTTGACATTTACTTTATATAAAAGAATACTTTGGTTTATTATTTGCTAAATTTCTTTTTTTTTTGTGATACCTATAAAGTGCTCATTGAATATTATTTCCAATCTTCTTCTTCTTCTTCCTAGCGTTTTCCCGGCCTAGTTATGCCAGGGTCCGCTTTCCTACATCTTTGCCTCCACTTTGCCCGATTCAAAGCGTCGTCCTTAGTGAGATCGTGCTCTCTTAAATCGTCCCTCACAACATCGAGCCAGTGCTTTTTGGGCCTGCCGCGGGACCTGGGGCCTTCGACAACAAAGTCCAGGCATCGGTTTACAACATAATCTGGCGGTCTGCGGCTTATGTGACCAAACCAACGGAGACGGCTTTCCTGCAACTTATCCGCTACATTGCACACGCCAAGGCTACTACGGATGTGCTTGTTACGAATACGATCTAGTCGCGTAACACCACACATCCACCGCAGCATCTTCATTTCCGCGACGTGAAGTTGCTGAACATGTCTCGCGAGAGCTGGCCACGTCTCGCTGCCGTACAATAAGACTGGTCGGATGATGCACTTGTACACAAGGCCCTTTAATTTCACCGGTATCCTGCGATCACAGATTACCCCGGTGACTTCCCGCCATTTGGCCCAAGCTGCGTTTATTCGAGTTCTGACGTCGTGGTCGATCGTACCAGACTCGTGCAGTACGGACCCGAGGTATTTAAACTTTTCCGTCTTGATAACGGATTCTCCGCCTATCTTTGTGGGTTCGGGGTCCGTTACTCGGTCTTCGCAACATTTAGCATCAGACCACCCCTCGCTAGCATACCGTTCCACTGGTTCACCTTTTGCTCCAATACCTGCTTGTCCTCATCTACCAGTGCAATGTCATCAGCATACATCATGAGCCAGGGAGACGGCTCATGGGCTTTCGCTGTGACAACGTCAAGCACTACACTGAACAGAAAAGGACTCAGGGCCGAGCCTTGGTGGACACCAACTGTGATCGGGAAAGGGCGTGTGTCGCCAATGGCGGTCCTTACTATTGATTCCGAATGATGGTACATGTCTCGAATGATGACTGCCTCGTTGGTCCAGTGGCTTGATGTAAGGCCGCAGACTCGGAGGTCCTGGGTTCAATTCCCAGGTCGGGCCAATAAAACGTTATTGGGTTTTTCTGTCAGAAAATTCTCAGTAGCAACCCAGAGTCTGGAAGTTGGAAGTGTGTTCACTCCCGTGCCTCGGAAAGCACGTAAAGCCGTTGGTCCTGCGCCTGAACTCTTTCCGGTCGTGTCGGATTGCCGTCCCATCGGATTATGAGAGTTAAGGAATAGAGGATGCACCTGTGTTTGCGCACACACTTGTGCACTATAATATCTCCTGCGTAGTTGGCTAATCTCTCTTGAGATTGGCCGCCGTGGCCGAAATCGGTCTGGAGGACATTATTATTATTATTATTATTATATATATCTTTTTCTATCTCCCTTTTAACAGGGGTAATTTAACTATCACGCGGGCCATGACCATGCGTGAAAGGTTTGTTTAATATTAAATTGACAATGGTAATGTGAGGAACTTTCGAGTAAGACGTGTGGTGTTCAGTATGACTGCTTTTTGTAAAAGTGCGAGAGTGGACTTGGACATTTGGAAAATATTGAGATTAGTCTTGAGTGTTTTTGGGATAACGCCTGTAGTGGAGAAAATGATCGGTAAAATTTTCACTGTGTTTATTGACCATTGTTTTTTAATTTCAGTAGCCAATTCTATGTATTTTATTACTTTTTCATTGTGTGTACTGAGTAGGTTGTGTGTGTTACATACTGCAATATCGACTATATAAACTATTTTGTTGTTTTTGTCTACCACTGTTATATCCGGTCTATTATAATGTATGGTTTGGTCGGTGATGATCGTTCTATCCCAGTAGATTTTATAATAATTATTTTCTAGGACTTTACAGGGTTAGTTTTTATAGTAAGCTACTTTTTTTGTTATGAATTTATATTGGTGGGCTAAGTTTTGGTGAATTATTGCTGCTACTTGGTCATGCCTGTGCTTATAATAATATAATCAGTTTGGACGATTGACTTGCAAGCACCGGCTAGGTGTTGAATCGTTTCTGAACTGCTTTGGCAACGTCTACATAAATCAGTCGGTAAATTTGCTGTGCGAATAATATGTTTCTGATAGTTTCGGGTGTCTATTACTTGGTCTTGTATAGCTATCATAAAAGCCTCTGTCTCAGGAAATAACTCACCACGCCGCAGCCACTCGTTTGACGCTTCCATGTCGACATGTGCTTGGCTCAAGTCGGCTCGATGTCTTCCATGCAATGACTTTTGTGACCACATACTAATTTTTTGTTCTTTACTAATTATTTGTTCGCTTGATTGTTTATTTCTGTTATGTAGGTTAAGTGGAGTGAATTTTTTATCAATTTCAGTTATGTATTTATGGATTAGAGTACTTTCTGCCTTATCATGAAAGAACTTTCTCAGCTTAGCTATGAGACTATTGTGCAAATTATGTATATCAATGAAACCTCTTCCTCTTTCACCGCGTGGTAGTGTGAGTCTCTGTGTACAACTTTTGGGGTGATGTTTCCTGTGTGTGGTCATATGTGTGTTTATTATTCGCTGTAGTTTTTGTAGATCAGTTTTAGACCAATTTATAATTCCAAAGGAATATGTGAGTAATGGTATTGCATAGGTATTAATTGCTTTTGTGCTGTTACGTGAATTTAAATGTGTTTTTAATATTTGATTTAACCTTATTTTAAACTTCTGTATCAACTCTTTTTTTATTTGTTTGTGTTTTATTTGCTTAGACTGGTGAATAAATACTGGTAATCCTAAATACTTATAAGTACTCATTTCATCCATTGCTTCTATTTGTTCTCCCGTTTCTAACATGTATGTATTTGTTTCCGTTTTCCCCCTATTTATTGAATGCGTTTTACATTTATCAACCCCAAAGTGCATTTGTATGTCCGTAGAAAAAGATTGTGTGACGTCTGTTAGTTTTATAAGTTCGGCTTTAGTTGTTCCATAGATCTTTATATCGTCCATGTACATTAAATGGGAAATAAGACAGTGTGTGCCATTGTGTTTTAGCTTGAAACCAGCATTAGTATTATTAAGTAAATCGGAAAGGGGGGGGTGCCATACAAAACCATAAGGGACTAAGTGCATCTCCTTGAAATATTCTTCTTTGTATTTTAATCGGATCAGTAGTAATTGATGTGTTATTCTGATAGACTTTAAGTGTGGTTTGCCACTGCGGCATTATACAACTAAAAAAATTTATAAGTACTGGGTCGATCTTATAAAGTTGAAGTACATGTAGAAGCCAACTGTGAGGTACCGAATCAAATGCCTTCTTATAATCGACATACATTGTGTAGATATTTCGTTTGCTGGTCAGTGCCTGTTTCATTACTATTGTACATCTATAACTAATTGTTCTTTACATCCTTGACTATTTTTCCTACAACCTTTTTGTTTTTCTGCTAAAGTGTTATATGCTTCTAAGTGCTGATAAATGATTTCGCTAATACATCCTGTAATTATCTTATATATTGTTTGTAAACATGTGATTGGTCTATAACTTGCAGGATTTTTAAGATCTGATTCTTTAGGGAGCATGTAGGTAATTCCAGTTGTTAAAAACTTTGGTGTAGTTTCTGGTGATTTGATGAATTGACATATGTGATTATGGATGTATGGATGGATGCAAGTGAGTTTCTTATGCCAAAAATTATGTATGTTATCAGTACCAGGAGCTTTCCAGTTATGTGTGCGTTTGATAATCTGAGTGAACGTTTCTATTGGTATGTCTTTAAAATTCATTTGCTCTATATGCGTACTATCTCCGATTTTCTGAAGCCAGTTGGCGTTTGCATTATGTTGGACTGGATTTGACCAAATACCCGCCCAAAATTCGTGAAGTTTTTGTGGTGTGGTGTATTCAGTGTTTTGAGTTAAAGTGTTCTGATTATGTGTTCCTAAGTTTGTGTAAAATGTTCTTTCATTGTTTGTGAATGTAAAATTTTGTTGTTTTCTATTTGTACATGTTAAGTCTCGTTTAAGCCTTTTAGATGCAGTATTTAATTTTTGTTTTTTTTTTTTTTATAGAAAAGGAAGGTGGACGAGCATATGGGCCACCTGATGGTAAGTGGTCACCAACGCCCTTAGACATTGGCATTGTAAGAAATGTTGCCCATCGCTTAAATCGCCAATGCGCCACCAGCCTTGGGAACTACGATCTTATGTCCCTTGTGCCTGTAATTACACTGGCTCACTCACCCTTCAAACCGGAACACAACAGTACCAAGTACTGCTGTTTTGCGGCAGAATGTCTGATGAGTGGGTGGTACCTACCCAGACGAGCTTGCACAAAGCTCTACCACCAGTAAAAAACATTGTTTTAATGTGTCAAGAAAATGTTCTAATTCAATATTTGGTTCCTCGTATTGACTATGGGTTTTATACTTTACTTTAATATCTTCTACGTTTTTGATTACTTTCTGGTTTCTATTACCTGCAATATATTGGGTTAATCTTCCGATTTCTAGTCTATACTTTTCAATTCTTTTTTCAATTCTTCTCTGCCATGTCGGTTTTTTAAGGTATTTATTTTGAACTGTATCATTGTTATTATTATTATCATCATATTTATATTTCTCAGCTCATGGCTGGTTTTAGCTACATTTACGGGCGCTAACCAAGTAAATGCAGCATGTGGTGTGTTAATTTGGTAGAGAACTGTCATTTTCTTCTATTTGCATGAATTTTCTCACGATTCTACAAGTATTTAAAATAGCTGCTTTTTGAAGTGGTATGTATGTAGATTTTTTCAGATTCAATAATTTTAGGCTGTGATGGAGGTGACTAGGAATAACACCGGTGGTTGAAAGGACTATGGGTACGATATATACTTTTTCTTGTCTCCAGATTCGTGCGATTTCTTCTCTAAGTTCTGTGTATTTGTTTATTTTTTCAGTTATTGTTTTTTGTATATTATGTGTGTTAGGAACTGCTATGTCTATTATGTAAGTCGACTTGTTTTTTTATCCTGTAAAATTATATCGGGATTAGTGAGTAGTCTTGTCGGTAAGTATGGCGCGGTCGTAATAGAGTTTGTGTGATGTATTTTCAAGAATTGTTTGGGGCGTGTATTTTTAGTAAAGAGTGTTCGTGTTTTGTATTAGCGAATGTGTAAGTGCCAACTTTAGGTGAATAATATTAACTACTTGGTTGTGCCTGTGAGTGTAATCCGTCTGTGTAAGGGTTATGCAAGCTCCTGTGATATGTTGTATAGTCTCCGGATGTCTATGACATTTGCGGCATTTATCGTTTTTCACAGTAGGGTCTTTAATTATATATTTCCTGTAATTTCTTGTGTTAATGATTTGGTCTTGTATTGCTATTATAAATCCTTCAGTTTCCGGGAATAAATTACCAATTTGCAGCCATTTATTTGATGCTATTGCATCAATATGGGGTTGTTCCAGTTCATGAGGATGTCGCCCATGAAGTATTTTCTTTTTCCAGTTGTCTATTTTTTGTTTTTGCGGGTCATTATTACTATTATTTTCTATTTTATTCTGTTCGCTTAAGTTAAGTGGAGTATAGTTCTGATCAGTCCCAGTTATAGCTATGTGTATGTGGCTGGAATGAGATTTTAAATCGAAAAATATTTTAAGTTTATTGATTTGTTTTTGCCATAAGCTTTGGATATCTATTAAACCTCTACCAGCGTTTTGTCTTTTAATAGTCAGTCTTTCTATTGCTGATTTAGGATGTAGGTTATTGTATTTTGTAAGTGTGGTACGTGTGAATCGTTCTATGTTTTCTAAATCTGTTTTTGACCATTTTATTATTCCAAATGAGTACGTTAAAATAGGAATAGCGTAGGTATTTAAGGCTTTTATTAAATTCTTTCCATAAAGTTGTGTTTGGCATACAGCATTTATTCTTTTTTTGTATTCCGTTGTAATTGTCTGTTTAATTATTGTGTGATCTAGTCCTTTACTTTGTTTGTAGCCTAAGTATTTATAAAAATCGTTGTGTTCCATAGCTGTTATTATTTCATTATCATGAACTGCATAGTTGCCAGGCTTAATCTTACCCTTAATTATATGTATAGTTTTGCATTTGTCTAATCCAAATTCCATATTTATATCTTTGCTAAATTCTGTTGTAATGTCTATTAGTATTTTCATGTCTTTTTCGGATTTTGAATATAATTTAATATCGTCCATATAAATGAGATGTGAGATAATTGTTTCTTTTGCTGACTGTTTAATGGAGTATCCAGCTTGGCAAGTGTGCAGTAAGTGGGATAGAGGATTCAGAGCTAGACAGAACCATACAGGACTTAAGGAATCACCTTGAAAGATACCCTTCTTAATAGCTATTTGTCTAGTTATAATAGTTTTGTTTTGGCTGTTTAATTGTAAAGTTGTCTTCCATCGTTTTATAATAGTGCTTAAAAAGTTTATTATAGTTGGGTTAATTTTATATATCTGTAATACTTGTATTAGCCAGGAGTGAGGAATACAATCAAAAGCTTTTTTATAATCTATATAAGTACAATGTAAATTTCTGTTTTTGATAGTGGCATGTTTGTGAATTATTGAGTCTGTGATTAACTGTTCCTTGCATCCCATATGGCATCCCATATTATTATTATTATTATTATTACATGTCTCGGATAATGTCAATATAGATTTGTGGCACGTTCTTCATCTTCAAAGCCCACCAAATAATTTGGCGTGGGACGCAGTCAAATGCCTTCTGCAGGTCTAGAAACGCCATGTACAGCGGCTTCTTCTTTTCTCTGTGGGCCTCGGTCAGTATTCTTAGGGCGAAGATGGGGTCTATGGTTCCACAGCCTGGGCGAAACCCATATTGACATTCCGAGACGGTACATTTTTGCCGAAGCCTTGAATCGATTACGCGTTCGAAGAGTTTCATGGTGTGGCACATAACTTTAATACCGCGGTAGCTTTCGCAGTCCTGTACACTACCTTTTCCTTTATATACTGGAGTAATGATACTCAATCTCCAAGAGTTGGGCATCTTCCGGCTAGTAAGTATTCGGTTAAAAAGGTCAGTAAGTAGGTTCACACCATGAGAACCCATCGCTTTCCACGCTTCAATCGGCAAGTCGTCAGGGCCTACGGCTTTTCGGTTCTTCATTGTACGGAGACATTTGAGTACCTCGTCAGGTGTTACTGGTGCAACAAGTCCGAGATTAGGAGGCAGTTCAGTTCAGTGTGTGTTAAGCAACACGTTAAAGTAGCCGCGCCGCCTCTCCTTCACCTTAATTGCATCGCAAACCAAAGTGCCATTAGAGTCTTTGACACAAAGACATTTTGTTATGTCTTGTGTCGCTTTCTCCCGAGCCTTTGCCAAACGGAAGATAGTCTTTTGGCCCTCGTTTGTCTCGAGCGTGTCATACAGAGGTGACAGCGTCTGGTAACGGGCTTTGGCAACTGCTCGTTTGGTGGCACATTGAATATTATTTCCAATGCATCATCAATTTTCTTGTTATTAAAGATAATGTCTTTAAATTCATTGCATATATTTTTAAGAAAGAATTTTAATTTTGCAACGTTAGTTTTAATTTTAATTTTTTGTAAAGGTAAGCACAAAAAGTTAAACATGCTAAATATCTCATGTAAATTGTTAAAGCTAAGATCACACTATCACTTGCTTCAAAAACCTCCGACCAAGCCATACTTTGTAATGAATTTTCAAATTTTAGAATAATTTCTTTACAATAATTGCGTATTATATAAATATGTACCAAGATTTTATTTTTTTTAATTGGATCGTTTAAAGAATATTGTATAATTTGGCATATATCGTGATCTGAAAGATAAGACTGTTTCAAGACTGTTCCAGCTTTGGTAATATTCGTTGCGATATTATATATGCAAGATTTTTGTCGTGTTGGCTCATTTATGCTTAATCTAAGATTATATTCTAATAGAATGTTTTTAAATTCTTCTGTGATTTTGTCATTTTTTAATACATCAATGTTAAAATCACCTACTAAGATTATAGATTTTTTATCTTGTTTGGTAAGGCTACTTAAAAATGAGTTAAGTGTATTAAAGAATATATTTATTTTTTAATTAGGTGTTCTGTATAAGCAAATAATTTGACATTTCAGGAGAGGTATATCTACACCACAGCATTCAAATATTTTTTCTGTTGAAATATCGCAGCATTTTTTTTTATAGAATAGGAAGGCGGACGAGCATATGGGCCACCTGATGGTAAGTGGTCACCAAACGCCCTTAGACATTGTCACTGTACGAAATGTTAGCCATCGCTTACATCGCCAATGCGCCACCAACCTTGGGACCTAAGATTTTATGTCCCTTGTGCCTGTAATTACACTGGCTCACTCACCCTTCAAACCGGAACACAGCAATACCAAGTACTTTGTGGTAGAATATCTGATGAGTGGGTGGTACCTACCCAGACGAGCTTGCACAAAGTCCTAACACCAGTACCATAGTTGTATTGGTTTACATTCAAAGTTTTTATTTAACAGTATACAGACTTCCCCACGATTTTTCAGTTTTGTACAATAAGTTGATGCTATATTATAGTTACATAGACTAATATTGTGTTCGACATCTTTTTTTATAAACGTTTCAGTAAAACAAAGTGCATCGACATGAAAATTGCTATCATATAATTCATTTAAATACAATCAAATATAGTTTATTTGATAGCCCGGCTATGTTTTGATGTACTACAGAAAATATACTATTAGTTGTTGTCTTTTTTTTTCGCTGGAGAAACGGGTTTACGCGTGTCCCTCAATTGAAGTGGGAGGGTATGTGGGACTCGCCGGCGCTGAGATAGCACCGGAATACCCACTAAAAAACCAGCGGTACCCACAACGCCTTTTCGAGGGGCGTCACGGGATCGCTTGCACATACTACCGTGACGCCCCGACGGTTGGCCCGCCTCTGCTGGCCTCCAAATCCTAGAGGATTCTCGGAGTACAAAGCCCCTCTAACCCCGGCAACACTTACGGTGGGTGTAGTGTAATAAGTAGTATGTAAGTCAGATGGCGTATAAATATTAAGATCGTTGCACTAATTAGTCAGTAATAAATCATCTTCTACCAAATACACTCGTTTCAATAACATAAGTCCCCTCACGGGAGGAGAAAATGCGCATAGCGCCGACGCCTTCTCCCAGGTCTTCTTCGGCGAAGCGAGTCAGCGGAGGCCCTCTCCTCACGCTCCCACTCCACTGCCTCCTTCTGCGACATGACATTTTCGCAGAAGGAGACCGTCTCCAACCAGCACCTCTCGCTACCAAGCATGGCGTTTATCACACTCGGCAGCGAGAGGTCTCCACCGACTAAGGCCGCCAGAGACAGTCGCTGAGGTCCCCAAGCGGCACACTCCATCAGAGTGTGGCACGCTGAGTCACGCTGTGGCAGGAGGGTGTCACCTCCCGCCTCGCTATCTGGTGCAGATACTTACCGAAACAACCATGTCCGGTAAGTGCCTGAGTCAGCCTGAATGTGAGTGTGCCGTGATTTCGTTCCACCCAGCGAATCAAGTGGGGGCGGACGGCCTCCACTGTCGCTAGACCTGCCGAGGGGGACCTCAGGTCCTCCTCCCACCTGCGAATCAAGGCTCGCTGGGCTAGGGCCCTGACTCGCTCAACCTCCACCGATCCTGGACGGATGCCGCTTGACCTCGCTTCCACCCGGAACCGATGCACTTCCGCAAGCACCTCCGCCTAGAGTTCCCAGGGCGGATCGTTCGCGAGAAGTGTCGCTGCCGTCACCGTACGGTACCCACGCTTATCGCTCTCACCACTATGACTCTTTGTGGCCTCCGCAGAAGAGCCCTGTTGCGAGCGGTGAGAGCATCCACCCAAATAGGTGCACCGTACAACACCATGGAGCGTACCACGCCAGCGTATAAACGCTGACATGGTGTTTTCGGCACTCCTACATTGGGTAGGAGGCGGCCCAGGGCGGCTGCAGCGCTTATGAGCTTCGGGCCTAGTTGGATGCTGCCCGAAGCTCCATCTTCCGTCCAGGATCAGGCCCAGATACCTCATCTGGCCTGCAAACCTTAATCACCGTACCCTGTACGGTGATAGACGCCCCTCGAACGGGACCCCGACGTGGACTGTGGAATAGGAGGGCCTCTGTTTTTGTGACAGAGCCCAGCCAAAGCAAGCCAAAATCAAGTCCAGCATCCCAATCCGGTCCATCGTGAGCGACGCTCCGACCTCGGCCAGGCGTGCCGCCTCCTGAAAGGTCCGTCCCGTCTCCGTGATGAAGGTGTCATCCGCGTAGCACAGCACCCTCATCCCGGGAAGGACGGGGGCTCTCAGGAGCCAATCGAATCCGACGTTCCACAGGATTAGGCCGAGTACCGACCCATGTGGAAAACCGCAGCCTACCCAACGTCGGACAAGTCACCCATCGCCCCCCTCCCAGAGGACCACCCGGTCCCAGAGATATGTTCCCAACAGCCTTCTGAGATAGGAAGGCAACCCGTGGTATCGGAGTGACTCCCTTATAGTCTCGAAGGGAAGACTGTTGAAGGCGTTCACTACGTCCAGCGATACCGCCAGGACCACGTCCCCTCGGGCCACTGCCTCCGTGGTCCAGGTCTTCAGGGCGTCCAGGGCGTCGATGGTTGATCGACCCTCTCTGAATCCGTACTGAGCCTCTGAAAGACCCGGCCCCACCTTGTTGAGGTGCTGAATAAGACGACCAGCGAGAATCTTCTCGAAGAGTTTCTCAGCAGCACAATTGGCCTATATGCCGAAGGAGAATCGAGTGGACGCCCCTCCTTCGGCAACGGAACCAACTTTCCCTCCTTCTACAGCTTCGTAAACTGCCCACTGGAAAGACATTCATCATACAGTTCCCAAAGCCTCCCACCTAGATGTTTCAGGGCGTCGCGCAGAACACGCCCTGGAACCCGTCTGGACCCGGCGCTGTAGTTCTGACCCTCAATCGATCGAGGGCCATCACTATCTCTCGCTCCGTAACGTCTAGTGGAGCCACACTGTCATCACGAGTTCGCCTGGGTGGGAAATAATTCACCAACTAGTCGCAGGAGGAGATCCGGCGGCAACGTTCCCGTCGCAGGGGCGCCGTGTGTGCGGAACTTTCTTCGCACACCACGGTACGGGCGTCCCCACGGATCCCTGTTCAGGCCCACCAGAAGCTCCTCCCTTACTCTCTCCTTAGCTCGACTTATCCCCTGCTGCAGCTCCTTTTTCAACTGACAATAAATGGCCCACAGCCGTCCCTCCAAATCTGTGTCGAGGCCGTTGCGCCTGCACCAGCGGATGAATGATGCCCTCCGCGCCCGGTTACATGGCGCCCGAACCCTGCGTCGGGTCCTCGGCATGGCCGCATCGCACACCTTCTTTAGAGCACTGCGCATGCGGTCCGCTAGCTCGTCGACGCTGGCACCCTACCTCCTTCCCGCGGAACCCCACTGTTGCACGATAGCAGCTTCCCTCACCAGCTGGCCAAGGGACCACCTCAGCTTAGTTGTTGTCTGTTTTGATACGAAAAAAAATCTTTATTTTTATTATTATTCAAAATAGTCGCATTCTCATTCGTATTTTTTCTTGCAATGTTAAA
Organism: Nymphalis urticae; assembly: GCA_905147175.2. Classification (NCBI taxonomy): domain Eukaryota; kingdom Metazoa; phylum Arthropoda; class Insecta; order Lepidoptera; family Nymphalidae; genus Nymphalis; species Nymphalis urticae. Next base: position 5,143,402 of record LR989991.1, read on the forward strand.
AAAGTAATATGGGATAGTTCCCTTTTTGACGCTATTGATTTTACTAGTAACAGTACTATCCTATATACAAATTATCTATTGTATTTATAATTTTATTACTTTGTAAGCTACTAAAATGTTATTTAAGTGGCCAATTTTTCAAGACTAAATACTTATCTTTATAGTAACGGTAATCTAAGAAATAATTAACTTTTTGACAAACATATTTTACCCATCCGTTTTTGGTAATATTATCATATCTTCCAACATTAATATAACCCACGTTTGTCACATTTTTACACATATGACAGATTGAATTGTTTAACATATATTCATTCAAAAAATTGTTTTTATCAACGCTTAGAACTGTGACTTTACAATTTTTTAAATATTTTAATATTGCTGCCAATTCCATCATAACTTTGAATATATAATTCCACTTTATACTTACATATAATTCCACATGATAAAAGCACATATGAACATACCTATAAATTATTTATAAAAAGCAATTTTATAATAAAGCCTCTTTACAAGCTTTCATTTCACTTCACCTGTTTTTAAGCCAATTTATATTTCGTTGAATTACGTAGATGAGATAAAAGTTTATTTGTTTTTGTATTTAATACGTTATATACAACATTGTATTTCTTGGAAAGTATATCCATTAAAAACATAAAATGTAAAAAAGTGCAAGTTTCGCAACGCAGTCCTGCCACAGGACAAAGTTTTGAGACCTCATACAAAACTACGTCAGTTATTTTATTTAGTATCTTTTGAAGCAGCTTCAATAACTTTGTCATAATTTTTATAATATTTACAACATCATCTATGTGTTAAATTATCATCGCATCAATAATAATGGCCAAATCTCGTTTCTAAGCAACCTTCTTAAGCAACCTTCTTAACCTTTTCTTCAATAAAAGCTTTAGCCCAGCTGTTGGATATTTTTATCTTTCCCTATCTATGCTATTTTATTTAAAATCTACAAAAGTAATTTTCATGTGGTATTTTCATATATAAGATAATTTCGTGCAAAACTTTACCTTTATAACAAATAATAAATAATATTAACAGTGTAGATAGAAACATTACAATCGGTTAAAACGTATATTTGTTCCGTTTGCAGGTGAAACACTGGAGTAATAGCGAAAAAACATTTCTAAAACTCATGTCTATTTTATCGTCTCCAATAGTGACAGTGTTTCATTTTTCGTCCAGAGAATTGGAATTGTGATTCGATGGGAAAACGCTGCTATCATTTCTACCACCGATTGTTCCTGATGTGAACGGAAGTTATTTTTAATTTTGATGAAGTTTAGTTTAGGCATTAAGATTTTGATAAATCCTCAATGTAAATATATTTTTTTTACATAAACTACTTATCACTATATAAAAAAACCGTCATAATTTATGTATCGTATCGATTGAAAATGCAAAGAAAATTCAATGTCATTATATGTATGTCGACAGTTTGACATCACCCGCCATCTATTTGTGTTAACTTTGTTCATTATTTATCGAGCTCACCGCACAATTTTGCGAACTATGTCCAAGAGCTCCACAAAGCCGCTGCCTCGATTATACCGACTCCGCAATTCCTGCTATGTCACTCAATTTTTTTTTTATATTTTAACCACTTTGTAGCTGTTATTTAAAAAAAAAAAAACATTTTTTAATTATATATGTAGCTAGAGGAACACGATGAAAAAACATGTTTGTATTTCTTATGCTAGAAGCGGGCTTAATAATGATTGTCAGTATACGTATAGAATTAACTGAATTACTAAATTAGCTTGTGTGAAAAGTTGAAGTATAGATGATATAGTCTTGAACGATTTTACTCACAGCGGTCATTCTCAAGAGAGACTAGCCAAGTGCGTATGAGATGAGTGTTGAAGTGCCAGCGTAAACTCCTCTTACGACCCGGGTTCCTTCAAACGAGGCGTGAAGAGGCATCTTGCGGGCCGGCAAGGCGAGGGCGGCTAGTGCAGAATCTTCTTCCCGTCTGTATCGTCTCGTCTGGCCGTCGTCGCGTTTGGACTCTACTACCACTTAACATCAGGTGGAGTAGAGTCACTTGCCCTCCCGGTAAATATAAAAAAAAAAACAAAAAATGTGCACATGATATCCGAAGAGACGGCAATCCGACACGATTGGAAAAACCTCAAGCAAACACTGCCAATTTCCAAACGTCGAACTGCTTCCGAAAATTTATCGATGGAACAAGTCAATTACTTTTTATTGACTCAACGCGGGGTTTTATCCCAGGACCTTGGGGTCTGCAACTTATATAAACTACTAGACCAAAGAGGCTGTCAACTTTTTGTAATTACAGCGTACTCATTTTCTATGAAAATTTAGCTGAGAAATACTTTCCGATGTAAGCTAAGTACTGTTTCAAAACTTGGCCTATTCTGCGATTCCCCTTTGATTTATGGCTTTGACGTGTCAATTTGATGTCACTCAATATGATTAATATGGTCACTTGCTGAATCTTACAAAAAAGTAAATTTATGCTTTGAATAATTTATATTCTATTCTATTATTATATATAATATTAATGAATAGTTAAGTTTTTAATGGGGATTTTTTTTATTGTTAACACGCATATGAAAACTAGAATACCAGGAAATTGTTGGAACAGGAAATGTTATATTAGTTTTTTGTAACATAAAACAACATAATACGTATTTTTGTAGTTTATTCATAAAAAAATGGATGAGTAACTGTAATAGTAATACTAATCTAGACCCATTTGAGATTTTTTTACATTAAAATAGAAGAATATAATTGCAATTTTAATTATATTTTTTTATAAAAACTCTTTGGATACGATATTTATATTTTACAGGTGTATCATCCAAAGGTTGAAAACCATGTTACGGATGAATGTTTTGCACCTGCCTCCCCCGCCTCGCCGACCCGCAAGATGCCTTTTCACGCTTTGTTTGAAGGAACCCAGATTATTTTATTGGAATAAATCAGCTTTGTAATCTCTAATTTCCTTGTCCAGTTAAGTGTACAATTTTTAAATATTATCGTTTATGAAAACCTAAAAATCATCAGCAATAATAACAACAATGAATTCCATGAGATATGAAGTACTTTTTTTTGCTATTACGTGATTTATATTTGAATATTAGGTAACAGTTATTTTGATATATCTGCTTTTTAAAGGTAAAGCAAAATATACGTATTTAAACGTAAAATTAATAAAACACTTACACGTTTTAATATATCTCGCAACCGTTGGAAGTACACTCAAACGAAATTTCGCGTAATTCGCTGTGTATCATAATATTACATTAAATATTTTTGTTCCTAGAAATACATAGACGATGTTAAGCGATACATAAAAGAAAAATATGGAAAAAAGTTAAACAATATGTTCCATTAGTGTCATAAAACGGCTGAGTTTCGAAATAATCGAGGCTCGGCCTATATCCACGTGTGAAAATGCGCAGTAACATTTTATAAGGGATCTAAATGTGAGCAGATGGCACAATGCGAATCGTTGATGCTTCCCGCACGGCCGCAATCTGCTATTACATTTTATGCAAACACGGTGGGATGATTTCGATTATAGTATTATATCCAGCATGGAGTTACGGTGCCTATACCTGTGTGTTTTTCTGTATGACTATGTATGTTACAACACACACTTACAATACTCAAGTACACACACAAACACACGCCTGACCGCTAAGTTATTTAATTTTTGTTGAATATATTTATTCCTTTACTAATATGTTTTGGTTTATCTTTTATAATGTCACTTAGTTGATTAATTAAGGTTAGAATAAATATTGTAAATCTAAGCTTAATTTTACACATTCTACAAAACATAGATCGGTGATACGGTGTGGATTTTTTTATAATAAATTCATAAAATAAATACTTTAGCCTTTAAGGATCATGACCTGGTAAATTGCCTGATTTAATAAGATTTCATTAAACCAACGGTCCTCACCAAACATGTCATCCATGCTTTTGATGTATCTTACAACTATCTTAATTGAGTTTATATTCGATGTGCATACTGTATAATATATTTAGAAAAATAGATTATCATTGATAGTATAATACTTTTCTAAATCATATATATAAAATCTTTATGTTTCCTGGATGGCTTATATTGAATTATAAAATTAACAAATTCAAATCAAACCCATTATTTGTTCTACTACATTTTTCTACTTTAGGGCTATAATCGCATAAGGTTTGACAACACGTACGATATAAATGCGTAGTCAACTTGTTATGACATGGCTACACTCTTAATGTATATATGAAATTATCGTATCTGTTAACAATAGTAGGGTTAAACTTACTTGTTTATTCCAGTTAACATGACCCTAAATCATAGTTCAAATATTTATCAATTCATCAACTACGCGAATTCCGCTCATGGGTTATTGTTTGAACTATTGTTTTACCATCCACACGCACAAACATAACATAACGTAACGTAAACACAACTTTCTAATACCACAATGTACATGGAGCGTGTACACGAAATTTAAAAAAAAACCATGAGACTGATGTAATACATAAATAATCTATGTTATAAATACGTTTTGATGTGATAAATCTATTATCGCTCCTACCGAATTGGGGTAAGACCGATTCGTATGGTGTGAACGTCAAACGTGACGTCAAACGGCACGACGCTCTTTTAATATGCCCCGCCGTCGACATCGCCGTCTCCGCCGCCGCTCTCTAGGCACAAGGGATGTGTTTGTAGCGCGAATACCTACCTTCGTTGCTGTATGTTAATATAAAAATTATAAAATATTTATTTTACTTCATATTTATTTAATGTGAAACGCATTTAATTAATACTTATTTCAATACGTCCTGTGATAATCACATTTTTTAATACTAAACATTAAAAAACTTGATTAACTTAAACTCGACAAATAACCAGATTAAACAATATATTTATTGAGTTTAAGTGCTTGACACAATTCGTAGACTTAATCCTGGCGATGGAACCCATCACCATGGGTCGGTGACGTGATTTCGAAACATCGTACACGTAAATAAATAAATGAATGTGCAGTCTTTCTTGAAAAAACGTAAGCGAAGCCAGAAAATTGATATTAAATAGGGTATTTGTGAGAGCCTACCATTTTATATTTTATAGCTTTGATCATATTGCTAAAGTAGTAAGTAGCTTTGACTTAAATTACTTAATGACTCTTACACAAAGTATCCTATAAAGCTTTCGTAAGTGAAGTAAGACTTAGATTTAATCACGCAGAAGAAAATCATTTTCCTTGAATAATTCAAATTGTCCCAAACCTTTCAGCAATATATATATTTTGTAAGTATACATTTTTATTGAAAAAAGGGCCCATAGATGCTTTTATCTTAAAAATTATATATTACATGAATCAAATTATATTTTAATGTTTAATTTAATAAATATAGAAGCACGAGACGATACAATAAGAATAGAATATTACCTTATAAATAAAATTATCAATTGAGTAATAATTCAAATAACTTATGTAATAGCCAAACCTCAGAGGGTCACAAATTTCAGATATATTTTTCCCTTGGAACAGGCGCAATCGCATGTCATACGCGGTGGCCTGACAGAACTATTCACAAAATGCCAGCTGCCGCGCTCCACCCTTGATTTATGTGCCAGTTCTGTCCAACTTTCTGCACCTTGTTTCTGCAACACTTGTACATGACATTCTTAATATATAGAGGCTATGGAATGAGACAAAGAAACCGATAGAGTAAGATTAATCGCTTGCGATTTCCTCAAAACAAAATATTTTAAATATGCTAGTGTTGTTGAAAATCATATTAATTAAAATATTATGAATATATATTATGTATAGCTTAGATATTGCATAAATATGATTAAGATGTTATTTATCATTTCTTAAATATAATTATTGACAAGCATAATAAAAACTACCAAATTCAGTCTATTTCTAATAATCAAACATCCTTTAATAACTTAACTAAAGAGCAAAATTATGTTAAAACATCATTAGTAATTTATGATGAACTAGTATCTGTACATTCACTTTAAGTTGGGTTTCAAAGCTATAATATTAAATAAGACGTTTGAGAATAACTTTCATCGTCGTGAGCTTAGGTAGCGCCGCGTAGGATACTCATAAACTCATTAAAAGTTAGGCACCACATATAGAGGGCGTTATTGCTATCCTTATAGACGGCAATTTTAATCGGGACCGCTCTATGGACCATTAAATTCCACGACTAGATTATAGTCAACCTGGGATTGCTAAATGAAATTTTAGATACCGGCCTCTAAGGCAGTTTAATACAGCTAATTTAAACATAAACTTTTAGCTTAATCGTTTGTGTTAATTGGCATTCGTATTTAAATACGTTTTTTTTTATTCTATTCTCTATCTCTATCTCTAACTCTTTATCTATTCTAGTTACCTTTTAGTTCATTGTGTTGGGAATATAACAACGAAGACAATGCCGAATTACCTTATTTTCATTACAATAACTTATTACATTATTTTACACTTAACATTTATTTATACAAATATGGTTAGTCACTATTGTATTCTATATTCATATTAAAACACGATTTCATTCTTAGTAATATTAAAAATGTGTTTAGTTTATTTATTTTTTACGCAATCTTAACTACTCGATGATTATCATGAAATTTTGCATACACGTTGTACTCTAATAAAATGTACAAATGTGGGAACGCGGTTGGAAACTATTCATATATAATTCATTCGGCATGTAAGACATTATATTATTTGGCTTTAAATAGATTATGCACTGTAATGGATGTATTATAATATTTATTAATATGAATTTATGATTTTTTACAAAAATAAAAATGCAGGACTGCCCGCAGGGAAAGAGAGATACTTGTCTCAAATCCGAACTGTATTCTGCATCTCAATCTGTGGTTGCCCTAAGATCTAATTGAGGCAAATTAATCAATCTAAGCTTATTTGAAATATTAAATATTTATTAAAAAAATATATATATATAAGGAATAATTCAAGCAATGAAATAAATATCGGTAGTCATCAGTATTTTTTGTGATTGCGTACTGCTTAATATCAGATTTTGGCATAAACTTTTGCTCGCCATAAATTATGAGTCGTATCTTCGCATAACGATAACACGGGTAAAATTCAAGTTTTCCCTTTGATAATATTTAAATCTTTACCTAAAAAATAAACTACTGAAGCTAGAAAGCTAACATTTGGAACATGAAATGAAACATTTTTTTATATCGCCGGAAAAACGCGTTTTATTCAAATAAAACGGTAATTCCTATTGCTAATCAGAGCTCTTCTGCGAATCAGAGCCCTGACTCGCCTCACCTCTTGTCCATGGAAGGTCGTTGCTCACCTTGACTTCCACCCGGAACCGGTACACTTCCACGAGCACCACCGCCTGGAGATCACTGGATGGCTCGATCGCTAGAAGAGTCACCGCCAAGATACGGTACAGTAACCACGTGACACCCTTACCGCTGTAGGTGCACCATACAGCGGTAAGGTTATTTCCGCCTTCCCACGTTGGGTAAGAGATGGCGACGATGTGTTCGAAGGTCAAGTTAGGCAAAGTATTGCCCAAAACTCCATCTTCCGCCCAGGATCAGACTCAGGTACCTCATCTGGGTCTACATTCATGGTAGTCCACTGACCGGTAATACACGCCCCACTTCGAGGGGCTGTGGTGCAGGGTCCGTGGAAAAGGGCCTCCGTTTTTAGGATGGACCCTTAAGCCCAAAATTCCAATTTGGTCCACTGTGGGTGACTTTTCGACTTTAGTCTTCGATCCACCTCCTGGAAATTCCAACCTATCGCCGTGATGAGAGTGTCGTCCACGTAGCACAACACATCCACCCAATGACGTAAGCATCCTAATATTTAACTAAAGGGAAAGCATTGGTATAATGAATATAAGAGGTATTTTTCTTGCGTATTTTTTATGTATCTCCAAAAGTATTATTCCTGATTGCATATAATAAATATATTTTAATTTACAAAATGCCTAAAAATAAAATCAGATGCAACTTTAGTTAAGTTTAGTTTTTTATATCTACAAAGTTTGTAACGCATAAACTTCCTGATACATACACCCTTAAATTACAAACAAAACTTTTATTTAAGTTTCACATCAATCGAATTAGTAGTTTTTCGGTAATCTGTAAATTTCAAAACTATGATTTAATGAAATGTATTTGATAAACCTGCATCTAGGATTTTATTTTACATTATTATTTATTTTTGGTCAGTTTCTTCGAAAATCTGGTTATTGTGATTCAGGGTTTTAAATTAGTATATAAATTGTGATGACTAGAAATATTATAACTTTAAAAATTAGGTCATTAAAATTCGTAACCTAAGCACTATTGATAGTTTTCAATAATTATTTTGAGTAGGTACATTATTTGTTTATTAAGGAATTGAAAACTAATCTTATCTAGGTAAGAAACAGAAGATAAAATATTATATATTTTTTATACAAAATTTGTGTAAAAAGTTAGCTTTTAGCACTTAAAATGGCTTTTAATATAATAAATTAATCAAAAGGAACCAATATTGAAATTTGATATTGAAACAAAATTAGCATAGAACAAATAATATAGTTTTCATTAAATGGAAAAACTAGCTTACAAACGATGACGATAAACATTACAGATAAACAAATGCTACATATTGTGCATTTTAAAACACATTCAAATTATATTTTAAAATATTCTCAGCTCTTCTTATTGTATTTTGTACTTTGACAAATTAATAATAAAAAACGTATTTTCTTGTCTATCATAAGATTTTAATTACACGTCAAAATATTCAATTGCTATAAATTTCTGACAGGCATGTATAACATACTATAGTAAATTTTAATTTAATTAATACTTATTAATTAGCGTAGCCTAGTTAAGCTTAACCAAATTAACAGAGTAACTACGTATTTAGTGAAAGTTACAAAATTATCTAATAAGTAACACACATTATTTTATTATTAATATATTCTAAATAGTCACTGATGCTGTTAATTATTCGTTCATATATTGCCATCGTATAGCCATACAACAATTTAAACTAAAAGCAATTGAATGGAAAATAATGTATATTAAATGAATATTTCGACTATTATTAGTTCAGAACATTTTTTTTTTATTTCAAACATATTTTTTTGAAACAATTTACTGATTTGAAATATATTTTAAGAATAATATATATTAACATATATGTATAATATATAAAATATATATAATATAATAAAATAATGTATCTGGTATTTTTAATTGGATATATAATATGTATATATATAACTTATGTATATTTGGAACTTATAGTACAATTATTAAATGTACATAGTACATGGACAAGTATGTGACATCTGGTAACACTATCTCATAGCTCAATTACAAAAAACTCTTTATATTTGGTTAATTCGTGCTATTCTCGCTCCGAGCGAGATATAAAAGAGCGACATATATCTTAGACCGAAAAGAAATATATCTCTCTTTACGTGTTGTTGTGCAAGTCTATTACACTTCACTTAGTGGTAGGACTTAGGATGGACTTAGGGCAATCGCGTCTGTGTAGATATCACCCTCTCATCACATATTCTACCGCCAAACTGCAATATGTATTGTTCTGTTCCGGTTGGCAGGGTATATGAGCCAGTGTAACAACAATCACAGGGGACGTAACATCTTAGTTCCAAAGGTTGGTGGCACATTGGTGATGTTAGGTACGGTTAATATTTCTTACGGCACCCATGTCTGTGACCATTTATCCTCGGGTGGCCCATCTGCCTGTAGGTAGGTGATATATATTTAAAAAAAATACCCTACAAATAACTATGTCTATCTCTGTTTACGTTATAATAAGTAAAATACTGTTTTAGAACCACAATTTAATTCTGCCTCTTAATAATGGTTGGTTGGTTCGTATAGATGAAGCCTGCACATGCACGTATTTGTGACTATATGAACATATACATATATGCGGTAGTTACGTTATTCAATTACAGAGTTATAATATCGACCAATTTAGTTCTGCTTCGAGCTTGTAAAGGCAAAATTTTACAAAGATTTACCAGCACGTCTAATTAGACAGTAATAATTCAAAGCTTTAATGTGAGCCAACCAAGGACCTACAACCATCTCACTAATGTTTTCGTGTCCATTTAAAGTAAGTAACTTTGTTTAAGTTTACTCGGCCGTTGTTTAAACAAAGTCAGCAACCATTTTCTGCCTTGTGGGAACAATTAATTGTCAATTTTCACAGACTTTACCACTCCCATTTTGCGCATATGGATAAAGAGGAGCCTGGCGTACCAATTCAATAATTTATTCATCGTGTAAGCCGCTAAGGAGCGCTATGTAAATGTAACTTAGTATAACATACCCCAGAGACTATTCTTCGCAAATAATATATACAACAAATTCACTAATAGTGTTTACCTTGTAAATAATCAACTAAGTATATACATATAATCCTAAAATAAAACTTAAGTATATTTAATAAATTATATTACAATGTATTAAAAAATGAATACTGGAAAATGCTTCTATATAAATTTATATTTATTGCGAAAAAATATATATAAACATTTTTTCTTTACAATAAAAATACTTACTTAATGTTTGTAAAAATGTGCATAAAATACACATTTTTAAATAACCATTATTCTTACATACTCTCAATAATAATTTTATAAGTTACTTTTGAAACAAAAATGTTATGTTTTTTTGGCACATTTGTTTAACGTTATAACAAAAAAATACCTCTGTGTAATTCATAACATCAAATTAAATATTTAGAAAGCATTAAATTTAACGTTATAATATATCGTATTATACGTGTTTAACGCTTTTGTTTAATGTACTCATATAAAATATCAAAATGGATAATATTAACAAACTTTATTATATAAGCCCCGCAAAATATAATTCGTTCAAACGAATTTTGCAGGTAGTTTTCAATAGGCCTTTTCAAAGTCTATCGTGTCTTGAATATGGAGTGTAGCTACCATGATTAAAAATGGGTAGTACCACACCAGGTTCTACCAACAAGAAACAAGATAGTCACCCTTTTATTTACTATTAGGGATGTAACATCCGTAATGTAGAGTTTAATTATAATAAATAACCACCCACAACATAATATCATCTAATTAACTTTTCAATAGCAGATCTGCTTTGAAAATACATTTTGATAAAGTAATATCAAATTACATATCGTCTATATTATAAGTTATTTATATTTCCAGCCGTATAATGTTGTGACGACCGATATAAATGAAAGTCAGAGAGTGCGATATGAGATGAATAAGGTGAGTAACGTAATACGGGAGGTATCCCAATTCTCGGATTTCATCCGGCGTTTATCTTGCACACAGTAATATTGCTTTGTCAATATACAAAATGACACCTTATCTAACAGATAGATCTTACTAATCTGTTTTAATTGTTCTGAATTGTTAACGTGTTACTGTAAGCACTAAGGAAGGGTGGGGTAGGGCGATATTAGAGAGATAGAGAACTACTCTCTTTAAAGTAAGACTATCCCTCTTCATCTCTCTCTCGCAGGCTTGAGTGCTTCACCTCCACCAGTAGGGCATCTAATAAAGGCGATTATTGAGGTTTTACTCGGTATGTATTCTAAAAGGACTAGATTCTTCTGTAACCTGGGTATCACCACTGTATGTAGAGTGTTAAGCTTGGCTAATGAATCTTTAATCGTTTGACAAAGATTTACTAATAATTGATTGCCTCGTTGGTCTAGTGCTATTAAAACATTGTAAATATATTTTATACATTACTAGCTACCCGCCCCGGCTTCACACGGCTAAGGGAATAGAGAATGAAAGTGTGATTGCACACATACTTGTGCTCTATAATATGTCCTGGCAGTTGGCATATCCGGATGTTATTATTATTAATGAGCTAAAGTCATATAATAATATATATGCATAAATTACACGCTCTGCGTATTTTTTCATGTCCTAATTTATTATTAGGTTATGTTTATGGCTTCTATGTGTGAGTAGCTCTTCATCGTACATTCGTCCCACATTATGAGACTGTCTGTCTTGAAAAAGGTGACCTGTTATTTCTTTTTATTACAATAGTTCAAAACCATTCATCATTTCATAGACATTGATATTAAAGAAAATATTAACCGTCCCTTCCATCGATAATGCACCACCAACCTTGGGAACTTTTTTTTTCTCTTGTGCCTGTAGTTATAGTAGTACTGACTCATTCGCCCTTTAAACTGGAACACAACAATACTAAATATTGCTGTTTTGCGATAGAATATGTGGTGAATATAGTCAGACGAATGGAACATACGAAATCTTTGCGCCGACTACTTACCATACCGTTGGCCTCCACCATCATATTTTTTCTTGTGCGTGAATTTTTTTTTTTTTCGCTGGAAAAACGCGTTGTCGCCTTTCCCCCACATGAAGTGGGTGCGTATGTGGGGCTCGCCGACGCTGAAGGCGTCGGAATACCTACTAAAAAACCAGCGGTACCCACACCGTCTTTTTGGGGGACGCCACGGGATCGCTTGCGCATACTACCATGATGTCCCGACGGTAGGCTTGCCTCTGCAGGCCTCCAAATTCTAAGGGGTTCTCGGGGTACAGAGACCCCTTAGCCCCGGCGACACTTACGGCGGGAGGAGAAGGTTTGCATAGCGCCGACATATTCTTCGGCGAAGCGAGTCAGCGGAAGCACTGTTCTCACGCTCCCGCTCCGCGGCCTCCTTCTGCGACATGACCTCACCTCACACCTCTCGCTACCGACCATGGCGCTTATCACGCTCGGCAACGAGAGGCCTCCGCCTACAATGGCCGCCAGGGAATGGCACTGAGGCCCCCATGCAGCACACTCAATCACTCGTGCGGCGCTCGGCGCGCCGCACGAGTGGCATGAGCCGGATGATGTACGCCTAGCTATCCGGTGCAGATACCTACCGAAGCAACCGTGTCCGGTAATTACCTGCGTCAGCCTGAATGTGAGCGTGCAGTGCCTCCGTTCCACCCAGCGACTCAAGTGGGGACGGACCGCCTCCACTGTCATTAGGCCTGCCGAGGGAGACCCCAGGTCCTCCTCCCACCTGCGAATCAAAGCTCGCTGGGCTAGAGCCCAGACTCGCTCCACCTCCGCCAATCCTGAACGATCGCCGCTCGACCTCGCTTCCACCCGGAACCGGTACACTTCCGCAAGCACCACTGCCTGGAGTTCCCAAGGCGGATCGCTCGCGAGAAGTGTCGCTGCCGACCATGACACTGTACGGTAACCACGTATCGTTCTCACCGCTATGACTCTCTGTGGTCTCCAAAAAAGAGCCTTGTTACGAGCGGTGAGAGCGTCCACCCAGATGGGTGCGCCGTATAGTGCCATGGATCACACCATACCAGTGTATAAACGCCGGCAAGGTGTTTCCGGCCCTCCTACGTTGGGTAGAAGGCGGCCCAAGGCGGCAGCGGCGTTGATGAGCTTCAGGCTGAGTTGACAAAATGCTGCCCGAAGCTCCATCTCCCATCCAGAATCAGGCCCCGATACCTCATCTGGGCCTGCACCTTAATCACTGTCCCCGGGTTGGTGATATACTCCCCTCGAGGGGGACCCCGACGTGGACCGTGGAAAAGGAGGGCCTCTGTTTTTCTTACAGTCTCAAGTCGAGTATCCTGATCCGATCCACCGTGAGTGAAACTCCGACCTCAGAAGGTACGTCCCGTCGCCATGATGAGGGTGTCGTCCGCGTAGCACAGCACCCCCATCCCGGGAAGGACGGGTGCCCGTAGGAGCCAGTCAAAGCCGACGTTCCACACGATTGGGCCGAGAACCGACCCCTGTGGAACGCCGCAACCTACTCGACGCCGGACAAGTCGCCCATCGCCCTCCCACAGGACCACCCGCTCCTGGAGGTATGCCCCCAACAGCCTTCTGAGATAGGCAGGCACCCCGTAATATCGAAGCGCCTCCTTTATTGTCCCGAAAGGAGCTTGCCCGACTCATTTAGCAGCACAATTGGCCTGTATGCCGAAGAAGAGCTTAGTGGGCGCCCCTCCTTCGGCAACAGGACCAATTTTCCTGCCTTCCACAGCTTCGGGAAATGCCCACTGGAAAGACACTCATCGAACAGTTCCCGAAGCCTCCCTCCTAGGTGTTCCAGGGCGTCACGCAGAACACGCCCTGGAAACCCGTCTGGACCCGGCGCTGTGGTTCTGGCCGTCAGTCGATCAAGGGCCATCTCCATCTCTCGCTCCGTGATCGGTAATGGAGCCATATTGTGCTCTGTCAAGGAGTGAGGGGCCATACTTGGTGGGACGTGATCGCCTGAGTTAGAAAATAGTTCCCCAACCAGGCGCAGGAGGAGATCCGGCGGTTGCGTTTCCGTAACAGGAGCTCCGTGTGTGCGGAACTTCCCTCGCACACCACGATACGGGCGCCCCCACGGGTCCCTATTCAGACCCACCAGAAGCTCCTCCCTTGCTCTCTGCTTGGCACAACTTATCGCCTGCTGCAGCTCCTTTTCAACTGGCGATAAGCGGCCCAAAGCCGTCTTTCCAAGTCCGCGTCGAGGCCGTTGCGCCTGCGACAGTGGACGTATGCCCTCAGCGCCCGATTGCATGTCGCCTGCAGCTCTGCTATTTCGGGCGACCACCAATACACCTGACGGCGCGGTACCCTTCGCCGGGTCCTCGGCATGTACGCATCGCACACCTCCTTTAGAGCACTGCGCATGCGGCCTGATATCTCTTCGACGTTGGCGCCCTCCCTCCTTCCCGCGGAACCCAGCGGAACAGCTCCCTTGACCAGCTCACTGCCCTGCTGCGTGCGAGAATTTTAATTTTTCCGTAACTCGTAAGCTATTTATAATATCAATTTTTATATAACGTTATAAAGATTTAAATAACAAAAATATATTAAAATAAAAATGTACTATTCGACTATTTGTAATTTAGAAATAATAAAATAAGTATGTAAATAAAGGACTAACCGTAGCCACTGGACTAACGAGGTAGTCACTTAGCACTTCACCCTATGGGCGAAGAGATCGATTGGCGAAGGTTTTTACCTTATTGAATAAAAAATGGAAATTATTATTTTACACCTACGAAGTCGAAGCTAAATATTAGTATAAAAAAGTACAATCTGTGAAGTTTCCACAGTTTGGCCAAGACCTTGAGGAAATAGTTATTAATGTATATTTATATTTTAGCAGATGTAAAACTATTTAAGATATACATAAAGCAGTCTTATCGGTACGTAACGATCTCTAGACAATGGACGTGAAACATATTAAGTGAAATAAATAGTGATTAAAAATGATAACATATAACAAATATATATATATATATTTAAGTATATAGTATGTAGAGAATATATAGATATATATAAATTAAAACTCATTACTACATTACATTACATCATTACTACATTAATTACATTACATTAAAACTCAGACATATTGCGGTGACTACATCGTGCGAGATCACGGATAATAACATCAAAATGGTCATAAAAAGATATCCGGAGGCAAGCAAATATTGAGAATTTTACGGCCTTACTATAAATGTGCCTTGTTATGAGTTTAGGCATACAGACAGACACGGCTGGGTCTTTGTTTTAAAATATGTAGTAAGTAGAAGGCTTTTATGTGCTTAATTTGTGTTTACTGTGAAATAGTAAAAAGTCTTGAGGAAACATGTACGTGTCGAATGTAATTCTACCACGTGTAAATCCACCATAATAGATCAGCTTGCTAAAATAACCTCCGAACCATATTATATGGTCTGTAACTTTATTAAATATCAATATCAATATAAAGTTATTCTTTATAAGATAGTTTCATCAGCGTGCTGACAACTTATATTCTAATTCCAAAATAAAACAAATAAAAAATTCTTTCGATGCGATTTTCTCTGCCTTTACAATTTACTTTCTATTTAACGCTTTCAGAGAAAATGTTTATCTCATTTTATGTTCCATTTTATTTAATAAAACCCGGATAAACTAAACTTTAAGCTAAATTAATGAAAATTTGATAACGTGTTATTATTGCGGTGGGAGAAATCATTTTAAAGTCGATATAATCATTTATTCACATCTACCTCGTTATAATGATGCATATCTTGAGCTCCTAGGTTAAATCCCCAAAAGTAATAGCCATTGTATCTTTCTTTCTTATTGCTGAAAACACGCAACAGTAATAGAGAATGAACCTGTATTAGTGCGCACACACTTAATCAGTTTAACGTCTACTATGCAGTTGGATAGCCTCTCTTGCGAATAACTGTAAACTGAAAACTGATAGGAGGACAAGCTCATTTGCTTAGTATATATCTATAATATATTTATATAAAAATAGTAGGAATTTAATATGTACAAGAATATACTCTAAATAGTTGTTATATAGCTTGCGTGGTAGTGGTCAAGCAAAATTCGTAACTAGTTGCCGTGAGGCGTGGAGAACTGTACAACTATGTTAAATTAAACGCAGCAAATGCTAGCGATATCAAACCACAGCGCGGTTGTTTTCCGTTTTGTAGTCGTTCTTGTTTACACTCGACTTTGACCTCGTATATTCTTTTCTATGTTCAATTATGATACTTTTACAAACAAAAACTATGTATAAAAGGAAACCCCCTTTTTTGATTGAAAATGTAAAAACCGGCATTTGCATGCATCATATTACAGTCCGCAATTATGTTTATATAGCAGGACTATTCTTAAGCTTTTGTTTTTCTTTATCTTTTTTTACTTGTATTTGTCTTTTTTTCCTTGTGAGTGTGCAATAAAGTTACTTAATAATAATAATAATAATAAAACAGAGTTGTATTAATTTTTATCACTTACGTCATAATATATTTGCTACCTGCTCCGAAATGTTTTTTAACCAATAAGATATCAACATTTGCAAACCGATCTATTTGCCTGTACTGTGCTAATGCGTATATGTCCGCGTATATATAAATATTTCGTGATATTTTTAAGAATAGTAGTTCCGACATTAATCTTTAAGAGATAATATTTATCTGCATAAAAACAACGATGTATAATTCATGTAAAAAGAAACAAACATGTTACTGTCTAGTACAAAAATAAGGCTGAAATACGTTCCAAATTGAGACGCTTTTAGTCCTAATTTAGTCCGTATCAAGCGAGGTGACGTGACAGCTGGCAATAAATAATAAAAATGCCGTTCTGTGTTTACAGAAAGCTTACCAATTATGATGTCAAAATAATAAAACACAAGGGATCCCATACCACATGAAGTATAGAAAATTAACTGGTGGTAGGGCTTTGTGCAAGCTCGTCTGAGTAGGTACCACCCACACATCAGACATTCAACCGCAAAACAGCAGTACTTGGTATTGTTGTTTTACGGTTTGAAGGGTGAGTGAGCCAGTGTAATTACAGGCACAAGGGACATAAAATCTTAGTTCCCAAGGTTGGTGGCTATGTAAGCGATGGTTAACATTTCTTTGAATGCCATTGTCTATGGGCGTTGGTGACCACTTACCATTAGGTGACCCATATGCTCGTCCGCCAACCTATACTATAAAAAAAAAAATTGTTTTATATTTAAAGACAGATTTTTTTTTTGTTTCAAATGACATATACAAACATAGATTATAAAGCGCAGATGCGACATTGTAGCCCGTAGGTAAAAAAGAGGAAATCAATGCAAAATACATATTATGCTCTCATTTCTATCGCGTTTCGTTTTCGTGTATAAATTTGATTTCTCTCATTTTTTATTTCCTTTTTCTGTCGTTGTATGAAAAATATATACTGTTATTGAAAAGAATAAAATTTAATAGTTGAACCCGCATCAACATACAGCACTTTAAGAATACATCTCAATTTGATAACAATAAGGTCATGGGTATATTTCTATTGATATGAGAAAATCAACAATCACTACTACTGAAAAAAATCACACTAATACTTCGCTAATCGCCTGGGAAGGGTCGCAGAATTAAATCGGTGTGTTCTGTGATTTATCTAAGGCATTCGATTGTGTTAAACACGTTATTCTGCTTAGTAAGTAAAGTTACTACAGCGTTAAAGGCATAGCTTTAGAACTCCTGAAATCTTATCTCAGTGACAGAACTCAGCAAGTTTCTATAAAGGGGATGAAGTCCTTCCGAACCTCCCGTTAAAATGTGTGTTATATATTTATGCAAATATTTAACAATATTAATCATTACACAAAAAAAAAAGTGAGATACATCAATTTAACACTAGAAATAAAAATAAAATATAATTCCAGGCTTTCGCCTTAATAAAGTTAATCAATCATTTTTAGGGCTAGATATAAGCATTTTTAATAAAATTCCGCAGTCTATACTTGAGTTGCCACAAAGCAGACTTCAATTAGTTATAATAAATCATCTTATTAGAAAAAGCTATTGCTCTGTTACTGAATATATGTCTGAAAAATATGCGTGGATAGAATGATTGCTGGATCTCGTGCAGGAACTAAGTGTATGTGATTGATGTACATTTGTATTTTTGTAAAAAAAAAGGGTAACTACTGAGTGTCTTACCGGTTCTTCTCGGTAGAATCGACATTCCGAAAAGGTAGTAGCGCTTGACGATTCAGAATTACTCGTAAAAGTCTATTTGAGTAAAAAATATTTTGATTTGATTTTGATTCCCTCGTTCAATTCACTGTATCGTTGCACTAAATTTAGCAATGATAAAAATAATCTACATAGTATGTATAAAGTACACTCACTGGTGGTAGAGCTTTGTGCAAGCTTGTCTGGCTACCACCCAGTCATCAGATATTCTACCAAAAACAGCAGTACCTAGTATTGTTCTGGTCGAGTTTACCTATTTATGAATATATCTTAGACAATTTCTGTCGGATAAATACTTAAGCTTAAGCTTAAGCTTTTATCCAATAATGGAACAGCAGTATATTTAAAAATTATGTCAACTAAAATGAAAGTAAATTAGTAACAGTTAATAGCCTTGTCATTTAAAATTTCAAAGTAAGAAATGAAAAAGCAATATTACTTACTAGCGATTATAGTTTTCATGATAATATATATTTTTACTTATTTTTAAGTGATAAAAAGTGGACAGAAACGGTAAAAAGTATTCATTTTAATAATAAAATATACGTAAGATTTAATATATTAAATATACGTAAGATATCTTTTAGTTTTTCTTTCAATTTGCATTTTAATATTTCAGTCATATTTACTTCGTCTTTAACTATTACCTATTTTATGTGTATTTAGCTTCTAAACATAACATTATTTTTAATTAAAGTACATTTTAAACTACATATAATTCCGTTGGTGGTTTTAATAAAAATATTATTATATGGGACACGAAACTTCACGGGGAACGAGACTGTGGTAGCTTTTATCAACTGAAAAGAAGAATATTTAATAGAAGAATTGCATACAAAGATATTGACGTTGGGTCATTACGTAATAAAATTGGATATTTTTGTAGAAATGAATGCGGTGATTTGTTTAAGAAAAGACCAAAGAGTTTCTCTTGAAGTTGATTTCTCAGTCCAAAGGTGCGCCGTTGACTAAATGGAACTGTATAAACTCATCACCTCCTCAGCACCGCCTCTTTCATGTAAAGGGATTTCGCTCGTTCATTCACCTTAAATTGGCGTCATTGCGAAAGGCAAAATAGAGCTCTGAAAAGATTTTCCGATAAAGTGAAGCTATAAATTTTTTTTTCAATATCCATTAAATAAAAATATATAGTTTTTTTATAAATCGCAATGATTAATATTTATCAAGTCATTTATACTACGAATATTCGTGTTAGTAAATTATGTTGTTAAGTACAGCACAACTTGCAAATGTTATTATAATTTGTTGTAACTACCATACCATTGGTGGAATGGTTTTGTTCATTCTGGATGGGTTACCCAATCATTACTAATTCTACCCCCAAAAAGTAATAGTGTATATTGTTGTGTTCAACAATATGTAATATAATTCAATTCGCTTAGTAACAGCATGTGAACGTCCTCCTCTCCCTTTTTGAGGAGAAGGTTTGGAGCTTATTCCACCACGCTGTTCCAATGAAGGTTGGTGGAATAAATGAATGTGAAATTAGACACATGCAGTTTTCCTCACGATGTTTTCCTTCACCGTCAAGCACGAGATGAATTATAATCACAAATGAAGCGCTGATTAAAAATTCAGTGGTAATTGCCCGGGTTTGAACCCACGATTACCGGTTAAGATTCACGCGTTCATACCACTGGGCTATCTCAGACTATTTCCTTCAATTCGCTTCCCACTCGGCAAATGTTGAAAATTGATGATGCTACTCGCACAACATCAACTAGCAGTTTGATGTGTGTATCCTTTAAATATGATGATTTATTCTTTTGTTAGGTATTCCAGCTTGCATATACTACATATGATTTTACTCGTAAAAAAGCCAAAATAGAAATACTCAGTAGTTATATATTATAACTATTTGGAACATATATATTATATGGAACTAGCTGCCCGCCCCAACTTCGTACGAGTACAATAAGAATTTTATCCCGTGCATTTTTTAATCAATAAGAGTCGCCAATCAATCTATTTGCCTATACAGTAAAGTACTAAGTGACCGCCTTGTTGGTCGAGTGGCTAGATATAAGGTTGCAGACCCCGAGGTCCTGGGTTCAAATCCCAGGTCAAGTCAATAAAAAGTAATTGGGTTTTTCTGTCAAAAATTCTCAGCAGCAGCCCGAAGGCTGGAAGTTGGAAAGGTCCCCTGCCTTGGAAAGCACGAAAAGCCGTTGGACCTGAAATCTTTCCGGTCGTGTCGGATTGCCGTTTTTATCGGATCGTATTTTTTCTTACGCATGAATTTTAATTTTTCTGTAACTCCTAAGATATTAACTTAAATTAAGTATATAGCTTAATTTTTAAAATTCGAAAAGGCGCCACAGCCAATTATTTTTCAAATAGTGCCATATATTTATTATGTTAAGTTTTAAATAATAAAACAAACAAGAAGCAACAAATACAATGCTATTTAATTGCTTTAAAATTAATATCATGATAGGAACGTCATCTTTCAATTCTACGTGTTTTTATTGACTAATTTATACAAAAAACTGTTATTGTGATTTAACTATAATAGTTAGATACATAGCCTCGACCTTTTTTATAAATAATGATGAGTACTATAGACTCATAAACTGCTTAACTGATTTTAAAAATCTTTCGCCTACAAAAAGCTACTTATCAATTAGTAACATAGGCTATATTTTATTTTAAATTTGAGATCCCTTCGAAAATTGCAATAATGTTACTCAAGGTACATTACTTGCAATTAGTTAGGTTTAGGTTTAGTAATTTTTGAGTTTATCCATTGCAAACAAACGTACAAAAAATCGAATATTAACCCTTTATAATATTATTTAAAAGATTACATTAATGTAAAAATAGTTTGATTAAAAATGAAAGTAATGAGCTTACAGATGAATCTAATGTGTGCATGCGAGCATTCATGCGTATATATTTGTGTGGAGTGTGTGTTTGTTTTCTTTAATATATTTGTATTTTTTTTCTTTTTTTAATAACGGTGCAACTTTTAAAGATTCACTATAAACAAATGTTAAACCAGGAATAACATTATAGTACCAAATGTAATAATAAAGAATTAAACGACGGTATATGGCTTGGTACGGTTTCGTTACCGGCCCCAAGGGTCACGTAAACAAAAGGGGTGTCGACAGTTTCCGAAATCAAACATCGTATATCCCAGAAGATCAAACAGTCAACCGACCTATCAATCAGTTACAGTTTGCTAGGACCCCTGGGCTTAATTTGTAGTTTCAAACATTCTCTATATTATTTATATTAAAAAAAAAACAGCTATAAAGTTTTACTAAACGAATTTAAAGAATATTAAACTCGTGAAGTTATACTTTACCTATAATACATTTATATTTTTGTAAGTCTACATGTGGGGCGCATACAATGTATTGCTGTGTATTTGTTATATAATTTACCATGCATACGATGTATGCAACGTTGGCTTTCTAATAAACTAAAGAAAAGATTTAGGTGTTATGATAATAGGTGAGACCGAGTGTTAAAATGATTATTTTTTTATCAATTTTTGTAACATTTTTAACGTAATTTGTCAAATAATGATTATTCATTTTATAATTAAATGTATATCATTCAAAGGAAAAATTAGTCAAACGGGTTATTTATGCTGATTACGTTTTGTCCGAACCCCAGACAGGTGTATGCAAAATTTCATGATAGAAGCGTAACAAACAATTTAATTGGGTCTACTTTACGTTGTATATAAATGAAGAGCCATTGTAGATAAAGAATATATAAAATACGTATTTTCAGTGACCTGAGCATAAAACCGTAAGTCATTGCTAATAAGAATTAGTTGACAACTGACACCATAGAAATATGACATACTGTTTTCAATTCCAATAGTAAACATCATTTCTCTATAAAATTAAAATTATTTAAAGTTTATTTATTCAGAGTAGGTTTAAAATTTGACAATTACTTAGAGATTTTCTGCTACAAAGCTTAAATTATATATATAAAATAATCGTACCAATGTCGCCTTAAACACTTTAACACGAAGTCCCTAGCCAATCGCATACACTGGATGCAATGTTTGCGGGTAAAGTTTTTTGCCACAAAATTGACTGTTCCCAGCTTTTTGACCTATTCAAGTTGCGCGTACCCTCTAGGCTACCTTGCAGCTCAATCACACCGCTCTGTCCACCTCTTAGAAAGACTGTGTTGTGACTCTCCCTGTTTGAGGTTATGTTAAGTGACAATTGCTTGCAGTGATCAAATCGATCTCCATTATGATTCCATCACTAAGTCGAAATCAACTTTACTTGCGTATCTTACTTTGTTTAATAAAATAACAACTTTTATAAAACACTTTTTCAGATATACATATTTTTGTTATACATTTTTTTTTCTTGTTTCGGATATTCTTCTACTGTAGTAATTAAGTTTTAGTTTATCTATATTTAGTGTTACATGAATTTGCTGTAGCTACTTTTTCTTTTTATGTTTAATTACAAACGGTGTTTACCTATAATTAGTTGTTACGCTATTTTATGTATATATATTTTTAAAGGTATTGTTATATTCAGTGTATACAACTGTTGGTGAACCATAATAAATAAATTAATAAATACATAATGGATGAAAAAGAACCATGAGCTGGACGAAAAATTGCCATTATTAAAAAAAAATACAATGCCGAAATTGGTTTTATATTTGATATGTTGTTTGGCAGTATGAAGGTAAACTACGAAAGTTTTGTTTTATTTAATAAAAAGTATTTGTAAAACATATTATATATACACTAGCTGACAAAATTATATCAACCGAATATTTTGGTTTTTAAATAAAAAGTAACGAATTTATTGTGGGGATGGGATCTATGACATAAATATGACAGAAAAAGGAAAGGAGGGCTGTAGACGAAAGCCGCTGATGAAACATAAAAACACCAACCATTCATTATGTATCAATTCAAAGTATTTCATCAATATAATGTTATTAATTATTGTTTCATTAAAAGTTAAATGTAAAGTGAAAAAGTGATATATTTTTATCCTAAAGCAATTAATTAATTTCGAAGAGCAATTGAATGTTCGATATTTTTGGTAGTGTTGTCTATGGTCGTGTTGAAATAAGCTCGATGGTTTGCCCACCTAAGAACATGCCACGTATACTTGTCTGTGTGATAAACATGGTGTGCCCAAATCTAAGCCACAAACGGATATATATATATCGTTTCTCTCTGCGACTTATTCATTGTCATTATACATATATGCATAAAGCACCACCCTGTGATTTTTTTATGCGTTTATTTATTTTTGTTTTCTTAGGTTGTGTCTACGGATTTTGTCTGTGAGTGGTGGCTCATCGTACATTCGTCTCACATTATGATACAGAACTTTTGAAAAAGGTGGTCCGTTATTTGTTTTCTTTATAATATTGGTAAATGGTCACCCCCACCCATATATATTGGCACTATAAAAATATTAACCAAACAAAATTGCAACATCGCTATCAATATTTCTTATTATGTTTGCGGGCGGTTTTTTTTCTTCAGTAAATAAAGTTGAAATTGTTTTTCAGTCGAAGTGCAGTTGAAAAAGCCGTAAAGTTGAAATTAAAAAAACTGTAATTGAGTGAAATGTAAGTGGCGAATCTTTCGACTAAAAAATCTTAATTTTTGTTATAAATATTTCATATTTGTTGATATTAGAAC
Source organism: Nymphalis urticae (assembly GCA_905147175.2). Taxonomy (NCBI): domain Eukaryota; kingdom Metazoa; phylum Arthropoda; class Insecta; order Lepidoptera; family Nymphalidae; genus Nymphalis; species Nymphalis urticae. The sequence continues at coordinate 5,167,655 of LR989991.1, forward strand.
AATATTATTCTAAACAATTTACTAAGATATAATCACAAATAAAAAGATGTGGCCGTCACAGGTAGTCGTAAAACATCAAAATTAATGGTTATTACCATATTTTTTTTATAAAAGTAAACCAATAAATAAACATGGAGAAGAATCAATAAATATATTTTTATTAGACTTTGGTTAGTAAATAGACTTTTGTTGAATAAATTTCTTTTATTATTATATTATTATCACAACGTACAGCAACGAAATATATAGTATACGAGCCATGCCGTTTATCATCACGGCATACGTGTCGGTCTTACCCCAAGGTGAGCCAATAGATATTTCACGCTAATAATATTAAGTATATTTAATGATATTTTCTTACAAAATTCTATCTTATGCATCTTTAAGATTAAGTTGCTTTCACCTTGTAGTGGACATTAAAGGCAACTAGCTACGGATATCTTAGTTACCGACGATCAGAGCATTTCACCTTGGGTTAAATAGTCACTTTAAAATTAAATCGATGTTCCCACCGATTAAAGAGTTTACACTCACGATGACCACTATTACAAAACCCATTGCTATGTCTTATCTATAATATACGATCATATGAAATAGGTATCTAGGACGATATGGATATATTTATATGACGTTTCAGCAGATTATCTTGTCTTGTTAATTTATTGCAATAATATTACATTGATTACCGTCCATACCTGTATTTTCTGATAGGTACAACGTTGGTGTCTTCAAATCCAGAGTGAACAGGGTTCTTTTAGGCAAGCGTGCTACATCTTAGACCGTGTCGATGCTTAAGATCAGGACAAGTCAACGGTAAAAAAAATACCTGTAACAAACTGTAGAAGTAAATTGTTTCTAGTAAGATCGTTTTAACATATTTCTTGCGAATTTTATTTATTGAAGTGCTATATTTTCAGCTTAAATATTGAAGCACATATCACTGAAATAATAGTTTTAATACAAAATTTTATTCAAGTGCGTTCGTTAAATCTGTTGTAGGACAGGTATTTTTTTTATTCAAAATTTTCAATGTATGTTATTAAATATTCAATTATTCAATGATATCGGTTTGTTTTGAATCGTCTATAACATCAATATACGTTAATATCATTATGAATTACAGCACTCATCGCATTGTTGTTCTGCTAAGGCGGAGGATCGATTGAAGTAAGTGACAATTGCTTACGTTTGTCTCGATTCGCAGTTTTGTTCATTGTTTGCTACAGTGAGTTTTATAAGACGGATTTTGTTATGGTCAGTCTAGAGTATCGCTGGTAATTTTTATATACAACCTTAACACTAGTACTTAGAAAGAACTGGCTAATATAATTTGTTACAAAGAAATATGAATATGAAGCAAGTTATTTCGAATTGCATCTCATTTGATATTTATTATAGTAGTCTTTGTGCAGTTTGAACTGTGACTGAACTAGTTTTATTATACACAAAGGAACAAATATTCTTAGTACCCAGTTGGTGTATAGACTGATTTATATTTATGTTATGGTAGCCTAGTATCAAGTGGCCCAAGTGTTCGTCAGCCTTACATTTACATTTTAAAAAAAACCTGTGAATGTTTTGCAAAATTCAACTTACATAACTTAGATGGATATAAATGATAAGTATAAAAAATACTCTTAGCACATTTACATATTATTACATTACATACACATAGTGTCGGTTCTGAGAACTATTATATTATTTAATAAATGGTCTTGTCAAAAACAGCAAACATAAATTTCGATAACTTCCTAAAGAAAATTCAACTCGAATGACTTAGGAGAGTACTATATTTTATAATCAGTTCTTTGTCTAAACGTTGCCTGGAAGAGATGTCTGCTTTAACGATAAAGCCGCGTGTTGCACCTCATACAACTTTTGTAAGCCGTAGTGGATATTTCAGTTAACACGGCTTAGAAGAAGTTTTATCAAAACATAATTAAATTATTTTGTTATGAATATTTGTAAATTAATTAAATGTATGCTATTCATGTAATTCTATATCTAATTAACACCTGGCTTATGTGTTTTGCTAGATATTTACGATACTAATTTAAGGCCTACTAGACAACCCGTCATGAATAACCAGCGCAAAAAAAGTCTGGTATTTTCAGCGGACGGATATACCGCACCGTAACAGCCTGTGAATGTCCCACTGCTGGGCTAAAGGCCTCCTCTCCCTTTTTGAAGAGAAGGTTTGGAGCTTATTCCACCACGCTGCTCCAGTGCGGGTTGGTGGAATACACATGTGGCAGAATTTCAGTGAAATTAGACACATGCAGGTTTCCTCACGATGTTGTCCTTCACCGTAAAGCACGAGATGAATTATAATGATACACACATGTGAGAAAACACGTTCCTACTAATACAATTCCTAACCATGTCGTAACGCACGCACAAATTAATAATACAATCACAATCTTTTTGTACACTCATTTAAAAGAACACGTCCATTACTCATACGCTATCGTATTATGACAATAAGGTTAACAAAGTTTTACCAGGAATAACTTTCCATATTGTAATTTTCGATGTCATATCAGTGATTTTTTTCTAAAAGTATTAAGTACATTATAAAAAAATTTAATAATATTATAGAATGTATATAATATATTTGTATATACTCGTGGCTACTTTAGGAGAAAACCACGGTCATATAAAAATTATGGGTGTGAAGTTGGTCTTCGGATATGGGTGGAGTTTCTGAGATCCGAGATTAGAGACCCCTAGAAAAAGCCCGTTCTCCAAGTGCAGTGCTCGGGTGGTGGAGCACAAGATTGCAGGTACCGGCATCAGGTAGCAGGTATCAGGATCTGTCCACGTCCGCGTCGTACCCCCTTGGACCTTCTGCGCCCTTACCCTAAGTACGAGCACCATCCCCTTTTTCAGAGCGCAGATACTAAGGACAAAGGGTGAGGGAGAGCAACCGGTGCCTTAAAACTGGCTTCTACTCGGAAGGGACGATACCTGAAAATAAACGGAGCTTGGTCTTGAGCTCAAAAGTGGCAGCCCCACTAAAGATCTAGGACGCACGGGTTTATCACTCACTCGTCTGAACATAAACGATTGGGAAGGGAAAAGTAAAACTTACGGACCGGATTTTAAATCAACGACCTGGCTACTCAAAAACGGCTAACGAATTTACCTTATGTACATGGAACTTAAGAACACTTTACAGACCAGCAGGTTTTCAATTTTTATGCTAACAACTTGCAAGCCACAGGGCTGATACAACTTTTCAGGAACTTAGACGGTTGGGACATGGCATCATTTATAAACCAGATTTCACTATATATTACAGTTGCAATGACAAGCATTACACCTTTGGAAAACCTTGTAATTGACTACCAACCAATTAATGAACGTATGTATAAAATCAGACTTAAAGGTAAATTCCAAAATTACACCGTCATTAATGTGCACGCTCCGACAGAAGAAGCCGATCTGGAAGAGAAGGAAAGATGGTATTCCGATGTGGATAGCGAGTATTCTAAGTCTGCCAAAGGTGACATAAAAATCATAATTGGAGATCTGAATGCAAAGGTAGGAAGAGAAAACATATACCGACCGACGATAAACTTCCACAGCCTCCATGAAACGTCCAACGACAACGGCACACGCTTTATTGACTTAGCAATCTCCCTGGGAATGGTCGTCGGTAGTACACGCTTTCCAAATAAAAATATCCATAAGATAACGTGCGTCTCTGCGGGTAACGTCACCCGAAACCAAATAGACCATATTTTGATAGACGGAAGGCACTGCTCTAATCTTTTGGATGTCAGAAGCCATAGAGGAGCGAACATCGACTCCGACCATTATCTGCTTGTATGCAAAATAAGAATCACGACGAAATCACGAATCAAGTACTCCAAAACGGACAAAACGAAGAAGATCGATACCACAAGGCTAAAGAGTGTCAAATACAAATACATGACACTGACACAGTTTACAGAGAACTCATGAAGAGGGAGGACGGAATAAACACTGGTGATTCTAATAGCACCTGGCAGAATCTTAAAGAAGTTCTATCTACGGCTGCTAGTGAAATTCTAGGATTTGAAAAAAAACGCTTCGCGCTTTCACTTTGCGGAACGAGTGGTTTGATGATGAATGTCAAAAAGCCACAAACGAGAAAAATGAAGCATACATGTTAATTTTAATCAACAGAAATACACCCGCAGACGAAGAGAAAACTATAAGGAGCTGAGAAGACGAAAAAAACATCTACATAAGAGAAAGAAAAAATCTGGCGAAAAACAACAACTGCGTGAGGTTCCATCTAATTACACTCAAAAGGAAACTAGAATCTTGTACAGCAAAGTTAACAAGGGACGGAAAGATTTCAAACCGAGAACCACGTCCTGCAGAAGTAACGAAGGACAGATACGAAAACGATAAATATGAGATAATTCAAAGATGGACCGAATACTTCAGTATTCGGTCCATCTTTGAATTATCTCATCGATCATTGAACTCCTTAACAGCTCAATACAAACAAACCCACTTTTCGAATCGATATCAGAGGTTATATCGAATGATCAACAGGCCATTTAAGTTCTGGATCCCACTCTAGAAGATACTAAACGAGCCATTCAGCTTATTAAAAATACGAAATCCCCGGGAATTGACGATATCCAAGGTGAGATTATAAAATATACTGGATCTGATTTCGAGAAAGAATTTCATCACATAGTTCTTCAGATTTGGACAGTGAAAAAATACCTGACGACTGGAATACATCTGTCATCTATCCCCTACATAAAAAAGGCGACATATTGGAGTGCAATAGTTACCGTCGCATATCCCTTTTGAACACCGGCTATAAAGTTTTTGCCAGTATACTCTTCAATAAACTAAAGCCATATGTAGAATCCAGCTTGGGAGAGTATCAGTGTGGGTTCCGGCCAAATAGATCAACAATAGACCAAATCTTCTCGCTTAGGCACATCCTTGAAAAAACGTTTGAGTTTAACGTCAACACCCACCATCTTTTTATTGACTTCAAAGCTGCATATGACAATGTGCACAGGAATTTCCTATACCAGGCTATGATAGAGATTGGCATCCCAACAAAACTTGTGCGCCTGACGGAGATGACTCTTAGGAATTCCCAGAGCGTTGTTAGGGTTCAAACAGAGTTCAGAACCCTTCAAAATCAACGATGGCTTAAGACAAGTCAAGAGACCAGCAAGCTCCCCCACAAGGAATCAACATTGGCAATAACACCTTCGCTAGCGTCAATGAATTTGTTTTTCTTGGGTCCTTAGTAACCGATAAGAACGATATGTCTTCGGATATAAGCAGGAAAACAAATGCAGATAACAAGTGCTACTTCGGCCCGCTAAGATACTTTCGCTGGAAACTTCTCTCAAGAAGCATAGAACTTCTGCAGTACAAAACCTTACTAAGGCCCATACTCACATATGGTTCTGAATGTTGGGTGTTGAGCAAAAAAGACGAAAATTCCTTGTTGGTATTTGAGCGCAAAATACTAAGGCGAGGCGCCTTAGTATTTTGGCGTACGCCATCTCTCATTTTCGGACCTGTGGTAGAAAATGAGAGATGGCGTACGCGTTATAACCACGAGCTGTATCAATTGTACGATGAACCTAACGTCATTAGGACCATAAAGATTGGACGCCTACGATGGGCAGGGCACTTAGTACGAATGGACGAGGCCAGAGTACCCAAACGCCTCCTGGAAGGCCGGACGAAAGGTCGCAGAAGTAGAGTCAGGTCCAAGCTCAGATGGTTAGACAGCGTCGAACGGGACACCAAAATCTTAGGGGTGACAAGTTGGAGAACGAAAGCCACAAATAGATCGGACTGGAGAGATTTACTGGACCAGGCTAAGGCCTACCCGCGGCTGTAACGCCTCAGATGATGATGATAATGATATAAAAATTATGCGCCGTTGTATCTATCAGTGCTCGATATTATATTCTAATTATTATTTTATAATATGTTATATATATTATTATTTTATAACATATTATAAAATAATAATATATATAATATATATTCTAATAATTATTTTATAATATGTTATAAAATAATTATTAGAATATAATTATATAATGAATCATGAGTGCTACATTATGATCAGATCAGAATAGCACCATCTATGACATTGCCTCGACAGCAGTCACATAAGTAAAATATAAGTACGCGTTCTAGGTGCCAGGTTTCTGCAGTTGACCGTGATCGTCTGTAGTAGATAGTAGCAAGAGTCGGTCTAACTATCAGTGAAATTCTGATAAGTATAATCTAGAGCTGTCATTTAAAAAAAAATAGTAGATATAATATTATTAGAATTATTTGTATTGATTAAATAATCCCTTAGCTCAAGTACACACGTTAATGCCCGCGGTGACGTTTGTCGTATCAGATCACGAGGTGGATGATGTGTTTTATTGATTATAGATTTAAAGGTCACGGACTCTATTAATCAAAATGTGTTTGGATTATTATATTGATATCGAAACTTGACAAACAATACATATTATTAATTTTGTCGTAATTTTATTTACATAAGTCTATTAGTCTATCGTCGTACATTAGTCTTCAAATATTCCTAATCTTGAAGTGACCATCTTGTCACAGTATAAGCTACAATTAGCAGAGATAATTAATATGGCCTCATAAGTTTGTTGTTTGTATATTTATAAATAAAATTGAAAACAAAATATATATTGTACACACATATATTGTAAGGTAATTTTAAATGTTAATAATTTCTGTATATTGATTTCATGTATTTTTAAAATGTCATTCAAAGGATTCTGATGTTCGTTATGCACGATAATATACCTATTGGAATTTGGCTCTCTTTGAGAACTATATAAGAGCTCTCGCAACTGCGGTCGCTTTTCGTGTGCCCATGAACGGGGCGCAAGTTTTTTATGTACTTTTGACAGGTTTGACAATTATGTATATTTGACAGCGGATAGAGCTTTAATTTGTTATATAACACCGCTGTTTGTTCGATATATAAAATATTGATTCAGACCATTCCAGTGAGCTCAATTACGATACCTCTACTGCTGATTCCTGGATCGGGGCAGGGTATTTTAATATTATTCAAGTCATTGATTAAATTAGTAAAAGATGCTCACTTCCATCCCTTCAACAACTAAAACAGAGCTGTTGATCGTTAATCAATCATAACTCAGAACACTCTCCAGTTAGGAGGTATGCCGCAGATAAACACACATATACATGTAAACATATAACGCACATTTTTTGTGTGAAGGGTTAAAAATAAGAATCGATTACATAATAAAGACTTGCCTTGACTTAGAAACGGCCAGACATAACGAGAGTTATTGTTCAATTAGTATGACATAAAAAATCGTGAATGCTTAGATCATTAGTTTATTTGTAAAAAGCAAAGATTAACACTATAAAACATTATGTACTAACAATATGGCTCAGTGATAAGAACACGTGAATTCCCATCTAGACGGGCCTGCACAAAGACCAACCACGAGGTAAAGATATATAAGACCTTAACTTTCTTATAGACCAAGTATAATGTATATCAGCGTGGTTTGTATCAATCGTTAAAAATAATCTACAAAAATAAAGTAATACTGAACGCAAAACGAATACAAGATCGCACAAACCTCAAAATAATTATTTAAAAGTATAAAATAATATCCAACAATTTGTAAGATGATGAGTTGATATGTCAATCTTCGATCCGCTAACATTACGACTGTGTTAAGCAAAATTATTCGATTTATATTGGGAATTTATTTCGTAGCAACGCCACGAGCAACATTAAAAATAAAGAAGCGAAACGAATAAATTTAGCTCGAACTCAAAAAGAAATGTAAATTTAAATTAAATTGTTTTCATGATGATATCAAATCGTCGATGTTTAAAGAGGAATTTAGGTCACGTCTCACGGATTACGTCTTATTTCCCGCCTCTCTTTTTCTTCGTTTGAAGCTAATCCCGGCTTCAAAGATTCGACCTCTTCGCCTCTGCCTGCAATCCTCGCCTAACGTCTCATAAATTTCAAGGTTAAAGTTTATTTATCTAACGATATTATTTAATTGTACGAGTACTAGTATATATGTACATAATATATACTAGGGCATAAAGCCGCAGACACAAAGTCAATAGTAGATAGATAATTTTATGCCTTATAATAGCCAGATTAAAATTTAATGTATTTCAATTATTTACGCTCGTTAATATTAACCTTAATCTAATGGGTAGTATTTTCGATGTGGAATATAAACCTGTTTGTTTTTGAGGCACTAAAATAACTTTTTGGCCAGTGTAGATAAAGTAATTATTTCCGTTGACATATATTTATATTACAATTTATATAGGAAATGGAAACTAAGGTAACTAAGATTGAAAAAAATATATTTTTTATATTATTTATGATGCGACGTGATAAAAGTTGATAAATCTTGACTTTATGCGAATAAAAAAACAAGTATTTTTTTTACATTTAATTAAAAGATTGAAGAAGAATGAGGAAAAAGAAAGAAAAAGAAAGAAAGAATGAGAGCTTATATAATCCAATGCGAACGATCAGGAAATGTATGTATATCACAAACGAAGATACGGGATTCTAATACGGACCAGAACAAATGGGTTTTCATCTGCTTAATATGTGTCTTTAATTTTTTGCTGTTTCGTACTAGGCAGTAAAGAATAAAAATATTTTGATATACTTGCTTGCGTTGGAATAAATTTTGCTGTATGTGTCACTGTAGAGCGAGGTGGAATGGGCTCTACGCATTCTCCTTAAGAACGCGGCTAAAGCCAACATTTCAGTCCCTTTCCACCAGTGCGAGTTCTCATTTATAAGCTTTTGCTATCTACAACGACCGCCAATAATAGTCTAACAAATTATTATTTTTCGTATTGTACATATTTTACAAAAGAAAATTGTATAGTTTGATTTAAAAAACAAATATAGTTTTGAAGTTTGACTGACCTACAAAAGGAGATGTAGTTCTTTAATTAGTTGTAGAACATATTTGTTTTCTTTTATTTTTCTGATCTGCTACTGTATAAAAAGCTTGTCTAATCTAAATCTAATCTAATCATCCCAGCTTCGCACGGCATCAAAGAGCTTCATCACCTGCATACATTATTGCACATTCCCGAACGATTGTTTTATATAAACTGCCTTTTATTTTTAATTAAGCTGTGATATTCCCCACAAACAATTAAATGTTAACAGCGATAACATTTTTAAAAATAAATCTATGCTTTTGCCCCTTTAAATTTAATTAGTGATTAACTTACTTGGTGAATACCCGATTGAAATTTCGCAAAAATTTACGAGGACACCGTCCCCAATATTTTATCACATCACTGAACAGTAGCTCGCAATGTGCTAGTATAAAGCAGTCTTAAATCGAATTCAAAAATTGACAAAGCAATATATAATATATTTGTTAGAGCAGTATCTTTAATTTCACGACTTAATGAAGATAAACCTGATTGATTTTGTGGCTGTGATGAAAGTAGTACGTCGAATACAAATAAAAACATCAGTTTTTTTCTTCTATTTGCAAATTTTATAAATTTAATAAGATTAATTCCTATTTACATATATTTAAGAAAAATACGGAATTTTTTTATTGCTGATTCGATAATTACAAAAGAGGATTGATTTTATATAACATGTAACACACGTAGATTTCATTGCAAGTGGGTCAAATCATATGAATACTAAGCACACCACATTTTTATACATACTATGACTTCACGAGAGCAATTCGAACTTGTAAAATCACACGTACGTCTTCTTTTCTTTTCTATTCCAGTGTTAGCTACTTAATCAAAATGTATGAAAAAGTTCGTGCCGCGTTTTAGAGAATAATTGTGTTTAATTAAGACAACAATATGTCGCGGATTCAAATGGATTGCCATTTTAATGGCCGCCATTGTTGTCCAATATGTTGATTTTATTAAATCAGTCAGTGCGCACGTCCGGCGCTGGCGCTGTCCTAAGAGCAAGAGACCAAGGGAGTCGCTAGAAAAACGCACGCACATGCGCTACTGACAGATACACCAATTTATTTATATTTCCATTATTCGGCTGTTCAATAAAATAGGCAGCCGTCTTATATTTTCACAACTTGACGTCTGACAACCGACCAGTAACCCATAAGATGTCAATCACCTTATGTATGTATTTCTAATAAAATAAGTGTCGTCGTATATTCGCTTAAATTTATTATCTCATACATATATATATATATATATATATATATATATATATATATATATATATTATCTCTGACATATATATGTATATATATATGTCAGAGATAATAAATTATAAAATTATCTGTACCTTAAAAATTTAAGCACACGCAGCAAATTCAGTTACTTAAATTTTCATTGCGTGTTACCAAAATCAATCAATTTATGATATATAGAATGCAAGCCGCAATGGACATTAAATGAACATTGAATGATAATGATGCGTAATAGCATCGATTGATAAATAATAATTAATTTGTACAATAACAATTTTTCACTTAACTACATTATTATTCATACAAATTCATATTCTACTTGTTATAATATTAATTTGAATAAAAATTTTAGCTGGTTTAATGTAATATACGCTAATTCAGTAAAATTTACTCGTTGAAAATGTCGCCATTTGTCATCGTAAAGGAGTCGAACTAAGCCGCAAAAAGGGTCTGATTTGCATAAGACAATAACAAATTAAAAGACAACGTATCTCTGATCTGAATTACTTCGTCGTGGCTGAAGCGAGTAGCAACCCAATTACCAGTAGATCCTATTCTTGTAAAGTTCATTTCCTAATGTCTTAGCAGTAAGATTATATCATTTATTATGGATAGTTTCATTTTAACAAACTTTATTCGATTTTTAAACAAACTTATGATATTATTTGATTTTCATCTTATCTTATCTTCTCATTTTATCATTTCCATTAATTTGAACGTCGTCTCCATGTATTAAATAAGCTTACAGTGATACTTATTAAAAATATATTCATTTTTGTAAATAAATACATTTTTTAATTACATGAGTATGAAGGCATCTGATATTCTATCGCTAAATAGCAGTACTTAATATTGTTTTGTTCCGGTTTGAAGGGAGAGTGAGCCAGTGTAACTACAGGCACAAGGGACATAACATCTTAGACGATTCTTATAGTGCCAATGTCTGAGAATAATAAATAATCTAAGAATATTTTTAATAAATAATTGAAACCCGCTTAGCGGCAGTTGAAGTTATACTGCGGGATTTTATTAAAAATGCGTATGACTTGTAAGTATTTAATCTATATGCTAAAATTTTACTGTGTTTATACAATTCGTAAAGTTATTTATTAATATAACATTATTAGCAATAATTTAATAATCTATAATGACAGACGCGGTCGTCTGTCATTATAGATTATTATATCTATAACTTAATGCCTATATTATAGGTAACAGCTGACTGATATATATAACACCAAAAATCATGGCGGAAATCGAACACGCAACATCGAAGTGGATGGCAGGGCCAACTGTACCAACGAGCATTTAGTTTTGTTTTATATATTGAAATTATTAAGTTATAGAATTGATGCATTAGGTGGTTAATTTAATGTATATATTACATTAAAAAAATAAGCTAGATAGGTAAAACAATAAAAAATCATGGTATGGTGCAAAAACCATGTGATGCACACTATGTAACGATTATAAATAGAAGAGTTATTTATTTTTATGATATATGTTATTAGATATTTAAAAAAATCCCGCTGTGTTTCTTTCACCGGTTCTTTTTAGGTCTGAGGTTTACAAAAAATAGTTATACAAAGGTCAAACCTTCCTAATATTTTATTAAAAACTAGAACCTGTATGGTGATAATAAATGTTTAACTATCTGTGATGCAAAAAGTCCTTGCTCAAGTTTAAAAGCTTGAAAAGTTTTTATTTAAAAGGAGATGAGTATTATTTGTATTCGATGAATATAGTTTATTCAAAACTTTATAACAGATATCACAATCATTTATATCACTATATACGTTATGTAACAATTCGTTATAAAATATATCATATAATAAATAAATTGTTATTTTAACAGTACAGAAATATTTTTAGTAGTGAAAACCGTAGCACGAGGAAAAATATAATTTACTGTAAACGTGGCACAAATATTGACACACTGCACAGTCATATACGTATGTATTGCGTTTTCGCAAAATATTTAAACTTTAGAACAACAAAAGTTATTTAAATGTTAAATAACTTTTGTTGTTCGATTTCGATTAAAATTTTAAGGAAGTTCGTAATAATAAGAGCAAATTAATATAATTTTAAGGACTATCGTTTTTCTTTAACTTTGTTGTTACTGCGATTGTAGTCCACAAAAATCTCGCCAATGTCAATTTCAGTATTATTTCATTAATAAATGGAGCAATAAACAGTATATGACAATAAATCTAGTAAAAATACGTTATATTATAAATTATTTTACAATATATACATTAATTACAGTTGACATCAAAGAAATTACAAATGAATATAATATATAATTGTTATACAAAGTCAAATTTAAAATAGTCTCTCCTGGTTCCCACCCGACGCAAAGCTGCCCATAATGCAGGCTGCATTTCCACGCTGTACGGCAATGGACAACCTCTGCGCCCGTAGGACCCGGAGCGTCTGTCAAATCCCCTCTCTCTAAGGCGATAGCCAATCTCCCTGATTAAAGCAAGGGCATCCGACCCCCAAAATCCTGACGTCTCGAACGCTAGTGGCACAAAAAAAATCTTTTACACAAGGGGGCATATTTCTCCCGCTTTTTCTCTGCCACGCTCTCAGCAGCCGCCCTAGCCGTCCTTGTTGTAAGAGCCAGGTGAGATATTTCAAAGGCATTGACACAGGTAGCATCCCACAACAAACTCCTCCCCCTTTGCCATTGGACCAGTGTCAAACCATCTGGTCTCTTGCCATCGTAGCGACAGAGACCTGGTGGTTCCAGGACGCATGGGACATTCGCCGAAACCAAGGCCCTCCGGACAATGTCGTTAAGAGCGTGGTGTCGGGGAAATCTCCCCGAGCATCGTCCGCAACTCAATGCGTGATGCCCGTTGGCACCCACCATGGACCCGCAGATGCATCGGTGTGGTTGACAAAGATCGCAGCCCAGGCGGAGAGCCACAGCCACACGCAAAGAGTCACTGTCGAATATACATTCTATTATTACATATTTTTCTCTTTATTCATATTCAATAAATATATGCTGTGAATACTTATACACCATTCCATAATATTACATTTTCACTGTAACTAATCAATTGGAGGATCGGTCGAATTGTAGACGTTGGAAAATCGTCAAAAGCAAAGGATTATAAGTTACTTCTTAGCTACTATTAAATTTACTGAATAAATAATATTTTTGTTTTCTATAAATATGTCAGACAGCATATATATGTAGTTATTTGCTTTATGAGAATGAATAAAGTTATAAGCCTAAGAAGTTTTTTGTAAAAAAAGCTCGGTCGGTGAAAATTTTAAAAATCATTATAAACTCATATTAATCGATAAAATTGCTGTTTAATACTCCATAATAAAATACCAATTACAACAATGTAGATATAGGGGAAATTTTTTGATCCCTTTTTTACTAAAACCCTGGTAACAAGAATCCACGAATTCTGTGACGGAATTTTTACCGCCTTATCGAAGACCATGGTGTATAATAGAAAGTTTCCATCGCAGTGTTTGAGCGACGAGCTTTGTCGTGGAGAAATTTTCCGAATCAATTGACAAGTCTCAGGTTTGTCTGAGTTACGTTTAGAGCTTGGGAAGTGTCGACATTTTCCAAGTGGCTCTCGGATCTTAAAACATCCTAGAGCCAAAATCCCATGTCGTTCCGGGACTTCAAAACTATTCTAAATAAACATTGGTTTTTATAGAATCACCATTTCCAACATTTTACACATAAATTAAGGTCTTAGCAATTCGAAGAAGATATTTAAATAAAACATTAAAATAAACAATTTGAAATTAACGTCAACGTTATCCAATAAGTAAAAAAACTCGCACTAGGAACCATCGTTTTTTACTGCTCTACAGTTAGAAGATTACATTAAAAATATTTAGAATGTTAGCATGAAGCCAGTCTCAAATCTCGACTCGAAAGCCACGAGACTGTTAAATGTGGCAAATGTCACGGGACTTCGATTCATAAGACGTTACGGGACCCAAACCCAGCGATATTATTGAAAATTCAACAGATGACAGCAGTACTCACGTTGGATTAGAACATTGGAATTACAAATTACAGCCTGTTGTATTTTAGAGCTAAAATATTACCCAACATTCCTCGACTGCCTGGATTATATGAAAATGCAATTAAAGCTCAGCAACTAACGTGGCTTGGATGCTATGTGACATGATAAGCATTATGCAAATTTGGTTAGGAGTTACAATTTTCACATAATTATATGACCAAATATGTCTCTATTGTATTAATCCTTAGCCTTTGTTCGCCTTCACTAACTGTTGTTTATGCGAAGTAGCTACTAAAGTATGCGAGAAACAGTTTAATTTTTTTGATACAGCGAAAGTTTTATCAAATTTTATTAATAACAACCTACTGATTACTTTACTATTTTTTATACCCAGTTTTGACAACCCCTTTGACGTCCCCGTTCCTATCCAGCGAAAAATTACTTTCAGTTTCTCTTCACCAACAATTAAATAAAAATAAAACTAAAACAAAAGCCAAAGCCGAGATGGCCCAGTGGTAAGACCGCGTGAATCTTAACCGATGATCGTAGGTTCAAACCCGGGAAAGCAATAATAAAAAATAGTCAACTGTCTCCTAGTTTGCGCATAACTCCTATATATTTTTTCTCCCTTTCATAGTCGGATGGGTTGACAAAACTGCAAAAACGATGTGAGATTAGACACAGGATGGACTAACTTTCCGAGGTAAGAAAGTCTAATACTGCCAAATTTCTAACTTTTATTACAATGTAACCATCTTAATAGAAAAATAAATAATGAGTATTACTCTTTAACCTTTTAAATTAACCCTCCCGATATTCGCAGAAAGAAGTCTCGGAGGCAACTTATGAAGATGAAGATCTGTAGCCTCCATTACAAGTTGGCAATTTCAACAAACCATACTCAATGGTTTACAACATGAAACACATAAACTTTTGAGTTAAAATTACACAACAAATAATATTTTGTCGTAAACACTTCATATAAAAGTAAGAAGAATTAATGTCTCACGGCTGGCTATGGCCTTTTATCTTTCTGAGAAGAATGTTTGAGCTTAATCCACCACGCTGCTCTAAGGCAAGTGGGGGAATACACATGTGGTAGAGGAATTATCATTCGACATACATACATGTGGAAATCATATCCGTGCACGAGATATAGTATAAACACATTTTATTGAGTACAATTGCTCATAAATTTAGTGCGTTTCCCTCGTGTGAACCCGCAATCTTCACTAAACATTCGCACGTTGTAACCACAGTGATATCGGCTATAAACACTTAAACAGTTGCTTTATTTTAAATATTATCTTTTTCCGTCTTTTGGCTTAAGAAAAGTTTAGGTTAAAAAATGTAATTTCCAAGTAAAAGCGAATATGCTGCCATCGTTTCTGAGAAAGAATAAAAAAGGATAAATGACTTTCGCGTTATATTGCCTTCACAAACTAAGTTCGTTTTCTTCTTCGCTAAGTGATTTTTCATGCGCTATACCGCGTTAATGTGTACAAACGCTCTTGGCTTCGGCGGCATGCTATGTTCTTTCGCAGAAAATAAATTATGCTCACAGTTGCTGCCGAGCGGATGGTCGTTATAGAATTCGTCTTCAGATAATTTCCTTATATTTCTATAGTTTATATTTAGATTATATACGTATAGTTTTATGTTGTAGGAAGGAAATGCTTTTATGGTATATTGTTCAGAAATAATGTATAATATATGGTTAATATATTATATATTTAGATTATATATGCATGTACGTAGTATAATATTTACTTGACTATAAACGGCTTCAATATAACACAGTTAAAAAGAAAATATTATCAGCTAGAAATTTACGTTCTGGACAAAAAAGGAAGTACTTCTTAATTATTGTATATCATAAATACCCACATGCATGCACTGTATTGTAAAAAAAGAAGAGTAGATTATATTTGTAAGGGTATATTTTCCAATATCAAATTCAAATGAACATTATTCACATTTATTTAAATTAAAAGTCTTTAATGTCATTGCATTGTACTCTTTGCTAGACTCGCAAACGTTCGTTATATGAAGTAATCTTCATAACAGCATTTTATATATCTCATCCACAACCATCAAGGAAAAGATTATAGTCCATAAATACATGGGCATTTTATATTCCCTTACTCTCAAAACGATACGAGGGAAGAAAGTTCAGGTACTTGACCAACGGCATTAGGTCTATGCATTACTATGATTGAAAAATTCTAGACACAAATGCTGATAATTTTTTACGGGTCCGACTCGGAATTTGAACTCAGGACCTCGATATCTTCAGCCTTAAAACTAGCTACTAAATCAAACGTCCCTTTACCACATACACTTTACTGGAGAAACGCGGAAATACGTTTTTCCAGCAAAGAAAAGAAAAGCTACTAAACCAAAAAGATAATGTACATAATTTGGTTAATTTAAATGTAATTTATTCCTAGTATATGACTATTCAAAAGTGCTTCTAAGATTATAGTTAAATACTGTGATCTTAAAAGCTATATTTCCGTTTTATCGACCAATCCGCATTAGAACAGCGTGGTGAAAAATGTCCAAAAAGGAGAAAAAGCTGTGTCACATTCACAGCCTGGCCAAACTATACTTTCTTACATTTTTATTTACTTATACAATTATTATAAATCTAACAATTATGAGTAAAACTAGACTATAATAAGCTCTATATAAAAGTATAATTAAATTTAGTGTAAAGTCTATTTATACGAATAATGGCAGAAATCCATTTTTTATTCATGTGTAACGCTCCAGCGAGTGACGGCTAATGTAAAATAGTTTAATCTTCATAATAAAAGTGGCGTAATGAAATCAGACTGATTCAATTTATGTTTCATTTGTAGTCGTAGTTCGAGACCGACATTTATATTATCGTAATAATGAGATACACTGCGTTGAGGTTATCTCTTTAATAACAAATTTATAATTTTAATTAAAAACCATAACAAAACTATGTTATTTAAATGGTAAAAAATTTAATGTTATATTTATTTAATATATATTTATTATCGTGGTGTCAAATGAATCAACTATTTAGTAGTAGCTGCAAATAGTGGCTGCAGGTATCGACGTCCCTAAAAGTTATCCTAATTTTTGATCAAGATTTTCCGTAAAAACTTATAAAAACGAAATTACATCGAAAAGTATGCTATTTGCTCTACACTGTTATCTCTCCAGCAATTATAAAGAGTAATAGAGAGTAGCAAAGCCGAGATGGCCAAAAGTAAGTAAGTAAGGTAAGTAAGGTAGGAAAGCGTGAATCTTAACCGATGATCGTGGGTTCAAGCCCGGGCAAGCACCACTGAAGTTTTCATGTGCTTAATTTGTGATTATAATTCATCTCGTGCTTCTCGGTTAAGGAAAACATCGTGAGGAAACCTGCATGTGTCTAATTTCACTGAAATTCTGCCACATGTGTATTCCACCAATCCGCATTGGAGCAGCGTGGTGGAATAAGCTCCAAAGCTTTGTCCTCAAAAAGGGAAAAGAGGCCTTAGCCCAGCAGTGGGACATTTACAGGCTGTTACCGTGAATAAGAGTGGACTTTCGTTTTCACATACACTTATGTAATTTATTTATTTATTTTAGGAAAACAACAGCATGATACAAAATATGTTTACATTAAAAATAAAATATACGGACAATAGAGCCAATGACTGTTTTCCATTGAATTATACAAACTTAATAATAGTTAATAGAAGTAGCAACACACAGTTTTGAAATAATAAATAATAATGAGTTAAAACAAAACATTACAATTCGATTAGGCGACACAGGCTATGTTTCGGTTGAGTGTGGTTATGCAGGTTACACTGTAATTTGTGTGTGTATGAGTGATTGTAGTATAGTAATACAATATATTCTACGCAGTTCTCTTTTCTCCATTAAGGTTCGTCGCCTATTGTCATTGAAGTACTTTATTATTATATAAAGTATTTTTACCTTATTTTATTTACATTGAGATACGTTTAACTAATAGATATATTTATTTGAATCATATTTTTAACGTCTCGATCCAATGCTTTATAGGTTATGTACCGTAATGTACAACATGTTCTAGAGATCTATTCCAGATAATAAAATTCGCCATTTACCTGATTTTATTTTAAAAAAAAAGTATATACATATTTGTAATCTTTTGTCTTGTATATGTAGCTCTTACTAGAGGTATATCTTGTAGAACTGTAATAAAATACTAAATTAAGGAATATGGTAATATGATATATAAAAAATTTATAAGTACACAAATTTATTTACTTGAATCAATATATAATATTCTTTAGGGAAAAAACCTAGAGCATTAAGCATATACGTTGAATAATAATACGCTAAGAGCATTGGCGGTGACCCTGTTAAGCAACTTGATATGTTTTTTCCGCTTATTCATAGTTGGAACAAACAGGTTCCTTAACGAATGCTTACTGACTCGTTAAACAAATATATCAATCATGAATCAGTAGACAGACGTACGTGGTTGAGATCATACGTACATTTTAAATTCAACAATGAAGACCGTGTCAATTATTTGCGTTGTTTTTGCGTCATATATTTGTGTGAGCTATTGTAAGGACCTTATTGTGGGAACTAGTTTCAATAACAGAATTATATGGCAAGAAAAGGTGGAATATAACTCTATTCCTCTAAAAAAGAGGGTCAAGGAAGTCTTCTTTGCTGATCCAGGTCAACAGATTATAAAGGTAATTTAGTAAACAACAACCGGAAGCATTGATTCCAGATAAACATTAAAAATTAAGGCGGTGAAAAAATTACTTTAATCTTAACTAAAAATTTTATATCAATTTAATCGCTATTTTGCTGTATTTCTTGTAATTCCACCTTTTTTATTAAAGTATAAACTGATGATTAATGTAATGAATAATCTAGAATGTCAAGTGACTGCTAAGCATTCTTAAATAATATTAATATTAGTTACCTGCTTATAAAAATGTCCTTGTAAAGCATTTATACGTTAAATTATATTAAAACGAGCTAATGCGTTGCACTCTTTAAAAATAGTAGTTGTTGACCTCAGATTTGTCCTTAAATATCTAGATCAAAATTATTTTAACCTTGGTTCTTGCAAATCAACAACAATAATAAAATTATTTCATACTTATTACACGTGTACGAAGCCGGGACGAAGAGCTAGTATATTATATAAAAATTCAGCCTCCGCATGTTTGTGGCCGCAAAATTCGAAAAGTAATCGTATGATTGACTTGATATTTTGACGCATAATGAGTTTTTAAAGTAAAATAAAACCCGTCAGATTCACCGAGAGAATTTTAGTTGTATCACATTTCAATTAATGAAATCTATACAGTAATATTTTGATACCAGACAAATATTAATTAGGGCAAGAGGTTTGCATTATCATTACGATACATCATATATATAATTAGTAAATAGACATAATATGTTCTAATTCTGAGTAAAATCAGAAATAATATGCATCATGTTTTATTCATATCGTCGAGTTAACTCAGTGATTAGAACACAGAGCCCTTAGCCCACCTATAAGACATTTACAGGCTGTTATTTTATTTTAATTGTTATTTATATTCCATTATTATATTATATTACTTATTAAACATATAAATCTTTAATAATTACAATCAAAATAATACAAAGCTTACATTTCAAAAATCACATATTTTTATTTTCAGGGAATAATTGCGAGGGACTTGGATCACACAGACGCAATTGCGACACTCACATCGGGAGGAGTCGGTCTGTCTTACGCCAACATCAGATTTAAGAGCGAGAGAGGGTCTGGTCTAAACTACCAACTCGAAATATATATTTAAAACCAGTTTTTAGACGTAATATAAATACGTAATTATAGTATTCAATAATAATTGTAACTCTAACCAAATTATAACCATTTTATCTTCTCAACCGTAATGATTACTAATTAAATTATAAACACACATTTTTTGTTTTATTTCTACAAAAAAAAAAGCTTTTTGAATGCAATGCGACAAGTTACATTAATATTCTATTATATTTTTGAGATATACATCTTTACCGCTTTATCAATATCATTTTTCTTGTTTAAAGGTTATCTGGAAGAGATTGCTTTCTTAGCGATATGACCGCAACTTTTATGTAGCATTAATTTTTTAATCTTTGGGAATACTATAAAACATATCATATTATATTATATTACTGCCTCGTTGGTCTAGTGGCTTGATGTAAGGCCGCAGACCCGGAGATCCTGGGTTCAATTCCCAGGTCGGGCCAATAAAATGTTATTGGGTTTTTCTGTCAGAAAATTCTCAGTAGCAGCCCGGATTCTGGAAGTTGGTAGTGTGTTCACTCCCGTGCCTCGGAAAGCCGTTGGTCCTGCGCCTGAACTCTTTCCGGTCGTGTCGGATTGCCGTCCCATCGGATTATGAGAGTTAGGGAATAAAGAGTGCACATGTGTTTGCGCACACACTTGTGCAATATAACATCTCCTGCGTAGTTGGTTAATCTTTCTTGAGATTGGCCTCAGTGGCCGAAATCGGTCTGGAGGACATTATTTATATTATATTTGTTACTCTTTAATGCTAAACAATTGAATTTCATATAAGGCACATAAGGCACTCTAGGCAAAAACGTCAGCATCGTCATGTATTATCCTTTAAGGATAAAATCATAAAACTTTACAGATCAAGTAAAAAGGAAAGTACCGCCTGTAAATATCCCTATGCTGGGAGGAAAGAGCTGGAGAGGACTGCTTGAGAAGATGGTTTGAAACGAATTTCACTAAACTGTTTCAATGTGTGCTGGTGGATGTGATGGCACATTTCATCACAATGTTTGAATGCGTAAAAGGTAATAAAATAAAACGACGCACTTGAAAACGAAGTGGTGCTTGACCGGGTTTGAACCCCCAATCTTCGGTTGAGTAGCTCGGCTCGCGTCTTAAATAAAACGCGTTACCCAGACGATTTCGTCTGATATTTAATATGTGACTAAAATTCTTATTTTACTCTCGTTTCTCCTGCTAATTAAAACAAATATTCTGTCAAGTATATTTTCTAATGGAAGGTAGACTTCAATATACTATTTCTCAGCACTTCTTTTGACGCATTGAGGCGTAATCATTTTTTCAAGAGTTAATTTTGAAAGGAAAAAATCTGGTAAATATTTCTGTTTTATTTACTTATTTATTATTAAAATAACTACTCAAGAAAGTATTTTTTTTTAAGTTTTAATTTTAAATATTAATGTGCTCATGTCATGTTTTACATTATAAATCGAAGACAAAAACAAAATGTATGAAAAATATTCAGAAATGATGCAGATTAAAAAATTTTATAAATAATTCACAAGAATGACAACGGAGTTAGTCATTTTACAAAATACTAGAAATATAACAACATGTTCAATTAAAAGGATTCGTTCATTCAAAAATAAAATCAATATATCTTATTCGATTGTTTTTAATTTAATATTAGCTGGGGCAGTTTTTTCTTAAGGTCTTTCGAGCACTGTAAACAACCAAAAACCCAATTAATTTTATACAAAATAAAATGCTTATAAACTTATATAGTTTACCTCACAATGAGGTTATCTGTAGTCTTTATATTAATTTAATAATTTTCGAAGAGAGAGAGAAATAGAAAGAGCATTAAGAAATATTTACTCTTTGTTTTCTGACGAGTTACTTTATTTTAACAAATATGAATTACCAAAAGGAGGTCCTGAAACTCGTTATTTTTCAACAAAGATTTGGGCAAGCTCAATAGTGTGTTATTTACAGACTACTAGGTTACTTAACAATTAAACAAAAATGTAAAAAACTTTCTGTGTTAAAGTAAAATATACCTACAAAAAGTTCGAACAAATCTTGCTATATTATATTAACGTAAAACAGATTTAAATTCGTTCAGTTCAAAAGAGCTATAAAGAGATACCAAAGTGTAAACTTTATGACATAAATGTTCCATAAATTACACCTTTCATAAAGTTTTTATAATAGCCATGGGAGACAAAGCATCATTATATATGTATAAGAAAGTCAATTCCTGAGACTATAACAGGAAACTAATTTAAACAGCGAGATGAGTCATTGACAATCATGACCAAAAAGCAGTGGCAAAACAAATCTATATGATTGACTATGGTTGACGAGTATTATTAATAGTGACAATAGTGCCATAATTGCATCGCTGCATTGACAATTGACAGCGCTTTAAATTTGTGATTTTAGCTCTTACGCTGAAGTTCAGATTCCTTCTGAAAACGACGAAAATTGGTGAAGCAAACATCCAGGAAACAATTTAAAAATGGCAATATTAATAAGATAATCTCTCATTGATATTTAAAAAAAAAACTAATTTTACTAATTTCCTCACTACGGCTTGTTACTGAGAAAATTTTAATTTAAAATTAATATATAACTAGTGTAATTTGTATATAAGAGAATTACTTATTAGTAATACAATATAAGTATTATTAGTATATTATTATATATTGTAGTAGTATTAGTAATACAATATAATATAGTTAATTTTTCTATCATTTAAGCAACCAGTTGTATATTGACTTAAAACGATGACTTGGAAAATACTACTGAAATAAAAATATATTTTATTAATGGAATAGGAATAAAAATAATTTCTTTTTTTATTAAAATATTTTTATTTGCTCTTAAAAGTTTAAATATAACCGTCTTAAGTTAGGGCGCGATATCATTTACAAATGAAAATAAAGCTAGACGTCTCACTTATTAGAAAATTATTCTGAATTTATTTGTATACTTGAGAGTCACTCGGACTACAGTGTGAGCTGACTTATTTAACATATGAACTCACATAGTTACTTTAATTATAAATTTACTGCTATGATATAGCTTCAGGCTTCAGAACCGTATACAGGACAAGTAAACATTTATTTTTAAACTATGTGACGTCGAATAATTACATTTATATTCGATATCATTATTTATCAATGTGTGCCACTTGTTATTTTTAAATTCTGTCATTTCAGCAGCGCATTTATGAGACCTATCTATATAATACACGATAAAAATACAAGCTGATCTCATAGTTTCTAATGTTATGTAATTCTATCAGACTACCTCTATCACAAATTGAATTACCATCGGTTCATCGGTCCAGCGGTGGTTTATACGCGGTTCATAGGATATTCACCTATCGTTTTTAAGTAATCAGTAATAAGCCGTAAAAATCGTTCACATACATACCACTTAGAAACGCATTAATTGGGACGCCTTTCAATTACACCTTTTACAATTTCACTATCAATAAGTAAAACGAAACGTATCTTGAATATGGTAAACGAATATTAATCATTCCGTAAATATACTGTCGCACTTATATAAAAAAAAAGGTTTTTTAATAAAGATCAAATACCGCATTGTTTTTATTTAATCGGTAATGATCACTTTAGTAATCCTGTATCATAGGGAAGCATTTAGCATTTAACAATATCGATATGCTTTGAGTTGTGTGTAACATGATTTTATTAAAATATATTAATATAATTTAACCAATGATGCATGCACGCAAATAGCATCATACGCAATTTATTTACGACAATATGGATTTCAACATAACATTTCTCATTGTGTGGGAGTAATTCAGCACATAACTCCATAAGATCCTGTGGAACTGGACGCAGCAATGAATCGCGATTACGAGGAAAGGGGCGGTCTTAAAAAAATGCACGTTCAGTTCTCTTTTTTCAGCTTATCTTTAAAATATCGCAAATCGATTGGAAATTAATATTAAAGTTATAGAGAATAAAATTTACAATAACTGTACTTAAAATAAAATTTTTGATGAAATATTGAAAATAGCCGACAAAATGAGCAAAAACAAATATCCTTTAAATTTAACATAGCGGCTAATGCACCTGCGGAATTTGGTCACCATTTTGAATTTAGACTATCAGTGACGTAGCTTCTACAGGACTATTATTTACGAAATTAAACATTCACCAGCGTCCAAGAGCGCCGACTGACATTTTATTTCCGATTCCAGCTATTTAATTAAACAATGCTTTTGAATGTCAAATCAATAATAAATAATTAAGCAACGCATATAAGTAAGGCCGAATATATGTAACCTTTATCCGTCCTATAACTACAAAGCATTATATTAGTTTGTTCCATTACATAAGAAATCTATACTAATATTACTTATAACATCGAAAGTAAATCTGTCTGACCAGCTCCTGTCCAACAACACGCGGGCGAAGCCGCGGGCAAACACTAGTTACAAATAAACAAACAATACTGGCGTATAATATTCATATGATTTATGTACCAAAAATCCAAGATTTGGAACTTACATAGAAATAAACTGCGATGATAAATATTGCACTTGTAAGAGACAGGCGATTAATTGAGCATCGTTCCCTGTTTGACGCCATAAGAAATATTGCAAACCTTACCTCTCCTTTGTCCTTTGTGTCATTTATGATAGACGAAAAAATAAAACACCTAAAATACACATACAGTATATTTAAGACTATGACTTGAGACAACAGAAAAAACGTTGATCTTCACCGAGGATCTAAAGTTGGATGCCGGTAGCGCAAAATCGGCCATCGTAGATAAGCTTTGTCCAGCTGTGGGCATTTTCCGGCTGATATGATCATGATGATAATATTTTATTTTTCCCGGGATGGCAAATGACTCTACTCCACCTGATGGTAAGTGATAGTACAGTCCAAACGCGACGACGGCCAGTACAGTCGTGAAGAAGGTTCTGCACTAGCCGTCTTCGCCTTGCCGCTCCGCAAGATGCCTCTTCACGCCTCGTTTGAAGGAACCCGGGTTGTAAGAGGAGGCGAACATCAAGCTGGTAAGGAATTCCATTTTTTGGAAGTGCGACAAAGTAAGGAGTTGCCAAATTTCTTTGTGCGCGATGGAATTGATGTCACAGTTAGGCGGTGACATCGAGAGCCAGCACGCGTAGACTTTTAAAGGAAGGGGGAAGCAGGAATTAGAGAGAATAATTCCTCAGAGCACTCGCCGTGATACAGATGGTAGAAAGCGCTCAGCGCTACTATCTCTCGACGCAATTGTAAAGGTTCGAGGGTGTTAGTGACCTTTACGTCGCTGCAACCGATGTTATTTTGTACAACAGTCACAGTTGTTGTGGCGTGAAAAAACGCCGCACATTGTTCAAAACTCCGAGTTTCCGTAAAGCTGTTTTTTATGACAGCCTTGATGTAATTCCTTGGACTAAGGTTGCAGCGAACGTCCGTCCCCAGCATGGCGATTTTGCTTTCTATCACCAGCGGAGTGCCACAGAAGGAGGGAAGAGAGGAAATTGGAGACTTTTTCGCTGTGAGAGAGTATACCTGTGTTTTCTAGGCATTAAACTCAACAAGATTATCAGAGCCCCATTTAGCGATGAGCTCTAACGTCCTATTGAGTTCAACGACAAGATCCTCCCGCCTCTCCTCAATTTTCGCTCGCCCAGCCACTGCGCGTCCGTGGTATCCACCATGCACTGTACTATCGTCTGCATAGCAATGAATGTTCCCGAGTGAGAGCATATCATTGATATGCAAAAGAAAGAGTGTGGGAGATAGCACAGATCCCTGGGGTACCCCAGCATTCACTACATAGAATGGTGAAGCGCAACCATCAACTAAAACACGAAGGCTACGCTTGTGTAGGAAGCTGGAAATCCAGGTGCAAAGCTGAGAAGGTAGACCATATGCCGGCAGCTTGGAAAGAAGACTTCTGTGCCAGACCCTGTCGAAAGCCTTAGAGATATCGAGGCTGACAGCCAACGATTCCCCATGCTTGTCAATAGATTCACCCCAGAGGTGTGTTACGTACGCTAGAAGATTACCTGTAGACCGTTTTGGTCGAAACCCGTACTGACGATCATTAATAATCCGTTCCATTACCTTACAAAGTACTGAGGTGATAGCTCTTGGCCGATAATTTGCCGGGTCAGAGCGATCCCCTTTTTTGGGAACCACTTGCACATTAGCTCTTCTCCAAGCCTCCGGCACACATCCCGAAGAAAGAGAAAGTTGGAACAGGCGCGTTAACACAGTATGGCCACATGAAGGTATTGTTCATCGATGACGGAGTTATCGGCAAAGAGTTTAGCCAGGAGATCAGCTTTCTCTGCGGACTGTAAGCTAGCGATCCGTCCGGATTTCTGAGTGGCGGCAGTGAAGTGAATTGTTTTGCACAGACTTGGTCAGACGCCAGAAGCTACGGGAGCCCCTAGGATGCGAAACAAGGTCATGACCAATCTGTACAATGCGCTGTGCATCCGCTCTCGTGTAAGCCTTCCTACAGGACTTGGGATTTTTATTGTAGTTTGCTTTCAGTGAGTCAATGTTAGATGCCCCGCTAATGCAGCCATTGATCCACTCGCGATATGCCGCCTGCTTAGATGATACAGCATCGGCACATTTACGAGTGAACCAACGGTTCCGCATACCCCTACTGACGAGATCTGAGCTAGGAATGTAGTATTCCATTCCCAACATGATCTCGCCAGCAACAGCAGCGGCACTAGCTGTCGGGTCATTCCCACTGAAGCAACGTTCCTTCCAAGGGACTGACGCATAGTAATCGCGCAAACCGTCCCAATCTGCCGACTTGTAGTGCCAAATGCGACGTTTGCTTAAATCTTTATAATAAATACTTCTTCTAAATAAATATAAAATGATTCAGCAAACTTTCAACATAACAGTAGAGACATCTCGTTAGTTATTTAAATGTTTTATTATTCATTTACATGGGACATGCGTCCCTAAATAGAAAAAAATAAAGTCGCTATCGCCGTGCATTGTCTGTTTGTTTAGTTAGCTCTTCTAAACTGAGCACCGATATTTGGTACGGTTTTCAATTTCGTTAAGATAATTCATATTTATTTGAAATCATTTTAAAACATGCTAGTAAATTATTTTTTATAAGAATACATTTATTTTTATAAGAATTATTTACATAAAGTATACGAATATATACAAATCCAAATTAAAAGAAGATACTATTTAAATCATGAACGTTTAGCAGCATTTTCCTGTTGAACCGCGATTCCGATACTCTGGGCGAAAAATGAACCCTGTCACAGGTAGATACAAAAAAGGTAATAATTAAATTATTTATAAAACACATTTAGCCCTTATGTGGTGTCAAAAAATGGGAAATAAATCAATCAATTTACTTTCAATTCTGAGTTAAAGTTGAGTCGAGATAAACCCAGCGGTTGGTTAGTTATTAATATACTATACTTTACGAAGTCTAAAGTTATATTTTGAAATAAACTATTATTTGTTTCGGTATTGTGTCCTGTATTGTACTTCATTTTATTTCAATTCATTATTAATATTTCTAAAAACAATAAGTTTTATACATATTCGCAATCAACTTTTTGTTTGATATTGAATTTTAATTGGTATGCTTGGAAAAAAAATAATATTCCGCTCAAAATCCTCTATTATGAAAATAATAATGTTATATAAATAAAATAAATCTGAAGTTTTGTTGGCTTAAGAAACAAACATATGTCAAAATATGTTACATATGTAAAATATTTTAACTTCGCAGGTATTAAAATACAAAAATACTCGTCTCCGTCTTAAAAACTTATTATTTTAATACAACTCGATACTATCCACAGTGGTAACAACCAACTTATTTAACAACTCAAAAATTGCCGTTCCTCTTTTAAAAAACCAAAACAATGCGAGTTTCTATCCAGTACTCAACTGACTAATCATAATATAACATTTTTCGGAACCGGTAGTCGAAATAGAGCTACTAAATAATAAAAGTACGAAATATTTAAATATACAATATAACAAGTAAACAAGCAAAAATCACGTTTTGTAGTAAATATGACTATAATACAAATTATAATTTATTACATTCTTTTCATAATGCAGACTTATTTTAATGGGCACGGCTATTCTCTACAAAATGCTCAATACCTATTTGAAATTACAGTATGATTATTTTATCAAGCTAACACATACTTAAATGAAGTATGGATTGACATGCGACCGGAGATGGGGTTTGTATTTAATTTCGTGCTAACCTCATGTCAATATAATAAGTACTTCGATAAATTTCACTTCAATTCACACAATATTAGTGCTGTCAGTATTTTTTTTTATCATCCATGTATGATTAACATTTTATCTAAAATGAGTAGTAAAAAGTGTCCATGGACACCATAGACGGTTAAGATTGGACCCAAAAAAACTCAACTTAACACACACACAAAAAATTATAAATTCAAAATCAAACAGAAATTATAAAGATAATAAATTTATTTTACTAACGAAGCACTATGTTTTTCTTCATTTTTATTGATTGGTTTAATTTATTTTTTGCACTAATCACCAACTTTATGTTTTACATCTGTCGGGCATCTTATGATGTCCGCATTATTCTTTTTCGGCGTTATAATGAATGTAAACAAAACTAAAGTAATTTTAACAATGCTCTTGTTTTAAATCAAAATAAGCTTTTATTTCACTCGCGTTTAATCTTTATAATAAATTAAGACCTTCTGGTGAAAATGTTAAATAAAACCTTGTGTATAGGTTGGACCTGTCGGACTTGTCGAAACATGCTGTTGACGGTTTTCAGAGAAAATTTAATTTCCTGACCTGGAAATTACCAAACGTAATGAAAACGAAATTCAGTACGTTATCGAAATTTAACACCTAATATTCTTATATTATTATTACCTTTAATATGAAATTTAATTTAAATTTAAGTTTTAGCAAACTGTTTTAGACAAATTAGATCAAAGATAAATTTCATTTCAGATAAGACATAACGAGGTACCTCTATGCCAAAATTTAAATATGTAAAAATTACATAATATGTCAGTAAACATAAAATGTAAATGGAATTAGTGGGTCCTTGCGATATGTGCTAACATTTATTTACTTAAAAATATATTTTGGTATTTGTCATAATATATTGAGCGGGTTTACTTTTATATGTGTTAGAAGAGCGAGCGTTTCTTATTTGAGATTTAAGATTGGGATGGAATTTTATTAAAAAGCTGTAATCAAAGGTTTATTGTTTTACCGTTTACGGCTATAATTGCCACTTTGGACAAACAAGTAAACTGGCTCGAAGTATTCTGTTTACTTAACTGCTTTACTTTTATAAATATATATAAATATTTTTCTTATATCACTATATGTACTATTGTTTAATATTCATATCTTCGTCGTCGGGGGTCGCCGTGGCACATCTGGAGTCGGTGCTGGATGCTACAGCATGCGATCCACTGGCGACGAGGGGCTGAGCATACATCAAGCTACAGCCGATCATCGGGAGTTGAATAGGCGGGTTCCCGATGTCAAAGTTACAGCCGAATCACTAGGATATTCCCAAAATCCACAATCAAACCCTTCATCCTCACCAAAATCTTTATTTTCATCAATACCCTCTACTGCACTCTCTTACCTAAATATCTACAACCAACCAACTTCTTCCACAACTATTTATTCTAGCAGTAGTTCCCCGTTGTTATAGGCTGAAAACGTTGTGCAGTCGATGAATGTCAAAACTCTGCCTCCGTTCACGCTAACAAACGTACGCGCAAAAAATGGACCAGAGAAATGAACATGTTCATCCTGCGCACATATTATATTTTAACTACATTAGAAAAAGATACCACTTCCTACTTAACCGATTTACATACTAAATTCTTAGAGCAATTCCCGGACATGCAAATTAGTAGACAACGCGTAGTAGACCAACGTAGAGCAATAGAACGAAGTAAATTATTAACTGTTGAAGATAAAAACATGGCGCGAGTTCAAGCCCAAGCATATTTAAATAATTTAGCAGTCTATATATCTAGAACAAAAGAAACGCACACAGATTTAGACGAAAGACATACAACAGAGACATCACCACACTTAACCACTCAAACGCATCCTACACAGAACCGGACTAATAAACGAATGCGTTGGAGTAACGAAATTAACGAAGAAATAATAAGGTTATTTTATAAAGTTACGCATATGGACACCAATAAAACATCATATAGGAAAATATAACATCAAAAATTTATTGAAAAATTCCCACACCTAGTACATATAAGCGAACAAAGAATAGCTGACCAAACAAGAGTGATAATGAACAATAAACTGATACCCAATATTCGATTAGAAGAACTAAAACAGGAGATTAATAATGAAATTGGAATAATTAATAAAGAAACTCATGTAAATAGTGAACAAGACCCAACATGTAACAAAGATAATGACTCCAATGACCTAAACAGTATACAAATAAATGACGACGTACAAAAAGAAAATAATACAGCAGAAATTCAACAATATGTAGATAAAGAAATAGAAGAGACCTTTCAGCATGCCATAGAATATTTCAAAACTACTGATCCGATTTCTCGACCTTATATACCAAAACAAAATACCTGAAAAAAAATTGCTAAAATAATAACATATATCAACACATCAATCTTACCCAAATACATAGACGCAAATACTACATTTGAAAACCAACAAACAACCATATACTCCGCAGCATGGACAGCAGCAAAACTCAATAGAGCAAAACTAAGTGTCCCGTATCATAATAATAACAATAAACGCCCTCAAATCACATCTCAGAAACCGAATTGGCAGAAAAGATTAGAACGTAGGATACTCAATTTAAGGAAATATATAGGTCAACTGACACAAATAATAAATGGGAACAGTAGTTGTACACTTAAATCAGAAGTAGCATTAATATTAGATCGTTACAAAGTTCACACACGCCACGAGGAACCTAATGTACAACTGATACAATTTTAGACACTCTTAAACAAAAATTGACAGTTCTTAGTTGCCGCCTTAAAAGGTATTTAGCATGCACAACTTGAAAAACTGAAAATGCTCAATTCAAAAATAACAAAAAAAATTTTTACTAAAATATCCAAACTTCTAACTTAACCAATCATACAAACAACATAAACACACACGATAAACCTCTGCCACTAAAAAACGACCTAAGAAAATTCTGGTCTAATTTATGGGAAACTCCAATCACACAACGATGAGGCTCAATGGATCAAGGAAGAACTTCATAAACACGAAACTACTGAATCGATGGAATTCCAACATATTCCAATAGACACATTCTATACAGTCTGAAAACGATTACATAACTGGAAAGCAGCCGGTCCCGATCGAATCCATAACTATTAGTACAAGAAATTCACGCATATTCACCCCTATCTGTACACTCATATTAATAACTTTATTACAAACCCAAGCTCAATGCCTCCATATATAACAAAATGTATCACTTACATGCTTCCCAAAGATCTCAATGACACAACAAATCCCTCTAAATACAGACCAATTACTTGCCTTCAAACAATTTACAAAATCATTACCGCCTGCCTTACACACACTATCTACAAACATTTAGAACAAAACATGATTTTAGAGGAACAACAAAAAGAATGTAAAAAACATAGCCAAGGTTGTAAAGAACAATTAACCATAGACACAGTTATCCTAAAACAAGTCCAAAAAATTAAAAGTGATCTATTTACAGTTTACATTGATTATTAAAAAGCATTCGATTCCGTACCACACAGCTGGTTTATAAAATTTTCCACATTTATAATTAACAAATTATACATTTCTTACAACATGCTATATCTACATTTACACTTAATTCACAAATTACACATTTCTTACAACATGCTATATCTACATGGACTACTAAGCTCACACTCAATTTACAAAATAAAACTATTGAAACGGATGAGATTAAAATAAAGCGTGGTATTTTTCAAGGAGACTCTTTAAGCCCTCTATGGTTCTGCCTTGCCTTGAATCCTCTTTCTACTTTATTAAGCTCTACAAATACTGGATACACACTACAATACAAAAATAGTTTGACAAATAATAACGAATCTTTAAATATTAACCACTTATTTTACATGGACTATTTAAAATTATTTTCATCTACAGAAAAGGCGCTTCAAAGTTTAATTAGGTTAACAGAAGGGTTCTCCCAAGACATTAAAATGAAATTTGGCATCGATAAATGTAAAATTAATGCAATACAGTCAGGTCAGAACCATCAAATGCATTATCAACTACAAACCGGAGAAATAATAGATACCTTAGGAGAAAATGATACATATAAATATTTGGGTTACAATCAAGCTAAACAGATTTTAGATAAAGAAACTAAAATAAAACTTAAACAGCAATTTAACTACAGACTAAATAGAATAATGAAATCACAACTAAATTCATATTCTTTCGGTATACTGAAATGGTCTAAAAATAACTTGAAACAACTTTAACGTAATATTAACACCACCATGACAAAAAATAGGAAGCACCATCCAAGGGCTTGTGTACAAAGGCAGACGCTGCCTCGACATGAGAGGGAAAGAGGAATTATAGACATACAAAACATCCATAATAATCAAGTTACTAACCTACGTAAATATTTTTATACCAAAACTAACACATCAAATTTACATAGTGCAATACAATCCGATAAAAAGCTCACATCATTGAACTTACCATTAATTACTAATAACTATACATTTATAATTTAATTTGCTTAATAAATATACAAGATTAAAAAGTGCATCGCTATTATGAAGTCAGTCTTAAGCTTGAAAAATGTATGAAGGAAAGTTCATTTCACTGATTTTCAAAATCGGATCGGATATCTATTAGTAAACAAATATTTACTTATTTAACCATCTTTTTATCAGTCTCAAAAAAAAACAATACATTATATGCGATAGAAACAAATATTTTTTTTATATTGGATAAAACCAGTAAAATCTGATATCATCTGGTACTGGTTCGGTTTCCGAGTACCATAGACTATACAATATCTAGATATTGAAATATATAGATACGATATCCGATATTCAAAACCGATATCTAGATATAATATATAGATACGATATCGCTTCAAAGCGATATTACCCATGCCTACTATCGAGCCAAGCAATGATCCATCTATTATGCCAATATATCCTTGTTTATATTTTTCTTTATAATTTTATTCCTTAGCGTTGATTTATATATCTTGTCTTGTAAGTAAATAAAACTTAAAAAAATATTGCTAATTATATTTTGAAAGCTCTCACGGGAAATGTAAACAAACAAAGAATACAAGAGATAAATCATCATTAATAACTTAGTTTAATACAATCCAAACATACATTTTCCGAGAACTATTTGTTAGTTGAAAAATGGGACATCTTTAGAGACACTAAAGCATGAACGTCACTTCCTCCTCACAGATGGAGGGCCTCGCGTGAGCTGAAATTTATGAGGCAATTCATCAGACCTCTTAAACCTCCTACACCTCTATTCTATATTTCGCACTCAAATTATACTTGACATATTGATCATGACATGACCGTGATAATATTTCATTAAATCATGTCATTTTTATTTAAGCTTTTTTTTCTTTTCAAAATCGTATTTTAAATTAATATCTATTTTATTAATAGAATGTTTAATCGATATATTGTTTAAAAGAACGATATACTATTACTTTTTTTTCAAATGTAAGTTTAACTTATATGTATTATTTAAGCACTTTTTAGAATTATTATTTTATTTATTAATATTGATTCGCATACCCGGATCACGGTTCATCGAGGTTTACTCCGAGAAACAAACAAGTAAAGTAAAGTTTTGGTCAATTCCTAGAAAAACAAAAAATATCTCTTCTTATGAGTTGACCCAGCGGATACAAACGCAGATCTTAACCAAATCCGGGTAAGCACCATGAGTTTATCCTGAGTAAAATTTATCTATATAATATTTCATCTTGTTCTAGTTGGTGAAGAAAACCTGAATTTCTTGGAAGAAATTCTGGCATATATATACACTAAGCTGCAGTGAAACAGCGTTACGGAATAAATTCTAAAATATTCTATGTTCCTCTGCCTAAAATTAAAGGTTTTTGAATAAATTACAATAAGAACTTTAAACGCACTAGCCTTACTATGTAAAGTTGTGTTAAGCTAGTAAGCCGTTTGTTAAATTTGCATCGTTTTGTTACGGATTGAGTGAGGCAAGGTTCTCAGCAGTGCTAGTATTTAGATTGAGATGCGGAAGTTAAATGAAGTTCTCCGTAATTACTCTCAGAGAGGCGGTTAACTCGGCACGGTTATGGCATCAGACGTCGCCACATACCACCCACGCTTTAATTGGACACAATATTACGAATGTAACATTTCGTACAAATTTCCGTCTAAAAACAAACCCGTGTAAATAAAAGAAATTCAATTTATTCAAATAGTACTAACTTTTTCTTGCGGTCAATTCAACTGAAAATCTGCAAACTAATACAAACTTACTACTTGAATTTGCCCATTGATTGGAGTTAGTTCGACCAAATTGGAACTTCAATTAATTAATTTGGTGTGAAATAATGTTATTTATAATATAATTTATTTGCATATAATAAATTATATCAATAAAAATATTTTTAATAATTAAGTATATACGATTACAATGGGCTTTAAAGTTACGGATTTTGTGACAAGGATTTTGTATCTCACACATCAGGTATGCTAAAGAAGAGGTAAAATATTCCGTCAGTCCGAGTGAAGAACTCCGTTCACTTCAACTTAAATTACTCATATTGTGGTGTACATGCGAAAAATCAATAGATTATGGTTACGTAGGCTTAGACATCCTGTTTACTGTTCAATGTTGTTATAAAACTCCATAAGTAATTAACTGGTTTCATTCTTACTTGCTTATGCAAAAGCAGAGTACATGAGTTCAATATTATTTCTCTAACTGGTATAGGAATAAATGTTGTCGTTCCGCAGGTTAAGACGCTGGCAACAACTAAATTACCTTTAACGTTCCAACAAATTAGCCACGTCCAACTGTTATTTGCAACATTTATTTTAACCTTAAATTTATGTACAGTACATAATTATTTTTATTTTTATCGACATTATAATAATTTATTTATTTATATATAATAAATTCCGAACTGACTATAGATGCATAGACAAAACTACTTAGTCGAGAAAGCTGAAATTTAAAACATAAGATCATTTTATAACATAAGCGAGAATGCTTATGTTATAAAATAAATTAAATATTATAAGAAAGGATGTTTGGAAATTTCAACTTCAATTCCCTTCTTAAATGGGAGAGGTAACTTCTTATGAATTTTAGCCGTCGAAGATTGTTTTTTTTTTATTATTTATCAGTGCTTAAAGAAGGTTTTTTTTTTCAATTGAAAAATATGTGGGGAAACGTATTTTGAACACAACTGCATTTTTGAAAATATTAATTGAATAAATTAAGCTTAAAATATTTTGAAGTTAATCAGTCTATTTGGCAGTTGTTAGCGTCTTAAGTACTTTTTATGGAAAATGAAGAAAGATTTAACACTTTTGAATTATACCGAAGAAACTTTATTAAAAAACTGAAAAAACTCTGAGAAATTGACAGACGAGCCCGTCTTGGGATATATTTGGGTAACTTTTGTCGTTGTTTCTTCTGCTCAGCATTGTTTAATGTAACTATGACAATATCGTACGACAAAACATTCTACTATAATGAAGTGCAGACAGTTTAAATAGACTATAATTTAATTTCAAATTTTAACATTAAAAAAGTTAATTGCTGGACTAAGGTCTTTTATTTTGCGGAAAAGGCTAGTGGCTCATTCCAACTCGCTGCTCCAGCATGTCATATACAAAAAAGTGTATAGTTAAAGTAACATAGAAAATAAATCGTTAAATGATTTTCATTAAGAGTACACAGACTATCATTAAAAATATTAGCGTTGTGTAAAAAATATGAAAAAACTACTTTTATTAATATAAATAAGAATGCAAATAGAAAACGCGTCTACAAAATAATTTACTATAAAGTTCACACATACTACATTTTTTTTACCCGTTTTATTTTACAAGATACTTCGTATATGATATGCATATATTATGCATATATTTAATAGACTATTTAACGTTGGAAATAGCATCGAATATAATATTAATTTGTAATGTTTATATTCAGGGCATTAAAAGACAAAATAATCTGTCTTTTATATTAATTAGCAAGATCAATATTATGAGAGTAATGTGGTATTTTTTCATTTTGAGAAAATGACATTACATCTTGACTATTTAATAAATGCATTATTAAATTCAGAATTTTTACGAAACACATTTTTTTTTCGAACTATTCATAGCTTCTACTTGAATTATTGTATCTTATTCTTCTATTTATTTGTCGTCTACAGTATTTAACATAATTATCTTCTACTTTGTAGATCAGCATGTCAGTTTATATTTTCACAAATGTATATTTATATTTGTTTATTTTAATATATATTTTTACAAATAATATAGGCACTGCTTTTCTTTGTTCAATTTTATTCTTCGACTTAACTTTGCTGTCCTCGTTGGACTCTCTTTATACTCAACATTGATTTTTTCACTTATTGATATATTTACATAAACAATTTATATAAAGATTTTGCAAACAAAAAGTTTTTTAGAAGCATTGGTAATTTCGTAGTTTATTTAATTTATATAAATTACTTTAAAAAATATTGGAAGATGTTCTATTAAAATCATCTAGATCTAATAAAAAAAATATTGTCTGTGGGGACTTTAATATAAATTTATTGGATAACTCAACCACAAGTATTAGGTTCAGATCTTTGTTAAATTCATATAGTCTGGTAAATTTATTTACAGAACCAACTAGAACCACAGATTCCATAGCAACTTGTATAGATAATATATTCACAAATTATATTCCCCAAAATAAAACAATTATTCATATTAGATCCTTACATATGAAATTCAGTGACTGGGCAACTATTGGATTGGATTCATAAAAGTAGGGAAAGAATGTACGAGCTTTACAATGAGAGAACGCTTTTCTGCTAAAGGTTAGTATACAATTAATGAATTTATGTATGATAGCACACCTTGCGAATGAGACGTTCGCCGCATGGTTATTTCTCTCTCTTTTTTTTTGTAAAGGAAACATGACACATGTAAAAAAAATACCCGCTGAGTTTCTTTTGCTGGTTCTTCTCAGCGCTGGGTGTGTCTTTTCCGAACCGGTGGTAGTTTCTGGTATGACTATCAATAAGCAAGAGTAATGCTTCAATATTGAATAAATCATTTTAATTTTGATTTTGTATTATTTTATTGAGCAACAAGTGATACCTTGGAAATTGAATATGCAAGCTAGTTGGAATTAGACAATGATTTTGTGTTGAGCAACATGCGTTCTGCAGCTGCTCGTTATACTAATGGACTAATTAAAATTGCTTAATCTGATAGAAAAAATCATTAATATTTAGCATCATGTTTAGGATTTTTTACTGTGTTGGACATTTAAAAGGTTCTCTTAATAAAGTATACAACATAATAAGTGAAAAAAAAAATAAAAACACAAACGGTTACTTTTGGTCAAATTAAATTACTATTACTACTATTCACGCATAGGAAACCTTCAAAAAGCTATCCGGGCCCTTGGGGATGACGCTGGATTATGTGAGATTCTTACCCACTAAAATCACTGTAACTTTCAATTTACCTAACCCAACACGGCCTCTTACATACCAATAGCAAAAACAAAAGACACGCAAACACTACTAATACATTAATATATTATACTACATACAATTGATAGTATGAAATAGTACTTTGAAAAAAACTCTGATAATGAACACATTTTCGGAGGCCGAAAATAAAACGGGCTGCAAGACAAGTTTATTATTAATTTTATTAAATATTATGTTCTTACCCAATATTATTGAAATGCATTATTATTTCATAGTAATACATGGATTGCTTTAATAATTTCTAATGTTAAAGGTAAGCTTCACTTTAATGTTAGGCTCAAGCCGTCTCCGTCACTTCAAGTATTAGCATTAAATAATAAAGCTGAGAATCGCTTACTGATTCTGATTGTGTTATATATATAAAGAACTTGAATTATTTTGCAAAGGTATTTTTGTGCATTAATATTAATTTCAATAAATGTAGGAAATTGTGAATTTTTTTTATCATAAAAAATATATATTTTCATTTATATAGAATTACATTTTAATGAACGTAATATAAATATAAGAGATGTAGAAACTTAATGTAATTCATATTTTTATTATATATTTTGAGGGCATTTTAAAAAAATCACTTCGGTCTGCATAAGAAGAAGCTATGACAAATATTATCTTAAAACCTTCTCTAGAGTTGGACTGATCATCAAAATGCGTTGCATGGCGCGTCTTGTTTGGCGACCGAGTGAGCATACCCACTCCGCACCGAATTTGCAATTCGTTTGTGGACTACGAAATACTTCTCTCTACCAACTCTTTTGTGGATTTCCCGGCTAACGACCCAGACACAGCATATTTAAGCAAACTTGTCACATACAATCCTGCAAGTAAGTATATTAATTTTTTTACATTAACAGATTAGAGATTACCAATAAAAAATGTTTTCTGTGGATTGATAGTTAAACAATGTTGTGTCTTCTTCTTTCTAATGTAATCAACGATGGCAGAAAGAAAGAAATCACTGTTTAACTAAACACCCGCAAGACAACGTTTATAAGTAAAGCTGTAATATTTTTAGAAATTCTTGTTATAGGCCTGTATTACAAAATGATACTCAGCCGTGAATCTAGTTTGAAAACTAATTTTAACGAGATTCATTAGTCAGCACTCAGCTGAGTAGTTTCTAATTTTGAACCATATTTAACATCAGATGACACATGACTCAAGCAACAATTTGATCTGAGTTTATGTAAAAGTCGCCAAGAGCACTCTTCAGAACAGATTACAAAAAGTGACTCGTTAAAATTTGACTTTAAAATGCTAAAATGAATATTTTCGAAGATATCGAATGTTATGATAAATTGTTTTCGATAGAAGTGTCGTAGATATCCCGATAAAATACTTACAAGACGCTCAAGATCCTTATGCAATAGACGTAAGAAAGTGAGATATCGATTTTCGCAGGAAACGGTCAAAAATATAATTTTACCGCTCATTCTTGCCAATCTGCAAATCTTGGTATGTCTTCTAATAACTCTGTCTGTCTGTTACGCTTACACGGCTAAGTATTGACACTTGATTTTATGAAATTAGGTATGAAGTAAGATTGAACCCCAATAAATATGTACTTCCTTATACGCGGGCGTAAACTAATACAACATACACCTACAAATATAATACTCATATAACAAGAGTATAATCCTAAAACAAAGGGTACGGCAGTCTTGAAGTATCCAAGTTATATTAGAATATTATATTATCTTATATTTTATTAATAACAATAAAGAGTACCATAATTTAAAATCTCCTTGCAGAGCAAAACTTAATTAATAATTATGTAGGTAATAAAAATATTTTTTAATATAAAATGTATTTCATTTTACCAAACAAATCAACAATTACAAATATTTAAAAAAAAGTGCAGACTACATAACTGGGCAGAGATATCAGAGAGATTATTTTTTCTCCTACTGAAAATACCAATATAAATATTCACAGGTCTTCGTGTGCTGACTCTGACCTAGCTCTGGCCTAGTATTGGCCTCCTTTAGCTTCTCTTTTAAAATTTGTATTGCTAGTAGTTGGTTTCTTGCATGTGCTTTACTGTAATTGCATGAATCTTTTCAGCAAAACATATAATATTAATTTAATTTTGATATCTTCTGCGTGAATCCAACCTTGTGTTTACATTTTCAAGAACATCAACTAAATATATTTTGATTATAAATACACAAAAGTTAACTTATTATAAAAAGATAACATTATCGTGCAGTTAAGTAGGCTAAGAGCTGACTGAGGCAAGTTGCCTCCGGAACTTTGAATAACATTCATAATTTTTCCAGAAAGCTCCACCTAGCTCTCCTACGTGAGCGAATCCGAGATTAACAATTGCCCTAAGCCGGGAACGAGAAAATTAACTTTTAAATGTAAATTTTACGAGGAAGTCATAACGTGAAAGCTGCCGCGGTTAGATCTGATTTATTGCGCTTGGAATTGAAAGTGTTAAATGAGTTGCAATCTAAAAAAAGTTTTAATAGGTACCTCTTTAAAGAAATATAAATCAGGGGTGTAAAACCCGTTTAACTTTGCAAAGTTGTTCAACATTAAGGATCATCTACTCGAGTTTCTATTTAATGACGACGCTTAATTTCGTTAATCCAGCAGCCATTCATTTGCTCCAAGGCGAACGTCAAATCGCTATATTCGTCAACTTTAATGACTTTTATTATAATTAATACAGCCGAGATGACCTTGCAAATATGCAAGGTCATCTCGGCACTTGAAGATTGCGAGTATAAAACCGAGCTAACCTATTTTTAATATGCTTAAATTGTGTTTATAATGCTACCTGCGTAGAAATAAAAGGGAAAATATCCTGAGGACACGTGCGTAATTCTGTCACTTGTTTTTTTATTTATTTAAAATAGGTAGGCAGACTGACAAATGGGCCACCTGATGATAAGTAGTCACCGTCGGCTTTGAGCTTTGAGCTGTAAGAAATATTAAACATGTTTACATCATCAATGCGCACCCCACCAGATGTTATGATATCCCTTGTGCCTGTGTTACACTGGCTAAATCGACCTTGAAACTGAAACACAACAATACTAAATGTTGTTGTGTGGCGGTAGAATATGTGATGTGTGGGCGGTACCTAAACGGTCTTGCAAAGAGCTTTAAGTGAAGCTTGTATTTACGGTGTGTTTAAGCAATAGAGCAGCGTGCTGAAATAAGCTTCAAACCCTATCCTTAACAAGATTAGAAGCCCAGCTGTAGAATATTTATAAAATATTGCTAGTTCATACAGAATATTCAAATCTATTGTATATTTTAAATTCATAAATGTGCAATAAACTTATTTCATTATAGCTTTTCTGCCATTATTGATGACAAAAAATTAGTTAATTAGTAAAAAAACCCCACATAATATAAATTAGATATAATAAAAGCAGTTGTTTAATATTCAAACAGACTAACAATACGAACACTTGACCTCATACGAGAACTCGAAGGCCAAAGCACCCTAAGTAGGGCTGTCTGCTGACAGCCGAACCTTCAGATAATTATAATTATAAAGAAAAGATGGAGCTTGAGGAATGTGACGAGTGTAATTATGTCGAGAGGAAAACAATACGTAGAGAAATAAAATTATATTCCTTTGTATGTGTTGGTTGCGTTGTTGAACAAAAGAAAACGAAGAAGAGTTATTTTTTTAACGTATTTAGGCTATCGTATTTAAACAAGTATATATTAAACATGCTCTTAGATCGTAAATGTTAGATATAATTATAATCATATTTCAATCAGGAACAGCAGTTAATGTTTTAATATATTTAACCATCAATTAACCTTTGCGAAAATCGATACTTAGTAGCGCTCTCGTGTCGACATGGACGCCTTCCCCCTAATGGTTATTTAAATATCACTTCAAAAGTATGTACATACATATAGTGTAAATAGTTAAGTTCAACAAGGTCTATCGACGCATTAGTGACCCATACTCATAATGAATTCTTATTGAATACTAGCTGTTGCCTGCGGCTTCGCCCGCGCTTAAGTATAATGAAAGGATAAATGATAGTTTGGATGTCTGTGATCTTAAAGTAAGATGGAATGTCATTCTGTTTAGAAAATAGTAAGGTTAAGTGGTTATTTTTATTTTTAGATTGATGATTATTCTTTTAATAATCATCAGTGAACTTACTGTGAATCCCTGTAGTTTCACTTAATATATTTTATAGTGACTTAAATGGGACTTATGATTGTCATAGGGAAGCACACTTTAAGAGCGAATTATATACTTTCAAATTCATATGATATATTCTCATGGATGGTATTCTTGGAATGAAAACTACCTCGAGCAAATCCTAAAACAAATCTGTAGGAATTGAGGGTCATGTTGAGGTAAAGCTGCGAGGCTATCAATTAAGTGGTGCATATGGCAATAATGGAATAAGTTTTCTTTATACAAACTTCCCTAACATAGTAAAGTTCGTTTAAAAAAGTATTACTTGTATATAAAAATTTAAGCACACGTATGTATTATTGTAGTTATATGTAATGTTTAGCCCATAGGTGGCGGTACATGTGTCGATTTCTAAATCGCGCTATCCAAATTTATCTGAGTAGAGTGAGTGACCTTCTGTCATACGTTTTAATTTTTGTTTAAGTTTTTTCACTAATATCATTATAATTTCTATAACCTTGATCATATTTCAAAATAAATACTATGTGGACTTAGGCTGCAATTATTAACTCGATTGTAATGTTGTACAAGACTAATGTCTTTATTAAAACTATTGTTTTTAAATTTATAGAAAATTTTAACTTTTAAAGTAACTTGCTTTTAGTTGTATGGTTTAATAAATATGAAATAAGTATGCGGACTGGGCCACCTGATGGTAAGTGGTTACCACAGCCCATAAAAATTGGCACTGTAACAAATTTTAATCATC
Organism: Nymphalis urticae; assembly: GCA_905147175.2. Taxonomy (NCBI): domain Eukaryota; kingdom Metazoa; phylum Arthropoda; class Insecta; order Lepidoptera; family Nymphalidae; genus Nymphalis; species Nymphalis urticae. The sequence continues at coordinate 5,210,394 of LR989991.1, forward strand.
CCTTATATTGCTATTGTGCCACCGACCTTGGGATCTAATATATGTATATGTCTCTCGAGCCTGTTACTGCTCACTGCTGTGTTGCTGTTTGGCGGTAGAAGATAAAATATATGCAATCAGGACACTTCTGTCATTATGAATTTTCTGGTTATTATGTTAACCAAATTTAAGCTTACTACTAATAATATTTTCATATATCGATGTTAGTTTTGTGAAATTGATAACTATAACACAACATAACATAAGTTACTGGCAATTTTAAAACACATTGCGGTTGATTACACCGTTCATCACATTTAAACAGTATCCAATCCAGAAATAGCCAACCACACTCATTAAATTTATAAACTACTAATTATATCAGATCTAGTTGGAAAAAAAATCATTTAATGGAAGCTCTCCGATAAAGTAACATTGCAATCCAATTAGTTTATTCGTAAAATTTTCACTAATATGATAAATGCGAATTGTTGAAGTTTGCCTGTTTGTTTATTACGCTCATCATGAAATTCATCCATACATATACGTTGTCAGGAGTACGTAGTAAATAGTACGAGTAAATGCCACAGGGTACCTGCCACCTATACCTTACACGTGGCTGAAGCCACCGGCAAAAATAGTATGTAAGGTCCCAATCCCAAATAGTTTAAACATGAATAATGTTAATTAATGTCGTATACGTATAATTTTGTTAACTTTATCTAAACATTTTAAGATACCAATTAAATATTTCCTCAAATTATTGTATGTAAAAGATTTTTTTTTTTCAGCCTTTTGCCGTCCACTGCTGGACGAAAGCCTCCCCCATAGAACGCCAACCATCCCGATCTTGGGCAGTCCGCATCCATCCCGTACCTGCCACCTTTTTTAAATCGTCGGTCCATCTTGTCACAAGGCGTCCTACACTACGTTTGCCTAAGCGTGGTCTCCACTCTAACACGTGACGGCTCCATCGGCCATCAATGTGCCTGGAGACATGACCAGGCCACTTCCACTTCAGCGAGCTAATTCTCCGCGCGATGTCGGTGACTTTAGTTCTCTGGCGAATGTCCTCATTTCGGATTCTATCGCCCAGAGAAACCCCAAGCATCGCGCGTTCCATCGCTCGCTGAGCGACCTTAAATTTGTGGACCAGTCCTACGGTGAGTGTCCACGTTTTGGCACCTTAAGTCATTACAGGTAGGACGCACTGATTAAAGACCTGGTCTTAAGCGACTGTGGGATCGACGATTCAAAAATATGACGCACTTTCCCGAATGCCGCCCAGCCCAAACGTATTCTTCAAAGGAAATAATTAAATCGAAATCAATATCATTTTTTTATTTGTCTTCAAAACGACGACGGTGAATATGATAGAAATGGATTATTCAGAGCGCGTCTACGTTAACTACATCTTATTTGTTTTTTATTTATTTAGGATCACCAACATGACATACAGTAATAATTACAAATTAAAAGTTTACAAACTAATAGATCTAAGGGTAAATGTTGTTATACTTATAGGTAACCACGACATGCAAAAATGACACTAAGCATCTAAAATAATAATAAAAGAATAGAAAAAGAAAATTAACACAATTTGGAAGTACAAAATGATTTTTTTTTTATTTTTTTTTTATAGAATAGGAAAGCGGACGAACATATGGGCCACCTGATGGTAAGTGGTCACCAAACCCTCTTAGACATTGGCTCTGCAAGAAATGTTACCATCGCTTACATCGCCAATGCGCCACCAACCTTGGGAACTAAGATTTTATGTCCCTTGTGCCTATAATTACACTGGCTCACTCACCCTTCAAACCGGAACACAACAATACCAAGTACTGCTATTTTGCGGTAGAATATGCGGTACTGATGAGTGGGTGGTACCTACCCAGACGAGCTTGCACAAAGCTCTACCACCAGTAAAGTATAAGTAGTATTAACATAACAGTATTACTAGAAACTATATAATAACAAAATAAAGACAAATAAAAGAGAAATCAGTTGCTATGGGCCAGCAACGAACACCTTAAATAGTTCAACATAAGAGTCTTAAATTTTACAAGCTTGTTTAAAATATATCGACATCTTATTGTGAAATGAGTTATATTGCCTGGCTATCAATGGGGGAGTATAAACCTAAGTTAGATTTGGACGTGTAAATGTAAAAATTAATGTACTTATTAACACGAAGGGACTTTAGCGTCTTGTTGACTATATTTTAAAAATTATTATAATATTATGTTAAAATTAAAACAAAGCACTGTCAATTTATTTTTCGTTTTCCTCTCTTATCAACAGCGCTGCAGTGATTGATTTGGGAAATAAAATATATGTTTGAAGTATGGGTGACATGTGGCAAAGGGATTTTAAAAATATTTTTTATCGTTATAAAAATAAAAACAAGACATATCCAAAAAGCTTATAAGTCAGCCGTAGATAATATTACTATAATTAATTATACAGTTTTGTCTCAATGATACCTATTATTTTACAAGATTAAATAAAAAAAAATAAAGTGTTAGAAAAGAATATTATCTTGTATTGTACACACATCTACAGTAATGTATTAATTAGTATTTTATAATATAAAAACAAAACTTTCAACAATTGAAAGAAGGCATTGCCGAAGTGTTAAGATGCGTTTGTAGCCTACCTACCTACCTACCTAGCCTAGTATACCTATCGATGATGTTGATGATATAGTGAAACCTTATTCTAATTCCGCTTCAGTGAAAATATCAACCAAACTTAATGAGTTGCAAAAACAAAGATAAAATAGAAGTCAAAGACCTTTCTAGTTTGGTTTCACCTATAGTTCCTATTGTAATAATAAAAAAAAGAAAATAGCGACGTATTAACATGCAACGCACAAATACAGCGATCAAATGCGAAAATCATCCGTTGCTGACCATAGCCAGTTGATCTATAGATCAACTATTACCAAGAGTCAAAGATGCAGAGGTATTTATCAAATTGAATATTCAAGATACCTTTTACCCTATAAAACTCAACCCAGACTCGCAATCGCATCGCAACAGCCTGTGAATGTCCCACTGCTGGGCTAAGGCCTTCTTTTTTGAGGAGAAGTTTTGGAGCTTATTCCACCACGCTGCTCCAATGCGGGTTGGTGGAATACACATGTGGCAGAATTTCAGTGAAATTAGACACATGCAGGTTTCCCCACGATGTTTCCCCACGTTCACCGTAAAGCACGAGATGAATTAAAATCACAAATCAAGCACATGAAAATTCAGTGGTGCTTGCCCGGGTTTGAACCCACGATCATCCATGGGCCATCTCGGCTTTTTTAACCCAGACTCAAAGTGTATCAATACTTTCATAAAATTTTACAATTCATATAAGAATGATGTTTAGAATAAAATATGCACCAAAACATAAAAAAATGATACTATTAGGCGAAAGAATAATCCATTTTATAGAAGTATAGAAGAAGAAGACATATGTCCATTTGGAGTGAATGCGATTCATTTTCTGAACCATGAACTATCGAAAGAAGGGAACAAGCCCGTTGATAAATACATATGCACTATAAAATATTTCTGGCCTCTGAAACAATTTCAAAGTTACAGAGTTTTATGGATTAGAAAATTTAATTAATAGAGAAGCATAAGTAATAACTAAGGCTTCTCTATTATGGTAATATTAAGCCAAAATTAAAGCATTGAAGGCTACAATCGTATGATTTTAAAGTCAAATATAAACCAGGAAAAAACTAAAATAGCAGATCCACTTTCAAGATTCTGATTCTGACAAATTGGCCACAAACCCTACAGCAATATATGACGACTACGTAACGTTTTGAATGTAACTGAGATGGCCAGACCGATTCCAGGATTTCGAGATACACAAATTAATGGAAGGGCTCTATAAGACTGAGATGAAAGTTTTAATTAATAACGAAGCATCATTACTTACATGATATTGCAGAATGAGTTCTATTTTAATAGAGTTAATGTGTTGAGAGGCACGAATATTAGGATTGCAACCAATTTAGGAAGACGATTGTTAGATGTACATGCAGGCCACCCAAACATCTTACGATGAAAAATAGCGAATGGAATTGTCAACTGAATCGTGGGTCGACATAGCAAATTAACGGGGCTACTACCGTGTAAGTAATACATATAAGCACTAATTAACTATTATTCTAGATATAAAGAAGATAAAAGATGCCGGACAATAACAAGCGCATGAATAATTAGTCATTTAAAATATAATAGCAGGCTTAGTAACCTTATTTCCATAACAGAAGTTAAAGGTCGGCAGTTTACAACTGAAGAATTGCTGAAAGGAACATAACAATTTTCTATTGGCCTCAACAAATATACTAAAACAGTTCAAAATTTTCCAAACTGAACATAAGGACTCAAAGGAAGCTCGACATACAATGCGCCACACTGCATAACAGGAGAGACTCCCTCAGAATTATTCTTCTTTTGTCACATCCTAGGCAAACTACATATGGTTCTGGATATGTCATATACAGATAAAGACATACAACAGAAGGAGAAGAGAAAAGAATATAGGATAAAAATAGACAAGCTTGAGACTGTGTAGTAGTAGTGACTGTGATGAGGTATACGTCATGGACATGACATGAAATAATAAATTGAGTTAGACACTCACATTGTAGAATTGAGCAAAGGGGAGACGTAACATTACGCAATGATGAGACGGTCAAGAAATGAGAAATGTAGTACATCTAGAAAAAGGTAAAAGGATAAAAGCATATTTTAAAGGATAAAGATTATGATAAGAGTAGTGATCCCAGTAATAAACCGATTGGATAGTGAAGTGGGGATTAAAATTAATAACCGCAATTAAAGACCAATGGAGATCACCAAAATGAAATTAACGGCTGTACAATATACAATCTGATTTCTATAATCAGATTATTACTCATATAATTTCATAAAATTTTATATTTACAACAAAGAAGGGATGTAGTGTACACATATCTACAGTAATGTATTAATTAGTATTTTATAATATGAATATATATTATCTGTGTATCTATGCATCTGTCATCTCGGGTGACGCACATCGCGGGAAAATGGAATATATATATATATATATATATATATATATATATTGGTATTGGCGCGAATTGAAGACGGTGTGTGTGCATAGCGAGGTGATATATAAAATATAATATGTATTATTTAATTTGTAATACCGATATTACGACTTGAGTTAAAGCACGGTTAAAAGGGTATTGGAACTTGAACTCCATAGATATACCAGGGAAGTAGTAAATACCTGACAGTGGTCAAGAACGTGCTTTACTCGTCTGGAACTGTACTAGAAATGCATACAAAAGAACCCTTTATGGACAAACGTGTAAATTGAGTTACAGGTATTATATAATATTTCATAGCAAAATTTAAAAAGACAAGCCAAACTCTGTCTGCAGATTACATAGTTATAAAGAGTGCATATTTTATACTTTTAAATAAGTATTATTAACAGTATTATCTAAAGCTTTGAAATTAAATATCTTTACGGTTTAGAGCTATTTATATACGGCTTTTGTAGATATCAACAGTAATTAAATCGGGTGAGTAATTTTTTTTTTTTAATAAACTAAACTTAAATAATTAAATATTCAGTAGTCTTAACTACATACTTAAATAAAGTACAGTTCGCAAGTAGTACATATGTAAACAAAAATATTATTATATATTAAAATTGTTATAATAACAAGCTGATAATAATATCAGCTTACCGCCGTCCACTGCTGGACGAAAGCCTCCCCCATAGAACGCCAACCATCCCGATTTTGGGCAGCCCGCATCCATCCCGTACCTGCCACCTTTTTCAAATCGTCGGTCCATCTTGCCGCAGGGCGTCCTACACTACGTTTGCCTAAGCGTGGTCTCCACTCCAACATGTGTCGGCTCCATCGGCCATCGATGCGTCTGGAGACATGACCAGCCCACTTCCACTTCAGCGTGCTAATTCTACGCGCGATGTCGGTGACTTTAGTTCTCTGGCGAATGTCCTCATTTCGGATTCTATCTGCCAGAGAAACCCCAAGCATCGCACGTTCCATAGCTCGCTGAGCGACCTTGAACTTGTGGACCAGTCCTACAGTGAGTGTCCACGTTTCGGCGCCGTAAGTCATAACAGGCAGGACGCACTGATTATATACCCTGGTCTTAAGTGACTGTGGGATCGACGATTCAAAAATATGACGCAACCTCCCGAATGCTGCCCAGCCCAAACGTATTCTTCTTTTGACCTCCTTCTCAAAATTGTGCCGGCCAAGTTGTATAGTTTGGCCCAGGTAGATGTATTCCTGCACAACCTCGAGTGGAGAGCCATTTACGACAACCGGTCTCGGGGATATATGTTGGTTGATCATAATTTTAGTTTTTTCTAAGTTCATCCGCAGACCCACCTGTCTTGAAGAATCGCTTAGGCTGTTTAGCATCTCTTCCAAATCTTGCAGAGTTTCCGCCAGGATGACAATGTCGTCAGCAAATCGCAGATGTGTAATGTGTAGGCCATTTATATTAATGCCGCGTCCGTTCCAATCGAGCGTCTTGAAGACGTCCTCCAATGCATTGGTAAAAAGTTTCGGGGAGATTACATCCCCCTGTCTTACCCCGCGATGCAATTGGATTGGTCTTGTGCTCTGATCTTGTACTTGGACGGTCATGGTTGCGGCTTCGTACAAACACTTCAACACCTGGACATACCGAAAGTCTATTAGGCATCTCTGCATCGATTCCAGAACAGCCCAGGTCTCGATGGTATCGAAGGCTTTTTCGTAGTCCACAAACGCTAGGCATAGAGGCTGATTATATTCCTCGGTCTTCTGTATCATTTGCCTAAGTGTGAGTATGTGGTCTACGGTACTGAAGCCTTTTCGAAACCCAGCCTGCTCAACGGGTTGGAAGTCATCGAATTTTTGGGCGAGACGATTCGTGATTACCCTCGAGAACAACTTATATACGTGACTTAAAAGTGAAATGGGGCGGTAGTTTTTCAGAAGAGCTTTATCACCCTTCTTAAAAAACAGCACCACCACACCTCTGCTCCATGCCTTTGGTGTAATACCATTTTGGAGGACGGAATTAAAGATCTTTACCAGCTCTCTCAGAACTGGTGTTCCTCCCGCTTTAAGTAATTCTGAGGTAATTCCGTCCTCCCCTGGAGCCTTGTTGTTTCCAAGTTGTTCGAGAGCAATCCTAATCTCGCCCAAGTCGATGTCGGGAAGCTCGTCAGATAGATGGCGTGTCAGTCTGGCTCTTGGGTCATCCGCGCTGTGGGACTCAGGTGGAGGTACTTGTGATGAGTATAGATTGCTATAGAACTTTTCGACTTCAGCTAGAATCTCTGGTTTTGAGGTGACGGTTGTGCCTTGTGTTGTTCTGAGTTTTGTCAGGTGACAACAGGAGGTATGCGACTTTGCAAGAACCTTTGAGCCCCTATTGAGTGCTATAGCATCTTCAATATTTCGGGTATGCGCTCGTCTTGTGTCACGCCTTATTAGTTTTTTTACCTTCCTGTTAAGTGCCTGACACTCAGATGGCGTCATATTCTGTTGTTCACGTCTTCTCGTCATCTCGTCCAGAGTCTCGCCTGAGAGCTTCGACTTACGTCCATTGCTCCTTTGTCGAAAGTGATTTTGACCCACCTCGCGAATGACACGTACCAGACTGTTGGTGGCGTCGTCAATGTCCTGCTCGGTTTCCAACATGGCGAATCGGTTCTGTAGTTCCAGCTGGAAGCTTTCGCAACCAGCTTCGACCTGGGGCAAGGTTGGTCTAAGAGTCGACTTCATTAGCCGCGATCGTTCGATTTTAGTGTCAATATTCAGGGTGCCTCTTACCAGGCGGTGATCACTTCCAGTGTTGACCCTGTTGATCACGGAGACATCCCTGAATATTTGGCGCTTATTGGATAGAATGAAGTCGATCTCATTCATTGTTACGCTATCGGGGCTTCGCCAGGTCCACTTCCTTTGGGGCTTTTTCTGGAAAAATGAGTTCATCAGAAATAATCCCTGAGCCTCTAGGAAGTTTACCAGCATTTGTCCCCGATGGTTTCTGTTCCCATAGCCGAATTTTCCTACCCTCGATTCACCATCTTCTTGTACTCCCACTTTGGCATTGAAGTCACCCATAACAACTGTGTAGAAGGTACTGGTACGAGACATAGCTTTTACTATGTCTTCGTATATGGCTTCGACTTCTTCGTCAGTGTATGTGGACGTTGGGGCATACACTTGTATAACCTTCAAGGCATACCTCTCGGTTATCTTTAAGACAAGGTATGCCACCCTCGCTGACACACTGCCAACCTCCATAACATTGCTTCTGAGTGACTTGTGGATCAAAAAGCCGACGCCACCTTGGGATGGTTGGTGTCCCTCTCGGAAGTAGAGTAAGTGACCAGCATCCAGTGTTATCGTGTCCTCGCCCTGTCTTCGGATTTCCGATAGACCCACTATATGCCAGTTAATACGACTTAACTCTACTTCCAATTCTGTGAGATGTTCGTCCAGCCGCACTGGCTGATAAAGTTCCATCACACTATTACAAATACGATTACTTTAAATTATTTGAGAATATAATGGTTATTTCACGATGAAACGAAAATAAACAAACGAATTCGTTTTTGACAATTCATGCCATTTAAATTTCTGCTTGAAAAAATATTTTTCTGTTAAATATTTTTGTTATCATCGTCGTTTTAATTATAACCATGGATATGTAATCGATTTTTGTTGATTAAACGGTCGTAATTAAATCGTTTTGCTTACTTGTCTCGACTTATAATCTGTCTTCATGAATTAAAAGGTTAAATAGATACCTACGCATAGCCTATTCGAATCGAAGCATGAGTAACCATAAACAAACCTTAGAATTACATATTCCTTGCGAATTGCTAATAGCTCTGCTATATTAACTACATACAAAATATACTAATAATACAAAGTAATTCCACTTGATACTGACATCCACTTTAATTTTACTACAAACATTCCGATACTAACTTTGCAGATATTCAAAATACAATTCATTATTGTTTTGTGAAAAATGCATGCATGTGTATTTTTTCATAAAACAGTAATGAACACTTCAATTTCAAGATTTCGACGTATGATAACACGTCAATTAAAAGTTAAATTTGTTTATCCAAATAAACAAAAACCAATCACAGGAGGATATATATAATAATTCATTTCAAAATCAAAAAGCAAAACAAACAAACAACATTCGACTAGGCTAATTAGCATCTTTAAAACATCATCAACTCCACGTGTTTTATCATCTTTATATAATATTATTGTATTGCGTAGTATGTAAGCTATTGATGCTTTTTAATATATATAGCCATAACTGTTAAATTTTACCTTGTCTCGAAATGGGTGTACTTGCATGTGGTTTACGTAAATCTTACTAGCTATTAAAGACATCTAATTTTTACTCTTATATTTAAGGCAAAATGTTAAGGCATTCACAAAAAATATAAAGATGAATATTTTATGAGTATAGTTTTTAAACATTTTGTGTCATCTCAAACTAAACTGAAAACATTTCTTTAAAAACTTAACATTTTATCAACAACTTTCAAACTCGCGACGGTAATCAAAAACCTGATATCTTTTGTGTACTCATAGTTCAGTGTACAAGTTATTAAGTTTTTACAGTTTAAATAATTTATTTTCCAGCCCAAAAGAATCGAAGTTGCAATTCAGCGCGAAAATACTGGTCTTGCCATCATTTTTGTTATTTTGTCCTGTATCTCTCTATAAATAGTATAAAACAAAGTCGCTGAATTGTTTTTTTTAGTTCTGCCTGTACCTGCGCTAACTTCTTTTAAACCACACAACTGATTTTGATACGGTTTTCACTAAATATGTATGTTTAATACTTTGAACAAAATGGCTGAACTATATTAAAGAACTGCCTCTTTTTAAGTTAATAGGCTATTTGTGAGTTACTAAAATCAAAATAAACATCTTTTGATTTTAGACCGACGCTGCTATCTCATAATTGAAATATTTTACTATGATTCCAATAGGTATTATGTACGTTAAAATGGTTGAGTTTAAAGGATTTTCGTCACAAACAGAATTCCAAGCTAGCGAACTGGCTGGTTGGCTGGCTTATAAGCTAGCCCAGTAATCAATAAGAGCTTAAATTGAGTTTTGTCTCTTACGGATAATAGTCATGCTCAACATGTTAAGACTGTAGTATTTACTTTTTAACGAAAAATACGACTTATAAGAAATACAGAAACACTAAAAAGTAATTAAATGTAATATAGTCATAAGCCTTGTTTTGTAATTTGCCCTAAAAAATATCTGCTACTATCTATAAATTATAAACGTTTATATACTATCTTTAAACTTGGTCTTGGAACAAACACGTGTCGTATTGTCTTCATACATAAATAGTAAGAACTATTGTAATGCTTAAACTAATTACTCTTTCAAATATATTGTTTCGTTTCTCTTTCTGTTGCTCACAAATTCCACGTTTTTACTTTGATTACATATTGCATCCATATCTTCTAACTTAGTTGCATATCTAAGGTTTAATCAAAAACAGGATTATTGCAGCGATGATTTTAGGATACATCGACATTATAAATTAAATGAAATTTATAGCCAATAGAAATACAAGGTTACACATATTCATTTTACCGATAGTCTTAATAAATTCAAATGAATTAGTCTTTGTATATTTACCCCGTATTCGTTCAATTCATTCAACGTTCAACTTATAGTAACTTTTGTGAGTTGTTCTGCGTAAGCCCCCAAAAGTCCTAGCCAAAAGAAAACAATCGATTGTTTATCCTTTAATATGAATTTTCTACTCATGCAAAACATAAAATACGCATATTTGCTTGACGTTAACCATCAGGCGTAACATTTTATATATGACGTATCGTACTTCACTATGTATTAGTTACTTATCAACTGCAACTTGTAAGCTTAACATCAAAGTAAACTGATAAAGACTATTTGAAAAGTTTCATTGAAATACCATATGTATTCTACCTCCAAAAAAATACATTGAAATATTTAAATTACATTTATTTATAAGCAAAATATTTTATAAACTAAAATATTTAATAAATAAAATAACAAACATTTAAGTCTCTATATCCTCGCAACATTTTAAACCGTATTAAATTATATAATTTTAGTAACTATATCTATGTTAATTGTGCTCGATAAACTTTTAACTGAAAATGAAAAACATATTCAGTTTCATAAGCAAACCTGTTGTTTAAATAATTATAGATTTATATATTTTTTGCTGGACTGTGATTCATGTAACATAAGTTGTATTATGTATATGTTATATTCAAACAAAACATATGAACTCAAGCTCATGGGTATAAAGCTCCATAAAGTAATGTTACATGGTCACTTGTATCTAATTAAAGATAACTTGGGATTTGAGGAGAGTTAGGGAATGCTTTCACCAAGAATTGATGATGATGAGAATAATATAAAGAGAATATTCGAGGGCTAATTCGCAAAAGTTCGTACTTGCAAAGAAGAATTACCTGAAATATTCATTTTTGAAGTAATATTTCTTGTAATTAAATAAATTCAAGTTTGTTGTCTTTTTATATCTAACTTAATTTAAATTACAAGAAATTTTTCTTAGGATAGATTTTCGATCAAGTAACTACAAACGCAAACTACCAGGTTAATTATTTTTCTTTCATTGTAATGTAGCTTACATTCAGTCATCTGACAACTGTTTTACTCTTAAGTACGCGCCTAAGTCTGTTTTATTTTATTTATTCGTAAGAATATTTGGAACTTTAATAATCAATGATACAAATACATTAACGTATCACTTTTATTTGACATACATCATAAACAAACTTGTTCCAGACTTTATAATTAAACGTAAAAGTAAAAGATTTTTACTTTGCTTTTAAGTGTAATTTTTATATATTCAACACATTTTTTTCCGAGTAACACCAGAAAATTCTTACTCTAACATTGATAGATGGAAAGAATAACGAATGTGTACAGTCAAAACTTTAAAGGTTGAATGCACTAAAAGTAGTCCGAAAACATGTAAAAGTCAGCACATATTTTGCGCTCAAAAAGTTTTAATTAAACAAGATGATTTAAGAACTTCTTAACGACTGCAACGCCTTTAATGTTAGAATACTAACTTACTTTACAAAAGGACCAATTTCACTGTATTCACAATTAATATTATACATAATTCATTTAAGCTTGGCATATTTCAAAAGATACAAACTCGTCGGTCAACCTGGCAATCTCCTCTTTGTCTTTTGAAATAGTAGATTAGTTTCGAACAGCTACTGATCATACTAGAAGACTGTTATGGTATATATTATTTACAATAGCCAAAATGGCTCATGATAATTATATCCTCAGAAATAACAATAACTCGCGATGAGGAGCCTGCTTTTCTTATAATCACAACGCAAGGAGCATAAAAGATAAATTTAGTACAATTTTCCCCTTGATCGCCAAACATCATTTTAAGATGGCACCCGATTAAGATATGCTTAGTTCAGTCTTATGTTTTAACTTCCATTGAGTGCTGTGTACGTTATTATACTTATTTTCCTGGTTCTTGTTCATTAAAAATAAAATAAAATTGATTTAGCCAATATTTTTTTCATAATATCACGTATTACATTTGATTATTAGATTAATATATGACATAGACAACAATACACAGAAATATCTACCATATTATAACATCTATAATACTAAAATACAATAAAGCTTCCGAAAAAAATCAAGGACATTTCAATACTTAAATAAAGTGACCAAGGATATTTGTACAGCTAAATAATAAACGTTGTAAAATACATATTAAGAGATTGTGCACGTCATATACATATTTGTAGTTAGGTCATAATGGAGGGCTCTTATATTAATGGAAGCACTCAATTAAGTTATATCAAGGGAGCCGACGGAAACGAAGCGCAGTGTTGCCCATTTTCCGATCACGCAGGGAAGACTTCAATTATGGATAATGGAAGATATTTTAACAGCAATTGATTTATTTTATTCAATTCTGATTAATTTAATTTAATTCCAAATATCGTGAACCGAACAAATAAAGAACCACACTTCTTCGTATGAAATATATGGAATATTAGTTTTAAATCATAATAGTATTCATCAAATTGACCAAAAGCTTTCCGTGAAAAACAAAATAATTTAAGTAATACTTGCTATTCCTACGAATAATGTCCAAACAAATTTTTTACGAATACTATCTATTCGATATCACCTCGGTCACAAACGCACGCACACCTTACCACGATAGACTAAATCATTTTGGGATCCAAACCTTGGAACTCCGACGAAATTATTTTCATCTAATATATTTACATAAGATTATTCACTCAGTAATTACTTCTTCTGTTTTACTCTCGCTGATTAATATTAATTATAATTTCCGATTAAGAAATCCCAACCCCTTTGTTCAAAGTGTCTACAAGAATAACACGTCCTTTTACAATACAGTCACGCGTACGAGTCGTTTTTATAATGATCTTATTTTGATTGACCGTAATATTGACATTTTCATTTACTATTACATATATTTAGTAAACAAATTAAAAAAATATATATTTCCTGATTGCTGTTTAACCGTTTTGTACCATTCTTATATTCAAAATTTATGCTTGGTTTGTATCCGTTTTTAACGGTACGTAAGTAGTTTAATAATCTGATAATTTTCTCAAAATTCTCGAAATAACGGACGATCATATGGGCCACCTGATGGTAACGCCCTTAGACATTGGCACTGTAAGAAATGTTAACCATCGCTTACATTGCCAATGCGCCACCAACCTTGGGACCTAAGATTTTATGTCCCTTGTGCCTGTAATTACATCATCCCTCATCATCACTCATCCTTCAAACCGGAACACCAAGTACTGCTGTTTTGCGGTAGAATATCTGATGAGTGGGTGGTACCTACCCAGACGAGCTTGCACAAAGCTCTACCACCAGTAAAATCTCTTATCTCTATCAAAGCCTGCTGATCACAGTTTTTCCAATTGTTCAAGCAATTCATCATAATATTGAGTTGGACATAAAGACTTTAACGGTAATTTCTATAGTAGTACATTTTAAAAATATATTTTTAATACATCAATTGTGATGTTACTCAGATATTTATTAACAAAGAAAAAACAAATAACAATTTTTATTATTACAGTGATCACAAAAATTTTGAAAGGAAAATGAGTTTAATATAATAAACGCTGTCAAAACTTCGTCACGTGACAGCGATGACGGTAACAACTCAATGCGCTTGATAACTTTATTGCAACTGTTATTATTATCTCAACTGCACCTTAATTGTACCTAGTACAGACTAGACAGAGGAAACGGATTATATTTATTTTAATATCCTTAATGTAGTACAATACAATACAATAGTGGGACTATTTAATAACTTCTAAGTTGATATATTTTAAGGTCAACTTTTAGGATGTCAATATTTAATAAGCAACAAAGATAAATGCTATTGTCGAATAAAAGCTAATTACGTAGAGTACATAAATATTAAATTTACTTTATATTTTTCTTTAGATTTCCCACCACTCTAGTCAATTTCCATAGCTTATATTAAAGGAAGTACTCAATTATAACGACTACCGGCGTCCGGTGCGAGACCGATGGAGGCCACTTTTCCATTGTGAAACAGTGTTTTACTAAAAGGTATTAAAATTAAGTTTCTTCTTGTTACTCACTCTCGCACTCGCTCGTATAAATATATGATTTGTGAGCTATCATAATACTTTTAAATTATATTTTGACATTACAACAGATATAATACAATATTAATACAAATAAAATACACAACCATTAATACATTCGCTTATGACATTTTGTAACTTGTTATGTAAAGCAACTGCTATTTTTAAATTAGTTTTAAAACATTTTATGAAATCTGTACCATCTGGTAAAAATACACAATCGTACACATAGTGTCACAATATCTTTTCTGTATGCATGCATTTGACAGCTTAAGTAGTTACTTAATGGTTTCTCTAAATATAGCATAGATAAGGAAAAAAAATAGACATCAAAATCTACTTACTACACTATACTACTATACATAGAGTTAAAATTTGGTACATATTTTAGGTATGGTATTACAAAAGAAATATCAAAAAACCTACAAACTTTAATCAAAGGTTAAAAGTATCAGATTTTTGCTTTTTTCTCGTAGGCCATGAGTATTAAAATAGTTTTGACATAAATTGTAGATCATGCAATCGTTTATAAAAAATAATCATATCATTGGGCACTGCAACAAACTGAATCACAGATTGTAAAAACATAGGACAGTACAAACAATGGATTTTATTTTAAAATATCCCTGATTAAAATATTGGTTATTTACTATACGCGTGAGATATGTTAAGCTATTATTGGTTTTCAATGTAAATCAGTTTTATAACAGAATTTTTTGGAATATACTACTAAATACAAAATATACGTAATTATTATTATGTCTATAGGTGTTCCATGTTCCTGAAATAGTAAAGATTAATAGACTTCGACACAGTTTGACCAATTACAATGAAAATTGATTCGAAACATTTTTTCATGGTATTTGCAGAAGTCAACCTCTACACTATCCATGGACGTGATAATTTATATACAAAGACAGGATGATGTCGGTTTTCTAGTTAACTATCTTTATAGCAGAGGCATTATCCTAACTTGCTCTCGACTAATGTTTGTATTGTCACAATATTTTCAAAAAAATAATGTCTTAGTAACCTTGCTGAAGCAAATTAATTCGATAATATAAGAAATAACTGTGACTCACAACCTCACTCTTCTAGGCGTTGGTTACCTCAGAAGTATCGAGCATGTTGGCGATATTAAAGAGAAAGAATCACTTGTAGCATGTTGTATAAGATTTTTTTTATTATTATTATATTATTAAGAATTATTATTTATTTTAAGAAAAACATTACTTGCGAGTTTAGGCAATATATAATTTTTTTTTTAAATATTGTTTTTTTATCTCTACAAACGAAGTGCTCGTGCCCGATTTAAATTAATTCCTTTTTTTGTCTCACAACTGATAAAAATAGCAACAATAGGTACATTGCAAGAATGAACTATAAGTATAAACACTGAATATTACCTATGCGGATGAAGCTCTGTTGTTCGGGCAATGTTTCTCAGCTCATTGATTCATTCTCCACCATGTATTACCACTTATCGTGACTAGCTCCACTCTTTTGACGAATACGGTAGGGTTATCAACATTACCCATTTTTTCAATACATTTTCCATAAATTTTAGTTATGTATAATATGACTTAAGCACATTGTTTCTTGAAAATTTAAGGTATATCCTACGTGCATTAATTAGGTACGCTGCATATTCGTTATAAACCTATTACAGTATATGTTCATATTTGAGCTTGTCGTTGGCATTCAGCTGGCTTGTGGAATGCCTTAATTAGTCACCCCACAATCCAACGCAGAGAACACGCCTCAAATTTAATACTCATATTACATATGTACGTAATTAAATTTAATACATTTAAACTTGTTCGTTAAAATCATTTCCTTTAAGTTAAATGAATATTTTACATTAAAAATTACAAAGATAAACTGAAATTACTTTACACTTACAAAATTTACTTTACAGCGCTAAAAAGCAAGTTTTTTATTGTTAAAAGTTATAATGAGGCATATTTATACAATCTACGAATTTCATAGCGCGAGAATATTTTCTTCGTTAGCTGGCATAGGAGAAAAGTTTTAAAAACCTCGTACTAAAACAACTTATTTAATAGCGCCAGGAAGGAATTCTCGAAAAATATAATAAGTCGATTACAATTCTGTAAAAAATCTATTAATAAGTTACTTATAAATATTTTGTATACCTAACACAGATCTATCCCACTGCTCTTTGTTTCTTCTACGTATTAATTATAATTATTATATTTAAATTTCAATGCATGCATGCATTGTAATGCATTATATAACCAACGTTGATACTCTATAGACTAAAATCACCTACAATTAAAAAATATTATAATTTTATTGAAAAACCATTAAAATATTTACGTTAAGCGTGATGTAATTATGATTGCAATCTGTAGTCTAGACTCCCTTTGTGCTCTAACAAGATACATTATTTTTACACAGAATTCAAACAACATTTTGTTAACACTGTAAAACGTCTATTGGGATGTCTTGGGGGTAAGTCCGACTCGTGTGCCGTAACCGCAAATGGTATGACGCTCTGTCTATACCGTCGTGCCCCTCTCCCCCGCTGATCTCTACCTCGTTATTTGGTGTGGCGCATTTACTTCGTTACTAAAATATATCGTTAAAGAAGTAGTACTCTAAAATTTTTCAAGGGATGATTATTCAAAAATATAAAACTTTTATATTATTTGATTAGATCGTTTCGACGTCTTAATATTCCCACAGTTTATTATAACTGTCCACTTAAAATGTCTATTGACATTCGGAGAATTTAAAAGAGTAGAATAGCAGATGGTTTTGATGAAAAAAAAAAGATGACGGACTTTTCGGTGGATCTTAGGAGGAAGAGGTTTTAGACAAAAACGACTCTGGAAAACTGCATATGTTTTTCACGTGGATTAGAAAAACGAGTTGACAATTACTTTTACTTTTTAATTATTTTGATGATATTACATAATTAATGATTACGTAATGGAGGAAAGGAATTAATACTTTACTTTCATTTATCAATATTTAAATTAAATATATGTTGTTAAGGTCTCTTATTAATTATAATAAATAAATAAAAATAAATACGTTAAATCATATTAACTTTGTTTTATTAATTTTTAAAGTTAAATATTTTTAAAAGGCTTGATCGATTCAGCTTATTTGTAAAGAAAGAAAAATTAAAATATTTTGTACCGATTAATATATTGTTTAATTAACAAACCTTCCATATTCGTAATGCATGTTTAACAAGTTACAACAAAATTATAAATTATCATATATATAGTAAATAACGGCCGCATATACGAATAGCAGAAGATAACTAAGACCACATTGCAAAAATTAGTAGCTAGGTTGCCGAAGCTTTGTGAGACTGTCATTAAGGTTGACACATAGATGAGTCCAAAAATTAAAAAACGTATTATTGTTATGTTTAAAAATGGCTAATAATCAGTGAAAATAATTATGAGGTTGTTTCATTTAATCAGACTTTTACAAAATGTATTTTACTAGGTAGCCAAATACTTCTCCGCGGTAGTATACATAAGTCCTAAAGTAAAAAATGAACGTCTGTACATGTACCACTGCTGGGCTAAGGCCTCCTCTTATTTTGAGGGGAAGGTTTTGGAGCTTCTTCCACCACGCTGCTCCAATGAGGACTCCGATACAAATGTTGCAGATTTTCATTCAACACGTGCTGGTTTAACTTCGATCACTAGTTCTTATTAGTGATCGAAGAGGTTTAACGATGTTTTTCTTCACTGCGAGAACAAATTACTCACATGAAATATCATTGCTACTTGCCTGAGTTTGACTCCGCAATCATCGGTTAGGATTCTGGATTCAAGAATACCTCCAACCAAACCTCTATTTTTTCTTGTAATTTCCATAAGTTGTGAGTGTAAATGAACAAAACAATAGAATAAAATAAATTACAATAACTTGAGTGAGTTTAAATATTTATATTAATGGCTTTAACAATGCCTTTTTTTGTTTTGTATTTCAGTTGACAAAATTATTTAACACTTGCTACCCGTCTTGGCCAGAATAAGGGGAATTCACACGTGCAGAACAAGGGTTTAAATGAAACGTTTATATCGTAATACATATCGCTAACTTTTGGTTTACACGGCGCGTGCTAGTAAAGCTTAAAAGCGGAATGTCTTTTTTTTGAGGTCGTCAACATTAATCATCATATTTCAGCCAATTTAAACAAAACCTTTAATGAATTATACTTACCCCTCATAAATCACTCCGTCCATTCGTGAAAAACATTTAAAAATCAGTTTTTGGGCTTATCGCGTTTAGACAAACAGACGGACGTGGCAGGAAGACTTTGTTTTATAATATGTATTGATATAATAAATATATGTTTTACAAAGAAGGTTAACTTGGTGGTGGGACATTGTGAAAGCTCATCTGAGTTAATATTAGCAACTCATCAGATAGTGTACCGATAAACAGCATTACTTAGTACTGTTGTCTTCCCGTTTGAAGGGTAAGTGAGCCAGTGTTACTACAGACATGAGGGATATAACATCTTAGTACCCAAGATTGGTGGCGATATAAGAGATGGTTAATATTTCTTACAATACCAATGCCAATATATGAATAATACAATATTTACACATAATAATAATATATAAATAATACAAGATATACATTATTATTATGTATATAAGTATAAACACAATAATATAAGCGTTATAATCAGCAGCAGGTCACATTTATATTATTACAGTGGACAGAATGAAATATGAAGGAAGTAAATTGGCACATATAGAATAGCATAGATAGTACGATAGAAGATAGAAAATTATATTATTTACCTAATAAATTTCTTAAGCTACAAGACAGTTTTTTCGATTGCAGTGTATTTATACAAAAAAAAACTTTTGTTTTATCCGTTGAATGACATTTTATTAAATTGGATACCATATAATGATAGTGTTGATACAATAATCGATACTACGGACAGAAGTAAATACAAAGTACTATTTTTGTTTTCAATATTTCAATAAATAAAGGGAAACATAAACAAAAACATTGTCATCAAAAATTTAACAATGTATTAATTCACTTTCGAATACCCTATTAAGCCAAAATCCTTGGCTCATATTTCATTTTCAGTCCGTTGTACATTTATTTAATATTCAGAACTTTTTATTGTCTTTCTGGAAAACTTTAAACATATTTTAAGGTGATACACGTAAATATTTTTCTTGTGGTGTTGACTCGATTTGAAGAAATCTTAACAGTTAATGTCAAAATAAAAGCTAAAAATAATAATGCTTAACAATGTTTTCCAGTTCAATTAAACGTACATATCATAGAATACTGCATATTTTGTGTACCCGTAAATGCTAATCTTTATTAAATTTCACTGAGGACACACCCTTGACAGTTAAATTCTGTTTACTCGATTTCAACTACATAATCCTAATACAACAAAGCAAGCATGTGGATGGAACTGAGGTACACACTCGGTAAGCAAAATATAAAGTAATATTGTCGGACCATATTTGAATGACAAAACAAATTAATATATATGTAAATTCAAGTCCAGTAAAATTAAATTGAATGTTACGTGTATATCCATTTCCAGGCATTCCGTACATGTTGACGAGCTTTGTTTTTTGGGTACTGATTTTTTATAATTCATTTATTACATAGGGCTTTACTTTGAGTTTTACCCGCAGCTTCACTCGCGTCATAATCCTGAACAACTTCCAAAGCTTTCTCTTCAAAAATAAAGGATTTTCAAACAAAATTTTATACTCTTTATAATTTAGCGGTTACATTTTTAAAATTCATCTCTAATGTAAGCATCCATCTATCTATCTATCTATCTCTGTGTAAAAGGATCCCATGCACAAATGTTCATAGTGCCAGTAGTTTGGGCTGTGCATTGATATGTCAATAAGTTCTTCTTTTATGTTTATATAGATAACATACATAATGCAATTATACGTATGAGTAAAAAACCAGACAAAACATGATTAAAAGTTTAATGTTTGGATGAAACCTTTTAGATAAAAAAAGTGGGTGTAGAAATATGGCCGAGCTTATATTATTGCCTACTAGCTTTGGTTATTGTTATTAGTTAGTAGATTTTTCTTTACTGTGTGAAATTTTGTAACCTTTTACTTTTCTATTGTATAAAATAGTACGCATAATAAACGTGTATAATTATGTCTTACTTTTATCCCGTTATTATACTTAATTTTATCCCGTGCATTTTTTAATAAAGGTATAAACATTCTCCAATCGATCTATTTGCCCATATAGTACATTACAGGGCATACATACATATATTGTTCATGCCTTTATTTATTATTGTATTCTTAAGTTCTATCTACGGCTTCTATCTGTGAATGGTGGCTCATCATTCATTTGTCCAACATTATGAGACAGACCTCTTGTAAAAGTGGTCACCGCCACCCATAGACATTGGTACTATAAAATGCGTCATTAACCTTGTTATCTGAGATGTTACGTTCCTTGTGTATGTAGTAACACTGCCTCATTCGCCCGTCAAACCAGAACACTAGAAAATTTTAATTGTGCCATAACTCTTAAGATAATAATTTAAATTTTGTATATAGTTTAAATGTATTGTATGTGTAAAGTTCGAAGGGCACCCCGGCTCAATTTTCTAGTGTAGCGTAGCGTTTTAAAGTTTTAACAATTTTTGTTTTTTTAATTACAAATATTACAACAAAATATAATGTGTAGGTAAATAATAGCGTAGTACTGTTGGAATTTACATGTACATACATAATCAATCTTTATTATTAATATCATGACATGAATATCATCCTCGGTCGATTCTACGCGTGTTTTTATTGATCAATTTGAAAAAAAAACTGTTATTGTGACTTAAATATAATGATTAGATATATTGTGTCGCGATTTTTTTGTAGATAATAATGAGTACTACAAACACACAATACATTATTCTAAATAATGACATATATAGGAAAAAATGATACCTTGGGTCACATTATTGCAACTTTCTCGTAGGGATCTTCAATTATTTTTAAATAAAATTCAGCCTATGTTACTCACTGATAATGAGCTTTTTTTTGTAAAATTTAGTAGTAAGTAGTTTTTGAGTTTTGAGACCTTATAAATTACAAACAAAGACACAAAACACAAATTTTACTTCTTTATAATATTAGGATAGATGATGATGATGATGACGTCAAAAGTATGTCAAAAGTATGTCATATCGTCATCCAAATAGGAGCTCGCTATTCGATTGTCTCGTCGTCCGATGGAATGGCAATCCGACATGCCCATGTTGTTATTTTGCCCTTTGCGTACCGTGTTTCCTAGGGACGATAGTGTAATATCTTCTAATTCTGCACTGCTATTACATTTAAACCGAATAAATAGTAATAGTTATGTGATATCATTTAAATTTCCCAGCAAAATGTTTTTTTTAATGGTACTAATCTCTTGTACCGGCAACCAACCCGCTGTCGACAAGTAGGTATTGTGGAATGATTAATTGTTCTGTAAATTGAATTCACCGTGATAAATGAAATATCCGCACAATAGGTAATAAATTACACTGACCCTCTCGGGCGCAAGATGAAACGGACTAAAAGTACCTACAGCCGTATATATCCGGATAATGATTATAAAACACAGCACACGTAAACACCTGCCCTCAATACAAACTGTAGATGTTTTAATTTATATATTTCAAGTTTTATTATTATGGTAGGCATTTATCTGTGTATCAATAAGCAATGAGGGTTTTCGTTACTAATCGGAAAACTATTAGGCTTTCAAACAATCAGCGTTAAAACGTACAAACAAACAATCAGTTTTAGTTGGATTTGTTTATTATTACATTGACTGGCTTTTATTTCCTATCCAGTGAAATAAAACTATCCAAATACTTTTATCGAAAAGCTTTTTTCATTTAAAGGTATAATAAATACACTTACAGATTATATATATAAAAATACTGAATTACTTAAGCATCCCTTTCATTTTGCATACAATTTGAATTATTCCTTTATAAAAAATAACTATTATAGTTACTTATTTCATAAAAGCATCAAAACTGTATAAACTGTAAACGTATATAAGCGAATTCTTACAATTTTTTGATAAAAGCCGTTTTTTTTTTTTTAATTTATGATTTACATTGTTTAAAAACATGTTTTTAACCCTGTAAGCAATGTAAAAACATCATAATTGGACATAATTCTATTTTGCTTGTCATGGCATGGAATTAGAATTTTGTCTTGAATAAAATAATAGTAATATATCATGCTACATAATTATTGCAAAGCGCTCTAAAGTTTTTTCTTCCCTTGTCTTCTCATCTCATCAGCGCCGCAGCGATTGATGTAAGAGACAAATATATGTTTGAAGTATGGGTAACTAAGTGATGTAGTTTTTCGTGGAAAAAAACAATTTTATCGTTGTAAAAAGGTATTCCGAAAATCACTAGTGATAATCATATTTACAAACAATATTTTATTTTTAAGATCACACATATAAAATTACTAATCTTTTATTTGAAGAAGCAAAAGCTTCTTCCCCTTTTATCTTCTTCTTCTACGGAACAAAGTTTTAAATAAATGTTTATGTAAGTACTTTATTTATTTTGTTTAAGAGCACGCTTATTATTAAAAGTAACAGCTATGGAATGGGCACATATCAATTATCTAATATATAAAAATCTCGTGTCACGGTGTTTGTGGTCGAACTCCTCCG
Organism: Nymphalis urticae; assembly: GCA_905147175.2. Lineage (NCBI taxonomy): Eukaryota > Metazoa > Arthropoda > Insecta > Lepidoptera > Nymphalidae > Nymphalis > Nymphalis urticae. The sequence continues at coordinate 5,233,848 of LR989991.1, forward strand.
AAACAGCTCGACCGATTTTTATGAAATTTGTTGTGTATATTTGGGAGGTATGAGAATAGGTCGTAAAGTATATTTCATAACGCTAGCTGATAAGGATGTCCCTATCAAGAATTTTATTTCTATTTTTTAAACATTTTTTTAATTTGTATTTTATTTTGATTTAGCATAAAAAAATACATGTAACCCCAAGCATGACATACTTTCTTTTTAGTTATATGAATGCTAGAAAATATGCCGAGATAGCCCAGTGGTAAGAATACGTGAATCTTAACCGATGATCGTGGGTTTAAACCCGGGCAAGCACCAATGAATTTTCATGTGCTTAATTTGTGATTATAATACATCTCGTGCTTTACCTTGAAGGAAAACATCGTGAGAAAACCTGCATGTGTCTAATTTCACTGAGATTCTGCCACATGTGTATTCCACCAACCCGCATTGGATTAGTGGAATAAGCTCCAAACCTTCTTCTCAAAAGGGAGAGGAGGCCTTTAGCCCAGCAGTGGGACATTCATATACTGTTACGGTGTTACTGTTACATATTGTCATTATGTAATGTATGTACTACCTACATGTAAGTACTGTACCTGTTTAACGAGCAAAATACACCTATCCTAATGAGCAAAAACGTAAAAACGGATGCTAGAAAAAATGAGGCATCCAGCTACATACTTAAAGCGCTGCTATGGCGTTATAACTTATATTCTAATGAGCTATCGCTTACACTACTAGGATAAGCAGGAACACAACAATACTAAATATTGCTGTTTGGCGGTAGAATATGGGATAAACACAGTACATACGAATGGAATATAATCTTTGCGCTGGCTATTTTTTATCGTTGGCCATCACCATAATTTTTCTTCTTGCGCAAAAATTTAATTTTGCCGTGACTCCTAAGATATTATTTTAAATTAATCCTTTTATAATTCCAGTGAAGCAACTGCGTCTTTTTATTGCCTTTCAATCGATACTAGCGTTAGTAGCTGTTCATTGCATTTATTCTTAAGTAAATTTCCTTTTTGCTTACAAAATAGAATATCAAATTAATATGATTTAGCACGAGTCAACTTCACAATTTCGCTTGCAAAAACTTCCGTCGTAGAAAGTTTGATTTTTGAAAACCTGTAAATTTTTTTTTTTTCAAATAAAGGATAATATATCAAAAACAGCATTTACCGCCAAGTTTTATTACACTACAAAAATAACCTTTAATATAAAATTTCATTACAGTGTTTGGGTTTTTTTTATTATTAGTACAAAGAATTATTAATTTAATTATAATTATTTAACTCAGTTACAATAATATGTATAGATAGTTCTTAAATATTTAACAATAAACTTAAGGGTGATTTCAATTTAAAGATATTTGGCCTATTTTGTGAACATAATGATTTGACGCAGTCCAAGTCTTGAGAGCGCTACGAAACTAGAAGTGGAAGTGGAACTCGTGTCGAAGTGCTCACAATTGTATCCGTTTGGACATTTATATATAACTATGATGACTTGAGCAAATGTCACAAAGTTTAAGCATTTAATACACTTAAAGCCAGATTACTAGAAATAATATTAATTTTAAGTGCTATTCCCAGTGTGCTCAGACCACTGCGACCAACAGCTTACGTTAATTACAACAAAAAATAAAAGAATTTAAAAATGTTATTGACAAAAATTACAAAACTTCGATATGAATCAGCATGATCCGTATAGACTTTACAAATTGGTTTTTTAAAGTTATTTCAAATGAATTTAATTCTTTATTTAAATTTAAAATAATTAAAAAATTAAATACAAATAAATTTAACGAATGGGCGACAGTAGGCTTATATATTAGTAGGGATAGGCTTACGAATTATATTTAAAAGGCTATCAAACAATTTAACCATGATGAAAAATCTTTTGATTATGTAAGACGATATTCAAAAACATTTATAATAACGTGTCTGTACTTATGCTTATATATTAAAAATAATATATCAAATTCGAAATATCCTGTTAAGACTACGTGGAATTTTATCAATAACACATCCAGCAAACATATAAACAATAACGATCACATAGAATCAATTATTTATTAACGATCGCCGTATACAATCATATATTAAGTTAATATTTTTAATAATTATTCTACTGCTAATTCTGCTCAAATTTTTCATCTGCCAATGCATTAATTTTGCTAAGATATAGTGTTAAAGAGTGCAGTTTTCAGTTTCAATTTCAATACATTTTGCCAGATGATATCATAACAACTCTTAAACACCTGAATAACAAAAGAACTTGTGATTTATGGGATATATCTGTAGCTTTTATTTTTAATTAATATTTAGATTCTGGAAAATTTCCAGACTTAATGAAGTATAGCAAGTTTATACCTATTTTTAAATCCGGCAATAAAAACGACCCGGGCAACTATAGATCAGTTTCGGTATTACCTTTCCTGAGTAAAATTTACGAAAAAAATATTTGAAATCAACTTTTATACCACTTCCACATAAATACCTGCCTGCATGTTTAACCATACGGTTTTAAGGGAAGATCAATGACAGATGCAGGTGTGGCACTCTTAAGGCACTTTTTTTATTTATAGAAAAGGAAGGCGGACGAGCATATGAGCCACCTATTGGTAAGTGGTCACCAAACGCCCTTAGACATTGGCACTGAAAGAAATGTTAACCATCGCTTACATCGCCAATGCGCCACCAACCTTGGGACCTAAGATTTTATGTCCCATGTGCCTGTAATAACACTGCCTGTAATTCACCCTTCAAACCGGAACACAACAATACCAAGTACTGCTGTTTTGCGGTAGAATACCTGATGAGTGGGTGGTACCAACCCAGACGAGGTTGCACAAAGCCCTACCACCAGTTAAATATACACGGAGCCTCGGAGGAGTCGCAGAATGTAATCGGTATGTTCTGTTATTTATATAAGGCATTCGTTTGAGTTGAATACAATATTCTGTTAACTAAGTTAGGTTACTACGGCTTTAAAGGCATAGCTTCTGAAATCTTATTTCAGTGACAGAAGTTTATGTAATACTGCTTTATTTACTGATGATACATACATTTAATTTTTAAGGTTGACAGACATGCTAAAAACTATGATGAAGTAAATAATACATTATCAAAAGTTCAATATTGTTTTAATATTAATAAATTGGTATTTCATGCTAAAAAATACAAAATGTCTTATATTTACAATGCCAAATGTAAAAAATAATTGCTACCTTTTAAAAATGATCAATATTGATCTTGAAATTGTTAACTCCACCAGGTTCTGCTAGAGATGACAATTTGTCATCTCTAGCAGATAGACTCTGCTCCGCAATTTTTACTATAAGGTAGATTAAGCAATTGACAGATATCAAAACTGCCAGGACCGTTTATTTCAGCTACTTCCATAGTATTATGTCTTACGGCATCCTTCTTTGGGGTATTCATTCTTCAAAAAAGGGCAATACGGTCTATTTATAATTTAAAAGCTAGAACTTCCCTCGTTATGTGTTTAGGAATATTGGTATTGTGACAGTTACATCACAGTATATTTATGTAAATATTTTATATATATGTAAACATATTAATCAGTACACAAAGAAAAGTGATATCACTTTTCTTTGTGTAATTTGTACTACTTTGATTTAGCACCTAAGTAAAAATAATATAATCATTCCAAGCTTTCGTCGTCTTAAAGTTAATCAAACGTTTTTAGGGCTAGGTATACGCATTTTTAATAAAATTCCGCAGTCTATACTTTGCCACAAAGCAGGCTTCAATTAGTTATAAAAAATATTTTATTAGTAAAGCCTATTTTACTCTGTCACTGAATATATGTCTGACAAAAATGCGTGGATAGAATGATTGCTGAATCTCGTGCAGTAATTAAGTATATGTAATCCCCCCGTAACCGTAATGAAAGACGTTTTGCGTCTAAAAATAACTTTTATATTTTAAATCTACACACAACATTATTTTGAAAGTAATAGTAATCATATTTCAATACTAGTTCGGAAAAAAATAATTTATCTATAAAATAATATATATTATACATTATAAGAAATTGTAGAAAGGCAAATAATACGCACGTTTATTGGACGAAGCGAGGAGGCAGCTGTATCATATTGCCAACTCCTCGTAAGCCAGAGGCGTTTACTGAAGTTAACTTCAGTTCATTATTTATAGGAGTGAACTCTTTATTTATTCCTGGCATTAAACTAATAATTTCAAGCTTCGTAAGAAGTCAGATTTAATCATTTTAATGTAAATTATCTTTCGCTTATAACATATCGTATTATTATTGAAATTCGGCTTTTGAAAATATCCTATATGCCAAGGATATGGGTTCATATCCCGGTTATATATTTTATAAAAATAAATATTAAATTTTTCTGTACTAAAATTCCCAGTTTAATTTTGAAAATTGGCAGCGTTTACAGTACCGTTCTTCGAAAAGCGCCAATGGTTCTGCATCTGATCTCTAACACGTCGTGTCAAATTTGTTGTTTCATCGGATCATGACGTTAAATATGTTATATATTACATAACATACATTAATAATTAGAATTAGAATCACAATCATTCTCACAATCACAAAAATAGTAATAAAAATATTAGGTCCTTACAAATGAAATTAGCGTCTTGTCGTACTGACCACTTTGATCTGAAATATCTCCTCTTTGGTTAAGAATTCCAAATTCAAATTTGAGTTTTGATAACAGTCATTTATTTGTTTTTTCCTCATTATTTTTTCTTTGGCGTCGCTTATTACCGCACAATAGAAAACATGAAATATCGGTATATTTACGAGTACGAGTTCTACCGTGGCACCAGTGCTACAGAAACAGCTCGAAGGATTAATGATGTGTACGGCGCTGGTGGCGCAAAAGAAAGCACGGTACGTTTTTGGTTTCAACGTTTTCGTTCTGGAAATTTCGACCTTCAGAACCAACCCCGTGGACGGCCGGAGACCAAAGTGGAAAATGAAGAATTAAAGGCTATTGTAAAAACGGATCCATCACAAAGCACTTCAGAGATAGCTGCAGGCTTCGGGGTAAGTGATAAAACTGTATTAATCCACTTGAAGCAAATCGGGAAAGTAAAAAAACTTGAACGATGGGTACCACATGAATTGAGTGAATCGAACTTGAAACACGCGTCGACTGCTCTGTTACTTAGCTCAACCGACACAATAATGAAGGGATTTTAAATCGAATCATTACTTGTGATGAAAAGTGGATACTGTACGATAATCGGAAGCGCTCGTCACAATGGCTAGCGCCAGTGGCGTTCACTACAGCTTTCTAAAATCTGGCCAAACGATTACGGCAGATATCTATTGTCAGCAACTGCAAACCACGAAGGAAGAACTAGCTGCTAAAAAACCGAGATTGGTCAATCAATCTAGGCCACTGCTGCTTTACGACAACGCAAGACCACACACTGCACAGACAACCACTAAGTTAGATGAGATACAACTGGAATGTCCGCGACATCCACACATATATGATGAGATTAAATGAAATAAAATAAAATTGATCATGTATGAGGCATTATAGTGCACAATTATATGCGCAAACACAGGTGCACATTCTATTCCATAACTCTCATAATCCGATGGGACGGCGACGATTGCCGTGTCCGATGACACGACCGGACAGAGTTCAGGCGCCGGCCCAATGGCTTTACGTGCTTTCCGATGCACGGAAGTGAACACTACCAACTTCCAGACTCCGGGCTGCTATTGATAATTTTCGACAGAAAAACCCAATAACTTTTTATTGGCTCGACCTGGAAATTGAATCCGGGACCAATTCCGGGACTGGTTACGGCCTTACATCAAGCCCCTAGACCAACAAGACAGTCAAATGTACGGTGAAAATGTTATGTGCTCGGGTCAATGTAACATTTTTATAATTTATTTACATAAATTGAAATTTTAGATTTAAATTAAGGACTTTTATAAGGCCGTGAGGCTCTAAGCGTAACTTTTGTAAATTTCATGCCAACTCGCTAAAGTAATTAGAATTTTTCCAACGACGCCATTGTACCACAAACTCTGCTCACGCAAACTTTTAATGTGACTTACATTCAAATGGTATTTTACAGTTTCTATTTGAAGCGTTTTCATTAATTATATAGTTACGATATATCATGCAATTTTAGCTGCATCAAAATAAATAAGAAAAGTAAATATCCCAGCTTGGCCAAGGCCTCCTGACCTCTTAAGAAGACAGCTAGTGCCTGACTTCACCGCTGCTCTAATACTGTTTGCGGAATAGACAAGACAGACATTTGTGTGTATAAACATGTCCTGGGTGTAATTATCTAAATAATTATGTATTTACAAAAGAAAAGTAGTATATGCATTATATTAGTTTCTGGTTTCCATAGTACGAGCACTGCTTAGTTTGGGATCTTAGTTAGACGGCTTTGTGAAAATAATGTCTCAGGATCTTATTATTATTATATTGTATCTATTTTTTATATCTCTCTTTTAACAGGGGTAACTTAACTATCACGCGGGCCATGACCAAGCGCGATAGGTTTATTAAATATTAAATTGACAATGGTGATGTGAGGAACTTTCGAATAAGACGTGTGGTGTTTAGTGTGACTGCTTTTTGTAAAAATGCGGGAGTGGACTTGGACATATGGAGAATATTGAGATTAGTCTTGAGTATTTTTGGGATAACGCCTGTACTGGTGAGAATGATTAGTAAAATTTTTACTGTATTTATTGACCATTACTTTTTCATTGTGTGTACTGAGTAGGTTGTGTATGTTACATATTGCAATATCGATTATAAAAACTATTTTGTTGTTTTTGTCTACCACTGTTATATCCGATCTATTATAATGTATGGTTTGGTTGGTGATGATCTTTCTATCCCAGTAAATTTTATAATAATTATTTTCTAGGACTTTACAGGGTTGGTATTTATAGTAGGCTACTTTTTTTGTTATGAATTTATATTGATGGGCTAAGTTTTAATGAACTATTGCTACTACTTGATGATGCCTGTACTTATAATCAGTTTGGACGATTGACTTGCAAGCACCGGTTATGTGTTGAATCGTTTCTGAACTGCTATGGCAACGTCTACATAAATCAGTCGGTAAATTAGCTGTGCGAATAATATGTTTCTGATAGTTACGGGTATCTATTACTTGATATTGTATGGCTATCATAAAAGCCACCATGCCACTTGTTCGACGCTTTCATGTCGACATTTGCTTGGCTCAAGTCGGCTCGATGTCTTTCATGCAATGACTTTTGTGACCACATACTATTTTTTTGTTCTTTACTAATTATTTGATCGCTTGATTATTTATTTGTAATATGTAGGTTAAGTGGAGTGGAGTGGAGAATCGTTTATCAATTTCAGTTATGTATTTATGGATTGCAGTACTTTCTGCCTTATCGTGAAAGAACTTTCTTGAAACTTGAAACCTCTACCTCCTCTGTCTCTGAGTCTCTGTGTACAACTTTTGGGGTGATGATTGTAATGTGTGGTCATATGTGTGTTTATTATTCTCCATTAATCACATATTTCACTATCAATTTAAGAATTAAATGATTTTAACCTTAATCAATTGTAATTCACTTTTTATACATAAAATGTTAAGCCGTAATTATGATACGTTTGTCTGACATATTTTATCGACAGCGTGACTTTAACTTATGCTGTAAGATGAGTTGTATTTTTTGCCGCTGACGCTATTATTGACAAGTGAAATATTATATATGTATATATATTGATGTTATCATGAGTGTATAATTATTCAACAAAAAGCAAATCCGTAACAGCCTGTGAATGTCTCACTGCTGGGCTAAAGGCCTCCTCTCCCTTTTGAGAAGAAGGTTTGGAGCTTATTCCACTAATCCAATGCGGGTTGGTGGAATACACATGTGGCAGAATCTCAGTAAAATTAGACACATGCAGGTTTCCTCACGATGTTTTCCTTCACCGTAAAGCACGAGATGAATTATAATCACAAATAAAGCACATGAAAATTCAGTGGTGCTTGCCCGGGTTTAAACCCACGATCATCGTTTAAGATTCACGCGGTCTTACCACTGGGCCATCTCGGCTTTTTACTGGGCCATCTCGGCTTTTTGCAAAAAGCAAATGACTTATATGAAATAAATTATATAATTTAAGAACACCAACAAATAAAAATGGAGTAAAATTTATCAAAATATAGTGTTTCTTTATTAACATCCAAATATTTTTCTTATTATAATAATATATGAAACTGAGTTTGTTTTTAAATTTGGTTTCTATTTTCCATTATTTATTCCTTTAGTAATATAGTTACTATATTATGCAAACAAGGAACAACTGCCTGCGTCTGGCACCCATATGAGAAAAAGTATAGACTTATAATGGAAAAGGTGGATGAGGTCTTCCTTAGATACCTGTTCAGAATTGGCTATGGATTTCCTTTCCTTTCCTCAAACAAATTTCTTCAGATGCTTAGGTTACAACTCCCTAAGCTTTTGTCCAAAATTCTGCACCATCCTAATTATGAAACATTGCACTTAGTCATAATTAATTTTATATATGTATATGTCGGCGCAAGAGTCGCGCCCTCTTTAAAACTCATTACGCATTTCATCGTAGATATGCGGCGCGGTTGCGGTTGTCGTGTCGCCAGTCTCGTGCAAACTAAGATAACCGTCCCGCTCCACAGTCTTAACGCTTCGCTAGGGTGTCTTCCTACATCCGCTTCACTCTCAATTCATATAGGTTCATACCTCGGCTAAATATTTTATAAAAATAAATATTAATTTTTTCTGTACTAAAATTCCCAGTTTAATTTTGGAAGTTGGCAGCGTTTACATTACCGTTCTTCGAAAAGCGCATAAAGCTAATGGTTCTGCATCTGATCTCTTAAACGTCGTGTCAAATTTGTTGTCCCATCGCATCATGACGTTAAATATGTTATATATAACATAAAATACATTAATAATTAGATTTATAATCACAATCACACTCACAATCACAAAAATAATAATAAAAATCTTAGGTCCTTACATATGAAATTAGCGTTTTGTCGTACTGACCACTTTGATCTGAAATATCTCCTCTATGGTTAAGAATTCCAAATTCAATTTTATAAATTCATTTAGCTGGTACATTTAAGATTTGAAAACAGTCATTCATTTGTTTTTTCCTCATTTGTTTTTTCTTTGGCGTCGTTTATTACCACACAATAGGAAACATGAAATATATTAATGATATATATTTACAATGAAATATATTAACAATATTTACGAGTACGAGTTCTACCGTGGCACCAGTGCTACAGAAACAGTTCGAAGTATTAATGATGTGTACGGCGTTGGTGTCGCAAATGAAAGTACGGTAAGTTTTTGGTTTCACGTTTTCGTTCTGGAAATTTCGACCTTTAGAACCATCCAACCGTGGACGGCCGGAGACCAAAGTGAAAAATGAAGAATTAAAGGATATTGTGGAAGCTGATCCATTACAAAGTGCTTCAGAGATAGCTGCAGGCTTCGGAGTAAGTGATAAAACTGTATTAATCCACTTGAAGCAAATCGGGAAAGTCAAAAAACTTGAACGATGGGTACCTCATGAATTGAGTTTATCGAACTTGCAAACATGCGTCGACTACTGTGTTACTAATGAAGGGATTTTTAATCGAATCATTACTTGTGATGAAAAGTGGATACTGTACGATAAGCGGAAGCGCTCGTCACAATGGCTAGCGCCAGTTTCGTTCACTACAGCTTTCTAAAATCTGGTCAAACGATTACGGCAGATATCAATTGTCAGCAACTGCAAACCACGAAGGAAGAAAAAGCTGCTAAACAACCGAGATTGGTCAATCGCTCTAGGCCACTGCTGCTTCACGACAACGCAAGACCACACACTGCAAAACAAACAACCACTAAGTTAGATGAGCTACAATTGGAATGTCTGCGACATCCACCTTCGCCCCGGACCTTGCTCCAACAGATTACCATTTTTTCCGGAATTTGGACAACTTCTTACAAGGGAAAAATACAACTCCGATGCGGCAGTCCAAACCGCCTTCAAAGAGTTTATTGATTCTCGCCCCCATGTTTTTTTTAGTAAAGGGATCAATGAACCTATGAGATAGCAAAAGTGCATAGATAACAACGGTGGATACTTTGATTTATTAAATATATTTTACAAAAAAAAATTGACTTTATATTCCTCCCGTACAAAACGCCAATTTCATATGTAAGGACCTAATATTTAAATATTAATGTTGATAAATTTCATGTTTATTTATGTTGTTTTATATTTATTTATTTATTTATTTTCAGCCTTTTGGCACCCACTTCTGGACGAAAGCCATAGAAAGCCGACCACCTCGATCTTGGGCAGCGCGCATCCATTCCCTATCTGCTACTTTTTTTAAATCGTCGGTCCACTTTGCCACAGGGCGTCCATCAATGTGCCTGGAGACATAACCATCCCACTTTCACTTCGGCGAGATAATTCTACGCGCGATGTCGGTAACTTTTCTTTGGCAAATGTAACCATGTCGGATTCTATCTGCCAGAAAAAAATTAAGTATCGCGCGTTCTATTGCTCGCTGAGCGACCTTAAATTTGTGGACCAGTCCTACGGTGAATGTCCACGTTTCGGGACCGTAAGTCATTATAGGTAGGTCGCACTGATTAAAGACTCTGGTCTTAAGCGACTGTTGAATCAACGATCCAAAAATATGAAACAACCTCCTGAATGCTGCCCAGCCCTAACATTTTCTTCTTTTAGCCTCCTTCTCTAAGCTGTGACGGCAGTTGTATAGTTTGGCCCAGGAGATGTATTCCTGCACAACTTCGAGTGGAGAGAAAAATCGCTCAGGCTCACTCTTTAGCATCTCTTCCAAATCCTGCAGAGTCTCCACCATAATGACAATGTCGTCGGCAAATCACAGATATGTGATGTGTTGGCGATTTATATTAATGCCGCGTCCGTTCCAATCGAGCTTCTTGAAGACGTCCTCCAATCCATTGGTAAAAAGTTTCGGTGAGATTACAGCGGGTTATAAGCCACCGAGTTATCGGGCAAGACGATTCATAACCCTCGAAAACAACAGCAGTAGTTTTTCAGCAGTAAAAATACTTAAGGTATTTTATACTTAAAGTATAATTACTAGTTCACCGAATGAATAATCTTCTATAAAAATTAGGGCAGTTAAATAGTTAAATTAAAGATTTTCTATTTTTAATGTAATAAAGCACGCTCGCATTCTTTCTCAATTTCGTTGCCTTTATACATGAAAATTATCAATATTTTTCTACTTCATTGTTTGTCTAATCAATTTTCCTCAAAAGTTAAAACTTTTTCCTTATTCAACATAATATACTATTTAAAATACATCAATAACTAGTTTATTATTTTAAATATTTTTGCTATTAATATACCAACAATTTTTAACATTAGCTTTATTTAAAAGCGATTTAATTTACTTTACCTCTGGGTAAAGCAGACACCGAATTAGATTAAATCTGTATACGTATATCAAAGTGAAAATGGTTGTGACGCTTAGTCGAAGTTATTTCTAGGAAATTAAAATGGTACAGTTAATATATCTAATATGTAGTTTGTTTATCCTGTATTCCTCGATACAAAATATGATAAGGTATAACATGATTATTTAAACATAAATATGTATATTGTATGTATATTTTAAACTTAGCCTAGTAAAAAACGCCTATCACATATGGCTTTCCTATTGACGTCTCAAATGGAATTTCCTAATATTTTTACTAAGTTTTAAAAGGGCTCAGACGAGCTACTGTCCCAACGTCAAATTGTAAGATATATTTGAAAAATTTCATAATAAAAACAAGTGTTCTATGACAAGATTAACTAATCAATTAGTATCGCGCCTTACGGTATCTCTGCCCAGTCAGCCTACATAGCGTTAGGTTTATATTATATAGTTTAAGTCTTTTATACATTTTTAAAATGTACATTTATATTTTTTAGATTTAAAAAAATAAACTCAATATTAATGAACAAACATACTTTGAAAATAATGCAAATAATAAAAACAAGCATATTCTGATAGCAGGTTCGTGGAAGTCCTTTTTTTTCACTGTTACGAATAAAACACTTCGTATTTGACAAATACCACAATTTCAAAACAGGAAAATTGAAACATATTTTTAAGAACTCTTTTATTAATTTTTTATTTGAAAATACTGGCTTAAATTAGGTTTCAATATTCTTTTATAATATAGCGCTTCCGAAGAATGATCTCCAAAGCCAAAAAGGTAAAGGCAAAAGTAATATATTTTGTAACAGTAAACAAAAGAAATTCTTTAGTAATTGTAAAAGTTTTATCATTTCCATAATATACTTTATTATTGTTGAATTTTTTAGCTATATTTGCTGGCATAGATAAGTCTCTCTATAAATAATTAAATACTCCTAGTTAGAAGCATTCATCCCATTATATTATATGTTACAATAACGTTTTGGTCTAGTTTTATCTCAATGCTTATTATTATTGTATAAGGTTGCATATATTTTATAAATTTATATATTATAATTCTTTTTTTACTAAATACACAATGAAACTTTTGTTTTTAGTTTAGAGTTTAGTTAGTTTATAGTTTTTATTCTAGCCTTCATAATTACACTATTTAAAATTTATTCCTAACCAGCGATTATTAGCAACATACCTCGCTTGTTGTAAATATGTTTTTACTATTATTTTTTATAAATAATTTAAAAAACAACTATGTGCCCTGTCATGTCATTTTATTCCTATTTTATCAAAGTCCTTCCAGCCTTAGCTAGTTTAAATAAACATCGAAATATTTATGAAATATTGATTATTCATCAACAGATTTGGCAGCTGACGTCAAACCACTTATTGAACTATTTTGGTGAGTTGGTATCCCGTTACTACACATAAGGATTGTTGAGGCGCTATGTTTTGATGATATTCATCAAGGCTCAACTGTAAAATTATGAAATTACAATTATAAAAATTCAAATTAATGTAACATTCTATCCGATTAAAGATTTATAAACGTGTAAAATTAAACGTACATTTTTTCCTCCTTTATTTAACTCTGTTTATGCTAGCTTTAGTTGTATGTGGCCGTATTGATTTCACACGTACGGAGTAAATGTAATTGGAATGACAATACAATCATTTTCATCGATCGAATCTAATAATGGAGTTAGTAGATGGATAGTGGCTTGTCGCTACTAATATAATATATAATTTATATTACTATCACTGGATTTCAATGAGAAAGTGCATCATCACCTTCTACAATAAAACAAAAACAGAGATTGAATTTAAATTACATTCATAAAAAAATAACTTCTTCTAGAACAATATGTTTCAACGTTTTCGTTCTGGAAATTTCGACCCTCAGAACCAACCCCGTGGACGGCCGGAGACCAAAGTGGAAAATGAAGAATTAAAGACTATTGTGACTTGACTCATTCGATAACATGTGTTAAAGTTTCCTATTCTCAGATAAATAAAATTGCAACTTTAATATATATTGTATTAAGTATTTTATGCAAAGAAGATATTCTAATAAAAAGTTTTAACTTAGGCAACTCTATTTAAATGAAAATGGTTCGGCGTGCAACAAACGAGACGATCTTTAGTTGCTTTGCTTTGAAACCGTTTGTAATTCTTTAGAAAATCAGTAACAATTACAAAAAAATAACTATATAAGTAGCTTTGTGCAAGCTCGTCTGGGTAGGTACCACCCACGCATCAGATATATATATATATTTTTTATGTTAGAGGGGGCAAACAAGCAGGAGGCTCACCTGATGGAAAGTGACCGCCATGGACACCTGCAACACGCGAAGGCTTGCAGGTGCGTTGCCGGTCTTTAAGAAATCTACCGCAAAACAGCGTACTTGGTATTGTTGTGATCCGGTTTGAAGTGTAATTGAGCCAGTGTAATTACAGGCACAAGGGACATAACATCATAGTTCTCAAAGTTGGTGGCGCATTGGTGATATAAGCGATGGTTCATATTTCTTACAATGCCTACGTCTATGGGCTTAGGTGACCATCCCAGTAGCTCATGTGCTACCTTTTCTATAAAATAAAAAGTATATAAAAGTATAAGTATAAAATAAAAAAGACAGTGTAACGGTAACTTTAGTTTCGTCGAGACACAGCTTTGAAGGCGAAAAAAAACATAATCTTTTTTTGGTCATATTTGTAATTTAATCAATAAATATATAAACTATTTGAATAATTAATTACCTATAGGCATAACTAAAATACTTCTAGGGACTTACTTATAAACGTTGCTCAGCGACGGCAAAGTTAAACATTGATTTTGCTAACATTCGAAAGAAAAAGATACAGCGTTATTTGACTCCTATTCCGCTTACAATTATAGCATATATACGTAAATCTTAGCCAAAATTAAAAGTTTTTATATATCTTAATTTTTTTTAAGTTAATTCATTATTTCTTTGAAGTAAAATATCATGAGCATGTCGCTCATGTCAAATGAAATTATCCCAAATGTTTGTATACACCAAGTCACGCTTTAGCAGCGTAGATTTATGAGCTCTAGACATTCTCCTTTAAAGGAAAGAAAGCCTTTGTCTAAAGTTTATAGTCTTGCTTACTATGGTTTCAATATTTCCTATGACTAAGCTAAGTCGTTGTTGGTTAACATAGCCTTACAATTCTTTGAGAAACTTGTGCTTTTAATTAATTTAAACAAGGCGCATCGAGTTAGTTTATTCTACATACCTTTTAATTGGCAGTGACGGTAAATAAAACGGTTATTTTTATTTCAAATATAAACACTTAAATTGCAATTTGTTTTAAAAAGTATAAATAGATAGTTTGTGACAAATAAAGAAACAAAAGTTATTTATAAAGTATATTTTTACAACCATAAAAATTATCATTATGATTTACTTATTGACAATAAATTATTTAGAAGATAGATTCATATAATTTTGTTATTTTTATACAAAAATATCGTTATTTTTATAATAGTCATTGGCGTTCGCTTTACAGGCACTCGAGACGAAAATTTGCACTCCTACTTTGTTAACAAGCTAAAAATATTCCAAAAAGTGTTTAACATATGACGCTAGACGCTTGATAATTGGGCTTTGCGCAAGACGGTCTGGGCAAGTGCCACCCACTCATCACATATTATACCGCTAAACAGAAATACTTAATATTGTTGCGTTCCGATTGTAAGGGTGAGTAAGCCAATGTAACTCCAGTCACAAGAGACATAATATCTTAGTTTCTAAGGTTGGTAGTGCATTGGTGATGTAGGACTGGTTAATACTTCTTAGTATTGCTGTGTTCCGGTTGAGAGTATGAGTCAGCAAGTGTAACTACAGCTACAAGCCACATAACATTTTGGTTGCCATCGTTAGTGGTGCATTTATGATGTATTATGATGGACTGGTAATTTTTAACGGTGTTAATTTATCTTCCAGGTGACCTAGGTGACAAGTTTCAGGTAGCTAGACCATCTGCCCATATTATAAAAACATTTGGTATATCGCCTAAAAATACCCGTCCTGAAACTATGAATTATTATAATTTAATGATATAAATTGTAGTAGGTGTCGCGTGAGTCCGAAGTAAAATAAATAAACAAAACTTTAAATGTTAATATGTGGTACTAAACCCTTGGACCTGTAGTTAAACTGGTTCACTCACCGTTTAAACCGAAACCAAAACGACGAAAAACGACGTAAATTTGCTCAAGAAACTGAGAAAAAAAAGATGTAAGAATAGCCACATAAAAATCTTAACTTTATTGTATGCAAAAATAACCTTAAATTTCATGATTGTTTTTCTAAGTGACTATGATACTTATAACATCATATTTATAACCTCTTAGAATAATACTGAAACGATTTTATAAAAAAGTGAGAAGAAAATCTTGACGGTAACTTATGTCGTATGGAATAAATCTTATATAAATGGACCTTAAACTAACCATACCGAGGAAGTTATTTATATACGTCGCGTCTGGCAACACTTTTGACCTGAAAGTTGAGCAATATTTTTTGTTTGACAAATGGCTACGGAAACGGGAGTTTGCAAAGTTCAACCTCCATTACCTAACACCGCGTACTACTCGATTATTCCTACCACGCTCATTTTAAGGTGCTCACCAAAATCAAATATGGCGGCTCAATTACAACATAATTTATGACTACAAACGTTATGAAAATTAATGTTGAAAAATAAAATCTAAAATAACTCACACATATAATAAAATAAAATAATTTTAAAACGTAACATACTTATAACGTATTATAAAATTTTATTCATATGTCTCTTTATCTTTATTACTTAAGCTTTCAATGTACAATAAGATAAATTGTATGTCATGTTGGCTCCCAAATAAAACAATAAATATATTATATATAATAAAACAAAGAATATATTGTATACTCTTTACAATTCGTCTTATTATCATCTCATTTCTAAAATTTAAATAAGCAATAAGAATGTCTTTTCAAAATAGATTATTATGAAGAGAAAATTTTCAAGTGTTCATTTTCTCAGAGTCATCTAATGAACAACTTCTATGTATGATATACCTGCTTCCGGCCGCGGCTTTATTCGCATGTGAGTGGGAGAAACAGGTATTAGGCTATATCTATATCATTTTCTGTACCGCAGACAACTTGAATGCAAAATTTTATAATTATCGGTTGAGTGGTTAAGGCGTGAAAATGTAACAAACAAACAAACTCGAAAATCGTCAAAAAAATCAAAACTTAAACGGCTGCAGTTAAATGTTTTGAGAAGACTAGCAATGTCCTTTTTAAGTTATTACTAATATTCTTATTTACCTCATCGGTTAAGCGAACAGCTAGTGTTAGGAGTGATGACGACACCAACCCAACCCACCCAACTGGTTAGGTCATTAAGTAAAAAAAATGGAAAAAATAAATGTTTCTCTCCGATTGCTACGTGTTATTTGGAATAAGTATTCACACACAGTTAACGTATACCACGTTTATTTCTTACTATAAATTTCCTGTTTTGTTGTCATTGCGGAGACATTTTTCAAGGCTTTTAGAGAAAAATATTATTTTGAAGTTAATCGTTTAAATAAGCCAGTTATAAATATATAGAAATTTATTTAAAGCTGAGTAAATAATTGATTACTATCAGATTTAACTAAATATAGTACATAGAACCGGTAACGAAAATAACTAACCATATAGTCAAATCAAAAAGTAAATGAGCCTCTTGCATAGTTACATGAAACAGATGCATCATAATAATATAGGTTAAGTGAGCAAAACACAAAAATGACAACATCTTCGTTTCCAAGTTTGGTGGCGCATTTGCGATGTAAGGAACGGTTAATACTTCTTACATCGCCAATGTCTATGGGTGATCACTAAACATCACATGGCCCATTTTCCCGTCTGCCTACCTATAATATAAAAATAATAATAAAGATAATACATAATAATAATTAATTATTGAGATACTTCTTAGAATTTTTAAATGTATATTGTCTACTTCGAAGCTTTTGTTTTAGGTTATAGATATAATATAGCTATTTTTTTAGGTATGAATAGTTTAAAATATTTTTTTACTCTTATCGATATAACAGGTCACAATGGCTGTATTCTGGTAAAAAGTCATAGAAACGCGCGATTGAACGTAACGTACGTAAAAAAAAATATTTAAAATACATAACTGAAATATTTTGTTTATTCAAAGAAAATAAATTTAAAAACTAAAACATGACAACGGAGAAAATTTCGGTTTGAAAAAAACGAAACGAGAAATGTTGTGTAACATTCTTAAATTTCAATTAATTTCAAAAATAAACGAACACTTTTATAATGTTCCATTGGTTATTTGTTCACTAATTTATTAATTACCATTAATTTATTATCAAATAATAAGCATTGCTATGTTTTTAATAAATATTTCACGTTTCACATTTTACTCATAGCACGTGAGGGACCCCAGGTCCTCCTCCCTTCAGGCTATCAGAGCTATGTATGATACCCTCTAATCGCCTTCACCGCTATGATCCTCTGCGGCCTCGTGACTAACTATATTCCTATATATATATATATATATATATATATATATATATATATATATATATATATATATATATATATATATATATATATATATATATATATATATAAATTCACATCTACGATCTCGCCTTACCCCTCTTCTCGCTTTGCATGCGGCAGTGATAGGAAGCGTTCCAGCAAGCGTCCAGGATGAATCAGACACGCGAGGCGATCTCATGCGTCCAAGGCTCGAGAGCAAGCCATATATTTATATATTAAGTTTCCGGTATCGGAGCTGTAGAGCCAGGACAACTTGTCTCCCACTGAACCATGACAGTGTCACAAAAAGAGGCTACGGGTTTTCTCTCTGACTATCATCACTAATTTATCTAAAATATGATACTGGCATACTTTATGTTTATTATATTTTTATTACAAGGTTTCATTCGCTATTTGTATTAACTAAAGGTTATAATTTGTCGGAGCCATGCAAATTTGTTAAAACAACCATATAAATAAACAATAAACACCGTTGGGGCCTGTTTGAATTAAATCCGAAATTCTAAGTAATATTAATAATACTGGTCTATACTAATAACTATACTGTTTTAAATCCGTTCATTTACAATAGCATATTCAAGTACTATTATCGAGCCAGTTTATATGCAAATTTTAGTTAAGTAAATTCTAAAATTACCAGTTACTAGGCCACTCATAATTATTAGGATTTTAAATGTAATTTAGCATTTATGAGGTGAAAATTGACACAACATCACAGATAATTATGTTAACAACAAATACTTTTTTTACAAATATGTCATTTATAATTTTATTAAACATTATTATCACTGCCTATTTTATACTCTGTAAACCTTTACAAGTAACAAGTGCCAAACAACTATTATACAAAAGTTCAACTTAATCGGATGAACGATACGCGAACACTTAAAATACAAACTAAAACAAGCATTAATATTTATATATAAAGTTATATAGTCCGTTATAAATAATAAAAGAAAAGTTCAAATTTAAACAATTACATAAAATTATCTTATCTCCTGACACCACATAAGAACTTCCACGTGAAAGATCAAACTTCCCCTTACTCGAATTCATTCGAATCAATTGTAACTTCCGAGTCAGCGAACTGGGAAATGCAGGTCTTGTGATCCGTTCGGTCTCACGAACTCTGTTTGACAGGAATCTACTCCAAAGTATCTAACAAATGATTCAGCATTGTTGAAATCAATCTGAATAATGTTAAGTAAATATGTAAAAAAAAATCTAGAAGTAATTGAAATGTAACAATACAATGTTTTTAAGTTCTGATGCAATTTATGTAACTAATAATAATAAAAAAAATGTAATATAACTATTACTGTACTGTAATTAAAGTTTAAGTGTACATTAAAATAGTTTCAGCATTTATTTGTAAAATTTCTACTTTATTTACTTATTATCTATCAATGTATTTCAGAGGAAGCGTTAGGCTATTTATCTACGTCTTCTTTATTTTACAATGTAAAATAAAACTGTAAAATTTTTAAATAATGTCGCACGTCTAAAAATCCGATGAGGAAATTGGAGAGATAATTTAACCTTCTAGCTTCGTCGGCGTCGAGAATGAGATGATAACAAGACATTTAGTATTCTAGACACGGGCGGTCGATCCACCTGCTTTTCATATCACGACTATTGTCGACCCAGAGGATTCGAGTGCGCCTCTCAACCGGAATGACAATTCCCGTCTATGGAAATCAATTGAGAAGGACAGCAAAGCATCTCTGCATTGCTGTTCAAATTTTATTAATCGTTTCCGTCGCAACGGCCTGCCTCCGGTTTTGAAATTCCCTGAATTGCTCGTTAGCTTACACTAAAGATATTTCCTCGCTATACAATACGTTGATACTGGATCGATGAATATCAATGTGAATAAAAATTTGAATTAAATCATTTTCAAATAAGTCTAGATAGAGTCAAGAATAAAATAAATAAAATGGCACGGCAACAGGCGTTGAGATACCAAAACTATTTCTTTTGATATTTCCCTGTAATAATACCTGTGAAAGTTTCATTACAAAAGGTGTTTAAGTTTTTACATGAAAAGGAAAAAAACAATAATTACCCCTTCATACAATATTAGTATGATAATACTCTCTAGATAAAATTAAGCAAAGCCGCAATTTAAATTACTTGAGAGATTATTATAATAGGTAAATTTAACTTGTGGTCTTCATTTTCAAGGCAGCTTATAATTTGCTGTGAAAGGGATTGAAACAAAATTATCTCACCGGCAGTTTCCAATTAGTACTAATTTGACTGAACATTGAACGCTTATTGGCAATAGGCGTATTGCAATATATTGGATTAAAATCATCTGCGTTTATTTTTTCAGTTATCTTCTACATATATATAAGACGCAGAGCCCAAACTACAAAGGTTAAAGACTTGAAATTTTAATAGTTGATACATTTTATAATGAAAACAATAAGGGATGAAATGTTGTATGGAAATCCGTTATTTTCAAAGTATAAGCATGAAATTTTATGTACAAGCTTCTGGTTACAAATAAATATATATGCATTTCAGAGTTGTTAAAAATCTATCCCCAAGAGGATGAAATAGGGGTTGAAAGTTTGTATGGGGAGTCCGTCATTTTTGAAGTAAGAAGAATGATTTTTTATATACAAGCTTCTAGATAGAAATAAAGAAATACGTATTTCAAGGTTTTTAAAAATCTAACCCCCAGGAGGGTAAATTACGGGTTGAAAGTTTGTATATGGAGTCCACCACCACCACTGAATTTTCATGTGCTTAATTTGTGATTATAATTCATCTCGTGCTTTACGGTGAAGGAAAACATCGTGAGGAAATCTGCATGTGTCTAATTTCACTGAAATTCTGCCACATGTGTATTCCACCAACCCGCATTGGAGCAGCGTGGTGGAATAAGCTCCAAACCTTCTCCTCAAAAAGGGAGAGGAAGCCTTTAGCCCAGCAGTGGGACATTCACAGGCTGTTACGGATATGGAGTTCGTTATTTTTTAAGTAAGAAGAATAAAATTTTTGAGCAAAAATAAATGCATACGTATGTGGACTTTTTATTGTTGTTGCGAACGGTTAGAATGTTTGTTTGGACATATTCGCTAAAAAACTTCATATACATACTTCTGGGTGCAAATAATAAAATGCCTGCATAAGTTATAGAATTTATTTAGTTTGTATTAGATTGCTTAGTTTTAACTTTATAGTTTTATTAGATTTGAAGAGTTATATATTTTTTACATTACTTGCTGCTTTGCAACTATATGTAGCATGTTCACGTGTAAGTCATGCCAATGATATCGTTGTCCTAGCAAATGGAACTACACCTATATAAAGAAAACATTACAATAATTCAGTAAATCCATTTTCTTTAAATACTAGAATAACTCTCATATTATGAAAACGAACGGTTGTGTGTGTGTGTTGTGACTACTTGGTTCTTCTTCACGCTTTATCACATCTGTAGAAATAAATAAAATCAAAATTTCTATGAGTAATTCAAAATCACAGCCTCTTTTAAAGTTAATATGGCTATTTGCGAGGCACCAAAATGAAAACAACACTCATAACGTAAATACGAAAGTTCGTGTATGTTTAGATTATTTAATACTTCCTCAAGCTTTATCACAGCTAAAATATGACATAATCAACATATTTTGGCGTTTTTATCCCATTTAACTGTATTTTTTATTATATCGCGGGCGAAGCCGCGGTTCAACCGATAGTTATCATTATATAAAGTGATTTGAATTATTTCTTAGTTGCGGGTTGATTTAAAATAATTGATGAATACATTGTAAATTTCACAATGATCCAAATAACAGAGAGACCCTAGAAATTTTATTTTTTTCTTTAAGTAGGAAGTATTAAATTTTTATTATTTTGTTTAAATTATTTATCTGTTTAAAATAACAGTACAATATTTAACCTAATGATGACTAAACAACTAAGGTTTATATGTGTGCCATCAATAGTCTACACTACAAATTTATACATTTAAATACTATTTCTATACTACAGATCTAAATACGTACATACACACTTAAAGTAAATCTAAAAAATATTGCTTTAGTTTATGCCTAATATATATTTTTTTTTGAAATATTATAACATAGATCTGAAGGTATTTTGTTAATTAGTCTGGGAACAATATACTCGGTAGTCCGCTCGCCATACATATTTTTTGCACGCTGAGTGTGAATCCGATTCGCAGAAATGCCACGAGTGCTTACAGGATACTTATGAATAATATGATACTTATGATAATACTTGTGAATTGTGAATGTACTGGTAAAACTTTACAGTGTTTAAAGAGACCGTTTTCATTGTCATAAAACTGGTTTTTTACGTTAGGTGATACTAATATTGTATGAATTTTAACTTGTAATTTATAAATAGTATCAAGATACGTCTTGTGGGTACGACCATAACTACTAAGACCATATTGTATATAAGAGTCGGCCAGTGCGTAATAAAGCATAATCTAAACTTTGAATTTTTAAGGATTCCGATTCGATTTTTAAGGATTGCGATATTCGCAAGAAATTGCCTTAGTTTATCGCCAATCCTTTCAATGTGATGGCTCCAGTTAAACTTGTCATCGATGACTAATCCAAGGTATGTTTGTTTTTTGACAATATCTATAGACGAACAGTTACAGTTTATCGCACTTATAGCATGTAAGCAGGCATGGTCGTGGGTTACTAGTTTTTGTACGGGGATTTGACTTTTATATGGAGATTTAATAACCAACAGCTTAGTTTTCTTTGCGTTTAGTACTAGTCCGGCATCATGACACCACCTTGTTAGAGCATCTAGATCGGATTGAAGATGTATATACGCAGTTTGTGGATTTCTATCGGCAATTACTAGATAGGTGTCATCGGCGAACTGATAGCATGTGCAATAAGTAATGCAGTTGCTTATGTCATTAACATAGGATAAGAAGTGTAGAGGGCCTAATACGGATCCCTAGCTGTTCCCTCACTTACAGAAATGGGATCACTGCATATGTTATTGATTTTTACAATGAACGTTCGGTTTTCGAGATAATTAGCGCACCATATCAATAATGGGCCACGCACTCCACAGTCATCCAATCTCTCAATAATTTGATTATGCATCAATATGTCAAAGGCACGTGAAAAATCGATAAATAAAGCAAGAACATATTTTTTTCTTTTTTAAATAACATACTTGTGTCCAGAGGCTTACGCGAAACATTGGGGTCTATTAGTTTAATCTTACATTTAGGGATTATGTCTTTAACCGCTTTATCAAAACTAAGAGCAAAATTGTCAGCAATATTTTTAGTAGAAATTCCTTGCGCATTAAACGCTCTAAGTATGGCCTGGTCAATCGACAGTGTCACTCTTCCTAACATTTTATTAACAATTTGGTATAGTTAACTCATAATATTACAAAAATGTATGGTTTATATTTCAATAGTAATGCAATCTGCTTTCTTAGATAAATAAACTAATTCTTTTTTATACTAACCGATCTTTATTAACTTGTATTCTCTTTTTCCTTGACCTTAATTATATATAAAACAAATTGTCTCATGTACCCAAAAATAATTTTCGACAATTAATCGCTTTATCAATGGAATATATATTTAATTTAATTCTTCTCAACTTAGACATGAGACTTAAAACTTTCGAAAAAAAATGTAAGTAAAGCTTATTTGAATGTTAACTCGAGATTATATTTCTTGCTTTTATATTTTATAAACAGTCATTTTGAATGTAGTTTTCAATGTAAACTTAAACTTAAATTGAAGAAATAACTAATGTCACCTCTCAATATTCTAACCTTTAGAATGTTTTTTGTGCCGAGAACGGCCATCGCAGTGGTTTTAGTGGGTAAGAATCCCACATATCTCAGTTCCACCCCTCCATGGGAGCTGCGTACCTTTCTGATGTTTTATATCCATACCTTACATAGATTACTTACACAGATTTACTGGTGGTAGGGCTTTGTGCAAGCTCATCTGGGTAGGTACCACTCACTTATCAGATATATATATATATATATATATATATATATATATATATATATATATATATTTATGTTAGAGAGGGCAAACAAGCAGGAGGCTCACCTGATGGAAAGTGACCGCCCATGGACACCTGCAACACGCGAAGGCTTGCAGGTGCGTTGCCGGCCTTTAAAAAATTCTACTGCAAAACAGCAGTATTTGGTATTGTTGTGTTCCGGTTTGAAGGGTGAGTGAGCCAGTGCAATTACAGGCAAAAGGGACATAACATCTTAGTTCCCAAGGTTGGTGGCGCATTGGCGATGTAAGCGATGGTTAACATTTGTCTATGTGCGTTGGTGACCACTTATCCATATGGCCCATATGCTCGTTCCTAAATATGCAATAAAAAAAATAGTACAACAAATTATTATCATTAAGAATTGCACGCTTCTGAACATATAATTACTTACATATAACTGGCTGCATTTTTTTCATTTCATAAAAATGCATATAATATCAATTATATACCAACCATACTTTCGTCTAAACCCTATGCTAGAAAGAATTATGATTTCAATGAGTCAATTGGATGAAATAGAAGACTCGTGCACACATATGTGCATTTCAGATTCCGATAATTTCCACAATTAAATTATTACTGGTTTTATAAGTTAAGCCGAGATGGCCCAGTGGTAAGACCGCGTGAATCTTAACCGATGATCGTGGGTTCAAACCCGGGCAAGCACCACTGAATTTTCATGTGCTTAATTTGTGATTATAATTCATCTCGTGCTTTACGGTGAAGGAAAACATCGTGAGGAAACCTGCATGTGTCTAATTTCACTGAAATTCTGCCACATGTGAATTCCACCAACCCGCATTGGAGCAGCGTGGTGGAATAAGCTCCAAACCTTCTCCTCAAAAAGAGGAGAGGAGGCCTATAGCCCAGCAGTGGGACTTACACAGGCTGTTACATTATAAGTTAAAATTAAAATAAAGAACACGCTAAAGAAGCGATTGTATTATATTTAAAAATAGTAACAATTGTATTCATGCTATCAACGTGTCTCGGAGTTGTTACTTAGGACAGCGTGTGCGGTCTAGCGGAAACGGTGGCGCAAGAAATCTATCAAAAGAATTTTACTTAAATAAAACATAGAAAACGACGAGGGCGACGCCTTCACTATCTCACCTTGACACGACACGGCCTTGACTTGGGAGAAAACGCTTTGTCTCATCCCTGCAAGTTTATTAAAATGAAGTTGAAATCCAAACACATGAAACACTATAACGGATCTTAGTTCATTATAATGTTAACAAATTATATTTTATGTTCCCTAAAGGAGCACGATAACGACCATAGAATCTTTGAATTATGTCCTAAATCCTCTATCTTCTCCAATATCCAATTACATGATCTTATACCCAATAACATACGTGATAAGATAATGGCTTCATACGAAATAGTGTGCAAAGTTTTAAAGGGGAAATTTATTATCATTTAATATTAGAAGGCATTTATTATAAATACATAAGTGTCTAAATAGGTAACATGGTCAAACAGTTGTTTGGAATAGCTTCATACGACTATTATTTGGTTTTATTTTTTATTCAGTAAGCCCATCTCGTATCTCATTGACGACACTAGAATATCAAAGATGACTCATAACACCACACACTTCGAACTCTTGTAGCATTGCAAATATTATGGTACTTGTGCTCTCGACTTTTATGCAAATTTTATTAAGTAATATTAGGCTAACTCAGCCTGAGTTAGTCTAATTTATATAAAAAGGAATACTACAATGAATAATCAGATCCATCCATTATAATAATACATCTCACATTAAATTACTACAATAATTTTCGTTGTTTTTTATTTGTGTACACAATTAAAAAGCAATCAGAACAGAACAGAAAATCAAAAGTTAATATTATAGAAATTACAAACGGTATTTGTTCGCTTTGCAGCTACACGAACCAATACTATAGAAAATTTTAAAAAGCTTTCCTTTATACTTTTTAATTTTTGATATATTCGAGTATTTTATTTTTTGACATTAACGATATTAACGGTTATTTTTCTTCTGCATATTTTTCTTATTTTAACGATAAAAATAATTACTCAAACTATCATATTTACTATAAAATACTTTGATATGACTTAATTAGGATATAAGCCGCAGTATACATTCTCTAAATCGTTTCCGCCCGACTGTGAGTGGGGCAAGAGTTAGGAACCCTATGCCCCTGACAACGTGTATGCAAAATTTGATGATGATCGGTTGTGTAGTTCAGATGCGAAAGCGTAAAGAAATAAACAAACTCAAAGCGATTTTGATTTGATTTAGGATTTAAGTCATTATAAATATTATGTTATAAGAAACTCATTCACAATCAAACGATGACTAAATAAAAATCCAGTAATAAATGTATAGTATATGTACATATGTACAATTCTTGAATATTTTTGTATCAGAAATATAACAACGGTATTCGTAACACTATATTTTGCTATATGATGCGATACATAACAGTGTAGATATTTTTTGAATTCATAAATTATATTTTATTGTATAAGGTTAAACATTATTCATTATAACGAAATATATGTCCCGCGGGACAAGTTAACCTGTAATGCCTTATTATTTAGATCAGCT
Organism: Nymphalis urticae; assembly: GCA_905147175.2. Taxonomy (NCBI): domain Eukaryota; kingdom Metazoa; phylum Arthropoda; class Insecta; order Lepidoptera; family Nymphalidae; genus Nymphalis; species Nymphalis urticae. The sequence goes on from LR989991.1 coordinate 5,260,573, forward strand.
TGATAATTAAAATATATATTAATGTTAGAGAGTAAAACAAACAATTATAATTTAAAGATGATTTTCGATATGATATAAGATTTAAACAAGAGAAAATAAAATATTAAAATAAGCAACATTCAATTCCAGTATTCGCTTTGTATTTCTAATTAGCTCTTACAATAGATATACTTATAATATCTTATTACAATAGATATAATTTAAATTAAGAAGGTTATATTAGATATATAACAATGTAAATGAGAAAAATACCAGAATCTATAACAACAAAGAGTGATTTATCTTTATCAATGATTTAGGTCACTCGCTCCGTCGTGACCGTCATTTTCAATTTACCCTGACATTAAAGACAACGCAGTGTGGTATTGGCAATACTATATAAGCTGCAAGAAATAAGCAACATGCATCATTTGGCAACAAGCCTACAGCAACCAGGAGAGCAGGAACATGAAAGGAATTGTTGTATTTGGTTTATTGGTGGTAGCAGCGACAGTGAACGCTAAAAATGTTCGCCACAGGAGAGAAGCTGATCTTGAAGAAGCAGCATCACATCTTTGGGAAAAAGGATCTGGGGGTGAACACCATGGGAGTCATCATACCGAAATAGGTGGATCTGACGAGAAAGGCTATAAGGGCTATCACACCCAAGACTCCGGCAAAAAAGGTCACACCCTTCATGAGGGAAACAAAGGGTATTTCGGAGAAAGTGGAGGCCATAAAAAAAACCATCACCACGACGATGGGTACTTTGACGAACATCATAGTGGAGAAAAGGGGGAAAAAGGACACAGCTTCGAAGAAAAGGGGCATTTTCATAAAGGACATTCCACCAAGGGTCACCATGGAATTCATAAATTAGACGAGTTCAAGAAAGACAAACACTTCCATGATAAACATGGTGAATCAGGTTTTGATGAAGGCTACGGTGGCTATCACCAGGAAGGTGGTTACAAAAAGGGAGGTGACTTCCATAAAGGGCACAGTGTAGGCGATTTCTATGAAAAAGGATATGGAGAAAAAGGACATCACGAAAAAGGAGGTCACCACCATGAAGAAAAAGGTCATAAAGATGAAGGTGGCAACGACGAATACTGGGGGCAGCATGCAGAACACGGTAGCAAAGGATCTCATGAGGACCACAAAGGTTGGGGCTGGAAGGGACATTAATATTTAATATCAATAGATATTCCGTGATACAGACGATTAAAAGAATATTTTTGTTATTGTTGATTATTTTGTGATATGTAAATAAATAAATATTTTGCTAATTTATTAATATTGTAAAATTGTTTTTCTTTTACACTTTCTATCAACGCATACGACCTCTTGCAAATATCGATAAAACAATTGAAGTTGGTTTCAATAGAAGAAAAGAAATGTCTGTCATTAAATTCTTACTATCCGAAACATGAATATAAACATTTCCCACAATATTTTAATATTCCTTAGTACGACAAGTTTATTCAAATTCAATCTACAAAATAAATATTTAAGTAATTGAGTTAACCTACTCCTGACTCCCAGCAAAATATAACGAGTAAAAAAATATATATTTTAAAAATAAATTGTATAATTTTGACATAGGTTGTAGAGAAATGACATACTCTTTGATATATAAATATCACGCTTCATATTGATTGAGAGAAAAGTTCAGTAGATTATAATTATACGTGAAAACTAAATTTGATGCTAAAATCATTCCAAAAACGAAAATCCGAAACCTAGTTGCTATTATGTAAAAAAAAATTGGTAATCTTTGTAGTTGCGTTTATTTAATAACAGCCTGTGAATGTTTCCACTGCTGGACTAAAGCCTCCTCTCCTTTTTTGAGGAGAAGGTTTGTGAGCTTATTCCACCAAGCTGCTCTAATGCGGGTTCGTGGAATACACAAGTGACAGAATTTCAGTGAAATTAATTCCTTACGACGATTTCCGACAAGTACGAGATGAATTATATCACAAATTTAACACATGAAAATTCTGTGGTGCTTGTCCGGCGTTGAACCCACGATCATCGGTTAAGATTCACGCGTTTCTACTGGGTTTCGACTGGGCCATGTCGGCTGCGTTCATTTGATTAATAATTACTTTAAAAAATATATATATCCCAGAGAATTACATTTTTGCAATTTTTTAAATTCTTGAAGTTAAAAAAAAAGTGAATAGTTTAGATCGAAATTAAGCTAATATTTCTACAAGTAATGGAAATTAAAATAATATAAAATTAGAATACATCAAATTCAATTTGAAATACTGTTTGGGAAGAAAACAATTAAATTAATGTGTGTGTAATAGAGCGTAGCGGAGATAAGGGATAAGCTCGGGAGGGATTATTGAATTTAAAATTTGTATTTGATAAAAGCTAAGAATAAGTAATTTTCAAAAATAAATTAATTTCGAAAATTATACTCCTTAAAATTGAAAATGATAAAATATGTCAATTTATAGTATTTTATATATCAACGCGAAAAGTATGTAGAGTACCATGGCGACGGTTCCTAGTTTTTTATTTTAATCGTTTCAAAGTCAAACTCATAACACTGATAAAAAACGAATTTACATGAAAAGAATTAATATTCATTCATATCAAACTTTTATTCGATGAAGTTAATATATGCTTGAAGTATTTAAACATCAAATCAATCAATCAACAGCCAATTATTTTGTCCACTGCTGAACATAGGCCTCTCCCAAGGTGCGCCAAAGCTCCCTGTCCTCCGCCTTCCGCATCCAGTCGGTGCTCGCCACCTTCTTAAGGTCATCGGTCCACCTGGCTGGAGGGCGCCCTACGCTGCGTTTGCCGATCCGCGGTCTCCACTCTAAGACTCGTCTGCTCCAACGGCCATCGGTCCTACGACATACGTGACCAGCCCACTGCCACTTCAGCCTACTAATTTTGCAATCTATGTCGGTGACTCCGGTTCTTTTCCGGATAATCTCATTTCTGATCTTATCCTTCAAAGATACTCCGAGCGTAGCTCGCTCCATAGCACGCTGAGTGACTTTGAATTTGTGGACTAGTCCCGCAGTTAGTGTCCACGTTTCGGCACCGTATGTCATGGCAGGTAAGACGCATTGATTGAAGACTTTCGTCTTCAAACATTGCGGTATAGACGACGTGAGGACTTGACGAAGGTTGCCAAATGCTGCCCATCCCAAGCGAATTCTTCGATCGGCTTCCTTCTCGAAGCTGTTCCTACCGACTTGTATAACCTGTCCTAGGTAGGTATATTCCCTAACAACTTCGAGAGGTTTCCCTTCGACGTATATCGGTCCCGGCACAACATGCCTATTGAACATGACCTTGGTCTTGTCCAAGTTCATACCGATATATATGAGATACATTTTAAACATACATACACACAATCCACAGCTCGGCTCTGATGTATTAGATAGATTCGTACGTATGTTACGGTAAAAGGCTGTATAATGTTAAATATCAATTTTTCCTAGAATTTAAAGATAATCTTAGGATTTACCAACGTTTGTCGATAAATGTAAGGATTTTAAAAGTCAAATTGTTGAGATTTGTTTCTAACACAATCTATGGAAAAACAAACTATCTAATTATAAGTCAAAGAATAATATAATTTCAATTTAAGCTGAACAAGAACGTAACTTTCATAACCCAGAACGCGTAATCTCTTCTACAAATTTAACTTACTTTTTTACTTAAGGTTCCTTGTTCGTTAATATTATAAGCTGAGAGTTATTTTAACCCGATTTCTTTAGTGTTACCGTCGATGGCTCGGAATCCACGGGTTCGTAATTGGCACTCTGTCCACTCAAGTCCTAAAACGTATCGTTGACGTGCCTAACTTAAAAAAATCCTGAGTCGATTACAACAATCACGTATTGAGATATAACAGCTCTATTCTACTATGCCGGAAACCACGCGACAAATTTTAGACAACATTAATCTAATAAAAATAAATTAATTGAGAATCTTTTGAAAATCACTTCGATGGGGTTTTACTTTGTAGTAGGGCTTTATGCAAGTCCGTCTGTGCAGGTATCACCCACTCATATATTCTACCGCAAAACAGCAATACTTAGCACTGTTGTGTTTCGGTATGAAGGGTGATTGAGCTAGTCTTAGTTCCCAAGGTAATTGGCGCATTGGTGATGTAAGGGGTGGTTAATATTTTTTACAATGCCAAAGTCTGTAGGTGTCACATCTGTCTCAGTCTGCCTATCTAATACAATAACAAAATTAAATAAAGTTATATAACAGTAACAAGAAGATATGTGTTGAAATTAATACGTTCTGGAAAAATTACTAAGCTATAACAAAATTGCAAACAAAATAGGTTTGTGCAAGACCCATTACAAACTCCAATTCACTATATTATGTACCAAAACCTGATTGTCAATCTTATTAATAAATATACAACATTATTATCAAATGTATATCTGCGTAACCTGGAACTAGAAATCTTTAGTATCGTTCATTATATTTGCAACCTTGACACTAAAGAAAACGATAAATTTCTTAACCGCGGTTGTTAACTAGTATAAAATATCAGTGTAACTGAAGCAGGTATCATTCAACAACTGCAATTTGTCTAATCAACCATGAGGAGTCTGCTGGTGTTGTGTGGGCTAGTGGCTCTTGTAGCCGCGATCTCCGCCAGGGAGATCCGGGAAAAGCGAGAAGCCGATCTCGAGGTTGCTGCCTCCGGTCATCACTGGGACAAGGGTGGTGGCCATGAACATCATGGACATCATCATCATGAGCATGGTGACCACGACCATAAAGGACATAAGGGACACCACGAACACCACCACGGTAAGCATGGCCACCACCATCATGAAGGGCATAAGGGTCATCATGGTGAGCACGGTGGTCACAAGAAGCACCACCACCATGACGAAGGCTACCATCATCACCACGAGCATGGAGAAAAAGGAGAACATGGTCATGGTCACGAGGAGCACGGTCACTTCCATAAAGGCCACGACACTAAAGGACACCATGGCATTGAAAAACATGATGAATTCAAAAAGGATAAACACTTCCACGACCATCACGGAGAAAAAGGTCATCATTCCCACCACGGTGGTCATCATCATGAGGGCGGATACAAAAAGGGAGGACACTTCCACAAAGGACACAAACACGGTGGCCACCACGAACACGAACACGGCAAGAAAGGTCATCATGAAAAGGGAGGACACCACCACCACCATAAAGGACACCACGGCGAAGGTGGCCACCATGAGCATTGGGATCACCACCACGACCATGGCAAAAAAGGAGGCCATGAGGAACATAAGCACTGGGGACACAAATCTGGTCACTAAAATGTACAAATTACCAAAAAAATTGTTAATTGTTGACTTAATACATGTATATTTTTTTGTTATGTTTTTACTACTTAAAATAAAATTGTTCTGTACCTAGACTAAACTTATTTACTAAATTCTTAACTAAAGGACAAAAACAACAACAACAACAACGTTCTATTGGCAAGATTCTAAGTTTTTAATGACGATTAGACGCCATTCAATAGAGAGCTTTCATATTTATATACAGTTATGAAGTTCCTCTCCTTCTGATGATAAATTTAATACACTGTATTCTTATTATATCAAAGATAGTGGTTTTAAATTAATAAATATAAATATTTTTAGTACATACTATTTTTTAGAATATTTTTTTATTAACTAAAACGTGATAGACGGATGAGTATATCTTAAGACTAAAATGGAAGCCAAGTTCGGTAACACATTAACTTACAATCATATAACCAAACGGTATTTGCGATTCTTCTGAAATACTAAATTTGATGTTTTTTTTTTATTTTAACGCTTGTTGTACAAACAAAAGTTCCCAATTTCCATTATGTCAACAAGTCAAAAATCTTTCTATTGTAGGTTAAATTTTTTTTTTAATTTAAATTTTGGTAAATTGACTCAGATTTATGCTAAAACTACCGAACCCAGACAATTGAATTATTTATAACATTTTGGCACATTATATTTTTTGAGATTTTATGTGATATATTTCAGCGTAATGTATATGAAGGAAAGAAATATTCTGTAAAATAATATTGTCGTTTTCTCTTTGAATTTAGAAGCAATTCATTTAGACGTGTAATTAAATTAGAAAGAACGGAAAAAATATCGTTTGGCTTGTAATAAAATATACTCTTAAACAAGGATTTCCATACAACATTAACTGTAATTAGAGTTCTAAAGCAGATCTTTTGAAATAAGCAGTTTTGTTAATCACGTGGGATATTATTAATACCTACTCAGGGTAAATGCATCATTATAAAATTTATACATCTGTCTGTCTGCATACATAAAAAACGTAAAAGGACTACAATATGGCTCAGTTGCATTGCTATTGTTTCAAAATGAAAGCTCATATCCCATTTACAAAACAAAAATCGCATAAAATATAGACTTCACGCTCGCAGGCATTATCCTAATTGCTTTTGCCTATTTACAAAAATTAAGACAATCTAACAACTAAAGAAAACACGCGAACAAAACTGCGGAGTGTTTTTTTGTTTACTAAGTATATTTCTAGATTTGGCACTCGCAAACGGACAGGCTAGTACAATGCGTAATCATAAGCATATCAAATGTAATAGTCGCCGTTGACAGTAGTATTCGTAACCAAAGTCCACACAAACGATGTCATGATCACTGAATTTCGTATGTTACTAAATTATTCTTTTGGAAATCCAGTCTCTATTCTGTTTCGTCATTACAAATGTTCCGTCTCTGTGGAAATAACTGACGTTGTTTTACGGGTAGTAAACTGTATTCTGTATCCGTCAAACGTCTTAACAACATACGCTGCGGGCATGCGGCAATTAAGATATTCTCTTTATACACTCTCCTGCCATGATTGAGGTGCGCAACTGGACACGGCGCACCATATAATTGCGGAATGTGCTAAGCTGGCGGCGATAATCGGCGGAGATCTCTCGCTGCCGAGTATGATTAACGCCATGTAAGAGGTACTAGTTGGGAATGATCTCCTTCTGCAAGAGTTTCATGTCCCAGAAGGAGGCCGCGGAGCGACAGCGCGAGGAAAATACCTCCGCTGATTCGTTCCGCTGAAGAAGACTGGAGAGGAGGCGTCGGCGCTATGTGCTCCTTCTCCACCGGTAAATACCGCCGGGGCTATGGGGAAATGGAGGCCGGCATAGGCGGGCCGACCGTCGGAGCGTTACGGTAGCATGCTCAAGCGATCCCGTAGCACCCCCCGATCAGACGGAGAGGAGACCTTGTTAGTGGGTATTCCGACGCCTTGAGTGCCGGTGAGCCCCACATACTGTACTTCACGTGTGGGAAAGGCGTAAACGCGTTTTTCCAGAGAAAAAAAAAGAAAGTGGCTATATAAGGCCGCAGATCCCGTGGGTTCAAACCTCAGTTCGGGACACTAAAAAGTTATTACTATTATAATTACCACGTAAATCACCGACTGATTTGAATCTGCCGATCTGCGATTTGCCGTCCTATATGGCTTATGAAGGAATAAAGAGCACTCTCATACTTCTCTCATCATCATGCTTGAGCCCACAATTGTGCACTATGCGCAATTGGCTAATCAATCTCGAGATACTTATTTCGTGTATCTCGGAAGTTCACTAAATAATAATACTTATGATTTACATTTACTTAATTATTTAATAAGTATTAGGCTAAGGCCTTCTCTCTGAAGAGAAGAAAGTAAGGGCACTGCTTAAGTCATATAATATACACACAATGCGCAAGTATCGTGATTATTTTGAAATAATTAATAATAAAATGAATACTTTTATTGATAAAATATACATATTACAAAAATTATATTTGATTATATAAGAGCTAAAAAATAAATTTCATTCATAATGTAGCAATACATTTTTCCTTGGACATACTAAAATGAACGAAAATGCAATTTCACAAATAAACGTTACTTACTAGTAGTTTGACCAAAAGTCCAACCAGTATATTATGTATTAGCCGATCCAATCCCTCCGCTATTTTTATAATCTTTTAATTTTCTTTAATCTTTTTAAGCAAACTACAATAATTTATATTTTGGTTATAGTAAACTTAGTGGCTGTTTCTATAATAATAATTTTAAACTCGAAATGGACCAATCAAAGCCACAGCTAATATGTACCAGCTAAAAACGACTTTATACTTTTATTCAAAGATCTACTTTACCACAGCGCATTTCCACGTATTTCTATCAAATAAAATGCTGTATATCTAGTGCGATTTTTTTCCTTATTCGATAGCGTTGAGGTTAAGTGCAATTATATGGAATACCGATTATTTTCAATAGAAGGTGTTGTTTTCAATCCATACAAGTTGCAGTTAACGTCAACGGTATTGAATACATTAAAAAAACTCTCACTCGGCTCACAGATAATAATTCATTATGCAGTTTGAATGACATTTACAGTTTTATTTAAAATTTTGATGATTACTACTTGTACTTATCATCTGTAAATAATCTTGTTAAATTAAATGTTTATAGGCATAGAAATCACGGAAATACTGTAAATAACTATACTTGTTTGAAACAGTGCAAAGTCAATTAAATAAAAAAGTTGTATGATGAATAATCAATTTATTTAAGTTTTATTTCAATCGTAAATTCGAAAGATAGGTGCAGAGGGCAGATAATTGATCGTTATTTATTTAACTCTGCAAATTGACGTAAACAAAAATTCTATCTTTAATATAATAAGTATATTGCTACCCAATGCCACCATTTGCTTGCCCTTGTTCCATATAATTAAGCTCAGTGCAGTGTTTAAAAAAAATAGCAGATTTTTACTTGGAATGAAATGCTTTTGCATTTGCTGCATAGAAATATTTTTTATTATTTTGTAAATTAAATATTGAAAAACAAAATACCGAATATTTCAAAACATTCCAAATAATCAATTCTAAGTAGGTATAATAAAATATATTTATTAAGCATAACAATAATGCCAATTAAAGATCTGACCTTGACAGTACTATAGATGCAAACTCTTGCCGTCCATTGCAATCGTTGCCTAACGCAGGTGCTGAGAAAATTGATTGCCAGTATTTATAAAACGTTGGCGATAATAATTTCCATAAACAAACAGACAGCAGCAAAGGAAACAATAACGATGAAGGGGGTTCTCTTACTAGGCTGTTTTGCAGCGCTTGTTTTTCTTACAAGTGCACGTACCCTTGAGGAAAACGATAAAGCTGATCTTGAATCTGCAGCGACCCATCATCATGAAAAAGGTGGTGGTAAGGAACATCATGCCCATCATCACCATGAACATGGCGAAAAGGGCCACAAGGGCTACAAGGGCCACCACCATCATGAACATGGCAAAAAAGGACATCATGACCATGGTGGTCATAAAGAACATCACGAAGAACACGGAGGCCATAAGAAACACCATCACCATGAGGACGGTCATCACCACAAACACCACCACGGCGAAAAGGGTGAGAAAGGACACGGATTTGAAGAAAAAGGACATTATCACAAAGGGCACTCCACTAAAGGACATCATGGTGTCCATAAAGTAGATGAGTTCAAGAAGGACAAACATTTCCACCACAAACATGGAGAATCAGGCTTCGAAGAAGGGCACGGTGGCCATCATCATGAACATGGTCACAAGAAAGGTGGCCACTTCCACAAGGGACACGAACACCATGGCCATCACGAGCACGAACACGGCAAAAAGGGTCATCATGAAAAGGGCGGCCACCATCACGACCACAAGGGCCATCACGATGAAGGCGGCCACCATGAACACCACCATCACCACAGCGGATTCGGCAAGAAAGGAGGTCATGAAGATCACAAGCACTGGGGTTTCAAGAAAGGCCATTAAACTTGACCTTTTAGCTGTACAGAACTGTACACTGTAACTGTACTGTAACTGAACAGTATTCGTTAAAGATATTTTTATACATTGTTGTATTTGTCTACATTTCTAAGAAAGCACTTGTAAATAAAACACTTAAATTTCCTATTTTATTTTTTATTTTAAAACAAATTGGTTACTTTTTCCTATTAATAACATTTAAAAGGTTCTAATCATCATGATTTATGTGTTTTTATAGCTCTAATGTCCCACCATATGTATCGAATAATGCTTACGGTTTTTTATTACCGCAAAACCCCTTAAAATAAAAATAAAAAAAGCTTCAATGTACCGCTACAACTTGAATTTAATCAAAAACATCCTAAAGGGAAAGTTATACTACATTACGTACATACTCGAACTTTGTAATTGTTTTAATTTAATTCCAATGCTTCGCCCGCATATGACAAAAAAAAGGTATTAGTAGTGGGGGTGTTGCTCTATGTCCTTTTCTGTATCCCTGGCAACGGTTGAGCCAACAACAGGTAGAACATAGTTCATAAGTCATCGGACTGTGACGTCATCGAAACACGTAGATGTTTACGATTGTTTAAATTAGAGTAATGTAAATTAATAAATTAATGTAGCTTAAATACTAGCTAGGACGTTGGTTTAAGTGTCATTATAAAGAGGCTGCGTAACACTAAGAAAAACGAAAGCTAACAATTTAAAAAATATTAAGATCACGTCTGAAGTGAGTTTTTCATTTAAATTATAAAAGAAGTAACAGAAGAATGTTTGCGTCTAAAAAGGTTTATTTGAGAAGAAGGACCACCACGCGGCTCCAATGCGGCTAGGTGGATGAATTCGTGCCGAGCACGAAGTAAATTATAAAAATAAATTAATCACACGAAAACCCGGCAAGCGGTTTTGAACTCGCATAACATCAGTTTTCTAACCACGAGGCTATCTCATGGCCTGGTTGGCATGGCATGTGTTGGGTGCAATACAATCTAGTTACGATAGTAACAATATGGTTTAATGATTCCGACTCGTTCAAAGTGAACGTTCGTCAAAATTGCAATACACAATAACCATTGTTAAATCTGCAAATTAATTCTATTCTTTAGTTGAATAGTTTAGTTTTTCGATATGCCAAATTAGCTTATTATCACTATTGCTATCTAAATGTATTAAACTTAGTTTTACCAATGAATACAAAAATATAAACTAATTAATAGTTTTATAAACTATTTTCTCACTCACTACCGTAGTAGTAGCTCCGCTCGTGGCTCTCCTCAGGGCGAGTGGTCAAGCCTTAGCTTTAAACTCTCCTTGTTCCGTCTCCGCCGAGCGAAATTTCCCGATCCACTGGTCCTCCTGAACCATGACTATCTGTTATTGGAACCGTAACCGTAACAGCCTGTGAATGTCCCACTGCTGGGCTAAAGGCCTCCTCTCCTCTTTTTGAGGAGAAGGTTTGGAGCTTTTGAGGAGAAGGTTTGGAAACACTAGACATTTATAATATAATATGTACCGACGAGAATGGCAGTATTAAAGATAATAACGTCAATTCTTCGTGATTAGATATTACTTAAACTCTATTAACTACACGTTAATTTATCATATTTGTTGATTTCATTTAATATCTACATAATATAATAAAAATATATAGCACATTATTACAATACATTTGGTCTCGTTTGTACGGTTTTTTTTTTGCTTGGTAGAATAAGCTCCAAACCTTCTCCTCAAAAAAAGGAGAGGAGGCCTTTAGCCCAGCAGTGTTAAGTGGCTGTTACGGGATTACGGGATTGTACGGTTAATATACTAATATGAAATAGTTAAATGTTTGTTTAACAAAGTTTCTTAATTTGCTACAATGTTCACCGTCTACTTTCCTGTAGAAATATTAACAAGCATAATACATTTTAACTTACGCCTTCTAAATCGTTTAACATTTATACTTAAACACGCTTTGCCGTTTGAGTACTTCAGGAACTGTTAGTTCCATTTTTACAGCACGAAAACTTATTCGTATCGTTCAATCCATTCCACTGCTACCTTTTATTTATTTATTTCGAAATAATAAATATGTGAGGAAGTTGCTTTCACTTTATAATAATTACGTATTAAATAACGTTTGAAAATAATTATATCTTCATTATTTTCGGCCTAGTATTATGGTCGTATGTATATGGTATGGTTAGGCGGTCGATAAATCGAAAACGAAACAAATATCCAGCACGGCAGCCATTTATTATGTCCCTCCATATTAACAACTTTCTTTGCCGCCCTTTCTAAAAAACCATGTTGCCAACATAATTATATTGTGCACTATAATATCTCCTGCGTAGTTGGCTAATCTCTCTTGAGATTGGCCGCCGTGGCCGAAATCGGTCTGGAGGACATTATTTATTATTATTATTCTTATTAAAAAGACAAGCACTAGTTAACAGAAAAATATTAAGTCATACTTATTTATAAATTATAACAAAATCAATGAAATATGAGAAAACAAAATAACATAAATTAAATATGTTATTCTATTAATATGAAATATTTATCAATCGTTTTAATCACTAATTGCAGATAGTTAGATAGGTTTGTTACACTAGCTCTCATTCGCCAAGTGACTAATGTGCGATAAAAAAATTCTTAAAAAAAAAGGTTAAGGTTATTAAGAAAAAATCTCTTTGTACTTTAAATCTCTACATAGGTTTCCCTTATACAATAATATAAAAGTACAATAATAATATATTTTATGTAAAGCGCTTAAAACGCAAAATGTTGTTTTGTGCAGGCCCGTCCGGGTAGTTACCACTCATCAGATATATTTGCCGCTAAACAGCAATACTTAGTGTTGTTGCGTTCCGGTTTGAAGGTTGAGTGAGCCAGTGTAACTACGGGCACAAGGGACATAACATCTCAGTTCCCAAGGTTGGTGGCGCATTGGCAATGTAAGGAATGGTTATAAATTCTTACATTGCCAATGTCTATGGGTGGTGTGAGTTTACATCTTTTTTATGGCAGTATAAAAAATGAATACGAAATTTTATTAAACATTTTTGCGCTAAAAATAAACTGAAAATTTTGTTTGTATATTCCGATTCATATAACAAACGGGTATAAAACCTTTAACTATACGAATATTTTCATAATCATAATTAAATCGATTTTTCCCAAAAAAGCAAATACGGTTCCTTAAAAATATTACTGCATTTATTAAATATGTGTTGCGATTAAAAAATTAAAATAATCTCAATATCTATGAATTCGTTACATCTAGTCTCTCCTTCAGATCCTCGTTCATGACATCGATTCTGTGAACAAGTTTTCTTTTGTAGACAAACTTTGAAGTCGTTAAGAGTTTTGGTTCAATTTTTGAATACGTATGTATACATAACGGTATACTAATAATACTGATTCCTGAATATACCAGACGTATTCTCACAATCCTAATATATTTATTTAACGTTGCATTAACAACATATTGTCTCAAAAGAGTGTGCAATATTATTCTCACAACGCCAACGTTCATAGAAAGCTCAGGAAATTGAATTTATAAATAAAAATAAAATATTATAAAAAAAAAAAAATTAACCATTATTATTGTAAGGCCAGTTTAGTTTGTCCCGAGTTACGAAACAGTAAATTGTAATTGTGAAAGGTACATTCCATGTACTACAACATTTAAAAAACACAGTCCGTTAATGTCGTAGGATACTGTGAATCTATCTTATTTTTATTTTATTTTGTATTTGTTAAACCAGCAACATGTGCATAAACAACTTAAAAAATAATATTAGTAATTTCCGTTTGAAGAAATTACTATAATAAAATCCCTATGTATCCCTTCAATTAATAATAAGCTTGTGTTAGACGTGGGGATGAGAAAAGCCTAAGGGGTTAGGATCGAACTAGGCGGTCCACAAACCATTGCGCTATTGACGCTTTTTAACTAGCTGCCTGCTATATTCCACAATACTATAATTAAGCACATGACAACTAGTCCGGATATACCCGCTATTCACGGTTATTATGCCATGTCAGCTTTTTATATTATATTTAAAATATATGAAAAAAATATTTTTTACGCAACAAATCAACAAACTCACTTTCTTATTTATAATGTTAATAATTAGGAATTAAGACTTGAGTTTTCTTTTCTTTCTCAAGTTTTAGAATATAAAATACGTCTGGAACATACTTAACGATTATGTAATTAGCAAATATATCCCTTGGCTTTAAATCACATTAGCTTCAAAAGACGAAGGATTTAATGCGACACTAGATGAAGTCATAAATCTAGTGTGAGGTGAGTGACATCGCTAAGCCTCAAACTCCCTCATTAATTAGTTCAAAGCTTTATAAGCGGATTATATCCTACCAATATGTGAACGTGATAAAAAAACATTTTGCGAGAAAGGATACATTTACTATGATTTTGATATAATTTATCAATTTTTTAGTGTAGTTTAGGTTTAAATTAATTTTAAACCTATTTGGGTTTTTGACCACACATAAACAATATTGATATATTCCAATTGCTATTTTAAATATATTATAAATTAGACCGGTATGACAAATATTTTTCTTTAATTTGTTTGTTTGTGCATTTTTCTTTCGCTATTTTCAACTTCGTAGACAATTTGTTACTAGTCCACTCATACCACGGTAAAACAACATATTTGATGATTAACGGCACTGCTTTAGCACACATTTAGAAACTGCTACAATTTCGTAACCATTATCTGTGGTCGTTCTCACCCCACTGAAAATAAAACAAGTTCCAGAACTGAACATTAGAAATTACTTTATAGACCTAGTTTAAGGTCTTTAATAAGCAACATGATTTGAAAAAGTTGTTAAAATCGATACAAAAGAAGGTTTAATATTATATAGTTCCATTTATTTGGGGTTGGTGCAGTATTGCTTTAATACTTACGTATAATAATTATATAAATGAGCCGGTGATACCGATTTCATTTATTTACTTATTACTGAAACCCTGATGACCTTTTTGCCAATTAAATAAAAAAAAACAATCGAGGTAAGATTTGGTTTGTCGGCAAAAATATCATTCAATCAATATAAAATATAATACATTACGTTGCAAGAATCGATCATTTATAATTCACAAAATATTGTTAAAAATGATTTAAATAGTATATTATAATGATTTTAATAGTATATATAGTGTATATTGATATTTTAAAGTAACTAAGATAAATATTTTGTTCCAAATGTTTTCAGAGGTTGGTTGATGTAATTAATTTTTGCTCAATCTGATCTTAACAATACAAGAACTAATTTAATGCAATAAACTTACAATATTACAATTAAAAATAAAACAATTTGTCGTCGAAACGAGACGAATTTAATTCGGGTTGGAAAACTTTCAAATTATTCATAGTTTTAATTAGATTTGCGCAATGTTTTTTTTTTGTCAAGGCTTGATAGGACAAGAATTATACAAATTGTACAAGGACTGTTTTGAAGAACTCTTCTTTAATGTTAATAAATAAATAAGCTTCATTAAATCCATTACAGATTTACAATTAGAAATACAAATACACTAAAAAATAATAATTTGGAACGTCATTTGACATCATTAAATCAATATATATATATATATATATATATATATATATATATATATATATATATTGATATATATATATCTATATATATATATTTTATGTAATGAACCCCCTTTCGGGTAAAAGGTCCAAAGATTTAATGTAAATGAACATAATGACAAAAAGTAAAATAATATCAGTAAAATAATATCAAATTATTTTTTTACCTATTTATTTTTAAATACTTAATATTAATGTAACATTTATTCCTAACAAACGTACAAAAACATGAACTTTCGATATGGTTCCAATTTCTTAATAAACTGACTATTAATAATAAATAAATAGCTGGCCATACAATGGACAAGTAAATTCATTAAACAAGTCAATTGAAGCAAATTTAAGTATAACTTTCTGAAAATTTCGTAATATTTAATGACCTTTTTTATAACCATGTTTCTTGTGATGTTCATGTCCTCCCTTCTTGGCATGATCGTGGTGATGATGATGGTGTTCATCGTGACCAGCGGAACTCTTGTGCCCTTTGTGATCATGATGATGCCCACCCTTTTCGTGATGGCCCTTTTCACCGTGTTCATGTTCATGATGCCCGCCATGATGATGGCCTTTCTTAAAATGACCGCCTTTTTTATGCCCATGTTCTTCGTGAAAACCTCCATGTTTCTCTTCGTGACCGGAATCTCCGTCCTCATCAAAGAAGTGTTTATCTTTCTTAAACTCATCAAGTTTGTGTATTTCGTGGTGTCCCTTGGTCGAATGTCCTTTATTATAATGTCCTTTTTCTTCGTACTTATGCCCTTTTTCTCCCTTAGCCCCTTTATGATGCTCGTCATAATGACCGTCCTCGTGATGATGTTCTTTTTTGTGACCACCATGGTCATCATATTCGCCTTTGTGTTGTTCCTTATCATGGTGACCCTTTTTTCCTTCTTCGTGATGATGATGACCTTTATACCCTTTATGGCCTTTTTCACCATGTTCATCATGGTGATGTGCATGATGTTCTTTTCCTCCGCCTTTTTTAAAGTCATGATTTTTACTTTGTGCCTTTTTATGTTCCGTCGCCGCGTCTGCTTGATCGGCTAAATCTTCCTTCTCCCGAAGTTGCCCATTTTTTTCCGAAGGAATCCGACGCGCTTGTGCTACCACAACTATAGCAATTATACCTAACAAAAATACAAGCCTCATGCTTAGATTTTATTGAGAGGGCCTAGTAGAGTTCACTTATTATTTAAAATTGGCGATATTATTGATAGCGCAGCAGTTTTATATAAAGAGTTGTGTAACCCTTGTCAAATGACGCGTCGCGAGACAATCTCAATGGCTTTTGTTGCAAGAATGCTAACCAATTCCTTGTGACTAGTTTGTATACGACAAATGAATATTTATCATTTTCAAATATTGTTTTTGTGAGATCATTCAAAGTTAATAAAATTATAACATTTTTAATATTTTCGATCTTTATTAATTAATGTCTAGAATCGAAACCCTGTTTGTCGAGATTTTAAACGAAAAATTGCTTTAAATTAGATTACATATTTGTAGATCAGTTGATGTTACATAATATAATATTCATATTAATAAAATATTTACTTTTTCATTAGAATGGCAAATCCAAGTTGCCGTAAAGCTGGTTTTAAAACGTATTAACGTATCATTGTGGAATATACGGTCGAATTTCATTTCATCCATAGCGTTATTATAAATACAATAATCTTATTGCCAGTGTAGGTATAAGCAAGTAAATTATTTATATATTTTTTCCATATGATGGCACTAAAAAGTAATATTATTTATTATAACATCTTACTAGGAATTAGGATTATGTTCAATGCAACATATATTTTAACATATAAAAATTCGTAACATAGGCGTAGACCTGTGTACTCGTAGCGATGTTATATGTTTAATATAAATATTTACCTCTAGCCTGTTGAGCTTTTGAGGTTACTTAGTTAGTTGGTGAACAAAAATATTCAAATACTTTTCATTAGTATTGTTAACTTATTAAACTTCTTTCGTAAGTTAAATGCAATTTAACAACAAAATTTATAACCATTAGTCCGATTTTGATGAAAATTTAATTTTTCAATTCAATTTAATTGATTTGTACGCCAGTAAAGTTTCTTGGTCAAAAAAGAAGAATTTTGCTTTTTTTGTTTGTCTTTTTTTTATAGAAAAGGAAGGCGGACGAGCATACGGGCCACCTGATGGTAAGTGGTCACCAAACGCCCTTAGACATTGCGTTTACATCGCTAATGCGCCACCAACCTTGGGACCTAAGATTTGATGTCCCTTGTGCCTGTAATTACACTGGCTCACTTACCCTTCAATCCGGAACACAACAATACCAAGTACTGCTGTTTTGCGGTAGAATATCTGATGAGTGGGTGGTACCTAACCAGACGAGCTTGCAAGAAGCCATACCACCAGTAAGTTCTTCTATATATAAACCTTTTTGTAGACCATTATTCTACCCATGCGAAGCAGAGACATGTGGCTAGTTTAATTAATAAAAGGACACTGTAACGCCACGCCACATGACAAGCCAAGGCAAGCCAACCAAGCCAAGCCAAAGCCACTGTACTGACCTCACACCTGACTGTCATGTGGGAATAATTAGATACCCGATCCACTCTTTTCCGAACGTCATTCGCTAGTTTATTCAGGAGAGATCGTTGCCCATGACAAACCGAATAACGAGAGTGTCGTGCGAAAATAACAGAAGTATTATTGAAAAATTATTAACAAATAACAGATTGGATATAGCATAGTAGTTGTTATTGCCTCCCGTTTCAACATGCAACAACCGTTTCGTAAACGTGTATACGAAAAATGATGTTTTTATTTTATAACATAATAATTTCAATATTTTATTTGACACAAACATGTAAAAAACAATCTAAATCAACAACCAAATTAAGGCACCAAATGAAATTAAATTTAATTAAGCAAAGTAATGTAAATTAAACGTTTAAATATGCATTTTAGAATTATTATTTTACAATATCAAATAATTCTAATTCTGAAAATGAGTAAAGAAACCGAAACCGAGATATGATGAAGATTCCACCGAGATAAACCTATGAGAAAGTCAATAGTTACTCTACTTTTAAATTATACGGATTATTGTAGAATACTATATTTTATTGGTTTAATATACCTTGCCTAGTATTATAGCTTTTTAAACTTTGTTCTAATAAACTTGCAAATATACAAACTATATAAGAAGAAATTTGGCTTACGACTAATTTATAACTATATATTTATTTTGAATCGCTAGAAAATAGAATGTTAAGAAAGTTGGAAACATAGTGGTGGCTCTCTAGATTCTAGTTAATTTTATCGAAGGATTAATGGAGTACATAATGTCTCCGACTGCATCTAACATTTCTTAATAATAATTAAAGTTTGTTTGAGTATTTTAATATATATTTTTAAAATGTATATATATATATGTTTAACTTTACACTTAGTTCCTTCTCCTCAAAAATAGGAGAGAAGGTTTTTAGCCCAGCAGTGGGACATTTGCAGGTTGTTACGGTTACACTTAGTAATTTAATCGCAAGAATTTTATTCGTGTAGCTCGTTGACAATATTAATTGAAAAACCTTAATTGTTTTTAATTTTTTTGGTTTAAATAGTACGTTAGAAGTTTTAAAAACAATATACTATTTAATTATAAGTGTCAATATTTTGCAATTGACTTTTCAAGAACTGCGCTTTACTTTACCTGATACCCTTATAATAACATACTCGCGTACCTATTTATATCCACTCAATATAATTAAAAAAATAAAGTAACCAGTATTTTCCAACTGCTGAGTTAAGACCTTCTTTCCTCATTATTCCACAACGTGCGGATTTGTAGATACATTTTTGGTAGATTTTCATTCGACACATGCACGTTCCCTTAATGTCCGAACGCGAGATTAAATTTTAAACACGCTTACAATTAAAGCATGCTATTTTTACATAATTATTATCATATTAAATAAATATAAGACAAAACAAAACCTTCCTAAAACAAGCTTTCATGTATGCTTATAACATATAAAATTAAGAGAAATAGATTATATTGTGAGCACTAAATGTTTATTCAATATTTCAGATCAAAATGGTAGATGCAACTGGTTTTAAATTTACCCACTCCTACGAAACGGGAAATAAAAGAAAACATAAAACATCAATGCATGTTTTTTTATTTTCTTCAATAAATTGGTAGATATGCTAACTATATCATATATCTGATGATATAATTTTTTACTATTTCAAGCGTATGTATGTAATGAGCGGAAATTATTGTGATACTTGAAGTATAATGAAAGTAGCTTATTGAAAGCTTGAACGTATTTGTGATTCTCTTAAGAAATGTTATTAATTTTAAATTTAATTTAAGTATTTTCAATAGGAAACGGCCGATCGCGAAATCTTGCCAAGGCTGATAAGTGGGCCGATCTCGGGCACTGGTCTAGTTTCTCAATATTTTGATTTACAGATCTCCGTCGGAAAATGGTGCAAGTGAACCGCGGTCAATAGTTTTATGTAACTTTATGTTGAAATGGAACGAGTATTGAAATTGTTTAGTTTTGATTTATTGTTGCAAAAACTATTCAGTTTTTTACAGTGTTAGTATCTATTACCAATTTAATATAAAATTATCATTTAAACAGAACATAAAGTAAAATATAAAAATTTATTAACAACAAAACATCACAGTCAACAAAATAAATTGCAATAACACTTAACAAAAGGCTTAACTAAACAAACCTAGTTAATGGCTTCACTGTTTTTTTACAAAAAGCAGTAAATTGCGTGTCGAGGTTATTATTTGTGTCCCTTCTTGTAACCCCAGTGCTTGTGGTCCTCATGGCCACCCTTCTTTCCATGATCATGATGATGATGATGATGCTCATGGTGGCCACCTTCATCGTGGTGATCCTTGTGATCATGATGATGTCCTCCCTTCTCGTGGTGGCCTTTCTTGCCGTGCTCGTGATGATGGTGTCCACCGTGCTTATGTCCTTTGTGGAAACCGCCACCCTTTTTGTGTCCATGTTCTTCATGATGTCCGCCATGGTGCTCATGGTGGCCGCCGTCGTGGTGATGATCGTGGAAGTGTTTTTCTTTTTTGAATTCATCATGCTTGTGAACTCCATGATGACCCTTAGTTGAGTGTCCCTTATGATAATGTCCTTCTTCATGGTGTCCGTGACCCTTGTGACCCTTCTCACCATGGTGGTGCTCATGATGATGACCGTCATCATGATGATGGTGCTTCTTGTGTCCACCGTGCTCATCATGATGGCCTTTGTGTCCTTCGTGGTGATGATGACCCTTTTTGCCGTGTTCATGATGATGATGGCCCTTATAACCTTTATGCCCCTTATCACCGTGATCGTGATGATGATGCTCATGATGTTCATGGCCTCCACCTTTGTCCCACTTTCCGCCATGATGGCTGGCGGCTTCCTCTAAGTCAGTGTCGCGCTTTTCCCGGGTCACCTCACGGCAGCTGACATAAGTCAGCGCCGCTAAAACGACACCACATAAAATTATGCTTCTCATGTTTCCACTAGATCGGTACAATGGAAACAAGTGACTGATAATTTGACCGATAGCAGTTAACATTTTATACTAAATAACTCCTTTGGTTTAAGCTTGTGTAATGAGAAGTACCAAGGCCTCAGCTTTATCGCAGAGGCGGTGGTTGCGTCGTCGCTGCAGCTCTCTCGTGATTACCAAGTATTGGTAAAAACTATTATTCTATATCTATTGGACACTACACTAATCTTAATTATAATATTCTGTAAATTTTAATACATATGAGTAACTGTTTTGCTTAAACGTATATATGTATAAATTAAATAGAATACTTTAGACAATGATACCTTAAATTATTAGCTTAATTCGTTACTCTCCCTAACTTAAAAATATGCCCCAAGTTTTTTAATATAGTAGATATAAAAAATAAAATTAGTGTAACGCACGAAGAAACTCATTTTCTAAACAAACAAAGCAAAAATAAAATAGCTACCTACTAAAAAATATGTGAATTATTTTGATATGAGAATAAATACTTTGTTACAAAGATTTTACTTACATTTTATCTTAATAAATACACCGTAATGACATCCTTGATTATTCTTATGAAAAACATTTCAAATACACAAATGACGTCGTTTCGATTTTATACTAACTTTTATAATAACTACCAGGCATGGCTTCGCACGCGTAGAATAATGGTTTACATAAAAAGTTTAATTTTTTGCTCACTTTTTATTCACTAAACCTTAATTTTTTACACGCGTAAACCTGCCTCGGGAATAATTCCGTCCATTGGTGAAAACCGTATGAAAATCCGTTTCGATTTTTGAGTGAATCGCGTTCAAAAAGACGTGGCAAAGACGTGCTTTATAATATGTAGTGATTATTAAACGATTATGTGTACTAATATTATAAATGTTGAAAATTCTTAACGGTTTACAATTTTATAATTGTAATATCATTTGATAAATCAATATACATTTCATATTTATTTAAAATTTAATTTATGTAGAAAAAAAAACAAATATATTATAATACAATAAATAACAAGCTAGCAATCTATCCTCCCGTGCTAATACATCGTACAGCAATAATTTTCTTTTTATGCGTTTACTCGAATTTCTCTACCTACTGTACCCGCCCATGATATGTCGTTGTTTGACGTAAATAATTAAACATTTTATTTTATTTCAAATAATATCAGTTACTTTAAGCGTGATAACAGACATGCAAACGTCCAAACTGTTGCATTTATAATAAAACCAAATCAAAATATATTTAAATTAATTTATAACGTAAGAATGATATGTTCCAAATGTTTCATAGTTTAAATCTTGTAAACTAAAAAAATAATAACTCGACGTAATATTTTCTCTGTTAAGTGGTACCTAACTGTCTTTAGGTTAAGGTTGCGTAACGAACCTGAGCACGATTCAGAAACCTGTAATCACTTACAAAATTTTTATCCTTGGTTTTCCATCTCTTTGAGTTGAAATTCAAAAATGTTAGTATATATATTCTTTAAATTGAATATGACAATGCCGATTTCCAAGATCCACAACTAATGATACTTCCCTAATAATTTGCACCCTACCTGATACAACTTCTGATATAAACATAAAGACAAATTAGGTACATAATCATACCATGTGAAAAAGTAGGTGGCCGTAGTCACAACATAAAACATTATCAAAAATATGGCAGACAAAACAAACAGCAAATATTCAAGTGAATATGTACGTAAAGCACATTTCGAACATCACAAACAATGACTTACCCTTCCGTCTTAATTAAATACCTTCGTATATACGTACAAACGTTGACCGTATCCAATTAAGACGTCAATGTAACCAAAAAAAATACCTAACTGTTTCGAGCGCCTTTGTGGCGAATGATAAAAGTGTGTCACTTATGGTATACTTATTGTAAAACTTTGTATTGGATAACTATATGTATATATACCAATATGTATATATATTTATAAATACTAGTTGTGTTCTTAATAATTTAGAAAAATTAAGCGGCATTGCCACACAAAAAGGAATCAATGGTTCACATACGTAGTAGGCACTCTATATATATACTAACTGACCCGGCAAACGTTGTTTTGCCATATAAATTATATCTACTGAATATTTAGTTTTTTAAATAAAAAACAATGAATTTATTGTAAGTGTGTGGGGATGGTTCTATGACAGAAAAAGGAAAGGAGTGCTGTAGACGATAACCGCCAATAAAAAAAAAACTACCAACCATTCGTTTTCTCAATACAATGTATTTCATTAATGTAATGGACATATTCATTGTTTGATTAAAAGTAATATATTTTTATCCTAAACCAGTTCATTAATTTCGAAGAGCAATTGGTATTTTTTGTCATTCCGTCTTTAGTCAACACAAATAAGCTCGATAGTTCCACCCGAGAACATGCCTCGTATAATTGTCCGTGTGATAAACATGGTGTGCCCAAATCTAAGCTACAAACGAATATCGTTTGGCCTTGCGACTTATTGATTGTCATTATAAATATATGCATGAAGCACCACCCTGCGAATTTTTTCATGCGTTTATTTATTATTGTTTTCTTAGGTTATGTCTACGGATTTTGTGTGTGAGTGGTAGCTCATCGTATATTTATCCCACAATAAGAGACAGAACTATTAAAAAAGGTGGTCCGTTATTTGTTATTTTTTTAATATTGGTAAATGGTCACCCCCACCCATATATACTTTGGCACTATAAAAATATTAACCATTCCTTACATCGCGAATGCGCTACCAAACTTGGGAACTAAATTGCCCCTTGTGCTTGTAGTTACACTGGCTCCATCGCCCTTTAAGCCGGAACACAAAAATACTAAATATTGCTGTTTGGCGGTAGAATATGGGACAAACATATGTGGTACAGTACATATGAATGGAACATAATCTTTGCGCTGGCTATTTCGCTGTCGCCTCGTTGGCCATCACCATAATTTTTCTTCTTGCGCGAGAATTGTAATTTTTCCGTGACTCCTAAGATATTAATTTAAATTAATCCTTTTATAATTCCACTACGGCAACCGCGTCTTTTTATTGCCTTTCAATCGATTCAATTATTGACAACTAACAGTTTCTATTAAAACAGACAAATTGAATGACTGCTAAATATTTTTTGAAATATAGTTTAATATATTACACAACTCGAGATGATTTATTTCACACAATTATACAGGGTGACTGGTGAATTAGTATCAATACTTAAGGACGTGATATTTGACGACCATATATGACCAAAAAAAATACATATAACATAAATATTAATAAACTTCTAAGTAAAGTTAACCAAAAGTTATGTAATTAATTACGCGTCATGTGGATACCCTAGCTGCGCTGACGACACAACACCGTTAGGTACATTTAGTTATCGCGCGGTACTTTCCCTACGTCCAAACGCCGCCGCGTGTTAACAGGGTAGCAGGCTACCTTTGATAAACAAGCATGATCAAATCCCCCTTCATACTTTAAACCTGGCTTAGAACAGGCAAAAATACCAAAATATTTCACTCGTTTAAGCAACAAATTTGTTGACTAGGTAAATGATATGAACTTGGGACAAAAATTAACTGTTTACCTATCTTGGTATTTCCGGCGTATTTAAAAATTGAATCATACTTATTTACAACGATTGTCAATCATTTAACTACCTATTTACCTACATAACTACACTAACCTTAACAAATGTTCAAAGTGAGCTCCTGCTCGTGTGATACACAGTTCGGCACGTTTACGCATATTGTCTTTCACTCGCTTTAACACGAATGGGTCACTTTACTACTCACAGTACTCACATTATTCCGCAATTGTGTATTGATAAGCCATACCTAATTACTAATTATGGGTCACACTCACACACGAAACATTAGGTATACGCGTAAGATCGATCGCTAGGGGCGCGCGCGCGGGAAGATGGACGAACCTTACGGCGGCGCTCGCCCGACTAACCTACTAACCTACTAATATTAATAAGCCGCGGGGCAGGGGTTGCGGGTGGCAAACACCACGCCGCACGCGCCGCGGAAATATGTCCACACTTTATTTATTTAAAGTAAAATTTTTGTAAATTTGGTCAAAAATTAAGTACCTATTTTTTTTACATAATTCGAATGAGAATCATGTACCGATTATGCTCCTAAAATATTGATCCTAATTCACCAGTCACCCTGTATACATATATAAACATAGTCTGTTCAAAGGTGGTGCTGCTAACATAATTCAAAAGGAATTAAGTTTTACTTATTGCAAATTTTAAATAATTAAATTTAATTCAGGATAATGATATTATTTCTAAAGGGTTTTATTTTGAATATTGTCAAAGTAATTTAAGCCCTTTAACAATAAATTAAAAATCAAAAATGTTTTTCAAATTTTCGAACAACCAAATCAGTCTGCTATGAATTAAATATTGTTATAATTGCTTGATAAATAATGGTCATTAATTATTTTTTTCTTTCGATAGTTTTTTTGACGCTGAGCATATGATTATACTGAATAGTAAACACTCGAATCATGTGTATATTGAATGTATGTATGTGTATGTATACTTGAATTAATTTACAAGATCTATTAACTAATTTTTCAAGATTGCATTATTTACACTTGCTACAATTTCGGGTTCTTGACTTTCTTCCAATAAATTGCGATGAAGACACGATATAAGTCCTGTGTAAATTAAAACGTAAAAAAAACAATGTACGGTTGGGGAAGAAGAGACCCGGACCCGAAATGAAGTCTTTTGCGATTGCGATTCGCGACAATCTAATGCGATTTTTTCGTGTGCGAATGGACTCCAGGAACAGCCTTGCTACTGGATACGTGCCGATGAGCAAACCGTTCAATGGTGACATGCTCACACGCACATTTTCGTAATTTCGTTGGGTTTGTTCTTGTTCTTTCTGCTCTATTATAACGCATTTTTTTTATAGAATAGGAAGGTGGACGAGCATATGGGCCACCTAATGGTAAGTGGTCACCAACGCCCTTAGACATTGGCATTGTAAGAAATGTTGCCCATCGCTTAAATCGCCAATGCGCCCCCAAACTTTGGGAACTACGATCTTATGTCCCTTGTGCCTGTAATTACACTGGCTCACTCACCCTTCAAACCGGAACACAACAATACCAAGTACTGCTGTTTTGCGGCAGAATGTCTGATGAGTGGGCGGTACTTACCCAAACGAGCTTGCACAAAGCTCTACCACCAGTACACCATGCTTGATGCTTTATTAGCTCGACGGCCCAACTGGGCCTTGCGTCTTGTTGGCATTTTTCACTGTAACTCACACACACAAATTGACCAAATTGTTGAATTTACTGATAAAAACGGTATACCGATAATGTATTTGATGTTTTATTATTTTACCAACCTTTTCAATATCATAAACACATTTATATTTCTGATCAATTAAATAAATCGGTAAATATTTTGCAAATTTTTAAATGTCAAAATGGCGCGACGCTTCTCGTGAATGACGTAGAATATGCTAAGTTCGATGTGGCTCACTATACATAAGTGATTATTTTGATATTGTTCATACAAAAATACTAAAATTTAAGTGATTAAAAAATGGGATGATGGGTTAGGAGGGTGAAAATTTGGGGTTGTATGTATTTTTTAATGCTAAATCAAAATAAAATACAAATAAAAGATAAATCTAAAAATAATTCTGGATAGGGACACCCTTATCAGCTAGCGGTATGAAATATACTTTACGACCGATTCTCATACCTCCCAAATATACATAACAAATTTAATAAAAACTGGTCAAGTCGTTTCGGAGGAGTTCGACTACAAACACCGTGATACGAGATTTTTATATATTAGATATATATATCCTGAGAGATTCTCGTTGAAATATAAGGCCGCAGATCCTATCCGTCTGTTTGCTGTCGTATTTCTGTCTCATCCTATTATGAGAGTGAGGAAATAAAGAGTGCATGCGCATATTTGAGTGCATACATTGAGCACACAGTATACGCTATAATGCCTTTTGAAGTGCCTTTTTAAAGGTTTCTATTGCGTGAAGTATGTAAACCGACGCCACGTGGAGGTTTTAGAATCCGCAATTAAAGTCTCCTATAAGTAGTAGTGAGCCGAAGATTTATACAGAATATATATTTATTATATTTTATTTATGGGGCACACAACAGCAATATATTATCTTTTAAGTAATTTACAATGTATCGTAAATTTAGAAAATGAAAATTGTGCAATTCATAATAGACAAATTATATGGTTTGTAAAATAAAACACTTCACATTTGCCTTACTTTATTCAATCAATTCTCAACAAAATAATGGATTACACATTACAATATTTGTTAATTATTCTAAACCCTATTTAATTCAAATTAAATATATTTTTATTCATATATTTTATTTGATAAATCACAATACCAACTTTAAGTTGACAAAATATTTAATTAAAGGAACACATACAACTAATCATTTCACACAATAAACAAGTGTTACACACCATAAAAATAATATTCACCAATTAATATTTCAGTCCAAAAATTGCAACATAATATAGATAGTTCTCTTTGCATAATAATAAATAATAACGGCCTTACTTACAAACATTGCTTCGCGGGTAATTAGTTAAATAATGCTGAGTCTTCTTCTTTCGAAGGTCAAATCAATAATGATAGAGAGCGAAATCAGTGTTTCAACTCAAATTCATCAACTAAAAAGCCTCTGAACAACGTTTATATTTGTAAGGATGTTTGTTTTTAAATTTGTTGGTATTGGAAGGATATTTTTTTTAATAAATAAATGAAAAAAACAACAAAACCGTACAATAAACAAACTGCCTATATTTAGAAAAATGGACATAATATTTATTATAACGAAATGAAGCCTACTAGTTCCAGAACGATAAGCAAACATCTTCTATATTATTATATTCATACGAACGTTACTTGACCAAATTCATAAAATTCAAAGTATAAATAAACTTTTTGACATCTTTATAACATTTTTCGCCGTCTTAAATATATAAAGTTAAATTTCATTATAGATGAAATCGATAATTATTTAAACTTATAATCTATAAAGATATTTTTATATTTGATTTTTTATTCTTTATAAAATCATTAAAAAAAAATTGTCAGCATATTGCTTCCTTTAAACAATGACGAGATCACACCAAGTTGCTTGAATACAGAAGCCTCTATCATGTTCTTATAAGTTTACATTTCGATATTGTACAATAAAACCGATTCCTGAGAAATTATTGCGTATACTTCTTATATATAAATGAGATAATAGCTACATATAACATATTATTTAATTAATAATCAGAGACAACAAATCATCAATAATAATCATATACAAATTCTCAACAGTTATAATCACCTACTGTGTATGAAATAAGCATTACAACGTGCACAATATCAATTAATATTAAAGTAGTGCCGAACTACTTTTACGAAAGCGGCATATCGTGTTATATATTTATTAATTTATGAAAACAGACTAAAATGTAACTGGATCTAATTGAGATGGAAACCTCGCTCATTGGTGGCGGCAAGCAGCCTTTCGCGTAGTACTTCTTTACATGAGTATTCGGGCAGCTTCAAGTAGTGCACGCATGTGTTCACAGATGGATAAGACCCGTCGCCGGCGTCGACCTACAAAACAGAATCAATTCATAACGATTAATTATTGTAATTCAACAAACATAGTTACTGTTCTAATACTATCTAAATAATTATTGTTACTTGTCGTTGCATTTGTCGGATTTCCTTCGGAGTATATATTTAACAAATAATAGTTATCTTAAGCATTAAATGTACTACATTATAAGAAAAAGAATAACAAAGACGAAATGTACACATGCCTTTCTCACGACAGTGAGTCGCGGGTGAAGATTAGCAAGCCCACCGGGCGGCAGGCTGCTGCAGCCCGTCGCGAACTGCAAGAACGCCTTGCGCTCGCGCCACGACATCTCTACCAGCACGTCCACCAGCCTCAGAAATCCAGGGCTGCATGAAAAAACAATCATTCGTGTGCATCGATATAGTATGTATAAATGACTCCGAACGAGAAACAAAATGTGTGTGTATATAAAGCATCATTAGGGGCTCGCCTTTCGCGCGTGTAGCCGAGCTTGGGCTCGGTGTACTGCAGCAGATGGTCGCGCGTCCACACGGGCCCGCGCTCGCCGCACAGCAGCAGCCGCAGCTCGGCGGACGAGAAGGCGCGCAGTCGGCGCGGCGGGAACACGGCCGCGAAGCCGCGCCGGAACGCGGCCGTCTGGCGCGCCACGCCCGCCGACACCATCCAACGCGCGCTCGCCTCCGCGTACGCGCGCGCCGTTGCCGCGCTCACCTGCGGGACCCACACTCTCGTGACACATATCATAGGAAACGGACTATGCGCCGCTTGCTATGGTTTTATCAAACCTCATATATTAAAAAAACGGTAAAATTTTAATAGAAGCTTCATATATTATTATTACTTTCTTAATGCACTTCATAATTGACTTACCTCAATATGCTCCCCACCATCACACAAAGGATGCACGGCGAGTTCTGGTGCCGTACTGGACCCCACGTGCGTCATGGTGAGCGCCAGCTGATCGAATGTGGCGCCGTCTACTGTTAATGCTGCTATGCGACTCTCGCGCTCCGTCTCCGAAAGCATGGTATCTCGTAGTATCGATTCGTATTGGTTTGCTGCCTCCATTACGCTCTCCAGGAACCTTAAAACGGTAAAATGCCATCAAGTACATTATAAATTATTAGATACACCTTCCATCATTGTCGATGTATCCAGTTAGGGTTCCGAATCTGAGAGAATGTTTATTTTGTCCGATGAGCTACTTGTGTCGATTCGACTAAATACAAAGATCGTTATGTCGACTCTAAAATCTAATGAACTTTCGATTTTGGTGGAAAAATTATTGGTTTAGGAATCATAGATGTAAAAGGTTGCCCATCACTCAAGTAATTTTTTTTTAGCTTCTCGCCGTCCATTTCTGGACGAAAGCCTCCCCCATAGAACGCCAACTATCCTGATCTTGGGCAGCCCGCATCCATCCCGTACCTGCCAAATAGCCGGTCCACCTTGCTACGGGGCGTCCTACACTACGTCTGCCTAAGCGTGGTCTCCACTCTAGTACGTGTCGGCTCCATCGGCCATAAATGCGCGTGGAGACATGACCAGCCCACTTCTACTTCAACGTGCTAATTCTACACGCGATGTCTATAACTATAGTTCTCAAGCAAATGTCCTCATTTCGGATTCTATCTGCCAGAGAAACCCCAAGCATCGCATTACATAGCTCGCTGAGCGATTTTTTTAAAATTAATATTGCACATTTAAAACGTTGGGGAACACTGTAAGACTTCATAGTGTTTTTGTGAATACGATTCTAAAAATATTAAAACTGTGTGATTTGTGGCAAAGATAGTTCAGCAAGGATCTTAATACAGATTAATAATATAACAAACTTACTTGTGCCTTATAGGATCGATTTCCTTCAAGTCGTCATACGTCAATTCCTCCCCACACATTATACGCAAGAAAGGCTCAGATAGTGGAAGATCAACTAATCGCCCGTCTTGTAGAACCTTTATAGAAACACATCACATGAATATAACTCTATTCAAAAACGATTCCTATATGGATATATACAGTATTAGGTAAAATTTACCTTAGCTAAAAATACCCCTAGGAACCAGAAATATTTGCAAACTTTATCACAGATAGAAGACTCCTGCGGGAGCGGCGCAGGGAACAAACCACTCGCCCGCATTACGTAGTAGCCCGCCGGTTTTTCTAAAACATACAGGTAAAACATTATGACGTTCTCGACGTCACACAAAGCACGTCTGGGATGCGAGTGGCTACCGTCGGGCAGTGTGAGCGGCAGCGGGCTGAAGTCGTCGTGGTGCGTGGGCGCGTCGCACAGCCACATGTGCAGGTCGGCGCGCTGCAGCTCGGCCGCCACCAGCGCGTAGAACTCCAGCGTGGGGCCCAGCCCGGTGCCCTCCTCGTCCGCGAATTCCACCTCCAGCACAGACTTGCGCCCCGCGTGCACGCGCATCACCTGCGAGCGAACACCGCTAGCTCACTTACGATATCGTTATAAAATGATAAAAAAATATGCTATTACTGGTTTTAAAGTACAGTCAAATTTAATATGTTTAATGACCTGCATTGCGGAGCGCAACAAATTGGGATGCCTCGGTATTCGCACTCGCTCGTGTCTTAGACGTCCCATACGGAATTCGGTCGCCTCTAAATCGGCACGTCTTGGTGACACGGTGTTGCCCGTTCTGTAACAAAGACGTGTTTGCTATATATTACAAACTATATTTTTTATATATTTAGAATAGGAAGGCTGACGAGCATATAGGCCACCCTATGGTAAGTGGCCACCAACGCCCATAGACATTGGCATTGTAAGAAATGTTAACCATCATTTACATAGCCAAAGCGCCACCAATCTAGGGAACTAAGATGTTATGTCCCTTGTGCCGGTAATGGCTCAGTCTGGCTCAGTCACCCTTAAAACCGGAATACAACAATACCAAGTACTGCTTTTTTACGGTAGAATATCTGATGGGTGGGTACCCAGACGAGCACAAAGCCCCTACCACCCAGTAAGCTATATGCTTGTAACATATAAATATTTTATTATCTAAAATATATTTTATAAACCTCTGTCGATCTAACGCACGATCCCGTTGTGCTTGTAGCCACACGATAGTTCGCGAGGTACCGAACGCCGTGCACGCAAAGAACATTTGCCTCGTCTCGAGCGGGAACAAGAACGGGCACCAATCGATTAATTGTTGACACCTATATTAAAAAAATATTGAGTATTAATTTTGACGTAACACCTATTGTGTCACTTTATATTAGAGCATAGGATACAAAAAGTAAACGTTGATTCACCAGCGAGGAGTGGCGGCGGCCGCCAGCGAGAGCGGGTCTTGCAGCTGGTGATGCAGCTTGTTGGTGAGCTTGGTGGACAGGAAAGCATGCGCGGGCAGGCCGGGCGCGGCCGCTCGCAGGCGGCGCAACGTGCGTACGCAGCACGACAGCATGGCGCCCTCCGCGCCCGAAGCGCCCGCCACGCCGCGCTCTGCGCCGGGGAATATGTTAGTCGGGTAACCTCCAAGCATCGCCTTCATTAATATTGCAAGACGTCTCTTATATTCGAATTCATACATTTTCCAAAGAAGGATCCATGTATAAATTTGAATTTAAATAGTAACAAAGCTAAAATATATTGTCATTATTAAACTGCAAATAACCTTCAAAACAAATCTTAAACAAACAAACAACATATATGTTTATAATCCTAAAATCCTACCATAAACTTATAAAATACTATTAAAACTAATTTAACGTGTTTATATGTAACTTAGCATACCTAACTATATATTTTTAAATATATTTTCTGTACAGACACGGTAATATCATAATTTTAATATAATATAATTTCATACCTGGATCACCCGGCTCGTCGTCTTCACTATCACTAGAACACGCGAACGTTTCATTGCCGTCGACTTCTTTATAAGACAGTCTGAAACATTTTTTTTTATTTATATTACATCGTTGGTCTCGGAGCCAGCTCATAAGGCTGCAGACTTCGAAGTACTGGGATCAAATAGAGATATTGAGACAAATCAAAATATTTTCTCCTTTTCTTCTAAGAAGAGAAATTGAAAATAGAAGGCCGGAGTTTTGTAATGTTAATATTCCTGTGCCACGGAAAACAGTGATGTAATATTAGTATATAATAGTAGTATATAGCGAGTAGTGACCGTAGGGGTAGAAGTGAGTAGAGACATGTATAATATAGCGAATTTTCCTCGAAATTGTTTAAGAAAACAATTACAATTAATATAATGCATGCAGTATTTTAATATAACTTCATGGAAGATATTTTTACCGACGCAATTACAATATCATTATCGCACTAATTTATACACAATATTTCTAAAATAATAAAATTAAGCCTTTCGCATGGATCTGTTCATTATTGATGTAAATCAAAAAATAAGCATACAGATATTGGCGGGTAACTTTAATTTATAATTCATTAATTGATACAAATATTCTATTTGCATCTTGATAATTTCTCGCTACATGAGACGCGTGAGTGTAAGCGATGTACGATAATACAACTGACGTGTAGGTGGTATCTCTGTGGACGTCGTGCGGCAGGCGGGCGTTGAGCGCCAGCACGGCGCGGTAGACGGTCCAGGACGGGCGCTCGAGCGGCAGCGCCACGCCGGCCGCGCTCAGCACGAGGCGCAGCGCGGGCAGCTTGGCGGTGGGCGGCGGCGTGAGGCTGGCGCGCTCGGCCGCGCCACTCGTCGTAGGCGCCGCGCCCTCGCCCTCGGCCTCGTCGGACAGCGATATGTTGAGGTCTGCAAGCCGCCACGTCGATCGATTTACTTACTTGGCCGGTATTCGGTGTTATCTTTTGTGACTCGTTTAATCGTCTGCCATTAAATTACATTATTTATTTGTTATTAAAAAATAATATTTTACTGTCATGGCCACCTTAATAAACAATAATAAAACATCATAAAGCTGAAACGAATTCAGTTGTTTGCTTTGCTTCATACGGTCCTGAGGAGGACAGTGATAGATCCGTGTCGATGACGGCCATCATAGGGGATTTAGTAGATACAAACCCCTTATATTCCGGTCCCACACCGCACAAAGCCCGCTGCAAAGAAAAATAGACAAGAAGACAATGACGCCTCACCAACGGTCTGGTTAAGATTAGCGCGGCCCGGGCGCGGGTCGAAGGCGGGGATGAGCGCGGAGAATTGCCGCTTGAGCACAAAGTCATCCTCCCAGGGCTTGCGCGAGCGCGACGCGCACGCCACCGCGCCGCCCGCACCCCGCACCGCCTCCAGCGCCTCCTCCTCCATCAGCGACAGCAGATTGCGAGATACCTGTCGGGTGGAAGGACGAGCGGTAAGTTCAAAGAAACAACTATTTGCTTTCAATAACACTGTTGTATTCCTATTATATTGTCATGTTAATGAAAATAATTAATCATTTTGCAATAAGTGCTACTCACTACTTCCTGATAAGTGGGCTCGTTTTCTTTATCACTGTCCAGTGGGTCGTCACCTTCCTCATCATCCTCTAGTTCCGTGAGCAACGCGGGTGCTCTACACGATTCCAAGAAATCCTCTAATGACACCTATTAGGCAAATCAAAGAATACATAAATGGAAAAAGGAAGCTATAAACTTTTTTGTCAGTTGTATGGCTCACGAGCTGAGATTTTCTAGTGGACATTAACCACTTCGATATAAGCCGAGGTTAATAATACAGACACAACTGAGTTTTTACGTTCTTCATTTGTGTTTATTATTTTCCTGCTTTGTGTTGATAAAAAAATAAATAAAAAGAAAACACAATACACCTTTGTTATGATTCGAATTTCCTAAAACAATTTCAGATGTATTTGTAAACGAGCAGATTCACAACATATATTCTATACCTGTTCACTCTCACTCGACGTAGAAGTGAGGGACAAAGTCAATGCGTTTTGAGCATTCGGAGCTAAAGAAGGATAGCTCTGCGCCGCCGATAACAAGCCGCCCGGAAAATTACTGGATAACGCGAGTCGCACCAAGCTGAAAACGACAGACCAATCGTTCAGATGTGTCGAATCAAAGTAAAAAGCCTACGAGCGGGCATCGGGCGACACTGACCTCGGGAAGAGGCCGGCGGAGTGGTTGGAGCGCGCCGCGCGCTGCGCCGCCCCGCGCCCCGCGCCCGCGCCGCGCCCCACGCCCAGCGACTCCAGCAGCCGCACCGCGCCCTGCGCAGAGCACGCCCGTGCGGGGGCCAATGACTAATGGCGACGTAGGGCTCCACTGAACATTAGATACTTACCTGTTGCGTCAGATCGGGTTCGCTTGCACTCATGGCACCAGAAGCCTGCCCGTCTTTCTTGTGCTCGGCGAACTGACCCTCACTGCTCTCGTTCTCTTCACACTGATGGAAAAGGTTACAGATTAGTTTTCATTGGATCAATAAGCGACGTAATACGTGAGCAGAATATATAAATAGACAACTTTACCTTATCAGATTACATTGACATAACATTCAAGTTTAACTAGTGAAGAAAAAAGTACTGCGAAAGTTATTCCATGACTGAATGACCTAGTTTATTTTTTTTATACAATATGTAGGTTATTTGGATTGTAGATAAATCTAAAATATATCAATTTTCCAAAAAACACTACTAAATTTGTTATTTGAGTTTTCTAACATATTTTATAACTAGCTAAGTTATAATAATAATCATAACTTTTACCTAATTAACTACATTTATAACAATGTATTACCTATTTAATAAAAATAATTTATTTAAAAATATCAAAAACATTTATTCGTTTAACGAGAAATAAATCACCTTTGGTAAAAGCCTAAATAATTTAAGATTATTCATCGTCGATCAATGCCGTCTTGAATATCGCCAAGGTAGTTTCCGAAATTTTTGAAGAAAAATTAAAGTTTATATAAATAGTTATGTGGAATAGCGCATAATAAATCAGACCTATACAAAATGGCATGGACTGTGTAAATCTAAGGTTTGTTTATATTTGTTCTTCCTGCCATGGGAATGGACGAAATATGTTATTGCTGAGCGGTTAGTTCGTCGATGGCGATCGAGTCGATAGAACTCAGGAGGGCTGTCTCTACAGATGTTATAATGGCAGAGAGCACGGGAGTGTGTGCTACCTGTATGTGCAGACGGTTGGCGTTGTTGCGCAGCGTGTGCAGCAGGCCAGGCGGCAAGGCGGGCAGCGCCAGCAGCTCGCTGGACAGCAGCGCGTTGGCGCTGTTGCGCATCGCGTCGCCGTCGCAGCAGCGCGCCTCGCTCTCCTTGCACACGACACGTCCCACTTTACCGACTACGTCCGAGTGACTTTGCGACACGAACTCGTCTCGGCCATCATTCTCATCCGTAACGTCAGGTTATGTGTTTATTACGAGAATTATAACAACTAGGGATGAAGTGTTACAATGAAAGAGAACATCAAATGATGTAGAAAAAACGAGTGTTATTAGTTAAGTGTCAATTCTAAAATGTAATATTTACAATGCATACTTTTACAAATGGTAAAATTGAGTTGTTTGATTTAAAAAAAAAAGAAAAAAAACTCATATTGTAAAAGAACTACAAAGCAAAACTTCATAAACACTTAAAATATTACCTCTTGAGGGGCTGAGTCCGGTAGTGGTTCTTTGGCTGGATAAGGTTTGGTTATGTCTGTTATACTCGTAGGCCCCATTTCCATGTTTGTAAATGACGTATTTCCTAAATCCGCCATACAGTTGTTACCCTCTGCTCCCAATGTAAGCGATTCGACGATCGTCGCTAAATCTAAAATACATATTTTTATAATAGTAACATTTTTTTATAACATACATATGTATTATTATATACAGCAGAATCAATACCGGTGTTAATATGATGCGTGGACGTATTGATAGCAGACAGGTCCGTGGCGTGCGTACGCGGCCGCGCCATGTTGCCGCTCACCTCCTCCGATATGTTATCCGCCGACGACGCCTGCTCGGTGGACGCCACCGACACCTGACGGCGAGAATCGAGAATTTTATTTATGTTATACAGAAGTATTCAATGGATTCACTCAATAGAGGGTCAGTGAATTTTATCACATTAATTTCCATACATCATACAGTATTTTATGGCACTTTGCTTTCAAATGATGATATACTTATAGTTCGAATGTTACTTGATATAAAAGCAAACGCGCAAGCACCTGTGGGTCCGTAGCAGTGGCGTCGGGCAGACTCGGCGTGGAATGACTCTTGCGCGAGCTGCGCGCGCCCTCGCCGGCACCGCCCCCACTCGACCCGCCGCTGACCACCTTCAAGTCGAACTTGCCCTCAGCGCCCATGCGGTAGGAGTTTCGCCCGCCGTGGTCCCACCTGAAGAAGGAGCAAAATATGTACCCGTCACATTCCGTTTCGCGTATATTGCTTACCGTACAATATGAAGCCTCATCTATAGTACCTCACATCCACCCATCCATTGTGCAGGTCCGACGTGACGGTTCCCATGGCAGGATGCGAGCCGTCCTGGTCGCGCCACTTCCAGTCGGGCCCGCGCATGACGCGCGCGCCGGCGCACAGCCCCCGCGCGCCACGCGACCAGCGCCGCGCGCGCGCGCCGCCGCCCGAGCCCGCGCTGGCCGTGGCCCCCGAGCCGCCCATTTGCCGAGGCGACGATTCCACCACGCTCACCACCTACGAGAGTCGTACGCACATAACGATGAAATTTTAAACATTTTATAACATTTGTATGAAATTTCGATGCTTAGTTTAAATGTTTAAATAATAATGTCCTCCAGACGGATTAGGCGACGGCGGCCAATCTCAAGAGAGATTAGCCAACTACGCAGGAGATATTATAGAGCACAAGTGTGTGCGCAAACACAGGTGCACTCTCTATTCCCTAACTCATAATCCGATGGGACAGCAATCCGACACGACCGGAAAGAGTTCAGGCGCAGGACCAACCAATTTTTCTGACAGAAAAACCCAATAACTTTTTATTGGCCCGACCTGGGAATTGAACCCAGGGCCTCCGGTTCTATGGCCTTACATCCAGCCGCTACACCAACGAGGTAGTCTCTGTTTAAATATTATCTATATAATAATAAATATATTCATATTTGGTGGTAGTAGTAGAGCTTTTTGCAAGACCGTCTGGGTATGTACCACTTGTTACGTTCCGGGTTTAAAGTTAAGTGAACCAAGCACAAGTTTCATAACATCTTATTTCCCAAAGACGCACAAGTTGTAAGGGAGTAAATATTTGTTATAGTGGCAATGTCATGGCAGTGGTGACCACTAACCATCAGGTGGCCCTTTAGGCAGTCCTTCCTATTTGAAAATAATATTCCTATTTGATTCGCGACTCAGACGCACCTTGCCATAAATCTCGAGGCCTGAGAGCGAGAGGTAGTGGCTTTGTCCGCTAGCGTTCTTCCCGTTCTGCTGCACGCGCAGGTAGCGGTAGGACGCGTCGGCGCGCACGCGCCACGTGGCCGTGCTGCCGGGCTCTTGCAGCGCCTGCTCGTCGCTGTGCGCCACCAGCGTGCTCCAACTCACCCCGTCCATCGACATCTGCAAATGGGTCGATCGACGATGTATATTCATGCTTAAATAATCATAATAAATTCACGATCGGAACGCAACACGAACTAATACTATACTGTTTCACATAAATTTGATATAGAATAAATTTTCCATTAGAGTAAGCTTAAAAACCTATTAGCTGAGCGTATGCTATTATAATGTCAAATACGAGAAGTATATTTATTGTTCAAAAGTGTGATGAGTGTCACTGTGAGATGATTTAAAAATATAATTTAATGATATTAAAGGATACAAAGGATATTAAAGAATGTGAATTTGGTTAGTTTAAATACACCTCAACTCAAGAGAATGTTTTTTAGATTTTATTTTGTTGACTAAAATATGTGAAAAATAAACTTGTTGTTATATAAATATGATTTTTTGATAATATTAAAGTAATTATGAATAATTACTTTATATCCCTGAACATTACAATTTTACTCACTTGAAATAACCAATTTCTCAGAGCGGATCGTCCATATCCACGAGAATGACGAAGCGTATACGCAGAAGGAACGATATGAAGTCCAAGATCGACTGCTATGAACGCACGTCTGTCATCATTAGTGTGAACATTCAGGGGTTCTGGAGATCGAGACAGAGCGTCTTCAGCGCGGCCGTACGGTAATTGACGACCATCCGATGACCACACGCTTACAAGCCCATGCGCTCCTGGATTGACCCATTCGCAAGTACCACCATTACTACCGATGAAGTATAGGACACCATTTTCGTCAAAATCATGCTACAAAAAAAACGTCATATGTTAAAACAAATATTATTAGTAAATCATAGGTCAATATACGCTAGTTTGATACATGTTAGAACATATTAAGATTATATACTATATCACATAACTTACATCATATGTAAAGTTAATAGGAGCTTCCAACTTAATCTTCTGAACGAAATGAAACGTCGACCGCTCCATATCGTACCACTGCCGAGCGACAGATTTAGCGAGGAACTTCTCAAGTTGTCGCACCGTGGTCAGAGCTTCAACCTTCAGATTTCGTCCAGCGTTATTGTTTATCACGGACTCCTCTGAAGTTTCATCGTTAGCACGCTCAACGCGGAGTCTAAATAACAAACATGATGATCATTTTAAAATACCTCAAATAAGTTTATTTAGTAATGTATGTGTTATTTAGTAATACATGATGTTATTATATAATTTATCAAATAAGAAATAAAACTATATTTCAAAAAATAAGAAGTATATAAGAAAGCTAATGTACTTAACGACTAGGGAGAGCCAGAACTGACCTAATGCGTTTAGTAAGGTGGTGCAGCGCGGCGGGCTGGTGCGGCGGCGCGTCGGGCGCGGGCGTCAGCACGGGCAGGCGCTCCACGCTCTCCAGCACCGACACCAGCCGCGCCGCCAGCGCCGCGCCCACCGCGCCCTCCGCGCCCTCCGCGCCCTCGGCGCCCTCCGCGCCCTCCGCGCCCGACCACACCCACGAGCGCACGATGCGCTCCCGCTCCGACAGTTGCCCCGGTTTATCTGGTATTTTAAGAAAGTTACTAGAATATTACACTGAGAATTTTTGTCCAACATTTATGAGACTATTCTATTAATTAAAAAAACAAGGTATTTTTTTATTTAATAAATTTAACAATGATGAACTCACCGTTCGGCTGAGGTGACAAAACATGGAGTAGAGCTGGTGCGAGACCGGAAGACTGGAGCTCGTAAGCCGATAGTAATTCTTCGCGGCATAGTAGCTCCGTCAATTGATCGAGTGATTCTCTCAGCTCACCTTGCCATTCACCTAGTAAAGTTTAACAGAAATTTAGATTTCATAACAAAATTTTGAGAAGGGGAGGAAATGTATAAAATTAAACATTTTGCTATATTTAAGATATTAGACATACACATATTGATATTAAGAATTCACCCCAATACTATATCACATACACATTAAACTTTTACAAAATAATACATGAACTTAATTGAAAAAAAAAACTGTATATACGGTTATAACTGTGTACGTCGCAATAACCTCTATAAAAAAGCATGATATATATATGGTACAGAGACAAGTTCCATTGATGTAATAAGTAGTAGTAACAGCCTATTACTGTCCCACTGCTGGGCTAAGGCCTCCTCTCCCTTTTTGAGGAAACGGTATGGAGCTTATTCCACCACGCTGCTCCAAGGAGGGTTGGTGGAATACACATGTGGCAGAATTTCAGTGAAATTAGACACATGCAGGTTTCCACACGATGTTTTCCTTCACCGTATAGCACGAGATGAATTTTAATCTCAAATTAAGCACATAAAAATTCAGAATTGCTAGCCCGGGTTTGAACCCACGATCTTCGGTTAAGATTCAAGCGTTCTTACCACTCGGCTATTACTGATGTAATAATAAGGAAGTAACTCGGGCTATCCAGTCAATAGTTAGAGTAATTACCGGCGGGCTGTATGGCGAGGCGCTGCAGTCGCGCGAGCAGCGCCCGCAGGCGCGCGACGGGCGCGCGCGGCTGGCGGCCGGCCGCGCTAGCCAGGTGGCGCGAGTACAGCGCACGCGCGCGCTCGCCCACCTGCGCCTTCTGCGCTTCGGTCTTCGCGGACAGGCGGCTGCGGCTCTGCTTAACGTTACCGTTAGTGGGCGCCTCCTGTCTGCGGTCTGCCCACCCGCTAGCCAACTCCGGTCCTGCGTGTCGAATAGAGATTATAGTAAACGATTAGAAATATAATCGTCGAATTCATTGTTGAATTACGTATTATTTACTTAGTTACCTAAAAATGTTTCGGCAGTGAATGAATGCTTCGTGCCTCTATTAGATTCGAATATAAATCCTGGCAAATCTTCTCTCAATATCGTGGTCTGTTGCTGTCCATCGGTGTTGTGTATGTGAAGCTCTTTTTCCCTGAGAAAATAAGTTTTTAATTTTTGACAATCGCATTTAAATTTTAAAAATACACCACTTTGACGTCCCCGTTGTACACTTACTTTTTACACAAGATTACCCAGTTGCCGAGGATCAATTTGTGCGGGCCCGGTTTTGATAGAATACTTTGAGGCACGCAATTTTTAACTGACGCTCTCGCTCTTTGAAGTTTGTCGATAAATTCGCCACGATTTTCTGCAAAAAATGACAAGTCGGAATTAATACTTTTAATAAAATCAGCAAATATTTTCCATCGACGTGAACTTACCCGTGTTATCGGTCTGGTGCTCGGGACTGCCGCTGGAGTACATGGTGGCGAGCTTGCCGTCGAGCAGGAAGCGGAACCAGCCATTGGAGCCGGTGCTGAGCTCGAGCGCGGCGGCATCGCTCCACACGTAGAGCGCGTCTCGGCCGCGGCACAGAGACCAGTCGCCCCACCAGTACGCACAGCCAGAGCACAGGCTCGTTGCGTCCTCGCCGGGACCTTTAAATCATTTTCTTATACTAATGCACTTTTCTTAATGTAAATTTTCGTGAGTAATTGACTACTACTTAATTACTACACACTACCTACTTCATTTTAATGTACTCAAAAATAAAGACCTGTGGTTATGACAGTCTCGCCATCTGCTGAGAGTTGCTCGTTCGGTGAGGCTGCTAAGGCTTCCACTTTACTAAACACGCCTAGCCGCGCGAATTGCTCCAAATAAATATCGGCCGCTTTTACCATCAGCTCCTCTGCTATTCCCAGTACAGTCAAGTGGCCATCATCATCGTCCTGTCGCATGATTTATATATAGTTAGCTTCAAATTAAATGTTTGAATTATTGGAATTATTTTTATAGCTCACAAATAATAACTATAAATCCAAACATTCATTGTTGGATTTTTTTTGTCATAAAATATTTTTAATTATAAATTGTAGAATATTTGCTTTGTGATCTACAAACATATCATCTAAACTCGCCATTTTTTCTACCAATATTATACATGCAACAATATAACATTCAAATATTAACGTATTATTAATTGGGTATTTGAAAGAAAAAACATCAGTCACAAATATTTTTTTCAATAAATTAGTTTTTCTATAGAATCTACATCAATGTTATTTTTCATTTCAAATATCCAAATAAATTTTCAAAATAAAGTAAAAGAAATTTTGTGTTCCCAATCACAGATAAATTTGGAGGGTGATCAGTGAAATAGCATAAATTATATTGTTCATTTACAACATACATTCATGTGATGAGTTAGACTTTTCTTGTATTTATAAAAGAACACAAAATCATTTTTACTTTTTTCAAATCTTATTCCTAAAAAATAAACACTGCATATCAAAACAGAGGAACAATGGACAGGGCAGTTTAATGCAGGTACATTTCGATGGTGTGACTTTTTACAAGATTAATATGCTTTATAATTTAATATGATGTCACATACAAGTTAAATTACTTTAACAATATAAATCGTTTCTAAACTACTTGTGTATTAGTAGTCTCAGAGGGAATACAGCAAACTCGCTCGCATTAGTAATATAAATGTAACTTTCAAGATAGTTTGTTCGAAAGAGTATCGTGTTATTATATCAACACGAATTATGAAGTTATAATTTAACGCAAATTGATGGACTCCTTAGTTTTATTCGTGACTTACCAACTCACGCGAACAAACTATACCATAATTATTATTTACAACAATTTCAAACTCTTAGGCAACTCATCAAATGTCATCATAGGATGAATCGCGAGTTCAATCAGTGATTAGACATAAATTGTTCAAGTTCACGTTATTTAAAGAAAAAAAAACGGCTCTAAAATGTGGATAGCACATTTCCATTAAGATAATTCAGACCGCGTTTTCGACTCCGGTAACATGCGGCTAGCCACATCCGGAACAAAATATTGATTACAATCGAAATAGTTGCTCCCATTGGTTTAGATGCCGTCGCTTGGGATGCGTGGCGAGGTAGCAACGATCACACCATCGGAACATTACCACGGGCGGGCGGATATAGCGACTGCGCAGCACGCGCGCCGCCGGACGCCGCGGACCGCCCTCGTCCGTGCCCTGAGCGCACACACGCACTGCTTCAATGTCAACGTGGGCGAACGAGCGACTCTGCCCGACCGATACGAGGGCTCGACGACGCGAGAGCAATATTCTAGATTCTAGAAACTCTATTCATAACGCGGTAACTAGAAGTTCGCTACGAAGAAAGGTCGTGTCGTCGTCGAGTAGTCGAATCGGTCGTAGAATAGAGCGAGAGATGGCCAACCTGCGAGTCGAGCACCTGCGCCACGAGGCGCGTGAG
The DNA here is from genome assembly GCA_905147175.2 of Nymphalis urticae. NCBI lineage: Eukaryota > Metazoa > Arthropoda > Insecta > Lepidoptera > Nymphalidae > Nymphalis > Nymphalis urticae. The sequence goes on from LR989991.1 coordinate 5,303,949, forward strand.
CAGCGTGGCGGCGCGCGGCGCGGACAGCGCGCGCAGGCGCGCGGCGGGCGCGTAGTGCACCATCTTGCGCACCAGCGACAGGCACGCGCGCCGCACGCCCGCGCCGCCCGCGCCGATGTAGCGCGCGCAGAACACGGGCACCAGGCGTCTGCGGGGGCGCTTGCGTTACTCACCGCTGCACGGAAACGCACACGCGTGCCGTGATGGGCTTGACTCACTCTAAGTAAATAGCCGCCATCTCCTTGTCCCCCGTGTCTGGAAAATCTTCGTCGTTGCTCGATACTGGCGAATCTTGATTGCTGACGACTAACCACTCCCCTGGACATTGTAATATCGCTGCCACTTCCCTGTGACCTGCAAACGATAATTAGGTATACGAAATAAATTAATTACGATAACAAACTTTAGCAAAGGAACAAGTACAGTATATATCGTTAGTTTACCTTGATCGTGTCTCTCTCTAGCTTTGTCCAATGGTGTCTTGCCGTCCTCATCGCGGAGATCGGCGTTGGCTCCATAACGAAGCAGCACTTTTGCAATGGCGGGTCTCCCAAAACAGGCTGCATAATGCAGTGACGAACTGCGTTGACCACGATTTACATCAGCGCCTAAATAAACAACATCATTGATTATATTATGAAAATAAAAAAGCATCAACCTGTTAATGACCTACAGCTGGGCTAAGGGTTCTCCTTTTGAGGCAAATATTTGGTGAATACACCAGGTTTTCTTAAGACACACGCAGTTTTCCTCTCTTTGTCTTCCTTCGCCCATGAGCATAAGATGAATTATAAACACAAATCAATCACATGAAAATTTAGTGGAGCCTGTTAGTTTTCTCCTGCTTACTTAATTTTCTAACCAGACTCCAGGTATCATAAACAATGACATAAACATTTATACACATATTTAATATAAATAGGTACACTATTACTACAATTATATATATATAACATCCTTAAATTATTGTTAACAATTAATTCATACAAATCGCGGAAGTCCACACACTGTAGTTTTAACTACATATTATTAATTTAATATAACATATACTAATAACAATATATTATAAAGCACTTTCTTGTTCTACTTTAATTTATTATTATGATCTTATTCCCCATTCACCTCACCCATTTAACCGGAACACATCAGACAAAATAAAGTATAATCAATAGAATGACCTTACCCTTTTCACATAGAAACTCGACCATCTCCCGCGTACCAAACGCCGCAGCCCAGTTGAGCAGCGTCTGTCCGACGTCGTCGGTGAAGTTGACGTCCACGGAGCCGCTGGTTACGGCCGATATGAGCGCGTCCGTGTCCTTGCCCCGTATGCAGTCGATGAGCTGCCGGTGCGACTTGTCCCGACTGCCGGCCGGCGGCGTGGACGACGACCCGCTCGAACCCTCCCCGCTCGAGCTAGACGCCGCCCCGTTACGACTTGTGCCACTGTATAAGTAATTGTGAATAATACATTAAAACTCTTATGAATAATAGTATATTGGAAACTCGTTTATTACTACTTATCACTATTTCATATTTTTAGTAAAAGATACCAAATTTACTGGGTCAATGTCATCAATCATTGAGATGATTCAAATTGATTTAGTCAATGTAAAAGCAACACTTTCTGATGATTATTGTAATTTTCGCTTTCTAGCAAAATAAACATGTCATGGTAATTTCTGTAATATGAATAATACTAATACTAAATATTAGTACTTTAATCAATTAAAAATTAGTTCTCACATCTGTATGGCATGTCGTCCTTCACACAATAGTACGAGCAGCAAGTCTACGAGTCGCATGCACTCCAGGCACCAACGCTCATCTGCTTGTACTGCTGCTTCAATTGCTGAACATAAGTCCAGACGCACTAGGTCCTAAATTTATGATCATGAACTTAGTTTTATACTTAAATTATAATATACTATGTCTTTAATATATAGCATATAATTTTAAAAAATAATTATTAGTTAAGAATTATTTATAATACTATTATAACTTATCAGATTTAACCAAATTAACCAACTAACTGGCACAACAGTTATTTATATATAATATTAGAATAGGTCTAGCTAACGCTTAACTAAGTAGGTGTGCCTGAGAAGTGGAGCGCTACGACAATATGATTTAATTTTAATATTTTCAATTTCATTATATTAAATTAAAATAATCTTTATCCAAAATACTACTCGAATCTGTGGTTTACGTTCTAACTACGTAGTGGTTAGAACGCGTAAATCTTAACCGATGATCATGGGTTCAAACCCGGGCAAGCACCACTGAATATTCATGGGCTTAATTTGTGTATATAATTCATCCTATGCTTGACGGTGAAAGAAAACATCGTGAAGAAACCTGCATGTGTCTAATTTCATTGAAATTCTGTGTATTCTACCAACCCGCATTGAAGCAGCATGGAGGAATAAGCTCCACACCTTCTCCTCAAAATGAAGAGGATGCCTTAGCCCAGTAATGGGACATTAACAGGCTGTTACTACTCGAATCTGTCGGTTTTATTTGAATTGCTACCATTATATTACTCCCATGTCGTAAATTTACAATATTGTATTATAAATTGATCCATTCTCTCATCACTACGATGATCGTTTTTGTCTACAAATATTTCTCCACAGAATAATAATAGAAATTCTAACTCTGCAAGTGATTGTTTTCGCTCAGTCAAATTTTTATGCCAGCTCTAAACTTAATTAATACTTGTTTAGTTTTAACCTTAATTTGTTGCAAAAATCTCAAGTGTGTTTTAACAGATTTAACTTACATGTGTGATCTGGGCTGAGCCTCTGCAGAGAGTTGACAATAAACTGACAGTAGTAGACACTGAAGGCATGAGGCACTTCTCGTCAGAACTTTCTGTAGACCCTAGTCTCCGTACTAGCTCTTCAATAAGACCTGGAACAAAAATCTTTAATGAGATCTTGTTATTATACACATTTAAATAGAATGTTTGTCTCTTATGGACTATCTATCAAACTATAATATCAAATTTTAACTATAAAATTCTATAAGAAAAAGCATACAAGCTACAAACCAAAAATAACTAAAGATATATTCTTGAAGAACTCAAACAGTGTGCTTGTAAACAAAATCTTAAAATGATATATACAAGCTTTACAGTTACTGAAATTGGATAAAATAAAACAAAGTGTACAAAAATATTGTGTTAAATAACAGGTTAATTCAATGTTATTACTTTTGATACAAATAAAACACATTCCTTTTTCAATACTTCTTTGTTGATAAAGATAATATTGCTGATACCTGCTACCTTTAGAATATTTCTATTATATACAAACCATGTTCTGCTAGCGGGGCGGGGTCGGCGTGTGCACGAGCGAAGCGATCAGCAAGAGAAGCAAAACAGCGGAGCGCAGCATCCGCTACACGCACGTCATTGTGTCGCAGCAGGGTTGACAATGATGAAACTGCATCCCCAACCCGAGCATCACCTGGCTCCATTTTTCCACATACTCTGAAATTTTAATAAAGTGAATAATAATCATACACAATAAGAAACTAGCAGTAACATGTTTTATAATCATGTTTAATGTCTACAATTATTATTCAGAAATAAAATATATAATAGCAAAATGGTACATATCTAAAGATATATGATGTAATAAAAAGTAAAGTAAAATTTTGAAAACCCATGCCTATTGATGAAATATTTAGTGAAAAAGAAATTGGGTGTTTATATTAAATCCATATATTAACATCCAATATTCAAATATATATTAACATCCAATATTCAAATACATCATATATTTGACATATTCAAATAACATAATATTTAAAAGATATATTTTTGTGCCTTCGCTGCTTGAATCATCTGTCAAAGATGCAGAGGCCTATATGATATTTTTTGTAATACCAACTATTATTAAACATTAGTTTAAAGATAGCTTGAAAAGAAAAAAAATATTTTTACCTGGACACAACAGCCATAGCAGAATGAAGGGTGTCCTTGTGTACAGATGTTCCATGGTGGGTTATGAAGTGTAAAACAGATGGCAATCCACCTCCCTCCCACACGGCTCCAGCTTCTCGAGTACATACTAACTCTAACACCTGGAGTTATAATACACTTACTTTCCAAACAATATCATATCATAATATTTTATAAATATGATTAGCAAAAATAAAGAAATAGAAGTACAAATAACACTGTTTAAGTTAAATTTAAGGTCATTAAAAATTTAATGTGTTGCTATAGCTGCACAGGAAAAAAGCATTTGGGCAATGCAATAACTAAATGTTTTAATTTATCTAACAATATTATTTTTTATCAAAATCAAATATTAAAAAATTGTAATTGTAGATAGATCTAAAACAGATATAAAACAAAATAAAAAGTATATTTGTAATATTATGAGGAATTAGTTTAAAGTATTATCATTAATACAATTAATAACATTTTCCTTAAAAATACATAAATGTACACATATAAGTATGTACCATAGTTGTGACTACAAAGAAATGTATTAATAAAGAATTACAAAAAATACAATTATACCTAATAGAATAAATTATCAATCAACATTAAAATTACTCACTTTAATACATTGTTCAGCTAAATCTTTGCTAGTTCTATTGTTTGGATCAACTGTGAGTAATCTACTACATATAGCTTTAACTGCACCCTCAATTGCCACAATTCTCCTTGTACATTCAGCTGAAAAAACAAATATAATAAAAAATATTTGTTACAAATTGATATTTTAAAATAAAGGGAAAATTAAATTAAGGTGTGACTAGAAACCTGAAACATCCAGATAATATGTAATAGCTCTTGCCGTCACTTCCAACACATTGTCTGGTGCACACTCATCAAGAAATATTTTACACAATGCAGGTAGAAATGTTCTCGGTGGACAACTGAAACAAATTATAACATTTCAGCCAAGTAATATAACAAAATAGAATATGTTAATACTCTAATGATTTTCACTATTCATATTTTTTTTCACTTACCTCTCAAAGCATCTATCTACATTATCTGACATAAGCAACAGCATACAAAGTTGCTCAAGGGCAATAAGCTGCATGTCCCGCTCATCTCCTTGTCCAGTCAGCAGCCACTCCAGTAATGTTTCAGGATCCACTTCAGCCATCTAAAATAATTTAAGATGTTGCTTTCAAAACATAAAACAATAACAAAATAATAACTGGAATATATATCATACCTTAAGGCTTCAGCGATTTTTAATATACCTGAAAATAATTATATATGTTAATAGAACAGTCTCATACACTATTTCTAAATACCTTAAAAATTACATTTACGAATTACTATTATTATTGTTACTCTCACTTTTTTCATGAATCATCAATAAAATCATAGAAAAATAAAATATTCTTTATAAATAACATTCTTGATAAACAAAATATTCCAATTTAGGAATAAAAATATAGATAAGTGAAAACAATCACAACTGTTATGTAGGTTACTGCTCCCATATATATTATGAAGAATGATGCCTTTCTCTTTTATAGTACCTATTTAAAAAATAGAATCGAATTCTTGTTAAATATTATACCACATGCAAATCAATATTGAGATATATTTTAACTTACATTGCAATATAATTACAAAATAATAGTTAAAACAAATTAATGAGCTTAACAATGTCTCCCACTTACACTCAGTGAACCATAACGATAAATTGTTATTTTTATATGCATTTATACATATATTAATCGATTATTTAATACTTTTAATTATGCCTATACAATTATTAGAACACAATTTCATTAACATGTAAATCAATTTTTACTTCTTGTAGTGCCTAATTTCAATTTTCACATATTTTTTATTTCACAAAACCAATCCACAGAAAATGAAGAGAATTTGTCACAAGGCAGCCAACTCCTAAAATATGTTACGCCATAAACACACTTAAAGTCTAAAGTTATCATATTAAACTTATTGTTAGATTACGATTTTATTACAGTTTGAAAGATTTAGTTCTTTAGTAGTTTCTTATAACTCATTAAATGATTTTATTCGTAAAATAGATCAGATACCTAACAGTTTGCTTATTATTTTTGCATAAATTTATTTGGCACTACTACTTACTTTACGTACGTACTGGTATGTTTATTAAACAAGTATAATATCATTGTTGTTTTGCAATATCACATTAAAAATGAATAACATTGCATTTATCTATTGTATTTGAACAAACAGTAATTATAGAATATAATATGACGATTATTTATATTTTTCTGTAATCAATAATCCTCTTCTAAAATTATCTAGTGTCTATTGGTGATTGTCAAATGGGAAATGCCAAATGACAATTTCTTTTAAAAATTTAAATTGATAGCGAGAATAGAAAATTGTGTTTCATGATTTATTTGAAAGCAAATTATACTTTCGTTAATCCGATTTTGAATGTGAATAACTAAGTTTATTTTATATTATTTAATATTTATAAATTTAAATATATTTGATGAATTCTAATTAATCGATTGCTATTTCGTTTTCTTAAAATGAGTCGGGATAAACGAGAAACTGAATACCCAGTGCAGTTAGAATCTCAATTTATAATCAGATTGCCTGAAGAACCTGCAAAAGTTTTAAGAGAATTAATAAAGTCTGGCGAAAATTTTAAAAATAGAGTAAAAATACAAATACATGATGATTTGCGGCACGGTGAACTTAGAGTTGATCATTGGTTGTTACATACTAAAATTGTAGATTTGCCAACCATTGTGGAGTCATGGAAGACAATTGACAGAAAAAGTCTGTATAAAACGGCTGATATTTGTCAGATGATGATATGCAAGGAAGAATTGGATGACACAACAGAAGATGAGGCACCTTCGAAAAATAAAAAAAAGGATCCTCTAAAAGTTGATAAAAAGTATCTATGGCCACATGGAATCACTCCACCAACCAAGAATGTAAGAAGACGACGCTTCCGAAAAACCTTAAGAAAAAAGTGTGCTGAGTCACCTGAAATAGAGAAGGAAGTGAAGAGGCTGTTAAGAGCGGACAATGAAGCTGTCAGTTTTACATGGGAAGTAGTGAAAGAGGATGATGACCATGTTCCTAAAAAAGAATCAACTGCTTCAAATTCTCAAAAAGCAAAAGTAAAGAAAGAGTCTCATAAAACTGCAACAGTTACAAATCAACCATCCAAAGTTGAAGACATATTTGGAGGAGCTTTAAGTGACAGTGATGTTGATGATGAAAATGTTAATGTTGATCTAGAAGACAGTAGACCATCTGTATATGATGACTCTTTTTCTGATGCAAATTCTGTTCTTGGATTACAAGCAATGAGCGATTTTCATATAACTTCAGATACTAAGCCTGCTTTTATTGAATCTAAAAAGAAGAAGGTCATTCCGCACAAAAGTAGTACATCTATGAGTAATGAATCTAGTGTTTGCTATGAACTAGATAATATTCAGCAACAATCAACAAGTTACGATAGCACAAGTACACAAATGCAAGAACTTGTAACGGAACTAGAAGAATTAAAACAGAGGAGACAAAGAACTCAACTTGAAATATCGAGGATGGAAAATATGACATTGAGACAAAGATTTCAGGATATATTAAAAACATTAAATAAGGAAATAATTATGAAGGAAATGGAGTACCATAAATTAAAGTCTAATTAAAAATATTATTCCTAGTTAAAATATAATCAGCTATATAATCTCAATTATTACTAGGTATCTTGATATTAGTCTCTTTGCTTAAAATGTAATATTTAAATGTCAGTATTAATAATGTGGTATGTAATGTAACTATGCTATATTTAAAGTGTAGAATGTTTGTATTTTAACTACAGCAATTGCACCTCTTTTTGTCATATTGGTAATTGTAGCAAAATCATACTTTTCCATTGCATGAAATGTTATGTACTGAATTAAAATAAAGTTAAGATATAGTTGTATATTAAAATATAGTTTATATATATATATTTAAGAACAATTTTATCTTTTACTATTTCAATCATCCTAGAAGTGTGAAAAAGAAAATTGATAATAATGAACACCTCCTTCATGTATTGGTTAGCATGTTGTACTGCAGATGCTAGTTTTCCCCAGGAAAATGAATAATTTTTGTTGGTTTTTCCTGCAGCAGCCCTGAGTTAGGTAGTTGGAATGTATTTCATTCTGGTAACAGTGTACTGGTAAGTAAAATGTACATTCTCTGGTTGATCCACCAACCTTGGGAAACACCTGCTTACTCACCCTTTAAACATTTACAACTTAAAACAATATAAGCCTGGATGAAGAGATTTAAACCAAAGCCTACCTCCAAGTAAAGTAGTTGATAGCATAATTAAGATGCTGATAGCATATAAGGACCCTGGTGTGCTATATAATTTGCTCATGTCTGCCTCCAGAAGGGATTGCTTTTCTTGGTTTATATAAGATTAGATTTACATTATTTATAAAAACCAAGAAATCTGTGATGTAGATACCCAGACCTCATTTCAAAGGCAGAGCATGAATACTTTAAAAAATTCGACAGCGCGCCACGCATTAAGTAAAAATCTACGTCTTAATATTAATAATGAAAATAATTAATGCTAGATAAGCAGTCGATAGGAACAATTTCTAATATTAGTTTTTTTAATATTTTTCACCTTTTTTTTTCAAAATCAAAGCTCTAGGGAATATGTAAAATTGACATATTCCTTATATTTACATTTTTAGGAGGTGGACGATGTAGCAGTAAAATAAAACTTGAGAACGGTAGAAACGGTGGTGGTGGAATGATTTCTTGGAAAAATTGTACGAGTATATAAACAAAAAGTGAAGTAAAAATTAACCAATCAGAATACAAGAAATTTTTTTAAAAATAATAACAAATGCGAGCGTCTACACTAAAAGTAGAGATTGGCGCGTAAAAACCTGTTTAGCGTCTTACTCTCGCGCTTAATTCCCAACTATTGACGATGCGCGGCTGATTTTATAAATACTAGTTTTACCGCGGTGCCTCGTTCTCTGTAGACCCGGGCAAAAGCTACCCAGCTGGACGAGGAAACTAGCACTAATCACATGTTGAACCCAACAAACGACGCCGAATCCGCCAGGACTCCGAAACACCAATACACCACGAACCACAACAGGTCGCCTAAAAGTCACTGGCGCAAAACCAACGCCAGCAACACCAGAACTCCCGGCTCCCTCAAAAGAGCCGCACCCGACGAACCAGTCTGTCAAGACAGTGTCTTGCCGCGGCCGACCGAAAGGAGTTCCCTCACGGGACACCTCTCGACATTCTCGACCACGCGCAAGGCTCTTAGACTGCGTCCACCACCACACCACGACCGCAGGTCGCTCGCTGGACCTCCCCGAACGGAGTCTCATCCGGTGTGCTCGATCGGATCGTGGCTCGCAGTCACAGGCTGAAACGCCGAACTTCGCCACCACCACCAAACACACAATCAACGCCAAACATCCCTCGAACACCATCGTATCCTTCGAACACCATCTCCTCATCATCATCATCATCAACTTCTTATCATCCTCGCCGCCTTGTCGCTACCATCGTAAGCAACAGCAGGTATACACGCGCGCCCACAATCAAACATCAGCAGCAGATGCCCCGAAGCTACTCCTTCTGTACCCAGACATTCGTCGGATAAAGACATTGGCAGAGCAGGTCGTTCGCTGGACCTCCCCGAACGGGGTCTCATCCGGTGCGCTTGATCGCCCAGCAAATGAACGGAGAAGCATTAGAGACATCTGCTACACACACCCAGGGATCTTCCCACCCCAACGACCCGTCCGTCGCCACGGACGGCGAAACAAGATACCGCAGTCATAATGGCACAGCCCTTGGAACTGCCATCACCCGACCCCATTAAAACAAGGGGGCTGAGTGAAGTACCGTTACGTGCCTCGTTCAGTCAGTTCGAGCGGCGCTTGGAGTGAAGGCATCAAGAAGTCATCAAGTTGAGTTGTTTTTATTGAAGAAGTGAAACCAATTGAAGCGAAGATTAGAACAGTTCTTTTCAGAGCTATTCATTGTTTCAAACGATGACGTCATATAATGTGGCATGCGTGGCGTGTGTGTTCTTGCTATGTGCGTAACGACCTACTGCTACACATTGTAAATCTAAAGTTTGCTTATCTTTACTCATTCTACTGTTGGAATAGACTACATAATTATATACTAATGTATTTAACATCTTAAGGGCATCCCCATAGATCCTACTAACATATATATATATTGTCTGCCAAAATTACCTCGACAGCATCACCGGGCGAGGGCGAGTCTTAAAATACTCAGCCGGATGTTAAGAGCCCACTTGAGGGCTCAGAATACGAGTGTCCTAAGGGCGCCTCATGTGAGGCCGAACCTCGGCTTAGGATACCGTCGACGTCTAGAAGGAGGACAGTGTGCAATGTTGTGTCATAACCGGGTCTTAAAGAAAAAGGGACCTCGACCTCTGCCTCAGCCAATGACAGCGTGCCATACGACAGCAGAGCCAAGCCAGCCAAACATAGCCAAGCCACCATTCCAACTACCGGAAGCCTCCGGTAGGGGGAATAAAGCATATACATATTGCCCTGCCAGCTCATTTGGAGTCAGTATTCTAATACTACCCGCATCGTAAGCCGAACCTCTGTCCGGTTATGTACAAAGTGGCATAGCTATTAAGTGCAAAAAGTGTGATTAGTATGATTGATAATAAAGAATAAGTGAAATAAGTGTAATTCATAATAAATAATAAGTGCGATTATACCGTCCTGCCTTTTCATTTAAACCCATTGTTTCAGAAGACTGAAGTACTTTCCAATTGGAACGTTTTAGTTCGAATGTTAGTCCGTTTTAAGTTAGCGACTATCAGCTAGGCGACGAATGTGACGACGGACAATAAATCATAAACATCCTATGTACCAATTATGATGCTAAAATATTATTATTTATTTGTTTGTTTTTTTTTTGTTTACCATATCTATAACTTTTAAACCCATAGTTTCCAAAAAAAATACAGTTTTTTTAACACAGAATGTATCTATTATACGTTAGTTCCGTAAACAGCCACTAGGGTTAACTGTCAACCAATACCTCCAGAATGGTATAAATAGTCATTGAGAGAGTAAAAGCGTCCTGTGAACATTGTTGCCTAGCTACCCAAACAATAACATAACAATTGAAACCACTTATTACTAAATACATTACTTTATAAGTTATTGTATAAATATTATAAAATGTCAATACCAGATATAGCCGCACAAATGGTGAAAAATGATACAACTAAATCAAGTGAGGATAATGCGCGTACTATTATTTTGGTTGGAAGTAAATCTGTGGTAATTGAACGTTATACATTTTCTTTAGGAGTGATTGTGCATGAGTAGTAAAGCTTCAATAGCATAGGCTTACCATTAATATTATGTAGTCCAACTGGTGAATATCCCGGGTTCAATCAACACAACATTTTCGAATAATTTAAGTAAAAAATTGGAATTATTAAAACTATATTTTTTAAACAATTTTTCGATAATCGTATATTCTTATCGAAGTATTATTATTTATAGAACAAATAATGTCCCACTGGATAAAACAATGTGTCTTAATAATAATTAGATAAAACAATCGGAAAATAAATTGTAATGAAAACTATATTCATGCCAAGCTTCCTAGTCAATATATAAGATTTTAAAAAAATTGCTAAATATCAGTCAGTCAATGAATTACAGACAGCTAAGATGTAACTAACTGTATTTGTTAAAGCCTTCCTCAATATAAAAAATATAGGTTACCTACCTATACCACGTCGGATAAAATAATAAACCAGGAAGTCCGACAGACTAGCTCTAAATAAATTGCTGTAAATAAAAAGTGGTTTAAGTCTCCCGGATTTTCCCTACATAATTCCAAAGATAAAAATAAGACAGTACAGCTCAAATAGCGATAGAAATAGGGCGGAATGTATCGACCATGTCATAATTGACACAGCCAGTAACAAGTTTCTAGAGCCACTAAGTGTAGTGAATTTTGAATTTCATTGTGTGCACAGTAAAAGGGTACCTTTATGATGTAAGAAATACTCACTCGTTAGTAGGGCTTTGTGCAAGTTTGGGTTGGTATCACTCACTCATTAGATATTCTTCCGCTAAGCCGCAATATATAGTATTTTTGCGTTCCGGTTTGAAGGCTGCGTGAACCAGTGGAAATACAGACACAAGGGACATAACAACTTCGTTCCCAAGGTTGGTGGCGCATTGGCGATGTAAGGAATGGTTAATATTTCTTACATCGCCAATGGGCGGTGGTAACCACTTAACATCAAGTGGTCCAATCGCCCGTCCACTTACCACCATAAATATCATCAGTATAAACTATAATGTACATATGGCTAATATTATCTTAAAAATAACTTTTTGAAAACATATTTTTTTAGGGAAAAACCATTTTGTTGCACAGTTTCCTTGACAAAACTGAAACACCGAGAGAAACATTAGTACTAGAGTATTCGTTTGGTAGAAAATCTTCTCAGAAGCAAAGTATCGAGAAAACTATTTGTCACGTATGGGAATATGGCGGGAAATTGGAAATGTTAAAAAATGTTTTGGCATCAATTCCAATAGATGGAAAATTCTTTTATTTCGTTATGGTAGATTTAAGTAAAATTAAAGCAATATGGAATACGTTGGAAACATGCATAAAAGCCATCAATGAAAAATTTAATGACTCACCGGACTATGTCGAGTTGATAATTATTGGAGGAAAATACGACATATTTAAAAATTATGGTATGTTTGAACATGTAGTCATAATATTAGTTTAAATATTACTCACTACTATAATATTTCACATTTTTATCAATACTACCATCAACTTTGTATCATTTTTAGATAGTGAAATAAAAAAAATCATATGTACAACAATGAGAAGTATAGCGTTGATCTACAATGCTAACTTATTGTTTTATTCTTTAAAAGAATCAAATTTAGTAAGAAAAGCCAAAGATTTGTTGTATACCATTGGATTCGGTAATAATGTACCTCTTAAAGAGAAGAACACAAACTATATGAAGCCTTTAATAATACCCAAAGGGTCAGATTCATGGGAGAGTATCGGTGTTCCAGAATCTACCTTAGATCACGTAAGATTTTATTCATTTACTTACTTTAGTGGTCACCGTATTCGGTCACGTTGTAGTACATATAAAACTTTCTAGTAATAAAATATAATCCAATTAATTGCTAATATAGGAAAATTACATTATTTGGAGAGCACAGGATTTAAATTGGATTGGATTAAAACTGCTTTTACCTGTAGCCTTTTTTCACTGATGCTTCTTAATTTTATATATTTTGCCAAAAAATATATAACACAGAAATATTGTTTTACTATCAGAAGTAATATTGTTTTATAATATACTTAAAAGAGTTTCGCCTTTAAAAGTTAATATTATCAATAAAAAATATTTCACCGCTTGAGAACGCTAAAATTACCTAAAATAATTACTTTTTTTCAGATTAAAACACGACATTTATCTCGTATTACTTCAGAAACAGAAATAAAACAAGAAGTGAAATCGATCCAACGTAGTCACCCTGAACCTATATTGGATTCCTTAGCAGCCCTTAAATACGAAGAATTAAGAAACACGGAATCGTTTGATCCCTCCATCGATGATTACTTAATTTTATTACGTTAACATAATTAAAACATGTGAAGTACCTAGCTCATATTAAATATATGTACTTCTTAAGTAATTTTTAAATTAAGAGCATAATTGAATGCCATCTATCCTAGAATAATAGCTTATCCTTTTCTTTAATTATTAAGAATTGTTTATTATTTTATCACCTTCTTTTTCATTACTTTGAAGTCCATACAATATGACATCTTAAAGATAAGGGCATATTCAGACCCGCGGAGGCTTAAGCCGGCCCTCCGCAAAGACCGGTATCCCGAGTAGCATGGGACTCCCCATGTTTATAGTAAGTATAAAAATTAACTATAGGCTATGACTGTAACCTACTTATTGAAATATTATTAGATATGTAGAATATACATTACAGTACATCACAAACACTTAAAAATTACATAACACAGGGATACAACTTATTAGCATACAACTTTGGCATAGCAATCTCTTTCAGACAACCAACGGTGTAAGGAACTAAGTACTCATAGGATATGAGGTAGGGTTTTTTTAGCCAATCAATTTTCTGTTTGGCGCACTTTCACGAATACCCCGAATTTATTTTAAAATGAGTGGGTATTGGCGTTTAATTACTGTAGATTAGCGTAAGCTTTGATAGCGCTATGTCGCTTAGCAACCAATAAAAGCAAACAACAAACAGAATAAAATCACTAGCAAACAGTACAAGAACACTAACGTCGCAACATAATCATAATTTAAAAGTCCAAAATGGATATAAGTGCTGATTATAAAATTTTAAATTTATACGTAACAAGACAATACAATGAATGCTTAATATTATGCAATACAACATTAAAGAACGAAAGTAATCGCATGATAGAGTTTATTCGAATGCGTGCTATGACTGTTCTAGCAAAAATAGCTGGTAATGGATACGAAGAGGTTAACTATTTCCCACAATTAAATGATTGGGCAACTACCTCGGTAGCGAAAACACCACGACCTGGAACAACATTTCTAAGAGTGGTCAAAACAGCACAGAGTATACATACAGTAAGTTAAACGATATTACGAATCAAATAGATAACACGGGCATTCCCACTGCAGCTAACTTTTCTTTAACAATTATTATAGGAAGGACCACCCTTAACAGCTACATTAATACCTAAGGCTGGCACAGCTCGCAATCGCACCGCTCGCACCGCACTCCAAACGGCATCGCGAGCCTCCCGAGCTGCCACTGCTCTTGCTGGTGGCACTACATTTGATGTCGATGCGCCAGTTACATTAAGATTAATAGACAGAGATGACAAACTATTCATCCCAGCATCGAAAACTCTTTTTGAATACATATATTATTGTGAGAGTAACGTGCGTAAGGTTTGTTGATAACTTCTTCTTATAAAAAGATTTTCATGTAATTTCTATTTAATCAATTTTTCATTACTATAATTATATTTTTTTAGGCTATGGATGTGGCGTTTCAAGCAGTAAAACTAGATGACACAACCGACTGGTGGTGGAATTTTTCTCTCGCTCGATGTTACGAATCTCTAGGAATGTTTAGAAATGTAGAGGAATGCTTACGACAAGCACTCAAACAGAACAAACATGTAACAATATATTTACGTTTGATGGCAATGTATGTCAGTCTTAATCAGCCTCTTTCAGCCTTAGAAGTTTGTAAACAAGGTCTCTTAGTATTTCATGTGAATACGTCCTTATTATTGGAACAAGCTCGTATACACGAACATATGGGCAACCTTGCTGTTGCAGTAAAATATTACCGAATCGTAGCGACTGAGGATCCTTCTAATATCGAGGCGATCGCTAATATCGCTATGCACAATTTTTATAATGATCAGCCGGAAATAGCATTAAGATATTACAGGTAAATTAATTTTATATTTATTAGAATATAACTTTTTTATAATAAAGGCTTACAGTTTTTGGTTTTACCTCTACCTCCCCAAAATTATGATTTTCATAATAGCTATAAAGACGAACTGTCGGATTAGCACATTTCTTATACCAGTAGTTCGAGGGCGAGGGCTACTTCCTTAGGGTTAAGGCCAAGTTCATATGAAATTTCGTCAAAACTAGTTCAGTTTACCCGTAATAGCGTAACAGAGAGACAGAGTTACTTCCGCTTTTATAATATTATTGTATAAGCATAGGTAGCATATAAGATACATAAATAATTCAAGTAAAAATATTATTTCCAGAAGGTTGTTAGCAATTAATCCTCCAGGCCCTGAGATTTATAATAATCTCGGTCTCTGCTGTCTTTACTGTAATCAATGGGATCTGACGCTGCCATGCTTCAGGCAGGCGCTATATTTCGCTGCGAATCCAGAAACATGTTCTAATATTTGGTTTAATTTAGCTCACGTAGCATTGGTATGTTCTTTGTTTTCATTTTTCTTAAACCTTAATCAAAACAAGCTTAAAACCAATAAATAGATGGATTTATATTTATGGATAAACATTTTTCATAACGATTCTCGTCACATAATAATGATGAATAATTTTGACATCGAGATCAAAACGAAATGTTTACAATCCTTATGAAAATATTTATTGTATTTTTTTAATTATTAACTTATGCATGTTTTTCAGTCTACCGGAGATATGAATCTAGCTCATCGCTGTCTCCTGGCGAGCGTCTCGATCTCTGAGCACGGACCCGCTCGTCGAGCTCTACGGGCCTTAGACTTGCGAGCACGGAATACCATTAATATTAAGTGAAAATATAAATTATGTTTGAAATACATACTAAGTATATTTTAGCATTGAATTAAATCTTTTTATTTAAAAATAAAATTATCATCAATGCTTGTATTACAATATAATTTAAGCAAGTTGTAGTTAACCCATCTTCTATCAGTATAGGTACCTGCCTCTTTTATCAAAGTTAGATATCTTCTATACTAACAAATGAGGTGACGTTTATTAAATGCCTAATTGAAATAACTATTAAACTAATCATATACACTGCCCCGAATTTATGCCTAAGCCTAGAAGCCTTGAAGCCCCGCAAGCCACCGGCCTTTGAGCCTTCCAAGTTCCAACTGAAAATAATATAATTTTATGCTAGCCGCTTCGGAATGGGGGCAGTTAGCATAAAATTTAGCCTTAAATGACTGAACTGCCTTGAGTTGTTTTAGTACATATTATAATATAAATGTCTTACTATTTTAATAGCATGTCTATTAAAATATTTAGTAGAAACAAATAAAACACATTTGATGATATAAGCATAAGAAAATGTAATTTGAATGTTCGTGAAAAACAAACACTAGCCTGACCATTTTTTTATATTTACCTTTTCAAACTTATTTAATAATTCTACAACCTACGTACAAAGGTTCGCATTCAGCGAACTCTTTCAGACCGTTGCACATCATCGTCCACTTCATAAAACTTAACCATTTAACTTAATGGATCGTTGTTAACGGTTCATTCTTTGTAGCATTTACATAGATTTTGTTACAGGAATCTGCCAGTGGTTGTAAACATTTTCTATCTTGATAAATTCTGCACAAATTGGGAATATTTTAATATATGGATTTTAAAAACTCTTAAATCGAGTCAATGACAGCTATTGTGATTTAAGATACATTTATTATGCGAAATAATAGTGAAATTAGTTTTTTAAAACGCAAAAGTTCTTTTATTTCAAAACAATCCATAATCTATGTAATAAAAAACGCATTTATAGAGACCAAGATGAAAGGTACTATATAGTCATTGATAGGATTTAAAATATCTTTAGGCTAGAGCTGTATTAGCTGTATGACAATATAAAAATTACTTTATACACATCATACACTATACGGATACCAAAGATTAACAACCACTGTAATAATCTTAAAAAAATGAAATAAAAAGGGACCCATTCTGTAAGGCTATCATTCCGTCGAGTGAAGTAAAAGAAAAATAAAGATATGTTTCTTAGAGGCTTAATATTTCTTTTATCCATAAGTCATTTACTAGCGTCAGAATCATGGAAAAAGCCTGGCTGCCATATTAGGGGTATGTATAACTTATTTTTACTATTGTTATATGATTTTCTTATATCTATTTATATTTATAAGCATATGGAATTTTTCTTTTGATATGCAATATTCAGTCAAATTTAAAAATAAGTGCACTGAGTATAGTAACTTATTTTTTATTTATAACAGGGCACAAAAAAAATATAACTATTCCGGATTGTGTTAAGTTCGAGATAACAACAAATGCCTGCCGAGGATACTGTGAGTCCTGGTCTCTGCCAAGTATCATGTTTGGTTTCAAACGCCATCCGGTTACTTCTTTAGGACAATGTTGTAACATTATGGAGTCTGAGGACGTAAGTGTATTATTATCATTATAAATTTGTATTCATAAGTATTCTTTATCTAACAACTCACTGTTTACGTGTTAATTATGAAAGAGATATAAACGGTATACACCCTACATGTAAACAGCCTTCCGACGTACGTTATGTAATCAAAGAAATTAAGATCAAACCGTCTATGGTATATGGTAATTTAGTACTTTTTAATGATTTGACATATTCTTAACAGTAAAACCCTAAAATTTACTCCGCCAAACAAACCTTAGGTACTTAATATTCTGTAAATCTACCACCGATTCAGAATGTAGATTCTAGCGAGAAAAACCACCAAGAAAATTAATGTTTTTTTTATTTTTATCAACAAACAACATCAACTAAACAACAAAATCAAATATTACCAATTAAATTTATAATTGTAAAACTAATTTATAAGTGTATATTTTTTTATATATTTCTATATATATTAATGTTTTTATTTATGTATTCTAGATACCAGTAAAAGTTCTGTGCTTAGATGGAGAGAGAAATTTAATTTTTAAGTCTGCTGTTACTTGCGCCTGCTACCATTGCCAGAAAGAATAAACTATTTTGCTGTTATAAATTAATACTTAAATATGTACTTTAGTAAATTATACATTAATATATTTGTATGAAACTGTAAATAAGAACAAAATGTAACTTGCAATTTGACGATATAATTACATTGTGATTTACCCTTAATTTATTGATTAAACATATCGACCTATAAAAATGTCTATTATTATATAATATACAATATACCTACATTTGTTACTAATACCCAACGTAAAACTGAGACGATAAATAGTTAAATTACTTCTATGAGAATGAATCATAAGATCATTATCTTAAAAATTAAAAAATACTCAAATAGGTGCCATGGTTTTGGAATTTACTTTTTGCATTATATAAACAAACTTACAAAATTCGCGCTCTCGCCTCTCTCTATTTAATATTAGTATAGATGTAGATAATATGTATTCTTCTTCTTCCTGCGCTTATCCCACTACGTGGGGTCAGCACAACATGTTTTTTCCTTCCACTTCTCTCTGTCACTCGCCATCTCAGCACTTACACCTTTCACACACATATCCTTTCTTACGCAATCCATCCACATTTTCTTCGGCCTCCCCCGTCCCCCATCCATCCACATTCATACTCATCCCCTTTTGGTAACACGCCTTTCATCCCTCCTCATTACATGCCAATACATAAGCTAATCTATTACTCTTCAACTTTTCAACTATTGGTGCTACTCTCAGACTTCCTCTGATATATTCGTTTCTAATATTGTCCATTCTAGCTACACCGCACATCCCTCTTAACATTCGCATCTCTGCCACATGTACTCTTTCTACATCCTATTCTTTTGTTGCCCAACATTCAAAACCATAAATCACGACAGGCCTAATGACGGATATAGATAATATGTATGCAGTAAAATTAATTAAATATAAAAATAAACCTTAACTTATCTACCTACTAAAATAAAACAAATATAAATTACTTAAAATAAATATAATTCTATAACAATTACTATTAAATTTGTTATTAAAATTAAAATTGAAAACAAATAGCATTTTATTCTTGTAAAATTAAAATAATATAAGTTGTATATGATAATAAAAAGCAATAACTAAAAGAAGAAACGTCAACGGCGGTAGCGTGCCGGCCGAACGCGAGCATTTTTTTTCGTTGCACGTAATTTATAAACTGTGATATCTCCTAAATTATTCATTCTAATTATAAAGTTTAAATGACAATATTTATTTATATGAAATCTCCAAGGTAACAAACATTTATTTGGATAAGGATTAATTATTATTTTGAGAAAATTAGTTCACAAATAACCTATATTTTTTTACTAATTTGTAATAGATAAAAATAGTTATTGTGAGTTTATTGAGACGTTTGAAGATAGACTTTGAGATTTTTTAAGACCTACAATTTTCTAGTACATTATAAAAATCCACGACACATGTTTTTCTAGCTATTAGATTCGACATTTTTGACGCAGGTAAAGGCACGCACTGAGCAACTGTAGGAAAGTGACTTTATAGCATCAGGAGATCCCTTCATCACTTGCCTTAAAAAATATAATATCTCGAAAACTATTTGAATTATTAAAAAACAAAATTTAAAATAAAATTTTACCAAAAATAACGGCATATGCAGTAGTATTAAAATAAATTAAAAAAATATGTATGTTGAGCAGAAAATCACATTTGGAATCACAATCACATAATCAAAGTTCTTTATTATTCTAATTTCGCAAACAAAATTTACAATTTACATTACTTCAAATTTTTTGACTTTTGTTGGCCCGACTCATCATATTTCTTTTATACGACATAAATGTATTAAAATATCAGTATTGAGTAACTAAATTAAACTAATTACATCTTAACTCTTAGTGTTTGTATCATCATTTTTTTAAAAAATAAACTAAAATTGTCTAGTAAAATATTAAAAGCTATTTGTGTATCTGTCGTGTTGTGTTTTAAGTTGTCATTAATGTCAAATGCCAATTTGAAATTGAATGTCACTAGACATACTGACAGCCTATGTACTTTTCACCAACATACCATGTATACTTTAATTTCTGTTAATTTAATATTCAGATGATATTAAAAATACATAAAACATTTACTCTCATAAGTAGAACAAAGATGTTATGGAGGACAAGTCCATCTCAAATAAGACGCCAATATGGCAAAACTGTGTGCATTGCCCAAACCTGCTGTTCGATACTGCCACGGAATTTGAAAGGTTTATATTTTATATATTTTAAATGATTAGAAACATAAAAACAAAGATTTATTTTTATATTGTGCATAAAATCATTTATTTGCGTACCGATTTTATTTAAATAAAATTACTGTATTATTTGTAAATAAAACTTTTACAGCTAATTTTTTCTGATTAACTTATTTATTAAACGATATATCTTTATTTTATTGTTATGTTTTAATGCACGATTTATATTTTAGACATATTCAAGAAAAGCACAGTATTAAAGAGGGAACTCTCATATTATGCCAATATGGACAAAATGGCATATGTTCAGCATTACAATTTGGAGATTTACGAAAAGCTGGATTCAAATATCATGTAAGACAATACCACATTTATAAGACTAATACTAATGATGACTGGACATTTTACTCATCATCACAAAATCTGCCTGCAGTTCTGAATGATCCAAATAGAGGCAAACAAAGTAATTTTTTTACAAAAACATGGGGTGATGGTTTTATAGATAAAGTAGAAATTTATCCTAGTCCATATTTACCAGAAATATGCTTATTACATTTCGAGTCATATTGTAAGAAAATTTCTAGAAGATACAGAAGACACTGTCAACTTAAAGAAAATTTGCCCAATAAAACTAGAACACCTGTGATAGAAACTGTTTGTGAAGTACCAAATATTTTCTATGATCAGTCCTTAGCACTTAATGATCCAAAGTTATTTAGTAAAGTATTTCCTGGACTTTCAAATACACAAGATATTAACTCTACCATAAGATCATTACAAGAAACATTAAGCACATACCTTGATGTAGTTGAGATGAAAATATCAAAACAAGTTGCACAGAAATCAGATGCCTTCTTCCATGCAATGCTTTCACACGACACTATTATGGAGCAAATGGCGAGAGCCGTTAGAACTGTTCAAAACACAAGAAAGGATATCAAAGATGTAAAACAAAATCTCAGTGAGAGTCCATTGAAGTTAATAAGTTTGACAAGGATAAATCATAATCTTAATAATGTGCATGATCTATTAAAATTAATGGGTACAGTGCAGCAAACACAGCCAATGATTCAGCTTCTTCTAAGCACATCAGACTATGTTGCTGCCCTAGACCTAATCAGTTCTACTCAAAAAGTACTATCAACACGTTTATCTGGTATTCAAGCTTTTCGTCATTTATCTCCACAATTGACAGAAATGAAAAGATTAATTCATAAAATGCTAAGCAATGAATTTTTAAGATTTATTGTATCAGATCTCAATAGACCACTTAAAGACCAAACAGATTTACCAGAAAGAGATAAAGTAGTTTCTATTGTATCAGGAATTCTTCGTTTAAAGGAATTTGATTTTCTTGACATTTTTAAAACAGAAGCAATGACATCAATTCAGGCCACTATTAAACAATGTCTGGTAGAAATAGTTTCAGAGAGAGATGGAGGCACAGAAATTGTATTAAGGGGTTCAAATAGCGATACATGGTTACTTTGTAACGAGGGGATTACTTTCCTTCAGAAAGTTACACCAAACTTAGTAAATTTATTTAAAAGAATTTTATCTATAAGCAATTTAATTCTAGATATAAGCCAAATGGGTGATATAATAGGAAATGACAGTGAAGAAATTTGGACACAAGAAGAATTGCTTTTAATAGAAGAAAAAGTAAAAAAAGTAATTATTTCTCTTTCTGACTACAGTAATGAAAGGTGTGCCAATCTTATAGTCACAAAGACTGATAAGGAATATGCATTAACAGATTTATCACAATTATCTAAATTATCTGACTTAATAGATAACTTTTCCAAGGAATGTGCAAAAATAACAGGACATTATAGTAGTGCAATGAAACTGGCATTAAAAAGTTTTGCTATGAAATATATTCAAAATTTGCATTCTGAAAGAAGATCACACCTTACTGCTGCTTTGAATGCTGAAAGATGGAAAGTGGCAGATGTACCATGTGAGCTACAAAGTGTTATAAGTAAAATATGTGAAGTTGGTGAAATACCTCTTGTACTAAATTATGAAAGTGGAAAACCTGATGGCAAATATTTAATTATCAATAAAGAAAATTATGCTGTAGTTTCTACAGTGCAACTGTTGATCAAAATTTTACTAGAATACTGTGATGCAACCAAGCAATCACCAGATATTGTTCAATACATGGTACATTGCATGTTAGAACTTATTAGAATGTTTAATTCTCGGTGCTGTCAGCTAGTATTAGGTGCTGGTGCAATACAAAGTGCTGGTTTGAAAACAATTTCCACTTCAAATTTGGCTTTAGTGTCGAGATCTTTACAAGTTATCCTATGGCTTTTGCCTTTAATTATAAAGCTTTTGGAAAAACTACACCCAAATGAGGTTTCTTTAAATGGTTTTACTAGCTTAGAAAATGACATAGCTGGGCATAAAAAGGAAATTGAAAGTAAAATATGCATAATTGTAAGTAATATGCTAGGTTCACAGTTGGGAAGCTGGGAAGCCAAACCACCGGTTCCTTCACAAACATTCCGAAATATATCTAAGCACTTAGTTAAACTTCATGAAGCTCTTATTGATATTTTGCCATTAGAACAAATTAGTAATATATATATGAAAGTACATGATAACTTTAAAGACAAATTGAGAGAACAATTGATGAAGATGAATATTGTTGCAAATGGTAGTCCTCAACATGGTGTTGTTACCTCCGAGTTAACCTTTTATTTACAGACTCTTAAAACTCTTAGAGTAATTAATGATAATGATACTGACAATGATAATATATTATATGACATTTGGTTAAACTAAAGAATTAAAAAATAGTAATACTTTATACTGGAGAGTTAAATGGGTTGACTTTTTAAATACAAATTATCAAAAATTATAAATAAATGTCTTATTGAAAAAACAATCAATATAATTTGAAAAATATATTAAATAATGCAAGATGCTTACCTTTTTTTAATTATTATAAAATATACATGTTTAATAAACTAATCTTATTGTTTAATTTTTATAATATTTGATTTTATATGTACTCTCAATGTAATTAGAAAAGTAAATTATTTACCATCCCCTATTTCATAAGCTAAGGCTTTAAATATTAGTTAATTTCAAAAAATATGTACAGATGTTGCTTATTATATAAATTAAATGTAAATATATTTTATGTTTCTATAATTCCTCAATTGCAAAAAGAAGATTAAATGATGTGTGGCAGATTTGTGTATGCTTGAATGCTTTTCTTTTAATATCTAGTATATTTCTTTTATTGCGATAAAGTTTAAATGGTTAAAAAAAAACAAATATTTAGAACTAAATTATTATTATTTTGTGGCAAAGCTTATTACTAAGTAGGGCCGACAACAAGTTTACAACGACATTATTCATCTTGTATACAAGGAAATAAAATTATTAGGGTAACATGTTTCAAAATGAATGTTATAATAAATATAAATTATTATTATTGCTCCTCTTAGGAGTTTTTGTTTTATCTAAAATAGTTAAAGGAACGAGTGTTGGTAACTGGTCACCACTGCCCATAGACATTGGAGCCGTAAGAAATACTATTCATCCGGAACACAACAAATCTATTATAAGTATTACTGTTTGGCGGTCGGATATGTTGTATGTAATAATAATTATTATGAAAAGTAATGTGACTTACATTTTTATATTTTATAATTAAAGTCATAATGACTGACCTATTCTATTATCATACATAATCAATATTTTGTGGTCATTCATTGAACTTTCTCGCTTATCTAGTAGTAAGATCCCAAGGTCTCTAGTTCAAATATTTGATTCTATCCTTAATACTACACTCCTCCTGCATCGGAAAGCACATCTGTCCCAAAGAATGTACTACTGGAGTATCATTACGTTGTCTGTCCTATGATCTGATCTCTTCGATCTTGTCGATTGCCATCTCAAAACAATAAAGAGTGAGGGCACAGTGTGTCTTCGCACACACTAGTGCATTATAATATCTCCGGTCTGGCGCAATTTTTTAGAATTAGGGTTCAGTTGGGAAGGACAATTTATATTTATCAGTAAAAGCTAAGTATTGTAAATTTAATGAAAATATTGCATACAATTTGTATTAATACACAAAATCTGTAAGACTAACCAGATAATCGTTTATTTTTATCATAATGTGTTAAATAATTAAAAACGTTTTTATTATTATAACAGAATAAAAAAATAAACAATTTCATGAATTGATTTTATTCAACAATATCCACTTAATAATAAGCCTAAAAACTTTGGTTCGAAATCTTATTATTTTATCGGTCCATATCACAGCCACATTTTTTTCTTTATGTAAAAAAATACTATTACAACTAACAAGTTGAATGGTTAAAAAAGGTTTTACATATTAAAATATACAAAATGGATAATATATAAATGTTTATATATGGCATGTGATCTAATATATATGTGTAACTGTCAATATTTTAATTTTGAAGAAATCTACTGCATAAATATTGAAAATTAGGACCCACTTATCCAGTAAAGCAAAACATTTAAATAATATACTAAGACTGGTTAGGATTAGTTTCACCTACTTTTCTTTTTGCAAATACACTTATGTAAATTGCCAGTTTTAAATAAAAATGCTTTTAAATTCGCTCTTATATCACTCTATATAATTTAGCTTTATAAAATAAAATTGTGGGAAAATTAATAAAAATATGAGGCCATTGGATATCTTACTAAAAATGCTATACATGTACACAGAATTTGAAATATTAACAGGCTTGAAGTTAATCGAACTTCAGACATTGGTCCTAATTTTATCAAGAATAAGTTTATTAGTGTCATATTATTAATTATAATGCAGTCATTATCTTCCTGTTTATCAACTAGTCGAAACCATGTTAACAATTGTAATACATATTTGTGTAACATATTAATATCTTTTTTTAAAATTACTGTTTTACTTGGATAAAGTAAATCTGTTTCTGCACTATACTTCGGAAGTCTGTGTCTTGGGCATGGTATGATATGAAAAAGTTGTGGTACAGAATACACAAAATTAATAATTTGAGGTAAGAAAAATAATAAAACAGTTTTACTAAAATGACTGAGAATGGCAACTACAGCAAACGTCATGCCTGATACGTAACAAAATGTATCTCCGACAAAAACTCTAGATGGGTACCTGAAATCAATAATAACATAAAATTATAGAACTTATTATGGATAACCACAGAAGCTTATCATAAAATATATTTGTGTGTATATATATATATATTTTATTGTTAAAAGATAGATTAAATATAGTGCATTACAATTATTATAGCAATAATAAATTTTGTATTTTGTAAGCCGAGATGGCCCAGTGGTAAGAACGCGTGAATCTTAACCGATGATCGAGGGTTCAAACCCGAGCAAGCACCACTGAATTTTCATGTGCTTAATTTGTGATTATAATTCATCTCGTGCTTTACGGTGAAGGAAAACATCGTGAGGAAACCTGCATGTGTCTAATTTCACTGAAATTCTGCCACATATGAATTCCACCAACCCGCATTGGAGCAGCATGGTGGAATAAGCTCCAAACCTTCTCCTCAAAAAGGAGGAGAGGAGGCCTATAGCCCAGCAGTGGGACTTTCACAGGCTGTTACAAAAAATTTTGTATTAGTTGTTATTATACATTAGCTAAACTTACCAATTGTGTTTTAATAATGCCAGTGTAGTGGCAAGATATGGAATCATAATATGAAGAGAAAAGCTATGAGCTTTGAACTGATCACCTCTTAATTCAATTATGTCAAAAATTATTATAGATAATGCTATTACTGCCGATTGACCCACTTCAAGACCATTTATTCCAGCCAATATATTTATTGCATTGGTGCAGAAAACAGCTAACATACCCATATAAATATAGTACAAGAAACCTGTAATAAATGTTAAAGAATATATAGGTATGTCCCAAAATTGACTTACTTAAAATTAATACTTCAATTTTAAAGAAATATAAACAAACCAATATTGATGGAGATTCCAAAAATAGGCCGCAAAGGGATTGGTACAATAAAAGTGGTAGAATTAAAGTTTACGTAGTAAACGACAAGTAATGGTAAAGATGCCACTGTCGGAAGGAGTAGTTTGTATCTCCATTTCAAATTTAAAACATCATCTGCAAATCCCAGCAGTAACATACAACATATTGATAATAAAGCTGCCAGTAACTCTGCAAACTAGAAAAACTTAAATATATTAATATTTATTTAAATATGTGAATTATCTATGTTTACTTATTGAAATGTAATATAATATAACAATATATAATGTTTATTATGAAAATTTAATAAAACCACAACTTAAACCTTTACCTCATTATGGGGAAAATTTCCTCTATCCATCAAATCATTTCCAAAAACAATCGGTATGAACAAAAAAATGGTCACCAGAAAAACACATCCTGACACAACTCCAATAGCTTCAGGTCTGTAATTTTTATATTTATAAGCATTCTGTTTGCAAAAACATAAGCAGTAAAAAATTTACTAATATATACGTACATTTTTTCTTTGGATACCTTACAAAGATCAACACCAAATAATCCAGCATTTATGAAAAGATTTTTAATTTTAGGTATTAACTCATCAGTTAAAAGGTAAGATACAATAGATATAAATATTAATATTATGATAGACCACATTTTTAAAAAGTACTGTCAGCTTATATAATGTAATTAATTTTATTGACAACGGTTTTCTTATCATAAATTTCCTTACATTATAACTTATCGTTCATTTTAAGAAATGTTTTTAGTAATACTTCTTTACTAAGAACAATTCGATAAAGCAACATTTTGTCATATTTGACATTCAATTTATTGTCACATTCATACACAGTCACACCTATGACATTTGTCGTCAGTCGTCACTGTCAGTAGTAGCGTTGCCAGTCGTCGTCTTGTTATAGTTAACATTTAAGTATGGGGTTTCTGTGATTGTATCGTTTTAACCTTTCAATAGCAGTTGCATGAAAGATAAATAATAAAGACGTATTCTTTGTGCTTATTAATTGAAACAAATATTGTTTATATTATTTAAAATTATTGAAATTACAGAAGAACACATAATATCAATAAACACATAATATATAAATATTTAATTACAATAAATATATTCATTTGTAATGAGACCATTGCTCGTAGGTTTGTTGGCATAGACGATATTACGTTATGATTTAATTATTGGATAATTACTACTGGCAGCCCTGAATCCTAAATCAAATTAAATGTCATAAAATATTATTTTGTAAATAGATATTTAATAAAGTTTTGTATAATTTTTTTAAATGTTACTTCTTATATTATTATTTTGCTTTTGCTGAACCAATGCCGGGGGAAACTGTATTGCCCTGCCGGACAGGGAGACCCGAAGAAACGGCTATTCCACTGGCCGCCCGTGGCATAGTACAGGGGCCCGAGCGTGCCTAACCAGCACGCGAGGCTGCCCCACCAGGCCACGCATAATCTCGGGGTGGACCGTCGTGCCGGTTGGTGACCGGATTGTGGGGTCCCGGCGGCCACTTCCGGGGGGGTTCGGGGGCCCTTCCGTCCGGCGGGTCAGTGTAGTTTCCCTTTTGGCAACGACTTGGGGAAACACGCCTCCAAACTTTGCCCATCCCTATCGTGGCAATACGTCGCTCGCTTCACGTCTCTTTACGAGGCGTGAAGGGGCATCTTGCGGGCCGGCAAGGCGAGGGCGGCTAGTGCAGAATCTTCTTCCCGACTGTACTGGCCGTCCTCGCGTTTGGACTCTACTACCACTTAACATCAGGTGGAGTAGAGTCATTTGCCCACCCGGCAAATATAAAAAAAAAAAAAAAAAAAAATCTAAAAATATACGCATTTGTTATAAATAATATACTGAACTTGCTTATATATAAACTCAATATCAACATAAAACTATATAGACACACAATATTTTTTTGGGTGTATACAAGTGCTACAGACGTATACCTAGGTTTAAAATCTAAATTGCCAAAAGAAAAAATGAGCACAATGGATGAAATTGAAGAAGAATCAAGGGCAGCCGCTGCAAAGATGGTTATGAACATGATGCAAAGACCAGGGCAATTAGAGAAAGTAAGAATCCCACTTTCAAACAGATGAATTTATCTCAAGAAAACATAAGTTTTAGATAAAACACAAACTGCTTAAACGGCTCTGCCACTGCGAACTTTGCATGATATAAACTATCTCTGTTATATACAAACCTTTATTAGCTAAATGTTTTAATATGTTTTCACTTGTGAATGTTCTCTGTAGGTTGAACAATATAAAAAAAGAATAACTCACAAAAAAGCATCAATCGAAGCACAATTGAAATCTGCAGTTCAAGGAAAACTTGATGGAGTTAGAGTTGGCTTAAGGCAATTACAAGAATGTTTAGATGATGTACAACAAATCAGTTTAAAGTAAGTAATATATAGATTTAAGTGAATAGGCATGGGCGGTACAATATCTATATATTGGTATTAGACCTAATATCCAGAAGAGCACAGTATGATATTCAGATATCTGCCAATATATGTGTATATTTAATATCCAATATATTAGTAAATGGCAATTGTCAAAGGAAGTATGACTGAACAATAAAGAATAGGATTAATAAATAAATATGTAAGATTAAAAACTGCGTAAATCATTTTTAAAGTAGAAACTGACACAATAGATTTTTTTAAGAAAACTGATATATCAATTTTTTTTTTCAACATATTTTTAGAAATATTAACAGTCCTAAATGCAAATAATATTTATCTATATTTTATATAATTGTGCTGGTAACATATCCATTTAACCAAGCTCAAAAAACAATACAATACTTAAAACAATAATAATTATATAAACCAACACATTAGAGAAAACCAAACACTAAAAACAATAAACTTTGATATCATCTAGTACCTGATTTGGTTTCAGAGTACCATAGATTCAATTGAATACTGCTTGAAGCCATTCTTTAACTGACAAATAACTTTTTAATTTAATAAATTAAATCTTCACATTGCTCTCCTTTTGTAAAAGGTATTTGTGTAAAACTAATGGTTTTCAAAAAATGGTATTAAAGTATTTTTTAATAGACAATACTAATTTGTGATAAGGAAAATGATATTGTGATAGGGGGGGAGATAAAACATATCCCATTCAAATTGCAACGCAAATCAAAGCTCAGCAAAGGTCTCCTCTCCTATTAAGGATATGTATTGGATCTTGTTCCACCATACTGCTCTTTAGCAGTTTGGTAGCTACATATGGGGCAGAATTTCATGCAACACCTGGAAGTTTTCTTACATTGTTTTCCTTTAAACCGAACATGAGATGAATAATTGACAAAAACTCACACCACTGGATTATCTGGACTCTTGTGATTCCATTTGATAAAGATTATCTTTGTAAATAATTTCAGAATGGATGAATTAGAAGACCTATTAATGGGTGTACCACCTCTAGTAGCCTCGCTACAAGCAGTAAGGGAAGAAGATTCACGTCATTCACAGTATGTGACAGCTATGGACAGCTTGAAACATATCTTTACAGTTCCTGAAAGTGTTGCCAAAACAAAACAATGGATTGGAGAAGGAAAACTGCTGCATGCTCATCAGGTATATTGTTCATTATGGCATGGCCTTGTCTTAGACAGTTCAAGTATCTTGGGTCCCTAGGTAGTTAGGATTTATACTAAAACCAAATATTTCAGTTTAATTACTACTCATTGAGTAACTAATATCAAATTATTTTTGCAAAAATGGTTAGTAATTGTAGGTCTTCAAAAAACACCTTTAAATCTACAAAAAATAATTTTTCATCAAAAAAGGAAAGCATCAATTGAACCTATTTGGCATATCAGTCTTATGGACCCTAAGCAGCACTACTAATTGCTACTTTACTTATATCAATTATTTGAGACTTCAATTAACTTCTTATTGTTTTATGTATAAATATAATATGGATATTATCGTAAATTGTAGTGCCTAAGTGATTTGGAAAATTCAAGGGATGATTTACTATATGAACTGCATAGATTACCCAATCAATCCTCCCATGACAAAATCATGCTCAAAGCATACTTTGAAGACGTCGAGATGGTTTCGAACTTGCTCGAGAAGCAGATTAAGTTAATTTTAGCTAGAACATTGAACACCGTCCGCAAGGAGCCTACAGTCATTGTGACTGCTCTAAGAATTATTGAGAGAGAAGAAAAAAGGGATCAAATGGCAATTCAGGTACTTTTTGTTTTCATTTGTTTCATTAGTCTAAATGTAAGAACTTTGGCCAAGTTTTCATTGGAATGTCCTGTTGCCATTAGTATATTTGATACTGCTGATGCGCGTTCGAGGCTTGCTTATATTAGCTTATATTTAATGAGGGATTTCCAATTTTAGCAACAAGATCAGTCTGGTTTTATGCCACCCGGAAGACCTAAAAACTGGCGTACTAAATCATTCGAAGTATTAGAATGTGCTGTTGCACAACGCGTGGAAGGCACACGTGTGGATGAACGAGAAGACAACAAGCTTTGGTTGATACGATACCTCGAGTTGACGAGGCAGCTGATACTGGAGGACTTGAGAGTCGTCAAGACGTTGTGCGTCCCGTGTTTCCCGCCGCACTATGACATTGTCACTAAATATGTGAATATGTATCATACCTGTCTGTCTTCCAGTGTAAGTGTACTTGTACTGTTAACTTAAAATAATGACTTCATCAATGAACTGTCATTCATATTATTAAGAGACACGTCTTATTAAAAAAAAATTGTCGGTAATAATTATGGTCAGCGCTAAAGAATCGTATAATGATGCGAGCTGCATGTTTAGATTTGGATCTTATTCTACCAATCGGCACTTGAGCAGCATGATGGAATAAGCTACAAAACTTTCATCGCCATATGTGTAATAGTATAAACGCCAATGGTTTTTGTCCATGTATTTTATACAGAGCATCTATATAAAAATATTCTCTTTATATATGTATGTACATATTGTTGCAGTTACAAGACATAGTTCAGAATGGCTTAGAAGGTAATGAATACGTTACTCTATTGTCTTGGATTCTGAACACTTATCCTGGTACTGAGCTGATGGGCAGTCCCGAGGTAAAAGTAGATGTCTCCATTTTACCTCCGCTTCTGAGTGAAGAGGTCATGCAGAAGTTGCAAGATGAGTACCTGCAGGTAATCACGAGACTGGTCGAGTTTTTGCGACCACTATATTTATTATAATCATTGTTATCTATATTAACATTTCTATCAGTTAAGTATAGTTATTTATACAAATGAAATTGTAATATTTTTGGACATCTTATAAATCGGTGGATGAAATAAATTTAGAATCGTGTTCCTTGTGTAAGAGTGGTATATAACAATAAAATTGTTGCAGAAAATGGAATCGAACTACATGGAGTGGATGGAGAAGACGCTGGAGTCGGAGCTCGCGGAGTGGGCGGGCGAGCGCTCGCCGGACGTGGAGCCGCACACCAGCGCCTTCCACACGCACGCGCCCGTCATCATCTTCCAGATGATCGACCAGAACCTGCAGGTCTCTGCGCTGTACTCACTGTAAAAGGAAGGGATTGAACAAAATATATTCCCTTACTTTACATTTTACTTTTATTGTACACCACAAAGATTAAGAAAAGGAAAAAATACGTAACACATGGATACAATCTAATTAGCATACAACTATGGCGGCCTTATCGTCACATAGCGATCTCTTCCAGGCAACCAACGGCGTAATGGGGTAGGATTTTACACGACAATACAAGCTGTACTAGTCTCATTAAATATGCTTATGCTGATATAGAGCCTACGTGATCTATTTTATTAAGGACGTGTCGTATCGATTCTTAAATCTCCAGAGATATTTTTATTGAGAAATTATAAAACTATATTAGCTTCTCTTTTAGGTCACGGAGACTATAAGCAAGGAGATCACCTTCAAAGCCCTGCTGCTGAGTATTGATCAAGTGACGCGGTTCGGAAATATGTATAGAGAGGGTGTCATACAGTTCAAGGTGAGATCTCAACCGGCGTCCGTCCCTTTCGTAGTCCAGTTTCGCTTGTGATATTGTATCCCCGAATCTTCTAGACGGGACCTAACCCGGGGGCCGTTATATTTTCATAAAACATATTTTACTAAATCAATCGATTATATAATACATATTATAAAGATTGCAAATTGACCGAAATCAATTTGAGCATTACAAAAATTCAAAACCAGCATTTTTGTTTTGTACATTTTTTAAATCATCAGAGGAGCGGGTGGAGGGGAGGGGAATGTTAGGATTTGGCCTCGGCTCGAAATAAACCGGGTATATTCGGGTCTGCGCTATGGTCGTAGTAACCGTGCGGTGTGGTCGCAGAACTCGCACTTCGCGGACCGCTCGCGCGTGGCGTACTTCACGCACCACATGATCACCATCGTCAACAACAGCGAGCAGATGGTGCGCCTGGCGCAGCAGACGCAGAGCCGGCGCTGGCCGCCCGCGCTGCACCACCCGCCCGCCGAGCGCAGCTTCCAGCGCCTGCTCGACACCTTCCAGGTACCGGGACACCTCTCGTCTTTTAATCTATTCCTCTAATCTTTAAATTCAGCGACTGAATATTTTTTATAATTTCTGTCATATTACCGAAAGTTCTTTTTTATAGAGTTTAAGAGATGAAGCCGCTAAGTTTCTTTTGGAGGAGGCTTTCTTGGATTTGGAAGAACATTTTGATGACCTGTTCACCGCGAAGTGGCTCACTTCGAGTATACCGGTCGACACGATTTGTGTCACGCTCGAAGATTATTTCCAGGACTACAACCATTTGAGAGAGAAAAATTTCGAGTACGTCATAAACGAGGCGCAGAATCTCGTTTATAAAAAGTATATAACGGCAATGTTATCGAAGAAAATAACGTTTAAAACCGTCGATGAAGCCCAACAAGCCGCCACCAAGATCGTGAAGGAAGCGAATCAAATAAGATCGTTCTTCCGGCGAATCGCGTTGAATGCTGAAGGTGTTAATGTGGATTGGCCGTTTGAAGTTATCAGCATGTTGGCAGAGGTGAGTGTGGAAGTTAATGAATCAGTTTCAAGTACAGTAACATCGTTCGATCGATCAAAACAAACGCCTTATGCATATTATGCCATTATGCATACTAAACAAATCAGGGCCGCTATGAATGTTACAATGCTAGTAAGTCAATAATAATATACTAAACTAACTCAGTCGAGACAGTAATTCACGTGAATAACATTTTCTCTATTGGAAAAATTCTAATTGAAGACATTATTTCTTCTACACCATTACATAATAATGCAATTCTGAAAGTTTACGGGTTATAGTTCATCTAAGAGATCCCATTACGGAAAATTGGGATGGGACTAAAATTATAGAAAAAATGAAATAATACATTACAAATATAAATTTAAACGGTATGGTTTTATATAAGAGTAATCCACAGAAGATGCTGTTTTAGCATAAACTTCTCATATTATACACAAAGTAGATAAAGAACGAAAGTAATGCTATTGTATTCTTAGATCTGAAAAATGCATCTGATACCGTCTCGGTGTCCATCCTTATACGTATAGTCCAGATTATATAGTAAAAAGGCTTAGGGCTCCCTCTAGGACTACTTACAGACCGAACCAAATGTGTAAAATTCGGAATGAATGTAAGTTAGGAATCTAGAATTAGCCCGGATGTAAAAGGAGATTCATTGCATACTATATTTCAATGAAAGAAGGAACAGAAACAATTCTTAATTAATGTATCTTTATTTATAATGCAATACCATTACACCTAAAAAAGAACCCTAGGCAAGCGCGCTCCATCTTAGACTGTATCTCACTTTTCATCAGGTGTAATAACTGTCAAGCGCTAGCCTATACATTAAAAAAAAAAAACTACTGCTTATATCAAATTTTATTTTATTTCCAAGTTCTGAACACAACATCGTGAACATTCAAAATGCCATTGTATCGTAAATCCATTGCGAATATCATAGATTATTCGAGATCTCGACCAATGATATTGTTTGTCATGTCATGACAAATTGTTTTATTTGTCTTAACTCCTCCTGTGTTTATATATATAAAAAATATATATATATAATTTAAGCATCTGTGGTCCTATCACCCGTACCCTGGTCTCGGCACAGGTGCTGCGGTGCCAAGACATCGAGATGCTGTCGCTGGACCTGCACGGGCTGCTGGAGAAGTGCCCGGACGTGTCGGAGGAGCAGCTGGTGCGGCTGCTGGCGCTGCGCGGGGACGTGCCGCGCGCGCACGTGCGCGACACCGTGACGCACGTGCGCGCCGCCCGCCAGCCGCGCGCGCAGCCGCACCCCGCGCTGCCGCAGCTCTTCCGGAACATCACGTTCAACGACCGTCTGCTGTCGCACTTCACGCTGTAGACTACTCGTCAAGCTGCGTCGGCTGCCTGAGCTAGCACACCTATGCGATATCAAGGCTTATTATGATGTTTTATAATTATATGTTAAGTTTGTAAAACTATTGAGACTTACGTCGCTTAAGAAACATAAACCTTGTACATACTATGCTATTTTAAAAGTATAAAATGTTATTTCCAATATATATACAAAATTATATGCAAATTATTATAATTGTGGTCGCTCAATAAGACGTTATTAAATGAGAGTCGTCGTGATGAGTAAGGACTAGAGTTGTCAGGCCTTAAAATCACGTCAGCCTCTATACTTAGCCTACTTAGCCCTAAAAGGCGGCATAAATGTTTTTTAAAGTGCAACATAACTTTAGTAACATGATTTGGAACTGCTTCGTTCGCTTTGGAAGCACTGTGTCTGACTACGTTTCATTTAATGTATTATAATAATAAAAGCTGGACATACAAAACACGTAAATTTTATAACAAACACTTCCTAATAAAGCTAGACACCTGGCAACCCTAACCAAGCCTGGCCGAATCACGCCTACTATAAATCATAAGGTATTATTTATGACACACATGTTTATATATTACATTTAAAGATATTTAATTAAATATATTATATTTCCATTTTATAACTTAGTATTTATTTTTAATATATTGTAAAAAAAAAGTAAAAACATTAATTACAGAAATTTGAAGTTTAATTTGAAACTTTCCATTTAGCATCCATTGCACTCGAGTTAATATTTATTATGGATCTATTCTAAGATTTAACTCGAATTCGCTCTAGAAAACAAGAATATTTCTTCAGTATTGAAGCGGCCCCCTACGCCGCTACATCGGTCTGCTATTAAAGATTTGTGTCACGTATATCAAATATAATCATACCGTATTATTTTTATTACAAAAATTCACGTGTCGCATTAGAGCTAGGAAAATGATAGCAATAATAAAGAAAGTGAACGTGTGAAATAATTATAATATAAAACTTTGTTTGAAAATATGTTTGTAACGCCGTAGTTGTGCAGAGCGATTATCTCGCGGTAACTAAAGGCCAATTTGTGGTAGAAGGGCGGGCGGCATTCAGTCGCACGCGCGCTGTTTGGAGCGATGTGGGGCATTGTTCTGCTCCTGTACTTCGTTGCTGGTAGATATTTATCTTTATTGTTATTTTCATTTGGGCAATCTTTGTGAAAATGTCATAAAATTTGTGTTTTTTAATAAATCAAAAATTAGAAGAGTAAGTTTTAATGATTATTTTTTGAATAATTGTACCTGGATATAAATATATACATACCTCATAAATATCACTTAATCAAAATTAATTTCATTTCGCATTTGACCCTATCGATATGTACTCGTAATTTTAATCATATGGATTTGTATTTTTAACGTAATGTAACATTTAAAATTACTCGACACACGAACGACTGTCATTAATTTAACGTTGCAAATTCTAATGTCATTATATTAATGATTTTTGGGATTGTTCCAAAAAAGCAAATAAAACATGCAAATAACCGCTGTGTTTGTCAAGTCAAGATTGCGAATACTAAATTTCACAATAACTTGTTTAATTTCAGTACACACGTATTCGTTTGCTACAATCACTTGTTTTTATAACTTCGCCTTGGATATCCTTATTACGCACTTTTAATTGTTGAAATACTTGCAATAATAGTAGCGTATTGAGGATTGCTTTGTTTTGTATTTATGTTCAGTAATTAATCATTTTATTCGTAAAATCTAGAGTATCTAATTGTTATATATATGTAGCACATATACCTAAATACTAATCGTTGTATAAAAACAAAAGCAAATAAAATGAATAATATAAATATAAATTTGTATATCATTGTAACATCAATTTATCGTCATTGATTTTGTCAAAGTTAGAATAGTTGTAACTAATAAGTTATGAAATATCATTTCATTGATGCTTGTATTGAATGAAGAGCTGTTACACAGGATTAGATAATAATACTGACATTCTATTTATCGAATAATTTGAATAAACGGCGCGTGCGAGCCACACTTGAGGTCGCCGTGGATCACGGAGGTATTTTTAACATTCCCGGACCAACTCAAGGTTGCCTAAGATAGTCGCTTATTCATTCGGATATGACCTAATTTTCTATAAAATTTATAAATAGGATCCCTTACGTTTGGAATCTCATTGATACTAAAACGCTGCGGTGATTTAAATTTATCGCATATTTCAAGTTTAAATACAAATTTTGACATTTTTGTAAGATCAATGTCTAGGACTTAACAAACTTCCAGTTATTAAATTACACGCTAAACTCATTAGTTCGAATGTAACAACGATTCTTCTTAGACGAGTCACAGTGATATTTCATTCGATTTGCTAGTCATTGTGGGTGGACTCAAGAATGGTTACAAATAGTTAAATGGGATACTTTTGTTGGATTTAATATAAGAATGATGATCTATTACACTATTAGGACTATCGTAATACCAGTATGACTCACTAAAGAACATATTAGTTCCTTTAAAGAAGATTCGCTTATAAAAAAACAACGTGGGTATATTTCACAAGTACAATGTGTAGAACACATGGATCCCAACTTAAGGTTGTGGGTTCGGATCCGGGTTTTTATGTGCCTTATTCTTGTTTATAACTTATTCCGTGCTCACAAAGAAAAACATAAATACCGTGATTGCATAGAAACATCACGAGGAAACCTGCATATGTGAAATTCTGTCATATGTAACCAATCCACACTGAAGCGGCGTGCGTTGGTTAACATAAAAGCTTTACAAAGAGAGGAAGCCTTTGCTTACTGGGACATTTTCAGGCTGTTGCTATAAAGAGTTTGCAAGAAATGAGTCCATCTTTTGATTCAAATTAAACTCAGCTTATGCGAACTATGTGGATGTATGTACAGCGTGTTCTGCTGCTCTCTACGCATAAATTTAGTTTTCATTACCTCCATCTTCTCTAAGCCATTGTTTTTCAGTAGAACATAAAATTATTCTTTAAATTTACAGGTAGTCGCCAATTATCCATTACAGAATTTTCGATACCAAACTCAGTAGAATCGGGTGAGGATGCCCGTCTTAATTGCAAATACGAACTGACTTCGGATGAATCAGATAAAGCACTCTTCGTGAAATGGTGGTGGACACCTATGAATGGTACCAGCGACGAGCGCAATCAGCTTTATCAGAGAATCGCCGGTCACCCTGCCGTGGCCTTACA
This sequence comes from Nymphalis urticae, assembly GCA_905147175.2. NCBI lineage: Eukaryota > Metazoa > Arthropoda > Insecta > Lepidoptera > Nymphalidae > Nymphalis > Nymphalis urticae. The sequence goes on from LR989991.1 coordinate 5,342,316, forward strand.
TAATAACATTAGTAAGAATTCATTTATTACTTTTTCAAAGTTAAAATTACTATTTTTTTTAATTAAAGTGGTTCTTTGTTATGTTTTATCTATAAAAAATAATCCATCTTGAAAATATAACTAAACCGGAGTAGTTTAGCTGACCGGAGAACATTTGATTGACTACAGAAGCAGTTGAATGTTTATAGTTGATGTATTATTGTTACTATACTTATGACTTTTGTATTTTTTATTTAATTATTCACTATTAATGTGTTAATAATGACACAGTTATCCGGAGTAGAACCTCCTGACACGTAGCCTTGGAGCGGATTGTCAATACTATCTTATGAAAGATATTGATTAAGTAGATAAGACTTAATTCACAGAAAAATTTATTATTCTTTAAAGATTTGACATATTCCTTACACCTGTCCTTCCTTCATGCTTGCTCCATACTAAATTTAATCAAATTAAATTCCTTGGTTTAGACGTGAAAGCGTAACACACAGACAGGCAGACAGAGTATCCTTCGAATTTACAATATTAGTATGGACTATTTACCCAATTATAATATATCAACGAAGTTAATTTTCTAATTGCTCTTCAATTCTATTTTAGAAATAGAAGAAAATGATGCTATCTTACTTCTAAACGTTACTCCGGAAGACTCTGGCACATACGAATGCGAAGTTTCGAACATAGACGAGGTCCGCAAACATGCTGAGCTTCTTGTATTTAGTAAGTTATCTATTTATATATTTTCTAAATTGTACCAAGATGATTCAGTGTATAGAGGTGAGGTCGTCGATCTTCACCGACGATCGAGGGTGATCATCTATGATGATAATGACCGATTTCGGCCATGGTAGCCATTCTCAAGAGTGGTAAGCCTACTGCACAAGCATATTATAGTGACCAGATGTGTGCACAAACACAGGTTCACTCTCTATTTGGTTGGGTTAGGGTGCTTTCCATGTCACAAGACATTACTTCGACAGATAAACCCAATAACTTTTTACTGGTCCGATCTGGGGCTTGAACCCAGCATCTGCTGCCTAATATCTAGCCACTAAACCAACGAGGCTTCTCTATACTAATAATGTTAAAAAGCTGAAGAATTTGTTTGTTAATCTGGCTATCAGTGTAACTACCAATCGGATTTCATAAATTATTTTTGCATTTGATAACCCAATTGAAGATCATAGAGATCTTTAAAATCGTTAAAATCTCGACAATACGAGCAGTTCGTTAGTTTATAATCCATCACATGTTTGGCGGTGAAATAAAACGTCACGACGTAACGAGATCCACGTTATCTATCCTATCGATCCATCTCAGCTCGCATCAGCTCTTATGTCATCACTTTTTAATAAAACAAATTCTATCAGCAATGGGGAGTGGTCCGGGCTTGAATATTACCCTGGTGGACGACGGACCCGACACTGACGAGGAAGATGATGTCCTTGTAACTTGCGCGGCCACAGACGTGGCTCCTTATCCCGACCTCGTTATTATCGCTAATGGGTAAGATATGTGAAATAACACCAGTAATGTGAAGTAATACCAGTTTTCCATAAATACTAGGGTATTTATTATAAAATTATATAAGTATATACAATTAAAGAGTTAGTTTGTCTGTTTGTTTGTATGTTTGAACACGCTGACCATGCTGACGCTGTCTTTTGAGAGTTTTTTTTTAGTTAGAATATCACACTACGATTCTCGGGGCGGAATAGTAACGTATGAAACCGATGTTATTTTTCTATACTCCGTTAATTGAGGATGGTTATAGACTGTATAAACTTATAGTGTAATTTCAAGGTAGAACACGCTACGACATCACCACAAACCATAAACTTCAACCCTAAGGAAAGTTACGAAACAGACACGTACATATATAAAACAAATTTAATATGTATGAAATTGCTCATATCTATATTATAAACGCCAAAAATCATTGACATGTTTCTAAGTCTAAAGGGCCTATTGTGAAATATTCATATAACGTACTTTTACTACTGATCGTTCAAATCGTACTCTACTTTAATTAAAGGGGATTGAAGTTTCTCGTAGAGGCCTGTGCTTCTGACCTCACCCCTTATTATTTTTATTTTTTTTCTATTTATAACAGATTGGCAACTTGATAGTAAGTGATCACCACCGCCCACAAATCATGGGAACTAAGTAATGTTATGTTATGTCCCTCGTGCTTTTAGTTATACAAACTCACTCATCCTTCAAACCGGAACAAAACAATACTAAGTATATAGTAATACCCAGCCGGTCTTGCACAAAACCCTACATGTGATCTATACAAATAAATTACAAGACGTTTATTTTGTAATGCCTGAAAAAACGACTAAACCCATTTAAGTAAACTTTAAACCAGAAGAAGCAACACGTTTCGCAGAATGTTTTAGTATAATTAAGATAGTTTCACCCGCTTTAAATTAGACTAATTAATTGATCTGACAAGCGTGAATTTAATGGTCTTGTTATAGATACAGCGAATTTAAAAGTTCGCCTTATTATTTTAGTTTGCTTTTTCAAGAATTATCCACATAAAGTTTTTATAATTACAGGGAGATTCTTACTACCAAAGAATCGGTTTCGTCTAACGGAAGTACGTACGATATATTCGCGTCGACTGTACTTTCCAAAGACAAAGCGGATGGCGTTGATATCAGCTGCGAATTATTTTATAAAGATGTCAACATCACACATTCGCCTTACGTTGACACCCAGACCTTCTATATTGACGATTCAGGTAAGACTTTTCAATAACACGCACACATCGATGTACCTAGTAAATATAATAATTAAATATCTTAGAGTCAGATGTCATCATGTTTGTATAGCTGCACTGACGTGTGGCATGGACTACTATCTAAATAACTGTTAAACTTAATTGTTCATTTAAAAAGCGTATTTTGTTGCATCTAGTCGTGGTAAAAATTTTAAAGTTTTTTTTTCTATCTGCCCCAAAGTCAGGGGCTTAAGCTAGTATCTTAATATCTATAAAAACTATACCTTTAAATTTATAAAGTACGTGCATATATAAACTATTTATTCCCAATATTCCCAGAACGCTGAAGTTTATTTGGCTGACGCGTTTCAATTAAGTACATAATTTTGTTTTAAACTCAGGTGTATTGCACCTAATAAAATTGATCAAGAAAACGTTAACTTGAACAAAATGACTATTTCAAATTATATAATGTATTATAAAAATATGTATGTAGATTAGTACGTATGCTGTAAGTAGGTATGCTACATATATACAAAGATTAGTCGTATCGTATGTTGAGGAAAATTGTATTTTTTTAAAGTTAAAATGACCTAAGTCACGAGTAGTTCTAATTATTTTTTACTTTATTGTTATGTATAAAATTTGGTAGCGATATTTATATGTTGTGCACTGGGTTAATTTAATTACCATGCAATTGCTTAAAGTGACTTTCAGCTCTGATAATTGCTTCCGCTTAAAGTTAACAGCATTATCGTCTTGCAGGTTTTCCATAATATTTGACCTCTACATTGTTCTATATAATGGAAAAAAAATTAACGCTACGCTGTGCTGTCTCTTTTAATATATAAGAACCAAATGAGTTTCATCGTTATCTACTCAAATTATGTGTTAAAATATTAAAAAAAATGTTTATTACAATTTAATAATTAATAAATAAAGAGCCCATTCTATCGAAGGGGTAAAGATAAATAAACCTTAGGTTTAAATATTCTATGCTATTTGTAAATAGCTCTGTTATATTATGCACTACAAACAGTTCTTGATTAATATATCTTTATTTATAAAACAACACAATGTGGAATACCACATAACTGCTTATATCCACTTTAACTTTACTTCCAAAGCTTCGATTACAACTTCGCCGACAGTCAAAACGCCATTTTTTCGCATATCCATAATGAATATCATAGCATAGATTATACAAGACTTCGATCAATGACATTGTGTCAATAAAATATTGAGCTGTTTCAACAAACAAACAACAACAACTAACAAACTCGAAACACTCCTCAAAACACGATTATGAAATATAGTCGGCTTCCAACATTTTACGATTGAGATACGAATTGATTTTCAACCGAAAACTTCTGCTCACTCAACCGCTTTTTTTATTTTATTTGCAACAAAAAAATAGATCGGGTATATAAATTACAACTTGTATTAGTTTCTCACTTAAGTAAGAAAATCCTCAACCTTAATTCTTTTCTGTTAATACTTAATATTATTAGAGTTGTATGGAACTGCAAATGAGCGGTTTTTTTTAAATATTTACAATGAGACTCATTAAAATACGCTCTGTGATGTGAACTTATTGGTATTATACACCATGCTTTTGTAATTTGGCTTGTGTTGTAAGTACTAACTAGCATTGGTTATCGATGCACAGCGCGGTCCACGACGGAGGATGCCGAGCACGCCTTCACAACTGAAGCTACCTCAGATCCATTACAATACACTAGTAAGTCCACTGACCCCGGTATTCCCCTCGGTATTATTCCCAAATTACGTAAACAAAAAGGACGCTTTACAATCTTGTATAAAAACTACATCCATGAATTACATTTTTCATAATAATATTAATATTTAGAACGCATTTAAGGCTCAGTCTATATTATATATTCATAAATATATATTTATATATAATATTTTATGTCTACATATATATTTTTTCTTTATACGTATATTGTGTTACGTTATATTTCATTACTAGCTATGGTTAAAGGTTAGCAGAAATCTTAATAATGTTTAGTTATATTATTTAAAAAAATATTCCCGATATATAAATTTATGTACATGACGGTAACAGACTAACACTTCGGTCATATTCGGCGTTTTAACCTTAACTTAACGCTCATTTATATACAAAATTTTATGAAGGCTAAATAAAAAAACTTTATTTCAAATGCCAGGCAACGCTGGCCAAAAAAGGCATGCATGCTATTTAATTCTCGGAGAGCTGCAAACGGTTTTAAATTCTTTATATGGATGTAAAAGGTTGGAACAATTTATTATCTGCTTCTCATACTAATTATTTATGTTATGTTAAATGAAAGTATATCAAACTTTAAAATCTTTTTTAAATGCATCTTTATATACTTAAATTAAAACTGATAAGATTGAAAAAAAAACATAATAAATCGTCTGTTTTTCCTTAAACTGTGCCCTTTTGCTGTGTTCTCTGGCCTGTTAGGAATCTCTTGGCTTGTTTATCCTTTTTACATATTTTATTGCGGTGACTTTTTTTTGTGTGTTAACTCCTACATAATGTATACGGTAATCCATAATTAAAATCAGATTTTAATTATCATGAATAAAATACTGAAAATATATCTATATAATCATATTATGCAACCCTACCCATAATTATGTGTATATATGTAATCTTAATAAAGCTATAGTTCTAGCTAACAACGCTTGACTCTGTAGCAAAATGTCCCGATTTAAAAAATAGATTAATAATAATTCGATATATAAAATAAATTAATAATAAATTCTAACTATGAAATATTATGAACGTATTTTAATATTTTTAATTAATTTCAGGTAAAGCCGTTCACGGATCTGTCTTGAGTCTACATCTAGTCGTAGCTGCTTTCAGTTTCGTTTTCTGGCTATAAACTAAACTTTCTATGTGATACTTATTATTGTAATGTAAAATATTCTTATTAAACTTTAATTTGTTCATATTTTTCATTTTTTGTTAAGACCTCTCTTTCCTCCCTGAACAGCAGTGCAATTCTGTAAGAGCTTTACTTGCCCTGAAATGTTGACAACATACTCATTGCAATATACAATTTTAATGCGTGTCTTCTTAAAATGTTATAATTATGATCTGACATATCACGACTGTTTCTGCGAAGAGTTTCTTACGTATGAGTTTTTTCTTACAGTGTTCTTCTTCTTTTGTCCTACATCTCTAAAAATACGTGCGGAGCATTGCAAGGCCAAGGTCAGACGTCAAATGTAAAAAAAAAAAATATGATCAACTTCTTCGCGTAATATTTTTTATCACATACATATGTCTCATATGTGTAGTATATCATATAAACAACATGACTGCCTCGTTGGTTAGTGGCTTGATGTAAGGCCGCAGACCCAGAGATCCTGAGATCAATTCCCAGGTCGGACCGATAAAAAGGTATTGGGCTTTGCTGTCAGAAAATACTCAGTTAGCCTCGGAGCCTAGAAGTTGTAATTGTATACGCGCCTGAACTCTCTGCGGTCGTGCCGGATTGCCGTCCCATCGAATTATGAGAGTTAGTGAATAGAGAGTGCACCTGTGTTTACGTACACACTTATGCACTATAATAGTGTGGCCTATATATCCTGCGCAGTTGGCTAATCTCTCTTGAGATTGGCCGTGGCCGAAATCGATCTGGAGGACATTATTAAACAACATGACATCGTCATTGCTGCATTTTTTAAAAGAAAGATAGAGTTTGATTTCCTTAAACATAATAATTGTAGGCTTTATTTTATCTTTTCAATTTACTATTTTAGTCGACTTTGAAAAAAGAACATTTGGATTCATTAGTTTTGTGAATTTTACCGTATAATTTACTTTACTCATCATTGATTTCTATCATTCTATGAACCAATTTTAATGATTATTTTGTTAATTAATAAGTTATAGTTTGCTTAAAGATCCGTGTATTTCCACTATTTTATTACAAAAAAAATGTGAAAAAGTAATTTTATAATATAATTTTTAATTGTATATAAATAAATACGTTTTTTCATGGAACAAAAAGTCAAGTTAGCTTACTTTATAGTCAATCTTAACAAAATGGAATAAATGAAACAAAATATTAATTCATTAAAGTAACCCAATTATTTAATTGATTTCATAAATAAAACAAACTTCACGGTAATGGCATACATAACATTTTTTTAAATACCTACTAATTTACCTCGCATTTTTTATGTCATGCTTAACGATCATTTCATGTACTTTCATTATTTTTTTATTATAATTATTAATAACGGCAATAATATATTTATAGAAACTTATAATGAATCGAAAAAATCATCTTTTTTTTATATCAACTTAAAGAAAAATTCTTTGGCATTTTTTTTATTATTTAAATCAGTACAACATTTATCTTGATATATCAAAATTTAATCTTAATTTTTGTCATGTTTTTTAAAAACCGAATATTTATTACATTCTAAATTTGTATATAAAAATTATACACTAAATTTGCATGTATTTACAAATAACGGCTAAGACGGTTCAGTGGTTGGAACACGTGACCGTAGATTTCGGGTTCAAGGCCAGGAAAGGACCACTAAATTTTCATGTGATTAATTTGTATTTTTAATCTCAAGGAAAATGTGATGAAACCAGCACGTTTCAGATGTAATTTTGCCACATATGTAAACCCGGTTTGAAATATCATGACGAAATAAGCTCCAAACCTCAAACGAAGAGGTTATTACATAGAACATTTTATTATAACAAATATAGCTTGTATCATTTAGGTAGCTATGTTGCCGGTAAAAGATATCTTTTTTTTTGATTATTTAAATATGAAATAAATAGAACTATATGTGAATTAGTCTTACATGTAAAGTTTTGGTATACATTCTTAAAATCAAAGCTTATAACTATAATTACAACATATAAGCTTACATCTGATTGGCAAAAAAATATGGTACTTTGTATGCATCTAAAATGGAATAATTTTAGGAACATTCTGGTAATAAAATACCTTTACTCAGGCCGAAAACAGGGTATTTGACGAGACAATATGACTCCATGGTATTATGTGCTAACATTTAATATTTTGTAAGCTACCTATACCACCTAATACCTATACCACTTAATAAAAGTAGTTTAAGGCTAATATCTAATCTATACATGTAACATTTAACTATAAAACTACTCATTGTATTAATTTAATATATTAACATTAATTTAATTACTCTTTTATTCTTTTTAAACTTATACTACTTGACATATTGTATATTGATAGTGTACACTTTACATTATATCTTATACTATTATAAATAATCATAGCCTTAAAAGAAAATTTGCACCATCCTTTGTCAGCCTAAATGTCTTAAATCCTATATAGTAGCGCTATTACAAAGCGGTATTTAGCATTTAGTACTCATATTAACTTGCACTGGAACAAGTTTGTTGTTGGCATGTATGCAAGCTTATTCATACTGAAAAAACATTTGTCTAATGGACAATATTCTAGGACAGCCCAGATATCATAATTTACTATATAGCACGTCAAGATTATTTACTTATAAAAACTGTAAAATAAAAACCATTAAACTATAACTTACAAAAAGTAGGCAATAAGAGGCAATCACCAGGCAGTGACAAAATATATATTAATTATGTACATTTCTACATATTATATAAATGAACTCAAATATTTTAATAATTTTGGAAGGAATATAAAATACCCTATTTAATTATTTCGATGTTGTTAGTTACATATCCTGAAATAATAAAAACATAGTATTCTTAAACAATATTTCAGTCTCTACCTCTTTTTTTTAAAGAAATGAATAAATAATTATACATATTTGCTAAAGGTGCCCCCCATCAAGTGTCAAGATCTCAATAGAAGTTTCTACAGATAATCTTCGGTGCAACAACATGAAGAAATATTTGGAATTAAAAAGCTTTGGCTATATAAACATTTGGCTTTAGATATTCAAGTTTTGGTTTCACTACAATATTTAAAAAATTGTCATTTATCATTTTCTAAAATCATTTAAAAAACATTACATACAATAAAGAGTTCACTGCACAATCTCACATTGCTAAACTTGAGGTTTCAAAACATGAAATAGTCTTTGTGATACTTTGGAAAGTTCATACTGCTAATGGTTTCCCCTTTTAAACATAGGGAATATTAAACCTCAGTTAATCCCTTTATTTTTTTCACTACTGCTGGGGCTTCCGCATAAAATTCCACATGAATTGTGCCTATTTTTTCTACAACTGTCCATATTGAGCTCTGCTCCTGCAGCTACAGATGTCAATGCAACGGTTTTATCAAAATCAATAGTTGTATAACCAATATTAGTGCATGGAAGCGTACTGGATGCATTTCCTGCTGTAGATTGTTCTATACTGGTCTGAGAAACAAGCCGGCCATGGGGCTGTGAGGAACATAATGCAGTACTTTCATTTTTGGAACTATTTGATTGACTTTCTGGTGATATAAGATTTCTAGCTCCTTTGATATGAGTATCCTTATTAGAATCAATATCTAAAATAGCATAATTGACTTCCATTTCTTCAATAGGTGACATTGAGGTAAATGTATCAGATTCAGAAAACTTTTGAGTGTGTTCAGATGTACTAAAAGTTGACTTTATATTTTTAACACTGTCTGCAATATCACCCAACATTAGGTTCGCATATGTATTTACATTTACTTCTGGTTTTGTTCCAAGAGACAAGTTGCAATATTCAACTTGTTTAGGTGTAATCGGTGTTGTTGGTGTTGTGTCGTTTTTATTAATGTCAAAAGTGTTAGCATCACTGGGAGCAATGTTCACATATAATCTGGACAATGCCTGTTGTTCCATACTTAATTGAGCATAGTGCTCACTTGAATTACTCATTGTAGGGGACAGCGCCTTGATTAATGAGCTATTGGGAACATTTTCATTTACATATCTATTCTCAAGAAAATTTGTTTCATCCTCAATATCTCTTATAGTATTCAAAACAGCTTCTTGTCTTAAATTATTTCTAAGTATTGCTAAGTCTCTACTAAAGTCATTAGTATACACATGTCGATTGTCAGTTCCTATTTCTGCTTGGTTATTATTGTTATGTTCCCGTTTAAAATCCCGGACTTGATAAACATTAGTCACATGATTATCAGTTGCTTGTGAGTGTGGATATAGAGGCATAACTTCTAATATATCGGCACTGGAAGGTGAGCGAGGTGACTGGGTTAATATAGGTGGAACCCCTCCAGCATTAGCAGCAATATTTGAAAGGTTGTTATTGAAAGCTGCTGCTGCATCTGGTTGACCATTGTCTACTGAAGAGCGATGGACAACACTAGCTTGCAAAGTCTGTCGCCCTTGTGGTGATGGTGATAGCCTAGTTACTGGATAAGGGACAGTATCATGAACAACATTTCTTAATTGTATTTGTTGCTGTAGTGTTTGAAATAACAGAGATGCTCTTCTACATCTAAATGCATATATACCTTCACCTGTTTCACATCTCCTCCCTGAAAGCAAAAAAAAACTATTTATGGCAGCCATACACATCTTACGAACTTAATCAAATAAATATTTTCCTTTATATTCACTTAAAACGTAGCATTCGTTTTATAATGTAATTACTGAAATTATGTTAATATAAATAATAATGTAATTAATAAATCTATTTTTTTTGCATTAGGAGTATAGCTTGAATTATGTCCTAAGCAAGCAATAAGACTCCTTTCCTGTAACGTAAAATAAAAAAATAGAAATACCCGATTCAAAGCTAAATATTTCTCCTTCAAAACCATATCGTCGCAAAGAATGAAGGGGCCACACAGTAGATTCTCTGCCTTCACGGTATAATATAATATCTGATTCCGTGATCTCTAATTGTCCTGAACACAAATCGGATCCATTTTCATCAATATTAACAACACGAAAAACATTTGGATGTAAATCAGTAGCTTCTTTTTTGCTTTGAAAACATCCCATTTTTAACAAGAAGATTATATATTTATAGTGGAAGATATCTGAAATATAAAAATCATGAATTGTTATTACTGCGAAATTTCGAAAGATTTTTAGAATTGATTCATTTTATATACGAGTTATATTTATTAGATGCTGTAAAATATTACCGAAGAAACTTGTGCATTATTTTTAGATTAATTCATATTTTTAAATTATGATTTGTAATTGTAAACAAAAGTCAACAATACTAGGTAGTTAAATCGATCTCTTTGTCGAATTGTCAATTGAAGTTTGATTTTGACAACTTAAGCAAGTATAAGTTTAAAAACAAACTCGCACTTAGGCAAGAAGTACGTTAATAAAATGAACAATATTGGTGTACTTTAAAGAGTAGAATAATAATTATTTTATGCTGTAGATATCAGTATTAATTAAACTAGGGACGACATGCGTGTTATTTCAGTATAAGAATCTATATTTTTTGCTTGAGGATTATAAAAGTATTATACATTAAATCCGCTACTAATCAATGATGTTATATATGTCAAAATCGCACCAGACAGGACCATCTCAGAAAACATCTCAATTTGGTAACTAAGTACATGGACATATTTAGATATATGTCCATAGATTTGTCAAATTCGATTCGATTCGAATCTTCGAAATCGCTCGATTCACTCACTGTATCGCTGAACTGAATAAAAAAACGATAAATATATTTATAATGATATTTAAATTGAATTAGTTTACAGAATAGCTTAGACAGTAACACGAGTTAAAAAAAACATCAACAAATATGGATGTTATTAAATCACCTATTACTAACATACATATAAGTAATGTACGGTAACTTTGAAAAAGTAATAACGAGCTCTATACGTTATATGCCCTTCGTTTTTACTTTTTTACTACATATAATTACATTAAATTAAAAAGCAAATGAAATCTATATATTTAATAATCATTTATTTTAATAAAACAAATTAAATCTTTTCGTTTGAATAAAAAAAACGGTTTAGGTTGATCCATAAAAAAATAAAAAATATCTAAACTTATCGTATCATCGTTTATTATCTGGAAAACATGCATATAATCGCATGTCCAATATTAAGTGATGTATACATAGTAGAACTTTAATGCCTAATGGCTTTATACTTTATATTTTAATCCAAAACTTAAAATATTTTTTGATATAAAATGAATAATAAATACAAGAACTTCCTTATTATATATTATAATTAACCACTTTATAAATATAACTTTATTATAATTTACGTCTTATTAATAGTTCACAGCTTTCAATTATAAGTCGAGACAGTTTAATGTTTTGCTGCAGATCTTCCGTTTCTGAAGACTTTTTCTCGATTTCAGATAATATTTTTTGTAAAACGAGTACTGTTGTTGGTAATGACGGGTTAGCCGGAATCGATGTATCTAAAACCTGCAATACAAGTAATACATTTATTTGACTTGAAAAAGTTCCCATTATATATTTAAGGCTTAATTAAATTTATTGTTTCGGCAGACCACACATATTTTTATGTATTATAGAAGAAATAAACCGCAATAAAATTCATAATTAAATCTCTGAACATTAAAAATTTATAAAAGTATTAAATCTATATATTTATAACTGCTACATAATACACATACACAAAACACTTCTAAAATATTAATCTTATCTAGTTATGATCCAACAGAGCCTTGTCATCCATTTTACGATTTTTATCAATTTATTTGTCATTCCTTAAAGAATCTTTAATACACAGTACATTATCTATACATGTTGAGTAAAAACTATTTTTAAACTATGACACGCCTCGTATTTTAGCTGTTCTTATGATGTCAAGTCTGATTTATATTTTATAGCCTATTCCAATGGTAGGAAGAGTAAAGACAAATAAACAATTTGTGACCTTTCATTTTCATGAATTCATTGATCGAGATCTAATAAAATAATCTATGGTATTCATTATTATGATTCATAAAATAATAATTATTATGTCAGCGAAATTGACATTATCTTGGAAATAAAAATTAATAAACGTAGTTAAGTGGAATAGTGGTGTATTATAAATAAAGATATATAAATCAAGAACTGCTTGTATTACATAATAGAGCGAACTTTTAGTAAATCGCATGGAACATGTAAATCTTTACTCATAAATAGGCATAAATTATATATACAACGTTCTAATTAAGAATAAAATTAATTTTTATTTATTAATTTATCCAAACCGTATTCTGTAGTCTTTTGTAAAGTTGGGGTGGCATTGATACAATCCATTCTGCCTGATTTTTAGAATTTTCCAAACTTCGTTTGAGGCGCTGTATCGTGATTGCTATTATTGGTACTAGCAGCAACTCTGGTTCTTTAATCATGCTCAGTACAGACGCTGCTATTTCATCATAGCCCATATGGTATAACCCAATTACCTGTAATCAAAATGTTTTAAATTAATATTTTTCTGCGTCAGTATTAAAATTAACTATAAAATAAGCATGAAAACATGTATTTAACTGTTAACATCAAAAATACACGAATAAACTTACTTCTTGCCGAAATACAAAATTATTGTCGATGTCCCATAATTCAGCAAGAAGGCATATTTTTTGAATCCAATATACGCATTCTTCATCATGATATGATATTGACTTTTCATTGTTTTCCTCACAAGTTATAGTTTCGATAGCATTTCGAATTAGTTTCGTTAAGAATTTCATTCTAGGACTCGTGAGTTTTTCTGAACATTTCGCGGTAACATTGCGCTGTATAACGTTTCCAGCTAGGGCTTCCAAAATATATTGATAATCGATATCGTAAAGAATGTCCAAAGGCTTTGAAAACTTTAATTTAAAGTGGCATTGATAATAAAGTGTACAAGCTATTTGATAGTTTAATTTTAGTATTTCACTATTGACATTTTTAGTATCTTGTGCTACTTCAACTAAAGACGGCACGCTTTCGTCCCATATCTTTTCAAATTGTACAGATTGTTTTTCTGCATCAACAAATATTGTAGAACAAGAATAGAACTCTTCTAAATAATAAGAACAACTTTTTAAGAAACTTAATAAACTTTCACTTTTAAATCCTACATCTTGTAAACATAAATGATCTTTAGGTAATTTCCCAACTTTATTGACTAGACGACAACATGTTTCAAAAACGTGTTTTATGTATGTTGACCAAATAATGGAATACATGCCTAACCTTAAACGCACGTTTGTTATTATCTGCAAGCAATTTATAACCACTTCTAAATTATCAGTTTTTGTCATACATTTTTGCCACTCCATGGCATATTCCCACGACATATTAGCAATTATGTAGTCAGTTGTCGTGCTAAGAGGAAATTGTCGCCGAAGGAGTGACAGCCATTTAAATATTTGTGGATTATCATCAATAAAGTGGCGTTGATTTTCCATATACAGAATATCTGCTCTATCATCTTCTTCTAAAGAACTTGGATCTGAATTTAATACTGGATCATATTTTTCCATGAGCTCATTAGCCGCTATTGAAGACGGCGGCACGCCCATACTACAAAGCCACTTAGCAATCAACTCAGTTATTGAACCTTTTCCTCTAGAATAAATATATTTCAAGTTAATATTTATGTCTTCGAAAGGCAATTTCGGTATTGATTCACCCTTAAATTCTGCTTTAAACAATAAAACAATACTTAAAATAGATATATCTTCTAATTTGCCAATTAATATACCCCATTTAGCATTCTCTTTGGTCACGGATTCCCATGCATCATCTCTTTCTGAAGATTTAGTTTCAAATATTTTTACAACAGCCTTACATGCCATTGCAACTATCATGCTTCTCAAAGGACACGGCTGTTCCACCAACATTATGCGAATATTCTCCCACCATGGAGATATTTCATTGTATATTATATTAGTTGCTTCCTCTGTGGCACTGCACAGATAATAAAGAACTGCTATAATTTTTTCAATTAAATCTACATTGATCTGTTCAAGTGACATGTTCATCAAGTGTGTAATGACAAGCTTTACAATTTCTTTCGGATCAACTCTGCTACTTCTGACAAAATTACTCAGTGTAGAATAATCTTTTAAATTAACGATTGATTTAAAAATATCGCAAGATAAATTATTGAATTTCTCAGTCGGTATATCTTGTTTCAATGAGATATATTTATTTCTCTGATCTAATTCGAAAGAAGAAACAAAGTCTTTGTACGTACTGATACGATTATCAGCGAAAGTTACTTTAGCCTGATGTTCTTTAAAGTCTCTTTCTTGAGCCAAAATGAATAATCTTTCTAATATACAGTTGTCATCTTCCAAAAGATTAAATTCGAGGTTATCTTCTTGATTGTTAGTTATGTGATCAATTTTATCTTCAACTCCAAACTCCTCGCGCACTTTAACAACTAAATCTTGCATATCATCAACATCTTCATTGCATATACGTCTATGAAAAAGTGTGACCAGTGCTAAATTGCCAAAATAGTTTTTAATTTTTTCATTGTGTTTATTCATTACGTCTTCACAAGAAAAGTTGTTCCAAAAGCGTTCTAGACAAGCAATCAATATATCTGATTCGCAGGATTTCATTAACATTTCCAAGCAATGTTTTTTTATCTCCAGGGTATTTAATTTTTCAACACTTTCTATAATTTCTACTTTTGCTTCTTCTGATAATTTTGTTGTCTTTTTTATGATGTCACGAATGGCCCTTAATACATGGAGATCTTTAGACCTTTCTAAATGTTCACCTCCGAGCGAATAGTAGAATGGAATGTTAAACTTCTTTAATTTCCCATCGGGGTCAATAAGTACACATTGGAACTCAGGCAAGTTTAGTTTTTTATGAGTATAACTTTTTTCGGCTCCTATTAATCCGCAAGTATTATATATAAGTTTCCCATTTTTCGTTGCTGTAAAAACTGCGACTCTAGTTCCTCTTTGCATCAATCTTATATCAATTAATCCTTTTTTTGGATTATAAATGATAAGAAACATAGCTCTACGCATTTCTTTAACCATAGAAAGTTGAGGTTTCTTATTTTCAGCATCAAAAATCTAAAAATAAAGACAGTGATTGTTAAAATATAATAAAACTGCTTAAGTATCATTCCTTATAGTATTTATGTTAATGTACTAATTCTTATTTATTTGATGCAATAAAATAAAATACGCGGTTCAAAACTCAATGTATACATTTTGGAGAGGCATTCTTGTGTAGTCGCAAGGAATGGCTATCAATGACTAAGTTTGGTGGTAATGAAGTGGTATTATGTAATAAATTAAATAGCATTCAAACAATGATATAGTGATAAACTCTGGCAAATTATATGAATATGGAAAATTGTATGGAAGGAATGTAACCCTATTTTAAAAACAAGGATGTATGAAATTGCAAACGAATAAAGTTTGTGTCATAGAATGAAAGTATATTATAAAATAGTACTGATTAGATAAAATAAAAAGTGCTATCACAGAAAACGCATTTGGTTTACGTTCGGGAGGGATAATTTTTGCGAACTTTGTTAACTGTGCGACGTATAACGAGCGCACAGAAACCCGTACATGCTGTATTTTGACCTCGAAAAGGCGTATGGCCCTTGGTATTATGTAGTTGGACATAGAAGATAAATTATCAGGGAGATATGTAAAGATAATTCGAGCTACGTACAGCCGATCCAGTGCGTTTGGTTAGCATTTCGGTGAATATTCACTATTACAATGGTATTTAATGTTGCGGTAGAGCTGCACCAATAGCCGGCTTTCTTCTATTCTTATATATTCTTGTCGGTAATGGATACTGTAACATCGGATATTCAAGAAAGGACGCTTGAGTGCATGCTTTTAGCCGATGACATAGTTTTTATAGTTGAAGTCGGGTTAGTCAAAACAGGAAAATCGCAGTTTGAATATCAATAAAACCAAAACTGAACAAAAAAATTTGTGATGACATCACTATTTTTTCTATTGGCATTGCTATTTTTTCTCAAATCAAATTACACTCCATGACGTCAGCCTAAGTTTCTCGGACACTTAAAACAGAGCGATGACTAAAATAGTTAAGTTCCAATTTTAAATTTAAAAATAAACTAATCCTTATCCATACCATCCATCAATACCATACCATACAAATTTGTATGGTTAAAAACAAGAGGAAAACTGAGAAGTTAATCAATTATCGAAATCTTCAATAAATAGTCAAGTTTTGTGTAAATTGGTTGAAATATGAGGATGATTGATGAAGATGTTGTAAAAACATGCCTACTGAGAGCTTACTGGCCTGCACCAATTAAACCGATAGAGTTATATATATATATATATATATATATATTACAATATAAATCTTCTATGTAAATTCTACTCGTGCATAGCACGGCACGGGTAGCTAATTCAATATACAAGATAAAAGCAAACGTTAAAAATATACAAGAATGACATATATAAAATTATCCTTTAGATAATTAAAAGACATACATGTATATATATATATATATATATATATATATATATATATATATATGTTATCTATATATATATATATATATATATATATATATACATAACATAAACATATAGATTCGGGCATAAATAGTGGTCTCAAATCAAAATTTCGAAAGTTATATAACAATCAAAGTAACAGAATAATAACGAGGTACTTACTTGGATGAAAGCACACTGAGCATCTCTGCAGCCTTTGAACATTCTTACGATATAGCCTTTAGTGACATCCAAAATAGCGACTCGTCCTAAATTATCTGTGAAAGCTGCAAGGCGACGATCTGGGGATATCACAACTGAAGTGCCGTGTCTCTGAGAGTCAAATACCCCATTCCGCATAGACAACTGCTCTGCTCTTATAACAGGTTCAGTATTTGATGGTGCATTTTCGGTCGATCCACCAAGCCATCCCCTTAAAATTTATCCTAATTAGTTCATTTTAATAAATAAATGTTTCACAACATAAAATTACAGCACAAAGCTAAACAATCCTATAATAATGAAAACATTTGAAACATTATATTGTAGTAGTTTATTTATAGTATAGCACAGTTTTATATATATTATATTTTATTTATAGTATAGAATTTAATGAATAGGACCTTTCACATATTCCATTTAAGCAACACTAAGCATAAAACTTTAATTAACTAAATAGTTTGAAGGAAAGGACACTCACGGTAAAGCAGACTTAATTTTATTGGCAACTGCTCTGGCAACATCGTGAAGTGGGGGTGTAGTTCCACCCTCCATAGCATAATGAAATCCAATATAGGGTACAACACCAGATGTAAGAATTAAAGTGTTTAAAGGAGGAATAGAACGATACCTAAAATATTACAATAAGTAAATATAAATATTATTATTAATATAAAGAACTTTGGTTTAAAACAAAATTAAAATAAAAGTCAAAAGAATTATAGCTGCAAAAACAAAATTATAATAATGTGAGCGAAGCTGCAGACAAAGGAACAAAGTATTTAGAGGAAAGCTATATATATATATATATATATAACTGGATTAATAATCTCTATTTTTAATTTATAAGTTCTATACCAGGTCTCGTATCCTCCATAAGTTGATGCCGCTAAGAAATGTTCATAAGAATTTTTTAAATCAAGACCAACAACTGCAGCATCATTGATTTGTTCTTGTTCGGAAAATGTCCATTTTCGTATTTGGATACTTTTACTATCTATAGAATACTCGCTTAAAATACCGGCTTGAACTAAAAACAATTATTTATTTATTATTAAGCACAATTGTTTATTATAAAATTATCACTACAACACTCTTTAGAACCAAAATATTATTTTACTATTAAATTTTGAAGGGAAACATGCTGCTGTTTGTTTTTTCTACTAACCTTTAGCTAATTGAGCCTTGGCAGTTCTAAGTGTTTGAAACAAACTTGAGCCAGAGAGCACACAAACACCATTTTGAAAGATTATGTGTATATCATCAGGTAGTGTTCCAAAAGTTCCTGTATGGCATGATAATTTAGAAACAGGCTTTTCTTCTAACTTTTCAAGTAATAATAAATGTCCTGTATTAGTGTAAAATCCCACGCTCCCATTTATAAATCCAACAACAATACAAAACCAATCGGGACCATTCTACAAAACAATACATTTAATGTAATAACATATTATCTTTACTTTATATAAATTATGTATACTGTATGGCAATGTGGTTGGATATCAGTCTCCTATATACTCTATATATCTTGAATAGGCATTTCTAAAAGGTAATTAAATATAAAAAGTGATTACTTAAAAAATATATATATATACAAAAATAACATGTATTAAAAACTTTTAAGCATTTTACAAACAGCAGTTCAATTATTTAACAACATTGAATTAATACATTTATTAAACCCTATTTCTTTCTCCTAAAATAATGGATTGAAAAAAAATTTAAAAATAGTAAATTATTCTACTTAATTAATATATTATTATCAATATTATAATACAGATTTCTACTTTATGTATATATATTACAGCTGGTGGGTTGAGGAATAATGTCAATATTTGTATTCATATAAATAGTTACCTGAGATGATTGTTGTGAAGGGCAAATAGACAAAGCTAGAATTGATGTTACTTCAGTCGAAAGAGTACCACTCCAGGAAACTAAGTAAGTGTTACTTTCAGTAGAACTTATCCATTGAGCAGTTAGGAAACATAGACGTTTCTTATAACCTACAGCTAACAAATTTCCACAAGACGACAATGATACTGAACATTTGGACAGCCAGGTTTCATCTAAACGTAAATAAGATATAAAATTAAAACACCTAAATATCATTCTGATTTAACAAAATAATAATAACAAACACTTGCCTTCTTTTTCTGGAATAAATAGTGCTCTACCTAATGTCAAAATATCACCACAATCAGCAACTTGCTCTACATTACACATATTTTAATAATTTTATTATTTTAGATAATGTGACAAAATATCTAAGTAATATTCGGATTGTTCAGTCAATCAAATCAGCTGTTAGACTAGATACATAGATAATACATGTATACTGTAATAGATGCGACACTGACGAATCAGCTATTTTTATTTACCCGACCTCTTTGTTAGATGGCGCTGGTTTCTTAGAGCGCATATATATATATATATATGTATGTATGTATATATATATATATATATGTATGTATGTATATATATATATATATATATATGTATATGTATATATATTATTTAATTTTCTTCAAGGGAGATTGTGTAAAAAATACAATAAAACAGAAAAACAAATGTTAGAAAGAAATGATTTTTTTATTGTTCAGTCTTTTGTTTAAGCATACATTAGTGAAAACAATCAAACGTTGCTTTTAACAATTATAAAATGCTCAGAAATGAAGAGATTTGGCCACCCTATATCTTGTATATCATTTTAGTCAGATCCACGATAAGTGACTTCTGATTCCATTACTTCTGATACAGCAAAAGAAATTCTCGAGGCGATCTTGATTAAAATTACTGGTTAATATGTTCGTGATTTTAAATTGTTCATTTATATATTTCCACATTTCCTTAAAGGTATTTATGTGTTCAATTTTGAACAGATGGCACTTTTTCATACTTAACTGTTTCTGTGCATCACGATTTTTTACCACCTTTTAAAATGAAATTGATTTTAAAATTGGCATTATTTCATCCCAGAACTGGAAGTGTTTAGAATTATTTTTTAGAGACCCCTTGAGAACTTTTGCTGTATCATGGTATGAGTGGCCATTAAAAGAGTAATATAATTTGTCAAAGACGAGTAGATCAGCAGTGTCTTCACACTCCACTGGTAAGATTTTGCGTTCTGTAACAAGGAAAGATTATTTGAATTGCCAGCCAATCAAAATATTTTTTTTATAATTCTTGCATTTCAATATTAAAAAAATTAAAGTTGGTAAAATTATCAGGTGGTAAATTTAATTTCCTTCACAGGTTGTGTGTAGCAAATATACATAAGTTACACACTAGACAAGAAATAGCAGCATAATAATTTATTTTTAACTTTTGATTACACACATGTTTGAATCAGACAGACAAATGTATAATGAATTGTACCAACCTGAAAGAAATTTTTGCTTTATGCTTTTTTTAGTAGCCTTATCGATCAAAACTGCAGTCTCAATTTCAAGATTTTTCTGTGGATGTTGATGCACAAATAGACATATCATCTGTAATAATAAGAATTATGTTATAATTTTTCTCTACAAGTAATCTTTTTATATAGTCTTGAGATGTATTTCATGTTACAAATAAAAAATATCTAGCATATTATCTAGTAGTGGTCTGTCCCAACTTTATATGGGTGGACACTTTTTTTTTGGAACAACGAGTTGCCTATGTGTTTATATAGGTTATCAGCTATCTGTGTGCCAAATGTAATCCAAATCCTTTTCAAACAAAAATACAAATCTTTCTTCTTAATAATATTAGTGTGGATAATTAAGAAGGGGACAAGTACACTACTGAAAGTACTATTAGTTACCTTCATCCTGCTTTGCATACATGCATGCTAAGATCAATAAAGAAGAAATTTTTAAAAAGTTGAGTCATAATTTAATCATAAATTATTTTGTTTCTCTAAATATGTTGACAATGAGTATCTAAATAAAATGATATTTATAAGTATGTCGACCAACTCTCACCTTTCTTAATATACAGAGTTGGAATAGCATTTCTTGTTAGCCTGTTGCTTGGTAATATGTAATAATCTTCAAAATGCTTATTGAATAACCTCAATTGGTTATAGATTACATATTTCCTTTTTCTGTAGTGTCATTCTCTAACACTGCTTTCCAGATTTCAAACCTTTCTACATCTTTTTCAGGCTTGGAGAAATGATGCAGAGGACCTGAAATTTAATATTTTTTATTAAAGCCAGTTAAAGATGATAAAACTCATAACTCTTAATTACATGCCAAGTATACTGATATCAATTTGCGGTAAAAAAAAATTGTAAGGAGAAATTCTATACTGATTTTTTTTTGTGAAGATAATATCTTTAATGGAAAAACTAGAGAATTCACAATATTCAGCCACTATTTAGTTATTAGTTCATATAAATGGCCAAATGTAAGAATTCAAAATGATCATTCACACATAATCCAATGGTTGATTATGCTGTATTCTGCAAATATATCAGTCCACTTCGGAACAATGAGCTCTGTTTTTTAACATTGCAATGCGTTTGTACACAAAAGTAAAGAAGGAAAGGCAGAAAGGAAATGCACTGGTAGTTTATATACAAATTGACGGGACTACGACAGTCATCCTATACACACGTTTATAATTTCAATTGTATTACTTACCTTCTCAATTACACCCGAAATAACAGTTAGATCGTGGGCTTTTCGGTATCTTCGCTATCATCAGCCTAAAAACGTTGCCGGGGTTGGTCAATTAAAAAATAGCCAAATAACAATAAAAGAAACACTATCAGGGTCCGTAAACGCGCATTTAATAAAATTTATATCAAAGAAGAGAAAACAACGCACACAACACATCGAACAAAGTTGACAAGAAATATTTTAAGTTTTCTAACGTTTAGTTTTAAACTTCAACACATCACATAGTATTGCCATTGCAAAATTCTGATCTTGAATAAATTTATTCGTAGTAAAAATGTAAAATGAATTTGATTTCATTTGATAAACAATGTTTTTATATTGATTTTTCGAATTGAGCAATTAAAAAATAAAAATTTAAGAAAACATGACAATCGCGCTCTGTAGCGACATCTAGTGCAATTCAAACGTTTTTATGTGACTTAGTTGACTCGTCCTCCATATGAGATGGTGCTAGTTTCCATAGAAATATTTTTTGCGGTCTTTTGTTCTTCACTGTCACCCCCCTGACTAGATATAACTGAGCTCTTTGTGTCAGACTGTCACTGTAAAATTGTGCTAAGCAGTTTTTATGAAACCAACAGAAATGCGTCATGCACTTATTAGTCATAACATAAAAACTTTATGTTGTGAAATAAAAGCATAATTCGTCATGAATGTATATGTGATGGCGAATTGGAATTAATAGGTCCTTACATATGAAATTGGCGTTTTGTACGGGAGGAATATAAAGACAATTTTTTTTGTAAAATATATTTAATTAATCAAAGTATGCGCCGTTGTTATCTATGCACTTTTGCCATTTCTTAGGTAGTTCATTGATCCCTTTACTAAAAAAATCGTGGGTGCCAGAATCAATAAACTCTTTGAAGGTTTGGACTGCCGCATCGGAGATGAATTTCTTTCCTTGTAAGAAATTGTCCAAATTCCGGAAAAAAATGCTAATCTGTTGGAGCAAGTTCCAACGGTGGATATCGCAGACATTCCAATTGTAGCTTATCTAAATTAGTGATTGTTTGTTGTGCACTGTGTGGTCTTGCGTTGTCGTGAAGCAGCAGTGGCCTAGAGCGATTGACCAATCTCGGTTGTTTAGCAGCTAGTTCTTCCTTCATGGTTTGCAGTTGCTGACAATAGATATCTGCCGTAATCGTTTGGCCAGATTTTAGAAAGCTGTAGTGAACGACACCGGTAGCTAGTCCACCAAATACTCACAAGTAACTTTTTCTGAGTAAATTTTCGTTTAGGGCAGGATTTGGTTGGCTTCCGATTATTGTCCAGTATCCACTTTCCATCACAAGTAATGATTCGATTTTTTCGATCCCTTCATTATTGTGTCGGTTGAGCAAAGTAACAGTCAGCACGTTGACGCGTGTTTGCAAGTTCGATTCACTCAATTCATGAGGTACCCATCGTTCAAGCTGTTTTACTCTCCCGATTTGCTTCAAGTGCATTAATACAGTTTTATCACTTACCCCGAAGCCTGCAGCTATCTCTGAAGTGCTTTGTCTTGGGTCCGCTTCCACAATAGCCTTTAATTCTTCATTTTCCACTTTGGTCTCCGGCCGTCCACGGGGTTGGTTCTGAAGGTCGAAATTTCCAGAACGAAAACGTTGAAGCCAAAAACGTAGAGTGCTTTCTTTTGCGACACCAGCGCCGTACGCATTAATCCTTCGAGCTGTTTCTGCAGCATTGGTGCCACGGTAGTACTCGTACTCGTAAATATACCGATATTTCGTATTTCCATTGTGCAGTAATAAGCGACGCCAAAGAAAAATAATGAGGAAAAAACAAATGACTGTTTTCAAAACTCAAATGTACCAGCTAAATGAATTTATAAATTTGAATTTGGAATTCTTAACCAAATAGGAGATATTTCAGATTAAAGTGGTCAGTACGACAAAACGCTAATTTCATATGCAAGGGCCTAATATATTATATTGACATTTAGGAGTTAAAATGATTCAATTGTTTTTTTTTTAAATAACGACGATGATAAAATGTGACGTTACGATATGAAATACAATATTTTGTATAGGAAACAAAAATGATTTCGTTATATTTTACTCTTTGACTATACAGCATTGTTCCAAAAAACAATTGAATTAATCTAAAATTGTTATTTTTGTTTTAAATCAATCCACCCTCGGCAGCCAATCTCAAAGAACTAGATGGCTCAGCCATCAGCCTGAGAGAGTCAGGGAGTTTGTAAACTCTGGATTCTATTTAAAGACATTACAGGTGCATATCTCTATAATTTCCTTAGAACAGCTTAACAGAAAAAATAAATTACATCTACATATGCCGACACGGGTTTTAAGCCTAAGTTTTTGCGATATGCAATCTTATAACTTATACTTGTTTTAAGATTGGGAGGAAATGTATTCAGATTAATGAACGAAATCGTAATCAATAAATGATGATTACACATTGTAAGCGTAATGTAATGATTGATGAATCACGATTACAGGTTAACTTTGATTGATGTTGAAGAGGGCACGCGGTGATGCTCAGATCTGCAGGCAATAGACCAAAACAGTTAAAAAAATTAGGTGAAAAAAGCAGTTAGCTGTTATTTTAATATTCTTTATAGTATTTTAAGGTTTTGATTCTGAGTGGCATTACAAAAATATCGATTTTTTATATATCGCGACACAATAAGGACGTATATCGATAATTATAAGGAACCATCAATATTTATATATCGATATGTTTGCTCAAGCCTAGTTTATTATTATTTATATTATGGAATTTTATTTTCTAGTGTAACAATTATTCTAAAACTATGATGAAGTGCAGGATATGTCTTAGATCTAGCGAAAACATAAAAATGACGTCTTTTAATGAAAAATATGTATCGCACTTTAATTTATTAACCAATTTAAAGGTAAATTTTTAACTGTTTACGACTTACTGAAGTCAAATATGAAATAAAATCGCTTCAAGAGTTTATATATTTACAGATTCAGCTCTGTGATACGCAGCGGCAGCAATTGTGTGAAAATTGCCTTGAAATGTTAAACTTGTTCGTGGATTTTAGAAATAAATGCATTCTAGCACATACTGCTATAGTCCAGGATAACAATGTTGTGATGGTAAAATATTTAATTACAGTTGTAGAAAATATTTATAGGATATGTGTTAAAGTTATTTTCAAATGTTACAGAAAAACGAACAAGAAAATAAAAGCGATAAAAGAATTTATATAACCAAGGAGAATATTAAAATAGAAACAGATGTAAAAAACGATATAAGCTCTGATGACGAGCATTTACAAAATCTTATCGATGTAGAAGATCATTTCGTAAATGATCTGCTTGAAACAGTCATAAAAACTGAAACTATACAAGGTAAATGTAATTTCAAAAATCTCTTCATTGATAATCATTGATTATTTAATCAAAAAGCAATTTCATATATCGTGAGTTATAATAATTTAGACATTAGATAGCAGAATGCGAGTCGAAACCCAGACAAGCACTACTGAGTTTTTGAGTTAAATAAGCTCCTCCTTGGAAAGAGAGGAGGGTTCAGCTCAGTATGACATTGGTACAATAGTAGATAGCTTATCTAATTTGTCTGGGCCAATGCCTGCTTCTAACTCTTCTTTGGAGGTTTTTTTTGATGTGGCGGGTGAATGGTTGGTTTCCTGTATATGTTAAAGTTGAAATGCATTCCACATGTTAATACATAAAAGGTCTGCATACTAGGAAACTTTATAAATAACTAAATAAAACTTAAATTATCAGTTGCAATCGTCCAGCATCAAGCACCACTAGCTGTGGTGATTTTGAAGTTACTTGCAAATTTAGTAGTTGTAGTAATTACACCTAAAGTCAGAACAATCCTGAAAAAAAAATGACCTGTACTTTTTTTCCAGCTAGTGTTAATGAGCAGAAAAAAGTAGCACTTGGCTTCCCGTGTGGTAATAACAATTACAATAAATATTTTCTTTCAACTGCTTTAATCAAAAAATATTTAAAAAATATATTGATTTTACAGGTTTATGTGCTAAAATATTAACTGATAAAAGTATCTTATTGAATCACTTAGATATACATAGAAGTAAATATGATAAGATATGTTTACTGTGTTCCGAAAGATTTAGTGATTGGCAGCAATTATTCTCCCATAGGCTGGATCATGTTCCATGGAAAGACAAAACATGTCACCTTTGCTCCAAACGGTTTCAATCATCTATCTATTTGGAACACCATTACAAAATTGTCCACTCGCCCGATGAGGTATACCTTTGATAAAAATTGCCTTTGACAATAATTAAAATTGATGTTAAAAGTTATGTTATAATGTCATTTTGTACATTCTAATTATAACATAACTGTTAAGTTTTTTTTATAGAAAACTCAGTTAAGATGTGTGTATTGTTACAAAATTTACAAAACTCCAAGGCAATTACGTAAACACATCTGGGGTTGTCATTCAAATAAGAAGTTTATCTGTGACTACTGTTCGAAAGAGTGAGTAATGTTGCCTTAAAGCTGTATTTTATTAATTAATTTTAGAGATATTACAAAATATTTGGGGCGACTTATATTACATTAATTATTTCACAGATTCACAAGTAAACAGCAAATAAGAATACACATAGTGATACATTTGGAAAACAAACCGTTTGCATGTGATTTGTGTGAATTTTCATGCAAATTTATTGGAAATCTAAAAGTGAGTTATACTGTGATTAGTAAATGTCTAAATTTAATTTAATATATTATATGATATCTAACAATTTAAATTGTTTTACTTGTTATAATGCAGAATTTAGTTATTTAGATTTCAGCTATGTGAAAGCGCTTCCATATCAATATTTGGCATCACACTTTTATGTGGTAACATTTTAAGTGCAGAGCTCACTATTTAGAAGATCCAGACCAGAGATATAATATGAGCTATAGAATATTTCTATTCTAGGAGAGATGGAGACAATATGAGTTTTCAATATGAATGTATTAACTGTTCTTTACAAATTTAAAAACATTTACTTTCAGAGTCACAAATTACGAAAACACACGCCTAAAAGAGTTTGTTGTAATAAATGTAATCGAGTTTTCGGCAACCAGTTCATCCATGACAACCATAAATGTGTGCAGAAGTTGTCAGTGTGCTCTAAATGCGGTAAAACATTTCAAGGGACCAAGCAGGTAATATATGAAATTTTGATTCAATTATATTGTTTTTTTATAAATATTGATTGAAATGACTGTTTTGTAATTTTGGGATAGTAAAGCTGTTAAAGAAAATATTGAAAATGATTATTTTGACTGTTGAATGTAATTCTCGCACAAATATATTCACCAATCTATGCAGCGCGGTGGAATAAGCTCAACCAATCTCCATAAGAGGAGAGAAACCGTTGTCCTTGGGTGGGTCATTAAGGGCTCTCATTACTATTAAAATTTTAAGCGTATTTAAAACATAGCGAGCTACATCGGATTTCTTTGTATAAAAGAGATTTGATTTAAAAGTATCACAAGATTATTGCTTAACTAAAAAATGTAACGAGCAGTGTTCCCGCGTGTAGCTCACGAGACACATGTCGTGCCACGAGGCAGAGGGCCGGCACCGCTGCGAGCGCTGCCCCGCCGTGTACAAGACGCGCGACGCCCTGCGCGCGCACTGCGACCGGCACGACGGGGTGCGCTCCAAGCGCTGCGAGTACTGTCCCAAGACCTTCTACACCACCTCCGTGCTCATCAAGCACCGCCGCACGCACACGGGTACCACACGCACACACTAACAGAGAGCAGCTCGTTTCAAGGTCTTGTCGCTTTCAACCTTGAAACGCAATCTCGGGAACACTACAATGTAACGTTAAAAAATATTCTTTGCATAAATTAATATGTGTAATAATATTTTCCGGTCCGGTCCGGTCATGAACCGTGCTGTTTACAACTTTGTGTCATTGCTAATCTTCTTCGAACTATTTCCGATAGAACGGGATTCGTAGATCTTATGAACGGGGATGACACCTTGTAAATACGTTCCAGTAAGTGTTGTAGTATCTGTCGTGTTTTATTATTATCTGGTGCATTAATAATATGAACGGGTGCAGTGAGCCGAGACCGTTAAAGTAATAAATACGTCGCGAGTGCCGACTATCATTCGTTTGTTGGAGGCCCAGTGCGAGGGCAACCGTCCCTGTCACTCAGGCTCCAGTAAGTCTGCTGTCGTACGACTTCGACTGTCATGCACCCTAATCCGAGTCGAAATATGTTTCTTCTGAATCCCGAAGAATAGCTTCAGTCGTAACTATACGTAGCCGTAGATGACATTACGCTACAGCGAGCGCTCGCTCATCGAGTGTCAACTTAATATGGTTGGCGGACTAACTATAAATGAGGATACTTTGTTCTTATTCTAAGCTTTAACTATATTTTCTACTATAAGTGTATATATATTCAATCTGATTAATACAGTCTATTAGACGCAACTAGTTTTCTTTTTATCTCAAAAAGGCCAAATTTGCCGTTAGATTGAACATTAACGGCCTTACTTATACACATTGCTTATGATTAGCAGCTGCTTAGGAAAACACTGAATTCTCAATTTTTGTCATTATGGATTTGACACTCGCAAGAAAAAGACTTAGTATTGTTTAACTAAATAATGTTTACAAGTAAAGCTGTAAAACTTCAAAAGCAAGTTTTAAATATAATTTATATTTTAATTACAGGTATAAAACCATACGTTTGTAGGATATGCCAAAAAGCTTTTACTGGAAATAACAATCTCAAAGTACACATGCGTGTTCACGGCGAATATGTAATAAAGAAAAAAAATC
The DNA here is from genome assembly GCA_905147175.2 of Nymphalis urticae. Lineage (NCBI taxonomy): Eukaryota > Metazoa > Arthropoda > Insecta > Lepidoptera > Nymphalidae > Nymphalis > Nymphalis urticae. The sequence goes on from LR989991.1 coordinate 5,371,150, forward strand.
AATACGATTTAGAAAAACCGAATAGTGAGCTGAACAATTGAAGTAAAACAAATGATTCACTATTTTTTCTATACTGATAATAAAGTTACAGCGAAATCAGTTTGGAGACGTTTTTGCGTTTGTAGTATTTATTTATTTATTTAAAAACTTTTTGCCCACCACATTGTGTAGTATGACAAAAGGCGGACTTAATGCCTAAAAGCATTCTCTACCAGTCAACCTTTAGGCTAAGCGGAAATTCGTGAAGAGGTAATTAATAATTAAAAATATACATACATACAAATATAACAACAGAGCTATGATATATATAAATATAAATAATATATATACATTAGAATAATAATGCATTATAGATGAAGAGAATTAGGAGCTTTCTGAAAAGATATGCTCACGGAGACGAGTCTTGAAAGTAAGTTTTGAGGTGGCCTTCCTTATATGCTCAGGTACTTTGTTCCATAATCGGAAGCTTGAACGGAGTAAGAATTAGAAACGAAACCAGAAGTATGAATAGGAACAGAAATAATGTAAGAATCGTTAGAGCGCAGCTGACGATTGTGATTATCACACAAAAATTTGAACCTCCCTTTCAAATAATCAGAAGGTGGAGAGTCAAAGAGATGGAGAAAAGAGAAGATAGTAATCGGAAGTCTCTACGTTGTCGAATAGTAAACCATTTTAATTTATCACGATACTGAGAAATATGATCGAACTTACGAAGACAGAAGATGAAACGCAAAGAGTTAGTTAAGAGACGGTCAAGTTTATTCAGATGAATTTCGTTAATGTCGGAATAACATACGTCTGCATAATCAATTATGGGTCTTGGTCTTGGATGGGAAGGAAATTTCGAAGTCGATTGAGGCACCTTAACGTGGCTGTGACTGAGCGGCTGATGTCAGAGATATGCACAGACCAGGTAGTAGTAGTAGTGCACCTTCAGCAGATAAATAAACAAAATATTTTTATATTTTTGTCGGTACAAATTAAACGCAATTTTTAATCATGTTTTTTTTCAGCTTTAGACGTTTCATAGCCCTCGTCGCTTTCCTCCGATAATTGTTCTAATATTGTACATAAGACATCGCCTCTACCATGAAATTACTTTCCTCCTTAATAGCATTGACACAAACATTACTCCATTCCTTTACAGCTATGGCACTAAACTATTAATGTTCATAAACATTGTGACATTTTTTTTGCGACGTAAATTTTTACTAGTCCTCATATACTTTATTATGGACTAATTAGTAAGAATATACTAAATTGCAGTTCTGACACTACTTATGCGAGAGTTCGGGGCACGCTTTGGTTTAATTCGGTTTTAGTCACTTTGCGTATTACACTACTACGACCGCTAAAACGTCTCCAAGCTGAATTATCTTAAATATCGGATATTGAGTATGAATAAGGATTAATATCCTTTAACTGTACTTTGTCTATCATGTTCTTCGCTTTTCAACTGAAAAGTCTAGTGATTGCAATTGAAACGATTATAGAATATATTATAAAATATATATTTATATTCTATTCTATAATATATATATATAATGGTTGTAGTTACAGTTATAGACTTTTTGCTGTTGAATAAACAGTGGTGTGATTGATTGTTTATTGTCCACAGCAAAGTATCACGTTCTGCTTCACTATTATGTAGTGACGTTTAGATAAAATGTTTGTTAGTAACAAACAAATTGATAAGAGATTGGGATATAATAAAGCGGTTATGGGTTTTAATTTCTATTATAATTTATAATACACCATTTTTTGGACAGAACATTTAACCTGTGTTAAAAAAAAAAAAAAACTGAAAAATGAATTACATATTGTTAATGATACATGTAAGGTATTTTGGATTGTAATATAGTAGACTCTTCATAATAATAATTCCACCATGACTGTAAGAATAAATTCGAAAATCATAATTCACTGATTTATGAGAAAGTGAAAAGCGACTATAATAATTATAACATTTATCAGAACACACATCAAAATAGTCAATCACCATAAGTCGTTTTCAACATTTCAAACATCGCGAGTGATATACGAAGTAAATTACAGAATAGTATGGCTAAAGTAATTTCTTGTTATGGGATATATTTGGTAGACGCTAGACAATGTTACGATGTCAATTTTGTATGAACCGTCAAAAAGCGAATAACCTAATAGACAATGTACTTGTTTAATTATTTGTAGTAATATTTCTATAGATTCTATAATGTTACGAATGTAAAAAAATATATTTTATTAAATAAAACGCTTTATAATATACCTAAATTGTTTAATTTAGAATTACAGTTTAGAAATACATTCAAGTAAAAAAGTAAATAAACGTATCACATACAAAAAAGTCTTTGGCAAGTACAACAAATAATGTACTATAGGATCCTAGAAAATAATAAAGTTATAATAGACTTGATACTCGTAAATGAGGTAACAAATCTTATCGATAATTTGATTTAATTATTTAAGGGTCGAACAAAAGTGATTACCTATTAGAACACGTGTCTTCGACCGCTTATAATGTAATTAAATCATAGACATAGATACTTAAAACTACAATTAGTATCAAACATTGGACATTAAGAGCAGCAATAAATTAGTTAACACTTTTTCTCTTACGACAAGATATTTTGAAATATAAAAAAATTGTATCAAAATCTTTAGTTACATATATAAACGAATAAGAAACGACTGTTCACTTAATTTTTATAGTCAAAATAGAATGTCTATGCCTGTGATCGTGGTTCTATTCTAAGAAAGTAATAAACAATTAATGGCATTTGTTATTATCTAGAAAACGATATTTTTTTAATAAAAACAATTATTAAAATTGGCAGTGTCAAATTCTAGTAAAAATTAGGCAAGTTTAGTATATTCAATCGTAGGTACCGATATACAAAAAAGTCTTATTATCTTATCTTAAAATATTTAAGAAAGTGATAAATGCTGTATAAAACGTAAGTCGTAACTACAAACTTGCGTAAAGATTGTAGTTGGGTAAAGAATTTCAATGTTTGTATAAAAAAATGTGTTCCTTTAAAAAACGAAGTTATGGACAGAAAATAAATGTTATAAATAACAAATATATGTATTATTGTCCAAATTTTTAACATAGACAGAACTTAGACGTTCCAAGTATTAGTCAGAACATAAGTTAGCAAGCTTTCAGAATGTACTTTATTTGTGTATTTTTACAGCACTCTAAAATGTTTCCTAGATATCAATTATTTACTTATATTTAAGGAAACCTTAAATTTATAATAACTTGCAAATTAGGATTAAAATAACTAAACACATGAAAACAATTTTACATCAGAATGTGAAATTAATTAAATTATGCAATGTATGTTAAGTAAAAATGTATACAGTTAAGCTAAGTAGAGTTAATATTACCGCGATACTTTAAATTGTAACAACATACATCATAAAGTTGTTAAGCACAAATGTATATAATAAGACATTAATAATAAATATTTTAAGTTGAAATTATTATAATGTGAATTATCCTGGGTGATATAAATGTTGAAAAATTTATTTGCAAGATCCGAACGAATCAAGAGAATATTTTATAAGCATTATTTCAGTTTTACCCATTAAAATTGATATCAAATTTTATTTTATATTTAAGAATGTATATAATATAATCTTCAGAAAAGACACAACATGTTACAATGCACTACATAAAAAAAACAACTTTTCCTGCAATTATGGTTTCATTAAAATCTACATGTAATTATGATATTCGTATGATAATGTATCAATACATCCTGAACACCTTGAGCAAATATGTTTTATGTACATCTTTCATTATATTTTTTTACTTACCCTGAACTTGAAAAATAACAAACCAACTAAAATTTCTTCCAATAAATAAAACGTATTGTCTTTTAATAAATAATAAGGCGGAGTGTGCATAGCCATCTATACTATAATGACGTTACTTAATCTAGCAGTGATAATAATTTACTTACAACTATTTTAATACTCACAAAGGAGAGCAGACTTTAAGCTTAACAAAGGTCTAATAATATCTTAGCAGTGATTATATTTCGTTGCCGTGATGTTTGTTAGGTATTCTAACCACAGTGTCCTTGGTACCAATCTTATCCGTATCTATGAGGGATCCCGAACTGTACTTCTTGGTCTTGGGCGCAAGGGGCGGTACTTCGCTACATGTGGAGAAATTATCATCTGTCACTTTAGAACTGGATCCGGCTGCACTAAATTTCTTGAGGCTTCCGGTAGTGAGTGAACCGTTCGAGGAGGAGCAGTGCGGTGGTAGGAGCGGGACTCGCTCTTGGAACTCCTTACAGGACGTCGTGGGCCGATGCCCGCAACTACTGCCAGACTCAGATGGAGCGGTGTCTGGACACCCACCCATTTGTATCCAATCCTGTAATCTAAATAAAAAACATATTTGGTCACATATTTCAACATTTCGGTTGTCATAAAAGATATAATAAAAATAAATATCATACAATTTAATATTATATAAATAGAGTGTGGAAATTTGAGATGAGGCACGAAGGTCGAAGGAAGTTATATATAAAGAAAAACGAGAGATTGTCTGAAACTATAAATGGTACTAATTTTTTTAAATAAAAATTGCGCTTCTGGCTGACCAAATATATTTTTAAATTATCATAATTTTAAAACACGAAATTTCTAATATTTTTCAATAGTAGATGAAAATTAACTATGAGCTAGCGAAATACCATACTTATCTGGTCTAGTGGCTAAATTACAAACCCCTTCAAATTCATTGATGGTAATGTTCAATCCCATGCCTCGGAAAGCAAGTAAAGCCTCCCACTTAACTCTATCCGGTCGAGTTAGACGTCCCATCGCATTATAAGAGTGAGGAAATAGTAAGTAGCAGCATTGCGCGTACTTTTTTCTAAGGAATTATAGCAATGCGCCTTTTTTTAAGGAGTTTGTAATATTTCTGTCTCATTTATCCCTCCAATTAACCCTACAGCTTGTGTTAAGAGTGGGGACAACAACAGCCCAAGGGGACAGGATGGCCCTGCGACCTTTACATCATCGCTCAGCGGCCTGTAAACCATGTGCTCTTAATGCTTGTGATACAGGATCACTTAAATACCTCCTGCGCAATTGGCATGCTGTGAGAATGGCTACCGTAATCGAATTCGGTCAATAGGAAATCATAAAATATACTTCGGAAGAATTATGCCATCCTTATTTTTATTGGGACTACCATAGTTTGCTACTAATAAATTGTTTGGTTTCAGTCATTAATACAATATTTAAATTAATAAAATATCTAAGTTGCATGTCTTCCAAGGCAACTTTGTATTTATTATTTTGGAAATGATTCATGCACATCACTTATTGTACATAGTGGTAATGTCATAAATATTCAAGCAACAAAAACACATTCATTTGAAAATGTATATATATACAGGGTGACTGGTGAATTAGTATCAATATTTTAGGAGCATAATCGGTACATGATTCTCATTCGAATTATGTAAAAAAATAGGTACTTAATTTTTGACCAAATTTACAAAAAATTTACTTTAAATAAATAAAGTGTGGACATATTTCCGCGGCGCGTGCGGCGTGGTGTTTGCCACCCGCAACCCCTGCCCCGCGGCTGATTAGTCGGGCGAGCGCCGCCGTAAGGTTCGTCCATCTTCCCGCGCGCACGCCCCTAGCGATCGATCTTACGCGTATACCTAATCTTTCGTGTGTGAGTGTGACCCGTCATTAGTAATTAGGTATGGCTTATCAATACACAAATGCAGAATACTGTGAGTACTGTGAGTAGTAAAGTGACCCATTCGTGTTAAAGCGTGTGAAAGACAATATGCGTAAACGTGCCGAACTGTGTATCACACGAGCAGGAGCTCACTTTGAACATTTGTTAAGGTTAGTGTAGTTATGTAGGTAAATAGGTAGTTAAATGATTGACAATCGTTGTAAATAAGTATGATTCCATTTTTAAATACGCCGGAAATACCAAGATAGGTAAACAGTTAATTATTGTCCCAAGTTCATATAATTTACCAATAGTCAACAAATTTGTTGCTTAAACGAGTGAAATATTTTGGTATTTTTGCCTGTCCTAAGCCAGGTTTAAAGTACGAAGGGGGATTGGATCATGCTTGTTTATCAAAGGTAGCCTGCTACCCTGTTAACACGCGGCAGCGTTTGGACGTAGGTAAAGTACCGCGCGATAACTAAATGTACCTAACTGTGTTGTGTCGTCAGCGCAGCTAGGGTGTCCACATGACGCGTAATTAATTACATAACTTTTGGTTAACTTTACTTAGAAGTTTATTAATATTTATGTTATATGTATTTTTTTTGGTCATATATGGTCGTCTAATATCACGTCCTTAAGTATTGATACTAATTCACCAGTCACCCTGTATATATGTATATATATATGTATATAATATGAAATAAATATAATCCTCATACATACCTCATAACAATTTCTTCAAAATTTGGTCTCCTCTGAGGTGTATGTTTCCAACATTCCATCATGAGCGCATACATGGCTGATGGGCATCCTGAAGGGGCCATCAATAGCTCACCAGCACGAACCATCGCTATCACTTCCTGGTTGCTGTATCTAGAATAAATTTTGGAGCGATATTGATTATGGATTGCATGTTAGTACATACTAAAAGAGAAGTAATAAAAAAAATAATTAATTGAACTATTTTCGATTCAAATGCAGTTTAATGTTATTCTTACCCATAATAAGGTTGCAATCCATAGCTATAGATTTCCCACAATACAACTCCATAGGACCAAATATCACTTTCAGTAGTAAATTTGCCATAGAGTATTGATTCTGGAGGCATCCACCTTACTGGTAGTAAGCTTTTAGACTGCACCTAAACATCAAAAGGGATTATAATATGATAGACTTGAAAATAAATCATTTTATTTATGAAAATACTCACTCTATAGTAATCAGAGCTATAAATATCCCTAGAAAGTCCAAAATCTGATATTTTTACTATAAAATCATCTGACACAAGACAATTTCTTGCAGCCAAATCTCTGTGCACATAATGATGTGAGGCTAGATATTGCATACCAGATGCAATATTATTGGCAATGTTAAGTAATCTCATTGAAGGCAAACCCTTGCCGGAAGGAGGTGCACGGCCCATGAGAAATTCATGTAAGTCTCCACGGGCCATAAACTCAAACAACATACACAATGGTTCCTCTCTGAGTGCTACTCCAACAATACATACAATATTTTCATGTGTTAATTCAGAAATCAAGTCTATTTCCCTCCTAAAATCGGCTTTTGTTTTAGCAGAAGCATTTTCTTTTAGGGCTTTAACAGCCACATACTGAGTTTCACCATTCTTTTTCAAAGCTCCTTTATAAACCTTACCAAATGCACCTTCGCCTAATTCTTCCAAGAACTTGATTTGTGATAAAGAGTATTGAGGAATACGTAATATACCATTTCCTCGTGTAGAAGTTGTCAAATGTGGTTGACTGCCACTGTTCTGATTAGTTAGTAATTCATTCATTTCTATAGGTGAATTTAATCTTGAATTTCCATAAATGTTTTTATCAGCATTAGGAAGATTAATGTCCCTAATAGTAGCAGCATTTCCTTTATTTTTGTGTCTATAAAAGAGACAAATTATACAACCGACAACCAGTAACAACAAAACAAGAAAAATGACAACAATGTAAATCCAGATTTTATGAGCACATTTTGGAATATCACATAATTGATCTGTTTTTCCTTCATTATCTACAAAACACCAAGGTTGGGTTTTGATTCCACCAGGATTTCTGCAATAACTATGTCTACCTGCTAATTCAGGATAGTCTGAAACCTTTAAATATAATTGTTTAGACCATTCAATACATGACATTCCAGAGCTTGCTACACTCACTCTACCGAGATATCCACTTCCATTTTCCCAGTAACACTCATCATCTGAAACCATTAGACTGCCAATGCCAATCTTGAGACAGTCTGGGTCATCCTCCGGCAAATCCTGACATTCTTCTAATGTTAACTGTTGCCCAATGTGAGGATGTCTTTTAGCAATTGCATATTCTGTTTGACAGAGTTCATTTTCTAATATTTCACAATCTTGTTTACATACACGTCGTAGTATTGTGGAATTGTAGCGATAATTGAATAAATCTTTAGACAAATTATTTAAAATGATGGGTACTTGTATATATCGAGATGTTTGTGCATCAGCTGTTTTAGGTGAATTTTGAGTAGAAGCCTTGTCTATTTGTTGTTTGTTAAATTCAGCATAAGATTTGAAACTATCATTGACTTCTTTAAAAAAGTTTTCATTTGTTTTTATAGGGTTCCTGCATATTGGAAAAGTGGAATAGCATAAACTAGGAAGAGCATACCGTTCACAATTGGAGCTTATATCGTTTGAATATTTTGTGACTTGAAAAGCTTTCATAAGCTTATTCTCAAGAGCAGCTTGGGAAGTGCCATAAGGAATGTAAACAAAATGTCCCTTTAAATGAGAGCTACAGACATTTCCCATATACTCTTGACATATTGGCTCTAACTTTTGCGGAACACTTGAATTGCTAGTTTTATTATTTTCAATTTCTGCTGTCATACCTTCAGATATTAAATTGGGAGTTGTTCTGATATTCAACACCAACTCATTGTCACTGCCGGCACTTGTAGAAACTGCAGGGTATGTCAGCTGGTTGTAAGTATCATTTTCAATTATCAGCCTAGTTGACAACTTTTTCTCATAATTTTGTTTGATAACACAAGTGTAATTTCCTGTATCATCAGTGCTTAAGTTTTTTAATCTAAGATATGTACCAATAGTGCCATTTGTTTTGTCTATTTTAGTAAGCATTTTGACTCTGTGATTGTCTAACAACACTTCGCTATCTTTCAACCAATATACTTTGACATTCTTCATCAAAGTTTCTTGAATATGATCTGGAGGAAATTCTTTTAAAGATGTTTCTATACCCTCCTTGTTTTTAGTAAATTTTTCAACTTTCGTAAAATTCATTATTGCCTCGCATTTAAAACGAACGTCGGTACCAGGTAATTTTTGTAAGACTGGGGGAAGTGTTTTGGCGAAATATATATCAAGTTTTATGATCCATCCTTTTTGATCAGATGACTTTGATTTAAGCAGTGAAAATGAATCAGTTTTGTTAAAAATCAATGACTGACTTTCATGTGAGACAACAAAAAGAATAATTATATAAAAGTATTTCATGACTGATGTTTTCCATAACACCGTGTATAAAAAATCCTTCTGTATTAGGATTACATGTTTATTTTGAGATGTCTTATGGGTACTTATCTTGTTATTTAACAATTTTGCAATTAAACACTATTTCCTTTCCAAGCTGATAACTTTAATTGATTCGGAGTAGGATTCCGAGTCGGTTCCCTTAAAATATTTATTACAGCAATACAAATTACAATCTATTACAATGGAACTCTGTGGTATGTAACTGACAGTTTGACATTGTAGAGCCAGGGATGCCATGACTGTTTTTTTATATATAAATAATGAAACTAAATACAAGATAAAAGAAATATGTTTGTATAATTACAAACATAAAAATAATTAATGTTAATTTTTACAAATCTTCACGATATTATTTCAGTTCGTTTTTTAAATATAATGATATTATATTTTATACAATTTAAATAAAACGTAGTTATGTTCTCTGTGACTCTTTGTCGTCTTTGACAAATGTGAACTTGTTAAGATTGAGAGTTATCAGTTAACTGTTAAGCTAGACTCAAGTTTCAGATAGGTATTAGTTTATGTGATAACAGTAAAAAGTGTTAAGTCAAAATTACAATTGTGTTTTAAAATAATATGTGAATGGCACAACATTTATTTTAGTTTTTCATTTAGTTATTTGTATTTTTTACTTTTAACATCCGATATGCCGAAAAATAAGAAGAAAGCAGAAAGTTCCAGCAGCGATAGCGATGATGGGCCGGTTGACGTAAGTAGTTTTTGTAACCTAAAATATGAATAATTATTTTACCATTTCTATGTATACAAATATTAATTCTAGAAATATCGTTTGTTTTAAATTCATTTGTAATTATTATAGAAAAACCAGCCCCCAGAGAAGAAGGCAAAGATGGGTTCAAGAACGGATGATAAGGAACCAACTTGGGTCTTACAAGGAAAGAAATTGGTAAAAATTCGTGAATTTAAGGGAAAAGTTTATGTAGACATAAGAGAATTTTATGAAAAGAATGGGGAATTATTACCAGGGAAAAAAGGAATCAGTATGACGCCTGACATATGGCGTAAGCTTTTGTCATTATCAGACGAAATTAATGAAACTATTAGTTCGATGTGTTAGGAGTTAATCCATATGCTTAATTTTTTAAAATAAAACGATTAATATGTTATTATCTTTTATTTACTATTTTTACTCTCTCTCTTTGCTGTTTTTGAGTCAATTTGTTAGATATCGTATTATATTGAGATGTGCAAGTCATCAATACAAAAAAATATTAATGTGTTTCTATTAAAGCACGAAATGAAATAACATTAACAGATAGATTAGATACAAATCGTTTGTGAGGTAGCAAATAGCAATATGAGTCTAACATTTTTATAATGATATTCGATAATTGATATCGTACTATCAGTGGAGTGACCGTCAGTTGGTAAGAAGCGCGAACATTTTGACCGGATTTAAGAATATTTCAGCTATAATTTTGTTTTGTCGTATCTCCAATGCAGTAAAATGTTTAGGTTTTTCAGTAATAATTTCTATGATCAGGTAGGGATTAAAGCAACAGCTAAATTTATCTCCTGATACATATCCAAAAGGAAACAATAGCGTAGCAACCTCATTACTCGAATAAATATGAAATCTTTATTTACTGACACACACGCGTCACGACGTCAGACGCAGGGTATTATTGTTTTTGTATATTTAAATTTGTCACCCAACACACATTTAGGTAATTTTGTTGTTTTTACAAGTTCATGTGATCATAATATAACTGAACATTCAGTAATAATTTAAATTTTAAGAATATCTCGTTAATTACTAACAAAAGTAGTACCCATTTAGTATTGTACTAAGTAGGCAATAAATGATAAAATATTTTGAATAGTGGTAATTATTGAAATAATTACTAAGTCATATTATTATTTGCTTAAATGAAATTCAAGAATAAGAAATATTTTCATATCAATGGTATAATCAATAAAGAAGTAAGCATAAATATTTATAACATTAATAGCATAAAGAAAATAATTTGAATAACATGATATTATATGTATATTAACTTATTACCAAAATTAGATAACCTGTATCATGTAATGTATATACATAACACAATGTATTAAACTTGATTGCACTGATTCCGCAACAAAATTTAGCTAGAGTTGAAAACAATTATTATAATTTATATAATTAATTATTGTATTGTAAAATTTTGTAGCTGATGATAATATTATTACTTTAATTTACTTTGTGGTAGGGTTTTGTGCAAGCCCGTCTGGTGAAGTACCCACACTTCACATATTTTCCCGCCAAACACCAATATTTAGTATTATTGTGTTCTGGTTTGACGAGTGAGCCAGTGAAATTACAGGCACAAGGAACACAAAATCTTAGTTTCCAAGATGCATTGAACATGTTTGGGATGGTTAATATTTCTTACCAATGTCTACTGATGGTGGTAATGAACCATCCATAACCATAGTTACTTATTTTAAAATAAAAAAATAGCTTTTATGAAAATTAATAATCCATTACAGTGTACATAATTAGTAAATAACTGTTTGTTATATAGGTATTAGGAAATAATTTATGGAAGAAAAACCATTTACAAATACAAATAAAATACACAATTTCATCATTTTTGACATTTGGTATTTTGAAGAAATCTTAAAAATTAACAGGTACATTAAATATTGAGCTCATAATAATTACCATAAACTAAATCTCACAATATATTATGTAAATAGTAACTGTGAAAATGTTATAAAACAATTAATTACACATAATCGTTATTCATTATGACCATAACATACCAGGATAACAAAAATAAACAAGACTCAAACCTCTGTGACATATTTTGTGCAGTCATAATTTAACCTCCTGTTTTGACTTAATCAATTTGCTACTTACTAGTGTGAGCTAAGTTATAAGTAGATTTAAAATGTTTTTCTTACAAAGAAAACAAAAATCATTTGAAGGAAATAAAAACAAAAAATACATTTTTTATTAAATTTTTTAAATAAATTTTAGTCTTCCGACTTTGAATCCCGAAGCGATGACGTCATATGATGTGGATTTCTATCATTGCAATTATCAAAAATATTTTATCCACCAGCAAATTTTTAATAGGTACCAGCAAAATAAACACTAAGTTCCATGACCCCAAAGGATTTTAAAATATATTTATATAAAGCATTGAAGAAACACCAGTAAGATATTATAAAATATACAAAAAACCCTTTTCAAGAATATAACAAATCTATTTAGCAAACACTTATGTACGTATTTACTACAAACAACTACTTTTAACAAATTCTAATCTATTTAGGCGTATTGAAGATTCGATATTTTCCAATTATTTAAAATAACAAAATAACTAAAATAACAAAACTTTTTTTCTTTTGAGTGGCGAATCAATGAAAATGTTCTTAACTTTTTTCGTTATGAAGGTTCTAAAATTCTTTCAATTTTTAATTATTGTATTTAAAAAACTATTAAAACTATAACAACAAAGAAATGTCTATTGACTTATATTCGATACACTAATATATCATATAAGCCTGCTCAGCAATATTTCTATATGTTTAGCTCATGGGGCGCAAAAAAAAACCCATCAAGATGTGATGCCAACTTTTTCAAATAATTTTAACTTATTAGAGACCGGATAAGTTAATAACAATTAAAAACAATTTTATAATTAGCGATATGACCCTTGAATATCGTACTTTCACAGCCAAGTACGAGAAACTTAAAAAATCCTACCACTTTCTCATTTGGCTAAATATACTTGGCAAGACATTATCAACTTTGAACAAATGGGATTATTCAAACGTAATAATTGACGATAAAAAATACTAAAATGACGCTGCACAACACAAACTACATTGATATACAATTTTTATTTGTAAATAGTGACCTAAGATGTAGGAAGCCAAGTCTAAATACAGATAACTGTATCTGTGTTAATGTTTGCCATCGCTAATTATATTTATACATTGTTGTAAGATTTAAGCTGCCATGGATTGTTGTTTATCTACACTATACTCCGTTTGCCCTGACTTATTTTACTAATATTACTAAAAAATACATTGATATGAGCACACTCAAAAAGAATACCCAACATATGACTAATTGACAAATGTACGATGTCACTAAAAATAATTTTTAAATTGCTAAATTGTCAATTGATTGTACAATTATAATTCTAAGTTAAAAAACAAAAAAATAATAAATTGACGTTTTGAATGAAAGCATTCTTAAAAAGATAAATAAAATAGTGCAGTGATTTCGTTATGTTAAAATCATTATATAAAAAAGTGGAACGCGGATCAATTATGTTAACCGTGGGTTGTGATTCTTATGGAGACTATGAACAACTTCAAGAAACTAAGCTAAAACGTTGTCAAAATTAGTAGCTCCCACTCATTCCATTTTAATATATTATTGAAGATAGAAGATATTGATATATTATAAAAGATATTTTGGAAGTCTTATTATTAAGTACAAGAAATTAAATCACCATAGAAATGACTGTATGTATCCCCATTCATCTTTAATTACTGTCTGGATAAATAAATTTGAGTGTACTCATATTGTAACAACAGTTTACAATATGCAAATTATATAACAAAACACCAGCATAATTTATATATTTGGTTTCATGTTTTAAAATACAAATTTTCCTAAAAAGAGAAAAAACAAATACAATAATTTTATCTATGATATGTTATACATATATACATATGACTAGCCGTTAAATAACTATTCACACTTAGATTTTTTAAATGCAGAGATTCTTATCAGAGGTATAACATTAGGAATTACATCAAATCTACTATAACACACATGAAACATCTACAAGAGTACATCATGAATGTTTAAGATAATTTAAATGTTAAATATAATTTGATACGGTAATGTTAAAATACTTGGCGAATTAGTAGGGAGTAGTTTTTATTGTTTCTTAGACCTGTCAGTACAAAGTCTCTAGTACACTGACAGACCTTGCCGCAAATTCAAAGCATGTTTATCAATTTAACTACATAGCATTTGTATAGTCTAAAAATAAAATAATTTCGTTCCTTGCAAGATTTCATTATCATTGGTAAATAAATTCCCCAATTTAACTTAACCATTTTAACAAAATAAAACATCGAAATGTCATATAATAGATGATATAAAAATCTAATAATAAATTACGACCATATTCCCATATGTAAATATAATATTTTAACCTTATTTTATCTTTGGTTTGATTTGGAAACAGGAGATTTGGAAGTGTTGGCACATTTCCTGCACCTGAAACGAGAAAGCAAAACACGTAACTTAAAATGAGACAAAACACTAAATGAAGATATTAATGTGCCTTTAAATTAAAATATAATAGGATACACTAACGCCATCTATATATTTGTTGAGTAATATAATAACGATAATCTTCTACTTGTTGTTATACTTTGCGAAATTAGTTCCACATATGTCACATTTCAGGATTAAAGTACAGATATCAAATTAAATGTTTATTCACGTCAACTATTCGTCATGTTTTTTTATCCCATCTCAATCCGCGTGGTGACGGAAGATCTACAGCCATGGCGTCAGGAAAAGCATTCAGTAAGCAACCACAGTGAGTATATCCAAACACAACTTCTTTTTTTTTAAAAGCAGAAGGTTATTCTGTTTATACCATAAATAATTATATAAGTATAAGTGAATGGTCGTACCACTTTGGTTCCGTAGTTGATGTGAGCGAGAGAGGCGGCGGCCGTGAGCGCCAGCAGCAGCAGCAGCTCGGAGGCGGGCGACACGCGCAGGCCGAACACGGCGCACAGCACCAGCGCGTACGGAACCAGCAGGCCGTTGAACACTTCGCAGCGGGTGTCGCTCATTTGGGATACGATTAGACGACACTAGAAATAAATCGTTTACAATCAAGCTTTACTTGGAAAAATATAACGAGTATTAAGACTGTTCTATTCAGACACAATTTCGTTAAACTCAATTTCGCATTTATACTATTAGTTGTAGGATAAGAAATAATCGTAGTGAGATATATATCTTAGTTTTATATTGCCTAATACTGCACATCTACAAATCGGTATAAGTTTGTTGTGAACTGGCAATAAATCTTAATCGATATAGTTATGTAACTCACGTTTATGTTAGAGAAAATAGTCCCAGTGAGCACGTAAAACAGCCTCGGACTTCTATTGAGAATGTCAGTGGGCGAGTACAGCGCCCATATAGTGCTCAGACAGAAGAAAAGTACCAGCGGTATGAGAGGTCGTATCGCCTCTATGAACGGTCGCATCTTACCGGTGCCATCGCGATATGATCTGGAATGCAGAACTTTTAGTTTGAATTCAATTTATGATGATTTATCAACTTTTTTAAAAAGAAATACAAATAATTACTAATATCTATATTTTCCTTAATATTTTGTTAGGACCACAATAATAGCCCAAGGGATTACAATCAAACTTGCATTATATTATTATATGATGCAAGTTCTATGATAATAATTACAAAATTGAAAATAATTGATCGTAATATTTTTAGCTTGGAATGTTGACACTATTAGTCAAACAAAAATCAGTCAACAAAATGAAAGTTAATGAAATCCATGTAAATAACGGCCGATCTCATTTTGCCTAACTTTTATGCTATTTACATCTTTTTTGCACTTTATACGGGCACAAAAAAGTTTTCAATCATTGAATATATTCTCCATACATACTTGTAAATATTCCACAATATGATAGTCTGGCTGGTAATCATCGCAGAGAAGTAGAGGACAATTTCAAATACGATACCAGGAGTGATGCCTCCGGGCAACGATACGTGCCATGCACGCGGGCCCGTCACTGACGTCACCAGCAACAGGATGCAGGAGCCCTGACATATGTTATTACACTATTATAGAATAATAATTTAATATTAAATTTATTATAAGTAAATGGAACAGTAAATAATTCAGAAAGTGTATTAAGTTGCCAGAATGTGAAACAGGATGCATTAATATTGAAGTATTTCAATTCATTTCACTCATTCACAAGAAGAAAATGTAAAAAGAAATCATACCTTAAATAATAAAAGGAAACTTACAATCATAGTAAAGTCATATCCCCAAGGCAAGAACATAACTCCAGTGTTGTATTTTTCCCAGTGGGTTAGATAGAAATTCAAAAATATATTCCATATTACAAAGAAAAATCGTAATGGACTCAGCTCATCCCTGTAACAAGGAAAAATAAATATGATTTACAGATAACATAACAGATATAAAATGAGAGTGAAATTTCTGAATATACATATTCTCACCTGCCAAATATGCTGTATAAACATGTAGGTATCAATACTGTAGAGTATGAATCAAGACCATGATCGAAAAGTTCACCCAAAGGACCACTGCTGCCTGTTCTGCGAGCTTGTTTGCCATCAATACCATCTGAAATTTATATTTACATGTGTTATTTAAAATCTAAATCGACCAAGTTGGTTTGTACAGTCCGTAGGATTTTTTTTTACTCACTTTAATAGACTTGTGTTATTATGGCTGCTTTATATATTTTTACATAGTGTAGTTTAGGTTTAGTCTTAAGGGCAAAAACATTTAGAAAAACGATGTGATGAATTAATAATATTTTCCATTAATTAATGTGTTTATATATATATATATAACATTTATTTCTGAACTGACTTGTATTATCTTTTTTAATTACATGTAAGTCTCAGTCTATTGTTCTCTGAAACAATCTTTTACATTCATATTATTAATGTACTTTATTAAATATAATAAATGTGATTATATTATTACAAGTCTGCATGTTTTCATTCTTGTACTGCAATTTTTATAATACACATAAGGAATAAGTAGAGTATTTTTTTAAATATTATATTGTAAGATGTACTATTTATTTATATTGTATTTTTATAATAATTATTACAAATTACATCACATCTTGTACTATTAAATATTAGTAAGAGTTCAAAGAAACAAACAATATATGTATTACTTTAAAGATTTTTATGCATGTAATAAAACAAATAATTTTCAAAGAACAATTTTAGTTTGTGTTTAATATGTATTAGTAACATTTGTTATCTAATATGGAAGAGGATGCAATGTTTTGTTAACTAAAATTATCAATGTAAGACATTATAATGTTGATAACAAAGGGCAACTAAGAATGAAAGATTAATGCCTTAGTAGTCAAATAAATTATTTTGAAGCAATATTATTAAGTATATATTGATATAACTTGGTTGATAAATAATAAATTATGGAGTAACTATTGAGTTGCTTCACGATTCTTCTTAGCGGAATTTGTGTATTGAATCATAGTAGCAGCTTTATATTTAAGTTAATGCTTGTTTTAAAAAAATGCTTGAAAAGGGCCTTGTATGTAGTTTTTTTTTATAGAAAATACAGTGTTTTTTAGATCATTATATTTTTAAAATAATATATATGTACAAAGCCATCATAATAAATATATTATATAGTCTCATTTTTGTATAACTATTCAGGTGTCAGGTGAATAACTAAAATTATAATGCTTACCAAGTGTATAAGCCACAAATAAATTAACTGCTGACACTGCCCAAACCCAGCTAGGTATATGATCATTGGTGACATTCTCCTTTGTAAGGGCATGGAATCCATAATCATAATAGGAGAACATTAAAAAGTTAAGGACTGTCAGTAGGAAGCCAGAAAATGTTAGAAGGTTTGGTGCCACCCACACCGGGCAAAACTGCAACATTTCAGTTTATGTTGATTATTATTGAAATACATTCACATGCTGCTACATTTTATTCTATGGCAGATATGAAAATAACTATAAATTTAAATATGACTTTAATTGATTTATAATTTCTGTTGCAAATTAATACTAAAATAAAAGGTCCAATAATTTAAAATAATGTAATAAGTATTCAAAATATAAAATGTATTAAACAGATAGTTTAAATGTAATGATGGTCACATTTACATTTCAAGTATTTCACATCTCATAATATTTATATTTTGTGTTAAAAGGTAAAACAGTAAAATAACATATCAAAATATTGTAGAAAGTAAAATATGTATAGTATAGTAGTTAGTATAAGAGAGACCGTGATATATTGCCTATGGGCCTCTAATTATATTAATCTGGCACTGATAACACATAATATAATATTAACAGTAATTCAATAAATAAGTAAACCTATTTTTTATATATTTGTGAATTGAAGTGCAAGCATAATTAATTAATAAAAAATATTATTACTAGTTTTAAAAAAAAGGTGCAATTTTTTTTGTCATTTCTTTTAATTATATACTTGAATAATATTAATACAAATTATTGTTATATATCAGGAATATTTGGTTGTATATCCATAGAAAATAAAACTTTACAGGAGCAAAGTTAATAGAAGTGGTATTTATTTTTTAATTTGTTACATTTCATGCTTTTGCTTACCTGAACACACCAGTTCCAAAACGGATGCATCACATAATTACTTAATACACTTGTATCAATTGAATTATACTGTAAAATAAAAAAAAGAAGTATTAAAGTAAAAATGGTTAGGAGTTCAAAGTGCCGGTTTAAATAACTTTGAGTTTATCTTATCTTTTTCATATTAAAACGCGCAAACTTAAATAATAAAAAACAGTATAAAAGGTACATCCGGTTACTAAGAGTAATAAAAAAAACCAACCTTATACTTTTCAAAACCCTCCAATTTGTCCTTTGAGAGGAAGCGAGCCATTTCAAATATTAAGATATAAATTATTTGAAAAACACAGATTTGACAATTATCGCCGTAGAGATTTTATTTCATAAATATAGTTAATGTTGTAATAACAAATAAATTAACAACTCATTTTCAAGTAGCGACATTACCACCGATACGACTGGACTTCTAACTCTTTAACTATTAACTTTGATTAAGTATAAACTATGAAGACCTAAATAGTCAGTGGTTATTACTTGCTATATCAGTTCTAATTGCGTTGAACGTTGCTATTCATGTGTTATTACTTGGTTTGAAGCTTTTTTACATGGATGAGTTATCCGTCATATTGATCTGTCAAATGTCACTGGCAGGGTTCTAGTAGTTTTTTACATTTATTTTTAGTTTTGTAGTTGTTGACAGCACGAAAAACGCAATAAATTTACTTTTTTGTTTGATTTAAATGATAAAATCATACATTTCAACAAGAAAGATTAAAAAAAATCAAAAAATGTACCTTACCTTCGTGTAAAATTAATTTAAATAAATACTTCGTGTGTATAAGTAAAAAGGAAAGTAATAGCAACTTTACAGCTAGGCTAAAGCTCTTGTGTGAGAAGGTTTGCAGCTTATTCCAACACACTGCTCCAATGCTGTAAGGAATCATTAGTATGAGATGTCAAAAACCGAATGAATCTCTGACATGCCTCGAATACGTGACATGATAAAGTCTACTTTTTTTATAGGATCTAAAGTTTAATATAGTTATTGTTTTACCGCCGAACGCCGCCATAGGGCTCACAGCACTTTGGATTAGAATCTTTGTTCGAATTTACTATTGATGTGTTAGATACACATCAATAGTAAATTCGAACGAATTAATTAGCATGTTTATTATTGGAGATATGTATTTGGAGTTTTTTGATTTATCAAATACTTTCAATTGTGTTAGGCATGATATTTTATTAGAAAAACTTAAGTATTATGGAATCAAAGGGCCTCTGATAAAATCTTTATTTTATAAGTAAGTAAGTAAGTAAGTAAGAATAGGTAGGCGGACGGATAAATGGGCTTTCTGGTGGTAAGTGGCCATTATCGACCATAGATATCGGCACTGTAAGAAATATTAACCATCCCTTACATCGTCAATACACCACCAACCTTGGAGCTAAGATTTTCGGTCTCTTGTGTCTGTCGTTACACTGGTCCACTCACTAGCTTCAAACCGGAACAAGCAATACTCAGTACTGCTGTTTTGCAGTAGAATGTCTGATGAGTAGGTGGTACCTACCCAGACCTTGCACAAAGCCGTACTACCAGTAAAGTCTAGTTCTAAATACAAAAATGTATGTATTTAATACGCATATTACAATGTGTTATTATTTAAACAAAACGTTGTCTTGATTTCATGATTCAGTGGCGTGCCCATTTGTTATCCAAGCAGGGCAAGTAAAGTAAAGGGCAGCTAAGCAGTGCAATTTATGCGATCAAAATAATTGCGCAACTCACAAACTGTAGTCATAAGTACTACTAGGCTAGTTTATTTTAGTAATTTTTATAGCCTTATATCTTATGGAATGTTGTTATGGGGTAATGCCGCAGAAATTGATATTATATTTATTATGTATTAGAAAAGATCCCTCTGAATCATTAACAAACTGTAATCTTATTATATCTAGAGCTATAATGGATTAATAATAATAGATCTAGGATATTACGTTAAAAAAATTAAGGAAATAGGTGATTATCGACGGCTGCCTCACAATATATTAATGATAATAGTTTATACGGAAGAATATTATAAAGCTGCTATACGTACTATTAATATTAGAAATAAAAATAAACTTGTAACTCCTGATTTCTGCTTGTAGCTTGTGCAACAGAGTAAGTTTTTAGGAAATATACAAGTTACTAAAAAGTAGCAATATCCTCAATATTTAAATAGGTCAATTACGTAGCCTGCACCTACTATTGGCTGGTGATCATGAGGTCTCAGGTTAGAATCCTTTGTTGGCATAATAAACGTAATAACATTTTTCTGACAATACATTTTATATTACTTATTTAAAAAAATATTTTGTGTTATCTTAAACTGCCATACAGTGTCACGATAGTAAGTAGTAAATATATAATTTTAAAATATATTTAGCTAATTTGGAATGTAGCTAAGTATATACTTATATGAAGTGGGTGTGAAAATTATATAGGTAAATACTAATTTTTCTTTTATCAATAAAAATGTAATCGTAATATGCGTAGTAAATAATAATTGTTTAATCGTGTACAGATAAACGAAACTACGATTGTTTTCAGAAAGCTGGAATGAGAAGATATCGGGATGATAAAACACAAATAGATTACTCATATACATCATTACGAGTGTAACGGCCGTCTCTTACTGTTATCAATTTTCTTATAATTAAGTACCATTCATATTTAAAATTATAAATATATGGAAATATAATGTTTTATAAAACTTCAGCTCTGCGATCAAAATGGCAGGTTCTAAAGCACTTCGCCTATTATTCTACTGCAAGGGTATGTATAATTTACTTTTTGAACTTTTTTTTCGTAAATTAAATTATAGGATTTTTAATAAAAAATGTGTGCACGACCAGATTTATTTTATATTTTACGATTGTAGATATGTTGTAACAATATAATAATTAAAAATATATTATACGAACCTATTTTTAAAGTATTAGTATTAATAAGTAATATTCGTGCGTGACATGCGAAAGAAAAGGAGAAAAATGTGTATTTTTTTTGGTAATTTGTAGTGTAATAAATTCGCTAAATTTAATATATCAAGTATTTTTTTTGTTTTTTAATTTATTATATAAGAAATTAATTCCAATATTGAAGAGCGCTTATATTTTGCAATGTTAATGTTAGATTAACAAAAGTGGGTCATGAACTGAAAGATAAGTACCTAGATACTACTTAAGAAATGATTTTGTTATTGTTGCAAAAATATTAACTAAAGTCATTCATTAATATCAATTAGCATTTTTATGGCAAGTAGCAATATCTATGCAATAATGACAAAACACATCCAAAAATATATTTTTAAATATGACCGAGCTGGTTTGTACAACGTGGATACTTTTTTTATTTACGATTGGTAAATGATAAGACGATAAATAATTAATCAGTAATAATTTCAAACATGTTATCTTTTAATAATATAAATACCTAACTTAAAGGAAAAAAACGTATTACGATGGCAACAATAGTTTATTTAATAAGAAATTATCTTTGTTTATTATTGTGCTCTTTCACATCATTCAGGTGTATTCTATAATAATACAAAATGATTGTATACGTTGTCGAATCGCTTACAAATTGCTTTAGCAGGTTACCCCATAATTCGGTTATTTATGCAGAAAAAAATAGTTAATTTTTTAGTCCCAGATATATAATTTTGTTTTTTTTTTCAACCCACCATACTCCTAATAATAAATAAGGAGTATGGTGGGTTGAAAAAAAGTTGGCAGTTAAAGTTGGCAGAATAAAACCTTTCGTTTTCCAATTAAATATTGCAAACGTTGTCAGGAGTACAGAAAATCACAAAATCAGAGATAGGGTTCTGTAATGAAATGAAACAATGAAAAGGTCTTTTAAAAAATATTTTATTTAGTTTCACAATAAAAGTTTATTAACAAACTACGTCCTACGATCCTACGTCTGCTAAAACAATATTTAAGGATTGTCATTCGATCAATATTAAAAGTTTCTTAACGTAATAATTTATAATATAATTATTTTATTTTATGGTGTATACGGTGTATTTGGCATGGAGCTATGAACGAAGTAATTCTTATTGTGCTTGTGTTTATTTATAGCATCGAAGAATAATAGCAATTCGCAGAGAAGATCAATCAGTATGGGAGAGAAGAGCTCCGTTCTCACCGTCGAATGTCAATCGTCTTGTTCGTAATGGCGTTAAAGTTATCGTGCAGCCTTCTAATCGCAGAGCGTATCCTATGCAGGTAGCTTATAAGTAATTGTACACATAAATACTTATTATAACAAAAAAGGTCCAAGGATTTTCAATAATTTACGACAATCTTGAGGAAAAGTCCCTTGTATTTTTTTTGTAACAGCCTGTGAAAGTCCCACTGCTGGGCTATAGGCCTCCTCTCCTCTTTTTGAGGAGAAGGTTTGGAGCTTATTCCACCACGCTGCTCCAATGCGGGTTGGTAGAATTCACATGTGGCAGAATTTCAGTGAAATTAGACACATGCAGGTTTCCTCACGATGTTTTCCTTCACCGTAAAGCACGAGATGAATTATTATCACAAATTAAGCACATGAAAATTCAGTGGTGCTTGCCCGGATTTGAACCCACGATCATCGGTTAAGATTCACGCGTTCTTACCACTGGGCCATCTCGGCTTCCCTATATTTTTATAAATTCTATAAAGCTAAATAAAATTTGAATAAATTCAAAACCCCCTATTTTCATAAATGATCAAGGGCGAACCATTGATTGCATAATTTCAATGTGCATTCATTAATAAACATAATTTAAAAAATTGCCACTGAGATAGGTTTATTTGAAAAATATTTATTTTAGTATTGGATCTCCATGCTATACTCATCCAACGAGCAATTTTATAGAATTTAAAAATTAAATAACTTATGTAGGTATGTTTAGTTTATTGTAGAATCGAAGGTACAATACTTTATACTAATTAGTTATTTATAACGTCTATTTTTAGTCATACATAAATGCGGGGGCAATAGTACGAGAAGATATCAGCGAAGCTAGTGTAATATTTGGTGTTAAACAAACACCAATCGATCTTTTGATTCCAAATAAAACTTACTGCTTCTTTTCACACACAATCAAGGCTCAAGAAGCAAATATGCCAATGTTGGATGCTATTTTGGCCAAGGTAACTTTTTTAAATTAGTAATAGGTAATGCGTCAGGAGATTGAAAAAAATAATAAGATTCAGTTACCAAACTTACATACATAGTTTGGTTCTTGCTGAAGATATTGTTAATAGAGGAATGTTTTAAAAATAACTTGTTATTATTTTTTATGATAGCACAATGGTGAAGCCAAACTATCACTTTGTACAATCTATTAGTTTTTAATTCTATTTAATATTACTATAAGTTTGTTATTTCAATTACAGAATATTCGTTTAATAGATTATGAGAAGCTAATGGATGACGCGGGTAATCGTGTTGTAGCATTTGGAAAGTACGCCGGAGTGGCCGGTATGATTAATATCTTGCACGGACTTGGATTGCGATTGTTGGCTTTGGGACATCACACACCTTTCATGGTATGTTCATCGACATGATTTTAGATCAGTACGAATAAAAAAAGCTAATATTATAAAATAATCTCAATTGGGCTAACTGTTATCTATGCCTATACCCCACTCAGCTTAGCCTATATCGAAGTATCTTATCGTATGCCTTACACAGCACGCGGCCCTTTATCGGGGTAGAGCGAGTTTGTTTTTCGGCACTTCTTGGTTCATTACAATAATAGCGCCATGATAACAGTCCTGTAATCGTGCTTATCTAAATACTAAATGTACAACTACCGTACCTTGAGTATGGCACGTAAGGTGATACGCGACGCAGGTTAATAATTCTCAAACGCTGATTTTCATCTTTATCGCCTTATCCAGAAATAGACTCGTAAAACTGATCTTTGCAGAAACAGCAACTCACGTCTATGGATTTCAAATAGAATAGCGATAAAGTTTTCATTTTCATTGTCATAAGATACACTAATTAAATTTCCTCTCTATTTCAACACATTTGACTGACTTTTTACTATTAATATCTAAGTATTTTTTTAAAATAATAAATGATTACTCTTTTAATAATAATACATTTTACGATCACTTTTTTGCTGAAAATATTACCTATATCATTTTAGATTAATCGGGATTTGAAATTAGTTCTGTAAGAAGATAACGTATCTATAGATAAAGTTTAATTGATTGTAACATGCTCATATTAAACTGCAATACAATAACAATCATGAAACGAATCACTACTTACGAATCATTACTGGTAGGAAATAGCTTTAAGAATCTAATCACAAAAGTAACACTCGAAACTGTCACTAAACACTCGGCAATTATATATAAGTAGTTATAGTTGTATTATATATATTATAGTACTATAAACCATTTATTTGCAAATTCAACCTTACGCGGATTTCTTAAAATGGTTTTCACAAAGCAGTGTACAAAAGCTATAAATTATTTATCTATTTTTTTGGTTCAAATAGTATTAGTAGAACATTTTATCAAAACTAAGTAGGTACCTATTAGTTTAAGGTGATTGGGTAACGAGCTACCACCCCCGGAAAACTGTTTTTTTTTTAAATTTCAAGATGTATCTGCTACGAATCACTCTTAAAACTTTAAAAATATAATAAACATTCTATTTATCTTGTATGATACTTTTTTGTTACATAAAAACGACTAAACGAATATAAACAAAATTTCTACCGGAAAATGCAGCATGTTTCGGGGAGTATTTTATTATAAAATATTACCATACAATATAAGTAGATGCGCTTTGCAGTTTCACTTGTTATTATTGCGTGACAAACGTGAATCTAGTGGTTTTGTAAAAAAATAGATGCTCTACTTATTTAATTTGGACGTAATTGTTTAAGATATATCTAAGAAGTAGGTACATATAAAAACCGTATAAAGTAGAGTAGTTTATTGTCTTATGTTTGATTTGCTTTAAAATCTTTTTTTGTTCACCTTTTCTTTAATAACCTGTTTTTTTTTGGTTTAGCATATAGGTCCAGCCCACAACTACCGTAGTTCAAGTATGGCACGTCAGGCCATTCGCGACGCAGGTTACGAAGTCGCACTCGGGATGATGCCTAAATCACTTGGACCGCTTACTTTCGTCTTTACTGGATCAGGAAACGTCTCTCAGGTCAGGATTATTCATACTACACAAAATATTTCCATTTTATATATATGAAATACTTACAATGAAACTCTTAAAATAAATACAAAAAATAAAATAAAAATAGTTACGGTACAAATCATGACCGCATGGAATGGTGGCAAGAATTCTAGCAGCATATCCTCTTTGAATCGCAATACCGATTTATGGGTGAAAAATGAACCAGCACTCCTGTCACCAGTAGAGGCAATAAGACGGCGTGTAATATTTTAGATGAAAGTTTTTAATGAAATAGAAAATATTCAACGAATGAACAAAGTTCGTACGGTCGATGATGGTTGATTGTTATTCAATTTAGTTTTTACTATAAATCATATCTGATAAAACTATTTTTGTTATAACTGATACAGCTTTATTCGGGATTGAATAGAGAATTAATAATATTATAATTAATATACAGTATGTCAGAAAAAAACCTGTCCGACCGGAGAAGTGGTTATTAGGTAGGTCGATTTAATTTAGGTAATCATTTTTTTAAATACTAAGTAAAAAAAATACGCCGATAAAAATTAATATACATTTAGGAATCACAAGCGTTAAACATTAAAGGAAACAGAGATTTAATCACAAAATGTAATAATATACTTCAATATCAACTCAAGTCTAACAATATTCATCAAATCAACATAATTTTCAAAGGATAAACAACTGTTAATTTCCACACATGAATCAACACAATTCAATAAAATAACCACAGCAAATAGAAATAGTATCGAAATAACTTCGCTGCTCAATTATCGGTAGGTAAAGTGGTTGGGTTCGTTGCAGCCCACAGTAGGTTTGGCTTATAATTTTAGTCAATGTTTTTTAAAGAGATAAATCAAAATCACTATACAACAAAAAAGGAAACGTATATCAACACGTACAATTTAGATACAAAAAAAAACAAGACTGAGCAACTGAAATATTATTTATGAGATATACGTCACAACCGATAGCAGAAGTGTAAAAACTAGCGCCTGCCCGTGTCTCCGTTCGCCCGCTTGCGTCTGACGTCACAGTTAAAGACACGCCCCCTGGAGCCTATCCTTTAGCTAACTATACATAATACATACATAAAATTACAACAATATTACTCAAACATTTATTATTCTCTAAAATGGTATGATATATATATATATATATATTTTATTAAGAAGAAATGGGTTTTGATTTTTCAGGGTAGTCAAGAAATATTTCACGAGTTGCCACATGAATACGTCCCACCTGAAATGTTAAGGAAGGTGGCGGAGCATGGCAGTAAGTTAAAACTATTAAATCAAGAAAATAGTCAAATCAATCATAAGATTGATGAAAAACTTTGTTGACTGTATCGTTGGTCTAGTGGCTAGATGTTAGGCCGTAGATCTCGAAGTCCTGGGTTCAAATCCTAGGTCAGGTAGGTGTGACCCCGTGCCTCGAAAAGCACGTGGTCCTGCACCTAAACTCTTTCCGGTCGTGTCTAGCAGTTGGCTAATCACATCTTTTGAGTTTGGCTATCATGGCCGTGGACATCAAGGATTTAAAATATTGTTACGATACTTTTATTATCTTTCCTTATTAAAACTATATATAGATAGTTTCACCCATGAACCCATATGGATATCATATCATATCATATCCATATGGATGGGGAAAATTAGCAATTCAGTAGTGTGATCACAGTTAAGTTAATTTTGTTTTTTTAAATAGCTTTAATATCCTTTCAATTATTGTTGAATTTGGGTACAGCCGAAACAATGCTCTTAACATTTTGTTAATTCATTTTCATTTACAAAATCAAAATGCACGCTGACTGTTACTTAATATTTTAAGTGTTGCATTAATTTGTTTAAGGTCCAAATAAAATCTATGGTTGTGAGGTTCGAAGACGACATCACCTAGTTAGGAAAAATGGAGGAGGTTACGATGCCCAGGAGTATGAAGAACATCCTGAACGATACATATCTGTTTTTGCACAAAAAGTGAGTTGTTCTTATTAAAACTTTTTCTTCTTAAACTCTGTGTCCTTGATCTAATTTCACTGGACTGGCACTGAATTGCCACTGGGCCAAATTTGAGTTTAAAATTCATCTCGTGTTCGGTGGTGAAGGAAAATATTTTAAGCAAATCTGCATGCGTTATATATAAAACTGCCACATCACAAATGTGGCAGTATATACCAACTGAATTGGGGCAGATTGGTTCGCACATAAAAAATAAAACTTTTTAAAATCGTCACCTCAAGAGGCAAGGAGACCTTGACCCAGTATTGTGACATTTACAGGATTTTATTTTGCTTTTTTTACAATTATATCAGTGTTTGCAGAAACAGATTTATAAATGTACCGCTAATACCACCAATACCAAAACCAAATCACCACTTATGATATGTATTTTCAGGGATGTTATGGAACTGAGTAACCATTACCTAAACTATTGAATATCCTAAATAAATAATAATTGGGACAATAACAGGCTGTTACTGTACTATACTGAATATCCGTAACTGTATCTAAAATCGGTAAAATATTATATATATATCCGTATTCATATCCAGATTAGAAATTCCATATCCGTAACAACTCTGATATTTCGTAAAAAACAAGGATAATTTATTTATTTGTTTTTCAATTTACATAAAATGTAAATTAAATTGTTTCAATATGATTTGTATAGATAGCTCCCTACACATCGGTACTGGTGAACTGCATCTACTGGGCCGTCGACAGCCCTAAGCTACTGACGATTCCAGACGCTAAGCACCTGCTTATGCCATCACATACACCATGGCTGCCTAAGAGTATCGGCGCACCAGCTCTCCCACACAGGTATGGCAAATTTAATTGAAAGTATACTTTTTTTTGTTGGTCAAAGATTATAATGGATTTTTTAGGTTGCGTTACCTTCTTTGGTTTTTAAAGTTTTCTTTAATGCAGGAGCTGAATAATAATTATAATAACTCATAATTCTGCAGACTGAATGAAGTGTTGGGTTCAAATTCCAGCACAAACCAATAAAAAGTTTATCGAGTTTTCGTACAATAAATGTGTTCCGGTGTCTCGAAGAGCAAGTAAGACTGTTGGTCTTGAATGCAACTACAACTAAACTAAACAGATTTCAGTTACGTCGTATTGCGATTCCATCGAATTTATTACACAATAAAAATATTTAAAGGTCACTTGTGCATTATACTCCTGTACACATGCGTTGTGAATGGTTGCCATAGCCAAATCCGTGCAGTGACGGAGAAAGAATACATTTCACTGCCCCTTTCCCATGGGTGTCGTAAGAGGCGACTAAGGGATATCATCTGGTGGTAGGATGATAAACATCCGCCTGGCTTGTTACCACCGTACGCATGGTGAAAATCTCGTGAAGTGGCTTGCAGCCGCGTTTCGAGGTCAGCCAGCGTACAGCCAGTGCCCGAGCGAGCATTGCCGCGATGGGTGTTGGTCCAGTGGAGACGGCTGCTGAACCAATGCCGGGGGAAACACGCCTCCACACTTTGCCCATCCCTATCGTGACAATACGTCGCTCGCTTCACGTCTCTTTACGAGGCGTGAAGAGGCATCTTGCGGGCCGGCAAGGCGAGGGCGGCTAGTGCAGAATCTTCTTCCCGACTGTACTGGCCGTCCTCGCGTTTGGACTCTACTACCACTTAACATCAGGTGGAGTAGAGTCATTTGCCCACCCGGGAAATATATATAAAAAAAAAAAAAAAAAAGTCAAAACCGGTCATATCATCATCATCATCATTTCCTTACAACAGAAATTTTAGTCTTTTTCCTGTTATGAATAAGGATATGAACCAGAACCTAACACAATACTCGAACCTCGTGAATCTTGAGATAAGATATAAAACCATTTTTGATATATTATTGTATAATTACATTTTTCTTTACTTACAATTAAATTAAAAGGAGGTACATATCTACTTTATATTTAATTATTTATTTTATTAATTATTCCATAATGGAACAAGTGATTTGGTATGATAGAATGCTGGCTATCTGCGACATATCGGCAGACCCCGGTGGATCAATTGAGTTTATGAACGAGTGCACTACTATTGACACACCATTTTGTCTCTACGATGCCGACAGAAACAAGGACACAAAGAGGTGACCCTTTTTTAACGTTTTTATTTTAAAGACAACTTTCCAGAAATATAAAATGTTTTATTTTGCTTATAATTTATTAAAATTATTTGTAGCTGATTAATGACCAGAAGTTGGAGTGGAATTCATTATAATTTTTTTATCTTGGTTTTGTAAGTACATAATACGAGTAAATGTAAAGTGCAATTTTGATATCTTGATTGATATACTTTAGATTACTTAATAATAAGTATATCAAAAGATTATAAGTGAAGTGGTGAAGTAGTGAGGTGATCGTCCGATTAATATTAGTTTTATAGGGCATATATTATCTTTGTGCTATTGAATATTTGCTCCAAAATGCAAAGTATTTATAAACATAGATATTGAATTGTTACTTCTTGCGATATTAATCAAATAATTACATTCATAATAAACAATTAGCTGTAATATAAAGCAAATAACTAAAATCGTGCTATAAATAACATTGATATTTATTCAAGCTCGTAACATAAGATATCATGTCTTCTCGAGAAAACCACGTGAGTATACTTTATCAAATATATTTCACAGTTTCAAAGGTCCCGGTGTGCTAGTTTGTTCTATTGACAACATGCCAACGCAACTACCTCGCGAGTCGACGGACTTTTTCGGAGACTTGCTCTACCCTTACGCTGAGGACATTATGAGTTCTGACGCATCTCGGCCACTCGAAGAACATAATTTCTCCCCTGTTGTTCAAGGAGTAAGTTTTTAACTAATATTGTACCTAACCAAAGTTTAGGCCAGGGTTTTTTCTTTTCGTGCTTTCTGAGGCTGCAAACTTGACCCTTAAAACCCGATAGTGTTTTTATTGGCCGGATCAGGAATACAGGCAGTATAATCTACAGTCTTATAAGCTAGCAACTTTTTACACTGGTGAAACCTTTAGAAATATACCCGCGAACCTGGAAGATGTAAGCCGGGTTATATGTAATTCCTTTCCACTATAACAAAAAAAAGAGGCAGCAAAATCTTTTTAATAATAATATAATGTATCCGATCAGCACATATTAGTGGTAGTATTATTTGTAGTGTTCAGGTTTGAAGGGTTAGTGAGCCAGTATAACTACAGATAGAAGAGACATAGCCAATTTTTATGAGCGCTGGTGACCATTTAACTTCAGGTGGCCTATTTGTCCGCCCATCTACCTATTTAATAAATTAAATGTTATATATTTAATCTACTTTTAACATTTATTATCTTTTTAGGCTATCATTACTAGTAACGGAAAACTTACACCTTCATTTGAATACATCAACGAACTTCGCATGGCTAATAAGTAAGTGTCGAGTATTATTACATATAAGAAAATTGTTTTACTTTAATAAAAATAACAAGATGTATGTACCTATGTAATGTATAATTTTGTGTATAAGTATACCTATATTTTTTATGAATACTCTTTTTCTTGAATTATTTTGATGGCTCATAATTTAACTAAACTCTTTATTCTAGTCGTTCACGCCACAAGGTAGAAGGAAATGACCAGCAAAATCCAGTTGTGATTTTGGGCAGCGGTCTCGTCTCTGCGCCTGTAGTCGAATACCTTGCTAGAGACAAGAATGTCGCCGTAACTATTGGTTAGTTATATTGATTGCTATAATTTTACAACAAATCATAAATACTAACGATTTGTTTTTGAAAGATTAACAAAGTCGTACCTTGTCGAAAAAACATTGGAACATTGCACTCATGTATCAACATTTAATGATGCAAGACGTGATGTACACACGAACAAAACATATTTTAGCCTCACAAGTAAAGGAGGAAGCGGATGCATTAGCGGAGCGGTACGGAATTCGGTCGGAGTACTTGGAGGCGAACGACGAGGCGGCGCTGAGTGCCTTGGTGTCGCAGTCGCGCGTGGTGGTGTCATTGTTGCCGTACGACCTGCACGGCGCGGTGGCACGCGCATGTGTTCGAGCCGGCGTGCATCTCGTCACCGCCTCTTACGTGCGTCCCGAGGTGCAAGAACTTCACGACGCGTGAGTTTCTCTACCGCTTTATTTTGGTTGGGAATGTATGTAATTTAGTTCATTATTTCTTTCTGACTAGTTAAGATAATATAGATACATAAAGAGTGTATTTATAATAACGATGACGATATCTATGATAACGATCTATCAACGATGTTAATGATGAGATGAAAGTACTACTAAACTTAAATTTCAAAAGCTAATAAAGTGTCTGGCGCAACGATTTGTTTTATCAATCATTATAGCAATTAGTTTTTATCATTAATAGAACATATTATTTTTAGAATTAATTTAATTGATGTTAAATATGGCATAAAAATTGTCAACCGAAATAAAAAAAAAAACATTTTTGTATTGTTAGATTTGCTAATTTATCGATAACAATGTTCTACAGTGCTAAAGATGCTGGGGTGACATTATTGAACGAAGTTGGTTTAGATCCTGGTATCGACCATTTACTGGCATTGGAATGCATACATGACGTACAGAATCACGGAGGAAGAGTCGATTCATTCGTATCATATTGTGGAGGTGAGAACTTGAGAATATAATGTGTAAAAATTAATAATATTTACATAATATGAATGATAATGTTTTTAAATGGCAATTTCAATTTTTTCTTAAGGATTACCTGCACCCGAATATAGTGACAACGCATTGCGATACAAGTTCTCTTGGAGTCCACGTGGTGTTTTACTTAACACTATTTCTGGAGCGAAGTACCTCAGCAAAGGACAGGTAACGTATAGTTATTCGCTTAATTTTTTTAAATGTTTATATGTAAATTGTAAAAACATATGCTTAAATTGAAAAGGGTTACTAATTATAAATTGTTTAAGGTCTAATAGCTAATTTCACATATAAAAATTTATAAACTATGATAACCAATTGAGATTTGAAAATCAATTATTTGCATAACTTTATGTATCTGTGGTAGATCAAGTAATGTTATTAAATCTTTATCTATCGTTTTTATTAGGTTGTAGAGGTTCTCAGTGGGGGCGAGTTGATGTCAGTAGCGCGGGATCTTGATTTCCTACCTGGTTTCGCATTTGAAGGCTTTCCCAACAGAGACAGTACCATATATTCATCACTGTATGGCATTGAAGATGCGCACACCATGTTTAGAGGAACACTTCGATACAAAGGTCTGTTTAGATATAATTTATTTACAACTCTATTGTTTCGTTAAATTCAAATCTTATATTATAATTTTAATTAAAATATTTAAATATAAGAGGTTTATATTTTGTGTTCTCTGAAACAGTAATTTGAAGAAATCGTTACTGGTTTCGATATTTTTAAGAAGGAATAAATGTGTTATGAAGCTAAATATTAATTTTAAAACATTTTAGGTTTCGCTGAAACGATGAAAGCCATGCAACTTTTTGGATTCGTTGATCCGAATCCTCATCCGACATTACACCCCGAAGGACCGCAAATAACTTGGGTAAGATTTATAAATTATTATTATATTTTTTTGGATTTATAAAGATACTAATGTTTGTGCATCTATTCCATCAGCGGCAATTTGCTTGTGAGCTCCTCGGGTTAATGGACTCGTCAATCTTCTACGGGAATCTTAGAACGCGCTTGTCGGAGCGCATTGGAAGTGCGGGTGCACAGGCGCTGGAGTCACTCGGTCTTCTTGACGACGAGCCAGTCGTAAAACGCGGCTCACCGCTCGATACCGTCTCACATTACTTAGGAAAGAGGCTGCAACTAGGTAACATTAGATCTACGTACTCTTCTACTTTTTTACAGCAAAATATAGGTTACTTACTAATATTATTACTTATTAATATTAAGATTGGTTATTACTATTTTAATGACTTCACAACTGTGCTAAAAATATCGTAAGAAGAAAATCTCTATAAGATGAAGTGGAATAATATGTAATGATGATGTATTTTGATCGATTTCGGTCACAGCGGGCAGTCCATTCTCATGTGTAACTAGCCATATGTGCATGATAATATACGTGTCTGCGCAACACACAAATGCTCAAAAAAACAAAAGTACGACAAATCCAACACGACCGGATACAATTCAGGTGCAAGGTCTTTGTGTGCTTTCCGAGGCCCCGGAGTGTAAACACTGTCAATTTCCAGACTCCGGACTGCTCCGGACTTTTAGAATTTCTCTGACATTTGACAGAAAAAAACAATATTTTCCCTTTTTTATAATATCGACGAGTTTCTTGATTCACCCACAAAGTAACGAATTTTCAGGTCTCAGGTGTTAAATCGAAGATAAGATTGTAATGAGCACGATGTTCATCTATTACTATTCTTTTTAGAAAAAGATGAAACTGACTTCGTAGTTCTTCGACACGAGATCGGTGTGACATGGAGCGACGGTAGGAAGGAAAGGCGCGAGGTGACGATGACGGTGCGCGGAGACCCCGCCTCGCACACCGCTATGGCACGGACCGTGGGTCTGCCAACCGCCATTGCTGCAAAGATGGTGCTCGATGGTGAGATTTTACCATCATATCTATCGAGACTTTGCTTCCTAGGCATCTTAGGTTCCGTCACCGTTAGATACTGATCGCCTGTTTTGACACAAATTTCTACAAACATAAATGAAATTAAACCATTAATAGGCTATTATGTCATTATCATTGACTTAGTCTAAATTCCGATTCATTTGTGTTAGTGAAGAATGTGATTTCTTAAAAAAAAGGTTTGGCAAACATTGAACTCGCCTGCTGGACGCCATTTCTTAGAAGTGCATTTTTGGTGGGTTGATACCATTTGTGTTCCGTTATTAAACTGTATTAAAACCGATTTTAAGTGTAAAGTTAAAAAACCCTAAACTATCTTACCTACGATATACATCATATACCTGTTAAATGGAATGGACTTGCTATCCAAATGTTCTATCCAAAAATTCTACTTAAAAATATATAATATATAATAAATAAAAGTGTACTATAAATAGTATTGGTATCGTCGTCTATCGTTAATCTTGAAATCAGGAGAAACTAAAGTGGTAGTAGGGCTTTGTGCAAGATCGTCTGGGTAGGTACAATCCAGTCATCATTATTCTACCGCAAAACAGCAGTACTTGTTATTGTTGTGTTCCGGTTCGAAGGGTTGGTAAGCCAGTGTAATTACAGGCACAAGGGACATATCTTAGGTCCTAAGGTTGGTGGCGCATTGGCGATGTAAGCGATGGTTAACATTTCTTACAGTGCCAATGTACAGTGCGTTGGTGACGCGTTGGTGACGCTCGTCCACCTACCTATTCTATAAAAAAAATCATATAATATATCTTTAAATATAAATGTTACTTTCAGGGGAAATTCAACAAAGAGGTGTCGTACTGCCGTTTGCTCCTGTGGTATACAAATCACTTCTGTCCAGGCTACGAGCTGACGGTATTACAGCAAAAGAAGTTATCAGGCCTTTGAATTAAAATCTTACATAATGTTTTTTAATTGATATAAGTTGACCGACTGAATAGTAAACCTAATTAACCTTATATCTTATATTATTTTTATGTTAATATTTATTACACATATTGTATAAGATATTACGTAGTACGATAAGATGGCCATGATAATAGTTTATCGTACCGAGTCAGGTAATTAATACTCGAACTGAATAAGCGAAAGTGGCACATTGGCGATGCAAGAAATGGTTATTATTTCTTTCGGCGCATTGTCTTTGCCGGTGGTGACCACTTACCATCAAGCAACAAAAAATATCTTAAAGCTTCAATAGCTCGTCGGTAAACGGGTCACCTAGCAATATATAAGACGCGTTGGGATATTGTGATATCCGTTACTATTACAAGCATTATGCTTAGCTTAAGGGGAAATAGGAATACATAGAACTTATTCTCCAAAACAGGCATAGATATGCGCTAATATAGTAAAACATTAAAAAATATATATTTAAAGTTATATATTTACATTGTAATTAATTTTGTTATATAAAATAAATAAGTTTGAGTTAAATAATTATGTGTTTTATTTGTCATTTTTTTATAATATTATTTTCTCTACATTGTTTATAAAATACTACAGATTTTTAATAAAAGAAACTGTGTCCCAATTAAAATATCAAAGTTATTAATGGTACAACATGTAAACGGTTATATTCTGCACGATAAATGTACAACATACTATTTTATTTACATGTGACACGTGATTATAACTTAATAAAAAAACGAAATCAAGAAGTTTGAATATCATTACAAAATTAAAACTATTAGCTATGGATAGTAAAGCCTTTACAATCAATTATTATGAGAAATATTTTTGATATCCACAAGACAGCCGCTAATATGAAAATATTGTTATCCAGTAATGTCACCTGGAAGAAAAAGGTGTGACATGTTTGTCATTCATATATCATTTTTTTGCTAACCTAAAATGTTTTATCAAATGACTTGAATTTGCTGTT
Source organism: Nymphalis urticae (assembly GCA_905147175.2). Lineage (NCBI taxonomy): Eukaryota > Metazoa > Arthropoda > Insecta > Lepidoptera > Nymphalidae > Nymphalis > Nymphalis urticae. Next base: position 5,407,547 of record LR989991.1, read on the forward strand.
TTTTTTAGTTATTTTTTACGTTATTTTACAAATTCGTTACGCTAAATCTCGTTTGTATCGCGACACCTATCGCTTAACATTTTGTTTTTTTATCGGGCGACAATATTTTAATGATGAATTTACGTTAGTCGTAATAAAATGGAAAACGACCCGAATAACACTGTAAGTACTAGAGTAGGTAATGTAACCTAAAACCAATTGTTCGATTTAAGCATAATTTGCAAGATATTTGAATTATCACTTGAAACTGGTGTGAGGTGGAACAACACAATTTTATGTCTTTACCAAATTCCTAATCCAATAAATGTAGTTTTGGAAATTGTTTATTTAATTTATATTTATGATGTAATTGTATAACTTATCTCATTCTGCTAATCGGTACGTAGCAATGATGATTAGCATATAATTGTTTCTTTATAAATATATTTGTGAGAGAACGTGGTACTGACCCAGATGGGATACCCCAAATACTGCTTGTTGCAAAACTGTAATATTTTTCATTGCATTGTGTTTTTTTGGCTGATTTGGTAAATGTTAAGACGGCGGGTCGCGAGACTGGGCGATGTATGTCGGTGGCTGCGATGCAGGCGCTACACCGGTTGCGCGAGTGTCGGCTGCTGTGTGACGCGATAGTGCGTGCGGATGACGGAGCCGCTTTTCCAGTTCACCGCGCCATACTCTCGGCCTGCAGTCCATACTTTTTGTTAGGCTTTTTCTTATTTTCCTTTAATTACTATGCATTATTAAATATAGTTATTAATGTTTGCTACAACATTTCTTAAGTAATCATTATTAATGTTCATTTATATATTATTTTAAAAGCTGTTGAGATTAAAAGTTATTTTAAATACTTGAGAGCATTAAATTACTTCTCATAATTAAATTCACGAATAAAAAGACAAAATCGTTTTTTTATAAATTAATTATGTAATTTTTAAATAATTACAACAGGGCACTTTTTACAACAACACTACACTCGCGCGAGCAAAGCGATGTGCTTATATCGGGCGTGGGTTCAGAAATTCTTCTTCTTTTAATCGAATACGCTTACCTTCGACGTATTGAAGTTACTGACATCAACGTATACGAGCTCCTAATGACAGCCGATTATCTCGCTTTCCTTGGAGTACTTCAGCTTTGTTGCGACCATCTCAGAGGCTCGCTTAACCCTAAAAACTGCCTGGGTATCATGATGTTTGCCAGGTTTGAAAATTTTATAGATTTTATTATTGAACGTACGTTGTGTAATGCTTTATAGACGTTGTATTTTACCTTAAATATGCTTAACTCCTTGCGCAGCTTTTATATAATTTTAATTATTAAATCAGATATTTGATTTAACCGAACCTATTTTGGTATGACAGTAAAGCCGAGATAGCCCTGTGATTAGAGTACGTGAATCTGAACCGTTGGTTGCGGTTTCAAACTCGGGCAAGCACTAAATTTTCACGTGGATATTTTGTGTTGACTCATATCATGCCTGGCGGTGAAGGACAACATCATGAGTAAAACCGCATATGTCGGATGAAAACCTGCTACATGTGAATCCATTACTCGCATTGGAGAAGCTTGTTGAAATAAGCTTCAAATCTTCTCTTCAAAAGGAGAAGAGGCCTAAGTCCAGCAGTTGGACATTTATATTACTTACTTTGTGTTACGAAAGTATTATTACAATTAAATGTATAGTGTATATTATTTATTGTAAAATGATTTATATCACTTTTTGGAAATAATGATTTGATTTCAGACGGGTATTTTGCTATAAATTAGAGGCCGATTCTCGTAGATATTTGTTACGTTACTTTGTGACTGTAGCTACCCAGAGCGATGAGTTCCTTCATTTACCAATTGATGAACTAAACAGTATCATACTAGAAGATGAATTGAATGTAAAGAGCGAGGAGGTCGTATGGGAAGCAGTTTTACGTTGGGTCAACTATGATCCCGATATACGTTGGCATCACACCGTTAAACTTATGGGCAGCATTAGACTTGGCTTATTGGATACACAAGTAAGAAATTATTTTTTTAAATAAATCGAACTTTTTTGTATGTAACTAATGGAAATTATTTATTTCAGTTCTTTTTAGAAAACGTCAAGGATCATCCGTATGTAACAGGAAACGAAAGCTCGCGCCCCATCATTATTGAAACTCTTAAGTTCCTTTACGATTTAGAAATGATCGCTCAGCGAGACGGTGAAGTGGCTACACCAGAAATTGCGCGACCACGAGTTCCACATGAGGTTAAAATAATAAAATTTAATCACATTATATTTTGAAAATATAAAATGTTTCTATTAGCTAGCAAAACGCGTAGCACCTAATAAATATATTTGAATAAATAAATGGCGGAATATTGACCTATTAGTTTTCCCTATTGTCAGAAAATGGAAGGATTTTTAGATTTCATTCGAAAAGTGTATCTCCACATTAGAACACATCAAATCTTAAGCATATTTGAGCAAGCACCTATGTAAGAGTTGTACAAGCTAAGACAAAGACTTCATACTGGTTTTAAAGACTCATTTAAGCGTCCATCAAGTTTTTCGCATCACAAAGAATATACTCAAGGTCTTTGCGGAATACACTTCGCGAAACTGCTTGAGTTTTTGTTTCGTGCTAACTTTTGGTTATTTTACTTTTACCTTTCCTATAGTGTAAAAGAATTATTATTTTTTAAATGTGATGTATCAAATTAAATTAATACAAATAAACTATTGTTAGGTATTGTTTGCAATTGGTGGATGGAGTGGTGGGTCGCCAACGGCCTTTATTGAGACCTATGATACACGAGCAGACCGCTGGATTAAGGTAAAGATAATCTTGTAGATTGAACTTTTCTTCTAGTAGCTAGCTTATAATCTCTACTATCCCAAGGGCCTTCTAACCACGTGTCCTAAAGTTATTGGTGGCGTGGTGGTTGTGGCGGATTACCTTACATCTGACTAAGAGAGTGATGTAATAGAGAGAGCACATGTTATGTGCGGAATTTCGGTCAGAATGACTCAATTATAAATTAATCTACATTAAAAAAAAAAACAATCGTCAATCTTTTAATTATTATAATACTTTACTATAACCCCTTTATAGTAAATTTACGGTTGATCGTCTTTTATTTAATAGCTATGCACCATTTGATAGAGCGACCTTTCACTCAATAAAATTACTCTTATTGACAAAAATATCATTTTCTTTTACTCTAAAGCAGAAGAGACAATCTCTTTTGAAGGCGGGGCTTTTGTTACCTAATTTTTAATCATATCAGTGCTATTTTATTAAGGTCATTACATTATTTCGACTTAATTAATATCACTATCTTTTTGCATGGCTTGTAATTAATGAATAATGTACTAAAATATTAATATTTAAAAATGGAAATCATTGAAATACTTTATTAAATTATTTATCTATTGTATTTTTTTTATCAAGTAAGGTTAAGAGGACTGGTTTGTTTGAGTCCGTATTGTACTACTCTAGAAGAAAGTTGGAACTCATGTCACTTATATATTTTAAGGTAGAAGAAGTAGACCCAGCTGGTCCTCGTGCTTACCACGGCACTGCTGTTTTGGGTTACTGTATCTACGTCATAGGCGGATTCGACGGAATGGATTATTTCAATTCTTGTCGTTGCTTTGACGCTGTTACCAAAAACTGGCGGGAGGTTAAAAACGAAATTAAATTATTTATTTATATTTGTTTAGAAAATCTTTAAAAGTAAAATAGAGTAGTTGTTGCAAAAGGAGAATTTAATGTCTGAAGCCATTTTCTATCAGCAGACCTACAGGCTAATCAGAAAGACGTGAACGAAATTGATTATATATAATTTATTGTTATATTTCAAATGTTCTTTTTGAAATAAATACATTAACTTCAGCTTGTAAGATTCCACATTTTTTTTATTTTTTTTCTATAATCTATAGTTAATTTTATTTTTAGGTAGCACCTATGAATGCGCGTCGTTGTTACGTGTCCGTGGCAGTGCTGGGTGAAACAATATATGCAATGGGTGGTTATGATGGTCACCATCGTCAGAATACAGCAGAACGATTCAATCACAGGACCAATCAATGGTCATTGGTGGCGCCTATGAATGCTCAAAGATCAGATGCGAGTGCAGCGGCTTTAGATAGTGAGAGTAACAAAACAAAGTCAACGATTTAGTATTGAAAATATTAATTCATGTGATTATAGAAATTTAGTGATTATTGCACTAAGATGGCCCATTGGTTAGAATGCGTAAATATTAATCGATGAGCGCGGGTTCAAACCCAGGAAAGCACCACTGAAATTAATATGTTTAATTTGTGCTTTTATTTTATCTCATGCTCAGTATAATATCGTGAGGTAACCAAACATATAAGTGTCAGATGAAAATCTATCAATTCTGTATCCACCAACCCAATTGGTGCAGCGAGATGGACTAACCTCCAAATCTTCTCTTCAATCGTAGCCCAGTAATGGGACAATTACATGCTGTAAATAACAGCTTATTTTTACTTTTAGTGATTATTAAATCAGTGTTAAATTTCTATCTTAGTAAATATATTTATGTATACCAAATATTAGATTTTTACCTTATCTTCTGTTTATTGTTGTTATCAAAAGGGTTACTTTTGAAACATGATGATAACATGATTATTTATGAAATTTTTAAATCTCATTATCATGCGCAAGTTATTTGCAAAAATAGGTTTTATCTTCATATGTAAATAAAAATCAATTGCCGCTTGTATAAACATAGAGGTAAAGCCTTGTGCAAGCCGGTCTGGGTAGGTATCAACCAGATATCAGATATTCTACCACCAAACAACGATACTTAATGTGTGTATGCCGGTGGTGACCATCGCACTTCTCCTTTTCTTTAGTTAGTCATCCGTGCGAAGGCGGGGGTGGCCAAATGTTGACCTTTATTATCTTCGAATATAAAAAAACATTCAAATCCACGCCTTTGGTATTGTATTGGCAACAAAATTGCGTAGCAGGGATGAGCACGGTTCTCTTAAAAGATCCGATGTAATATCTAAAGAAAAAGTGTTCTTAAATTATAAAACCTTAATTATCGGCCAATAGGAATCCCCTTAGCAATATCAATAAACACGACAAATATTACAGATAAAATTTATATAACGGGGGGATTTAATGGCCAAGAGTGTATGAACAGTGTGGAAGTATATGATCCTGAAACAAATCAATGGACGAATCTAGCACCTATGCGCTCGCGCCGATCTGGCGTCTCCTGTATAGCTTACCACAATAAGGTATCTAGAACACAATAAAAAACAATTATAAATAAAGTATCACAATGTAACTTAACTTACCTCCTTGTTAAAATGATTTAAAACTATGTACAGTATGTTACTTAGTCAGTTAGAAACAGTGTATCTTAGACTAATTAGTAAGTAGATGAGAGTGAGACTGACAAAAGTATAACATACATCAAAACTTGGGTTTTAGTTTTCTATAAATTTTAAACTGCTTTATAGTTGTAAATATTTTTAAATAATTAACTTTTCAAGCACTAGAACGATGATACTAGCCGAGTGAGGTTCGGTTGACCAGGCACTTAAATTAACTTAAATAAATTTTAATTCCAACCTATTTTATCATCTAAATAATCTTGTACGGAAAAATCAATACGTCTTATTTATTAAACTAAAATTAACTGATCTGCGGGATTTTATTATATTAGTGGTATTCATGTAACAGATATACGTGATAGGCGGTTTCAATGGTATCTCGAGGATGTGCAGCGGCGAGGTGTACGACCCCAACACGAATACATGGTCGCCGGTTCCTGATATGTACAACCCACGAAGCAACTTTGCCATCGAGGTCATTGATGACATGATATTCGCTATTGGCGGGTTCAATGGAGTCACCACCATCTACCACGTCGAGTGCTACGATGAGAGAACTAATGAATGGTGAGATTCCTTTAGGGAATCAAATATTAAAGTTATCAAAAATGTACATCTTTACGTTTACTTTTGGTTAAAAAAAAGAATTAATTAGTATGATGGGCCAGGTTTCTTTACATTTATCAACTTGCTTCTCTCATAATTATATCTTGTAATGGCTTTGTTTTCAATTTATGTTATATTAAAAATTGGTAGGTACGAAGCAACTGATATGAATATCTACCGGTCCGCATTATCAGCATGTGTGATTATGGGACTTCCAAATGTTTATGATTACATCCACAAACATCGCGAGCGTCTCATGGAGGAGAAACGTCAGAAGATCTTACTGTCAGAGACCGCTCGACACGGCCAGCATCGCACCGCATTACCTGATGTTAGAAAGGATTTTATTTTTATTAAATAGCTAAGTTAATATTGATATAATCAATAACATATCCTTATTTACTTAATAATACTTTAAAAACGATTCAAAGTTTGAAACGAAATGAAATATATTCTCGTCAGAAATTCTTGTTTATTCACTGTGGATATATTGATGTTCAGAGCATATCCGTTGTCACATACCATTTTGGCTTTAGAATTATTTAACAAGAGATTTTAGGGTATTATGACTTAATGGGAATAAACTGAGACATTATATTTTTCTTTTGAGGAAAATATCCCTTTTAAAAATCACGGTCTAAGTTCATCTTCCATTACTTGTAAAAATGTGGCACATATTTATCGTAGGTACATATATATAAACGAACACAAGTAAAAAATGTACTCTATATATTGGGTTACGTCTACTACTTGTACCTACTCTTATACATAAAAGGGGCGTTTTCCAACTATGAAACATACTTCTGACTGAAACTGTAACTTCTACTCGTTATTACTCATTCAGACATAAAAAATATATTATTTACTGTAAGATTTGTAACTTGTCACCGCATCATATTTGTTTTTATAAATATTAAACAAAGGCATGGCGATAAATTTGCTCCAAAGGTCGAACAAAACATAACAAATTGTTAGTCGTGATCGTTTATCTTGCTACTACTCTCTGCTCGTGGAATTCATTAAAATAATAGTAATAAGAGGATAAACACATTCAATATTTACAGATGAAAATCAACATTTTACTGATAATAATTGCTATTCAAAGTCTAATACATTGTTTCTATCATATTAGATAGATAGAGATTAAATAAGATATTTTTATTTAAAAGGTTCATCTGATCGAAGACAATGATGATATGCTGGAGCAGCTTGGTCTGATGGAGAACCAAGCTAACAACGACGTCCCTGTTCCGCCTCCGCCGCCACCACCTCAGCCCATGGAGCAGGATAGGCATTAATACGCCATTAAATATTATCCCGTAAATTGGAATTCTGAATTATTTTAAATATGCTATATTTAATATAATAGGAGTTCAATTCTGTGTATTCGAATTTAAATTAAGCGTCTGTACCTAATTATTGAAAATGATATGTTATAATGCTTGTTTTTATAATTGATGCTAAATAATTATATTTTTCCACAGGTGACACCTAGCGTATCGATATAACAAATAACTAAATAGTTTGACTTTGGAATGAAGCTATTTAGAAATGAATAAGTCAAATTTATGTAGAATTAATAGGATTTCAAAGATTATTATTTATAAAATATTTACACATATTTAGCACTTTTGGCATATTTTAATATGATGACTTTTCATAATGTGAATCATTTCTGTATTTTGGAGTATTTTTTTAAATGTTTTAAATTTTTCGGACAAGTATACGATTTTAAGTTGATAATTTCTTGTTTTATTTAACGTTATTTGACAATATATATTTAATAATACTAACATATTTTTACCTGTCTGTTATTTTGTTTTACTTACTAACTATATTTGTCAAAAATAAACCAAATACACATTAAATGACTTGGTTTGTTAATTTCACTACTAATTAATCTACATACTTGTATTGAGCAAATGTCAAGAGCATCATTACAAAGATCATTTGATAGCTTAGTGTTTAATAATTAAATACTTTTATAGATAAATGATAACATAATATTTTATAGTCAAAATTTTTAATGTAATGTATATTAGAAATTTGACTTATATTCAATAGGCATAGTATACCTATTTCTTAGAGCGTTAGGTACTGGGCCTTTCAAGATATATTTTCTTTAATAATACAACTAGTATTATTAGCACTATCGGTATTTAGTCCTGTTTATTAATACACTATATACGTATACACATATGCGTATTCATTGCTAGAGGTATCAGACAGAACCTATTCGTAATCAGCCATCCGGCGTACGTTCAACACTAAACTAATCAAAGATTAAGATGAAACTATAGATAATTTACTACTTTTTACTGGTTTGACATTTTCCTAACAGTAATTTTGCTACCGGGCTTAAAAATACTTTAATATTGAGATTTAAATACGTTTAAATAGATAATTGTTAATTACAACAACAGTGAAATCGTTTTCGGAAATATATTAAGTAATGTATAAACTTAACTTTATGTTGTTTGCGTTATTATATGATTAACGGCCTTACTTATAAAGTTTGCCAAAAGACCTTTAAAGTTTATGAAACATAAGTAACAAAATACGAGCCTAAACAATTACTACACACAGTATTATAGTATATATTTAATTTAGAGATTAATAATTTTTTTTTCAACATTGATTATTAAATATATTCTTCTACAATCACTGGTAAATTATGGCTGTACCATTTAAAAATCACGCAAATAACTGACTTACTTTTACACTAAGATACACTCACTACAATATATACACTGACTTATAGCAATGGAATCAGAAGTGTTACCATATATTTTCTAATTTTTTTTAAATCACAATTTTCAAAACTAAAAAAATAAATGTTTTATATATCATATTGATACTCTGTGCTGTCGCACCTTACAGTTTCGCTTCGCGTAGCTGCTTGAACTAGAGATTTTGCCGAAGAGTCACCAGACAAAATTCTTTGCCATGCGCGTTCCGTCCACGCTACAGCTGTAAAGCAAGCTCCATTGCTGATAAAGGCACGTATTGTAACAGTGCCGAGCCCACGTCCCATGCAACGCCAACCATCTGATCGCACCGATTTTAGAAAACAATCCCATGCTCCTGTATATCGTCCTACTGTGTCACCTTGAATTCTGGATTTGACAACGTCTACAGGGTATAAAATTACCCACGATAATACTCCTGCGATTCCTCCAGCTGTAAAAACTTTCATTGCTGATTGGTGTCCACGGGTCATAGCTTCGTATGATGTGAAGTAAATTGCAAATGATAGGCTATCACGACCTATCGTTATTGACAAGCCTCGGAAAAGTTCTCTGTATCCTCCAGTTCGCAAAATATGGCGCGCGCCGGCCCATGCTCCTGCTGGCATTCCTTGTCCAGGTGTACCTAGTTGTTGTCTTGTTTTGACAAGTTCTACTGGGGCGCATGCGAAACTTTGTAACGTTCCTGCTGCTCCACCAGCTATTGCGTGTGACAGGAGAGAGTCTGGATTTGGCAACATTCGTTTCGTATTGCCATATGCTCCGAAAACTATAGCATTTATTCCTGCTATACCTCCTAAAGGTGCACCCACTCCACGGTAAGCCTTTGATAGTGTTCCTCCTTTAAATAGAACTTTGGCACACTCCAGTGGGCTACCTCTACCTGATTGAACGTGGACCTTTAATGTGTCTAACGGATGACCAGCGATTATGCCAGCACAACCTGAAATAATGTAAATAAATGATAATGTTCTGACTAAACCAAACTATAAATATTGTAACAATTTTTTTAATAACGGATCTGAATTAAGAATTAAAATAACTGATTATAAAATAGTTAATTACCTCCAATGCATCCAGCTATGAAGTCCAGAGCCATTTCAAGTTATCAAAGGTAAAAAGTAATTATCCTAAATGAATGATATCTGCAACAAAATAATTAAATTTAGTACGAATAAATATTGGGTTCCTTTAAAAAAAATACATGAAAATTTTTTTTAATAGGTTATCATAAAAAGGTACGCACTGGTATCATATCGCTGTACCGATGTCGAAACAAAAGCTTGGCGTATGGCAAACTTACAGTATTATTCGCTATCGATAGCTGTATTATTATTTATAAACTCTTGTTGGGAATATGGCGAAAACGACCCCTGATAAGAATAAAGTATGAATGCTTACCTTGTATTTGTTGTTCAAATCAAATAATCGTAGTGTGAATTTACGTTGTCTCCACTAGATGTTATACCAATAAACATATTGTTGGAAGTATGTGTTAAATGCTACAATACAGCTTCTAGGATGGGAAGCGCGATTATCCAGAGTAGTCCACCGGCCGGTCACCGTCCGTCTCACAATCGCCTGCGCCCGCCCGCTCGAGACCCTTCCACCCGTTATCGCTGCAGGTCATGTTTATCTCTAGGGGCTCAATACTACTTTAAATACCTACTATATTTAATCAATTCACAAATTAAATAATGTAATTTAATTTAACATATGTATTTTCTTTTCAAAATTAATATGTATTGATTGTGCTATCCCAGCTAAACATAAACGTATACGACAAGCTTATATACTTTACGACAACTATGTTTGTATTGTCTCATTCCCAGGTCTTGCTCTCATTTATACGACTGCTGTTAGCCCAAGAGATGGAGACGTTCTCATGGAATACATGATAAACTACAATTAAAATTCAAACGAACACGAGTCACAAATACGAATTGCAAATTGTGAAATTGAAAACTATATAATAAATACGTCATATTATTATTATTAGGCAATATATATTATTAGGTTGACAATTGGAACAATTATATAATGCTCTATATTGTAACTTTTGATATGGTTCATAGTTGATTCAATACGAAAGACAAAGGTGATTAAATTAGAATAAAATTAGGTACGACGCTTATAGATTTATCATTACTAATACCGTGAGTGTTAAATTTAAAATGTTGTTATCCGCCCAATGAAATATTTGTAGACCTGAGTTTTTATTTTATAACATTTACTTTTTTTATCTTATAGATAGGCAAATGAGCCGTCTGATGGTAAGTGGTCATCACGCTAATAGACATCGGCGATGTAAGAAACTAGGAAAGATTGAACTTTCTTGATCTCCACAATCTTTATCGTATAATTGAAAAAAAAAACACTACAATAGTGCTTTGCCTATGTACTTATGTAAATTGTTAAATCTAATTATTTAAAACAAAATATTTTTTATTCTAGTAGACTTACTATAAAATCACTTTTGAATTGTTAAAATAACAATTACAGGATTATTTTAAAAGTAAAGCTGTTATTGGTTTGGAATGTATATTCTACTGCGAAGAGCGGGCAAGAAACTCTTTACCGACGTTTCAAATATAAAGTTATGTCAATCAAATATAATTAAATTTGATTAAAATACATCTTACGTTGCTTGAAAGTCAACAGATTCTAACTCACATCTTTTTTCTATACTAAAATTATACAGCTTGTTTGGTTGATCTCGCTACTTTCAGGAACTATTGGTTCGAATTAAAAAAATATTTTTGTGTTGGATAGCTCATTTATTGAGGAAGGCTTTATAACATCACGCTAATACCAATAAGAGCGGAGCATCAATGAAAAATGTTGCAAAATCGTTTATTGCTTTTGTGAGTTTCAGTTACGTGCGCTGCGTAAACGGTTAAAGTTACACAACAATCATGTATGGCGGAATTGTTCCTCTTAAAAAGTTCTAAAAAATCCTCGATAGCATGTCTTAAGCTTTTTTATGTAATCAAATTTGTTCTTAAATAAAGCATTATTTGCGGAGTCGTTTTTATAAACATGGTATTAGTTCATATTACGATAGGACTAATACCATGTTAAATACGTTTATTTATACGTTATTTATCATAAGTATTAAATTTTTAATAAAATTGCCCTTACATAATTTGATTGCAATGAAAATATTAGTAGATATCACAGTTTTAAAATAACTCCCCAAAAAAGTTTGTGTTGTAATCTTATTAATATTATAAATACATACCATACCAACCACCAGTCCATACCAACTGATCCATTACCTAGAAGATCACTGTCTAATTAATGATCGTCAGTACGGGTTTCGACCAAAACGGTCTACAGGTGATCATCTAGCGTACGTAACACACCTCTGGAGTGAAGCTATCGACAAGCATGGGGAATCGTTGGCTGTGAGCCTCGATATCTCTAAGGCTTTCGACAGGGTCTGGCGCTGAAGTCTTCTCTTCAAGCTGCCGGCATATGGTCTGCCTGCTCAGCTTTGCACCTAGATGGCCAGCTTCCTACACAAGCGCAGCCTTCGTGTTTTAGTTGATGGTTGCGCTTCTCAATTCTATGTAGTGAATGCTGGGGTACCCCAGGGGTCTGTGCTATCTCCCACACTCTTTCTTTTGCATAACAATGATATGCTCTCTCTCGGGAACATTCATTGCTATGCAGACGATAGACCAGTGCATGGTGGATACCACGGACGCGTAGTGGCTGGACGAGCGGAAATTGAGGAGAGGCGGAAGGATCTTGTCATTGAACTCAATAGGACGTTAGAACTCATCGCTAAATGGGGCTCTGATAATCTTGTTGAGTTTAATGCCAAGAAAACACAGGTATGCGCTCTCGCAGCGAAAAAGTCACTATTTTCCCCTCTTACCTCCCTCTGTGGCACTCCGCTGGCGATACAAAGCCAAATCGCCATATTGGGGATGGACGTTCGCTGCGATCTTAGTCCAAGGGATCACATCGAGGCTGTTATAAAAACAGCTTCACGGAAAATCGGAGTTCTGAACAAGGTGCGGCGTTTTTTCACGCCACAACAACTGTGCCTGTTGTACAAAACACAGGTACGGTCTTGCGTTGAATATTGCTCGCACCTTTGGGTTGGCTCCGCTAAGTACCTACTTGAGGCCTTGGATCGGTTGCAGCGACGTGCAGTCCGCATTATCGGCGACGTAAAGGTCACTAACACCCTCGAGCCTTTACAATTGCGTCGAGAGATAGCAGGGCTTTCTATCGACTGTATCACGGCGAGTGCTCTGAGGAATTATTCTCCCTAATTCCTGCTTCCCCCTTCCTTCAAAAGTCTACGCGTGCTGGCTCTCGATGTCACCGCCTAACTGTGACATCAATTCCATCCGCGCACAAAGAAATTTGGCAACTCCTTTCTTTGTCGCACTTCCAAAAAATGGAATTCCTTACCAGCTCACGTGTTCCCCTCCTCTTACAACCCGGGCTCCTTTAAAGGAGGTGTGAAGAGGCACCTTGCGGCCCGGCAAGGCGAGGGCGGCTAGTGCAGAACATTCTTCCTGACTGTACTGGCCGTCCTCGCGTTTGGACTCTACTACCACTTACTATCATGTGGAGCAGAGTCATTTGCCCTTCCGGAAAATATAAAAAAAAAGGTAAAAAAGGGTTTTTTGTATGTTTGTTTGTAATGGATAAATTCAAAAACTTATAAGCCGATTTTAATTTTCTTTCTACAGAAATCTACATTATCAGCGAGTAAAGTTAAGATATAACTATGGTATAATGGTATAATAACGCAAAAAGTATGAAAAATGCCTCGGTGTGAGCGAACCACGGACATCGGAAGCGAACAGTACTATTCTTTAGTCTATTATTTACATACAACTTTTATTATTTGTAAACTAGAAGCAGTTGAATAGTATGTTTTTAATTTTAATATTTTTTTATTATTAATATCTTAGGAGTTATCGCAAAATTAAAATTCTCGCTCCAGAAAAAATAATATAATGGTGGCCAACGATGCGATGGCGAAGTAGCCGGCGCAAAGATTTCATATGTTCTATTCGTTGTAGTGTTGTGTTCCGGTTTGAAGGGCGAATGAGCCAGTGTTACTACAGGTACAAGGGACAATTTAGTTCCCAATATTGGTGGCGCATTGGCGATGTAAGTAATGGTTAATATTTTTATGGTGCCAATGAGTGTGTGTGTGTTAGTGTGGTGGTCACCCATTTACCAATATTAAAAAGAAAACAAATAACGAGCCACCTTTTTCAAAAGGTCTCTTAATGTGGGACGAATGTACGATGAACCACCACTTACACATAGTCATAGAAGCCTAAGAAAACAATAATAAATAATCGCATGGAAAAATACGCAGGGCGGTGCTTTATGTATATTATTATATCCCCTAGCACTTTGCTGAATGGGCGAAATTCGATCGATTGGCGAAATAATATCTTATTGATTAAAAAATGCACGGGATAAAATCCTTATTTTACCCGTACGAAATCGGGTCGAGCAGCTAGTCACCTATATTATCATGTGTTGAGCAATAGGTGTGTCTTATATACTAATGTTTTTACCAAATTATTTAAGTTTATTAAAGCAATTTAATTATAGAAACAAGTACCTTGCCTCAGGAAGGATTTATTGACGTCGGAAACTTGTCTTTTTTTCGTCGTTATTGTCATTTTATTATTATTTTTAATTCTTGTTAATGTGAATATATCTACATAATTTTTTGTATACGACACATACATTGCCTTTTTCCTGTGGTAGAGGTGTTGAAGCTACATATTGGATCGCACTAGAATTCATTATTGCAAACATTATCTAAAGTTTTATAAACTTTCTGACTTCCACAAAATTTATTATTATATATGCGAGATTATTGTGCAAGCAGATAACCTCATTGCGCTATTCGTGTTGGAAGTATGTACAGGGATACTAGAAAAAGTAATAAAAATAGATTCCTGATAATATCTTACCTTATATTTTATTTTTGACTTAATATTTTACATTAAAATTATCGTAAAATCATTATATTCATGGCGTAAATATGTATACCTATAACGATATAATATACGATATACTGACGCTAGTGTGAATGGAAAGAGGACAAACCCCTTATGTTTGACGCAACGTTTATATATGATGATTACTTTAGAACCATTAGCCTCCTAAAAGACGAGTTTTCTGATGATAGTTAATATTCATAACATTTAGAGGATAAACGTATCAAAATAGCGTATCAACCTATGCTGTTCATCAAAATCTCACAAGTAAGATATAGAGTTCTTACATAATAGGGGGAAATGCTGACAGCACATGATTATTCTTTTATTATTAAAATTTAATTGTTTTGTTATATTTTACAAATCTTAGTTATTCTGTTTTAGCCGGTAAAGTATAAAGGGAATGTTGAAATAAAAAAAAAAAAACTAGTAATAACTATCAACTATCAGCTGTTTCTAGTGCGAACGCGGGTCAAGAAGATCATGCGCGTCGTCATAACGTAGCGTACCTACTTACCAAAGTATTTGTTAGATGTCGCGAAGCGCGACCATTTGATAATTTGCTTATTATTAATACTTATTTTGTATTCTTTATTTTATTACTTGCAGGTTATTCCACCAAGTTAGTCAAATGTGGGTTGGTATAGACATGTGGCGGGTATAGAATTTCACTGAAATTCTGCCACATGTGTATTCCACCAACCTGCACTGGAGCAGGGTGGTGGAAAAGACCAAAGCCTTCTCCTCAAAAAGGGAGAGAAGGCCTTTAGGCCGGAAATATTTTACGTTTTAAGTGATGAGTTTTGCAACAAAGTGCATCCTACCATAAAGTTTGTCTCGATATAGTATTGTTTTCTACCGGGCGTGGGCTGTGGCATGTTGACCGCTTGGCTTACCTAGTTGTTCACCACGGCGCCTTTTACAATAGGCATGATGACAGTATTAAAGAATTAAAAAATAAATGATTTTAGAGAAGAAACTATTTTAAAAGGATTCTAAAAAATGATCCCATTTTAATATACACATTGGGATTAATAAGATTTTAATAAAATAAAAGTATAAAATTCTGCAATCGGCCATTTTATTTGAAACGCTAATCAGAGCGAATGACGTCACGCCTTTTTATTTATAACCGTCTCTCTTGAACAGTTGTTGTGTGTCGCGTTTCAAAATTAATTTTGCATCGTATTGCACGTTGTTACACTTTGGAATTCATTTTTAACCTTAGGAAATACGCAATACTTTCTGCCTTTCTTCGTTGAGTATAGACACAATACAACGTTTACTGTCGTTTTCTGAGACGTGACGTCACGTCAGACGCCATGACACCTGCGGGTGTTTTCGAGCGAAATTCAAAATAGGTAAATGAAAATGCAATTATATGCGTAAGCAGTTATTTTATTACTGAAATAAAATTATTTTCAGTAATAGTAGACGTGTACCTACATTATAGAATGTTATTTCAAAATAAATCATCATGCCTATTGTGCGAGTTGTGGCATAATTCCTAGAAAGCCGAAATTTTTAAATCTCGTTTGAAGCTGCGGACTCTCAATCAACCCCCCCCCCCCCCCCATACGAGCCGAAGTATCCCAAAGTAGACAGTATGTAATTCGTCGCCCGAACGTACGATGTTCCTACCCTCTACAATTATCTACGTAAGGGTAAAAAAGACATAGACTTCCTATAATGGCGTGTAAGCAATTAGATATTATATACTTTTAAATCAAAATTTAATATATAGAAAATAATATGCGTGACAGTAAAGGCGAAACGAGGATGGATTAAATTTGATATAATATTTGAAATAAACATATCATATGCCTTCTCCTCTGATAATATCGTCAGCAGAGAGCATTCTATGTTTCACTGTTATGTTGTTCTCATGTGAGATATTATGACATTTTGGGAATAAGTTATTTAAACCTTATCAGTTTATTATCACTCATATAATAAGTATATAAACATTGTCGATTATTCATATATAGTGTGTTATATTGTAAATTCCCTCTACTAGATTTTTTTTTATAAGTTGGTGGCTTTTTTGTTATCTAGCTACAATGCTAGCTCTATCATTGAAATAATGAGTTTGAAGCAGTAGTCATGATTTTATTTGGGATTTTATTTCAGTAGGTATTTTATCAAAATTTATTCATAGTAATTAATTTATTTGTAATAAATTAATTGAACTAAAGTTAACGTTCATCTATTTTTTTCATTTCTTTACTCATTGAGCCTAATTAAAAATTATTGAAGTAGTAATAAGTCGATGTTGTCATCTATTTAGATGTTAAATATTAATTTATTAATATAAAATTATCTTTCTAAGAAGCGGATAGATACTTTTACCATAGAGTATTCTGTGATTTTATTGTTGATTTGTTAAAAATATTTTAACATCTAATATCAACTTCCATCATTGCAATATCTTGTACATCATCACACGTACTCTTAACATCCGCCAATATGCGAGACAAACATTAATAATGTACTTTATAATTATAGTGATGACCATACTGTATGATGCATAATCTTTGCTGTTTGGGAGAAAAAAAAGAAAATAGATAAAAACCTCCAAGCGTAGACAGAGAAACAAATAGACGCAATGACGTTTTCCTTTTGCACTTACACAAGAAAGAGAACGAAAATTACGTTACAAATGGTTTAGACAGAGATAGAATTATCAAATCTTTTGTCCCTTATCGCGTAACCAGTTTTGGTGTTTGTTTCGCTACTTAGTAGCGAAACAAACTTGACAGTTGGTGCGTTAATTGTGTTTATTGTTCAATTTTTGCTTATTTTCATGTTAGAAAACGATTCTAATCCAGTGAGTACACAGAGAACGTATCCGTATATCACATCGAAGATTATACAATAATGCGTTGTCGTGTTATTTCATGTAAAAGTGATAGTGAGAAGAAAATTGCCGGTGTGTCTTTTCACGCGTAAGTACGACCGTTTCTGTTTCTAAATATAATTTCCCAGTGATAATTATGTATGCTTTAGCTTGATGTAAGGTTATGTCGTCTTAAAATCCTGAAAATAATAGGTTTTGTCGAGTTTTTATCATTCATAACCTATAATTGTTTATCCGTAAATGTTACCAGTGTCAGCGAAAAAATACCCCGATTTTCGATGAAAAAAATTTGACTCGACAATGTAAACAAATAAAGACGGAGTCTAATAAAAGCCTATAATGCTTCTTTATCTATATAATCGCTATAATATTAGAATGGCCACCCAGGCTCTAATTTTTATGGTAACAGCCTTACAAGAATCTTGGAAAATGCCTGTAGGATATTTTCTAATCGAAAGCGTAACTGCATTTCAAAAGGCACAGCTCGTTATTGATTGCATTAAGTTGTTATATTCATGTGATGTAAATGTTATTTCAGTAACTTGTGATGGATGTCCATCAAATTTTACGATGGCGAAAATTTTAGGCTGCAAAATTGAATTTGATGACGAAGTAAAGCCCTTATTTAAAATTGATATTGACGGTGTTATTAAAGAATTTTGTTTCTTTCCTGATCCACCACATATGGTGAAATTAATTAGAAATCTGCTCGGCAACAAATTAGTATTAAAAACTAGCGATGATAAAATAATAAAATGGTCATTTATTACATCTTTGCATGATTTACAGGAACAAGAAGGTCTTCACTTAGCAAATACATTAAGAAAAGCTTACGTCAACTTTGTAAAACAGTCAATGAAAGTTAAACTAGCAGTTCAAACGTTTAGCAGCTCGGTTGCTGATGCTATTGAATTTTGTGAGGAAATTGATTTAGATCAATTTCAAGGATCTTCACCTACCGTTGAATTTATTAGAAAAATAAACCATCTGTTCGATATCTTAAATAGCCGCAATATTAATGGTTATAAAAAACCGCTTAACATGATAAATTTTGAAAATATTAATGTGTTTTTAAATGATATGTTTAATTATTTAAGTAGTCTTAAAATGGTCAAAACGTTATTCAAAGTAACAGGAAAGCGTGTATAATGGGGCTTAGATGTTGCATAGTAGCTAGCTCAGAGTTGATATTTTTACCTACGCACAAATTGAGCCAGCATCACTTAGAATCATTTTTTAGTGCAATTAGATCGAAAGGTGGATTTAATAATAATCCCTCAGCGCTGCAGTTTCGAGCTGCATACAAAAGGCTTCATGGAGAACTCAGACACATAGACACTGGGAATTGCACATGTCTTGAAAATATAAGCATTTTAACATATACCAACTCGCGTTATGAAAAATCAATAACCGCTACTTTACTCCTTTCGCGAAATTCCAGCGGTTTAGAATATGAATATGAAAATGATTATTTAAGCATTGACACTGATCATGACTACCTTGCCGATCCTACGCGACTAACAGAGTTCACTAAGCAGATAATTGTATATATCTCAGGTTTTATTGTAACTAAAGTAGCAAAGATAGTGAAGTGTGAAAATTGCTTGATGTGTATAATTAACACTGCCTCTAAAAACAATTATACATTTATTCTAAAAAAGGATAAAGGTGGTCTACATTATCCTGCAAAGGATGTAATCGCTGTTTGTGAAATTGCTGAAAAAATATTTAAGCAAAATTTAACAAAATTGAGTAGTAAACTTCTAGAGCTTAATAATCTCCTACTACAATCAGAAAATTAAAGAACATGGTGTTTCATACGATCATTCTCCTCTAGATGATCATAAAATCCTTTTGATAAAATACCCAGAAATACCTTCAAATTCGCATTTACAAATATACAAAACAGCTCTCAGAGCCCAGAGTAAAAGTAAGAAATATGTTCACAAAATTAACATTATTTCGCAATCAATAATGTTATTATATTCTTTCATTTCATTTAGCTTACTGACAAGTTAAATAATATTTTATATGTCATTTTATTTTTTGACACGATTATCTCATTACATTGCGTTATGCTCGAGAACGGATGTTGCTTGTAGTGTGTGGTCGTCTTGGTGGGCATGATTTTGTTAATGTTTATTAATTTTACAAATAACTTAGTTAAATTAGGACCACCATAATTTACCATTGTAAAATTGATTTGATTTGATTTGTTGTATTAAATTGATTCTGATTATTATCAAACAATTTTTTTTGTCAATTTATAAATTGATTCTACTTTTTGTCCTCAGAAGTAGGGAGGCGTGTGGAGTTCCCAAGCTGAGGCAGAGCCAGCCTACTAGTCTCTCCTACAACGTGCCACATATCCTGTGCTGTGCTAGTGTGGTGTTACAGCACAACATATTAAATATCTAGTAAGTAATAGTGCAAAAACTTTTATCAAAAATATTACACCCCTTCGTCTTATTGCCTCTATTGGTGACAGGAGGGCTGGTTAATTTTTCGCCCAGAGGGCGTTCAAAGGAGAAATGCTGCTTACATTCTTGCCACCATTCTTCGCGGTCATTATTTGTACAGTAAGTATATTTAATTTTTATTTGCATTTATTTAAAGCATATAATATGTATATAATTATGTAATTATTACTGTATGTCATATTGGTAATTTTAAATAAATAAAAAAACATTTCGTTTTGTTTTAAATCCTAAAAATATTTTTTTCCGAAACAGGGAAATGCAGTTACTATGGCAACACTATACACACACACATTGACAAACTATCTCTGCACAATCGCGGTTTCACGACCCCTTGGTCTATTTGTTTCTCTGTCTACGCCTCCAAGTGACAAGTATGTCAATATGACAATTTTAATGTTATGCTATGTCTAAAAAATCAATTGTGTTTTGTAGTGATTAATTCTCAGTTGTGGGAATTCAATTAATGTTCTGCATTTGTTTAATTGTTTTTACTTAGATAGCAAATAATACGTTTGTTTCGTGATCATAAAGTGTATAAATTTAAGACTTTGATAGGTATTTCACAGTTTTTTGCTATGCCTTTACAAATTACAATATTAATATCTAAATAAATAAGTAATGGCTTATGACTTAATCCCTTTTTTAATTTTAAGAGAATTAAAATTTTTGAAAAGAACGTTATGGAGAAGAAAACCAATGAAAATACTAATGACTTAGAAAATGAAATACCGCTAACTGCAATAGTAAATAATAAACATATAGAACTAACTGAAACAGTCACAGCTAAAAATAGGTTTCAAAATGATTTTAAAACAAAACCTGAGTTATCTATAGATATGAAATATGTTTGTCGAATATGCCTAATGGCTGAAAATAATATGATTTCACTGATGACTACAGTTGGATGTGATTTGTTAGCTGATATATTCACTTCTATTTCTTCCATTAAAGTAAGTTTTTCTTTACTTTAAGTAGATTTTGGAAGTAAAACAATTATCTTTGTTTTACTTATTTACTGTAAAATGCCAAATCCAATTTCTTACTAAATTGACAACTATTCATTTTTATTATACACCATTGACTTCATTTACATTAAACATTCACAATTTCAGGTTTCTTCTGAAGAAAGCCTTCCATTACAAATATGTGCTCCATGTCAAGGTGATATCTTACATTGCTATAAATTCAAGCTAAAATGCAACAAGACAAACAACATTTTAAGGTCCTTATTAAAAGAAAAATGTAATAGTAACATAAATAGCTACGATACTAGGTAAGCTTAGAGGCTTTTCAAAATCATAATTATATTAAATTTAGACAGATACAAAATCATTTGCAACTACAGCACTTCAGATAAGGTGGATCAGAAAACAGGGACAATGCTTAATGATGTTAGAAAAATAAACCAAATGCAACAAAATGAAATTAAAACTATAAAAGAAGAAACTTTTTTGAAAGAAGAGGAAGATGTAAAAAAAGAAATAAATGAGGACCATGAAGGTTATTATTAATTATTAATGATTTTAAAAATGGCAAGAATCTATTTAATTAATAGTTTAACAGCATATTTTATAGGTAGTATGTCATAAGTGTTTTTTATCTGTTAAACATTGTTTATAATTCTTACTACAGGTAATATATACTTAAGGTTCAAAGTAATGATATTTTTTTAAACTTTTTAATTTACATTATGCTGATAAGGAATGCTTCAGATTTCAAAATTCTGTAATAAATCTTTTTAGAAATTGAATATTTGGAGGATGACATATTTTATGATAATGATGCTGACAACAATGAAGGTGATATAAGGTACTGAAATCAAATTAAGCATGAGCAGACTTATTTTATTATTTATTATATTTATTTACACTTTTTTTTTCAGAAGTGAGGAAAGTATTGAATTAGCAGGTTTGTTATTTTAGTAATTTTGTATGAAGCATATTGACTTAATTTGTAGATAATAAGACCTGGAATAAAAACATATGTTCATCAACATTTCAGATAGAGAAAAAAAGTTCAATCAAAAAAGCTTTAAAGCAAAAAAGAAACGATTTAATTGCAACAAATGCTTTAAGGTAATCTACAATAGCCTGAATTAAATAATATATATAAATAAAAGTTTTATCTCTCTTAATAAATAATTTTGTTAGTGCAGTTATAAATATATCTATATTTAAAATTTTGAGAAAACTGATTAAATTTTTAAATAAGAATTTCATCAAAACAAATTCAATCAAATCTATCTAAGTAAATCTCTTCAATCTCCATTTTCAAAAACAGTATTAAAGATTTACTTTTTCTAATAAATAAATTGTTTTTTTTTCAGAATTTTCTAAAATCAAAAACACTGAGAACGCACATCCAGCAGTGTCATAGCAGCAAAACAATTACACCATTTGCTTGTGGACAGTGCAAAGATTCCTTTAATTCTCAAGAAGATCTCCACATACATTCGGCATTGCATGTCAAGGGTAATCACTGGACATGTAATCAATGTCTTAAGGACTTTACAGGTAGCATATATTTTTAAATATATTAACTAATAATAATTTAAAAAATTTATTCCAATTTTCAATAACAAAGTTGTTATTGTAATATAAATTATTTTTTTCCTATTGAGTTGTCAGATGGCTCATTTGTTAGGTTTCCTACCTATTTTAAATAATAATAAAGTATACTGCATCGCAGATATTGTAATTAGATCAATTATTGAGTTCTCAGTAGCTGGCTGAATATTAAAGGTTGTCGGTGTTGTACACTCCCGTGAATAGGAAAGCAAATAAAGTCGTCGGTTCTGCGCCTGAACTGTTTCCGATTTTATCGGATTTTTGTCTCACCATATTATGAGAATGCACTTGTCTTTGCGCACACACTTGTGTATCTTCATCATCATTATTCATATCTTGCACAGTTGGCTAGGCTAGTATCCGTTAAGAATGGCCACCAAGACAGGAATCGGTTGGGAGAACATCGTCGGTTTAGTAATATATTATAATCAATGAACATTTCAGAACGCAACAGATTCAGACGTCACATCCGGCGTCACATGGAGACGAAGCGGTACCCGTGCGAGACGTGCGACAAGACGTTCTCGGAGCTGTGCGCTCTGCGGCGCCACGCGCGCGTGCACACCGGGGAGAAGGTCGAGAAGAAGTATCGCTGCGATATATGCGACAAAAGGTTCTCTCTCTTTTATAACATTTGGTAAATTGTGGCATAAATCGAATCGGTCACTTCAGGCATGTTGGCTAAGTATTTTTAGATTGGTGACCGAGCATGAGCTATTATTTGATTTCATTAATTTAATTTGGAGACAAAAGAAATTCTCCCATAAATAAATGCAAAACATAATTAAATGTTGGGATGCATAGACTCAACTTTAAGGGCAATTATGCAAAACATATAACGATGTCGTACCGTGAGGTTCTGACAGAGTAGAAGAGCCACCGGTGTCATAAAAGCCGATTACCGTAAATTTTATTAAGCGCAACCGTCAATGCCCTCGAGGTTTTATGCGACTCAACCACCCGCATGGTGGCGGAAAAACAACCTACCAGCAAAGCATTCCCAAGGATGTCATAGACGACGGCGCGTAATAGTGCGGCGGCGCTCGCGCAGGTTCTGCGACAGCAGCCAGCTGGCAGCGCACTCGGCGCGCCACACGGGCGTGCGGCCGTGCGCGTGCGAGTGCGGGAAGGCCTTCCCCTCGCGCCGCCTGCTGGCCTCGCACCGCCTCGTGCACTCCGACCTCAAGCGCTTCGCGTGCGACTACTGCGACAAGCGGTGAGTGCCGTGTCCACTTTGCGGTTTTTACTTGGTCTTCGAGTTCTGCAAGCTTGTCTGGATAGGTCCTACTCACTCATCAGGTGTACCGCCATACGACAATATTCAGTATTATAGTGTTCCGGTTTGAGGGCAGAGTTAGCCAGTGTAACTACAGGCACAAGCGCCATAACATCTTAGTTCCCAAAGTTGATGGCACATTGGCGATGTAAGGAATTGTTGATATTTCTTACATCGCCAATGTCTATGGGCGTTAATGACCAAGCGGTCACCAAGTGGTTACCATCATCATGTGACCCATTTGACAGTCCGCCTACCTATTTTATAAAAAAAAGAAGTCAAACTCAGTTCTTAGCGACTTTTTTTACGAACAGATTTAGAAATCGAACATATTGTCATATTTTAATTATTTACGACGAAATTTAAACTTGTCGATAATAGCAATGATTAAACGCTCAGATTCCGTCACGAGTCGACACGAAACACACACCACCGCACCCATACGGGAGAGAAGCCTTACATCTGCTCGATATGCGGCAAGACGTTCATACAGAGCTCCAACCTCAAGCTACATATGCGCACTCATACGGGTATAGTGTTTAATATATACAAATTATTTTTTAATGGCACTCTATAACCTTTGTGGTATTTTACAATGTATAATTAGTTTGTAAACTTTGTATGCTAATGAATAGGCAAAAAGTATTCAGCTTTATTTATTTATTTTCTTTGTAGGTGAAAGGCCGTACACGTGTGATGTTTGTGGGCGAAAGTTTACTTCTGGCTCCTCACTGACGTGTCACCGTCGCACGCACACCGGGGAAAAACCATACAGCTGCCATATTTGCGGAAAAAGGTAACACAATACATGTTTACTTCAATGACAGCTTTAAATTAGCTTTAACTATTCAAATATGTATGAATGCAATACATAAAAAAAAGTTTAATTACTGCTCCTTCATGTAATTACTTATTATTTATGTTAGGTTTGCTAGGACAGACATTCGCACGCACATGCGCCAGCACACCGGCGAACGGCCTTTCGCCTGCTTCGTTTGCCCCAAGAAGTTTATCAATGCTGCACGACTACGTGACCACTATCTCATACATACGGGTGAACAATTTTAAGCTGTTAAATATGCATTACCTTTGTGATCTTTAATTAAGTTTCCATATAAAAATTATATTTACATGAAATCCCCATAAATATATACAATAATTTGTGTTGCAGGTGAAAAACCCTACGAATGTACTATTTGTAACGAAAAATTCAAAAAGAAAAGTTATTTAGCGAAACATCTCAGAAGCCACGGTAAAGAGAAAAAAGTTAAAGAGAAAAAGATTGTAATTGTCCAACAATTACCTTTCGTGATGGATAATAATTTAATTTATGCAGAAAATGGAACTAATGATACTGCTATAAAAGGAACCACTGAATCAAATGTTGATAGTGAATATGAGAACAAGGAAGTCACTTTGGTTACAGAGGAAGTTCCTTTGGAAGTATCCGGAGAGCTTGTATTACAAGATGACAGTAATGTGAAGGCTGACCTCGTAGTGGTCAATGTTGGACATAATAACCTAAATTACGAAGAGGGAGATATATGTTTAAATACAAACAATATCAATTTTGAAAATGATCCAAATACACATAATGGTAGTTTAGTGACTGTGAATGAAGGCGAGGTGAATATATCGGAGTCCACTTCGGTCTTAGAGGGAAGTGCAGTGAAATTATACCAGTTAGACCAAAGTTTAGTGCAAATACATACATCTGGCCGACATATCACAATCCAAAAAATTACTAGTAAAATTCGAACGAACTTCAATTAAAAAGTATTTATCAATAAAATGATATGCAGGAATCACTTTAATAACTTTTAATTATCAAAATATTTATGCTATTATTTATTGCAAAATTTAGTATCAAAATTGGATCAGACCTATAGTCATTATTAAAATATATATTATTTAAGAATGATCCATAATTAAATAGTAGAGCCAGAATTGAATAAATGGAATTTTATAACCAAATTTAGATTATAATGTTGTAATTCACTAGTTCTGAACTTAAATTTAGACACATTTTAATAAATAAATATAAAAAAAAAACTTTATATTATTAGAAATTCTTAAACTTAGTAAGATGAACTGTCGATTATGTGTTTATTGAAATATCACTATCTAAATTCTTAAAAACTTTCACAATAAAAACTTTTATATAGAAGAATCCCTTTAGCTTCTGGTTGAACTTTATTGGAATGGTCTTTACATAATATGCAATTGGGTAATATTTAATAGTTATGTAGACCTAGATAGGTAATACTGTAATTGGAGAAGTTTGCTTCGTGTGGGATATAGTTTCTATCTAGGTTTTCTTGTTCGGAATTTGGTTGTGTCAATTTTTTTTTAACATATTATACAGGGTGACTGGTGAATTAGTATCAATACTTAAGGACGTGATATTTGACAACCATATATGACCAAAAAAAATACATATAACATAAATATTAATAAACTTCTAAGTAAAGTTAACCAAAAGTTATGTAATTAATTACGCGTCATGTGGACGCCCTAGCTGCGCTGACGACACAACACCGTTATGTACATTTAGT
This sequence comes from Nymphalis urticae, assembly GCA_905147175.2. NCBI lineage: Eukaryota > Metazoa > Arthropoda > Insecta > Lepidoptera > Nymphalidae > Nymphalis > Nymphalis urticae. Next base: position 5,433,984 of record LR989991.1, read on the forward strand.
TATCGCGCGGTACTTTCCCTACGTCCAAACGCCGCCGCGTGTTAACAGGGTAGCAGGCTACCTTTGATAAACAAGCATGATCCAATCCCCCTTCATACTTTAAACCTGGCTTAGAACAGGCAAAAATACCAAAATATTTCACTCGTTTAAGCAACAAATTTGTTGACTAGGTAAATGATATGAACTTGGGACAAAAATTAACTGTTTACCTATCTTGGTATTTCCGGCGTATTTAAAAATTGAATCATACTTATTTACAACGATTGTCAATCATTTAACTACCTATTTACCTACATAACTACACTAACCTTAACAAATGTTCAAAGTGAGCTCCTGCTCGTGTGATACACAGTTCGGCACGTTTACGCATATTGTCTTTCACACGCTTTAACACGAATGGGTCACTTTACTACTCACAGTACTCACATTATTCTGCATTTGTGTATTGATAAGCCATACCTAATTACTAATTACGGGTCACACTCACACACGAAACATTAGGTATACGCGTAAGATCGATCGCTAGGGGCGCGCGCGCGGGAAGATGGACGAACCTTACGGCGGCGCTCGCCCGACTAACCTACTAACCTACTAATACTAATAAGCCGCGGGGCAGGGGTTGCGGGGGGCAAACACTACGCCGCACGCGCCGCGGAAATATGTCCACACTTTATTTATTTAAAGTAAAATTTTTGTAAATTTGGTCAAAAATTAAGTACCTATTTTTTTTACATAATTCGAATGAGAATCATGTACCGATTATGCTCCTAAAATATTGATCCTAATTCACCAGTCACCCTGTATATGTCATATTAAAGTAATTCATGATAACTTTTTATTAAAATTCAACAATTCTTATTGATAATGAACCTGTTATATGGTATGGTAATAAAATCTATCAATAGTATCTTTTCACAATCTTAAATAGGTCTCTAGTCTTTGCCTTTTTAAAGCGGTTGATCAATACGGATTTTAAACTGCAAATTTTGTCCGTATACAACTTTGTATACAATATTGTTCTTATTTTAGATATGTAACCCATTCTATGATATTTATTTTAAAGCTTAAATTTATTAAAATTAAATTATTAGTAATAATATAATATCCTGGGACATTATTCACACATGGTCATCAGATCCCAAATTAAGCAGAGCTTGTACTATGGAAACCAGACAATTGATATTCTACATATACTTTTCTTTTTGTAAATACATACTTATATAGATAATTACACCCAGACTCAGGACAAACAGATGTGTTCATGCACACAAATGTCTGTCCTGGGTGGGAAACGAAGCCACAACCTTCGGCGTGAAAGGCAATACCAATCACGTTAACCGGCTCGTCGTAAGTTATCTTAATTTTTTTAAGTAAACCAAGTGTCAACATAATCTCAAACATGCAAGATATCTACATCAAGAAGTTGTTAAATGAAATAAATGTTTTGATGTTGAACCTTGTAGTTGTAATTTACATCGAAATGATCTTTGCAGAAATAACTATTACTTGTTTCATTCAATGATGCCGAATTCTAGCTATTGTTAATCACTTATTCCTTACTTGATTATTGCTTGGTACAAATACAAATAACTTTCTGGTGTGTTGATTGTACTTTTACACATTAGCATTGCATAACACTTTTAAAATTTGGTATTCATTATTTATGTATCTCTTTAAAATTAAATGTTCAACTCTTAAATTTCGACAGTGGACATATAGCGATTATTGTTTATTTATCACACTGTGATGTTATCAAGAAAAAATGTGACAGCTTGGAGCATTTCAGCGGGTAATTTCGATATTAAATTAATTTTTATATTTGAAATTAAGTTAATTAAAACAAGTTACATTTTTATAATAAATAAATTTATTTCAATTTTATCTGGAACAACAAAATCACAATAACTAAATGCTTTTCTTAGAACCACGATGACTTTTTGCCTTGTTGATATTTTTGAATATTAACAAGCATAGAATCATGAATTTCTGCTGCATTTCTATTTTGTCCATAATAATCAACAAATTCTCCATCAGGATCCACTAGATATATTATAATTGTGTGATCCACCTGTATTTGAAAAAAATCCCTATTATAATTTTTTTTTTAAAAGACTTACATTGTTAGCAGGCATGACTTTAAAGAGTATTTAAAAACATTTTTATGGAAATAGTAAAACAAATTGGTTTAAAATACTTTTTGAAATTTTAAAAATTTGAATACTCACAATATAATCATTATCAACATCTTGAGGCCCAGCACTAAAGTAAACTCTGTAAGATTTACACGCCTGTTGTACTTGTTCCTTAGTTCCTGTTAGACCTAACAATCTTGGTGTAAATTCTTTGCAGTACCTAACAAAAAGGGAAAGAACAGTCACATTAATTCATATTTATAATAACTATTAAAATATTTGAATTTAATTACTTACTTTCCTACTAGTTCAGGTGTATCCCTCTGGGGATCAACTGAAATAAATATAGGCTGCAGAGGTGGTGCTGATGGAGTCTGGTCTGTAAGAATAGAATAAAAATGTTAACTTACTGTTCTATTAGTACTTGAAATACTCTTTAAAATTTTATCTAAACAAAATAGTATCTTATCATATTACCATGTCTGTTAACAACTTCTGCTAATTTCTCCAGCTCATCCGGACATATGTCGGGGCAATGTGTGAAGCCAAAATATATTAATAACCATTTGCCAAGGAAATCTGTGCTTTTTACCGTTCTTCCCTGTAATAATTAATAGTCAATAAACATTATCATTTCGTAACATACCTATAATATGAATATAAAAAAAAGTTAAACACCATTGAATATTTAAATTTATTGAATAATTTATTAAATTCAGATTTTTCAGATTACTTATTGAATTAAGAGTAGAACATCTAATTTTTTTTTTAAACAAGAGACAAATTTTAATTAATGTTGTAGTTTTGATTTTGATAGACATAAGTTCTCACAGCTCAATATAATTTTATCAACCTACAATAACTAAGCTAAAAAGTGATATCTGATATGTTGTGTTTCTATTTATTAGTATGTAATTTATACATTAGTAAAAATTCATTGGACCAATTTATCTATTATTGTGCATTTTTTATAATTATTTATTGATGCCTAAGTTTTTATTAATATCTGATGTTTTTTGAAAATTTACTTTAAATATTAGATCCATTTGCTAAGATGTTATGGAGGTTATGTGTTATAAAATTTCTAAACATTATGCAATTATTTAAATCTAATCAATTGTTTTTTATAAAAATATTAATAAATGCAATGTTCACATACTTCTGAATTTCAATAATTTCCCTCCTTAAGGTCATAATTGTCTTATGATAATAATAATATGATGTAAGATAATAATATGATTAATTTATCAGTGAAGTAATTTATGTAACCATAAAAAATCTCTCTTTTAGTATAAACTTATACTCACTTCAGAATCTACCAACTCAAATGTACCGCCTATTTTTGCCTTGCCAAGCTGCCGCTTTCTTTCACGATCTATCGCGTCTTGTTTTTCTTTTCTTACATACAACATAAATCCTGTAAGACCACCGCCGACAAGCGCTGTAACAGTCATTGACTTCCAAGTGATTGGGCCAGTAAATTTCTTTGGTTTTAACTTAGGTGGTACGGCGCATTGCTTAACTGATGTTGTTGATAAAAAACGATTTAAGGGTCTTACTGCACTTCTTAAAATTGAGTTCATTTTGAATGAAAAACTACTTAACTTTTTACTTTTGCTTATAAGAATATTCGTTTATCACAGTAATTGCACTCTTAAACAATTATTTTCAGATTCTTCATTCTATGTGCTCCAAAAATTATTCATCAGTTGTAAGTCATATCATACAGATTACAGATTACAGTCTGCCTATTTATAAAATGACAGCTGATAAGTGATAGATGTCAGATGCGAAGGAAAGTAAGATGCGTGTACGTGTGCCTAGGTTGGGCGTAGACCGTAGACCGTAGACCGTAGACAGAGAAACAAATAGACCAAGGGGCCGTGAAACCGCGATTGAGACAGAGATAGTTTGTCAATGTTGCGTATAAAGTTGCCATAATAACTGCAATGTTTTGGGAGATAAATAATTTTCAGAATTTAATTAAACAAAATAAAGTTATTAAGTTTTACTTTTTAATATTTATTACATTTTTTTAAATTAAAATCTTTTTTGTTTTCTAACTACGCCACACGCTATGCTACGCTACTACAACTCGGAATCTAATAATATTATAAATTCATAAAGAATGTTAATTAATGTTTTCGTTATAAAATTATAAAGATTTGATAAAAAATTTGACAAAAGATTTAATACTTCTACCCATTAAGTCTAAGCCATTTGTAACGTAATTTTCGTTCTCTTTCTTGTATCGGCGAGAAGGAAATCATCATTGCGTCTATTAGTTTCTCTGTCTACGGCGTAGAGGTTTCTCTGTCTACGGGCGTAAGTGACAAATTAAAAAGTTAGGTTGCACAGGATCATGTAAGTACGTGGAATTGAGTTGAAAATTGCAAAATATGTCATTTGTGTCATGTTAGATATCGATACCACAAATGTCAGTCGTCACATTTAATAAAAATGAAATAACCTTAAAATAGCTTACTTGTTAGAAATTTCAACAATACCAATAATATAATTATTCTAGTTTATAGATTAGCAGTTTTTAATTGTTTTAAAAAACAATCAGGATTACTTTATGATCGATATCGAATGTGGCCATGCCTGTACTTATTTGACAGCTAATGTACATCATGATACAATAAAAAAATCATCATTACCTTCAGCGTGCGTTCGGCTCCATGGAATATAAATGCGTTGCTCTGCAGACTTTGGAGGGCTAAAGCTGTGACTGTTTGTCTCTCTTCCTCGATTTAGTAGGAACATACATTGCTATGTATTCAAATCTTTTAGGTTTAAAATTTAAACAATAAGTTTTATACATATGACGGTTTCGTTAGTCGTTTTAGGAGTGGACTATACATATACTTTGATTAATTCTTTTATATGTAAATAGGCCGAATATTTTGCACTCAACTAGCGTAGAAAAGCGCCAGAAAAAGAAAAAAAAAACAATGATTATTAGCTCCTGCCGTATTTGCCGTAACAAAGATACGTGGGCCCCCTAGGTACAGGGGCCCCGACTGTAACCGCAGGTAATGACCGATCACGGTTGTTTTGGAGAATACCTGTGTAAGATCGGACGCGAATCGTCGGCGATGTGCCACCACTGCGGTGCGGACCGGGACACCGCTCAGCATACGCTGGAGGCATGCCCCGCGTGGAATGCGGAGAGGGAGATCCTGGTCCAAGAAGTCGGACAAGACCTCTCCCTGCGAGCAGTCGTGTCGGCGATGCTCCGCAGGGAATCGGCGTGGAGAGCCGTAGCCTCCTTCTGTGAGACTGTCATAGTCCAGAAGGAGGAGTGCGGGGGGGGGGGGGGTGAGATAACCTTCGCCCCCTGAGGAGAGCTCCGCCGAGCCACGAGCGGAGCACAGCACGGGAGAGGCCGCGGATGCGTTATATCAACACGATCCCGTAGCCTCTCCGATCCGTGCCGAGGATGGCCATCGCAGTGGTTTTAGTGGGTAAGAATCCCACATAACCTAGTTCCCCCCCAATGAGAGCTGGGTACCTTTCTGAAGGTTTCCACTGCGTAAAAAAAAAAGGGGCCCCGACTGTCAGACGTCAACTGTCAGATAGTTAAGAATATTTAATTAATGTAATGGTTGATATGATATACGCATCTACGCATGATATATTAGCTACCATTATACATAGCACCATTTGCTATAAATGTAATCGATGAACATTATTAAAACATACGCAGTGTACTTTTTTTGACTTGTTGGTTTAAATATATAGGGATATGTGGAATGCTTTGTGAATATAATATAAATGTTTAAATCAATTGTGCTCTTGCATTGCTGCCAACTTCAGACTGGCAAAGTTATATGACGCGAACTGTTTATTAACTTTATTTTCTTGATGGGAAGGCTTTGCATCTGGGTCAACCACCAACTCCCATATCTATTACCGCCAAACAGTACCTAATAATTAGTATTATTGGGTCCGGTTTGAAGGGAGAGTGAGTGTAACTAAAGGCACAGGGACCATATCATCTTATAATCGAATAAAGTTTTAAATAAAAAGAATCGTTTGTATACTGCTCGGTCCCCTTATATTATGGGCCTCATGCGACCACATTGGCTGCATTGGCACGACTACGACACAGATCACGCTACGACTAACGGGGCGGAGCGAATGTTTAACGTGAGTGACCGCTTTTGCAAAAGCTAAATTGGAGTTCATATAATATGAAACGTACAAATAGCATTTCTTTTTAAATTTTAATAAATTAACTACTTCATAGCTTATTATTTTAATATAGGTTAAGTTTAGACTCCGTCTCCAGCCACTGCTCTCATAGGGACGCGAAGTTGTAGGCTCAATTCGCAAATGGAACAGACTTGTGAAGCTAAATAATAATAAAAGCTAGTTTATATAAATAAATACATTTATTAGACACAGATTATAATACAAATTGGACTATACTACATATTTGATATATAACTGAAAAGTAACTACGAGCCGTGTATTATATCTATGTTTTGGTCTGGCCAGTGAACACGTCGATGTGTAGAGCCAGTTTCGAAGCCCACATTGTCGAAGGAATGGTAATCTTTCTGCATATTCATTTCCGCTAAATTTCTATATCTGCAAACAATAAATAAGTGTTACAGAGAATTGTATAATGTTCCAAAAAAATTAATTTATTAGGAGAGTTACCCTAAAACTTAATTATACATGTTTGAACTGAATTATCATCTGGAGGACTTTAATGATTAAAAGGTCTTCGAAATAAAAGATCATTGGAAAATTTAGTTATAAACCAATCCAAGAAGATTGACTTCATGCTGGTAATCGTCCGTAAAATCCTGGCAAGTGCTTTAATGTTAACAAACTGCCCCGCCTAAATATTAAAGATAAAATGGCAATTAACCTCTTAACAAGCACGCAGCAGCCCAACAGCAGCAACACCTGCACGGCGAGCCACGCCAGCATCAGCGCTACCAGCAACAACTCATGCACACAGACCATTGCACTATCCGTTGGCCGCGGATCTTCCGCTGGTAGCATACGTTAGGGTTCATTGTTGTCCATTAAATTACTACTAACACAACCGATATTATAATTTCTGCAATTGCATAATTAAATACTAAGAGGACTAAGGGAATTTAATCTCTTTCAATGTTAGAACATTAGTTAGAATAATAAGTGGAATGCACAGTTTGTTCATGTCTGTGCGTTAGTAATAACACATTATAGGATTTTCAGATGTCTGTGCAAACCACAAAAGTAACTATTTAGTAATAAAAAGTTATAGCAATTTAACTCAACTTATTAGCAATAGCATCGTAATTTTCAGGTCTAATCACATAAATTACCAAGATATATAAGCCTGTACCTGGCACACTCAGCCCCTATCTGTAGGCAAATAAAACCGGGATATCTGCCCCGTGTGTTGAAGTAAAAGGGACGCCAAATTTGTATTTTGCACCAGCTCAAAGAAATCTTAGATTTAGCTGGGTGACCTGTACAGCGTATATTGGTGCCGTATAGTGTGGCGGTAACTCACGCAGCGCAGAGCGGTGATCGGCATGAACGAGCGTGTCGGAGAGTACGGGTTTTGCACCGACCAGCAGCTGCAGTTCGAGCGGCACCCTATCCGCGTCGCCGCACCCCACCCTTACAGCGGTGGCCCACGATTCCTATGTAAGACCATGTTTATTACTTTTATATATTTAACAAGGGTTAGAAGGCTTGTACGAGAGTTCAAAATTCTGGATTTCAATATAGCTTTCTCGAGACGACAGACAAATTCCAATGGATTTTATCATTATTTCATTTCGTACGGCACAAAAGCGTTGCATTCGATTCATATGTTTCGTATATCCCTTCCTACTGATGTTCAAGCAAAAGCTGTACTAATATTAGTCACCCTCAGAAAGACAGTAAGGTTTGACTGTATTCGGACTCGGTTAGTCAAAGTCTCTTTTATCCGGCGTTGCTGTCAAGATCACTGGGGAATTGACTACGTACTTATATTCCAAACTGACCACACTATGATTGTATTTTATTCTTTGTATAAAAGTGTCAGTAAAGTATTTATGTATGCACGTTTGATCAAAACAGCTATCTTAATTTTAAGGCAATGATAATAATTATCCTACTTATGATTTAATTAAATACATAGGATGTTGATAGTACAGGATTAAGTATAGAGCACATTACTTGAAAAAAAAGAAAAAAAATCAACGAGTCCAAAGAGAATAATGACTAGATATGGTCAAAATATTGATTATATATTGACATTTGACAGTAATATACTAGAGAAAACCTCCCAACCTCTTGTTTCACAACCTCCGAAACCTGCGCCTCTGTTGCTCCGTACGTGTCGTTAGCGTCTCTTGCGTTCCTCAATTGCTCTATTTTGCCACAATTTCGCTGAAATATTATCATTTCAAATAATATATGTATATATTAATATTCATTGAATTTATGATGTTCAAAAATTAAGAAGTTTAATACCGTAGGACATTTTCCATCGCAGAAACGCACCATTATAGAGAAACGTACAACCTGGGAGGTCGGAAAACGGAACGCCTTGAACTGCGCTGAAAGTCGCTGCATCCCTCCTACCCGAGACCTCGTAAATGGCGGAAAATCAACCTAAAAATAATCAAACAACAGTTTGAACAAGACAAATTAATAATTACATGTACTTATATTATCTACCATTCGTTCCAAAAATAACTAATGGTAAAAGTATAACAAAGTATCCGAGTACAAAGACAATTACATCTTTCTAAGGAAATGTATTGGTTTCCAGTGTGAAATCTCGCACTTGCAGGCACTTATACATCAATTGTCGTCATATTAATACTTCTTATGTATGACAGTTAATACATCAATACACAACGTATACAGTATACATTTTTAAAAAGCGTTTTAGTTTCGTTTTTCTTCATTTTCTCGCAGGAAACGTAATTTATAAGTCTAATTGTAAATAATAAAAATTAACTCACAGAGTTTGTAGCTTTACGTTTTATTTCAACTAAAATAAGGATGTAATTTATTGATTTGATTTAATTTGATAACTATACCTGTCCTGTTGGACATCCCCTGCTGTCTAACAACAGAACCGAGCTATCGCCGAGTCTTGAAGATGCCACCAAGTGATAAGCTTCAATTTCTGATTCATCTGGAAAATGTCATGAAAATATCTTAATTTACGACTTCAGTATACAACTATATAAATGACTCGTTGGTCTAGTGGCTTGATGTAAAGCCGCAGACCCGGAGGTCCTGGGTTCAATTCCCAGGTCGGGCCAATAAAATGTTATTGGGTTTTTCTGGAAAATTCTCAGTAGCAGCCCGGAGTCTGTAAGTTGGAAGTGTGTTCACTCCCGTGCCTCGGAAAACACGTAAAGCCGTTGGTCCTGCGCCTGAACTCTTTCCGGTCGTGTCGGATTGCTGTCCCATCGGATTATGAGAGTTAGGGAATAGAGAGTGCACCTATGTTTGCGCACACACTTGTGCACTATAATATCTCCCGCGTAGTTGGCTAATCTCTCTTGAGATTGTCCGCCGTGGCCGAAATCGGTCTGGAGGACATATATAAATGATTAAAAATACTAAGGTATACTTATATAATGTACGAGAAAATATATGCGTGATCGACTAAAATATTTCCATGTACTATAAAGATAACTTTTAATAAATAAGAAATATCTTTTCATAATAAGTATAAAGTAAAAGACCGTAATGTCCTATTGACAGTTAGAAGATAATTACTCAGTATTTATTTTAAACATATGCTGTTTTATCATAATTATCTTATTTAACGGCGAATACAAAAGGATAATACGAGACGAGACCACCCGCGGATTTCCGTTAAAATCAGCGTAATCATATACTTACCTACTAATGATGTAATCCCAACTCTTTAATTGGTATAGTGTGTCTAGTGCGAGTTTTATTGACTATTCGATAGTGTTAACTTTAACTGCGATTTGTATGGAATTTCGAATATAGTCACTATTTAAAAAACTATTTTAACGCACGCAAATTAAATTTCCATTACGGAACTTTTCTAACGTATGACAGATATATTCGACCAACTGTTAATAAATACTACTAGTACGTTAATTCGATAATTAGCATTTTACTGAAACCTTCAAATTTTTTTTTTGTATTAGTTCTTCAGATTTTGCAATTTCACACAAGATGTATTTAATTTTTTGCTTAAATTATGTGCTGAGAAAGTAATGATGTATAGTAAAAGATAAGTGTTATTTGTCTGTTATGAATCTTAGTGTAATAATCGATAATTGTCTCTATCAATGTCAATATCTGACCCGTTGTTTCTATCCTCAACTCCAGCGGCTCGCCGAGCGCCAGCGCGCCCGTGTGTCCGTCGTGCGCGCGCACGGCGTACATCGCAAGCGGCGCGCCGGCGCTGAACACGGCACTCGCACCGCGGTTGTCGATGTCTTCGTTCGATGACTCGCTGGCTATTGACGGCCGTCTGATGTTATATTTATGTAACACAAAGATTATTACACATTTTCCTATTGACAACGGCCAGACGAACAGGCAGAAGGTGCCTCTCCGTGTATTCATATTCAAGTGATGGTGAAATGAAAATAACGTAGAGTAGATACTCATATTTTCTCAATAGAGTCAGTAAAGTAAAACAGACTGTTTTGATAAAAAAATAAATTTAAAATATAAAACTTTATTATAAAAATGTTATGCGTAAGTGTAAATAAAAGCCTATCTTATCTAAAGCTGGCACTGAGCCCGAAAAATATATCTTTCACTACACTATATTAAACATGTAAATCATCATGATAAATCGCATTTACTTACTAATAGTGATCGTCCATATTAGATAACTGTTGTCTATCTTTACTAATGGTATGTGTATTTCTAAAGCCGTCTGGAGACAAACGTTAAATTCCCTTTCTCCCTAAGAACCTTTAGCATATTGATTTTACATCTGTTAACTTTTGGACAATTTTAGGAATTCTGTTGTAATGGCACATTGTCATCTGTCATCTGATGGTAAGTGGTCACCAAACGCCCATAGACACTGGCATTGTAAGAAATGTTAACCATCGCTTACATCGCTAATGCGCCACCAACCTTGGGAACTAAGATGTTATGTCTCTTATGCCTGTAATTACACTGGCTCACTCACACTTTAAACCGAAACACACAAAACCAAGTACTGTCGGTTTGCGGTAGAATATCTGATGAGTGGCACCTAACCAGACGAGTTTGCACAAAGCCCTACCACCTTCACCATTCAGCCCTACCATCTCCAGCCCACCGTACTTAGATTCTGCCTACTATAAATAATTTATTCATTAAATAAAAGCTATTTTTCAAATGTTAGCATCTACCTTAGGTAGGTCAGTCATAGCAGCTCCAATATCTATTATTAATTAGTATGTAAACAATAGCCCTACCCGGACTCCTTTACGGCGACGGTAGCTTCAACTTTAGCATAGCCACTAGCCCCAGCGCCCGGCGAGCAACCCACGCGCACCCAGCGGTCCCCCGCTGTCTGAATGATCGGGTTGGTCTGAATCATTAGTATCACGTATGCCATTGTTCTGTAATACCATCAAAAATATTTCTTGGGTAATTATAATTAGCATAACGACAATAGGTTTATTTCAAAATGGCCTAATGGTTAGTGCACGCAAATCTTAACCGAATTTTCATGTTCTTAATTTGTGTGCTTAATTGAACTTCTGCCAGTCGGCAAAAGAAAAATTGAGTGGAAATCGTTTGCAAGTAGGACACATATCGAGTTACCTATTGACAATTCCAGTGGGCCCCTTACTAATCGCATAGGCAAAATTGACATCGCAGTCGCCGTGCAGAGGAAGAGCGAGCCGGACTGGCGCGGTCGGTGTGAGAGCGCGTGCGCTGCAGCGCTCGCTGCGGCCGGGCACGTACATGCGCCCGCGGAACAGGCCGCGCGGTCTGTATGCTACTACTAGGTGGGAACCTTCGCATTCTACGCTTACTGGAATACAAATTTAAGAAATGGCGTTATTGATAATGATACGTAAATCCCACATTAGGTACTTTTATATCTATTTTAATAAAATATGGTTGGCAAAACTAAATGAATTTTATTAATAATAAACAATTGTACTACAAAAATCTTCAATAATTACTAAATTATTACTATACATTTAAATATATATATATATATATATATATATATATATATATATATATATATATATATATATATATATGAATTAATGTAAACTGTAAATTAAATGACATAAATGTCAATGACATACTGTTGAGACATATAACCCGACGGTAGTACGTTGCTCCGGTCACCCGACGCAACAACCAAGACCCTGTAGTGACGAGGTCTTCACTGTGAAGATCACAAAGACCACGACTTTGAACCGCCTTCCAAGTGAAACCACGACATACAAATCTTTTCTCACTCTCGCATGCGAATTTACACTAAAAAAAAGGTGAAAATGTAACATTATGTTTGTGTCTCAAATTAACAAAACAAAATGTTTTTATTTTTTATTGTAACTTACGAGTATGTTAATGTTTGCATTTAAGAACCAGTTGACAGTTCAAAAGCATACGATAAATATATTTGTATATTGTATGCATTAAAAATCTATATTTTATAAGAGGAAAACATATTAGTCGAAATATAAAAACTTATTACTTATTTAAATCGTTTTATGGAAATGTTATTTGCCGAAATCTTATTATTTACATAAATATAACTGTAAATATCTGACAGAATGGGCTATTTATATCCATGTTGTGTTAATTTTCCTTATTTCTTTATAAACATATTTTTAAGAATTATGATGTATAAAGGTAAATTACTATAATTATGAAACGGCGTAAAAATGTCTACGTTGTTATTACATCGCTCGTATAGGTACTTACGCCAGATAAAGACTTTAGATTCTAACATTTTATGCATTTGTATTTCAATTAATATTTGTAATTCTACGTATTTATATATAACTGGATATATATATATATATATATATATATATATATATATATATATATATATATATATATATATATATATATAAGTATATATATAGAACTTCTAGATATACGCGATGATATAACTTTATCCTCGTTGGTCTAGTGTATAAGAGGTCTTAGATTAAGCCGCCGGGTCGGATCAATATTAAATTACTGGGTCACAATTATATTTTTGCTACCACAGTAACATATTATTTAATAATTAAAATTTGATATAGATACCTCATCTTTTGTATAATTTTTAGCGGTCAAATCCACGTGTTTTAAAGTTTGATTGTAATATTCTTCGTAAGAGCATCTATCAATTTTTTTGGGATCTGAAATTAAAATTTTAATAGACATTATATAATTCACGAATTTAATCAAATTTATTTATTCTGGGTTAATCAAATAAATGATCTGTATAATAGTAGGTTCAACAATTTATCATACTTAGGTCTTGCTCTTTCCTTCTCATCAGCCACATTACTATTTTTTTTCTAGTCTTTAATTTAAGTTTAGTAAAAAAAGCGAAGGAGATATGTTTATTTATAAATTAATGTTTCATATTTGTAATGTTGAACTCTTTTTCTAGCAATGGTATTATTAAAAAACCAAATTTCAACACAACACAATTATTTCTTACTAATAATAACTGTTAAATAACAAAAAAAACAGCTCAAACATCGATTTAAATTGTTTGGCCGGACTTTTAATATTTTTAGTTATGCATATAATTTAGGTAAGTGTTAGTAGAATAAGCCCAGTGGTAAGACCGCGTGAATCTTAACCGATGATCGTGGGTTCAAACCCGGGCAAGCACCACTGAATTTTCATGTGCTTAATTTGTGATTATAATTCATCTCGTGCTTTACGGTGAAGGACAACATCGTGAGGAAACCTGCATGTGTCTAATTTCACTGAAATTCTGCCACATGTGTATTCCACCAACCCGCATTGGAGCAGCGTGGTGGAATAAGCTCCAAACCTTCTCCTCAAAAAGAGGAGAGGAGGCCTTTAGCCCAGCAGTGGGACATTCACAGGCTGTTACGGTAAGTGTTAGTACTTTAATATCTTATACTCACAGTCATGTCCGCATTGGTTTTCTATATAGACTGTGTTATAGTTCGATACCCTGTATGACTCGGGTTCAGTGAATTTGTTCTCACCATTTAAGATACAGTTTCCTATCACTGAATCTAATAGAACGAACTCCTCTGAGGTACTGTCTGAGTATATCCATTGCGCTGATCTAAACGAATAGTTCATTATTGTTTGTTATATAACTGTTTTTTACCAACAATTAAATCAAAGTCCGTTGAAGAATTATATTATTTTTTTGACACTTTATTGAACAAGACAAAATATATAATGTACAAAAGGCGGGCTGAAATATTTTTGTAAATTATAAAAGTTTTATAATAACACATGAAAATATGAATAAAAATTCTACCTGTGAATGAGCCAGTGTAACAAGCACAAGGGTCATAACATTTTAGTTCCCAAGGTTGTTGGCGCATTTACTTTGTAACGGGTAGTTAATATTTCTTACAGTGGCAATATGTGTTGGCGGTGGTGGCCACTTACTATCAGACGGTTAATTTGCCAGTATGCATACATATCTATTGAAATGAAAGTGAAAGTTAGGAAATAATAAGTTTTTTATGTTCAGAAATAACAACAGTTGAATTATGTATCGTAAAAACTGGCTTCAACTATTAAATTGAAACCAGTTTTTATAAATGAATTTGTATTTTTTAAATTAGAAACTATACCGATAATGTTTCTCATTTGTAGAGAAGATGTCATTGTAGCATTCTTGAATGGTTGTATTCGCAATGATTTTTACATTTGGTCCTTCCGAGTTCAGATAGTAGCCTGGTGTGCTCTCGAGAAACCACCAACTGTTATCACAGTTATGTGATGCTGTAAAAACGATTTATTTATTATAATTCTGTTTTGCAAATATTCATACACATACTCATAAAGCTAAGGGTTATAATTTCTAATTAGGGTCACTAAAATATGTTGATATATATATATATATATATATATATACCTATATGTATATAACATTAATTAAGTTGATAAGAAAAATAAAAGAGAGCCATTTTACTCGTTCCCTCTAAGGTTTGGACAAATTATGGCCCAAAACATTTGAAGAGGCACTCTCAATAATATCTGAATCGTATCAATTATGACAAATCCAAAAATATATTTTAAAATAAACAATCGTTTTGTATTGACTGATATATTAGGTTTTTTTTTTATAGTGTAGTTTGGCGGACGAGCAAATGGACCACCTGATGGTAAGAGATCACCAACGCCCATAGACGTTTTAAGAAATGTTAACCATCGCTCACATCGCCAATGTGCCACCTACCACCTACCTACGTCTGATGAGTGAGTGGTACCTAATTTTATATATTTAAGTTTTTGCACTGTTCTCATGCAAGGGAGTTGTTATGTCTTATTTGAAAATAACATTAACCCACAAAAGTAATAATTTATAAATATATTAGTGCTGATCAGATGATAACTCTACTTTTGAAGACTTTATTGAAACACTCGATTGACTTGGTTGCTCGATAAGATGCGAACCCGAGATGAGTTATAATCACTGATTTAGCACATAGAAACTTAGCGACGCTTGCCAGGAATCGAACCTGTGATTCTTGGGTTAACAAGACATGGTTCACTTGTTCAGTATATAGCTAGGCCTTCTTGGCTCAACAAATTATATATAAAATATTTAATATTAAATGAGCAATTCTTGTATATTAATATATTTAATGAATCTCGGAAATGGCTCTTACGGTTTGGCTCAAATTTTTCTATTTAGATAAGATTTACTTTTTTAGTTTATCTGTAGGTGTATATTCTGAAAAAACTTGTTTGTGTACTATACTGTGTTAGCAACCAAATATTAACTTACATTTCAAACATATTTTATTAAAGTAGGCGACGTCGTTGTCCGCATAGAATTGTGTTGAATGTGATTTAGCAATTCCTTGGCAGTTTCCCTTTGTGAATGCCACAATCACCGCCGCGCAATCTTCGAGTTCCCTACAGCGCGCTAAGCAGGCGCCTGTTAAAGATTCCTCATCTCCGCTGGCTGAATAGACGAACACCGGAGTAGCCTTATCAGGAGTCATTCCTGACCATCTTACGAACGTCTGCGACAGTGTCGGTGGACATCTTGGTTCACTATCTAATTTTAACATCATTTTATTTATAATTCTCACACAGATTTTAATTAATACATAGGTACTATTGATAATTTATTTGTGATTTGTTTGTTACATTTATGAAAACCTTGAAGAACGTAAATTGTATTGTAGGTACATATTATATTCAAACGACAAACGAAACGAGCAAAAACTTTAACAAATTATAATAATATTCAGGCCAAAAGAAGAATACGTTTGGGCTGGGCAGCATTCAGGAGGTTTCAGGAGGCCTCATATTTTTTAATCGTCGATCCCACAGTCACTTAAGACCAGGGTATATAATCTGTGCATTCTGCTTGTTATGACTTACGGCGCCTAAACGTGGACACTCGGAAACGTGGACTGGTCCATAAGTTCAAGGTCGCTCAGCGAGCTATGGAACGTGCGATGCTTGGGGTTTCTCTGGCAGATAGAATCAGAAATGAGGACATTCGCCACAGAACTAAAGTCACCGACATCGCGCTTAGAATTAGCACGCTGAAGTGTAAGTGGGCTGGTCATGTCTCCAGACGCATCGATGGCCGATGGAGCCGACATGTGTTAGAGTGGAGACCACGCTTAGGCAAACGTAGTGTAGGACGCCTTGCGGCAAGTGGACCAACGATTTGAAAAAGGTGGCAGGTACGGGATGGATGCGGGCTGCCCAAGATCGGGATGGTTGGCGTTCTATAGGAGAAGGCTTTCGTCCAGCAGTGGACGGCGGTAAGCTGATATATATATATATATATATATATATATCAATCAATCAATCAACAGCCAATCATTTAGTCCACTGCTGAACATAGGCCTCTCCCAAGGTGCGCCAAAGCTCCCTGTCCTCCGCCTTCCGCATCCAGTCGGTGCCCGCCACCTTCTTAAGGTCATCGGTCCACCTGGCTGGAGGGCGCCCTACGCTGCGTTTGCCGATCCGCGGTCTCCACTCTAAGACTCGTCTGCTCCAACGGCCATCGGTCCTACGACATACGTGACCAGCCCACTGCCACTTCAGCCTACTAATTTTGCAAGCTATGTCGGTGACTCCGGTTCTTTTCCGGATAATCTCATTTCTGATCTTATCCTTCAAAGATACTCCGAGCATAGCTCGCTCCATAGCACGCTGAGCGACTTTAAATTTGTGGACTAGTCCCGCAGTTAGTGTCCACGTTTCGGCACCGTATGTCATATATATATATATATATATATATATATATATATATATATATCAGCTTATATATATTCAGGTATATAATTAGTAGAATGTAAAGCCATGGGCTGAGTCCAGCTGCTTACTGTTAGGAGAGCCAAATATACACATTAATAATGGCAATCATCGTTTGATCAGAATAAAAATATCATATTCACATTTGTACAATAATAACATTATCATAAATATCAACCACAATTTGAATACTCATAATAAACCGGATAAACTGCAATTAAAGAGGCAAAATATATCATAGTATTTAATTTGCGTCGGGTCAGTATACGGGTATTTAAAAAAGCTAAACCTGTTCATATGTGATCTGCGCAGTGTCTTGACAAGACTACAGAAGTAAAGTTGTTATAACAACATTAATATTGTATTGAAGAGATAAAATTGTAAGTACTTATGTTTGACGTTTGCATATTAGGTCATAATTATAATTATAACTAAACACATTAGTGTATAGTTAAATTTCGATATAATATTCATGTCTCTAAAATGATAAAGTATTATAGTATGTTAAATGTTTATTGTAATGTTGTTATTGTTGCGATACGTTCAAATTTAATTTGGTTGTAAGTAAATAAAAAAAAACTAAAGTGCTAAATAGCCTTTATTACAAATTCAAAATAATAATGAAATTAATTATATAACATTTTTCTCTATAATAACTGCGATTTATAGGTAACTATTATACTTGTTTGCGTGAACTTTGACGATGTATATTTATTATCATCATTATATACATTTAATTTTTGTTTTCTTCTATCTCTATTAGACATTCTATTGATTTAGAATATCAAATATAACACATAGCCTTGCTGAGTTTTATTAAAAATATATTTGACGGGGCTAAAGTGCTGTTTATCAAAATTAAATTATGTCTTAACTAAAAATTGTTATTGATATGACAAAGCTATGATAGCTTTGATCATGACTTATTTTTTTTTATTAATTTAGCAAATGGGCCACCTGATGGTTAGTGGTCACCGCCGCCCATAGATACTGGCGCCGTAAGAAATACTAATTATTCCTTATATATCCAATGCGCCACCAACCTTGGGAACAAGATGTGATGTCCCTTGTGCCTGTAGTTAATAACCTTAAAATGCGGAGTACAACAATAGTAGCATAACTCAAAAAGAATTCCAAAAACACAAGCTACATTAGCTAAACTACGTTCAAATTGTTAGTTATTACTTAATAGCATTTTTTACTATATAACAATAAAATATTTAGAATTGTTTAATAAGGATTATTGTTATAAAAAATATAATAACATATATAAGCACAGTTACGAATCCTGCGCTAAAAGTTTCAGTAAGATTCACATAAAATGAGTGCTACTGTACTTAACATATCGCTACTAAGAGGAACATGAGAAGTGAGAACAATGATCATTGAAATACACTTTCTTATTTTTCTAACAATTTAGAAATTTCATACAAGATCGATAAAAAAAAACCTTCAAATTAAACACTATGTGTATGTAAACTACGCGATATGGTATTTCTATATAAGCTTATGGACAAATTTCTCTTAAAATTTTATATCGTATAACACGGCGTCACAGGCTGTTAACCTACAACTACAGAACTATTCTCGGTCATCACTCCTAGGCTACCGACAAGTAGATTGTGCGATTAATTTATTAATAAAGATATGTCACATGATTTTAATTTATTTTCCTAAGCTGTCACAGTTTAGAAAAATAAATTATTGAAAAATCTTAACGGTAAAATATAAAAAAAGCAGTACTTGTTTATTTCCAATATCAAATTTAAGTTGAATGTTTTGACTATCTTTAAGTGGAATTAAGTGTAACCTAGTTTATAAAGTCGTTGTTCTATTAAAAATAAAATAAAAAAATAAACGTTAAGACCGTTACGTTAACTTTAATCAAAACTGATAGAATACTAATAAATTACTGAAAAGTAATAATAATAATAATCGATGCATGCAATAAGTAATGTATTTCTCTTTATTTACTTATCAAAAATAAAGAAAACAATCTTTTCTATATAAAGAAAAACTAAACTAACTAAACTTTTTTTTTTCAGATGTTTTCACTACAAAAATGTTTGCTAGGTTTACTGATAATCGCCTTTATTCTTCTATTGGAGGAGGGGGTATACGCTCAAGTCATCGCCACAAGTAAATGTCGTGAAGGATACACACTTGTAAAAATAGGTAACGTCGTAAGCTGCATCCCAAAAGCCACGAAAGCATAACTAAAAACAATATTACTACTTTTTGCTGGTTAAACAACAATAAACTAACGATATTGTTAAAATATAGTCAAATGTAATCGTAAAAACTGCATTTTTATTACTTTATTCCAAAGTGAAAAAATAAATAAAAAATTATCTTAAACTATACCTGTTACGTTTGCCTAATAAACCAATAAATCAATATAAACACATTACATTTTAATGTTGTAAAGCTGCTTTAAGAAGCCTATATTCTGTCTAAGGACAGAATTTTTTAATGAGGTCAGATTACAATATTTTTGTTAATTTTAAAGTGATTAATACTTTTAGTTCCTTTCTATATCTATAGTGTAATTTTTAATTAGAACTCGTTAGGGCGTTTTGGGTAAAGTTGGAGGCTTTTGGTTATAACTGATTGTTTGTTAGTTTGTTTTTAAAATAAAATAAAATGATTTGCAATGATTTATTGACTTGTGAATGATTCCATACGTTTATGTTATCTCCATATTATCGCTTATTGATTTAAAAAAAAATTAAAAGCTTATTGAATTTAACGTTGTAATTTATCGTTCAAGCATTATTAGGCTTATAAGTAATTTTATATAGCCGGTCTTCTACTAATCCGTTGTTAAATAATATTTATTGACAAAAACCAAATAAAATGTTTGTACAATATATTTTTCGCCAATTTTATGAGACGTAATATGTGTGATGAGTGTCAATTTTGAAAGATATTTTTAGACAAGCTAACTTACATTTTGGGAGTTTGAGTGATTAAGTATTGTTACAAAACGACAACTAGACTAAAAGGTTTGCTATCATTTTTAACCCTATAGAGAAAGAGATGATGATTATGTTAAATTTGGTTTATTAATTAAATATTTAAATAGTTTTTATTTATTCTGTATATTTATTTTCTGTTACACTAACCGATTATTAAGCTAGTCTGTAATTTGTATTGTTTTAAATAAATTATTCAGTCTTCCATTATTATTAATTCTATTATACAAAAAAATATTAAAACATTGTGTATGCGTGTGTGTGATTTTTTTAGAAAACAATCAAATGTATTTGTACATTGAGAACAAAAGTGAATTTGGTCTATACTATACTACTGGAAACATATAATTTCTAAATTATTTATCACCAGTAGTTTCAACAAAACGTTTTACTGTGAATATGACCTCGAGTCTTGTCGTTTAGAAATACACTATTTCTGACACTTGACAGACGTACCAACAATTATATATGTATTAAGAGGGCAACCTGCTTGTTAAATAATTCGAATAGTTTTCTTGATGCAATCTTAAAGCATTCAGATGTTACGCGATCAATAACATAGACACCCACGATTATGATGGCCTCCTGACCGTTCAAGGCCAAGGGGATAATTCTCATAAAAGACTAATCATCTGCGCAGGGCACAATTATGTATTATATTGCACAAATATGCACAAACGCTTCCATTATCCGGATTGTAATTGCGAATAGTTAAGACCAATAACTTTTGTTATTGACTCGGCCCCGGATTTGAATCCAGAACTTAGGGATCTTATATGCTAGCCGCTAGACCAACGAGGCAGTTATCTAAATTAAATATATATATTATAAAAACCCTAGTTTTAAAAGGATTCATAATAGCATTAATGGTAAGATCTCGTGACATTGGCGGACTATATTTCATCAACCTCAACCTAGAACACGATACAAGAAACATCACAATAGAACAATAATAGTAAGTATTATCTTGTGAAGTTGAGATTACTAAGTAATAATTACTTTCATAGTCCGTCTTTTACGACAAGACAGTTATTAAAGACATCACCAGCGCCGCTCATAAAATTTACAAGATTTATGATGCCGACGATAGAAAGTTAAATATTATATAAAGTTGACCGTTTTTACACTAACCTCTTGAATGAACCCTACCAAAAATAATTGATTGAACTCTTATAATTATTGTTTACATAAACTGTTGGAAGGATATATTTATCCTTAAAAATGTATTCCTGGCCTTCTGTTTGCACACGCTTTCATTTCACGTGATAAGACACGACAGGGGAGGGATTAAGCCCAGAATCAACGGCTTTACGTGCTTCTAGAGGCATAGGAGTGTAATACCGATCGTCAGGGTTGCTACTGTCCTGACGGTGGAATTGAACTCGGGACTTCATGATTTGCAGCCACATGGACTCGAGTTTAATTTTGAATGTATTTTACTTTTATTTAATCTTTAAATTTACACTAAATAAACAGATGATTTACATTCATGTCATAAATTAAAATTATACTTTTTATATATAATTTATTATTCATCCTAAACCATATATTATTTATTAAAAAAAAAAATTTTGGGCATGTGGCAGATGTGTGAGAAATATACTGATAAACAATATCTCTATAATTAAATTAATATAGGAATAACTTACATGCTGCTAATGTAAATAAAACTACGCACACGATATTTCCGTATTGCATCATGATTTAAACACGACACAAAGAAACTTATTAACACATTTAACGAGATTATGGTGTGTCCACAATTTTAGTAAATCACAGCACTAATCTGCACCTGTCTTTAGTTTTTGTTCAGTTTTTTTTTTTCGTTAGGTTTGAAATTGTGACACTTTCCTCTCATTCGTATTGGACAAATTTGGGCTCGACCATTTTGTAATCTTACAATAACAATTTTAAGCACTTGTGGACTTTACTATAGAACATATTTACGAGACAACTGAATAAACATTCCATTAAGAACTAGAATTATCAAACAATATTTTTAAAATGAAATTGCTTCTTTGGCCATAATGCAGTGAGCACCAGTAAGCCTTACGGACTTTACATCTAAGCAATGAAATTATATTACGAGGACGGTTCTAAGCTGTTCTTAGTTCTCGTTTGCATAGAACTAAGCAAGCCCTACGCGCTCTTGCCGTAACGCTAACTGAAAATAAAATGCAGTTGTCATGTGCCGACCCCCCGGCCCCACTACGCGACACGACCTTGCATTTTATTATGGTTTTACAGACAATTTACAATGGAGTGACGAGTCCACGACAAAATGATAGTAAAACCAAACGATAATGTGACGATCTACGGCCATGTGTTTCGTAATATGCGGGTTCTAGTTATGCGAATATAAATATGAGGGGATGGTAATAACCGACGCTGCCTATGTCATTAGTTGGTATTACAAAATAAACCGTGTTGTTAAAACGGGCTTATTTGCATAAATTGATGATGGAAACAAAATATCCAGTAATCACGATTGCGTTAAGACTGTTTGGCGTCTTCTACGGATACGGGGTATGTAATGATATAATGAAAAGGAAACTTGATTGGGTATCTTCCTATCGAACATATATTTATGAAATCGATTAGTTTTTTTTGCAGTTATAATACTAAAATGTAAATAATAAAAACCTTTAATGAGCCCTGTTGCCTTTAAAATGGATTTTTCAATTTATTTTTTTAACTAGCTGACCGTAAAATGTTAGTTTACCCGACCCAACTGTAGGAACATGTTAAATATTTTTAAATTAATCTATGATCTCATCCCAATATTCTTGATAAGGTAGTATTGACAATCCACCACAAGGCTACGGCCTACGTGTAAGGGTTATGTCAATTAACTTAGTGACAAATAACAATTAACACGTAATTAGTGTATAGGTAAATAAATAAAGACTAATAGTAACAATAATACAGCAACTTCATGTATGTAAAATTAAGAATTTACCTACCCCATGGGGTCTGGGGGTATTATTATGTAGGTATACAAATACAAGAAGTTTCAGCAGCTAATCACGTGGACTTTATTAAGATTAACAGAAGATTGTGTTTTTAAGCCCGGGCAATTTCCATTGGGTTTTCATGAACTAAATTTGGGTTTTTTTCATCTCGTACACAGCAGTGGAGGAAAATATTTGAGAGGAAAATGTATATCCACTAAATCGCACTGGAGCAGCGTGGTGGTATGAGTTCCAAGCTTCCTTCTCAAGAGCTCGAGGCCTCTTTATTTATCGTGACTATATCCGACATTCATGCAGATATTTTGAAGATTTACAAATTCAAATTTCTTACAGTGCAGCGTTTGCTTAAAAAACGGAAACCTAGACAATTTTTTCCCGTTTACGTTGACATTACCTATAAGATTTGTTTTGTAACGTTGTTTACCGTCGAAAAAATTAAATAAAAACTATGTTGCAAATAAAGAAATCCTTAATAACATTATGTTGCAATCAACATTTTTTTTTGTTTATAATAATTTATAAGTATTTAATAACTAAATTTTATGGAAGGTACCTCTGGTCCTGCCTATTATGTTATGACCCACAAAAGTAATCTGTTATGTTAATTGGATTACATTGAAGTATTGTTATGTAAATGTCCATGCCAGAATGGGTACAAATTTACGTGAGCAGTTAGAAAAAAACTTGTTCAGAGCAAGTATCGCGTGCCAGCTTATACTTAATTCATAAACAAGGTTTACTCACTCTTTGCAGATTGCATCGATAGTCCTTTTATACTTTAACTGTAATGTACAAGTTGAGATTTTCCATCTCGAAATTATCCCACAAGGACAAAACACAAGAGAGACAGAGGAGGAAGAGGGTAGTGATGTAGAGAGGAGTGAAGTGAAGCTATTTTTCACACACCGACAAACTTATATTTTAAGATGTTGACATTATTTTTATCCATATTGATAATTTCGATCGAACTGTTATAGAGAAGTTGCGTGTTGGTTTAAGTTATAAGGTATAGTTAGCTGAAGGATAAGCTCCAGAGGGCGTGCCTTTAGCTGTGACGTCAGAGTGGAGTGGTTCGAGGTGAAGAGGGGAACGAAAGCGGGCGAGCGGAGACACGGGCAGGCGCTAGTTTTTACACTTCTGCTTGGACTCTCGGTTGTGACGGGTCTCATAAATAATATTTCAGTTGCTCAGTCTTGATCCCTTTGTTCTATAAGCCAAACCTACTGTAGGCAGTATCGATCACCGCCACTGCCTATAAAAGCAAGCGCTCAGTCGAGACAACGGAAGTGATTTATAAAAAATATCTACGTGACTATATCCAAAACTCTATAAATTAAATTCAGTTTAAAAATATAATCCTTTATTAAGATATAATGTAATATTTCTTTTTTTTTAATTCTGTTTAGTGTTAATGTGCTTGATGTGGTCTCCTATAATTGTAGGAACACACATGAAACATTATTCCACGAAGTACTCGAAAATGTGTATCCTTTTTAGAGATCCTAAATAATAGAAAATGAGATCCATGAAAAGCATACATAGGTTTATCTTTGACAGTTTAGCAAAACATATCTATATTAATATTATAAATGCGAAAGTAACTCTAACTGTTACGCTTTCACAGTTAATTCAGTATGAAACAAACGTGATCCCCAAGTAATGACATAGGCCAAAAGGCTTCTTGCCCGTCTTTCCGTGCTTACTTTCTTCCATAGTTTTCTTATGTTAAATTCCTTCCATAGTAAGTAACTAACTAGTTTTCTTACGTTAACAGGAACATCGAAAACCATATAAAAATCGGTGAGCTTAAGTACATTAAACAAAACACGCTTTTTTTTAATCTTTTAAGTCGGTTCAACACAATCAATAGCTTACCAATTATGAAAAAACAAAACAATCGAACTCCGTACTAGTTTTCTATAAGAAGCAAGACAGGCTTTCAATTGTTTTCGCATGTGATTCACCGTTTCTTCATAATTAAATATATTTTTATATTCACTATTTGTTTGAATTGCACTTAGCATAGAATATGATTCGATTACACCGATTGATACGACCATTGGAATTCTGTTGTCCGCTGTTGTGCGTTTACATTTGGCACCCTCATTACGAAGCGGATAGAGCAAAATTATATAATTTTTGCCTGGGTGGGACGAGCCGGCCTAGTCCTAGGCCGGTGCCTTGTAGGCCTAAGCATAAATCCGTGGGTGCGCTCGGTACGAGCAATACAGGGTGACTGGTGAATTAGTATCAATATTTTAGGAGCAGAATCGGTACATGATTCTTAATCGAATTATGTAAAAAAAATAGGTACTTAATTTTTTACCAAATTTACAAAAATTTTACTTTAAATAAATAAAGTGTGGACATATTTCCGCGGCGCGTGCGGCGTGGTGTTTGCCACCCGCAACCCCTGCCCCGCGGCTTATTAGTCGGGCGACCGCCGCCGTAAGGTTCGTCCATCTTCCCGCGCGCGCGCCCCTAGCGATCGATCTTACGCGTATACCTAATCTTTCGTGTGTGAGTGTGACCCGTCATTAGTAATTAGGTATGGCTTATCAATACACAAATGCAGAATACTGTTAAAAGTGACCCATTCGTGTTAAAGCGTGTGAAAGACAATATGCGTAAACGTGCCGAACTGTGTATCACACGAGCAGGAGCTCACTTTGAAAATTTGTTAAGGTTAGTGTAGTTATGTAGGTAAATAGGTAGTTAAATGATTGACAATCGTTGTAAATAAGTATGATTCCATTTTTAAATACGCCGGAAATACCAAAATAGGTAAACAGTTAATTTTTGTCCCAAGTTCATATCATTTACCTAGTCAACAAATTTGTTGCTTAAACGAGTGAAATATTTTGGTATTTTTGCCTGTCCTAAGCATGAAGTATGAAGGGGGATTGGATCACACTTGTTTATCAAAGGTAGCCTGCTACCCTGTTAATGCGCGGCGGCGTTTGGACGTAGGTAAAGTACCGCGCGATAACTTAATGTACCTGTGTTGTGTCGTCAGCGCAGCTAGGGTGTCCACATGACGCGTAATTAATTACATAACTTTTGGTTAACTTTACTTAGAAGTTTATTAATATTTATGTTATATGTATTTTTTTTGGTCATATATGGTCGTCAAATATCACGTCCTTAAGTATTGATAGTATTCAAACAGTCACCCTGTATATCATGATATAAGAACGTTTCATTATTACAATATAAGCATTCATAAGTAGTGTTTTCATTAATGAACATTTGTGTCATTTAAAATTAATTTGTTTGTATTTTAAGCTATTATTAAGTTAAAATAAAATAACACATATTTGGTTTATTTTTTATTGTGCGTTATAATTATTAATATAAACGATTTAATCACACAAAATAATAACAATGGTAAATGACAAATACCACAAACACGCAAAATGGCTAAGCTGTGAAAGTTCAGGTACGCTAATAACTATTGTAATTCGTAAACATGTTTTTACGTCGTAGTAGTTTATACTTAATATGAAAAAAAAAATTGCAATAGCCAGTCAGAATCCGCGTACACATTGTAGGTATTGCAAAAACGTACGAGAGTGCGCAAGTGTGCATGGATACGATTACCAGTTCATTTATATTTCATACTACAAGTTTGACAATTATCGTTAAATCTATATAAAAATAGGCAAAGAAAAAACACTTGAGTACCTTTTTCTCGTCTTTGTGTCAAGCTTTTTTATTTGATTTGTGGCTACTGACATCTATATTGAGTGTTATCAATAAAAACATATTGGAAGAGTAGAAAAACCATGTTCGAAACATACAAATTCATGTTTTCCATAAATTATATTTTTTAACCATTCAACCTATATCTGAACTACGAACGAGCTCGATGCATTGTCTATTGTCGAAACTACACAAAGGGAATAGTGTGGCCACACTGCGCAGTATTATTGTGGAAGTCATAGAAAGCGGACGTTCAACGCAAATACATCAAAAATAGACGTTGCCTCGCCTCTCCCTATTGTAAAATGTGTGCGGATTTACGTCTACTTAAAAACTTAAAAATTTATAAAAAAATATTTGTCAATTCGTTTTGGGAGGAATGTTATTTTATCTCACTGATTTTTATTTACATTGTTTGCCACTACAACGAAAGCATGTTTTATACGACTCCAATTAAACTAAGTAACAAAATAAAATACAGAGAAAATATTCGATAATACAGGTATAATATATAATAATACAATTTATAAATATAGTTTTATAAAATTCCAATACATAATGTAAAATGAATTGCTGACTCGCTAATGATCTATAAATTTATATATTGTCTCAATAGACAAAATGCAAATTATAAATCAATTAAATAATCAATATTCAATAATCAAGATAATTTCGACAGACCTAATATATTAAGCAGTGATAAAATTATGACAACTAGATTTAGATAGAATTTGCTTTTGTGAGCATTCCTTGTAAAAATCTATTAATCTAACAATACTGATAATGCATATTGTATATTGAAAATATTTTTATTTTAACAATTTTTATATCGCAATTTCTCTCAACAAGTATTAAAATGTAGATAATATACATTTGCTAAATTATAAAGCCTCGAAGTTTAGATATATTATTGTGATAGAAATATAATTTACAATACTATAATCGAAGACCATTGATCCGTCGCTCCTAGGTTTGTTTAGTCGAATGAGAACTCAATGTGATAAAATCGGGGTTTCTATATAAATTAGTTATATGCATATGTTTAAGACATATAAAGTTTTAATAGCTATACAGTCATTTATATAGAACACTACAATAAAATATTGTAGCGAATAATGTTATATTGTAGTGTTTGATTAAATATTACCCAATTACTTGTACAAAACAAGTATAAAACAAATCAGAGCTTCAGACGAATTATGACATATTATTTTTGAAAAGAACGCTATTTAGTTTAGGTAAAAAAATAAAGATATTCGAATATAATTTGATGTTTTTCGGATGGCTTCTCAAACCTAGGATAGATAAGTCATTTCGCCAAGAGGCTACATGTCTGTGTCTATAACATGTATTATATGTACATGATACATATAGATATAGTGTAAGGCATTGCTGAAATATTGTAGAAGTACATGTTTTATGAATATTAAATATAGAATGCATACAATAAAGCATACCTAGAACTTGAAAAACCCTTAATTCTACAAGCAAGAATTGTTATAATTTTTAGCATTCCACGCTGCAACACTTATTTAAATTAAATGAAAAAACTATTTAAAAAAAAACATTTCGACTTTTGTACTGAACATAAAAATTACAGTCATTTCTATGGAAAATAATCACTCATAATAAAATATACATGAAGTATTTTTTTGTATATAATAATTAAATTTAATTTAAAATACGTGTAAAAGTTTTCAAAAAATAATGTTCTCGATCCTATACAAAACCGTACCATGAACGTAATAATGTTTAACATTTATAACATTTTGTGAACGCATAATTTGACTTATTCCATATTTAAACGTAAGTTAACATTATGATGTCACAAATATTCGATAAAGTTTTGACGTCACTCACGTTATAATTTATGAATTTTAATTAATTAAAAATTAATATACATATATTTTTTAAATTTTATATATATTTTCATTTAAATATCCTTCTTCAGTTAAAATTGCCGTTACATGGCATTAAATGGTTCTTTAATAGTTTTTCGTTATGTTGTAGCTAGAAGGACATATTTAATTATTTTTTTAAATCACGATAACTGTCATGGTACGGTCTGAAAAAGGGGAGAGGGTAAATATATATGTTTTATAATATGCAATATTTGGCATTTAGCTACATAATTATATAACACAATGATAATTGCTTATTAGGCTTACAATTACTTTCACACATTTCATAATGACACAAAATTTAGTTTTTTTTTGTTATCAATAACATTTCAGTGCCATAAAAAATATTTTTAAATAATAAATAACGAAAATAAAAAATATTTAATAATAACAGCAACAAAATATCAGCGGTGGTAATCAGGTACAAAAAAAAAACAAAAAATTTGGCTAATCTAGCTTTGGCTCAGCTGGCTGATGTTACTCTCAGTATGGCGACATCAATAACACTAATTACTTCAGTTTATTTCAACCCGGTGAATAAAGAAACAATTAGTTTTGATGCCATCGGCTTACGGAATTACCAATCAGACTACGAATAACGGGCAGTATGATAAATCAAGATGACAGATATAAAAAAATATAACCGTCAATTACGCAATTCTACTATCCATAAGCAAAATTAATTGTTTCTTAAACATAGTAACCGGGCTATAAACTACAAATACATTTAATTTCGAATTTTTAGAAAATACGTTCGGTAACCTAAACTATCTGTATAATTGAGCCATCTCGATTACAATTTATCATCGAATACAAATTTTGATCACAATAAAGATATTTTATAAATGATGATTTCTATTTCAATGGGTTGATAACTACACTTTTATAGCCGACTATTACATATCACACACACCTGATACTAATATAGATATTAATCGTCTTCGCCGTTAATTTTCTGTTTATAACTTTTATGATTTAAGTCATAATTACTGTGACTTGGGGGAAATTTTTCACCACAAATTTGAACATTGTAATATTTTATTAAACATAACTTAATTCAAGTTTCTTATAACATTTCTGCGCGTGAAATATTTACACTGTTTAATTATTTGAAATGGTAAATTATTTTATTTCTCACAAGTTGTATTCGATCAATTACGAATTTACTTAGACTTTACTTTTAAATTTTATTTATTTTGATGTTTAATATATATAATCGCAATAATCACACCATTGAGATCGACGCTTGATCTTCAGAAACAAAATTTTAAAGCAATTTTTTTTATAAGATTGCGATTGATTACGTACAATAATAAATAATTTCTCATAGATATGTTGCACTTATGATCGAAAAGGCTGACCACCTCATTTAATGCCAGTGTTGCGATTCCGGATCAGAGTGTACTTAGTCCGAGTTTTTTTTACTTATTTGATAGCGTTGACGCTTAATTATCATCACTGGACAATTTGTATGGAATGAAAACAGCGCATGTTTTCATTCCATACAAATTGCAGTTAAAACAAGGCTATTGAATAATTTAAAATAAAATCATACTGACGGGCACACTGAATTCATTTACGAGACATAATTCATAATTGTTTCTATAAAAAAAAAATTGTAAGTTTTAAAACCGCATATATTTGACGTTTAAAATTATAGAAACGACATTTACGGCTCGTTACTCTTAAAATGATTGAAATGAAATATGAAAAAATGTAACTTAGTGTTAAAAGAGCATAATAGGCTACAGAATTATAATTTAGTTTATTTAATTTATACGAGTCAGTTATTGTGGTAACCACTGTGACGTGGAGTATTTACAAGTGTCTAACAGAAGCTATACGTTGACATGGACGGGAAAATTAAAATATCCTCTCTTAAATTATCTTTTATAAGATTAATTTTAATTTTTTATGTAACTTTAAAATATATATAACTTATTCGAATTTACAATTTCGTTCGTTTTTTTTAAGATTTTTTTTAATATAAAGAAAATCAAAATAACATTAGTAATAACATTAGTCCGTAAAAATATTTTAATTTTCTCTTTCAAATAAGCGTAAACAAGCTTTATGAAGAATGAATACATTAAAGGACAATAAAGCAATGACTCGAAAAATCTAAATTATATAAAGATTTTTTTTGTCTTTTAGATCTTTTAGATGTTATTTCAATTATACTGATAATACGAAAAATTAAAAATATATAAATATTAAATCTTGCCATGCATTCTTGATAATTAAAAGAAAAATATTATTAGATTACTAGTAAGTTTAAATGGACGGATGATTGATGTTAAAAATTGATTTAACATAATATAACAAAATTATCAAATGTCTATAACGTAATAAAATGCTGCACCTTTTCATTTTTTTAAAAACAGAATTATAATATCAAGATATTTTTTTATAAAATACCAGAAAAAACTTTTTTGAAATCGATCCTCACTCGATCACTCCTATTAAGTCATTTTTTCAGTTACACGTATTATTTCAATTTTACGCAAAATGCTTATAAGGATTCACTTCAGTTTTATTAGTTAAATGCCCAGCTATATACGACAAGGTTAAATGACGGTCGGGAGGCCATATTATATTGAGGTACGCTCATTTCGTGTAGCTCCTAATAATCACCACACCACACATCATCACAATAAAAAGCAGACATATGCGCATAATATTATAAGTGGGAGTATGAATGGTACTTGAATCAAACGACAAAAACACAAAGAAATTCACTACCTACGCTCACCGGCTACACCGTCCGAAATTTATTTTCTTCTATTTACCTTAATTAATAGAAATATGTACTAATACAGGTCGCATACAATGTCAATGCCCAATTTCATTTCAATCATATTATCTATGGTTGAGTCGTGATGACGTAACAAACAGGAAGAGTTATTTTTTTTAAATATTACATATATAACGTCACACACTGGTATTATATTCCGTGGCACTAATACATAATATAATATAATAATAACATTAAACAAAATGGTCAACCTTTCTTTACAACGAAACAACTAAGTAGGTATTCGGTCCCTGAGATACGACAGAATGGAAGCCGTACCTTTGGCGAGTATCGCGTGTCGAGGCTGACGGAAACAATTGCCCATCAACTCCAACGATCTGAAAATAAATTTAAATATTATTAAGTAAAAAATATTCGTATCGATTCACTTGTACGTAGTTGCATCAAATAGTACTTGAGTAATGTGGTGATAGAGTAGACTGGAGCCATCTAACACTCAACCCGTGGATGAAGTTAGGGTGGAAGGGAGATTATTGTAAAGAGCACGGCACGGCACGGTACTGGGTTTCAAGCTGTGGTCTTCGAATAGCGAAGAAAATTTAATATAAAGGTAAAAACGTTATATATTAGAAAATTTAATAATAATATAAAATGTTAATTTTGGTTTTATGGGCTACATTATTGAATGATAATAATACAATTCTCTGATAGAACGCTTCGAAGCGTGTCTACCGTACGGACTCGATACGATACGAGATTTGTACTCCTAAATAATATAACAATTAACTTATATTTACAGCAATCCTCTTTTACTCATCGCGTCCTTGAATCGATTGAACTAAATCAAGAACCGCCAAGGCAACCTTGGGCTTCAGCGTCCCCCCGAGCGAGCCCTCACCGGAGGTGCGTGAAGGTGCCGAGCTCGGGCGGCACGGCGCGGATGTCGTTGTTGCGCAGGTCGAGCGCGGCCAGGCGCGCCAGGCGCGCCAGCGCGTCCGACGACACGTTGATCTCCTGGATGCGGTTGTCCGCCGCCAGGAGGATCTCCAGATTATCCAGCTCGTAGACGCATCTCGGGATTTTCGTGAACCTGGATCGAATTAACGAAGACGTTACGTTCACCTCTCGATTACTTACTCGGGTAAAACTTTACTAGAGTGTTTTAGATGTTTTATCAAAAACGATTGTGCCACTACTGTACGTTTCATTTATTGATATTTAGTGAAAGTAATTAATAAAATTTATATTGCTACGGTAGGTGCGCTTTTGATACGGTAATTAATTGGCATTAGGATACTTCCACAATAGCGCTACAGCGAATAAAACTCTTAGGATTGGAGTACAAAAACATCCTTGTTATCTATATAACAATAGTTGCCTGAAAGTAGCTTAAAAATAGTTAGAATAACTAAAAAACGTAATATTTTTGTATATATTATAAATATAAAAATTCAAAACTTATGCAAACGACTTTATATGTCGGAAATAAATAAATAATATATACTCACTTATTGTTCGATATGACTAGTTCCCTTAAATTCTTCAAGAGCCCTAATTCGATGGGCAAGTCGTTAAGACAGTTCTTCCCCAAATCCAGGTATTGCAAATGTTTACAAACGCTTATTTCGCTTGGAATGCTCTCGATGCTGTTTGATGTTAGTAATAGCTGAGTCAACGTTTCCCGTACATGGTGGATCCTGAAAGTATCAAATCAAAGTCAAGAATTTTATTAAACACAAGAATATGAAATTGTGTACATTATATAACATATTTATATCATATATAGTTTTTTTTAGAAACGCGCTACATCTTCTGGTACAAGTTTTATGAGCATTACATAACTTTCAGTGAGCAGACAGCTACGTTATCTAAACAAATTAATAATATCTTATCTAAATTTATGTATCTGCCGGTGATTTCAAACTGCCTTTTAAAAAAAGTTAATATTCGCAAGTTACCACAGATATACCGTAACCGTAACCGTAACAGCCTGTAAATATCCCACTGCTGGGCTAAGGGCCTCCTCTCCTCTTTTTGCGGAGAAGGTTTGGAGCTTATTCCACCACGCTGCTCCAATGCGGGTTGGTGGAATACACATGTGGCAGAATTTCAGTGAAATGACACATGCAGGTTTCCTCACGATGTTTTCCTTCACAGTAAACACGAGATGAATTATAATCACAAATTAAGCACATGAAAATATATACAAACGTATATAATTAGATTATTATACGAATTACTGCAAAGTATTGTTTAATCATTATTTCATTAACACCGTTTCAATCAAACATTTATGTCCACTTAAAATACATACATACATATTTTAGGATACGTATTATTATTTTATATTCAAGTTTTTTTCAAAATTTCCCTGGATAGGATGTAAAGCATTGTTTTGCTTTCTTTAATATTGTTATGTAGTCAAATTGACTTTCTAAAACTAAAACAAAAACAATTACGGAAGTTTATACGCTATTTAACTTCACGCTACAACGCATAGAAGCGAAGCAGTAAGCGTAAACGACAAATAATATGTCTAACTTTATAAAACGGACTTATCTAATACAAATTCAAAGCAGGTTAAACCGCAGGGCGAAGCTATTAAGTGAAGTATAAGCGAAGTGTATTTATAAACATAAATATATTACTCATATTATTACGAAAAAACTATTTTATTTTTAAGCTGAACTTACCCAAAGGGCACAGAGGTGAATTTATTTTTAGATATATCAACTATGTGAACTTCTGCATCAGCTGCAGCGATAAAAACGTCTTCCGGTATTGCTGTGAGCTCTTTTGAAGGCAACATTAATGCTTGACTTTTTTTCAAAGTATATCTATAGAAAAAGTTTTAAGTATATTATTATGGTAGAATACTAAGAAAGGATGAAATAAAAAATTAACAACAATAACTCAATAATTAACATTAAAATTTGGTAAAGTGATCCCTATTACCATGTTTATAAGATAGAAACTCACTTGTCGGGCCAGTTGGCTTCATTGACCCTGGTTTCCTTAACAACTTCGTCTGTCATTCGGTCACGTAGATATTTCATCATCCTATCAGTGCCCCCTTTGATAATATCCTGTCGCATACATGATAGCTTGTTACCCTCCATACTTATGCTCTGAAGCTGGGAGAGTAGACCTAAGTTTGTAGGTAACCTAAAAATTAGGACTACATCAAAAAAATTATATTTAAGAAAATATTTTCAAAATCTGCAATATTATTTATTAACTATCTTAACAACTAATAGACATCTGCATCATTTTAATGTATCAATTAAAAATAAAAAAATGTAAGTATAGATAATTAATACGTGTAAGTATATGGGTAACTAACACCTTTCCTCCCACACACGCAGGCAAAGCTGCAGGTAGAAACTAGGTAGAATCGTTGCTATTTCTATTTTAGTCCTAGATGGAATTGCCACTTACTTGTTTAAGTTATTATTTGAAAAATCAAATCTTTTAAGCTTTTTCAAAAGTGATATATTTTCCGGTAATACTTCCAACTTATTGTCTCTTATATTTAGCACATTTAAATGTTGCATTTGATCACAGAATTCTTCAGTAATTTCCTTAAATATACAACATAATTTTACAGATCAAATTTATATATGCATTTTCTTTTACAAAACATATATTTCAAAAATTACCTTTATAAAATTATTAGCTAAATAAATTTCTTTTAAAGCTGTACATCCATAAAAATCTGGAAGCTCATCAATATCATTATGGTTAGCATCGAATATTTCCATTTTCCTTAATTCACCCAGCGGAGGGAGTTTCTTCAAATTATTATTGCTTACATTCAACTTTTTCAAATCTTAAATATTTATAATAAAATTTAATACATCATGAATGCATTCAGAAGGAAATTATATAACACATGTTATTATCTGAAATCTACCTCTAAGATTAACTATATCAGGAGGCAGCTCTGACAGCTGGTTATGACATAAGTTGAGTTCCATCAAGCGTACCAAATATCCCATTCCAGGCGGTAATACTGTCAATTTGTTATGTGATAAGTCCTGCATATTATAAATTACATAATAATTATGACACATTAAACTAATAAATATTTTTAATGTAATTTTGTTATTGTCGCCTTATCTTAATCTTGCATTAAAATATTAATGATATGACAGGTACATGACATAAATTCTGTTAATATTTAAATATATACATTTATAGCATATCAGTAAATTATAAAGCATTTACTTACCAAAAATGTTAACATTACTAAATCACCAAAATCAGGCTCAATTTTCTGGAGCATATTATGAGAAATGCTTAGCCACCTTAGCTCACACAATTTATAGAACTCTGTCGGCAAAACTTCAAGTTTATTATGATCTAAGCTCAAGTTTGATAAGTTGCTTAGTTCACCGAATTCAGCTGGAAGTTCAATCAAAGCATTGTCATGAAGCTGCAATCAGAAATAAGGAATGGTAAATTTTCCTTACATCCATATCTCATCTATATGGGTTGATAGCATAACTAACTGAGCCTAATATAATATATTTTTCATTAGATTATGAATTCTATTTTTTTAAATTAATTTTTAAATATTACTGAAAAGATATTGTATACCAACCCTTTGTTTATTACTTGTGCTTATGATACAAAAATATACAAATGCTTTTTACCTTCAATGTAATAAGTTCCTGCAGCAATTTTATATCTGGAGATAATTTTTTAATAACATTAGAGCTGAGATCAAGCATCTTCAAGGGCTCTGCATTCCACCAATTGTTTTGATCACTACGTGTGAAGTCTACCTCTTTGGTTTCATCCAACACCAATTCGTTAATTTTCCAGACATTTTCTGGTACTAAAAAATATTAAGAATATTAAATGAACGTTATACGGCCATTATACATCAGTCATAATTGAACCAAGTAATTATATTAATTAAACACACCTGTCCCTAGTCCTCTATTACAGAGACTCAACTGTCCTGTACGTTTGGCCGATTTAATCAAACCAAGAGATAATTCACTTTCGTCTGCTTTTTTATCTTGAAGGTGAAAAACAGATTTTTTACAACTTTGTACTCTTGATTTAGTCGGTGTTGTATGTCGACGAGACATTTTAACATATACACAATGTATCGAAATTTTAAATTAAGTTAAATTATATTATAATTGCAATAAATACGAACTACGAAAGCCACATTGAGGTTTTGGTATAAATTAATTACAAATACAAACTTAAACTAAGTATATATAAAGATATGTTACGATTATGTTATGTCATAAGTCAAATTTGAGTCAAATGTCAAATCACAAATGTCAATATACTTGTAGAGTTGGGCTATAACTGAAAATTGAAATCATAAATTCATCGATACATTCGATTTTTCAAAAATACTAAAATGAGGTAATTTTGTAGGTAGTAATAATAAAATCTGAGTACCCTTTTAAAACAAGAAGCTAACTTTTTCATTGTATTTTATTATTTCAATTTATAATTTACCTTCTAAGGGTTTTCTTTTGAAACTATAAATTCAAGGAATATGATATGAGAAAGATTAATTACGAAAATTAACAACATAGCATTAAATTTATATCGTTTAAAGCATAAGTTTTTCTTTATTTAAATAGCTAGTATTTTATCGCGTTTTTCAAAGATATTAAGTAAGAAGAGACGTAGTAAACTATATTTTTTAGATGTTACGTGACAGCAATACTTTGTAAACTTTCGACTGCTTCGTTTGTCTCGTGACTAATGTCCTGTATTCAAACCCCAGGTCAGGTCATTAAAAAATTTATTGGGTTTTCCCGTCGCGAAATTCTAAATAGCACCCTGGAGTCTGGTAGTTGGTTGTGCTGACACTGGAGGGCTTCGAAAAGCCACTGGCCCAACAATTGAACCGTTCGATCTATAAGAGTCAGGGAATAGAGAGTGCAATATTATAATTATGGTCCGCTAAGTTCGTTAATTCAAAAGTCCAAATCAAAACAAGACAGGGAGAAAGATAAATATTTCTAAAGCCTTATTGTTGTGTTATAATGACTGCAATATAAATTATAAACTACAAATATTAGGACCAGAATTTAGAGGAAAGCAGGCACATATTTCATACCTTTAAAGTAATTTACATTTTTATATTCTTGAGTCTTCTTGTCCATTTTATTGTTTAAGACTTTCGAAAAACATTTATCTGTGTAGAATATACGAAAAATTAAAACAACTTTACTATTTATTACATGTACAGCTTTTAAATTGTTTAATTTTTACTATTGGTTATAAAGTTAAATTGACATCCATTTTTAGGACTTGTCAATTAAATCAACGTCAAATTTACAAAAAAAGAGATTGTTCCATTGCGAATCAAACAATATAAAATAAGTACTTATGAAAGTTTAATCTATGCCATATCCATATCGTCCTATATAAGCATTGATAATGCTGCGTGATCCAATAATGCATGATCCCAGCGGTTGATAGCCACAGCCGTCTGTTTGTTAAAGAATATATGTTTTTATAATAAATAAACGCATGAAAAAATTCACAAGGTGGTGCTTTATGCATATATGTATAATGACTATAGATAAGTGCATTGCATTGGTTGTTTTTTTAACCTTACTGTTTTATTATCGGAGTAAGTTTCTTTAAACTATTCTAAT
The DNA here is from genome assembly GCA_905147175.2 of Nymphalis urticae. Taxonomy (NCBI): domain Eukaryota; kingdom Metazoa; phylum Arthropoda; class Insecta; order Lepidoptera; family Nymphalidae; genus Nymphalis; species Nymphalis urticae. The sequence continues at coordinate 5,472,470 of LR989991.1, forward strand.
CAGAGTAGAAATAAAGGTAAAAAAACTGTAGATTTACAAATTGCATGCAATTTTCTACTTTTTCTGCCGTATTACGCAATTATTAACATTTCTTGATTATTTTACCTTCATTTATAATACAACACTATTCCACTTAATAAGTTATAACTACATTAATTTAATTTTCGAATTTCCTTTTATTTTTATTTTTTCGCGAATCCATTGTGAGAATACATTATTCAAGATCTTGATATCGCGTCAATTGATATCAGTGTCAAAGTTGTTTATTTGGGTTTACTCCTCTCGTTGTTGGAATAGGCTATAGTATCGTCATTTATTCATACTCTATATATGTATGTACATACTTATCATTGTCACAGCATCCGGATATCCGGCATCCTCTGCTGTGCTTTCTAGTAGGTATAGGCATAAAATTAATCCAAAAATTGGCCGAATCTTTCGCCCGCACCGAAATTCAGTCTTCAGCTAACTCGTGGTCGTTCGCCGCCGTCCATCGTTGATCGATGTAATTTATCTCTAAATTCAATGAAATTTAATATTGTTATTTGAAAAGTTTAATTCCAAATTATTCTATACTTTAACATGTATATATATATATTCCGGTATATATATATTCCGGAAAAAAATATATATTTTTGTATGCTTTAATTTTTATTTATTTAACACCATTTAACTGTTTGTCAGTCAATAAATGTGTAAAAAATACACTAAATTTCGGTATACAATAGTTTTTTTTTAGTATGCTTAAGTAAGTTTCGGTTTCGGCAAAAACAGTGAGCAAGACCGAAAGGTTCGATTGAAAAACCGGTTTCGATCGGACACTAGCTAGCTAAAAATAATGTAATATATCGAATATTTCGAATATTACATTATTTTACTATACCAATAATGCGCTCAACTTACGCGCAATATCTTTAATAAAATAACATACAATAATGTCCTCCAGACTTGTAAAACATGAAAACTTTCTTCATTTGTCCCATTTATTTGAAACAAAATTACATATTAAGCAGAACAATTATCAAAAACAGATTATAAAAATTATAACAATTTCATACAATACCTTAAATTTCTAAAAAAATCCTTTTTATTATAAATAAACAATGGTAAATTTGAGCCTTTAAAACACTTTATTAAATGCATCCGTCTAGTCTAGAAGCCTTCTTTAAAATAATGCGTTAGTCCTTTATGAAAGTTTGCTTAAAGCTTACAAAAGCTGTTGTTCTTTGTTCCTACTTATTCTTTAATTTTTTATAGTAGTAACTATATCTTTATAAGCACGATAAAGATATTGGCAATATTTAGAATAATGTTGTTACTTCAATAAGTAATATTAAAAACGAAAATCAACCATGACCTTATTTATTTTTATGCGTAAATAGTAAACACACCGAAACTTAAAAAAAATTAAGTTTGTTTTTAATACATTTTTATTTTTCGCAATGATTTGAATTATTTTTTTCGTGGTAGGTTTTCTTATTGCCGGTTTTATACAGTACTCTAGTTACCATACGGCTAGGCGGCACGGTGCATCAGGGCCCCCTGAAATGAGCCCTCCCTACAACAACATATTAAAATAACTATTTTAAGACTTATTTATTTAACTAGATTATTTTTCATATCAGCAAAACTATTTTTTATACTCTTTTAACTATCATCATGAAGAAATAAATAAAGTAGTTAGTTATATATATTTTTTATTTCTTTTAATACGTTTTTGCGTCCTGACGCGTAATGAAACAGTTTGCTTTACAAAAAGTCATATATTATATTACGTATACAAAAATTAACATGAAAGTGCCACATCGGGCTCCTTCATGTGGCCCGATTTTTTCTCAATGCAACGTCGCACCGGAGCTCTTATCCGCCTAGCTATGCCACTTGTTTTATATTTTATATTTATCTTCGTTTTGTTCTCCTATTTTCATTACCATTATTTTAGAGATTAAATGTATATATAATACAATAGAAAATACACCAAGGAGACACAAAACTATATCTATACTAATATTATAAAGACGTAAAGTTTGTGAGGTTGTAGGGGGTAATCTCTGGATCTACTGAATCGATTTTGAAAATTCTTTTACCAATAGCAAGCTACATTATTTGCGAGTGTCATAGGCTATATATTAACACAATTTATTTTTATTGACTTTTGCCAGGAAATAAATCATAGCACTCAGTACTAACCGAACCACAAATGATTGTGTCTTTGTTAGGAAATTATGAAATTTCCTAACGAAGTAGGCACGGGCCAGCTAGTATAGGCTATATAGGTATGTCTAGAATATGATAGGCCACTGTGCGATCGGTTTTGTTGCTTAACTCACCTTTTCTTATAATATGTTATACATTTATATTTTGATTCAAGTTACTGTGTTATATATAACAGTGGGTACATTTAAATTTGGCTGCACGTATATAGCTATGTGAAGACAATGTTGATATTTCTTGTGAAAAAAAAAACATTAAATTTACGAATTCATGTTACTATCGAAACTGCAAGCTTTAACTATTAATCTCTGGTGGTAGAGCTTTGTGCAAGCTTGTCTGGGTAAGTACCACCCACTCATAAGATATTCTACCGCAAAACAGCAGTACTAGGTATTGTTGTGTTCCGGTTTGAAGGATGAGTGAGCCAGTATAATTACAGGCACAAGGGACATAAAATCTTAGGTCCCAAGGTTGGTGACGCATTGGCGATATAAGCGATGGTTAACATTTCTTACAGTGCCAATGTCTAAGAGCGTTTGGTGACCACTTACCATCAGGTGGCCCATATGCTCGTCCACCTTCCTATTCTGTGGTGGAGGATGGTCTGTGAAGGAAATCTACTGTGAACGAAATCGTATCAGAGGGAGTCAATATAGGGTAATAAGTATTCCGTAGAAATGTTTTTGTTTTGACACGTCGAATGGAATTTTCGGTCAAATTTAATCATGGTGCACTACTAAAATCAATTGTATTCTTAGTGCGCCTTTGCATTACGCGCGCCATATATTTTAGATTGAGATGTCAAAAACCTTCAACCAAATGCCAATAATAACTGTACAAAGTTTTAATTTGGGCCCGATTTGGGCGAACAATACGTCGACAGAGAGAATACGAACAAAAGCCAACAACAATTTTTATATACCTGTAATATATTATATTTTATATAGTTTTAATATATAAGATTAAAGAAAAATTATAGATAAGAAAAATTGACAAACTTTTATAATACACACTTATTTTTATTACGTGCTCGCATTTATATAAATATTAAATGCGTAAATCTTAATGAATGTGTCATAATTAGGTGAATAAATTCAAATATATTCTGAAATATTTCTTATTTCTCGGCTAAATCCATTAAAAGTTATGATCTGAACAATGCTATGATGTGAACTGACACGAATTAATGTATTGACGTCTTCTCAGACTCTTTATAAAAACATACCTTCGAACAGTTTATTCAAATAGAAAGAAGAGAGCTTAGAGAAAGTACATATTCGGGAAGTTGAAGGGGTCAAACTTGTGTTACTTTTAAATCATAATGTTGCGTGTTAAAATTTATTACAATATACTTTTAATAACAATGGTGTTTTCACTTTGGGTTGTAAGCTGTAAAAGTGCTTCACCAAATTCTCGATGTAAGCTGAAGCGATATACACATAACGCTGTACAATCAGATTTTAACGGATTACGTTGCTGGGATGAAGTCGATATTATGTCGTGTTGGGGATACTGCTTGTCATACGAGGTAAAGGAAATATATTTTTTACAATATTAAACTCCCTTTACCATAAAATTAAAAACTTTCAAGTACCTTAATCTAATTTACAAATGAATATATATAATGTAATGTTTTAGACGGCAGATTGGCAATTCCCCTACAAAGTATCCTTTCATCCGGTTTGTGTGCACGGAGAAAGGAAGCACGCTTCAATCAAGTTACGTTACTGCGACCCTGGCGTAGAACCCGGTACAGAAATATATCACTACGTAGAAGCAGCCAACTGCAAGTGCCAGGTTAAAAATGTTCTAAATATTATCATTATACACATGTCACAAAGTTTCATCCAGCGCATGTTAAAAAAACGGTACGGTAAACGGCATGGTAAACGGGCCAATGGGCCTCCTGATGGTAAGTGGTCACCACCGCTCTTAGGCATTTTCGCTTGATTAATATTCCTCCTCACATCGCCAATTTGCCACCAACCTTGGGAACTAAATAGTTACGTCCTTTTTGCATGTATTTACACTGGCTCCCTCATCATTCAAAACGAAAAATACTAAATATACTACTTAACAGTAGAATATCTGATAATCACAAAACAAATAATATTCTATCTATACATACACATATAATAAAAATGTAACTGATCGCTTTCTTTACATGGAATATATTTGAGTAAAACTATTATCGGGGGTCTTTATCAACACAATAGAACCCAAAACAATGATTGTTAGATTTTTTGTCTGTGTGCGGTTATCGCTAATGTAATATGGCTAGCTTCACTTAAACTTTTTACTTTAGTGTTTGTTTTATTTCAATCGTGGTGCAATCGCACTGGTGGTAGAGCTTTGTGCAAGCTCGTCTGGGTAGGTACCACCCACTCATCAGATATTCTACCGCAAAACAGCAGTGCTTGGTATTGTTGTGTTCCGATTTGAAGGGTGAGTGAGCCAGTGTAATTAAAGGCACAAGGGACATAAAATCTTAGGTCCCAAGGTTGGTGGCGCATTGGCGATGTAAGCGATGGTTAACATTTCTTACAGTATTAATGTCCAAGGGCGTTTGGTGACCACTTATCATCAGGTGGCCCATATGCTCGTCCGCCTTCCTGTTCTATAAAAAAAAATCGGTTCATAAATAATAAAGTTATGTCAATTTAAAGAATCACGTCGAATATTATTATTCGATAAAAATGCGTTAAAATGACTGTTCAGTTAAATTGCCTCAAACTTTAGCTACCATTAAATAATAGTCTGTAAAATGATGATGATTGAAAATTATAAGAACAAACGAAGTTAAAAAAAAATTCTAAAGTTTCAGATTTCGAAATACCATTGTAAGTTGAGCTCAGATTTTTATGATCAATCATATTAAATAGGGTTCAGCTTATGCTGGTATTCGTCGGTTAACGTGCCCACGCGTAGGTATATGTATATTATCTTTTAAGGTTGACCCACTGTAACCTTTTGTATGGTAATCAAAATTCTTTTAAAAAATGCAATATTTGCAAAGTGGTTTTTATATACATGGTAACAGTAGTTCTTATGAAATATATCGAGATAAGAACATAGACAGTTTTTAGTACTTTTAATAGATTTGACGTATTTCAACAGGTAGTTGAAAATACATAAGTATTTGTTTTCGGTTTGTAAATAACTTTATAAGTTAAAGTTTAAAGGCAAAGTGGGTATCTGTTTTCGTTGCCGCAATTTTTTTTCATGGTTTTATTAAATTTATACTTAGTTTGTTGATAACACGAACATATTAAAAAAAACGTTTTAGTTTTAAAAGAACACAATTTTCCTGTTATCGTTTGCAGTCTCAATAAATAAAGCAAAGAGAAAGACATTCAAGTATTTCGGAATAAATTTAAGGTAACGATGTTTTTCTCATTGGCAATTATTGTATGTCTAGTCTAGATTCGGGTACGGCTAGAACCAATAAATACTAATATCCCACAAAAATAAAACTAAAAATGTTTTATACATTGAAATATAATAAGTCTGCTCTTAGTGATTTATTTAAGTTATACACAGGTGAAACCGCGAGCACCGCTAGTATTTAATATATTGCTGTTGATTACAAGTAAATAAATAAAATAAAATAAATATTCATGATATTATATTAATTGTGTTTTAGGTGTGTTCTTCTGAAGATACGAGCTGCGAATGGCTGCCACCAGATTATTCTCTTCTCAACGAAAATTCAATCTCGGATCAAATGGAGGATAAGAAATAAGAAATAAATTGAATAAAGACGTAGACAAATAAACGTGTCATAGACATAGCTGTGTATTGCAAGTTACATTTTTGTTTACTGGAATAAAATTTAAAGTATAATTTGTGTTTCTATGAATTCTATACCATATTCATATATTTAGGAAAACGTCCATCCTGACTTCAAACGGGTAAAATTTTAGTTAGTTTTTATGTAAAGATTTTTTCAAGTTCATATATATCTACGTGAAAGACGCCTAATCTATACTTAATTACTAAGTACATGTATCTATTAGCATTTTTGTAATACATTAATAGTAAAAATTATTATTTTAACCATAAATGCAAAATACACATACTACATTTTATGCATTTACAAAATCTCATGCAAACAACACAGATTGTTGACCGTTAAGAAGTTCGCTCGTGGGGACCACTTGAGTGTAGTAGTCAAGATGACATTTAGAACGGGCTTTGACAGTTAAATATTTATACAAAATTATGTGTCCATACTGTTAACAGTTAAAGAGTTCCTTCGTCTGGAGACAATCCAGTCAATACAGGTGTAGAAAAAGGTCATTCTTAAATGCATTGTCATCAGAAGTGAACTAACATGTAAAAGTTTAGATCCATAGATAAATTGATTAAAAGATTTGACCCCACTCCGTTATATATCCGTTTTACTGATCTGCTTATAAACAAAAAAAAACTTTTAAAACAAAAAACCTCGTATTGCAGTTACAACATTAAATAAATTAAAAAAAAAAAACAACTATGGAATTGTGATATTGATTTAAAAATGTACTATGATATACAATTGCATCAATTTAAAATATATATTACAACATATGATATATAATATATATACACCATAATACATATTATGGTGTATATATATTAATGTGATATATATTAGGTCCTTACATATGAAATTAGCGTTTTGTCGTACTGATCACTTTGATCTGAAATATCTCCTCTTTGGTTAAGAATTCCAAATTCAAATTTATAAATTCATTTAGCTGGTACATTTGAGTTTTGAAAACAGTCATTCATTTGTTTTTTCCTCATTATTTTTTTCTTTGGCATCGCATAATGGAAAACATGAAGTATCAGTTATATTTACGAGTACGAGTTCTACTGGCACCAGTGCTGCAGAAACACCTCGAAGGATTAATGATGTGTACGTCGCAAAAGAAAGCACGGTACGTTTTTGGTTTCAACGTTTTCCTTCTGGAAATTTCGATCTTCAGAACCAACCCTGTGGACGGCCGGAGGCCAAAGTAGAAAATGAAGAATTAAAGGCTATTGTGGAAGTAAATTGGGAAAGTAAAAAAACTTGAATGATGGGTACCTCATGAATTGAGTGAATGGAACTTGCAAACACGCGTCGTCTGCTGTGTTACTTTGCTCAACCGACACAATAATGAAGGGATTTTAAATCGAATTATTACTAGTGATGAAAAGTGGATACTGTAATCGGTATAGTGGTAAGTGGATACGATAATCGGAAGCGCTCGTCGCAATAGCTGAACCCTGGAGACCCAGCCAAATTCTGCCCTAAGCGAAAATTGACTCAGAAAAAGTTACTTGTGAGTGTTTGGTGGACTAGCGCCGGTGTGGTTCACAGCTTTCTAAAATCTGGCCAAATGATTACGGCAGACATCTATTGTCAGTAACTGCAAACCATGAAGGAAGAATTAGCTGCTAAACAACCGAGATTGGTCAATCGCTCTAGGCCACTGCTGCTTTCCGACAACGCAAGACCACACACTGCACAACAAACAACCACTAAGTTAGATGAGCTACAATTGGAATGTCTGCGTCTGTCATCCACCGTACTCTCCGGGCCTTGCTCCAACAGATTACCGTTTTGCCGGAATTTGGACAACTTCTTACAAGGAAAAAAATTCAACTCCGATGCGGAAGTCCAAACCGCGTTCAAAGAGTTACTCAAGTAGGGAAACAAACTTGACAGTTGGTGCGTTTCTTTGTGTTTTTTGTTCAATTTTCGCTTATTTTTATGTTACAAAACGATTCTAATCCAGTGAAAAGGCCGAGAAACAATGCTTATATCATATCGAAGGTTATACAATGGTGCATTGTCGTATTATTTCATGTTAAAGCGATAGCTAGAAGAAAATTGCCGGCGTGTTTATTCACGCGTAAGTAGGTACGACTATTTTGTCCCTTAATTTAGTTTCTTAGTGATGTTTATTTATGCCATAGCATGATGGAACCTTATATTGCATTAAAATCCTGAAGATAATAGGATTTTCCAGTTTTTATCATTCATAACCTATAATTATTTATCACGTTAGTTTTTTTTTTACCGTAAATAGGCAAGCGCTTGACCGTTGACTTACTTGCCTGATCTTAAGCATAGTCACGGTCTAGGATGGAGCGCGCCTGCCCAGAAGGAACCCTGGTTTACCCTGGATTTGAACACACCTACATTGTAATTATCTGGAAATATGGACTCAGGCAAAGCATTCCACAGTTTCGCAGTGCGAATAATAAATGTGGATTCAAAGCGCTTCGTACGTAGGCGGGGAAATTCCACTGTGTACCTATGGCGCTTTGGTCGCGTTTGCCTGGCCGTCCGATAGTAGAAAGGGGCGGAAGGAATTAGATCATGTAATTCCTGCGCACATTCTCCGAAATGTATCCGATAGAAGACAGAAAGCGATGCAACCACACGTCGATGTTCGAGACTTTGGAGTCTTGACTTGACGAATATGTCGTCTCCTATCAGCCTCCTAGCACGTTTCTCAATCAACTCTAGAGCCCGAAGGTGGTGCTTAGCAGAGCCGTCCCAAAGGTGAGAGCAGTACTCGCACAGTTCCTCAGGACAATTGCTGGAATGCCAGCGTCAGCTAAAAAAATGTCACGATTTTCGATTAAAAATATCGACTCGTTGACAATATAAACAAATAAATACGGAGTCCAATAATAACCCAAAATGCTTCGTTATATGTAAATATGTTATTTTAATTTATTCGTTCTCCTAATAATAACATTATCATCATAATTTCCTAACAACAACATTATTTAACATTCTTCATGAATTTATTATATTATTAGATTCCGAGTCAAGAGGTTAACATAGAAATATATGTGGCAACCATTCTTTATTAACAATTTAATTGAGTGTTTTAGATTTCAACATCTGAGGAGAATGCTAATTCAGTACAATATAAAGATGCTGAAGTACTATTGATAACGGAAACAAAAACAAACAAAGCAACGGTTTTTGGGTGTAGTTGGAAAACAAAAAAATATTTTAATTAAAAAAAATATAATAAATATTAAAAAACAAAATTTAATAACCTTATTTTGTTTAATTAAATCCTGAATATTATTTATTTCCCAAAACAGGGAATGCAGTTACTATGGCTACATTATACGCACACATTGACAAATTGCCTTACTGTGCTTATAATATAAGTAATTCGTCGAAAATCTATCGTATACATTTTATTTTATTGCAGTTACGTCCCAAATGTCGTGTATCAAAAATAAATACTTTAATAGTCGAAGATTTAATCAAATGGCATAACTTTTAAAGTTTAATTTGCTTATGAATACTCTTTTCAATATATTTTTTTGACATCGATAGTCGATATCGTCTCGACTATTTCATAATATCAATATTACTATCGATATTATGGCTCGATCACAGAATATGAGAATACAATAATATATAAGCACTACGTTTGCTTCGATATTATCGGTCTTCGTACACTCTACCGGTATATATTTACGTTTGCAATTTGCATCCCTAATTGCAGCTCTTGGCTTTTGCCTTACCTTATAGATATTAGAGGTTATGTTTTTATTTTGTAAGTGTATGATGTTATAATATGATGTATGAAGTTAATAAATATTTTACAGAAATAACTGAAAAGTAAGTAAAATGTTAGAACCTTGGAATAATAAATCCATATTACAACCACCAATAAACACATCTACCTGTAAAAACTTTGGTAAGTAAAACATTAACTTTCCAATTTTTTTAATTTATTAAATTTTGTTAAATTGCTTTATGCGGTTATTAATTTGCTCTTTTTGTTTTAGAAATTAATAACCTTAACAATATTTGTAATACCATAATCCATGTACTATCAAAGCAATCTCCACTACATAAAGAAAGCGCTATATTTTCAAGATTTTTATACAAATTCGACAAGAAATTTAGAAATGACATTGGATATAGGTATTTTAAAAAAGTAAATGTGGCGTTACGTTCGTTTTTGAGATTGCCTATAATTAAAGATATTCAGAACTTCATGTATGTTTTGCCTGGCAAGAATGACAGTACATTAGCCCCTACTAAACAAATGTTGGAATATGTTTTGATACGACTGATGACATTTTCCAAACTTATGTACCGAGTAACACTTTGTTCCAAGCAAGCAGCTGTCTTCTATTTGAATAGAATAAAACGGGGCGAAAGTCATTGGATGTGCTTAATGCCTTTTGCCTTATTGAGCAGAGTTTGGTCAATGGCATTTGTATTGTTACAACACTCTTGTAATTGGTACAACCAATTGTATCCTATTTTAAGCAAAATGGAGTATAAAGGCTTACAGTTTTTACCAGAAAAGTATTCATTGCCATCTAACTTAGAAGATTGGATTGACATGAAACATTTGAATAATGCGGGAAGATTTCAATGGTCTCAAAAATTTATTACTAATTTTGATTCAATTGTGGATGAAGATGATGAAGAAGGGTTATATGACAATATTCTAAAGTTTGTAGACAATATTAATAAAAGGACTAAAGACATAGAGCCAGATACACAACTGTTGCTGCCTAAAAATGACCTATGTACTAACTTTGTTCCAATGCAAGACAATAATGATCAAGGCGAAGCAATATCCAGAGAGAGTTTTAAAAATTTCACGGCCAATTTACCACCAATTTTAAAAAACCCAACTGTTAATAAAGTAAGACAAGATCATTGCATAAAAAATGTGTCTGATCAAGACTCTTTAAATGAGTTTATTCAAAATGAGGAAACATATAGAAACACATCAGATGAAGAAAAATCTCTAACTAGTCACCTCACTTTTATGCAGTGGCAAGCTTTAAAAAACAGTTTGCTTAAACTTGATAGTTCCCTTATGAATAAGAAAAAAATGGAAATGAAGGTCCAAAAGATATGGAAAGAAAAATGTTTGGAATACATGTAAATAAAAATATTTTATTGAAAAAAGTGTATTATTACTATCTATAATTAATTACAAAACCTAATAATACAAAAGCACCATAAAATATGTTAACCATAAACAAGATAAAGAGTACATTTTAAATAAGCTGACATTAACTTATAAATCAGGTACTTTATTAGTAATTTGCATATTATAAACATTGAAGTAAATTATTAAAACAAAAACTGCATGTTATTTTAGTTCCCCATAAAGTAATATTTTTTTAAATTAACTATCTAACAGTTCCCATTTTTATCTTTACAGATTACATAATTGTTTTGGCTTGCTTTCCAGGTATAATAAATACACAAACACAATTTGTGAAATAATAGTAAACTGATTCCATTACAATCAGTTATAGTAAAACTTTAACAAGAGAACATGATTCTCAAAACTTTCAAATTTACAAAATGATTAATAAAAATGAATGATATTGTAATGCACACATGTAGAGTATAATTATAACATACTATGATTTAAATCGAGCCATTTTTTCCAATTATACTAAAACAAATTAGTATTTATTCCAAATAATATAAAACGATAAGTGGATTGATCCCTTAAAATTTGTACTACAACCCTGATTTCTCATAAAATATTTGTGAGAGTGCAATAATATTATAATTTTTAAAAGAGGTTGATTGAGAGGTGTTACACATACACATAAGTGTTTTTACTTGCAAAATGATATCTTTTTTCTTTAATAATGAATAATATACTTGACATGTATATTATTATATGTTCCAATGCTTAGAAAAATCTTATAAATCGCTTAAGCTATTTTCTGCTATAATACGATTAAATGTAACACAAAAGATGCAAGAAAACATTGAGATAATTATTGACCCATTTTTAATTAAATGCTAAATACATATGAATTGTGTATCTCAATTTAAATTAAATGGAGAGTGAATTCTTTTTTAAAATCGTATGTGTATTTTTTAAATTATATGTAAAATTTGCATTATTTTGGCTTGCACAAATTCATTATACAATAACGGTACATTTTTTAAATAGTGACAGTGATCAAATTAAATTTTAATAATGATTATAATACATTCGTATATGTGAACACAACGCAATAAATCAGATTTATTATGAATTGAAATATGGTGTGTTACAATCTAACCCAATCGTTCATCGCTGTGCTCAACTTGCCCTTAACATGACAATTGACAACACACAAACTATTCACATTCATAAAGAAATCCAGTTTATGTATTTTCGTTTAATTTATATTAATATTGTTGCCTTTAAAATAACAATATTTACAGACATACCGCTAATATAGCGAAAATTCTGTGGTCAGTCAAAACAGATTGCATTTCAACATAAATCAGTGTGGATAATTTGGTTATATTGTATTCTGAATAATCAAATCCCCAGAAAACAAAAGATAAATTTCTTTATAGGTATATAATTTAGTCTTTATTAGTAAATTCTGAAAATGTAATTATGCAGTTTTTATTCATTTTCTATTGAGATCTGACATATGAGTATGGGTCGTAATAAACGTGGCTGACATAATGTTAATAATTGTCAAAAAAATACTATTATTGATATTTACTATTGGGGACTGGCCTTCTCAAAACGAACTTTTTCTATTTCTTTATCTTAAAAAGCCAGCTTCAGCTCCATCTTATATCTTAAAGAATAGGTAGGCGGCCGAGCATATGGGCCACCTGATGGTAAGAGGTCACCAACGCCCATACACATTGGCATTGTAAGAAATGTTAACCATTGCTTGCATCGCCAATACGCCACCAACCTTGGGAACTAAGATCTTATATCCCTTGTGCCTGTTATTACACTGGCTCACTCGCCCTTTAAACCGGAAAACAACAATACCAAGTACTGCTGTTTAGCAGTAGAATATCTGATGAGTAGGTGGTACCTACCCGGACGAGCTTGCACAAAGCCCTACCACCAATATAATATACTACAGAAAAAAAACAAGACGTAAACTTACGGTTGTGCTCAGATTTTAATTCTGAATCCTGATAAAAATCCTCATTTCAATTAATGAATTGTATTATAATAAGAACTTCACAATTGTTATTAATTCTTTATTTTCAAACATAGTAACTGTAACTTTCATATGTCAGATCTCATTGCTATATTTCGTAATTTAATCGTTATATTTTATCGATAAATAATAATTGCTTAAGATTTATTTTCGAGCACTAGATAACTTCTGGAGGCGAGATTTCAGTCCACCTTCTTTCTTAGGTTGAGTGTTTGCTCGCCTTTCACATTGAAGTTTTTTAGTTTCTTTTAGCCTAAAGAAAAAATAAAATTACAAATTAAATATTGCACGAATTTTAGGGTTAATGTTTTTAACATGCATAGTGCATACTATATGTATATTTCATATTGAAAGATAACACTTACTTTTCTTTAATAGCTATTTGTTCTTCTTTTTTATATATATCTTTAAAATCGCTACAAAATGTAGTCCACAGCGAAAAGAACTCTTTTGGTTCACAGTCGTCTAGTTTGCCACATCTTGGAGAATATTGATAAAATTTTACAGTTGCTAAAAATTTATTTCGACATTCGCACATATTCTCATTTTCAGTCTTCAGTTTTTCTTCAGCTGTGTTAAGGAATGTAGTCATTTTGTCTTTAAACACCTCAAGTCTTTTTGCATTTTCTCCACATCCATTTTCGTCATCATCTTTTTGCAATGCATACGCCTCTATCACTTTTTCCATTTTGTCTCTGCATTCTAAAATTAAGCAACATACAAAGATTAATTTAACTAAATCCAATAACTTTAAGGTATTTTTGTATAAGCTTATGATTTAAGGGTACGTTCTTGTTCATAGCAAATATAGTAAAAGAATAAAAAATTATACGATTGCAGTATAGAACCTCTTTTATGCTTACACACAATGCATAAAACACTGCGTTATAGACTCAATCGCTTTCTAGCTCCCAACACCCAGCTGCCCATAACTCGGCGGGCGTGCCAATTTAATGTTAAAGTATTTATTTGATCTATAACAACTCAGTTACAGCTTAATAAAAAATATTTACAACAAAATTATTAATTATTGAGCAAAAAAAATACAAATTCTTTATAGATTTGAATAGCCAGTTAATAAATACATGACCGCAACTTTACCGATGTTAATAAATGTCTTTATCATTTTATTAATAATTACAGGTAAATAATATTATTTAATAATCTGATTTTTATATGATCCATAAAAAAACACCTCTTTACGTCTAACAATTAGGACGCCAGTCGATTTTTGGAACAAAAAAAATATATTAAAATTTGATACGAGTTTTTCAGTATTACATTATAAATTAAAAACAACGACTAGGAGTACTCACCATCGAGATTCTTGCGCAGCGCGGCGAGGTTGTCGGCCACGTCGGCGAAGTCGAGCGCGGCGGCGCGGCGCACGTCGCCCGGCTCGGGCACGGGCAGCGCGCACGTGCTCGCCAGCGCGCCGCCGCACGCGCGCATGTACGTGCGCACGATGAAGTGCAGCAGCGTCACGTTCGACTGCTTCGACTGCGGACAATATCGAGGAAGGCAAAATCCATTAACAGAGAACGAGTAAATAATCAAAACTTATGTAAAATATCAGATGACGTCTTAACTTACCTTCACGTCTTTTAGTTTCGAAAGTATCTCCAGGCCAAATCCATCAGCTTGGCCTCTTTGACAATTTCCACCATTCATATAGTTACCGACGGCCAATATTATGGCAAATAACTGCTTCAGAGATTCACTAGTCATGAGGAACTTAAAACAGATACGCTTATTATAACATTTTATTTATGACAATATGAAATATTTCATTAAATTGGACAATTATTTACCTCACAGGTGTGTTTTAAATTATCTAATTTGTGCATTATTGTATTAACTGCATCATCAAACTCTGCCTGGAATGTAAAACACGATATCCTTTCAGCGAAATTGTGTATTCCAGATAATTCATACAAAAATGCTTCAGGTTTATCCAATGGTACATCCGGTTTATTTTTCATATGTTCTTTTATTAAGAACAATTCTTCTTCAGACGCTCGCTAAAACAGATCATTCAAAAAGTATTATATTTTATATAAAAATCTAGTTCAACATTTATAACAAAACTAACAGTTTCCTATAAACTTACCAATTCATATATTTGTTGTAGAGCTTCTAAGCTAACTACTGATGTGTCAAAGTTGTAAATAGCATTTTCTATTTCCGAGAATTCAATATGTAAGCTTTGAGCTAGTATACCGACGTTTTGAGATCTTTTGCTATCTAAAATTTTTATTGGCTGTATTTTCTTAGTTTTTACTTCAACTTTTTTCTTCACTGGCGCTTTGACAACTTGTCGAGAGAACAAATCTGTGAATTCATCGATATTGTCTAATTTTGCTTCTTCGATTTCTAGCCATAATGGTTTCACTCCTGTCGATTCTGCCTCACCTTGACACGTTGGCAGAATAGGAGCTGCCAAAATTCGTGTCCAATATAAAGGTTTCATGGGCGCTGCTGGTTTTATAGGTATTTTTCTAAGTGCTAAAATAATATTAAATTATACACTAAATATAAATTACAATTAATTTAACTGCACTTTACTAAAGCCTATTCCAATTGAAGGAGTAAAGATAGACAAATCTTTGACTTACGTGATCCATGCGATTTTGTGATAGCTAAGTTATTATTAACTACAAACAGTTCCTGAATAATATATATTTATTTATAATACAACACTACCGTTAACTACTCATATCCACTTTAATTTTACTTCCAAATTTCCGATAACAACTAAATAATACTAGCGTCAATTCAATACAAAAGTTGTTTATTTTTATTTTATTGTCTTGTGATTGGAATAGACTGTAGTTAATTTAAATTTGTACGATTTACTTACTTGCTCTTTGCATATTCCAACCTCCAGCTGGAGGAGCTGGAAATGGAAGAGGTCCCGCAGTAGTGTTTGATGGTGGGGGAGGAATACCAGGAGTCGGTGGACTAGTCGATAACAAGCCAGATAAAGGAGGTGGTGGCGGACCCATTCCAGGTAGTGGCGGCGGTGGCGGGCCCATACCAGGTAGAGGAGGCGGTGGGGGCCCCATCCCCGGTAAAGGGGGCGGTGGGGGAGCCATACCGGGTAGCGGAGGTGGTGGTGGGGGAGCCATACCGGGTAGTGGAGGTGGTGGTGGCGGAACCATACCTGATAGAGGCGGTGGTGGGGGACCCATACCAGGTAGAGGGGGCGGTGGGGGAGCCATACCAGGTAGAGGCGGTGGTGGGGGACCCAAACCAGGTAGCGGGGGCGGTGGCGGACCCATACCCGGTAGAGGGGGCGGTGGAGGAGCCACTCCCGGTAGCGGTGGTGGTGGCGGACCCATACCCGGTAGAGGGGGCGGTGGAGGAGCCACTCCCGGTAGCGGTGGTGGTGGCGGAATCTTAACAGGTAGAGGCGGTGGTGGAGGGCCTATACTAGTTAAAGGCAATGGTGATGGATCTATACTAGTAACTGGTTTAGGTAGTGAGCCCATACCGGGCTTTGGTGCTGATGCTGGCAGTGAGGCCATATCAGGTATTGGCTGTGTCTTTCCAAGTAATGAAAGAGGTGATGTTGTAGATTCGATACTATTTTTTGAAGTAGCTTGTACTAACATGCTAGGTAATGAATATACAGCTGTTTCTGCTGTTGATTTTGTTTCTCTTAAATATTTTAAGCTTGGGTCTAATTCAGAACTTTCACATACCAAATTATGGTTATCTACAGATGCTAGTTTTATAGATTCTAATGTTGTAGATTCCATTCCATTCAAGAAAGTTTTTACATTCTTATTTTTCTCTAAAACATCATCTGAAGTTTTTTCAATTGTTCCAGGCATAGGGGGTGGAGACGGTGACATTCCAGGAAGGGGTGGGGGTGGAGGGGGTACAGGTTGACATAAATTAATGTCTGATGGAGACACACTATGTGACAGAACAATACATGTTTCACTTGAAGTTATTTCTGATGTTGTTTCTATATCTTTTTCAGGTAACATTAAATGTGTTGTAAATTTATCCTTTGGTATCTGTACTGATGTTGAATGAGTTGTAACACTACGCTTATTGTCAATTTTAGATATACTCAAATTATTGATTTCATTGTCTTGTTCAAATAAGTTTGTAGGTATACTTTTGTTGGTGATAAATTCAGAAACTGAACTTAGAAGAGAAACTTCAGATAAGCTTTCACTTGCAACATTAACTTTAGGTATCTCTGAAGATTCCATGAGGTAGTTTAAATCTTCACTTAAATTTTCTTTTTTATTTTCACCATTTATTACATTGTCACTTTCTATATAACCAATTTCTTCATTCCTATGTAAATCAGTAGGATCTCGGCATTTATTCAATTTGCAATAATTCTCTATTTTTTCAGATCTTGAATCAATTTTTGCTCCTTTGTCTTCATTAATAATTAAATCACTTTTGTTACCTATTCTACTTAAACCTATGTTAGAATCCATATTTACACTTGCCCTTAAAAGATTATTATCTTTAGAGGTATTTATCACAGGTTTATTAGTAAGCCTATTATTTTCATTAGTATCAGTGGTTTGTACCTCTCTATTAACAAATTCTGTTTTGCCCCTACATGATAAGTTTTCTGGTATTGATATAAATGAATTTTGTAAATTTTTGTTCAGGACACCAATTTCTGTATTTAACTTGTAATTTTCTAATTCATATTCTAGTTGTTGTAGTTTTTTTTTAAGTTCAGAAATTACAAGTTTTGCTTCAACTATGTCACTGATGTCCTCATTATTCTGTTTATTATATTGATTTTCTACAAGACAAATATCGGAAAATTGGTTAAGACTCTTATGTTGATTTTCAGGAGGCCAAGAAGACATGTCTAGTCTCCCTGGAGTGACTGGTTGGGATACCGGCAACTCCATATGTGACCAGTAATACATTAAGTTAGGCTGTAATGCAAAATTAAACAGTTATTATACATAAATATTATTGAAATATCATTTATTTTATTTTTATAGATAGTAAGTTGTTTGCGAGGTATTATACAAAAGGCTTGTCCGATAAGTCATATTACTAATATTATAAATTTTAATATGAAAATTTTACAATATTAAATATAAAAATTGTTTAGTAGGTAATAATTGTCAAATTACTTTAGAATCATATTATGGTAAATCGATATATAAATAAAATGGCTTTAATTTTATAAACATTTATTTAAAAGTTACATTTTTTTATAAATTCAAAAATATTTTGTAATACTTTACCTTAAAAATGTTCTCTGTGGGTGCATCTTTATCAGATATTTGCCTCAGCACACCAGCGGCTAAAAGGTGAGTGCAGTATTGGATACCAAGTATTTTCAGATCTTGAGAACTTATCAGGTTTTTTAAATGACTATCTTCTGATACAGAAGAGAGAAACCAGTTGAGAAGCATCTGACCTGAAAATAAAAACATAAGTATACATTTATGAAATCACTCAGAATGAGTCTAGCAAGGTCGACAAGTAATAAATTGCAACAAAATATAATGGCTTTCTTTATAGTTGTATTTTAAAATACAATGCAAAGTGTTGGTTGTTGTCAGTAAACAAATAATTTGGAATAATACACAGTACATAATAATAAAACTTTCAAGAATGTAATATTTGGTAAAACTATATTCCATCTCTGTGCACACCACACTGAAACTATTGGACGTATTTCAATTAATTTTAGCATGTTTTAATTTTTTTTTAAGCTTTGTTCTACATCCAAAATAAAAGGGATTCTAGGTGATACATATTATACCTTCAGGAATAACGTATTATAAAGGAAACTACAAAAAACTTACGTTTTGAACACTCAAAGAATATTATATTTTAATTTAAAAGTTTGTACCCAAAAAAAATTGTAACTGGAAAAATATGATAAATACTGGTTCAAAATATTTATCATTTATTTAGTTTTGTAAATAATAAGCTATTTCTTATATATAGTTTCGTAAAAATTCCAACAAGGTACCTAACTACTATATAGTTTCTAAGTTCTAATCAGTTTGACATTTAATATTGTGTTTTGTAAATTGAAATTGGTGTGTCAACACAAAGTTGCCAGATGTATAAAATTAATCAAAAATAATAACAATAATATTATATTATTTCAAAAATATACAACTTTTAAAATGTAGTTTCCGAAATTTACGCTTTATCACACATAACCCACAAGATATTAAATTAATTTTGTGTACAAGAACTGAATTTTCGCTTACTCCATTAATTAACAAAGATTTAACTAAAATAAATAAATATATGTATATTTAGCTTTACATCAAAAGTGTGGTCACTTACACTTGTAATGCATTGGAAGCTTTTCACCGCTACTTGTTATATTTATAACCCAAAGTTTTCTTTTGTTTTGATCATTAAAACATAAAACACTTATTGTCTTTGTTCTTATATCCAATTGAATCTCCATACACAAGTATTCGCCATACATATTTAATTTTACGTCAAACCACCAATTGATTTTATTCCACTTGAATTTAAAACATTTAATCACGCACAATACTGTACTTGACGTTTTTGATCGTTTTTGTTCTTCACTAAATTTTATAATTATACTTGTATCAGAGGTAAAGTGAGATAGATCGTCGGTATGTAGTCCCAATACAGTCACAATGTCTTGAACGCGTTTTCTTGCAGGTCGATTTTTGCTCAATAATTTAACATAATTAAAATGCACAACTGATGTCGCAAAATTTACACGATTAGATGACAACTGCATTTTATTGGTTTAATTATATTTATAGAATAATTATAAATTGTGCGAACGTTTTGGGTCACGTACTCGCTTCGCTCGACACTTTATCTTTACTGATGCAAAATGATTTCGTTAAGATAAGAGTAGCCATTAACTCTACTTGCTTACACATTAGGTAATTAAAGATAAGCTTCCTATCGACGTATTCATTAACTTGTTTTAATTCTACAAGCGTAATAACATGTATTTTTAAAATGTTATAAAATATGTTACCTACTTAGATTAAGTTTCACTTTTTTCTTTGCTTAAGTATGAACCATTACGCTTCGAGATCATACAAGCATATAATTACATACGTTACGTTAGTTTTCAAATTCACGCAAAAACTACCATACGAATACTACATACTATTTACACATGAAACTTTACCATTCTATTATATTTATTTTATTTTATTCATTCAGGTTATAAGTTTGGGCCGGATATGGAGTATAGTCTGATTATATTGGACCAGGCTTCTAGCGAACATTGCCTATGTTATACAGATAAGCAGATACACAAAAACTTTGTAAGATCTCCAAAACGCAGACAGAAAAGTCCTAGACAATAGGTGTCTTGCGTAGTTAACAATTTTCATTTTAAATATAGCACAAATAAGAAAAAAGGGGATAAGCGCAGAGGGATAATCCTTGTAACAATAAATACCTACCTAACATTTGAAACAGTTTTTTTAATAAATATTTCTATTTATTCACTTTAGATTTTGGACTTGTAAGTTGAAGTTTTAGAGAAATTACAAGATATTTGGATAAAGGCATAAAAAAGGCGTGTGGCTTGCGATAAGATGTAGATATTAGCACAGTATCGATGGATAGATCGATTGGCTATAATATATACAATGTGTACCACAAATTGTATATTATTTATGTATTTCTCTAATTGTAATGATAGTATACAACCTAAATTTACCCATGCGATATACATTCCAACAAGCCTTCTAAAGTAATCTCTTATTACACGATGCTGACAGAAAAGAATCTTTTTTTTGAAAAACGTCGAACTTTACAATTTTTTTTTTTATATTTGTTGACTTCCGATCCAATCCTTTTCATGTCTATCGTAATATAAAATGTTTACAAAGAATCTTAAATTATTATGTTACCATAATAATAAGGTTTTATTAATAAGTCGTCTTCGGATTTCTGCTTTGTTTTATATTATTATCTTTAATTCAACATTCTCTTAAATAATATTCAGTGCATATTTTAATTAATGTATAAAACAATATGTATTTTCCCTCATTTATAAAAGGCAATTAGTATCACTTGTACGCTAAAAATGCGTTATAAATATCTTTCTTCAATTAAATTTTGCTGAAGGGTATCATTGAAGGTTACGTATCAGAAATATTCTAAGAAAAAAAGTCGACGAAAGAAAGTCATCAATACTTAACGTATAAAAAACGTTACGCAGGACTAAAGTAAAAAAAAAAGGTAATCACAGTGCCGATGAGATTAAATATTTAAGGGATACGAATATCGATTGCTTTTTTATTTTGTTCCAACTGGCAGTACCTAATCGCAAGCCTTCTAGGTAGGTTCAGGTGCACTTATCAGTTATAAGCAGCCAAACATAGCTTTCTATGAAAAAGGTAGACAGGCGGATAAATGAGCCACATGATGGCGTTATAAAAATATTAAGCATGTACGGTGTACGGAATTACTTATAATTCTTTCAGTACCAGGTAATGGACGGAGGTAATTACGTACGATGACACACTTTATATGCCATACAAAATTCTACAATCTTATATATTATATAAATTAAATAAAGTACTTGAAAGAAACACAAATTTGTTATATTATAGCACAGTACATAGAATATAGCTATTGTATTTCGTTACTAATTTAGCCTGATTGAAATAATAATAAAATTAACTAACCTTCAAATTTTTCATAAATTTGAAAATCTAATTTTTCGGGTACAAACTTTGGCCGTATAACTTTTGTGTCTGTGTGTTTGTCGAGGGTGAGTGAAGCGACTTTTCGTAGCACATTTGAGTCTGACATTGGCACGTCGCTCACACTCGAATGGCGACAGTTTTCTGAAATAATTTATTAAATTAAACATAGAAATATACATCGTCTTTTCTGCTTAAATATTATCTATATAAGATAGATACATATCAAACATATCAATAGAATTTTCATAGATAACCACACTTAACCCTCAACATAACTGGAACTCAAAAAAAAAAAAAATCACTGTAAATATATTAATGAATTAAATAAATATCTTACGACTATACATTGAACACAAGAAAAAATATAATGTAGTAAAAAATAAAACATGGAGTATATCTCTATCCAGTCAAATAAGTTTAATTTAAATTTATAAGTAAACCACGAAAGCGTCGTAATTTGTTTACAAGCTGATTATATGTATTAATTACAACCTTTGACTAACCAATTTGTATTAAAAAAATATGCAGCACAATATTTTTTTGGAATTTAATTTTTATTTTGAAAATATAATTACCGTTGTCTAAAATGTTAAGTGAAGAATCGGCGGCAACTGGAGGAAGTTCTACTTTTCGATGCCTGGATATCGTAAACGATGTTTGCCCTGGACTGGCTTTTAACCGGTTTTCGAGAAAATCATGGTTGCATTCATTCTCCTTTTCCAAGGGTTGCTCCGTTGACTTTGATAATATAGCTCCCATAACCTTTGAATTATCGTTTCTGTCACTAATGTCATCAAAGACGTCACTTTTTATTTCTTTTTCCATCATCTCATTTGTTGATAGTGGTGAAGCGGTGTCATCGTGTAACATTTCCGTTACGGAGGGACGAGTTTCAGTCGACGAGGGACCGATTTGCGCGGGCGCATCGAAGTAAGATGGCGTGAGAGTGTGCGGAAGTTCGTCGTGTGCACTGTCACTTTCTGCGGAATAATAACATTGGTTGAGCTCGACGGCGAGCGGCGTTAAGGGATCCGTAAACACTGAGTCGGAGGAGGATGGATCCGCGGGCGAGACAACGGCGGCGGGCAACTGGTCGCGGGTCGGTGACCGCTCCGCCCGCTGCGACTCGCACCTGGTCACCGTTACCTCTGACTGCACACTCAATCTTTTCACGCCCCTCTCGTCCCTTGCCGATGTTTTGAACACGCATTCGACCAAATCGCTGTCGAATGCCTCAATAGTTTCATTGTTATCAGATTCAGATGTTTTATCAAAATCTTTATCAGACGTCTCTCGTTTATCGATACTTTTTTTACGACCATGTTTCTTGTTCTCCTTATTTGAGCTTTTCCTGTTTAAATTTCTTATAAAATGTTTGCCCTTCCCCGGTGACTTTCCGGTTTTCGAATGTTTTTCACCTGCCTGTGTATTACCCATTATATATGAAACTTACAATATACATATATATCTATCAAATGAAATATTTCACCGTGATTTGAAAATTATAATTGTGCGCAAAATATTTGATATTTTTTATCATTTTATTAGCTAAGTGAAATTTCACAGCCCTTCATTGCATCTACTTTTATTTTAAAACATCGCACCTGCGCAGTCTGTCCCTGTTATAATCAATATTTTAAGGCCGAATTCAAATGTAATAAAGTTGACTATGTTGAGAATTGTTATTCCAAAACCTGAAAATATTTAAAATAGATACTGAGAGTAATGTACTTTATACGCGTATTAAAGTATATTTAACTCATGAACTATTTTAAATTAAAAGCATTGAAGTACGAAGATACCACTGTTTTACTATCAGCGTAATTTTTATACGCATATATAGATGGCGTTGATAAGTTACGATTAGAATTGGATGCTCCAATTCGTAAAATGGCTAAGTAAAAATGAAAATATAATCAAATATAGTACAAACTAAACTCTTTATTTTGGTATTTTAACACCTATAATTAAAAAAATAAATTTTGGACTAATCCTAAATCAACTGAACTAAGGGATTTTTTTTCAGTCTTTTTATGAAATAAGGAATTTAACAAAAAAATATAACTTCTATAACTGTTCTATATTCTTTAACTGTAATTCTTATAATCAAATTAATAGGAAAAACAATTTTGTATTATTGGTACTATTTCTTTAAGAGAACCCTGTAAATATATATATAAATATACATTTAAATTTGTATAAGTATATATATATTTTTTGTTGTGTATGATTTTCAAAATTTACATAATTTTGATTTATTGCCTCTATCTGTTTTCTTGTTAACTTATCTGTATAATTACAGCGACAGTCATTTATTTCGAAGTAATTTATGGTCTTTTTTTCCTTTAAAACAAAGTAGTAGACGTATAAAAATGTTAAGCATTTACCCCAATATTACTGGGGTCGTGGCTTGAAATTATATAGCATATATAACTTACTTATTTACATTAACAGCCTGTAAATGTCCCACTGCTAAGCTAAGACATCCTCTCCCTTTTTGAGGATAAGGAAGGTTTGGAGCTTATTCCGCCATGGTGCTCCAATGCGGGTTGGTGGAATACACGTGTGGCAGAATTTCAGTGAAATTAGATGTGTCTAATTTCACTGAAATTCTGCAGGTTTCCTTCGCCGTCAAGCACGAGACGAATTATAATTACAAATTAAGCACATGCAAACTCAGTGGTGCTTGCCCGGGTTTGAATCCACGATCATCGGTTAAGATTCAAGAGTTCTTACCACTGGGCCATCTCGGCTTACTTATTTACTGTAAGAATATTTTTACGAATCGGTTCCCGAGATATTAAGTGTAATATATATATATATATATATATATATAATATATATATATATATTACACATAGCATATATATATATATGCTATGTAGTAAAGTATTCAATCAATTAAAATAGGTACATTAGCTATAGCGGACTCTATCATAATTACTTAATTTATTACAAAATATGAATTTTGTCCAGAAAAATGCTAAATTTTAATATTTTGGTCTAAAGTATTTTAATAGTGACCTATTATTCTGTTATATTTTCCGTCTTTTAATAATAACGATCAGTTTATTTTACTAAATAAACTTTATTGTCGTTGAACAAACCTAAAATTGACCAACTAATAAAAACTATTATAACACCTCGGCTCTATTATATTATTATTGTGGCTCAAATAAGGACAAATATATTCATATTATTACAACTTCTTTTGCTTACGGGATCTATAAATGGTACCAAATCATTTTTTTTTTAAATAATTTTCGAGTTTATTATAGCGTCAGACTTTTTATTATAAGTAGTTACCTATTGATTAATCTTGATTATACTTTGAATAAAAAAAATTATGTAAAGACAATATCGCAAAAAAATCTGCATGTAACGGATGATATTACGCATCTATACAGATGCAGCAGAATATCAGGTTGGTCGGTGGATACCCACCGGCCTGAACTGAAAAAATGTAGTGAAACAAGCTCTGAGCCTTCTATTTAAAAAAGAGGATGCCTTTGTCCAATCATAAGACAATTATAAGCTGTTACTGCGGATCTAAGGATGCTTATCTGCAAAGCTAAGCAGCTCTGCGCTCAAGAGCGTGCATGTTGCGAGCGTGTAGATGTGTAAATAATAATTTTATCAGTACTAAATTTTTAAAAAGATATATGAAAACAAAGTTGAAGCATTGTTAAGAAACATTTATTTTACGAACGTTATACAATATTGATATATTTACAAGGTTTTTTCAAATTAATTTTTCCGCCCCAACAAAAGTAATGATGTTTTGTAGACGACGATGAAGTCTATAATATGGCAATTTTTATAATTTTAACGTTTTGTAATGATAGGACTTACAAATATGCCAGCATTGCAACCACTTATATAAGACATGAACTATTACCTAAAATAAGTTTAAAAAATATGTATTACAAGTCATTCAAATGTAAAATTACAAACGTTTTTGTTTGTTTTAATTGTTATGTAAAAGAATAAAATTCGAAACATATTACAAGTATACATAAAATAATATAAGTTTAGCCATTAGGACGAATCCAGAGATCAAAAATCAATTATATATCTTTAGGTGGGTGTATGTAATCAAAGGTTTGAGGTATTTACGAACTATACAATACAATTTGCGTGTGTACATTTACATATCGGAGAAATAATACAATACAATAACATTCTTGATATATTTAAATATAACATAAATTTATTTCATTTGTTTCCACGAAAGTTATTCAAAAAATAATAATAGTATATCTTTTTCAATTGGAATTTTTGTTAGTAACCCGTAAGTATAAACTCAAGCGGTCGTCCCGGGAGGGTGGCGAGCCTTGACCATTTTGAATAACGTGTTTGCATATAACTCATAAGCCGCGTCTTAAAACAATAATCATAAGGACTTTTTTTGTAGGACATTGAAGATAATACTTTAACTTTTATCTAGATTTTCTTTCTATAGCCATGAATACTTTTCGAGATATATTTAGTCAAACAATATCAATTTATATCTTTAGTAAAACAACCTGACAATGGTCCAATATCTTTATAATCAACTAAAATAAATATAATTTCATCTAAAAACGAAATTTTTTGAGAATTTTCCTTTATAAGATGTACGGAAAAACACATTTTTCAAGAGTAGTTCAAGCTCAGTCCTCCCTAAGGAAACTTAGATTTACACTCAAGAGCGACCTCCAAACATTCCAATAAAAAAATTGAGAATTAGGATTTCTTAGTTTTGTAAAACTATGTTTCTTGAATTAATACTGTAAAAAATATTATCAACAATAGAAACAGCAAGAATTTATTTTTAACTTCGGCTGGTTTTAATGGACATTATAAAATATTAACGTCGGTACCTTGTGACATCGTTGTGACGTAGATGAATAATTCTTAATATAATTATTATTATATATTGTGAACAGAAATTTAATCATAATCAGTTAAGCTTCTTATACACTAAATGAAAAATTAATCTATGATTAAACTAAAACCAGAGTCGGCATTAGGCGTCTTAGCTTCGAGTGAGATATATTTTTCCTTTGTTTCATAACATTGCACTCTGCTATGAAAATATAATATTCTGTGCAAAACAAATCTGCTAAATCAATAACCAATAAAAATATTAGTAATTTTATATTTGGTTAATATTTAGTACTATTTCTTTTTGCAAAACTTATTGATAAATCATTGTATCTTGCTTGCAGATCGTAAAATAATTTTGTTGAGTCTGTCAAATAGCACCTATTTATAAGCACACAATTAGTTTTCCTTCTTCATATTTTTAAATAATTAATTGTGTCAAAAAATATAAAACATAAATGAATGTAATGAATCTGATAATACTATTCCTAGAGACAATTTCAGTTACAGATATTAAAAACTATATTTATAGATTGGCCCTTTTTGTATCTTAATTAAAAATAACATATTCTTTATTATTAGCAATTACTTAATTAATTAAGTTAACAATGAGTTGTGTGATATAATATGTTTTGAGTATTATTTGTCTTTTGAGATTTATGTAAAAACAAACTAACTGATGAATTAGTTTATGTGTCTAACTGCATACAAATAGAAAAGACTGAGTTATAGCCTTACAGAATCGACAACTCTTTAGAAAGAGACAAAACAAATGTGCAGCCAATACCTGTTTTATTTTTGTAGGTCTGAAATGAAAAATTGCAGATAGGTAAACATGCGGTTTGCGGTCGCTTTGTCTCTTTCGCATAAATATGCTCGTATTTTCAAGTCTGCATCGGGATATCTCTGTCCATTCCCCTACGTATGTAGTTTATCATACAAATTATGCATATTTGTGTAACATAAGAAGAATATCTTGAAAAAAAGAACTGTCCTCGGCATTCGTGTGAAGTCGGAAACTGTAGATATATCTCAATAATATATTTTGTAAACAGTATTAGATAATAATGAGCCGTGTGAAATGTTTAAAATTTATTAACTGAATAAAGGCTTAAGCTTCTATTTACAATATAATAATTATATACGATTTGTAAAAAATAAAACTAATTTTAAGTAACTAACCTTAATACTTAACTATAAGAAATTGTGTAAAGCTATTAAGATAACTATGCAAAGCATTATTTATAATCGAATATGTGGTCGAGACATAATAATAAAGAGATATTATTTCGTACATAAAATGAACACTATAATATAAAAAATACATTAAATATGTACGAATAAATTTCTCTAAACATGGCACTACAGAAAGAGAACTAAATTAAAAGAAAGATACATATAACATTATTCTTATAGTTTACTATTGCGATCCAGAATCTAATAACATGGTATGTAAACTTCTCATCCCTGCAGAGCACCAATTCTTCAAATCATATTAATTTTTAAATGCAGCGAGATGGCTCAATGAACTAAACGATCTCCGATCTCCCACCAAAAACAAGTAGATTGAAGGTTTTGATTTTTGTATATAAAAAGCTATTATGCTTAATTATTTTTGAAATATTATTTACCCATGTTAAACAATTGTGCCTTAAATGAACATTAATAAATACAATCAGTGTAGTAAAAAACTGGTGCATAAACATTCCAGCCATGTGAAAGAAATACTGATAAGTTTATAAAATCAATCCAACCGAAACAGCTTGGTAGGAGGACAACGGGAGTTTGTATTTAACTCTTCAATATATTTTATTACTCTTTATTTATCAATCCTGAGGGCTAAATACTAATTTACAACGGTTACGATACGTTCCCTATTCGACACCCCCAGTACAGTTTCGACTATAGATACAGCCAGTTCGCTTCAGAACAAAAAGATACGTCAAATTAAATTCGTAAGTCAATCGATGTATTAAAGATGTGAGAAGCAGGATGGGTGGTGTTTTACTTCCGTCGTTCATCATTCGTATTCATCATAATTTATCATATGTATTTCAATTTTAAATATAATTGTGATTTCATGTTCTTTGTAACGAAATTGATAAAACAAAAACACAGTATGTGGTACCTTAAAGTCTACCCATTTTTTACACTTACAGTAACATATTTTTAAAGATACCATTTAGTATAAAGTAGTACATATGCATACACATTTCATTAGTATCTATATATTACAATTTTATTGTTTTTAACGCCATTTTTTTTTCATGTTATATAGTTCATACCAAATAATTTTATGGCTTATGTATCCCATTTAAAAAAAATACACTTAATACATAAGAATCGTACACGGAAAGAGAAAAAAATATAGATATCTAAAAAGTAATTGGCTCTATATGGAATGCTTTTGCGTTTCCCTAAATGACAAATATTAAAAAAATAGAACAATGGGATATTTCATTAATTAAAAAATAAATAAAAATTACTTTTTTTTTAAATACAAGGAAACTAAAAATAAATTTTGAAGGTTCAGATATATTCCTAACATATTACTTATCTAATGCGTAAACGTATTTACACGCAGTTACATGAAGTATTCGGAGACAGTCTCATTAATCAATTATCTTATTCATACTCAGCGCCACCTCACCATCCGGTCGCAGCGACCGAGATTTCAGATTTCAGCGCCTCTTATTTATTAACTAACATTCTGCCCACGTCTGAGACAAAATGAGTATTCTTAGTCAAGAAAAGATACCTCATTATAGAGGACCATAAAACAAATAGAAAAATTCACCTTTAGAAAGAGATGAAAGGGAAAAGTAGTAATCATTAGCTACCCACATTAGGTCGGTGGTTTATAATTTATTAAATCGTTAACATAATAATCGCAGGAGCATTTATAATTCGTAACCGATCGGTTCGTGAGTCAAAAGGTCCACGGGACCAGATAAGAGTATTCTTAGAATCAACAGATTTCACAGAAATGCATCGAGTAGTATTTTACAATGTGTGTCTAGGTGTGTGCGCGTGTGCGTGCGCGCGTTAGACGATGATCTCGCGGATGACGCGGCGCGCGCGCGAGTTGGGCGTGGAGTAGCCCGACTCGAGCGACTCGTCGTAGCTCAGCGACAGGTGCGGCGGCTTGTCCTCGCCCGCCGCGTCGTCCGCCGCGAACCCGTCCGGCAGCCCGCTCACCTCGTGGTACGGGGACTCTGCGGGCACGGCGTCATTCACTACTTCAGTACGTACACATATATATGGGGCTTTCAGATAGATACACTTTTCTAACCACAATAATATTTTTAACTTCGTTATGTCGTGGTGTTCTACCGAAAAATCTACTGCATGAGTCGACTACAATAAATTCAATCATCATCAAAGATTCTAGTTTTATCTCTTTAGCTGTCCGTTGATAGTCAGACAGTCGGGTGCATTATTATTTCATAGACAGATTAAAATACGTACCGATATGTTGGTCCATGCGTTTCTTGGGCTTGTGAACGGAGGCATAGGGATCGGAGCAGTAGTCCTGTCTCGAGGGGTTCTGAGAGTTACGTAGTCCATAATCTGGTGCAGGTAGTTGGGTCCCGTGGGGCAGAGGGGGATAAGAGGCGTAGTCGTCGATGGTTCCGTAGCCGCCATGTGCGATGGGATCGTATCTGTATCGTATTTTAGTTACATTATTTAAAATAAAATAAAAAACATTTGTAACAAAACATCAATATTTTTTTATTAAACCCTTTATTTTTCGAACATCTGTGTAAACTTACCCGTAATTGCTTTGCCGGTCAATCATCTGATGAGGAGAGATTCCAGGCGGGTTGTTGGCCGCGGCCATCTTCATTTGCCACAACGAGTCCTGCGAGTTGACGCTGCCTCCGTTGTTGCTGTTAGCGTAGCTATTTTCAATGTACCCCATATTCACCCCTATAATAAATTTTGTTTTAGGAATTGTGGTCTTGCGTAAATTATTACACGATTCTTCGTGCAAATAGACTTTTACTGTACACTTTTTAGTGTTACCGTCTACGCTGTCACTACTGGTTAGTCCTTTGTGCGTGCATGAGAAGAAATTTTAAATAGTTAATGTCAATGATTATTTCCATTTCAATCCTGATGGATCGAATTGACATGCACAAGTTTATTTCTTTAAATGCAAATATTAAAAATATTACAGATAATAATAATAAAAAACATGCAATTTGTATTTGATTTTTTTAAATATCGTTATTAGTTTAATTTTTATCAATTATTCTCTTCATTTTTTTGAGCTAATACGGATAGTTAAAGCAAGTAAAATATTGTTTACTTACAATCTGTATTCGTCATATTTTGCCCCGGATGTGTTTGCGTATGAGGAGCGATGTGATAGCCGTAGCCTCCTTGAGTGGCATACACAGTGTTCTTGGAGTCATCCATCGTGAGTGGTATATCCATTGAATTTTCCAGGGCCTTATTTTCCATACCAGTGCTGGGATAATAAGGTGGTGGTGCTTGATTCTGAGGGGAGCCCATCGGTGATCGCATAGAATCCATTTCATAGTCTTTTGACGTTTCTTTTTTATTTTCGTTGCGTTTGCAGCGACAAAATATGACCAACAGACTTAAGCACAGAAGGAAAACGAGGCTCGAGATTATTATTGCGACGAGTGTAGATGTTGTCAATGTTATTGCTTCTTCTGCGAACGATGTACCGACTGTAAAAAATACAATTTAAAAATCAGTACGGTCAATAGTACAGCAGAGTTTCACTCTATCTCAATTCTTAACCCGTAGAAGTTTATAAAAAACGACTAAGGGAGTTTTGGTAGAAGCTAAATCACATTGGTGATTTAGCCTTTATTGAAAAGCTTTCCCAAGAAAAATGAAAAATATTTTTTTCATGCAGCATGTATGTAACGAAGGTAAATAAGTAAAGCTTACTTTGCGCATCGACATTGTCGCTGCACACATTCTGGTTGTTCTGCAAGCAGAGCTTGAGGCGCAGGCGCACGTCGCCGTCGTCGGCGGGCTCGGGCGGGCCGCGGCCGCGCTTGGGCGCCGGCAGGTCCAGCTGCTTCTCCTGCAGCGTGGCGCCCGCGGCCGGCAGGCTCAGGGGCATGGTGTCCACTACCTGACGAGCGAAATTCTTATTTAATGTATAAAATCGAAGACATGCTCGATGATGTTAGCGTTGTGTTACCATATTGTTGGTTACTTTGAATGCCGTAAATGAGTTTTCAAGAAATGGTAAATCTTTATCTAGGACTTAATTTAATGAACATATACACAAACTCGTACATAAATCATTTGTCATTACATACATGTTGGTAGATTCAGTAAATATAAGCTTATACAAAACTTAAAATGAAATCTTATATATTTTTTAAAAATATCAAAAACATCTTATAACCGGTTTTAATATTTTTTATATTTAAAAACTGTATAGCTTTATAAATATAATTAAAGCTCTTTTTAAAACGATTAATTGCATTAAATAGTAGCACATTTCAGTCTTGTTCATTTCACATGTATTTCAAATCACTAGTTATATTTCTTACCTGCCATCCATCTGAACCCATTAGTTTCTCAATGACCCCTACAAGCGGTAGGCAGGTCGCCGCTACGGTAAAGCGAATCATTCTCGTGCTGGGATTATAGTTAACCGTATCTGGGGGTATTATCTTATCCACCTTAGTCGTCACCGAAATTTCATTCGAATAATTGCTCTGCCCTTTTGTGTTGACCGCCTTAACCTAAAAATTGTAAATGAATTAAATTTTACTATACATTTCAAAAACAACTCAATAAGAAAAGTATAGTTTTACCTTAAATTCATAAGTCACTTGCTGGTAGCATTAATAATAAAAATTAGGGTTAATTTCGTTACAAAAGTATTAAAACGTATTTAAAAAATGTTTCAATTTTATATGACACTTAGGTAAGCTTCTCACGGGTAGATAAGACGAAAAATGTATTTTGCATAGGATTTACGTAAATTCCGTTATTAGCGTCCAGTTATGTAGCATAGTCGTTTTCCGGTTTGAAGGGTGAGTGAGCCAGTGTAATTACAGACACAAGGGACATAACATTTTAGTTCCCAAGGTTAATGGCGCATTGGCGATGTAAGCGATGATTAACATTACTTACAATGTCAATGTCCATGGGCGTTGGTGACCACTTACCATTAAGTGGCCCATATGTTCGTCCGCCTTCCTATTCTACAAAAGCTAGGGCCTTACTCGCATTATAATTCAGAATTGCTAAATCCACAGCTCTTTTTTCAAAAATGAATATTTTTCATACAAACTTTTGTCCCCTTTATCCCTTAGGAGTTAAATTAAAAAAAAATCGTTCTTGTTAATCTATTTTGTTAAAAGAAACCATATGAAAAATTTATATAATGCCAGTAATTTGAGCTGTGCATTGATATATCAGTCAGTCGGTTATTCTTTTATATATAGCTTAGATTATAAAATAATAGGCATTTATCAGCATAGTGTGATTGAATAACATAATGTAGATATATTGCAGTTGCCTACCTTGAAATAGTAAGAATTGTGCTGGTCGAGATGAGTCACGTTGCATGGATTAGACCGACCGCAATCGTATTCTTTCCAATCAAAAGCATCAGTTTGTTTCGCGCTGCAGTGTGCACCATTAGCTGAGTTTCGTACGCGGCGATACCATACGAAATATTTCGTGCTCGTCAGCCCACCATTGAAACCCTCCTCCCATTTTAATGTTACATATGTTCCATCAACTTTCTGACTAGCTAAATTTTTTGGTGGCTCCGGAGCGCCTTTGGGTTGTAAGCGAATTTGGGGACTAATATTTCCCAATGAATTTTTAACTTTACAATAATAATCGCCGTAATCTCGAGCTCTGACACTTCGAATCATGAGCACGCTTAAATAGGAATCGTTTTCGTCGGTCGTCGTAATGATCTCATAGTGGCCGTCAGAAGTTATCTGCAGCGGCGCAGGAGTCGCTCCGTAGAACCATTGGAATTCAGGCTTCGGGTAAGCTTGTACGCGACATGAAATTTCAGCATTTTCCATCAAATCGTAGGCGACTTTCTTTTGCTGCTTAACGGATATCGGTTCGTCTGTAATTTAATAACAATTTAAAAACAATAAATGCAGGACTAACGACAAAACAAATGTTTAATTGTTTTTACATGGCATATTTTAAAAGCAATTAAAACAGAAGTCAAACGAAAAAAAACAACTACACAATTTTACTTATTATTAAACTTGTCTTCAAAAAAGAAAGAAGTAGGTGAGACATTTACACACTGGTACTTTCTGTCATATTAAAATAATTATATTATTGTCTTTTGTGTGTGTTTATAAAAGTTTATTAGTAGTACATAAAAAAGTATATATATATAAATAAATTAATCGATTACTTACGTTCAATTCGTAGCTGCATAGAGGAGTCGACTTTCTTAACTTCATTTTCAAAAGAGCAAGAATATACTCCCCGATCAGCAGGCAGCAAATCATCACCATTCGGTCTCGCTCTCCCGTGAAACCAGAGTACACTTTGTATGTTAAATACGGCGTTTCGGCTCTTATTGATCTCAGTTTTAACTTCGTACAAATTGGCATCAGGACGTATTTCTGAATTATCTTTATACCATTTCACATTGGGTAAAGGCTTGCCGAGAACAACACAGGTCAATGAGAAGTTCCTTTCGCCGGAGTTTTTAATCATATGCGGTTGCAATTTCGATTGAAACCGCGGAGGCTGATGTACTTCAAGATTAACGGTGGCGAGTTCACTGTGTCCGAGTTCATTAGTTGCCTGACAATGGTACACTCCCTCGCTACCGAGATGCGCACTCGGTATTACGTACTTATTGCCGGTGGCGAGGACCGCTGGCTTTAAGTCACCGACTTCCATTTCGATTTCACGGAACCAGCGATACTGTGGCACTGGCCAGCCGGGGGGTTTTGCACTGCAAGTTAAAGTTACTCCCATGCCCTCCTGCGCTACGGGATTTTCGGGACTTATATATGACTGACCTGGTTTATGCCTTACGAGTACAGCAACGGACGCACTGCCCGCTCTTTCTACTTTATTTCCGGTGCTTGTAGAAACTACATTTATAGCCCGACATACGTAAGTTCCTGCCATATCGGCGTTTACTCTGGTGAGTAATAAAGTATTTCCTTTTTGACGAAAATCATTTCTACCCTCCATAGTCCATTCTATAGAAATGGGATCGGGGTTTGATGATACTTCACATCTAATTTCAACGTTACCGCCTTCTTCTGCTTCATAAGTTTTAGAATCCACGACGACATTAGGAGGATAAAGGACATCCAAGTATATTTCGTTTTCGCCGGGATGGCCGAGTCCGTTGTCGGCGCTACAGATATATTTACCTGCGTCCTGCACAGTCACTCTCTGAATCACATGGTTGAATGAATTTGAAATATATTTTCCTTCTCTCGTCCATCTCACACCGCTCACTTTAGGCTTCGCGTCGACTTTGCAAACCATGTTCGCAGTTCCATCTACTTCGACTCGCAGTGGATTTTCAGGGCCAATTTCAACTCGCGGGAAATCTGCGAAAGACATATAAAGAATAAGTAAATTAAGTCTATAAGATATATAAAATAAGATCATTTTGGAATTGTAGAAGTTATTCTACTCTTCTTCAGTAGTTGTGAAAGAACATCATATAATAGACGATGAAAACATTTGAATTTAAAAATCCGCTTCGTTTTACGCTTAAACGTAAACACACCATGTTTTGTATAGACAAATTGAATAGAAAACGGACGCAATGGTTTTCTCAATACACAGTTCAAAGCTCTGTTTACAGTATGTGTCAGAATTAGAACGGACAGCGTAATATGGCTGCTTCGTGTTTTTCATTTAGGTCATCTTATTACAAATATTACCGACATCTGGCAGTTATTACAGGTTAGATAAATAGGAAGCCCGGAATTGCGTGATATAAATGTTTAATATAGAACGAACTGTAATGTGCATATTTTTAACCAGTTTTAAAATGCATGTAACCACCAAAGAACATTTCATATACTATATACTACTTGATCAATTTAGGCAAAATGTTTCTAACATGTATTATATAGTAAATGTATATATGATATGCATATATAATTTTATAATTATTAATTTTTAAAGCCGTTTTTTGTATTTATATTTATTTTGCTCTGATGAAATTTAATCGCGACATTGAAATACGAATACAGCCATACAGAACAAATGATACAGAAATACAGAATATGTCTTAACAGATCATATGAAAAAAAAATGAAGAAAAGAAAGAAATGTTTTATAACATTATTATTATTTTAAATTATATGAAACCTAAAGTAATCGAAAATGTCGATGTTTAAATAATTTTAAATAAAATATATTTTTATAATAAGAGCATGTTTTGCCCGAGTTCTGTCCGTCCCTTTCCTTTTTTGGCCAACAGGAGTATATTTGACCTCGGCAGGTGATACATTGTACTTGAAGCGAATGGACAGACCTATAACGTGTTTACACTTTACCTTGAGACTAGTCTTTATTTATACAACGTACAATACTATTTACTGAGGGACTCCTAGAACCCGTTACGTTTTAATGTTTTGTTTTTCAAAATCATAAATTAATTTATTTAACGTCAAAATTCAATTCGTCTTTATTCAATATAAAAGCATCTCACTTCCTTAATAATTGTAAAAATCTACCACCGGTTGGTTCGGAAATACACACCTCCGACCTGAGAAGAACCGACGATAGAAACTCAACGAGATTTTTTTAAACTCATATATTACAACTATGGGGTCATCCTCCTCGAGGTAAGCCAGTTGTTGTCAAGCTGGTCAAATTTGACAAATCATTCAGTTAAAGCTTTATTCAAAGTTTGTCTCAAACTATAAGTATTATAAATATCATTTCGCCTAAACAAAACGCGGATTCATCTTGACTCTTTGTACATTCTAGGTTTCCGCATAAATATGAAGAAAGCTCTAAAAGCTCGTATTTCTCGAAGCCCCTTGGCTTTTTAAAGGAATCTCTTTATAGGATATTTGCTTTTCTCGCAGCATATGAAGCATAAACAAAACTCCTCATTTCCTAGCGCACTGCAGAGTTCTACTTTAAGTGAAAAAGACTTTTATACTTTTAACGTCAGAATGAAAATAGTTTCTTAAACTTCACATTTCGTCCTGAAAGCAACGTAAAACTGAATATAATATATTATGATAATACTTATGTCTGGCAGTCGCTTTGTGATCAGCAAAAATAAAAAATAAAAATTTAGAGCAAGTTTGTCTTTGTTGTTAATTACGAGAAACAAGTCTTGTTTGTGTACATTTATAAGTTGATACAACTTTACAAAAAACCTTCAAGTATCAACAACAACTGCACAAAGTTTTAAACTTTTTAATGGTGAATGGCTTAGGAACGCGTACGATATAAATAAACATTCATATAATTATATTCATATAATCGCGTTAATGGACACAAGTGATTCGACACAAAAGATTTATTAATCTAAAATAAATTTAATTATCTATTTCTGTGGGTTTTTAGAAGTAAAATAAGATATAAATACCGTTGAATATAAACACTATATTTACAAAGTCACTGTTTAAAATCATAAGAAGAGAAAGTACTTTAATTTAAAAGGTATTTTTAAAATGTCGCAAGCTCAACTGCACGAGTCAAATTAAATTTTAATCAATTTAACTCGCGAGTCGGTTAATAGATCTTTTAAAACGAACAATTTTGTAATACATATTACTATAGGTTTAAGCGGCGCAAGCTAGTAAAACTCCCAATAGGCATATTAAAGCCAATTTACACGAAACCTTAATGACTTATTCACTTAAACCTTCACCTCGTGATCGCTCCGTCCGTTGGTAAAAGCCGTATGAATAACGTATCGGTAGTTTTTGTGTTTATGGCTTTTAGACAGTCGCGGCCGGGAGCCTTTGTTTTATGTGGTGATTTAAATTATACAAAAAATACTATGACTATTTGACTATCTATAGTGGTATTACAAATGCAAAAGTAAGAATGTCTGTCTGTTAAGGCTAAATCATTGAACTGATTATGATAAAATTTGGTACGAATAAGCTTGAACCCTAAAGAAGGACGTAGGTCTAACCTCGCAATACACTGGCGTTTACATGTATGCATACATAGGAATGACAACGCCTCCTAGCGTTTGTTAATGTAAATATAATATCTTATACTATTAAATGAGGAATTTCTGTGTCTAAAGATTTAGCTCAAACTGATTAAGATTTGTATTTAGATAAGGTTTTGCTTTTTAAGTGTATCTATGTCTTTCCTGATTTATTTTATAACTAACTAGCTAATCGTCTTGGCTTCACACGGGTTGGTAAGAAAAAAAATGAATTTTGGTTAGGATTTGCGTAGAAACCGTTCTTAATGAGCGTCTACGTCGGGGAAGGAGTGACTTTTTAAATTTCAAGTCAATAGGGCGGATAGTTAAGGAGATCTCGTGATGACATAGCTTAATTATTGTAATGAAATTATTCGAATAATCATGATAGTTTTGGATCGATTCAATGAAATAAAAACAATAACCACATACTCGTATCTTTGATTGTTTAGCGAAGAACTCGTATGTATTGGCTGCTACGTTGACAGTTCCACGTAGTGAGTTCAACGTAAACAAAGGCAAAAACATTCGGAGTCGATTTCATAACCGTGGGGAAAAATGCACAGCTCGTGAAAAATAAGAATGCTTATCTCTTTTTATGTCTAGCTATATGCCAATAGCTTAAAAAGCCATTCAAAACATTATTTATAGCATTTAAATCAATTTTATAAAAATCTCCATATTGACCTTACAGAATTCTAAGTATATGTATGTTTGTTTCTATTTTTTTCAATTGCATTAATAAGGAATTAAGCATTAAGTTATTATTAAACGTATTATTTCAAATATTAAGCTGATATAGTTTTGGAATGAATACCACCAAAAGATATATAACAATTCATGGTAAAAGAATTGTTTAATATCTTGGAGTTGTACCCCAAAATATAGATATTAATTACTTCACAGAATTGAATTTATAGCCCTCTTTTCTTACTGGTATTGTGCGATAACATCTTGATGCAATATTTTAAACAGAAATACAGTTAAAATACTTTTTGAAAGATGATTAAAAGCATGTTCCTGCGTTATACTATATCCAGACTGTTTTTTTAAGCACATTATTGTTTAATCGAGATAAAAGTGACGTAGAAATGTATTATCTTCCCCCCCCCCGTACCAAATAATCGTTGTATTATACAGCTGATGAAAGACAGAGAGAGGTAGTTGTGTAACTATTCAACCGCTACACGTTTATTAAATAACGCCGTGTGTACAAATACAACTGGCGTCCTGTTTATTTTTACATCGTCCTATGAAAACCATGGCTTTAAACTAAGCCTTAGTTCGTTTTCATAGAACGAATGCTTAAAACGGACAAAAAAACTTATTTCGTAAATAGAATAAAAATCACTGGCTGCACATATTAGTTACATCTAATATATCAATACTATTTGCTATTTCAAAAGGAACACATATGACATAACACATCAACACTATCTTGGGTAAATTATTTTATTACAATATTATTATTTCATTGTATTTAGTTAACGTATTGTCTAGTTCGAAAGCGGCCTTTCTAAAATGAAGTTGCATAACTCAACAAGGTTGGTTGCCGTAAGTATGCGTTCCTGTATTTGTTTTTGTGTCGTGTCATATTTTATATTTATATATTGTGATATATATTTTTAGTAAATAGTTCGTTCTTACTAGCAATGTCAAAATTATTCGATTTTATCACTCGATTGATTGTAGTTTTTTTTTTATTTGTGTCAAAAGTGTAATTTTATTGATTCATTCCAAGTAATAACATTACCAAATCAATTAAGAATGGTTAATAAAACCAATTTTTCATTGTGTCTTCACTTTTACTTTGTGTACTTTTTTAATTTTTGTGCGATAAATCGTTTTATAGATAAACGAAGTATTCTTTAAAGATATTAAAATTACATTATTTTAATATTATAATATTTGTAATAATAAAACCATTAGACCTCTTCGTCTGTCTTCTATTCGCACAGTGAACAGACAAATGAGCCACATGATGACGTAAGAGGTCACCTCTACCAGTACACCTATACTAACTATACCATTGTCACTGTAAGAAATAAAAGATACGATGTCCCTGTGCCTGTAATTATATTGGTTTATTCGCTCCTTAAGTTGGAACACAACTGTGCAAGTTATAGAATAACTAAAGACCTACTATATCCTATTCTAATTAAAGAAGGAGTAAAGATATACAAACCTCAGATTTACATATTCAAAGCGATTTGTTAATAGGCCTGTTGTATTATGCACAACAAACGGTTCTTGGTTAATTATCTTTAATTCCACTAACTATTCAACACTATTCCACCTAACTACTTATAATTTTAATCACAAAGTTTCGATTACAACTTCGCGCTCATTCAAAATTCCATTTTTCGCGAATCCATGATGATGATCATAGATTTTTCAAGAAATTGACCAATGATGTCGCTTCAATTCGACGTCAAAGTTTTTTATTTGTCTTCACTCCTCTTGTGGTTGGGATATACTATATAGGCATGTTTTCACAAAACCCTACCAACGTCCAAAAAACTACGGATCCATAGGTAGCTCTATGGACCCGTAGTTAACTTTTTGTCATGTGGTTATCATCTGCCATTACGTAAATAGAAAAATTAGGTAAATTCATCTTATATTGTAATCCAAACCAAAGAATATTTCAAATTTAATCAAAATTAACGGCGATCCGTCGATGACGGCCAACAACGATATGTGGCTGTCCGTTGGAGGATCCGCCAGAGAGATATAACAACTAAATGTCTGTTATCACTCTCGTCTCAAATTCAATAGTCCAAATTACTGACGGCACCACAGTCTCGCCGACATGTCTATAAAATTTAAATATATAGTACTTACAGTTGACGCTAAGTTCCACCGTTGCTTCTAACTGCTGTCCCTCACGCATGGCGCGATTCTTCACGTCGCACCGGAAGGTTGCTCCGTCATCTTCGCGACTTGGCTCAACTGTTAGTACAGCCACGGTGGGCTCTACGCGTGTTTTACCGACTATCATCTCAGCTTCTAGAGCACGGTTGGAGCCATCGCGATACCACCTAGATAAATAATTTTAAGGGTAATTAATTTGTTAAAAACCACTTATTACTCATGTATTGAAGAATTATAAAATAAAGTAACAAATAAGTAACTGATTTTACGTAATAAAACGTATCTTGACTTTATGTAATGTAAATGCAATTACTATCATTATATTTAAATGATCATCTTCTTAAATGTTATCTATGAATTTTTAAGACTAATGTTTTATAATCAGTATTAAAATGGTATAATAAAAGCAAATGATCGCTCCACATTCGCGGCGCGAAAGCCGTGAAAAGCAAGTGTATATAGTTTCGCGGCTTCGCGGCATTCCCCGTTCGTTGTCGGTTTTGATTCCTCCGACAAAAGGGTTGAAGGAAACGTTGCGAGTGTAGAGACACGCTAAGAGACCACGCGCTAATTGCGGCTAAAGTTTGCGAGCGCGATTTAGGGGCAAGTGTAGAGCCAATACATAGCGTATTTTCAAGGCGTTCATATTAGTATAAGCCATCCATAAAAAAAAATTAAAAAAATATATATACCATTTTTATTTTTTTGTAATATAAGTTGCATTATATTTCAATATTCGTATATTCGATCGATATTCCATTTTTATATCATTACTAAAAATCTTCATAATTAGAAATTCGCATAAAAAGCTTACAAGAATTCATAACTACAATCTTACGACGCACCTAATTCTTATCTATACTAAGAACGCGATAAAATAAAATAGCGAAAGTAGCTCCGTCTTACTCTTACGCTTTTGCGGCTAAGCCTCTGAACCTATTTTGATAAAATTTGGTATAAAGCAAGCTTAAGCCCAAGGAAGGGCTGAGGTTCCATATATACTCTTTTTATACTTAAAAATTGCTTTTTCTCCTAAAACGCGGGAGAAAATTAGTAAAACATAAATTAGTTATCACTCAGTATATACTCTTATTTCTGAATATAAAGTATATTCATATTTAAACTAATCTCAGTGTGATAGTTTAGATTGAAAATGTAAATAGAGAAAGCTATCGCCATATCCCACGTCAACGTAAACGAAGTGCGGACGTAATAACTCATTGCGCGACATTTATTTAGATGATTTCCGTTGTTGTTATGAGTATACGTCGCTTTTACTCGTATTTCAAATATATGGATAACTATTGGTAAATTATAATAAGTATTAGATCTGTGTTAGCCTGTATTAAACTTTCTCCATGTAGTCTAATTTGGCATCTTGTATCATAGTGAGCGTGATGATTTTGATATCTTACTAAATTAAAAAAACCGTTATAATATAAAATAAAAAGAAGGTGACTTTATTCTGATCGTGTAAAATTCGATAAATTAAATATGTTAACTCGTCATCTAACTCCTCCCTGCCGTCACGTATGCAAACATAACTTTCTTTCCACCCTCGACTTGACTAACCTCTAACTTGTGAACGCACCCTTGTTTTTATCTACAATAATATAAATGAAACTCACTTTATAATTGGACTAGGGGAACCTCCGACACTTGAACACGTCAGGTTAAGCTGCCTGCCTTCCTGTGCTTGAGCCTGAGATCCAGTGTTCAGCACTGGAGGTTGTGGTTGAGTGAGTACCACGAGGTTGTATCCTTGCGAGTGCATGGTGCGCCCCGACCCACCGGCTTTCACCCGACATTCGAACTGTCCGTTGTCCCGCTCATACGTTACGTTTGTTATTTTCAAATCGAATCGACCTTCTGATGGCGCGTACATTATCCTGTAAAAATAATATCTTGTCAAGCCACAACTATTAAAAATTATAATGTATTAAATACTTTTTACTTAAACCTGAAAGTAAATAAATGAATACATAAAAAGTTAATTGTATTACATTAAATACATAACAGTTTAAAAATTTAAAAAGGTTTTTGTATCGTAAATAAATTGTGTTCAATGTTTTATAATGCATAGTGTTATAACCTGTTATTAATAGAACGTTTAACAAATAACTTTTTTACGTATTATTTCGATTGTAAATTTAATACATCCACTCTTTGTTGTTTCTAAGTAAATAAATAAATAGACAGACGGGGCACACGAAAGTTAAAAAAAAACACAAAAAATAGTGAATAGTCCGGGATGATTACAAATATATACAAAATATCTGCCAATAAACTAAATGGATTCTCGTCCATTTAGTATCGATGACCAATCGAGAATCGAAAATTAATTTAACTAAATATTCTCGAATTTTATTTAAATAGTATGAATATAGTCATTCATAATTTGTATAATTTTTCTACTTATGGAATCTACTTAAATATTGAATTTGAATTATATCAGTTACGGCATATCCAAATTATATTAAAGTTATCATTAAAGACTTTTTGTTATCGAGTTTCATGTACTTACACATAAATGGTATATAAATTTAACATGTTTTTCGTATTATACAAAGATTTACTCTTCAATATTTTTGCAACTACGAATGATAGTAATTGTTTACATAAAAATATTCTAAAATTCAAAATTGAAAGTAGCATCCAGCACCGATCCAGCAAAAAAAAACGCTCGTTAATATTATAAGCCCACCACTATAAGCGGCCAAAGCTAACAAAATATATTTAACATAAGAATTGGGTTCAGTGACGTGCTTTGAATGCAGACTTTGTCCAGCAAAGGACGAACACGCTCTTATATTGATGATGAGATTTGAATAAAATGTAAATAAAAAAAACAAAGGCTCAAACTCCATTACGCTGAATATAAATTAAAAATTACTATTCATGCATGGAGTGGACGATGCGCGAGCGACGACCGGTATTTCAAGCCACCGACTTACTCGGTACCGCAGGACTGCTGTCTGTCGACAATACGCCTACGTATAAACTAATGCGCGAGCATACATTTATACCGCCTATTCAATTTCGACCTTAAAAAATATCACTTTAAACTTCTATTTGCCTTACGGTTTGTTTCTCACATTTATAAAATTATTTAGTTTAATATATTTATCAGTTTGCTTTTATATTAAATGAAATTTATATTATATTAACGAATACTTTACTACAAAATGACCTGCTCGTAGAAACGCATCGAGGTTAGCGATGACCTAATGAAGCATGTATAAAAACATTCTAGGAAACTGTAACGGTTGTAACCTCGCCGCTCGCCTCTCGCCTCTCGCCTCCTACTTGTTGTCTGTCTTTGACTACAATTTTTCAGTTATCTATACTCTACACAAATAAATAGGAAAAGTGTCTGTCTGTAATTTCAAAATAACTGCCTTTTTTAAATTTAATATAGATATTTGCGAATTACTATAACCAAGACAACCATTTTTTTAGACTATCGCTGTGACCTAATAAATAAAATAATTTACATGTATAATTCAAATATTTGCGTTAAAATGGCATATTTAGAAGGATTTTTATCACAAATTGAATTCATTGTTAGCGAAGACTCAGATTTTGCTACAAGTAGTTGCTAATAAAACAACGTTTATTTAAGTGAAAGCTGAATTTTACTTACTCATTTTTTATTTCTCCGAAAATCAGGTAAAAACGATTCAAATGGGTGTCTAAAAATGCTTATTTTGTGAGCGTTCCCATCTACACTAATATTTTAAAGTC
Organism: Nymphalis urticae; assembly: GCA_905147175.2. NCBI lineage: Eukaryota > Metazoa > Arthropoda > Insecta > Lepidoptera > Nymphalidae > Nymphalis > Nymphalis urticae. The sequence continues at coordinate 5,516,948 of LR989991.1, forward strand.
GACATTAACTCTGGCTGTCTGTCTGTGTTACGCTTCCGGTTCAGTCAGTTAAACCACTGAACTGATCTTGATAAAATTTGTTACGAAGCAGGCTTGAACCTCAAGAAAGGACATAGGCTACCTTTTTATACCTAACATCTCCTAACACGCAGGCGAAGAAGAGGACGAAAATATTACTTAAAACCCTTCATTCCTGCGGACTTTTGAATATATCTTCGTATATTGTTAATAAAACCTTTGTTTATCTTTATAATTTTAATTAAAAACATACAACAACAAGTAAGGAATAGTATTGTGATATGGTGTAAATATAGAAATGTATTATTCTTTGGGACATTAAAATTATAAAAAGGAGGTAAGTAAATCTTCAGTTAACACGACTAATCTTTAAACCTAATAATTATATGAAGTCTAATGGGGACAAAAATTTACATAGGGCTTATTACATACCTTCATGTATATTTATAGAAAACGATACTAATGAATTATTATTTTAAAACAAATTTGACATAATACAGATAAAATGAAGTATAAATTATATGGCAATAGTACTTACTGGTAATTAGTCTCTAAGGGTACGTCGCCGATGGCAACGTTATCGAGATCGTTAAAGGTGTTCCGAACCCAATAGTAGGTAATCGACTCTCTGGGTACGGGTTCCAGCGCGAACCGACACTGCATTGTGACATCTTCGCCTTCACGCGCATCATATTGGTCATTCTCGCTCAACACGTACTGGAAAACTAAAAAAAAAAAACAAAACAGATTATATTAAATACACGTTTTAAGTTTTACTTAGAAATAAAATTGATCACAAAGGAAAATAAAAACAGGCTCGTCTTACTATTTAGCCTATTTTAAAAGAGACTGTATCGTAACTACGTATATATTTTTTTATATTGTTTTTTTTTTATAGAACAGGAAGGCGGACGAGCATATGGGCCACCTGATGGTAAGTGGTCACCAAACGCCCTTAGACATTGGCACTGTAAGAAATGTTAACCATCGCTTACATCGCCAATGCACCACCAACCTTGTGCCTGTAATTACACTGGCTCACTCATCCTTCAAACCGGAACACAACAATACCAAGTACTGCCGTTTTGCGGTAATATATCTGATGAGTGGGTGGTACCTACCCAGACGAGCTTGCACAAAGCTCTACCACCAGTTTGTATAAAATCCTCATTTAGTGAAAAGATAATATTTTTTTATACATATTATAATGAACCGCATTGCAATTTATTATATTTGTTATAAATAAAAATATAGAGACATAATTTATATTAATGTTTAGAAAAAGTTATACTTTTAAGTACCTACATTTATTAAAAACAAAGGTAAAACATAGGTTTATTATGCGTCCGTTTCATTTGTTGTTGTTATATCATCTTTATAAAACTAATTTCTAAAGTTAGATTACTAATCAAATGACGTATCTGATCGATCGACCTCATATAAAGTAACGAGTACGAGGCATATATGCCGTTAGTGCAAAAAGTACGTACGTAGATAGGCTTCACCATTTTTCAATTTGATATCCTATTATATATAATATAATATTATGGTGCCAAAATAGCGCTATGTTTATCCATAATCTTTTCATATACAAGCTATAAACCACTTCCAGCTATTAGCTATCCCGTCTTGTATTTTCTATTTCACTTATTCGACTGTTATAACACAAACAAACACTTTCGGTTTTCCACCCGGACGTAGGTACAAGGCAATAAATATTTATCTTATTTGTGTAAGTGAAGTTTACTGCCCTTGCTGGTAAGAGGAGAGCTACTTCAGTAAGAAATATTAACAATTCCTTAACATGGCCCGTTGAGATATAGATATACTATATATTTTTTGTAGTTTAGGAAGGCGGACGAGCATATGGGTCACCTGATGGTCAGTAAGTATGGTGGTAAGTGGTCACCAACGCCCTAGATAGACATTGACATTGTAAGAAATGTTAATCATAGCTTACATCACCCATGCGCCACCAACCTCGGGAACTAAGGTGTTGTCCCATGTGCCTGTGGTTACCCTTTCAACCGGAAAACAGCAATACTAAATATTGCTGTTTGGCGGTAAAATATGTAATGTGAATTTCAATTCAGTAGAGAAATGCTGCTAACATGTTTTCTACCACTTTACAATGTCATGATTTGTATACACTACACAATGTGTTATGTGGGCATATATTTAAGTAGTTATCAGTAAATATGTCATATTTAATAGTCTTTAAATGTAAATAAATGCTCGAAGTCAATATTATTAGACGTCATAGGTATTTCATATCCCTGACATTTAAAGAGACCTACATAGCTTTATAACCGAGATGAAAACGCATTATAAGATGTAAATGTATGTAAATTATTATTCTTACATCACACCTAATTCAAATACATAGTACATACATGAATACAATGTATATAACGAAACAAAGCTTTTTTAATAAACAAATTAATATTATTAATTTAAACGAATTTCAAACGAGAGACGCAACGCGAACGGCGCAACCGTTATTAGCGCCAGCGCAGCGGTTCATTGACCGCTAGGTCTCGTGCGCAGGCTGCCGTGAAGAAAACTGGCAAGTAGGGATACCAACCATTTTTAAGAAAAACAACAAACCTGCCTAACAGAGGTGAAACGAACATATTTCATGAATGTTTATTTTGATAATAGCTTAATTAATTGCTATTGTTGTTATTATAGTTAAAACTTTGTGTCGTTTAGGCTTTATTTGTATTTTTTCAATTACGTATTATCGTTAAATTAATAATGTTACGGCAAAAACATTAAAAAGATATTTTCATTTATAATATTTATTAGTTGCACCTTTAAATTATATTCACTGAAAATTAAAAGTCATTTAAAGTACGGTCGGTAGCCCTACTGGCAGGCGATTGTAACTACAAAACTACACACGCGTATATACATAGTTAAAAATACTATATCATTTCTATAGGAATGCACTGAATAATTATTATTATTTGTCCAACAGGCAATCTTCTTGTAAACATAGATCCTTAACAGCCTGTGAATGTCCCACTGCTGGGCTAAAGGCCTCCTGTCCTTTTTTGAGGAGAGGGTTTGGAGCTTATTCCACCACGCTGCTCCAATGCGGGTTGGTGGAATACACATGTGGCAGAATTTCAGTGAAATTAGACACATGCAGGTTTCCTCACGATGTTTTCTTTCACCATAAAGCACGAGATGAATTATAATCACAAATTAAGCACATGAAAATTCAGTGGTGCTTGCCCGGGTTTGAACCCACGATCATCGGTTAAGATTCACGCCTTCTTACCACTGTGCCATCTCGGCTCGAAACATAGATCAAATAGCTTCAATTGCACTTTTTCTTTTTATATTTAAAGAAACGTCTTAAGAATAAAAGTTATATTTGAAGTTGGTACAAGAAAGTCAAGATAAAAATCATAAAATACACACCATGTTTCATTGTCTTGATTGGCAATGACTCCAAAATTTGCTTAATTTGATACATTTTTTATACATGAGCTATATAAATTTTATTCAAGGTAGTAAATAGGAATTTAAATATTAAGTAATTACTTAGCTACATAACTGGAATCCAAACCTTAACGAATGATGAATTTTGACACTTGTGTCCCTAAATCGGCGCCGTCTCATTTGGACAACACATTAAGTTATGGTTCCTATTATATATATTTAAGATCCTCCTACATTTTTAAGTCGGCTAAAATCTTCAAACGCAAATTATAAAATACCGAATATGAAACAGCAATACTCTATATTGCTATCTTCCTTTGATTGCAATATATGACTATATAATATGAGTCTAGTAAGAATTAAAGGCACAAGGGATATACATATAAGTATAACATCTTAAATCACGTGCTTTAAGGCGCATTGACGGTGAGTATTGATTGATGGTGTTATATTTGCTTACCTAATATATGAACTTTTTTAACATTTATACTGTTGACCGACTTTGAAAAAGAAACCTCGTTTTTTTGTATTTATATAAAACGAATTCGACTAAATTTTGTTTTTTATACTTTTATTGCGGCCTTATATTTTCCACCGAAGATAAGTTATTGATCACAATTTGAACTCTATTTACTTTATTTTTAATAAAGCCTTAAACGCACAGAATTATTAATATCTTGATTTTTTCAATCTTCCCTCTCATACTAATGCGTCTTTGTTCTTGGTTAACACTCGCTCACACGTGTTCTGGGTTGACAATGAAGAAGGCAGCGACCGTTACAAGTGGTACCACGAGCACGTAGCGTGGCGAGAGCGTGGGAGCATGCGGGAACCCTCACAATGTATGGAATTGTAACTTAGTACTCAGAGTATATTGTTAAAAGTACTCTGTCAGTCCCACTAAACAGGGCTGAAAAAATTGAATTACATTTTTCTTTTATTACATTGACCCCGTAATTTGCATTGGTCAAACAACATATTTATTGTTATCTCAAAGACTAGAATATAGCTGCAAAAAATAAGGGCAGACGTTTGAAATAGTTTCTACAATAAACCCTGCCCCACCCACTCATTCCTTTGTCTCTGTGTAAATTAAATTTAAAACCGACTTGATAACAATTATCATTTATGTGACTTATAAATAAGTACCTTACGTATAGGATATATAGTACTTTTTCATAACGACTGTAATCAACATACTCGTCTCGTACGTAAAATGTTATTAGAACCCGTCCAGCTGTTAAAGCGCGTTTGAGAAAAAAGTTACACACCACAAAATTCTGCATTTATAATATTATAAAAATGCTTATATTAGAGAGTAATTATTAGTAGTATGTTTCTTTGTTTATTTACGTCTTCGGATTTACGCGAAAACTAGTAATCTGATAGATATGGAACATTACATTACTTTACATAAAATTTTTAGGACGCACATATAGGCTATATTAAGCATTCCCAAACCATGCCCATAAAAACAAACCAAACCTAAAAATAACTTGTAAATTATCAAACAATATCATTCGATATATATTGTATGTACTAGAAGTAATAATATTGTTTAGCGTTTTCTGAACCTAAGAGTTGCCTTTTAATTTGCAACCACCTTGCAGTTTAAGCCAATAGATTTAAGGATAAGATATTTAAACAAAGACATGACAAAGAAATCGTATGGCGTGCGTGTGGTAGCACATATTACAGTATGGACATGTTCCCATGTTACCATGATCAGATGGATAGCTTGGTTTGATAATAATAATTGTTTTATTACTATTTACAAAACATACATTTCAAAAATCACAAATTTTTCGAAATACGAAGTCTGATAGCATTATAATAGAGATAGCTAGTAATAAAATATGTTTTGATTAACCGATATACAGCATAGCTATACATATGTTTTAATATACAAAATATTTTTCAAATGACAAACAATCATACAATGAAGTTCTGAATTTATAGTCTGTGTACGCTTTTTTCGTCATTATATTATAGTTTACTTTGTATGGTTTATGCATATTCCATATAAAACTATATCAGAATTAAAAAAATAGGTTCTTTTAGGATTATTTCGATCAGATTTATATGTATTTTTAATATCACCTACTCTCTTGTGGTTGAATATTTAAATATAATTTGTGTTCATGTAAATTGTATTCAAAATGATGACTATTTGATATATGTTGTTCTACTTAATTATTAGCTATTTATCGTAAATAATCTAATTTCAAATGATGTACCTGCATTGTTCTAGTTTGTTCCCTACTTTGCACTTAGAAGGTTTTAAAATCGTATCGATCATTTAATTTCAGCGAGGCAGTGTTTTATAATGTTATACATTTCTATACATATACTACTACATTTAAATGTAAAACATGTAAAAATGTACAATAATATATAAGTAATTATTTTAATTCAAGGTAAAATCGCGTTTAACACTAGTTTATTTTAGCTTATGACCAGATTTTGTTAATTTTAAAATGTCGCTAAAATGGCGGTAATTACACCGCGTAAAAAAAATGTAAATATTCGTCCAGTCTTTCAATTCATAATTAATGAACCTAATTAGTAATATATTGAATATATTTAAAAAAAGCAATTTCTACGTGCCAGTAATAAAAATTCTAATTTGTTAACTATATGTTTTGTAAGTGTGTGGTGAACCTTATCTCCTTGTAACCTAAGCCTATTGATTTTAATAAAAGAGACATGTGGTTGTCGAGAGGATCTTGGTCCCACAAGCTGTTTCGAGTTTCAAGATTAAATTTTTACAAATAAACTGGAAAAATCAGTATGAATATGAATATAAACTCAAATAACAGACATAAGTGTAGTCGATGTAATAAGCCGGGAGTCCCGACTTCGACAAGTAAAATAAGGATTTTATCATTTTATCCCAACCGGACTATTCGCCCGTTCTGTTCTTATACATTGGCGAATTTTTAAGCGTTTATATTTCACAAGCTATTGTTCGAATTGCAAAGCATTACAGGTAATTTATCTAGATATAAAACGTTTAAAGTATCTTATTTATTTTTAAAAGGTATTTCTTATAAAAATAAATTAATTAAGACAGTTAAATAAAACAGTAGTTATCTATATGAAATAAGTACATGCTGACACCATATGACATATTTTTGTAGAAATTATAGACATTTACTTTTAATCTTCCATAGTTTTCATGAATCGGATAATGTGAAATCATAAGATATTCCAAAAGCCTGCACTTTTTACTTCAGTAATTGTCAGACGCTTATTATACCTTTGGTTTAAGAATAACTATAATACTCCAAGCCAGGTAAATTTATCGACGGTCATAAAATGAAATGCATTCCACGCATTGACATAAAGTTTTGTTACCTGCGCAACGAAAAAGAATAGTGAACGAGAAGCATTATATTAGTAGTACGTTTCTACGTAACTTTTATGAAATTTGGGTTACTCAATTGTGAGGTTTCCAAAAAGGAATATTGTTGAACTCCTCTAACAACGAAGGTTACGAACGAAAACTGTTTCCTAATATTTTAAGCATTCAACGACAAACATACTCGTACTACTTCAATATACTGATCTCATTGGTTATGATAGAGTTTGTATTTTTTTTATGTAAAACATTATTTAAAATATTAACTGATTTGTTTAATATGTATTAAACAAATCAGTTAATATTTTTAATATTATAGACAGTTAGGAGTTTATTATTGTTTCAGACAAAAAAATCCGCTTTTTGCCACTTTTAATATTTGAAAGTACGACTCGTTATTCAAAACGAAAAAAATAACCAAAAGTTAAACCACTTTTTGGATTGTGTATGTAACCCGAGAGCTTTGCCACCGCAGTAGAACCAGCGGTGAGAGATTAAACGGGGATTATTAAAAATAATACCCGTTTATAGACCAAAAATTTATTTACTAGGTCATAAAAGCGGTATAAGCCAAATATGCTCTGCTTTTATTTAGTTTCGCTTGGTAAATCCATTTCAAAATTAAAAGTTAAATAGTTTACGTACAACTAAGTATGCTTTTTCGACGGTGACCTGAATGATTACACAATTGAATTTAAACAAATAAAAAAAGATCTTTAAAAAAGAACGAAGAACTAAAAAAAAAACGTTATTTTTACCGCTTTGTCCTTATCTGATAATATTTTGAAATCATCACATATTAGCATTTTTTTCTGTTTTATTTTGCATTGTGCTAGTTATTATACATACGTAATTATATAAACATATATTATATATTTTTTAAACAACACTATTTCACATGGAGTTATCAATCGATGTCTTTTTTTATTTAAATTAGGTGGATAGACTGGCAAGGCCAACTGATGGTAAGCTCTCACCATCCCCAAAAATGTCGCCACTTTAAGATAGATATGTATATATAAGCCCTTCCCTATGAAACCCCATCCCCAATGCCCCAGTACCTTAAGAATTTAAATGTTATGTCGCATGTGCTAGTAATTACACACTGTCAACCGGAAAACAATAATATTAAGTATTGTTTGGCGGAAGTATATGTGATGAGTGGGTGGTACCTACCCGACCTTGCACAAAGCCCTATTTTCAAGTAAACTATACCTGTAGCATGTGATTTAGTAACGACTGTACCTTAATAAGTTAATTAGAGCGTAATTTTAATGAGTCAAGTACTCATTAGAGGTTAAGTTAAAAATCAATTATGCTAAATTAGGCTGACAAATGCAATTGTGTAAGCAATGTCATAATGGCGGAAATCAAAATAATTAATGACGTCATCACAGTACTAATGATTTGGACACTACTAAATTCTCTATTAAATGAATACTAGAATGATTTTCTCACAAATATAAATAATATAGGTGGCCCTAAATAAATTTCCATTTATATTTTGTTTAATTGGTTACTGTAGCAAGTTACTACAAAAGATTTAAGCTTTATTGTAAATACTTGAATATCCTTACTAATATTATAAATGCAGAAGCGAGGTTGTTTCTTAGTTTATTTGTTGTTACGTTTTTAAGTCATTACTGCTCAACCAATCATAATTTCGCATAAATGTTGTCAATCTTAAATAATAGACATAGAGAAGAGACCTCACACGCAGGGAAAACCATGGGGTAAAACTAGTTTGTAAATAATTTGCATAATATGATATTAGCTTTACTAACGTTGCAGACATTGCAATTAGAGTGAGTTACCGACTATTTTCTTTCAAATTAATGATATTATACATAAGTATCGTAAACTAATTCAGAAATCATAGTTAAGATTTTATATGTTAAAAATATAATAAACTTAAAATGTTAAAAGTACATCAATCGTTGATTTTATGTACTATAAGACAGCGGTCTTGCCTCCATAATCAGGTACAATTAAATAATCAATTTAAGAAGAAAAAAATGTATTCTTGATATAGATAAAAGTTGTCATATTAAATATTCATGAAATGAAACTGGATTAGTGTAATTTACTATATAAATCTAGTTTAAGATGATTATTATTGAATGACGTATATACATTGTATTAAAGGGAGAATCAGCAAAAAAAACGAGTGTTAAAAATACTATAGTAGGTAAACTTGATGACATATTTAACATTATTGTTCCTATTTCTATTTCCTATATTTTGAGCTCCTCAGAGGTCAATTCTTGATTATTTATTACTAGTTTCCGCCCGAGCTTTAGCGCATTTGTTCGGGGCGGGGGAGATTTAAGGTACCCTATGTTCTTTTATATAGGTACCTGTCAATATGTATGCAAAGCTTCATGATGACCGGTTGAGTAGTTAAGAAGTATAAACGTAACAAACAAGCTCACTTTCGCAATTATAATATTAGTAAGGTTTAAGGATTTGTATATGCGATTCGTGTGTAATGCACAATATGTACCATGTGATATCGGTGATATCGGTTTCTTACTTTTTTGAAAACTAAAGTGCAAATGATAATAATAATGAAATCTAAACTAATTTCATTCGACGTGAAGCTGCATTTTAAAAAAATGATTAAGTTTTTGCTAAATTTTAGCACTTCATTGTTTTCGACTACGTAAAAAGAACAGTTTTATTAAATAGAACGTTCGATTTATTGCTCTTCCATCTTTGTGAGCGCACACATAGCACCGGCCATTTTACCTGCCACGCCGGTTTCCCGTCCCCCTTCACCTTAATTCTAATCATCTATCTCTTTCTTACAACCAACATATTTATATGCTTGATTTTTATCCCGTTCATGTTTATTTACCGACCTCGTCAGCGCGTCTTTGGATCTATTATCAAGGATTGTGCATGTGCATACAATTATATCTAGACATAGCGTTGTTCAGATAAAACGCGATTCAAATAAACTATTTTCACAATTTGTTTAACAAAAAAAAATATTGGTGTATAAATATTTCATACTAATTTTCTGTTCAAGTATTTTACCAAAACAGTCTTAAGATAAATCAAACAATTGATTAAGAGATACATAAGACAAAACTATTGATTTCAAACAATATAATTACAATTACGTGTTATTTATCATCTTTGATTTAGTATAGCACCGCTTTTTGTTTAATGAATTTTGATGCAAGAATATAACTCTAACACTCATTGTGCCCGTTTAAATACCTTATAATATTGTGAATCACTATGATTACATCCGACTTTCAAAAAACCTCGTGATTTCTCGTTTATACGTGACGTGATAAACAAAATATTTTCCTCACAATCAGCTCAGATACACGTCATATATATGATAGTATTTCGGACAGTAATTATGCAATATATTTTTTTTTGATTGATTGATCATGAAATATCTATTTTAAAGATATGAAACGTGTACTCAAATGTGTTCCTTAATTATTGCAAATCTGCAACTTAAATATTTATTTTTTAATAATAAATACTAATATAGTAAGTATACATATTACCATCGTTTTAATTAATATACGAATGGAATACAACAAAGATATGTCCTTTTGTGCTCTGAAAATAAATAGTAACCATAGGCATAAAAGCACGATATTATATCTTAACGATAAGTCTTAACGATATGGGAACGATTTCTTCCCAAACCTTTGGACAATAGACGAGATTGAATGAGGCAGTTCCGAAATGCGCTACGTACAGTACAAATGTACTAAAAACAACAATAATAACACATTCTTTGAAAAAAAAATGTACTTACAACCAGATACCGATATGAATTTAAATAGCAATACATTTTGTACTTGCTTTTTTTTAAAGATATGAAACATTAAAACAGACTAATCTGATAATATATATAATATAAATCTAATTTAATATAGTTTAAAGTAAACTGCTAATTAATTCAAATCTCTTCAAAGTAGTATATGCACCCTAAAACCCGGATGTGCGTGACATCGAAGAGCATTGAGAACGCCACATGTGGGCTGAGTTAAAGCCCTCTTCTACACATGTCGAGTTTTCAACATGACACAAAAAATCTCGGAAATATCTTATGTGCTGATGTTTATATTTATAGTCCGATAAGGAACGACTATTTTTAACGAAACAAAAAAACGCACTGTTCGTTTATTATGTATCAGAAAAACTGGGTATATACTTGATATTATTAAAATTAATTATAATTAACTTTATCATTTCATTTGAAATATTTTTCTTCAAAACGAAATATATTTTGCAATGAAAACATATTACAAGTATCTATTACAATAACTCCTTCAAAAACGTTCCCTTAATCTTTATCTATCGGTTTACACACTCAAAGCATAACCTAAGTAACTTAATTCGTGGATCCGATATATACATTTCTTATTATACTAATCCATCACGCATTATTATTTAATGTGACCAACTTTATTGTTCCCTATTTCGTCATGATACATTACGCTTGTACCCCAAATATTTATATCATTAAAAAAGTGCACTCAATCAACACAATTTGTTCCCAACAACGTATTTGAAACTTATATCGTTCAAGCAATGTTGTAAGTTTACCTTTTAATATGCAATTATTTGTAATATCCTATGACTTGACCGTGGGTTTAATCCACTTTCATACCGGGCGCATTGAAGCTTATCATCGTGATATTTAATAACTTATAGAACGATATTCATAGCTGTAGGCCGTAGATAGTTAAGTAATATGCACGTCGCTGTAAGTGTTTCAATAGCCGCGGATGGCCCACACAAAAACTACTATCCTCTTTAACCACTACGGCATTCAGTTAAGCCATAGATTGTGACACTTTCCTAATAACCTCTATATCTTCCATACAGTTTAAGTTACTGCGCACGAGGCATTATTCGTCTCGATAGTTATTATTTATTCATTCATACGGTACTTATTTCATATCTTTCGCTAGTGTAAGTGTATTTAAATCATTAAAATTATACTATAAAGCAGTCTTAGAGTTATATTAACAATAATTCAATACTTAGTTTATAATGATTAACATCAGTATATTATACGACTTCAAATCAAACGACACCATAGATCCATAATATAGCTGTTTGCAAGAAATAATTTAAGTTATTGTCATTCGTGGCTGCGTTTCGAACATTGTTCATTGCGGTCAGCTGCTTCGATTAAGTTCTGGTTTTCTCCGTATAAGCTCTATACAACGTCCATTTCCAACATAAAGCATAATCACTCACGTTCATAATTCTCAGATTTCTGGTTTTTAAGTTATTTCGCCACTTAAACCTAATTTCAACATCCGCTACACCACTGACTTCCCTTCAAGAGGTTCAACTTATTCAAATAAAAATTTAAATACGTTGCGTAATTAAATCTGTATTCATTATTTTTAGTACCTATGTAAAATGGTTCGTTGTCGTTTTAACTTTTTGAGACAATTTTCGAGATGGTAACGACATTTGCAAGTCTCATATAAATTTTAACTATATTACATTTACCTTTTTTTTTTCTTAAAACCTACCGAAACCTTGTAAATTCCAAATTAATTTTTATTTAAGAAAAGCAGTATTTTAAGGTGGCCCATTTTCTCAATATGAACGCTACTCTCCGTATAAAGCCAAGTTTACCCGGTGCCCGGTGCTAACACATCTTACCTGCGCTCACGCTCCATGCCTTTTTTTTGTGTTTTTTCGAACATCTGTTAATAACTCCAAAACTATTTATCCAAATTACAAAGTTAAAGCGTCTGTTTCTATATTGTATATTGATCAAAAAATTATTATAATATACAAAATAATACTTTTTTTACAATAAATGTATAAATAGAAATTTGATTATGTATAACAACTTATAATATAATGTACCCAACAGATGCAAGATACAACATTGAACTTATATATTAAAATGAACTGCCTCAAATCTCATAAGATTTATAATGATTATAAATATTATTCATATACCTTCCTCACACGATAAGCCGTTTTGCTAATTTTCTTTTTTTGAAATACTAGAGATTCTGAAATTAAAAACCTAAGCACAGCCTTTTTTGTAAACCAAAACCAAGTAAAACCAGGACGGGTGGCTTGTTTTTTTTATCGAAACTCACGTTCCACATTGGAGATAGCATTACGCCCGCGCCGCACACCTGCATCCCAAACTGGTTTTTATAAAAATGATTTCACTCTCTCATGGCGTTCAGCCATTGGCATCTTTAGAAATAACATTTTGTACTCTCCTCTAAAGTTTTTCTTACGACTATTAATTATTAAAAACTATTTATATAGAAGTATTTAGCAAAGAAGGAATATAATATTATATTATCACGATTTCATATCGATACATGAACATGAACGGCCTTACTAATAATTTATCGGCTGAACAGTTACGATATTGATTCCTCTCTTTCTGTCATCAGTCATTTGACATTGGAAAGAAGAAGACAAAGTATTGTGATTGTACATAAAATCGCTATATTTTATTAGTAGTTTGGGCTGTGGAATAGGAAATTTTAAGATAAAATTAAAATATTTTGCTATTTATGTTTTGATATGTATTAATCTAATACGTTTTAAAGCTAAGTCATATAACTGACTTAGATTTTAGACGTGTTTCTTAAGTAACTCGATTTAACAAATACTATTTAAAAGGAAGTGTACGATGGAATTGGGTAGCGTTTTCTATTCTGCTGTAACATTCAGTAAAAACCAACTTCAGAAAATATATACTTATATTGTTCAAATTTAATAAATTTTAGATTGATTTAATTATTTATTTATTTATTAATCCTTTACTGCACACAATTTACAAACATATAAAAGATCAAGTAGTACATATACTGTGCAAAGGCGGCCTCATCACTTACAGTGATCTCTTCCAGGCAACCTCTGTAAAAAGAAATATTTATGGTTTTTTTAGGTTAAATCAATTTAATCATCGTTTTAGTTTGAACGAAATTAAAATAAAGCTCGCAATGACCCAAGCAATTGAGACATGTCGCTTGTGTTAAAATAAATTGTGGTAGAATATTCATAACAAACGAATTATCGTTTGTTAAGAATATAATATTAGTTCATTTCGTAATTTTTGCAGACTAAAAATTAAACATCTTCTTTTCATGTTCATCATATTTTCGTACTCGTTATGACATCGCACGGATTAAATTAGAATTTTATTCACTAATATTTTTTTTTAAAGTGACAAATATGATATAAACATTCGCCGAGCGATCTATTCGCTCGTGTTTTGTTAAGCATAGTACCACATGCTCCATGAGGTAAACGTTACGTTTATAATTAATACTTAATTTAGTTTAATAACGATTAATCATTCGTGATGATATAATTATAACTTTATTTTCCCAATTTTTAAACATAAAAAACTGTCGCTAACTTTTCTGTAAAAGTTTAAGATTTTACAAATCCTTCATCCATAGTTTCGTGTATTGGTATTATTATATATTATCATAGAATTATCTTTCAAAAAATCTTCTAAATAAATTATTAAGATAATGTAATAATAGCCTAGTACAGTGTGATACAGACTGTACTAGCCTATTATCGTAATGTTACGTTGTTAATTTGTGAGTACTGATATCAATAAAAAAATATATAGCGTATGTCCATCCTAAAACTATAAACCAAAACAATATAGAAGTCCTATATCAATCGGGTTAGTAGTCTTTGAGTGAAACAAGAAAAACAAACAAAAACGGGAAGTAGGACAATGCCAAATTTTCGACTTCAAAAAGCATTTTTTGGAGTATAATGTAAACTATTCTATAAAAAGAAATAAATTCTAGGAGACATTATTTCATTTTATAATTGCTTGAAATATTAACTGTAGCGTTTTAGCTGTCATTTGCAGACTTGATACAGATTACGTACCTGAGATACAGTTTTTTTTTAAATGTAATAATCATTCGTCTTTTTCTAGCATTTGCCAGTGTTCGAAATTCGACCATAGTCGTTATTAGGAATATATAATGCATGAATTTGCATGTTTAGATTTTTTTTCTACTCTAATTGCCAATTTTTATTGGTAATTTAATGATTTTTTAATAGTAATCTTACCAGTAGAAGAAAGAAAAAAGAAAGAAAATCGGTTGACAGAGGAGAAAAAGAAAGTTATTGAACTGTTTGATCTTTCCCTAATTAAAATGTGTCCATTTAATTTAAAAAAAAAATATTTTGGTCAATTTACACGTATTATAATACATTATATAACTTATGAATTAAATAATATATATCTAAGTTAAGATTGTACATGTATAATTGCATCTAATATACGTTTTATATAAATACATATTTCTTTTTTCAGTTACCTAGTTATTTAATGTTTTTTCCAAAGGATATTTTATAAGCCAGCAGTTATTTAATGCCAGCTAATCGTGGCAGTTGAAATAACAACAATTTTCGTTTATTTTAAAATGCCCAATAGACTGGTTGATTGTTTAAAGTTTCGGGACGAATTAAGGCTTTAAATCTCTCTTAGGCTAAATATCGTGTGGTATGTTTATATTTTTGTAGGTAAGTGTAGTTTATTAGGTATTAAAAGTTGTCAGTTCGAACGCTTTCTAAGATAACGCTGTCAATACTATAAAATATACAACAAAACTTCGTTTGTAACATTTGTATTGCTCTCGAAATGTTTACAAAAGGAGTATAAAGTAAAGAGTGAAGAAGAGTAAAACCGGGACGGATTAATAATTTCATCGCGGAATGCCCATTTTCAAGCGCAAATACAAGTCATGTAATGATTAACGTTAATTTATATATAATATGATGTGGACGGTGTAAAAGTGAATGTCCTTATTCACACGATATACCGCAATGTATAAAATTAAACAGAATAACGGAAATAATCAACACCAAGCATTTTTTTTATAAATGTGTTTTTATGTTGCTTATAAAATGTTATAATATATCTTATCTATTATATGAGAAATAGAACTACTAGTAAGCGGTTTCTGCTTGGTAGTTAGGAATTTTATTGCTTTTTTATTCATTGCAGACATTGCGATGTTAACTTTTATTCCTTTTGGCAAGTTTGTTTTTTAATATCTTTGAAATTTTACTAAATAACTCGATAGGGAATAAAGTATACAAACAGAAGTTGAATTAGCAGTAATTTAAGAACTAGGAGTTGGAATCGTTTTGGGAATATTTACCGATTGACTGTTCATTGTAAACATATCAACATATTTCAATAAATTTGTTAGCAATTGTGTTTTTAACGAATTACTACTATTCCTACTATTAATAGTAGTCATCGCATTCATAGTACAAAAACATTGTAACGTAAATAAATACACTTTTGATTTTGATTCTTATATTCTCCATCAGATAAGCGTAAAGCTTGTTTATGGAAGG
Source organism: Nymphalis urticae (assembly GCA_905147175.2). Classification (NCBI taxonomy): domain Eukaryota; kingdom Metazoa; phylum Arthropoda; class Insecta; order Lepidoptera; family Nymphalidae; genus Nymphalis; species Nymphalis urticae. The sequence continues at coordinate 5,533,146 of LR989991.1, forward strand.
ATATCAGAAGAGGAATGGGTTTGAACACGCTACGTATTTTTTAACTACTATAAATATTTGCCGAGATGCCCAATAGGTAAAACACGTGGATCTGAACCGAAGTTAACTGTTCAAATAAGGGAAGTTCTACTGATTTTATTTGTTATTAATTTATGTTGTATCGTTTACAATTTATTTTGTACTCGGTGAAAGAAAACATCACGAGGTCATGGCTGTGATGGATGAAATCCTGCTACTTGTGCCTACCAACGCTCACTGAAGCAATGAGGCGGAATAAACTCCATGCCTTCTCCGTAATAGGAGAGATCTTTGCCAAGGAGTGGGACATTTACGTGATATTAATTTACAGTAAAATCTCATTTCTTTCTAAATACGTTTATCTTACGAGGTATATAATTGAACAGACTACAACGATATATTTAAAATAAATAAAATGTAGGAATTGTTTCATAAAAGCTCTTTGACAATTTATTATTATATCTACTAAAAAGTAAAGATAAGTTAAATGTAATAAAAAATTGGCTTGTAGCTTACATATAAACATATTTTCAACGACATTAATAAATATGACGAATTGCCGGTTTTATAAGTAAACAATTTACTTATATATTTTTTTATTACAATAAGACTTGATTTTTAGTTGATATTTAGTTTTATGTATGGCTAAAAATATATGCGACGTCTATTTTATCAATGGTTTCGCCGTTGTCCCAGTACAGGACGCCAGGATTTTTTTTTGGTGTTTTTTATTTAGAGGAACGCGTCCATGGCGCGAAAGAGATAGATAGTGAACGAGTGAAACAAAATGGTGGATACCGATAAAGTAATAAGACGGTTATCGATAAAAAGTTGTCAAAATGTTAAAAAACGTCATTTTATAAACTTTTTAAAATATTTATACTCGCTGGATATCTCGTTTATCTCATTAGATATGTATTGTACACAACATTTACTTATTTAGTACGTTAGTACTATACCTATTTGTTAATTATTGTTCATATCATAAGTAATTTAATTCGGCGTATTATTTTATGTGATTATAATCGTAAATATTATACTATATACAATGGACTTGACCACGCAACACTGGTTTTCTAGAAAATAATTCAGATTTACAGGCGAATAACAAATCACTTACAATATTTACAATATATCTGTGTTTGTTTATTGCGAAAGTATATAAAAATGCCTCTACAGTTTACACGTCATACAATAATGTACTAAATAAATGGTGCATAGAGTAGTTTAAAGACTGGTTTCAATATAAGTTTGTTGTGAAATTTATTTAACAATAAGTTATAACAAAACCAAAATACGCTGTTGCTGCAAGAATAATATCACAACGAAAGCAGGTAACAACGTTTACCAAAAGTGCCTTTAATACAACACAGTTAAGCTGACGCACACATACAAATCTAAAACACGAACAAGTTTATAAGACCATTTGTTGAAACTTGAAACACGCGGCTGCGACACGACGCGCGAGTTAAGTAAGAAAGTAAGGCAACTTGGTTCGTTTACCTGTACTAATCAGCAGGCAAATAAATGGTGAAAGCAACCGGTTTGGGCCCATGTTGGCGCTGCAGAAACTTTCTAATAAAAATTTTTTCACTGTTTAACAAATCCTTAACGATTGCATCTTATAAATCCTTAGCGATTGCACTTTACCAACCATACTTCACTCACGTAAGGAATGTCTCCTTAATTTAAACTTCACTGTTATGACATCATTAACAATACCACTTTTGTTTAATTATTATGACATAAACTTTGTTTAACACGGTTTTATCATATTCAAATACAAAAAATAATAAACTTTAGCGCGAGTTCGCGACGCACATCATAAGCGTAACTCTAGAGCGACGGTTAACTCAGGCTGAACACAAACCCATTATGAATGCAGACATGCCACGCTAGTGTTGCGATTCGATCCGCTTACAATCGAGTTGCCGAGGACCGAGTTCAACTCGCCACCTGAATACTCGATAGAATTACATAGTACGAATATGATAGTCTTTATACTTTTAAACTAAAATTAAATTTATTTTTAAGTCAATTCGCCAAGAATAGAAATAAGTAAGACGGCATATATCAGTTTAACAATTGAGTTGCTTTTGCATTTTATTTATAACATTATTATTAAAAATATAACCCGAATATTTTTATTTTAAGTATAATTTTTTTTTTTGTGTAGTTTATATTATAAAAAAATTATATTCTAAAATATTCATGTTTTCTCCTATAGTATAATTTTCGATAAGTATAGCAAGTAATTATTGTATTTTAAAATAAATAGTATCGTTACTTTAAATTATTAGTTAAAAACTTTGTCGTTCTTGTTAATTAGTTTTTTAGTTTATCATTAGTCATTATTCTTGAAAACTTTGCTAAAGTCCAAAAGTTCTTAAATTAGTGTTTAATTCAAACTCGAGTTATATAAATTTGACTTGATTTACTCGAGAAGTACAATACTCTAAGGAGAATCACTATGCTAACCGCCCGCCGCGCTCTACCCGGTACAGCGCCACTCTTGTAGAAAGAATGAAAGAGACAGAAACAATCGACAGAGATGTTGTCTCATAAGTTTACAACTTCTGCACGGAGGATTGGCGACTGCAAAACGTACCTCATTCATTTTTTAAGTTGACCTAAGTTAGCATTGTATTAAACTACGTGGATAATAAAAATATTATAAATCAAACGAATGTACTTAAAATAAAAAAATAAACATATTTTTAATAAAGTAGGCTCATAAGAGCACTTTTGAATAGTCATGAAACGTAAAGCTATCACCGGTTCGTAATGCATATTCAACCTAGAAGAACTGGCAGGCAGCAAGAAACTGAGTAGTTTTCTACCAATTTTTATATTAGGTATGTTAAATAAATACAATTAAATTTATTATTTATCCCGTTCGAAAATCAACGAATACTAGATGCGCGATTATCATATATAGACTGTTATTAAATAACTAGCTGTTCGTCCCGACTTCTTACGGATAAAATAAGTATTTTGTTTCGTGCATTTTTAATCAATGACCTATTAAACATTTGTAAATCGATTTAATCGCCCATACAGTAAAGTGCACGAGCATAAAATAATATATGTATATGCATAATAATAAGTATTACTGATTCGATTTACATAGTGCTAGTGTTAGCAAAATTACCTATACCAACAGGAAGCGTTTAAAATAAATATGTTACTTAATTTGATAATGATTTATACTTCTGATGTGACAATTATACTTAATTTTTTTCTTTTTTCATAATAATACAGTTAACAAAATAGTTATCGTGGTTATAATGCGTTATCTATGAAATATAGGTTTACGGTTTTCGATACCTAAAAATCTCTTATAAAAAGAGTTTGTTAATTTTTTATGGTTTTCGCGTTCGCTACATAACAACCTAAACCGGCACAGTTTTCTCTTCGACTACTCTTCGGCTAATCTTTAAAACAGCTAAAAATTACAAGTCGAAGTAACTGAATTATTATAAGAAATATTTCAAGGTATCGCTTATTCTTTGTTTCATCAAAATCGGTTGTCTGTCAAAAGTTCACGTGCGTGTTTATGTAGCACATAGATGGTGGAGTGCTTAATACGTCAATATCTGAATCTCGGTGTGTTAATATTATTCGTGTTTTGTTCAAATTTGTGTTGTCGTTCTTTGGGATTGTTATAGGCTTTTTCATTAATTTCATTATTATATTATTAAATTTTAAATATTGTGTGCCATTAAGTTGCAATTATTAACTCTGTTGTCATTTTGTTTCATTAGTCTTTATTTTTTTTGGTTTATGTAGAAATTAAAAATGAGACGTAAGAAGAGTAATAAGAGTAAGTGTGTAATACAACAATATTTATATGAAATTGAAGTGACATTCTAATACATATTTTACAATCAATAGTAAAGCATTTACTGTTAGATCATTTTAGTACGTTTATGCGTAACATCGATATTATGTTTGCAGGCGTGTCGAATAGAAGACAACGTAGAAACAATATTATAATTCTTAATGAGCCGAGATGGTCCAGTGTTTAGAATATGTTAATCTTAAACAAAGATTCCACGAGAACCAAGTTCGAGTCTGGGCAACTAGAGAATATATATATCCGCGTGGATTAAAATTCATAGGATTTGTCATTTTAATTTTCTAAAATCCACTTAAAATTATTTTATAGTTTATTTATTTATTTATGATCACAGACAAGAAATACACACTTACGAATATGTGTGTGTGCATGTATAGGAGACCACATCAAGCACATGAAATAATGACTAATCAGAGTTTAAAAATAAATGTTACATAGTAGTTCAAATTTACATAGGAAATATAAACAGGTAAACAATGGATAATAAGACTATTTAGGAAGCATATTATATACTTAGTCTATAGATCCTTGGCAAACCAGCAGTGTCCAAGATTCGAATTAGATGTAAAAACATAAAAACGCTTGTAAACATTATTACTAGGTAAACGAGAAGGTACATTGAGGTTAATTTGTTGTAGTAAGTCACTACAATCAAATGTTCCATTTAGAATTGTATAGTGTACAACATAAGCATGTCAGTGATTTTTCTTCGGGAATTTAGGTAGGTCATCTTATAATACAAAAGCTTAAACCTATCGCAGTAGGTAGAAATACTATAGGTATAGGTAAAGCGATGTGGCTCCAATTTACCCCACGGTAATATGCATTTATACCATGAATATTGCCAGTTGTTCTATTTTCTACAGAATACGTAGAAATAGTATAAAAATATTTAAAAGTACGTACATTTTTGTGGTTATTAGAAAACAATTTTTGGTGAATAGTACCTATAGGGGACGGCTTTGCGAACGGAAACCCGAAGGTGGTAGAACGTTCATGTATCGGAAAGCAAAGCACTTACTAAATATTATTAATACTAAATATTATTATACTTACACCGGTGCTAAAATATGATAAAATAAATTCAAAGAATCGAAAAAATAAAGAAAATATATAAAAATACAGTCTACGCGTGTTTACACTTGACAAGAACCTTTAGTTTGTGAAGGTTATACTAAGATATAACAATTGTTTCAGTAAATGTATACCTAGTGTTTACAGGCACGAGATACAATTGTCGTTGTTGTCCAAATAAAATAAAAGTCATTTTGATTATTAAATTATGGTGCTTGTAAGAACGCATTAAAAAGTAAAAGTGAAGTGTGTGCGTGTTTCCTTTAAACATAAGGTTGACTAGTTACGAGTGAAAGCACTACTTATCCTCAGCTCGCTTACTTGATAAATAAGAAAAAAACAATCCCCCCTTCTTTTACAGCTTACAATTTAGAAATACCATGCCATTCATATTTAAAAACTGCGTCCGTAATGGAGACGTAATTAAATTTAGACTTTCCCTTTTGCTGGTTAGTAATTTTAATAAAAGCATAATATCTATGTTTCATAAGGGGTTGGAATGGTTGCACAATTAAGATGATTGCGTGGGATGGATTATTTCTCTATGGGCATATTCCCGACACGAACCCTCTTGTAGTTTAACAATCTCCCTTGCGATACTCCGTGTCAAATTGGCCAACTGCTTACCCTAAGCCGAATAATACATCAAATGTCATCATTACAGGGGTGCTTGTATTTGAATAATTATAAAGTGAAACTTTATATATATTGATTTTAAATATTTATAGATTTTATTATATTAAATATAAATTATGATTACTATAATTAATGAATATCCTATTTTTGTTTTAAAAGTAAAAAAAAATTCAGATAAAAGTAGTAAGAAATTTCTTAAAATATTTAACAATATCAAATGAGGAGTGCGTTACCTATAAAGTGATAAAACGTGAGGTTAATATAATATTAAATAAAAAAAGTAAGGTTATTGTTTAAGCTTATGTTGCTATTAGCCCGTGTATCAAACAGTCACATCTTAGTTTCCTAGGTTGGTGGCATATTGTAAAAGGAAAGAATGCTTATTATTTCTTAAAGCGCCACTGTCTACTGGCGCTGGTGATTATTTACCATCAGATGGCCGATAATATGACTAATTAACTACGTATACTGTTGTATGGCAGAGGAGATAGCTTAGTACAGCTAAGTCAAAGCAAAGCATTGGTTTTCAGCTGGTCTCTTTATCTCGGAAATCAGACAAAATTAGAGTTACAAAGAATACTTAGTCATTATTAGGTTCATATTCATTCTATTTATTATATTCGTTGCAACTCTATGCAAAATCAATAAACACTTCAGTATAAAATTACAAATAAGTATTACGTAATCACTTACGCATATTATCGAGGCTTATATAAATATAATAATATATTTGATAAAATAATACAACGATAAAAGAAAAACATCAACAGGAAATCAATGAGGCGAAATATATTTCTACCGACTCCCACAGACCGTAAACAATAAAATTCCTCGTACCCTAAAAAACATTATCATAGAAATGCAACATATGAATTGCCTGCGGGATCGTATAAGATGTAATAAAAGCACTTTCACATCACCAGTTTCAATTTCCAACTCCCCTTTGTCCCTAAGGAATATATATTTGCAAGACTCTCATTTTGCCGCAAGGACAAGGGTTCACTCCCCTTTCTTTTCCCCTTCAAAGCAAATTGTTTTTTTAAGTAAACATTTATCTACATACAACAGATTTTTAAGCGGTCGTTATATTCTGAGAAATAAAGGCTAAATTAAAACAAAATAGAGTTAAATTATATAAAAAAGGCCGAATTGAAAATAGGAGGTGGACAAAAAGTAAAAAAGCATGCATCCGAGCTGAAATACTATTTAATTAGGATACCTACTAGTGAATTTCTAAATAAATCTATACAAATAAATAAAACTGAAGTGTCTGTCTGTGATTTCAAAATAACTTTTAAATTTATATAGCTATTTGCGAGTGACCAAAACCATATTTGTTTTTATTTTTGTCCGTTTATTTATATGTCTAGGTATCAGTTTGTTCGGCGTAATCTTCAAAACGGCTACAAATCTTTATATATCAATAAAAGACAACTTATCAATATATTAATTGTATATACTTACTGTTATTTATATAAAACAAATCAAAGACGATTGTCGGTACCTCTTCGCTCCGACTTCGTTCATCTTTGGCACGAGCGTGCCTCTTGTTCTTTTCTCGCTCTCGCCCTCCAATAGTTTAGTCGCTACTCGCTTGCGATTAGCATAGTGTCAGGTCGTATTGTAATGTAGATAAATAAAACTGATGTTAGTGTATACTTAAGATGTTTAGACTTTTATTGTATTAAGATAACACATGGTAGAGGCATTACTAGAGCACATTACATCAGCGCATTTGATATCTTTAAAAAGTCCTAGAGTCGCAGGTTTTCAAAAAATGTAATGCTTTGTTAATTAGAGGGAAACGAAATTTTGAACACTTACTAATATATGGCAAAATAGTTATTTTTTTATTTTGTAAATATATATGTATGTAAAAAAGGTGAATTTGAAAGTCTTGTTTACGCCTTTTTTTAAAAACCAAGACAATAGTTGACACGGGTGCCCATCAGTTTAAAGTGACAGTATCAATTAACACGTAGTTAAATGAAAACTTACATCTTCAACCATTGCGGTTAAGTCTATAAGTCTTGTCCAACTATATACTAAGACCATCAAAGACTCGTTAGGCTGCGCAATATTGTGAAGATATCATCGGAAAATCGATTATTTACATGGACTCTGAATATATTCATATCCAATATCTTGAAGACGTATTTCGAAAGAGAACAGAAACATTTGAGATAGAAAACGTTGTAGTTCAACTCGGAATGAGCGTTTTATCATCACAAGTGTCTTTAGACGGTTCAGACGGAAACTTAAGCACCAAATCATCTCCCAGTCGTTTAGTTGATAATAAGTACTTATTTTTTAGATACACAGATTGACCTTTCATTTTTAAAAGTACACAATTTCCTGTGAAGGTGCCGTTTGCAGTTACAATAAATAAAGTATACAGAAATACAAAAGTATGTCGGAATAGATTTAAGGGAATGCTGATTTCCTCATAGCTAATTTTATGTTGCTCTATCTAGATCCAGGAAACTTATAAATACTAATATCCCAAGAAAATAAAACTAAAAATGTTCTATGTACTGAAAGTACAAGTAAGTATAAGTCTGGTCTTAGTGATTTCTTTAAATTATAAGTGGGCGAAATCGCGGGCACAGCTAGTCTCAATTAATAACGAATAATGTTATTGAAATATGAGATATTTTATCCCACTCAATATTTTACCGCTAAATAACATACAATAAAGAAAGAAACTTCCTGAATATTTTCTTCGGTATTTTTTACCCAATAGTCGTATTCGGTAAAGTCATTATCAGTCCATCACTAGTATCAACACAATTAATTATAGACACAGTAAAATACAGATAACATAAGTTATCTTTCTAAGATAAAACGTACCTACGTTTCTCACCATTGGTTTCAGTACAAATTTAGTCAGTTTTAGTTAGTTCAGTTTTAAGCGTAGACAGAGAAACAAATAGACGCAATGACGTTTTCCTTTTCACTTACACAAGAAAGAGAACGAAAATTACGTTACAAATGGTTTAAACAGAGATAGAATTATCAAATCTTTTGTCCCTTATCGCGTAACCAGTTTTGGTGTTTGTTTCGCAAGTCAGTTGCGAAACAAACTTGACAGTTGGTGCGTTAATTGTGTTTATTGTTCAATTTTTGCTTATTTTCATGTTAGAAAACGATTCTAACCCAGTGAGTACAAAGAGAACTTATCCGTACATCACATCGAAGATTATACAACAATGCGTTGTAGTGTTATTTCATGTAAAAGTGATAGTGAGAAGAAAGTTGCCGGTGTGTCTTTTCACACGTAAGTACGACCGTTTTTGTTTCTAAATATAGTTTCCCAGTGATAATTATGTATGCTATAGCATGATGGAAGGTTATATCGTTTTAAAATCCTGAAAATAATAGGTTTTGTCGAGTTTTTATCATTCATAACCTATAATTGTTTATCAGGTAAATGTTACCAGTGTCAGCGAAAAAATACCCCGATTTTCGATGAAAAAAATTGACTCGACAATGTAAACAAATAAAGACGGAGTCTAATAAAAGCCTATAATGCTTCTTTATCTATATATATATAAATATTATTTTAATTTATATTTAACTATTTATTTTAATTTACATTTATTTTATATTGGTGATCGAAGAATTATATAATAATATTTGTGATTGAAGTATTACACATCTGACATGATAGAATGACTAAAATACCTGTGAGTACTTATTAATAATATAGCTAAGTTTATCGTTAGTTTTCCAAGCGATCCAGACCTACGTAAAAAATGGATCGAAGCAACAGGAAGAAAAGATTGGACTCCCGGAATATATTCTAAAATATGTAGCAATCATTTCCCAGAAAAATTGCTACTAAAAAACAAAAACAAAACATTTCTGCATCCTGATGCGATACCAAATGCTGTAAGAAATTATTAAAATATAATTTTTTTTTTTATTATTATTATATTTTGATTTGCGTAATATGTTAAAACATGTAAATGCACTAAACTATATAATGTAATCTCCTTTTTATCTCCTTTTTCATTGCATGAGGTATACTCCTTAATAGGTAATGATAATATTATTATATTCTTTCATGGTATTTAGCTTACTGACAAGTTAAATAATATTTTATATGTGTCATTTTATTTTTTGACATGATTATCTCATTACATTGCGTTATGCTCGAGAACGGGTGCTGCTTGAAGTGTGTGGTCGTCTTGGTGGCCATGATTTTGTTAACGTTTATTAATTTTACAAATAACTTAGTTAAATTAGGACCATCATAATTTACCATTGAAAAATTGATTTGATTTGATTTGTTGTATTAAATTGATTCTGATTATTATCAAACAAAATTTTTTGTCAATTTATAAACTGATTCTACTTTTTATCCTCAGAAGTAGAAAGGGGTGTGGAGTTCCTAAGCTGAGGCAGAGCCAGCCTACTAGCCTCTCCTACAACGTGCCACATATCCTGTGCTGTGCTAGTGTGGTGTTACAGCACAACATATTAAATATCTAGTGAGTAATAGTGCAAAAACTTGTATCAAAAATATTACACCCCTTCTTATTGCCTCTATTGGTGACAGAAGGGCTGGTTAATTTTTCGCCCAGAGGGCGTTCAAAGGAGAAATGCTGCTGGTTCTTGCCACCATTCTTCGCGGTCATTATTTGTACAGTAACTATATTTAATTTTTATTTGCATTTATTTAAAGCATATCATACGTATATAATTATGTAATTATTACTGTATGTCATATTGGTAATTTTAAATAAATAAAAAACATTTCGTTTTGTTTTAAATCCTAATAATATTTTTCCCCGAAACAGGGAAATGCAGTTACTATGGCAACATTATACACACACATTGACAAACTATCTCTGTCTCAATCGCGGTTTCACGACCCCTTGGTCTATTTGTTTCTCTGTCTACGGTTTTAAGTGACACTTGTTATTAAGCACAAGTAAGTACCACATTGCTTTATTTTATTGTTTACAATTATTTAAGAAAATATATGATCAGGCGTTGCAAAAGTTTATTGATAAAATATTTCCCTGCAGTCGTTTGAATATCAAGGATATATTTTAATTAATACTTTACTTAGATTTCATATAATTTGTATTTTGATTCATCATAGATTCCGGGGAATCCGCGCCTGCCCTGCCAATACCTGTCTTTGCCAGTTGCCTTGATCCTTGTTTTTTGAACAGCTTTCTGATCATTTCTGACATAACTGACTAAAAAAACGATGAATTGACTAAAAAAGCGATGACAAATTATACTATCTACCTACGTAATCTAAAGTTTAAAAATATAATCTTACTACTTTTATAACTACCTCGTTGGTCGAGTGGCTTGTTTATAAGGTTGCAAAAGTACTGGGATCATCTCCAGGTTTCCATTACTGGTGGTAGAGCGTTGTGCAAGCTCGTCTGGGTAGGTACCACCCACTCATCAGATATTCTGCCGCAAAACAGCAGTACTTGGTATTGTTGTGTTCCGGTTTGAAGGGTGAGTGAGCCAGTGTAATTACAGGCACAAGGGACATAAGCTCGTAGTTCCCAAGGTTGGTGGCGCATTGGCGATTTAAGCGATGGACAACATTTCTTACAATGCCAATGTCTAAGGGCGTTGGTGTCCACTTACCATCAGGTGGCCCATATGCTCGTCCACCTTCCTTTTCTATAAAAAAAAAAAAAAAATTAGAATATTATCGGGTTTTCCTGTTAAGAAGTCTCCGTAGCAGCCCGGAGTTTGGAAATAGGCAGTGTTTAAAAATGCGTGTATCGAATATACGTGAAGCCGTGGATTCTTCGCCTGAACTTGTTCGAATCGTGTTGCTTTTACCATCCCTCCGGATTGTGGAGTGAGAGAATAGACTTGTTCAATATACTCGTAGTATCTCCTGCGCAGTTAATATAATCTCTTTTAAAGTTGGCGGAAACTGTCAGAAGGACATCATTAGCATCATCATCACATACATATACGAGTAGGTATATAGATAATGGTAGTTTTTTTTAAAAAAATCTAGTCAGTTACCAGCTTCTTAAATTACCAAAAAGTGCCTAAAATACTGACGAAAATAGAATAGTAGTAATAGTGCTGACGACAGCGCCGCTGACCGAGAACTAACTCTGGGGATGTTGCTACTAAATTTTGCAATTCCTTAGAAATACTCACTCCTCTATTATATCTACACCTGTTCTTTGGAAGTTAGTACTAGGTACTACAGAATAAAAAACGTCCCTTTTTAAATAGACAAATTTTGCCCATATAGTAAATGCGTCTGTATGCATCTAATATAGCGTTATATTCCGGTTCTAATTTTAATTTATGTTCCGGTTATGATTATTTCATATAATTTTATCACGTCTATATCATAATTTGAATTAGAATACACTTATACTAAAACTTTATTACTTCTTGTTGCTTCATTGTTATCATCTTATAATTTCAATACTGTGATGCCGTTTCCATCACATCATAATTTCAGAAATTTTTTGTAATATTTTACATAACATTTAATAACGTATATATAATAATTTACATCTATAAATTACCATCAATATTTTAATTTGTTTAAAGTTAGGTACTCGTTTACTTAGCTTTAAAGACCAGGTTATGTACATATATTGCGGGAATATATGTGTTCTGCATGACAAACATCTAATTGATATCGACTGCAGCCCAGATTAGATTGTCAAAGGCAGGAATTGCAATCCAGCAAAGTGGTAGAAAACTAAATTTTTAATTGCTACATTTTAGCATTGCTAAATTTTTAATACCTACTACTCTTTGTAAATAAAGAAGACTGATTTTATAATAACCTTAAATAGAGATTAGAATTATCATTTTTAGTTACTTAATACAAAAGCTATAAAGTAAAAAAAAAAGTTTACTCAATGTCGCTGTAGTAAGGATTGCCTTTTAAGGGTCGAATTGTGTATTCGTAAGGACGATTTGTAGATAGAAATCTTCGATCACTTATAAAAAGTTTTTATTATTAATCGAAGATTAAAATTGTTTTTTGTTTAACTTAGTTTTTGTAAATTATCTCGGCAATAAGTGTTACAGCATCTAAAGAGAGTAAATCTAAAGAGGCTCTTCTTTTGAGGCAAAAGTTTAAAGCTTATTCTAAACTATGCTAGTCCGATACGAGTTGGTGGATGGTGGACGAACGAACGAAATATTAACACAAATTAAGTACTCGAAAATTCAGTGGTGCTGGCCTGAGCTTGAATTCGCAATCATCAGTTATGATTCACGTGTTTTTCAATCACTAACTTGGGTTTAATTAAAAACAAATACCAATACGTTAAAAATAGGTCTACAAAATAAAACTGATACAGGATGGATCAAGCTACATTATAAAAATATATATTTGTAAATGTAATTATAAATGAAATATATTATTATAGGGTTTATGCGTCAGCTGGTCGCATGAACTTGTGCAATAATATGAAAAATAAAGTCATAGTACGCCGGATGAAATTTTACTTTGTAAAGTACGAAAACAATAATCAACAGTTAAGATTTGGTCGAGAGGTAGCTTTGCAAATACAAAAGTCATAGTAAGCCGGCTACTGTTGAGGTAGATAGTTGATCTTATAGTAGTTGATCTACAACTTTAAACATTAAAATTAGTTGATTTCTATAAACAGTTCTTTATTTATTTCAAATCTCCCTTAGGTAGGCCTTAATACCCGCACCTACCTTAAATATTATCTATCATATTATGTAATAACGTATAGCTTATGTACATATATATACATACGTAAGCTAGACCATTAAATTTATTAGTTTTAATTTACGTGTTATTTATATATAAACGCCGTTGTTGATAATTTTTATTGTCGTGTACTTCAAATAATAATTTATTATAAGTACTATGTCGTATATTTTAATAAGGATATAATAACACACCACTTAATATAAGTCGAGCTAGCTTATCAATTCCCATTACCAAGTGATTAACGGTTATTGGATTTTTTGTAGATATTTTATTTGTAGTAATCACTTTCCATCAAGTGAGCCTCCTTACTTTTTAAATAGTAATAAAAAAACCTACTCTGACAGGATCGTTGGAAAAATTTCGATCTACATTTTAAAATCAGGTTGTTGCGTATATTCCAGATATACGCAAAAACAAACAAATAAAAGGTCTCGACTTTCCTAATATTTTTGTGCAGTGTAGTTAACTAAAAGTCGCAGGTTTGATTCTGAATCCCTAAGCTATTTTCGTGCCTACTCTAATACAAGCTCGACACTTAATTGTAGTAAATCGGTATATTAAGAATTCCTTATAATGGATTGCTGTCATGTTTTTTAAATAAAGTAGATAATATTGCGTTGTGCATTGAAATATCGATTTTTATCAAATATTCACTGCGATATATATAGACCCATAATTTGTCTGTACTTACAAGGTTATCAAAAGCGGTCTTTGGCAACAGACCAAATTGGTGGTAGTATGATATAATTGATTAAAACATTAAACGTTACAGAATCATTCTAAAAATGGCAGTTATAGAAATTGAACAAGGAAAGGTGAAAGGAGTTCTGTGTGGCAGTAACGATGGCATATACTTTGCGTTTAAAGGAATTCCATATGCAAAGCCACCGCTCGGACCATTAAGATTCAAGGTATGCCAGTATACATAACAAACAATCATTATTCGATACTTGTTTTATCATTTATGGCTCGGAAACACACATCGCTAATTTGTTTTTAAGGAATTTAGCACAAATCATGATATTATCTAATATGTAAACATTAAAAAATTTTAGCTCATTTCAACCTATACATAAATATTTCATCCTTTTCATTAAGTTTACATGTTTCTCGCTTTTGAATCTAGAATTCTTAATTACAACGTAATAAGAAACTAGTCTAGATACGAAGATAGCCAAGTTTAAAAATTTGTCGTCATGTTAAATCTTTCAAAATTTATATTTAAATGTACATATTTTCAATTTCAGTACTGTATTGATGTATATTGTACTATGTACTCATGACAATCTAGTCGCCATAGAGAATATAATCTAAGATTTCTGAATGCTATTAAATATAATAGTAAATTTGTAAGTAATAATATTATAGTAAATAATAATATTTTATAACACCGAATTCTAGACTTCCATTATGAATAATAAACATAATTATAAACAGGCCAAGTTATTTTGAATTTGATCTTTCAATTGTTATATTATATAATATCTATATACAAACCTTATGTTATACTACATAGTAGTATATTGTTTTCGTGCCAAATCGAACTTAAACTACACAAGAATTAGACCTACACCTTAGTTTTCTTCTAAAATAGAACTGTATAAACTATGAATATATTTTTTTAAATAACAGGCTCCGCAACCCCCAGAACCATGGCAAGGTATTCGTGATGCATCAGAGCATGGGCCTGTGTGTCCTCAATTTAATGAACGTTTACAAAGTATTGAGGCTGGCAGCGAAGATTGTCTTTACCTTAATATATATTCTAAATCTGTCCGGACCTCGACCCCATTGCCCGTGATGGTATGGATCCACGGTGGCGCTTATTACACGGGATCTGGAAACTCTGATTTTTATGGTCCGGATTTTTTTATGAAGCACGACGTTATCCTGGTAACAATAAATTACCGATTGGAAGTCCTTGGATTTTTATGTCTTGATAACGAAGAGGTTCCTGGTAACGCAGGTTTAAAAGATCAAGTGGCTGCGCTGCAATGGGTCAAAAATAACATAGGTGCGTTTGGAGGCGATACGAATAACATAACAATCTTCGGCTGCAGTGCTGGTGCTGCATCGGTTTCATTTCACTTACTTTCTAAAATGAGTACTGGGTTATTCAACAAAGCAATATGTCAAAGCGGCGTTTGTCTTAATGATTGGGCCTACACTATATACGGTCGACAGCGAGCGTTTCAGCTAGGAAGACTGTTAGGTAAAGACACCGAAGATACGGCCGAGTTGTTGGACTTCTTAAGGAATGTCCCTGTGTCTTCGTTAGTCAATATTAAATTGCCCTTAGCCGAAACTAATCACAGGGATATTACAGACGGCATATTTTTCGCGCCTGTTATAGAAAAATCTGAACTGAATGTTGAAAAATTTATCACAGAATCTCCGATTGATCTTGTTAAAAGAGGGTGTTTTGCAAAAGTACCTTTAATTGTAGGGTATACTTCAGGAGAAGGAATAGAGTTAGGAAGAAGTTTCCCTGCGACTTTAGATTTTTTAACTACTGTAGGCGCTGTGGTACCAAGAGAATTAAAACTAAAATTTGACATTGCAAAATTACAGGACGCTGATGATAAAATTCGCAAACATTATTTTAAGGACAAGCAACTCAATGCAGATATGATAAAAGAAGTGATTAATTTGGAAACAGACAAGCTGTTCGCGTACAATATTACTAGACTCGCACGTTATTACAACTTCTCGTCCACGCCTGTGTACTTGTATAAAATGACGGTTGAAACAGAAAGAAACTTTACAAAAAAAGTTTATAATATGCAATATATACCTGGAGTTTGTCACGCAGACGACCTCCCGTACCTTTTTAATATTACCTGTTTTGATATTCCAATGACAGAAGAATCGAAACATGTTGTAGAAAACTTCGTCCAATTATGGTATAACTTTGCTTCAACAGGGTATGCAATCGATAAAAATACTTTCAATGTAATGTGCATAAGTAAATTGCAGGATTATAATTTTTTCTTTTTTTTTTTTTTTTTAGAAATCCAACATCAACGAAAATAACGGTTGAGTGGAAACAGTTTACAGACAAAGAACGCGAGTGCCTTGTAATTGACAAGACCCTAAACTGTATTTCGAATATTGACGCAGAGAATATGAATTTTTGGGAAAATATTTTCGAGGAAACTGCTTTACCTTGAATTATTTTTGTCTTATACACCTGGAATGTAATAATGATTCAAGTGAAAATATGAAAAACTTCACCTAATTTTATCGATATATTAACTTTTTAATGTTAAAGTATAATATTTTAACATTATTCTCGAATTAAAAAAAAAAAAAAACTTTTTTGTAGAATATACTTATAATGAATGTAATACATTTTATTTGTTGTTGTAGTTTTTAGATTGTATGATATAATAATGTGTACTGCAATACCATACGATAATCTCCATTGTAATTGTGAATAGTTTAGTACTATTTTTAACTTATTATTTAGAAAAAAACGAAAAGGAAATATTTATTATTAAATAAAACTGTCAAACACTCACAAATTATATTACTTCCCTAAATTAGTTAAAGTAAGAATAAGATTTTTTGCACAATCCGAAGTAGAGCTGCTCTTTATTGCCCTATTATAGGTTTTTGTATTACTATTATAAAATTTAAATCTTGTATTACATGTGACTTTTTCAAAGATATTGCAGTATACATTTATATGATCCCAACGTTGCAAACAGAAAAAAAAATATGAGACTGCACACAAATGGTCTTATATTTATAATATTTGAAACTTAAATTGTCTAAATTCAAATTTTTTATAAAAAAATCAACTATGTGTGCTGTATTCTGAATACAAATCGTCGGGTTATTGTGCGCTTTAACCTAAATGACATAACTTTTAGAAGTAACTCCTTGATTACTATAAATTTTTAAACGACTCGTAATTATAAAATAGAGTTCCGATTTTATACTTAATTGCCTAAGGAGCCATGATAGGAAAAGCGCACAAGTTATCAGATATAGTGAATTAGTATCGTCCGGAGCGCGAGTTGCGCGGCGGCTCACGGCGACGTTCACGCGAGCGCGAGCGGCGACGGCGATCGCGCGACCGGCTGCGAGAGCGGCGACCACCTTTACGTCGCGCGTACAGGTATCTGAGAAATATTCAAATTTTGTTTTCATTCCAGGAGTAAAATAATTCTGTCGTCCGAAAATTAACCATCACTATCATATCAATAATAAATTTATTATTCTGAAATGATTATCACATTACCTCCGAAGCTCCCTTGAAATAGGTTTAAGGTGCATAAAGTTGCAAAAACCACTTCTTGTACACTCCCCCATTTCGTACTGGCGGCAGCATGCCTCACGAAAATCTGTCACAGGTGATAGCTCTGCATATACAGGCCGACCACCAAACCAGCGGTTGTTAAGATCGTTAACAGCCTTCTCTGCATCTTCTTCACGACGAAACTGAAATTATTTATATACAGAATAATAAGAGTGTGTCTCACATTCACAATTTGTGAACATATAGCAATAGCAGTTATTAAAAAATCAAATTCAATGTTTTTTTACTTTTTACAATACAATTTCCTATCAAAAAACGAAAATTCATATATTACTATCATATAATTAAAAAGTAATTTGATAAATATTAATTTACCTTAATGTACACATTGCCAACTAAGTGATCACCAAGATTATCACAAACATTCATTTCCTCTATTTCTCCATATTTGTCTTCACACTCGACAAACACATCTTCAAAGAAATTGTCATAATGCTCTTGCATTTCCTCATCAGAAACATTTGCCACAACCACTAAAACAAAAAAAAATCTTTATCCAAACACATCCTCAAATCCATTATATTTATAAAAGAGAAATATTTAATATTCAAAAATTATTCATCAGTATAGAATGTTTATTTATTATAAAACCAAAATCTCTTAATGATAATGAAAAAGCAAAAAATACACAAATTTAGTTGGGGATATGTTGAATATGCCAGTTGCATATTTATTTGTAAGGAACAATATATAATAGTTTTCTCATACACTCTATCTGTGTGGTAATTAAATATATAAATGTTACGAAGAGGGTAAAAACAATTTTTTCTATTAAAATTATATTATGAAAATATGTGGAAATGTTAAATAAATAACTATTGAATAATTAATAGGTAAATGTCCATAGCCATTGATTATAGTAGACTTTATATTATTATTATTAATTTAATGGCCGCTTGAAAAAGTCGGCAGGCGGTATTGTATTGTCTGATTTCAAAGGGTTTTTAACATTAAACGTAAGTAAAGTACCGCAACTAAAATGTAATAAGAAGATACTTACAATGACTTCCATCCGCAGATTTGGCAGAATTTTGTGGATTCACATACAAATTTTGTAACAAAACTGTTTGAGAGAAAGTGGGCTTATTATGAATTCGTGAACACCGATCCCCATGTCGACAAGCACCAATTTTAAAGTAAAAGGAGCAATTGACTCTGTTAAAAAAAACATTTTATATTAATAGATAGATAAATGTTGACGTCTTAATACATCTATATAAAATACTCCACATCTTTACTATAAGCAACATAACCTTAAAGATTACTTAGAACTATGTACCGAAAAAAATTGAAGCTTAAATTATAAATAAATAACAAAATAAATATTTAATAAATAACAAAAGAACTGCAAGTATTTGTAAATTACTAATACATAATAAACTTACTTGTCCTTTTCAGTACCAAATATAGCCGCCAAATACTCGGCCATGTTAGTAAATTATAATAACATACAAATGTATCTTAATATTAATTTGAATTTGTTTTAAATAACAAGAAATGTTTAAATTCCACTTATAAACGAAAATAAGTTACTCATATCAATAACTTTCAACCGAATAATCTACCTCAATTACATTGGAACTAAAAATTATTTACTTAAATATCCACTCGCCATTACAGCCATTACTTAGTGCCAGCGTCGGGAGCGGGGAGGGGAGATCAACATACTTCACTATCCAACATAGGTAATATATGTATATCCAGTATCCATTATACAGTGTCCACACTGTGGATGAATAATATTATCTGTGGACTCCACAGATTATATTATTCATCGCCAATTAAACAATTGTTCCCAATCAAATAAACCAAATAAAATGTATGTCAAAAAATGGAGAAAACAATCATTTTTAGAGAGGCTTTCCGGCATAATATAGACAACCTTGAATTTTCAGTGATGGTTTAACACATAGTTAAAGTAGCATTTTTAAAGATTTGGTGCCTTGTGCCTATACGTATTATACAGGTTATGGCCCATCAAGAAAAAATTTTATTCAGTATAAATAACAAAATAAAACTTTTTATAGACACTATTATACAACACTATTGTTACATTTAGAACATATTTTATTTACAAGCAGGTGAATTAACCTAACACGTGAGGTAATTTTTTATATCAGTTTTTAAAAGATTAAGCTCGCATAATATTGTGCTGTGTTTGCTTTGCAGACAAGTTGACAAATTGATAATATTATTAATGCTTATTAATGAACTGCTTTTTGTGAAATAAACTTAATCGGTGTAAATATATTTTTCGAAAGAAATGGTTAAGCGGTATTTGGGTGTAAGTGACATAAATAATAAGGTTAATTTTTATAATTTATTATAACGTTATATTTACAACCTAAATGCATTTTTGCAAGCATTAGAAAAATGCATTTTCCTAAATGCATTTTTGCAAGCATTAGAAAAATGCATTTTCCTAAATGCATTTTTGCAAGCATTAAAAGATTACTTCTCTAACATTAAATTATACTTCAAAACTAGGTGTGCGGAGTTTTATTCAAAGCGGCAACATTATATTCTGATATCTGTGTTCCCTGAATCGGAATTCGAAATCGTGATTTTGTGAATTGTGACTGTGAAACTGTGAGTAGTTGAGTACTTTGATCATTCGATGGAGAGTTAAGTCAACGTGTTTATGGTTAGAAGCTATATTTCTTTGGAAATTCAATGCAACGTTGCCGTTAGACATAGTTATAATTCTTAAATTGCAATAAATTGTTTTTGTTTACAGATATATCGTGAAAAAGTGTTCATGAAATTGTTTAAAATTACAAAACAATTGTGTAATTATAATAAATAGGGAATGTCTAATATTTTAAAAGAAGTGATCAAAAATTGTTGCTAAGAGCTTTTTAATTACAAACACGGTTAAAAACGTTACACGTTGCATGGCAAGGCCAAATTGTGAGCCTAATTTTTTATGATGTCTTATAATTCCACACTCGACGATTTCTGTGGATCAAAATTTTGGGTAAGTAGGTCTTTGACCCTGACATAACTACCAACTAAATTTGACAATGCTAGGCATAAAAAAATATGTATAAAATACTTTTTATGCTATATTTATTGTTTACTCAATACATTGAAAGAATATTTCGTAATGATAATTTTGTATTTAATTTCTATAATAACACTAATTAATTTTTTTTAGTTAGTATTAAAGCTCGAAAACTTGTGTTCCTCAAAGTCTATTTATTATTTAAATTGAAATATTTTCACTTAAGACTTATTATTTATTACGTTTTTTACATATTTGATATCGCTTACTATAAATGACCCTAGACATTTTATGTCTAATAAAGTATTGTGATCAAGGATATAACCAGTTTTTTGTATTTTTATCTTAAAATATTTCAAGTATGTCCTACCTTTTAGATTTTAAAAATAACAAGTTTTTTGTTATATTTAATATAATTCGAAAAACTATCTTCTTAGTTTATTTATTATTAAGTAGGTGATCATTTTATTTAATATGTATAAATGGCTACATTTTATTTATTGTTCCTGAAGAAGGCATTGTGACAATAAAAGTAAATAAAATATTTTTTTAAGATATTGTCCATTAATATAAAAGATAAAGTGAGATAGTAAGATTTAAAGATTGATAATTACTTATCATTAAGGAAATTAGAATTGATTGAGTTGGTTAATTAGTAGGAATAAAATAATAATAATTGTGAGTGTAAATAAATATGAATATATAACTTTATTAATATTGTAATAAAATTTTAGGACAGTAATTTAACATGGTATACTGAGAATCCCGAGTTCACACCATGTTTTGAAAAAACTGTATTGGTATGGATACCATGTCTTTTCCTGTGGGTGGCAGCTCTATTGGATGCCTATTACATTTTTAATAGTAAAGAGCGAAATATACCATGGAATGTATTAAACATAAGCAAACTAGTGATAACATGCCTTTTAATAGTGTTAAAATTTGTGGATTTGGGTGTTACTGTCCATAAGTCATCAAAAGAAGAGGAGTATGTATTTAATGCAGACTATTACAGCCCAATTGTGAAGATTCTGACATTTGTAAGTATGATTTATATAATTATTGATGTTGCCTACTGATATCCATCTCTAGCCTATTCCAACCACAGCAGGAGTAAAGACAAATAAGCAATTTTAACATTGAATTGACTTGATATGATTAATTGAATAGTCATGATCTTGAACAATCTATGGCATTCATCATAGACTCATGAGAACATGTCATTTTCAATGTTGGCAAAGTCATCACTTTGGAAGTAAATTTTATGTGGAAATAAGTAGTTGAGTGAAGCACTGTTCTACTCTAAATAAAGATATATTCATAAAAAACTGTTTATAGTACATAATATAGCAGGGCTTTATAATCTGATGAAATATTAAGTCTATGGTTTGTTTAGCCCTACCAATCCAATAAAAAGATGATTGGAATAGGTTCAACAAATTAATTATTAGTTTAATTTGCCAACCATTCTCTTGCAGTGCAAAGAGTGAGTGACATTTATTAAACACTGAAACAACTTTAACCCTATGGCAGCACATAAGCAACAAAGGTTATGGGGCTAATAACATTTACATCCTTGCCAATTTCTACTGCCAAGTGTTGATTAAATAGTCCTCCAAAAAATGTCAAAACTATTCACCGATTTACTTTAAAAGCTACTTATTTATTATGTAGTGTTGACTATTATAAATGTCACAGAATTTTATAATAGGAGAGGAGGCCTTAGCCCAGCAGTGGGACATTCACAGGCTGTTACTGACTATTACTACTAAAACTCACTTTAATAACTGTCACAAATTTTTTTTAATCTGTTTAATTGTTATTACACATAATTTGCACGCTATTATAACTTTTTCAATCAGAAATAAATTATTAGGTACCTCCGTGTATATCAGAACGGTGAGAAGTCACATATCGTATTTGAAAATTATAATTAAATTGTCTTGCATATTAGATTTTAAATAGATTATCATTTACTATTTATTCATCCCATCTAAAAGTATACAGTTTTTTTATTAAAATATTTTCTTAAAAAATTTGGTACACATTGAATGCATTGTAATATTTTAATATATTAATCCAAGCAAACTGCCTGTACATTTTAGTAAAGCCCCATCTTAATTTATGAGACGCAGATCCTGTTTTCGCGGGTAGGTTAAAAGTTACTCAAACTCCCTCTGATTGTATTTTATTGCCGTCGCACCATCTTATGAAACTGAGTTTGTTTTGGTGCACATACATATGCATTACATCTCTTGCGCTAGCCTTGGTAGTAGTTCTCGAAAGAGAATACCCACCGTGGTCGAAATTTGTTAGAAAAACATCGCCTATAAACGTTTACCATAATATGCGCGATATATACATCTACAAGAATCAGTAACGTAAGTTAGAGCGCATTTCACGGCGGCAGTAACCTATAAACTGTAAAGTCTTCAATGAAAATCTTGCCGCGCGAATGTAGATTAACCTCTGATATTAGATTAGCAACTTAATACTGCATTAGATCAAAATATTTTATTTAGTATACACTTATTTATTGTTTGTCAATAAAAAACACCCACTGAACCGGATTTGAAAAAAAGCCTGACCTAAGAAGAGCCGGCGAAAGAAACTTAGCGGGTTTTATTTTTGTCAGATAAATTGTCATCTCCCTATCCTATCCTATTCGGTGGAGCAATTCAGCAGAGGCATGTTTCTCGCGCTATAACACTACCGTTCTAACAGAAAGAGGACATCGTCGTACCCACAGATATCCGTAGTCGTCCATCACCTCACGTGGTCGAGCATAGAACTAACTATATCTGGCACTGTTGGCTTAACTGGTTGACCCAACAGTGCTAAGTACCTTAAATGGTACTCCATCGGGCTAGTCGATGGGGTATGACGCACAGTGTTCATAGGCGTGCCACATTCAACAGGTTGTTCATGCCTGAGGAGCGGGTTGCTGTGTATAAGGGGCTCCGTTTTGAAGACGAGAGACACTCAAGTCCAGCTTTCCAACCCAACGTTCTTTTGTAAAACGCTGCTGCATCCTACTTGAGTTCGGAAATATTTGCCACCGCCACCCTCCTATAACATATTATTTCGATTTCGGAGGTTTACCTCTAACAGCCACATAAAATACGTAAGCATCCGATGGTATCGAGGTCCGCCCGTAAAAGCCCAAACACTGTTGACTGACTTGACTTCGATGTTCTGGCGACCCGCCCTGAACCCGAAATACTACTATTGTTGAGTATATAATGTATGAGTATGTTTTATAAACATTAACCGCTAATATTGGACGTTTCTGCTGAATGACACTTCAGATCTACAATTGCTATTATTTACTGTATGCGGGTTTTAACCGTTATCATATACTTTCAAATTTGCTCCAAGTTTCGACAGATTGACATCTGTCGTAACCAATTTTCTTCGTCTACCTTCATTTTCCTTTTTTTTATATTTGTTTTATAATGTTCAACCATATATACTCTTCTAAATACAGTTCTCGAACTAAAACCGTTTCTTTAATTTTTTTTTGTTTCTTATATTTTTTCATATTATACTTCTAATTACCGTGTCATTCAGTTAGTCAATACAGAAATTGTATTCGTCATGTAATGTTATTGGATTTTCGGTGCGTTTTTTGTTTAGTAATCTCATTTTTTATTACTATCGATTTTAATAATATTTTAATAAATGAAGAAGTAATCTTAACTGCTAATTAAACGTAAATATAGTTGTATGATATCATTTATAAATAATTTACGTAATGTCTTTGTTGACATGTATTATATCATGCATAGTAATATTGTAAATTATTAATTTAATTCGCAATTTCTTTTTCGGATTCACGCAAAAATAACGCATACGAATGTTATCTCTCATGTTATAATAATTTGTAATTTCAAAAGTGATATAGGCTATAAATAGTAACATGTTATTGTAGTGTACGTATATTTGTTTAGATGTAGCTCACGAGGCAGCGTCGACATATCAAAAGTTAATAGAAAATTGTCCGTCCTGCTTTCGAAGGCTGCTAGAATTATACACAGTCAGATTAAAAAAAAAAACAATAAAAATTTTAGGTTAATTAATTAGCCATATAGTATTAAAAATTCCTTATAAAAACATTTAACATTTTAAGCGTCTGAATTAAGAATGTCACCTTATTTTTAGTCGCATATCGCGGGTCGTGTCGGGACGGAGACGTTTCGTTTGTTGTTTTCCGGTTTGTTGCAATAACGTCGAAACCGATTGATATGTAACTTTCATATTGTTTTGGTTTATAGTTGCACGTTGGCATCGTATATAACGTTTGTATGTTAATATGTATATGGAATATGTTGTATGGAAAGAACCCTTAGATTACCCGTACTTACTCGGGACGGGCAGCTAGTAGTATAATAATATGTTGATTTAACATTGAGCTTTCGTGTTTAAGGTCACGTCATCGTACGTATTTGATCATGCTACGTATTTGATGTAATGATACTCTGTAACAATTAAATTTTCTTAACTATCGTACATATCATATTATTTAGAGTATAAATACAACTGTTGGGAACATGTTCCCTATTTATATTATATTACACAAATAACAAATTTAAATGGTAGTAACGATCTGTTGTGCCTGTTGTGTAAAGCTTGCAAGATGTTACAAAATAAAAATAATGTATGCATTAACGATTTTTCGTTAATGCATACATTATTTTAATAAAAAAATATTCTAAAATTTATTTGCATATAGTTTTGTTTATGGAATCAGTCATAATATAGAAACGGATCTTTCGGACACATAATTATTTAAAGTCAAGGTGTACCGCATGTTTGTAAATGGCCGTTTTTTTATCTACAATATAAAAAAGTATCGTAGTATTATGCTGTATGAAGATTGTATAAAGTTTACATGAAAATAATTTGTTGTTTTTGATGATGCTTAAGGCCTTGTACAGGCTGGGCAGGTTACGTAACATCACTTCAACCGAGCTAAGCAATGATGCTTTTAGTTTTCTCGTTCCGGTATAATGAATGCTTAGGGTGATTGAATAGGTACTTATGACAAAGCACAATATGAATCTACCAAATTGGTCCACGTGATGACCCCAAGGTGATTAAGCGCTGAGGAAACTCATCTTAAAGATTTTGTACTATTATATCTATGTGATCTGTGATATTGTTTCTCGTCAGTTGTCTGTTTGATTGATATTAGAATTATTACTATGTTATTTTACTCTTTCGTGAATTTATACAAGTTATAGTGCTTGTATGTCAATGCCATACAAGCACTATGTATGTTCAATGAATTATCTAGCCTATTCGTCATTAAAGCATGTAATTCTGTGGTTTATACGTCGTTGTATACTTTTGTAAGGTTTTTTTTATTTATTAATAATAGAAAGGCATTAAAAACATTGATGACTTACACCTATGCTTTATTAATGGTAAAGGAGATGAAAATTTGCAATTTCTTATTATCAATATATGCAGTTAAATAAACATGGGTCGCAGAATAAAAATTCGGCTTCGAATGTTTGCTACATTGCAAAACCACCAGGTCTACGGCCTTACATCAAGCCACTAGACCAACGAGGCAGTCAACGGTCTAGTGGCTTGATGTAAGGCCGTAGACCTGGTGGTTTTGGGTTTAATTCCCAGGTCGGGCCAATAAAAGGTTTTTGGGTTTTTCTGTCAGAAAATTCACAGTAACAGCCCGGAGTCTGGAAGTTAGAAGTGTGCACACTCCCGTGCCTCGGAAAGCACGTAAAAGCCGTTGGTCCTGCGTCTGAACTCGTTCCGGTCGTGTCGGATTGCCGTCCCATCGGATTATGAGAGTTAAGGAATAGAGAGTGCACCTGTGTTTGCGCATACACTTGTGCACTATAATATCTCCTGCGTAGTTGGCTAATCTCTCTTGGAATTGGCCGTCGTAGCCGTAATCGGTCTGGAGGACATTGCATTGTGTAGACTAGGAAGCCTATTTAGAAATCCGAAATTGAATTAATCGCTAACCTATTACCTAGGTCTATGATTCTACATCCTCGTGCCTGCAATAACATATTCACTCTTTAATTAGAACACACTGCAAGTTTGGCTGTAGAATAACTGATGATTGCGCGGGTACCTACCGGCTGTTTGAATATTCATGTGTCATGTATATTATAGATCTAAGACTTCAAACGAAGCGACTGTTTTGTTGATTGTAAAATGTATATTATGTTCTTCAAAGTTATAATTATTCGAAAATCGTAGTCGATTTTATTTTTTTATTTTACAAGTATTTCTGTTATTATCTTTATTTAAAACCATTAGAACGTTGAAACTGTTTGTAGTTTTTTAAATGAAAATGAATAGTTATTAGTCATCACTTTATATATGTACGCGTGATGTAAGCTTCGTCGGTTATATTTTATTAAGACCTTATTGACACATTTGATTCATATAAATTGAAATTTCATTTTTCTAAAGAAGTAACACAGGATTTATTGAATTTTTATCTTTCAGATTTTATCGGCAACATTATTGTTTTACAATAGAAAATATGGTATGAGAGCCTCAGGGGTGCTGTTTTTCTTCTGGTTGCTTTTAATTTTAGCGGGGTTACCTCAACTTAGATCTGAAATATTGTTGCATTATAATTTAACTGAAGATGAGAATGTACAATATAATTTTGTTAGCTATATGATATACTACCCGTTGATAATAGTGATGTTTATACTAAATTGCTTCGCGGATTTACCACCGAGGGATTCGCCTTACAAATTTGAAAAGGTAGAGTATTTACAAATATTTCATAGTTTTCTAGAAGTTTCTTACTGAAAGTGTACATCTTGTTTTCTGATATCTGTTTTAGAATCAATGTCCAGAAAGTGCGTCCGGTTTCCCGAGCCGCTTAACCTTCAGTTGGTTCGATCCGCTTGCTCTCACCGGGTTCCGCAGAAGTTTGACCGAAAATGACCTTTGGGCTTTGAATCCTCAAGATTCGTCGAAGGAGGTTGTTCCGAGGTTTGATAAGTTTTGGGAGAGAACATTGAAGAAAAAAGAAATGTATGTATACTATATATATTTTCACGGTCAAACTAGTATTAAAACAAGAATAATAAATTTAATCTTCCCAGTTTATGATGTATATAATAAATAATAATATATAAATTAAATAAAGTGAACAGTTTCGAATGATTAGAGGAAAAGAATATGTATACTAGTTAAGTAATTTTCCTTAGCGCGAGCGGTCCAAAAGCGACATACAGTAAGACATCAGCCAGCGTAAACTTCAAGCCCGACAAGGAACGGAAACCGGCGTCCATATTGGGCGCGCTGTGTCTCGCCTTTGGAGGTCAATTTCTCTTCGGGGCTCTCCTCAAACTTATCAACGACACACTCATGTTTCTATCGCCACAGCTGCTCAAGTAAGACTGCTCAGTACTACTTATGTAATGATAATTGAATTATAACGGTGACTTGATATATCAGTTAAATAAATGAAACTTTAAATAGTGTTATTAGTTCATATCATTGATAAATAACGATGAGTCACGCTAAGTGTTTTTCAAAGACCTGTTATAGAATTATATAAGTACCTATAAGTTAAAAATATTGAAAGGTTAACACCAATCATAATAATCGGTATTACTTAATTGTGACTTTATGTTTCGTGATCATAGAGGTCAAGGTCTGAGTGAAATCCGGTTATTAGAACTTATATTCCAACAAATGTAAGGAGAGATATAACTCATTATTTATTTAGACAATGAAATTAATATATATGAGCAAGTTCAAATTAATGTTCTTTTGTTCGTTTGTTCTAGACTTCTTATAGGATTCGTCGAAAGTAAAGAAGCCGTGTGGAAGGGCTATCTGTATGCGTTGGGTCTGGTCGCGTGCGCGACTGCACAGACGATGTTACTTGCACATTATTTCACAAGAATGTACCTCGTGGGAATGAGAATAAGGACAGCACTCACGAGCGCGATCTACAGGAAATCGCTCCGTATATCTAACTCGGCTAGGAAAGAGTCGACGGTCGGCGAAATTGTAAACCTCATGTCTGTTGACGCGCAGAGGTAAATAAAAACATGGCGAGAGTACGACTAGACTGCAGGCTATATCAAAATAGAATTGACAAGTGGCAAACGAATAAAAATTATAATAAAAGATATCGAAGCCACTCGTCAGTTGGAATTTATATAGAATTTCGTCGAAACTCTGTCGAAAGACCATTTCGAAATAATATCGAACCAATTTATCGTCTAATTAACAATAAAATACCTAGTTTTAAATTCGTCAATCATTGATTATTATGCCATTTCTGTAAATTTTGGTCATTTCTACTAATGATGTTGTCAATCGTCACAACCGTCTCGGTCCACGGTTTCGCATGACACAGTGACGTCTATTATTACACAATTCTAGTTATATTGTGAAATTATGATTATTGTATTATTGTTAAATTAGAAAAGTACTCTAGCAATATATTATAGGTATATGTATGTACTCATAAAAGTCTCAGAGTCAAAAGCCTTATTGTAAAATATTCAACACTCATTCCACTGTTTAGCCTTTTCATTCAAAAACAATGTCTAATCTATGATACTACGTTCAAAGATATCTTGTTAAAAATATTGCCGTGTTAATTGATTTTTTTGTCAAATGATTGATCGTTGGCACACATCGACATGTTTGGATTAAAATTTTCGTTCATATATCCTGCGGTTTAATATTAGAATGACTTGCACTTTCAATTGTTAAACGACATCCATTATGCTTAGATGTGGTATCCACAGAGTCACCTGTACTCGTTACCAAAGATGTGATGATTGTTATATATTTTAGGTTCGTCGAGTTGACAGCCTACTTGAATATGATATGGTCGGCTCCTCTCCAAATCGCATTGGCTCTGTACTTCCTCTGGGGCATTTTAGGTCCCTCTGTATTAGCTGGTTTAGCGGTGATGATAGTACTTATACCTGTTAACGGGTTGATTGCGAACAGGGTTAAAACTTTACAGATAAGACAAATGAAATACAAAGATGAAAGAGTCAAGCTAATGAATGAAGTTTTGAATGGAATCAAGGTAAGTTCCTTTTTATTATGCAATATAATTATATATTGCGAAAATTATTTACATATGAAAATAGACGGGTAATGTTTAGTTTAGAGTTTTTTATCACTCAATCGGGTGATAAAAATGAAGATTGTAGATTACATCAATATATCATATTTAATTTAAACTCTAAAGCTATAGCAGCTTTAAAATTTTCATTCAACGAAAACCAGGCCAATGGCTCTGATAATGTCCATCGACGAATGAACGGATACAAATTCAACTGAATTATATTCATTGTATTTTATTTGTGTCCATTTATATCTATGGTATTGAAATGTCGCGTTACATTGGTGGTTAGTTTATATGTCTGCAAATCTTCAGGTAAAAATGCCAGGTCGTGCAAAGAAAAGTTTTGTTCTATTTTTGTTCAAAAATGATTTTTTTGTATGTGTAATAACTTAAATAAAAATAAAGTTTAGCATGAATATTAAACGTGTTTCTAGTATAACTTATTTAAACAATCTCTGCATTCACTGATTACATATATTTGAAATATTACTGTAAACGATACGAAACTAATTTTCAAGGTTCAGTGCGTTATCATCGGTTATCTTCGCTTGTATCTGTATTATATCTGTAAGGCGTTAGAATATATAATAATAATAATAATGAAAATCTTACATGTTATTCGAAAATTTTATTTGCAATATGCGTTGAAACAAGTTTTATAAGAACAACTTTCGTTAAGGAATTATGTAATAAATAAATATTAAGCTAAGCAAGCTATTTCAAGTGTTAACAGCTAACACTTGCCTGTCGCTCGCATAAAAGCATGCATAATTATGCATGCATGGTAGTAGATAGCAAGGCAAGGACGTGAGATTTAAATGCCAGCTACAGGAATGCAAAACATTTCGTACGATTTGGTAGTAGATCGCATATGGATGCAAGCAAATGTATAGTCTTACTGGCGTGAAAGCTGCCAACACATGTAGCCAGCATGCCGTAGTTTGCAGGTGTGTGTGTCACAGCCAATATAATCTTGTATAATAAAAAAACGACAATGATAATAATAATAAAAACTTAACTTCACACCTTCGGTATATAACGTTTAAATAACTTATTATTATTTTTAGGTACTTAAAATGTATGCCTGGGAGCCCAGTTTCGAAGATCAAATATTAAAAATAAGGAATGAAGAGATGAAAGTCTTAAAACAAACCGCCTATTTAAACTCTGCCACGTCATTTATATGGTCTTGCGCACCTTTCTTGGTAAGTTACATGAAATATATAGTTATACAATATTATTGACTTTTTTTATAAAATAGGTAAGCGGACGAGCATATGAGCCACTTGACAAGTGGTCACCAACGCCCATAGGCATTGGCCTCGTAAGAAATGTAAACCATCGCTTACATCGCCAATTCGCCATCAACTTTGGGAACTAAGATGTCCCTTGTGCCTGTTATTACACTGGCTCACTCACGCTTCAAAATGATTTACAACGATACCAAGTACTGCTGTTTTTCGGTAGAATATCTGATGAGTGGGTGGTACCGACCTAGACGAGCTTGCATAAAGCCCTACCACCAGTAAGCATTATACTATAAGCATTATACAACTTTTTTATTTTTAATAATATAATAATCAATATATATTGATTATTATATTGATGGTGAGATGGTCTCAGATCGC
The DNA here is from genome assembly GCA_905147175.2 of Nymphalis urticae. NCBI lineage: Eukaryota > Metazoa > Arthropoda > Insecta > Lepidoptera > Nymphalidae > Nymphalis > Nymphalis urticae. The sequence goes on from LR989991.1 coordinate 5,564,491, forward strand.
ATCCCGCGAAACTCGGTATCTTTTAATTAAACTCGATTTCAATATATTTTATATTCTGGATATTGAAAAAAATGTCTACTGGAGAATACTCAAAAAATTACACCTACATTTCTCTTATACAATATATTCAATATACCCAGGGAAATAAACGCGCAACAATACAAATATACTAAGTTTACAGGAGAACAAAAGAAATTGTTTAACACTGTTGTTTGATCGTATGATCTTGTGTCATCCTCACAAATATTATATGAACTAGTTTGTATGATATTTATAACTTTGTTACACTTTCACGTCTTAACTACTCAACCGATCATCGGTCAGATACTAGTAAGTAACGAAATAGTAAAAAAAAGCTCTTCTCTTAAATTATTTTAAAAACACCCCAAATTTGTATATTGAAGCGTGTTGAATATTTTAATTTTTACAAAAGTTTTCCTTATAATTATATTATTATTGTAATGTTTAAAACAAATTCTCAAAAGTAAAGATTTATACACCAATCATAGTTTTCAAAATAATTGAAATATATATTATTACTATACCGAGGCTACGACTATTATTACGCTCTTTTTGGATTTATTTTGTTTTACACATTAATGTGTACGAAGGTATTACAGCTTTATTTGTTAAAAAATATAAATACAAGTTAACGATATGCAGGCTGCATAAAATTTTTTTTCGCAATGTGTTTAAATTAATTATTAATTGTAAGCAATATTATTAACCCATATATTCTCTGTTCAACTTACTTATAATCATAATTTATGCGAATAATAAATACGTATTAAATATTTCAGTAGATTTCAGCAAAAAATATGTTCCGTTTTATATTATATATTTGTAATCGCACTTCGCTATAATAATAAACTACATTATAATAAAAAACAAAAATATATTACTATTTATAAACTGCAACGAGTGATTTATAATCGTACTGAACAATTTATGATGAAATGGTGACATTATAAAAATGTGGGAAAACAATAAATATAAAATAAAAATAAAACATGATTATATTATATTAAATTCGATATGTATGTTTTCAATATGTACACCGTTTCATTTTCTTGTCGATTTTCTGAATAGATTCAAAACATCTCTCACGTAAAACTTTCATTACGTATTTTCTTTTATAATTTGCCCTAAGTAAAAACTTTTAACAACTATATATTTCGTTTATTATAAAAAGCAGTGATTCTAAATGATATGTAATAAAAATTTAGCCTACATACATGTAATATTATATCGAGAAACGTTTACAAGATAAACACAAGTTTCAAGTATTCTGATAAGCAATACGAAAAATCAACAATGTTTTATACACAGCAGTAACAAAGTAACAATACACAGTTAAAATTGATATAATACTAGCTATCTGTCCCGACTACGTACGAGTAGAATTACTAGTTCACCCATTTATAATTACTGAATAAATAATGGAGCTTAAATAAAAATATTGATTAAAAAATTATTAAAACGTGTTGAAATGCTGAACATTATAATATAAATAATTATGATATTTGTGTGTTATCCAAAAACATTAAAAATAACCTTCGAAAAAAGAAAATAACAAAAATCGATCACGTCTTTTTGGATGAACAGAATTACGAATACAAGAATTTTATATTGTAAATGAAAAAGTGACTTTGTTTGCTTGTTTAGCTTTCACCGTTTAACTACTAAACCTATCATCATTAAATTTTGCACAAACATTGTCAGGGGAGCAGAAAAGAACATTGGGTAACACCCTGTAATGCACCCTGCATTCTCACACGCGAGTAAAGCCTCTGGCGAAAACTAGTTACTAGTTAACTAGTATTAATAAATATAACGTTAAACAACAATAAATATAATTAAACGCTATTATTTTACGTAAAGTATTAATAAAATAGAAATTATGAAGTGTTTTTTCATAATAAATGTGTCACCATTATAAATAGTTTTAAAATCTAGTTCCCTGCATATAAGGGTCATTATTGAACAAATTGTATCCCTAGTACAGTTTAATAGGATTTGTAAAGTATACAAAGCAATGATAATATTATTTATTTTATTTAGTGTAGTATTATTTATGTTATTTTAGTTAAAAAACATTCATGAATATGTATTATGGACGTTTTAATTATTTTTACATTATATGCTAAATGTAATTTTGTTGTTTTTATGTAAATTTATATTAAAATTGTCGTTTTTATCAGAAGATATGATGATATAATGTTTGTTTGAATTGTAAATGAAGTCTGTACATCGTTATTTTTAATACTGTTACGTATAGCCGGTGGCTTGATCCAGTCGAGCCCCACTTGAGCTTCTAAACTCTCAATTTGGCTTTATAAATCAGCTCGTACTCTAAAGTCTAAATACGTATGTGTGAATTGCTTGTTTGTAACGAACCCACACTTAATCAGCGTGCTGGAATGAGCCCCAAGCCTCTTCAAGAAGAAGAGGTATTTTTAACACTTACATACAAACAAATTAAAGCCTTATCAAATAGGCTGTTAAACATGAATGTAATATTAAAATAAATACGACATAATAGCATGGTTGTATCAAGGTGAACGAGTGTTAGAGCACAGGGAAAAAACGTTCATTTTATATTATTCACGAGCATCTTTAAGATCTCTAATATTTTTGTCTATAATATTCATTTCAGTTTTTAATTTATTTCAATGTTTGCATAATGCACCGCTGTTAATGTGGTTTCGCCCGTGTTTACGTTACTGGTCCGCCTGCGTGGGTCGTAGCATGGAGTTATGTAGTCTACTAGTTTTCGCCGGCTGGATGTTGTTCGGTAGCATATATATCCTTTCTTGGGATCCAAGCTTGCTTCGTACCAAATTTCATCAAAATCGGTTCTGTGGCTTTGCCGTGAATGCGTAACAGACAGACGAGAGTTACTTTCCCATTTATAATATTAGTAATATTAGTTACAAGTCCTTTCTCAATAAATTGATTACTTTAGACAGAAATATCCTTTCATATTGGTGTTGTCTATTAGACTCTGATGTTAGCGCGAATATTATAAGATATAAACAAGCAAATAAATACTTATATATTTGCAATATTCGGTTTAGATACACGTGATCTATCTTTTCTATCACTGGGCTATCTTGCCTTTCGCAACAGTAGATAATGTTCATATAATGACTTATCGCATTAGTAAATATATCGAGCGGTAGATTGTTTGGATTGATTGCTTAAAATCAATGCAATAATCGTCATGTAAATATGTCAAGATAGCGTTAATACCGTTATTTAACGTCAATAAACAATACAAATATTTTTTTAATTGATAACGATTACAATACGCCGTCCTTACGAAATTATCTGTCGTTGATTATCATTTTTATTTTATATTTATCCAAGAGCTTTATACAGTCTTCTGTATTTAATAAGGAAATGTTGTTTGTAGTATAATAGCAGGAAGAATAAAGACAACCGAAAGATATATTTACATATATTTGTTTGCGATTTGTTTGCGAGCTACAGACAATTCTTAAACATTCAACTATGTACTTATATTCACTTTTTTAATATTTAGATTCATAATGAATACCATAGATTATTTTAGATATCGACCGGTGATTTGATCTCCATTCAAGGTCAAAAGTTGTTTAGTTATCTTTACCCCGCCTGCCATTGAAATAGGCTGTAGTGTCGATCGTCCGCCTCATTTACAGTCTATGTCTGAGTTAATTCTAGTAAAAAAAGGTCACTATCGCAATCGAATCGAAGCGTGATCGTTGCCGTGTATCCTATTCTTTAATTATCGACTATTGGTATAAAAGTTAACAATTAAGTTTGCTTCGACATAACGGTATATGTTAACATCATATCGGTTCGGTTCCGATCCGAATAAATATAGAATAGTCAAAGGTGAATTTGATTGAATCGGGAACGTATCGTAATCGTTAAAGATTCGTAGAATTCGGCCCCAACGTACCTTCCATCCTTTATTTAACGCAGTTACACTAGGCAACGCTAGTCGTTGATGTTTGTTTTACACAGAGTTATCTTTCTAAGCTAAAACGTGTTTTAGAGAGAAAGCTAAGCCCCAAATTCATATTGAATCCATAAATATTTGATAATAACCATTATCTATCAAAAAGATAAATTGAGTTGTCCAATGTGGCACTGTTATGCCTGTAAATACTTTTAAGAATACATAACTTTTAGAGGACTAATTTAGATCTGGATGAAAATATACTGAGAGATTATTTCCGACCAAATTGATATTAAGTTCTTTAGTATCTTGTTCACTGTTTTGCGAATAAAATCTTGTTCTCTTCAGGAAAAACAAATATAGGAGTCGACCAAAAACTACTCCTCTTTTCGTTTAATATGAGCTAATTGTACCTCGCAACTCCAATGCGGATTTCTTAATAATTTTTCTCTTCAACGTCTACCATGACTTAAGTAATAAAAACAGACTAAGATTGTGGAACGAACGAGGGGTACTTGCCCAGATTTAAATCTGCGATCAACGTTAGTTTTTCCACACAAATAAAACAAAAAAATAATAGTTTTACCAAATTTAATTTTATCATTACGAACAAAGTTAATCAATACCATCAATACTTTAATTATTGAAAATCAGTTTTTACACAAAGTTACAATTGGACGTAGTAGGTATTATGCATTTATCAACGATACAATAAATAAAATTATATTTAAGTAAATAGATGCGAAATTGTGTATCATTGTTTGTACGTTCCACTTTTCACTAAGACTATAATATATGTTTATAATAAAACGCGCTTGATCTCATTAGATACCTCTATATATGTAATATAATTAAATCTATGGTATAGATACGATCGAAATTAATACATTAGTATTCATGTATACCTGTTTGATATTGACTATACCGTTATGACTGTTTTTTTTTAATATTTAAAGTTTTTAATATGAACCTATTTTTTTAACAAATATATCTCATTCGTTGTTGTATTTCAATGATCAATAGGAACAAAATCATTTAATCTTTTATGTATACTTAGTTTGAAATAGGATTCAATTTAATTTTCAACAATCTAGTAACTACCGATATAAGGCCATTGTTGCACATCCCCAAGGTTGAAGTTATCAACTGTGAATGACATTTTGTAAATCTTTTCTATTTGGAATTGACAATTCGAAAGAATCGATTTTTTTTTAATGTTTTTTTTTATTTGTTTTTTTTTTTTATGTTACTCTGTATGGCACAATGTTGGTACTTTTAGGTTATTGACCGATTTTTAAGGTGCTTTAAAAGCCGGTTTTGTAACTTTTTGGTGGTTTTAACATTCGAAGGTTACATGTTAAAATATTTCAAAATTCATTTAATACATATTTAATATGAGATTTATTTAAGCGATAAGATTATGGTTTTTACATTTCAGGAACAAAAATAATATAATTTGAAACTTAAATATGTATGTTAATTTTTTTTTTAAGGTAACATTCCTAACTTTCTTCACTTATGTGATATCTGACTCCGACAACAATATTCTGCGACCTGATAAGATATTCGTGTCGATGTCCCTGTTCTATATTATGCATTTGCCTTTAGGCTTGCTCCCACTCATCATCGTCTCGATAATAGAGGTAGAACCTCAAGCGTAAATCATCCTTACTTATAAGAGGCTGTGGTTCTCTTTGGAATAAGTCATACTAACACTCACCCATTAAACTTTGAATGTAGTTGAGCTTAGTGGCAAAACTGTACTGTATTACAACGAATATTATTCGTTACCAATATAAGAAAAAATATTGGTAGAATATTATGGGCGTTATGATGACGAACATAAATATCACTTGCCAAGTGACAGACTTTATACATAATAATATTACGTAACATTACAAATGTGAAAGCTATTTATTGTAACACAACGCCCAAAAGGCTGAACGAATTTAATTAAATTAGTTATTTTATTTCTATAAATATGCTATCGTAAAAGATCGTTGTCAACTTTAAACCTTTATTTTAATTTTATTATAATTCGTAAAAAAGGTAAAATACAGCTAAGTTTAATTTACACTAAACGAATCTCTACGGTATCAGCTATATAACAAAAACTTATTTTCTTGTACTTTTGGCGTAGTGTCCAAACTGCGACACTGCCATGTCATTTCTAACATTCACGGCTGAGACTCAGTTTCATACACGGCTACTATTCAAGTTATAGTAAATATTGGGCTTCGTGCTTTCATATCGAGACTATTGTAAATTTATTCAATATTTATTAATTTAACTTGCAGCAGTTCACATAACACCACCATGATAGGCATTTTAATCCACTTTATTTCCTGGAATGGTCGTAGGTGTCGCTGATGTCATTTGGGTGCTTTGTTCTGGTGAATGATAAGGAAGTACTGGACTCTAAACGCGCTTTCGTTGCGTTGTCTCTTTTCAACATACTACGTTTTCCACTATCAATGCTGCCTAACGTTATATCAAATGTAGTACAAGTAAGTTCATGTTAACAATAGTCGAATAGATGTAAACGTGTTCAAAATTCACATTGTTAGTTTCATTACTGTATAATTTTCACTTAATTCTAACGCATGTCCGGTGAATGGATTTTTTTAGATTTATATAATTCAACGAAGGAAAAAACTACCCTTAATCAAGATTGTAATAAACGACCAAAAAATCTATCTTGAAAATGTATGTGAAATATAAACAACACCGTGACCAATTCATTGAGCTTGATCAATCTTAGCGTTTTTTCCTCCGTTGGTTAGAAAATGTGACAATAAATTAGATTTATAGCTGCTTATTTATGTTGTAGACATCTGTGGGTATTAAACGATTAAATAAATTCATGAACTGCGATGAACTGAACGTAAGCTCCGTGGAACACGACCCGAAAGAACGTGAGTACGATTAGTTGAAAGTGATGTCTGGCAATATTTACCGCTAACAACGTCTGTGATGTCAAATGAAACGTACTATTCGATTGTCAGCGAACCCCCTGGTGATTGAGAATGGCCACTTCACGTGGGGCGACGACTCCGAGCCCGTGCTGAAGAACATCAACGTACACATCCCGAGCGGTAACCTCGTGGCCGTGGTGGGCACCGTGGGCTCCGGCAAGAGCTCGCTGCTCTCCGCGCTGCTGGGAGAAATGAACAAGATCTCTGGACGTGTTAACACTACTGGTACACAACTTTATTTAAATTATTTATAATCAACAGCGTTACAGAAGATCTATTTTTACTAGGTTTTAAATAGACTGGTTTAAAGTAATCGGACATTCAATCGGTCAGTTAAGTATCGATGGGTATATCATCCAGTCATCAGCTATTACACGACTAAACTTAGATTTGTGTATTACTATGTTCCGTTTGGAACGATGTGGGCCAGTTTATTTACAGGCACAAGACACATATCTTAGATTCCACTGTTGACAGCGCGTTGAAGGCATGCCGTCCTTAGTCACTGCCCTCATAAAGTTTTGTGAAAAAAGTTTTTACTCGACCATATTACATCAACGACTTGAATATGTATGAATTGTTTTGTTTTTGTTTCATTTTGCTGTCTCTGTGTTCGGTTGTTAGCTGACTTTAATTAAATAAAATATTTTGTTTTGTACAGGTAATATAGCGTATGTATCGCAACAGGCGTGGATTCAAAATGCGACTCTGCAAGACAATATTATTTTCGGCAAGTCACTCGATAAGAGCAAGTATAACAACGTCATCAACGTGTGTGCACTCAAACCGGACTTCGACGTTTTGCCCGGAGGTGATCAAACGGAAATTGGAGAAAAAGGTGAGACAAGAATCAGTTATTCTTACGACTCTGTTGCGTTTTGTTTACTGTTCTATCCTAATTACATGAATGCGATATTTTTAATCATAGTTTTGTGTTCATGTTTTCAAATTCCTTTTAAATTAGCATCATCATTTTATTGTCCTTCTTCGGCTTATTTCGAGTCGGCATCCTATTTATTTGCAAGCAATACATCTGATCCGGTTATCGTTTACTTGTATTTTATCAATATATTTGCTAATTTGTCAAATATTATAAATTATAATCGTTTGTTGCATTCTTTGCTACTTTATATCGATGCGAAAATATAATACATTAAGTCATTTATATTTTATTTGATAATAACAAATAAATTACACTTAATGTAATTAATCAAAATAATCAAGCTGTCAGAAGGTGTTTTTATGGCTCACGTTGGCAAACTATAACAAATACATCAAATCTAAAATTGATATTAAATTATACAATTTATCTGTGACATAGAATTCATTATTCCGTGAAATATAAATTACATTGTCACTTTATGCGTTTTCTGTAAATTGACATGTACCTTGGTAATTTAGATTAGTATTAAGCGACGATTTTACATAAGAATTGAATAACCAAACAACGTGGGGTGAGCCTTCAGGAACAGGATGGGCGAAGAGGTATAGGGATTAGGCGTATCCTAATCCCTATACCCTAAAGAGCCTTAATAGTATGTATGGTTTGACACCGGAAGGCACGGGACAGCGACGAGGCTTTTATTATTTGGTTTTCTTTAATTGTTGTTTCACATCTGTCGAGCATACCAGGCGGCCACTTTTTTAATGTTATGTATACTTTAAATAATTGTTTTTGTCAAGGATTTATCAAGTGAATTTATTAATGACCAAAGGTGCAGACTTGTCTGAATCATTTATACGACGAGTACTTGTCTACAGTTTGTCATATTCCAGTTATTAGTTACCATTATAAATTTACAGTCCATAATCATAGCTTGCATAGCTATGTAACGGATTTTTTTAAATGATTTAACTGAATCGTTTATTCACGCGATTAGTTCATCAAAGCTCACAGATGCACTGGTTGTAAAATATAATGTATAAATATAATTTTTTTTTCATCATTCAAGATGAAGATTGACAATACCAAGGTGTTCTTAACTGTATAGTGTTTTTAATGAGATATTTCACAACAAATTGTATTTTGTAATAAAAACGCATGCTTAATGTTTTATACTTTCAGGAATTAATCTATCGGGTGGTCAGAAGCAGAGAGTGTCGCTGGCCAGAGCGGTGTACTACGACGCAGACAACTACTTCCTCGATGACCCGCTGAGCGCGGTCGACTCGCACGTCGGCAAACATATTTTCGATAAGGTACTTGTGTTCATATTATGAACAAACAAACTTTGGTTGTCGAAAAAAAGTGAGAATCTCACTCACAAGTTGAGTAAGAGTCAACGAGCATTTAGAATTACTGCAGATCCTCTGTGACGCAATATTAAAACTGATCAGGACTGACCGGTTAGTGTCCACGACTCGCATATTTTAATTATATTATGTGCAGTTTCATTTTATATTATCTACATATAAATAGGCAACGACAAACCAGTTCAATGCCTAATTCTCTTCGGATTATTCGTTGACAAGCGAATAATATATATTGAAGGATATAAAAAAATCCACAGATCATAGTTAAAAAACATATACTTGAAACATTTGTCATACACGTTTTAAAAAGATTGCTATTCGATTTAATGAAAATAATTATATTATATATGAATGCAGCTAGCAACTCAATGGACAAACAATTGTCATTTTTTATCCATTTTGCACCGATAATAAAACAAGCTCTTATGATTGAAGTACAGTAATAATCTTTGCCCTTGCGTAGTCTTATAAATAAACAAGAAACTTTATCCTCTAACGCCTACTTTAAAAACTAATAAATCGTTTGTGTTACACGCAACAATTATGCCGATTGCCAAAATTTTTTTAACTACTTCGTTGGCCTACGTTAGGTTTGCTTATTAGACTGCCGATGCAGAGGCCCGTGGGCTTGAAATGCTCGGGCCGATAAAAGTTATTTTCGTCATTCTGTAAAAAAAACAGTGTTTATATTCCCTTCTCTAGAAATTGTCGCTAACATCAGTTAAGACAATAAAAATATTTTTCAATATCAACTAATTTATTTGTGAAAGTGTTTGGATATTTACCCCGCGGCCTAACTTATTGCAGGTTATTGGCCCGAATGGCTTACTGAAAAATAAAACTCGTGTGTGGGTGACGCACAACGTGTCGTACTTATCGCAAACCGACCACATCTTAGTTCTGCGCGACGGTGAAGTCTCCGAGGCCGGCACGTACCAACAGTTGCTGGAGAAGAAAGGCGCTTTCGCTGAATTCCTTTTGCATCACTTGAGTGATGCAGAACGTACTTCTCCTGAAGGTAAAATAATATAATATTTGAAATAGCATTTGTGTCCAATAAATCTCTTTAAATCTTCACTATTTGCAAATTTAATTGGTACAAAAAATACATATATACAGTTGTTTCGTTCTATTGTACATGATTCATTAATACATATTTCTTTTTTTTATAGAATTGAACGAATTGAAACATGACTTAGAAAGTAAACTTGGATCAGAATTCCAAAATAAATTGCAAAGAGCTCGTTCACTTTCGGAAAGCACCTCAGAGTCGGAACAACCGGCCGCTGGTAAGTTTAACTTCTGGAATATACTCGATACTAATACTTCAGTTAAATTACATATTAACCTTTGACCTGAGACTAAAATGGCTGTAGTACGTTTTTGAGTAAAGTGAAATCTACATTTTGCCATTTGCTAGATCATTTATAAAAAAGAATAAATTTATCTGTGCTAAATCAGCATAAGTTTACCATTATGTAAACGTATGTAATATGTATGTATTATATTAAACAATTAACATTTGTTCATTGTTTCTCTTCTGATTACCAAAAGCCCACTGCCTATTTGCCTCCGAATATCCCACTATTGGGCTAAGGTCTCTCTCCTGTTTGATAAAAGGTTTGGATATCATTCCACTACTTTGCTGGTGAGCACGAGATGAATTATAACACACAAAATTAAGCACATGAAAATTTAGTAATTCAAGTAGTATGTAGTTTATTTCGGCTAAGATCACGTGTTCAAACAAATGCGCCACCTTAGCTCTTTTATATATAAGGTATTTATTGTACATTTCGTTTATCGTAGGAGACCGTCGCGGTAGCAGCATGAAGAGACGTAATCCTGAAGCTACTCCCAATGAATTGAAAGAAAAGAATAAATTAATCGAAGCGGAAAAGACTGAAACTGGCAGTGTAAGTTATAGCCGTTATTATCGTAGTGGTTGCACAATGGACTCAATACTGTCACGTCGGTGTTATCTCTTATATTGATAGTACTATTAAAGACTTGATATATTGATATTATAAATAAGGAGTAGGAACATTAAAATTATAACTATATATAATTATTGCTAAAATAAAAAATGTTAACATATTTGTTTTTCCAATAAAAACATGTATCTGATCAATTATGTCTCGAACGTCCTAACGGAATTAAATTCCCGAACTATTAGGTATTTTGTAAAGATCCGTGTAGATATTTACAAAATGGCTCAACAAGTGCGAGAGGTCAGCTGGTTGAGTAGCGTGTCGTGTGCAGGTGAAGTGGAGCGTGTACAAGCACTACCTGACCAGCGTGGGCGTGTCCGCGTCGGCAATCACGGTGCTCATGAACCTCGTGCTGCAGCTGTTCCAGGTCGGCTCCAACTACTGGCTGGCTCAGTGGTCCAACGACGACTCCATGGTGACTAGCCTTTATTTCACTTTTTATCTTCATGCTCATTTGGTACAAGTCTGTGCGGCGTTAACTTACCCCTCCCCCATTCATCGGTTGTTCTGTTGCAAAAACATTGCTATTTAAAAAGGTTTGTAGGATAAATGAGTCAATGCAGACATAAGAAAAAACATCTCAGATTTCATGGTTGACATCGTGTTAACTGAGTAAGGCTTATATGTTATCGGCGATGGCGACAACTTACCACCAGATGGCTCATTTGCTTATCCTTTTTGTTCAATATAAAAATAACTACTAACTGACGAACTCAAGAGTCTTGATGTGAGGTTTTTTCTTTCTGTAACTTAGGCAATGTAAATTGTAAATAAGAAAAAAAATATATCATAAAAGTAATTTTATCTTTTTGTCAATAAATAATACTTAAAATTACAGTTGGTTAACGGTACTGTAGACAAAAGCAGGCGTGATCTGTACCTCGGCGTTTACGGAGGACTCGGCATCGGACAAGGTGAGTTTAGTTAGTAAGACTCTCATTAGGGCAATATTTACGGACTGTAGTCAAATATATAATTTTACCGAAAGTTAAACGCTTCGCACTCAACGTCACCAAAAATTATTACGGCTAATTAACATCTATTATAATAACATAATATTAAGTTTGTTTTTGTGTGTGTGAACGAAAATGTGATGCGTATTGCTAAAAACCAGCGGTTATTAAAGGATTCGATTGCGTGGATAAAAAAAGTTGTTTTTTATCGCTCATAACACTTTCTGAAATTAAGAACACAATGAAAGATTTAAGATTGTTTTGCTCAAATCAAAATTGAAACTCGGTATCGCGGGTGCAGTAGAGACAACCAACTGCTATTGTTATAGATAACAAGCAAACTTGTTTAAAACAAATTTGTAATATTTCTCGTAAACAATTTCTTATTGTGACCTTAAAGTTCAACCTCCTCAAAACTTTGTAAATGACACACTTGCAATGCACGTGTGTCGTTAACCAGGGACTGAAAGCCACAGCTCTATATAGTAACACAAGTTTTATCACAATTTGTATATCTATCTTTTTCATGGGATTTTGATGGTTACGGTCTAACGTTTCTCACTAACTCTTGGCAATATTGTATTTATACTAATAATATTAACAGTAATATTATATGTCCTACGAACATTATCTGATTTTTTTAATTAACGTAAATATGGTTGTGGTTTAAAATTGTAATGTACATATTGATATTTAATAAGATTCTTTATATTAATTTTGTTTTTATATTTATATTATTACGTCAATTAAATAATGAATACATTATTTCAAGGCTTTTTGGATTTATAAAAAAAAAACTAATTTTCGTATTCATTTATTTTCAGTGTTGCCTAACTTTTTATATTTTGATTCAAAATTTATTATCGCATGTGTCATTTAAAATATATTTTATTAAAGTTAAAATAAAGCTTGCATGCCTTATGTTTATACGTTACTTTTTTATTTGAATGATGTACTTGTTGTATAATTACTTTTTACGTTTTGCATGGTCTTTAAGAATTTAATAATAAGTTAGTACGACCTCCGTGCCCATATAACTTTAAATTTATAACTGGCAATGAATTTATCGGCAATACTTTATACACCATTAGTTTTTCCACCCGCGTGTGAGGGGTGGACGGCAGTTTGTCGAGTATTAATTACCCTATGTCCTTTATGTACCCTTGAAAAAGTGAATGTTAAATTTTATGATGACAACCGGTCATATTACATACAATAGTTAATATTTTTTATTTTAAATAAACGTTCATATACAAAATTTGGTGCTTGATCGTTGAGCAGTTATTTAGTCCGGAAAGTGGCGTACTGAACCAACATAAAAAAAATTAACTCCATGCGTTATCCTATGTTCCTCTTATGGGGAAATGGTAAAACCATCATTCAGCTAGCAAGATTTGACCTTCTTAATTCAAGGTGTTTAAAGGTGCTAATCCCAAGATTTATCAATCCGATATGAATAAATATTTTACGTTAGGCTATATATTGAGCAACGTTATAAACTATACATGTTATACGAGTTTATAAAGCCCTACTACGCTTTACGGAGGCGGAGCAGTAACGCTTAACACCGGTAACTAGCAGTAACTTGTTTTAAAAATAGAGACTCAATTTATATAATACCCCTTTTTGCATTATTTTAAACTTTATTATACTTAATACGGAATACGTGATTATGTTCCTTTCGTCTGAAGGCAAATTACTAAGTTTTTTTTGTGTAAATAATTAGTACATGTTTATTTATAATACGTTAAGGACTATTGTCTTGCTATACAAAGATTAGGTAAGATTTGTATATCAAAACAATTTAAGTATGCATGTTTACGGAACACTCACACGCGTACATCGAATCGTGATTTGAAAACATTCGTCGAAGCCTCAAGCCACAGGTATCATGCACTCTTCTTTGTGTTTACGATCACTTTTTTAAACAACGACAGCAGAGTTGCATTTATACCAACATTCTAATATCTCTGGTTATTTCGTCTATATCTGTGTCTCATTTTTGAATACGAGTAGAACACGTTCCATAAGATTGAGAATTTGATATAGTTTAATTCAAATCAATTTAATTTATTGAAAATCATCTGCCCACTCGATGTTAGAATATAATAAAAAAACTCGAGATAATAACATCATTGTGAATTTAAAGAGTTGAATTTCAAGTGGTACAAATGCTTCGGAATGATTGGTCGGTCGGACGTAACGGAGCCGCCCATGTAAAAGTCCGAGGAGAATGTGCGGTGTGAGTGTACGAGGGTCCGTGGGTTGCCAGTGGCGTCGGTGTCGGTGTCGTCGCTGGTGCTGTACCTGGGCACGCTGGCGGCGGCGCGCGCGCTGCACGCGGGGCTGCTGGCGGGCGTGCTGCGCGCGCCCAGCATCGGCTTCTTCGACTGCACGCCCGTGGGCCGCGTGCTCAACCGCTTCAGCAAGGACGTGGACGTGCTCGACAACGTGCTGCCCATGACGCTCCGCGGCTGGACCTCCTGCTTCTTTGCGGTACGCCATCCGAGACTCAGCCCGCTACCCTCGGAGGCGACTCGTTCGACACGTTACAATGCATTTGGGATCAGTTTATTGTTCCGCGTGCGTTCACTTAGAACCGATTCCATTTCGTTTGCCCTTTTCCATGTAGCGTACCGGTCGGTAATCTCACTCTGGCTTGCTTAGTTTTCAGTTCTTTCATTAAAATCTTAGAGCATGTGTTTTTTATTAGAAAACCTAGCGCACTCTGTCAAGTTCGACTATGCACTTCAATAATTTCTTCGTTTCGTTCGAGCGGTAGCGACGGACATTAGATAATTCCAATCCGACTCTTCGACGAACGCCGTAAATGATGTATTCATTATTTTGTTGACTGAAGCGAATTGAAGATTGTATCGGGATAGATTAATATATTTGGTGGACGTTTTTACAGCGCTATCGTCATTTTTCACGGACTTAATGCCATATTTGGCGTGCTGGCGGGCTGCGCGTATTCTGCATGAGCTTTTGTTGGACAATGTACTTAAAGCTCCTTTACAATTCTTCGAAGTGACGCCTGTCGGCCGGATACTCTCTAGGTTTTCTAAAGACGTGGACGTTGTGGACACGTCGCTCCCTTCGCAAGCCTCGGACGTTATATATTGCGCGTTTGAGGTAATCAGGCCATCTTGATCTTGTAATGTCTGCAATATCTCTTTTCTATTTGACTACACTTTCATAACATTGCTTAAAATAAATTTGTAGCTTTTCGTTATCGCTAACCTAACGCACAATTAGAGGATAAAGACTGTTGTCTTATCCTCAATATACACATTGAATATCAAAGCGGTAATTCATTTATTTATTTCTG
Source organism: Nymphalis urticae (assembly GCA_905147175.2). Lineage (NCBI taxonomy): Eukaryota > Metazoa > Arthropoda > Insecta > Lepidoptera > Nymphalidae > Nymphalis > Nymphalis urticae. The sequence goes on from LR989991.1 coordinate 5,579,940, forward strand.
TTCACTGCACTAAAATTTACACTTTCTATTATATATTTAAATTGCTTATTGCTTTCATGTTCTAGCCTTATGTTCACATTTGCATCGAATAATGTGATACTCTAACAATTACATTACCACGTGTAATAATATCAATTATAAACTGATCCCAAGGTATGTTTTTAAATTCAAACTTATGAAAATAACGTTTACGCAACATTTTATTATTCAGTTACGATTATATGCCATTCCATGAGGTTTTTCATGCTTTTAAAAAACGGGCACAGTATTCGAAGTAGATTTTATGCAATAAGTCAAGGGAAATGTATTTCTGAGAAATGAAATTGTTTATATATAATATGTTAAATGTCTCGTATAGGTTCTCGGAACTCTTTTCGTGATAAGTTTCTCGACACCGATATTCATGGCTGTGATCCTGCCCATCGGCGTGGTCTACTATGTCATACAGCGTTTCTACGTGGCCACTTCGCGACAGTTGAAACGACTCGAGTCCGTTTCGAGGTCCCCAATCTACTCGCACTTCGGGGAGAGTATCACCGGGGCCACCACGATTCGAGCGTATGGAGTCACGGAACGGTATTCTTTTTATATTAATAACAAACGTGCTATCTTTTTAATGCATTTAATATTGGTATCACATAGATTTTGAGACAGTCCTTCATCTCTTCCAAGTCTCGAAAAATGGTTTATAATACAGTATTCAATAATTACTTGTTATATAGAGCATGAACAGTTATTTTAATCGAATTCTTAAAGTTATAGTTGTTTAAAGAGCCAGTCGCATTATATTTTATTTTTAGAGCTCAATGTTCAAACACACAACGCGAACATAAAACGCGAACCAAATCCAATACGGCATTGGATTACGGCTGTCCGAGCTCAGTGTGTCGCCCGCAGGTTCGTGCTGGAGTCTGAGCGCGGCGTGGACCACAACCAGTCGTGCTACTACCCGAGCTGCATCGCCAACCGCTGGCTCGCAGTGCGGCTCGAGATGATCGGCAACCTCATCATATTCTTCGCGGCTCTCTTCGCCGTACTGGGCAGGGACACCATCAATCCTGGCCTCGTCGGACTCTCCGTCAGCTATGCCCTGCAGGTGACCGTTCACTTCGTAGTACAGTTGTAAGAACCCGACTGTTTCACGCTTAATAATATGTAACTACGATATTATGTATCCATATTTGTATTTCATAGTCATCGGAACTCATTAAAACTCATCAAACTTAACAAAAGCTTCCAAACGAGAAATAGCACGGAATGCACACGATAGTGTAAAGTATTAAGAATGAATACTGAATTGCAGTGTAACAAAAGTAGACACCACTTTTGTTTGAACTGTTTGACGTTGCCGTTTGAGCATAAGTGTCGATATTAATAACACCTTGATACCATTGCCTTTTATGCTGAACTCTAAATGGGTACTCAACGCTTAAAAGCAACCTATCTATTAACGCTGTGTCTAATTAACGGGCAATCCATTGACATATTTAAATATTAAAATCTACAAATTTTATTCACTTACCATGAAGCTGTCTTAGGTGCCCGCTTGAATTTGACTATATTGAATTTCACAAATAAATTTACGAATCAGCACTGAAATTAATGTTATATTTTGAGAGTGGTAATAATACAGAAACGTGTTCATAATAGGTAAAACTCAGATTTGGTTTTGAATACAAATATATATGTTTCTTTTATTAATTGAAATGAAAGGCAGGCAGAGACTGATTAACAATATGTCTGCTAGATAACACAAACATTGAACTGGCTCGTGAGAATGACCTCCGAAGTGGAAACCAACATCGTAGCCGTCGAGAGAATAAAAGAATACGCAGAGACGACTCAGGTAAATATATCTTCGGACAATAACAACGACACTAATGAATACTGGTGACCAAAAGCGATCACCGCTTAGACTCGTCCGGTACCCTAAGAAACATTCGTCCGCAGGAAGCGGCGTGGACGGTGGCGAAGGGCCCGGGCTCCACGTGGCCCGAGACGGGCGCGCTGCAGCTGGAGCGCCTGTCGCTGGGCTACCGCGCGGGCGAGCCGGCGCTGCGGGACCTCACGTGCACCGTGGCGCCGCGCGACAAGCTGGGCATCGTGGGCCGCACCGGCGCCGGCAAGTCCACGCTCACCCTCGGCCTCTTCAGGTACCTCCCCGCCCGCCGCCCGCCGCCCCCGCGCCCGCGCCCGCTCACGCTCTACCTGTTGCAGGATAGTGGAGGCCATGAGCGGCAGGATACTCATCGACGGAATCGATATATCCACGATCGGCTTGCATCAGCTCCGTTCGCGCATCACCATCATCCCGCAGGACCCCGTGCTGTTCTCGGGCTCTCTGCGAATGAACTTAGACCCGTTCGGCGTCTACACCGACGAGGAGATCTGGCGGTCCTTGGAGCATGCGCATCTTAAATCGTTCGTGCAAGGTGGGATGTTAGAGATGACGTTGACATAACAATTTTGCAATAGAAACATATTTAAACGATTCTGTCGACGCTCGCTTTCCCGCAGGTCTGCAGGCGGGGCTCCTGCATGAAATCTCTGAGGGTGGCGAGAACCTATCGGTGGGTCAGCGGCAGCTGGTGTGTCTAGCACGCGCGTTATTGCGCAAGACGCCGCTGCTGGTGCTGGACGAGGCCACGGCCGCCGTCGACCTGGAGACCGACGACCTCATACAGGTCCTTACATTTCTTGAGTTCTTTATTACATAAAAAAAATATAATCAATGTAGGATTTAAGTAGATTATGAAAACTGCAAAAAATAATGCTTAATGACTTTTAATTATTACAGAAAACAATCAGATCGGAATTCGCATCTTGCACAGTTCTGACCATCGCACATCGTCTCAATACCATCATGGATTCCACTAAAGTAATGGTACTGGACAAAGGACAACTAGTGGAGTACGCTCCACCCGAACAGCTATTGCAAGATAAAAACTCAATTTTCTACGGTATGGCTAAAGACGCCGGACTTGTTAACTGAGTTTCATAATAGTGCATTTATATAAAAAAACACGTGTTCAGTTTTCTGTTTGTTACTGACTTGTCGAGTAAACCGATAGGACGATGTTTTTTACATGTATACTTAAACTTTAATTCATAATTTGAAAATGTAACCTGAATAGCTTTATAACTTACTCTAGAATATATTTTATCGAACCGGTTTTCTCGAAATGTCACTGACAAAAACTTATCTAAATAAGAGCGATGAATGGGCAATGTACATTAACAAATTTTATCGTGTCTGCCATGATGGATACTTTACCTCTGGTGTAGTATAATAAAGGCTCTATGAATAATTGATAAATATCTTTCGAAACTCAAGACATTTGTACTATTTACTTGCACATTTAATTGATATGCTCGAAACAGTAGCAATAATTATTCATGTATAGTTACCACTCCAGGCCGCCCATTAACTACTTAATTATTTATATTTTATATAATTTCACATTACTTATATATAGTACTTACTTTTAAGTAATTTAACTATTCATTATTATAATCCCGTTATATAAAGGATGACATTAACTATACAATCCGTTATGCATCTCATAAAACTTTTATGAGAATATTGTTAACAGCATCCATAATCATTTCAGTATTTTTTATTTTCATAATGTGTGCCAATGTCATCCTCTTCATACACGAGATTTTTCTAAATATTGCTAATTAGTTTATATTAGTAGATATATTCATTTGATTATTTCGTACCTGTTTGTTCAAAAATTGCGTACTTATTGGAAAGTAAGAATTTAATTAATAAGTGCTTTAATTAAACCGAATAGTATCAAAACATTTTAAAAGAACTATTGTTTTTTAAAAATGAAACATGGGTTAGATCTTACATAGACTTGAAACTAAAATCCTCGAATTTATTTACCCTTTAAAAGCCTCCCAAAACTGTGCGACTTATAAATTTACAAAAAATATATTTATAATATTTTAAACTTTATTTTGTTAACAAAATCTTTACATTTGTTTTTTTTTTCGCTTCTTGTTATCTCCACTTTAATAAAAGAAATATTTAAGAATCTTCCAGTACTGCCAGATAGCAGTTAATTGTTAACAGTTCACTATTCTACACATGATATGATATGCTTATAGTTCTATTATACAATTCACAGGTGCAATCCACATATTGTTGTTTATATGCCTTGTTGAAGGTTTTTATTTAATGATTAGTAAATAGTGTTCATTCTAACTAAAAAGTTTACACTGTACACATATTTTATGAATTAAAATAACTAATCATGTATTTTAATCAGATTTTAAAGCACAAAATCACCTACTGACAGCCTGTTTCTGAAATGAAGAGCATTTCATATTTATTAATCTGACTAAATACTGAAAGCTTATTGGTCGCGTATTACTTTATTCTCTGTGAATGACCAATAAACAAGTATATTGTAGTCAACTTAGTAATCTGACTTGATCAACATTTCAGAAGTTGGAATATATTTTTGTTATACAATGAAACACAGTAGAGACTATATAATATAAAATACTGTTTTGTGTTTACATTTTGTTAAGATATGCCATGCCTGTAGTTATGTTGCCTGTTCTTTAGGATTAAAAGTCTGTGTACCCCTAACAAAAAATAGTTTTACAAAAAAGCATTTTGAATAAATCGGAGAACTTATTGTTTAAATTTGAATAAATAAATATTATTTTCGTCACAAGATATTACAAATTATTTACAAATATTTGCTTTAGTTACCTTAATTGTTAACTTAACAATTAGTGTTATATTATTATTTCCATGATAAAAGCAAATTTAAGGTTTAAGATTTTATGTCTGAGACACTGTAAGGATTTACTTAGTTTTGTAATCGTTTATATTAGATTATGTATCATTTTTCGATGTTTTTTTTTCATTCAAATATAATGCTCATTAACACAGTATAAATTACTGTCTAAGTTTGCGATATATCTACAATAAAAAAACAGTTAAGTCAATTTTACTTAATAAATATGTGAAACCAATGCCATTAGAAATATAAAAACTTTTACCACATTTTGTTAAAAGTACTAACATTCAGTTATTTCTAAGGCTGAACTTGTACTTATTTAATTATAAAAAGTGTGAAAAGTAAAGACATATATAGGTCTTATGTAGGTTGATTTGCAGCTACAAATAATTCTGTATTGTATGATGTATCTTGCCTATACTGTTTTTTTAAATTTAATATGTAATATAAAAATAAATTTGTGTAATTTTATAATATAAGAGTTAATTGTAAATAACTGTAATAATATGAAAAATCTTAACAATAAATTCTTATTGGAGCAATTATACAGTTAAATTTTTGTCAATAAAAATTTTTTCAAGATTAATATTTTTTTTTCTTTACTCAAGTATTTCAGCAAGCACCATGAAAAATTTTAGAATAAGGGACAATACAGGACAAATAATTACAAAACAGGAATAAAAAAATTGTTATATAAAGTTGTATTCATTTGTTTTTCATATTTCACATCAAGAATTTATTCTTTAATAATAAAAATTAGCCGGTGCTAATTGAATACATCAAGAAAGAGTCTGTCAAAATGTCAAGTATTCAATGTTTGAAAGTTAATAAAGGTCATAGCTCATTAGAGCCACCCGGCACCCGACCCTCACCGCCTCAACTAGTGCGGTTGATATTGTTTTATGGATTTCTATGGGTATACGCTCATTACATCAACTCCGGATCGCCTCGCTCGCAAGTTGCCCACGCGCGGGTGGCGCGTGGACCACTCGGTGACAACTCGCAACTCGCATGCTTGCCGCACGTAGACCGCGCGCTGCCTGCGAGTGATTCACTCGAGGGCGACGCGTTGGCGATGCACCGCTCCCCACCCTCCCTTCATTCCCAGCCTTTCTTTCGAACGAGGCGGACGTATCGTTTTTACTTTTAAAATGAATAAAGAAAAACTTATCGAAGAAGTTTCTCGTCGGCTAGCAAATGCCTACGAGCTGTCCAATATTCACCCTCTTTTTTTCTTTGTTTAAACATTTCGTGCACCCAATAAGCTTTCCTTTTTCTCTTGGGTCTTTCATTTTCTTCTGCATCAAGCGCTACAGCTATGAGTGCCAATTCACGGTTTGTAAAATTTAACATTATGAAGCACACGTGTAGACGTAGTGCCAATTGTTAACAGACTAAGCGAAAATTCGTGGACTAACCGGTCTCCAGTCGTAGACCACGCGGGGTCCACCAGCGGCCAGCGCGGGGTCCACTGGGTGACGATGCGAGGTCCAATAGTTGACCGCGCGACGTTTATTGGTGATAACACGGTGTCCACCCGTGGACCACCTGTCGACAACGAGTGGACGCCGTGCGACGAGGCGGTGCGGAGTGGGTGCCGGGTGGCTCTAATGAGCTAAGACCCTTATACTTCTTTGCTGTCGTTATTTTGTAACATGTATAAACACAAAACAAAAAGCCATTTAAGATTCAACAGTCGACACTGGATAAAAAAATCCCATACTCATGACCGTCCAGTATCACAGTAGCGCTAACCCAAATTCCGGAGGCGAGAATATAATAGTAAGTTGTGGTATTTGTACCTTACAGTTGATAGAAATGCCCCCGGCACTGGTTTTAGAGGGTCTATTATTCAAGTTTTTTTTTCCCTTAAAAAACGTACGACTATTCATAATTTATATAAGCCTCGAACGCAACCAACAAACTAAACCAAATATAAACTCCGAGCTTGGCTATAACTGAAATATCAAAACCCTATAATATAATGAGAATAAATAATAGCTCAACGGTAAGCGTGCTTGTACAGCACGTCGGAGGCTTTGATTTCTGGTCACTGAATGAAAATAAAAATCTTTTAATTTCATTGTTGTCAGTATATTAATATTATTAGGTCAATAATTAATGTATGTAAATGTGTAAAATGCACCTACATAAATACAACAGCTATTTTATACTACTTGAATGTATTTTTAATTTGTATTTGAAAATAACTCTCAAACCGAGTGTACAACAAAAAAATTAGGGGTTCTTAATCGATATTTAGGGGAATTTGAAGTTGGTTCTAGGGGGAATATTCTGTAGGAGTTGGCATCACTACGCCAAAGGAGCGCATTCGTTTTAAATAATTCCTGGCGGCTGGCACAACGTTACGCTGTCTGAATATTATATTGAGTGTATTAATTATTGGCTTATATAGCTCGCAGCGAGCAGCTCGCTGCTCGCTCCTATTTTCTTTGTACGGTCAGTACCCGCCTTTAGACCAAAAAAATTGACAATGACATGACATTAGACATTATGTATCCTAGCGGGTATCGGCTGTCAAAATTAAGCGATTTACGCCTTCCGTAGGTACTAGGTACGCTATTTAACTTTTTAAGTACCATATTTTATTAGTAACATATTTTTTTAAAATTAATTATAAGAGTAATAAACCGTATTGTCGTCGATTCTGTGAATATTGCACTTTTAAAAGACAATAGTTGTATGTTTTAGAATACTGCTGTATACTACATTCCAAGAAGAAAAAGGTTTTTTTTTCAAATCTAAAACAAGTACTAAATTAATTATACGTTAATGAGCGATTATGGATATTCTATTTAATGTTGATCTTGAAGAAAAATTTAAAATCGTAGGTATTGTTTCTTAAATAACCAGGGTTTATTTGCCAATAATTTAATTTATTACAATTTAAGCATTTCTTTCTAGGTAATTGATGATACTATAACACATTTATATGATAGACAAATTAACTCTACAATATTAAATGAACAAATTATTAAAACGGCTAAAGAAGAAATTAAGGAAATTCTTATCAAAAGCAATTTCAACAACCAGAAGCTCCAAGAGTTATTGTTGTTGAGAGGTTACAATGAAGAACGGATTAGCACTTTTTCTTCTGTAATTCAAAACAGCAGAGATAAATTACTTTATTTAACATTTGTTAATTTCAATAGTGCTTATGGTGAAACAATAGCAAAATTTGATTGGATTTTAAAGTTGGTTTATGGTACAAGTGAGCTTAAAAAGCTGAAATATCCATTACTTCAGTTGGCACTGACAACAACCAATGATGGGCAAAGTCAACAAAGAAATTATGATATCAGTAAAGATATGTTAATAAAAATAATTAGTGTATTGGAGAATATTAATTAATATTAATTACATATTTTTAAGATGAATATAATGTATGTATATTATTCCAGTATTATTATTATATTCCAGTGAAATTTCATTTTCACCATTGAATTTTTATGTGCTTAATTTGTGATTATAATTGATCTCATGCTTTATGGTGAAGGAAAACATCATGAGGAAACCTGCATGTGTCTAATTTCACTGAAATTGTGTCACATGTGTATTTCACCATCCCGCATTGGAACAGCATGGTGGAATAAGCTCCAAACCTTCTCCTCAAAAAGGGAGACATTGTTAATTTGGATCTATTAAACCAACCTTAATATTCCATGCATTAATTGTATATTCTTGGTGTAATACTTGTTGGCACTTATCAAATTGATGTTTTTATGCTATGTAAACTTTTTATGTATTTAATATATATTTTGTTCAACAATATTTAGATCATAAATTTATAAAATGATGTAATACACACATACCTAATTTTTAAATATATACAACTTGTAATATATAAATCTACTAGATGTTTGATGATGTTTTTAGATTGTGATATATTTCACATCTCTCTTGTCAAATTTAATTGTTACATCAAAAATATTTTGACTAATGGTAGTAATGATTATTTTTTCAATTATTGGAAATAAATGGTGATTTGTTAATAAACATAATGTATACAATTGTAATTGTATATATAATGAAATTTACTAAGTACTGTTTGTTTCCATGAAATACAAATAAGAAATCAATAAAAAACTTCTAATTTTGAGACATCAGTATTAATACTGATGAAATAAAATGTTAATAAAAAAAACTGAGACCCTTTATAAATTGATTGTATTTAAGAGATCTTTATAACTTAATCACCAAGCTGATTGCAATCCACAATATAATTCTACACCTTACTTACTTAAAATTGTAGTATTTTTAGCAGGAGCTGTGGGCTTTGTTTGGTCAATTTTTGTAATAAAAGACGACAGTAAATCAATTTTATTTACATTCTCACATTATGTGCATAAATTATGTTTTCTAATAAAAAATATTTCATTAATGCAACACACAATGATGTCCTCAAAGAATTCGGCAATGGCGCGAAGTGACTAGTCAAATAATAGATAAAAATAGGACACAACTCTCAATAACACACAAAATAATTCGTCAAAATCGGTCCAGTCGTTTCGAGTTCAGTAACATGATAATGTCATCCTGACTTATTCCGGCCACGGCAGCCAATCTTAAAGAGATCAGCCAACTGCGTAGGACATATTAAGTGCACAATTGCGAAAATACAGGTGCACTTTCTATTCCCTAACTCTCATAATCCAATGGGACGGCCATCCGACACAACCGGAAAGAGTTCAGACGCAGGACCAACGGCTTTACGTACTTTCCGAGGCACGGTAGTGAACACACTTCCAGACTCCGGGCTGCTACTGAGAATCTTTGACAGAAAAACTCAATGACTTTTTACCTGGGGTTTGAACGCAAGACTTCGGGATCTGCGGCCTTATATCATAGCCACAAGACCAACAAGGCAGTCAGTGACATAACAAACTGTAGGTGAAAAATGTATATGATCTAAATTTAAGAGTATAAAATAATCAACAAAAAAGTTATAATAAAATGTATCGGATTACTAGTAAATTAACTTGTGAGTAACACCTCACAAATACGTTCTAGTTCTAGATTTATTTTAATAAATTCCGACGGATAAAAATCGCGATTTGAAAAAATAAGATGTTAACTTCGCAAATAAGTCATAGCATCTCTAATTGTTTTTTATCTTTAAAATTACGACCTGAACAGTTTACATGCTAGAAGATATAACGGGCCGTCACGTAATGGACAATAACAATTTGTTTCTTTGGGCGCACAGAAAAAAAAAATAACTTTTTTACATACATACTTTTTAATTATACATCTGAACGGGTGTTTTAAAAATTCACGAATTTCTATGGAACTTCTTTCTAACCGATATATAAAATAGTTAAAAAATTCACATTATTCAAAGTCTTCTTAATTTTCGGTTTTACGTTAAAATAGCGATTCACTCAACTACTATTATTCGTTGTGTCGATATATTTTTTCAAGAAGAGGAATCAGGATGGAAATAAAAATCTAATATTTATTTTAAATTTTATTGATTAGAGACATTCACACATCAAGATTAAATTTCGGTAAAATAGAACTTAAAAATATTTATATAAATGTTTAATGAATACAAATTTTAAATTTCTATTTATTTTAGGTACAATATAATAGTAACATGAGCAGACAACATACAAAATAATATTTCAGCATTATAATAAAATATACATACTTCGAATTGGCACTTCTGCATTATAAATATATATACGTGAATATATAAATGTGAATGAAGCAGAGTCGATGGGATTGATTTTTGAGAATTTGTGCTTTCCGCTAACTTACTACTAATAATTTTGAGCGAACGTAATTTCTAAAAAATAATCTCTAGGTTAGTTTTTTCATAAATTCTAAAAACTAGTTGTCTATTGATATTAATACGTAAATCACCAGTAAGCCTATAAAAACATTTCGTCTTTATGATACCAGTCAATTAACAAGGAATGCAACCGAAACAATTGGTATTTTTAATAAAATTTAGCGGATTCGTAGATATTTAACAGTTTAGTTCTACGGCAGGTTCAGGTATCCTTTGGAAATAGATTTGATATGGAATGTCTCACTTGTATTAACTGCTAATATGTTAGGAAGTATTTCCGTCCTCCATTCATGCAGATGTGTCACTTCAAATTTTATAAAAAATGTATAAAATTACAAAAATGTTTAGGAAATCATTTTGTTGGACACAATTCGACAAATGACAGTAATATAAAACCTTACGCAGGTATAGTCCTAAACGTATGTATAAGTGTGAAATAATTAACTACTAATAGCAGCAATACCCACTGCTTTCTCTAAATCGTTACAAATACTACACATCTAAATAGTACATATAATTGATTGTATGTTTGTATATGCATAAAAATGTATAGATTAATCGAAAACTTGGCCACTGAATATTAAGTCCAATTTTTTTAAATATCCACGCCTAAATGTATAATGTAACACAATTTCTTTACGAAATGCTTAACATTTTATACCATACCTCACTAGGCGAAATAGCAACTTAAATATACTGGATTTGAATTTCACACGTGCGCGAAAGAGAGCTCAGATCCAAATTTACACAACTTATAAATTAAGGAGTAGAAAAATAACATAGGTGCATAAAATATACTTAAAGAATTAAATGAAATCAATTTTTATATCACTTATAACAATATACAAATGCAAATTTCAACTTTAATTCGACGATAGAATTTAAGAAAAATAAGTTTATGAAAACTTAATTATTCGTATATACATAATAGTGTATCATTATTAAAACCTATAATATTTTTATATTTTTCGAGCAACGCATTTTTAATTATCAATATTAGTAATATGTAATGTTTTTAGCTTTTCTTCATCGTATAAGCTGCAACACAATCGAAACTTTGTGAGGCAAGTTAAACATGTATTTGTTATATATTTATATTTTACTATACAACAAATACATACATTCACATCGGGTTATGGTTTCAAAATCCTTCTTGGAATTGTAATAAGTATTATTGTAACTCGTATGATTATATACTAGATAATTTTATTTTTACGTACTAGTAATTTTTTTATGCTACGATATTCGAGCTCATAATGTCTACCACAATATTCTTAATTGAAAAGAATGCCAATTATCATACGAATATTAAAAAAATGTTCAAAATTTTTCTAAGAGCGAATATAAATTGCGAAGTACTTAAGGAGCGAGTCACACGCCAGACGACATAACTAATACCCCTGTAATAATGGCACCAACTTATCGCACCGTATACTGCCTATATAACTTTGTTATTGTATATAATCAAAAAGGTCATTCTAGCGAATTAAAATATATATATATATGTATATATATAAAACCTTAATTTAACAAAAGCAAAGCACGCTAATCTTAAACTATATTCGTTCTAGATGTAAGGTCTTATTCAAAATTGAAATTCTCATATTTGACGTAATAAATTGTAATCGAACTTAGTTCGATATCACACCGCGATACTTAATGAAAATAAATTAAAGGCTCATTTTTAGACATACAGTCTTGTGGACTGTTGTATGTGAAACTCCCTCAGCGGCTATTAATTGGCTACCGCCACATCGGTCGTCGTCTCCTAAAACAAAGTACAAGCAATTATTAATTACTACAACTAGTGTGATAAATATAAACTGGACAATCTGGAAAATCAAAATATTACCATTTCGGTTTTCAGCTCTGGTATAGTGGGAACCTCGGGGATTAGTTCCTTCATCTTATCAGATGTTGAAAGAACTTCCTGTAATTGCGATACATTTTGGTATTATTATATTGTATCAATTTAACACTCCAGACTCCTTAGGTATTTTAGGCAAATTAAACTTTAAATATATTTACAAAATAAACGAATATTATTTGAATAAAGCTAAAACGAATTTACCACTTTTATTTGAATTAATTATAAAAAATACAAAAAAGTTTATTAATTTCTTTGTGAATTAACAATAAATATAATTTTCACTACAATAGTTCAATACGGCAAAACTATTTGATTATAATCTAATCCAAATTAATATTAGCACAAGCTAGTTTTCATGCAAGGGTTTATAAAAATAATCAAGCATAAGAGGCAGAGGAAAAGGAAAGGAAAGCAACGTGAGCGGTGACGAGCTGCAAATCAAGACTGCAATCTTTACACATGATCCAGATATTCTTCAGTTATTGACAGTTCACACATGCTGGAAAAATTGGATATTAACTAATTACAACATTTTTCAATGGATTGTCAAAACGTCCATAAATAAGATACTAATCTTCTACTAGAGCAAGACTATCCGGCGGTATTCACCTGTAGCGTGTCCGCGGGCGGCTCGGGCGTGTCGGGCGGCGACATGTCCGACTCCGAGCGGCAGAGCTCACTGGGCGGTAACGGGAACGACTCTGACGCGTCATTACTGGCTACGTCTCCGCCACCCTGCGGCAACAACTCCATCGCTTCCGATAGAGACGGAGGCATGGAGTCTTCTGGTGTTACGATCGGTTTAACTGATCCCGCAATATCGTCAACTGCTGATTTAGAGTCACCATTCATTATGACCTTGTCATCGTCGGTCGTTTCGACTGTTTCCAATTTCGCTAAAGAATTTTTCGATTCATTTAAAAGATTCTCTTTTTCAGTATCATTATTATCTGTGATATTGTCTACATTTGAATCGGATAGAACATTTTCAGAAATTATTTCACTGTTTTTTATTATTTCTTCGCTCGTCTCTAGGTTTTTCTCATTTGTGTTAAATTTATCGTTATTTACTTGTATCTCACAAACAAGTTCCGCCTGATTCTGATTCTCACAAAGCACTTTATCATCAACTTTTTGAGCGGAATCTTCGATTTCTTCGGTGACATTATTGGTAACATCAGTGTTTGGCACTAACGAAGTTTGAACATTAGGTTCCACGTGATCATCATAAGAAATGTCGTTTGAAATAGTTTCTTCCTTCTTTTGTGAGTGGATATCGGATAAGGGAGTGCTTAAAAGTGTTTCGTTTGAAGTATCAGTGATTGGGACTGATGTCTCTACAATTTTATCAACTACATTTGCTTGGGACTCGACTTCAACTTCAGAAGATACTGCTTCTGTATTTTCTGTGTTAGTTTCGGATGTCTCATTGTGAGTTGAATTTGAAATGATATCGGCATTATTAGCTAGCGAAGCATCTGTCAATTCTGGCGCCATAGTGGTAGCGGCGAAGGAAACCACCGAAGAAGGGGGAGGATTTGCGGGGAGTGGTGGAGGCGTAGGCTCTATTAAAGGCATTTTTTCAACACAAACCTCATTTATGACAGGAATTTCAGTAGCTGGAACGGGTTCAGTCTTTTCGATAGTTGGTTCCTCGGGTTTGCTATTCTCACTTTCTACTGCTACAGGAGTTTCAATTTTAGATTCATCTGCGGTGAGACCATTGACAGAGATTTTCTCCGTTGTCACTTCTTCTACAGGTATCTCTGGCCTATCATTCTCTTCAGTTACTGTGGCAATCGGCGCATCAGCAATAAGAGATTCTTCTTTTGGCGTTTCAGGCGTGCTGCTGCCATTTGTGATCGGTTCGGTTACTGGCGTCTCAGGGGTTCTTTCTTCTTTTATCTCTGTTTCAGCTTTATCTTCTTGTACGATATCATTTTTTTCTGTGTCAGGTGTTTCGGCAATCTGAAAATAATATTAATATAATTATTATCGTAGATTTCATGTATTATTATATTTCTAATAAGTAAAGACCGAAATTAGTTTAGAATATGGATGCCTGATGCCTTTAAATATAGCATTAGAAGATTATCGAATATAATATAGTGAAATAAAACGGTCTATAAAACATCAAGTATTATCAATTATTCGCATAGTACAAAAAATATTTAATACCTTTCTGTCTGCCATTTTAACTTTATATATGAACAAATATTTACAACACTTTACAGTGCTTACTGAATGACTGAGGACGTAACCAATGTGACCAGAACATTTATAGTGTTAGGTTTGGTAATCTGAGACTTATATATCTTTACCCTTCAATGCTTATGAACTATAATATTATCTTACAGATAATAAGGGTAACTTACTACGAATAAAATATTAAATAACGCGAAACTATTATAACAAATTATTTGCTTTAAAAACTTTAATTGTGTATGAAATGTATTGTAAATAAACTGAAGTTAACGGTGTTGTGAATATTTGCAGTCCTTTTTTATCAATCGAATATATAAATACTTTATTTTATACCTGTTATTATCATTATTGTTTTTTTTTTATTTAACGTTACACAATAAGCAATATCAATTATTTCCAAAATAAGCAATATTTGCTTTAATTATAGTCACAATGTATGTGTGTACATAATGATCAATATAAAGTATACAATTTTAAATTGATTTTATAACACTCGTGCACAAATGGATACAATTATAAACTAAGTTATCTTTACATAATACAGTATCCGACTTAAGTTTTACTTTTGCTCGTGTTCACTCACATTTGTCATGCCATTGTAATATTGTTATAAATATTATATACCCCTAATGGTTGAAATTATCAAAAGCAAATAAAGAAAATAAAAACAGTTCAAGCGAAACGTAATGATGTATTATTAAAATATTGGTCAGTTTTTTTTTCTATAGACATTTTTCTCAGGTCATGACTGAGAAAAACTTCTAGGAAATTAGTCATTGACAGGTGAATCACGTAATTTATAAAGTAAGTTGTGATGTGGTGACTATTAAATTAATATGACTGTAAAAACACTAACTATACTTTCAATCAAGTTATAACAAAAAGCAAATATTATTTAATAATTTTTTACTCATGAATCCCGTATCGTGAACATCGTATATAGGTATATTATAATTGTGTATCTTTAAATATAGAATTCCCAAGTAAAAATAATTATTTTCATTAATGTGCATGTGCAAACGAATACTGAAAAATGGCAAATATTGGTTTGCAAACGTTATTGACATAATTTACATCTGTTAAAATAAATAAGAATACTAAAAAACAATGCAATATATATTAAAAATAATACATTAACATCCGTGACACGAGACGTGAGGTTATACCGTTAATAATCCTTTTTCCTTATTTACTTTTAAAGACAACATTACCGTTTACTGTGTTATCTGAATGGTAATTATATGACTAGTTTCTTTTACCCTGTTTCATATATACTGAGATCCTTGAATAATAATAGATAACGGTGTTTCGTCGTACCTACATAACTACATGTTATAGATATGATTTAAGATGATTGATGATGATGAAGAAGATTTATATGGTTTAAGATATAGGTATACAAAACGGTAGCTCGCCAACTTATTACTTGCAACACTTGGTTGGACATCGAATGAATCATGGTTTAATAATGAACGATATTTTTAATTAATAGAAACAGAAATATATATGTTTAAAATAAAGTTACTATTTTATTGTAGTAACATATAATTATTAAATCTTATACATATTATTTTCATTACTAAATAACAACGCTCAACTAAAAATATTTATATTAGTACCTTTTTTTACTTATATTAAGTAATGATTGTTTATTGTTGCCGGTTATCTCGGAAAGAAAAGCAATTGTAATCTATGCTTGGTATTCCTTTCAATGATAGCCTGGTATATATTGTATATTGAAATCTATCAATAAACATTAGTCAATATCTACTTGAATGATTCCAATAAATGTTTAATTGCTGACGTTATTTCGTTTCAATTTACTCAATGAAGATTATGCGGGTGTCGGTCGTTAGAACCTTCGCTGCGGCACAATTAAATAAATATATCCACACATTCCCATACTAGGATTTCCTGTACAGTTGTCAACGCGTCAATCAGACCGGAAAACTTTTTAGTATAATTGCATTTAAACGATATTTCCGGGACCAAGTAGATATACAATATAATAAGTACATACATACATCACAAGTTTAACAATTCGTTATGAAAATTAAATTTACCCCCAACTAATAGCTTAGAGAAACAGCAGTTACTAATATAGATAATGTTGATAATTGTTACAATGATAATAAACATCAAAAGCTAATTCGACTGGTTATTTATTTTGACGGTTGTTTAACTATCTATAATAATGAATAACATTTAACTGCGCGTACTGTACAATAAAGGTCGAAACGATGAACGAAATCAGTGTCCGAGACGAACACAATATATATGGTACGGCAAACATCCGAACAGCACGCACAGGAAACTAGCTACCTGGCATTGTTGAACAGATTCATGTACATAAATTGTTTTTTCTATATCACTGGTTGCTTAAATCGCGTCGGTCAATATCACGACATTGTTTTAAAAAATTTAACGGCAGTTAGTTATATTTACAAACAAAATAACAATAAAATCTATTCTTATGTTCTATAGATAGAGCTATTATACCACTTTAGGTTATAGTTTCCAGATGTTCCCAACCGCTATGGTATGATTGTACATTATTCATATAATCAACTGTGTCGATAAATTCCGAGTAAATCGCGTTTTCATGTTCCTATTTATGTGCGAACAGTAATAAAATTAGTAACTTTCTTCGTTAAGCAATGTTACGTCTATAGATACGTTAGTGAATAGTCAGTTAGCGAGTGATTTAACAACAAACCATATTTCGTAGATCTCTTTGTAACTCAATAGTTTCTTAATAAAGTTATATTTCCAACAAAGTAAATTGAGCTCCTAGTTTAAGAAATTCTACAGATTTTTTTACCAATTTATATATTAGTAGGTAATTGGAGACGGATAGTGAAACTTTATTGCACAATACAATGGCGATCATATTTATTATTATTCGGTAAAATATTATTTAATTTGGCCTAGGTATAATCACTTCGACAATTTTCTTACATTTCCAACGGCTAGATATACAACCTAAAACGACAATAAAATACCGATACCGTAATTTATGTTTATTTAAACTAAATATGCAAATTATTCTGTTTTACCTTCCTTTAGTTTTAGATAACACATTTTCTAAGAACTTAAATTATCGATTTTAGTGACACAAATAAATGTATAATTTTTTAAAACGGCGCATTACTAAAACTCTTGATCATTGGCATGTATGAGTATGAATGTAGTGAGTCACTAACAATGAGAAAATGTTTGCTAATTTCAATATTCAATGTTCCAAATGAGCGGTTACTTTTCCGATAACGGTTAACAGCCGGTGAATCAGCAATAACATAATAGAACGGAAGGTTACTATAGAAAAAAGATTTCACGCTACATTCTACACTACTACGAAATTGTTTTTGAATATCACAATATTAAAAATACTTGGCATTCGCTGGCTAAATGGACTAACTAACTAAAAGTATAGGTATTAAGAATTGAATTGATTCGCTCGCGTCTCATACAGAAATTTCGAAAAACAGTCTTATTCAAGTGTCATAAACTATTACTATTTATTGCCCGCCTCTTCGATTTCCTTTTTGTTTAGAAGGATACTGAACATCGGTGACGAAGCGGACTTAACCGTATCATATAGACCAGCGGTACTCAACTGCTTCCCGCGGGCTGCAGGCGGCTCGCCGATCTATTGTGGTTGGCATAGTAATGTTACTTTATTTTAAAGTATTCTAAATCTCAAGGTTTTTATTAACATCGTTCGATAAATTCGTTCATAGTTGTTTCATATAAGTTGTAACACTTTCGAAACCTAAGAAATCATTACCTAAATACTTTGTTTGCGGCCCGCGACACCATGACTAACATGTGTTTGTGGCTCCTATAAAGAAAAGGTCGAGTATCGCTTATATAGACCTTTTTGCACATTTGAAGATTTCAACGAACACTATAGAATTAACACTTGAATACAATTTCATCGAGTGAAGAATTAATAAGACGGTTACATTTTCAGAATAAAATTGTTATTGCAAGCCATCTGTTTTTATATAAGAAAGCAAAGCAAACATCTTTTCTCATTTATCTAACAAAATATATATATAGGTACGAGGTACCTTCAAGACCGAGGTACCTAAAAGGTAACGAATAAAAAAAGAAAGGTTGATTTTGAAAAAAGAGCAAAAATAGTTAGTGGTGTTAAACAGCAAAATAAAGAAAAGTACTTATTTTGGAAGGTACTTTATAAGTATCCTTTTTTGTTTTGTTTTGCTCGTCGTTTTTCGACGTTCGACGTTGAGTTGCACCTGTCGTGGTCAGTCTAAAGTCCAGTCAATACCCGAATAGCATCAAAAGTCGCTTTTGCCATCTGTCCTTTTGTTTGATAACTTTCTAAACAGCGATGTCAGGATAGTTTGCTTGTTTTATATAAAATGTATTATATTCACACATCGGCAAACAGTTCAACTATTGATATTGTTTGACACTGACGCTTAATTTTCTATACACACTATAGACATAAAATTATTGACGAAGACGCAAAACAAAACAGTACCAACATTAATAACAAACAAGATGCTGACTATAACCGGGCCCTTACGGCCCCGCCCTTGTAATGCGTGTTTATTTTAAATTAATTAATTAGCTTTTGTACAAATGAAAGCGTGCTCGGAACCAAATGAGAAACCTTAGAAATGATATTAACGATATAAGTGGTCATATTGCAGACAGCATCGTGTGACAGGCGGACGGGTATAATTTGCATAGGCAATAAATAACGGTGGAGATAGCAGTAGCATCTCGGCCGGCTCGGGCGCACTATCATACAACTCATAGTTGTCCGAGTTCGCTATCAGAGGTTGTCGCCCTGTCTTGGCACCGATTACACCAATCGCTCTGAATGCGTATCCAGTTACCTTCACTTCGTAAACACTAAACCTTTATTAATATTAACTGTAACTACATGCGACTCGACCCGACCTTCGGTTTAATTCATCCAGAGCTTTATCCCAATTTGTTTTATTTCAATTTAGTAAATATAATAAACCCAGCATAACATATTTTATCAATTGCTTTAATATTTCAAATATATTTATCGAAATTACAAAGTTATAACATAACAAAGGTGTCTGTAGATCGATGTTTTTTTTAATTAAATCATTATATTGAAAAACCTTATATTCAAACAACAACTTAGCCCTTCACAATCCTATGCTCTTATGCTGTCGATGTCTTAAATCCAGTAAAAAAGCTATGCTATAATACTAGTAGTTAACTGTTGGTAGGGCTTTGTGCAAACTCGTCTGGGTAGGTATCACCCACTCATCAGATATTCTACCGCAAAACAGCAGTATTTGGTATTGTTCTGTTTCGATATGAATGGTGAGTGAGCCAGTGTAATCACAGGCACAATCATCTTAGTTCGCAAGGTTGGTGGCGCATTGGCGATGTAAGCTATGGTTAACATATTTTACAATGCCAATGTCTATGGGCGTTGGTAACCACTTACCATCAGGTAGCCCATTTGTTCGTCCGACCTATACTATAAAAAAATATAACGTTAATATTCAAAATTAACTTCCGTTACATAAGTTCGTTAAAGTCGATCCAAGATTATATTAAAAAATAAAGATCGAAACCAGTCCAGTAAAACTAGTTTATGTGAAACTGAACATTGATTACAGACACAACTATAAATATACACATATTAAACATGATTTGCACAGACGGCATATAACTACTATGAAATATTAAATACTAAATGTATTATATGTATGGTAAATGTAGTATATTGGATGTTTTTGCATAGTTAATAAATAGAGCTATTTAAAATATAACTTCAACAGTCATTAAACGTTTAATATTTACTTGGTAATGAGCCGCTTATATCGGAATAATCAATTTAGAACAATAAACAATACGATAGAGCTCGACATTCTCACAAGAACATAAGACACGTATTAAAAGGAAATGGAATCCTTCCTTGTTATTCCAAAGCTCTATTCAGCGACTGTATTATCAAAATACGATAGATGTACTGTCGGCCATTTGGTAAACATGCAACATGAACTCTTCGCTCTTCAAGTTACTTTGCCGGTAGCGAGTTTTGATACAAGTATTCGTTACAAATACAAGCATACCATTGTCTACACGATACTATACGCACTGACTCGATATAAACTGGTTCCATTTATAGATATCAGGCCGATGTTTTTTTTTGTTCGCGACATTAGGTATTGAATGCCATTAAGAATAGCTAATCAATGTATGTGGTGGTGGTTTATATTAAAAATATTATACATGTGTTACTGTAGTACTGAAACTTTTTTGACGTATAATATTTTTTAATATCTCATGTAATAAATATATTAGATCAGTGATGATGAGAACTGAAAATCTAACTATAAGTAATAAAAAGCCATAATGTTAACCAATCTAAGAGTCGGCCTTCGGTTCATGCGCCCACTGCAGGCCTCGGAAAACCTGCCACGGACTACTAATTTTATTTTGCACAAACAAGTTTGAATGCTAAGCAAGGAACCGATTTACTTCGGACAACCCATGTTATATCCTATAAACTAATATTATACTTCACTAAAATACACGACCAAACTAAGTTTTTAAAAATGAAAGCAACAGTTAATTTTGTCTAAATATACTATAACTGTAAAGATTAGTTATCGATGAAAGTATCAAAATCTCTTGGTGGGAGATCAGAGTTAATGACCCTACAACAAACACGTGGTGCGCTTGATCGGTCTTAAGCAGATTGAAGCTAACAACATATACAGACTTAACTTTTTAAGACGAAGAAGATTTTATTTAGCTCTAATTAAATTAAGTGATTTCCCTTATACATAATTAAGATAATAATCGCATTTCTAATAGATACAATTTAACTAGGTTGTATAATTAAATTTGAACTTTGCAGAGTATTGGTAAAAGCTTTGTGCAAAGCTCGTCTGGGTAGGCAACACCCACTTATAAGTTATTCTATCGCCTTAACTATATTGCGTTTATGTTTTGCGGGTGTGTAATTAGACACAAGTCTCTCGGGATTGACGGTGTAGAAGTCGGAAGGAATAGTCGTTATATCATACAGAACCAATTTCTCCGACAATGGTGACCACACAAATGCTTTTTTTTTTAGTCACCCCACTTATTACCTCTGGTTGGACATTGGGTCGTCTGCCTTTCTTATATAATTTTAATTAAAAATAAACTTCGCAACTTTTTGTCCGATTATTCCCCTTGATTTGAAGACTGAACTAATCAATCAATCAGTTCTCATAATTCTAATAAAGAAAGCGATGCATGATTTATAAGCTGGCTACGGTATATGATATATGGTATGGAGTCGTTTGTCGTCAATGAATTAGTATCGGTAATGGCATACGTCGATACAGTCGGTAGACAATGTCGGCTCACGTTTGGTTGGCGCGGATATAACACCACTTTGAATTATAATGTGCATTGTTCTTTACGTCGCTCCGGTTTGGGTGCAATGCACTAGCTACGTCGCAATAGATTCTTGTCATAGAAATCGCCGTTTTCCACCCGGTCAAGCCACAAGGTTACGTTCGAAATGACAAATATGAATGCGATCAGAGACAATTATTAAGTAGTATTGCTATGTACTCAATGATAAAACGATCGTAAACTCGTTATAAACTTTTATGATTCATTTTCGTTTGTTAATACATTTAATTTACGGTACAATCTATAAACCGATTTGAATATTTGCAATTTATATGTGATTTCACATCGTCTGGCAGTTTCTCCGGCTAGGTCGATGACTCGAATAATTATCAAAACAATTTTAAGGTTCAATTACGGCCACATGCTAACAAATATAATACATCAGAGTATAAACAGAGTTCGCGCCTTGAAAGTAGGCCAAGTCAGTACAATGGATGGTCGGCAACCGAGGGGCGAGTGTTCGCCGCCTTAACTGCATTGTGTAGCGACCGCGTTGACGGAATACGAATAAGATGTAGTACGAAGTAGAAAGTTATTGATTATAGTATGATCATTGATAATCACAAATCAACACTGCTCACTATTGATTAGTGATCATGGTGTAGTCGGGGTTATTGGCCATTGTGCAAGAGAACACAATTGTAGAAATGTTTAAATAAGATCAACGTCTCGTGGCGAGCGACCTTCTCCTACTAGCACTAAGTCTGATCATCGACATCTTTCCGTTTTAAGCCTAGTGGACCAAGCTATGTAGCAATAAAAAAATAAAACGGTTAATTTTACTTTTGCAGAATATACTGATGAAATTACTCCTAATTCTCTATTTCTTTATTAATATTAAATAAATAAAAAATCTTGTTAAGGTACCGATGTTGCTTCCATTTCCACTTTATTTTTTATATAAAAAAACCCACTTCATTTGATTAGAATACCACTTGTCAATAGTTAATAGTGTTAAGCGAATAAGCGAATTGAAATAATATACAACATTGTTAGTATTGTGAACTACAATTATATTTCACGGTTATCACAACTCACCTCCTCGGGTACTTTTTCGGGTTCACCATTCGCTTTGGGCTCTTCCTCTTTCTGTTTCTTCTCCTGTTTCGGTTTGTCCTTTCGGCTGAAACTAATCGATCTCAACGACCATTTTTTCTTGACCTGTTAATAACATTCACACTGTTACAGTTGAGTTATAGCCCAGTAGGGAGAAGGTTTCAAGGTTGTTCCAGCACACCACTTTACTGCTGGATGGTGGAAATACGATGATTTTTTTACAGCTACGCACGATATGAATAAAAATGTGTAAAATTCGGTCGTGCTTGCCTGGATTAAATCCACTATTGTCGGTTAAAATACACGAGTTCGATCCACTGGCCATTCCGGTTTAAACAGTTGAGGTAAAACTAATTACAGGATCGCGTGTTATAAGTAATTAATAATTTTAATAATTCAGTTTTAAATTTAGCGATTGCTAAAAGTAATGAATAAATAATCTAGTATCGAAATAATTGTAGTAGGAAACTCGAGCTTATTGTTAGAGCCGCACAAAAATAAACCAACAAACAACGGCCGAGCTCGACTAAAAGGTCAAATAAAATTAATTAAAGTTAAAATGGTTCATACGGTTAAAATAGTTTATAATTAATATCAATAGATTGTACTCATGAAAATAGTAACATAACGGTTTTATTGTAGCGTAAATATCCAAGTAACTCTATAATTTTACAAATTTACCAGTCATGAAAAAATTTAAGAAATATTTTAAATCATTTTATACTCCACTAATAAAAAACATCTAAATTAGTTTCGAATATAAATAATTATCATATATAGTCATAGAATAGTCTATTGAAATGGAAACATTACGAACTTATGTAAAATATTTGGTGTAATGTTTTATTAGTAGCAAGAATTGTTCACGTTACACCAGTTGTATAAAATATTAAAAGACATTCTGTCATCTTAACTTTTATGCAAAAAATATTATATATTTTTTTACAGTTTTTAAATAATTTAAATGTTGTGAAGTAAGTATGTTGATGTTTGTTTTAAATAATATTTAAATGTTGTGAAGGATTTCCTTTACTATACCGTCCTAGACTGATTATTTTATTATAAATGGTACTAAAATAATAAAGCAACGAGTTTTAAAACATCAAATAATACACATATTACACACAACTCAGTCTTATGGCTTATTTCTTACGAAGATATATTTTGATTCCCTCACATCGCACTTCCCCTACACAACATGATATTTACCTTTTCTTTCTTAGGTTTCTTGCCGTCGTCTGACGATGGCGTAGATTCTCCGTTCTCTTCCTTCTGCTCGGCATCTCCGTTTGTTACCGGA
The DNA here is from genome assembly GCA_905147175.2 of Nymphalis urticae. Classification (NCBI taxonomy): domain Eukaryota; kingdom Metazoa; phylum Arthropoda; class Insecta; order Lepidoptera; family Nymphalidae; genus Nymphalis; species Nymphalis urticae. The sequence goes on from LR989991.1 coordinate 5,604,380, forward strand.
GTCGATTCTTTCTCTTTCTCTTCCTCTTGTTCCTTACCCTCTTTCTCGGTAGTCGCATCCTTTTCATTTTCCGGTGTTCCACTATCGAGTTGCTTTTCTTTGTCCTATAATGTAATATAATGTAGATGACTATCCATCGACCGGACGCAGTGACGAGTTCGGTATGTCTTACTTAACATTCCGTTATTGCGATCTTAAAAAGGTAAACGTCGCATACCATTACTAATATAACGAACCCTTATCTATAACAATGCCACCACAAATAATACTAATAACTAAATTCTTTCGTGATTATTTTAGGGCATGATAACTAAGCTTCGATAAGTATAACTTTGTATGCGGGTCAGTGTATTGTCGAACAATACAAATTCTATTGTAATATTTAGGTGCCCCCATGGTTTAATTGTTATGGTTAATCGCTTGTATTATATGTGTATGACTCATTGCTGATGATGAGCAACAATTTACATGTCAAAAGATGCATTAAATTCATGAAAGACTTCTATTTGAGTAATATTTTCTTAGATCATGTTTGTTATCTTCATGTGAGTTATTACTGGTTCACAAACGCATATCAAATTGTTTATTTTAATGAATGATTATTTATTAATATATATACATGTAGTGCCGGTTCCCTAACACCTTGTTAATAATAATGTTCAACAAATTGAACATAATTATCGACTGGCATATATAAGTGTCTATATATTTTTAATTCGGAGTCAACGAATCGGGTCGTGGGGCCGCTACTCTCTCCGCTATAAGGTAAACATGCATATTGTGGCGAGCTCACCGAAGGTTCGTGTATGTGTGCATCGCCGTTGAGCTGCGGCTTTAGCGCATCTGCGTCTGCGAGTTGCTCGACGCGCCCCTCGCCTCCCGCGCCCGCAGCCGCCACCTCGCCTGCTCCTTCTGCCTCCTTACCACTAATGTCCACCGAGCGCTTGCTCTGCTTAGCACCCATACTAGCTGATAGCCTGGTTAAAAACAAAGTTTATGATTTGGGCGATTACTTTTTATTTGTAGCGATATTAGTTGAAAGGCAATATGTTACGTATATAACGTATTTATTGAATTCCAACACGACTAATATCACTGACTAACCGCATGACTTATATTTCAAATGTAACATACACCGCATTCTAATAAATATGAATAATATATAGAGTTATTCATAAGAACAGCTATTGTAGTTATATAACAACAAACAGACAATAATAAAAGTAAAGTACCAGCCTATAATTATCCCACAGCTGGGCTAAGGCCTTCTCCTCCACTTTTTGAGAAGGTTTTTAACGACTTCAGACTTAGTAAAAATGATGGATTCTAAATTGATATTATGTATATTTTAGTAAGTTCGCACTAAATGGAATAAAAAGTATTAATCATTATTAGTTAGCTTTAAAAAACAGCTACAATAGTCCAATAACATCAGAGCGTAAATTGGTAACAAGCCCTGTTGCAGGACCGGTAGGTTGAGGTCATGTATGGTCACCCACTTGTCAATTATTCCAAATCGCCAAACATTAATAACACTCTGTATTGTGTTCATCGTGATGGTGTAGCCGTGTCCGGTTTGTAGGTTGAGCGAGCCTATGCAATTACCGGCACAAGAGTATTTGAAATCTTAGATCTTATCTTTACATGTGAACTTTGCACATAAAATATATAAACACACACGACATAAAAACTATTTGCGATTTTTAAATAAATTAGCTTTTATAGAGTAAATCACAATATACAAAATAAAAGTAGAATTGTTTGTCTTTGAAATAGAGCTACCGAGTCCGTGTGGTGTTTCATATAAAAACAAATGTCACCGATATCTTCGTTAGATGAAAATAGATGCAGCAGAACAAGAGCTAATAAAGCTGATTATAGCATCGTCTATAGGTCAGGGTGCTGGGAACAAAACTCAAAATAAATGTTAACGACCGAAATAGTATCAAGATGCAACCGCTCGCTTGACTGTCCCTTAGCATACGTGCGCTAGATGTGTCTACCCACCCTACAACAAATGGTTTTATATGACTATGTTTCATAGTCAAGACATGTAAAATAAATAAATAAAAAACTTACTTTCGCATTCATATTGTTATGTTAAGCTTTATCATCGGCCGGACGAAGTCAAAAAGAAGTGTCATGATATAGGCATTTTATATAATATGTACTTTCATCTAAAATATCTGTTTCCGTGTAGCTATTTATCGTTTTCTTACAAATGAGGTGTTGTTAGTCAAATCCAACATGGCCGATATGACTTGCATAGTACACCAATAAAAAAACGACATATGCATCAAGTTGGTGTCGACAAGTATAGTTTATACAATTTTAATAATGTATCGTACTAAACTTTCAATTTTTTTTCTTGAGGAATACTTGTTTTTCGGTTCATTCAATTGCACCGAATTTATCCATGCATATTTAGTCACAAGTGTCTATTTACTATGCATACATACATGATATATACACATAGGTATTATAATGTACATAAGAAGTCATACAAAAGATAATAAAAAAATATTAGGCAGTTTACAAATATCTTTGTTAACTTTTACGTATTCTGGAACTGTTATCTACGACAAATGCCAAAAAATATAATTAAACAAATGGACAGAGTGCTGATGTTTTATAAAAGTGTTGGTACTATCAAAATTATTTACATTTTACTGTAATTAATGTTATTTGAAACGGCCTACAAAAAGATCCTTCTATTTCCTTAATATTGAATATTTAATTAGTAAAAGTACTTTTATTTAAAATTAAAGAGATATAAATATTTCCATATTTGCTATTTGCTCAAACTTTCCGTGTCGCGAAATAATTAGTGTCATAAACGACATTTTCATTCATTTAACTTTTATCTTTCTTCAACTCATTGTTTTTTCAGCTATTTAAAGCACAAGTTGATGATTAACGTCAAGATAAAAATGGCACAATAACAGTCAAAAAAACGAACAATCGAGTGTATTGTTGTAAATGACTATTCATATAGTTCATGTAAAATCATGAAAATGTATGTAGAAAGAGCACCCTTCAAAGCTTTTTTCTTTGGTTATAAATTTGAATTCATTAACGAAACTTCTTACAAAACTTGGTTTTTATAAGTCAAATATTTACTTAATTTTGTTGCATAGGTATTTTTTTTTTAAATTTATTATCTTGATAATTATTCAATCGATATTACTACATTTCAAACTTAAAAGAAATTTCAAATCTCCAAATCGCAGTGCTGATAAATCGCGCATTTGAATTATGATTTGCTACCTTGATTTACTAAGTTAGAAGACAACTTTATAATTATTTTTTTGTAGACGAACTACGATTTGTGTTGTCTAATTTAATAAGAAATAGTCAACCAAAGTAGCGACAACGATATTTAAAAACATTTTTTACAATCATACCTGTATCGTATAAAACTAGTTTTTAAAATATTTTAAATACCAAATTATACAAAAGAATGATATAGATTTTATTTTCAACATAGCAAAATAAAATGAAAGTATTATAATTTTAAGTATTGAATTAACGTCAGGAACGTAAATTCGTATAGAATATAATTTGTTTTGTTTTAGTCGTTTTATTACACACTTGATTGCTTATCTTTAAACGAATTCATCTCAGACAAGAATATTTGCCAGATGTACAACCAAAATCATCCAATCAACAACAAAGAAAGATTCATTTTTGCAGTTCTTTACATTATTTGTTGATATAACACCTATCGTTATATAATATATTGTTCTCATTACAATAAATAGAACACACGTAAACAAAGCGTAACTTGAAGTCTTGTTTCTCAATAAAAAATCTCAAATAGTAGTAATACGTTTGTTTAACATGGGCGAGAGTAAAGGCACCGCATCATATCAACTAACATTACGCTACTGGGTGAACGACCTCTATCCTTCCCTCTCTAGTTTAACTTTTTGTCGTCATCCCGAACTTATCGTCGATGTAACAATAGGAGGCACTTAGGCTAGTTTTTTTTATATTTTATTTTACAATGCTGGAATACGACCTTGACTTCAACGTATTCAAGGTCAACAACTCAACTACTCGACCGTGATTATATTTAAGGGCGATATAAACATGCGCCCGTAGACTATCTTTAAGGCTTATAACGTCCTCAGAAAGATTATACCCTGATCTCACTTCAAAAATTTTTTTAAACAATAACTCGAATACATTTTGCATACGGACGCTATGAATTTTGCCATTATTAAGCTATGTAGATAATTTTGAATACAACAAAAATCATCTATGAAAGCTAAGTTGATAAATGTTTAATAAAATTAGTTTCAAATAACGAATTCGCTATCTTTTCTAAATGAGCTAGAAATAAACTAATTAATTATTATGAGAGCCGAGCTTCGCTTGGTCACCTAGGTACTAAATTAATATAAACATATATTTATAAAAACATACATATTCATAAAAATAAGGCCATAACGAATATTCTTGTAAAAAAAACTTGTCAATATTCTTAGTGTTACATTTTTTTTCAATTTGAAACACATTTACTTCTGTTCAATATTGTTATGTGTATCTCACTTTTCTGGTTGCATAAAGAACTTTTCACGCATCTTGTTTTACAAAATCACAAAATCTCAAAAAAATATACACATATTCGACCTCTTTTTACCAGTCATTGTCTTTCGTTATTTAAAGTATGCGATGCTAATGATAATTCAATGCGCGAAAATGCAGATTTTAAATATTACAATATGCGTAACGCGCTAAATTCTAACGAATATTCGTTTCGGTAAAATGTTAACATGAACAATATTGGTATTCGGCAAAAACCAAATTATCATCAAAACGCCTATAATCTTGATAAGTGAAATAATTCTTACTTACTTTTTTAGACAAACACAAAACTTGCTTACTTATTTATTACTATGTTTAGAATACTGTGTCTACTAAGATACAACCTTTGTTCAGAGCTTAACCTGTAACAATGGCTCCAAAATCACCTTGACAAAATATAACTAAAGCATTTTTTTTAAATTCTTCTTTCAAATTTCATTTGAACAAATGTTTTGTATTGTAATACATAGATTTATAGTGTTTAGTTATAATTTTACGATATGCTTAGAGATTTTTTTTGTTGTGTTTCTCAATATATAAATAAAATTAAGTTGCTATTTTTTAGTTTATATGCTTCGTAACAAACTTGTAAGTTTGAAACTATGATATTATAAATATTTGAAGTCAAATTTTTAATAAATTGTGAAATGTGTGTTTTTTGTAATTCTGTTTAATAAATCAATTTAATTAAAAATGTTATTGTCATTTGAAATTTTATTTAAAAAATATATTAAAACGAGCTTTTAGTTAATTACCTTTTTTTTAGTGTGATGAAATATTACGTAAAGAAAGAAACTTTGACAAAGTAGAGAATACAAGTTTAAATTTAAAAACGAAATGTTTAGTGTGTGTAAAATTTATAATGGAAGCAATGGAATGGGTGTGTCTATGTCATATGTGTGATATGGTCCACATGTGTTTAGCAATAAGTAATAGTAATAACTATTCTCTTTGAAAAACTCTAGATCCCTTAAAATTAAAAGAGGAAGCAATGTTTGTCACTTAATTTTTTTTTTGTAAAAAAAAGAACAATGTTGCAGTATTCCAAGAGCAGTTATAAAAAATTGTTTTAAAAAACTTTAATATAAATATCTTAGTTATAAAGAAATAGCAGCAAAAACCTTTGTTTAGAGATTGTCAGTTCAGTTACATTGATGATTCATCGTTGGATTCGATTAGTGAATGCACGAAGAATGGTTTACCCGGAAAAATGCATTTGGTGTGAAATAAAAAGAGTATTGATCTTCAGTTGTATAAACAAATTAAAAAATATATTATTTCACATTAATTTATTAAATTCTTAGATTTGATTAGCAGTTGAAAATGTAAACTAGTAAAGCGTGTTTCAAAGTATAATCAATAATTTTATATACAAACCCTAAAAAAAATTTCAATATATTATTTTTTTTAGGCAAAGATACCTTTTTATTTGAAAGAGCGAAGTATATCTAATTTAAGAAAATGCTAAAACATTATTTTAAATCAACGTTCGACCATATCAAACCGCCGGCATCTTTCATATAACATTTTAACTATGATAATTTTTAAACTTATGACAAAAACTTAACCTTATTTTATTCTTACCTTTAGACTTTTAAATCCAAAATATGAAGACAAGGAATTTACACTAAAATTATAAAATTTATTCACTTCCAGCACTTACAGGCATTCACAATATGGCGACAGGACGAAATCTCCACCCACTGAGAACAAATTCAAAATTGAAAGTCTGCTATTGGTTGGTAGAATTAAGACGCTTCAGTATAGCCAACATAAGTCTTACGTACTGACAACATTCAAAAAAGTAACAACGCATTCAAAATATTAATATTTGATATTTTTTTAATAATTTGAATTATGAATATATTTATTATTTTCCGAGTAATTAACAAATCAACATCCTGCGACAAAATAAAATAAAAATTAAAAACTTTTTTATTATAAAATTAGTTGATAATATTTGATATTTCTTGCTACATAATTATATTATTATAAAATATCCTCAAAATTTAATTTTATTTGAATGGAAAAAAACTAACAAAAACTGTTATTATTTATAAGTGTAATTATTAATAACTAGTTTATAAAATCTATGAAATTAATCAACGACTACATCAATATAACTATTAAAGTTAATATATTCCGCGGTATATAGTGTTTTATTATCGTTTATTTAATAAAAATATAATATTTCGTACTCTTACAAAATAGCATCTTGGCCGCAACACTAAAATTGAAGCAAGCAATGTCTATAACATATATCTTTTATCTATGGTGATACATCGGCCATCGATATGTCGCGTTGCTCGTGTTGCCCTTGAGTCCATCCATAAAATTACTGTTTTTTTTAAAAAAAGCCGTAATAATCTAGACAAAGTTAGATTAAATAATTTTTGTTTGAAAGTAAAAAGTGTTTTCATGTGATTGACGTGGTTAAAATTGTGGTGAAGTGCAGAAATCGTATAGCGTCACCTGACTGCGCTCATTGTCATTTCCCGCCATTGTGGTTGCTAAAACTATTTCGATTTTCTGTTATCTTAGAACTGTTTAGATGCAGAATCATTAATTTGTGTTATTTAGTGGCTGAGTTATGTCATTGCACGGTAATGACGTTTGTTTATTAGAAATAGAAGATTATAACTTATACGAAGAAGAAGCATCTGATCACGCTAGTTCAAGGTAGGTGTAACCGGCGTGGTTATAGATTTTTTTGTCATGCCTTAATCTTGGTCATTTGATTAAGTTTGAGGGTAATATTTTCTTTTACAATAATATTAAATCGTTATGTTTATGTTACACACATGATAGAGAGGTCATTTGTGGTTGCTCCCGCCCGTGCCGGTCTGTAGTCAGCTGTTGAGCCGCCATGTTTGGACGGATGAAATAGGCGTAGTAAATGCTGTTCATAATATTACAATTACTATACACATGCTTAACTTAAAATATTATTGATACAAAAAACTTTTGTTTCATGATAATACCCCGTATTTCTCAATAAAAACATGTATTAAAGACATTTTCTTTGTAAATATTCGTTACTAATTCTTTTATTACTGCCTATATGTAATGTTCAAACACATGATATTAACTCCATGATCTTAATAATAAATATTTAATTTTTTGTATCTAATTCATCAAGTATTTCTCAATAACAATAGAAACATTTAGTAAAATTCAATAGTATAAGAAAAATTTATAAAGATATTTTACAAAAAAAAAATTAAATAAAGATAGTGTTAATTCTGCTATTTAATAATAAATAAAATTATTTACAGAAGTGAAAAAAGTTCTTCGCCAGGAAGTAAAACTATGGAAGCAGAAAAGAGGATTCGACGTGAAATTGCTAACAGCAATGAACGTAGAAGAATGCAGAGTATAAATGCAGGCTTTCAAGCTTTGCGCACTTTACTACCACGCCATGAGGGTGAAAAACTTAGTAAAGTAAGTTATAAATTGTTATTATTGATTAAAAGTATTTCCAGACCGATTTTTAACAACTTGTAAAGGTTGTTGTGGGTTAAAAACATGAGGTTTATCTGTCATATAAATAATGTATTGTATTGCATATAAATTCTTGGAAAATAAGAAGTAACTTGTTTGATTGCATATTACAGTAGATGGATTTGTTAGGACGAAATCTTGGCAAAAATGATCAGATAAGATTAAATTAGCTAATAATTCTAAAATTATATTGTAATGTAAGTGTTTAGTATTTGTGTTCATGAATAAATATTTTACTAACATAATATCTGTATAGTATCAATACATCCAGTTATCAACTACTTATCATGTAAATCATTCCTAGAAATGTTTAATTAATATCCATATTTTCTTAATTTACAGGCTGCCATATTACAACAAACCGCTGAATACATATATTCTCTTGAGCAAGAGAAAACAAGACTTCTTTCACAAAACTGTCAATTAAAGAGGTTGCTGAATCAACATGAAGGAGGTGATATACCTATTAAAAAAAGAAAAAATGAAGTTATGCCTGTTCATGTTCCATCAATAATTCCTGACTCAACTGATGACACTCTTACAAGTTCAATATCACCAGAACCAGTTGCAGTCATAACAGTTTCAAATATGTCGCAGAAAAAAGAACCTGAAAACAGTGAATTACGAGTGCAGCTTGAACGTGAACAGCGATTGCGTCGTTTATTGGAGGAGAGACTTCATTCTTTAGAGTCGCAAGTGTACACTGAATCTGATAAAGAGCTTCCTCCGCCAGTGGTACACTATGAAGAAACTGATATTGCTGAGTGTAAGTTGGAGAAAGAAGAGGGTGAATCAAAGTTAGTGGAAACACCAGTTGTTGCTCCTCTATTAGAAGCTGCTATTAAAGCTGAACCGAGGGTTGAAGTCGAGGTTCTACCAGATGCTACTCATGATGCTTCATCACGCTTGTATCTTGCTAGCACTAGCCGTCAAAATTTAGAAACAATAGTAGAGGCCATTCGTCACCTAGAGGGTGATCATTTATTCAGAGAGGAAACAGGTGATGCACCACTTGCATTGACCAAAAAGGTTGACCGTGCGCCCCCACAAAGACCTGGAGTTATTGTAGTGAAGCATTCGTGATTGTATTGAACTAGTCTCGGACTTTCAGCTCAATAAAAGGATTCTGTTGAAAGATCCCTCCTGATCCTCCTCGAATATAGTTTTGTAATTTTAGTTGTATAGTTGTCTTTCCAAAGTGACAAATTGATAAGTCTGCGTTTTGTTTATTTTAACATATTGAAGTTAAGTTGAATAAAATATTAATGTTAGATGCATGATATGTGACATAAGTCTATTGGCGCTGTGCTTAGTTTAGTCTCAAATATTATTATGATGAATGATTATTAATTTACTCAGGCTTATTATTAGATAAGTAAATAGACCGAAGATTGTCTAAGTTGAGTAAGAATTGGTAAAAAGGGTAGCATGTCACTTGCCAATATCTTTTTACAAGTAATACTGATAAATTAATTTGGATTGTTGTAAATATTATTTTTAATTTAAATTTGTCAAATGTAACCTTTGTGTTTTTTTTATTTAGCAGTTAAATTGCTATATTTGTCATTCTGTTTGTAAAGGCTAATTAAAAATATATTTAAATCAAATTGAAACAGGATATAAAATAAAGAACATTGTATTTAACCAGGAATAGTATTGGATCAGTGTAAAAAGCAATAAAAATAGACGCTAGGTGGTTCTTAGCGGTAGAAAAGCAATATTAACTGGTTACTTAATTATTTGCAAGAATGGACTATTTAGTCATATGTCAGAATGCCCATATGTATAATATGTAATATGGATTCCTAATTTTTTTATTTTGTTAACAGCAGTAACATTGGAATTATCATCTCTGACACATTTTAAGTTTGTGTCAGTGTTTTATGCTTTTCATACAACTGTAAAAAAAATTAATAATAAAGCAACCATTTTCTAAATCTTAATTAAATTCTTAAATGTGGCTTAAGGTTTTTACCTTAGATTGCTGAGGTAATGCCAAAGTTAACTAAAATTTATAAAATATATAAATATAATTTTCTTACTTGTCCAGTGTATGTCCCCTTTAAAATAAATTCCAGTGCTTACTTTAAATTTGATATTAGTAGGTTATTATTAGTGGCTATTGTCGAACTTTAGTAAAGCATTCCAAGTGGTTCAAGTCTCGCTTTATAAGTAAATATACTTACAAAATGTAGGTTATGTATAAATTAATCACCTGGTTAGATTTTTGTATAGACTATTATGATTGCCTTTAATTATTCTTAAAATATTTTTTAAAATAGGTAGCCATATTAATATTATTATTTGTTTGTAACAAAAATACAGATTTTTTTAAATCATAATGAATCTCAATAGGATGAGATGTATTCTTGCTGATTACATTGCTAAAGAATTTATTGCAAACAGCTAAATGGTCGGTCTATGCTGTTTTGTAATTTGGTTACACAAAGACAGAATATAGTTTTAAATATTAAGTGTGATCTGTCCTAATATAAGATGAAACAATTGTCACCAATTTGAACTTTTCATGATGTGGAAAGTGTTTGATAGTTATGGATTTCCATATTCATAATTTTTATACATTTGAAAGTAATTTTATCATTTGCGATGATGTGCTGACCTTTTTGTTAAAATCTAACCAGCAGTGCTTTTTGTTAATATTTTCTTTAGTAGTCTTTGATATTTTTAATTTGACTCAGCAACAGAGTGATTTACAATGTATTATATAAAAAATAGTGCCGTGATCCTAGATATTGGATCATTGAATTTATTAAGACTGATCATTAATTCATTATTAAGTTACGCTAGTTCGATCCACCATACTGGTCATATGAGTGTGAATGTGTGAATTTTTAATTATGTAATAATTTATATGTGTGTATGAAATAGTGATACTGAAGTCTATATTAGGTTTTTAACTGACAGATTTATCTGAGATTCTTTATTAAGATCTAGCAATAATTGAGTCAATGTTATAGGTAAATAAAGTTATTGAAAAAAAAAAATTTTGAATCTCTCTAACTCTGTTAGTTTTGAATAAGCTATTTGTTCCATGACTGATTGTAATTTATTTTTGCATGTGTTTCTTACCTTGAACTATTTGGGACAGTACTTTAGTTAATTGCAAAGTAAGCATAACATAACAAACCAACGATTTTAAGAAGAGAACATTTTCATTGATCAGATAATGTAGTTATTTTTATGTAAATAAACCAAGATAGTAATTACATAATATGTTAATGAAATGTGACTTTCTTATAATATTTTTTATCTCTGCTATTAATTAAACAAGATCTTTAGAACTAATTTACACACTCTGTTACTGAGTCCCTAGTTGTAAGGAGTTGTCTGCCTACCGCCTTTTACATTATGTCAGTATAGGATAATAAAATAATGTAACATAACGGACTTGGTTATACTATTAGTGTAGTCAAAGTATCTAGGTGTTAAGAGATTTTAAGTCAAAGAAAGCAAGTTAAATTGTTTAAAATGTGTTATTATTTATGTCTTAAAGTATTAAAATGGTTATTTCTTATTAATTAGTTTGTAAATCGTAATCTTCAGTATATTAATTACAGCTTTGTTTTTGCGCCCTTGAAAACGATTAAACGTTTTATCATCTTAAATAAAATTATTTCATAATTACTACATTTAGATCATGTCTATATTTGCGAAAATAAATATATTGAATAGTGCTATTGTATTAAAATAAATAAATAAATATAGGTATAAAGTTTTTGTTGTCAATCAAAACTACTTAATACATTTTCTACACTCTATCTCATGTTCTTTATTGTTATAAATTAATATTGTAATTGCAATTTTACAAATTCCATAATTAATGCAATTTTTTATGCATTTTTAGTATTTCGTTAAAATAGCATTGATTATGTTAAAGAACATATTAAATCAGTTTAAAGAGTCATATTGTAATTAGAGATGGGGTGAAATAGTAAATTTTTAGTGTACAGTTTGTAATCCTAAACCACCTGCTTTTATTATAAATGAATATTCTTTGTAGTTATAGGCGCATTGTAAAATATATTTTCATCCAATCTCTAATTGACTCAAGTTCCTATACATAGATAGTTATGATCAATATTTTTTACAGCTCGTAATAAGGATATTAACGATAAAGTGTAGAAAACTACGCATGAATGTTTCCTTTTTGATATGAAGATGGTAAAAATATTTCCACTGATTTTAATTGTATCACATTTGACCTACATTTACGAATATTTATAAAATATTGCTATTACTTTGTTTTATTTATCCATACCAAATAAAAATACCACTATATCAGTTTTTGACAACTCAAAGAGTGACGTTTATCGCACGGCTGAATTTTTAGACCAGAAGGCTATATATATAATAAAAAAGATGCTGCTATCTCTTTTTCATGTGCATGGTAAGAGTACATCGAGCCAAGTCATATCGAATGGACTTGAAGATTTTGATCCGGCAAACGAAGGATTCCTCCCTAATTCCTGCTTCCCCCTTCCTTCACAAGTCTACGCGTGCTGACTCTCGATGTCACCGACTAACTGTGACATCAATTCCATTGCGCACAAAGAAATTTGGCAACTCCTTTCTTTGTCGCACCTCCAAAAAAATTGAATTCCTTACCAGCTCACGTGTTTCCCTCCTCTTACGACCCGGGTTCCTTCAAACGAGGCGTGAAGAGGCATTTTGCGGGCCGGCAAGGCGGGGGCGGCTAGTGCAGAATCTTCTTCCCGTCTGTACTGGCCGTCGTCTCGTTTGGACTCTACTACCACTTAACATCAGGTGGAGTAGAGTCATTTGCCCTCCCGGCAAATAAAAAAAAAAAAAAAAGCGTTGATCTGCGGTCGAAGGTTGAAAAGTGTTCTCTCTCTCATATCGCATAGTTCAGATTTTTTGTTTCACACTACACAAGAGGATCATATACTTTTTACTTAATGTAAATTGATATATACTTTAACCAATACGCGACAGCGAAATTCGTGCGCCAACATTTCTTCTACGGCTATTTTGTGAAAATTTCGTAAATTGTGAAATATTTATCGAATAAAATTAATAACAGATTTTACTTGACGGTAAAGCGATTCATGATTTGACTTGATGTTTCGTGAGGAAACCTGTATGTGTCTAATTTCACTGAAATTCAGCCACATGTGTATTCCACCAACCCGCATAGGAGCAGCGTGATGGAATAAGCTCCATACCTGCTCAAGGCGAGGAGGCCTTAGTCCAGCACTAAGGACATGCACAGGCTAGTACTGATCTGTATTGCATACAGAACATTTATTGCAGAGTTAAATCTTCTATTATACCCTAAACTGTGGTTACATAACAATCGACATAGATGTCGTTTTAAACTTTCTCATCAATGATAAAATTAATTCTACCAATATGTTGCAAATAAATATTAATAAAGATAGTTGAACATCTTTTTAACCCCTTATGCGTTTGCATAAGGGGTGTTATAAGTTCAACGTGTTTGTCTGTCTGTGTCATCGTACCTCCTATACGGGTAAATCAATTACGATTTGTTCGAGTGTCCTTAACTATGAATAAAAAAAAATCGGCTTTTTATAAATCATAAACTCATTATGAATAATGTAAATAAAATATGACTTAGGCTGACTTAAGGCCTGTTTCCTGTAAGAAGGTTTATAGCATTTTCCACCACGCTGCTTCAATGTATTGGTACTCATGTGGCAGAATTTCAATGCGGTTTCTGTTTGGAATTTGTCAAAACATTAAAAGGTACTAAAAATTGTCGACGATCTCATCTCGATATCTTTCATAAAATCGTATTGACAGACCGCCTCAAAGCTGCGTTTGAGCAAGGTCTGTGTCAGTTAACTCCGTGACACTTAATACGTTAATAGTGTATAAGTGTATCTATATACAAAGACTAAATACAGTTTCATTGCGATGTTTTCCTTCACCGTCGCACACGAGATGAATTATAAACACAAATAAGGCACATGAAAATTCAGTGGTGCTAAACCGGTATTGAATTCGCGATCATCGTTCTAGGCCATCTCTGATCTATCGGAGTATATCGAGTGAGAAATAGTTTATAAACAATAAATAAATTAATAATAGGTTAATTGGTGACATAAGAGCTGGTGCTTATTTAACCCTTATGCAGAGCTTATGCAGAGAGGCAATAGTGCCAGCGTCTTGGATACAATGCCACAGGAAAATCTTTTAGACGGCGTGTTTTTGCTTTAAATTTGTAATGTTTATTTTGTTTTTCTTTTTTAATTTTGGATTTTATAAAAATGTCTGTACATAGTTTCAAATAAATAATACTTATATCAAAATTTAGTTACTTTTTCAATATTTTCAATAGATGATTTGAATTTTGAAAGAGAGAGCGAATATCTAGTTAATTCAGGAAATAAGCTATTATATTGCTTACAACGTCTAACAATGAAACTGTTTCCTGTGAATTTATTTCTGGTTAATGTCATAGTAAAAGTACATAATTGCCCTGAATTTATTCCATCAAATCATCGTTGTTGTGTAATATTTTATATATTTTAAAGTAAAGTAATGTAGATAATTAGAAAAGTTTGGGTAGCCGCTTCTCGCTCAGCTGCAACCTCTTGGCAGCCAGGTGTAAAAAGGTATAAATTTCTAATATTTATATGTTTGTTAACGTATCTTCATTTTATGTATAAATTAAAAACTATTTTTTCTCTGTTCTACAGTATATAATAAAAGGGCCCGAAAATTAGGATAGCTAACTGTTAAAGTTACGTTAAAGTTAGCTGTCCGTCGTAAATAAAATGTAATAAAAAAACATGTCAAAAAATCACAATCAAAATATACTTCAAGTGGACTTTTATTTTTATAGATAAAATATGGTTTTAACCGAGAAGAACTAGCAAAAATTTTACGTTACTTTTACCTCTTTTTTTAGTTTGTAGGTATAGATACCTATTATTTGACAGTATGGATAAGATCAATGCCAGATGCCCGACAATAAATAATAAGTATATAAGGAAAATACCAGACATATATGACATTTACTTAAATTTGTGTAATGAATATGTCAAAACTATAAAAAGTAGTAAAAATATCTATGATCTCAACCAAATATCTTTTATAAGATACGTGGCTTCGTCTGAGTAAGGTGTATATTAGTTAACTTAACGACAAGTAATACGTAAATAGTGTATAGGTAATCAATATTCAACCTTTTCTTTATAGGGGCCACGAACACGTTTTAGTCATGGTGACGCGGGCCGGAAACAAAAATATTTGGGTAAGGATTTCTTGGGTTTCAGGATTATTACAAATTAAATTAAACAACTATGAACAATTTTATTGCATATATTTTATTTAAGTGTAAATAAAAACCTTTGAAATTTTAAACAGTTCAAAATAAAGTAACATCAAGTGGTTGGTCCAGAAAGCCCGCCGGGCGCGCCCCGCGGGCCGCACGTTTAGTACGTACTGCTGGTATAGATTAATAAATAAAGGCAATAGAATAATAGTAACAACATTATAATTTAATACAATAGAATCAACCATTAAACAATAATATAAAAAGACATGTAAGGTCAATTCAAATTAGGAATACGACTAATTCTTAAGTAGCTAACGTACATAACAGCATGGTGTACGAAAATGGTTTACTGTTATAATATCTATAAATTTAAGAAGATGGCGTTAGTTAAGAAACATACAGAAAAAACTTTATTTGAAATTTAGTTTGTGAGTTAACTTTCATCAAGACGATACCACATTGTTAAAAAAAAATACGCTGTGTGTTTTTCTGTGATGTTATTCGAATCTGTGCAGGTTAGTACATTAGTTTACAGTTTTATAAAACAATTTCATTATCTAATAATTATATCAAAGTTGAATAAAACTCATATTTTAAGAAATTACTTCTAAGGATACAATTACAACCTCTAAGTACATTAGTGGTTAAGTCCGTCTAGTTGTTAGAGGCAAAGACCGGTATATCTTCCCCGTATCCAGATATCGTAAACCGTTTCCTACTAAGCAAAGTTTTTATTATTAACTGATGGCCAAATCCTATTGTACAATGTGTGCTTTTATTTGACTTTAGCTAACTAAATACCATCAGGTATCACCATTAGGTATGCAATTTATTTAAATTGTCGAAATAAGGACTAAGTACTTGAAATAAATTAACTTTTTGATTTTGTTTGATTACTGTTAAATAAATACTATTTGAATGTAAATATTATTTTCAGGTAATTAATTTAGTTAGTCCACAATGGGAACGTATAAGAGAAAATCCAACAGAGGATCGTATTCTAAAGAGAAATTAAGAGAAGTTGTTTGTTGTTGAAGAACACTACTTTTCTGTGAATTGTGATGAGAATTCGATATACTTTTAAATTAATACATTATCTTTTTAAATCAAAATATGAATGTTGTCTATTTTTATTTTTTTTTTATTTTGTTTGATTATTTATTCTTGTTTTTTTTAATTACTTAATTTTTAATTACTTAAGAAATATTAAAAGCTGATCTCGTAAAAAAACTTTTTAAATTTTGATTATTGAAAGTGTTTTTTACCTCTGAATGGCGATGCGTGCCGGACTTATCCGACAAACTCTTCATTTTGAGGTAAAGACCGCCAGGAACGATTTATTAAAAATTTGACGGAACATTTTGAATTTTTTTTAAAATACACACATATAGATTAATGTAAACTGTCTAGTTATAGATTTTTTTTACATTATACGGCCTTACCCGACGCGTCAAAAAAGTCCGTCATTGTTTTTTAAAAGTTATGATTTTTGCACAGAGAAGTGATTTTTAAGTAATTTTGACTGTTTCATTTAATAATCAACTAAATATTTAATCATACTATAGTAAAATTTGTCTGAAATGTCGTAAAGGTAGCCTATTATGATCAATAAACTAAGTTTTTAATAAAGTATGCCGGTCTTCGCCGAAGTGACCTTACTTATATGTATATTTTCATCATATATTTATGTATATTAAAAACTTCTGAGTTTCAAATAAACACACATTGTAGCTGTTTATGTCTTTGGTTTTATTTATTTTGGTTTTTATCCCGTAAGATACATTAGTACAATAAAGTTATATTTATGTATTTAAAAGGAATAAAAAAAATATAATTGTTGATTTAAATAAACCTTTTCGTTGGATGACGAACAAAATAAGTATATTTAAACTATAATTATGCGATACCTAAACATGTTTTCGATTTGGACTTGGTTAATTGATATGTCAGAAATATACCGAATTTAATTTTATAGTATCCCAAGGAAATAAATTTAAAAATACCATAATTATTTGGGCTTACCTCGTTTACGTACGAAGTTCGTTGATAGTACCTATTCGATTTTTGATTTGCTTAATTAAACTAAATTAAACTCTGCAAAAGAGTAATAAATTATGTCTTTAATTATTAAAAGGTTTTAGAAGGAGGAGCTTAGTAGTATTTTATTTTTAAGAAAATGTTGCAAGGTGTACGTAAAAGCAATTATAATTTTATAACTACAATTTTCTAACGTTAGTCATGCATAATATTACAAATATCTTTGTTTTAAAATATGTTTTTCTGTTTGTGATAAATGATAATTGATAAAATATAAATTAAGTGCTAATTTCAAAATGCAATTAAATTTTTCTATCACGCATTAAAACATTCTATCATGCAGCCAACGGATGCAGTCCGTCGCGGCCTCGCATGTGAAATGCAAATGCAAAATATTTGTCAGTACATTTTGAGTCCGACGTATTTATATAATCCCAAAAAACGTATATAAAATATTTTAAAAATAATTTATTGGATTAAGTTAAGCATTATGACAATGTATATTGTTGTATAACAATCGCAAAATATTTTCTGAGTATTTTGCAATTTTAAGTTGTATTCATTGACTTGTTCCAACAACCCCCAACATTGTTTTACATAGGTATTTTATTTAAATGTATTGTAATATTAATAAATGTATTAGTCGAAGTAGTAACCATTAGTTTTAAGTTTTACTACGATAAGGCTTACCTACTACTAAGTGAATTGAAACATAAATAAATGTATTATTTTGTAGCGGATTTTACTCCTCTACTATGCTGACATAATAAGACATACCTAATAAATAAAATTCTAAAAATATTCTCTAAAAATATTAAACGTAATAAATATACTACATACATATACAACATATCTCTTTCCTAAATATAAATCGCACCTATCCGTAGTTTTTGCGTGAATCCAAAAAAAAACAAACAAAAATTATTTGCTCATAATATTAGAATGCATTAAAGCAGGTTAATACCCCACACAAAAAAAGCTAATCGACAAATCGAAAGACGCAGTTAACTTTAAATATTTTTTAACTGTGTTATAATAATTTAATAATGTTGATGCAATGCAATGCTATAAATATATATATAATAAAATATTGAATGAAGATAGTTTAGATAGTATTTGGTATAATACTACGTTCGTTGTGTTTCCGTTACGTCCTCTGGCAATAGCTTCACTCCTCTTATACAGTCAAGCGTCAAGGTTAGTTTGGTTTAGTTGTTTCAAAGTCGTCGTAGTGGACTGACCTTTACAAAGTGTAGTAATATCTAGTCGATAAGCAAATACAGTTGTTACGTTTTGAATCGAAACCCTGTGATTAAATGATTTTCTATTTATTAAATTAGTAAAATAATTTATTGGTAAGTTGGACGAGATTCTAGGTATAATAAAAAAAAAATTACATAAAGTGTAAGTAATTAATAAATGTAATTTCGTATGCATTCATTATTAAAGTAACATGTTCGGAATATAATATCCGGGTTTCGTTAAAGATGTTTTTGATACAGTCATATTTTGTGGTATAAATATTTTTAAAGTTGATTTTAAGATAATAAGGTCAAGGGAGTGCCATTGTGCCTTAAAAAAATTAAAACGATAAGCAGTTACACATGATACAACACACAGTACGATTCTAAATTATTTTGAACTATTTATTATGGAAAAATTATAAATAAGCAAAGAAATATTTATTTATTTACATTACCAATGTAATAAAAATATGAATTTTTACATTTACTCCCTTTTAACACTTGAGCATTATTATAAATATATTGAGTTATAATATTACATAAGTAAAGTTGCGATTTAAATAATAAATTTTATTTATTTTTTTTATTGCAAAGGACTTCGAAAGAAGACCTGATGCGCATCTGCATTACCTTTACACGACTATTGCATTAGATCTGTATACGAAAAATCGTATAAAACTTCGTCTACCTGTTTTAATATGCATCGCGTCGGACTACTGTATATGTATGAATACATGATTGCTTATTTGCATTTAGAGAAAAGTCTCATTTTATATCATCATAAGTAAGGCAAATTATATAATTAATACTAATAATATCCTTAGAAAAGGTAAAATTAAATTCATATTATGCTACCGTTTTTATATGACAAAAGATAATAAACAGATTCAACATTGACATTATATATTTTTACGGTATCTCAGGAAAAATCTATTAGAAACAACATTTAATAAAAAAAAATTAATATAAGTATTTACTCCTTTTGCAATTATTTGTATACGGTTGTAGGTATGTGTTATTATAAAAGCCGTACATAACATGTATATAACAGTTGCACGAAGTTTTGTTAATCGTTTCATTTTCTAACAAATTCTACGGAATAATTTATGTTTAATTGTAATCTAACCTATTACAAAATTAAAATCTACCTTTGGTCTAATCTTTGTTATCATGTACAACAGTTCAGTTGCTCTTTTATTTTAAACTTATAATAAATATTATGATTTATTCTCAACAGCATTTCTTGAACAACCAAAACTTTTGTTTTTATTTGAGTATGTTTCTCTTCAAAGAATAAATTCACTAAAAATGTTGTAATTTTACAAGCATAAAATGCAATAAAATATTTCATCTGTGATAATGGAAACACCCATTTATAAAATTGTTACTTTACTTATAGTGTATAACAGTAACAAGCACACTAATAATAATAATCTCTCTTGAGTTTGGCCGCAGTGGCCGAAATCGGCCTGGAGGACATTATTGTCATTATAGTGCACAAGTGTGTGTGCAAACACAGGTGCACTCTCGTTCCCCTAACTCTCATAATCCGATGGGACGGCAATCCGACACGACCGAAAAGAGTTGAGTTGAGACGCAGCACCAACGGCTTTACGTGAGTACGGGATGTACACACTACCAACTTCCAGACTGAGAATTACAAACACACTGTGGTTTGTCTTTAATACATAATAATCATAATATAGTAAACTATTTGAATTTTCAGTGGATATTCGAAAATGTTTTTGAAGGAAAAAACTGTTTTTAAACTCGGCCTTATTTGCTTGTTTGCTGTTTTTGGACAAGTGCGAACTGATGACCAAGATGGGTAAGTCTACAATTCTTTTATGTTTTGTCATGGCTTACGAGTTTTTCTTAGTTTGGATTTATTAATTCTATACTATGTTTGAACTTACAGTCGTACCAAACAAGCACTAAAAAAATTAGCGTCAACAAAAACTTGATAATTTTGAGAGTACTTAAATATTGTAGGAAGCCATTTGTATGTAAAATTGTATGCTCTACTTATCCCATTTCATTTGTTAATTCATCAAAAGAGTACAAGAATAAAAAAAATTGGAGCTTTTATTGGCTGCCTTAACTAAGTTATATTAAATAACTTTGATTTAAATGTTTGTTTAACTGAACTTATATGGGATCATTTGTTTGTTTTAGGACTACAACAATAAAGCCACAAACTATCGATAAAGAGGATCTGGCGAATGTCGTTAATAATCTCGGATATAAAATTACGTTAAAAATGATGAGTGAAGAAAATAATAAGAACATTATAATATCTCCTGTGGGAATTGCAGGTGAGACCATTTTTTAATATTATTGGCGGCGTTTATTATCGTTGGTCGACATTGTTGTCAAACAACATTAGAATGTGGGCGAGCAAAAGAAAGTTGGATTGATCTAATAAATAACATACCTTTACAGTTTGTTAATTGTTCGACAGTTATATAATGAATACGCTCTTGGCAGCTTTTCGAAGTTTAAATCAGTTAACATTTACTTGGCTTACTGTATTGTATGCATATATCAAATATAAACAAAATGATAAACAAATTATTTTATAATATTAAAAAAAAATAACAAACTAAATTTTTCATAATATTTATTAATAACGCATTTGTGAGTATTATCTATTGAGATTTGTGCTTAGCAGTTACAGTTAAGTATATTTGTATATTTTATTTGTCCTCATTAATGTGCCCTTCAAACGGACCTCTTACCTGTCCCAACTTCTCGGTCAATCCGATTAATATTATTGTTTATATGGAGACGCACAGGGAAAATCTTTTAAAAATTGTTTACGATAATAATTACGATGATTAATAAAGTTATATTACGATTTATGGTACGTTTAAGAAAGTAGTAAAGAACGAAAAATTCCGCGTTGATTAAAAATTGTATAATACTTACCTGAATGTTTTATTATAAGCCAAGTCAATTGTGCTAACTGATATGGTATTTGGATATAGGTATCGAATTTTCTTTTGTTACCCGACTACTTTTTCTACCCGACTTACGGAGTAATTTCGCAGGCTATATACATATATTCGATGTTGTCATATTCATCTGGTGTCGCTTAGCTTCTAAACTAAGTAATAAATTTTGATAAATAAAGTATCGTTTAATTGATAAAGATAGAAAATTTAGATATTTAGAATTTCGGAAATAAATATTGTTCTTGTTTCGCACTTTTCAGACTAGACTCAGTCAATTTACACAACGCTTAAGAAAAACGTTACCTAACTAAGGAAATAAAAACTCAACTAGTTATATAGAAAAAAAACAACAATAATAATGATTTATTCATTATTATTGTTTTTTTTGACGTCATTATTATTGTAACTAATGAATTAGTTAAACAATAAAGCGGATTTTTTTTCTTGTATATTTTTTTACTAGTACCTAATTAGATACCAAGGCGTTGTTAATGAGTTACCTAATTTTAGTGGTCAATTGAAATTTTTGTTTATTCAAGAATATACGATGAAGTAAGTTTTAGATAAATTTCAATACACCTTTAAGGGACCATAAACAAATCGCTCTTAGATGCGATGGGATTCCAAAAAAAACTTAAAATCAAGTTGCAGTACTTTAGCTTTAGCATAGCATAGCATAAGCAGTGCTTAAATAAGAACAGACCTAATACAAATTCTACGGAGTTTATAGAAAAAATAAACTAAGTAATCGTAAAACCTAGTAGCTTGGAAATGCCTTACTGCTGGTCTTCTGTCTTCTTGAGGAGAAGTTTTGAAGCTAATTCCACTTCGCTGATCTGAAGCGGATTTCGGTAGTGGACACATTAGGCAGATTTTCGTCTGACTACTGACGCTATCTTTGGTTAATATTTACGTGTTAGTCACTAATCTAAATAAATTATTATGCCTTTGTGATTTGGATTAAATGATCAAACTATTCAAAAATACATCACCAGAAAAACAAAAAAAATCATAAATTGGTTTATTTCAGGGTTGATGGCTATGACTCTTTTGGGTTGTGTCGGTAAGTCATACGATGAGCTGGCCGATACGCTCGGGTTTTCTCAAGGTAAGCCTGCGCTATAAATAAATTTATTGAGTAGACACTGTTCGTAGTAAAACAAGGATTTGTCTACGAAGCGCTTTTTAGGATCATTATCCTCATGACACTCACATTTACTCGAAATTAAATAAGTACCTACAATTTACGTCGTTTCAAATTATAATAGACTTAATAATAATTAGTAAATATTCCAAATTCCTCTAAGAGAACTACTAGAAAACTAGAATAAAGTATAGTAAGGTTTTTTAATTGAAATAATAAATAATTAATGTCAATAATATTCGTTCGTTGTTTTTCAGTCGTTATAAGCCTTAAGTAATAAGACTTTACAGAAGTTTTTTTTATATATATTTCTTTCGACTTGATTTTTTATTTGTTAAAAATACATCGCGCTATTTTCTATTTCTGAACATAAACAGGATTTATGTAATATAGTTACTTCGTAATATCAAAGTGTCTTGAAATTACCTTACGATAAATTATGAGTTTCGTCAAATATTAAAAGAGTAAATAAAAAAACGCTATAGCACTAAAATATTTGACATGTTTCGTTTACCATTTGATGTCAATAAAATAATGCGAGATTATGTCGCAATTATTCACATATAAATGTATGTATATATATTTAGTTTCAGCTATAGTTTAAGTATGTATACATTTTATGTACATCTTAATTATCTCCCTTCATATTCTTCGCGGAAACATGTGTTTTTGGTGTGGTTTTCCGTAACAAATGTTACGCTAGTTTGATATTTAAATATTTAATTTTGACGTTAATTTGCTTATGAATAATAATTGACAATAGCATAGGTAATCATAACTTCCTTGATACTTCGCTAGTTTGAAATACCAAAATAAATTAAAAATATGTCATTAAATATAAAACAAATTGTCTTTTTGTAAATTTGACATACCTAGATTTCATTTAAAATATTATACATATAAAAATACAATTAATAAAGTTAATTACTGTGTGATTAGAATTAAATCAGATTAGAATAATGGTGGCAAGAATGTTAAGAGAATTTCTCCATTCAAACTATAACCAAACAAAACCACCATAATATTATTGCTATGATAGGCACCTATATCTATATTATATATATATATATATTTTACAGATGTTAGAATTAATCGTTATAATCACGAACAATTTGGCGACATATTAACGAGTTTAAATTCAAATGAAACATCAACAAAAACGATGTACGCCGACGCACTTTTCATTGACTCTAAATCAAAGCTTCGAGAAGCGTTTCGAACGTACTTAAAAAGTGTATATGACGGCGAAG
Organism: Nymphalis urticae; assembly: GCA_905147175.2. NCBI lineage: Eukaryota > Metazoa > Arthropoda > Insecta > Lepidoptera > Nymphalidae > Nymphalis > Nymphalis urticae. The sequence continues at coordinate 5,628,385 of LR989991.1, forward strand.
CAAGAGCAGTTGACTTCACCGACAGAGATACCGTTAAAATGGAAATAAATGAGTGAGTCGATTCAATAGTACTTGTCTCCATTTAACTAATTTCACTCATTTGTAAACTCATTGTTAATAAATATAACAGAACACGAGCAACATGCACAATTGATGTCACGGGACTTTTATTGTGAAAGGTAAAAGAAATTGTAGGTAACTGTTATCGTATTGTTTTTAGTTTAAAAATTAGACATAGACTAAATACATACTTTTCAAAACTTTCTTTACATTTAAGTAAATTTTAACTGTTCATTTTAGGTGGGTGAGTAATCACACAAATGAGAAAATTACCGACTTTTTAAAAGAACCACTCCGAGGCGACACCAAGACAGTCTTATTGAGTGCCTTATATTTTAGTGGTCAATGGAAATCCCCGTTTATTCAAGAATACACGATGAAGTAAGTTTTCGGAAGATTTCCAAATACCTTTAAGGAGCCATCAACAAATAGTACGGTTAGATGGGATGAAAGTCCAACAAAAATCTTACAACGAAGTGATAGTATTTTAGCTTTAACAATTACTAAAACTATTTAAAAAATAGGTAATCATCTATCTTTATAAGTGTAACGTTCTGAACTGCCTTAAGAAGGCTTTAGTTCCAATACGTATAAAAAATGGATATGGAAGCAATGGCAACAATAATAGAACAATACCAATGCTCTCAGCATTATCTATAATACTTATATGAACGTCTTAAATATAGTCGGTGCTATGCGCACCTTCCATAAGTGCCGTCAGGGCTAAGTGGGTTCCTTGTAACCGGGGATCCCCTAGAAATGGAATAGACGGGTCATTAGTCGGGGCGTCAAGGTAGCATACGCAAGTTACCGTGGCGTCCCCGAACAAACGAAGGGGGTCCCTACCGCTGGTTTTTTTGTAGGTATTCCGGCGCACTCAGCGCCCGGTGAGTCCCACATATCTCCCCGTTTCAAGCTTAGTTAAGTTAAATATCAAGGATTATAAAGATATTTTTATTATATTTAATTGTAGATTACCATTTAAAAAAACTGATGGAGAAGTAATGGCAGACCTTATGATGAATATGGGACATTTTGATACCATTTACTCGTTGGAAGATGGTGAGCTTTTCAAATTTGGCTTAAATATAAAAGAACTTTTTTTCAATAACACTTTTTAATTTCCTTTAAATTATAGGATTATATAAAGGCACTTTTTCTGTTGAATTTTCAACATTTAAAAAATTATTGTTTAACAAAGAAACATTAACGTTTTTTTAATTATAATTAGGTCCTTACATATGAACTTGGCGTTTTGTACGGGAGGAATATAAAGTCAATTTTTTTTTGTAAAATATATTTTTATTAATCAAAGTATGCACCGTTGTTATCTATGCACTTTTGCCATCTCATGCCAAAAAACCCATAGGGGCGAGAATCAATAAACTCTTTAAAGGCGGTTTGGACTGCCGCATCGGAGTTAAATTTTTTTCCTTGTAAGAAGTTGTCCAAATTCCGGAAAAAATGGTAATCGGTTGGAGCAAGTTCCGGGGAGTATGGTGGATGCCACAGACATTCCAATTGTAGCTCATCTAACTTAGTGGTTGTTTGTTGTGTAGTGTGTGGTCTTGCGTTGTCGTGAAGCAGCAGTGGCCTAGAGCGATTGACCAATCTCGGTTGTTTAGCAGCTAGTTCTTCCTTAATGGTTTGCAGTTACTGACAATAGATATCTGCCGTAATCGTTTGGCCAGTTTTAGAAAGCTGTAGTAAACGACAACGGCGCTAGTCCACCAAACACTCACAAGTAAATTTTTCTGAGTCAATTTTCGTTAACGAATTTCGTTTCGATTTGGCTGGGTCTCCAGGGTTCAGCCATTGCGACAAGCGCTTCTGATTATCGTACAGTATCCACTTTTCATCACAAGTAATGATTCGATTTAAAATCCCTTCATTATTGTGTCGGTTGAGCAAAGTAACACAGCAGTCGACGCGTGTTTGCAAGTTCGATTCACTCAATTCATGAGGTACCCATCGTTCAAGTTTTTTACTTTCCCGATTTGCTTCAAGTAGATTAATAGAGTTTTATCACTTACCCCGAAGCCTGCAGCTATCTCTGAAGTGCTTTGTGATGGATCCGCTTTCACAAAAGCCTTTAATTCTTCATTTTCCACTTTGGTCTCCGGCCGTCCACGGGGTTGGTTCTGAAGGTCGAAATTACCAGAACGAAAGCGTTGAAACCAAAAACGTACCGTGCTTTCTTTTGCGACACCAGCGCTGTACACATCATTAATTCTTCGAACTGTTTCTGCAGCACTGGTGCCACGGTAGAACTCGTACTCGTCAATATACCGATATTTCATGTTTTCTATTGTGCGGTAAAAAGCGACGCCAAAGAAAAAAATAATGAGGAAAAACAAATGAATAACTGTTTTCAAAACTCAAATGTACCAGCCAAATGAATTTATAAATTTGAATTTGGACGACAAAACGCTAATTTCATATGTAAGGACCTAATATTATAATTACTGTGTAATTGTTTCAATTATATAAGTTATGAGAGGTAAGTTTTAATCTGTTATTGATGCTTATTACAGAACCATATTTGTAATACATAAAAAAATAGAAATACTCTTTCTAGAGCGTTATCATAGAATTAGATCCTGCTTTTCTGATAATAATCCAGTTAACATAATTATTTCTTGTTCAGATGTTCACATGGTAGCGATTCCATACAACGACACCACAACCTTATATGCGCTCAAACCGCGACGACCTCATAAGCAGAACCTAACTGAGCTCATGAACAAATTAAATTATACAAAGATTGATAATCTAATTAACAAAATGCAAAATAAAAAGGCAGTCATTAGGATCCCAAAAATGGACTTAAAATTTAGTGCCAATTTAGAAGATCCACTGAAAGCATTAGGAGTTCAATCTATTTTTATCCCCGGAAAAGCTAACTTTGCTCTTATGATTGACAGTACTAATGACTTAAACAAGACCGAGATAGAATTAATTTCAAGAATAAATGACCCAAAAATTGCAGAACTAAATTTAAGAAAAATCATTGATGATTTACCGAATCCGGGTGTCTACGTGGATTCTATCCTGCATGATGTAAGAATAACGATAGATGGTAAGTGCTTAGTACAAATAATTAGATTTAAATGTTTGTACTGGTATATTTATTGATTTTACTTAACAGTACCCCACTGTACGTTTTCTTTTAATTTTATTTATTTTGTAATATTAATTGTCTTTATCAAATTTACTAATCTGATTAAAAGTCGTCATCGACCAATGACATCAGCATTTCAGGAACTGGGAGTGAATCTAATCAATAAGAAATTCTAAAACATTTGTTCACAAAGCTACTGTTGATACGAAAGTACGTAGCACTTTTTTGCATCACTTAGTTACAATAGGCAAGTTACAAATTACAATAAACAATAGAATACTTAAAAACACGATTTTACCGCAAAACACGATTTTGAAATGTCAGAAAAATTATATGCGACATTAATAAATATAACATTTAACGGATAAGCATCAAAACAGAGTATCAACGTAGGTCGGTTTTTAAACCAAATAGTTTTTCACGATTGATATTTACGATCTTAAGCGATCTCTCAATAGCGAGTGACCTTGACCTTGCGCACGCATTTGCACTAAAACAGCTGATCGTTAATAATAACGATATTTCTTATAACAACATTCTTATGATAGGAAAAAAATGTTAAGGAATTGATTATGTTAATGTTACACAGCATTATAAACAATTAATCTTGAATTTTAAAGTAGGAATTATTGGAATTTCGTCGGTCGTCTCTATGTTTTCTCTAACCTCAGCTCATACATAATTGCAAATGAAAAAGTAAATCATAGGTGTTTTTAAGTGTTCTATTGTTTATTGTAATTTGTATCTTGTCTATTGTAACTAAGTGATGCAAAAAAGTGCTACGTACTTTCGTATCAATAATAGCTTTGTGAACAAAATGTTTTAGAATTTCTTATTTATTACATTCACTCCCAGTTCCTGAAATGCTGATGTCATTGATCGATGACAACCTGTAATCAGATTCTCTATTGGTCTCTTCGAAATCCGACTTGAGGCGCTTTGCGTCTCGTGTAATGAATCGTGGCGTGATCTTAGGCGTGGCATAGCCTTGTCAAAGAAGGCGTAGGCGGCATAATTTTGTTTACTACGTTTGGGTAATTTTTATATTTGGAGTTCTTGTGTGACCATTTTCCACATTACTAATACATAACGCTTATGCTGTATTATTTAGATAAAGGTAATTAGTATTATGAGAAGAATCTTATTTTTAAAAGGTGCATATGATTTTCAAATACCTTCAAATACTTTCGTTGAATATATTAAAACAATATTTTATTTATAATCTATAAATGGCTGAAACTTTAGCTATCTATAAATGTAAGTCTGTAAAATGATGATGATTGAATGTTTGTAGGAACTAAACAAAGATAAAAAATGAACAGTTTCAGACATTTAGGTTCCCTCAATGTAAGTTGAGCTCAGAACTATATGATCAATCATATTAAATAGGGTTCAGCTTATCCTGGACAAATATCTGTTAAACGCGCCCATGTGTAAGGCGCGCTGTTGCTTATAGCATTGAGTTATTTGCAGCGAACGCACGTACATAAATATGTCGGAGACGCACGGCGCACCCAGGAGTATGTGGTTGTTAGGTTAGGGTAGTAGCTTATTAAAAAAACTGTACATATTACGGATTAAAAAATGTAACAATTTATGTCATCATAATTATGATTCTTTTGTTTTTCGATACTGTACATTTAACTAGCTATTGCCCGGGGCTTCGCTCATGCGTAAATATAAATAAATGAAAAATCTGTGATTTTAAAGTAAGAAGCATGAAACTTTTTTTTTCATCAGTGAACTTACAGTGTTGCCCGTAGTTTGACTTAATATATTTTATAGTGACCTAAATGGGTTGAACCAAAATTTATTATATACATGTTTTTTGATCTACGATGGTGTAGCTCAGATGTCCGCGTCATCCACGTCGTTGTTAATGCTGTAAATGACCAAGTGCACAATTTTTTTTAATTCCAAAATATTTAGAATTAACAAAACTATTTAATTCACTGAAAACCTTATTTATCTTTACTAATATTATAAAGCTAAAGAGTTTGTTTGGTTGGGCGGTAATCTCAGAAACTGCTGGGCTATATAACATTACGCTACGAAGAATAGTAGCTGAGTATTAACGAAAAATGTGACAAAAACGAAAATTAATTCCTTTTGAGAGCTTCCGTTACGTGCACTGCGTAAACGGTTAAAGTTACACAACAATCATGTATGACGGAAATGTTTCTCTTGAAAAGTTCTAAAAAAAGTCCGTGATAGCATATGGCAATCTTTTACGGTTGACTTAAGTACTTTTTGGATGGTAATCAAATTTGTTCGAAAATAATGCATTATTTGCGAAGTCATTTTTATAATGAATTACTATGAAAGTTATCGAGATAAGATCATAGTGAGTTTTTGGTACTTTTTATATTTCAACAAAGGTAGTTAAGAAGGTTGATTGAAAATACTCGTACTTAAGTATTTGTTTTCGGTTTGTAAATAACTTTTTAAATTAAAGTTTATAGGTTAGGTGGGTACTTTGTTTCATCACCGCATATATTTTTTTCTCATTGTTTTATTAAATTTATACTTAGTAGGATACTAAGTACTTATTTTTTAAATACACAGATTTACCTTTCAAAAGGAAACAGTTTCCTGTGAAGGTATCGTTTATAGTCACAATAAATAAAGCACAGGGAAAGACATTAAAATATGTAGGAGATTGAATACTGAATGCTGAGGAATGCTGTTTTTCTCATGGCCAATAGTATGTTGGCTTATCTAGATCCAGGTGCAGCGAAAACCAATAAAAACTAATATATCACAAAAATAAAACTAAAAATGTTGTTTATATTGAAATATTATAAGTCTGCACTTAGTTATTTTTTAAGTTATACGCGGTTGAAACCGCGGGCACAGCTAGCAAATACATAAATTAAATAATAACAAAAACAAACATTAGGAGGAGGAATCTTTAGTTTATGATCTGGTTTACACATGGTTGTGTTGGTTTGGTAGTTGCAAACAAAAATACTTGTTCAGTACAGTATCAGCCTATAAATGTCTTAAAGCTAGGCAAAGGGCCATTTCTCTTAGGTTACATACATCTCCTGCTTTGGTATATAGTAACTTGGCAGCATCAATGATGTTTCCCCGGATTACAATTTGCAAACTTCTGTTGCGATATTGATCGAGTTCTTGTTAATTTTTCATTTTCAGAATGTGGCACAGAAGCAGTTGCAGCCACAAGTGGAATATTAGGTAGAACAGCTGAACTGTTTTATGCAGATTCACCATTTTATATGTTTATACGAAATGAGAAAACTAAACTTGTAACATTCAGTGCTGTTATATTTGATCCCACTAATTAAAATTTATATACAATTTTTAACTTTAATAAATAAAAAAAGTAATACATAATGTAGATGTTTATTATACAGAAATTATATTTAAATTGTATTTCATTTAATGCCTAGAATTTAAACATTTTTAGTTATTTTTTTAAGTTTTTATATAAGATACAATGAAAATAATAAGTAAAGTTAATCTTATAGATCTAGATTTACATTCATTAAAAGATGTCATTACACAATTATAAAATGAAACAATTACCTATTGCTGCGTAACTTTTCTATCCTGTCATTAAGTGTCTGTTTCCACTGTTCTTCTGAAATACTCTGTGCCCAATCTGGTATGGAATCTTGAGGTAAAGCAAAGTTGGCCATCAATGACATAACCTGGAAAATATTAGCGATATATAAAATAATGATTGTTTCTTTGTGTGTCCTGTATTTTCCATTCCTACATATACACATTGTCATCCTTTTAATTTGAAGTTTTGTACAGTTGTTATTATTTATTCTGTGAAGGTTTCTGGCATAGCACCATCAAGGTACAATAGATAATGCTTAATTACTATCATATAGTTGTTACCAAAAACTTAAGAGGCATTGCAATGTGTGCCAATTGTGTTGGTAAATGTAATAATACTGAAATTGACAATGTTTTGATACACATAGTATACTGGGCTGTTGAAATGTCTATGTATTTCACAATGTCTTTCTTTATCATCATATTTGCCCTTAACTTAATTAATTGGAAATTGGTAGTCATCCTTTACTGTCTATCCTCCTTTAAACCATCCTTATAACCCACATTCACAAATTAAATGTTTTATGTTCAATCACATTCAAACTTCTCAAGAACTGTTTCTTAAATTCTTTTATGTGCACTTATTGCATATAACTGTTAACATCATAACATGTAAAATTATTTATAGTGACAACATTGTTGTCCAATTTATATATTTAAAAATAATAAAGGTTACATTTAATTATTTTTATTTTACAATATTTTAGACAATTTTTAAACATACCTGTTGCGCTCTTTCGTTGTCCATTTCAATAGGATCATTAAGCCGAGGCTCACTCCAAACTTCTCTTGTTAAGGCATTTTCCATTGGCTCTATTGGAGGTACATTGCTAGGAGCACCATTGTTGTCATTGCTCTGAAAAAAAAATAGCTCTCGAGTTAATTATTGTTGTAACAATGACTGCATATTTATATCACAATCAAAATATTATAATTTACGTCTTGTTCCTCTTCACTTTCTCGATCGGAATGTACCAATTCAGGGCCTTGTGGTAAGGGCTCGTAACCGAAATGGTCATTATGTTCTTCATCACTGTCTTCGTGATTACCATTAGCCATTAAATCATGTCTAGGGGGTGGTATTAAATTTTGTGGAGAATCGTCAGGTGGGTCCGGACCGTCACATACCATTTTTAATCCGTCTAGTACAATACTGTCTAGTGTCTAATATGCAAATTTCTGCTGTTGTTTAATACAAATAATATACATATCTTTGATAATAATCATACACTTGTAATGGTTTGGAATTTCTATTTATTTAATTGAATGTTGTTTTTTTAATAAATTTTCTGTAACATAAACTAATCTTTCTATTCCGTGGAAAAACTAAAAATGTCTAAAGCAGTTTTAAATGAATTATTTAAAAACAGATATCTACTGAAAGACTAAATTATTTGACATTTAGCAGTTGTAATAGTGTTGTACGATTAACGTTTTAGGATTTACTTAATTTATCTTATTGTAGAAAAATGTACTTATATTTTTTTTTTAAATAAATGTAGTATTGTGTATTAGAAACATAATACAACTACATTTAGATATATTATTATGTATTCGTTCGAATAAATAAATGCAATCTTTAGCAATTCTGATTTAATATTAAACGCTTTTCGAAATTATATGTATTTTGTTTAACAAATTTAAAATATTAACTTGTTTAAAAAATATATTAAATACATATTTTTAAATACCTTTTATAATTACGTATTCTGCAATATTAAATGTCGCCTCGGCTTTTTTTAATAATTTTTACGGTATTATTGATGGTTTAAGTTACACTTGATGAATGACTATTGTATCCATAATTATTATTATTATCCATTTATTTGATAATCACACATCACATTACCCTTTTATATATAGTTATATAAAACATCATAAAGTTGGCATTTATACCACACAAGGCATTATAAGAGCGACTAGCTCACTAGTTAATGATATTTAATAGAATTAACACTTAAGTTTCAATAAAAGGAGGCATTTTTACCTATTGCTTTATTTTTAAAGTCTATCAAAGTCATAAAATTGTTATTTACTTTAAATATATAGTGGTGTATTTTAAATTCAAGTAGCTATTTAGGATATAATTATTATACCTTAACCAGGGTTTAGTAATCGATACCTAATATTACTATTTCAATAAATTGTCTGTGCCATTGTATTGACTGTAATAAATCGTAATGTCAATTGTCAAATATTGGTTTGGTTAGGTTGTCGTATGTCCTTGTTCATATTGTTCTTTTTTTACCACGCGTAAGTTTCGTGTAACTGTTTAAATATTTAACAAATCTGAAATTGTATGTGAAAAATCAAAAGTTTAAAATGGCAGAGGCAATGAGACAAACAGTTGCTACAATATTAAAAAGTATTGAAAGGTATAACCCAGCTAATCTTCACACGTTAGAACGCTACGTGGAAATGCAATCTAAAGAGAATACCTATGATTTGGAAGCAAATTTAGCTGTGCTAAAACTTTACCAGTTTAATCCCGAAAAGTTTAACCCTGATATTACGTGTCAAATACTTTTAAAAGCGCTTACAAATTTTCCTCACACTGATTTCACTTTGTGCAAGTGTTTACTTCTCGAGTCTGTTGTAAGTGATAAAATATTATTATATACATTTGTTTGTTATTATACACAAATTTATTTCTAAAACCTTGGCAATTATATACATTTTTAGGTAGAAAATGAAACAATATCTCAAATTAAATATTTGGCTGACATCTTAGAGCAATGTGATTTTGCTCAGTTTTGGAACAGAGTTCATCAGATGCCAGAGCTTTGCAATCGCATCAGCAGCTTTTATGACTCCATTCGCAAGTTTGTTTGCCATGTCGTAGGCATCACCTTCCAAACCATTGATAAGAATAATCTTGCAAATCTTTTAGGAGGAATTGATGGTTAGTATTAAGATAAATATTAGTAAAATTAGAAAAATAAATTAAGATTAATTTGTTTTTCAGATAATCAAAAAAATAATAATTTTCATATTTAATTATTTCCAGACATTACTTTAAAACATTGGGTGAAAAAATATGGTTGGCGTGATGAAGGAGATCTTATCTTCATAGCTAATCAAGATGAAAACATCAAGACCAAGAATATTACTGAAAAAATTGAATTTGAGCATCTAGCTCCATTAATGGCTATCTTGTAAAGAGTATTTGATTGAAAGTATATATTCTCAATATAATAATTTGTGTGAAACTACATTGCACAGATTATTTTTATTAAGATTAAATATTCTTAACTTACAATGTAATTTTTCATTAATTATGCCCTAGTGAATTTTATTATAAAATTGATCCTTATTTTTTTTTAGCTATAAGCTTTTTCATATATTTCATATCAAAACCAAACTAGTTTCATAGTAATTAAAGTTTCATACTTATTTTAATTGAAATGTTGTCAAGAAAAGTTTGAATGAAATATATTTTTTTTATTTAATAAAATTTTAATTAACAATATTCAAAAATGACTTGATATTATAAAAAATAATACAATGTAAAAAGTATAAATTTTTTGAGTGAAAACATTTTTATGCTTTCTTTCCATGACTGTAGCCAAACTCCTTTCCTCCTGCATGACCTTCCTTCTTACCATGATCATGATGGTGGGCATGGTGTTCTTCATGACCATGATGGCCTTTGTGTCCCTTATGATCCTCATCATAATGACCTTTATCATGTTTTCCTTTCTTGCCATGATGTTTTTCGTGATGACCTTTCTCATGATGACCACCCTTCTTGTGATGTCCTTCTTTATTATCATGATGGCCATGGAAGTCGCCGTGCTTATGGTGATGACCACCCTTATGGAAGTCATCATAAAACTTATGTTCCTTATGGTATTCATCTTTATGAGACTTGTGGTGGAATCCAGTCGTCTTTGAACCCTTTTTGTGTCCTTTTTTGTGACCAAACTTGCCACCTTTATGGCCATGTTCTGCCTCGTGATGTTCACCATGGTGATCATGTTCGTCATGATGCTTCTTTTTGTGTCCACCATGTTCGTCGTGGTGACCTTCATGATGATGTTTGCCGTGGTGACCATGTTCTCCTTTATCATGATGGTGATGCGACTTATATCCTTTTTCACCCTTTTCACCTTCATCCTTGTGATGATGAGCATGGTGTTCTTTTCCACCGCCCTCTTCTTTGTGACTGCTCTTTGCCTCTTTCTTTTCCGTTCCCGCGAGCACTTGGTCTAAGGACTCAGATCCATTTGATTTTTCTAGTTTTTCTTCATTGTCAACATGACGAGTGTTTGCCAGTATCACACTGCAAACTAGCAGTACGAGAAAGAATAATTCCTTCATATTTACTGTAAAGAGTTTTAAGTGTTATTTAAATTTTACGCATAAGATAATAAGTATTATACTTGAAATTCTTGTCTTACCGGAAGGTATGAAGGCTTGCTGAGCTGAGCTCGTTGTGGTGTAGTCGTTACAATAGTTTGCATTTATATTGATAAACTCGCTTTCATCTGATGTCGATTACAGAGTGATCTTTAGCAATCACATTGCTGTATATTTCTGGACGAGTGATTCCGTCGGTTAAGGTGACGACATCAGCAGTTTACGGTTAAACTAAATTAGTTCCGTTACAGTGCCTATTATATTATAGAATTGATTTATTATCATTTCATTTATCACAAAAAATATTTATATCTTAATACGAGCGTATTAATGTGAATAAAATTAAAAAAAACCCTTAAAATAATAACAAAAATTATTTATTTACAAGACTATTAACGTAACAAAATGTAAGTAAAAAAAAATTATAATTTATTTTGAACTTAATGTTAGAAAGTTCAGTGTTTTCCATGTTGAAATCCCCAGTGCTTGTGATCCTCGTGACCGCCCTTTTTTCCGTGCCCTTCATGATGATGGTGATGTTCCTCGTGTCCATGGTGTCCCTTGTGACCTTTGTGATCTTCATCATAATGATGCTTATCATGATGTCCTTTTTTGCCATAATGATGTTCGTCATGCCCGGAATGATGATGGCCGCCTTTCTTGTGATGACCTCCATGTTTTTCGTGATGTCCGTGGTGTTTGCCATGCTTGTGATGTTTTCCTTCTTTGTGATGATCATCATAGAAGTGATGGTCCTTGTGGTATTCGTCCTTATGATACTTCTTATGGTAGCCTTCAACTTCTTCGCCCTTATCATGGTGTTTCTTGTGGTGGTGTTTGCCGCCCTTGTGGTGATGTCCATGTTCGTGGTGTTTGCCGTGATGATCATGTTCATCCCAGTGCTTTTTATGTCCTCCGCCGTGTTCATGATGATGGCCTGCATGATGATGTTTGTGATGTTCATCATGTTCACCTTTGTGATGATGATGGTGACCTTTGTGACCCTTGTGACCCTTTTCACCATGTTCATGATGATGATGACCGTGGTGCTCTTTGCCGCCACCTTCTTCGTGATGATGGCCCTTATGATGGCTAGCTGCAGCTACTAAGTCGGATTCCTTCTTGCCGATTTCGCGGCCTGAGCAAACGACTAAAGCGCATCCTAATAAGGTAAGGGCGACTAGCGTCCTCATTGTTATGCGTATATTAGCTAACTAAGCTTATGGTTTTACCACTGGGACTCAACTGACTTTACAATTGCCCGTCAGGGCATTTATATAAATCATTAAAGTAGCCGATTGCAGCTGGTGAAATTACCGGACAAGGACGTCAGAGCGACCGTTACGCCCATGCCATTTGTTTGTTACAACATTATATAAACTCATTTGATAACTATTAAATACATATTATTTGATGAATTTTAAAATAAACGTTTATTTTAAATCTTCTATAAATTATAAACGCGAAAGTTTGTATAGATGTTTGTTACTACATAAGAAACAAATACTTTTATCACTTCTGATATTTAAAGTAGATAAACTTTGTCTTTTACACTATGTCATTTGGACAATTATTTTAAAAGCTACGACGATGACAATGTGAGCGCTTCGCGCGGCGCTATGCGTGAGTGCAGACGTCGTTAACAAATGTAAATGGAACTCAGATCTATACGATCAATCATATCAAATAGGGTTCAGCTTATACTGTTTAGTCGGTTAACTCGCCCATGCGTATATATATATGTCTATCTTTTAAGGTTGACTATAACTTTTGTATGGTAATCAACTTCGTTCTAAGATAATGCATTATTTGCATATTCGTTTTTATAAAATATTAATTCTTATGAAAGATATCGAAATAATTCCGAAAATAGACATAGACAGTTTTTATTATTTTTTATAGTTTTGACATGTTATTACAACGGGTAGGTTAAGTAGGTATGAGAAGGTTGTTTGAAAGTACTAATACATACATACGTATTTATTTTCTTGAATAAGTACAAATATCCCACGAAAATTAAACTAAAAATGTTGTATATACTGAAATATTATAAGTCTACTCTTAGGGATTTTTTTAAGTTATACGCGGGTGAAACCTCGGGCGCAGCTACTAGGGATATAAATAGTACCCCAATTTTTTTTGTTTTTTTTTTTAAATAATTGTTAGTTTTATTAAAAAATAATAGGTAAAGCCATACAAAATTTATTTAATTTTCATTTAATTAGTGAAAAGTTATTCACGGTAGTAAATATTACTGTGGAGAAGACCTTAACACTTGGTAAATATATATAGGTAAAATCTAGATTTTATTTTTATCATCATTACAGGAATAACGTTGAGTTTTTAATTTCGTTATCAAAAATGTTTAGATAATGAAATACTTTCAACTAATTAAAAATAAATCTAAATCCAAAATCGTAAAAAAAAGTTTCTCTATAAAAGGTGCTTGAAGATTTTTTTCGATTGACACAAATACATTGAAATATATTTCAATAGATACAATAGAATGATTTTTGTAATAGTGTAGCTAATTAGATTCTTTGTATAAATTGACTAGATTTGATTCAGTTTAAATAGATAAGAAATGGTTTGCGATGTTGTATCAATATAATTTGCATCGATTTGAAGCTTTACAAGCCATTTTTGTCATTTAGTAATTCGGCTGATACAATAATTTAGTAGTAAGTATTGCTAAATTATTGTATCTCAGCATCTATATAGCAACTCAACCAATCATCGTGAAATTTTGCATACACTTATCGAAGGGTACATAAAACCTCCCTCCTCCACACGCGGGCGGAAACTACTTTTATATCAAAATGATTTATGAAGTGAGCTACTATTTACATAGCAACACACCTAATAATATTTTCTCTATTATAACGCTCGTAAGTTACTTTTATCACTAAATTTTCACCACAAAATCAGCGGTACCAACTCCGTCTTTTCCGTCTTCCGTCGTCGCTCCGAGGCCTTCAACTAATGATACTCTCGCAGATGGAGACCATTTCTATCCAGCACCTCTCACTAGCGAGTCTAGCGATAGTCACTTTCGACAGAGATAGGTCTACGCCGAATATCATTGTTAAGGAATGCCTCTGCGGCCTCCAGGTGACACATTCCATCAGGATGTGGTGCTACAAGTGACTACACTGGTGGCAGGAGCGTGTTATCCCCCTCGCTATCTTGTGAAGTACTTATCGAGTTCGGCGACCACATGCGCCATATGTTAGTACTAACTTAAAAATGTTAAGTTATATTTTACATAATTTACATTGAAAATTGCCTAATTTTGAAATGCCTGTTTAAGTCCCAACATGGGACATTTAACAAAATCTTTTACCGTATGTTTGCTAGAGGCGCTATATTGTACGACGTCACATAGCCTAAAACCAGCGAACGAGTGAAACTCTTCTAACGATACCTCAATTGTCGAATTATGATTAGTAGTAACATTACAGTTACAGACATACCGACTAAAATAATATACCTTCTGAATTCGTGCAGGTACTTAATTATTGTCATACTCCGTTATAAATAAATTAAGTTGCTTATATTGCTGATAAAAATAAAATATATAAAAGTGAAGCATAGTAGTACATTATTAGGGCTTGGGACCAGCTTTGTATAAAATATTTTAATAAAAAATATTTTTAGTTCATACTAGGCTACTAGGTAAACGCGCGGCTTCGCCCGCGAGGATTCCTTTTGTGAAAATCCTTATTCAGTATTTTTGTATAATAACAGATTGAAGTCATTTTAAATTATATAGATACAAATTATTAGAAAGCAGCGATAGACTGGTGTAGAGACCGTTGGACTACAATGCAAAAGTTAAATCCCGTGGCACGCACTTCTGGCTTTTCGAAGTTATTATTTAGCTATAGTCTCTGTACGCAACTTCCTTCGCGTGGATTTCTGAATTCGGTTCAGAGAGAAATGTGAAAATTAAAATTAAATATAATATTTAAAATAAGGATAAG
Source organism: Nymphalis urticae (assembly GCA_905147175.2). NCBI lineage: Eukaryota > Metazoa > Arthropoda > Insecta > Lepidoptera > Nymphalidae > Nymphalis > Nymphalis urticae. The sequence continues at coordinate 5,643,496 of LR989991.1, forward strand.
ATAGTTGTATTATTTATCATTTTACTTCCTGTCCGGTGGCCGGAGACTGTGTTAGTGTGGTGTGGTGGTATTGACCTCGTCCCTGCTGAGGGAATAACCTACTGAAGAGAGAATTTTACTCCTGACCGTCGTATATACATTAATTAATAAGACATTGGCTAATGTTTTATTTTTTAAATATGTGTATACGTAGTCCATTTATCGATGCCTCGAGTTAACGCAACGTACCTTATAATCGGAGCTATATAATATATAAGGGCCACTTTATATACCAAATCGTAGGCAATTTGGATGAACTATAGACTATAGGTATATTGTTGTGCAAATGACCGCGTAAATTAGTACAATTATTTTATTAAAAGAAAGTCTTTTTAACAATTTGAAGTTAAAGTCCTGGACAAAAGATAATTATGAGTAAAGAATTAACTATAAATAAATCTTACATCTATTAAAAAGTATTACTTACTGAGATTCATATCGCTCGTCTCGCTAAAATATATATTCTTATTCGAGGGTATAAATCTTTACGTTAAATGAAAAATAAAGTAAATATGCCAATGCCGGACTGACGCCTGTTCTCTAAGTTGTTCTAATACGGATTGGTATTGTATTGAATAGCTTTAATATAAAATAGTTTATAGTTTCTAGTTCTAGTAGTAATAGTGGTACCATGTTGCATATTTTTGTTGTTGTGAAAACGAAACCGTTACCGAAATTATTGCATACCGAAACCGAAAAAAGGTCGCTGTTGTGTTTGTTTTGTGTATTTTTTGCCATAATATGTATATTGTATACATACACTTTTTATTGTAAGAGGAGGCAAACGGGCAGGAGGCTCACCTGAAATAAAGGATCAAGCTGATCGTCGATAATTCGTGCTGTTTCATATTTAATGCGTTCAAATGGATTTATTTAATAGGTACATACTTTATTTAGTTTAATTTAACAACATGTAAAACCTGATGTTGTTTTATACTTAGTATTTGATACTATCAATTTCAGTTATTTGTCTGATATATCTATTAAACGTATATCTATTGATTTGTTGAATCTATTTAAAAATATGCATGAAGCGAGCAAACGCGGTTGAAGAAGAATGTACTTTATTTATTATTTCTATTTTTGTTTTTGTAGTCAAATAATTATTTGTGATTAATGTATCATTTGAAATAAGATAAACATTGTCTATGACTTATATTATAATAATTATTCATCAATATAACTTCAGCTATTTATTTACTGTATAAAACATATAAAAATTAACAATAACAAATTTCATAATTGGCAACAATAATTCATAACAATTACAGTTAATTTTAATGTTAATGCTTTCCATGATGGAATCCCCAGTGCTTGTGGTCTTCATGGCCTCCCTTCTTGCCATGATCATGATGATGGTGGTGGTGTTCATCGTGCCCGTGATGACCCTTATGGCCGTGATGGTCTTCGTCATAATGATGCTTGTCATGGTGTCCATGTTTACCATGGTGACCTTCATGATGTCCGGAATGATGGTGACCACCCTTCTTGTGGTGTCCTCCGTGCTTTTCATGGTGTCCATGGTGATGTCCGTGCTTATGGTGTTTACCTTCATGATGATGGCCGTCGTGGAAGTGATGATCCTTGTGGAAGTGGTCCTTGTGGTGTTTCTTGTGGTACCCGTCGACATGTTCACCTTTATCATGATGCTCATGATGGCCATGTTTTTCTCCTTTATGGTGGTGACCATGTTCGTGATGTTCGCCATGGTGGTCATGTTCATCCCAGTGTTTCTTGTGACCACCGCCATGCTCATGGTGGTGACCTTCATGGTGGTGTTTGCCATGATGTCCCTCATCACCTTTGTGGTGGTGGTGATGTCCTTTATGGCCCTTGTGTCCCTTACCACCGTGTTCGTGATGATGATGTTCGTGGTGGTGATGGCCACCCCCATGTTCGTGTTTATGGCCCTTGCTGGCGGCCACGGCCTGGTCCTCCGCTTCATGAGCGGTGCATGCCACGGCTACACATAGCACTCCTAACAGTATTAACACTCTCATGATAGGGAGTTATTGTTACTCTCTATCGGAAGTCCGGTTGTAACTAACGTCAGAAACGTAGATTGGCTATTTTATATTAGCGAGTGATAAACTGCGGTGGAGAAACACAAATATTCCGCAACAGTTTAGCGGTACTGCTGGTTCAGGGACGATTTTTTAGTGACAGCTGTAATTTTATTTAATTATAAATCAACAATTGAAAAAATAAATCCCTTGACGTGCGATTTTGTAACACGTTGACCTGTTGAATTAGATGCAATATAATTTGTCATATATCATACATTCATTTTTTTAGGATATCCAAAGGTATGCTCAATTAAAGGACAGGAGAACACGACATGCCATAATAAAAAAATAATAATGTGGTAACGATCGCTATATGTTAACTATACAAACCTTTAACTGTAAACATAGAATAATTTATGGAAAATAAACAATTACAGTATATTGCAACAACAAATGCGTAATTATAAAACAATAAATGGTAAGGAAACACCGAAAAATATAATTTAATAAAAAATAATTAAAAAAAGAAATATTATCTGTTTAAAAAAAAAACAACTTCAAATAAAATTCAAGCCAATAAAAATGTAATACCCTATTTTGCACCCTTTATGGGTGGCACTTTTTCTTCAAATTTGATCAAACGGGGTCAAAAGGGAAGTATACACTACCAAAAAATACAATACAACCGAATTGAGAACCTTCTAAAAAAATCTAAATTAAACTGAACATTGTAAAATTTTTTTGTTATATTTTTAACATATATTAAAATATTTCAACGCTGAATAATTACTTTATCACAAACAAAAAATATATATATTTATATAACCTTAAGTAAGGATGAATTTAAAAAAAACCGTGCAAGGGGCGAACTCAAGTAGTGAGCTTGCAGGACACATGGTATACATATATATTGTTCAAGAGTAAATCTAATTAAATCTAATTAAATTTTTATACTGAAAGGAATGATAAGTTAATGCTGTCCACAGATTATTATTAAGTTTATTTAAAATTTATGTCTATTATTATGAACAGAAAGTAGGATATAAATCCTAAATGTTTTCTATAAAGTCAATCATATTCGTAGATTTCATTCATGGTAGTTGATTGAATGCGCATAATCCCGAACCAATAGTAAATTATCTGCTTAGTGGATTCTTTGAAAGGCCGCTATTTGGTTAGCGTTAAACAATTCTTCCGAGCGACTAAACTTGTTTAATGTACTTCCCTTCCTGCATACGTCCTCTACATTATCTCTCTGTTTGTACATTCACTTCGATTATACACGCCTTTGAGTCTATCAGAACGTTTTTTTTTAAATAGGTAAAAGATTATGACAGGATACATATCGAAAAGAAAGAATATCATGAGCATGAAATAATTTTTATATTTCGTTTTTTTTTTTCTTATGATACTTTTTTAAATTGTGATGCTAAGAATGAACACCGCTTTTTATTTTTATTTTACATAGTATATGAAAAAGAAATAGTTACAAGCAAAACTGACATCAGGAAAAATGTAAGAGCTCGCTGAATCACTGAGAATTCATTGGTTCTTGCCTGGGTTTGAACCCGTATTCTTCGGTTAAGATTCGCGGGTTCTAGCCATTGCGCCAACTTGGCTTTGAGATTAGGTAATAATGTCTATTTTGTTAATAATATATGAACGATGGTCGACAAAAAAGGTATTCGATTATAATAAAAACTATTTAATCTAGGTCAATTTTGTAACTTTCAGTATAATATAATTGTTTAGATACTTCAATATATTTCATCACAACCAATTCAACATTAACAACATTGTTCATTCTTTTGTAGTTTTATGCAAGGCAAGTTGAACAGTATAAATACACCGATACATCTATTAATAAAATATGTTTAATATTGCTAATCTTAATGTTACATTCTACTTATTTAACGTGTTTGTTAGTTGAATACTGTACATGAGACAGTTCGCTAATGCAGTTACACAACTAGGAGGCAATTCTACTAATTTATATCGATGAAGATACGTTCTCGATTCTATTCCTTTTAGAAATAAACCTCAGTTGAATCTTAACTGGAAGTAAATTCTGCTAAAACGTTATCAAGATTACGATACGTTCCCGATTCTTTTCCGAAACAACTTCGACCGAACCGCGGCTGGATCGTTGTTTTAGTGGTATAGGTAAACGGCTAAAGGGTAACGATTATGTTACGATTCTATTGCGATAAAGTGACAATTTGTTAGTAGAATTCGTTCTGTAAATAAGTTCATGATCGACACGCTTCACTGAGTCATTTTCTAAAGGCTCGCTTTCATTAGACGCACTGTTATCAAGGTTATTGTAAGTTTTTTTTTTACATTTTTACGTGTTCATGGACTGTATTGGAATTTTGGTGTCAGAAGAATCTATATGAAAGTTATCCGAAACGGCAAATGATATATTTTTAAGGCTGCTGTTATGCTTTAACGGTGATTCAAACAAGACCTAGTTTTAACAAAGACCTGAACTAATACTCTTAAAGGTACCTAGTATCGAGGGCGTCATGCTTATGCGTAATACCAAGTAGATAGTTAAGAAGCCTAGCCTACTATATCACTAAATCCTGTTAGACTAACCACGATAATAGTATTACGTTTGTAATATTGGATAATATATTTTCTTTATTTTGCAACTAGTTTGAATAACTTATTTAATGTTCAATTTAGAAAACGATGCGCAAAAAAATAGGTTCGGAATGAAATTAAGTGCATATCAATTTAAATCATTAACATTACTCTAATGGCATAAATAATAAATAATCAATGTCTATTATTTTATTTTTTTAATATTGCTAAGATGTACCATAGGCAATATCTTTAAAATAACCACAATTTGGCGTTATTGTTACCTAATAATAAACGTTTCATCTCACTTTGCAACAATAATTACAATAATACAAACTTGTGTAATGCCGTTACGAACTTCAACATATCGGTAAACATTCTAACGAGAGGTCTTTATTATAAGATAAAAACTTATACGTGCTATCAATTTTATTTTTGGTTTTTATTATTTAGTTATGATATGTACTTACGTTTATTCGATATTATTTAAGTCATATTCAAATCATAAAATAAGTCAGATAGCTGCACGTTTGTATAAATTAGTCATATTTAATTATCAATAGGTTATGAGCCGTCTTATGTCTTAATAATTAATACATGTAGAAATGCAGAAGAGTAAATGGGGCAAAAGACATTAAGCCATTAACTGCCCAAAGACACTGATACTTAAATTACTATTAACCACTCGTTAATTCCTTCTATATGCCTATATACCTACATACATTGTCCACCCTTCGAACCGGAACACAGCAATATATATATATTGCTCTTGATGTTCAGTAGGTAATTAATAGGTATGTCAGTGTACAGAGCCAATTTATTGCAAATTGGCTTGTCTAATTAATCTTATTCTCAAAAATCTTATGCAGTAGGTATTTTAATTAATAGGGACTGTGACTCAACATCAACCATATCAAAGCTTTTAACAACTAAAACAATCGTTCGTTGATCAGAATACCACAATTAAGTGTGAAAATATTTGCTTTGATTAACAAGATGAAAAAATAAATAGTATTATTAGTTGTATTGTTTTCAAAAGCACTACTTTTACCTATATGCAATTTGTATAAAAGTAAATATTGGATTTAACTTGAAGATAGGTTTAAATATAGAATATGCATATATGTGTTATTATTGATAAAATTATTTATATAATCCAAAATTTTATATCCAGCTGTTTATATATATACAGAATTATACTATACTATATAATAATGACTTTGGAAAAAAAATAAGTATTCACCTACTTATTTTTTTTATTTAGCTTATAATTAAACATTAACGGTTATTCGTACAGAGAGCGAGTTATCGGTTTTAAATGTTTCATCTGAAATTGCATCACTGATGCGTCCACGATAAATACCTACAGTTCGATGATATGTTTTTATAATTACTTTGTAAGTGGATAGTACACGCGAGCGGATAATTTGATTGAAACATTCATAATTATGTAGGTACAATATATTTAATAAGCAAGAATATATAGAAGATTTCTAACTTATTTTGTAGCTGTCGAAGTAGTGCCACCATTATTGACACGCACATTTTTTTATTTATACATTACGACAGCAGTTACAAGTACAATTACAGTTTGACAATTACAAACACAAACTTGCAATGAATTTAAAGACAAACTTGTATTATTCAAGTATCTTCTAAAATAAAATTTAGTATATTCAGTATTGGTGAACTGTAGACGAACGAAGGTAATCGGCATAACTCATGGATTTGCAAAATAAATTGCCATGACTTGGACAGGCCATAAGCCATGTCGCGGTAGCAAGCGCAAGCAAGTTAAGACGGAACGGGTACCGCTGGTTTTTTAGTGGGTATTTCGATGTTTGGGGTGCACTCGGCGCCTTGGACTCCAGCGAGCTCATCATACCCACCACTGTTCCCTTTAAAAAAAGACCATAAGCCATGTTATTCGAAAGAATGTTAAATGATAGATCAAAAAATACTTCGAATGAAGTAGTCATTTAATCACCAGCACTTTTGTGCTTGCTTAATTTTGCGAAATTTCAGCTCAATCGATAAGTTGGAATTTATAAAAATTCAGTTACATATTTTTACAGACACCCATTATAAAGATGAACTTAAGTTAAAACTTGCAAAATAGTTTTAATTTAGGTCGTTTCTTAAATGTATAAACTGCATAAATCCACCATTCACATCAATAAAAGTGGTGAGGGTATATGTACATTGTGGCGCTGGGAGGTTAGCCGGGATAATCCCGTCCATTGTTCGATATTTTAATACTTATGCTCTTTATGTGAACGGCCGTATTAAGTTATACATGGATAATCGCCGCATTATACGCAGTTAATTTTGCATTGCTGGTATCAACGGGATTGGCAGCTGCCTGCTTAGCGACACAAATCGTTGACATCTCTTCATATTATATTAGTTATTTACTAATAATACATTTACTCAACAACATCGATGTCAATTTTATTTGTAGGTCTGTGAGTGAAAATAATTTTTTCAATAATTATTCATATCATATACCTACAATATATATTCAAACGTCCGAGATATTGGCTTATAATTTGGAAATCGTAAAAATTCACCATTGAAAATATTTTCAATCGTACTTAGGGGAAAAATCTTAATTTGAATAGAACTCACAACGTTGCATTTAATATTAGAAAGAAGTAGCTTCACAAGTTGCGTGTAAAACTATTTATTTGTAATATTAATTTTTTTCTTCATACACCTGTAGAACGACTAAGCTATGCCCAATGGTCGTCACGCATCAACGAGTGTGACCAATATTTGCTAGAACAGGACACCGTAAAGATGTTTCCGGTTCGTGAAAGTATCGTATTAACTATTTAAACATCGAATGTGAGGTTTTATCGTCAGCAGCTGGTCGACACGACTAATTACATCAATTATAGGCAAACAGAAGCGCGCTCGGGTTTCCAGCTCCCACCTTTGTCAATATTTGCGAAGAGTTGCGCCGCCCGTCGCCGCCTCTGCGCCACTCTACTCTGCGGACGCGAGATTTTTATAATAACAACTTTTGTTCACTCAATTAATGTTTGTTTCTTTCTAAAACGCACATCTGAGAAACTTGATAATCTTTGTTGATTTTCGTGCAGAATATATAAAATTAATGGTGTTTCATTAACATATCTATGTACATAGTTTAAGTTTTGGAAAAGAGTAACTGCTGAGTTTCTTACCGGTTCTTCTGAATATACATACCGAAGCTAGAGTGATTTGATTTGACTTTGCGTCTCTTATACTAGTTTCACTTATTAACAATCGCTTGGGTATGTACACTAAATCATATGTACATTTATAAAAAAAATAGCTTAGAATATAAAAATTTACTCAACGATCCCAAAATATCAGGTTTAATGTTAAAAAATCAGCTAAATCTGAACTGAAGATTGAACCCTGTATGCTTTTACACGCCTCATGAAATCGGTTTCAAGTTAATATTATATTTTGTCCTCTAAATTGTGAGGTTTACACAGATACACACACATACATTATTTTACAAAACAGATAATCCATGGACACCTATTCAATTTATCACACTAAAAGCCGGGACAAAATGTTTGAGTTATTTATATAAAATTGTACAAGTACCTATAAGAAACGCGTGAATCTTAATCGATGATCGTGAGTTCAAACCTGGGCAAGCACCACTGAATTTCATGTGCTTAATTTGTGATTATAATTCATCTCGTGCTTTACGGTGAAGGAAAACATCGTGAGGAAACCTGCATGTGTCTAATTTCATTGAAATTCTGCCACCAACCCGCATTGGAGCAGCGTGGTGGAATAAGCTCCAAATCTTCACCTCAAAAAGGGAGAGGAGGCCTTTAGCCCAGCTGTGGGACATTCATAGGCTGTTACGGTACGGTACCTATAACACATACCTGGAAAAGATGTTTTCATAAAACATTATTGTTTGACGACTCCAGAAATTCGTAAGTATATCGTACCTATATATTTTTTGTCATTTCGAATACTTGAGACATGCTTTATTTATGAAAATTAACTAAAAAAACAAAGTTATCTTAACTATTCACAAATTAATAATAATTCAATTATTGTACTCATTAGTAAGTAAGTATGTTATTAATTTCCAAATGATTTATGAGCAAATCTAGACAGAACCGTTACGAGGTTTTTTATACAAATAAATGATAATCATAATAAATGTATTTCCAATATGTAAAAGGTTTTCACTCTAAATGCAATGCTTAGGTAGAACATGTGAATGATAGATCTAATATAAAATAATGACGATCCATCCAATTTCCCGTAATACTTACTATGTAGAAGATTAATATAATCACATTAATACATTTTTATTTTGTAATAATGTCCAACAAACATAAATTATACTTAGGAGTACCTAACTTAAAGGCTGAAAATGGTCGTTACTTACTTTACTTCAACACGATTTTATAAAACCATTCGAAGTGTTGTCAGTTTATTTTTCTATAAGCTTTATTACATTAATCCGCGAGGCATGTTTCTACCATTTTTTATTTGTTAAAAAGGACATGTGTCGTTTATTGACATGTAGGTATGTCTGTATTAGATATTGTTGTTTTGTAAGCTGCAAAAAGGCGAACACGTAGTAAAGGCCGGGGGCGCAACATTCAGCAACTAAGCCTTCGCTCAATTTGTCCGTTGTTAGATGATGTTAATCCTTACATCTTACAATGATCTCAGTGTGTGGCGAAGTCTGATTCAGATAATGTAATGTGATTGGTAGCTAATTGAATAGGTATTTTACGACTTTATAAGCAGTATTTAATAAGGAATTTCTAATAATGAGGTATATCATTATAATCAATTGTTTAAATAACAAAAAAAAAATAATAATATTCCACAACCAAAGACTTACTGGTTAAAAGTTGTATATTTTGATTTATACCCACAATTTCAACTCTAAACATCCTATTATTTAATAACATTACGTGCTGGTATTTCGAAAGAAAATTAAACTTGAAAACAGTATTTACTTTGTTTCTTAAATGTCAAGGTATAAAGCCCAATAGACGATAATACAGCACGAAACTTTATACAAAAAAAAACAACAAGAGCATACTTCTAATGTGTACATATTGCTTATTATTAAAAAAGCAATTTACATACAAATGTTTGTGAAATCTAACAATATAATATACATTGACTTCATTGCTAACAAACTCCGGGCATGTCTAAAGCGCACAACAGATATAAGCATTATAAAAGGGGGGATACAGATTACTATTATTAGTATTTGGGAGCGTCGTATTGTCACATCCATTAAGTTGCACGGAGGGCGGGGCCGCGGCACGCCCCGGCGCACGCCCCCGGGCGGCTGCCACCCCACGCCGCGCCGCGCACCGCTCCGGGCCACCACTCGAATCTCAACGCGACATCTCACTAAAACGATTTGCTCGCAATCGCATCACGCGTTCACCCTATTATCCTATCATTTTAGAGTAATCAGTGAGTTTCCGGTTTCGCGTACATATCATGAAAATCTTTATTTGTAGCTAAAGTTTCTCTATAACGAATAACATATTTAGCCATTAAACGTAATTATATCGTTATAGAAGTAGTCTGTGTTATCGTGATCGAATATCGAAGAATGGTCGTAAGTAGCGCGAAAGGATGATGAGGTGTGGTGTATATGAGAGGATATCCTGTGCAGAGTGGTGCGCACCACGGCTAGGACGGTGAGGCAGCGTGGCGGAAGGTGCGAGCAGCCAGCGAGAGTGCGAGAGCATGGGCGGGCCGGGTGGCTGGCCGCGCGACGCGCCCGCGCTGCTCAGCACGGCGCTGCTGCTAGGCGGTGCGGGCGGTGGGTCCTCGTTGGTCGACCGCCCGCCGCCGCCGCTATTTACCATCGACAGTATCCTGGCACCGAGGCCGCAGCCACCGATGCCACCACTGCAGCTGCATCATTTAGCCCATTCACCTTTCCACAGAGCTCACGATATTTTTGGTAAGTACTGATATTTACATATACCTACATAAACTATAATTTATAGATTTTCTATGATGAAATGAGGATATTTATTTATAAAATAAAAAAGTATTTTGAATTTTGCATAAAATACGTTTTTGGTTACAAGTGATATTGTCATCATATAGACGTGCCCTTCTCACTTCTATCCCCCCTAATTTAAAAGTGGCGTTTAAGTTTACTGATTCGTTATTAATATGATATAAATTGATAATATCTTACTTTCTTAAAATTGAACCCTTTATATCAATAATTAGGAATAATCCACATAATATGTACATTATTCATTATTATTGACCGTTTGGTTTTAGTAATTAATGCAAGTTTTACAAATGTCGAGGCTGCTTAGATTTCCTAATGGTATTTTTATAAGAACATTAGGTAATACAACATTCACTAAAAAAATATAAAGGAATTTATTGAGAGAGAGTTTCCTTAGTACTCGTATAATACATAGGTACCTATATACAGCTATATTTTTCTATTTAATATGGTTACTTACACTTGCAAAAGTATGCAAGTTAAATTATAACTAGGCACATCATATAAGAGTTATATAATTAAATGTTACGTTAATAAACCAATCATTTATGTATTTTTTAATCTATTTATAAACTTTTAAATTAAAATTTATCTTAAATAATAGAATATTAAGTATATTCACATTTAAGCTAAGTAGCGCGCATAAGATGCCCCGGGCTATCCGTGGCGAGAGGGATCGTAGGGTGAAGACAGGATTTATCCCAATTAAAGTCTTTCTTTCTCTTCAAAAGTATTTAAAAATGAAAAAAACAACATCTTCGGGCGTTTATATATCCAAACCACAAAAAAAAATTATGGTTCAAATTTTTATGCCCCTTACAAAAAAAAAACATGGCAATCAATACAACAACAATTATATATAGTTTTATTTTTTGTCGTGAGAAAATCTTGTAATTATATAATAAAAGACTAGCTTATAATAAATATGGCCAAAGTTACGGCTACACACAATTAGTATATTTCGGCCACTCGTGATAGTTATTCATACTATACTTAGTTTTATTTACAAAGTAAGGGAGTAGACTTACTGTCGGATGACATAATTATTATTAACGCAATAAAAATCCGAGCTGCACCGCTATTCTGTAAGAAATCACGTCATTACTCACCCGTGAACTGTTGACAATCGACTTACGGTGATATACTAGTTTGATGCGTGTATTCTTGAAATCCTAACTAATAAAATGCGAATGTGAGACTATTTGTTTGTTTGTTACGCTTTCACGCCTAAACCAATAAGCCGTTTTAAAAAATTATTCATCAATGGAAAGCTACATTACCAGCGAGTAACATTTTGTCTTCGTATTCCCACGGGAACGGGAACTACGCGGGTAAAACCGCGGGCAAAAAGTGAAAACGCTAGTGTTAATTATAATTTTAATATCGTCAATGTGGCATTCTTCTGACTTTACATGACCGTTTTCTTAAGTGACTTTCGAGTTTGCTTTTAAAGAATAGCCCTACTGAAATGCAATTGGCGTTTTTATAAATATACGGCTTTTCTTGACGTTTTGTAATTAAAAATAAATGATGTTTTAGTTAATAACATATAACCTACTACTATTTCATTTTATGCATTTCTAAAGAAGTTATAGAAAAGGACATAGAGCCTATCACCTGACCCAACCCCCTTCCCCTAACACGCGCGCGAAACTAAGGGCGGAAATTTGCTTGATTATATTTTACATTGGCATAAATATGATATTGTATCTACGCTTTTATTTATGCTATGCTTACGATTTTTGAAAAATTTCTAGGTTTTTTTCATCGTCCATAATTTAACATCTGTCACTGTATTTTCTTGTTCGGGAGCAGGTCGCTCCGGCAAGTGTGAACGTCGCAATACAAAGTACTATTCTAATAACTGAGATTCACCTTATTTATAGTTAAATCATAACAAAACTTTCGTTAAATTTGTCGTTGATACGTAGCTAATGGTAATGGTTACATCGGATCTCACACTAGTGATTTTTTAAATAACTAGTTGTCGCCCGCGGCTTTGCCCACGTGTTAGGGGGGGGGGGGGAGGTCAGATGTTAGGTATAAAAAAGTAGCTTATTTCATTCCTTAAGATTCGAGCTTGCTATATACCTAATTTTATCGAATCGATATCAAATTTTATAACACCGTAATTCTTGATCTTGTGGGATAAACTATAAACAATATAATATAGTTGTTAACTATTGCTGACATCGCCAATGCGCTACCAAGAATGTTCCCAAGAACTAAGAAGTTATGTCCCTTGTGCCTGTAATTAAACTGGCTCACTTACCCTAAGCCGGAACACAACAATACCAAGTACTGCTGTTTTGCGGTAGAATATGGTATATGTGGTACCTACCCAGACGAGCTTGCATAAAGCCCTACGATCAGTAAGTACATATATGTTAAGAAATTATAAACATAATATAAAGAAGTTACGTAATAAATTAAGTTCTTAAAGCTCTAATAATAAAAACTTTCCAGGCAATAATTAATTACCGTATCGTAATTTTCCATAAATGTTTAAATATGTATATATATATATAATATCACTCTTTATAACATGGCTGCAAAACAAAGTACAGAAAAAACCCTAATACGTCGACTCGCATCATGTTACAAGTAGCCTAGTATTTTTTAAATCAATACTGCTTAGACGGGCGCGCTCTCGCATAAATTTGAAGACGGCGAGCCGAAAACCATCGATAGTACCTTAGAAATACGCTAGCGGCCTTAAAAGCTTTTACATTTTATCAAAAATAATACAATGTAATACCCCAGCGACGCCGGAAGCATGCAAAAATATTGAATTTTTCTTTATAGCGTTGTATTTGGAATCAGTCAGGCAGTTTCAACCGCGTCTAGGGAGCGCTTATATGTCCTTAAGCTCAGATATTCACGGGTCGGCTGCTTTGCTGTTCGGTTCATTCTAATCGCCTACGACGTCTTCAACCTAATATTTTTATTTTGTATTTAAATTTCGATCTTCATTTTGAAGTTGTTATTTTAAAAAAAAATTATAGACTTTTAAATAATGTGGATACGTTTTGGAGAACTAGTGGTTTATCTTAATCTTTTATCATCGACTTGTGATTATTTATTCATTCCGGGAATGTTTTTAGGTCTTTATAGTTTTATCACATGTAAATAAATGAATCAAAAGTGTTCGTTTCAGCCTATATAAATAGAACTTTCTACCACACTATATTTTTAACTACCTAGTTAACGGAATATATATCCATAGTTTACGAGCATATCCGTATAGTTGTTTGTAATTAAAAAAAAACAGTGTAGGTAATTAAATAATTAGCAACGCGATGATACTGACAAGACGCTCTCACCATCATCATCGTGTCTAAATCGCGCGATAAAAACGCCTTCACGAGTACGTATGTTTACTTTTGTTATTTTATTCATATTTTAAGCTGTAGAGTTTTTTGAACGGGATTTAGGAACTAGTGTGTAGTGAGGAAGGATTTAGGAATATCTGTATAAGGCTAGCTTCTTTACGAGATTTAAGTTTGTCACAATATGTGTCTCGGTAAAACAATATCACAAATGTTTTATTATGACTAAAAATACATAAAATATGGTTATTATAAAACGTGTATTTTGTGATAATAGTGTATTTTGGGCCGTGAATAATCATATTAGACTAGAGATAGTTACGTAAAAATTTAAAGCATAAACAAATCGTTTAAAATAAAAATTACTGGTTTGGTGTTAACCATTTACTTAGATTTATTAATCATATTAATCTAGATCTAACTTCACACGACTTCAATTAAATGAGTGATTTTCTTTTAAATTATAACACACCACACATATCTTATATCATGTATATTTTATTATTTATACATATGTGTAAACAAGTGCATTTCATTAATTAAAGTAACCAATAAAATTAGCCCATTAGTTGTGGTTATTTCGTATTGAGTATTGACATTTCTACTCATACATATATAATTTTACACTTATCATAATCCTCGCTAATGTTATAAACGCGAAACTGAATTTGTTTATTTGCTTTGTTATTAGCTTACACGTCTTAACTATTCAACTGATCACGATGAAATTTTGCATACACGTTGTCAGGGTTATAGAAAAGGACATGGGGCGTCCACTCGCCTCACACGTGATTGAAGCCGCGGGCGGAAACTAGTAGTTTTAAAATTGAAACGTTACATTTATGTAACATTTTATTAAAACTTATAATACGATATAATAAACAAATATGTGTAAGTAAAACGATTGAAACTAAAACACAATGTTTTTAATAACCCGGGAATACGTTGGAGTTAAGCGTACTACTTTAACATAGTACGAATTGATTGCCGCGGCTTTAGTTTATTTTTATTTAATCGTTATTTTTTATACAAGCCTATTTAATGCCTATGATATAAAAATTAATACCACGTGTAATCTAGTTAGTAGTTCGTCGCAATTTTACTTTTATTTTCATTATTACTATTGCATGAAAAAGAGAAATATTTAAACATAACATTACATAAAAAATATGATGTATATTAAACTATTTAACACATTCAAATTTGATAGGAAAATAATAATTGGTTAGAGATATAATTATCTAACAGTGATCAATTGTTGACGGTGATAGTGAACCTGCCTTCAACGTCACTTATAGGGTTTCGTATCACAGTTGAGTCAGATATATTTACACGGGTAAATTTTGTTACTTTTCACAGGTAAATTTTGTTCATGCCAATATTAGTTTGCGTTTACTGAATCACTTGTGAATCGCAACACGTAGTTGGTTCCACATTCTGTATCTGTTGTTGTAGCAATTGTTATTGTTTTTAGTAGGAAAAGTATACCTGTTAAGGTTTGAGGTGCACCGTGCAACGGATATAGCGATACTACAACTTATTTTATTTATGTTATCCTACTATTATGTACGGACGAAGTCAAAAGTTACAAATGAAATATTGATGTGAATATTAATTTGTCTTAGTGTGTTAAGCATCAGGACATTGTTGTGAAGTCGATCGAATAATTGTGAAATTTAA
This sequence comes from Nymphalis urticae, assembly GCA_905147175.2. Lineage (NCBI taxonomy): Eukaryota > Metazoa > Arthropoda > Insecta > Lepidoptera > Nymphalidae > Nymphalis > Nymphalis urticae. Next base: position 5,659,161 of record LR989991.1, read on the forward strand.
AATTCAGTAAAATCCTATTTTGGTGCGACACCACATTACAAATCAAAAGGCACTGGTATAACCAAATTTGAAATAGTATCTACGTCTTATAAATTAAGCCGTGTGTTCACAGTAGATAAATCGAATTTAATTCGAATTTAATCTTTTTAATGAATTTAGATTTAGATTAGTCATTCAGATTTATAAATGGTCCAATATAGAAAACAAAACTTTTACTATAATTAATCATTATTAAAAAATTGGAGGAAAGCCTAAACGAATTTGCATGTTTTAACTTTGTTTTTCTCTCCTCTTTCTCTTTATTTTGTTATTGATAACGCTAACGATCAAAAGCTACCAAACAAAAGAAACAAAATCGGTTGACAAGCAGTGGAGAAAATGTGCTAAAATGAACTATTTATATACAGTGATTATTTAAAAAAAATTAAGACCTAAGTTTGAGCTTAGTGACAAAGGACAAGGGGGGGGCGTGTCTGTCTAAAGCAATGAGATGGGGTGTTGTATTTGTTTTATGTTGCAACTAGATTTTAATTTTATTTATTTTAGGAAGTTACAAAAAAAATGTGGGCCACCTGATTGTTTGTTAGAGGTCACCTTCTCCCGAAACTGGCACTGTAAGTTCATTTATTGCACTGGCGAAGCGCCGCCAACCTCGGGATCAATTTGGACTCAACGATGTATAGAAACTCACGGTATTTTTAGTAGCCGTAGATTTAAGTATTGAGTAATATTTCTGATTTGATTTTATAGTTGATACTTATAAAAAAAAAGATCCGTGGAGTCAGAAGGTCTAAAATCAAGATCACTAAATATTTTTATTGAGTTAATCTAATACTTTATTATATTTTTACTAAAATATGTTTATATTTGACAGGTGTAGGGAACGTGGTGACGTCAGCTGGCGGCTATGCCGGTTTGTATGGAGGTTATGCGGCAGCTGCTTTAGCTGGGCTTTCGGGCCCTCCGCCTAAACGTAAGCGCCGACATCGTACCATCTTCACAGAGGAACAACTGGAACAGCTGGAGAGCACCTTCGACAAGACACATTATCCTGATGTTGTTCTAAGAGAGCAACTGGCGTTACGAGTCGACTTAAAAGAGGAACGGGTTGAGGTATGTAATTATTGTTTTAAAAATAATACAAATACATTAACATACTTTAATTAGATTTGAAATAACCGTACAAATTTCGTCGATTAGCATACGATCGATGCTTAAGACTTTTTTATTTGCTTACATAAAATGAGCAAATTCCGAGACGTTGACCGGAACACGAAAGGCAACGAATTGTAGACGAAAAAAATATAGATCATTATTCTGGAAGTAGTAGTTAGTATAGGATAAAAATAAGTACTTTAGACATCATGAACGCGTATAATGGTGGTAAAATACTAGCAGCACTTACAGTATCAATTTAAATATTAGTACAGGTATCCGTTTTGATTTCGCGTGACTTTCACAATTTCACCATTCAGGCTTTGCTAATATGTAATGTTTAAGTTTATTATTTAAATTATATGTTTCTCCCGTGTAAATGATTGCTGATGCGATCCCGTGGGTCGTAGTGAGATGTTATATAATCCATATATGGAAAAAGGGCCGTTTTAAAGCTATTAATGTTCCTAATATAATTATATAATTTATATAAGTACTGCTGGGTTAACGGGACATAAATCCGGCGATATATTACTTTACGCAGATGACTATACTGAGGCTCAAAGGAACCTGAACTGTTTAAATAGGTGGCTTTATCAATATATTTAGTAACCCTTAATTATTTAAAAGTTCTATAACAAGTAAATAGTTCGTTGTAAGTAAATATTTAATTTAATTAGTAAAGTTTTTTTAAGCAAACTATGTAATGTTTTTTGAGAAATAAAGTACCTACTTATCTATGTTTAAACCGTATAAATGCGCCATCAATTTTTTTTTTGTTTTCAACGTTTTTAAACATTGAAATAAACACTTTATAATGTAATTGGTATGACTTGAAATTTTCAATTATCCTTTGATAACCTTATACTGATGATATAAATTTTAGATGTCCTACTTATCACCCCGTTTAACATTTCCCTTATGTTTTAATCTACATTAACTTTATTTGATATTTAATTTAAGCGTTTGTAATAAGTGTCAACATATTTTGTGAATTAGACTGAATTTGACTATTGGTTCATTAAACATAATGATCATGAGTCGTTTTTTTATCGGAAGGCAAAGCCAAAAGTTTGGAAGATGTGAAAGGCTCGCTCTTAAGTGTCAATAAAGCTGACGCGACATTTTGTGTGCCAACATTATGTGGGTGGGCCTGAACCAAAAAAATAAATCCCATTTAAGGCACCCCATTTAGTTGTAATCTCTAATTTGTGTTTAAAGTATAAAATATAAATTTGAAAGATACTTTAAAAAAAATTATACTAGTGGTTGAAATTCCATAGTCGTTATAGATATCATTTAAGAAGAACAAACATGAGTTTTTTTCGTAAAAGCGATGGAACGAAAAAAATCGGTTGTCAAGTATATGAGTAAAGTACTGATATTATTTACAAATATCATTTTACTTCAAAATTGATAGATAAACAGGTATTTATAGGAATATATAAAAATAATATTTATTACCTATTACAGTATTTTACTATTATTATATAAAGTCTTGGATGAAAAAACTGAATAAGGATAAAAACCTTTAAAAGTTTTAATTATAAGATAAAGTGAAATTTTAAAGTTACGAAATGTCTTTCAACTTTTTGTCGTTACCAATTGTTGGTTTTCAATGCCTTAAGTAAACTGTTACACAATGTGTTTATCTAGCTTAACTGTCCGGTCAGTATTTGGGCCATCGGTTGTAAGCGAGAGATGTTTGCAGGCTACCGGTGTTGCTGGAGTGTGTGCCGTCCACTCCACTTCTTCATCGCCACCCAGACAGCGGTTCGTCGGCTGTTTACATGCCCGCATTTTTACTACTTTTGCGCAAATTTAATTAATTTTTCACATGGTTTTTTATAATAAAAATAATAGTTTAATTAAAATATTTATAAATACCATGGACCACTAGCGTTCTCGTTGATAATGTGCGATTTCTATTCAGTGTTATTAATCGATGCAATTTAACCAGCTATAAACCTATCACGAATGGGAAACCGCCCACGTTTCGCTCGGCCGACGGCCGTTTATTTTTCTACTTTATACTTGTAGTACTAAAAACTTTATTATTTGTGGTAAAAAAGTGCGTAGTTACACCTTCGTGCCTACTTTATACCTACCAAATATTCAAAAAATGTTATTTCAACATTTTTTAAAGTAAGAAAAATAAAATGTAGGTAATACATTTTTTTTTTTTTAATTAAGGATAAAATGTATGAACTTTAAAACAAACATATTTTTATATTTAGTGCACGGCTTTGCACGGGTATGAAGTATATATACTACTTTTGTTATCCTATTAATATTATAAACGCGAAAGTTCGTGGAGATGAAAGGACGGATATTTTTTACTCTTTCACGCAAAAACTACTAAATGGTTTTGTATGTAATTTGAAATACAGATAGTTTATACCATGACTTAACTTATAGGTTATTTAACATCTGCCCCTGTCCTCACACGCGGGTGAAGCCGCGGGCGGAAGCTAATTTTTTACGCAATTAAGCTTTCTTGTTTACGTGATTAAGCTTTCTTTTTTACGTGATTAAGTTTCCAATCAAATGAAACTAGCTAAAAGTTTCCACAAGTTATATAGACAACTAACTATCCGCCCCGACTTCTTATGAATAAAAGGAAAGCTGTAGTTTTATCATAGTAATTTTTCAATAATGAGATTTATAACATTATTGTAATATAAGAAGCGATTTCTGCCCGTGCTAACATCTAACAACTCTAACTGATTTTTCTGTCGAAAATTCTCAATAGCAGCCCGGAGTCTATAAGTTGGAACACTCCCGTGGATCGGAAGCACGTAAAGCCGTTGGTCTTGCGCCTGAACTCTTTCCGGTCCTGTCGGATTGCTGTCCTATCGGATTATGAGAGTTAGAGAATAGAAAGTGCACCTGTGTTTGCGCACATACTAGTGCACTATAATATGTCCTGCAAAGTTGGCTAATATCTCTTGAGATTGGCGGCCGTGGCCGAAATCGGTTCTGACGACATTACTATAAGATATTAAAATAACGCATAATGGAAATAGATAGTAGAGTAGACTAGGTATTAACATTTATTACTGCGTCGGGGTAGAGTGATCGCTTATCACAAAGCTCTCTACAATAAATGTATGTAACTAGTAAACTATATTTTCTGGCACGTTTACACATTACATATCACATTAAATTATTATAATTTAGGTATTTTTTATACTTATTTAAAAACCATCTTGGTTAAAAAGATCAATGTGATAAATTTAATCTTATTTGTGCGGCTTCTCGGCTAAAAAGTATTGGGCGACAAGTATAATTTGTTAAATGTAAACTTTTTATTAAAGAATCCTTATAAAATCACAGCGAGTCGAGTCGAATATAGAGCTAAGAATTTTACCTCGGGGCAAATAAAAAGGGACGTTCGGCGGCGGGTGAAGCGGCGCCGCGCCGCGAAAATTAATCTGAGTTAATTAAATTTGATTTATTTATGTTAGCCTGAGCTGAGGGCGCCGGGAACGATAAAAGTACAACAATGAGGCTAATGAGGGTCACTTATAAGGCTTTTCAGAGGATAACTGTGTTTTTCCGATTTGCGTAACTCGTGACTCAATTTATCGATAGAACATAACCTTTGTGTGAAACCTTTTGCTTCGTATAAACCAACATAATTTCTGTTAATCCTTCAAATCTTTTTGGGTCTTAAATGTTATAACAACCTCAATTATATATTTTCATATTTTTTTACGCGGTACATATAACGCGGTTTTATTAAAAAAATAAATCTATGTATAGATATGTAGGCCTTTTATTGTACACTATATGGTTGACTGCCTCGTTGGTCTAGTGGCTAGATGTAAGGCAGACCCGGAAGTTTTGAATTCAAATCCCAGGTCGGGCCAATAAAAAGTTATTCGGTATTTCTGTCGAAAATTTTCATTAGCAGCCTGGAGTCTAGAAGTTGGTAGTGTGTACACTTCGGTGTTTCGGAAACAACGTAAAGCCGTTGGTCGGTCAAGAAGAAATCGATCTGGAGGACAATAGTTAGAGGATGCGAGGGGATGCTTATAAGCAGTTAAATACCCAGAAGCCCAGTAACAGCCTGTTAATGTCCCACTCCTGGGCTAAGGCCCCCTCTCCCTTTTGAGGAGAAGGTATGGAGTTATTCTACCACGCTGCTCCAGTGCGGGTAGAATAACCACTTCTTTAATTCTTCTTCAATTATATTAAAAAATATATATTGTTTTAAATTAAATAAGTCCAAGTTCTATGTATTAGGAATTTAAAAGAATACTATAAAAAATTAATATATAATTTTACCATAAATAAGTTTCGTTTCTGTATATTTGCACAATGTGAATTAGATATATTTGTAATTCGAATTCGAGGTACTTTTTATGTTAAAATAATGGTCACACAAATGACATTAAATATTGTGTTTTAATTCTGATTTAAGGGCTTTTGTTTTTAAATTAAACAATATCTAATAATTATCTATTTATGAAATGTAAGTTCTCATTACTTTTTTTAGTTCGTCATTTCTTTCTCATTACTTGTTTTAGTTCGATATTGTAAATTCTTTTTCTAGTATCGCACTAAAAATACTGTGGTAACGTTATCCAAAATACCGTGACTATACTACTACATACAGAGTCTACAGCTGTGTTTACGCACAAACTTATACAGTGAATATCCCTTACGAAAACGGCAGTCTCTATGACGGGCAGCCGTATTCGTTATTCGAACAGACAGGTACATATTATTTATATATTTTTACAATTAAATGTATATGTGACTTATTTCGCGTATAACTACTTTAAGCATACGTATAGTAAAGTCGTCAAAAATATTCTAGATCTAGAAAACTGTGTTATTACCCTACTTGACTTCTTGAAAGACATGGTATTTGTTTATTGTTATTGTTGTGTATGTATGTGTGTAGTAATTACTTGCGTACAAAAAAAAGTACAATTTTAGTTACGTTTACATTAATAATTTATTAATGTAAACCTTCGACACAATCCGATACAATAAAAAAAATAATCAGTCGCTCTGACCTGCTGTAGAGCTTAAAGTGTTAGCAGTAAGTCTATATTACATTACGTAAAAAAAACCATTCAAGCCACGTATTAAAAAACATTACATTTTTAGGATATTCGATATTTATACTGCGATGTATTTTAAAAATGCTTGTTTCCGCAGTTGTAGAGCGTTGTTTCCCCGTTATTTGCTCAGCGGCAATTGGAAACTGCATTATTAAAACGCTTTTGTTTAGGCATCACAACACTTACAGAAAATCGAGTTTACCCTCACATCCGAGTGCTTTGTTTCATTGTTTTGAATTATTTAAAACATATCTTAACTTTTTTAACGTGAGCGATTTTAACCGATGATCGTGGATTCAATTCCGGGAGAGCACCACTGAATTTTCATGTGCTTAATTTGTGTGTATAATTCATCTCGCGCTTGACGGTGAAGGAAAACATCGTCATGAAACTTTCATGTGTTAATTGTTCCTAATTTAACTGAAATTCTGCCACGTGTATATTTCACCATTCCGCATTGGCGCAGCGTGGTAGAATAAGCCTTCCAAACCTTTTCTTCAAGGCTAAGGCCTAGCTGTAGATCATTTACAGGCTGTAACTGTTTACTGAAATAAGTATAATTATTTTCGTATGTGCGTCGATAGTATTCTTTTAATTTGAAGGAATCTTCATAAAATTTCGGAGATAGTTATTGCTAAAGTTGTTAGTAAATGCGTTTCTACGTGTTGTCCATGTCGTTGAAAATGTAATTTCAAGTCTAATTAACGTTCTTTGATAAAGGTTTATACTTAAACAAAAGCTTGTAAAAAATAGAATAAAGGTCCATAAATATCCCACAGCTGGGTTAAGGTCTTCAGAAGAAGGTTTGATACTTATTCTATCACACTGCTCTACTGCGGACCGGACACATTAAAATTTCATTCAACACATGGAGGTTTCCATACGACGTTTTCCTTCACTGCACGAGCTAAATTATAAAAAAATATTATGTACGTAAAGACGCAGTGATACTTGCCTGTATTCGAATACGTGTTCTTTGGCTCTGACGATTGGCATGTAATTATGGGCCTGATTTTTTTATGAGAATAAAATACGTAATGCCATTATATAAAACGCTTTTATAACTTCTATTCATTAACTTAAGAATGAAGCTATGGAGGCCATGGGCTTACTTATAAGAACAAGAAGACATTAAATAACCAGCTAAGACAACTAAGTATTATATATTACCTAAAAACCTATAAACCTAAAAAAAGGAATATAAAATTAAATATTTTGTTGCGTCTGTAGAAATAGCATTCGATACTTTTTTCATTTGTACAAAACAAATACTGTTACTTGAAGTAGGTAAATACGTAGGTAGGTAGGAACGACGAAATTTTAAATTTTTAATTAAATAGGTTATGTCAGATGATGAACAACGTTGTGCAAACGAAAGACAATGAAGGGGTGGCATTGCCTTGTTTGAGTCTCAATCATTGCATTTCAACTCTTTACATAATTAATAATTAAAGAGACATATAATCTCGGCGGTCTCAGCCGCGGTCGCCCCAAGCATAAGTTACGACTACGTGGAGACATTGTTGATCTTTACTCTGAGAACTGTCTGATTAAATCGAAGCATATTATGCTTATATTATGACTCTCAATGTATATTATAAAGTTATTTTCTATTTTACAGCAATAACAAATTTATGATTTGTGTTTTGTTAATACAAAAAACTTTATTTTTCATACACAATTGTTATAATAGATATTAACAATAACATAAGCTGATTTACAATTTAAAATAATAATTAATTTACTTAATTTGTTTTCATAACTAATCCACATATTCATTCATATTTCAAATGAAATATGAATGAAAAAAAGTTGCTTAATGCAAAATGCACTTGAATAATGATTGATAAAATGTAGTTTTATGTGACCTAATAGAAATTGTGTCGTTTTATTGAATAAAAATGTATTTTTTTAAACCTTAAAATAAATATGGAAACAAGTACAACAGGATGACAAAGCCCCAGATAGCAATGAACAAGAAAAAGTGGGCGTGTCGCTCCGCCCAGTAGTAAGCGGCCCAACGTCGCTTCCTAGTCGTATGCAGCCTCCCTCCGGCAGGAATTATCTTCTAGCTATAAAAGAGATACGCTCGCAATGTGTTACTAAGTAATAAAGCGGCGCCATTTTGTCTTTTGCTTCCGCGTCGACTCAAAGCAATAACGCTTTTATGAGCTGAGCAGTGATCCGACGTCGCTGATCAAAGAGTTTGTTTCAGTTCATTTTACGCCTGTTGGCCATACTTGGATGTCAAACGATACTAAAGGGTAATGGGTATTAAGTAAAGAAACTTAACTGCAAAGCCATTGAACATACATAGATACATACATAATTATGATGATTGCTAATTGTTTTATTCCATTTATAGTATTTGCGATTTATTTATATGGATTGCTGATTGGAATAATAATTTTATTCATTTATTTCTGACATTTTACCTGTATTGATACTTGCTCGTATAGGATGCATAGTTAATAAAGTAGGCATTTGAAAAAACAATGGCTTTAAAGAGAAGATTAATTTCTTGATAAGACAAAAATCACTAAAAGCTTGTTTGGTCAAAATATACATTGGCTTAAAATGCTAAATATTTATGTAACAAATGAAAGTATATGAATTATGACAATCGTTGATGATATTATGAATTATAAATGGAATTTAAAATTAATTATATCCAATGATAAGTCAGGATATATATTATGAAATATTTTTGTAGAAAAATGTGTTTATTTGTCTATTTATATTTATTTTTATTTGTCTATTTATTATATAGGTACTTTAAGTACTTTTTTATACCTAACACCCTCAAAACACTATTATAAAACAAACAACTTTATAAAAATTTTAGAAGTTGAGGAGTCTGTGTGATGCGAAAAGTACCTTGTTTAAAAAAAAAATGAAGCATTTAAGTATACCGTATAACATAATTATTTTAAAGCTGCGATAATAACTATGAGGGTTGTAAAATACTGAGAAGCTAACTCGCGTAAATTTTTTTTTGTGACAAAAGTAACAACGTCTTGTTGTTTTAAATTATTTAGATATAAACGATATAAATTATTAAGAAGTTTTTGGTGATGAAACCGTTGAAAAGGTGTGCAAAAGTTCATTCCCACGGCGAAGAAGACATAATAGCGACGAACCCTGTATTTCTGAGAGTTCTCAAAGATGTGATAAGTTAACTTCTAACGCCTTTGGTGCGGGTTGCACTGGACGTGATGTCTACCACTACTATACTCTTAGACTTCTCGTACTGAAGACTTACTGAGACAGCTCGAGATAATTAGTGGCATAGCTTATAAACATGGCTGATAATGTAGGTATAGATTCTACTCGCTACTTCGTCCGGGTAAACTTTATAATTGGGTCCAGAGAGAATAAACGCTCAAACGCGGGCAAAACTTTCACTTTTGTTATATTAGTTGGATTATATGACCGTACTATATGTCCGACTTGAAACGATTACTTATAATACTATAAAATATCTATATTGAATTAGTAGTGCCTACTTATTGCATGAATGCAGCAAGAAATGATAAAATTTTAGATAATAAATCCATACTAATATTAAGGATTTGTAAGGTTGTAGGGTAATCTCTGGATCTACCTAACAAAATAATTTAAATCGTTAGGTCATGTTTATTGGTCATATTATCATTAATTATGAATTCTTATCAAAATAAGTAAAATTATAGCCTCAAGTGTTTAAAACAAAATATATTTCCCTTTTACTGCATATAATTTGGACCAATGGTTAAAGAGATAATACGACATAGGTATGGAAAAGCCACCGTGTTGTAATCTATTGAGTGATATTTCTATTAGACGATGTTTTCCATACACAACACGTCAATTTATTTAGAAATACATCCTTTATTTCCAAGGTAATTTTATTTATATAAAATTAGTTTTTTACAGTTTATTTTTTGTTTGCATAGTTTAAGAGATAATTTAAAATATCAAATACGTAAAACAATTTAATTAATGTTCGGCGAATCGATCACAAGTAAAAATGTTTACCGCCCAACGGTTCAGCTAGTATTTCATAATTAGTCATGAAAATCTCTTAATTCTTAATTTTTAAAGATGTTTTCTATTTCTTCTATATTTGTACATATTCCACATTTTATCTGTAAATAATTTAAAACTAATAAGTAAATTCGCGCCCAATTCTCATAAACTAGATTAATGAGTTCTTACTTGATCTAAAAACTAGCCTATATGGCTGTAGATCCTATACAAAAATACAAAGCAAAGGTAATCTAAATACGGTCTATGCAAGCATAAATTTTCTTCCGGTCAGCCAGTCTGAACTGTGCCAATCTGATACTACTGTATTTTAATTTTAACTGAGATGATGAGAGATGAGAATTATTTGTGAACTTTAAATGCTAAAAACTCTGAAGTAAATACGATATTTTTATATCCTTCATATTTATTTCGGAGTTTAATTACGTTATCAAGGAAAGCTGATTTAGCGTAAATGATCGCAATCATAAAACGATAATTGGTCTTACCGAAACACCTCTTGAAATAATATTTGTATACTTTCACAATTTTCATAAAAAAATTAATTAAGATCCAAATAGAATTTAGATTTTAATAACATCACAAATAACTTTTATTTGCCATTACCATTGTCTCATAAAAAATATATTATTATACTTAGTTATTAGGTAGGTACTCACCCTAAAAAAACACCTGAGTTTTTTTTTACGATTGCTTCACATTAAAAGTGTGTTAGTAATACTATTATATTAGTAATATTATGCTAGTAAATTGTAATTGAGTTAGCGTTGTATTCAAATGGTGTATTAAATCAAACAAAAAATATATATTTAAATGTCAAATTTTTTTGGGCTACTTTTTTAAATTCTTTCTTTCAGTAACCCAAGGAACGGATAAACATATCTGTGCGTCCGTGCCTTGTATTACATTTTTTCCTTAGCTTTACACATTTGCAAATTGCGCCGTAAAATTTTACAAATTAATGAATTATAATGTATATAATTCTTATGACTGTCTCGTTGGTCTCGTGGCTACATGTAAGCCACAGACCCGGAGGTCCTGGGTTCAAATCCCAGGCCAGGTCAATAAAAAGTTATTAAGTTTTTTTGTCGAAAATTCTCAGTAGCAGCCCGGAGTCTGGAAGTTTGTACACTCCCGTGCCTCGCAAAGCACGTAAATACCGTTGGTCCTGCGCAGTTGTCTAATCTCTCTTGATATTGGCCGCCGTGGCCGAAATGTCTGGAAGACATCATTATTATTTTTATAATTACCTATATTTCATATATTCAGTGGTTTAGTTCGGATTTTATTAAAGAGCGGTAAATATTCTTGTCGTAATTTCTTGTCATCTATATATACTGTATAAAAGAATAACTGACTGACTGACATCAACGAATAGCTCAAACTACTGGGGCTAGCACCATAAAAATTCGCATTCGGGTTCTTTTTTTTTTACAGAATAGGAAGGCGGACGAGGCATACGGGCCACCTGATGGTAAGTGGTCACCAAACGACCTTAGACATTGGCACTGTAAGAAATGTTTGCCATCGCTTACACCGCCAATGCGCCACCAACCTTGGGACCTAAGATTTTATGTTCCTTGTGCCTGTAATTACACTGGCTCACTCACCCTTCAAACCGAAACACAACAATACCAAGTACTGCTGTTTTGCGGTAGAATATCTGATGAGTGGGTGGTACCTACTCAGACGAGGTTGCACAAAGCCCTACCACCAGTAAGTACCTTTTATATAGTAGGTTAGCACTATCACTAATATCCCTAAAGTTAATGAAATTTGTATAAATATTCTTCATTTTAAAAGAAAGATCTATGGAAATTGTTATATAGTAATATGATGCGAACAAAGCCGCGTGTAAAACGCTAGTTTATTTATACACATAGTTGCTCATGTTTTGCTTAGTTTAATTAAAATCATCATCCATGCGGACGCGTAGTTACGCGTACGCTTTATATCCCTGCTTCATTTTTAGGGTTTCATACGTAAAAATAAGAATCCGTATCCGCATCCTCGGTGTCCGGCTGTCTGTACATTTGAAATAAACTATAAAATTAAGTACTGTATAAAAGTAACGCAATAGAAACAAAGTTGCCAAACTTACGATTTCGTCTTATCCGTTTCCTTGTCTTTGTCATTTGTCTATCATATCGTCTTTGATATTTTAATAAGCTTGTAACACCAACAAACCGAAAACTTAAATGAAAACAGACGAAAAACTTTACTGCATGGCGTTTTAAATTTTAATAGCTGAACCATACTATTTGCGTTGTCAAAACTGTTTAATATTTTATATTAGCAAACATTAAATCGTTTATTAATTTGAAACGGGCGATGGGTCTGCTCTCGATTCAAATTTTTGTTTGGAATCTGTTTTTAAAGCCCAAGGGGGTCAGGATCTCCGATTAAACTGGCGACTGTTACATTGTGATCAATCTTTCTTGCAAGAAAATAAAATAAAATAAATAAATATAGTTATTATAATAAAAAGTCCTATTTTGTAAGACAAATTCTCGTAAATATTAAGAAGTGTTAATTTAATAACAATCATAGCAATGTAGCGCTCTTGGGTTCGGCTCTGGCTGAAGTATCACTCTATTATTTATAGGCGCGTTCGATACGCAATACAAATTATTGTTTTCAAAGTATAACGTTTAGGGGAGCTCGATGTTTGTAAAACGACCCTCCGGGGTACCCCAAGCTAAGTTGCAGCCCAACGAAGATCACCCTTATAACTTCGACTGTAAGTTTAATTTTACATCATAATAGAAATGACAGAATACTTTTTCGATTTACGATAGAACTGAGGTACTATTAATGCAATCTTTTGACAACTGAATTTCGATTTGGTTGGCGCATTGTGTGCAGATAGGTCTTTATGGCAGTAAAGAGATGCTGGCACGGTTGTTTGCGTGCGGTAATTGATATGAAGTGACAGACACTGGGGGTTACTTTTACAGCCTCCGGCCGCGAAGAGGAGTAATGTTTTGACGTTAACCGAAAGGAGATGGGTGTGATTTGAAGTGCCCTTTGTGGAATTATACTCGCGGATGGCATATTTAATATTGACTAATGCATTTCACAGCTAATGGGGAGTCGAAATACGACAGGTGTGAGAGCTTTGCATTGGCTCAGAAGGTGATTTTTCCATCTAAATAGCGTTAAGCTTTATTAGTTTTATTATTAAATGTCACAAATTAAATTGAATTTTATTTGTTTTTATTTTTTTATTTTTAAAACATTTTATCATTACGTGGCTCTTTGGTTCTTATCTGCTAGTTTAATTTTAATATGTTTGATATGTATATAATACAAGGCATATAATATTTAATATTTAGAAGAAAAATTATTAATGATAGTAGATTAAAATGTAAGCAAAATAATGTAAGGAATTTTTTTTCCTTCAAACTAAAACTCGATGAGCAAAATGAGCGGTGAATGTAAATTAAATCGACATTAAAGTATCAGAGGCGGATCAGGTGGTCCATTAATAAATCAGTTCGCTAAAACCGTAATTGTAATCTCAAACAAGGCTTGCGGAGGGAGCGGCAATGTTTGTTCTAACAACATTATTACAATAAGTTCGGGTTCGGTTCGCCGCGGCGCCCGTCCGCCACTCAACCTCACCGCGTGGTTCACACGATGCTCTCTTACTTACGAATATATTGCTTACCGTTCGTCTCATTTCATGATCCAATCTTGTTAAAACTCAATCTTAAGAACTATCTTTTAATGATAATAATAGAATAAAATTCTTGATTATACAATTAATTAGTAAGAAAAAACAGAATTCACATTCTTATTTAATAAACCGTTTTTAAGTTATTTGTGTCCTTATCAAGCAAGCTTTTTTTCTCCTTTTTGCCATCTATTATTACTCCCAGTGGATTTCGTGTTCTCAGTTTGATGAGTATTCTATGTATATTTGTTGGCTTATATCGGTGTCTTAATATCAATAACATTTCCTCCATTAAAGGAAATTCAAAACAGGCTTAGAAATCTAATGATGATTTTAGAACAGACGCCGCTGGCGTTTTGTATATATTCAGAGGACAGGAGCCAGGCGTCGATGCGTGGAGCGCATAGCCGAGGGCGAAGTCCGACTCTCCGACATCATCTGCGTTTCTTCCCATACCGCATACACTAACCATTTCAAATTACAAAAATAAATAAAATCTTTGCGTCGTTCCGATACTCAGAAAATTATTGGTTTGCATTGACATTTAAAACATGCTTTACAATTATTTGCAACGTATATTAGGAATAGTTGAGAGATATATCTGTTTTTGTAGTTTTTGGAACGAAGTTCTTTTACGCGGCTTACAGTAGAGAGAAATAGCAGAAATTGACAAATAACGAAAAAGCGTTACCTATGCCTACTATAACCTTTTCTCTCTTTCTCTTTATTACTGTGTCTTTCTTTTGTATACGGTTGAAGTGTGAACTGAAAAGTAAAATTTGTTAAAAAATTGTTAAAACTTTAAAAAAATACTTTTTTAAGTTTTATAAAAATCAATATATCGTTATATTTCTGGCGGCAAAAATGGTTACTGTTGTAATGGCCATCTATATATATATATATATATATAGATGGTGCTCCAAGGAATAACAATGATTGATTTTTTTTATTTTGCATTTTGGTACTTTGCAGAAATTCAAACTATTTTACATAATCAAAATCTTTTACTTATAAATTTAAAAGTTGCAAAATTATTAATTTTTATATAATTATAATTTTTTTTAAGTAAAACTAGCAGCAAAATTCATTAATATAAAAAAATATGTAAATTAAATCTAAATATCCAAGAGAGTAAATAAATAAACAAAATACTAAAAAATGTTTGCCTCTTTTAATATTATAGGTTAATATTATAATATTACTAGCTGTCCGCCCCGACTTCATAGGTACGTTCGTTCCTTCGTTCGTACGGGTAAAATAATGATTTTATCCCGCGCATTTTTAATCAATAAGTTATAAAAATTTACCAATCAATGTTAAGTGACTGTCTTATTGGTCTAGTGGCTAGATTTAAGGCTGCAGACCCCGCGGTCCTGGGTTCAAATCCCAGGTCTGGCCAATAAAAAGTTATTGGATTTTTCTGTCAAAAATTCTCAGTACCAGCCCCTAGTCTGAAAGTTAGAAGGGTATACACTCCCGCGACTCGGAATGCACAAAAAGCCATTGGCCCTGTGCCTGAACTTTTTCCGATCGAGTCCGATTGCGGCCTTATCGGTTTATTTGAGTTAGGGAATAGAGATCTGTGTTTGCACACGCTATCCCAGAATTTACTGTAAGCCTTTTTAAGGCATATCATTTTTAATATAACTCCTCCTATTATAGTCTAACCATTTTGTGCAAAATATTTAAAAATTAGATATATACACGTATCACTTGAAACTATTTCTATAGTGAAAATGGTATCAAAATCTGTTGCGTGGTTTAAGAATTAAACAAAGAAATATACATAGATAGAATTATAGATTCAGATTAGTCTGAATAATTCATAATTTTATTAGTAAGAAATTTAAAACTTTAAGTGTATTTGAAAGGTATGTACAGGTATTTTTTATAAAATACAAAATAAAAATAAAAATAACATACACATACAAATTTAAAGAAAAAACACGCCGTCTAAAAGATTGTCCTGTGGCATTGTACTCAAGACGCTGGCACTATTGCCTCTCTGCACCGCTAGACTCAGCCTTTGGGCTAAATAAGCGCCAGCTCTTGGGTTACCAGAAGTATGGACCAGTTTCTGAGAAATATCTTTTATGATGCTTTTTGTATCGGCCGACCATGGACCCAATGTTTCAAAACCCAGCCCCGCAAATTCATATTCGTTGGATAAAAATGAATATTTGCGGTGCTTGAGTATTTGAGCAGCTTCAGCGGCTGCACTGGCTTTACGAGACGTATTCTTGATATGAGATACTGCCAGCGTATCTACGCAAGTTGCATCCCACACAAGAACACGTCCCATCGACCATGGCACTAATGTCGCTCCATCGGGTCTCTTGCCATCATCTCTGCATAAACCATTCGGTTCCAATGTAGCAGGAATCGATGCTGTGGCAAAAGCCCGACGAAGTATGTCATTAAGAGACCCATGGCGATATGCACGGCCAGCGCTTTTGCGGCAGCTAAGTCCATGGCGTCCAAAATAATCCACCTGGGTACCACAGGGACATGTGTGAGGCTCGCACACCTTTAAACCTAAGCGAAGGCATACGGCGATGCGTATCGTTGCCCGATCAAGTACTGTCCCTAGATTTTTAGAAGGGAGGGCCTGAAGCCAGTGGCCTGACTCTCTTTCAGATACAGCTAGCAGTCTTGCATGGTCTGTATCTGAAGTACACTGGGACAGGAGCAAATTGTGTGTAAGTTTAATACGGGGTGAATCCAAGTGCTTCTGACAAGCCATATCTGAGGGAAATACTTCATCAGGGCAAGAAACACTCCAAGCTGTCTTAGCCTCAGCAAGATCCTTCACTACAACATCAGTCGAACTTGGAAAGCTTAATATCCGATTGATGAGAGTGATAGAACCATTAGCGGAGGCCAAGAAAGCTGGGAGCGCCAAAGATGACGTAGACCGTATACCTAAGCCACCATATTTGACTGGGAGAGTTGCTTGTGTCCAAGAAAGTGTATCGAATTGTAAATTTAGAATTTTGGCTACGGTGTCTTAAAGCAAGGCATCAATAGCGGCTGTAATAGAAGGAAATTTCCAAAAGGGGCTACTGCGTAATAAATACATAAACTTTGGGGCAAATAAACATGTCCGAAGAATGAAAATGGCTATGCGTGGCTGAATGAATATATTATATATTTTTCATATTACATTATGTTAAATAAATGGTTTAAAAATACTTGTTAATATTTATAGTGTATTTTACGGATTTTTTTTATTATTTTTAATAGGGTTTCAAATGAGTAGATCAATAATTAAAAAAAAATACATAGTTACACTCAAAATCTGTACTCAATAAAGCTTATTTAATAGCGATTTTGACTTTAACGATTTAAAAGATTATTAACTCCTATTAAAGATTAGTTTATTGATTTTTATGACTAACAGCTTCTGTAGTAGAATTTAACAACATATGATATTATACCTTGAACACTGAAGTAGAATAAGCTATTTAAAATAGAATCAATCCAAATAGAGGAGCTTTGTCTATGCTGCTCTACCGCGGATTGGCAGAGAAAAATATATTTTTAAAATATGCTGGTTTTCTGATTTTATTTTCTAAAGGTTAAAATATAAAGTTAAAGATATATTTATTCTCAAATATGACAACAATTATCATGTCAATTATATTAGAACAATGCAAGATTATTTATTATTATATATTAAAATTATATTAAATACATGAAAGAACTTGAAGAACTTAGGTAGGTTAAAATTATAAATTACGTAGTTTAAGAATAAAGTTTAAATCATCAAAACTGATCCGGTGGTTTTAAATTATCAGTAAAATATACATAAACAACGTCAAGCATAACCTGACTTATTGATGTCGGTTAAATATGCAGGTCAATGTTTAAAAAACACTTGTCTATCTGTCTAACAGTCATGTTTGTCTCTACGCTCAATAAGCGCTTTCATTTGTAAAGCTAATTACTCTACAAATTACAATACAATCAGGTCCTTTTTCATATGCGAATATAATGGATCTATTGTTATTATTTTTAGGAACAATTTTTATTTTTTTGACACTTCGTTATATGTCTTTTAATACAACATTTAGGTATTTCTCTTAAATTATTAAGAGTGATAAGACTTTTAATATATCGTTGCTGTGTGTTCCGGGGTAGAATAGACTCATGCTGTGTTTATGAAGAGAGCCGACTAACGGATTTCATTTCGAGCTCTTCAGTTACTTTCTAGTCCAACGCATAAGATAAAGCATGCCCAGAGAGGGTTAACTTCAGACGGGTGGCCATATAATTATGTATGAAACTCGTAGATATGTCGTTAGTTCGTGCATCACGGGAATCGAGTAGCAATTGAGGAAGAAACTAAACTTTGCCATTAGAAAAAATTTAAGCCCACATGTCGATATAAACGGAGCATAAAAGGATATCTATATATAATTATTAAATCGATAATAAATATAAAACTCCTTTTTAAAAATAATTATTTTTGTAAAACGATAATATATAATCTATTTTTCTAAAATATTATATTGGCTTAAAGTATTTGGAGCCTAGGCAGGTTAAATGCTTACGTCACAATCTCGTTAAACCGAAACAAAGGTGAAACTTATACACATTTACTATGCAGTTTAAAGTTTCAATAAAGCACTGTTTGCCCCTGGCATAGCACGAACTATAAATTACATATCAGGGTAGGTACGAATATCAGAATCACTGCAGCGGTATAATGGAATTTGGACATTAAACAATAGCGGCTATTCGGAATATTTTATACTAACTAATACATTATTATATTTAATATATATATATAATATACCAAGATTTTGATAAATACAGACAAGACCATCTTAAATTAACACTTTTAAAGTTTGCATGAACGGGTTTGGGACTTTAATATGGTATTTAATACTGCGAATGGCGTTCAAAAGACTTGAGTTAGCTAATCCTGTTGTGGGAAGGCATCGACAAAACACGAGAAATGGGAAATGAGATAAGCTAAAATCATGCACCGTGCCGAATGAGGAGCCGCCCTCGGGTCTGGCGATGGCAGCCGCCATATTTGCCGCATGAACGCCGCACAATGTTAGAACGCCCGATAAGTGCTAGAGGATCTCACTCATTTACCGAAAGTTAATAGGGCTATTGTTGGGCTACCCACCGACACTTGTAATGCAATTAACTTCTACAATGGTGGTATCGTTAACGAATTAATTTTAAGCTCCCAGCTTCGATAAAAATCCCCACACTTTAGGATTGCTCTTTGCCTTTGTTATATTTTATTAAGTGCTTATTTATTGTATAGATTTAGAAGGTTAATTTTGCTTTGTTGTTTGAATAGATATTTTTTAAAATTTAACCTACTCTGTCTAATACGTACTCTTACGTACTTTGTCTATTAAAAAAACAAAAGCATTTATTATTTGTAACATTTAGAGTACCTACTGCGAGGTTATATATTTACTTTATTTTTTTGTTACTGATTATGAAATTACAACTCAAATTCGTCAAAAACAATTATGATGTTTAGAAATTAATTTATGTGAAAACAAAAATAAATAGGTAGGTATAAATACATTAACACGTTTAATTGAATAAAATAATTATTTCGTTAAGCTGTAGACAAAAATAAAAATATCGGTAAATTCTGTAGTCATGAATGAAGAAAAGTAAAAGCCTTCACTGTTGTGACGTCTAACTAAGCCGCCGCGACCACCCGCAGTTCGGAACCCAACGACACTTGTGAGTGGCAAGTCGAGTGGAAGCGACCAAGACATACTGAGAAACATCATTGATTTTAGCAAACAAAAAATTTTTTTTACTCCCGGTGTTAGTTCAGTAGCGCGGTCAATGTTGTGTAAAACTGGGTCATTCAATTGTCCATGAATCACACACCACATTAAAATGTATTATTGATCACAACATACGAATGAATTTTACTGGCTTTTGAATGCATTTCACATTTGAAAGAGCCTTTGAAATGTATACGATGTAAACTTCACACTTGAATTATTTTGTAAATATGATATTTATATTGATTTTTTTAGTTTTTTCATTGTAACGAGAATGTCCATTGAACATTGTTAAATATTCTATTACATTATCATTTCGATATAATAGTAAACGCGTAAATAATATTATACTATGTAATATTTTTGGTTAACTTCCCTTAGTTATGTATGCACTTTAATTACTACTATTATATTATTTGATAATGTGTAGAGATTAATAAAAAATGTAAGCATATATAAATCAAATAACGCATACAATTATATGTATCGGTAAAATTGCAATACATTAAGTATTCATCGTTGACAATATTTGACTTTGACTATATTAATGCATAGGTTAGTAAGCATATATGAAGCAAACAGACCTTTATTAAAAGATTACAATTTATATAAATTTATATAAAAGAAAACAATTTAGGTACTTATGTATATGGTGAAGCTATTATCAAACAATGGCCGGCATTTTTTTTTTAATATGTTTAGCTTTACAATGCATTATAATTATTTTTTAATATAATTTAGCTTAACAATAAAATAATAAGTTATTTAAGTAGATTAAACGACTTTTTTTATTAAAAAAGAACTAGACCGTGCAAATAACCTCTTTACCGCAACAGATAGAACTTTCCAGAATACCATAATTACTAATTCGATGCAAGTGGACCGTACTGGGCGCGACTAGTTCTGTAGTGCTGCATGTGACTTACAGAAATCATACAAAATAATAAAATTCTCTCGAGCATATTCTCATACATGTATACAATAAATTGTTATATACCAAAACGTGAGAATAAAATACACTTAATTAAAACAAATTCAATGTTGTAATCCAGGTACAGGCTTATTATAAATAAAGTTTTATTAATACCTATTACATTTTAGTAGTGTTCTTCTATAGCCTTAATGTAATCTAAAATTTTATTCCAAATCAATAACGAATGATTCCAAAAATAATGAATGAACATATTCATTGCAATCCCTCTTTAAATTGTAAAATAAATTGTCTCAGTCATACTATTGTTCGTTTATGATACTAAGTATTACAGAAACATTTAATTAAGTGTCATCAACAACGGTACAAATCGGATTAAAGCAGTTAAAAACCGCATTAGCGACGAACAAAAAGCATCTTTATAGAAAAAAAACTAGTTTCTGCCCACAACTTCGCTATCATGTGTGGACTCCCCTTAAATCTTATGTAAAAATAGGCAATGTCGGTCCTTGCAGGTCAAGCTTCCTGCGCACCAAATTTCAATGGCTTAGCCGTGAAAGCGTAACAAACAGACAGAGTTACTTTCGCGTTTATAATATTAGTATAGATAATAAGTGCATTATTGTGAAGTAAAACTCTGAAATTTAAAAATTAATGTTATTTGCAGGTATGGTTCAAAAATCGACGTGCGAAATGGCGTAAACAGAAGCGAGAGGAACAGGAACGACTTCGTAAATTGCAAGAGGAGCGCGCTTGCAGCCGCGCGATGGTGTCGGCACGAGCGCGGCTTTCGCCGCCTTCTCGTCTACCACCCGCGCCGCCCACGCCTCGTCCTTACACCGACGACTCCGAAGACTCTGATCTCGAAGTCGCTTAAGTGCTAGTGTTAAAAGATATAGTGAACTTAACAGTGCAGGAAATTAAGGTGAATCGGCGTTATTAATTAAATCATCATATTTTAACATGTGACAATTGAATAATATACTTTAGAACGAAGTGCACAAAAGCTTAGGCAATAAGGACTCATCATGACTTCATCATTATAACATTCTGATTACTGAAGTAACTGTTATATAATTAAATTAATTAGATTAATAAAGTTCTTGTATCTTTTAGAGTGTACCTATAGGTATATATTTATAAGTTATCTTATGATCGTAGAGTAAATGTATTTAGTTAAATGTATAATAAGTACCTATTTACTCGTATCAAAAGCTTTGATGTCTTGAAATTGTAATATAATAAATATATTCTAAGCTGTATATTTTCTTCTTGCATCTTGATATTTAAGTGGTAAGTACGATAGTCATATATTTACTAACATTTTTCTCATTTCTTCTTTTCCAAATTTATATTTGACACTATTGTAAATTACATCTGGATTTGTTTAGTATCACATGCATTTTATAGACGAAAAATTAAAGCAACTCAATTTTAAAATTTTTACTTGTAAACACTTTAAGTAATTTATTTCCTCTATTCAAAAAATAGAAAATCCAAAATAGCACACCTCGATCGCTCGTATTTCAGCAAAAAAATATAAGTAAGGAAACAGTGAACATGCTAAAACGTTGGTTGCACAGTTTTTAAAGGACACAATTGTCCTGTTTGAAAGATATAAGACAAGTACATGTATAAAATATATTAATATGAATTTGATCGCAATTAGCCCAATCTTATTATTTCAAGAATGTCTTTTAATAAAATTCCTTTAAAATTGAACAATGTTACTAACTTCAGCGTAATATAAATATTGGAAAGGATTTTAAGTTAGCTGAAATCTATGAAGCGTGTTTGAGGTGTGCTATTGAAAATCATCTTTATTTGTCTACTTTTATATTAAGTAAGTCCAAATAGAGTTATAAAATTTTATTGGTCGCAATATTATATCAACTACATGCTTCGTTTTTCAAGAATCTATGAAATATACCTTATTATTGGCAATATATTCTAAAATAATAAATAAATAATCAATAAGAGTCACAGTTTTTCATTAGGCGTCATTTTATTATTCGAATTCATAACACAAAACCTAATTAATGGCTGGCATCGGCGTTATAACGTGTCTTTATTTATTGTTTGGAATAAAAGGAAAAACATTACCCTATAGGCGTTGTCCGTCTATAAAGATCCTCTTTCTCAGGAACGCATGGATGTATCAAGTTGAAATAAATATCAAATACTCACACACATTTTAGTCTGCAATCCCTTGGAGCAGCGAAATAAACAAACTAAGTCAACGCAATCAAAAGATATCCCTTTGTGGTCCTTTAATATCGATATATGAGGATAATAGTTTTCCAACGGCATAGTTTAGTTTCTCCCTCAATTTCTACTAGACTCTCGTGACCTACGAACTAATTACATACCTACGTGTTTCTATGGAATCCTTGGTGCGCGAGTTTACTCGAACTTGGCCGATTTTATTTTAATCAAGCGCCACTTATTGGTACGTTGGTGGCCCCATTCCGCAATCGCATTCGCGCAAATCAAATAAATTTTAATAATTTTAGACTTTCAGTATTGCGAACGGAATAAGTTTAATAACGGTTTTGTACCTAGTGTAAAACAAATGGTGATCTGAATACAATAATTACTAATTTGATGCAAGTGGATCGTACTGGGCGCGACTAGTTCTGTAGTGCTGCATGTGACTTACAGAACTCATACAAAATAATAAAATTCTCTCAAGTATATTCTCATACATGTATACAATAAATTGTCATATACATTACACATCTGCGATTTGCCGACGACATTGTCATCATGGCGGAGACTCTGCAGGATTTGGAAGAGATGCTAAACAACCTGAGCGATTCTTCGAGACGAGTAGGTCTCGGGATGAACATTGAAAAGACCAAAATTATGGCAAACAATCATGTATCCCCGGGACCAGTGGTCGTGAATGGCTCTCCACTTGAAGTTGTGCAGGAATATATCTACCTGACCCAAACTATACAACTTGGCCGGCACAACTTTGAGAAGGAGGCTAAAAGAAGAATACGTTTGGGCTAGGCGGCATTCGGGAAATTGCGTCATATTTTTGAATCGTCGATCCCACAGTCGCTTAAGACCAGGGTCTTTAATCAGTGCCTTCTGCCTGTTATGACTTACGGCGCCGAAACGTGGACACTCGGAAACGTGGACTGGTCCACAAGTTCAAGGTCGCTCAGCGAGCTATGGAACGTGCGATGCTTGGGGTTTCTCTGGCAGATAGAATCAGAAATGAGGACATTCGCCACAGAACTAAAGTCACCGACATCGCGCTTAAAATTAGCACGCTGAAGTGTAAGTGGGCTGGTCATGTCTCCAGACGCATGAGATGGCCGATGGAGCCGACATGTGTTAGAGTGGAGACCACGCTTAGGCAAACGTAGTGTAGGACGCCCTGTGACAAGATGCCCATCTTGTCACAGGGCCTCCTACACTACGACGATTTAAAAAAGGTGGCAGGTACGGAATGGATGCGGACTGCCCAAGATCGGGATGGTTGGCTTTCGTCCAGCAGTGGACGGCAAAAGGCTGAAAAAAAAAGTACCAAAAGTGAAAATAAAATACACTTAATTAAAACAAATTCAATACCTGGATTACAGTGCAGTCTTATTATAAATAAAGCTTTATTAATACCTATTACATTTTAGTAGTGTTCTTCTATAGCCTCAATGTAATCTAAAATTTTATTCCAAATAATTTTTTTTTAGTTTTGTACCTAGTGTAAAACAAATGGTGATCTGAGAAATTGGCAAAAAGTGATACGACATCTACGATAATTATTAAAAATATATATATAAAGGATACACGCATCAAAAGGGCATCGTAGTTGGTTTTCAACGTCGGGTCGAGTTTCGAGTGTAAAATTCGTTACTTACAGAATAGTTGTGCGGATCAACGCGTTGAACTCTAATATAAAATAATATCCAATAAATTACTTATTTACATTTTTGTTAAAACATAAGATATATATTTTTAGCTAAAGCAAAAAATCTACCGGTGGAAGGCGCCGCGCAAGCAGCTCGCCACCAAGGCCGCTCGTAAGAGAAAGAAGCCTCATCGTTACAGACCTGGTACCGTCGCTCTTCGTGAGATCTGTCGTTACCAGAAGAGCACGGAGCTTCTGATTCACAAGCTGCCATTCTAGCGTCTGTGAGATCGCTCAAGACTTCAAGGCCGATCTGCGTTTCCAGAGTTCGGCCGTTATGGCGCTGCAAGAAGCTTGCGAAACTTACCTCGTCGGTCTATTCGAAGACACGAACTTGTGCGTTAGCCACGCCAAGCGTGTAACGATCGTACCTAAGGATATTATTGGCGCGTCGATTGCATACAACTGCGTGTGTTATAATAAATACACGTAGTATTTGCAAAATATAACTATCAAAAAATGTGTTATGCGGTTGGACCGATTTTGATGTTTTTTGTGTGTTTTTGAGTGGCCGCTTTCTGGATTATTTATATTGAACCTGGTAGGTGGTGATGGCGATCAACCAGCACGATTTTTTAATCTAAAAAATAATTTAATAAATAATGGTGTGTGAGCCCACACATGTCCCTGTGGTACCCGGGTGGATCATTTCGGGCACCATGGACTCAGCTGCCACAAAAGCGCTGGCCGTGCTTATCGCTATGGATCTCTTAATGAAATACTTCTTTGTTTCGTTAGCAGTATCTCATATCAAGAATACGTCAAAAAAGCCAATGCAGCCGCTGAAGCTACTCAGATACTTAAGCGCCGCAAATATACATAGAAATATACATATAAATAAAAGCGCTTATTGAGCGTAGAGACAAACATGACTGTTAGACAGTCAGACAAGTATTTTTTAAACATTGACCTGCATATTTAACCGACATCAAAACGTCAGGTTATGCTTGACGTTGTTAATGTATATTCACCGATAATTTAAAACCACTGGACCAATTTTGATGACTTAAACTTTATTATTTTGTCATAGGTCCCCAAGTTACTCAAGTTCTTTGACGTATTTAATATAATTTTTCAGAAAATTGGGATAATAATTTATATTAACTAAATTTTTGGCATCAACTTCAGACGGTTATTGCAAAACCTTTTAATAAAAAAAAAAAACTCAACTTTTTACACAAAACATTTTCACTATCATGTAACAGTTATAATTGAAATAATTTTAATTTTGCCATTGTTAAAATAAATTATTATACTAAATTAAGATATTTTTTTTGGTTCTGCACTAGGGCATATATAATTATCTTTCTTGATTTGTTTTTCTACGTTTCCCAATTAAATATTAAGCTACTTACTACTAACGTTCGTGAAAATATTTAAATTTTTTTAATGCGCCGATGTTTGTGAATCTTATAATATAAAGTTATACCTATATTTATAAACTTTTCATTTAAAATATCAGGGACTCATTTTGTTAGTATTAATACTTTATTTGCTATGTTTGTAACTTAAGGCAGTTACCACCTACTTACCTTAACCAAAATTTTATTTATATTGTATAGCACTTAGGTATATATATTACTATTTATTTAAGTGTATGAAGAAATGAAGTACACTGCATATTCTTAAATAATATAATTTATATATTTTGGCATCTTCGACTAAGATTATAAAAACTAACAAAAAAACTCATTTAATGTTTTTAAGGCGCCCTTTCATTTTGTTTATAAAAAAAGTTTCTTATAAACACAAAATACTCTATATATTTTAGAGTATTATATATAACCATAAAAATACGCTTAAACTGGGTCAAGTTAAAAGTAACACGCAGTATATGTATGTTCCACCATGGGCAAAGGCTGTCTTCTATTGAGACGAAGCTTGCAGCTTATTCCAACACGCTGCTCGAATGTGGTTTCGTAAATACGTGTGACAGCATTTCGTCCAAATCTCATGACGTTTTCCTTCACCGTCCACAGTTCGATTTATAAGCTCATATTAATCATCATCACTGGACTCTTTAAGCCTAAAGAATATATGATCCATTATAAAACACAATGAAATACTAAGTTATATACATTGTTTGTATATCACATAATATTTACATATAACTTAATATATCAATCACACTGACACTGTCAAAACACTCTCATCCCTGCATACAAATGATGGGGAAGACCACGACTGGCTGCGTGGCCTCGTACATACCATTACTATTCCATCACGAACGATGTATTGTGTCATGATCCTCAAATAGTAATGATGAGCGATTATGTTCAAAAGTATTAACTAACAACATTAACATCCGACTATTTTTCTTTAAATGTACATAGGTAATAATGTTCCGTAAAGTGGTCATATTCTTAGGCATTGTTCTTAAAATATATCTTTTTTTTGAGTACGACTACAAGTTTTTAATAAAAAATGAGACGTCAAATATATTATGTAATTTAAATAACTTAGTTATTTTTTTTATTATATTTTATATCCTTATCAATTGTGCGTCCGTGTCTTTTGAATTTTTTGATGGTATTATATAAATAATGATCTATTATAGCTCCATTACATTTTTTTTATTGATTATGATACAAATTATGTATAAAATTGTTTAATAAATAATTTTAAAAAGGTATTAATCATTACATTAAGATTATAAGTCCATTGTAATAATGTAAGTTATTTATCCGTAGCAATTTAACAGTACTATCGATAAAAACATTAAAGTGTTGATACAATAGATCATAAGCATAAAAGTGAATTCACCATTGTTCTAGTCTTCGTTAAAACAAAGGAGTCATCACATCTGTTTAAGGAACAACAGCCCTGATCATAAGTACTGCGAAATCGTAAATATAAAATCAAGCCAGTTACATGCATAATGAGAAATACTTAAAGATCTCAACCTATCTACTTATTTAAATGTCAACGTCTAGCATACTCATTTACACATATAACTATAAATATATGCAAATTAACATGTGTTTGCTCAGATATTATTTAAATAAGCCGCACTAAGCTGCTTTGCGTTCGAGATCTGAATATATATTATTTTAATACGGTGTAGTCTAATTAATTACTTAATAGTTAAGTCGTCCATTGTCAAAAAGACAAGTTAGACATTTTGACAATGTGCGTATTTTGCTAAGCCCAAATGTACGTATTTATTTATCAACAAATACAAACTTTCAATTTAAATAAAAGGAGATTTGTAAATAAAAAAACGTTATTAATTTTGATATTTATATATTGAATAATAAATAAATAACATTAAGATTTCTTTCACGACATCACAATTTATTATTTTTCATAATTATTAATTATTAGCGCGACAAACACTGCTAAACACTGCTGCTATTTGTATATATTAATTGTATATTGCTTTATGTTTTAAAATATAATCATTTCACGCACAGCCTGAAGCTACTTTTTAACTTGATCCATAACAATTAAACCCATTACTATAATAAAACGTTTTTACATAAAGACGAATTAAATAAAATCGCTTATAAAATATCGTTATTCATTATCGAAATACATGATTATATCTTAATTTAGTAATAGGCTAAAGGGTAGGTATATGGGTAAGCGTAGGCATAGGGGTACGAGTAGGCCAAGGGAGTGTTATAGGACGCGACGTAGGCAGGCGCGTAGTACCCGTAGTCCACGAGAACTTGGGGCTTGGCGGCAGCTGGCGCTACAAATAGCATTGCCGCGGCGATGACAAGGAACATCTACAAATAAAGTTTTTGGTGAGATCAGTAAATTATTATTTATTTATTTAATCGTAGGAAGACAAACAGTTACGACATACACAAAAATAAATTACCACATTCAAAAAAAACATACACCAATCAAGTATTCACAAATAATTTAATCAAAAATACATAGCAGAATAATAACATATAAAAATTAAAATGAAAGATTAATTAAAATTTTGCGGAGTATGACCTTATTAATAAATATTTTTTTAAATAATTAATATACATATTCAATTCAAGGTGACAATGAATTTAACATTTTATTGCCCTCAATGGCAAGAGAAATAAATCAAGAGCATTGCATTTATTATTATGGTTTATGCATGTTTATTGATTGACTATTGTCGAGTTACGTTTGTTCATTAAACGATTATTTTTGCTTACAGATGGTAGATTTGTCTACGTAGGAAGTGTTGTAGTCGAATGTTTGTGACCTAAAAGTTTAGGTACGACTAAAAACTCGTAACTCGAAAATTCGTATACATGACTTAACATAATTAAAAAAAAAACATTAATAAATAATACTCGATAGGATATTATAAAGATGATCAGTAGAATTTTCATTCCGATGTTACCTGAACAACTTAAGATTCAATTGAATTATGTATAAAGTATATGTTCATTTATAAAGCAAAGACAAATAGTTTAATCAATAATAAATTTTTAGTAGTTATTTATTATTTTATTATACTCAATAGTGGTATAATATCCCGTTATCCGTGGTAATAAATGACTCTTCAATCAAATATATTTTTACTGAAATACAGTAAGTCATGCACGACATAATGCCTAGAAAAGCAAAAGGCCAGTGGACAGACCACTCGCCCGATGGTCAGACGATTTTAGAAAAATGGATGCGATTAGCACAAAACCGGGAGAATTGGCGCGCCTATGTCCTGCAGTGGATTAATGTGGGCTGAATATGATTATGATGATGATAATGCACGACATAAGTTTTTTTAACAAAATTTTTAATCGATTATTTATTTTAATTTATATTAACATGACAATCATTTATACGGCTGAAAGGTTAAGATACAACTTTGCATAGCTCGTTTAAGTAAGTGTATAATAGAGTAATTTTTTTATATAAAAATACATAATATCTTAATATTTATCATAATAAAAGCGGCCGGTGAAAAATATATAGTTCTGGTCAATTTAAAAAAAATAATGTACGAGTTTATTATGTACGAGCCGCTTAATAAGCTATGCTCATTAATTAATTTTACTTTATAAGATATGAACAAAATAAAAACTTACTTAAAATAAACTACGAAGTAAATAATTTTTCTTACCAGTTTGAACATGGTGAATTATTAATCTGTTTCGTTAAAACAACAACGCCGAATCTAGAGACACTAGACAGGAATGTTGTCAGCTGCTGTGACTGTAATGAAGTTTGATCCTAATCCCAATTCTTATATATACGAAGAACAATGTCCCGTCCGTGATTGGAAAAACTAATCACCACACCGTCTTGGACGTTCAATGATACCGGACATATACCTACTATTCACAATGACACATTAAGCGTTAAGAGAACTATGTCATTTCCATATTGAACCCAGATCATCGTAACAATAGATTTGCCTACGTGAACGACTCAAAAGACATTTATTTTATTCGAGCAAACAAGGAACACGGACAATAAGTAGATATATAATATGTGCGTTTGTTATATACTTACACATCGTATGAAAACCATGTTGCACATTAATATGGGATGTATGGGACTCAACCTAACATTTGGAAAATGAAAAAGTTTATATTTAAAAATACAAAGAAACTTATACCCTTTGTTGAAATTTTAATATCAGAAGCAGCTAGTTTTAAGCCGTAATATGAAATGTTTTCCCGTAGTTCATTTAATTTCAGAATTTATTTATATTAACGAGTAAGTATAATTATTATATTTGTCAATTCGGAATCATATTTGTAATAAAGATATATTCTAAAATTAAAACATTGAAATTTTCAGTGGCAACCTTGAAACATATCTGGTTCTTAAATAACATTCATAGCATTTTTTTTGCTTTTATGATTATAATGACAATTATATTGAGCTTATATTGATTTGCACAAAACATAGTAACAGTACGTATATTTATAAATTTGTAATGATGACTTTGCCGTTTTATATCAAAAAAGTCGAAAAATGTAAGCATCAGGCTACAGAGTTAAATGGTCACTTCTAAAATCACTGAATTTTACTATACGTATAAAAAATTAACAACGTATTCAATTTAAAAGCACTTATTGTAACGTAGGCACTCGCAGGTGAAAAGAATACGGGAATATCTATATATTACCATTCTCTTTTTGAGCTTCACAATCAAATCATACAATTGTTAATACGTCTTAAGTGCGGAACGCAACTGATTTTGTTACAGTTTTTACTAATAGAAAGAACATTAAACGAGGAATGTTAGACGACTAAACGATGACAGTTTTTTTGTCCAAAAAACTGTTTTTGTACGTTTACACGGCTAACTCCGGCTAAACTTTGGGAAACATGTCTAAACAATGTACTAGAAAATTGTAGATCTTAAAAGACCTACAGAAAGGTCATGATCCAATACCATTTTGTCTTTTCAATATTTTGTGGAAATAATAAATTGCTTTCGAACATTTTTTACCGATATGGTTGCAAATTATTAATAAATATATTTTCTTAAGTATTTAATTTAGAACGTCGTATTGTAAAATAGAAATTCTTACAAAACAAAAATAATTCAATCAAAGTGGCGTTCAACGGCGCGATGGCGGGAAAGTCAGCGCAGGGGGCTCGGTTACGCGGATCGTGGAGGGTGTTGAGTTTTAGTACGGCTTAAGTTAATTTAATATTTGTTGTTGTAAATAAATAATAACTTAAGTCCATACTTTCTTATTTTGGACCGACTGTCAACTGTCTAAAATAGATTGTTAAACCAGCATTTGAAAGTCGCTCCCATTTTTTAACAATTATTGTTATATTAGGTACTTATGTCATAAATTTAGTTTGTTTAACCACTGTAATTATTGTTATTGTTAAAAGAAAGGAAAAAAATGACAACTGTAATTTAGTTTAAGTGTCACAAAGTATAAATTATTATCAAAATATATAGCTAAGATATTAAGTTTAACCCTTCACGTTAATAAATATTACTTACGCCTTACACTAACATATATGCGTATAGATTGATTGACGAATGTTTATATCTCATTAATTGAAAAATGCACGGGATAAAATCCTTATTTTTCCCTAACGAAGTCGGGATGGGCAGCTAATTTTTATTTAAATCTCTAAAGTAGCTAAAATTTGATTATGCCTATGTATTAAAACTTTCAATAAATTTAATTATTTCAAATAATACGCACGTTGCCGCAGGCGTGTATACGTACATGAAAAATCTGACTTCTAAGAAGCTTTGAATTATTTTAAGCGCTCGCCGCCAATTTTGTGAGTGCGAAGTCCTACAAGGGTGGGTTAATTACAATGTTCGGAGTGGGTTTCCTTTTTAATTTTTTTTAGGGTCCAATGTAAATTTAAAGCAATAAAACTTGAATAAGACCCGGCAAATAGTACGAAGCAGGTTGTCAAAAATAAATACTAAAATTGAATCAATACTGAACCTAAATTAGTGTATCGTTTTAGTTAAATAATCTAGTCTAATTTTTAGCTATCTCTGTATATATTCTTTTATTTTCTTTCAAACTTCTGGTATAATATATACCCAAAACTTCGTCATATAGGATTTTATATGTATTTTTAATTTTATGACATACGACATTGGTAGGAAGAAACCTTTGTGGGGCAATATACAGTTTTACATCAGGATCACCGAAAGCGCACAAAATGAATGATAACACACCTTGGGAATAAAACCGGCTCAAATGAGCACTATCTATATCTGTTCCGTGCGGAGACCTTACACCGCCTGTCCCGTAATTGCGGAGAAGTGTTACAGGTAGGTATTATCAACACAACGCCCCGCAATGACTTAATATGCGACATATCGGTTGCATCGCGATTTTATTTTATTTTATTTTAGTTAATATATATATCCTGTAAAAATAAACCGAAGATCCCTTTGGACATTACTTAGTTACTATTGTAATGTAAATAAAAAATCTTGAGATCAAATTCAGGTGGTACTATGCATATTTATTTCTCTTCTTCTTCCTGACTTTATCCATGTTGTTGTAAAGTTTTGGCTAGTGTTTTACCGACGGAGATACCTCAAAGTGCTTGGTAGAGTGTGCACAAGGTCTTCTTCCCTTAGTCGTCTTCTACGACGTCCATTGAAGGAGATGGATCAGTCCTATTCTTATTTTGCCGGGAACTACACGGCATAACATAAATTTATTTCTCTTAAATCTAATTGTTTAAAAAAAAAAGAAATGCTTTTATGACGGTCTATATATTTTTTTTTAAATTTTTCCTTTAACGATTACAGAGAAAAAAGGAATCACCGTTACACAAATAAAGCTACGTATATCCACGCCTTAAGTAGACGTTTGTAATGAATCCAATATTTATTTTAAAATTTTGATGTCACTCAGCTGATAAAATATTTCAAGTAGCTATTCATAACACAATCTATTTCACTTGATCATAGACAAGTAACCTCTGCTATCATTCATATCGTATAGTTATGTTACTGGCATATCCAAATACGATAATGAATTTCTATACACGTTCCTCTAATTGAGGCCAATTAAATATGCGCTCATTTAAGCCTAGTACATGATCCTTCAATGTGACTTAAAAGTTTAAAAGTAATAATTATTCTTAGATGTAGATCTGTGCAACAAAAAGTAATTGTTTTTAAATTTAGATTTTCACCTAGACTGATATATATGTATAATAAATAATTATAATAAAATGTGTTGAAAACTGCGTTAAAATAAATTTATTATAAAGATATGTTATTATAAGAATAAACAACGTCAATTTTATTTTCATTTTGGACTATAGCATAAATGTCTTATAAATGTGTTGTTGAACGCATTACAATTTCACAATTATTATCTTTTGACATTATTATGTACAATTTACAAATGCCACGGCCCACGATACAGCTAATAATACGGTAAATATATAAAGTTTTAAATGCCAGAAATTAAGCATTTAAAAACTCAATGATGTTTGCCTGGGTCTGAGTCCGCAATCTTCGATTAAGATTCACGGACCACCTCGTCTTGACTTTTAATCCCGAGAGTTCGAGTCGTGGGTTACTAATTATGGGTGGAAGATTGGGTCACTAAAAAGATATTGGGTTTTCTGTAGAGTTTAGAAGTTAGCAATGTTATGAGTAGTGTTTGCCTCAGATAATGTATTGAAAAGCCGTTAGTCGTGCACCTAATCTCTTTCGGTCGTCCCGGATTTCCGTTTCGTTGAACTACCTATATGAGGGAGAGAAAGAATGAATCCACACTTGTATCACAAGTATCTTGCATTTCCGCTATCACGCTATATAAATAACATATCTCTACATGTGTAGAATTATTAGAACACCAACCCGCATTGGATTAGCATAGTGGAGTAAGACCCAGTCTTCTTATAAAGAAGACCTTAGCCCAGCTGTGGGCCATTTAAAAGTTACATTTTTTACAAATATTTACTATATTTTATTATAGAAAGCTAAAAAAATAACTATTAGAAGAGTATTTTTTTATAACTCCGTTCACCGTGACGATAAAGCCTACCAATATTCAGTCCATTGGTATTAAATTATAATATATAAATATATATTATAATATTGAAGCGACGAAAAAGGTATTACCTTTGAGCTTAAGTTCGACTTGATATTACATTATTTGTTCTTTTATTTTTAATCCGTAATTTTAAAATAATTCAAACTTTCCGAATGTCATAACCTGCATGTGTCTAATTTCACTGAAATTCTGCCACATGTGTATTCCACCAATCCGCATTGGAGCAGCGTGGTGGATAAGCTCTAAAGCCTTCTCCTCAAAAAGTGAGAAGAGGCCTTAGCCCAGCAGTGGGACATTTACAGGCTGTTACCGAATGTCATAACGTCATGCTATCAGATTAGTTTTAAAAATTAATACGGTCTAGTGTAATACTGATATAATATTTTGTAATAATATTCATACACCAGTTTTTGATTAAATTATTTAGCTGTTAGTTCTTGTATTTTTAAATAAATGTATTAGAATTCGTTTTGTATTGTTTATAATAAGATATTTAGCCTTACAAGCGTTAAGCGGGTAATTAGTTAAAAAATTGACGATAAGAGAAACGATACAGAGAAGATTAGCATGGCCCCTGCGCAAGGATGACACGCAAAATCGTGAAGCGTTCCACATTTTTCACGGTAGCATGCGAAAGCGATCCCGTGGCGCTCCTCGTTAAGACGGAAAGGGTACGGGGAGGTTTTAGTGGGTAGGACGGGGGCCTTCTGCCCCGTGAGTCCCACATAACCGTCCCGGTCGTGGACCGGGCGGTAGGCGTAAAGGCCTTTCCTCCTCGACCACAAAGAAAAAGGGTAATTAGTTAAACAATGCTGTCTTCTTCTTGCGAATGTCAAATCAATAATGACAGAAATAAATCAGTATTTAATTAAGCAGACGTTAAACAATGATAATAATTTACATATAGTATAGATTAAAAAGAAAAACAATAATTAAAAAAAAAAACATATAATTTTAATCGTCGTCTGTCTTTTGTCTCATATTGCGCTTATTTAATTTTCTCTTTTTGAATTCAACCGGTCCCTCGCCCAGTGATTCGATGCGCTTTTCTTTGAATTGTATTATCTCTGGTTCCATAATTACGGGTGGTGGGATAATTTCCTTTTGCGATTTTGGTAATTGCAAGTCGATTTTCACTTCTGGTCTGAAAACAGGGACAATGTAAAATTAAGAAATACATTTCTAATTTAATAACTATTGATGACAGGGTTTTGTCCACGCCCTTATTAGGTCTGCGTCTACGCCCGCTATGAGGGGAGTGGTAGGAGTAGGGTTTGGAAGCTTACTGGTTTCATTTAAAAAAATATAAATTTTATTCAAAACAATTTAACATTTTTGTTTCGGTTTCAAAGATAATGGCATAGTGTAAGGTGTAGGGGTTTGGTCTTAGATCTCATGGCTGGCAATGAATTGATTATGTAAGGTATCCTAACTAATATTACAAATGCGAAAATGATGTTCGTTTATTTGTTTGTTCGTCAAGCGTTCCTCCTACCCCTTCCCTCTTGCGAATTTTTCAATTTCAATGTATGTGGCGGATGTTATAAACAAATCAGCAGGTAGCCCATTTTGATGTCTTCCAGAAAAAAAAATGTAGACAGTCATTGTAGAATGAGTCTTACTTTATTATTATGTAATTAAATTTCATATTATCTTTGATTAAGAGCTGTGACATACTGTAGTTATTATTACTAATTTTTTTAAGGTTATATTTACAGTACAGAAAATATGTATTTACAGTGACAACACAGGGTCCAAATACTTTAATATTTCATTCTAAGCTAAATTACTTGTTAAAATTATATTTTGTGATTAAAAACAAACCTATTAACGGTAATCATTTAAGTTTTTTTTAAATCCATTATTATAATATACTTACTCTTTTACAATTGGTTTCCAAGAGCCATAAGGTTTACTGATGGGAGCAGGCCCAAAATGTACAGTCCGAGATGGTGGTGGCTTGTCTTTATCAACGGCTAACTCTCTCATGGCTTCTCTTGACATATGAGCTTTAACTTCCATTATAGCTTCTTTTTGCTTCTGTTTTCTATTGAAATAAATGTATACTACATCATAATGAAAGGCTAAATTAGACTTGTCCGAAAGATCAGTTTTGAATACTATATGATTATATTAATAATTACAATATAATATTATAATGTTTATAATATTGTTTCATCGCATGCACAGCACCTAGTAGTCACATCTAATCTGCCAGTCCTCAAAGAATATTTTTTTAGTCTCTTTTTTCTTCTTATTCATTATTTAGGGGTCTTTTTATAAAAAAAAACACAAATAATCAAAAAGCTTTTGCCTATTGAATGTCAAATAATTTTGTTTCACATGTAAAGATACATTTACGGAAGAAAAAAAAAATTGCAACACTGTTTTCCTTCACCATAGAGCTTTATAATAAAATATTAATAATGCATAATTTATTATTACTTTATTCTCTTCTCCCTTTTCTGTGTCTCTTTCTCTTTTTCTTCCTGCTGGGTCAGTGATATATAATTATCTGGAGGGTCCCAGGTTGTCTCTGAAATAAATAAATTAGGTAATTATATTATTTTATCTGTTTTAGTCATAAATGTAGAATAAAACAAACCAAATATAAAATAAACAAATACTTAAATATGCTTACAAAAAAGTTAATAAGTTTAATAAAGTACTTCTAGCACCATATTATTCACCTGTCTTAAGTTTTAGTTTTGAAGCTTAGTGCAGTTTTAGCAGAATGGTGGCACAATAGTGGCACCCATTGGAATACATAAAAACTTATTAATAAGCTTAGCCACACTCAGCACACTTACCACTAAGTCAACAACAACAAACTGCTGGCCAAGACTATTTTTTCAAATCTTTTTAATTAGTTTAAAATTTGCATTAACCCCAAAAAAATAGTATGAGGGCAAGCAAATAAATATATTAGCCATACTTCTTGAAATTGTGTAGTGTCACAATTAAGATTAAAATTCAAATATTAAGATATTTCAATCGTATGATTATTTTTTTATGGCATAATCTATATTGTAAACATATTTTTTTAAAAATACTATTCATACCATTTGTCTCAGTATTCCAGAAGTATGTACCATCTTTCCCTTCATTTTTTACTTCTTTCCATATGGGTTTTTCTTTTGTGCTAACATTACTTGATATTACAATATCTTTGCTACTGTTTCCACTTACTTCCAACATTTCATTGATACTCTATAAAATTAATAAATAACATGCTGAGTAAAATCATTAGTTAAAATTCATTAATTTTATCTCCATTTATCATAAATAGTAGTGATTTACATTGGAATGTGTTTTTAAATTTTAATAACAAAACACACAATTATTTAGAAGGAGTACTTAAATATTATTAATATTTACTTGTGAAGTAAGGTCTGCATTATTTTGTATGTCTTTCAAATAAGCGGTCATGGCTGCTGCCTCCATTTTTTTAATATCATCTTCAATTTTCTCTTTTTGTTTAAATTCCTTTGCACTTCTTTTGCTAAGTTGATTAATGTGCTTCTTAACACTTTCCTTATGCTTTTTACCATTTTCATGAAATGATATGGACTAAAAGAAAGTTTTGTGTTAATTATCACATAGGTAAGGATTTTAAAAAAGAGATACTTAGTACTTACAACTTTATTGTCAGCAAACCAGCATTTGCAAAATTCGCAATATTTCCGATCTTGCGATTTCCAATATGTAGTCCTTAAGTGATACAAGAATAATACAGTGATATTATATTTTTAACGTTTAAGATATATTTGATTCATTAAAAATAATAATATTATTAGGTTTACTTACATGTTAATTAATTACAATTGCAAATTGATACAAATTTACTCCACACACCTTAGGCAAACATAATTTAAAAATAATGCTTAAGTTTATTATGTTATAAGTATAGCTTAAAAATATAAAATTACAAAACGAATAATCGAAATTAGAAATAAAACAAACTATTAGTAGATAAAGATAAGATACGACTGTCTAGTGTCTACTTTTGACTTTTTGACAGCTCATGCCTGTGCCTGATCTCATAGCCAGCAGCCGTAGACAGAGAAACTAATATATATAGCAGCACTCGTCGAGCAGCAGTAATACTTCTCTATGGCTAGCAGTAATGTGTTCTTTGCACAGAGTATAAAACCACAAACTCTACGTTTTATCATTGTTTGTTTTGGCTAATGCTTCAACATAAACATACAATTGTATGTTTGCACAGATCACTATAATTTAGTTACAATGACGTAACTTTGTCTTGAATTTTTTTTTTAATTTGACATGCATTGTACATTATTAGATAAACTTTTAAGTAATACACGCCAGAAAAAAAATGAAAGTCAAATACAGGGATCCAGTATAAATGCAAATGCAGCAGTATTCAATTAATACTTACATACCTTATTTTTTATTTTTTTATGGTTTTAATTACAAAAAGCACAGCAATAAAAACCGTATACATTTTTATTCGATAGAGATAAATAGATAATCTATGATCGATCCTAATACTATTTAAAATAATTGTCTTAATTTCTGCGCTTAGCTCATCATGTTTTTCACAGAGTTAATAATTATTTAATCATAATCACTATAGTTTAAAAAATGGGACTTCCATACATTAGAAATGGCTGTTACTTTTGTAGACTTTATTATATTGGCAACAAAACTGATGTCAAGCAAACTCCAAATGATGTTCTTTAACAATGAATTTGATAATTGATCAATTATTGATGTTGTTGATTTCCCAGATAGACTTGGACAATGTCGAATTCGTATTATATATATTTAGGTATTCGC
Source organism: Nymphalis urticae (assembly GCA_905147175.2). NCBI lineage: Eukaryota > Metazoa > Arthropoda > Insecta > Lepidoptera > Nymphalidae > Nymphalis > Nymphalis urticae. Next base: position 5,697,975 of record LR989991.1, read on the forward strand.
ATATCCATTAAAATAAGTAAATTTAAGTATAACTTATATTATTTTAGTATTTTTCTAACGTATATATAATGTTGAGCATTAAAAAATAATTATATAAAATAAGGTTTTTTTTAAATTATTTTTTTTAATATAAAACTCAAAAAAAAGTTCACTTTTACACGATTTATTATTTTCTTAATAAATTTAACAATTATTGTTCAATAGTGCATAGTAGGTAGTAGTTGGTTACAATGAAAGTTTATAAAATATCTATGATTGTTTGGTTTTAATATATAGCAACACATCTGCTTGCTTACTTTGTGATGTCGTCTTCGAGTATCGAGTGTCGTCGTCTTTTTTAAAGTTTTATCAAGGTGATTTCTGTTTTATTAATGATATTTTACTATTAAATATTAGTCTTAAAAGTTTCTATAACTTAAAAGTAAATATTTGGTGCAAAGATTTGTACCTTCATTTAACTGTTTCTATTTAATAGCTTCTATGGCGGCCATATTAAATATAGAAGTTCTTTTGTAAAATTCATCGCAGCAAATCTTCTTGATCGATTGCCAATCTCGAATAAATAGTTTTGGTAATTAAGATACGTAACTTTTTTTTAAAGACTAAAGTTTTAGTTATGTTTATTTTTATTATTGTTTTTTAAATTATATAGTAGCTTCAGTTTAGTAAACGTATATTATGTCGTATAAGTTGATGGTATACATTGCTTGTTGACGCGTCTCAAATGTCTTTGATGGAAGCGTACTTTGAATGAATTTTGTAATTTGCTTTGTAAGTTACAAATATATGCAGATTAAGTTAGTTAATGTGTGTAATTTGCTTACTGTTTGTTACAGATATTTCCGGACTAAGTTGGTTAACGTGATAAACTTCTAAAGTAGCATATGTATTTAAAAGTGACTTATCGTGAAATTTGTTTGGTGTTGGACTCGAATAAAGATTTGATAAGTTTCTAATTTTAGTCACCCATAGAGGGCTTATTTGGTAAAATGATGACCGAAAATAGAATTAGTTCAAGTAATCACGTCGGAAACATGAGCAGTCAGAAAGGGTAGGATTATAAAATTATTTTTTTTCTTTGTTTTCTAGTATCGACTTTCTCTTAACAATTTTGTATAAATATTACAGAGATGTTGATAAAACTGTGGAAGATATTGGGTGGAAAGCAAAATTAAAACTACCGCCTAAAGACAGAAGAATCAAAACCAGTGTAAGTTTTTAAAGTACCCACATCTTAAAAAAAAAAGAAATTGTTTCAAGTTATATTGAGTTAGATGATATAAATAATTGTTAATTGTTCCAACAGGATGTGACAGACACAAGAGGAAATGAGTTTGAAGAATTTTGTCTAAAAAGGGAAATACTGATGGGTATTTTTGAAAAAGGTTGGGAGAAACCATCTCCTATTCAAGAGGCTTCAATTCCCATTGCGCTTAGTGGTAAAGATGTACTAGCGAGGGCCAAGAATGGCACTGGTAAAACAGGGGCATATTGTATTCCAGTTTTAGAACAGGTAAATACTTTGAGTAATTTGTACTTAACACTTAAGCTACATGTTTATAAACTTCAAATGATGATACTTTTGGATTCCCCTTCACTTGTTGATAAGTGAGAAAAAACAGATCTGATTATGATCTTCTTTTCAAAACTTCATTCTAATTTGATTTGTCTTTTCAACTGTTATATCTTGGTTATAGGTTGATCCAAAAAAAGATACTATACAAGCCTTAGTTGTGGTACCTACAAGAGAACTGGCCCTACAAACATCACAAATATGCATTGAGCTAGCAAAACACACAGACATTCGTGTAATGGTAACCACAGGAGGAACAAACCTGCGAGATGACATAATGCGCATTTACCAAAATGGTAATAGTGGTTCAAATAAAGATAGTTAATAATAAAAATTAATGTTCAACTGCTACTTATATAGTGCTTTGCTAAATTATCTGCAGCTTATTCTAATCGAATGAGTAAAGCTTCGCTTACATTAAAATTGCAATTTTTTACAAATGCTTACACTATTCCATCTCGATGAATGCTATTCATGTCAATTCATATCAAAGCTATTCATTGATTGTGATGTGAATAGTGTGAAATAGGTCACAATGTATGATTTCCAAATAAATCCAAACTATTTTAATTTAATGTATGCAATTGTACGAAACTTTTTATAAATATCTACTGTTTATAAAACATTACATTAAAATGAGCTTCCACTTTGAAATCAGGATAGAGGCTCGTTTAAATGTAACAATCATAAATATTGTTAATTTGTTGTTGTATTGTATTGTTATAAATCACGCTACAAATTAATTCATTTAGATTTATTTTATAAAAAATATTCAGTACAATTACATATGATTAGTTGCAAGATTGGAAATCATACACTCATCTTATGATGGATAAGAAAAGGTTATAACTATTAATAATGATGAAGCCAAGCTTATAATATTTTCATTACTCTTAAAGTTCAAGTAATAATTGCCACACCGGGGCGTATGATTGATCTCATGGATAAGCAAGTTGCAAAGATGGAAAACTGCAGGATGTTGGTTCTTGATGAGGCAGATAAACTTCTTTCCCAGGACTTCAAGGGCATGTTGGATACAGTTATTTCAAGGTATAACTTAATGATTTCTATAAATTTCGTATAATAAAATTTTTATAATATGTGTAAATATATGGGTTTATTTCCTCTTTTGTAGACTACCAAAAGAACGTCAAATATTGTTATTCTCAGCAACTTTTCCGTTGAGTGTTAAACAATTTATGGAGAAACATTTAAAGGAGCCATATGAGATTAATCTCATGGAGGAATTAACATTGAAAGGTGTAACACAGTACTATGCATTTGTGCAAGAGAGACAGAAAGTGCACTGTTTAAATACACTGTTTTCAAAGGTAAGGCTACCCAACTTTACTTGTCTGATTAAACTCATGTCATAAGTTTTTTAGATGTTTTTTTTTTTATTATTATAAAAGGTAATTTTTGGCTGTATAATTTAAATCGAATAGAGGTGTCTTAACATGACTGAATTAAGGTCACTTTTAAAACAATTGTGGTTGCATTCTGAATTGCACTTTTAATTTTGAACAGAAAATATATATAACGGAGTGATAGTAAATAAAGATGACCCAACATTGAATGCATGCAAAAGCATTTTATATGGTTAATTAAATATATAGCACATATAAAATTATATTTTCCATGTTCTTTTCTTAATCAACATTTATTAATTAAAAAATCATAGATTTTTAAACCATTTATTTTGCTACACACATACATTACATAGATTATACAGAAGAAAAAAATTAAATTTAAAGAATACAGTGTAGGTAGCAAGGGGTTCATCTCAGTATAAGCTGTGCTAATGCACAGCACTGATTTTCAGATGGCCCCTGACTATTGGGTAAACATAAACAAATGCGCGCACATGAAAATAAATAAATGAAATTATAAGAACAAAAAAAAAAAAAATTTTCTTGAATTTGTTAAAACTCAAACTCAACACATTTCAAATTTTACAAAAATAAACACAATGTTCAACTTTACTGAAGAAAGATGTTCTTATCCTATTTTTATTTCAACATACTATTGTAACTGTTTTTTACTTTTGTCTTATGATGTGCTTGATGGCTTAAATTGTTTGTATTATCATATAATAGTAATATCATGTTTTAATAAATTTATTCCCTCTATTGCTCTCCATTATGTACAGTTCATTCTTATATAAGGTTGTCAGCCTCTGAAATATAAAAACTAAACTTTGCATTCAATTAAACTAAACATTTGGCTCTTGAAGCTGGACATTTTATTATTAGGTCAGACATTATTTTATTAGGCATTGCCTTTGTTTTTTTCTGTAAGCGCTGCATGCAAGTTGCATAACACTCATGTAATATCAAATATATCTTAAATAGATTATCTATTAGAATTTCTGTACGTGCATTGGGTGTTTAGCTTTTGTGTCTCTAAATGAGGATTGCAAGAAATCACTCAACTGATACACATCTTTGCATGCTGTATTTTTAGCCAGTTATTTTTTTTTGTAAGCATATTGTAAATCATAGTTAAATTGTATCAAAATTGATAATATTTTATATACACATTTTTTACAATTTGATTGTTTAAATTTCATTAGCACTAATGACTTACATAAATTTAAGTTCAATAAATATTTATACATGCTTATGTGCATTCAGCATTATATATGGTCATCTGATCCCAAAAAGGGATTTTTTAGTCTTAGTGTGCTAAGTAGTTGGAAGATTAGAATATAAAAATTTAAAAACAAATATCCTCCCAGACTTTTAAAAATATTATAGTTTAGCCTTTAGACTTTGCATGCCAGCCTGTAGAAACAATTATATAGTGACTTCAGTTCCTTATCTGGTCAATAAATTATTTTTATGGACATAAATTAGGTTATTTATGAACTTTTGATAACATAATTGTTACAACAACAAAGTTTAGTTTGATGCTCAATTCACTGTCAAAGCAAAAATGTTGACTTATCTCAGTTGAATTTGGGTTAGGTATACTATAAAGATTAAACAAGGTATAAATATTAAAAAATATTTTTTGTTTTACATTCTCATAACTGAATTTACTAAGAATAATAATAATACAAGTTGCTCTTAAAGTACTTTTTACATCATTTATTATATAGTAAGTATAGGTTTTGGCATAGAATAATAATGGTTTCTTCTGTTCAAACCACGAAAAAGCTCATTTACAAAGACTTAGTAGACCCTAGGTCTAGACACTAGGTCCGGATTTTTTTATTGCCATTTATTTGTAATACAATATAGATAAGTTTTGTGTTTATATTTTACAGTTGCAAATAAACCAGTCCATTATATTTTGCAATTCAACGCAACGCGTGGAGTTGCTTGCAAAGAAAATAACCGAATTGGGTTACTGCTGTTACTACATCCACGCGCGCATGGCTCAAGCGCATCGTAATCGAGTGTTCCACGATTTCCGTGCGGGCCTCTGTCGTAACTTAGTGTGCTCCGACCTGTTCACCAGAGGTATAGACGTGCAGGCTGTGAATGTGGTCATCAATTTCGACTTCCCGCGCATGGCGGAGACCTACCTCCACCGCATCGGCCGCTCGGGACGGTTCGGGCACCTCGGTATAGCAATCAATCTGATCACGTACGACGACCGGTTCGCACTGCACCGCATCGAGCAGGAGCTGGGCACGGAGATCAAACCGATCCCGAAGGTGATTGACCCGGCGCTGTACGTGGCACGCGTGGACGAGGACGACGTCGGCAAGTAACGCCGCCGGCACCTTCGCCTCCTGGACTTACTGACTGGTGAAAGGAATTAGGATAAAATTACAAAAACAAAAAACTTATTTGTAAAAAGTGTAATGAATTTATTGTAACGATATGTGCGTGTATATAGTTTATCGTGAAATAAGACTTGAACCTAGAAAAGGTTAATTTTTTAAAAGTGTATATAATAAACATCGGAACTTACGAAAGGCACCTTGCGCTCTTTGTCCATATTGGATTCTGTGCGCAGTTTCCTGCGATTGTTAAAAAGTAAAATATTTATCTGATTATCCTATGTGAGAGTCTATCTAAATTTGTCAGTGATCAAAACATAAATTGTGGTAGACTTTTAACTTGTGCGACTTTACCTACCCATATTTATATTAAAAATTTGAGCTAGCGCATAATTACTTTAATACTTCACATAAATTAACATTTATATTTATCCGTGAATGGGTAGGTAACAAGACTAGCTCAAATAAAACATATCGAAAAATTATTCAATTGAATTTATCAGTGTCATGATGTTGTTTCTGGCCGCTTGAAACAATGTATTTACTTCAAGCCGTTCCTATTTGAAATCAGGTTAAAGCAATAAATTGACCAAGATTTTAAGTAAGTTTAAAGTCACAAAAAAAAGATAACTTGAATAACCTGTGATGTGATTATTTATTTGGACATAGGGTCATTGTTACATTAACTTGATTTTACAGTTCTTATATTTTATTATTAATTTTAAGCGGTAAAAGTCACAATGTAAAAGTTAAAAATGTCAGATCTTGATCTTGAGAATGGGTTGTACAGTAACTTTGAAAAGATTATATTTGCATGTGGGGCATTTTGAGTAACAACTATAGTCCCTGACAACCCTTTTATTCAAATCAAAGATTACTATTGAAAAGTTCACTTGTGACAAGCTAACAAAGCAGGGGAATACACTCATTATGTTTAACGGCTTGCATTATGAATATTGCCCTGCTTCTTGAGGGATTAAAATGAGAGCCATTTGTGTTCAATTAAAATTAAAGATGTTGAGCTCTCGGGGTTTAAAAATTTGGGATGTCTCGTGAAGAGTTATATAATTGGTCACAGTCAAGGTAAATCAAAATGCATATTATATTAATTAAAATATGTTCTATAAACACATTAACTGTATACTACCATTGTTTGACAATGTTTCATTTATCTTTTAATATGTTGCTGAGTATTGCCTTAATTTTAAAAATATTTAACAGATTTTGATTTAAAAAACGAAGCAATTGTCAAAGAGAGAATGTGTCAAGATTGTTGAAATATCTGTAACTGTGATATCAAATTCATCACCAGGTTATATAAATATGGTAATGAGATGAGATGTTTTATCTTAATTTTGTCTTCCTGTTACTCTATAAATTAATCGGGGTAAAGTAGTTAATTTCTATTTAAATACAAAGTGACAAATGTGCTATAGTTAATATAAATCGTCTTATTGTTAACAGTGATATTCGATTAGTACAAAGATTAGCATTTTGGATTGTCTTAAAAATGGAATAACTTACATTTTAGACGTCTCATCTGTTTGCCAAGTAAAAAAGGCAGCATATCATAGATATTTTTATAAAAATCTATTTCAAACAATAAATCATGAACTTAAAACCTAAGAACTATACAAAAATATAATATCTTAAAAGTAAATCCTATTTTTATTGAGCACAACAATTGAATTAATGTCATTAACAAGTTGACAAAAAATTGTTTTGATATTGTTTACATTATAAAAAATATATTTCAAAATTTTCAATGTTCGGTCTTACATATATATATTACTTAAAAATTTCAGGCTAATCTTGTGCATTTCATTCTATTGTATATTTCAAGATATTGAATTTTTCCCACATTATTTTAAATCCATGGCGAATTTACGTGAAGTGTGGTGGAAATGGAAAGATTACACATGCTCTATGACATGTGCAACAATGTTTGTAATATCATAAGTATATTTTTGTTAAAAAAATGGGCCAAAAATAAACTCTTCACATGATGTTATTGTTTTAATTTTAATATAACATGATTTTAATCTTGTCGTATCAGTGGTCACATTAAAATGGAATCCAATAATAATTACCCAGCTTGGTATAACTTATTGGAATTTTAGGCATATCATGTTGTTGTTGTTATTGTTGGAATTTTATACATTTAAGATAATAATAAACATTTAACATATATTTATTATTAAGACCAGCCAAGCAAACAGCTTTAAAGACATTGTTTTTCCTGTTACACCCAAAAAACCATCAACATTATTCATATGGAACTTACAGTCTTAGGAAGGACAATACAATATAATATGTATTATGTTTGTATATTACAATCTATTTAAAATATTCTTTGTACATTTCTGCAGTCGGAAAATTTTCAGACCGGTTCTTGCGAACGTGCCCAAACCGGCCTATACACAAAAACTATGTATACATATTTGTGTACATTTCTAAAAGAAATATGATCGACATCATAATATATTTTACAGATGAGTTTCATTAACCAGTTTTATGTTTTAAAGAATATCGTCAGCTTTAGCGCAAATTAATTGTTGCAAAGTTAAGTTAATCAATCCTTATCAAAATAAATTACATATAAATCGATAATAATTTAAACGTTAAATGTGCCTTTTAAAGAACTGGTAGTTTTAGGAATATAATTAGGTTCAAAGTTCTTATTGTATCCTCACAAAGTAAGGACAGGTTCCAGTAGAAACTAGAAGCCGGATAAAGAGAGCTGAGAGCGGCTGGTAGATTTTACTAACTAAATAAGTACAATACTAAGTTTATTTAATCCTTATTTTTTAGTCATGTGTCTTTGATAATTCAATTCGTAAGATTGCAAATGTTACATCAGTTTCTTAATTTAATTATAGCACGTCTTCAGTTGAGACACATTTTTTTTGACACATCTATCAAAAAGTGATAAAATTGCTGTATGGAAAGAGAGTGTTAGCTTCGATAGCTGTTTTAGAGGTGGTTAAATATAACGGAACATATTGAATTTAAACGATTGTATTATTAATTACAAAAAAGGTGAGACGACAAGTGTTTAAAAAGATAATGAGCGTCCCCGCACCCCGCATTCACGGTGAAGCGAAGTCGCAACAAGCGAAAGAGGCGACTAAACGGCTAACCTAACCCGTTATATATGTATAAAATGTCTGTCTTATATGAAAATTAAACTTAATTTAGATGTGCGTCGTTGAAAGCGGCTTGGCTTAACGTAAACGTACTCATAATTATACTGTAACGCCTATTTGGCTATTTCAACCACAAGATGAATAAAGATAAATACTCAACTTTGACATTGAATAGAAGCGTAACTTTAATATTGAATAACGAAAAAGTTAATATAAATAATTATGTGAATCTAAGTCTAAGGTTTGGTTATATTTACCACTTCTTTGATTGGAATAGGTTATAGTGCAGAATATAGCAGAGTTATTAGCAAGCGGTAATAATATGTTAACCTGGTTTTACGTAGTGGCTTTGTGCAGGCCCGCCTGGGTGCCACCTATTCACCAGATCTGCCGCGAAGCAGCTATACTAAGTATATTGTTGAAGGGTGAGCCAGTGTAACTACAGGCACAAGTGACATAACATCTCAGTTCCCTAGGTTGGTGGCGCATTGGTCTATGGGCGGCGACCGCTTACCATCAGGTGCAATTTGCTCCATTTGCTCGTCCGCCTGCCTATAATATAAAAAAGTCTAAGGTTTGTTTAATCTTAAGGTATATGGATAAAATTTGAGATATAGCAGCTAGGCTAACGACTTTAACGGTTGTAGCTATTGAAAACGATCAAAAAACTGCTGTGTTGAACACCTAAATTTATAGTCAACAAATATTTGTTTTGAATGGAGTTTGGGACTGCGACTTTTATTGAGAATTATCACAAGCCTTATGCACAGGCAAAATAACTAAGTATGCAACTCCTTTTTCACAAGCCCATTTACTAACCGAACGTTTCTTATTTTAGATGAAAAAAAAACACGTTTTAAATAAATATAAGATATTTATTAAGCCTTTCTTAGTAATATTTATATAAAATAATAAAAAATCATCAAAATTGCTTAAGTCAAACGGCCGGGATACGGCGACTGATCTATTTCGCACTAATAAGAGAATTAATTAGGTACAGGTTAGTATATTTTTTGTAGAACACAGTAATAAAGTATTTAATTTTAGCTTCTAATAATCGTAACAAAATTAAAAACAAACGACACATAAGATGAACTAAACTTAAATATTTTTATTTATTGCATCTTAGTCTGTAGTATAATATAAGCTTAAGGAAGGGTTGTAGTTTTAATTTTTGGAATTTTGCACATGTTCTCTTGTACAGATAATAATGTAATGAAGTTAGTATTTTCATAATAAATTATATAGGCGTCATTTAGAAGCTTCGTACTCGCATTTTGATGCGCCATTATGTTATATTTTAATAATATAAATTTAATTTTACCAACATTTTCTGATCAAACCATTGAAATTATTACAGTTTTACATTAACTAAGTTTTTTATTTAGAATTTAAGTATATATATATATATTTTTCGGTATATAAAAACCATAGACGTTATTTATGGAGGTTTGAGTATTTGTGTATATAGTGTCCTTCAAAATGTATGAAATTTAGATGGTACTGCTGGAGTGAAAATTGAAGGAGCGCACTAATACTCTAGAGTAAAAACAAATCAGAGAGCAAATTAAACATCTGCCTCCGCGCTATTTTCAAATTAACCTGTTTGTAATTTGATAAATCACAATTAATAAATAATTAAATGTATATTGCAGACATCCTTTTATACCTACTAGCTACAATAGCGTCATTCATATTTCATACAATTCGGTACCAATTTTTCGGTTATAGAACCATATACTTCTTACCTCTATACTCCATAATAATATTACAGGAATTTCTCCATATGTGGATAACAGAAAATAATACACATTGTTTCAAAGTATACAAAATGACTTAGGTACTTAAAATTAAACTAGTCCAAAATTATTTTAAGGTTACGAGGTGGGAAATGGAATATTTATGTTGCATTATCAGGTCCCCTTCATTTTCGAAGTGAAAAGAAATTTTCAAGTTTTTTAAAAATTTACAGTATTTTTATATTAATATTGATTTTGAACACAAGACAAGTAAATTAAAGACAAAAAAATACTAAGTGATTTCTAAGTACGTGAAAAACTTCTTAAAATTAAGTATTAAATAAAAATACAAACTCCTTAAAAACTAAATTATGACTTAGCAATATATTGAACATCCATATAATGTTTTAAATATGAAGTAAGAACTAAATTATTTAATTCTACAAAACATAAATTACAAAGAAAAATTAATGGTTTCGCACCATTAATATGGAAGGGTTTTGTACGAGAATGTTCCTTGGGAGTGGCGTCACGCGATTCATTTAATGTATTATGTATAATTTTTTTCATGTGTATGTAAAGAGATTTTTGAATGTGTATTGTCCATATATTTTATGTTAAGTTATTTAATCGAGGAAAAGTGGCATTTGGGCACTGATGTTGTACGCGATGAAGGAATATCTCTCTGATTTTGGTTTGGGGATTTTTTCACCAAGTTTATTGCTTTACGTTATAAAGGAGTTACTTTTAATTTTTTAGTTTATCGATAGTATGTTTTATGTGTAATTGTCATTTAGAAAAAAAAAAACAAATAATATAACAGAAAGATAAAAATAATTCATTACGAATTATTTTACTACATATATTATCAATATTATTTAATTAGTCATGAAATGTTAAATTCATTGTCATTTTAAATTCTTAGATAACATTATAATTTGTTCCTACAACTATCTAAAGTAGATTATATTGATTATCATAAGTATAACAACATTGAATAATATATTACATTAAGTACATTGGCGTGGCTGGACGACTGGCTGGAAATTATTTAAAATATACTACAATAGAAACAGTCGATTATTTAAGTTTTATTTTAATGAGATAAAAATAGAAAATAATTAGTTTAGTGTTCCTACCAGTAAGTAGCTATTGTGTTATTTAAAATCTTTGATCTTATTTTCTTGAAATGGTTTATTAATAACCTTATTAAATATATCTTTAACCGTATACTTCCAGTTTTAAGCGAGAGGGTTCTCGGCCCCGGAAAGTTATATTTAATATAAGAGTATCTTAGGATAACCTTGCTAACAATATAAAAATGTACGATTTTTATGTAAAATGTCACGTGATTTTCAAATCTTTCTGAAATTTTCTTATTTCTGTAATTTGTTAATTTATATATTTTTTGTGATTTTACTTTTAGTATCTTAATAAATTTACTATGCCAATGTAATGCTATCCATATAATATTGTCTATTTTTATGTCAAAGACGGATATTTACACGTTTTACGAACGGAATCATAATTTACTTACCCTCGCGTTGCATTTTGATTACACTTGGCTGTATTGTTTATAGCTGCTCTCCTTAGGGGCATGAGGTTATATAGCGTTCCTTAATAGCACGGAAATAATTATAGTAAATCGTAAAATCGTAAATCGGACTGATAGTTTCGTGAGACCGCGCTTAGTTCAAAACCGTGCAAACTTTATAGTTTTATAATGTTTCACATGTCATTAGGCGAAATACGAAAATCATGCGTTAGACATTTTATTTAGTTAAGATTATTGCGTTAACTGTACCCTAGCATAATTTATTAAATAAATAAAATATAAGTACAATAATTAGCGTCAAGGTTAACGGTTACTTTTTGTACACATTAGTTTTAACAGCACCTTTTTACTGTACTTGATCAATGATATGCGAGAAAACACAAATAGTTTTATCCTTATTATAATGGCTGGGATGATGTTCTAGCGGACGTAATTGAGCCAATCTTATCGGCGACTAGCCGTCTGCGAAAGAGTTATTAAAGTGTAAATGTGTGTAAACACCCCCAAACACACAACTGTTAAATACGGAGCATCAAATCGTTTTTAATAACCCGACCCGGGTTTAAAACCAAGGACCTATGGGCCTCTGCAGCCTTTTAAACTAGCCACTAGACCAGAAGTACTCAACCTGCGGCCCGCCGGGATTTTGTCGTTGCCCACCTGGTGTTACTTTATTTCCAACTATTTGTAATTACAAAGGTTTTTTATTAACATTCAAATATTTTTAAACGGCTTGTGACCACGGACACCGAAGTGTTTGAAACGTCAGTAAATGAAAAAAAAAATGTTAAAATATACGCGATAAAAAAAATACAGTTCATAGTTGTTTAATTCAATTTGTAACAATCCCAAAAAAAAAAAACAAATAATGTTAGTGGTACTTATACAAAAAAGGTTGAATATGGCTGCACTAGTGACTAGACTAATGTGACTGACGAGGTCGAGGCATACTTATAATATAACAGCTGATACTTAAATCAGCTCATATTACTCTTATTTGACGATATAATTTCATTAACAGTCATTTTTATTGGATATATATGACGAATGATATGCGTATGGCAATTAACAAATATACGAAACATACAATTTATTTATTTGACATAACTTTCAAGTTTCTACTAACTAGTGTTTGCACAGTGGAATTTGCATTTTTTTTTTCTTTATTAATAAAACTAAAAAAGCTCAATAGTCAATAGATACCAAATGAGAAGAAAACTGGTTGACAAAGAGATAAGCAGTAGTGGACTGTTTTATATTTGCCTGTTTATATATAGCTTAATCACTCGGACTTATTTACCGTTTGTTATAACTTTTTCTTCAAATAACACGGTGTAAATACAAAGAAATATTATTTATATTAAATAATTGAAAAAAATAAAATCTTCATCATTCAACTGTAGCATTGTTTTGGATACATTGAATATTTACAAGTATATGTCCTATTAGGTCACTGACCTCCCAACAATAGACAACGGGTGTAATAAAAAAAATCACAAATAAAAAAGAAATCAATTTATGCAGAAACATATGGAAACGGAAACGCTAAGGTATTTTAATTTATGCTTTAGGTTAATTAGTGATTATACAGTTTCGTTTTCCTCGCAACAATCCAATGAAATTTAAACATCTTACATGTTTCAAATAAAAAGTGTTTACTAAAAACATGATAACCGTCGTGTTTTACTTCTCTAAGGTCGTTTTTACGGTTTCACAAAACGGAGACTAGTGGGCGATTGTTTCTCTTTTCGCGTTGTGTTTGTACCTGGATTCGGAATATATACTGGCAGTAGGGCTATGTGCAAGCTCATCTGGGTAGGAACCACCCACTCATCAGATCTTCTACCGCAAAACTTGGTATTGTTGTGTTCCGGTTTGAAGGGTGAGTGAGCCAGTGTAATTACAGGCACAAGGGACATAACATCTTAGTTTTCAAGGTTGGTGGCGCATTGGCGATGTAAGCAATGGTTAACGTTTCTTACAGTACCAATGTCTATGATCGCAGGCCCGAAGCCCATCTGGTGGGAGGCCAGTGTATTAGACTATATAATAAACATCCGAGACTAGATAAACGACCAATTTCTTGAGGCTCATAATTGGTAAGGTTTTGATGATTTTCCCAATAGCGACAAATGCGTAGGTAAGGTACATATAGAGGACAGAAACGAGCAATGTGCCATTCTAGTTTTACCCATCGACGGGTGCATTGGTTGTTACGAATGTGACCTCGGCGGAGAGCTAGTCGTCGGCGAGCGAGTCGGCCAGCGCGTCGGCCAGCAGCGCGGGCGGCGGCGGCACGCCGGGCTGCAGCGTGACGGCCACGCCGCGGTTGAGCGACACGGCGGGGTACAGCGCGCCGCGCAGGCCCGTGAAGGCCACGTCGCCCTGCGGCACGTCGTCCACGGCGAAGCGCAGCGTGCCGCGCGCCAGGTCCAGCAGCACGCCCACCGTGCAGCCGCGCGCGATGCCGCCCGCCGCGCGCCCGCCGTGCGCGCCGCCGTGCACGAACCACGAGCGCACGCCGTCGATGTACATGGCCCAGCCCAGCGCGTCGCTGCCTGCGCCAAACGTGCTCGTCATGATACTGCGTGCCGGGCACTGCGCACGGCTCGCTCCCGGCCGGGCGCGACCGACTCACCGAGCATCTTATCCCTGGCGACGTCGGCTCGCGCGATGCCGAAGGCGGGGTCTGCGTCACCGTCGTACTCGTCGATACGCAGGCGCCAATAGTGCAGGCCGCGCGCGAGCGGCTGGTCGGCGAGCGCCACCCGGGGCTGCCAGCCGCTGGCGCGCGCGACGAGCCCGTCCGCGCCGATGGCAAGGCCGCCCTCGGCGCTGGCACATCGCGCGTCCCAGGTGAACCACGCAACTACAATGAGAACTTATAATAAGTTTTCGGTTTAATGTGTGATTACCGGCACAAGGTATATAATTTCTTAGATCATATTTTTGGTGTATCCACGATATACATTGCAGTTTCAGTGTTAATGGGAGAACGTGATGACTTAGCGTCCGATTATCTATCTATCTATATAAACAAAACAATGTTATGCTCCTTTATTCAAATTAAAAATGCAATAGGATCAATTCGATGTCGTCGATTTAAAATTAATTCCATATCTCACTCACCCGGTGATGTTTGTAAACCTATAACTTCGCTGTATGGTCCCTCTCCTGCGCCATTAAATGCCTTTACACGTGCACTATACAGCGACGCATAATGTAGACCGTCAATTGTGCACACTGTTTCCCGACCGCAGTACACCTCCTGGAAGCGGTAAGCGGTATATTTTAAATAGCTTAGTTGCAAAACAAGTTTGTAGCAGTACATCATGACGTCAAAACACAAAAAGCGTATTATTGTCGCCACTTTTAATACAGTTAATATCTCTTTATGTGCTATATATATGTATAACATTGATTGTGTCCACTAACCGTCATTATACCTATTTGCGTTTCTACTTTAAACAAGGTAAAGATAGTCTACATAATATGATGACTCACCCGAAAGGGCCCCCCCAGCCCGTCGTCCAGCTCGAGCACGTAACCTCGCACTGCGCGCGGTGCGTGCGGCGCCCGCCACGCCAGCGTGCACGAGCAGCCGCGAGCCGCGCACGCCTCCACCGCCATCTCCGGCGCGCCCGGCGCTGCGACACCCAATCATACCATTCATGATTATGTCCCCTGCCCGCATTCGGCCAAGGCGACCTTACTCAACGGATACTAGTCAACTGTGCAGGATATTATAGTGTCGTAGTATTAAATTCGTCAACCTAAGGGTTACAATATCACTTTGGACTATGAAATCCTAATCTTAATTCGAAACCACTGGACAGTTTGACTTGCTTTCCGAGACAGGTGAGTGTAACACTCAAAATAATACTGAGAATCTTCACAGAAAACCCCAAAATATTTTTTGGATGACTTCGTAATCAGCAGCCGTTCTCTATATGCATTAGGTATATGACATCTTATATCCCAGACCAAAGCAAAATGTAATCAGATTAACGATTACGTAACCTTTAAATCATGATTATAGATTAACTTTCGATTGATGCTGAAGAGGGCGCGCGAGGTTGCTTTGAGGCATTTACTTGACTCACTCACTCATATTAATTTTTTGATCACTTTCATTATGCTGTATTCGTGATCGTTAATTATTAATCTGATTACATTTTGCTCAAGTATGTTTAAATCCTATGGTTTCCTATGTATTGATAATATATATATATATATATATATATATATATATATATATATATATATATATATATATTAGGACAGTATAAGGACTAGTTTATACTTCGTGCATTGCCAGTGTTTATGTGCAAAAGTAAGTGTCCATTATATATGTCATATTATGGATTATTTACTGGTACGCCTTCCTAAAATAAATGAAACATATACAATAATATATAGTTGTTGTGATATATTTTATTACGAATGGACTATTAACGGTAAATGATTTGTAAGCCTAGACCCTTCTGGGTGCTGCACTATCTAGTCCCTAACGGGTAGGGCCGCCTATTAGTGTATGGCTCGATACATTTTATCGAGCTGCTGTGTCACCGACGTTGTTAAGGATACATCGAGAGTTTTCCCTTTACCCTCGAATCTCCTTTCGAATGACTCTTACGCTTATCGCGCAACTGATGGGTTCCCTTATCTTACGACAACAAGAAAGAATGTCACCCCACCCAAACTCTTTGGCGTAGGTATGGAAGCGTATTGCCCGCGCCTAACGCGCAATACGCTTCCATACCTACTACGCTTATACCTACTACGCTTATACGATTATAATATATAATACGCAGCGGACCTTAGTTCCTATGCCCTTGCCGATAATTAAAATAGAGCAATTTACGTATTGACCGTTTCGATCTTATGGATCTCTTCAGTAGTGGGTAATACCACTAATGCCGAGCAGAACCAAAAAAGCCGAGATGGCATAGTGGTTAGAACGCGGGAATCTTAATCGATGATCGTGGGTTCACACCCGGCAAGCACCACTGAATTTTCATGTGCTTAATTTGTGTTTATAATTCATCATGTGCTTGACGGTGAAGGAAAACATATTGAGGAAACCTGCATGTGTCTAATTTCATTGAAATTCTGCCATATGTGTATTCTACCAACCTGCATTACTGCACCTGGAGCAGCGTGGTGGAATAAGCTCCAAACCTTCTCCTTAAAAAAGGGAGGAGGCCTTTGCCCAGCAGTGGGACATTAACAGGCTGCTACTGTACTACTGGACTAATAACTAATATTATAAATATATAATAAGAGCGAAGCTTTGATATAAAAATAAAAACAATTATAGATTGCGCTGACTTCGAAGTATAGTTAGGGTGTGTAATGAAGATAATGCTTGGATGTCATAAATTGTGTCAGTTTATCGAAATACGCTTACTGATTAGAGCTGTGGGTATAGTTTTTGAATCGTTTTTATCATATTGCTTCATTATTGTATTGACTCATATATGTACTAATGCCTATACTACACTTTGGAATAAGTTTAATCGGAATTATTTGATAAATTAGACCAGCTATACAACTGGCTTCCCGAGATGGATGACCTATTATGTTACTTTCGTTTTTCAAATTCAAAGATTTTTATAAACAAAATAAACACTTCCACCAAGTCAAGAATATTTTTGATAAATTTTGTAATTTTCGCTACCCATTATTTACTTGGCATCCTTAATATACGGCCGTCTTTATATCACCTGTATCATCATCATCATCAAATGGTGATATCTCAGAAATAGTGGATTTTAGGACAAATAGTAGGTGAACATTATTTTGTAGGTTATTTGTATTTCTTTGATCTACAATTTTTGTCTAGCCCGTTTAAACGATAACATAGTTAATGTTTAAGTGAAACGTGGGAAACTTTTAACACTTGATCTTGAATATTTTTTTTAGTAGACGTACGGTCGTCGGATTGTGAGGATTTTTGATATTTCATTTGATGGTGATGTTGATGATGTCCTTCTAACCAATTTCAACCCACGGCGGCCAATCTCAGTAAAGATAAGCCAACTGCGCAGGACAAATTATAGTACATATGTGTGTGCGCAAACATAGGTGCACTCTCTATACTCTCAATTTCATAATCCGTGGGGACGGCAATCCGACACGACCGGTAAGAGCTCAGTACAAATGCACCATTTTCAAGATTATCCATCAAAATTATGTTTCTCGAAGGTCAAACGAAGAAATTGAGACTACTGCCACACTTAATCATCAACGATTACACCGGGACCTGTTTTTGTACATTTGGCAGAAGAATATAAGACGTATTTGGCTTACATAATCATAAAAGGTTTATGTTAGATATATACGCAAATAATCCAGAAAACTACACATTAAGCAATCTATATGTTATGACAATTGTACCTGCTGTTTTCATTTCCTTCTCCGGAGCTGCGATCCAAATGTTGCGAGAATTAGAAACATTTTTTTAAATAAATTAGCTTGCGATCAGCCTTAGTGTTATAAATAACAGATATTTATTTGACCGACTCACGTATACATTCTATGAAGTTCATCGTCTTTACGGTACGTAGTACGGGCTCGATGTCCAGCGTGAGTGCGGATGGAGCGGGCGGAGCGTCCAACGACGACCGCAGGCCTGATGTTGTGTCCTGCGCGCGCGCTGACAGAATCCTACCCACCTGGGCACCAGGTCGATAAAATAATCGCTAATTAAATATACATGCTTAATACAAATTTTATCACTGAAAATGATGCATCATTGTTAATACTACGTTTGAATCCTATTACGTTATCCATTTAAGAGTAAGTAACGTGATACCGAGTTGATAATCGGTGTAAAACGAATCACGTTCTGGATGGCCGATTGAGTTTATTAATAAATTGAAGTTTTATTATTAATAAACAAATTATAAATCAATTTTAATTATTTTATTTTACAGTAATAAACTATATTTTCAATATAATTATACAAAATAAAATACTTGTTATTTTATTTCATTTCCAACTTTTCCATTCGATGGACATTCTGACTTTCTCTTTTACTTGATGATGATTGATGTATGATGCGAATATAAAATATAATTATGGAATATCAAGATCTTACTTGGAGAAATGCTGCATGATCTGATTCCTTCAAGGCTTCTATTGAGAAATGTAGTAACGCCGTCGCTTCGCGCAATTTTTGGGCGGCTTGTGATGTTAGTGAGCGCATGTTGGAGACGGCTTGCGATCTTGTGTTACGAGCTGCTCTTATTAGCTCATCTCGTCTTCTTTCTATCGCTCGAGTTATTTCTGCACATGCTTGATCTATTTGCACTTCCAGTTCCTCGCATGATTCCTAATTTTCGATTGTTTAATAAAATGAACAATAATTACAAAATGTTTAACATCAAACGTTATAAAACGTTTTCAAATGTTTTATTATAAATTTACTTTAATACTGTTTACTATTGTTATATAATATTATTTTAGATTTAACTGAATGTAGTATCATTTCCTATGATGATTCCCTTTCCAATTATTCCATATTTCAAGTTGCTCATTACTAAAGTTTTTTTTTTTTTTTTGCAAATATATTATATTCCTAGATGGAATAAATAGTATTATTGCAAACAATCAATTAATATTACTAGTCATAAGACATCATACAAATAGAAAATTTACTTGACAGCAAGCAGTCATTTCAAACTAATTTTAACCAATGAATACTATTAATTATTTAATAAATATATTGTTTTGTTATACTTACATTAATTTTATCTCCTGATCCTTTGACTAGTTGGATATATTCAGTCATTGCCTTGGCTTCTTCAGACAACTGATGCAGGGTTTGTGATAATTCAGTCTAAAACAAATGATATATTGAAGTATATAGTAATTACAACAACAATCCATCATTATTTATATTAAATTTAAATATTATACAGTGATATTTTAAACTGTTAACTCTTGTAGAGAACTAACTTTTGTAGGGAAGGGTTGTCAACATATTAGATAAAAATCTAACTAAGGCCTAAAATTACAGAAAAAACTGATAAGAGGAGTCGGGTCAAACTATTAATTCACATAATAAAACTCTTCTCACATTAGGAAGTGTGAGATCAAATTAGTTGCATTGTGCATGTAAGGCTTTTATGAGAATATTTAATATAATTATATTGACACATAAATGTACAAGTAACATAAATTGTCTTTCAAAAACATTAATTTAATAGAATTTAATGTTTTTTTTTTAACAACTTAACTAACAAACTTCATCTTTTATCCACTATTATTAAAGTTATAATGAATGAAACTTTTGTATATTATGTATGAATAAAGTAAGACCTTTTAAAACAATATATTGTGAAATCTACATTAGAAGCAACTTTGTTTAACACTAAAGTGTCAATAGAAAATAAATAATCATAGATTATACTGAAGAAAAGTAAACAATCTTATCTATATAAACACAAAACAAATTATATGTTATCTGATTTATAAAAAAAGTATAAAATTATCATTGCGAAAATTGTTTACTTAACAGATTATCATAAAGAATTTTATTTGATTATTAGAATATTTTTGACCTGTGTGACATAGATAATTATGATAATTATACCTTATGCGCTCTAGCTGCACTAGATAACTGTTGTGTCTCATGTGATGAATGTCTTTCTGCAACACAACTCTGGCAAATTGGAACCAAACAAGTATTGCAATAAAGAATAGGCATAGAGCCATGGTCATTACATGTTGTTCCTAATGCTCTCAACTCGTGTTGTGCAAGAGGCCCTCTCGTGGGATGCCAGGCGTCTCTGCAGCTTGCACAATACCGAACGGAACATTGCTCACATCGCACTATGGCTGCCCTTCTTTCTCCTTCACACATTTGACATGCTTCTTCGGCTGGAGGTGTCACGGTGATGCCGCCAAAACGTTCTACAATAGTTCGCATAACACGAAAAGGTGGAAGGCCTTCTGCTCCATTATCATCTAAGTATACTTGTTTATTACAAAGTGGACAGGTAATGCTAAATGCCGCTGAAGAGTACGCAATGGCAGCGGTAGCACCTGCATAACTATTGGGTCTTGATCCACAAACAACTCCACTATCTGTTTCACTCGAAACAGATGCTTTATCTGCCTCCTGATAATCAGTCGTTACAACCGACGTATTGTCTGTTTCATGGACATGAGTTTGTAAGCCCACGGCACAAATACGACACAAAGCATGGCCACAAGGAAGAAGAACAGGTTCTCTATAGAATTCTTTACATATGAAACATCTTAATTCTTCTTCCATTTTCGATCGTAATTCTTCAATTATTTTAATTTAAATGTAACTACTCCTTCAGGTTTAAAAAATAATTTTGTAAATTAAACAAAACATGATTATACAGCATTTTTTCCTAGGTGTTCACATTTCATTTCAAATCACTGTGATCTGTATAGTCGTAAACATAGTAAATAAATAATATTAAAAAATACAAAAGAGAAACATTAGGGTCTTAACCTACAGCCATACAGGCACAGACAATAAACTACTCAATCAATCAAACCACAGATATACATAATTAATTATATCCCTATTTTAGTAGGCATTTATTTTTTATATTTTTGAAAGATAAGGCTTAAAAAATAAGAGTCTTACTATATTTATTGCTTTCTATATTACACTTGCTCTCATAGAAAAAATTCCAATGGATTATGTGCAGACTTAAATAAGATTGCTACATAACTCATTAACTAACTGTGTACGCCGCAATATCTATTAATTACAAATTTGACATAGTTGTGTGATTGTGTGCAAAGCAGCTTGCAAACATATTCTTAAAGATGTTATTTTGTTTTAAGTTTAAAAATAAAGGCACCAAAGGCAAAGCTGTATAGTATATGCTTTAGCGTTACTTAATTTTTTTTTTAAGTTTTTGACACTGACAAACGAGGTATCGTAAATAATATGATTGTTGTTTATTTGTTGATAGCGGTTAACATGTTATGAGATTTCGAGAATAAATTATGATTGATTCAAATGCTTAAAGTCAAAATTTTGCCATGAATAAAATCTGATTTCTATTTGGGGTGGTCCTAATACAAAAACATAAGATTCACTTTCATATTTCATTCAGTTAGATTAGATTTTATTGTTAAGTACCAGTAAAGATAAAAATATAGATTAGTTTTCATAAAAGGCGAGGTTTTTAATACATAATTTATTATGGAATCAGTATTGTCATCAGACGAGAGTTGTGATCATGATTTAAAAAGCCTAAAAAATCAGTTGATTGGTTAGTGTGTTTTCCATATATCTATTCAATTTCATTAATATTTTGCAAATATTTGCATTATTATTATTATATTAATTAGTTAGGAAAAAGAAATGACGAAATAAAAATATTTTGACAAATTTTATTTTTTGTAGAATATGGTCTTGATGAAGATAATTTAAGTAAAGAAGAAATGATGGATATACTTAAGGCACTTAATTATTCAAAGACTGTAGTTCAACCAGATCAACCATTACAAAAAGAGGTAAATAAATCAATTTGTATTTTTTTTCTCTTTGATGTGTTTGCTAGTTCTATTATTTGTTTAAATTTAAAATGATATATCCTAATTTATTTAGCAGGAGGAAAGAGCCGGAACCACATCTCCGAAGATGATGACAAGACGATATTTAAATGTGATAGACAGACGCATGCCTTGGAGTCTTATTCCCCACACTTTAGCACCGGCCGAAAAAGCTAGAACTCTTGCTGTATATATCAAGTTAATGTCTATTAATAGTTATCGCCAAGCAAGGCAGTCAATGAATATGACTGCTTGGTCTCCGCCAATCCAAATTGTAGAAGCCACTAGAATACAGCCACACAGATCAACTAGAAGTGGTCGTTGTGTTCCACTTTATGCTGACTATGATGATGACTCATCAGACTTTGACTGTGTAATCACCAAAACAAAGAAAAGAAGGGTATCAAATACTGACCAGACAGATTCCTGCATTAAAAAAGGATTAAGCTTAAAACGTAAACAATCAAAGGATGAAAATATTAGACCAGTCAAAGAACCCAAAGTCATTCATGAAATACAAAAGTCTGATGATGAAAACCATTTGAAAGTTGATATTTATTCATTAATTGATGACTGAAAATGTTGTTTAAGAGGATTATTTTATGTAATAACTCACTTATGCAAATACTGATCATATATAAATTTAATTGTCTATGAAAAATGCTCATATTGAAGTTTTCAACATGATTTAAAATTTATATTGCTCGCCAAAGAAGCAATTATGTAAATAGTATTTGCACAAATTATTTATTTCTTCTATTGATACTACTAGTGTAAGTGATACTCAAAAATATAAAATATTTATTTTTTGTTACATTTATAGAGATAGATAATGTGAGATGTGTGTGTGTTACTTTTACAGTACAGTAACAGCCTGTCAATGTCCCACTGCTGGCCTAAGGCCTCCTCTCCCTTTTAAGGAGAAGATTTGGAGCTTATTCCACCACGCTGCTCCAATGCGGGTTGGTAGAATACACATGTGGCACAATTTCAATGTCGCAGTTACTTTTACAATAGAACACAATTTTGTACACAGATGGTTGGTTTATTAGCTTCACTTATACAGTTTACAGTTAACAATAAAAATTCACTGAGATTAGTGTAGCTAGGTAGTAACTTGTTAATAGAATACCTGCCATTTATTTAAAAATGAATATCTTTTAATCAAAGTGTTAATTCGTCTAGATTCATTGTCCATTGGGGTTTTATAGAATACAATAAAGATGTTTTGTTTACTGGCAATGTAAATTAATTTTTTTTTAAATGGTCCTGTGTGGTTTCACGTGCGGGCTGCTACAGATAATTTTTGTTATTTTATCAAATGCATTAAATATTGCAGTGTTGATTATGTACGAATGATCGATAACGAAACAGAAGCAGAGGAATAATAATATTCAGGCTAAAATTGATGCAAGATCACAAAGATCTTTAAATAAAGGTAATTCTGAATACAACGGCTGTTATTTTGTTTGTCATGAAACTCAACAATTATAAATTTAAAAAAATGGAAAATAAGACTAGCTTTTCGAATAAATATAGCCCAAGATTCCTTTAAAACACATTGAGGATCCAGCTTAGCTGAAACAGAGAGGATTGGGCTTTGACATGTCAAAAATACAGTATACAGTTAGAAATACAGTACTTCAAGAATAGCTTTTTATACAATTGTGTGCACTCACAATATATATCTTTATTTATACTAAAATCTGTAGTCTTAGGATAACAGATAAAACAATCTAATCAAGATGTATAATCATCGAATATTATACAATGCTTTCATAAAAAGAATTCCAATGTTTTTATGTGACTTGCTTCTTTAAGATATTATAAACAAGTAAAATAAAATGTAATTTTAGATTATAATTTTTCCAAAGTTTTTAAATTAATGTAATTAGAATTTAAAGGTTTAAATATTAGATACATACATTAAAAAACAATGTGAAATGTTATACAGTATATTTATATAAAAAAAATAATTATAATAGTAATAAAAATTAAATAAAGAGAAATCTTTTTGAATAAAAAAGGAATATTTAATTGAGTATATTATTTGTTACCTATATATAATATCGACTAGGCTATTTTAGAGGTATAACAACGGTATAACTTAATACTCCAACTACCTCTTTTTACACGTACTACAGGACGAGGTAGTCGAAGAAAAAATTGTCGGACCACACGCTTTTGAAATTTAAAATATATAATATTATAAATATAGAGATTCCTACAAAAATTACAACAATGTAACCCAAGGTACGTATTTTTTTTCTGTAAAAGTAATTATCTGGCATTCGCTGCGTAAACTATTGAAGATAGTTAAAATAATGTACTACATGTTTATAGTATTCAATATTACCTACAAAAAAGGTTCGGGAGACTATATATCTTAGTATTATAGTTACTTAAGTCACAATAACTGTTTAAATTAGTCAATAAAATCACGGGTAGAAAAAAACGATGTTGACATTCATATCATTATATTGACCGTTATACAATTAAATAACTTCATATTAAAGGTTGATTATATACATGTAAATTCCTTTTTAAATTATTCGAATTTGATCTTTAGTTTAGAAGTTAAAGAGTGGTAAAATCATGCAAAAAGTAAGAAACACGCCGCGGTGTATGTGAACCACGAATATAGGGAGCGAACAGTACTACGGTTAGTCTATTATTTATCTACACATTTTATTATTTGTTTTACAGATGAATAGTGCGTTTGTATTATTAATATTTTTTTTATTTTAAAAATTTTAAAACGCCATATAAAAAATTAAGTCGCCAGGGTGCTTTGACCATATTTGTGGTCAAGTTTGAAGGGAACAATAGATAGAGACCATGATAAAATGTGATAAATCCGCTTTGGATAGAGAATGAACAAAGCTCTTAGTGAGCGTCTACTTCGGGAAAGAAGTAACTGTGACAAATTTCAAGTCAATCGGGCGCATAGTTTAGGCATAAACTTTTTTTTTTTATAGAATAGGAAAGCGGACGAGCATATGGGCCACCTGATGGTAAGTGGTCACCAAACGCTCTTAGACATTGGCACTGTAAGAAATGTTAACCATCGCTTACATCGCCAATGCGCCACCAACCTTGGGACCTAAGGTTTTATGTCCCTTGTGCCTGTAATTACACTGAGCCTTGTGCCTGTAATTACTACTTTGATTTCTATAATCAGTTGATTGAACATATCAGACAAAATCATGCCTACTGGGCTAATTAATAGCTGGAGGTGTCGCTCTCACTTACGCAACGATCATTTCGAGTCGTGTGTGGAACGATCCATCAATTTTTAGTTATTGGGACTAACAAAAAGAGAAACGTTAAACAAAGTTTAAATTTATTTTATTTTATCTAAGTTTTGCAATTTAACATACGATACACTTATTTAAATATTATGTTTCATCTGTCTTTATACGGCAAATGATGCAATTTTTTAAATTGGGTAATTCATTGCCATTGTCATAAAAATATAATTGTCGTAAAACTATGTGTAATGGATGTTATTACTAAAGAAAGTAATTCAAAAATGATTACGTGTAATTAAAAATAATGTGAATAATTCAATTACTTGTTACGACAATGTTCGCGTTGTTAAATATGTCACGTCAATATTTATTTTTAAATGAATATTCAGTAGAATCAATTTGATGTCTCTACGATGTGAATTTTGAAAATAAGTTTTGTAGGTACTTAACCATTTTTAAGCAGAAAGTGAGATAAGTCGGATTCTGTAGACAAAAAAAAACTAACCATCGTATGTTGTTTGAAAATAATTTAACACTAAAATTCGCCATTTTTGATATTAGAAATACGGATTTCCAAATTATGGAAATGCATATTTCTAATACTAATACAATAATATATTCTTTAAAATCTATAACGCAGAAGTGGGTTCATTTACATTAAAATATACGCTAAATTGTGCTAAATATAATTTTAGTAGGTAGAAGAAAAATATATAAGGCAAAAATAAATAACTGTATAATAATTCTTTTTTTCAATAATGTTCAGAAAAAGAAGTGTGAAGAAGTGAACACAAGTAATGTATTTTTATAGCATGTTACTATAAAGTACAAAATAATCAAATCTTGCATTTAAATAAAAATGAAACATGAGTAAAAATAGCTAGAAGAAAGAATTTAATAAAAGGGTATATGTGCTATGCGAATAGATACCAATTAGCTATTTGTGATTTAGTTTCTTTTTTTTTTAATTCATATAATGCGGTAATGCATTTTATCGCGCGGAAAATCTGAAATATAAATATATTTTTTTTCTATACTACATTGGTCAACTTTTATTTTATATTTAATATTATTAGTACAATGATTCGGAGCACCTAATTTTAAGGTTTTAGGACTGACATAATCAATGATTATGTTCTTTAGGACCTCGACTATTTATTACGGCTTTTATAAGTGAGGGTGATGCTTGCTTCAAGTCGTATGCCCAACCTATTGATGCGAAACAGTCGATATAAAATGTCGTCAAGTTCAATAAGTAGGCGAGTTCTGCCGCTTTGTAATCCCATGGGAAGCTGTGATGATAATTATGCCAGCCTTCACCCATAGCTACAAATGATACTTTCCAATTTTCCGTTGGCATTATATTGCTGTAATAAATTAAAGAGGTAAATGAGTAGCTGAATGAATAACAATTGACTAATGTATTTAATTTTAAAAACGAATTATATTTGTAATATATCAATTTCACGATTATGCAATAACTTTAGTAAAAGCAAAGCAGTAGATTGTGAGTAACATAAAGGAAATTTTGGAGGTACAAGATGACTGGCACCTCTTCCATGAAAATAAAGTTGTTAATATATATAATAAATAATTTATATAGTTTTTATATTTATACAGTTCAGAATCTTTATAACTTATAAATCTGTATAACTTTGCTTTCAAATAAAATTTACTTTTAAATATTGGCATTATTAATTAATTATAACATAATATAAGTTCTTTAACTATACTAAACTATACTCACACATCGTATGGCTTATTTCCCCATAAATGGGCAAAACTGTTAACTGACCATGTAAAGTGTAAGGTAAGCAAATATCGAATCAAGGTGCTTCCAATTGCTATTTTTATCGTTTCATCCCATAGAAATATTGATACGAGAGTTGGCAATATGAAACAAATTAGAATTTTGAAAACGTTGAAATATCTGAAAGAAAAAATAGGTATGAAGTACTGTAAAGACATTTCATTTTTAATTATATTTTTTTTTATTTTTTTAAAGTAACGAGATTATTAAACAGAACAAATAGAAACTGTTCTTTGCTCTAAAAAAAGGATAATCCTACGATATCTGTATAATACTAATTATCTCGGTGGTCTAAAGGTTTGCTTATAAGGTTTTAGATGCCCGGTTCAGTTCAGTTCAGTTGCAATTTTTTGTGGTGTTTTGTCCTCGTACCTTGTACCCGGAGACCTTGCGCCTGATCCTTCTCTGGCCGTGTAAGGTTACTTCCCATCGAATTGTAAGAGGGAGTACAAATTAAATATCCTGTGAATTTGGCTAGCCTATGATATTGACTATTGTAGGCAAAAATCGGTCAGTTTTCAATTATTAGGCTAATGACGTGCAGTCGCCTGCTCTTTCTCTAATTATTTTATTTATTGCCTAATCGAACAAATAATAACACAAATATCTTACTTACTTTGTATGAAATTTAACTAAAGGATCGCTTAGAATGTCACTCATGTCGATTTTATTCCCTTCTCTAATGACGTGTGGATGCTTCTTCATCATAAGCCAGCCCATATGCGCGAAGAAGAACCCTCTATTTGTGTCGTGTGGATCTGCAGAAGTCTCTGACATTTTGTGATGAAGACGGTGATCCCGCACCCAATTGGGAATACTGTTCTGTTTGGAGTTACCATTTTATCAGAGATTAGTGAATGAATTATTTTGTGAAATTAATATTTGTAGATACAAAGTTTACAATTGAGTATAATTAACAAATGTCTATGTAAGTATATATTGGCAAAGGCAACATAGTTTACTACTTTCTCCTCTGTTTTGTCAAGTGATTTTTTTAATTTGTTCGCTACATATATATAATATATTTTTTCATACAATTAAGTGTAAACTCGTTTTGGTATACCTACTAGAAAATAGTGCATAAAATGTACGATCTTATAGATAGTAAGTTATTTTTTCCAGATAACAATCGAAAAAGAAACTTTAAAATAGAAACCGGTTAGGTGGAGCAGAAATAGTACACACAAATATAAAGTAATACATATACGTTTTATGCATATGCTATTTCTATATCGTTCAGTTGAAACACAACAACAAAACACTACTAGTGTTCACTCATGGTTAAAAAATATGTTTAAAGTTCAGAACTGAGATGGTTTAGTGGTTAGAATACGTAAATCTTAGCAAAGATTTTCATTTGTTATTATTTCATCTCGTACTTAGTGTAGAGGGGAAATTTCGCGAGGGAACCTGCATACGAGTATGTATGCCTCATAAAACTCTGACACTTGAATAATATAATAAGCTCTAAGTGTTCTCCTTTTTATTTTGAGGACAAAAGGAGATGAGATATTAGTCTAGCAATGGGACATATACCAGTATATGATTTATTTCATTAAATAATAAAAGTCGAATATACCTGTCCAGCATGTGAGTAACATATCATCAATATTATTTGTAAAGGAATTTTAGCCTTATACGACCGGTGCGTCCAGTAGCGATGTGCACCTGCAGTTACACCAAAGCCGCTAACACCTCCGCAAAATAATGCTGAAGAATGTTATAAAATACATAAATAATAAAATAAAATTAAAATAATCTTATATCAGATGTAGCAGCTACACATTATCCTCTTTTTATAATTCATAACATGAAACAAACAGAAAAATACTACATATAAATTTGGTGTTTTGTTTTGTTCAGAAAAATTGTGGCAATGAGAAATGTGATAGTGGCAAAAAATTATTCGTGAGTAGGTATTATTCGGTCTCATTATCTTGAAGTAGATTTAAAGAAAAACAATATAGTTTTACTTCTCTTTATGTCTATTGAGGTAATATTATGTCCTTATAATAAAAAGTAAAAGCGTCTACGTTATCTATGTACGGTACTTATAATGTGCACTTAGATAACCGTTTAACGATTTAACAAAATAATACCGAATTGCAAATCCAAGCGGATATTTATTTTTATTTATGAAATACGTGAAATGTTTCGTAACGAGTAAATGAAATACCTAATATGTATATAATAACATGTATATGTTTGTTTGTTTTTTGTTTAAGTTGAATTTATTATCTTCAGTTCATTACCCCTTTGGTAATTGTGATTTTGTTTCTATTATGTTTGTATTTTCTCAAAATATTTTCAAAAAAAACTTTATTTCTTCAGTAGGTATACTTTTATAAAACATTTAACACCACAGTTTGTCAAATATATATAGTAAAAAATTAGTTTTGTTGTATATTAATTATCTAAATAGACTAAAACGAATAGATAAAAATGTATATATTCTGTTTATCGAAACGCACAACGACGAGACAAAAATACATTTGAAATTATTAATTTTTTTTTTTTAACTTACAAAAGATTACAGTCTTCCAAGTGGGAGCCCCATCAATAGAAATTGCATGTAAGCTAATGATGATAACAGCAATGTGAAATAAAATTATTGCTGTAGAACTCGTCCAACGAATAGGGGTAACGAAGCCCATTCGCTTTTCCCATCTCCTTACTGGTTCTATTAGTTTTAATTCATTTTTTGGCAATACTTCGTCATAATAATCATTGATTTTGTACGCCATATTTACATTTGCTTTATTCTGAAGCCTGGCTTGTAGGCTGCATTCAACACTTTCACCCTCATCATTTCTTTTTTTCTTCGTCACAGTAACGATCGGAGTCGTCGTCATCTGAAAAATAATAAGTTACAAGAAAACAGTAATTGGCAATGTAATTGATGTAATTTTATTATTATTATTAGCCTTTATTTACAACCTGGCATTTGAATTTAAATTATTTTATATGCTAAGATATCGGAAATGCTTGATTGCCTTGCTTATAGCGCAAGCTTCACATTATCCGCTAATGCCTGTCTATTGTTTTCTTTGCCCATAACACTCTTGCTGTGGTTCTTCCCAGTTTTTGAAAAGTTGTCTTCATTTGCGCTTACATTCTTTTTTAATTCGACACTGTTTTGTTTTTGACGCAATTTTCATTTTTGTTACGCGTATAAGCAACTTTACTACTTTTTAGAATTTTGAAAGATCGTTCAATTGCAAATTGATGACGGACTAACAGCCCATTTCAGTTAAATTATAAATATACTTACATAAAAAATTTAACCGTCGAAATTTTATACACGTTATATTATAAATTGTATGGTCCTTTCACAATTATTCGACAGCATCCAATCTTGTAATTTTAATTAAAATCTAACGGCATTTACAAACATTTCATTATACATTATACAGTATAATATGGTTGAGTATTGAAATTAAGCGAACTATGCTTAATTTCAAGTCAAACGAATCTATAGACATGGATGTCTTGTGGTGAGTCAGTCAGTATAATGTTTCGCTTACTAATTATTTATATGTAGGAATATAGGATTATAAAAAATATATCGGTCAACTTTACTAGTCACTTATTAGAATTAAATATTATAGTCTAAAATTTATATTCTAGAGTATATTACTTACATTATATTGAAACATAATAAAATGTTCACTTAATCACTATTTTCACACAAATTGCACTTTTAGCATTTACGTCCGTGCAGTCGCGCTCATGCGGAATCTGTTGTATGCTTACATTTTTAAAAACAATCACGTTTGTTTATAGAAACGTGTTAATTATTTTATCGGTATTTTCACAGATATTTATTTCATCACGTACAGATGCATGCATATTGAACATTCCTGTAAATATATTTGCGAATCCCAATTTCGACATTGGTTTTAATAAGCATATAAAATGATTTGAGCTTGAATATTTGTTAATAATTGTAATGTAAAATAGAAATTCCACATATCAACACCAGATTTTGTATTTTTTTGGACCAAGCTATAATATGCATAAGCATTCATATCGATCCATATGATCCTTTTTATATGTAAAAACTGTTATTTATATTTATTTACATCACCATTTACTTTTGTTATACTAATCTATGAAACATTGATTTGACAAAACAAATATCTATATTAAGAATCAATATAAATTGTTTGAATATGTTTTAATTGGTCAAAACGTTCAGAAATTAAACGCTCTAAAAGTCTCATTAACGATTTTATTTAGGCGGTATATTATAAAGGTGTATTGACAAAACATGCTTACGAGGCTCATAAATTTTACTTTGCTATGAATCTATTTATGATCCGGTTGATATCTTTGTAAACACGTCATTGTAGTGATTATCATTTACTTAATCGCTAATGATGACTACAATTGCGACCGACGTATGTACGTGCCTAGAAAATAGCTGACTAAAAACTAGCAAGCATAGCAATAGCAATATCCTTTCGTATATTTGGTGCATTTCCACAAATACCAATTCAATCCGCTCAGCTATTGAAACCGTTAAATGGCTTATATTTGCTTTAAATTAAAATAATGTACGCTAGAGCCGTGGACAAGCATTGGAAATATTGACCTTATTTGTTTAACAGTGGTAACTAATAAACGACAATTTAATTCTGTAACATGACGATTCAAATCTTTTTCAATTTCGAGTACTTTTTTATAGATAAAATATTTTTTACAATAAAATAGCAATCGTCATATTATCACATTTATTTGATTTCTGTTTCATATATCTCTTTCTCTTGTTGCGTCCTCATATAGTTTCGTACGAATTCTCACCAGTTCAACAGTTTAATGCTTACATATTAACTGTGTAAGAGTTTTTCCCTCCTTAAAGCTTTCCATAAATTTATTATTAATAATGAACTTGGTAATAGCATAAAATGTTCATTAATCATTTTATAGATTGTTAGGCATGGCGGATCATTATATTGATACCCTTGTATTAATAATATATTTTAATACATGAACGCCGAGTTGTCTATTTGTAATTAATCAAAATAATTAATTAACTAGATTATTTAATTATTTATTAATCAATCTTTCTTTGAATTTGAAAACTCGTGCGCGAGTCATTTACAATTTGAAAATTGGACATAGTAGACACTTTCTATAAACTATAGCTATGAGGTTGAAACACATATTTTGTATTTTGTTATATTTCTTGTCATTTACAAATGCGAAATGCCCAGCACCCGTACTGGCTTCTTTGGGATATATAGTTGAACATGCAGTATGGCGCGGCTGGCATCAGGCAATTATTTACACGACAGACTTAGATTCAGGTATTCATATTCAAATAATGGTTCAATAACCACATTTTATACTACGTATTGGTTGCAAGTAGTTATCGGTGTTCATGTGTAGATAGAAATAAATACACCACCCCCTTAGTTTCCATTCAAAAATCTCCTAACCATAATATTATCTAAAAAGATTTGATAGTAAACGAGAAGACCGCCTTTTGTGCTGTAGGAACATATTTTCCTTTTTTTCTCGACTTTTTTGTTCTTATATTATGCAGTGTACAATAAAGAATAAATAAAATATTATTACAATGAATAAATGGTTCAATAAAGAGTATGATTATTGCTTAGAACATAATTTTCAAAACAAATTTTGTTTTGTATGTATTTCACTTTCATTACATATAATGCAGGTTTTACCTGCATTTCTTATCTTATTAGTTTTTAGAATAAAACAGTTAGTTTAAAAAATAATTTTTATATTGAAGTATGCTTTTAAATTAGTTGTTATTACGATAACGTTATATAAAAGGCAAATAAACTAAACAATAAATATGTGTGCACTAAACACACATCGTGTTGTGGTTACTGACAATTTATTTATACCCATTGTGCTATTTTTAGTATATAAAATACTTTTTTAATGTAATTTACATTTTATTTTGTGTATTGGAATGTTTTATCGATTTTGTAGTTACAGCTAGAAATATTCTACAAATATTAATTGTCAATCGTTTTCACGTATCTAGTATAAGTTTAGGGTTCCATATCACAAATCTCCTAAAGTTTGCTTTTGTTTAAATATTTCAAATATTTAACAATATTTTTAAATAAACGAATACTGTAGTGTATTATTGTCAATTTGCTGTCCCTACAATATAAAAGATCAATCCAAATGTATGTATGTATATTTATGTATTGTATAAATACGCGCAATCTAAGTTGGCCGGTCGCCGATACGTCGTACACCCAAATAAAAAAGGCACTCTGTAGTGTCGTTCTTAAAAAGAATATATGCGTAGCCCCTCATGACCATCTGATTAACGAATTTAGATTGAGCGTATTTTTTTGGAAGTAAAACAATTTACATATCGATTTATGTATTACTCTACATAAATTGATAATTGAGAAAGGGTCATGAAAAGAGAACACTTTTTTATATTATACGTAGGCAGCGTATGCTATAGGCGGACGGGCAAATGATGATAAATGGTCACTGCCGCTTATAGAAATCGGCTCCAATTCGCCACTAACCTTGAGAACTAAGATGTTGTTTGCCACTGTTACAATGGCTCAATCACCGTTCAAACCGGAACGCAAAAATACTATGTATTACTATTTAGCGGTAGCATATCTCATGAGTGGGTGCTACTCAAACGAAATGGCGCAAAGTCCTACTTATAAAATAACTAGTAATATTTTGTAGCTATGACAGTGACCGTCCTTGAAAAAATAATAGGTTCATTTTTGTTACACATATACGTATTGCATATCTAAGAAAGAGACAATTATTATTTTCGAGGTAGTATCATAATATACGTAAATTTTATATATCTAACTTAATGGAATACTGTTTTAGCGTTTAGGTATCAAATCCGCCTTTTATACAAATTACTTAGTATATCCAAAAATGTAGCACGTAGCCTTGTGCCTTTCTGTCAATACTAGTCAAATATATTTGATTAAGACTATATGACATATGACAAGTGAGCTTGCACTTTATCAAATTACATTTGTTTTACTATTTATTAGTATTTTTACTATTCATTATTATAATCCTCTTACGGACCGATTTCGGCCACGGCGACCAATCTTAAAAGAAATTAGCTCACTGCGTAGGACATATTATAGTGCACAGGTGTGTGCGCAAACACAAGTGTACTCATTATCCCCTATATTCTAATTACCCGATGGGATGGCAATCCGACACGACCGGAAAGAGTTCAGGTGCAGGACCAATGGCTTTACGTGTTTTCTCAGACATGAGAGTATACACTTCGTACGCTTCCAACTTCCAGACTCCGGGCTGCTTAAGAAAAATTTGGACATAAAAACCCAATAACTTTGAACCCAGGACCTCCGTCTCTGCGGCCTTACATCTAGCCATTAGACCAACGAGGAGTCCAGTTTTAGATATTACAGTCTGTTTGCTTAGATTGTGTTTGATATTACTGTTTGAATGTACGAATCTGTATTAAAGCAAAAACATTAAAATTAATAAAGCAAAAACAAAAAATGCTATGCCTAAAAATAATTTATAGTGCATATTTTAAAATTTAAGAACTTGTACTGTGCAACCGCATATTGTTAAATAGTATGTCGTCAGATATTCAACCGATATTTATAATTAATTATATTAACATGTACCTTTCAGTTCACTACCGTTGAACGCACCGCTTTTATTATTAGCATCAATCAATACCAAATTATTGTATTACTATTATTTGTCACAGAGGCCAATCAACTCTCAGAGTATTGTTTAATCAATAAAAGCTTTATCGTACAAAATCATATAAAATTTGGTCCTCTTAGAGCTAGGGATTGTTAATAAAGTATGAAATTTAGCTAAATACTAAAATTATAATTAGCCATAATTACGTACTGTTGAATTGTTATTTTTGGACTAATAATATAATTAATACCAATTTAAGTTTTGAAAATCTTTTCTCGCATTTCCTTAGCTATTTTTTTAAATGTCGTATAAAAAACGATATTATTATAGATTATTATATATCGAAAAAAGAAATAGTGTGTTTTAGTCTTTTTTTTCTAAAACGTTATATCTCACACACTGACTGACTCAGTGTACTCTAAATGTAAGTAACGATGCTCAAACGAGTGATCAAACAAGCTTCAAGTGATTTTTGTGTGAGCAAGAAATTCTATCTTCTCTAATCTTCTATTTAAAGCCTTTGTATTTTTAAAAGCTTGCCTTCTTTACTATGCATACTATAAGAGCAAGTAACAATATAAAAGTCTAGATTTTTTTCCAAATAGATATTGTATGTCGTATTTAATGACTTCACATTTAGTGTCACTAGAAAACGCATAGTTTTTTTTATTTTACAGAGAGTTTACAATTATTTGTACATTTTAAATATTTGCAAAATATAGTAAAATTATTAAAAATAATAAATATTAATTCGTCGTATGAAAGTGGTTTTTAAAAATAAAAAGCGAAAATAATCGTTGACTATAAAAAAAGTGACAAATCTTTTTAAAACCCTTAATATAAATAAAAACAATTATTCATAATCTAGAGATATCATTCAAACTAATCGGAAGCTATTCGTATAATTCAATTTACGAAAATATAATTAAAATAATTATACAAAACGTCAGAAAAAGCAATTATAAATGCATACAATTATTGATATTGTTAATACAATATTTACTCTGATGTTCTGATGAGATATGTATAATGCAATATTATTAGTTCAATATATTAATATTATGTAACATGTCGAAGTCATTTTCTTGCACGTTTATTCTTACTACAATTTTTGGATCATACCCTTTATTATACAAGAATCGCGCAAGAAGGTCGCGAATTCTATAAAACGAGAAAATCTGCGAAGCGCAGATACTTATATAATAATATTATATACTAAAACCTTGTCGAAAACGCACTGCATTTTCTGTAATGTATATTAATGGTTCAGTAGTTTTAACGTTTTGTTATTTATTATATAGATAGATACCAATAAAGTAAATACAAGCACTTTAATTTGGTATTAATAAAATTATATTTACGAACTATTACTAATTAAGATAGACCATTGTATTTTGAATAGATTTTCAAATTGTCTAGATGTCCATTTACCGTTATTGAATTTTAGATATTTAAATGATAATTTTTGTACCATAAAGCATTTGATGTTAAATTTATTGCCAAAAAATATTTTATTAGTAAAATTTTAAAAAGAAAATTGTAACAAACTACCTGACTTTAATGATATTTACATGCTATGTAAATATTTCTATGCAAATATTATAGCCGGTAATTTCGAAAAATGTGTCCGATGTTACAAAAAGAGTAACTACTGAATTTTTGCCAATGAACTGGTGGTAGCTTTATAGTATTGAA
Organism: Nymphalis urticae; assembly: GCA_905147175.2. Classification (NCBI taxonomy): domain Eukaryota; kingdom Metazoa; phylum Arthropoda; class Insecta; order Lepidoptera; family Nymphalidae; genus Nymphalis; species Nymphalis urticae. Next base: position 5,734,687 of record LR989991.1, read on the forward strand.
TTAAATACTGTTACATAACTCCATTGATATAAGCTTCGAATCTTCTCCTCCAATGTGTTAACCCAGGAGGTCATTTATATGCTGGTACTTTTTTTTATTGTAACATTTAAAAGTGCTTTTAAAGATATGCCAGCGGCACTGGTTGAAGCACATACTAGATATTTAAAATGTTGTGATTTGATACCGTCAATGTCACTAGCAGAGCCACTTGAGAATAATGTAATGGCGGCATGACATGGTTCTCTGTATACTTAAAAATAAAACACATAACATTACTAAAACGGTACCGTAATGCTGTTTGGCTGGCCTCTCCCTTAGCTTAGTAAAGTTACACCATGATTTCTGAAAACTAAAAAGTGTAGGCAATAAATTATGAATTAGCAAATATTTTTGTCTGATAAAATCAATAAATTACTGCACACTTCAATAAATAATAGTTGAATTGAATTGATTTTAAATAGATACTTACTGAATGAATGCATGATTTTGTTTATACAATTTGGAGTTGAATGTAAAAAAAATATTTATAATATGTATCGATTTCATTATATATATTGAAATTATATTTATATTACATTTAAGCATATGCATAAAAATATTACAACAGACCGTATCATTTAAATAATAGTTCTTCTAATCTTCTTCTCTACTGAATGTGTATTCCATTAAAAGTTATCATGTGTGTGTATGGTTATGGTAATAAGAGAATATAATAATTACAGGCACAAGGGACATAAGATGTTATGTCCCTTGTGCCTGTTATATAAGTATCTTAGATCAAGGTTGGTGACACATTGGTGATGTAAGCGATGGTTAACATTTCTTACAATGCTTCTATGGGCGTTGGTGACCACTTACCATCAGGTGGCTCATATTATGCTCGTCCGCTTTCCTATTCTATAAAAAATGGTTACAAAAACCTATGTTTTATTTTAAGAGTCTCGATATCTTTGTCTGAATAAAGTAACTTTACTACTGCGAAGTTTGAAGTGTTTTAGCATACTGTAGTCTCATCTGGATTACTATGTTTATAACATATGTTCAAATATACAAAGAAAACTAATACATAATTTTAATTTGACTTTAACTTGGTTATTAATAAGTTTAAATGTAATGTCGGTCTCACTGTTGCAAATGGGTGGATATTAATCCCCTCCCATTTACAAGAACTCTACTGTTACCTGTACGGAGTCGGGACGGGATTCTAGTTTTTATACACGATTTTTTGCATTAATCGTAAAGGTACGAGATATCCATCTATTTTATACTATTCTCTGGTATACTACAGTACAAGTACAATTCAGTACTAATTAGTAATTGTCTAAGCTGCTAAGACAATTTTGTTACGAAAGCGGTGTCTTAAAAATTCTAAATGCAGCAACAGCCATTTGGTAAAAATGTATATTTGGGGATCTGATCTGCCTTAATCTAACGCTCAACGTACTCAGTACTGCTTTACACTTCTAGCAGTGCTTTATTTAGCTACCACTTACTACTGTGATAAAATAGACTGTTAACACATATTTTGTTTACAGAATGTAAGTGGGGAATACAACGTTTGGTTAAATGTCTTGGCATAAATGGAATAGCTTCAGCTTTGAATATACAGGAGAAAGCGAGGCTACAAACACATGTCGGTATTGTGATTTTTCAAAGCACTCTCCGGCCGAATTCTACAAATAGATTCATAACAACGCTCAACCAGGTACAATTATGATTTTTATACTGTAATTAAGCCATTATTTAAACTGTTAAATTTAAACTGTTTTCGAAATAAAGTTAATTTAAATAACTTTAATTATTTGCATTTATTATGTTTTTGAAATAACAAGTAATTGTGGTTTTTATGTGATATTTAATTAATTAATTTATTTATTTTGTAAGATTACAGAATTCAATATGAATGAAGCGCATTTCGATTGGTTAATTATAGCCAAATCAATTGAAGATTTTAAAACTATAAGTGAATCGTTAAACGAAACTAATGTGCGATTTGATCAGAATATTGTTGTTACTTTTCCTGGTCATGGGTGGCGAAAGATACGAAATCTGGGTCTTTGTGACCATAACTTTAATTATAATAATAATAAAATGATCAGAATTCATAGATCGCAGAAGTTGGATAGTAAATGTCAAACAGGCTCTCGCCAATCTGTTAATTATGATTATATAAACTGTAATCGTACCAAATATGAAACAAGTTATTTTCGAAGCACAAATACATTTACGAATATCGCAAGATATAGGAAATTCAAAATGCGTAACAGGGCGGAGATAGAAGTTCCACTATGGAGATCGAGTATTTTAAATTATAATTTTTCAAGAAGATTTCGAGTAATAAAAACGGAGCAATTTTTGACTAGTTACAAAGAGATGCAAAATCAAATGAACATTTATGTTATTCAAGTTTTTAAAATGCGATTAAATTCAACTCTATTCGTTGCTATGTTAGGTAAGTTCGATCATTATCAAATAACGGCACTCAATATTGTGATAGGAATCGTTTTTATAAGTCGGGGGATAAGTTATATTTTAAGTAGAACTTGAAGTTTTATTCTATTATTACATTGCGATTACAGATTTTATGACAGCGTTCTGACTAAATTGTCAGTTCTTAATATATGTAATCCTAAATACTCAGCCTTTTTATTACCATACAGATTGTATCTTAAAAAATTATAGGAGAATGGAATCAAGAGCAATCGATGAGTTCCTTAAACTCTCCTTATCCAGTTGAGGCTCGGAATCTTATGGGCGAGGTGTTAATAGTTGGCAGGTGTAATTCTTCTATCGACGGGACAACTTTATCTGATGAAGAAACTTCTTCAACACCAGATTTATTAAATAACGTTTTGGACTTTTTGACGAAACGCTTAAATGCCACGTAACGTTTATTTATGTATTAGTAGCATAGTTCTGCATTTGCACTAGAATTAAGATTCTTTAAAACTACAAATGTTTATTTAGTCCTTCGTTTGTAATTACGTACTTGAATAGGGGTAATAGAAATTTAGTTTCGTGTAAATAGTGTTATTATCCATCACAGCTTTAATTCTCATAAATTGGAGCAAAATAGTGAAATAAGCTCGAAACCTTCTCAAAAAGGAGGAGAGCACAGCAGTGGGATATACACAAGCCATTACTTTAGTTTCATACCGCGCTTGTATTAATATTACGAGTTAATATTTTACAAGTAAAACTAGTACCTATTTATTAATGAAATCCAAAATATAATTAAGTATTATTATTATTATAAATGTAAAGGATCTTAGTTTAATATCGGTATATGTATAAATATACTATCTAATTATATGTATAATTATATTACACATTATGAAACATTAATATCACAAATATCTTTGTCAACAAATTATTCTATCAATTGATTAATGATTGAATTACCCTTATGTGTCCATGACATTTATTTATTTATTTATCCAAATTAAAACTTAGCTTATTTCTAATACAAAAATACAAGATAAGGGTATGACTATAATGTTTGCGAACGGTTTATTTCAGTTAATTATTATTATTATCATTTATTACATTTGATTATTACGTGATATTGAAAAGTGCTATACATATAAACAATCTTATGCGCTTTATCTAATTGATTAATCTTACAATATTAGATCATTATCTCGATACTACGGTAAACTGGGTTACCGGACATACGAAGGCGCTTGGACTGGACTTCTCGGGGCTCTGATGGAACACTCGGTAGATATAGCCCTCGAGCCAGTAACTGCTGTAACCTCACGTCAATCTGATATGGATTTTATATTTCCCATTACAAGAACAATGTAAGTGATATAGGCACGAATGTTATTGCACATAGCTTACGCTCCTTTTTTAGTCAATGTTACGACTACGTTTACATTGGTTCAGTAACTAATTGAAATGTATATAGCATTAAAATAAGTATTAACACAATTATGTTTTAATCAATCATATTTAACAAATATATTTATAGAAATTAAAGATGTAAAGCCGGATAGGTTAGTGGATGGGTCCACTCATTTGTCATTCTACTTTACTTGACTACCACGTTGGTATAGTGGCTAGATATAAAGCCGCAGAACCCGAGGTTCTGGGTTCAAATTCCAGGTTAAGCCAGTAAAAAAATTATTAGGTTTTTCTGTCAGAAAATCTCAATAGCAATCCAGAGTCTATGAGTTGGAAGTACACTCTCGTGCCTCGGAAAGTACGTAAAGCCATTGGTCCTGCGCCTGAACTCTTTCCGGTCGTGTTGGATTGCCGTCCCATCAGATTGTGTTAGGGAATATGAGTTAGGGAATAGAGAGTGCACCTGTGTTTGCACGCAAACTTGTGAACTGTAATATGTCCTGCGCAGCTGGCTAATCTCTCTTGAGATTATTTGAGATCCGCCGTAGCCGAAATCAGTCCGGGGGATGTTATTATTTATTTTATTTATTATTTAGTCATTCTGCAGCTTAACAACAAAACTTATTGCCTTGAATGGTAATTGAGCCAGTGTAATTACATGAAACATAACATCTTAAATTGGTCACTTAATAACAGCAAAATTAATCATTTAACTTTCTCAAAAAAAATTTTTTTTTTTATAAGACATTCCTCAACCAAAGTGTTTGTTAAATTATTATTGGTTTATTTGTGGAGGTGCGGTGATTAAGTGTTTTATATTTTTTAATTGTTCAGGTGCAACATATATATTCGTCACCAAGAAACGTCTGCAGTCCGAGATATTTTCTTAGCTCCATTCAGCCCACAACTAATAGCCTGTGTGGTTTGTGTGGCGTTCTTAGCTTCCATAACAATGAGAATTACAAGCAAAACATGCCTTAAAGCCAGATGTATGACCTTTACTGATGTCATAATTTGGTCCACGGGTATTATTTGTCAACAAGGTAAATCAAATGATAAGATTATTTTAAATATAGAATTTCTTATTTACTTGTTTCGTCTAATACATACATAAAACATATTGAAATACCGTTCACAAGTCCGCAGCTTTTTAATAGTCAGTATGTAATAAAGGCCCAGTTCGTCCGTAGAACGCACCTTCAAACTCGAAGTTTTTCGTGTCCACGAGTGGAGGATAATGAAATTAATGTTGAATTGAAAATAAAACTATTCATATCTTAATAAAAACAGTTCTCCAGAAAGCAGATTAATTTGCTTGATATATTTATATTGCATGGGATTAAAAAATATAATGTTGGCAATAAATATATCTCGACAATGTTTTTTTAAAGACAGAAAAATTACGACTAGGATTAGGACTACGACAGTGAAAAACAGTATTACGTAAAATATAATTTTAGATGTTTTTGTAGGTTGAATTTATTGAAAAACAAATGACTGTTTTTTCCAGGTAGTTCTTGGAGACCGTGTAATGCAGCGGCAAGTGTTGTATTAATAGTTAGTTTATTATTCGCCTTGGTAATATATAACGCATACGCTGCATTCATAACATCAGTTCTTTCGGTACGCGTTGCTAATGTAGGGTCATTAGCAGATGTACTGCTGTCATCAAACATAAAAATTGGATATGTCAGAAATGGAGCAGACCAAATGTATTTAATGGTATGTGAAAATAATTTAATGCATTTATAAATAAAAGATATAGATAAGAGAATAATAAGATTTAAATTAAGACAGATTAATTATTATATTGATCACGCAATCATAATATAACTTTAATTTGCACTGACTATAAATTATGAAACGAAAATAAAGTTTCATGATCTGTGGAGATCAATTTCCGATAATCCACGTTGAATAGTTTTCTTGGCGGTTCTATCAGAACGCGTGTAGCAATGACAAGCCGCGTCAATGTCACGCTGCCAGTATTCAAATTTTTTATTTGAAATAGATTGGCAGACTGGCTAATGGGCCACCTGATGGTAAGTGGTCACCACTGCCCATAAACAGTGGCGATGTATAAAAAAATGAGAAGCATCCCTTACATCGATAATGTCCCTTGTACTCACGAACTCATGAAATCGGAACACAACAAAACTGAGTATTGTTGTTTACAAGTAGATTATGTGATGAGTTTGTGGTACCTAGAGGGGCTTGTACAAAGCACTAGCACAAATATACATACAGTTTAATTCCTGTTAGAAAAGAACCATTTAAAACTTCGTTAGTTACCGTTTGGAAAACAATCTGATGTATAATTTATAAATTTTAGTAAATGTAAAATGACTTATACAGGGTTAACATAAACAAAAAGAATAGTTAGGTTTTTTACTCCACATTCATTTATTGAGATTCTTTATTTATCATTTATTTTTATTTATTGATATATGAAAAGCCATCAATATATTCACAAAATTAACCACAAAAAAACACGACAAGTAGGCTAGTAGTAGTAGTAGTAGTAGTAAGTAGTAGTACAGTGTAGGCTATACATCATTCTCAGCATACCAACTATACGATTGAATGAGACTTTACTAATAAACAATACAATTAGAATGCTCATCAAGTCATCATCATCATGACAACCATTTTTTTAAGAGCTGTTATTTTATTTTTAATTTTAGTCGACAAAAGATGTACAACTTAACGCATTCTACATTCGTGGTTACTCTGAAGCCGAGAATCTAGTGTCGTCCACCGAGGAAGGTCTAGTTCGTGCAGCGATACAAGATTACGCGTTTTTCTCAGGCCAGCGGGCTGCTCGGACTACTATTAGGTACTTTTATAAATATTTATTCATTTGTGGTGTCCGTGTTAACCAATTTATCACAACGATACCTCCAACGTAAATTATTGTAAGCCACAAAATAGCATTTTTCTATTGTTATTTTACTCCTTCCATATATTTTTTTTAATTAGAATTACTTAAGTAAATCTCAAAATGATGACGAGGTATTAATAGATAAAACAAGTCAATCCCAGAACGACGTTCTATTTGACAAAGCTTATTTTGATAGTATTAATTATACAACCCATTATAGCCACATATATATGTATATATATATTTATATTTTAACTTAAAAAATAAGAAATTGAAAAACTTGTTCCTAAATTCACGGAATAAAAATGTAATAGGTACATGGATATACCTATTTCGATTGTCTAAATTCAAGCAGTTGTGATTATGCACACATATGCAGTCATGGTGCACACAAGCTTGTAAATAACAAAAATGTCGAGCACTAATTAAAATAAACGGATTTAAAATACAACAATGTATGTGAGAAAGTTAAGCGTAAATCTGTATTGTAAGATAACATACAAGAATTTATGTCTTACTAAAATATTGTAATTTGTACATACAAAATACACACCTACACATCTTTGGTGTGGTTTATTCTGGTTAGAGGGTCAAACAAGACACTTTAGATGGAGTAATCCCCCATGGTCGCCCTCATGATGATCAAATGTAATCGAATCTAAATGTATTAATTTTGTAAAATTAATATAAAATATTAATATATTTATAGGTCTTTGAGCCAAGCGCGTGGTCGTTGTGCACTACGTGAGCTGCCAGTATTATCTACGCGTGCGCAGGTGGCTTTTCCTCTTCCTAGTGGCTCACCATATGCAAGGCCTGTGCTTATTAGGTATAAGTTATTTTTAATGTCACGTAGTTACTTAAAATGTAATTACTTAACACTTTTGATTTAAAAAAAAAAACTGTTGATATTTGAGACTTCATCGTTATTAATTTACAATTATACAATAATTGAATTTTCAGTTTGCTACAATTACGAAGTGGGGGTATTCTAGCACGGCTCGAGGCTGCTTTGGAACCGAGCATGCCCAAGTGCGAACCGTCTTCAGGTTTTGCTTCCGCCCGCGCTGCAGATGTTAAGACAGCGCTCTTAGTCATACTCACAGGATACGTTGCAGCGGTTCTCATAGGTAAGCTTCTATTACCATTTGTCGAATGAAAAATAAGTAAGGATCGTTTAGGTAAGTAAGAATCCCTTAGGTTAGGTTAGTAATATATATTGTATATGTGTGTGTGTATATATGTACTATGTTAAATTAAAAAAGTAATATGCTTAGTGTTGTATTCTGACATTGCTACTCTTAAATACCATTTTCAAAGTTGCTCATTGTCATATTTAGTAATACATATATGAATGAATATTCATTTCTAGGTGCCGCTGAATATTCGTGGAAGAATCGAAAGGAGTTAAAACGAAACTTGAAGAGACGCTGGCGACGCGTTTTTTATTAAATCACCGTACTTTTGGGTAATTTAAAGAACGTTTAATTTAGGTTAAATTAATTTAATAATAACTGATATTATACTTTAAATAAAAGTATAAAATAATAATAATAATTTTAGAATGCATAAATGCTATCTATTTTTTTTGCCATGAACTATTACTGCACATAAATATATGTGGCATTTTATACTACAAATTTACATGAAATTATAAATATTGCTTTTCAGCATTGTTATTAATAAGTGGCACGAAATCAATAATAATAATGATTTGCTTTAACTCTTGTCATCTGTTATTAATGTGTTGTGTTGTGTTCTTGTTATGTTGTGCAATATAGTATTAAATAAATAACAATTAATCTAGCCAAGTCAAGCAAAAGGAACTGGCAACGCAGCCTTTCGTTAAATTACACGAACCATTTGGAGCCACTTTTGAGCACGTAATGACTCAAAATCTATTTAGCATAAATATTCCCCTTAGATTAATTAGAACCCTAAATTATATAAAAACAGCTCCAACAGTTATTAAAATATTAAGGTCTCAAGAGACGAAAAGAGCAAGCGTTGTATTCGCTTGCTCTTTTTGCGTAATCGTTTATAATGCAATCCTGACGTTTGTGTCTGCAATGTGCTCTGATATTTCTACCGTTCAAAAAAAATATATAAAATAGCACAAAAACAAAACTACACAGCGTAAACAAGATTAATTTAACAGATCATATATCAGAATAATAATTTCCTTAAAAGAGGTAGTGATATCCTATGAAAATATGATTATGCATATTATGTAACACATCTATAAAAATATATATTTATAAAATGTGATGAAATAGGATTTCATAACGTACTATTTTAAACGTCAAATATTTTTAATTGCTGAATAAATCCTATATTTCCTTCCTCACTGGTATGTCTATTTTAGTCCAAGAAGGAAAGAATAAAACGATATTATGTGTAATAACAACTATAAAGAAATAAATATAACTCACATTTTCGTTTCATATTGTCGATATACGCATTGATTAAATATTTATTTTAAGTTTCTGTTTTGGTCAAATAAAAAAGGGCACTCTGTCGCCATTTGGACAAGAACTTTTTCTTGACCTAGACCACATGTTGACTTCTTATATTCGAAAGGCTCCAACTGTATTCTTGTAGTGTTAACTTCGAAATTACAATAAGTAACGTAAAAAACCATACGCGTGTGGGCTCTTGTTAGTTTTTCGCTACATGCAGCTAAATTATTGCGACCGACAACTTTTGTTTTTTCTTAATGAACAAATATATGTACATGTTTGGATTATTTTAGTGAGTTCACGTTTAGTTTATGTTCTTATAATATTTGTGTTTACACTTAATATACTATTTAAGTAAGCACGTTAAGGCAAATGAAGTGCTGCCCCTCAAAATATATAAACTAAAATATTATAGTAGCTTTTATATTAAATATACAAGCGGTAATATTGTGTATTTTGATGTTAGAAGTAATGACAAACCTCGATTTGCTAGGAATGGGCCATACAAATCGTATATAGATACAATAACTATATATTGGTACAAAACTTAAATCCGTGTATCGGAGAGCGCAGTAATATTTGGATATCCACCGATAGCAGTGTGTACTCTGTATACTGTATATCCGATATCGTTGTGGATGTCAATTGTCAAAGGAAGTAAGCACGAACGCGAATAGGATAAATACTGGTGTAATAAAAATTGGCGATCTAAGCGATGGTTATCATTTCTTACAATGCTAATGTCTATGGGCGTTGGTGACCAATTACCATCAGGTGGTCCATATGCTCATCCGCCTACCTATGTAATAAAAAAAAAGAAAAAAGTGACCTGTTTTGTTTACATTGACCAAATAAGTTTCCACAAATAAATTTAAATGCTAAGGTATATTTTATTTATATAAATTAAAAAAAATAGCTTAGGTAATTTACTTAATTTAATAGTAATTTAATTTAATAAAAAATGATCTTTTCGTAAATTTTGTTTACTAACAGAATCTTCCAAGCACTTTTTTAACGGTCGCTTTGTTCTTGCAAACTCCGCCAGTGCCTTCTGTAATGTTTTTGGTTCCATTGTTGAAAGTTGTGTAGCTAAGCCAAGTGCTGCGAACACGCGTATGAAAGCTGTCGTACATCCAGAACCTAAAAATAAAACAATCTTGGACCTTGGTGTAATAGTGCAAAAACATTCATTAAAAAATAACACCTCATCTTATTTCATGCAGGCCAGAATATTGTAATTGCGATTCAAAGGGAAAATGCTGCTAGCACTTACACCACCATTACAAGTGGTCATGAATCGTGCAGTAGCTATTTTTAATTTTTATATGTATTCATTTAAGGCATTAATGTAATAACTCTTATAAGTAAAAAAAAATATAGCTTAATATTAAACGTTAGTAAAACAGTATGTAAATATCGTGTTTGAATACTGCCACAAAAAGGCACATGAAACGTATATATTTAAATTAAGGATAACATAACTCTGTTGAGGCCAATGCCATTTTTAACGTTGGAAAAATGCATTACACGTTTCTCCCAGCGTAACAGGGATGAAATTGGGACGGTGTCTAAGAGTGCGCCGAGTGCGCTCCGAACATCGGAATACCCTTCGAAGTATCCTTTTTCGTCGTAACGAGGAGCGCCACGCGATCGCTTGCCTATGCTACCGTGACACTCATAACTAACAATGCCTGCTATTTTAATTAGAGATTTAACAAAAGATCTGTAAATTTTCAGATATTAATTATTGATTTTGCATGATCTCACCATAGGTTCCGTATTCCCCTGATTTGTAGTCGCGGGGATAAATATAATGATATTCAGGCCAGAAGGTCTTATTTAGTATGAACACTGTGTTTGAATCCGGTGGGTACCTAAAAAAAACATTATTTAATATATTTGTATATTAGGCTTTTGTGTAATTTAATTGATTTGAAAATTGAATATTAACGTTTTTCTTTCCTTACCGGGAATTTTATTTTGTAAGAGTTAACAAAGATCCGACGAGGTTAGTTAAAAAATATAATACGTAATATGTTAAAGATAGTGGAAGAAGAAAAAAATTTTTCTTACTTTTCGCCTTCTTTTAGTCCCCAGAGGCAAACACCGCTTTCCAATAGCCAAGAGGCGTGTAGCAATAGTGCATATCGGAGGAAGACTATCACGAATACTGTGCTCAAAACTGTGTCATCCCAGTATTCTAGCGGTGCGTTCACAGGGAGCAGCAGAAATAAGATACCATATAGAATCCAATAAAATCTGAAATTAATTACTTGTTATGTCATATACTGTTGTGCTTAACGATTAATCTTTGTTCTAAATTGAATATATGGTAACTATATAATAATGTCTCCTCTTATTAATTTATCTCACAAGATGTTTTTATTATCCTTATTTGGTTGTACCACAGTTTTATGTTTGGCGTAAAGTTAGCGAACTATTAGCGACTCGTTTTTATATATTTATCCAGCGTTCGAATTAATATAAACAACATATTCACCGCTTTTGGAACATAACAACTGAGTCTTCTTCAAGATCTGACATATCAATAGAGTTTTTCAATGCGTTTCCGTATTGGCTATTTGATCTTATTCTTGTAGCAAAATGTGCGTGAAGAAATCCCTTTGTTGTGTCATATGGATCTGCATCTGTCTTAAAGTAGGCATGATGAAATCTATGGTTTTGTACCCAGTCGTATATTGGACCCTGTAAAGTAAAAACGCGTTGTTAACAACTGAAAATATAGAAATACAAAAAAGACTCAAAATAACTTAATGGCATTTATGAACTTACTAGTCCGGCCATAGTTTGACAAATCATAAGAACGATTCGAAGCTCTAGGCTGGCTTTATATGTTTGATGAGCCCATAGTCTATGTGCACCCGCCGTTACGCCTAATATAGCTATTAGAGTCAGAAATACCACTGAAAATAAACATCATAGTTTTTAAGTTATTTTTGACTACGCTTTATATTATATATTACAATAATAAACTATACAATTACAATATTCTATGAAAGTTATATGCTAGAGCGAGGCTTTGGCTGGCCATTTCTCTAGAGTATATGATTTCATTATGTTTATGGGATGACGTGACAGACAAACAAGGTATTTTATTAAAATAATATGTTTTTATTTCAAAGTCCTTATAAATATTAAATTAAAATCGTCGTAATATTTGTATAGCATCTATAGCATATTGAAAATATTGTGTAGTATTGTTGATTGAAGCATCTGTCAGTGTTTTAAAATCTATGGTTAAAGTACTTATTTTTTGTAAATAAAAATGTAATGGATCTCAATTCAATTGTTTCCATGCATCGTGGGAATAGTTTTGTACTCCACCGTCAAGAGACAAGTGAAACTTCGGTTATGCATTATGTATGAACTGTCTGTATTAGAGTATTATTAATGTTATGTTATATAAAGCAATTTAATAGACTTATATTTTGTAGATAGTATAAATTTGTTAGGATACTAAAAATGTACTCACAAAAAAAGATTGTCAATAACTTCGCTTCAAAGATGAATACCCAAATACCATATAACGATAAAAGATGTATGTGTATGAAAAAAAGTACTGCCGGCCAATTGGGTTCTTTGGCTCTACTCAGCTTCGACAGGTCCTCTGTTGAAGTTGCATTCATTGTTACAGTTTATCTGAAACTTTCGTAAAAGGAAATATTGTTAGTAATATAAGGTATCATATCCTAAATAATACTTTAAATGCAAAAGTGAGTTTGTTTATTACGAATAACGTCTTAACTATACAAACGATCGTCATTAAATTATGCATGCACGTTGCCAGCAGTACAGAAAAGACAAAGGGTAAAGGGTCTCCGGAATATTCATCATAAGCAATTTATCAAATGAAAATTCTTCGATAGCTTGCACTGATAATAGTAAAAACAACATATTCATATACAATCATATTTCTATAATTAAAATGAAATAACCAAATGAATGACAATGCCACCTTCCATTAAAATTAATAGGCAGTTGAGACTTGTAATAGCCGTGCGAAGATATTTTGTATAACTACTTATTATTAATTCTTGTGTCAATTTGTAACAATAGGTAACATCAAACTGGCCTTTGTATAATTAATCAGTACTTACATGCGAGACGCGAAAGAAGCAAGTTTATATAAATTTACTCGTTAATACAATTTACTCGATTTAAATACGTAACTCAAAGGAAAATTAACCAATAAATCGATTGAGTTTTAAAAATTTATGTCAAATACGAGTTGTAGGTAGACTGTCCGACTCGCGTGTGGATGTATGCGACTGAAGCAAAGCACTAATTTGTCGTATCGCAATTGACTTACATGATACGTACGTTGTATAGTTAGGTTGTTGTATTATATTCAAGTGTTGTATTGTATTATACAACGGTAGATCTTTTCTTTAGTGTGTTTTTATTCATGCTGGGAAATAAATGGATTTACGAAGAATTTCTTTTTATATTTAACTAGTTATCCGTCTGGACTTCTTGTAGGAAAAATTAAGGTATCAATTACTGAATTAAATTATTTATGTAATCTATAATATATCTGCTGACACGGTGTTGATCTATTATAGATATCAGTAAATATGGTCACTGTGACTTATCTATAAAATAAAATACAGAGAAATGTTCTCGCAGATATTTTACCGATTTCGATTCTGTGGCATATTAATTTGGTGTTAATTTCTTATTGTAAAATTTAATAAAATCGTATATATCGTATCGTATTGTATTTGTAAAAAATATATATAATTGTGTTACACAAAACTTATATGATATTTTCGTGGGCAATCAATGAGATACCTCTTTTCTATCAAAATAATCATACGAGTAGAAATCAGATTATGTGGTAAAACAATTTTCCGACGAATTAAGAACCTACTCTTCTTGAAGTCAGTTAAAACACTTTTAGTTAGCTTGCATTTTACTCCAGTCAATATTTTAAGTATGCATTTATTAATATAAAATTGATTGCATAGCAATTCGTAATGTCTTTGTAGAAAATTGCTGAGTGATTATTATTTTCAACAATAATCACCATATTTCAGCCATATAACACAAAAATCGTAATGAATTATACGAGTAAACCTTTCATATGAATCAATCACAGTGCATTGGTGAATACTGTATGTATAACTGTATGTATATATATTCGGTAGTTTTTGAGGTTATCGCATTTAGACAGAGAGATACGGCGACTTTATTTTATAACATGTACTAACTAATCCTCTCTAGTTTATTATTAAATTCTATAACATATAGTTGAACTCGCTATGCTAGAATTATATAGTGAAGGTTGTAAAATAATATATTAAATTTTAATATAATAGAAAAGTTTTATTATTATTCTTTTATAGTATAGGTTGGCGAACGAGCATATGGGCCCCAACGCCCATAGACATTGGCATTGTAAGAAATGTTAACCATCACTTACATCGCCAATGTGCCACCCACCCTGGGAACTAAGATGTTATGTCCCTTGTGCCTGTAATTACACCGGCTCACTCACCCTTCAAATCGGAACACAACAAAAACAAGTACTGCTGTTTTGCGATAGAATATCTGATAAGTGGGTGGTACCTACCAAGACGGGCTTGCACAAAAACCTACTACCAGTAAAATTGCCAAATAACATATTTTCATTTGACTCGGTGGTTTCGTGTAAGCAGCTACGTAATAAGTTACGTTAGGCATTCAGCATATATGCTGATTTGTAAATAATATGAATAATTTGAAATTTGATGCCTCAAATTTTTGCTAAGATAGATAAAAACTTAAGTTAACAAAGTTATTAAATGTTCGAAAATATTTCTAGGAACATACTTATATACTCATTGTACAATCGAATTTACTATGATATACTGTCAGTACAGTGTGTTCTCTAGAAATTGAGGTTTTTAAAAAGATTTAACCAATAAAAATACTACTATCGCCGTTATGTTATCTTTGGCTGCAAGTTTGGTCATTGGTCGACCGACAACGACGAATATTCCATAGCTCTGAAGATATTCTAATTAGTTATTCAAGCGTTCTAGTTTTTTAAGAGGTGTACTAAGAAAAATGCCAGCACGGTGATTGTGGGTGTGTAAGTCAGGATTTTATAAATTATATATTATAATTCGATATGCACGGAGAGATGTAGCCGTAATCGCATTTTGTCTTCTTACTACGATTGGGACTTAACGTTTTCGAAGATTAAGGATTTAATGTGACATTTTGCTCAAGTCTACATCGTCATACTTCAACGGAAAAAAATGGGTTTACAAAGTACATCAATAATTTAAATGAAAATAGTCGTAACCTAACCATATATTAAAATACAGTTTTACAGAAATATTTATAATCAGTTCGTTTAATATTTTTTAACTAAGGTAACACGATGAAAAATCGGTTCACAAACAGAAGAGCAAAAAAGTCAATTACATTTTTTTGTCGTTCTCTCCTTATAAGCATACATTATTTAGATGCTCCTTGATTAGATTGGAATAATCCACTGGTTTCAACTTGTCACTATCATATTTTTAATAAGACTAAAGCGAGCGAATGATAAAAATTTGTAGTGGTTTTGTTTTGATTACCATCTATAACTAAATTATAATACTATATTAAAAATGTGAAAGAACTAAACGAAATTTTATGTGCAAATATTGTAATATAGTGCCAGACGTTAAAAAGTTTTTATTTTTAGGTTACCAAAGAAAAAAGAAAACTATTATAAATAATGTTCACATAAAATAAAATTGTTACTTGGTTTTTGTTAAAATAATTCCAAGTTACATGCATACACCTTATTTAAATACAATTGCTTAATTAACCGTTGCCCTTTTTTCTGTAATGAGCAACGCTATTCGAAGGTCATTAAGAATAAATATTGACAGTTCAATAACATTACCTGATTTTTTACTAAAATTAAATACGGTCGATATAATCAATACGAATATGACAAAAAATGATAAACTCTAATCAACGGACGTAAATGGGCGAAAAAAATACTAATCGTTTATAAAACCGCCACTAAATGCTTACTTAGGTGTATATTGCCCACCCGTAGGTAGGGACCTAATTAAATTAATGTTAGTTTGTTGTATGAAAATCAATAGCCCGTGTATCCTACACATATGTTCCACTGCTGGGTAAAGAACTCCTTTTAAGAAGAATATTTAGAGCAAAAGTATTCATATATATATAAAAATATGTGCATGGGTTATCTACAAACCATACATGTAGTGGAATATCACCAGATACTTACTGGTTCTCTTGGGGTGCTTTCCTTCACCGCTGAGCACGTTATGAATAAGCAAAGAACACCACAAGCAACCAAACCAACCAAAGCAAATGGTATAGAACGGCGCAAAGTAAAATTAGATTCCGCTGTGCACGCAATTAATATTCTAAATTATTTACATTGATATTAAGGTCACAAAGTATAATATAGAAACTGGGAAATCATCATTATTTAAAATTTTTATTGTTATATGATACTAATACGTATATGCAACAAAAAATTACTAATAAAAAAAGAAATAACATTTTATTATTTTACACATAAAAATTTATTAGCCTTGAATTGTATAACTTAGAAATATAATTACTTATAGTATATTTAAATTAACCTGATTTTGGCATATAAGTAATAATGTTACTATGCGATATTAAAATAAAATAAAAATCATTGTCTTACCAGTCCCAGGCACCCGTCTAAGGCACCGTCGCACGCGTTCGCCTTTACTGTTTTTGTCTCTCGAATAGCAATACAATGACTGGTATAAAAGTCGTCAGTATTGCCTATTCAATATTTATAAATTAAAATAAGGCAACATTTACACTATAAGCGGTTTTATAAGATATATAAAATATGTACACAGTCGATGTCAAATTTATTAAATTAATAAATAACATCAAAGAGTTTTTGGCGCTTCGCCATCATAATGTTAGTTTAATAGCCTAAAATTTGCTAGAATACATAAGTAATTGAATATTGTAAGGTATATTGGGTTTGTTGCAATTTGGTTTGACCATTATCTTCGTTTATTGTGATAATAGCATAAATCAAATATATTCAAAAGTTTATATTTTCTTTGATTAATTTTATCCGTGTAAAATTTTACTGTTAAGAAAAGGTAAAAGTGTTTTGAAAACAATGCATGATTTAAAAAAAAATAGCATCAAAAGATAAATTACAGAAAATTTTCACATTGTAGAAGATAATGCCTCGATGATACTTTCGTTTTCGCTTCGGACGGCTCACGACACCTATGACTAAAGGAAATATCGTCAAAGTATATGGTCTTATTTTGAATGATTATATGTTAGATTCATACAAAGCATGAGCATCGTGTATGAAGGAGTACAAATAATTCTAGTTGTCGAAGACGTGTGAAGCTTCCGTTGATATATTTCTGCCCACTACAACCAGCACTGGGCCAGTTTGATGGACTATTGTCTAGTTCATTTCTATACAAGAACATATTAACAATGCTGATATTATTACTATCATTTAAGTATAACTTCTGCCCGAAGTCACGGGCTTCGCCTGGACGTCAGAATTGGATTAAATACGCCAAAAAACGTTTATTAAAACAATATTTCGTATTCGTTATGTAATATTATATTCGTTCGTAAACTGAAATATGAAAATTAATAACTATGTATGCTATAAATACAAGTCAATGTCACGGTGTGCAATGTTTGTAGATATCCAAGCTATCTTCATAAAATTTTTAACATACATATATTATATTTTAAAAGATAAGTCACAGTGACCACTTGTGTATGAAAAAAATGGAATAAAGCTAACAAAATTTAACTAAACATCATTAGTTCAATTGAATTGTAACATAGTATAAATATCCATAGCATATCTATTCTTTTAAAAATGAATAGCATATACATTGCTTGGGTTTTCTGTAAATTAAACTTACAACAATTCTGACTAGTACATACTGTTATTTTTTATATGTGAATTTCGGTAGTGTACACACTTTGACTGCTTTGTTGGTAAAGTGGCCGAGACCCTGGGTTCAAACTCCAGGTAGGGCTACTAAAAAGTCGAAGAATCTCTGTAGCAGCTGGCAGTTGAAAACGTGTACACTCCACGGGAGTGTTCCGAGGCACGGGCCTCGGAAAGCATATTGTAAAGCCGTTGGTCCTGACCTTGAACTCTTTCTAGTCGTGTCGGATCGCTGCCACGAGTGAGGGAATAGAAAGTGCATCTATGTTTACACACATACTTGTGCACACTATATACATGCGCATTTGGCTAATCAATCTTAAGATTGGCCTTCACGCACTTCAACATCCACTTTCAAGCTGTTCGTGACCGTACTAACAGAATTATATATACATATATGTATCTAACTCAAGGGATTTAAACTGGATAAAGGAAAAAAAAATGATTTATAATTTATGCTTCGTACGTTTTCGTTAGTACTAATTTGAATGTATGTTTTTAGATGTTGTGGTATATATTTAATAAAATACTTAATGTTTTGAAACAATTTATTTGATTTCTTTTTGTATAATACTTTGAAATGTTTATTGTCCTTGACGTTCATATCATTAATATGTTAATAACTGTGTACATTCAACCTTCATATTTTTGGGATTTAGAAGCAGAAATAATAATAAAAAAAATATCTTATTTGTTATTAAATCATTTAATAATAAAACAAAAATACAAACTAATATTCTCCTTTAATTGAATTCGTTAATTTACGTTAACCTTAACGCCAAAAAACTAAATAAATAAAACCAATCATTTATACCGACTAAATTCCGTGTACTTACAGTTTTTAAAATCACTTTCACAAACTCAAGTTATAATTGCAATCAGTCACAAAACGCGTCGACAACTACCGTACTATTTGAAAGAAAAAAATGAGTTCCTAAATATATACTAATTTATTGAGAGGGGATCAAATTAGCGGTCTGGTGCTTATAGCAGCGTTGTGTGTGTTACATATTTATTTACTTGATTCTTAACAGTTAAAGTCGAAGTTTGTCTTTGAATATGACCAATGGCTTGCTTATCTTCTTTCTTTCAGCTCACCCGATTATCGATGCCGTTTTGTTTTTCTCCTGAAGTTATGTAACATATACATTAGAGTAGCGATTCTAAGTTTTGCTTGAGGTAGGTACTCGATGCGGCGAAATCGTTGCATATTACCATTCTTGCCAGTTTGAATTAGTCCTTTTGATAGCATGAGTAGTAAATATTCTTTAATTAAGATTATCTTCAATTCGAAAAATAATTCTGCCATCTCTTCGAAGGTTACGTGTATTAGCCCCAGTATACGTCTAAGATGATTTTTAATGGATTTAACTGAGGACTCCCATAGTCCTCTGAAAATGAGGGGTATAACGCACGTATAACAGGTATAAAAGGAAAATGAATACCTGCATCAATACTATGCAGAAATTCATTTGTCACATGATAAAATAAAAGGGAATAAGAAATAATGTTTTGTATAGATTTGAAGAGAGTAAGCAAATGATTGTTTAATAATAATAATATTTTATTATCATACCTCTCACAAAGCAACCTACAGACGCCATCGTTATTTTCTAATCGAAAATCTAAGTTTTCGATAACTAATGTTGCACTACCCTTTAATGAAGCACGAAGATAATACAATTAATTTATTTTATCAATACTTGTATAATAAAGAATGACAGAAAAAGTTACCAGAAAACTTAGGCAAACGTAAAGAACTGTGCTTGGATGTGCCATAATTACGAGAACCAACAGTCGGATATCGCATCTTCCCAAAAAGCGATTAAAACTTATTGCAATTAAAGTTATGTAATCGTTCGTGTACGGCTAATTTCCGCAATTCGTTTTGTCATCATATTTTTTTTGTTAAATTTTTAGTTTGGAAATATTTAAATTTGAAGAATAAGAGTAATCTCGCCGTTTTTAGGTGCACATTTTTTATTTAGGTTAATTTTGAATTCAGCCATTGTACATATTGTTTAGGCTTAGACAGCAGAAAAATAATTATTGTGAATTTTTATGCAAAATAGCATAATTTTACTGCTTAGCAGAGCACAACGTAATAAAATAGAAATTTATTAATTAAGCTTAGACTGCTATATAATAAGATAAGGCGCTAAGCAATTTGTTCAAAAGTGTAAAAGTAATTTGATATCATATTCGCGGGTCTTGTAACAAATAAAATAAATAATACGATTATGAAATAGATTATGTTTGCTGTTATATGAACGAATAAATTATGGTAGATGATTTTATTAAAATAAAAATTTTTTTTCGTAAATTGTACTACGTGATTAAATGAAGAGGTCATTAGCTCAAACAAATAAAAAATAAATAAATCAGTACTGAAATGAAAATGGATTTAAAGTAATGGATTTATATATTATAGTCATTAAATGTTCTATCTACATCAATTATTATAAGTATATAATTCGAACAAGCAATTTTAAAAACTTGAGACTAAAATAAACGCGAAAAAGTCTTACCGTAAAAGTTTACTATTGTGGTAGTCTTTGGTGTCTGTTGGTCTCTCTTTTCTGTCATGGATGTCTGATTCAAGATTTTGGTTTTTCTTTAAATATATTTAAATCAAATAATTTACAATTTAAAAAATAGCTCTCCATAATCGTATATCATGTAGTGACGGATGTAACATTTTACAAACTTTACAGGGCAGCCTTTTCAAATATTTTTTATACTTATTTTGTCATAACTTTTTAAATACAAAATCTATTGTATTAAAAAGTTATACATCACACCATACATACATCTAAAACATATGAACATTCATAAAATAAATGTCTATTCCAGACAAAAAAAGTAATAATTGTCTGGTTTTGTAGAAAAATCACATGATTCAGCTTACTACGGAGACAATACCGTCACATAGTACCATCTAACGTTATTCTTCGAAAAGTTACTGCTAACAGTAAGTAGAACGTAGGAGGACAGATGTTAATTTACGGACATGTTATCGATCAACGAAAAAATATTTTAGCGGATGTTTTTCATAAATAAAGTCCACATTAATAAGTTGTAAACTATGATAACGATGACTATGATGATAAGACAAAAAAAAAGATGAAGTATGAAATTCTAAGCTTCAGTTTTTTTTTTATAGAACAGGAAGGCGGACGAGCATATGGGCCACCAGATGGTAAGTGGTCACCAAACGCCCTTGGACATTGGTACTGTAAGAAATGTTAACCATCGCTTACATCGCCAATGCGCCACCAACCTTGGGACCTAAGATTTTATGTCCCTTGTGCCTGTAATTACACTGGCTCACTCACCCTTCAAACCGGAACACAACAATACCAAGTACTGCTGTTTTGCGGTAGAATATCTGATGAGTGGGTGGTACCTACCCAGACGAGCTTGCACAAAGCTCTACCACCAGTTTAGTTAAAAAGCAACAGTGTTTTAGTAAAAATTGAATATTAAATTACTTAATTGTTGTATTGAATTATTAAGTTCTTAAAAATAAGCCATGTTGGTCCAGAGGTTAAAACACGTAAATCTTAATCGATGAGCGCGTTCAAGCCCAGGCAAGCACCAATTTTCGTGTGATTGTGTTTATAATTTATCTCTTGCTTGGCGGTGAAGGAAACCTTGCGAGGAAACCTGCATGTGGCTAATTTCACTGAAATTCTGCCACATGTATGTAAACCAACTCGCATTGGACAAGCGTGGTGGAATAAGCTACAAACCTTCTCCTCAAAAACGGAGAGGAGGCCTTAGATTAGCAGTGGGACATTCACAGGCTGTGACTGTTGTTACTGTTCAGAAATAACTCAATAATATTTAACTCTAATTACGGATCATTTGTAAGCAATGCTAGAATATCACATTTATTCTTGTACTTACTATCAGGTTGTATGCAATGAATAGAATAGAATAGAATAGAATATGCTTTATTGTACAACAAAAGAGTTACAGAACCATTTTAAATATAAACATAAAAAAAAACGAAAACTATTTTGTACAAAAGGCGGTCTTATCGCTAAAAGAGCGATCTCTTCCAACTTTTGGGTGAACAAGAAATATATAAATAAAGCGGTAAAGCGGAGGTGTACTGATCATCTCAATATTTATCTTTTATTTTTTAAATAAATATAAATATATATATATATATATACAAGTTAAGAAGGACACAAACGGAGGACCCAAAAAAAAAACCGAAATTTACTTATAAAATTATTTATTTAAAAGTAAACTAATTAA
The DNA here is from genome assembly GCA_905147175.2 of Nymphalis urticae. Taxonomy (NCBI): domain Eukaryota; kingdom Metazoa; phylum Arthropoda; class Insecta; order Lepidoptera; family Nymphalidae; genus Nymphalis; species Nymphalis urticae. The sequence goes on from LR989991.1 coordinate 5,757,098, forward strand.
TACAAATGTTTCTAATGCAACGCGATGTCAAAATTAAAATATAATTTAATTAATACTAAAGGTGTCTAATGTAACGCGATGTTACAATCAGAATGAATTACAAAAATATGTTCCCACATAATTTACTTGATACTGTGAAAAACTACTGTCCTATTGCCGGGTGACGCAATTGCTGACGCTGCGCCTTGTGTCGTCCGGGCATCGTTATGCTTGCACTATACTACTAGCTATGCTATGTAACTCCTCCACCCCAAAATCAGCAACTATTTGAGAACTGCGTGATAAAATGTTGCTGGAAACCGTTCTTGACACTTGCCAGGTTCTTCAGAATTTCCATTCTCTTGACATTTCATCTCAGTATTGACCTTCATTTCAATTACGTTTTTAGCTTTAGACTTGCAGCAAAGATTCTTGTATCGTCGTAATAAAATGGCAATAGTAAGTGCAAGTGTACTCAATAAGATGATATCAAATGGTATTGTCGTATGATAAAATGTTGAGGAAATACGTTCCAACTGTAATTTCGGGTGCAACATGACCTTGTTCTGAATAGAATACAGGTTTCTAAGATCAATAGATTTCAAGCTAATGTAGTCTGCGCTTGTTAGATGTGTTATGTTTTTGAAGCTTACATCCAAGATTTTAAGAGGTTGGCCTGCAATTTTGTCTTCGGTGTTGCTAATTGTAAATCCTCCTGCGTGTAGAGTACAGTCCACAGGAATAGTAGCCAAAAAACTTTCATTTAGTCTAAGAAAATCTTCTCGCTTGCATACTATATGTACTTGCGCAGGTCGTGGAAACGATATGATGTAATGTCTTTCATCTAATTCTTCCATAGCTTCATCACACAGCTTGGCTTCAAAGTTTGATTATAAATTAGGTTATGAAAACAATCTGATGATGTGCGTAACTGATTACTCTTCTTCTCGTAGAGATACCGATTATTATGGTACTTCAGACATTCTGTCTCCATGTACATAAACATATGCCTGTTGGTAACAATGAAAGGAAAAGGAGGAAAGAGAGCCTGCATATTTCTATTCAAAAGACTCTACAGAAACTATAGGTACTTTAAAAACTATAATTATCTGTTTATTATAGTAATAATACCTTGGTTTTATGATATCATAATACTCTCTAAGCTCTAAATCTATAACCTGGTCGCTATTGTAAATCTTACTAAGCTTTTCTACCATTTTACTGACTATATGAGCCTAGCATTGAGCCCTAGCATTGAGTGATGCGTACTAGAGGCTCTAATAAACGCTAAAGAATTTTCTATTCTTAAAAGCTCTTCTAAAACATCATTCACATTTTCTGAAATAATAGTGAGAAGCTGAGCAAATTGTGCGTATTTTATTAAATGAATTTCTGTAAAAATACGTTTATCTAAAATTGACAACAATGTAGCATTAAGCTTGCCTTGATTTTTTACTAATTGTAAAATTACATTATTAAATTAAAGCCGAAAACATGGGCTGTAGAGGATGGTGCGGGTAATCTATTAACAGAGATTGATCAAGTGACCGAAAGGTGGCGATCGTATCTGAACTAAAGATTGTCTGCTCATAGACCCTAACAACCTTGAACCTGAGATACTGGAGTCCGAAATACGATGCGCTTTACGTAAACTAAAGAACAATAAAGCAGCCGGTAGAGACAAAGTTTACGCTGAAGAACTAAAGCAAATTGGGGATAAAGGTATTAAGATACTACTGGACTTGTGTAACCAGGTATGGAGAACAGGTCAATGGCCAAATGACTGGAAAGAGTCAATGCTTATCCCTCTCCACAAGAAGGGATCTACTCGTTCGTACAGCAACCGCACAGTGGCACTTACATCTCATGCCAGCAAGATAATGCTGTGCGTCATTAACGAGAGATTAAAGACATTCCTACAGTGGCAAATACCTGAGGCTGGCTGACAGGCTGGTTTTGTTAGAGGTCTAGGTACCAGGGAGCAAATTGTCAACGTTAGGCAACTAATTGAAAAAAAGCCGATAATTTTGCAAGCCAACATTGATGTGCTTCATTGACTACTCCAAGGCTTTTGACTGCATACGTTGGGACTGTCTCTGGAAAATCTTAATAGAGATGGGAGTTCCCGAGCACCTGGCAGTACTAATTGCTAACCTGTACAAAGATGGTGAAACTGTTGTGAGAGTCAATGACGCGTTATCGGGACCTTTCAAACCGGAAAAAGGGGTACGGCTAGGCTGCCTCCTATCCCCCATCCTTTTTAACATCTACGGGGAGTTCATCATGAGAAGGGCTTTAGGTGACTGGCAGGGCGGCATTTCGATAGGCGGGACGAAGATTAGCAACCTTCGATATGCAGATGATACCACTCTAATCGCGTCATCCGAAGAAGAACTTGGCGAACTCTTCAGAAGAGTCCAACACGAAAGCGAGCAGGTTAGTCTAACAGTCAATAGAGCAAAGACTAAAGTTTTAATAGTAGATAGGGCTGGTACACTAATTCGAACCGGAGAACTAAATGACTTGGAATTTGTCTCTGAGTTTTTGTATCTTGGCTCACTACTGACCGACCAAGGAGGCTGTGAAAAGGAGATCCGACGACGATCTCAAATGGCCAAGTCTGCAATGAGCAAACTAACCCGAATATGGCAGAACAGGAAAATATCGAATAAAACGAAAAAACGGCTCGTTCAGACTCTGATATTCTCCATCTTTCTTTATGGCTCGGAATCCTGGACAATTCGCTCACTGGAGAGGAAGAAGATCGACGCGTTCGAGATGTGGTGCTGGAGAAGAATGCTGTGCATACCGTGGATGGCCAAGAGAACCAATGTCTCGATCCTGCAACAACTGCACATAAAAACGAGATTCTTAAGTATTTGCTACCAGCGTGTCCTTCGTTATTTTGGTCATATAGCGCGAAGGCAGCCTGACAGCCTTGACAAGCTGATGATGCTTGGCAAGATAGAGGGGAAACGACCAAGTGGCCACTGCCCCACACGATGGTCGGACCAAGTTACCAACCTCACTGGTCTCCAAGTGACCACAGCCCTGAGGAAAGCTGAGGACAGGAAGGACTGGAGAAAACTCACAGAGATCGTGACCCAGACCCTAGATCAGAGTGGACACGACCTTCAGCAATGAAGTAAACGACCGAGAAGAAGAAAGAAAATTACATTATTATAATGACTCGTCCATTCTTTATTTATGCTAATATGGTTATTAAATTCAGAAATCACTTTGTTCTGGGAATTTTCTATAGATTCTATAGCATTATTATATTTAATAGCATTAAAGTAATCTAAGTTACCCGAAATGCTCTTAATTATGGAACCTAACCCTCATAAATGAGGGAACCCCTCTTTACTCGATTTGGTTCTAAAGTATTCAGCTGAAACTTTGTCTAATTTACTGTAAATGTAATGTAATGTAAATGTAAATGTAACAGCCTGTGTAAGTCCCACTGCTGGGCTATAGGCCTCCTCTCCTCTTTTTGAGGAGAAGGTTTGGAGCTTATTCCACCACGCTGCTCCAATGCGTATTGGTGGAATTCACATGTGGCAGAATTTCAGTGAAATTAGACACATGCAGGTTTCCTCACGATGTTTTCCTTCACCGTAAAGCACGAGATGAATTATAATCACAAATTAAGCACATGAAAATTCAGTGGTACTTGCCCGGGTTTGAACCTACGATCATCGGTGAAGATTCACGCGTTCTTACCACTGGGCCATCTCGGCATTTACTGTATAGATAATTAATTTGTAATTCATATAAACCAAATGTATCGTTTACTACAATTTTTTTAAAGTCACGTAATTGGGTCTGTAAGATAGAAATTTTATTCTCTATGTCGTCAAGTCGCACGTGATGTAAGAACGAGTGATAATGTGTAATAAGTCTCGTTGGGCATCGCTTAAAAGGTAATAATCTGCCCGTCTTCCAGACTTTCAAGTTGAACGTTCTGAGTCACTGTCATCCGTACTGTCAGTAGGAGAACGTGTATTGTCAATAGACTCCTGTAACAATTTAGTGTACTTGAGAACTCGTTTAAGTCTGTGTTTGGATAACGGATCCTTCTTCCTAGACGTATAAATATGAACTGGTAGGTCGGTTAGAACTTTATCCCTAATAAATCATGGAGCTAATTTTTGACGGCTTGTAGAAGGGTTATTTATAAAGACTTCTTGATTGGGTTGAACTTTTACTTTGGGCTCCCGTGTTTTATTTCGATTTTCAATTATAGCTGTACGATTATTTAGAGTAAATTCATTAATGACATTATATTCAGTTTTCATTTGCTCTCTGTGTGTTTGGATATAGCGTTGCATTAAGTGTTTTGCAAGATCAATATCTGTTGGGCTACGTGGGTCAAAATGTCCGTTATGATATCGTATGGTCGACATTTCGTAAAGCTGTGTACTGAGCTATTATATTATTGGGTTAACAAATTCCTTGATTACGTTTATAACGTATTCCTCCAGATAAGGTTGACGTATTTGAGCGGTTACGCGAGTGTGCGTTTCAAACGGTTTTGATACTTTTGGATTATGTTTGATATCACCTATAACTGTTAAATGCAGCCGCTTATGGAATTTATTAAGTGGTTCTTTGGATATTGGTACCTCAAGGATTGGATTTTCCTTACTCGTATGAACTGTTTCCGTTGAAGAACCTATAGATATGCAATCCTCCGATGGATTTGCAACAACTGAACTGATTTCTTCACGGTGAATTTCTACCCGTGACAACGCATCCCCATTAGTATTAGCACTACCTTTTTTATATAAAACTGTAAAATGATATTAGCTTAATTTTAGCTTCCAACGAGTTAACCTAGCATTGGGTTCTTTCATACCCATCACCCATTGCAACGGCTTATGGTCTGTTAAAATTTTGAATTTTCTACCAAATAAATAAGGCTGGATGTATTTAGTCGCCCAGACAATAGCAAGTAACTCCTTCGCGATCGTACTGTAATTTAATTCTGTTTCATTTAAAGTGCTGGAAGCATAACAAACGGGTTTATCTGAACCAACTGGGCCTTGCGAAAGGATTGCGCCAATCGAACATTAGACGCGTGGGTGGTAAGGAGAAAATCTTTATTAAAATCTGGACACTGCAGTATGGGATCGTTAATTAAAAGTTTTTTACATTTCTCAAAACAGTTAGTGTATTCGGTGTTTATAGTTATTTTACTACCTTTTTTAAACACTGAGTAAGTGGCTTAGTCAAACGAGCAAAATCTGGGATAAATTTTCTGTAATAACCGAGTAAACCTAAAAATTGTTTTATTTGTTTATTGGTTTTCGGAATAGGATAGTCCTCTATAACTTTAATTTTATCAGGATTTGGTTTTATGCCTTTGAAATTATGTGTCCCAAATAAGCTGTTTCTAGTTTTAAGAATTCCGATTTATCCATTTGGACCTTGAAATTCGATTCTTTTAGTTTTTTAAATACCTTTTCCAAATAAACTAAGTGTTCTTGCAAGGATGTGCTAAATACGATCTCTTCTTCTTCTTGTGCCTCTCCACTACTGGAGGTTGGCCGTCAGCTCAGCGATTTTTTCGCGGTCTCGCGCCAAGCGAAATAGTTTTTCCATGCTGGCGATCTTCGTCCATTCGCGGATGTTGCGCAACCAGGATTTTTTTCTTCTTCCAGCGCGTCGTTTGCCCTCTACTTTGCCCATAATTATAATTTGGAGCAGTTGATATCGCTCGTGTCTCAAGACGTGGCCCAAATACTCGGCTTTTCTCTTCTTGACGGTTTGCAATAGCTTCCGGCTACTGGCGACGCGATAGAGTACTCTCACGTTCAAAACTTTCTGTGTCTAATAATACTCTGTTCTAACATTTTCTTGACCTGACTCCTAACTTCATTCCTATGAACTGTATCTGTAATTCTTAGCATGAACTGGAATTTCGTCACTGGTTCTAATTCGGTGTTTAATGTTATTGGTGAAAGTTAAAGGTTCACCATCTATGTAAAATATATCTGCATATCTAGCGCATAAAATCTTTAAGTTAGGTCTCTCGTCCGGATTTAGGTGTTCTGTACGCAATCGTGATAGAACTTCGTTTACGCGAGATGGTGACTTAACTTTTTTGAAAATTTTCTAAATTATAAATTTCAGTATTTATTGATCTATTCATGAAAAAAATTACGTCGTGTTGAGTTGGATTAAATACCTTTATAAAACCGCGATAATTTTTGACTGATGTTAAACAACTAGGGATGACGCAGCTAGAAATCATTTGCTCGGGAATTAGGACATAGCCATCGCGACTATGAATAGGTACCTTTATTAATTTTGACGAATTTGCCGGTATTACACATTCAAAAAAGTTTACATTTCGAGAATTATATGTGTTGTTCGTATATAACAATTTGTCCTTGAGATCTATTTTAGCAGCCCACTGTTCTAGCAAATCTAGTCCTATTAGTCCATCGAAATAATCATGGAATTTATACACAGTAAATTTTATATTACTGTTGTCATTAAATTCGCAAAAGGTAGGTATAGTAATAGAATAGTTACTACGAGTTGTTGCATGTACATTAGTCACTTCAAATGGATCATAACTAAGTGGAATTTGTGGAAATTACTGTAGCCGGACTAATAAATGACTGGTTTGCTCCGGTATCAATAAGCAACTTAATATTAATTAATTAATTTATTATTATTTATTATGGGTGGGGTTATTAATTAGGTTTGCAGGTTAACTTCTATTTTGGCTTTTTTAACTTGGGGAGTTTTGGAAAATCCTGCTTAATATTCCTTGTCGAAGGTTGTTCGTCAAATGCTGTAGTAGATTTTGTGTCATTAGTGATATAGTGATAGTGACAGGTAGATTCATAGTTACTTCTGCGTCAAAGTCATTTTCGGTGTAGTCAGAATTTATAGGATAATAGTAATATGATTCAGGGTCACAGCAGTATTCTGGGTATTCTACAAAGTAGTATTCGGGTGGATTAAATTCATGAACGTTCATTTCACGCGACTGGTCTAAATTATTAGGTTGGTGTGCATTAAGTCGACGTGAGTTAAAATTAATTATGGCTAAGCTGTTTTGTTACTTAGTTAACTACTCCACTCATAGGTCTAGGAGATTGATTAAAAGTCGAATAATTATTTCTTTGAGGTATCTTAAACACATTGCTTTGGGGATTATAATTAGGCGGTAATGCACGAAACATTTGCTGAGTACGATTTGGTATATTAGACTTGTATTGATTTGGCTGACTTACCAGCGGATTTGATCTCCAAAACTGAGGCTGCAGCTGTTGGGAGCCTAGCTTTGGTAATAAAGGTATTACTATAGCTGGAGAAGAGTTGAATGCTTTAGGCACCGGTGGTGATAATGCCACTGGCGTTGGTGCTACGAATCTAAGCACCGCCTGTTTTCTTTCATTTATGGATTCATTTCGACTTTGCATATAAGGAGCATTCAATTCTTCTTGCACAAATTCGAGAGCCTAGTGGCTCCTTTAGTCCTCGAACGTAAGCTTGCATTGTTAGTTTTTTGTACAAAGTACATACGTTTAGCACCAACCGTCGTAGGGACGGACTCGTGTAGCACTACGTATGTCATGATAGTACTGAACAAAGTTTGACAACGTTGAGATCTGAGATCCCCCTGGGTGGCCAAGGCAAGATCATTGTAAAGAGCGGTCTCGTCTCTCTGATCCGAAAAATTATTGATTAAGGCAGTTCTTATTCCTAACCAGTTCTCTGGTATACTGTTGGAGTTAATAAACCGCGCCACGGGGCCGGTTATCTTATTTAAATTTCGTTGTTTAAACTTAAATTAGTTAATTCTAAACCGGGTTCTGTTCCTACATAATGATTAAAAATTTTGTCACAAATATTAATAAACCTAGGTAAGATATTAGTGTTCCCGTCAAATTCGGGGACTAGGCGGAAGGGCTTAAAACGACATCAGGGTCATATTGAGCCATACTAAATACTTTAATAAATTCTAATTCCCTATTTAAATCTAAGCTAATTCTACGAGAAGTCCTACTCGATGCAAGCCCCCTTAGGTAAGATTTCTTAGGATGGAAAATCTTGAAAACTTAGGACTACGGAGTAAGGAACACAGGCTATGCTATGTACTTATCTATATTTCATTTCGGTCGTTTCCAGGATCGATGTCTGGATTAACCTCAACTTTGGCCAAGAAATTGAGTCTATGGCACAAGGCGGCGTCCAAGAAATTATCAATTCTTTCAAAGGTTCGGTGGTACTTCAGCTCTGAACAGCTGCAAGATTAATCTTTACACTGCCCAAGTTCGATCCTGCATGGAGTACTGCAGTCACCTCTTGGACGGTGCAGCCAAATATCATCTGGAAGCTTTGGACTCAGTCGACCGAAGAGCCCGTAGGTTAATTAACAACGAAAAGCTCTCAAATAGCAGACTACACACCCTTGAGCATCGTCGTGTTGCCAGCTTATCGGTTTTATATAGGATACACTTTGGAGAGTGCTCGAAGGCTCTTTTCGAATTGAAAGTTTCGTCCATACGTTGTTGACATACCCAAAAGTCGAACTAAACGGTTTGACAGCTCGTTTTTGGTGAGAGTCACCAAGATTTGGAACGACCTGCCTGGGTCTACTTTTCCTGATAAGTTGAACTCTGGAGCCTTTAAGAGTAGAGTGAACAGGTTTCTTTTGGATGGGCCTGTACCACCTTCGTCTTCATCTACACTTTCCATCAGGTGAGATGGAAGACAAACGCCTATTTCAACAAAAGAAACATTAAAAAAGTAAAAGTTTCACTTAAGGTCAACAACAGAATCATTGTAACTAACAGAAATAGGAAAAAAAGGAAAAAAAAATACACAAGCAACTAACCGTACCGTAACAGCCTGTGAATGTCGCACTGCTGGGCTACAGGCCTCCTGTCCCTTTTTGAGGAGAAGTTTTAGAGAGTAAATCACAAATTAAGCACATGAAAATTCAGTGGTGCTTGCCCGGGTTTGAACCCACGATCATCGGTTAAGATTCACGCGTTCTTACCACTGGGCCATCTCGGCTTTTTAACAACTAAAAGGAATACAAAAGTAAATAGTGTAAAATCATATAACTCAATTTTTTTTCTCCTATAATAATCTAAACATTTTTAATCTACAACAGACATTCAACATTGACATTTGACAGTGACAAGTAGATGTGTTCAATGACGCGAGACACTTAACATACAAAATAAAAGAGTTATTAAAACAAAGCAAACTACAGAAAATAGTAACAATTAATAAGGATAACATGACATGACAAACATTCGACTTTATGCCGAGTACCATCTTGAGCTATGATATATATAACGTAGGCATGGGCAATACAAATGGTATATAGATACAATATCTATATATTGGTACATAATCTAATATCTAGATATTGGAGCGCACAGTATCTATATATTCGGATATTCACTGATATCGGTTCTGTATAATCTGTATACTGTATTGTTAATGGCCAAACTAGTAGGCCCGAACGTGAATACGATTGTTGATAACATATCGATATATCGAACATATAATACAACGAGTATTTTTAAAATCTATTATTGAAAAATATTGGTTCACATAATTAAACATTAATTACTAACAACTATACATTTATAATTCAATTTTCTTCATAAATATACAAGATTAAAGTGTTAATTAACCTTTGAGCTGCATTAGGATTGTTTTTTGAATAAAGCCGATATATCGATATTTTTTTGTTATATCTAATATCTAACTCCAATATTGATGCATTTAAAAATATCTAGATATCGAATATCCGATACTTTAAAAAATATCAACAGATAACCTAAACGTGAGTCGTATTTATGAATCTAATATCTAATACCGGTTAATGTTTGTGTTAAATAAAATGAAGAATTATGTCTCGGCCCACGTACGAGCGTAATTTGGATATATTTCGATTAATTTAACTGTAGGTAAAAAAGTGAAATGTCGTATTTGTTGCGACATTTATAGCTACAAGAGCTCTTCAGGCATTTTACAAATATTTTTTAAAGTCAAATTAGATCAAAAGAGATACGAGCTATCGTTCTTTCGAGAACAATTAAAAGTTATGTATCTACGAAAAAATGAACTTTTAAATACGCCTGCATTACTCATTTTGTATTTTATATAAGTAATTAATAAATAGAAAAACATCGCTATTATGCAGTCAGTCTTAAGCCTGAAAAAAGTATGAAGGAAAGTACATTTTACTGATTTTCAAAATCGGATTGGACATCTATTAGTAAACAAATATTAACTTATTTAACCATCTTTTTATCAATAACAAAAATAAACCAATAAATTATATACGAAAGACACAAATATTTTTTATATTGGACAAAATCAGTAAAATCTGATATCATCTAGTGTGATGATTCGGTTTCCGAGTACCATAGACTCTATACAATATCTAGATATTGAAATATATAGATACGATATTCGATATTTAAAACCGATTTCTAGATATGATACGATATCGCTTCAAAGCGATATTACCCATGCCTAATATAAAGCCATCCCGTATCCAGCATTTGGCAATACCGAAACGAGATCTTCCTTCAAGAAAGACATCATGCCTACTTTTTGTTAAAAATTCCGATTGCATGACTCTATTTATATCTATATCTGTATCTATTTAAGCGACCTAAGCGGTAGGATTTTTTTATACATGTACTGGAAAAATTCGGCATATGTAGATGCTGAATTACGAGACCAGTGACTCGGGATGTTGTTTCCTCCGACTACTTTTCTGGTACTCCATGTAAAAGAAGCATTCTTCGTCTTTTACGCATTTCCTGACAATCCATCTCTCTTGCAAGAAACTCAACTTGTCGCTGCAATGTGTTAAGTGCAGAAATAATAAATGACTTAAAAGGTCGCGAATTCTGAAGCCAGAGAAGAAGTTGTAGTCGGCGAGGAAGATTTTTGTAGATCTTGCTGGAACTTATTCATTTTGTTTTTGAAAAATTCTGTCATGGCAACCAAAGACTCTTTAATGGTGCCCATAATGTGCTGTTGTGATGTGATAGTAACGATATAGTGAAATTATACCGTAGAATACTTGCTGAGGGGTAATGTGATGCTACATATGTTTAATGTATAGTAACATACACTTAAAACAATGTTTTTAAAAGTTTATTAGAGCAAACAAAAGCTTGACTATATTGATTTCCTACCCGCAAAAAAAGCAATAAATTATATGAATAACATATCTAAAAATCAATAACGAGCTTACAAACAACTGAAATAAAAAAAGTAGGTTAGATTTCTTAAATATGTATAAAATAGAATAAAAAACTAGAATATTGGCAGTATAACTTAGTAGCTATTCGCATTCATTACTATCAGAAACGTTACATTCAACAGTTATTTATATTTTTTTTGAACAGTATAATAGCATATTCGTAGACAAAAAATCCTAGTATTTATCATTACTTATTGAATTGAAACCTGGGTATTGTAATGTCTAGTAACTCGAGGCGTATTTATAACGGATTTTATTATTCTAAGATTCATCAATACGATTATTTCGTACTTGTCCAAATTTCTTTATTATATATCTGTATTAACCCAGTTCTTACATTTTATTTCTTCTTTAAAATCTAAAACTAAAGTTTGATGAGTAGCCCACCGTACGTAATTTTTAGTCTCCTAGAGTCTAAATTATTTTATATTCACCTACCCATTCAATCACACTATGTACAAAAATGTTTCTTATTTATTAGTGACATTTGCATTTTTCGCAAATTCGACACTATTCTACGATCTTGACGAGCTGTCTACCTTGGATAGGAAATGTCTTGAGACTGACTTTGTGTGGATCAGGAAAATAATCTATATAAACATTAAAATGCCCATTAAAAGACCCAAGGTCCATATTCCATCTATAACGTTTACATCCAATTTAGATTAATGGTTAGAATGAGTGATGAATGGTATTAAAAGATCAATTGGGGTCTCATTTTAATTTTTAATTTTCAAAATTTTCGTATACCTATAGCACAAAATATACAAAAAATACCACATTCCTTATCTTAATCATAAATAAAAAATATATATTAATAACCATATTATATAAATAAAAAGTAGTTGCAAATTGTTACATTATTGTTGTTTTAAAGAAAAGCTCTCTTGGTACGTATAAACTGCGCGTGATCAGAATGAGTGGCGATTGGAAGTGAGACTCGAGTAGATTCTATTAATTTCGATTCTACTACTTCCAAAGATTCATACCATTCGAGTAGCGCGTGAGTTATACCTTTATACATAATAATAACCAGTTATATAATTACTAGAAGCCATTAGCCATCCCATCTGGCGATGACAGAAAAAAAAAGTTAACACAATCATCATACATGTACATTTATATAATATATTGATTTATTACTAACATAGAGCTATAATATAATTAGAACATTTAATAAAAACTACAATTTTTTTTAATAATAGGTTACGTATATGCTATATGCAGACCAAACATAATCTTTTATATGCATATCAAAGTACCTAATTCGGACTTTACGTATTTATTAATATTTTTATTATACATAATCTTAATCTTACCTTACTTAAATATAGTCAACTATACATATTTAAGTAGACACATAGTAGCATTAATGCTAAAAAATCTTATGTTTCCACCAGTAGTACCATATTATATACATACTTTTAAAAATGGCTACTAATATTTTACACATTTAATTAACTTATTATTAAGAAATTAAATAATTACAGCTGCTATAAACATTAAAAACATAATAATAGATTTTTTTATGGCCATACTCTATACCATACATTTTTTTTTATTAAGATGAGGTAGGCTGACTAGCGTATGGCCTCTGTAAGAAATATTAATATCTCTTACATTTTTAATGTGCCACCTATCTCGGGAACTAATGTTATATCTCCTGAGTGTATGTATCCTAAGTATTGCTGCTAGTTGGCAGACTAACATATTTAACACATATAAGACATTACTACGGATAATGAACATTATTTACTATTATAATCCGCGCACGAAAGAATGGGCTTCGAATTTTTGAAACTGAGACACGGTCGTTCCGCCCGGCAGCGGTAGCGAAGGTCTCGCGTTGATGCCTCGCGAGACGTTACTTGCTATCGCCTTACTCGAGAGATTTAAGGGTGTAAAATTATGATATTATTAGATAACAAGTTATTCACACGATATATTGACATAGAACTTCTTCTGAATGAATTTACGTGAATTGTTCTTTGTATCGTAATAACTCGCATCTCTACTCTTTACATTTGGAAATGAGTTTTTTACAATAGTAAAATATGTATATGTATATGACAGATTAAGTACATAATTATCGTTATATATTAATGTTTCGATTACATTAATACGTATTTTTATCAAATTTTTCAACAAACAACCAATTTTGGTAACCAACATTTACTAAGTTTTATTTCTAGACCTGTATACCCAAAAAGTTTATTTTACAATGTAAGACAGTTGAGAATTTTAACTTCAACCTGATAGTCAACAAACATCTTAGACTATATATATATATTTAAATATCGCTATTATATCATAAGACCATACTTGCAACGCCTGTGATTTCACACACCCACTGCTTAATATGAGTATGAGTTTTGGTATACCTGTTACTAGCATGTTATATATGCTTCATTAATCATACACACAATCACATACACATATAGAAAAGAATACACATCCTAGAAAAGAATAATTATAAAAAATAAACTGTAAAAGTTCGACTGTTTTTATTTTTTATTTAGAAAAGTATATAATATAAAATAATAATGATTCAAAGCATTTTTACATAACTAAATTAACAGAAATATTATAATAATGCCTAGTACTTTATTGATGAATGAACGTTTTTTTCATGTATGGTAGCTTGTCTACGAGGGGTTGTTTAAAAATACTAAATAAACGGTCCGTAGCTTTAAAAGTCACATAAACGAGAAGTTGATGTTAAAACTGAGAGGAACAATTTTATACCTCATTATTCTTAACTCCAAAATGATCAGTACTCAGATTCGTTAAATATAGGAAACGGGTATAAAATAGGCAATATAAAACACAATCAATTAAACGTATAATTAACTTAAAATTTTCTAATAATTCAATTTTCTAAATTTATTTCTTTTGATTTTAAACAATTGCGCAATCCTAAAGATCGGCTTTCGCGTTTTGTCTTTTAATTTTTTTACAATTGCATGATCGAATTGATTATTAATTGTTTTCTATTCTAATGCACTCCCGACTTATATTTCCTTTCTTTTCTGAAAAAGAAGAACAATTTTTGTTAATAAAAAAAAAATTATTGATCATATACAAAATATATATTAAACGTTAATTTTTTCTATATACAAATATTTATTTTTGTCAAAAATACACAGCTACATATAAAATACAGCTTTTATACAGCTCTATTCATAAATAGTGTTCAAGTGGTGATTAGTTAAGCGATGCTGTGTGTTCTTCTTTCGAATGTCAAATCAATGGGGACAGAAAGAGAGAAATCAATGTTCAACAAAACACCCGCTTAACAACGTTTATAAGGCCAATTATTTATTTTCAAATTAGTTTACAATGTTTAAAACCTAATCATTATATGAACTAGTTATAGCTGAAAATATACTATATGTTTCTGTTCTAACAATTACGAAATATCAATTATTTGAACGGTTAAAACAGATAGAATTACCTTTATTTGGTGGTTTCATCGAATTCATATGTCGGGACAATGGAACGGTTGTGTATGAACAGCGTTGCACGATGGGAAGGTTTTTACTCGGGCAACAGCACCGTACTATTGTATTCTGAAAGCAATACTTCATTTAAAACCTCACAAAAAAAACCACTACTGCATATAATGTGACAACATTGATATCAACTATGTTAACTTTTGTCATAGTTGTGTACGATATATTGTTAATACAAGGTAAATAGGTGTTTATTTTTATAGATTTCATATATATATACTAAATTGCTTGTTTCTATTATATCGCATGCTCGTTGGTGACGGAAAATAACATCAGGTAATATGTATGTAGCGAATTCTAATAGACATGTAATCCGCGTTGGAGTGGCGCGGGGGAGTATAATTAGAATCTGTTTTCATGCGATCGCTTGATTAGGTATCCTTTCATATAAGTTGACGGTTGTAAGCATCTTGTTACATGAAAAACTGCTACTTTGTTTCATACTTCAAAACATGCTTAAAATAGAAAATCGTAATGGAAAACTGTCATATCAGGACAAGACATCTTACGGTAAAAGTATGATTTAGGTACTATATATAAGAAAAATTACAGTTCAGAAAGGCACACATTTATCATAATTGAAATAGCAAAATATTGAGCATTGATGTGTGTGAATGTATAAAACATTTAATATTTACCTTAAAAGCGTCCCTAAACTTGTTGGACATGATGTGATAGAATATAGGATTTATACATGTAGATATGTAGTAGAAAACTCCAGACAAGTAGGTCAAGAAGTAGTATACGGAGAGTAGAATCGGCGACTTGGCGAGGTGGTCCTCTGAGGTTCCATAGATAGCCACCAGCCGTTGCGCATGGAATGGCGCCCAGCAAACAAAAAATGCAATTACAACTGCAACTGTAAAAAATAAAACTTTTAAGCAAAACTTATCAAACGGGTTAGCTTACCATGACGGGAGCAAAAATTTTTCGATGTGATTTCTTTCTGATCGTTGTTGGCAACTACGGTTATTGAGAAGGGAAACTAGCGATCTGCGCACGAAATATAATTATAGTGCACAAATACGTGCACGAACACAACAGCACTCATTATTTCCTTACTAATATAATTCGATGGGACAGGAACTTGGACATGACCGGATAGAGTTCAGGCGGATGAGGAACAGCTTTACGTTCTTGATTGTAAAAGGCATTGATATGAAACACTACCCAACCACCTGTTGGCTAAAGAGGCTGTTAAATATTACATATAATGTACTTAAATATAAATGATTATTCAACGTTTATTTAATTAAGTAACCTAGTTTGCAGCTACAATCATCTCTTATTTCAAAAGAGAAGGAAGGCGTGGTGAGGAAACCTGTATGTGTCGGATGAAAATCTGTTACATGTATGGCACCAACCCGCAGCAGTGTAAATGGTAGTATAAGCTTCAAACCTTCTCCTCAAAAAGAGAGGCTATTACTACTTGCTACTAACTTGGTGCGAGTGTTCAACCCTGGTTATTATGTTGTGGTTTTCAATTCAGTTCAAAATAAGGGAAATCTCGTATCTTATTATATATTTATACATACATATCTTATCGTATATTTAAACGTGGTGGTGGAGCTTTTTGCAAGCTCACTTGAGTTAGTATTACTAACTAATTAATTCTACTTCTAATTATAGTGATACTTGGTATTGTTATGTTCTGGTTTGAAGAGGGAGTACCAAAGTAGTAGTCCACAATGCTACTGAAGCGCAAGTTTAAACACGTGATAGAATTTCATCATAGGATGAAACCAGAACATATGAAAGCTTTGTATGTGTATTGACACATACAAAGCTTTGGTTTTGGTAGCGTTTAGAAATTCGACATTAATTGTTTTTATAAGTAATTACTGGGGAGATGTTTTGTTAATTTTACACAAGACAAAAATTACTTAAATTCGCTTTAAGTTTTTATAATATTATTTCACTATGTATAATTAATATATTTATTTCTATTCCTGACATATAAATTATAAAGATATTTTATAATTTTATAACCCTGTACAAGTTAGCTTGATCATCACAAAAAATCATTATTAAGTTATTGTTACGAAAGTTCTTTTGGTTGGTGTCTCTTTAGCTGGAATAACTCTTTTTAGAAAAATAAGGTAAAAAAATAATAATTCTAATTTGAATTACGAAAAATAAAAAAAAATCGACCCGTGTTTCTTTGGGAAAGTTGTTTACTTTCATGGTCTGAATCACCTATTTAAATTTGGTGGGAGGTCCAAAAATAACCCTGTAATATTAAATAGGTACTTATTATGAATTTTGACCCACCGTCGCTTATCTACCCAATGCTTTATATGTCTAGTGCAATAAAGAATTTCACACATAATACACCCACACCATCTCGTCACTGTTACAAGTATTTTAAAACGTTATTTTTTAGGACTACTATTTATAGATATTTTCTGTTTCCCATCCCGTATGTCAAAAAGATCAAGCTAACTTGTACAGGGTATAAATATTGTCACGCGTTGTAATTTACAATTATATGAGTAAATTAATTATATATTATAATTAATTAAAAAAAATGAATCAAGAAAATTCTGTAAAAATCTAAATTAATAAATAACTACACATTATTTTTAACAAAGCACGAGATAGTAAAACTAACATTTCAGATCTATCAGATTTGATATAGAACCGAATATTAGCAATTCTGGTATAAAATAGACTATGAAACGTTGGTAGGAAGGAGAGTAACGTATAATTAAAGCCCGAGGAGTCTAGAAGTTTAAGGTCTCCAGAACTTCGAAAAATTCATAAAGCCGATTTTCTTGCATCTGCCTCTTTCAAGTCGTGTTAAAATTGTCGTTTAATTAATGGCTGAACGATGGCTAGGGGTGAATGAAATCGAACAAGACGACATCATCATCACCATGTAATAAAGCTATAATTTAGTACATGTTTGCAAAAATATGTTTTTATATGATTTCAAACCGATCTTATAAAAAATATTGTGATTATCTAAGTTTAAATTTCGATACAAATCTTTATTATTTTTATTTACAAATAATACCCATAATACTGATAATTTCATTAATAAATGGTTTAACAAATGCAACAAAATTTCAAGGTTTTTAATTTTTATGTAATACTTCAACTCAATGTTCCAATATAATAGTAATAAAAAAAACGCTTTACATACGTATATATAACAAAAAGATAGGTCGTGTTAAACACATATTAATATTATTATAAATAATTTTAGCTATTTTCTGTTACTGCATACAGCGCGTGACTTATTTTGTGTTATCAATATACAATTAGTCACGGCGTTATCAATACACAATTAGATTAGAGAAAGATTGCACTATAAAATTATTTATAAAAATAACTTTGAATAATAATAATTTCACACGATGCCAGGTTGTTAAGCAATACAACAACAGCACTACAGTCCACAAAAAAAGCTACTGTCTTTGAAGACAGCTGCATATGTCTCGTGAAGCTGATTGTTTAATAATATAAATAATATACACGTTACTCATATGGTTATGAGTAACGTGTTTATTATATATTTGTATAATAAAAAACATTGCTTATTATTATTATTATTCACAGGACGCGGGCCAGCTCTAACAAAATTCTAAACATGATTGCACACAGACTAGACTGTATATTTATAAACCGCTATTGTAAAGTTTCAGCTGGACCAGTAAGTTATATAAGTAGTAGATAATAGTGTTTATTTTATTTTTTTGTTTAGTTAAAACCATTTTCTTTTTTTTAATAATTTTGTAAATGAATCTTGTTACTTGAATAAATAAATTATTATTATTATTAAACTTGATATAAAACCTCTGTCTGAAAGTTTGAACTTTGTATACATTTGGTTTGTAACGAGAGTTGTGACTGGAGATTGGGTGAAAACGCACACTTATTAATAAACGGCATATCACCCTTTGCTTTTAACACGTTCACTACTGCCACAAATTTTAAACGTAACTTAAAGATGCCTTTGTTCTTTATGAAATCTCTGCTCTTAATTTGAATAAGTGAACCCACCAGACGGCTACGCTGGCATTGCTTTAAGCCAAGTTATAATTCGATGTTAAAATGAAGCTGTAACTTTATTTTAATAGGGTGTCCTTACTTTCTCTACTCTAAAGTGCAATTGAACACAGTCTAACGGAAGATTAATATATTTAATTTACTTTGAAAAATCCTACAATAACGTTATTAATACACGTAATTTTTAATGCAGTAAATTAATGTCTTACAAATATGATATTTATATGTTTTTAGGTAATAATCAACAAGAAAATATACTCTAATGTAGCCAGGTATAGTTTACCGCATTGCAGAACGATAAGCGCCGAGTTATTATTGAGTATTCGTGGATTTTTGGGTAGATTTTAATAGAAGTTTTATGATTTATTTTTGTACTAATTTGGAAAAAACTAGTACAATAAACTACTGTTCTAATTTGGAAAAACAATATCTTCGAATATAACGTACAACACAAGAAAATTTGAAGAAATGCACTTTAGGATTATATACATACATTAAAAAATGTGTCATGGGTTAGTTATAATAAAGCCTCAAGCAAACTATCGCGAGGAGGATCTTTATCATACTTTCAAGGTATGAGTTCTCTATTCACAAAGGATTACACAAGGCAATTTGAGGGATATGCTTGAGTCGAACCGAACAAACTACTAGAAAGGAAGTGCACGAACTTTAATTTACGATGACTGAGGCACAAGTCCTTGAACTATGTAAAAACATGTTTTTTATTTTTTATTTGAGTAAAACTCACATACAAAATAAAATAGTTTTTATATATAAAAAAGCTTTTTGTATAAAGCTATTGATTAGCACTGATTTACTTCATTGAATAAACCTACCTAAAGAGATAGTGGCAATGCTTGTGAACTTTTTTTTAACATATTATGTAAAGTAATTTTTGACTTTCCACAAATATCGTTACGAAGTTTAAAAATGAATACATCATATTTTAAGAAATATTGCAGAAAACATAGAAGCCGCTAGGAATAGAAGGCCCTAGGGTCACCGGCATTTAGAAGTATTATTATTAATAAGATAAAAGCATAAGATTATTCAAAAGCATATTTAAATACAAGACTATTTAGTATAATTAGCTTTTCTCGATAAAAACACAATATTAAAAAAAATCTATGTTTTATTTATTTTACCACATATTTATTGTTTTTTTTAATGATGTCTGTGGTAGTACTTCATATTTAATAATTATTTTACATTTAAAACGGAACAAAGCGATATAAAGTTTTGTTGTTTACCTTTTTGTTGTGGTCCACCCACTCACATGTAATTATGACACCACCCCTCCCCGCCGCTGCACTCTACTCTCTTGTGTGTACATGGCGCGTATATTATTTCTTACGTTGCAATATAATGTCATTATAATAAGAAAATTAAATAAATTATTTGTAAAAGTTCTAAGTTTAATTTATAAGGACCTAAACATAGATTTTTTTTAATTGATATTACTTTTTTGCAAATTATTTCAATATGATCCAATTTCGATAACGTCAGCTACATTTTGGTTGTATTTTATTAAGAAAAGTTATATTTAAAACGGAACAAAGTGACACAAGGCTTTGTTGTTCCGCTGTTTCAACGTGGGCGGTACTCCCACTCACCTTAAATTGTGTTCTGCCTTGCACACCTACCATCGATAATTTTAACATAAATAATTTCTCTATCATCGTATTATATAATTGACTTGATTTTTAAATTAAAATTTCAAAAAGTGTATGAGATATATATTGAAACATTAGTTGTATCATTTGGTAGATTTGGGCTATTTGTACTATTGAGTTCTTTTCTAGTTATTGGTAAGAATTAAATTGGTAAAAAGTTTGTTAAATTATAGTTTATATTGTATTTGTTGTGGCATATATAAATAAGTCAAATTGACGAATCTGAATGATGGTAAAATTGATAACAATTCGATAAAAAATATATATAGATATCAGAAAAGGCTACTAACCTAACATTTTGATAACTCTTTTTGTTGATTTTGTGTTATTTTTTCTTTGCATCTTTTTTATTACAAATGAGTTCCTTTTAGCTTCATCTTCTTCTTGTAGATCTTCACTCAAATATGATTTATTTAATCTTAATCCTATGAGGGAGTACAGTACAGTTATCAGGATCATCGGTGCGAAGAAGAAAAAGAAAGTGGAGATCTCAAATGAGTGCTCGATAATTACCCTTGTTTGTAGGCACATTGTGACTCCTTTATGAATTCTTATCCCAAATTGAAGGGCTTGAGGTAAAGCCAGTCCAAAAGATACTATCCACAATATGATTATATGTTTTGTCGCTCGAGATAACTTTGACATTTTGTGAGTAGCAAAGGGATGGCATATTGCTAAATATCTTTCAACGGTGAATAGAGTTATCGTCAGGACACTAGCGTTTGTCGACGTCTCCGCCGCCAAGCCGCGTAGAACACAAAAAATGTTCCCGAAAATATAAGGCCACTTTGACCAGATGGAGTACATCTCTTGGGGCATGCCACTAACTAGCAATAGAAGGTCGGATATTGCTAAACTAAACAAATAATAGTTTGTGGCTGTGTGCATACTTTTATTGCGAATTATTACCACACATGTAAATAAGTTCCCAAACAGTCCTGTAATGAAAATAAGACTGTATATGATCGTTATAGGGATCACTATGTACATTGAATCTCGTTGAGGACCAAAAATAAGGGTGGAATCTACAGCCTGCGATTCATTAAGGATTGTCATATTCGCGATCTCATTTTTAGAAGTCATGATTGTTTTATAAGGAGTTTACATTTTCACTTTTCTTCCGGAACTACGTGCACCTGTAACAATAACCAATAATCAATAATTATTTTATATTACAATCAAAGAACAATTATAATACGTTGAATTACATGGAAATAACCTTAGTGGAATTTAGTTTGTTGAGAAATGATTGTAAAAATAATATCTTTATATATTTATCCAAAATTGATGTACACAACGAATGTTACCACTATTTTATTTTATTTGATCTATATAATACCTATATAGGTATTATATAGATAAATTATTCTTAAAAGACAATATTACTATATCAGACAATCCCTATTTTTTAAAGTATTTATCTATACATATAATAAATCTGTAACTGAGCTATCTGTTCATGAAAGATATAAGTAAAACTATTATTACCCTTTATCAATGCAATAGAACTCAAAACAATGATTTTTAGAATTTTTGTCTGTTTATCTGTGCATTTGTGCACGCTAAACTTAGAAACGGCTTAACAAATTTGAGTGTGGTTTTCACTATTGCATTGTGGCTAACTTCAACTTCAACTAACTTTAACTTAAAATGTAGTGTTTGTTTTATTATTCAATCGGTTTATAAATAATAAAGTTATGTCAATTTAAATAATCATGTCAAAAATTTATTCAATAAAATTGCTATAAAATGTTTCAGGTCTCAATGATCAATAATATTAAATAGGTTCAGCTTATGCTGATATATGTAGTTTAACTCACCTATGCGTAGATATATCTATATTTTTAATATGTCTATCTTTTAAGGTTTAAAGGCTTTTGTATGGTAATCAAATTTGTTCAAAAATAATGCATTATTTGCAGTAATTTTTATAAAATATTGATTCTTATGCAAGATATCCAGATAAGATCATAGATAGTTATTAGTACTTTTTATATTTTTGACGTATTATTACAAGGTTTGAGTAGCTTGTTTTAAAATACTTATACATACATACGTATTTATTTTCGGTTTGTAAGTATAATAACTTTGTAAGTTAAAATTTATAGGTATGGTAGGTATTTGGTTTCCTTTCCGCATATTTTTTTTATGGTTTTGTTAAATTTACACCTAGTAAATAGTAGTAAATTAGTTTGACAAGTGAAGCCTTAAATACAAATAAAAATTAAAAATAGTACGAAACGTGACCGCGTGGTGGCAAGAATGCTAGCAGCATTTCCCCTTTGAATCGTAATACGATTCTCCGATTCTCTGGACGAAAAATGAACCAGTTAGTCGGTTAGTTGATAATAAGTACTTATTAAAAAAACAGATTTACGTTTTAGTTTTAGTTTTTATTTTCCTGCGAAGGTATTGTTTGCAGTCACATACATGTATGTCGGAATTGATTCAAGGGAATGATGTTTTTCTCATGTATGATTCCAATTGTATATTGCCCTTCCAATTGTATATACGGGGTCCGAATAAATACTAATATCCCACGATGATAAAACTAAAAATGTTATGTATACTAAAATATGCTAAGTCTGCTCTTAGTGGTTTTTATTAAGTTCTACGCAGGTGAAACCGCGGGCACGGCTAGTTTAGTAATAAAATACGCTTTCCACTAAATCATAATGCCCAGTTCTGTACCACCAAATTCATTCGTGTATAAAAAATATAAATTAACAATAAAATGTATGAAAATAAGAATTTGTAATAATAAATAGTGCTCCCGTGAAAGTCACAAAGAAAAAAAATACTGAAAAAAAGAATTTTTGGAACTGCTGTTTTGTTATCCGTTTTTCGAACGAAAGCTGATGCTTTTCCTGGTACGCGTACAAGCCGATTAGAGAGATTACGTATAGATTTGAATATAAGTTACAAATAAATAAATATATCTAGTCTTAACTGTTGTGTAACGAATCGTATTTGAAGAATAAAATTGATGTATGCTTGTCAATTTGGCAAAATACTTTCATATTTTTTGCTAGAATGACAATGATAATCAAGAAATCAATCTCTGTGTGTTCAGATTTCTATATATAAAACTTTGAAATTACTTTGTGATTACTTTTTACAATTTTGATTACGTTATTGGCTTTTTATTGTGTTATTGTATGTATGTATTTTTTCCTTCCCTCATTGAAGGAGAACAAACAGAAACGTTAAATAAGTAAACTACGAAGTAGAACAAAGTTCCTAACTACGTACATACATTTCAACATAAATTAAACGATGTAAACAAACCGCCCTTTGTACACTTGTCAGATAACAAATTTAAATGTAAACGAGCTTTAGCTGGCATTATCTTTAATTGAAAATTAGTTTTCGCCCGTGGCATCGCCCGATTGCCAAATTTCATGAAGATCGGTTCATTGGTTTAGTCTTGAAAGCGTAACAGACAGACAGAGTTACTTTCGCTTTTTTATATTAGTACACAGTAATAAGTCACTATTAATAAAACACCCATCCCGTCGTAAAATTGTTTAATGTTTATCGCATATCATGAATGACATGACAAACTCGTGTCAATTATTAAGTTATCAACTATTACTCCTACTATAATTATAAATGTATCTATATTCATTTGAAATGTGAAGATAATCCTATTTGTTTACTCTTCGAGTATAGTAAGTAGATATATATAATATATATATATATATATATATATATATATATATATATATATATATATATATATATAATATATAAACTTATATACATCGAGTAGACAATTAAAATTAAAGCTTGAATGTTAAATTCGAAAATAGTGAGTGATTGTTTCACAATCAAAACAACTTAATTAATTAGTTGAAGGGCTTAGTGCAAGGTAGCCTGGGAAGGTAGGTGGTTAACACCCGTTCATTACTTATTCAGCACTACCAAGTATTGTTGTGATTCGGTTTGAAGTGTGTACACTTTTTCTCATTACATGTTTTTATGTATATCTTTTATGGTACATGAATAAAGCCATTGATTTGCTACTTATGGGTCAATTATATTAATGCTGTTATTTTTCCATTTCTCCGACTGGTTTCAGTCTAAATAATTGTTTCTATTCATATATTCACGATTAAATTTGAATTACGGAGGAAACATTTTAGAAATGATATGTATTATGTATTCACTCTATTGTAGTGGAACCGCTGAACTAAAATGTATATTATATTATGTTTTATATAAAACGTAAATAAATTTTAATATTATCGTCATCAATGATGATTGTGTTCTCTTGACTGATTTTGACTATGGCGGCTAAACTCAAGAGAGATTAGTCATCAGCGCAAACACAGGTGCACTCTCTATTCCCTCACTCTCATAATCCGATGGGTTGGCAACCCGACACGACCGGAAAGAGTTCAGGGGCAGTACCAACGGCTTTACGTGCTTTCCGAGTCCCGGGCGTGTAATCACTTTTAACTTGCTGACTCTAGGCTGCTACTGAGAATTTTCGAAAAACCAAATAATTTTTCACTGAGCTGAACTGGGTTTTGAACCCAGGACTTCGGGATTTGCTGCCTTGCGGCGGATCTAGCCACAAGACCAACGAAGCAGAATAATGTCTCAATTACCAATTTCAAAAGGAATGTGTAGCAGTTTTATTATTATATTTCAGTAGCACTGTTATGTAATATAGATATTGACTTTACTGATTGTAACATTTGTAAGATACACGTACCTCCCCAATATAGCGTGTAACTGTGAGTCAATTGCAACATTTATCGTGTGAGATATGAAGCAAATTCCTAAGAGCGGGGTATAAAGCAAATTTCTAGAAGCTAATATTTACTTGATTTTGCAGGAGTAAATCCAGTTAAGTTAAAAATAAAATATAGTATCTAACTACATTATGATTTCTAGGATTGTATTTGATTAAATATATACAAGAATAAAATTTGGTTGGTCATATAAAAGAATACAAGTGCCAATTTCCTGGTTTTCCACCTCGATAATTGGAGTTTTATCTTCAAATTGAAATATAGCCGTCATTGAGGTATATGCAAATTTTAATAAATAAATAAGAGCTTATTTTGCTAATGTAGGTAAAGGAAATAATACTTCTACGTATCCCATTATTTTATTACCTTTGTAATACCTACTTCTCCAAAATAGATAAAAACAATGATTGTCCATTTGGTTGTTGTATTTTTTGTGCAGTAGGTGCACAATTAGATTTAAAAGTCATTGACTGCAATATACAATCTCATTTCCGTTTGACTGGATTAGAATGGACTGTCTTCAGATAAGATCTTTTCTTGAAGCCAGTCAATACTTAAAGATATAAATATATAATATATTAAAACAATAACTCATAAGGAACATGAAACGATTAAGTAGAATAATATTCTATTCTGAATTCAAATGAATAATTGGGATTACTTTGTTCGATATAAGAAAGCACATTCCATGATTAATAATTATTATATGTTGCTCGTTTATAACTTTTTGGAATATATTTTGACGCTGTTGCCGT
Source organism: Nymphalis urticae (assembly GCA_905147175.2). Lineage (NCBI taxonomy): Eukaryota > Metazoa > Arthropoda > Insecta > Lepidoptera > Nymphalidae > Nymphalis > Nymphalis urticae. The sequence goes on from LR989991.1 coordinate 5,783,048, forward strand.
AACGAGCCCCTCGTTTATTTTGATATCGATTTATTTACTAACAGAGAACGATTATTCAAGTATTTTTGCCTATATCGTAATTAATAATAATAAAGTAATTTAGTAATATTGATTAATTATTACTAAATTACTTTGTTATTTTCAAGTATTTAATCTTATATATAAAATAGATGTCTTTTTGTCTCTAATCGATACTATTTGATAATTCTGTTCTGTAATATTTTTTGTGCATTTCACTTTGCTATATTTTCTTTGTGAGCCGAGATGGCCCAGTGGTAAGAACGCGTGAATTTTAACCGATGATCGTGGGTTCAAACCCGGGCAAGCACCACTGAATTTTCATGTGCTTAATTTTGTGATTATAATTCATCTCGTGCTTTACGGTGAAGGAAAACATCGTAAGGAAACCTGCATGTGTCTAATTTCACTGAAATTCTGCCACATGTGTATTCCACCAACCCGCATTGGAGCAGCGTGGTGGAATAAGCTCCAAACCTTCTCCTCAAAAAGGGAGAGGAGGCCTTTAGCCCAGCAGTGGGACATTCAGTGGACAGGAGGCTGTTACGGATTACGGATATTTTCTTTATTTTTATTTCCACTTTTGCTGACTTACAATTCCTTCTTTCTTTTACAGTTTCTTAGCATAACACATTTTAATTCTTTCCATACTCTTTTGTATACATAATTTAAGTTTTAGGAGACGATTCTGAGATAACACCCAAGTTTGGCACCCATACGTGAGACACGGTAAGGTGAGCAATGTCATGGTTTTAATAGGGAAGTGATCACTTTTAGTAAGCTGTTTATTTATTGTAAGATATTTTGAACAATTACTGAAAGGGTTTTTTTTTTGAAAAAGCAATTTGTAAATATTAGTCCTAATATTCATTCAATTATAAAACACCAAGACTCATTGGCGTGGATTAAATTCGATACCTACAGAGAACGCCATATACCCATACAGAAATTGGCCACGTACTCTGTGACTAGTTGAGTTCGTTTTTTTATCAGGCCCAGGATATTGTAGTTTGCGGTTGACATCGAAAATTTGTTTACCAACCCTTTCTAAGAAGTCACCGGTATATGGTTAATTATACGCATATTTTGGAACCGAACACAATAATACTTTACCTATCTAACAATTGTTAGTTACTAAGGTTGTCGGTGCTTTACTTGCTTTTCTTGCAGCGCCAATATCGATTAGCAGTGGTTGGGCAAGCACCCCATTTTTCCGTCAGCGTGTTTCATAAAACAAGCTTAATATGTGAAAAAATATTTTTTCTGTATCAAGATTCCGTGACTGCAAAGTTAATAAAATATAATTTTTTTATTACATAGTTATATGATTTTATTCATTTAATTTAACAATTTACCAAAATTGCAACATACATATACTTGATGTTTATAAAAAAATACTTTTAATAGTATTTCTTTTTATTTGTTATTTGATGTGGTGAATATTACATTAAAGTTACCTACATTGAAAAATAATCGAAAGTGATGGAAATAAGTGTATGTTCGCCTTGTTTTTTTTGGCGACAAAGATTTTCCATAAGATGTACTCTAAGAAATAAAGGTATTTTAGTAGTCATTGCACATACAATTGTTGTGTATTATATAATGAAATAAATTAGTTTGAAAGTGGGTATACGACTTTATATCACACATAAAATTGTCACCATATATATTTCAACATTAAAATGGAGCTACAAATGTTGTACAAGGCAGATGGTATCCTAAGCCTTCGTCACATTTTATTATTCCTGACTCGCATAAAATGATGTGAGCCGATAAGATTTTAGAATTCGTTTGTTTTATGAATAAAAACAACTTCTAAAACAATCATTTATGTGACGTCAATGCTTTAGGTTACTTGCAATATTTATAAATACAAGCATCTCACTATCCCGGGCTTAGGAGAGCATATCGTATGTGCTGACCCATAGGATGAGAGGGAAAGAAATAAAGCGTGTAACATGTGTTTGCACATACACTTGTCCTCTATAATGTGTCCTGTGCAGTTTATGTTGAGATTGACCACCGTGATCTAAGACCGCCGTGACTGAGGGCCACTTTGACCGAGGACTGCCGTGATCATCATCATCATCATACAGAATGAATTTCAAAGTGTGCGTGAATGGCCAATTCTATAAAGAATGTCTATACATTTTTTAAGAGCCTTTGATAAAACCTAAAGAAAAAAAGGGAAATAGCTGTATTGATGCACCAGCTAATAATAGAGTTGCTAATAAAAATCAAATCGTTGATAGTAAAACTCCAAGCCAACGAAATGCTCATTTTATTATTGGCTCATAACAACAGATCTTTGTTTTGTTTTTCTTTAATTTGTTATTATATAGTTTCTAGTAGTACTTTTATATTAATCCCACTTATATTTAATTTTATACTTCCAGTTGTGTTAAATTTATTTTTAATTTCTTTAATTATTATTTTAGATGTTTAGTGTCATTTTTGCCGTGGTTACCTATAAGTATGGCAATTTTTACCCTTTGACCTATGAATTTGTAAATTTTTAATTTGTAATTATTACCGTATGTCATGTTGGTGATCCTAAATAAATTTATTTATTTATTTAAATTATTTATCGATTATTCATATCATTAATAATCAAATTTTTCACTTTTCAACATACGTAAAATCATAAAGCTCGGAGCTTTATGATTTTACCCATTCAGTATTACAGTACGAATTTAATTTTTCTTTTCTTCTATTATCTATTTGCGGTAACGTGCAAAAATAAACGAAGACAAAAATATAATTTCTTATAAACAGTTTGAGTTATTTGGCGCCAATCATTTTTATTCGACAACCCGTTGATTCCAACAGTTTTATTGCTTTGTATCTTCTTGAATAAAAATAAAACGTTATACGTTCGTTGAGGTCAATGACTCTTATTAAGAAAATAAAATTTTATTTTTCATACATTAATATTAATAATGTCCTCTAAGCCGATCCGGATCTAAGCCGGCCAATCACAAGAGAGATTAGCCAACTGAGCATGAGATATTCATTCGTTATGCTTCATTATGGCTTAATAAGAGTAAAATATATTATAGATATTGACACAACGATTCTTTGATAAGCAGAACAATCACTAATGTCGTAAAGAAGCTAATGAGTTTTATTAAGTTTCCGACTTCGGGAAGGTGATACATAATTCTTGAGTCGAGTTATTGGCATCAAATACAAATAAATAAAATTGAAGGGTCTGTCTATGATTTCAAAACAACTGCCTCTTTAAAAGAGGTTTAAGAGGTTTTAGGTGGAGTTAACTTACCAAAACCAATATATATATTTTTATATTTGTCTGGTTAGGTATCGACTACTGACTGAGTTTTGTAATTTATAATAATATATGCTTTATTGTACACCACAAACATATAAAATTAGTAACTGAATTTGTTTGAGTACAAAACAAGTTGCATAGTTCGGTGAACTTACGACATTAAAATACCTGTGTTTTTACATTTCATTGTTATTTTAAATTGTATTTAAATTAAGTATTATTGATTTGTAAATGTTTGGCCAAAGGTTATTTTAATCTTTTTAGGGTTCCGTAGTGACTAAAGGAAATTTATTGAATACTTCATGTATACATATTCGTTAAATGTAGAGGCCAAGCAGACGCATGTATCAGTTTTATTTTCCATTTTTTAACCCGGCTGCGAGAAAGCATCTGCGAAATTATACATTAAAAACTGGACCTTTAAGCTGAGCATTTTTTTTCGTATTTATTTTACACATATTCTTCCATCTTAAATTTTGAATCTAACAATTAATAAACGCGCCCAGTGTTATTTTGACAGGATGGGGTTTTTGAAGTCTGTTTTTTATGTGTCATTAGGTAATTGTTTTAATAATTCGTTTGCATGTCTCAGATAATTTGGGTACGGTAACGATCTATAGTCATATTCACAAGTACGTTTTTTATGTTACAATCCTCACACAGATGACCCATATTCTTTTAACCCGGTTTACAGCCATCTACGTCAATACTTCTTACTGTATGAAATTCATCTGTCTGTATTTTGTTTTTATATGATTACAAACGGGTAAATGGGACACCTGATGGTAAGTCGGCAATACTGCCCATTGACATTGGCGCCATAAGAAATACTAATCATCCCAACGACTAAGATGCCTATATCTCTTGTGCCTGTATTTACACTGGCTCATTCACCCTTCCAACCGGAACATAATAATATTAAGTATTGCTTTTTAACGGTAGAGTATGTGATGTGACAGACTAGTTGTGGTTATAGTTTATCCCTGTACCAATAATTACACCTATGATCACTTTGTCAAGCTTTCTACTAATGTTATAGTAAATTTAGAGTATTATACATACGTATGTATGTATACTTAATTTGTATGACCTTTGTTCTTGATTTGCATTAAATTAAGGTTACAATAACAGAGATATGGTGTAGTACGAAATACGTACAATAAACACTTAAATTACAGGGCAAAATAGATAAGGGTCCCCGTACTAATCATGATTGCGAGAAATGTTGTTAAGAGTGCTACCAGCATTTACGTTTAATGCAATTCTGTGTCTCTGGATGAAAAATGAAATAAAACTCCTATCACCTGTGTGGCAATTCTTATGGGGTAGCTTTACTAACAAAAACACTAACTAAATCGATACCGATATATAACGATGCGATACGAACCCGCATTGGACCAAGGGGCTAGAATAAGCCTTAAACCTTCTTAAGAAGAGGAGGCCTGGACTCAGTAGTAGGAAAATTATTTATTTTACACAATTTACAAACATTATATAAAATAATAGTAATAATAATAAATATAAAATAATGGTATTTTTTTGACATGCACAAGCAGTAATGTTTTGTTTCAATTACACATTACACGAATTAAAAATATTTATTTGTATATTGTTAATTTTTTTTTCTACCTATAAAAGTTGGTATCCTTGTAATTGCAGTCAATAAATAAGTTGTTTACATATTATATAATCTGCCTATTTAAAGTACCTTTGAATAATACGAAGCTATAACCGGATAAGGAATGCTGTTTTTGCAAAGAATACCTGACATTTATAAAAAAATTCTACTTCATCGATTAAATAAATTATTATGAGTATTGCAACAATATTTTATTAACGATCATTAAATATTTAATAATAGTATGTGATCGAGAATGTCATAACACTTTATGAAACTTTCATCCTTACTTATTAATATTATTAATTCAAAAGTAGGTTTGTTTATTACATTCACGTTTCAACTACTCAACCAATCATCATGAAATTTTACATACACGTTACCAGGGGTACAGTAAAAGACATAGAGCACGTAATAACTGCATACCCACCACATGCGAAGCCGCGGTTAGAAACGGGAAATAAATATTATTCAAACTAAAAAATATATATTCAACAATATAATACATTTATCTGATGTTCATTACTTTTAAAAAATATTAAATATCTTTTTAGGAAAACAAAGTACAAATAGTTGGTAATAAAAACCAGTTTAATGCGAAAATTCTTTTGGGATTGTTAAATTATATTTATACTAGCTGCTCATTCTGACTTCGTACAGGTACAATAAGAATAATGATAACAAATGTAATCAGTATCTTATATCTCATAAGCATTTGATATTGTTAAGGACATATAACAATAACAGTGAATGCCCGCATCTTCGCCCGCCCGGGAGAGAGCAGGTGTTACGTATAAAAGAGTAACTTATGTCTTTTCTTGGGCTCAAGTTTACTTATCAAACAGACAGAATTATTGTATAATCTTACTATTCATATATGCATAAAGGATACTACAACATACCGTGCGTATTTTCATGTGTTTATTTAAATCTAATATTGTAATGTTTCGAAGACTACTGGTTCAAACTGCAAATTTTAGTTTTAGCAATATTTATCAACGTTTCAGTAAGGAAGCGTTAATAATTAATGTTATTTAATTAGATAAGGATTTATACTTTGTGTCAGTTAAACTAAACTACAGGTGCCATTATTTTTTTCTTTCTTTTAATAATAAAAATAATTACAGTGGTTACAGTGATATTTATATTATATCATAAAAGATAGAATTTGGAGACCTACAAATCTGTGAAACAAAGTTTTGTTTACCTACCTGTTATAGTTTTGTCGTTTGCTACATAACAGTCTAGACCGACCATTTTCTTGTAGCTTTGGGATTTCGAATGTCAGAGATCATCTGACATTCGAAAGATATGTTCTGCCCAGTTCCAATTCAACGTCACAGCTTTTTGAGGTACAACAATAAATATTTAATAATTGTGGTGACATTTAAATATTGACTTACACACTATAAATTTATATCTTAATGTGAAATTATAACTATAAAAACTTTTTGTTTTTATTTTATTTTAGTAATTTTGAGTTTCATTAAACTTTAAAAAAATTATAAACATTTTTTTTAAATTGTGAATCAATTATTTTTTTATATAGTTGTAATGAAATAGTTGTTTGTCTTCCATCTCACCTGATGGAAAGTGTAGATGAAGACGAAGGTGGTACACGCCCATCCAAAAGAAACCTGTTCTACTCTTAAAGGCTCCAGTTCAACTTATCAGGAGAAGTAGACCCGTTCAGGTCGTTCCAAATCTTGGCGACTCTCACCAAAAACGAGCTGTTATACCGTTTAGTTCGACTTTTGGGTATGTCAACAACGTATGGATGAAACTTTTGCCTGCGCCTAGTAGTCCGATAAAGGAATGGAGATGGCTCAATCAGTTCGAAAAGCCTTCGAGTACTCTTCAAAGTGTATCCTATAAAAAACCGATAAGCTGGCAACTCGACGACGATGATCAAGGGTGCGTAGTCTGCTATTTGAGAGCTTTTCGTTGTTAATTAACCTACGGGCTCTTCGGTCGACTGAGTCCAAAGCTTTCAGATGATATTTGGCTGCACCGTCCAAGAGGTGACTGCAGTACTCCATGCAGGATCGAAATTGGGCAGTGTAAAGATTAAGCAGCTGTATAGAGCTGAAGTACCGCTGAACCTTTGAAAGAATTGATAATTTCTTGGACGCCGCTTGTGCCATAGACTCAATTTGTTGGCCAAAGTTAAGGTTAGAGTTGATGGTAATACCTAGAAGCTGTTAAATCGAAGCTAATCTTTTTCGCGGAGAATATACACGCCTGTATTTTGGAAGGGTTGAACTGGACAAGATTGGCGTCACCCGAATCGGACACCCACTGCAATGTCACGTTCACCCGTTCAATCATGGACTCCCTCAAGGACCGTATTTCCTCTGGACTAGTTCGCGAGTTGGACATGTACCTCTCAATTACGGTGCTGTCATCGGCGTAGCTAATAATACCGGGTGATAAAAGATCATTTATGTGCAGCAGAAACAAGGTTGCAGGGAGAACAGATCCCTGAGGTACCTCAGCATTGATTGCCAATTAGATCGGAAGAGCAGCCATCCAAGACAACTCGAATCGACCGTTCCTTCAGGAAGTCACATATCCAGTCGCAGAGCTCAGTAGGTATGCCATATGCCTCGTGCCAGACCCGGTCAAAGGCTTTGAGATGTCTAATGAAACGGCTATTGCTTCACCGTGACCCTCCAAGGCCTCGCTCCAAAGGTGGGTGGCATATATTAGCATATCTACGGTCGAGCGTCCCCAGCGAAAACCATATTGGTTATCAATAAGGAGCTAGTTTGCTTCAAGATATGTCAGGAGACGATTATTTACGATACGCTCCATAATCTTACAGGTTATAGAGGTGATCGCGACAGGTTTGTAATTGGCTGGGTCTGCACGACTTTCTTTTTTGGGTATAGGCTGAACATTAGCAAGCTTCCAGGATCTCGGAACTTTGCCAGTTTCTAGAGAGAGTTGGTATAGACGAGTCAGAACAGGAGACAACACTGCACAACAGTACCACTGCTGGAATGCCACCAGGACCACTGGCCTTATTAACGTTCAGGTTCAGCAAACATTTAAGTACTTCTTTTGGGTGGGTTTTAACGGCGCTCATTTTAGGTCCAAACGGAGGTAACTGAGGTGGACACTTGCTGTTGCTGTCAAGACGAGAATACTCTGCGAAGAGATTGGCAAATAAATTTGCCTTCTACTTAGCGCTGTGGGCCAGGTTTCCGTCAGGTTTGTGCAGAGGAGGCAGCGAAGAGCGACACAAGTTTTTCTCGATCGACTTGGTGAGGCTCCAGAAAGCTTTGCTCCCTGAGGAAAAGGAAGCTAACTTTTCCCCTATACGGCCAATGTGGTCAAAATGAGCTTTTCTTCGCTTTCGTTCGCTTTTTTACAAGATTTAGCAGCTATGTATGTTTTTTTCTTAGCTTGGAGATCCAAGGCTTTGTTTTTACGAGCGTCAACCCAAGACAAATAGGCTTTACGCTTACGCTTTTAAAATATTATTATATATATAAATATGGACTTCAATACTTAGAAATTTGTTATAAGTAATATGCTTTATACCTTTTATGAATGTAGAATATATATTAATTAACATATTTATGAGTAAGTAAGATGTTACAGAAACTCTTATAACGCTAGTTTCTGCTAAGAGTGATGATATAGACAGTGCGTCTAAAATTATGCATCCTTATTAATATTATAAAGAAGAGAGTTTGTTTCATTGTTACGCTTTCACATCTTAACTAGTCACCCAAGCATTATGAAATTTTGAATACACGTTATCAAGGGTGAGACAAAAACATAAGGTACCAGCACGCGGCTTCAGCCGCGTCTGGAACTAGGAACTATAAGCAAACTGTCAAGTTTCTGTTAAAGATGATCGCCGCGGCAGAAATCAGTCATGAAGATATCATCATCATTAAATGTATACATTTTTGTGTCTATATGTGCACGTACTAAAGGCTGTAACGTAGACATGATCATGATCATGATCGCTAGCGCCTGTGGTAGGTAATAAAAACTCTTTGCCTTCCTTACTTATTAATAATAGAAAATATACTTTTTCATAAATTCATTATTTTTGAAGTGAAAACTTCTTTAGGCGCGTTGCGCGGGTTATCGTAGCGAATAAATCCGTGGCTCCGTGTCACCGACATGCTAATGTTAATATAATGAGAGATCCAGTTCATAAATTTCATACCTCCGTGTAACGATTACTTTTCTTAAAGGTAAAATATATTATTCGACCAGACCGAGTTCGATTATGACCTGAAAACAGCTTAAAGTTTCATATTTATTGATTGACATTTTGAAAGTTTCATTATATATTTTTTGATTGATATTTTTAAAATGAAAACTTCTTTTTTTTCTTTTCTTTCTTCGTATTGCGCTGGTTTATCATAGGGAATCGACTCGTCAGCCCTCCCACAGCCCTACAAAGGTGCGCCACTTCCACTGCGTGAAAAAAAAAGAAGAAAAAGGGGATAGATTCATCGGCTTTGCATCACCGACATGCTAATTTTAATATAATAAAAACGTTGAAAGTACAAATAATTTAAGTATTTAAAATTTATGTAAATACTGACAGTAAATACAAATAATATAAGTGTATTTTAACTATTAACTTGATTAACTCACCTACGATTACCTTTAAGTTTTTGCCTTTTTTATATTAAACAAAAAATAACGACAAGCAAACTAATAAAACTTATGCAATAATCGACAAGTAAGCAAGTCATTTTGTAATAAATCAAAATATATTAATGTATTCAGTTTTTATGAAATTTACATACAAGTAAAACTGATTGTATGTTAATTGTTAATTAAATAAACTTTAAAGCAAATGTTAAGAACATATAAACTATAAATATCTACTATTCAATGTAGCATACAATATTAATAGCATTTTTGTATTTCAGTCACCATTATGTATTAGGTAATGGTTTTTATTTTAAATGAAGATAGGAAGGCAACCTGGTTGATGTGATACTAATTTGTCACCATTTACACTGCAAGGTATTTTAAGCAACGAAAAAATAAATCGCGTGCCCTTCTTCTGAAGTATCAAACATCAAAATACCTTTCGCATTCCAAAATACTTAATGCCAGATTTCACAACCAGAGTTAGTGAACACTGCTCCAAAGAAAGCCTTTTAAAAAAAAAATCGTTATGACCAAATTTTATTACATCAGTAAAAAATGCGTTATTTCAATAAACAATACAAATTCAAAATTTATATACATACACAGAGCATAGGTATGTAAAGTTATTAATACTATTCCTCGCGTAGTTAATTACTGGTAATAAATTCGTTACCATGTTTTTGCCGTTTGCAGATTCAGACTTTGCAAAAAATTATATTAACACATGTTTTTGGAGTCGTTTTACTTCTTTTTTATATTATTTTACAATGAAGCTCTAGAATGTTACTGGCTATACATATATTTGTTGTATTTTTTTTAAATTTATTATTCTTTTTTTTAATTACTTTTAAAAATTGACAAAGCCAAATTTGTTTTCGTCGCTTAAAATAACTAAAAATATAAATTGATACGGAAAAATAGCAACACATAAGGACACTTGATCATATCCTAGTATATTGTTTATTTTTTATTTCTGAATACGAAAAACTAGAGTACTTTAAATAACTACTATAACTTAATGAAATCACTAAAATCAGACTTTTTATTTCAGTATATACAATATTTTTAGTTTTATTTTCGTGGAATATTAGTATTTATCGCTTTTCGCCGCTCCCGGATTTAGATATTGCAACGTACAATTGGCCATGAGAAAAACATCATTTAATTGTATCTATTCCGACATACTTGGCAAAACAATGAGAAAAAATAAATGCGGCGACAAAAAGAAATACCTACCTAACCTATAAACTTTAACTCACAAAGTAATTTACAAACTGAATATAAATACTTAAGTGAGAGTATTTTCAAACAACATTTGAGTAGTTGAGTATATCAAAACTATAATAAGTTTTTAAAACTGCGTATGATCTTATCTTTCTTCTTTTATAAAAACGATTTCGCAAATAATGCATTATTTTAGAACAATTTTGATTACCATACAAAATGTTCGAGTGAGTCAATCTTAAAAGATAAACTTAGAATATGTCTATCTTTTATGGTAGACTTACAGACTTTTTTTAGAACTTTTTAAGAGAAACAATTCCATACATACACGATTTAATAGTTGTGTAACTTTTTAACCGTTCACGCAGCGCACGCAATGGAAGCTCTCAAAAGGAATACATTTTCTCGGTTTTTGCAACATTTTTCACTGATACCCGGCTCCTATTGGTCTATGGCTATATATATATATATATATATATATATATATATATATATATATATATATATATATATATATATATCACGCTATGACCTAGCTTTCCTGGTAAACGGGCTATCCAACACTAAAATATTTTTATGATTTGAAACAGCACCACTTTTAAGCTTTAAAATGTTAGTATAGATAAAAAAAGTTAACATTGAATATTTGTGCACTTGGGCATTTACAGAATTAATAACGACGTGGATGATGACATCTGAGCTAGAGCATCGTATATTGAAAGACATGTATAAAATACATTTTGATTCAACCCAAATGGGGTGACCTAAATAGGTCACTATAAAATATATTAACTAAAATTATAGGTATCGCTGTCAGTTCATTAATGAAACAAAAGGCCTAATATACTTTCTCTAACCAGAATGATATTTTATGCTTCTTACTTTAAAATCACAGACTTCCATACAACTATTCATTCTTGACCAATACTTACGCGCGAGCAAAGCCACAGGCAATAGCTAGTTAAATATACAGTATCGAAAAACAAAAGAAATGTGTATAACATGCATTGTTATTTTTTTTCATCTGTAATATATATAATTTCTTTTAATTAGCTACTACCCTAACCTAACAAACTATACAGACAGAGGTTTACAATGGACCAGAGCACCGTGAGTCTCCGACATACATACAGACAGTGCGTTCGCTGAAAATAACTCAATGCTTTCATTTTCTTATTTTACCACTTTCGCAAGCTCCCACAGCCAAACCCACCGCTACTTGGACTGACTGACGGTCAGATTGTTTATTAGCCACTAGCTGACCCGTGCCCACTTCGTTAGGCGGTAAACATTTTTACTTGTGATCGATTGGCCGAACATTAATAAAATTGTCTCGCGTATTTGATATTTTAAATTATCTCTTAAACTATGCAACCAAAAAACAAACTGTTAAAAACGAATTTTATCTAAATAAAATTTCCTTGGTAATAAACCAATTTATTTTTAGATTTAGATTGACGTTGTTGTATACATCAAATTTCCTTGGTAATTTATTTTTAAATAGATTGACGTTGTTGTATATAAAAAAACCGTCTAATAGAAATATCACTAATTCCCACACCTATGTCGTTGTATGTATATATGTTGTATTTTTAACCATTGGTTCAAATATATGCAGTAAAAGGGAAAAGTCTTTTTTTATATAATTATTTTACCTGGGAGTTTAGTCATCCGATCGACTATGTCACCCCCGTACAAGCAAAACACATAGTAATTATACTAAATCAAAACAACTTACACCTAATTAACTTAACATTACTTCAATAATATTATACATCAATAATCTTTTCTTTTGTATATAAGGTATTATTGAAAATGAGCAAGTATTCTATATACACATTTTCAATAATAGTTTAGCTTCGTTTGATGCTGGAACCGCAAGCAAACTATAACATATACCCACATTATATGATTTTAATAAACGGGGCCGGAACGACGCATTCCGCGTACATTCCATCAATCGGTGATAAACATCATCCATGCAGTTACATTGTACGCATTTACAGGTTTTGGTTTTGCCCATCATAAAATTAAATTTGTTTGACGGAATATGACCGGAACGAAACCTCATAAAAGTCACAATATTTTTTCTGCTACTTTTAATTTTTTGAAACCATGGGCAATGAGGAAGTTCACATACAATTGTCTTGTACCATTACCTTTATGTCGCGACCGTTCATCAAAATATTCCTGCCAGATTTGTTTACATGTTTTATTGAATTTATTTAAAATTTCACTATGTAAAGGTATGCACTGATAAGGAATTCCGTCATGAATATCGTTTGCCGCCACATTGACTATTTTATTTGAACTATATATAACAAAATCGTCTGCATATTAGGAGATGAATACTTGTGAAATCTCTTGACAAATTCTTCTGGTAGCCACGTTAAATAATAACGGAGATAAAGGATCACCTTGTGGTAAGCCTACTGCTGAAGTGCGCGTTAATTTTTGATTATTACCAAATTGAATAGTTAAAATTCTTTTACGAAGATATTCCCATAGATATCGACACAGAAAAGCTCCAACATCGGCATCATCAACAAGGTTCAATAGCTTAGCGACATTGACATTGTTATAGGCATTATCTATATCGATGAAGCAACTAACCGTCGCGAAACCTTTAGTAAAGCCGATTTGAATGCGAGTTATTAGTCTAGGTACAGGATTTATTGTAACTTTCCTCTATTGCTTAGGGATAAAATTTTCTGATAAAAACCAGAATCGGGCAAATTATAAATCATTGAATAAGCTATGCCGCCTTGCCCTGGTGCTGTATTTAATTGTTTTAAATAATTATTCAATTCCTGTACCGTAATCAGAGTTTTAAGCTTCACATTATCGGATTAAATATTGGGCGATTCGGTGATACAAAATCTGGTGCTAAACTTCATAGTAAACTTTCAGCAATTTCGTTATCTATAAAATTCTGAGTGGATTTGTAACCCTTGATCCATTTCATACGAATCTACATCTCACAATATGAAGTTTCCTCATTAATATTATCACAAAAATTCTGCCACGGTTTGTATCTACCACGTCTAATATCTTTTTATGTCTGTCCTATCTTTTCTTGCAGACTATTAAGATTGTTAGGAGTAGGATTTCTTCTAAATTCTGCTAAGGCTAAGCGTCTCTTAGCCACTGACCACGAAATATGTTGTGACCAAAAAGGTTTTGGCTTAAAATTACTAGTTCTTGCTGGATTTTCAAAAAAATTCGTGTATGGAATTGCTTCTTTTGCAGCTGCATTGACTATGACTATGAACTTGCTATATGCAAGTTGATTGTTGCCAGGAATTGAATATTCATAATGGGTTTTTTTCATGACTTCTCTATATAATGTCAAATTTGCTTTTTTAAAATTTCTTCGCTTCCTAACTGTGTAGCTTAAGTTTATATCTAGTTTAATCTTTATCAATAAATGGTCACTTCCCAGGCTTCCATTCAAAACATTCCACGTTAATTTAATAGCTATGTCTTCAGATGCTAATGATATATCAGGAGTTGTTCTCTGAATCAGACCATTGACTATTTTTATACGAGTGTTACTGCCATTATTCAGAGAAATACAATTACTCGTGTATCATGTTTCCTGGACCAAGTACTATGATGCCCATTAAATCTCCTGCAATTATCGTCTTGTTATTAAACTTAGAAAAAAATCCATCCCAGTCTTAAAAAAAGGTGTTAACTGTTGGGGGGCAAAATATATATATTATGTTTTCAATGTCACCGCAATTAAATATTTTAACATATGTATATTCAATTCCTGAGTTCGAAATATTCAAATATTTTTGTTGAGCTTTTATAGACCAATATGTTCTTATCTACACCTCCAAATCTGTCTCTGCGATCTGATCTAAAAATATTATACCCACTTAAATGACAATAGCTGTCCGGATCAAACCAAGTCTCACAGATTATGGCAAAATGGATTTTCTCCTGATTTAATATCAGTTCGAATTCTGGTATCTTTGGTCGTAGACTTTGAGTATTCCATTGGAGTATGTTTATAGATTGTGGAATATTGGCTTAAGAATCTTAAACATGGCCATTCCGATATTAATCTCACTATAGTCGATAGTAAACCTTCATAAATTATACTTAAGAATTCTATAATCTTTTCTTCCCACGTCAAACCACTATTTAATATTTTATCTTTTAGCATTTTTATTACTGATTTCCATTCAACAAATCGCTCTCCTCGCTCATCTTTGTATGTATTCCCTTTTTTCAATTTCCTTGTTCTGCAGTGAAGAACTGTTTCTGTTTCTGAATATCTATCTTCCACTGTCTCCAAATTGTTAAATTACATTATTTCCATATTATCATCGTTTTCGACGTTTGCTTTTTCGGCCTTCCTTAGTTTTTTCTTTTTTGGTTTTTTAATTTTGTTTTTGGTGTCTTCAGCGTATGATTTGTGTGACTTGTGAGATTTCATCTACGGTAGATTCTTTTAAACAATTAACTGTAGACAAATCTTTAGCTTTATTAATTGTTGAAAATGCTTGCCGTGAAATAGCAGGTGCTGGAGGGGGGCTGGGTGGAACATAAATAGTTAGAGCCTTTTTGTATGTTTTTGTTGTTGCCAATTAAATTCTGCCATTATCTCTCGAACTCATTTTTCTTTAATATAAATAGGGCATATACTGGTCATAGCCATGTGATTACCGCCACAGTTATTACAAATAAATGAAGATCGCTCACAATTTTGATGGTTGTCACCACATTTCGGGCAAACAATTTTGTTAGATGGACAAATTTTGTTCGTATGTCCGTATCTCCAGCATCGAGAACGTTGCGTAACAGGGAATACATAGGGTGTTACTGTTACTGTGGTGTCGAACATCTTAATTTTTTATGGTAACGATGACCCTTTAAAACATATTCTCATAGCCTCGCTATTCTTCCATCTTCCATCCGAGCTATTTCTCCGTTTTAATCTCTTTACTCCCATAATTGGTATACTACTATATAAACTTTCTAAAATTTCTTCAACAGTACGGTCTAAATCTATGTCTTTTATCCATACGTATAATTTATTTCCATAGTTTTATATGTCATGTATCCATTTCAATTAAAGAATTTGTTAATTATTAATTCCTCAGCACTATCTTCTTTGTCAAACTGAATCAACACTTTAAATGAGTTTATGGATAACACGAACAACAGTTTAAATTGTTTTGGAATTGGATCAGTGGATGTAATGCAAAATTCAATCTGGTCCTCTGGTATTCTTTCCCAGTCATAAAAGTCCCCTTCACGAGCAAACCTTTTACCTTTCCTCTGTACGGTGGACCAAATTTCTTCTCTATTAGCTTCCCTGTTTCTTTTATTTGGTCTTCATCTCATCTCACGGTTCCTAATCTCTCCATCTTCCCCTGAATACTCAAAGTTATCACTCCTATCAATTTACATTATATGTTCCGTCTCAACCTGTATATTGGATCCATTAGTAGTCATATTTATCTATTATAATCGAACAAAACACTACACATTTTAAACAACGTTACGACGCGGTGTTGGACGCAGTGGTGATTAAACCGGTTTTGCAATCCGACAATAACGCGTCTACAATCAGCAAACGTCTTTGCGCGAATGAAAAGTCTTTTGTTTTAAACAATTGAGACGTAGTAAGTTTACTTATTTTGATGCGATAAGAATGCATAATTGATAATATGACCAATAAACATGACCTAACGATTTAAATTATTTTTATAATATAAAAAACTACTTTTTGTGACTTAAATATAAAAGTTATTCGCTGTCGCTGACTTTTTTGTAGGCATTATCAAGTTCTACAACTTTTTTATAGAACTCAATCTATATCTCTCATCGTTAAGACAGCGTTCATAAGAAACGTTTTCATACGACCGCTTTTTCTCCTTACTTTGCAAATCCCACCACCATGAAAAATTCTTTTCGGGTTAATATATAGCATATGACACTCACAAATGATTTGGCTTACTATTGGTAGAATAATTTTCAAAATAGGTTAAGTAGATCCAGAGATTACCCCCTACAACCTCACAAACTTTACCTCTTTATATCTTTCGAACCATATAGGCTACTTTTTTCTTTAATTATAATAATAATTATTACTATTCTGGTTTCTATGGTTATTATTTATATATTTCGTATCGTTAATATGAAAAGTTGTGTTTGTTGTGAATATTTGTTACTTTTTCACACTGTATCACAGCTAAAATAAAACAGCGACTGATTTAAGAAACAAATATATGTCTTTTTATTTTTATAATAATAAAACTAAATTATTTTACAGAAAATCTCTAATGACAGACTTAGATTATTTGCAAATATAATCAATTATACAGTTTTTCATATTTTTTTTCTTTTGAGAAAATTTTATGTGTTTGATTGGACACAACCACTAAAAATCTAAGGTACTTTATATAAAATATTTAATTTTATCTTTGAACGACCCCTTAACGATAAGAAATATATGTACATAATTATGCTTTCTTTAGAAAAGTTGTTGTTTACTTAACAACATCGGTAAAAAAGTCACAAGTGCACATTACATTCATTCAAAAATCGAATAAATATGAAAAAACATTTATAATTATTTTTGGTGTTGACGGTATTTTAAGCAAGTAATGTTATCATTAGGGATTTTTTGTACGACGATTTGAGATGAATAGATTAGATTTTACGATCGTTTAAAATTATGAATATCTTGACCAGTATGCGTTTCTAAAACATTATTTTTCTAAATCTATTTTTAAATTTAGAAAAACCTGAAGCCTTTCGTGGCACGACGATCTTAATGAAACTTTAAGTCGTGTTAAACGGCGCTTTACGAACGTGTAGATCGGTTGGAACGATATCTCATTACTTAAAACTCACGGGATGAAATCCTGATTTAACCCGTACCTAGTCTATGCTAGAATACTTTGGCAAAGTAGGAATTTAACTAGAGTAAAAATGAAATAAAATGGTTTTGATGTGAACTTTAATCATTATCGCTATATAAGATGAGCAAATCATATACCGAATTGCTTGCCAGCAACCTAGCCGTAGTATGTTAGCGTAATTGTAGGACAATCTTGTCAAATTGCGACACCGTAATTGAAATGCATAAGTGTGTGAAAATGACACGTGTATGATTGAGTTTTAGTGATGTAAGGTTACCGTTGCCTTTATAGATATAAAAACATTGAGGAATGATAGTATTCTAATTATGCCAGTATTTATTAAATTTTTAATTTATACTTTTGCAACGGATTAATATGTTTTTATATTTGATTTCTTTATATTAAAATACTATAACTTAAATATTTAGTCTTCGCAAGAAAACCCGTTTGCAGTTTCGGAGAGTTGCGCTTTTATATACAGATAGACAGATAGACAAAGATAAAAAATAAATGCTTTTTTTGTGTTTCGTTTTATCGCTATTTAACTTTATTTTTATCGTCAACACTTATTTAAATAAATAAATATAATAAATTTATTAAATTTACATACATACGGTTTCAACTGCTTTATTTGAAAGATAGAGTTGTGGTTAGCTTATAACGCTGCGGGCACCGAGGTCCTAAGTTCAAACCCCAGGGCGGGCCACTAAAAAGTTATTGGGTTTTGTTGTCGTGATTCTTATTAGCATCCCGAATTCTGAAAGTTTACGTAACGGCCGGGCCACGGGAAATTCTTTGGAGCGAATATTCGCTCGGTGCGAAATCTAATCTAATATTATAAAGCTGATGCTGATTGGTTGAACGCACTTATCTCAATAACTACTGGTTTGAATTGAAAATTGCTTTTAGTGTTGGATAGTCCATTTATCGAGAAAGGTTGTTATAGGCTGTATAACATGCTGCGACTAATATAATGCTTTACTATGCTTAACTAATATAATGTTTGTATTGTAAATAGATATATGTATATATGTTTTTATGTATATATGTATTGATATATGTTGTACGGTTTATAAATGTATATATGTATCTTTGTGTATGTATTGTTTCCATCTATATATATGTATGTACAATGCACTCGCCCGTTAGGTCATGCCAGCATCTTAATTCAGGGTTGTCTGGAAGAGATCACTACTTGAGTGATAAGACCGCCCTTGCACGCATCATGTTGAGGTCCAAAATTTTATTTATATAACATCGCTTCTCTTGAACTAATGTTTTCCTTTTCTCTTTTTACTTGTGTTTGTCTTTTCTTTTTTTTCGTTGTGAGTGTGCAATAAAGATGTTTACCGTAACCGTAACAGCCTGTGAAAGTCCCACTGCTGGGCTAAAGGCCTTCTCTCCCATTTGAGGAGAAGGTTTGGAGCTTATTCCACCACGCTGCTCCAATGCGTGTTGGTGGAATACACATGTGGCAGAATTTCAGTGAAATTAGACACATGCAGGTTTCCTCACGATGTTTTCCTTCACCGTAAAGCACGAGATGAATTATAATCACAAATTAAGCACATGAAAATTTAGTGGTGCTTGCCAATTTGAACCCACGATCATCGGCTAAGATTCACGCGTTCTTACCACTGGGCCATCTCGGCTTTTCTTTCAAATAAAGTTGTTTAATAATAATAATAATAATTTTTCAATGATCAAATTTGTTCTAAAGTAATGCATTATTTGCGAAGTAGTTTTTAGAAACATGACATTAATTCTTATGAAAGATATTGAGATAAGAACATAGACAGTTTTTAGAAGTTTTTATAGTTTTGACTTATCTATATATATATTTATTATATATTTTTTTTATACTCACTTTTTACATCAAATTCTTTTATTATTCATTCATTCAATACATTCTTATATTTTAAATATTCATTTATAGACATAATATTAATTAGACATAGAAATTTTGCATAGATGTGCATTTAAGGTACAATATAAAAAAAAAGATGGTTGTTGCTTTGTTTGTTTTATTTATGTTTTCCTAATAACTACAATCCTGTTTATACCATTTTCTAATATGTTTATATAAGTGTGTAATACGTATAAAATAAAAGCAAAAAACAGGACAAGCTAAATAAAACCATTTAATAAAATAAATACATTTATAAATATTGAAATTTGTTATATTTCATTACAAACAACACATTAAAATCAGTTAACAATAGCAATTTTTTAAGTGAAATAAAAGAAAATCGCTGTTGTTACTTTAATGACTAAGGTATAATTTGTGGAGACTGAGACTATCTTGTTAGATAAACTGTTATATATCAAGAAGTTATTGTATTAATTATACACTTTATTCATAGCAAGCAATTGCTACTTAAGTTCTATTATAAAATACTTGAGCAATTTATTCAAGCATGACTCGACGTAATTTTATATTGTATAAAGGTCGCTGAGGACGAGGAGTTATATCTTTAAAAGTAATTACTAATTAAATTACGTTGTTTGTACCTATCGTATTTTATTTAACGATAATGTTTTTTATGTAATACTCAATGACACATTCTCAATAAATGCTTTGGAGAGGACCAATGTATAATTATGTTTTGTAGCGATTTTATGATATTATAGACAATTATCATAGCACAATTGAATCCGTCGGCCATTCTCGAAAGACAACTGCGCGTCTGTCTGTCCTATTATAGTACATAGCTGTGTGCACAAATTCAAATGCAAACTCTATTCATATATATTTTTTTTTACCGTAAATAGGCAAGCGCTTGACCGTTGACTTGCCTGATCTTAAGCATAGTCACGGTCTAGGATGGAGCGCGCCTGCCCAGAAGGAACCCGTTTACCATGGATTTGAACACACCTACATTGCAATTATCTGGAAATATGGACTCAGGCAAAGCATTCCACAGTTTCGCAGTGCGAATAATAAATGTGGATTCAAAGCGCTTCGTACGTAGGCGGGGAAGTTCCACTGTGTACCTATGGCGCTTTGGTCGCGTTTGCCTGGCCGTCCGATAGTAGAAGGGGGCGGAAGGAATTAGATCATGTAATTCCTGCGCACATTCTCCGAAATGTATCCGATAGAAGACAGAAAGCGATGCAATCTAATAGAACGGCAAATGTAACACGACCGGGAAAAGTTTCACAAGTCACTACTGAGATTATACCACCGTGGACCACCCTGCTTCGATGCAGGTACCTAAAATTGCAGGTTTTCTCACGATATTTTACTTTAACATCAACCACGATTTATGGATTATAAATTAAACATCCTAATAATGACTATAGAAAAAATCTGCATTAGCATGTATCTATCTTCTGAGATACACTGATAATTCACATATTTTTTATCTCGGTTAACTGGATTTTCGATGTATTCATAGATTAAAAAAATATTATATACAAGTTTCGATAAAATTATAAGATTTTAATATAAAAAATAATACGATTTATTTAAATAAAATGTAGAATTATTCTTTATTACTCTGGCAGCCCTACGTAGACACTGGTGCGCGTATTTCTACAGTGCAGTCACGCATTATTCGAATTATTAGCTGAGCAATAATCATTCCGCACGGTCCATCCGCCTTTTTATAATCTGTGAGTTAATATTGCCCAAAACTATAAGCTCTGGACAAAGTACGATCTATATTTTATAATAAAATTATGATTTCAACTATTTTGATATTATTCATATAAAGAAAAAGCCGGGGCGGATCGCCTTCACTGCCTGGATTTACGGAACCTAGAGGAGCCCTAAGAAAAGGTGTTTTAAAATTTATCCCCAAGGGGTCGAAATAGCATATCAGATAATATCCCTGCTGTGACACTAAACGGAACACAACTTCAAAGAATTAAGAGTTTTAAATACCTGGTTCACATAGTCACCGAGGATTTATCCGACGATGCGGAGAGGGAGCGCAGGGCCTTGGCGGTACGATGCGGTATGATAGCTCGCAGGTTTGCACGTTGTACGAATGACGTAAAAAATACTCTTTTTAAAGCGTTCTGTCAAAACCTATACACGTGTAGCTTATGGCTAAAGTATACGCAGAGGGCCTTCAATGCGCTGCGCGTACAGCATAACGATGCATTCAGGATACTGTTGGGATTGCCGCACTTTTGTAGTGCATCACTGATGTTTGCTGAAGCCCGTGTTGACAGGATGACTTCTATGCCATCATTAGAAAGAGAGCAGCGTCTATATTAGGATGTGCGGAGTTTCTAACGGTATCCTGAATACATTGATGCTGAAAATGGATAATCCATTTGTTAAACATTGGGGGGAAATTCATGTATCTACTCGTTGTTTCAGACCCCTTATGTATGCTAAATAATAGTTAATATATCTACTGACATAGTTTTAAGCCTGTAACTAAGACTATGGATATTTATCTGTAAGTAATAATTTATTATTATAATTATACTATATTTTCGTTTAGTTATTAAGTCATTGTTCAATTAATTGGTCATATACTTTGGTAGCAACTGATATCAAAATTATCATTACTTTAAGTTAATAATTACGAGCAAACTTGCATAAATTGTACAGAATTAGCAGTGAAATTAGTACTACTAGTTTATGCTTAGCTCAGCAAGAAGTTCACGCATGCACAAACACGCAGTATTATTAAAGACAAAACCAGGAATAGTTTGCTCTTACAATTAATAGATTATAAATAAATTATTAGTTTAGTGCGAAGTATTTAGTCCCCACTAAATACTTCGCACTATATATCATATCCTACCAGCAGATATAATGAACGCAGCACATGCCTTGGTAAAAAATAATTTAGGTTTAAGTTTAATATTATCATTATGTACTACATATCTATCTTTTTTGTATATAAATTGTATTTTTACAAGATCTTGTGAGACAGCTAATACTGTGGTATTTTTTATCATTATATTATGTGTTTGCGTTTCTCAATTATCATTACTATTTTGGAATTCCAACGATTGCACCCCCTGGAAAAAAATACGACATATTTAACTTGTGAATTTTAATAATGATATTTCAAAATACCGAAATTCATGCACATGATTTTTGCGTGACCAGCTCCGCACCTAATTAAACGTGACTAGAATAAGGGATTATGATTTATAGGGATATAGAATGTTGGCAGAATTATTATTATTATGTTAAAAGTAGGTCATCATCAAGCTAGATCAGCAGTAGTGTTATGTCTTTAAACAACTTGTTAATGCTATTTTGTTTATAAAGCTGCAGATCCCAAAATCCTAAGTTCAAATCCAGGGTTGGGCCAGTGAAGTCATTGAGTTTTTCTATTAAGAAATATTATGTAACCCGGAGATTTGAAGTGTGCATTGTTCACAAAATTATCTCATGTTTCTAAAAAAATCACGTAGGGAATAGGAACTCTCTCCAGTCATGCCGGTAACCATCCCATCTTTGTGGGCGATGAAACTCTTTTACTTCACTCAGTGCCCAGTGTCAGTGCGCCTATGATTGTACACCCAATAGCATTCTATGGCATATGTCGTCGAAATGGTCATGATCGAAAAATTATTTCAGATCGAATTAGTCAGCAGTGTATTTTTATTTATTTATTTGATTATAATATCCATGGCATCCAACAGTCAACAGTAGATATACGTATTGAAGTATTCTTCCCCAAAAGCTCTCGTCAATTGATGACGTAATCGATGTAGATGTGACTTATTAAAATTAGTTAGCAATGTTGATGAAGAAGAACTCGGGTAAAGAAGTAAGGTTAAAGTGGTTACACGCTAATATACCTCGCTGCTAAGAATGTAACACGTACCCGCATACCCAAGGTAAGCTAAAAAATAAGTCAGACTTTAAAAAATGCTTATAAAACTACCTACTGTGCAAACGGAGTTGACATCATCAATAGAAAACATGTTATCGGTATGAGATAATGGATTGCAGATGTTTTAAATTTATTTATTTAATTAATTAATTTATTGTATTACAATACATTATACAGTAATGTATTATATTATAAATGCAAATATGCTTGGTTATTATGCTTTCACATCTACTCGAAATCACGAAATTTTGCATGCACTTTGTTTGAAAACGGCATATGATAATTATATAACACCATGCGGGTGAAGCCGTGGGCGGGATCAATTGATTAATAATCAAGTGGCAAGGCTAATAATACATAACAAGCTTAGTAAGTACATATGTGTATTGAGCTATTCCCTTTGTTTAACTTGCTTAAAGTATGTGTGTTTTGACCGAACGAATGCTTTTTCAGCAATTTTAGTAATGACTTGACATCGGATTATATGCACTATCAATATGCAAAAAATATTGTTTGTTATTTGAATTTACGTTTATTTTTGCAATATTTATATTATTAATAATATTTATATTTTATATGATATATTTCTGTGTATTATTTATTTATATCTTCATTTATTATATTAATCAGTTGTAGTTTGTAGATAATTTCATGCCCTCCAACTTCGATTAAAAATTTTTTTCGTATTTTCAAAAATTGCAAAGATATTTTACAAAAAAAAATAATTGGTTATTTTAACTAACTGTATCTAACTAACTGTATGAAAATATTAACAATAGGAACAAAGTTCAAAATAAAAAAGATGGGAAAAAGTATTATCCTCTACAAAAAAGGTAGCTACTGTTATAAAGTAAAACTCATTGTTTCCGAAAAATTTGATATCTAAAATACGTTTTTTAACATGGCGAATAACGCTCGCGCTATCTCTAATTAAATTGAAATTCAAATAGTGGGTTTTTATGCAAAGCGAATGCCTGAAAACCTTGGACTATAGCACGTGTCTGTCTACCGCTCTCCATCGTTCCCGGATAATACAACACGGCTGACACATTTAACTGCTGAAATAAGCACTATTAATAAAAATGTATTAAAATATGCAATAACGCTGTAAAAATAGCGTTTAATCCGAAGTCTACTAATGACAGAATAATATAATAATAATAATAATAATATATCCTGGGACATTTTTCACACACGGCCATCTGATCCCAAATTAAGCTTGTATAAAGCTTGTGCTATGGAAACCAGACAACTGATATACTACATATACTACTTATCTTTTTTTTGTAAATACATACTTATATAGATAATTACACCCAGACTCAGAACAAACAGACATGTTCATGCACACAAATGTCTGTCCTGGGTGGGAATCGAACCCACAACCTTCGGCGTGAAAGGCAAGTATCTACCAACCACGCCAACCGGCTCGTCAATAATATGTTTACTAGGTTCATTGTAGAGTATGATTTGTTAGAACCTGGAGCTATTTACTTAATTTTTTTTAATAATAATTACCCCTTATTTTTTATGCAGTGGAAATCTTCAGAAAGTTACCTTTGACATGTAATTACGCGTTTATTGAGCCCAGTCCCATGTCAATGTCATTTTTGGTTCGCGAGGTAATCAAGGCGAAAGATAATTCCGAACGTACATATGAACATACGTACAAACACACACATAGACATCTCAATAAAAACGTTGGATTTGAATTCTGGTGACCTTGAAACGTGGAGATATATTTTACACAATGCTGATGCCTATGGGCGATGGTGATAACTTACTTTTCAGGCCCATCTGCTCGTCCGCCTATACGACCTATACTATAAATTTTTGCATATCTTCTATATGCGAAAATTGGGATTTCATAAAATCGTATGGTTTTTGTGTAGCATAACAATATTTCATTCTTAAAACCAAAAAAAAAAAAATTGTATAAAAATGATTTTTGGCAGTATACGTACGGTTTTTTATTTATTCTTATAGATATATTTTTTTTCAAATGAACTGAAAATTAACTAATTTGGGATAATACTAATGGTACATAAAAGAGATGACCTCATCATGGACAGGCTAAACGAATACCATCCAGACCAGCCAACATTGACAACAACATAAGAATCGCAACTAACCCACAACAAGAAGGGATAAACTAAAATTGCAATTCTAAAATTTTGATTGTGTTGCTGCCTGGAAATAAAAACACACTTGAAACTACCAAACTCAAAGTAAGATACACCAAAAGCACGGACAGCACATCGGTGGAGACGACAAGTAATTTAAATTATAATAATAATGTCCTCCAGACCGATTTCGGCCACAGCGGCCAATGTCAAGAAAGACTAGCCAATTGTGCAGAAGAGATTATAGTGCACAAGTGTTTGCGCAAACGCAGGAGCACTCTACATTCCCTAGCTCTCATAATCCGATGGGACGGCAATCCTACACGGCCGGAATGAGATAATCGGGGCCAACGGCTTTACTTGCTTTCCAAAGCACGGAAGTGTACACACTTCCAACTTCCTGGAAGGGCTGGCTGGTATTGAGAATTTTCTGACAGAAAAACCAATTAACTTTTTACTGGCCTGGCGGACCCTGGCAGTACAAGGGAAAACGCTAGGAAGAAGAAGAAGACTGGCCTGCTCGGGAGTTGAATCCAAGACCTCCGAGTCTGTAACCTTATATCTAGTCAACGAGGCGAGGGGAATAATATTGTAAAAGAGAAAGTACTTTGTTTATTTGTTAGTATTACTTTATTTTATAACATTGAATTAGTAATTTGAAAACACCTCGATTCAAAACCTTTTAAAAAGTATTTATTTTGAAAAAAGTATGTATGTATAGGTATTGACTAAAACATTCGCCAGTCGTTCAGTCACGTTTCAAAAAAAAAACAACTAAATCAAAATCTTGTTATTTTTTACAAAGCGACTCACAAGACACACAGACACGCAGAGACGTTAAGCTACCACCTTTTGGCGTCGGCGGTTAAAAATCTTCGAAGGCGGGGCGAGTAGCTAGTACATTATTCTTGTCTTTGTCGTGTCGTGAGTTATAAAACATTATTCGAATGACATTTATTATGACAACAAAAAAAAATGTTACTTTGAAAAGTATATGTAAATCTAATATATAAAAATCTCGTGTCACGGTCACGTTTGTGGTCGAACTCCTCCGAAACGGCTCGACCGATTTTTATGAAATTTGTTATGTATATTTGGGAGGTAGAACAATTACAATTGCGTCGAGAGATAGCTGCGCTGAGCGCTTTCTATCGACTGTATCACGGCGAGTGTTCCGAGAAATTATTTTCCCTAATTTCTGCTCCCCCTTCCTTCACAAGTCTACGCGTGCTGGCTCTCGATGTCACCGACTAACTGTGACATCAATTCCATCGCGCACAAAGAAATTTGGCAACTCCTTTCTTTGTCGCACTTCCAAGAAATGGAATTCCTTACCAGCTCGCGCATTCCCCTCCTCTTACGACCCGGGTTCCTTCAAACGAGGCGTGAAGAGGCATCTTGCGGGCCGGCAAGGCGAGGGCGGCTCGTGCAGAACCTTCTTCCCGACTGTACTGGCCGTCCTCGCGTTTGGACTCTACTACCACTTAACATCAGGTGGAGTAGAGTCATTTGCCCTCCCGGCAAATATAAAAAAAAAAAAAGGTCGTAAAGTATATTCCATACCGCTAGGTGATAAGGGTGTATATGATATCCAGAATTATATTTTTCTATTTTTTTGACATTTTTTTCATTTTGAATTTTATTTAGATTTAGCGTCAAAAAATACATATAACCCCAAATTTTTTACCTCCTATTCAATCATCCCATTTCGTAATCACGATTTTAGTATTTTTGTATGAGCAATATCAAAATAATTACTTATATTGAACCTCATCGAACTTTTGTCCACGTCATTCACGAGAAGCGACGCGTCATTTAATTGACATTTAAAAATTTGCAAAATATTTAACGATTTATTTAGTTGATAAGAAATATGAACGTATTTTATGGTATTGAAAACGTTGGTAAAATACTAAAAGATTAAATACATTATCGGTATACCGTTTTTATCAGTACAATATACAACAATTTGGTTTATTTTTGTGTTTGTGTTACAGTGAAAAATACCAGCAGACGCAAGGAGGGCCATTTGGGCCGTTAAACTAACAAATCCAACAAAATAACGAAAATGTGCGTGTGAGCATGTCACCATTAAAGGGTTTGCTCATCGGCACGTATGCATCCAGTAGCAAGGCTGTTCCTGAAGTCCATTCTCACACGAAAAAATATCGCAAAGGACTTCGTTCCTCCCCGGGTTTTTTCATCCCCAACCGCACATTGTTTTTTTGTTATCGTTTTAATTTACACGGGACTTCTTTCGTGTCTTCATCGCAATTTTATAGAAGAAAGTCATTAAACCGAAATTGTAGCAAGTGTAAATTAAGCAATCTTGAAAAATAAGTAAATAAATCATGTAAATTAATTCAAGTATACATACATTACATACATTCGATGATACACATGATGTGAGTGTTTACTTTTGACAGTATAATTAGAGAAATGATACTATAATCATATGCTCAGCGTCAAAAAAAAACTATCGAAGGAAAAAAAACCAAAATCAATGACCATTATTTATCAAGCTATTATAACAATATTTAATTTATAGTAAACTCTGTTTTGATTTTTTGAAACTATTAAAGACATTTTTGATGTTTAATTTGTTGTTAAAGGGTTTAAATTACTTTGACAATATTCATAATTAAAATCCTTTAGATCATCATCATTCATCATCTCTCTGAATCAAATTTAATTATTTAATGCAATAAGTAAAACTTAATTCTATTTGATTGATTCTGTTAGCCACCTTTGAACAGACTATGTTTGTTTATATAGTTTGTGTGAAATAAGTCATCTCGAGTTTTGTAAAATATTAAACTGTATTTCAAAAAATATTTAGCAGTAATTAATTAAGTTGTTTGTAAAAGGCAATAAACAGACGCGGTTGCCTCACTGGAATTATAAAAGGATTAATTTAAATTAATATCTTAGGAGTCACGGCAAAATAAAAATTCTCGCGCAAGAATATAAATTATGGTGATGGACAACGATGTGACAGCGAAATAGCCAGCGTAAAGATTATGTTCCATTCATATGTACTATGCTTATCCCATATTCTACGGCCAAACAGCAATATTTAGTATTGTTGTGTTCGGCTAAAAGGGCGATGGGGCCAATGTAATTAGAGGCACAAGGGTCAATTTAGTACCCAAGGTTGGTGGCGCATTCGCGATGTAAGGAATGGTTAATATTTTTATAGTGCCAATACATATGTGCGGGGGTGACCATGTATCAATATTATAAAGAAAACAAATAACGGACCACCTTTTTCAAAAGTTCTGTCTCATAATGTGGGACGAATGTACGATGAGCCACAACTCACACAAAAAATCCGTAGACATAACCTATGAAAACAATAATAAATAAAAGCATGAAAAAATTCTCAGGGTGGTGCTTTATGCATATATGTATAATGACAATCAATAAGTCGCAAGGCCAAACGATGTCCGTTTGTGGCTTAGATTTGGTCACATCATGTTTATCACACGGACAAATATATGTGGCATGTTCTCGGGTGGGCAAACCATCGAGCTTATTGTGTTGGCTAAAGACGGACTGACAAAAAATACCATACACTCAATTGCTCTTCAAAATTAATTATCTGCTTTAGGATAAATATATCTTACTTTTTTCACTTTATATTTAACTTTTGATCAAACAAAATGTCCATTACATTAATGAAATACATTGAATTGAGAAAATTAACGGTTGGTGTTTTTTTTTTGTTTATCGGTGATTATCGTCTACAGCGCTCCTTTCCTTTTTCTATCATAGATCCCATTTCCACACACTTACAATAAATTCGATACTTTTTATTTAAAATCCAAAATATTCAGTCAATATAATTTATATGGCAGAACAACGTTTGCCGGGTCAGCTAGTATAAATATATAAATAATTATATAGTATTGCACGAAAATGATTAAACCATTGAATAGGAAATTAATTAAAACGGTTAATATAATAATAATGGTTTCAATATAGTAGCCAATTTAAAGTTTACTTCTTTATGTAAATAATAATAATTATTAATGTTTTTTTTTTATTAAACTAAACTAGACACTTTAAAAAAAACTTTAATTGAAATTATTATTATCAATTATTTTTGTTTCACTAATCTAATTTTGAATACTCATTGCTGAGTATACAGAATAAAAATTATATAAATAACAAATAATATGGAACACTTACAAAAACAAATAGTTGTAATCGTTGCCAAAACTAACCAATACTCAATCAGATATTTGATGGATTTCTATTTCTAATAAGTAAGTTGATATTGATTTTAATTATTCATAGACATAAACGAATAAAATACTCAGTCGTAGTTTAAAAACGTTTTAACCATTAATTTAATTTAAAGATAAAACCCAGGCTATTAATCACTTGTTTGGAAATAATTTTATACTATGCATTGATTAACTTATATTATTACTGTGCATGATTAATTTAAATTATTATTGTTATGGAAATAAGTATAGTTGCAAAATTAATGTTATTCAAACTGCTTACCATACATCCAATGAAATCCATTAAATATGTAACAACAAACACAATATTTAACCGTTTATGTTAGCAAAGTTCTCGACTTTTATTATTCCGTCGTAAACTGCATCTCACTTAACGAATAGACTAATAGTCGTCCGTTTCCAGTGAAATCGTGGCGCTTACTGGCATCGGGAAGTTGGTAATGGTCAGAGAAAATTGTTTTCTTTTATTATACTCAACGTCGTTTACAATATAAGTAAATATTTTTTTTTCCTATTATTATCAAAAGCTATATCATATATTATATGCCGCATTAGTAATATTTTCGTATTTTGTGATATAGCCGAATCAATGAAGATATAGATATATGTCCTTGTTTTATTAGCTAGAATATACTAGCTTCGAGGCTCATCTTTCCATAGGTTTTATATTAAAAACAACAAAACACGACAATAATAAAGTAACTGATGATAAATAGGATTTTTTTTCGTCCTTTAATAAAATTGTACAGCCTTGTCGCTAATACTACAACGGCATAATGACTACAAGTTAATTGTCATCAAAGATTGAAGGTTAGAAGCTGAGCAAGTACCATTAAGTTATCAAATGCGTAATTTGTGCTTTTAATTCATTTCTTGCTTCGGCGGTTACTTTCGTCGATGTGCAAGCGTATCGGGCCGCTATGGCTTTGTAATCTTGGTTTGATTTTTTTTTCTCATCGCTTTCGAAACAAAGTTCTGCTCTGCTCTTCAAAGGAAAATTAGCCTTATTTCTGCAACAAAGCCGAATCCACTGAAACATTCTAATATTCAGGTTCGTGAAATCATGTTTAAACTCTCTCAGAAGGAAAGAGTTCTCGTCATGTTTTTATCTATTGGTAAAAGTCGACTGTCAATCGTATTATTTCTAAGTATAAATCAACAAATACATTTTGTGACAAAAATTGGGCCGGGAAGCCTCAAAAAACTTCGAAACGTGTCAACAAAATTATAAAAAAGAAGTGCGTCGTGCATCCACGAAAACCGCAGCTAATATTTCACGGGAATTATGTCGTGAAAATTTAGCCGCTGCTAGTCGGAGTATTTGTCGTGTTGATGTGAAGAAGCCATTATTTGAGAAAAAAAAATAAGAAGACTATGTTGGTCTTCACAAAAATATGTCACCGTCGCAGTCGCCGGATTTGGATCTCATTAAAAAACCGTGGCAAGAAATGAAGCTTCGCGTTGGAACGAAAAATCACGCTTAAAAGACGAAATTGTGGGAAGAATTGACAGAAGAACGAATCGTATAATTAATTGAGTCTATGCCTCGTCGGTGCACTGCAATCATAGCTGCTTAAGGCATGGCAACAAAGTATTACACCCAGTGAAGACTAAAAAAAACATACTTTCTTAAATATCATTAGTTATTGTTGTTTTTTTCGACGAAATTGTATGCGGCCCGATACTTTTGCAAAGCAATAAATGAAAAATTAGAAAGCAATACTAAAATATATAAAATTCATTTTTTCCAAATATAAGTGAATACGTATTATTATCAGTCATTTATATTTCCGTCAACATCATACTTTTGTGCTATGTTTATGAAAAATAAGGTAAGGTTAATGACTTGTCCTGACTGACTCATCAACACATGGCCTAAACCAACAGGTTAAAGACTTGAAATTTTGACAGATGCATGTTATGACGAAAACATGCACTAAGAAAGGATTTTCGGAAATTCCAATCATCGTAATTCAACGTTTTCCAAAATTCATGAGCATGAATCTTATATTGAAGCTTCTGGTTTTGTAACCAGAAGTATATAATATAACAAGATAAATTCATATGCATTTCAATATTTACCACCTAAGAGGGTGAAGTAGGGGTTGAAAGTTTATATGGCGAGTCCGTCATTTTTGAAGTAGAAAGAATGATATTTAACATTGAAGGAAAAAAAATATTTACTTTTATGAGATTTTATTTATTATAATGCGACGCGAAAATCTGAACTTAAATGCGCGTTGGATTATTGATTAGTAACAATAATTTAGATTTATTCTTATACTTGATATGAAAAAAACCATGCTTAAAGTGAAATGAAAGGGATATTTATCTTTACATAAGTAAAGACTTGTCCTGACTTTATGAATCATCACCGCCTAAATCACATGGGTTACGTCTCTCGGTCTCGGCCCTCCCACAGCCCCGATTGACGGGGCTTAAAAGATAGCGTGAGCGTTTTTCAGACGAGCTTGAGGAGAACGGCAGCCAGCCAAGGTGATTCTTGCCGAGAACGGCCGTCGCAGTAGTTTTAGTGAGTAAAAATCCCATATAACCTAATATATATAATAGATATAATCCCAAAAGGAGAACCTAGAAGTAAATTGACCTTTCTGAAAGTTTTCACTATGTAAAAAAAAATTAATTGTAAATAGAGTTTCAGTGAGGTGATTTATTTTATTTTATTTGAGTTACGAGTGAGAGAAGAGAAGCATATATTTGTACGCTTGCTCATTTAAAGTACCTATTAATTATATCCAACAGCGTGGATAGATGAGCGGGTATTTAAGCAACACAATAGTAGGTAGGAAGACATATATAAAATATTTTTTTCTTCCTAATTTAGGTCATTATAGAATATATTAAGTTAAACTACGTTCACAGTAAAAAGTAAAGTAAGTTCACTGATGATTATTAAAATAATAATCATCTAAAATAAAAATAAAAAACTCTTAATATACTTTTTTCTTATCAGAAGGGCATTTCACATCACTTTTCCTTTACTTATACTTAAACGCTAGCGCAGCCGCGGGTAACAGCTAGTGTACGTATATGTATATGTGTCCAAAATCCATGTGTGTTAAAACGGGTAATAAAAATGCAAATCTTATTGAATTATCTTGTTAATTATCACACATTTATAATTTATTCATTCATATTTTATGGTAAATAAAAAAGTTTTATACTGTACGGGTTTGATTAGTAAAGTATATTTTTATTTATTAGATTTTATTTCTTTGTGACTGTGTAATTGTAATTGTAAAAATGATATATAATTTCAATGTCAATTTTTATTTTTTTTATTTTAATAAAGTCAAATTTAAAATAGTCCCTTCTGGTTCCCACCCGACGCAAAGCTGCCCATAATGCAGGCCGCATTTCCACGCTGTACGGCAATGGACAACCTCTGCGCCAAGTAGGACCCGGAGCGACTGTCAAATCCCCAAATCTTGTTAATTATGATCTTACATATATAATACTTAACTTACTTACTTAACTTACCGAAACTTTTTACCAATGCATTGGAGGACGTCTTCAAAACGCTCGATTGGAACGGACGCGGCATTAATATCAATGGCCAACACATTACACATCTGCGATTTGCCGACGACATTGTCATCATGGCGGAGACTCTGCAGGATTTGGAAGAGATGCTAAACAGCCTGAGCGATTCTTCGAGACGAGTAGGTCTCGGGATGAACATTGAAAAGACCAAAATTATGGCAAACAATCATGTATCCCCGGGACCAGTGGTCGTAAATGGCTCTCCACTTGAAGTTGTGCAGGAATATATCTACCTGGGCCAAACTATACAACTTGGCCGGCACAACTTTGAGAAGGAGGCTAAAAGAAGAATACGTTTGGGCTGGGCGGCATTCGGGAAGTTGCGTCATATTTTTGAATCGTCGATCCCACAGTCGCTTAAGACCAGGGTCTTTAATCAGTGCGTCCTACCTGTAATGACTTACGGTGCCGAAACGTGGACACTCACCGTAGGACTGGTCCACAAATTTAAGGTCGCTCAGCGAGCGATGGAACGCGCGATGCTTGGGGTTTCTCTGGGCGATAGAATCCGAAATGAGGACATTCGCCAGAGAACTAAAGTCACCGACATCGCGCGGAGAATTAGCTCGCTGAAGTGGAAGTGGGCTGGTCATGTCTCCAGACGCATTGATGGCCGATGGAGCCGACACGTGTTAGAGTGGAGACCGCGCTTAGGCAAACGTAGTGTAGGGCGCCCTGTGACAAGATGGACCGACGATTTGAAGAAGGTGGCGGGCACGGGATGGATGCGGACTGCCCAAGATCGGGATGGTTGGCGTTCTATGGGGGAGGCTTTCGTCCAGCAGTGGACGGCAAAAGGCTGAATAATAATAATAATAATATATAATATTATAATACCGTAAATATATCTGGTTTATTTTTTAATCAGAATAATAATTGTTAGTTAGTTACGGGATTGAATGTATTCGCTGAAATAATCATTTTATACGGATGAAAATATATGGTATTTTTCCACTCAAATATTAATAATGTATAATATATAAATTAAATAATCTTAAACTAATAAATAGTTCTAAATGCAACTAAAATCCGAGATTCCCCAGTGGTAAAAGCGCATGAATCTTAACCGATGATCGTGGGTTCAAGCCCGGGCAGGCACCACTGAAATTTCATGTGCTTAATTTGATTATAATTCATGTCGTTCTTGATGGTGAAGGAAAATATCATAAGGAAACCTGCATGTGTCTAATTTCACTGTAATTCTGCCACATGTGTATTCCACCAATCCAATCCAATGCGGGTTCTTGGAGCAGCGTGGTGGAATAAACTCCAAAACCTTCTCCTCAAAAAGGGAGAGGAGGCCTTAGCCCAGCAGTGGGACATTCACAGGCTGTTACTATGCTGTACTGTAAATAAATATTAAAAGTTTTATTATAATAAATATATTTTGTATGTAGGAAGTCTTAAGTAAGGTTGTTAAATAAGATAAAGGCGCATTTTCATTGGTCGATAAGTCGGTAGTTAGCCCGATTGCGGGGAGTACCCGCATGCGAGCTAACAACCAATGAAATCCACTGGTCGATAACTCGGTCGATTAAACGTGTGCGGGTGATATAATGAAATATAAAAATAATAAATCATTAAATATTTAGAAGTCACCCGCACCCCGTATGCGGGCTCTGACGACCAGTGAAAACGATAAACTCTTTGCGGGCCCTATGGCATGCGTTACAGAAATCTCCCGCACCCCGAATGCGGGCCTTATCGACCAATGAAAATGCGCCCTTAGGCAGTTTACATCTACGCCGTACACGGCCCCGTGTTGCGGCACAACGCCACGACTTCTCCTGGTGGCGGTGCCGTGTGGTCACACGGTGGCCGGTGCCGCGCCGTAGTCATGTGTCCGCGCCCTTAGGTAGTCAAAAAGTTAATACCCAAATGGACAAGGTATGTATAATTACAGTATAGGTAGCCACAGATACCGAATAAGTATGCTACTGAGAAGAATCGGCAAGTAGTCAATCTTTTCCACTAATTAAAATGGATAGATATTTTATTAAACAACTATACAAAATATTGCTATTATTTTCTTACAGGCTTACCGGTATTAAAATGAAATAATATTGTTATTATTATTCTAGGCATAAGGGAGAGATAAAAACATTTTTATCAGCATTTAAGTATTAATGATTATATGCATATAATTTATATTGTCTTTATCACAAGCATGTATATACGTATTCAGGTTGAATTTTTCAGGTGGGTGTGGTTGGCCAAATACACGACACGACACTGAGAAATAGCGAAAAATACTAAAAAGAGGCTCGGGCCCGATTTTGATGAAACGTAAAACTCATTGAATTTTTTGATTAAAAATTGGCAGGAATCGAACTCGTTGGTTTTGACGGCAAACTAATGTGAAATATTAGATTTTAATAAACCGAGAGGCTCTTAGGCTATTCTTTTTTTTACACACATAGTCAGTTTGTTGTAGGTAACAGCCGACTGATTAAAAACATTTTTACATATATCACGTACATACATAAAGCACGTAAAGCCGTTGGTCCTGCACCTGAACTCTTTCCGACCGTGTCAATTTGCCCTCCCATCGGATTATGAGAGTGCACCTGTGGGCGCACACTTGTGCACTATCATATGTACAGAGTAGTTGGTTAATCTCTCTTGAGATTGGTTACCGTTGCCGTCATCACTTTTATACATAGCACATCCAGACTCGGGGCGGGATTCGAATCCGCAAGCCCGGAGTCAGGCCATACAAACTTTCGATTTAACTATATTATCCATTTTTGTCAAATTATAATTTACAGAAAACCTGAAAGTTATGAAATGAAGTAGTTATAAAATATATTTCTTCCCACACTGGCTCACTCATCCTTCAAACCGAAACGCAACAATTCTATGAATTGCTGTTTAGCGATAGAATATCAGCTGATGGGTGGATGGGACCTAACCAGACGGGCTTGCACAAGGCACTACCACCAACAGAAATGAATGAACGCTTAAAAGAAAAGAGTTGAATATGATGACGGTTTCGTATATTCTTTTCTTCTAATCGCTTTATTTGAATGCGACAAAGTTTCGCCATTCACTTGGTCAAAGATTGCCTATTTTTTATGCGCCGTAGTCGTCTCCATCACGTATACTTTGATTTTAAACTTCAGTACTTGAAGATGCTAGTTTCTCGGACACTCTAACGTCCTTTGGATATTTTATTTATAATAAGGTATTTTTAATAATTAAAACTTTACTCAACACAAATAAAAACTCCTAACATCACTGTTACCTTCAAGTTAAAGAATAAAACTAAATAAAGAAAAAAAGGCAATAGAAGCTAGTACTGCGTGTTCTGCTATACTGCAAACAATTATTAAAAGTAAAATCAGTCCTTTGAACACTGCTTAATGCTATAAAAAGTAAATTAAACCACTATTTTTGTCCGGTCAGTTCGATTTTTACAATTACGGTTTACTATGTGAAAATCCCTTACAAAATGGATTCAACACCAACATTTTAAGTAAATTTAGTGCAACGAATTGAATTAGTGTTACCATGATGTGCGTTGCCGTTCCGTTTATTATAAATGGTTGATGTATTTAAATTTATTATACCTTAACGATAATGCATTTAATAATACATCCAAATATATTATATTATAAATTTTATATTAGATTATATTATAAACATATTATATTTCACTGGTTGGTGGTGGTGGTAGGCTTTGTGCAAGCTCGTCTGGGCAGGTACCACCGACTCGTTAGATATTCTACCTCAAAACATAAGTGAATCAGGTGGGTGAGCCAGTGTAATTACAGACACAAGGGACATAACATCTTAGTTCCCAAAGTTAGAAGCGTATTTGCGATGTAACCGATGGTTAATATTTCCATGGGCCTGGCATTGGTAACCAGTTAACATCAGGTGGCCCATATGGTCGTCCGTTTACCTATTCTATAAAAAAAAATTATAATAAATAAACATAATATCAAGTGATCAGGCGACACTATATCCAATTAATACTGCTCGTAAACCGTAATTACTACTAATGCCTCTTCGAACTTCGTGACTTGCGTTCGCACTCGAATCAGCTGATAGTTATTAATTAATTATCTAATACCTTACTGGCTTAGAAAAAGAAACTTCGCTAAGAGTCGGTTTAAAGTAAAATTGCTAATCTTTTACTAGATTTAGCTAGTTATAAAGAGGTAAAGTTTGTGAGGTTGTATTGTGAGTGTCATAGGCTTTATATTAACCCGAAAAATGAAAAGCTTTTTCGTATTAGTGGTATTTGCAAAGTTAAACGGAGAAAAAACGGTCAAACAAAGAGATAATACGACATAGGTATTGAAAAGCCACCGTGTTGTAGTCTATTGAGTGATATTTCTATTAGACGGTGTGTTCCATATACAACACGT
Source organism: Nymphalis urticae (assembly GCA_905147175.2). Classification (NCBI taxonomy): domain Eukaryota; kingdom Metazoa; phylum Arthropoda; class Insecta; order Lepidoptera; family Nymphalidae; genus Nymphalis; species Nymphalis urticae. The sequence continues at coordinate 5,820,827 of LR989991.1, forward strand.
TAATTTATTTAGAAATAAATTGCATTTTTGTAATTTGCAATTAAATTAATGTTCGGCCAATCGATCACAAGTAAAAATGTTTACCGCCCAACGAAGTGGGCACGGGTCAGCTAGTTTACGTATAATCCAGGGCTGACATTGGGGATTTTTGTTAATACCAATCGTTTTATTTTATAACGATAAGAGCTTTTGGCACTCAGTACATTTTTTTTTCTCGTGAAAAGCCACATCTCAAGTCATATGTCATCTATACTTCAATCATTTAATTGTTTCTTAAGGCGTTGATGAGACGAGAGGACTACGGAAAAATACTTGATAGCGCTTTGTATTAATTATATATTAAGAACTACATAATATTATTTTGATCTTTAAAAACAGTACTGGCGGTCGTTGTAGATAGAGAAAGCATAGAATGAGATCGTGAAATTTGAATTTTGCTGGCTTTAAGCGCACTGTTAATAAGCCGATTATGTACTTAATTGAAAATAATTAACCATAAATGCAAAAAGAGCTTAGTGGTTAGAGAGTTCGTGATTCGAATCCACACTTAATTTGTTTAATATCAGAGTGATTTTGATTTTTACTTTAAAAACTTCGTCTTAAAAAAATCGTTATCCCAATTACATCACTCTGTGGTAAGCTTGCAATCTCCCACGTGTTTGTGTATGAGGTGAAAACACAAAAAATCTATAATTAATGGGTAGGTGAGATTGAATTATGTGACAAAATAATTTGTAAAATTTGTGCGAAATGAAATGTTGTATATGTGACGTTACTGCACATTACATGCGTAAGTCATCACGAAAAAATCTTACTTTGAGTCAGTAAATCTATTCATACATATAATAAAAATGTAACTGATCGTTGTCAGTACACGGAAAATAAACGATTAAAACTATTATCGGGAGCCTTTATCAACACAATAGAATCCAGAACAATGATTGTTAGAATTTTTGTAAAAACGGGTTTATATCCTAAAATCAAATAAAATATAATAAGAATTACTGCATATAAATAAATGCAATTCAGATTGGTTTTGTAATTCCTTATAATCTCGACAGATTAAAAAACCTAAAATATTTCAACCCAAACAATTCTAATTAATTTTTCATTATGTGTTGGATTGCGGGAAGTAATAATAGTTTTCTCATTAGTTTCTCGATGTTTTTGGTGTGAAATTTCTATAAATATATTACTATATTTTATGACTGTTTCATACAATAATAAAACATGTATTAAATATTTCTAACAGTGTAATATAGATGAAGTAGTTCTGTTTTTACTTACTTACTTAGTAGTACCAACTATTGCTTTGACATTTTGATGAAGGCATTATAAATTCATTTAAGTCGTTGTAGATAGAAAAAACATACAAATGAGATCGCGCTGCGAGAGTGGCGAGTAGATTGAAATCTGAATTTTTGTTAGCTATAGGAGCGCACTTAACAATTATCCTTTTTACAGGTTTTTATTTAACTTGCAATGTATGTTTGTTCGGGTGAAAACTTGCAATTCAATTTTGAAGCAGATATCTTCCACCGACTGAGCTGAAATTTTGTATACTCGTTTAGTTTGGATGACAACGCATGGTTATTTGTGACGTCATTCTATATCCAACATGGTGGACCACCAGATAGCGGATTAGTTATTTTTAATGCACTCCTACGATATGGGTATCAAATGAAAGGCGCTTGCTGAGAATAAATCAAAAAATAAAGTGATGTCACTAAATCCAATATGGTGGACTTCTATAAATGGCGGACTACATTTGTTATGCTTTCCTACTACATGGGTATCAAATGAAAGGACTTGCTGAAAATACGAATGGGAGTTAAGCTACTTTGCTGCAATCCGTCTGAAATTTTGGTGTAACTTTGAAATTTTGGATTCCTCGATTATGACATTGAGGTCGAATTGTTCGAGTCTATAGCATCAGTTAGTTAACTTTAACTAGTGTTATTGGTGAGATAGGCAGCAGCAATTAACATGAAAACACCATACAAAGAACAGATTGAGAAACCCGTCCAGCGATAACTAAAAAGTAAAAAATAAATAAAAATTAAAAAACTTTTTTAAACAAGCTTTTATTGAAATGCGCTAAAGATAATAAAATAAACTATTCCTGTAAACCTATTACTATGAATTTCCAACGTCATTACACAATTTATATGATGTAAAAGCTTGTCGCGAGATTTATCTGTGCAAATAAAAACAAATAAATTAAAAAACTAGATATGATTAATTTTTATTTTTAAACTTTTCATACTAAGTAAACAAGAGGTCTTAAATCTCGCGATTGAAATTAGTTATTACAACTAATTACTATTACAAAATACTTTATACATTTTTTATTCGTTCTTAAATTAATTTAAACAATTATATTCCGGGTACAAACGAAGGCGTAATATGAAAACAGTAGAATTCATTTGTATAAATATAAACTGGGCTTGTTTTTATTTAAATACTACATTTTTATCGTCAGCTTATATTTGTAAAAAGTAGTAATTAAGTGGTGTTGTGGTGTAAAGCGTACACATATACATTTTATAAAGCCTCATTTAGTCTATCGATTTACAATTTGAATTGGACGACAGATCAGGGTCATCCATACTATCAAAGCTGCCGTCCCCACTTCGATTCGCTCTATTCAGGATCATAGAAGATGTGGCTGCTTTTACTGAAACATAAATAATTAATGATTAGATTAAGACTAATTTCAAGATCGATTCCGTGTTTAGAAAACACTTTTACTTTTATCGTTTAGTAATAAATTATGATATAAACTTAATGTATGAAATATGTGTGAAAGTAATCAATAAAAAATATGCAAAGAAAATGCACAAGAAATTAATTAATTTAACGTAGTTTATAATAAATAGTAAAAGGATTTAAAAAAAAGTTGTTGTTCAATTTTATTTAGTGCTTTCTGCTTTATAAAAAAGTAATGTTTTGTCTGTGGTTTTTTTTTTTTGCTTTTAGTTAATTAAGTAAGTAGCATAAACGCTTCTTACAGTCATATGCCCAACCAATCTTAGCGAAGACATCGATGAACTTCGTAGACAAATTTAGCTTTCCGAGCTCCGACGTCCTGTAGTCCCAAGGGAAGACATGGTGGTAATTGTGCCACCCCTCCCCGAGCGCAGCCAGGCTCACCATAGAGTTCTCGACTGGTTTTATAAATCTGAAAAAATCAAAATACTTTAAGCCCAAAAGATATCATTAATACGTAATGGAAATTGGGTAGAAGGCAAAACTTAACGGTTTTAGGCTTTAACATATTGTTAACAATTTGTAAAGATAATTCGATTAACAATTACAGATTTATAGAAAATAATACGGTTAACGTACAAAATTTTAATATCTACTAAATTTTCTTTTAATGCCCTTCGATTCTCTTTCTACTAAGTATCAAAAATTTGAAACGAATAATACGTATAGTAGTTTATGTGTACTTAAAAAATATACTTATTATTATTAGAACAATTTAAAAATTTAACCTGTCGTATGGCTTATTTCCACATAAATGTGCGAAACTGTTAACGCAGAAGGCGATGTTTAATGTCACCGTGAACCTTGTGACGAAGCTCACTACGAAACTCTTCAGAAGCGTTTCATCCCAGAAGTACATTGGTATTCCCACGGGTATTATCACATTAAGTAATATAAATAAAGGAATGAAGAATCTGTAAATAAAAAAAAAAAAGCTTTTATAAACGGCAAAAGGTAGTGATAATAATAATAATTAATTTATTTGAACATACAAGCATCTCAAAAGAAAGTTTATATTTGCATAGCTTATTGCGTGATCAACAAGTTTGAGGGGCAGGACGTTTTTTCGTTGGCGTTTGACGTAGGCAGTTTTTTCCGACGCGGACTGCGCGTTATGCGGGCGAGTATTACAAATATGTTAATTCCGAGGATTGTACCCCTATAAAATCTAACTGATGTAAAAATTAATGCTTAGGATGCCAGACATAGGGTAGACTTCGTGAACCAATTAATTGAGCGGTTTTCATCGTTTAACCATAATTTGCTTTTAGATGAGGCTCATTTTCATTTAAATGAACATGTGAATTAAGAAGAGCTTTCACTCTTTTTATTAGAGTACAACAAATCTGAAACGTAAGTTTTTAAAATCACTTTGTTTACCTAAAGTTATTATATGAGCTGGATGTCGGCGAAAGCAATTATCGTCCCTTAATTTTTTGGATTCGAAAGAAGATGCTCCGTGACAGTCAATTAACTTGCTTAGTTAACTAAGGAACATAGTTCAAGCTGGATGGAGCCACGTCACATACCTCCAACAAGTCGCTGCCATGATTTCGTGAAGTTTTACTTAATCGATAATAAATTAAAAAAAAACAACAAATCGAAAGTCATCGATGAACGTCATTCATCACGGCGTCTACCTTCCAAGCCGTCATAATAAATGTAAGTGTTTGATAACATGATTGCTGTTAACGTAAGGTTATATTGGTATTTGGACGACATGGTTTTGAAATAACTTCCTAAAACGTTCTTGTTATATTTTAATCTCAGTAATAAATATAAACTATAATTTGAGGCACCCAATATTATAAATACGACCACGACCTGAAGTAAAAGTTTTATTAACATATAACATTGCAAGCTCCAGGTTTTAATTACTTTAAGTTGGCATAGGACGAAATTTTGTTATAGTATATCGGCAGTTGAAAGTTCTCTACGGTTGGCAAAAAAGTTCTGTACAATAATTATGCAAAAGCAAAAAGGGTGTTATGACTTCAGCAGATTATATCTATTTAGGCATCTAAGGATATTTGTTTGTAAGTAAGTACGTTCTGATAAAAAATAAGGTGTATTTATTTTCTATTGACAATAGCTGATTCTACATTTTGTTGAAATAAATTAGTGTTAAATTTGTAACATGTTCTAACTTGTCTAATTCTGTCGGCTTTAAAAGCAGGAATAGTGAGGTATCAATGGTATATCTCTGTCGCATGTCATTAATTTTGAGTGATGTGCTATAAAATTTTGTTTTAAGATATATAAAAGTGCCAAAGAAGCGGATGAAATGTTAAAATCAGTTTACTGGTGGTAGGGCTTTGTGCAAGCTCGTCTGGGTAGGTACCACCCACTCATCAGATATTCTACCGCAAAACAGCAGTACTTGGTATTGTTGTGTTTCGGTTTGAAGGGTGAGTGAGCCAGTGTAATTACTGGCACAAGGGACATAACATCTTAGTTCCCAAGGTTGGTGGCGCATTAGCGATGTATGCGATGGTTAACATTTCTTACAATGCCAATGTCTATGGATGTTGAGTACACTTATCATCAGGTCGTCCGCCTATCTATACTATAAAATATATAAATATAGAATTTGAAGATTGATTACAGTACTCCGAATATAACAAATACTTTTTTTAAAAGTTTGTAAGACGTTATACGAATAAAAAGAGCAAAAATGTAGTCACTAAAACAATCGTACATTAATCTCTTAAATAATTAAGTTACAAATAAGTAATTATCCACATTAGCAAAAAAATAACAACACGTTCTATCATTGATGTGGACAATACTACCGCTACCGGGCGGACCGCACGTGTTTTAGTTCAAGAAGGTTCCATCCCATTCTGATAGCACATTGTTATTGTATATTTTTTTATAGATTTATATTATAAGTTGATACATACTGTCTTTGTAATCTCACTACTGGGTCGTCGATGAGATCTGTGGAGATTTTTTTCAAGGCTGACCGTCTATCCTCTACTGCTGGATGTGGCGTCAGGACTAACCAACCGACGTGAGCAAACCAAAATCCTCTCCGCACATCATGTGGATCCGCTACTGTCTCTGAGTATTTGTGATGTACTCTGTGGTCTAATGCCCACGTGTAGATATCTTTCTAAAAAGTTAAAAAACATAAAACCTTAGACTACTATCTATGTGTAGCTGTTATAAAGTAACAATTTTCATGTTATCGTATTTTCACTATGACTTCGTATTTATTGTTTGAATCCCTCTTTTAGTTAAAGACTGTAAATACTCTTTGAGTTTGTAAACGAAGTTATTTTAATTTAAACTGAAACCAAAGTTTCTGTGTTGTCATTTATTAATTGTACTACAAACTAAGGATTTTTGTTACTAAATTTAATCGAGTAAAGAGTTTGTAATTACATTATTTATCACTGTGAACTAATAATTAATTTTATATAAATGTTTAACATGATATCGCTATCACAGTGTATACCCAACACGCAACCAACATTCTTAGTAAGCGCAATAACACTATAAAACCGAGAGACAATTCCTTAATATGCTATGCATCTCTCGTCTCGTCTCGTTAAGAAATTAAGTAATAATTATTATTGGTCATTAATACCAACTTAAAAAATAAAATTGTAAATGAGCGGTAAAAACTATTCTATTTATAAGCTTCTTTGCTAATTGTCAAGTCCCTGACAGTTGATCCAAGAAATACATAGGTAATTGTTTAAAACATTACAATGATATTTTTATTTTTTTTTAACTTTTAAATAAAAAGTAGATGTAATTTGGACAAAATCGAAACGTGAAAATCTTTTTTATTGCATTAGAAATCAGTTAATATTTATTTGGTCTTTATTTAAAGAATAGAATGTTTTTCTTGAAGCTTTGTATGAAATAAACAACTGGATGGTCTTCAACGTACTTACATCATTGAGTACGCTCTACAATGATAAGAGGTCAATTCGTACAATTGACTTCAATATTCGAAACTCTGTTTAATAAGTACTACATCGTTTTGTATAATTTTGTCTTATGTAATAATATTATTTTAGCATAAAAATAAAATAACCATGAATTCATTATAATTTTTAATAATCTTCACCACTCCGAAACGAATAAGGGGGGACCCTTATTTGTTTTGTTTATTGAATTGAAAATAAGCTTTTTAGGCAAATAAGAAAAAGCCAAAAGTTATTTGGAAATATGTATGTCACTATTCTTAGTTTTTGCACAATCCCGATGTTAATAATGTTTTCTTGTGTTTCTAAGAGAGAGAAAGGCTGTCTGTAAGTGATTGCTTAAAGCAATGACATTCTTTGAAAAGAATTGCCTTTGTACATCCTAACTTGAATAAATTTATGTACATTTAATTATTCATTTTCTTTTATGTTTTTTTTTTGTTTGCAATAAAAACTTCTTATCATTTTTAATTTTTCATAAGAATATAAACTTTGCCTTTCTCTTCAGATGTGCATTTTTTAAACTGTTATCTAAGTCGGCTTTGGTTTAATGCCGCAATAAGCGTAAATTTAATCTGGAATAAAAAAAAAATTTACCTCAAGTGAATTGAATATGGTGTCGACGATTTTGTCAATAAGTAATATAAACTGTTATTTAAATTACAAACATATATAGGTTTTTATGTTAACAGTATATCAAAGCTCAAATAAAATATACTCACTTGACCTGTTATTGTAAAAAGTATAGCAAGCAAAATCCTTAGTGGCAGCCGTGCTCGGTATGCTCTGTGGGACCATAGCCGATGAACGCCTGCGGTTATTCCAAAGCCCGATGTATATATTGTACAAAATGCTGTGTGAATTCAAATAACATAAATTATTATCCAGAACATTATGTACAAAAACTGATTACATTAAACGACACTAACTACTAAAATCGTTAATTTTTGTATACACGAATGCACGGTGAGCGCGTTTGGCATTTTTATGATTATTTAATTATAAACACAAATTGTGTAGGATATAATCATAGCATTGTATATTCTGGTCAATTTGTGTAATAGTCCATTAGCTTGATTTTTCATGTTGTCATACTTAAGTCACGTCGACCGTTCTCAAAGAAGTTTGCGCAGAATATATAAGTTGTGAGATTAATACTTTTATGATGAGGATGTGTTGCAAAGATGCATCTAAGTATAGCGAGTTTGTGGCCAGTGGTCAATGGCAGGCACCTATAAAATAATTACTTAAGCTAATTTTTGGGTTAATTACAATCAATTAACATTAAAGCCTTGTTTTTTATCATCTTTATATAAATAGTCATGTAAAGTATAATAGCTCGGTACTAGCGCCTTGCGTAAGCCCCTCTGGGTCGGAAACACCCACTTATCACTTATATCTGTTGAACAGTATTAGTAGTACTTGTATTGTAATAATATTTATTCTACATACGTACAACTCTAAGCTAAGTTATTGCAAATTTATGTCATTCATGATGCTATAATATCCATTATGCATTTGCGAAATAGTTTATTAATAGGAACGAAGTAAACAGTTTCATAAATGGAAAAACGCGGTTAGTACATTACCTGAATTGATTATATTCAAGTAAAATAGCGCTATAAATATACTAAGTCAGTTTCATTACGCAAATGATTCTTACATTACGTTGGAAATGTTTCTGCAAGACGACTTGTTTTCTTTTTCAGAGAAATAATGACATGATTAATATTTTTAGTATTTCAATTTAGTGTTACAAATACAACGAAGAAATTACCTATGCCAATGTAACCCGATGTAATTATCTTAATTAAAAAATTATATAAACTAGTGGTCGCCAATTGGATAAAATTTGACCGTAATTATTTGCTAATAAGAATGTTTAAACATTCATATTCATTTAAAAAATTACACCGTTTTAAATCCCAATCCATATTTCATTTATGGTAACGCAGATAAATCGACAACAATTTGGAGATTATCAGCTACAAAGCTTTTCTCACTTCTAATAATAATTTTCGACTCATTTTAAAATCTACGAAAGATAGATTATAACTTTGTTTATAACAGTCTTTGTAAAGTGAATGCATATCGGTATTATACGCGTGTGATTATACGATTTCAGTGTGGGAAAATGATGATAAAAACCCACAAACAACATATTATGTGTATGCAGTAGCAGGTATTTTGCAAACACGACAATAATTCGATTGCAACATCACATATTCATTTAATAATCCAAAAATTACCTTAATATTACATGTTATTCTTACATGTACAAGGCTATATAGGATATTTTAAGCTATCGTTAAAATGAATGCATACATTTAGACAGGCCCGATTCACTTAGCAAAAAAATAAAATGACATTTAGTGCAAGAATCTCGTGAAAGATGTTTGTATTATCTGTAGTAATCACTAGTACGAATTTACTTACTAGGTGGTACGGCTTTGCGTTCCGGTTTGAAAGATGAGTGAGCCAGTTTAACTACAGGCACAAGGGACAACAAATATTTGAGAGGAAACATATTTTGGTCACAAAACTTTATTATTTTAATGGACACGACGGTGGACGGCAGTTATGTGGATTAATTTGAAAGTCGTTCATTATGAGCTAACGAAGATTTATTTGAGAGTCATAAATTATCATTGGTATTCTTTATATGAATATCATTGCAATATTTTCTGATTTTAATAAGATATATAAATTGTAATTCTATTTAATGCACCCTGAGTATGAATTTTAAAAATTGTAACGAGTAAAGTGAAGTGAGGAGCAGGTGTTGGAGAGGAGGCGCTAGTGTAGAGGTGTGAAGTGTGAGGCGGGTAGAGGAGAGGTGGAGATAGTGATAGGGATTGCGTGGGGTATTTAAATGCCTTGCTCGGGAGGGAATGATTCATTACGCAAAGTTAAATTGTCTGTATAATAACAACCAGTTATTTTATTATAAAAGTTATTTATAATTATAAATTCTGCAATAAAAAAGTGATTTGTGAAAATAAGCATCTTTATTTTTCCCTGACTTCGTTACAAAATATTGATTATTGCTCACCTGCAGTATGTAAGAAAATGTTTAATGTACCTATAAGATGTTACTTAACAGCTATTAAAATATACTAAATATTGTTTTTGTTTTGCATATAAGTTAGTTCTATATTGTAACTTTAAAAAGAAATATACCAAAGTGACTTATATGATTGTTTAATTTACGTTAGGTTTGTGTTTAGCATTGAGAGTGTACCTGTGTTTGCGCATACACTTGTGCTCTGTTATATGTCACAGTTGGCTTATTTTACTTAAGATTTATTAATTTTATGTTAAATTTCTGTAATAATTACACTAGCTAACTCCCCTTGTAAGGTAGAACATAACTATATCTTTAACCATAATTTCAACTAAATACAACTACTATCGATGCGTAATTATATAATTTAGATATAGCCCACATTGTTAGAAAACTGAATCTTAACAACAAGTTCAAACTAAATTTAATTATTAAGCGAATAATACAGAATACTCACCAAATATTGTTGTAAGGAATTTCACTTTATTAGTTAAAATAAGATAAGCTCCATAAATCGTTACTAAGTGTAATGTTACTTGCACTAATAAATCAGGCCACTTTATACGGGATTTAAATTCCATTGCTTCATATTTAACTATGTCAAAGTTCGTATCACTGTTAATATCATGACTAGTATCTCGTCTTAGTAATGTATTATTGTTGTCAAATTGTTTGTCATCGTTTACAATGCAATCGTTGTCTATAAAGTGAAGTTCTTTATTTAAGTCCATCGTGATCATTTTGTAATTTTTAACAGTCGCAACAATGAAGAGTATTCGTTCTATCTAAGCAACACCACTTATGTACACAGATAGCTAAACGTAGGTAGTGAGAGCGGTCGCATCTAATCTTTTCAGTTTTTTCATGCAGAAATCACCTTTCGCTATCTGTAACAAAAATAATATTAAGAATCATTAAAATGATCATTTAAATTATTATTGATATGTAAACAAAAACTAGATTTATAATATCATTTACAATTACAAATATATTTTTGTTATTTATTAAACCTATTTTTCAAAACGTTGGTTGTTGGTTCATCCACAGCACACTCACACTTATAAAGTGATCAAAGAGCATACAATAATTGCCTTTAATGAAAATGATTTGTAAAACTCGGATACAAGAATTGTATGAAATTAAAAGAGTCACTCACCTACTCTTGATACAAAGTTAAATATATTATATATTTGTTAAAATTATATAAAAAGTCGTGAAGTAATAAAAGTATTTAAATATAATAGTGTATTTCTTAATAATAGAGTAGCTTTTAATTATATCTATTTATTATATATATATTTTATTGTACAACCATTTACATCATAATTTCACAAAATACAAGTTAACAACAAAAATTAAATGGACACTACGAAGCCGTTTCGTTTGGTGTCCCGTAAGAAATATGTTTAGCAATAATAGGTGCTATTTTTTTCTAAATTTATGCTTATAAATTTAGAAAAATGGCAGTCGAGCAAATTAGCTATTTTCTAGTAAGCCATGTATTACTAGCTTAAGGCAGTTTATTTGCTAGTTTAGAAAATCTTCACTTTTTGCTTTTGCAGCTACTACATGGTGCCAATATATTATTTTATTATTATTATATTTATAATGTTATTATATTTCGAATGGAAACTTTTAAGCTTCATAAACTTTACAGAGCTGTATATTTATTGTACAACTAATGCAAATGTAGCAAAAAGAGTCAACTTCATTTTAACATATTCTTGAAGAGTTTTTTTTTATTATAATTGGGAAACATACAGTATACACCACATACATTATACAACAATTAATTCGTTCACACACCAATCAAGTTTCCACTTAAAACTAATTCATGCATTAAACAAGCAATTTAGTAAATTATAAATTATGAAGAATCAAACAGCTAACACACAGCAAAACAGTGATGCATATATATAATAATAATAATAATAAAAAAACAAAAACATTGACTAAATTGACAAATGCTCACTAACTCTTTTTTTAAATGTATTGAACGTACAAGAAAACATGTGCACGTCATTAAACTTCCTATTGTAGCTCTTACAAGAGCGATATATAAATTCGTTTTGTGCATAATTGGTTCGAGTGGAGGGTAAGTGGAATAAAGCACTATTACGTGTATTCACTTTTTTACACCTAAAGTAAATTTTGCTTAAAAGATATAGACTATCATTCAAGTTATGTATTAGTTTAAATAAAAAAGTTTGATCTCGCAGAGTACGACGATCCAATAAGGAAATCATTTCAGGTGGATTTTGATTTAGAGTGAAACATTTGGAATTAAGATATTTAACGAATTTATGTTGAATTTTTTCTATTGTATCAATATACATTTTTTATCGTGGATACAGAACCATATTCCAGCAATGAACGGACAAAGCAATTATATAACAGGATAAAGGTGGTGTCATTTTTAAAATCTTTACTAACCCTGAGTATATAGCCAAGCATTCGAAATGCCTTGGCAACTATATAATCTATATGGAATTTGAATGTTAATTTGTTGTCAAGGTATATCCCCAAGTCTCTCACCTCAGTTACTCAGGTAATATTGTCATTATTCAATTTATAATTAAAAATTATTGGATTTGGCTTTCGTGTAAAAGAAATAATGCAACATTTATTAATATTCAAATTCAGTGAGTTTTCGTTACAATAATTACACAACTTGAGTAGATCATTTTTCAGAAGGCTGCAATCCGAAGGCCTACAACATCGGCATACAACAGTATGCATCCATACAGTTTACACAACGTCAACCTGATAGCCCCTATCCATAGCCATGGCAACATGATGAGTTAACTCACATACATTTGTCTCAGTAGATCTTCTATTCACAAAATCATGTTGTTCAGTAATCAATGTTCCCCTTACGAAAGGAAAGATGCTGTTATAAATAACTTTTTCAAACAATTTTGCAATTGTGCACAATTTGGATATTGGCCTATAGTTCTGAACGTTATGTTTATCTCCAGATTTATAGACGGGAACAACGTATGATCTCTTCCATATGTCCGGAATTTCACCACTACGTAGTAATTTTTTAAACAGAATGAAAATTGGATAAGCAAGTGATCTGTAACAAAGTTTTAAAATATAGGTGGGATTTCGTCAGGGCCATATCCTTTATTATGATCCAACCTTTGCAGATACTTTTCAACAGTGGCTACAGACAGTTCGATTCGTTCGAGCAGTACGATTCATTAAATATAGATTATTGGGTAGACCACGAGATGGTTTCTTAAATTTTACAAATGACCAAAAATATTTACTATTACTGCGTATTTTTAACTCAGCTTTATAAATATAATTATCATAACATCTGATTTGCTCTAACTTTTGGCGGTCTCTTAATATACTAAATGAGTCGTAGTCAGCTAACTTGTTATATATCTTCCATTTTTGATGATATTTCAATTTTTCTGTAATGATTTTTATCCAGGCCCTCGATGCAATTGTGCCCTCGAGTACCAACACGGGTAGTTTTCGACAAACTTTATAAATTTGACGCCGACATGATTAGAAATTATCGAATTAATGACATTATAGAATGTATCAACTGCATGAGAAATTTCACATTCATGAAGTACCTTATACCAATCCACTTGAGCCAAAGCGTCATTGATAGCATCGTAGTTAGCATGTCGAAACAAACGTATTGTACGTTGCGATGATTTTAAAGAGATATGAGATGTCTCCGTGATGACCTGAATCTGCAATGCAGGGTGATGGTCGTCTTCTACTACGAAAGGAAAGAGACATCGATTGACTATACAATAAGAGTTGCCTATTATTAAGTCAAGGAACCTGCCATTACAATTTGGAATTGAATTATATTGCTTAAATTCAGTGACATTTAAAAAAATACAGAAAGAATTAATTAAATTATTATCACTTTGCCAATTTGCAATATTCATATGATTTCCGTTACTTGTCCAAACAGCCGCAGAAATGTTAAAATCGCCCAGCACCAAAAACCTGTCACCAGGACAACACATATGTTCATGAGAAACCATCTCATATAACTCGCAAAGTGCTTCAAATTCGAGGTTACAATGAGGAAAATAGCAACAATAGATACATAGATAAACAAACATATATAGATTTTTGTCATTTTTTACTACAGATTTTTATTTTATAATAACAATGACTTAAAACCGATACACAACAATACTAAGTTTGTTGGTTTTTTTGTAGAAAACTGGTTTTAATGTTGTTACCTCTATGTACACAAGTACAGTCCTCAGATAGGCTTACCTTACAACCGGTAAGACATTTTACAGTCCTATCGATTGTTAGCGATATATTCCAGACTACTTTCGGTGATTTGTTATAATGTTTAATTACAATATATAAGGCTACGTATACAACAACATATAAGGCCGATGAGCGCGCAGCAGCTTGTAAATTATAAAAATACAGAAGATAAAAACGGCTAAACATATATATAGATAAATACAAAATAAATACATGTACTCGTACTACATACAAACAATACATTTATTTGGTGTTGGCATACATATGTAATGTAAAAGCAAAAGAATAAATTGTTCTAGACACTTTAGAACTTTAATATTACCTTAATTTTTTATTCTGAATATTTGAGTCGATAATATGTTTTTAATAGACGCCGACACGAAGCCTGCATATTTGAGAAGTGGCTAATGATCAAAGCAGATCGATATTATCCGTTCTCCTAGGACCTAGGTAAGCGACAAACGCGGCAATGTAACGCGTAGCGATGCGACGCGAAAATACTAGTATCAAGAAGTCTTTGTGTATATAAATTTGTTTACGTTGTCGTTGCTGCCTTAATTAGCCTGCGACGACACGGGACGCGGGCTCTCCAAATTTATATTGCTCTAAATAAATACATGTTATTTGTTGTATTCCTTCTTTGTTTACGAAGTGCTTGTAGAGTGTATTTAATATAAGAAGTTACCGTCGTAAAAGCAAAAAACCGATACTTTTGGCTTTATATAGATCGGGTGGGACTGATATTTATTTGTAATAGTATATCTAATTATTCATAATTTGTTGACACTATGCAAATTATGGTGAGCTTACCGCTAAACCTAGGACACCTATTGCGTTAAGTATTGGTCGCATTACGTCTTCACTTCCCATCGCATCGCGTCGCTCACCAAGGTCGGATCGGGTTCGTGTATCCACGTTATTTGGTAAAATGTAAATACATCTGATGACTATGTATATTATAATACTATAAAAATGACATTAGTTCTACGACTTTTGTTAAAATCAAATAGAATTTGCGGTACCTGCCGATTGGAATGATATTTTATTCATCAATAAATAAATAACTAGCACTTAATTACTTTACCTAGTACTTACTATATTTTATAGTATTAAGCGCCGTGAAGTAAAAGTAGAAGGTCTGAACTGATAATGTATTTTCATTCGAATCAAATATACTTTGAAAAAAAAATGCAAAACAACAGTTATAAGGAGGTTGAAATCAATTACTTAGATATCTATTAATACTTTGTTAGTAAGTTAGTTGAGGACCAACTGAAAGGACATGAGGCTTGTGATTAAACGTATTTAGCACTGGGTAAGTACGAAGGAAAGACACGAACGTTTAGCAGAATAAAGATGGCATTGTAAATATTTGTTGGAATTTATGAAATGAATAAAAATTACATTTAAGCCTTCATTATCCTTATATACATATTCAAATTATAAATTTATTATATTTACAAATTCTAAAAAAATAACATACTACTCAACACACAAGCGCGTGCGATGCTGCGGGCGGATATTAGTGCTTCATAAAACTGGATATTTTATCTTAAGGTGAAATAAAACTTTACATTCGTTTTTCAGTTAGTGATAAGAATAGTTTAAGAGCAATTACTTTATTGCTTCTTATTTAAGTTCTATGTAGTATGGTTATTTTTTTCAAAATTTTGAGTAAAACTATAAGTTGTGCTTTTAAATGTAATATACAAAAGCAAACCGAAATATACACTCGGTTGGTAGGCAGCATGCATGCACTGTGCACTTATACAACTTCAGGCTGCTACTAATTTCTCGACAGTAAACTAATTTCAATATAAAACCAATTAGTTTACCTCCAGCCAGAAACACATACAAGTACTGCTAACTTCTTTTCCGGGCGCTAACTAAAGTTTATGTACAGAAAAATTCAATAACGTTTACTGAACATGAAACTAGTAATTCAGTATTTGATTGCTTGTATTAGACAAACGAATCAGTTGCGTGATGTTGTACTTTATTAACTGAGATTAAAAGTATGTATTTTTTCAGTTCATAAAACGATTTCGAATTTACATTCCGAACAAAGATATATTATATAATATAATGCAGAAAATTGAAGAGATGTGGGCCCTGTTAACCCTTTGTGGAACACTACATGCGTCAAAGGAAAGGTCCCATCCCATGCCAGAGAAACAGTGTACAGAGCGAGAGTTGCAATAAAAGTCCGATAAATGCTAAAATGTGCAAGAAACAACACAAATATTTAAAGACAAGGTGCTTTACGCCAAGAGAATCAGAATTGCTTATGAAATCTTTGTCACGCGGATACAATTTTAGTTTTCATCTTTGAAAATTTAACTCAATGAGAATTATATATATATATATATATTTTTTTTCTAAGAAAATTCGTTCCGTAGTACGTCCAGACAGAAAAAAGTGCATTTCCTGTTCTCGATGTACACTATTATTTATAAGACCTTATTATATATAATAAGGCGTATAAGGTATGGGTAAAATTTACCCGTGCAACGTTACATTGTACTTGTACTTGACATTACATAAATAAGGAAAAAAATATACACTTATAAAAATTTGTTAGACGATATGAATATTGATTTTCGAATCTAACTGTGTTTTTGTTAATTGTTTGTAAATTACAATTATCCATTAATTTAACTTTTAAATATATTTTTATTTTACAAAAATGAAAGCAACTATTCTATTTTCAATTATGAAACACATTCCAGAAAGACCTCTAAAACATCTTAAAATATAGATTATTTTGCAGTGCCTATCTAATCTTAATTCAAATAAAATAGTTGATTAAAATTGAACGAGGTCAATTATGGTCAATTAATCAAGGTCAATTAATATTATAGGGAACTACTTTTACGTTTACCATAATTAATTACAAATCAATTGCGTTTAGACAAAATACATTTTTGTGCCCTACGATTAATTGAAATTTAATAATAGCAATGATACTGCAAAATGCATTATAACAGCAACACAGGTAAGCATTATAGAAAATTTCACTCCGCTTTTATTATTCCTCCGTCCGTCCCTATGGCATTCAAACTATAAATTTCAGTAATGACATTATTGTTAAGAGGCAAAGCAAAATCGCTAATCTTTTATTTTATTAGCTTGAAACATAATTGGGTGGGTGTGATTTACCATCGCAATCATGCGCATGTCTGACCTAGTGTAGAAAAATAATCAATAGGTATATAACAACCACTCGATATTCACCGGCAAATTCATGACACAATTGGATAATTCTCATCTGCCCGTCTCGATTGCGTATATGTGAAATAAGAACTATGTTTGTTAGAACTTCTCGTTTATACTACTGGACTGATTCTAATGAAATTTGGTATGAAGCAAGTCTGAACCCCAAGTGAGTATAGGCTACTTTTTAACCTAATATCTGATCCCCTTTTCCTAACTCGTAGGCGAAGCCGTGGAGGAAAACTATTGATGTATAAATAAAATGAGCTCATTGTTTAATCTGAGATATTGCAATGTGACGATTAAACATGATTTCATCATAGTCATAATTTTAATAGATAATAGCTACACGAATGCAAAAATGAAGATCGTTTGATATTCAAAATATCGACAATAATTCATACTATGTAAAAAAAATATCTTTCATAATTATTAGTATGATTGCATTTACTTTTAATATGAGGTACTAATCCTTCTCCCTAATTCCTGCTTCCCCCTTCCCTCACAAGTCTACGCGTGCTGGCTCTCGATGTCACCGACTAACTGTGACATCAATTCCATCGCGCACAAAGAAATTTGGCAACTCCTTTCTTTGTCGCACTTCCAAAAAATGGAATTCCTTACCAGCTCACGTATTCCCCTCCTCTTACGACCCGGGTTCCTTCAAACGAGGCGTGAAGAGGCATCTTGCGGGCCGGCAAGGCGTGGGCGGCTAGTGCAGAACCTTCTTCCCAACTGTACTGGCCGTCCTCGCGTTTGGACTCTACTACCACTTACCATCAGGTGGAGTAGAGTCACTTGCCCTCCCGGCAAATATATAAAAAAAAAAATAACCACTGACTACGACGGTTACTCTCGAGAAATAAAAAATAAATAGAAAAACATAATAAACATTTCAGATAAAATTTTTAATGTTGGTTGTTAATTTTAATTATATTAATAATACAATGACAATCAGTGTAACAAAAACCAGACATAGTGTGAGTCATTACGATAAACATAAAATTAAAAAAAATCTTCGTTTGAGGAGTTAGGGCTTTGTGCAAGCTTGTCTTGTCAGGACTCCGTACAGTACGTGAGCATGAGATGAATTGTAACACACACTAAAATATTTAAAATTATATGTTAGTTGTTATATGTAGTATATATATATATATATATATATATATATATATATATATATATATATATGTGTGTGTTTGTCATCTGTAAAGTAACTGGAACTATTTATGTAAATTATTAATTTGTCTTACGTTATTTGTCAGATATTAGAAACTAATACCAACTACCAACTATGATAAAAAAAACATTACGGCTTTTAATTAAAATATTTAGGTTGAAAAACTAGATAACTTTGTAGATTAGAGACTTAATTCAGATTTATTACATGATGTGTCCTCTAAGCACCCTCGTAGTTGAAATCCTCATCACTACAACCATATTAAGCCATTAAAGGTTAGCTTATCTTATCAGTGCGTTATCGAATACACTTAATCACACCTGCACTATGCACGCTTGAGACAATTCTATGCAGCGATAGCAAGGGACATAAAACAAGAACGATTTTAATAATTTATCGTGTAAAAATATATGAAAAAGACCTTTATTTTAAAATTATGCATTTATTTGCTTCGTTATTGTAATTGCTATTTTATAAGGCTACACAATTGCACATACCGAAGAATTATAGTTTCGGCCGAGATGTGTTAAAACTATTAGATGGTTCGAAATGTTGGGTTTGAACCCGAGCAACCAGTAGTGGTTGAGTGGTGGAATTTAACAAGTCCTCTATATGTATTTATAATTCATCCATGATCCATGAATAAATTGTTGCGATGATTGATTTTTTTTTCTATTGTTAGGCCGACTGGCACGTGACACTTTCACGTGGCCCATTTGACCACTGCCTATATACTGGTACTGTAAGAAATGTTAATCATCACCAATCTTAAATCGTCAATGCCCCACAAATGTTGGAAACTGAGATGTTATGGTATATTGGTTTTATTTTTATGTAAAACCGTTATATTGTTGTGCCTTCCGGAAAACATACAGCATTGCTGTGAAGACGTGTTAGTTATCTGCTGGTAATCTGAATTATTTTAAGCACAACGCTATGATGAAATTAATGAGTAATGAAATGAATAAATTATAAACAATTGAAATATAACAATCAATTTAATGTCTATAATTTTTTGAAAGGTACACAATATAATATAACATTGTTCTATTTACTATCATGGCTTAAGAAAGTTTCATTGAATTTCGGGAGATTAGAGCGACACACAGATTAAATTGACATATAAAATCATATTATTTTCCTTCATTTACATTTTTATTTTTATTATATATAAGAATATATTTCAATAGAAAATCAATTTGGTGTAAATGTTTTGAAAAAGGAGTTATGATCAGTTTTAGGAGTTTCTATTATGCGACAGTAATGATTAAAGAATGTGCTGGATGATTTTCAGTTTCCACGCGACAATATCTCATCAATCGGTTGCTTATCTAACCATCCCAAGGAAGCTACCGCTGATCTACAGCTTCCCGGAGGAGCTGTAATGCCACTGTCCTGAAGAACTGTACGCACCCAATTCCCGATTACAGTTCGAGACTCTGCCTTAATATTACCATTTACAGTGATGAAAAGGTTATATAAACTGTTATTGTTAGTTGACCTCCTAGCTCGTGTTCTTTTTATGAGTGATCTAATTAATGTGATTGGGCATATGTTTTGATCGTCATGCTTATAGAATTTCCACGCAGATTGACGATAGTTGTGAGTGTCCGTTTTAGACCCAAAGGCATTAAGAGAATGCAATCTCCAATATCCTGGAAACTCTCTGTAGAAATTTTTAAGAGGGTCAGATCGTGGATTTTCCGTCCCGAGGCTAGCAATAGTACTGTTGCCGTCCTTCGTGACAAGTCGAATAAGGTGTCTTTAGGGGGGTTAGTTGATAGCCAATTTAGGACAAGTCTGGGGTCCCATGTAAGTGAGCTTTTTATGGTTTTAGGTTTAGCTGTTCCAATAGCTTTAAGGACATGTTTGATAATGAAATCGGCGAATGCTTGTTGTTCTACGTGGGGCCCATAAAATGTCATAACTGCTGACTTGTGCACCAGAATCGTGCTGTATGCTAAATTTTCTTTTAGAAAAAGGTGCATTAGGAATCTAGCTATATCGGTAGGCTGAGGAATTTTTGGGTTCACCTGTGAGCTGGAGCACCAAGCTAGCCATCTTTTTATATCAGGAAAGTAGGTAGTGAGGGTTGATTGTCGCCAACACTTTCTTAATACTTCTTTTTCCTCTATAGATCAGTCTTATTTGTTCGCCCCACCCCCAATTTTCCAGACTTTCAGGGCTAATGTCTGCACTTGTGGAGGGGGTTGCGATGTTGTCACATCTATAAGAACTTCCGAGAGATTCTGAAGCTCGTGCGGTTGCTCTAGTGCCCTCGATTTCAGGACTTGTAGCCAGAACACTTGAGGGCAGTCTGGCGCCACTACTAGATAAGTTTCCCTGGCGTTGTTCAGATGAGCCAACACCCTGGGTAGTAGGCTGGGGGGTGGAAACACCCAGGCGATCCGGTAATTCCAAGGTCTGCTGATGGCGTCTGTATAACATGCCGATCGAACTTTGCAATCTATTGATACGTAGTTTCGCACAACAGCTCTATTTTTTGACACGAACAGTTCTATTTCGGGAAGCCCCCATTTTTGGAAGACTTCCGCGGTCGCTTCGGGTATCGAGTGCTATTCCGCCGGGTCCTTTCCTCGTGACAACCTATCCGCTATTATGTAGTACCTCCCCGGGAGGTAATATGCTGACAACATTATTTTGAATTTGTCCGCTAACTGGAGAAGTTTGAATGTTAGTTTTTTTGTAAATTTTTTTTTTTTTTTGTAACAGCCTGTGAAAGTCCCACTGCTGGGCTATAGGCCTCCTCTCCTCTTTTTGAGGAGAAGGTTTGGAGCTTATTCCACCACGCTGCTCCAATGCGGGTTGGTGGAATTCACATGAATCAGAATTTCAGTGAAATTAGACACATGCAGGTTTCCTCACGATGTTTTCCTTCACTGTAAAGCACGAGATGAATTATTATCCCAAATTAAGCACATGAAAATTCAGTGGTGCTTGCCCGGGTTTGAACCCACGATCATCGGTTAAGATTCACGCGTTCTTACCACTGGGCCATCTCGGCTTATTGTTGAATGTTAGTTCCAGCAACGCTAAAGACTTGGTTCCGCCTTCTTTTCGAATATACGCTATCAATGTTCGGTTGTCGGACTGAATCAGTACATGTGACTTTACTAGCTTTTTTGAGTTCATTTTGATAGCAGCGAAAACGGCGAATAGTTCTTTCTTGTTGCTGTGCCATCTTCTCTGGTAGAGTGACCAGTTCCCTGACATCACCTTTCTGTCCAGTTGAGCGCCCCAACCTACATCTGAGGCATTAGTTGCCAGAAAATGGGTAGCCGGTTCCTTGTGTATCGGTAACGAGAGGTGAGTGACTCCGCGCCACCACACCATTTCTCGGTAAACGTTCTGCGGGATAAGTTGTACTTGGCTGTGGAATCTCTTGTCGAACCGTCGCAGGAAGATTTGCGAATTGCGACACTGGAGTCTGCCCCGTGGGATGACAAAGTTGGCAAAGTTTAGCTGTCCCAAAATAGTTTGTAATTGTCGTAAACTTATGTGTGTCTTTTGAATAATCTGTTCTAGTGTGTCGTTGATGCTCTTTACTTTCTTTTCTGGTAAGGCCATTTTGTTCTTGGCCGTTAGCCATCGTATCCCTAGATATTCCAAGTCTTGTGTGGGAGTCAGGACAGATTTCTGGAAATTTACTTTCCAACCTAACAGTTCCAAGTGTCTTACGGCTTCCGCAGCCTGAAGACTCAACTTGGTTCGGTTTTGATGCACCAGAAGAAAGTCGTCTAGGTAGACTAGCACTCGACAATCTTTCGCACGCAAGGTCTCTGCGACCCAGCATGTGATGGAAGAGAAAAGGTGCGGTGCAGAAGCTAGACCGAAAGGCAGGCACGTCATCTCGTAAATACGGTTTTGATAACTGATTCTGAGAAAGGGTCTGTGTGATTTTGCCTCATGAAAGTAAGCCTGTGAAATGTCGATCTTTGTCATCCAGTTTCCAGGTTGGAGAAAGTCCGGCACATCTGTATGAGAAATCAAACGAAAATGTTTCGTTTTTACATATTTGTTCAGTTCCTGGAGATCGAATATTGGACGCATCGATCCATCGCTTTTCTTCCGCAAGAAAAGTTTGGAGATGAAACTTGGAGATTTGCCCTGACTTCTTGAAGAATATTCTGATTCAGGAGTTCGAGAAGTACTTGAGTCATGGCAGGGGAAGTTTTTGTTGCATACCGGTCCATTATTGATTTTGTAGGCCAAACAAGTGGGGGTTTTTTGAATTGTAGTTGTAGTTGAAGAAGTATTCGAGATCCTGTGATTGTCGTCATGATAAATTTGTTTGCCTCCAAAGTCTGCCATTTGTCTTTGAATTGTACAAGGTGACCCTGACACTGAATGATTGCCTCGGATAGTCATTTTTTCTTATCTCTGTTACGAAATGTAATGTTTTTAGTTTACTTGTTGTTGTCAGCTTTGCCTTTGTAAGTTTGTTTATTTTGTGGTCTCTCGACGTCGTCGTTGCTCGAACTGCTTGAATTCGAGATATCATCATCCTCGCGGCACTGATTATTATCGGTATACACACCATCCGAAATAGGCACATGCGAATCACTAACTTCGGCGTTTTTATTAGGGGCGCGATCCATAATTTCAAATAGAAGACAACTCAATGTTCGAAAATATTTAATGTGTGAAATAATTTTTACAAAACTTTATAAGACAAATATGTATGTTATTTGCAACTGAATTACTTTAGATTTATTTAGACCAACTTTTGCGAAAGTACACAACGCTATGAAAAAATATGGCCACGGATCCCGCGCACTTGCTGTTAAACTAGCGCCACCTAGTGTCCTTCAGGTGAACTAAGTTGTCTAAGGTAGCAATCGACTACAGATTAAAGTAAGTATACGACTGCTTCTTCACAGCAATGCTGTATATTTTCCGGAAGGCACATCAATATGCTATTTTTCTTCGGAAACCAAATCGCCACATCGGGGCATCGTTTGGGGTTTCAACCTTAGGCTAGCATTACGGGTTCTAATCCAGAGCTTGTCTAGGGATGTGGTTCGAGTTTCTGCGCAGAGTGTGGCCTGTTTATTTGCGTCGCATTACTTGTGCCTTTAATTAATCAAAATATTTACAGATATATAATTGGAAAAATATTTGATATTAATGTTGTCGGTGCGAAGTTTGGTCTACTTATCCCCATTAAAAAGTAAAAAAAAACAGACACAAAGTTGTCTTAAGCCATCTTTTTTCAAACAAACACTTTATAAATTACTTATAAATATGTTATCAGCGACCGATATAATAAAGCAGTATTTACCTCGTACAAATAGCATACATTACTTTTTAACGACGGGTATTGGCATTACGTAATGTCTCTTTTCAATTAGTCAGTTATAGTGAGACATTGATAGAAATCGTAGTACCTAGTTACTGATTCGAAATACACAAATGATATCATAGTAATGTCACACGCCCAAGGCCGTCGTTCCAAGGTTTAATGAAAAACCATTTTCTCAATATTTCATGAGATAAATATTTCATAGAAGATGTTAGATACAAGTCTTTCGTTATCTATATTTTATTATCATCATTTATCAAAAGCAATTAGAACCGAGTTTGTTTTTATTAAATGAGTTTAAATTTTTGTTACAACTCATTCGTTATTAGAGCATTAAATTCCAATTGAACATATTGTGTTGTAATAACATGTTGCTTGAAAGAATCGCTATTGCAATTAAATTGTTAGAAACTGTATTGGTGTACAATAAAGATATTCATATATTTTTAATATTGTTTGGCTGTTGTTTTTATTTACTTTAATGATAACAGAAGCAAAATATCACAAGTTACATTGAGATATTTATAGGAAAAATATATGCAGAGGAAAAATTGGTAAAATTTAATTTTTTCATTACTTTAATAGCATTGTATACATACCAAGCAGATTTTCAGAAACATGAACCTTTCATGAGGCTCGTTATATTGAAACTAGTGTCGACCAACCTTGACACACACAAAAACTGTTTACACACGTGACCAAACAAACAGTTGAAATTAGAATTGTTTAATATTTAGCTATACGTGGCTATACCATAGGTACCGAAGTACGATACTCAACTTGTCGTGTAACAAAATTCACGGAAAATTACGGACCGAATTAGTCATTCTTACGAAGTAGTTAGCGGCCTTAGAATGCAATGGGGCGAACAATACCGGCGCGCGCGACATGCTATAGTGAACTAGTGAGGTGGTCTGGTAGCTTTGGATAGCTGATGGGATGGGGACGGGGCCATTCAAACATTGCATACCTACCTATCATAGTTAACACGTCTTAAAAAGGACACACAAGGCACTATACATCCGAAGATGCGATCTTATGTCTATATATCTGATTCTTTTATATAAATATTTGCGAAAAGCGTCAATTATATTAATGTAAATAGCAAAACCTACTGCTGCGCCAGTCTGGAATTCAACTTATGATGAGAATCTTTTAAAGTCTGCCATTTTAATATAATGCCTACTTGAATTATCTAAACACCATAGCCATAATAACTTAAAATGGCAGTTATCACTAGATTGTGAATAGATTAAATTATACAATATATTATTTGACACTAAAATGTACCTACTAAAAACATAACATCTTGAATTCATTTTGAATAATGGGTAGTTACACATTATTTAAATTATATACAGTATATAAAGTAGACTAGAAAGCCCAATGGCTTGAAAACGTGAATGTTATCCCAAGATTGTAGGTTCAAATTCGTCAAACAACATAGATAGCGTAGTGAAGTAAGCTCCAAATCTCCTGCTCAAGTGGCTTTTTGAAATTTGTATAAAAATAATTTAGAAGTAAGATGTTTTTTTTTTTTAATTGTATTCTGTAAAATGAATGCTGCGATATATCTTTAGAACGTTGTGCAGAGGCAAGCACCGATGCGTCACCGGGCGGCAGCGAGGCGCGGCGATAACAGCCTACGCACTTATATTATAAGGGCTCTGCTTCTAGGGTTACAATATTTTATAAATAAAAACAAGAAACTTTACTATATTTCTATTTCCATTTTCATATAACTATGATAAAAAAAATATAACTGAAAATCTAAAAATTATGTCACCTTTGTCATACCATTACTTTTAGCTTATTTAATCATCCTAGCTCCATCGTCCGATCAGTTCGATGGTACCGCATTGTATATACGACCAGAAGAACCTAATTATTTTAAAATTATTTATGTAAAATATATATTTAGGCTTGTACATAAACCACCTGATTTTAATTGTTCATTTGATACCGACTTCGATTTTCATTTGTACAGAATAAAAATTACGACGATCGAATATTAACTGGTTGTAACAATACGACAATCCTAAGAAATCGAAACTTCGTATTATAATGACAATGCTTGAATAATATTTGTGTCAATTTCCTTTTCTCTTCAAGCATCTGTTGATTTACTAGGTACGAACAAACTCGAAACACACCGCAGAAAACGGATGTGAAGTAACAAAAAGTTATATGCGACGATTATATGGTTAATTATAACATTTCAAAACTACAAGTCAAAATAGTATATCACCATAAATTGATTGTCATCATTTCATCGGTGTGTAATGAAGTGAGTTCTTACAGAATAACTCAGCTGTTTCGCTATCACGTAATCTTTGATTGAAACAATATTCGTAGTAATTCTAATGTTTCATCCGTATCTATAGTTTGAAGAACACCTGAGCATAAAATATCTTAACTCAAGTAAACCGGAAAAAATAGGTGTTTATAATTATCATTTATAAGCATCTGAAAATTTTAACTTATATTTTAAACGTAAAAAATTGTTAGTTTCCTCCTTTAATTTTCACATAATTTGTGTGAAGTTTTGCACAAGATTCGGATAGTTTCAATAATTCTATATAAGTACTAAAATAGGAAGAAGATTAATTGCAAGTTTTATCTTCTTAAATATAATAACAAACTATTGTACGATAATATTTTTGTCGTCAGCTTACCAACTTTGAAAACTATTTAGAATTCACTCAATTATTACGTTAAAATAATATTAATAACTCATATTTTTTGAAAAAACATTAATATTTTTTTTAGTTATTGCTAACCCAACATTATTAACTTGTTGCTACTTTAGTATATCTTTTGTTTACAATGCATACGTTTACGTCAATATCTTGGGAAACGTTAAAAAAACAATAAAACGCTGTCATAAAGTTTGATCTCAACCAGTTGGACAATTCTTATGTTGATGGTAGTGAGATTTTTTATTAATTAACTAGATGTACCCGCGGTTTGACTCGCGTATAACTTAAATAAATCAGTAAGAGCAGATTTTCAATATTTCAGTCTATTCAAAGTTTTGAGTTTTATTTTTGTGGGAAATTAGTACTTATTGGTTTTGCATACAATTGGCCATGAAAAAAACAGCATTCCTTTAAACATATTCCGACATAATTGAATGTCCCTGTGCTTTATTTATTGTGACTGCAAACAATATCTTTATAGGGATAATTGTGCCCTTTTAAAACTGTAAGGTAAATCTGTCTATTTAAAGTAGCACTTATTATCAACTAACCGACAAAGTATAAATTTGATAAATCAATGAGAAAAAAATATATCCGGCGACGAATACACCTATAACCTACCTATCTTACTTACCTATAAACTTTAAATTACTTTAGTTATTTACAAACCGAAACTCCATCATACATGGGTTCGCTGCAAATAAATCAATTTTAACTTTGTTTTGCTCCTCTAAACTTTCAATCATTATAATTTTTATCGAATAAATGTTTGACGTGATTATTTAAAATGATATAACTATTTTATTTATAAAGAGATTGAAATAAAACAAACACTTTAAGTGAAGTTTGTCATTATACATTAGTCAAAACCACACACAAATCAATTAAATAAAGACTAAGATTAGCGCGCACAAACGCGCACACAAACAGACAAAAATTCTAACAATCATTGTTTTGGGTTCTATTTATAAAGGCTCCCGTTAATAGTTATACTCATGTATTTTTCATGTACAGACAGCGATCAGTTGTATTTTTATTATATGTATAGATAGGCTTAAGGAATTTCAAAAAATTACACATTGATTTAACATGAAATATAGAAAAATATCCGTATAAAATAGAAAGCGTGACATGCTTGCATTTTGTTATTAAAAATATCTTATTAAGCCAAATTTCTACTTGATTATTTTGTAATATATTTAAGAAATAAAAAAAAAATACCTGAAAATTCTTAACCGGAAATGGCGCGGTATGAATGAAATTATGCAGTATCTGCGATTATGTAAGCGTTCCGCTGTAAACTCGAATTTATGACCATGAGTTTAAATGCACTATGCATAATATCAGCAGTTATATTATGTCTATGTATGCCTCATAAATATATATAATAGCCTTTATATTATTGCTCATATTTTAATGTTCATTTTAATGCTGTTTTCTTATATAATGCCTGATTAAAAATAATAGCAACTACAGGTTATGACGAATTGCCAAAATATATAATGAAGGAAATTTGTGGAGATATTGGTACAAAGTTTGCTTTAAATATGTAATATAAATATGTATATAAAATTTGTATTTGTTAGCCAGTAAGTAACCTACGCATTTTTAACTTTATATTTCCAGAGAGGGCAACTGACTCTACTCCACCTGATGGTAAGTGGTAGTGGAGTCCAAACGCGACGACGGCCAGTACAGTCGGGAAGAAGGTTCTGCACTAGCCGCCACTAGACTTTTGAATAAAAAGGGAAGCAGGAATTAGAGAGAATAATTTCTCAGAGCACTCGCCGTGATAAAGTCGATAGAAAGCGCTCAACGCGATCCAAGGCCTCAAGTGTATAAGCGAGGAATATTCAACGCAAGACCGTACCTGTGTTTTGTACAGCAGGCACATTTGTTGTGGCGTGAAAAAACGCCGCACCTTGTTCAGAACTTCGAGTTTCTGTGAAGCTGTTTTTATGACAGCCTCGATGGAATCCCTTGGACTAAGGTCGCAGCGAACGTCCTTCCCCAGCATGGCGATTTTGCTTTGCATCACCAGCGGAGTGCCACAGAGGGAGGGAAGAGGGGAAAATGGTGACTTTTTCGCTGTGAGAGCGCATACCTGTGTTTTCTTGGCTCTATTGTCCTATCGAGTTCAAGGACAAGATCCTTCTGCCTCTACTCAATTTCCGCTCGCCCGGCTGGGCGCACGGACGCGCAGTGGCTACTGCGCGTCCGTGTTATCCATCATGCACTGTACTATCGTCTGCATAACAATGAATGTGAACGAGAGAGAGCATATCATTGATATGCAAAAGAAAGAGTGTGAAAGATAGCACAGACCCCTGGGGTACCACAGCATTCACTACATAGAACTGTGAAGCGCAACCATCAACTAAAACACGAAGGATGCGCTTGTGTAGGAAGCTGACAATCCAGGTGCAAAGCTGAGCAGGCAGACTATATGCCGGCAGCTTGGAGAGAAGACATCTGTGCCAGACCCTATCGAAAGCCTTGGAGATATCGAGGCTGACAGCCAACGATTCCCCATGCTTGTCGATAGCTTCACCCCGTGTGTTACGTACGCTAGATCACCTGTAGATCGTTTTGGTCGAAACCCGTACTGATTTCTAGGTAATGGATATATTGATGAATAGGATCAGTTGGTTGTTCAGAATCCGTTCCATCTCCTTAAAAAGTAGTGAGGTGATAGTTATTGGCCGATAATTTGCCGGGTCAGACCGATCTCCTTTTTTGGGAACCGCTTGTACATTAGCTCTTCTCCAAGCCTCCAGCACACATCCCGAAGAAAGAGAAAGTTAGAACAGGCGCGTTAACTCAGTAGACAGCTTCGCCGCGCACTTCTTCAGCACTATGGCTGGTATTCCATCGGAACCGCCAGCTTTCCGTACATCAAGTGATTGCAGCTCCGCACGCACATAACGTTGCCTGATTTTGATGTCAGGCATCGTATGGCCACATGAAGGTATTGTTGGTGCCAGCGCACTACAATCATCGATGACGGAGTTATAGGCAAAGAGTTTAGCCAGGAGATCAGCTTTCTCTTGCCGACTGTGAGCTAGCGATCCGTCCGGATTTCTGAGCGGTGGCAGCGAAGGTTGGCAGAAATTGTTTTGCACAGACTTGGTAGGAAATAAGGTCATGACCAATCTGTACAATGCGCTGTGCATCAGCTCTCGTGTAAGCCTTCCTACAGGACTTGGAGTTTTTATTGTAGTTTGCTTTCAGTGAGTCAATGTTAGATGCTCCGCTAATGCAGCCATTGATCTACTCGCGATATGCCGCCTGCTTAGATGATACAGCGTCGGCACATTCGCGAGTGAACCAACGGTTTCGCGTTCCCCTACTGGCGAGATCTGAGCTAGGAATGTAGTATTCCATTCCCAACATGATCTCGCCAACAACAGCAGTGGCACTCGCTGTCGGGTCATTCCCACTGAAGCAACGTTTCTTCCAAGGGACTGACGCATAGTATTCGCGCATATCGTCCCAATCTGCCGACTTATAGTGCCAAACGCGACGTTTACATACCGCTGGTGGCGGCAGCTTGAAGAACCAAGTGTAGCTTGAACCACAACCTGATATTCCACCGGGTGAGAAGTCAGCAGAAGGTCCAGTAGAGAAGGCGCTTGCCCATCAATATTTAGGATCCTGGTGGGCTAATCAAGCAGTTGGGTATAGCATGTGTGAGAGCAAAAGCATGAGCAGTCCTTGCACCATTCATGGTGAGCATGAAAATCCCCCAAAAACACCAATTCCGCGTTAGGAAACTGCTCTTGCGCAGCATTTGCCACCCGACTAAGATGGTCAAATAATCGGCTTGTCTCCAAGTCACCATTGTGGGATCTGTGGAGGCACACGTAGATCCGACTCTGACGAACCAGATCGACACATACCACTGTACTGTGCCACGGGCGGCCAGCGGAACAGCCGTTTCTTCGGGTCACCCTGTCCAGCAGGTCAATACAGTTTCCCCCGGCATTGCTTCAGCAGCCGTCTCCACTAGACCAACACCTTCCACTGCAATGCTCGCTCGGGCACTGGCTCACGCCACATCACGAGATTTTCACCTTGGGTACGGTGGTAACAAGCCAGGCGGATGTTTAACATCCTACCACCAGATGAGCAGATGGTCGCTCAGATATCCCTTAGTCGCTTCTTACGACACCCATGGGAAAGAGAGGGCAGTGAAATGTATTCTTTGTCCGTCACTGCACGGATAAAATAAAATTAAACCAAATGAAGTGTTTTGTTCCGAGATTTAAAATAGTCCTCAGCCGTTTTAATCGTTTCAACTTACTAACTTGAAACGATTAAAACGGCTGATTACTATTTTTGGACCTTCGATCACTAATAAGAAGTAGATACACACTCCCGTACAAAAATCATTTTAACTCATTTTAACTGTCCCTTAATGCGTTTATGTAGTTGTAGTTGAAACAAAACCACATTAATGCAAATTCAATCTTAAGATCATCTCTTAAAGTTGTATTCACAACTCATACTCATATTTACACACACACACACACACATATTTAGACCGACAATAGCTGGTCTACATACATTACAAATTCAACCTTACATTGTTAACTTAAAGTAGAATTAAAAAAACGATAAAAAAGCAATAAAATTTTACGAGGTAGACTCGCCGCTAGCACAAGGACTGAATGGAGCCGAATTGTTCAATATATTTATTTTCATACTCAAATTTGAAATGCATTTTTTTTGTAATTTAGTCAAAGGTGTATTTTGTGTTTAAAACATAATTTATTATTAATAGGGAACGACATTAATAATCAATGAAACTAAGATAAATATAGACATAATTATTTATTTACATAATCAATCATTAAAATCAAAATATAGTTACATATTTATCACTTTCTAAAAAATGCTTCGAACATACAACGCTTCGTTGGATCGGCTAAAAGAATTCTTCGGATCTTTGACGTGCTATTATAACAGATATCCATTCACCACACCGCACAGGATCTAGAGGAAAGCTAAAAACCATTATAAAATCTCTTATCATCAATTTAATCACATGTAGTCAAAAAATAATATCAAGAAACAAAACTGACTAAGCAAAAATGTTGCAATAAATCTTTAATTCTCGCTTTGTAGTCGATGCCAAGCCTTTAGATGGTCTAGTATAAACAAGAACTTGGCTGTAGTCGGTTTAGTTCATATAAGTCTAATTTCAGAGCCTGTTATAATCTTTCAAAAATAAATTTGAATGATTCAAAACTGTCCATTAATCACGGAATAGTCGGTATACATACATAAAATAAAAATCGATTCAAATTGAGAAACTTCTTCTACTTAGTTAAAATTTAAATCAATAATATTTTACTACTATATTTATAGACACAGTAGTTAATTTAACAATAGAAATTCATAATAATATTTTTCATAAAAACAAAAACTAACACCAGCGTCTCCACCAACCGTGTTCCATTGTTGTTGAAACAACCCATGTAACCCGAACAATTTAAGTGGGTACGCGATAGTATGAATAACACGTTTATCAAGAGTCTTTACAGTTGTCATGCTTTATATCGCGTGGTGTCATTACGATTTAGTTTTTAAAAATGCTTTCCTAAAGAAAAACCATTATTTACAATACAGTAATAACAATTATATAATGGTACAATTAATACTTACCGAAAATATGAAACTCCTTCCTTTTTCAGCGTCCTAGACGTGTGATTTCTGCATTTTTGAAAGAGCACTGAGGCGTGTTTACTGTCGGCGCGTCCGAATGGTACTAAGTTAAAAGAGCCCCCAAATGTTCAAATGGGTGCTCATTTGGTGAGGACGTTTTTTGAAGCCGATTGTGTATCTAGTTTTTATTAGTGATCGAAGTTTTGGACTTACTAACATACTACAGTCTTGAACTGTTAAATGATCTTATGAAACAGTGCTAATCTGAAATCTTGATGTTATAAATTTATATTTGTGTCTACTCTGTAAATAATGTTTTTTACTAATAATATAATAGTCCTCCAAACCAATTTCAGCCACGGTGGCCAATCTCAAGAGAGATTCGCCAACTGCGCAGGACATATTATAGTATACTAGTGTGTGTGCAAACAATAATAATCCGATGGGACGGCAATCCAACACGACGGGAAAGAGTTCAGGCGCAGGGCCAACGGCTTTACGTGCTTTCCGAGGTAAAGGAGAGTACACACTTCTAACTTCCAGACTCCGGGCTGCTATTGAGAATTTTCGACTGAAAAATTCAATAACTTTTTTGTTGACCCGACCTGGTATTTGAACCCAGGACCACCAGGTTTGGGGTTTCTAATACTAGTAGTTAAGAAGAATAAGGTATTTAGGATTTGCGTAAAGTCCGCTTATAATGAGCGTCTACGTCGGGGAAGGAGTAATTGTGACAAATTTCAAGGCATTCGTTCGGATAGCTTAGGAGATCTCGTGATGATGATGATGACCTCATATATATATATATATAGATTTGAATAGGTGATTGAATATATTGTAGTATTCCTGGGTTAAAATTAAACCAAATGAAGTGTTTTGTTCCGAGATTAAAAATAGTCCTTAGCCGTTTTAATATTTTCAACTTACTAACATACTACAGTCTTGAACTGTTGAGTGATCTTATTAAAATAACTGAAATATACTAATCCAGCAGTACCTGCATATTATGTAGTGTGAGAAGTTTGTTTCTCTTTTTCTTCTGACTGTTGGGTGCTGACGACCGTTCACTTTTTTCCGTTTTAACCCACGTTACTATCACGTAGTATCAACTTGTTAACTACATTTAAAATAAAAATATAATTAATTCGAGTAGGTCTTATAACTTTGATCCGTCGTGCTTGAGTTATTTTACATTATTTTAAAGTTCGTTTCAGAGTCAGGATAATTGCGATATTGCAACGATTGCTTTTCCAACGATTACATTGTAAAAGTATGCTGCTTAAAGTTTGCTTTAAATTTTGCTATGTTACTCTTTGTCTTTAGGTAAGACAAAGAGGAAACTTTTAGTCTTCTTGGAATTTTGAAATAATTAAGATCATATTTTTATAAAGGAAGGAAACCTTCTCCTCAAAAAGAGGAGAGGAGGCCTTTAGCCCATCAGTGAGACATTCACAGGCTGTTACGGTTACTAGCAATAAAGATCAGTTGTGTTTTCAGTTTAAAAATATTGTAATGCTATGACATTTATTTAAGCATATTTTAATAAATCAGGAAATTAACCCGTTTATTTCTAAACACTTATTAAAAATATTTTTTATTTAATGGGCAAAGTTTTTTTTAGATTTACAACAAATAATATTAATTACACCCATGTAGCCTCAATCTTATCATCCGAATTTTGGAATTTTTTCCTTACTTTTTGCTTATACAATAATATCATGCAATTTAATAATACATATTTATTTATACCTATGTACTAATAATGGCAAATTAAAGATAAACGTCAACTACTCAAAATCCTTAGGTTCGCGTAACTGAACCGCTTACCCCCGCGCTGACTTCCCTGCCACCGCACCGCTGACCGCCACAATCTTTGTTTTTTTTAGCGTGAGAGTTTTTATTTTGCGATAATTACGATAAAAGGAAAAACATGTTTTAAATTAAATACATCTGGCAATAAACATATTTATTTGTATAAATATTAGCACCTTAATAACACAGGAAGCTTGCAGATAAGGCCATCAGCATGATGGCCATCGTCGTCCTGTGTACGGCCTGCCTGCTATACTGTGTGCGTGGATTTCAGACTTGTTAAGGAACCGATCGTTAAGAGTGACGGTTGATGACCACTCGTCGGATCGAATGGTTATAAATCCCGGTGTTATTAAAGGGTGAAGAGCAACACTATTTCTGCTTTCTATTTTTGCTGCACATTAATGATCTGCTGATGCCTGGTATCCATGGGTACGCAGATGACTGCACAGTTGTCGAGAGCTACAGATCCAAAGCACGTGTTTGTCAGGCTCAGAGAGATGCCATGGTTGATCACCTAAGCGTGACCCTTAAGACGGTATACAATTGAGGTGATGCTAATTTTGTTATGTACATATAATACAACAAAGACGAAAGCGTATTTGTTATCCGTAAAAAAATAGGGAATTCCAATTATCTCCCTCTTTCCGAAATGTATCCGTACCTATAATTGACAACCTGGAACTTCTTGGTGTTACACTCGCGTTGTCTAAATTTCGGCTCTTATTAAGTCCAAAGCTCAAATAGCCGCTCGGTATCCTCTCCAAAGTGAGACGTTTCTTCACCCCTGAACAACTGCTCAGCTTGTACAAAGAAAAATGAGATTATGTATGTAATATTGCTCTCACCTTTAGGACGACTCTGCTAAGTACCACCTTCAGGCCCTCGAGTTGCTGTGGAGGAGCGCTAGTAGGCTAATAGGAGACTACACATTGGTCAACTCTCAGCTACAGTCTCGAACATCGACGTATAGGGAGTTACTTTCCGTGTTCTATCAAATAGTGTGCTCGGTTTTGGAATGTGCTCAGGAATTACAAAATTTAATTCCTCCCACCCCCTTTTACATCGTATCCAAATATTTCAATCCAAATATGTTAATCGCATTGCAAAACTGTGGAATACTTTGCCTGAGTCTGTATATCATGATAGGAATGTGGGGAATATACACACACAATATTAATATTAATTACGAACACCATACTTTCTAATTATTACACAACATAATATAATAAATAATAAAAAATGTATAAAAAATAATTAATATTAATTACAACGCAAACCCGAGAGGAGTACCGATGGCTTGTGCCTACGCGCCGTCCACGATCGTCGCAGCGCGCAGTGACCATTTACTTTCTACCCTCAACTTGTGATATTACGATCGTCCTTAGATAGTTGCTTTTCTCTTCCATGCAATTATATATTAATGTTATTCCAAGTATTTCTTCTGTGATGTTCTGATTTCTGTGACTGATTTTGTATGTATTTTAGTATTCGCTTTACTCATTCTGACTGTGTTGTGTAGTAAATTATATGTGTGACTATAGACTTATCGACTAGTGACTTTTATTTTGTTCTTTTATTAGAATGTCGAACTTGTATTTGCTAAGCATTAGTTATGCAAACGCTTCTTCGCGTTCTACGCGGACTCCCTCAACAACTAAAGGAACAACGTTGGTGTTCAAATCCAGGTAAGTAAGTAAGTAAGGAGTAAACTGGTTTCTTCTAGGCAAGCGTTCTAGATCCTAGACCGTGTCGGTGCTTTACATTGAGCAAATCAACGGTCACACGCTGGCCATATGTGATGAAAACAAGAGTTTCGCAAATAATTCTTCAATTTTGATCAAAATCTAAACGATAAAATTTGATACTGTGAGCTCTCCTTAAAAGATAGGTATATGCTATCGCGAACTTTCTTTAGAACGTTTTATGATAATCAACTGAACCGTATATTATTTTCGTCTAACTTTACTATTCACGCAGCACACGCCGTGGAAGC
Source organism: Nymphalis urticae (assembly GCA_905147175.2). Classification (NCBI taxonomy): domain Eukaryota; kingdom Metazoa; phylum Arthropoda; class Insecta; order Lepidoptera; family Nymphalidae; genus Nymphalis; species Nymphalis urticae. The sequence continues at coordinate 5,856,748 of LR989991.1, forward strand.
TCTCAAGGTGCACGACTTTTCCCGACTTCGTGGACAAGTATGATTATTATAATTTGATTTTAATAATTTATATATTTATACATAAAATATAGCCTACGTCCATCAGGATTCATGAAATTTTGGAATAGGTGCCATAGTTCCGGTATTTTCTTTTCGCATTTAAACAAAATCAAAAAATTCCGCTCTCTCCTTTTAATATATATATAGATAGTGCAGTGTGCAGTAAATAAATAAAAAATAAACCTAAACACAATTTAATAAAAGAATAAAAATTTAAATTATTATTCAAATATTCAACTATCATAATAGTGCGTAGTATCTTAATATATTTGTGGCAGAATTTCAGTAAAATTAGTCATATTTAGGTTTCATCACGATGTTTTCCTTCACCGCCGAGAACGAAATGAATTATAAACACAAATTAAGCAAATAAAAATTTAGTGGCGCTTGCCTTAGATTGAACCCGTGATCATCGGTTAGGATTCACGCATTGTGACCACTGGACCATCTCGGCTCAGCCCAGCAGAGGGATATTTACAGGCTGTTACATTACAACGACTTTAATTATTCATTCTTAAAATTGAAGGAAAATAAGTTTTATTTTATTATTTTAATGGCTCTGGAAATAGGACTCTTGTGATTCAAAAGCGACATTTAATAATAATCTTTGAAATAACTAACCTTTGAAAAAGCACAATTTAAATTCGAATTGAAGAATACTCTGAATGCATTTCTTGACAATCACATTAATTTTGCAATGTACGTTATTACAAAGCGGTTACTTTTAAACAAATGAAGTTAAGTGTATAGAGAGGCAAAATACTCAGTATTTAAAATTTATGTAAACTGTTTATTATTTTTTGTTGTATTGTTCCCATAATAGTAATTAATTTTTTGATAAAATATGACAAGGTATATAGCTACTCGCCCCGACTTCGTACGGGTAGAATAAAGATTTCCTTTCATGCTATTTTTAAACAAATGAAATACAAATATTCGCCAACCGTTCTCCGCTTAAGTGTCGAACAAAACGCACCGCGTGTTTTTTTACGCGTTTATCTAAATACATATATTGTAATATTTTTAAATCTTTGGGTTCAAATTGAAAACTGTAAAATATTAATCTAAAACAAAGCGATTAGAGATTATTACATTGTGACAACTAACCGAACGACAACTTTTTTTAAAAATATATTAAAATAATTACTGTAAGGCTCATATTAATTTATATTTAAAAAATAGGGCTTGTTATACTGTACATGGTTATATAAATGATAGAAGAGCTTACAGATAGTATGATTTTCATTTTTGATACATAAATATAATTGTATTTATGTTATAATTGTAATTATGTAATAAGCGGGATAAATTGTTTAGCCAATTGAAGCGGTATCAGAATAATGTATTACTAAGAATAGAATACAATAAAATAAGCAATAACGCACATAAATTAATTGAACATTATAGAAATGTATATTATAAATACCTAATAAATAAATATTTTAGAAATTCTAGAAAGCTTTCGAAAATTTTAAATAGAATTTCTGGTCGAATATCAAAATCAATCGAGGTAGTAGTTTTAAAAGCTTTTTATTCACAAAACCTTTCACCTCAACAAATCGCGGATAAGTTCGCAACAGAGTTTGACGCTGATGTAAAAAGTAATTTGTTAAAATTTCATCAAAATATTTATGAGAAAAAAATAAATTAACAAATAATACGGCATGTAGCATTTATTTTACGAAAGCAACAGAAAATAAAATTCCTAATATAATAAAGAATTTAAGCGTTAACAAAGCTCCTGGTTTAAATGGTATTAGAATGTCGGAAATTTAGATAATTGGAAGCAAAATTGAGAAGGTGTTAGCTCACGGCGTTAGAACACCAGTATCAAGACAGGACAATACCCTGATGAATTAAAAATAGGCTGCGTCAGACCAATTCACAAAAAAGGTAAATATGATGACAGTAAAAACTATAGACCTATTATATTGACCTCGTCGATAGATAAGATAGCAGAAAAATATATCTGCAATTTAATAAATACATTTTATGAAAAAAATAATATTTTGAATTATAGTCTTGATTCTCGTTGCACAGAACACCGAAGAATTTTAACTTATGCTAGCAGATCTGAAAGAAGTTTCCCTGAGGATCGGACTGAGGATGAACATGTCCAAGACCAAAATCATGACTAATCGTCAAATACGTGTACCTAACATAATCGTAGGTAAGGAGACCGTACAGGTGGTCAGCGATTATATCTATCTTTTAAATAGTTTATCATTTGATCGGAAATCTCAAATACAGGTGATCGAACGACGCATTGGCTTAAGGTGGGCTGCTTTTGGAAAGCTTGAAGATACGTTGACATCCAAACTCCCACAATGCCTCAAGACCAAGGTTTTTAACCAATGTGTCTTGCCTGTACTCACCTACGGCGCCAAAATATGAACGCTTACTAAGCATAGCATGCACAAAATAAAAGTGGCACGAAGGGCGATGGAGTGTGCTATGCTAGACATCCATATCTTTGATCGTGTAGCAAATCTATAAATCCGACGAAAGACAAAAGTCGAAGATATTGAGAAGCGTATCACGAGGTTAAAGTGGAGATGGGCTGGACACTTGGTTAGACGGAAAGACGGAAGGTGGACTAAAGTCGTCACGGAGTGGCGGCCACTCCGTGACGACTTAGACTAGAGAAGCAAAAAGGCCAGTGGGCAGACCACCCGCCCGATGGTCAGATAATTTTAGAAAAATGGGTGCTCAATGGATGCGATTAGCATAGGACCGGGAGAATTGGCGCGCTTGTGAGGAGGCCTATGTCCAATAGTGGATTAATTTGGGCTGAATATGATGATGAAGATTAAATTGAAAAATTAAAAAAGATTTATTTGTGTAGTTAAACAAGTAAATTAAATAAATTGATGAACTGAACCTGAATGAAATGAACCATTAAAATTTCAAACTAAGTACGAGTACTTAAATCTCGCGACAAACTTTTATATCATAGAAATGATGTAAAGACGTTGTTAATTTATAGTGAAAGTTTTAAAGTAAAAGTTTATTTTCTCCTTTAGTTTTTTACTTTTAATTTATTTTTACTTTTTAGTTATCGCTGGACACGTTTCTCAGTCTGTTCATCTCATTCGACGCATCATTGTTGCAAGGTCGTTTGCTGGTTAATTTCTAACAGTTTAGCTCTTCAATAAGAATACCTTCTAATGATTTTACCCTACTTAAGGACACGTATGTTTGACCAGCAGCGAAGAGCTTCGAGCCTAAGTATACAACGGCATGGTCGACGGTGCTACCCTGCATTTGGTGTACTGAGCAAACCCAACATAATATTCGTCGTTCTGCAGTGCCGTGACTATATTTTGCTGGAAATTGCACAGACTTGGGTTGAATGAGGTGAACACCGTCTTTACCGAAGTCTATACGGAGGGATGGTATGTCAGTTTCATACATTTGGAGTTATCCTTCTCTTAGACAGGTTGCAAACCAATGGTATTGACGCCTTTCTCATCAAATTACACAGTCAAAGTTAACGGTAAAGTAAATCCTTTCATTCGATACCCATATTGTAGACAAGCATTAAAAATTTAGTACGCCATATTGGATTTAGTATAACGTCATTTAATCTTTCAACGTATTTTCAGCAAGGCCTTTTATTTGAACCTATATAATAGGAATGCATTAAAAATAATTAGTCCGCCATTTTGGGTGTTCACCATGTTGGGTTTAGAATAACGTCACACAGCTAACCATGTAAACTGAATGTGTACACAAAATTTCAGCTCAATCGGTTGAAGATAACTGTTTAAAAATTGAGTTTTAAGATTCCACCCGAACAAACATACATTGCAAGTTAAATAAATGCTTATAAAAATGTTCAACGTGATTCTTTAAATTGACCTAACTTTTTTATTTATAAACAGATTGAAATACAACGAAGACTAAATTTTAAATGAAGTTTGCCACAATATTGCTCAAATTACTCAAGCCATTTCTAAAATTAGCACGCACAATCGCACAGATAAACAGACAAAAAATGTAACAATCATTATTTTGGGTTATATTGCGTTGATAAAGGCGCCCATAAGCCATAAAGGCGATAATAGTTTTACTCACATATTTTCCATGTACAGACAGCGATCAATTACATTTTTATTATATGTATAGATTTTTAAAATTATACTTCAAAATGTGTTTATATTTCAAAAGTTGGTGTATAAGTCCTGCGCCTGACTCTTTCCGGTCGTGTCTTGCACTTGCCGTGCGGCAGACAGAGTGAGGGAACAGAGAGTACACTTGTGTTTGAAATATTACAGTGCTCAAGTATGTACGCTTGTAAGTTGTTAGTACGCTTACGCATTAGGTATACTTAATAATGATGACTCGCGCAGATGGCTAGTCTCCCATAGGATTAGCCGTGGCCCAAATCAGCTATTCGCACACACTTTTACGATACGAAATACAATAGAAGTAATAGCATACAAAGAAATGACACATCGTAGAAACAGGTCTTAGATTTATTATTAAAAACAATTTCCGAAGGACACTTTAAATAATATGTACATTTTTTAAAAGAGAACATTAACACTTATTAAAACAAGTAAAATACCTAAGACTAGACTAGACTTTCATTACGATCGTCACGCCATGCAGTGTTTTAGGGTTTTTTTTTAATTATGGCGATTTAAAAAAAGAAAGAATTTTTTTCTTTTGTTTTAAATGATTTATGGAACAACAAATATTGCATCGAAAGTAATGCTTAGTTTTATATGTAATATTGTTTTAGAAACACGTACCGGCCAAAAGATTCTCTTTATTTTAAATTTTTAAACAAACCAAACAATGTTGTGTAAACGGTAATTTATATCCACATACAATTTTTTAACGATAGGCAATTTTTATCTGATAAGAAGTTAATATAACTTGACCCCAACAGATTAAAATGAATTTAGCATATTTCTTTCTATTATAAACGTTCTATGTCCATTCTTCCATTCTTTTTTATAAAACTATACGTCGATTTTGTAGCGAAATATTTTAGTCCTATTCTATTTTAATCCTTTTTGTGATCATTTTTTTTACCACACACGCTCGTTTTTTGTTACCTTTATTCGGTGTACATGCACACGGTTTCTACTGCTTTATTATAATATGTGTGTGTATACATAAATAAATATTCACACTAAGCTAATCTTTACAAAAGGATTTTCCTCAGCATAATTGGTCATTTGTTTCCGTCAAAACAGTCTATTTGTTCCTGTGACATAAGGTGTATTTCTTGGTACATATCTATGTATCTATATCTTATTAATTTGTTGCTTATAACTTGACTAGTTGTCAATCTCCAGTTTTACTGACTATATATTCGCCTTTCACTTCGAATTCAGCTTGCGACAAAAATACTTCAAAACCTACCATCAAAGCATAATAATGTTTAGATAAGATTATTTTATAATAATAATGCGATAGCGGCCGCAGATGACCCGCCGGTGATGTTCTATTGTGCCTAAGCTTAATCATATTTAATATCTCTCGTTCATATGAACCTTTAAATCATCATAGTTCTATAGAATATAGCTAACCGAAGTTATAATGTATAAGGAATTGTTTAAATTGACATATATTTTTTGTATGTGAACCGATTTAAATAGGTATCCCTTAGATCACTAATAAAAACTAGATACACAATCGGCTTCAAAAAACGTCCTCACCGAATGAGCACCCATTTGAACATTTGGGGGCTCTTTTAACTTAGTACCATTCGGACGCGCCGACAGTAAACACGCCTCAGTGCTCTTTCAAAAATGCAGAAATCACACGTCTAGGACGCTGAAAAAGGATGGAGTTACATATTTTCGGTAAGTATTAATTGTACCATTATATAATTGTTATTACTGTATTGTAAAAATTGGTATTTCTTTAGGAAAACATTTTTAAAAACTAAATCGTAATAAACACCACGTGATATAAAGCATGACAATTATAAAGACTCTTGATAAACGTGTTATTCATACTATCGCGTGCCCACATAAATTGTTCGGGTTACATGGGTTGTTTCAACAACAATGGAATATAGTTGGTGGAGACGATGGTGTTAGTTTTTGTTATTTTGTTTTTATGAAAAATATGATTATGCATTTCTATTGTTAAATTAACTTCTTTACTGTGTCTATAAATATAGTAGTAAAATATTGTTGATTTAAATGTTAACTGACTAAGTAGAAGAAGGTTCTCAATTTGAATCAATTTTTATTTTATGTATGTATACCGATTATTCCGTGATTAATGGACAGTTTTGAATCATTCAAATTTATTTTTGAAAGATTATAATAGGCTCTGAAATTACACTTATATGAACTAAACCGACTATAGCCAAGTTCTTGTTTATACTAGACCATCTAAAGGCTTGGCATCGACTCCAAAGCGAGAATTAAAGATTGATTGCAACATTTTTGCTTAGTCAGTTTTGTTTCTTGATATTATTTTTTGACTACATGTGATTAAATTGATGATGAGAGATTTTATAATGGTTTTTAGCTTTCTTCTAGATCCTGTGCGGTGTGACGAATGGATATCTGTTATAATAGCACGTCAAAGATCCGAAGAATTCTTTTAGCGGATCCAACGAAGCGTTGTATGTTCGAAGCATTTTTTAGAAAGTGATAAATATGTAACTATATTTTGATTTTGATGATTGATTATGTAAATAAATAATTATGTCTATATTTATCTTAGTTTCATTGATTATTAATGTCGTTCCCTATTAATAATAAATTATGTTTTAAACACAAAATACACCTTTGACTAAATTACAAAAAAAAAATGCATTTCAAATTTGAGTATGAAAATAAATATATTGAACAGTTCGGCTCCATTCAGTCCTTGTGCTAGCGGCGAGCCTACCTCGTAAAATTTTATTGCTTTTTTTATCGTTTTTTTAATTCTACTTTAAGTTAACAATGTAAGGTTGAATTTGTAATGTATGTAGACCAGCTATTGTCGGTCTAAATATGTGTGTGTGTGTGTGTGTAAATATGAGTATGAGTTGTGAATACAACTTTAAGCGATGATCTTAAGATTGAATTTGCATTAATGTGGTTTTGTTTCAACTACAACTACATAAACACATTAAGGGACAGTTTAAAAAAGATTTTTGTACGGGAGTGTGTATATAGTTCTTATTAGTGATCGAAGAGGTATCCCTACTAAAGGTTTCCACAAACTTAGTCCAAACTTAAGGCATCAGCGAAAACCCATAGACAAATAGAAAAAAAATTGTTTTGAAATCTACTGCTTGAATAATAGACAGACTGACCGATCAGTTATGGAGTCTGACATACATATAATTACATTTTAAAAAAATACAAGCGAGTCAATAATTGCAACCTAAAGCCACAACGTATTTAATATTATCAATGTAATAATGAAATTAATTAAAAACCTCAAAGCAAGACGACAGAACGACAGAATGCTATTATTAACAAACTCCACACTCACCGCAGAAAATGGGAGATTAGTAAATGAGAGAATTGATGGTAAGTGGTCACCAGTAGTACAGTATTGCTGTTTGGCGGTAAAATATATGATGAGTGGATTGTAATTACCCAGATGGGCTTGCGCAGAGTCCTACAAACTTTAAAGGTCGTTTATTCATAATGCAAAAAAATATTTAAAAAAGAACAAAAGCGCTTTTTCCAGGCACGGGCGTTGTTATCGCCAATGTACTTACTGCTGGCTGCTTCTAATAAATTCTGGTCATCAAACCCTATCCCGAACCTATAAATTCCTAACTCAAATCAATGGACCGACCCAGGACCTCCTGATATGTAATTGAATCTTTTTTCCATATCGAGGCGATATAATAATAATAATAGAAATGATAATGGCGATAAGTATTTGTGGTGTTTTTCCTTTATTGTTAGCTTAAGATATCAATTGTATGTATATCTGTTGTATACGCACCTTTTTTGGTTTGGCCTTTTTCAACAAGGACATATAATTTATGTCAGTAATCCCAAATAATAAAATCGCAATCGCAATCGTAAAATTAACACATAGCTTCATTTAGAGGTTGATTAGTTAAACAATACTTTGTATTTTTCTTTCGAATGTAAAATTTAAGATGAAGGACTGAGACAAATCACTTTTTCAGTAAACAACTGCGAAGCAACGTTAATAAATAGGTAATAATAGGGCTATTCCCAAAGAGACATACAAAACAACCAACTCATTACACCATTAAGGGTTTGAAATGGAGTGATCAAGATCTCTATGTAAACTTTGCATCAATTATTTGCAAAAATATAAGCTTTTACATTATTATGCACAAATATATTTAAATAATAAAACATCAGTAATTATTACCTGTGATATAATTTATTATTTACTAAATAATTATAATATACTAGACTATTAACTGAACGTATAAAAATATCATTTACATATTCATATAAATAAAAGAGTAAGAGAGTCTGTTTATTGACAAAGGTGAATTATATTCGTCAATTATAATTCATTATTTTTAACTAACTAAAATAACTTATTCGGTAATTGATTGTCATTTAAGCTTACTAGTATTTATTCAGTGGTCGAAATTCAACCATAATCATTTCACCATCGACCATAATCATTGAAAAGAGGAAAATATATTGTATAAATTTATTTGTTCCTTTTTTATACCTTAATGTCCAATTTTTTATTGACAAGTGGAGAAAAAGATACTGACTTATTTTGTCTATGCCTGTTTATATATCTATAATATAGATACTCGACAAGCCTTTAATTATTCTGTTACTGGACTAGGCCTCTACTCCTTTTGAGGAGAAGATTTGGAGCTCATACCATCATGCTAATCAATGGATTAGGTGTATACAAATGTAGAAGATATTAATTCGAAAATATGTAGGAGTCTCACGATGAGTCCTCACGATATTATCCTCTTTATAAAATATATTCAAATTTACGTTTAAGCATTGGTTTTTTTTTTCAATTCAAAAATATAATAAAAGTAATTATATAAAAATCGTTATAGTTATATTAAGCTCAAGCAGTTTCACAGAAAAAGATTACAAAGCAAGAGGAAACACATATGTACACAAATCTAAAATCGGCAGTGTTAATTATTATTTTCTTAATATTATAAATATAAACAATATTAACTGATCAAAAGAATAGATGGTAAGATTTGAAGAAGATCTTAAAAGAGAAAATCAATTATTAGCTGTTGGTGGGGAAAGTGTTACGCGGTGCACCTGAAACTATAAGTAAGAGGCAGTGACGGCGCGCGGCCCACAGCCTCAAGTGATGCGTGCACGCGTGGTGTTAAGACAAAACTAACTAAGGCTTCATAGCACGTCACAAACCGAACGGCTTCATTAGTGATATGATAGTGAGTGTCGCTTAAGTGCAACGTGCTTTTTGACAGCTTTGAAAGGTAATTTTATTTTAATATATAACTTATTTAAAATCGAAATTCAATCTAGCTTTGTCACACCATTTTATCCACGATTATTTTGAATTGTAATAACAAGTCTTCTTTTTACAGTTTTTTTATAGAAGAAGAAATTATATAGCTTTATCGAAAGTAAAATAATTAACGCGAATATCTAACGCGAAACATAAATACATCAGACAAATCATATAGTCGTTTCAGCTTTAGAATATAATATGTTTTTTTTTATTTTATCGACATCGAAGTGTCATGATAGACAATACAATAATTTTTAGAAATGCAAATAAAGTTTATTTCACTCCGATTATTTTTACATGTGAACAAAACAAATATCGGGTCCAGATCACCCATATAAAATTGTCATTCATCTTCTTTTCAGTCATGTTTCTACCTATATTATTTTTATAGTTCTTAATTATCATACACGAAATAATTTCAATACAATCTAATTATAAAACTATAAAAAACTACCTTATAATAATTATTTTTATAAACTTATATTAGAGTACTTCAAAGATAATTATAGTATTCATCTTCTGTATTATGGGAGTTTAAAAAAAAAAACAAAATTGTAAATAAATATATTATTTAGAAATTGCTTTAATTTATACTTATCGGAACTCAAGGTTTATTAGTAATTTTAATTTTTTTTACATATGTACACACAATTACGCTTTGATTGCCGATCATATCTTATGGCTCTTATATTTTCAAACATTTACGGTATTTATAAACGTTGTTACCGGCTGTTCAGTCAACTCTGATCCTCCCTTTCTGTCACTATTGATTGTACATTCGAAATAACGGGACACGGCATTGCTTAAATAAATCTGCTACAACCCTTACAAGTCAAGCCGTTAATTTTTTAATTGAAACTGTAAAAAACTAATGATCACGATCGAATCACAATACATCTGCTTTCGTTTGTCTCAAAAAATACATGGCATGATTGTCATGTTGATTGCAAAATAGAACACACGTGCTAATTAAAATACGTAAATGCGTTAAAATAAACAAATGTCGGTGCAACGTGTATTGTTATATAATTACAGAACTAACTGAAATGCAAGGCCATATCTGTATCAATAGATTTCCAATATTTCGATACATCGTTACACTTATAATACTGATTCACCTAATACAATATTAACAATTATGTTATTTTAAAATCACGTTCATACATCGAAAATGTAACTTTAAGGATTGTATGTGATTATGCGTCGATTCTTGAATGTCTAAATCGTGCAAAAACTAGTAAATAGTGGAAATAGAAGTGACAAAAAGTTTAATTCCGTTGTTTACTGATGATGTCTTTCACCATAGATGTAAGCAAAATTATGGTCTTTGGTGTTTAGCCTAGCCTTACTACACGTATTCAAACTACCACTACCACTGATTTGTCATCACCTTAAATTGAGTTTAATTAATTTGGTGCTAGGCGGTGAAGGAATATATCGTAGTACCAGCACATGTCCGATTAAAATTCAACCACATGATTATCCTCCCGGTAGAATATTTTCTTAACCATCTCCAGAAGAGGCCATTGTGTGCAACATTTACTAAAACTGATAACAGTAATCGTAGTAAAAAAAAATGTTTTTGTATGTTTGCAGTGTTGTATTATTATAAAACATTAGTAATTTAAATTGTCTAAGTTATTAATTGACAATTTCAATTACTAACTTTATTAATTATTAAAAGATTAACTGTCTAACTTTATGTCAATCACATATCAAAGCACAGCCGAAACTACTAGGGTTTGTACCTTTCTACACTTTCATTTTGCACAGTTTAATAATAATTAATTTTGAAAATCCTTCTTATCTTATGTTTAAAAAGAGATAAGAAATTAGATTGAGAATTTTATTAATTCTTGATTATAAACCTAATGACATTCATAAATTATGAGGTGTAGATTAAAGTGATAAATTAAAAGAGAACGCCAACTGTATTAAGTTGTTTATGAAATGCATTTTTTGGATAAATAAATAATATAGTTTGTAGATTAGAAATAACATATTCATGTTCATTATAAACGGTTTATTTAAGGTTAAGTTAAAATCTCAAACGAGCTAGAGTTTATTTTATAGGGGAAAAGAAGATTACATAGATTTTTATTTAATTTAAATTATTGTTAAGAATTAAATACTATTAAGACGTACTAAACTAGGCGAAGGTATAATAACTATATAATTCTTTTAACTGTTATGTTTTTTACTTTGAATAATTAATATTGTATATTTAATACATAAAATTAATACTGTTTACAACTGTCTTCAAATATTGTAAATTATGAAAATGGTAGGTACATACAATAATAGTTGAGGGTAAAAGTAGCTTACAATTACTTAAATAAAGATAAAAAATATTTCAAACTCAACATTTATATTATTATTTGAAATTTATGAATATAAATGAAGAATTCTAAATATTTTAAATTTTTATTTTACTATTTTGTTGATTATTTTTATCTTCAACCAATATTGTATGTGATCCATCGACTCAATGACTTATGTTCATCAGCGGAAACGTCAACATCAAGTCGGTGATATTTCGACGCGTCCGCTGCATGATCTAAGGATACAGAAGTCCCTCTGATACATGTAGAATATTCCACGATAATTAACGTTTGTAAGACCGATATATTTAATAATTGTTGCGAGCGTAAGGTTATTTAATAGAAATCGTTTAAATTTAGAAGAACTGACATGACCAAGTTTATAATATAAGTAATAATATAGTGACAATGACGACACGACTTGATATAATGACGACAAGCCTTAGGAGTTGATAATCTGTCCTTTATATTCCTCCAACAATGATGATGTATTTCTTAATTATAGCGATATTATAATGTATATAATTATGCTATCCCACTATTTTTGAGCTCAATAAAAGAAGAAATCAGATGACTTCTTCATAAGATTATTTATTAAGATACTGGTTAACCAATACTGAAGAAGATATCTATTATTTTGCATAATTATGCAGTCATTAGGCCAAAGAAGACCAAAAAAGAAGGAGTTCACCAATTCAACTGTTTTTCCTTCTTTAATTAAATTAATTATTACTTCCATGATTGTGGATATTACCACGGATACATAAAATGGATAGCTAATCTTTTTTAATAACCTAATTGACATATTGTTTTCTAAAACCTAATTAATTTAATTAACAAAATATAATTAATATATTCAAAAGCTTTAACCACACAATTATCTCTCAAAAATATACACGATTTTTTAAGTCTATTCTACTTTTGTATGTAAAAAATCCTTCATTGTTAAAAATAACAATAAATAATTATTTCTCACTACTTAAAAATAAATGTTCAGTGTGCTGTCGACTGGAACAATAATTACTGATATGTTTGAAATATTATATACAAATTGCTATGCGTTGCACTTGCAATGTATATTTAAATTTATTTATATTTATTTCGGAATTACGAATCAAAGGGAAATGCTGCTAACATTCTTGCCACAATTCCACGCGGTCACGATTTGTACAGAAAATATTTTTAATTTTTATTTGAACATACTCAGGCTTTTTTGATGGAACACATTTCTTAGTAAAGAATAATTTAAAAATTTTGATGAATTTTATTTTTAATTACTTAACATAAAATAATTTAATTGCTAGATTTTTTTACGTACAACTTATCTAACCGGATATTTGCTTTTGTTATTACGTAATAACAATAGCAAATATTCAGGCATGTTGGTTACAATCTCAGATCTGTACAACTATACTGGGTTTTTCAATTGTTAAATTGTATTTACATTTAAATACTCTTGTTAATTGACGATTGGTAACTGTTTTGTGGGCCTCCTCGAATTAAGTTTTTTTTATATTGAACATGAAATTTTGAAGGAATTCTTGAAAGGCCTGACCGACTGAAATTATATAGCCATTATATTTTCACATGTTGCGACATATGAAAATTTAGCTTTAAATTCCATTAAAAAATCTAATTGATTGAAACAGTTTAACTAGTCCAGGCTTTATTTACCATCTAAATCAGTTGTGAAAGGAATAAAGAAATTATTATTATTGCAAGCATTGTTCATTATGTTTATTTCAAATGTAATTATGCTTCAACAGCATCTCAAAATGTATGTAGGTATGCTACGGCACGTATGGAAGCTAACAATTATCTAAATACAAGTACTTACATTCAATGCTGTGTGAAAAACCAATGAATATATAAATATTCGTGATTGTTTTCAACGGAATTTATAAACATGAATTTGAGTGTTAAGTTACTTCGTCTCGAGAAATTGTGTCCCCGTCAATGCAAAGATGCGACAAAAATAGTAATAGTAAAATATTATATTCGTATTTACAAATAAGAAAAAAAATTAGATGTTTTTGTATAGATTGATTTTAAATTCGCAATAATCAGAGCGTGAAATGCATATATTCGAGAAATGTCACGTACATGGTGTGGAAATAAAATTAAATATAAGAAATAATACATGTATAAATGTGTCAATGTTGAAACGGACATACAACTTAACTGTACAACTTAAGTTGTACACTACATTATCGTAAGATAGTGAATTGTTTAACCGATCAAATGTCGACGGGTAGTATCTGCTAACCGAAGATTAGCCGGTGAAACCATAATCTGCCGACAAATCCAAACGCTTGAGTTTCATAAATATTATGTAAAGGTGAAGTAATTACAAGTAAGTGACGCACTAACATGCGTGTGCATTAGCAATATATTGCTCTAGCGACCCGCCCCGACTTCGGATCGCAATTACGGTTATTAATGAGTTTTTTTAATACTTTGACTTGCTAGTAGGGCTTTGGGTTAGCTCATCTGAGTTACTATCACTCACTCACCGCTTATTCTACAGCTAAAGAGCAGTACTTACACACAAGCACAAAGTAATTAAGTTATCGATTAACTCCTTAGGAAAGTTTAATATTTCTTTCAACGCCTACGTCTAAAAGCGTTGGTGCCCATTTACCAGGTCCAGTCCGTCTAACTATTATATTGTATAGAGATATATAAAACATTAATTAATATGTTTAAATTTTATATAAATCTATACATCATATGTATAGATTTATATAAATATAATATATAATACAGCTTTTATATAATGCATTTGATTATTTAGAAAGATCTATACCCGTACTTAGTTGACGTATTTAAGACACGTACGAAACGATTTGCTTCCTCGTTTCTGATACGCACTGCCAAGGTCTGGAATACCCTCGCGACCTCTGTTTTCCCCACCACCTACAATATGGGTACTTTCAAGTCTAGAGTGAATAGGCATCTTCTAGGCTCCATCTTAGACTGCATCTCACTTTCCATCAGGTGTGATAACAGTCAAGCGCTAGACTATACATTAAAAAATTACAAAAAAAATATCAAGTTTTATTTTCTGTCGATATAATGCGTTCACAGTCTGTTTATAATTTCCAATGTAACTTTCTAGTGTCTTTTAAAAACAAGTCTCGGCAAATTATAAAGATTAATGAACGGAATATACATAAAATTAAATTGTGATTTATATAAAAAAACAATCATTGGAAATCGTGTATCAAGAAATCTAGGTGAAGTTTGCGTAAACTTTTATTTTTTTAATAGAGAGCGATGTGCTTGTGACGATCCGCAAATTATTGCTTCCACCATATTGAATTTATTGTCATAAAACTAAAGGTCACATGACAATTTTTTATTGTTTGAGTCGAATGACAGTCAATAACTTTAGATCCACTTTATCACACTTTAGGTCCACTTTTTAACCAAGCTTTCGAAATTCGAAATTTCGAAAAAACTATCGTTGATTTTATTTATGAATAAAAAAAGAAATAAAATACTAATTATATTATATTTTATAATTAATAAAAACGTTTTCTCCAGCAATTTGTTTACGATGTTGTTAGGGTATTGATGAAGTTATATCTTCCGTATCCTTTCCGTAGTTTATGGAAATCAGGAAATAGATCATTTAGAGCGTCACTGACATTACAAAAATAAAAATATTGTTGAAAAATTATGAATATGTATATGTTGAATATTTTGTAATTTCAACCCAAGAAATGAAGGCCGATGCACCCAGAAACTATCAATGAAGATGTGACCACAGAAATGTGAGCAACATTAAGTACTGCACGAATAGTTTGTACACTACGACAAACAATCTTTGAGACTGGCTGAGCAAATATGAATGTTTTCACAACTCTTTACAATGAGCATAATGCTCCTCAAACACATTTGATTTTTTTTTTCTCGGCTTATCAAATAAAGCTGTAAATGAAAATCGGAATATACTTATGTAAACATGTTTGCACTAAGCTTAAAAAAAATATACATATCAGCAAAGCTGTAACTACGAATGCAATACTGAGATGAAAATGGTGGTATGGATTTGTCGAACGAATGTAGCACGACGTATTGAGTACGTAGAAATTTAAAAAATTGTAACAGACATGCAAAAAGAAATTAGTTTTCATGGCAATATTCGAAAAGAGAATGTATTCTAGAAATAAAGAAAAATACATAAAAAATAAAAAAACGGATAAGAGCTTAATAATGATATATATAGCTGATATGAGTTTATATAAGATAATAGCTTATAAAAGACCAGCTTTTCAGCTTTGGCAATACATTTAAATTACAAGATAAAAAAAATATTACATTGCTTGCTTTTATAGAATTTAGAATAGAGTCTTCATCAGCCGATGGCAGGTCTCTCCATTTAATCTTCTAAAATTATGATTCAAAAGTATTTGTACTTTTACATAAAGTAATTTAGCTTTTCAATTAAGTTATATTTCTCTTCTTTCTTTCTGTTCTGTCAAAGTAAAGTTTGATTCTCGAAGTTTTTATGATCGTTCATAAAGGATATTTGTATTGGACGTAATGTATTTAGATAATTCTTGGGTTAAAAATTACCTTATATCGATATTTGAGTTATTTTTAATTGTCAAAGTATTTGCTTAATTTGAATTAATGAATAAGACCTATTAGTAAGTAGTTCACGTATTTTATGACATTCATTTGACACATTCGTGTGCAATAATTATATTTAAGACAACATCAACAAAGCTCCAGTTGACACTGTACACAAGCAATTACAGTTTGTTACAAACTAAACAATATATATATTTTACTCTATATGAGAAAAAAATCTAAAAATATATTATTAAAATAGCTTAGGCAAAAAGCAGTAGGAAAATTTTAGTTTTAGTTCATAAAATAATAAAATAAATTTAAAAAACAAATTCACTATCCAAACCAACGTACAGAAATTCTTTGAAGTCTTTGAATATTTGAGTGGGCTGGTGGGAAGGAAGGATCGAGTTGAGCATGTTTACTTATCTTTATGTCGTTAAAAGTATTTGTTGTTCTTAAGGCTTTTGCATTTTTTTGGTCATATGTAGGTATAGTTATTATTATTCATACAAGGTCAATATTTTTTTTTGCGTTCGTTTTCAATGCTGAGATTATCTTGGAGTGGTTTCTGTGGGAAAATTTGCAATTATATAAAAATTGAAACAAAAACTTAATAAATTTTACAATCACATATCTAAGACCGATTTCGTATGGATGAAATAAGAGTTTTATTAAAATTTAGTTTTTTTTAAATCTCGGGACCTGATCGCAACGCCATTGCTGAACTGAAGAATTATTATTATTAAAAATACATATCAATATTAAAGATACTATATATTCATCTAAAATGCTAAACGAACATAAAGTAAGCTATACTATTACTATGCTACTATATGTAGAAATATAAAAACAAAATAATCTTCCTTTATATTCAATCAATGAAACAACAACTTTATCGGCATATACTTTTTTTGTTAATTTTTTCTTCAGTGATGTCCTCCTGACCAATTTTGGCTACAGCAGCTAATCTCAAGGGAAACTAATCAACAGCGCAGGACATATTATAGTGCACAAATGTATGCGCAAGCACTCTGTATTCTCTCACTCTAACTCGGCTTTACGTGCATTCCGAGGAACGGGGATGTAAACACTTCGAACTTCTAGGCTCCGGGATGCTACTGAGAGTTTTTGGACACAAAAACTCTAACTTTTTATCGGCCCAACCCGGGGTTTGAACCAAGGACCTCTTAATCTGCAGCCTAATATCTAGCCACTCGCCTCTATGCCATTCCTAATGATAATGTAATAACCTTCTAGTAATGTGAAGTAGTATAAAATATATATTAATATTTTATTTCTTAAATATAAACTATGTCATTTTATTTAATTATGTTGTGTTAACAAAATAAGAATTTTAAAATCAAATATCAAAACTAATTTTAAAACATTTGTATAAAGTCGTAAAACCGTGCAAAGCATTTTTAGAGCTCTAACCGTTACAGGGCCGCTTGAGGTTTTGTGATCATCAGGTCTATTCTGTTAGTATAAATTCAAAAGTAGTCCATGTCTTAATCGTGAATTTAAGCGTCAACTTTGCTGATACTCGTAAATAATATTTATGGACATACACAATAATCTTGGGGACATTCATAGACGGTGACCAGACGAGCGTCACTGAATTAACGTGCCTATTTTTTACTAATAATTCATCTCATGAGGAAAACCGTATGTGTATCCTTCTAATTCACTTTCGAACATCGTGGAAGAATAACCTGCACCTCAAAAGGAGGCCTCCTATCTCATAGTAGTTGATAACTGGTTCTTTTGTTTTGAATTCACGCTGCTCCAATGCGAATTGGTCGCCACATGCAGGTTTCGACACGATGTTTTCCTTCACCACCAAGCATGACTCAAATTATCAACACAAATAAAACACATGAAAATTTAATAAAACTTGCCCGGATTTTAATACCAAATCGTCGGTTAAGATTCATGTCTTCCAAGCCAGCGTCGTGAGCCATCACGGATCTAAATTAAGCTTGATAGTAACTATTACCTTCACACCTTATAAACTAAAGTTTGCCTGGATAACATTTGAAAGCGAATAAGTTAGATTAAGTTATTTATAAGAACACTCTTTTATTCTCAAGCGAAAGTAATAAAATGTTATTACTTTCCCTCGGAAATATAAGTGTGTTCTTATAAAAAACATAATTTTCTAATCGTAATTAATGAAGTATAAATTAGAATATTTGCGTTATAATATTTTTCAAATAGTGGTTTTCGCAACACCACATTATTATTTAATTAATATTCAAGCAAAATTAAAAGCTGTCTTTTTCCACCGAAAGGACCATGAATTGTAGAACTTTTCTTATCCACGAATTGATTGACGTGACATTATTGTGTTGACATGTTCTTGAATAATAAATAATCTATGATATTCATTATCTATCTGCGAAAAAATAGCAGATGTTATCAGAACTTTGGAAGAAAACTTAAGGTATTAAAGTGAAATAGTGATGTTTTATAAAATAAAGACATATATTTATCGAGAACAGATATTTTTGCATAATATCAAAATACACAGACAGCGATTGATTTTTTTGAATATCATTAACAACGTCTACTTTACCAAATTTATAATAAAATTAATAAAATGATATCCGTCAATTGTGTAACTTGCAATTATAACTGTTTTAAGAATCATATTCGTAATTAATATATATAAATCTTTGTTTTTTTTTATTATAACGAACGTCGTATTTTTTAAATTATATATTACAATTCATAAATAACATTTTATTAAACTAAAAGCTTTTTCGGATCAGTTTGAGTGCGTACAAAACTGTTTCACTTTTTATTCGCATTCATTAAGAAAATCAAAAATCGAACAGGTGTCAAATAATACAGAATAGTTATATATTATTATAGATTATTATCATACATATGTGAGTGAATTCAGTGTGGCAGAATCTGCCGTTGTCATTTGATGCGGCGTTCACTTTCATTTAGAGAATTTCTTCTGAAAGTATTACACTCATAATACATTCTAATTAAATTTATTAATAGAAAAACATATTATTTTCTATACAAGTCGAATTATATAATATCGAATTTTAAGCGGTTACATTTTTTGCGTTCATTCAACTATAAGATATATCGATGTATGAACATACTCTTAAAATGTCAAGAAGTCAAAATCTTTATTCAATATACATAAAAGCGTTACAGTTGCTTAATGAGTTGGTGGGCAGTTAGAAACAAAGTCGATTTGTGTAAATGTGTTTGCTATCTATCTCAATAAACGTAATTGTGTAATAATCGTATTTAAAAACATATTATAGTCAAAAAAATATTTTCTATCTGTCTTTTATAATAATTAAATAAATAGGACATTGGCGTTTCACACGAATTGTACAAACCTCCGCATTATTTGATTTTTTATATGAAATGAGTTCTAACTCGTCGCACACATTAGTACCATAAAAATGTAAAGTAAAGTAGCAGCCAATACTGGTCCCACTCCCACTAACTCACACGAACCACACAATAACTCACACGAAGATTAGTTTTAGATGATTGTGGGCATAATTTTGTATAAATCTCATTAAATTAAGATCACATTACAAATATTTTTTACTTTATGTTGTTTATGAATTCTCAAGTTATCGGAATTTTTACGTTTTTAATTCATTTCATCAATCTAGAACACAACTTTCCTGTTTTTTTTTTTTTAAATAAACTAGCATGATTTGTTGTTTGATTTATTGTTTTCTGTTACTTTTAGTTCATATCTATATCTATATATATATATATATAATATTGAAATAAATAAATAAACTAACAAAACCGGTAGACGTGATCCTGCCTTTATAATATATTAATAAAATTAGTCTTCAATATGTTGATATAGAAATACATCGCCGCAGACTTTATAGAGGTATTTTTAAGCTCTACAACTTTCAATAGAAAGTATTTATATATCCGTCTTGAATGTTCATTGCAAATGGTGAAAGAAATGTTGAAATCAGATAAGTACTTTAAGTTTACTTCGAGCTTAAATGCAAACTTACAAAACATACTTTTATTATAATATATAGTCTATTCCAATCGAAGAAGGAGTAAAAATAAACAACGCTTAGATTTACGTATTCCAAGCGGCAATACTATGCCAGTATAAACAGTTATTTACTAATATATAATAAAAGACTATATAATAACTTCCATTTTAATTTTACTTCCAAAGTTTCAATAGTGACTTCACCAACATTCAAAACGCTAATATACGTAGCTTGGCTAATATTAAGTAGGTAACTTAACCTAATATTGGCTAAGAAAGTATTAACTTAAAACTTATGAAAAAGTGACTCTAAACGCAAATCATCTTCACACAGACCTCTTTATTGTTGAATAAATTTTATGACTGACTTTATCTAGGACGAGTGAGTTGTAAAATAGAAACAAAGTCGAATTTCGAGAGATTTTAAAAGCATTACAACAATCATTATTGTCGCACAGGTGCCATTGTATAGTTTTCTTGCAAAAGCGTTTTGAATGCTAAATGCGCGTTTAAGTTATTCAATAAGCCGAGATGGCCCAGTGGTTAAAACGCATGAATCTTAACCGATGATCGCGGGATAGTTATACATTTACTTGTTTTATATCGACGTTTATGAGTTTTGCAAAGTCTATGTAATTTGAAAAAAATAAATAATGAACCCAAAACCTACTTACTTTTATCATAAAAATAATGTTATGTTTGGGTACAAAAAATCCATTCACATACAACCGGTCCCCAGTATGTGGTCAAAATGGCCTGGGTAGGTACCTAATTCAAGAGTTCCACTGCATGAAAAAATAAAAAGGTTATTTAAAAACATGTTATCTTCTTTATGAGTGATAAAACATAAAACAAATTATCAAAATTCAAACTAGCATAATTAACGACTTTATAAGATTAACGTAACAACGATGACAGTCAAAAAATTCGCGGTTACTGAAATAATAAACAAATATTGATATGAACTTCCGTTACACTAACAGTTGTTACGTGAAGACTAGCGTTAAATTAAAAGAAGCCTTAATCGTATTTGTTGCTTTAAAATGTATACACAAGTTAAATACAAACAAGCTTTTTTTATAATAAATAAGTGTACTGGTAAATGAGCCTATTTAAGGAATATTAACCATATAGACATTGCAAATACGCCTCGAATCTTGGGAACTAATAACCGTCTCGACGAGCGTGCATAAAGCCACCACATTGGTCATTCTTCAACCAAGTTGGCCATTCTTCAAGAGACTATTATGTGCACAACAATGAACAATCTTAAAGCTCGACAATATTGTTAGGTAGTATTAATATTTCAAGATGGACATCGTATCATATATTTTAATATGCGGGTGAATTACTATCTTGGTGATGATGGCGATAACAGAGTTAGTGATCTGATTTTAGTAAATATCCTAGTTCGCAAGATATTATTAAAAGTATATAAACGAACCAAAAGTAATATATAAGGTCGTACTCCATTCTTGAGCTAGGTGAAAGTCATCGAATATTTCTATTAAGTACTTAATTTTATATCAAAACAAACGAAGTATTTGGTACTATTATAGTTTGAATAATTGTAAACTGAATACAACTAAATCAAACTTAATATAAATATCTAGATGAAAGAGAAATCGTAGATAATATATAATGACGTAATATTTTACGTCTGTTAGGTATATTATAATGTAAACTATGAAGCATTTTTTTACTTGTGTTAAGGTTGTTTGAATTATCAATAATTAAGTTACTTTTAACATAGTTTTACATTTTTATAACGAACCGTAAATTTGTGTGGTACTATACTGTTCAGTTAGAAAAACCCGGGACAAAAATTATTGTTTGTTCATTTAAAATATGATTTATTAATATGTCAAGGAAATCTTCTCGGTTTCAGGTATATTTGTACTTTTGCTGAACCATGACAAATATTACTCTTTCTGTTAACGTTCAAACAAACGCTTTTGTTAACTTTTTTTTTTCCAAGATTAGACCAACATTATGTCTTTATTAATTAAGGCTAATAACTCGAGGTGGCTTAAGCTACAATCTTTGTGAGTTATAATAATTGTAATATAATTTGAATTACAAATACTAATCCAATCATATTTGCGGAAAAGAAAGTTTTAAAAGACTTTATTTTTTGATAAGATGTTTTGAATGAAGTTGTAGCTTTTCAAATAATCTTATAATGCTTTTACTCTTTTTATTAAATCAAAGATTTACGAGAAGTATCAGTTAACTTTGCTTCTACCAAAGATTGCTGTTCAAAATACGTGCAATAAACATTGAACTTAAATGTAAAAAATAATGTAATGTATCTCTTGCTAGTTTTGAAGAGCTATGATCTGTTAATGAACGTTCATTCATTCATCTGAGTGATTCCAAATATCACAGGATATATGATCAATTATTTAAAATAAGTACAAGTTTCCTGTGCCGTGCAATAACCACCACTTGTCGTTGCAAGTGGTAACAGATGCGGTACGCATAATTAAATATAGAGTAAGTCCAACATAGTATATAAAAATCGCGACTTGCAAAATATTAATCACACACACACCCTATTTAATATTACAAATGCTAAAGTCAGTTTGTTTATTTGTTAGATTGTTACGCTTTCACGTTTTAACTGGTTCTTTTAATGCTGGAAAAAAGCATTACGCGTTTCCCCCAAGGGAACAGTGGGGGGTATGATGGCACTCGCCGGTGTCCAAGGCGCCGAGTGCGCCCCGAACATCGAACATCCACTAAAAACAGAGCTGTTCACGTTTTAACTACTCAACCCTTAACCGATAATAATCATGAAAATTTGCATTATATGTTGTCAAATATTATAAGTAAAAGTATATTTATATTAGCATTATCATCATACTTAGTTTTTTTTAATTTAAGTCATAACATTAATAATTAATTATGTTTAATTTATTCCAATTATAATTATATTCTACATTTCGTGTACCTATAACACTAATATTGAATAATCTAGTAAATTCTATTACTATATTCATCACCTTTAACTAACAAATTAACTTTTTTGCCACGAGTCAGTTTGTAGAACGACCTATTATAAATATCGTAAGTCAAGTCCTTAATTTTCGACCTCCTACTTGTATTTGTTCATATATCAAAGATATTCAAACTTATTAATAATTAATTTATCCTTTAAAAATCGTAACACAACACTATTCAAAAAAACTTATATCTACTATAATTTTAGTTAAAGTTAAACTTCCGATAATCGCTTTGGCGACATTTAAAACGTCCGTTCTTTGCGAAACCATAGTGAAGCGACCAATAATATCGCATCAATTCAATAACAAAGGTTTATTTTTTTGTATACTCTTGTGTGCTTCGAATTAAGAAAACTTATATTTTTATAAGTAAAAAAAAACAAATTACATTAAGTTACCACGAAATTAATAGCATAAATTAAATAATTAAAACACCAACAAAGATCCATACGTCATCATTATATTTATTCTTCATATTTTTAAGTAAAATAAAGATAATTTGAAATATGTTTTCAAATATAAATATTATTCATAGTATTGAACTAGATATTGTCTTAATAATTTATTATGTGCCATAAATGTTAAAGTATCTATTGAATTAAATAAGAGAAAACTAATACGAAACGGAGATAAAGCCGTGATCGAAAGTGAAGTAAAACGAGTTTACGATATGATCTTGAAAGTGGTAGACTACCATCAATCGCACGCGGCCGTATCAAGGTATGTAATGCGTTTTACATCCCAAGTTTATTCTTTCCGACATAAAAGTAGTACTTCATTATTTAAAAAAAAAATAAGCATAAAAATATTAATAATTGAACATGAAATTAATGAGAATTATTTAACTTTGCCTGCACACAATACACAACAATTACATTTACTCGTTTAAAAAACTTAAATAAAACCAATGAAAGTTAAAAATCTGAATTAAATTAAAATTTTATGTAATTACATATGTATATATGTACTTACTTTTAATATATCATTGTTACAAGCATTCGAAAGCGTTGTTGGCTTATATTAACTGTAAAAGTCACGGTAAATTCTTTGCATCTTCGTTATGTGCCGGCGGCTAAGTGTCGAGTCAGTGATGTCGTGGTGAAAGTGATGGACTCACTGCCACTGCCGAGGTTAAGCACGGAACAGGTTTCGTTATTTTACTTTTCTTTCAGAAGAACTCTTAAGACCTTTGCGTCCGAATGTCTCTTTATTCTGAAGGTTAAACGTAGAATTGGTGTCGTTTGAAAGTTCCGTTGACATCGATACTGTTGCAGATAATTCAATGTTTAAAGTATTAATTATGATTATCTCTTCACCTAGGTACTGTTGCATATTGATAAGAGTAAACAATTATCTTGAATTTTTCAATACTTTATAGAAAAGCCGAGTTCATATTCATTTCAAGTAAAGTTAATTTCTTTTTATATTTATCTCGTTTTCGGTGGTTAAGGAAATCATAATGAGAAAACATTTAGGTACGTGTCGGATGAAATTCTACTATATGTGTATCAACCTGTTTCGCACAGCGGGGAGGAATTTCTTTTTTTTTTTTCTTTTCTTGCGTGGAGGAATTTTTCTTATCAAGAAAAAAGGTGTTTACTTTGACATTGACAGTTACTTTAATTTTTTATTATTGCAAGATTTAAAAAAAAATAAAATTATTGTCGTGAAGTAATCTTCGCAGGTAAAATGAAATGATATTATCTACTTTAATTTATTTATTGTTTCACTATTTAATTTAAATATATTACTTCTCGTTAGATATTAGTAAATTGTCAAAGTTATATAACAATTTTATTAGATAAAATACTCCTTTTTAAAAAAAAACCAACCTTTGTTACATTATAATTACGTAACTCTATAGATTATAAACAACTTCAAATATGTGCGTTATTTTTTTAATGATGTTGGAAACACTAATTTACAATTTCGAAATTTATAAAAGTTACAATTTCGATGGGTTCATTATAAAGTAACGGCATTTACAATTATCTGATGACGATTAGACGTTCAAATATCTTTTAGAAACTTTTTAATATAAAGGTTTACTAGCAAATCTATTCAACAATTATGTATAAATGATGAATACATTTTTATGCTAACTCCAAAGAAAAGACAGTATTTTACGATGGCAAGTTAATGTTTAACGCTTTTTAATATGCGGATGTGCGAAAGTTCGGAGACTGAGTTATTTACGTTTTGTTTTCTTGACTTAAATGTGTATAATATTTTCAATTTAAATCTTTTTGGGAATGAAGATCGTAATTCCTACATCAGTATGATAACTTTTTTGCATTGAATAAATCAATATATATTGTTGTTTTTATGGTCTCGGAAAAACAGTTTATCTGTTTATTTTATTTATAAAATAGTAATACAGCTAATAGTTTTTTTTTTATAATTAAGGATTATTAAATGCTATATCATTATTTAAAATATGATATTGCATTTCTTCTTGTGCTTTTGTGTTTAAACAGGTTAGTATTATTATATCACTTGCAACCTATTTATAGCCTTATTAATTAATAAATTACTATAAAATTCTATTCAACTTATTTAAATAGTAAAAATAAATTATTTCACATAATATTTGACTGATCATAATAAAACGGCGATATTTTGATGACCCGGAGAAAACAAGTAACACTTAAATTTCACTGCAAAAGTATTTACTGTTGATGTTGCGCATCTCTTAAAAGACTCGAAAGATAAATAAATATAGAAACGTAGAAATGATTGGCGGTGCAATAGATGGTATTTATTAGTGACTGAATTAATAATGAATCGGGTTTTTATAAAAAAGTTCCCGTTTAACAAGTGTTGTTAAGCTAATATTTTATTGCTTAACTCACTATAGTAAAACAAAATAAAGTTATATAATATTATCTACCAAGCCTAACTGAAGCAGCGTGGCGGAATAATTTCTAAATGTTCTCCTCAAAGGAAGTTTTAACCTTTGCCAAGTATTTGGACACTAAAATGCTGTTACTTTTACTCCATATGGTCTATTGCATTTATGTCACTACAGGATTTTTTTATTTTATTTAAATATATTCACCATGAACATTTATACCAACTATACATTAATATTCTTTATTATAACTTACAACTAGACGCATTACTTTTAGTAAAGATAAATACCTCATGCAACATGTAAGGATAAGTTACTAATGACTAAATATTAAAACATATTTAAGTTAAATTCCGTTTCATTTTCACGACTGGGTATTATTACGTACAGCTACACAAAC
The DNA here is from genome assembly GCA_905147175.2 of Nymphalis urticae. Classification (NCBI taxonomy): domain Eukaryota; kingdom Metazoa; phylum Arthropoda; class Insecta; order Lepidoptera; family Nymphalidae; genus Nymphalis; species Nymphalis urticae. The sequence goes on from LR989991.1 coordinate 5,883,398, forward strand.
CAAATCAATATTTTTATCGATATTAGCAAGTTTGTGAATGTCCATAAAATAAGTGTTAATTATTTTATCACTATAAATATCCAGCAAAAATCTTAAAAAATACAACGTGTTTCGAACCGATGACTTTCGAATTTGATACAGCAATAAAAGTAGTAGTATTCGTTGATGTTTTTACCAGATATATAAATATAAATGTATATCTATATATTTTTGTTTTTTATTAAAGAGAGCTTCTTGACGATTCTTCTCGATAGAATAGAATTCATTAATTTACATTTCGTTGGTAGCTTTATAAATTAAAGGGTTTCCCTGTAAAGATAATGCCAATATTGCTGATACTAAATTGTATTTTCTTTGAAAGTAAATTTGTTTGTGATAAAAAAATTGTTTTAATATTTATATTTCTTTTTAATGTTTCTTGTGTTTTTTCAAATAAACTTTTCTGTCTATCTTGCATAATAATACTGTTTCTTGTTCGGAACGTAGAAATAATTAAATTTATCATTTTAAAACGAATAAAGCATTTCGATAGTGTAATTTATTTTTGATAGATTGATTTTGATAAATTTTATTAGGAGGTACTTTTGTATCGTGAATTGTCATTAAATAGGTTTTAATTAAATGTACTACTATCTATATGCTACTACCGGCTCGGTATTTTATGTCAAATGGAAATCCAGTAATACCTAGTTCACGCTTTTTTATATTTATATATTTTTATTGGGAAATATGCCCATGAAACGTGCCACAATCGTGTCACATGAAAATGTATATTCATCATTGCTCTTTTAGTAAAATATTTGATTAGCAAATTTTATAAAAATAAATCAAAAATATATATTTAGATAAGCCATAAGTAGGTTGTTATCATTGTATTAATAATGCTTCACTTGGTAACACTATTTTGGCGAGTCACGACTTTCTCTTACGGTAAATAGAATAAACAATCCAACTTAACAAAAATTGTAAAATAAAAATGGTACTTTCTACACTGGATTGACAATTAGTTTCACAACTGGTGGTAGGGCTTTGTGCAAGCTCGTCTGGGTAGGTATCACCCACTCATCAGATATTCTACCGCTTAACAGCAATACTTGATATTGTTGTGATCCGGTTTGAAGGGTGAGTGAGCCAGTGTAATTACAAGCACATGGGACATGAAATCTTAGTTCCCAAGGTTGGTGGCGCATTGGCCATGTAAGCGATGGTTGACATTTCTTACAATGCCAATGTTGGTGACCACTTACCACCAGGTGGCCCATATGCTCGTCCGCCTTCCCATTCAATATTTAAAAAAAATACAATATCAGCTGAACATGGCGTCTGGTATCTACCTGCATCTGTGTTGATGGTAGGGGTTTGTGCGAGCCCGTTTGCTAAGTCCCACCCACAAATATTCTACCACCAAACAGCAATACGTTATTGTGTTCCGGTTGGAAGAGTTGAGTGAGCCAGTGTAATTACAGGCACAAGGGACATAACATCTTAGTTCCCAAGGTTGGTGGCGCATTGGTAATGAAATAGATGATTAATGTATATTTGTGGTGAAACAAACCAACCGGTGAAACATTATTTCGGTTCATACGCCATGCGTAAATGATTAAATATAAATAAAGTATACATATATACTTAAAACAGTATACAAGTGTTGAATTAATCTAAATACATTTAATTTTTAAATATCACATAAGTAAATGGTAGTTAAGGACAAATTGACTTTAATCGTTTTAAATAAAAACAAAAAAATCTACAAAAAGACAAAACTATTTTAAACATTCAAAATTTTTCTATGAAATTAATAAGAAACTCTATCTGAATTTGTTAAATCCATGCGCGACATTAATTATAAACACAAATTAATCACATAAAGCTCAGTGTTGCTCTACCCGATTTGAACATGAGACCTTCAGTTTTGAGTTACGTGTTCTAATCATTGTCATCTCGGCTCTAAAAATAAGGCTTAAATTCACAAACAATATCATGTTTTAAATATTTTGCTTATTTTAAAGGTTGACTAGCGTCGTCGTCACTTCGATTGTCTGTAACTTAAGTTGGTAGTAGAAGGGTATACTGTTATAATATTAAAAGGCAGGGGTCAACAAATGGGTCAACTGTAATCACCATCACCCAAAGACATTGGCAGTGTATAAAATTTCAAATATTACATCGTCAATTCTTTCTGCTTACTACCATTGGTACACACCTACCGACCAAACCTACCTACCAAAATAAAATTGCTCAAACCCCTAACATAAAGCCGTGATCATATTTTGTTTAATTTGGGACTTATTTCGCCTATAAATATTCCAATTATAATCATTGAAATATTTGGTATAGTATTACTTATTATGTTTTTTTATTTACAGGAAGGGAAAAACTGTATGCACAATGACAGCACCGGCTTTCCTATGTGTAAACGCAACGTTTACAAAGAACGTAGACTGCAATACACCCACAGTTATTCCACAAGGAAAAAGGAGAGATTATGAGTAAGTTTCATTTCATTCATAGTGGGATAGAAACTCCTTTATTACGAGTATACTAAGGCTTAATTTTATTACGCTATATAAACAAAAATAAATATATTTTTTATAAACACCTGTAGATATGTACACATGAGAAGTTACACATGAAACAATAATTTGATTGATTTAAAAATAGGAACGCAAGTGGGAAAATGAGCCATCTGACGCTAGTGGCCACCATCGTCCATAGACATTGATCAATGCGTTATCAGCTTTGGGAACTAAAATGTTATATTCCTTTTTTGTGGTTACATTGGATCATTTATCCTTTAGACCGGACATAATAATAGTAAAAATTATCGTTGCTTTGCGGTAGAGTATATTATGAGTAGAGGTATATAATGAGAAAAGTATATAATGAGTATTTACCCAGTTGGGCTTGCACAAAGTCATAGCACCGAGGAAAAGTAAAAGTTATATGTACTTATCCATAATTAGAAGATAAAAGTAATTAGACTAGGAATAAAAGCTGTTACTGTTCTAAAGAAACAAACCCAAATAGACAAACAAGTAGACAGCATAAACTTAGTAATAAGGTTTCAACCCTTTGGATACTGAATCCTAAAAAAGTAGTACCTAGTTGTATACACTTAATTGTAGTTGCACGATTTTTGTTTCGGTCTATTTAGTTCCAGTTTAAATCAAGACAGACTATGAGCAAAATATTTTTAATTAACTAGTATAATTTAACGGTTAATCAAAGGTACTACAAAGGTGACATAGGAAAAATATATTTCTAAAAGAATTAATTATTAATGATGATGACACTTAAATATTTTTGGTCCCGGCGCACATTCTCGATTCTTTCGTACAACATAGTGATCAAATATATGTTAATTACAAGTGAACTCTCTATTCTCTCACTCCCATTATCCGATGGACGGCAAATTCGACATGATTGAGGACAAGTTCAAGCGCTGGTCTTCGAGATTTATATCCTTATAAGCTAGCTTACCTTATAATAGACCAACGAATCCCAACTAGTTATTTTAAATGCGAAAGTGAGTTTGTTTTTTTTTGTTTGCTACGCTTTCACGTCTTAACTACTCAACCGATCATCGTATTTTTTTTTTATAAAAGCTGTCAGAGGTACAAGTACTCTGGCATCTCCTCCGTAATTGTGCGAGCGAATCCGCGCGGGGAAAGTAGTCATTTATATTAAGAATAAGTTGATCTTTATAAAACATGATACTAGTTTATATTAATTAAATTAAAATATAAACTCAGGTCAGTTGTATTAGTTGTTTTCTACTTAGATATGTGAAAATGTTCGAAAGCGAGTGCTAAGTAATAGTAAAATTTTCAGATGGCAAATAGTGTGGAGAAACGTGCTGGCGTTTATTTACCTACACGTTGCCTCATTCTACGGCCTTTACCTTATAATTACAGGAAGAACAAAGTTATTTACCGTTTTATTTGGTAAGTTCGATTTATATTTACTTTAATAATATTAAGAAACAATATATAGTATAATAAAGTGAGCTAGATTATTTATTAAATTTTTAACTATTTTTTTTTCTTTACCTCCTCGGGTATCCTTGGAACATATTCCATCACGCTACTCTAACTCTAATCACGCTATACAGATTTTCCCACGATGTAAACAACACACCGAAATTCAATGGCGCTCGATCGACTTAAGTATGCGATCTTTTGTAAGGATTCGCTAAGTGTATAAACATTATTTTTGGCCAAACTGCGCGACAGTCTTGTTTACCCAACAGTCTTGGTAAAAACACGTCAATTCCTGTTTACCGATTTATTAATTAAATTCGTTCTTAAGAAAGGTGAATAGTGGAAAATATTTCTTTTTTAGTATTTTTTTTTAAATTAATGAATCATTACGGACTCCAAGAAATGGTACTCTAATTAAATAACTACGCAAACGGTTGATCGTAAATGCGTTCAAAACATGTTTTGAACCAACATATTTAAAAATGTATTTAAGACTTCACAACAAGTCACAAAACGAATATTATTATTTTCTATTGATATGAAAATATTATAAACTAGCTGGGCCCGCGGCCCTCGTATAACTTAAAGACTTTCAGTTTTATTTTCGTATTATATTGGTATTTATTGCTTTTCGCCGCAATAAGGCAACATACTATTGCCCATGAGAAAAACAGCATTTCCTTAAATCTAATCCGACATACTTGAATGTCTTTCCCTGTGCTTTTTTATTGTGACTGCAAACGACATCTTCTCATGCTGCATCTTCTCATGAAATTGTGTCCTTTTAAAACTGAAAGGTAAATCAGTGTATTTAAAAAATAAGTACATATTATCAGCTAACCGACTAAGCATAAATTTAACAAACAATTAGAAAAAAGATAAATGCGGCGTTGAAACGAAATATCTACCTAACCTATAAACTTTAACTTACACAGTTATTTACAAACCGAAAACAAATACTTAAGTATGAGTATTTTCAAACAACCTACTCAACTACACCTACCTGTTGAAATATGTCAAAACTATAAAAAGTACTAAAAACTGTCTATGAACTTATCTTGATATCTTTCATAAGAATAATACCATGTTTATAAAAACGACTTCACAAATATTACATTATTTTAGAATAAAATTTGATTACAATACAAAAGGTTATATAATGAGTCAACCGTAAAAGATTTATAATATTAGTATAGATAAATAAAGTTTTCAGTGAGTTGAAAAGTTTAGTTTAATCTGAATTTGGAAGAAAAAAAATGTGTGTTCTTTGTCATTTACAGCACGATTTGGATGACGCGGGCATCTGAGTAACAGCATCGTATACAATATATTTTTGCTTTAGCTATCTATATATTTTGCTATTTAGATCACTATAAAATATACTAAGTCAAACTACATGCATCACCGTAAGTTCACTGATGAAAACAAAACGCCGTAATATACTTTTACTAACCAGAATGACATTTCATGTTTCTTAAAAATCACAGATATTCCATACAACCATTTAGGCAATGGCTAGTTATATGTATAGTATCGAAAATAAAATATATATTTTTTATGTATAATATATATATTTTTTTCCGTAATATGTAAAGTTTTTTTTAATAAGCTACTACCAATTACCCTAACAACAAAATATATTACAAACAAATACAGGACAGAGGTTTACCGGGTCCCTGTTAAACGTACTCCAGGAGCGCCGTGCGTCTCCGACATATGTATGTACGCTGCATACAACATAATGCTATAAGCAACAGCGCGGAAATCGGCTTGCTCTATATATATGAGTGGGCGCGTTTAACCGACGTGTACCAACATAAGTTGAACCCTATTTAATATGATTAATCATACAGATCTGAGCTCAAATTACATTTTAAGAATCTAAATCTGTGAAACTGACCATTTTTTTACTTTATTTTGTTCCTAACAACAAAATATAAACTTTCAATCATCATCTTTTTACAGACTATCATTTATAGCTGTTCGACGTGATTCATTAAATTGACATAACTTTTTTTTATTTATAAACCGATTGAAATAAAACAAACAGTTATATAAAGTGTAGTTTGCCACAATTTATTAGTGAAAACCACATACATATCAGTTAAGCCGTTTCTAGCGCGCACAAACGCACAGACAAACAGATAAACAGGCAAAAAATCTAACAATCATTGTTTTTATCAAAGCAATGCGCGTTGATAAAGGTCCCCGGTTATAGTATTACTCCTATATCTTCCATGTATAGACAACGATCAGTTACATTTTTATTATATGTATAGATAGTTGCAAAAATACGAAATCTATGAAATATTGAAAACATTCCGTCAACATAATATCGAATAATTTAGCTTGAATGGAGGCGAAGGAATTCAAATTCTGAATTACTTGGTGTGTTCATAATAAAATCAATCAAACAGAAATTGTTAAATTTATTTTATTAATAAATTTTATTTCATATATTGATTGTTACTTTATTATATAAACATAGATTTTTTTTCTTTGATAAACATAGATACCTATAACTGACCAGCTATTTCAAACGTTATCTAATATTTTTTCCAGGATTGCTGTTCGCGGCTATGTCAGCGATGGGAGTGACGGCCGGAGCGCACAGATTGTGGGCCCATCGAGCTTACAAGGCACGGTGGCCCCTAAGACTGTTTTTAGCCCTCATGCAAACAATGGCCTTTCAAAATCACATTTACGAATGGGTACGCGATCACAGGTAATTATTTTCGTATAGAATTTCAAGGGTCAAGATAAAACAAACACTGTAATTATCAAATGCCCATTGTATTATAAGATTATCTTATATATATATATACTTAATTTCCCTAAGCTAATTTAAAATCAGTCTCCCATAAACATAATTAAATATACAAATATTTTTACCTAGAGTCCATCACAAGTTTACGGAAACAGACGCAGACCCGCACAATGCTCGCAGAGGCTTCTTTTTCTCCCATATGGGCTGGCTGATGGTTAGAAAGCACAAAGACGTTTTCGTAAAGGGCGCATCTGTTGATATGTCTGATCTCGAAAAGGATCCCATCGTCATGTTTCAGAAGAAGTAAGTAGAAGATCTACTTTTATTTTGTACAAATAGACCGTTACATTTTTTTACATCATTACTCACTTAAAATTACGTTTATTTCAATAAAATAAATAATACTCGGGGAAGTTGCAATATTTAATATATTAAAACAATGAATACTAAAAATCTTAACATAACTGTGCGAAATACTAAATAGTGTGGGAGTATTTTTTTTTCCTTATGACGTGAGTCTTCGTCAGTAAATAAATTATTCTACCTGGAAAATACAAGTAAATATTTGGTTCGTTGCAATTTCAAGTATAAAGTGAGGCATTAATTTACTGGTGGTAGAGCTTTGTGCAAGCTCGTCTGGGTAGGTACCACCCACCCATCAGGTATTCTACCGCAAAACAGCAGTACTTGGTATTGTTGTGTTCCGGTTTGAAGGGTGAGTGTACCCGTGTAATTACCGGTACAAGGGACATAAAATCTTAGGTCCCAAGGTTGGTGGCGCATTGGCGATGTAAGCGATGATTAGCATTTCTTACAGTACCAATGTCCAAGGGCGTTTGGTGACCACTTACCATCAGGTGGCCCATATGCTCGTCCGCCTTCCTGTTCCATAAAATAAAAAATAATAATTAAACTATGAATAATAACACAATAGATGGTGACATTATAGTTCGTTGACGTTATGAATACCTACTGACATTATATTATAGCAAATAACGCAAATATTTATTTTGCCTTGACATTTCCAAAAGTCATCGAAGCAAAAAAAAAATGGTCTGTCTAAATAGGTCCATTATTTCGGCATCAACAAATAAACACGATTCAATCGTGTATTCATTGTCAACGTATACAATATTAATAATTTTCCAGTATAACCATATTCGGTGTTGCCTATGTCAGCTAGTTCAGGAGAGAACAATACGCATAATTTAATTATCAGTTCACCCATAATTTAAACTAACAATATAATAATAATAACTGAATTAATTATTCTAGCAATATAAATTTCATTTACAAAATGATAGTGTGATATGTTTGAGTGACCTTCGGATCACGGAATTTTGGAACATGGATTAGTGCCTGAGATGAGTTAGAGAAAAACTTGTATTACAAGACATCAAAACATAATAGACACATATATTATATATTACTCATATATGTTAGAGTAGCGGTTGCCCACGGCTTCACTCGTGCTTAATCATTAATAAAGGATTAATGATTGTTTGGAAGTCAGTGATTTTAAAGTAAGAAGCATATATCATTCGAATTTCAAAGTATATCAAAATTCCCAAGGTCTGTCGTTGAACACATGGCTGGCATTGATTTTAATGAGAATAGAGAATAATGTTATTACAAGGACAATTTTTAGGTTGCATGCTCCAGAGAGAGCTCTGCGAGTAACTTAGTAACGTCGTTTTTATTTTATAAATAGATGGACGGACAAATATGCCACCTGATGTTAAGTGATCACCACCACCCATAGACATTGGCGATCTAAGAAATATTAAACATTCCTTGCATCGCCAATGCGCGACCAACCGTGAGAACGAAGATGTTATGTCCCTTGTGCCTGTAGTTACACTGGCTTCATCTTTCAAACTGGAACGCAACAATACTAAGTATTGTTTTTTAACGGTGGCAGGTTACTATACCTACCACCGTTTACAAAGAGTTGTTTCGATTATTAATTATACATAAAGTTTTCAATGAGTTGAATATTTTCAATTAATCTAAGTTCGATAGAATAAAAAAAATATTCGTACGCTTGCTCACTTACAGTATTAATTATACCAAAAGGCGTAGATAGATGACCGGGGTATTTAAGTATATAAAAATAAAATTTTCTTATAATCATTTAGTCACTATAAAATATATTAAGTGAAAAAACAGGGATTCGCTTCATCAAATAATTATCAGTGAACTTACTGTTCACTGATAATTATTCGATGAATAATCATAAGTAAGTTTAAAGTTAAAAGGTAGTTTTAAAGTAATCTAGAGTTAAAAAAAGCCTAAATATACTTTTTCCTATCCTGAGAATAACATTTCATGCTTTTTACTTTACAATCATTAGATTTTTTTTTATAAAAATAAAATATATTGTATTAACATTACAATATGATTGTATCAACAACATATAAATGGATCGTAGCTATGTGCAAATTCATAAGGAAATATTTGACTACATAATAAGTGAATAGTTGAAAGTTTCAAAATGTATAATGTAAGTGGAAAATTTCGTAAAGTTATGTGTATCTGGTCACGTAGGCATTCGCGTGGACCAGACGTCAGTTCGTAAAACTTACGATACAGTGATATCCATATTACTTACCCCTTTGTTGTATAATTCTAGTTTTTTTATTTTATTTCTATACTGTCATTGAAAATAAAGGTTTTTATAAGTTGTTGTTGATTAATCATATATAGTCCGATGGCAAATAGGAAAAAAATTAACAACTTTTACCTTGAATTAACCTGACATTTTAGTTTAACTAGTGAGGAGGAAATTACCGAATGATTGGTTTTATGAATGAATGAAAAAGTAAGGAATGCTTTCAAAACAAAATCAAAACATTTATAAAAAGTAATGAATGATTCAAAAGTGAGTTCGCAACTCTGTTTGATGTCGTTATAATATTCGTTATTCAAATATTTTTGTTATTTACATTCATAATTTATTTGGCAATGCTTCTTGCTATCAAAGGTATTTTTTGCATTTTGAACTTTGTATTTAATACAACTTGTATGCAAAACTCCATAACGATCGGTTGAGTAGTTAAGACATGAAAGCGTAACAAAGAAACAAACAAACTCACTTTCGCATGAATTTCCATTGTGTTGCTAAGCTTTGAACAGAGATCTATTACTCTCTTTATTATATTTACAACTGTGACTTGCAATATAAAATGTTATATTTTTATTTTCTTGTAATATTTATAAGAAATTGCTTTTATAATAAATTGACTTTTAAGTAAGTGAGAGAATAAAAAAAAAACAATTTATCTATAAATGTATCTGTTAAACAAGAGCACGCTCGCTTAGTTTTATTTGTTAATAAAATATATAAAAAGTTTCATCTCTAAAAAATATTTTATACTTGTTTTGCTAAAATATAATTAACTCATAATTAACGATTCGTTACAGAACTTATTTGGTAGTGATGCCGCTTCTGTGCTTCCTCGTACCCGCTTGGTTACCAGTCACCTTGTGGAATGAAAACGCTTGGACCTCCTGGTACGTGGCGTCCATCCTGCGGTACACCTTGACTCTCCACTTTACATGGCTCGTCAATTCCGCTGCACACATTTGGGGCAATAGACCTTATGACAAGTAAGCATCTTTATACATTACAATATAAACAAACCAAAGAAATATTTAAGGTATAAGGCGTTGTATAGAGTGTGCTCTCTATACTGTTTAAAGATTATAGTTTTTACTATTAAAAGAGAAATCCAAAAAGTATCTACTTTGATATTCTAGTGAAAGATTCTGGTCGAGATTACTAACGAGATCGACTCATTTAAAAAAGTAAAATAAAAAGTTCAAAATTTAATCGCTAACAAAGGTTTATATTTAATCATATTATATTCGTTAAAGCTTGCTCATCGGCTGGTTTATCAAACATTGATTTCGCTTTCTTCTGTCATTATTGATTTGATTTTTGAAAGAAAAATATACATTGTGTAACTTGTTTATAAGTGAGGTCATTAACGATTTTCATTGATTGATGATTCCAAAATCAAAATATACTTCATTCGCGTAGACTTTTGTTAGAGTCGTTTTAGAAGTTTAATTTTAATGTAAAGCTACCACCGGGTCGGAATGCAAGCTCTGTGGAGAAGAAACAACAAGGACGTTGACGTTTAAATTTAATGATCTCCAAAACTATCTCCAACTTTTATATTAATTATATAATCCTGTATAGTATAATAAGCATTATTTTTTAACATAAGTTTTAAATTGACTCCAGTTTTAAATATTCACTGTAAAACAAACATTATTAAAAAGTGATTTAAGAGTGACTTAAGAGCTTGCACTTGATTATTAAGTGAAAGTTATAATGATTAAGGTATAGCCGTCACTGGCGTCCGTCACTGACCCCATTATAAGTATCAAACACAAACCAACGGCACATTGTATTACACCGCGATTAGATAGGTGAAATGTAACATGAATTAGCGTAATACGCGTTGAAACAAATTTGGTTAGTGACATATCGCACGCACGTTGTCAATGTTAAAGTCAACACAAAGTCTTGATCTATAAAGTGTCGGTTTTGACACGACATTACAAACCTGTAGCATTACAATACACTTCACTTTTAAGTGATCCATTGCTAGGTAAGAGTCTCTAGTTCTTATAGGCGAAGACATGGAGCACCACGCTGCATATGCTCTCATTTTATTTGATATAGACAGATATCTCAAGATGTTTAACGCTGAGGACGAAATGAATAAACAAGTTTAAATAAAATGAAAAGTCAATGGTATTTGTTCAGATTTCAAACGCAATTCAGTTAAGATCTAAGTGTTTTCTTCTGATCTAGACACTCCGATTGAGTTGCCTTTAGAAAAATATACTATATTTTCAATATTGCAATTACAGATACATAGGCGCAACAGATAATAAAGCTGTGGCGATCTGTGCATTTGGTGAGGGCTGGCATAATTATCATCATGTCTTTCCATGGGACTACAAAGCAGCTGAACTTGGCAACTACAGTACAAATTTTTCAACAGCTTTGATTGATGTTGCCGCTAAGTATGGTAAGATATTTAAATGAAATTATTGAACTCAGTAAGTTTGATTTATGAATTTTGGAATTCTAAAATTTAATTTAATGTATTCCAATATTATATAAAAACCGGTCCAAATTATTATATAAAATCCGGTTTGTTTGTGCTCATAACTTTTCTCTTTCTAACCGACTTGACCGATTTTAATTATTTTTTGTACTTATCTAAATGGTTTTTAGGCATAATTGGAACCGATAGGTGGCACTGTTGCTATAACAGTATTTTTGACTAATTTTACGAATGATTATTTATTTATTGTGTTTATCGTTACCTCACATTAAAAACAATTATAATACGCAATTTTTAGCGTCTAATGTTATTGCCTCATTATCTAAAATGATATATCATAATCGTATACGTTATAATAAGTGCCAACTTAGAAAGGCAAAAATAAAAATGTATGTAGCTATATGTTTATGGATATGTTATAAACGTAATTGTATGAATAAGAATAATTATTAAGTAAATATATAAAATATGTGTTATCCCTCTTTTTTTTATCTAACTCGACTATATCGATAGTTATTAATTAGATATTTTTTTACTTCATGTTGCAGGGTTAGCATACGATCTCAAAACAGTATCACAGGAAATGATCCGTAAGCGAGTAGCCAGGACCGGTGATGGTAGCCACCCTTCCGATAAGAAAGTCAAAGACTCCCATGAAGATCACAATCACCCCGAAAATCCAGTCTGGGGCTGGGACGATAAAGATATGTCCGAAGAGGAGAGAAAATTAGCTGAAATTGCTCATAAATTAGGATAGATAAAAATGAGACACTTAACAATTTTCATTATAAAACAAATATGTGGCCATTTTTCGGTGGTTTTGATGGAGCATTGGTTTATGGTACTATTTGTGTTCTATATCGACTGATAAATATGTATTTAACTATTTTTCTATAATCTAATGTTATTATTTTTAATATTTTAAAGACTAACCAAAGTTTGTAAAATAGTCTTTTGAAGGGTACTCTTATTTGAAATGGGTCAATATCTAACATGACTGGGTTAAATTATTTTAAAAGTACAAATAATCTTACTTCATTACAGATAACAAACCTGCCTATAATTGCGAGAGCATATTTAAATTATACTAATATAATATCCAAAAGATTAAAATTAACAATTCTTTAACAGAAACATTTTATGTATATAGTTTCTTTATTTCATTCCTCTTCTTATACTGAAGTAATTAACTTATTAATATAACACAATTCTATATTGTTTTAGATAATTTTAGGTAAGGAAAGAAACAACTATGTATGAATATGATTACATAAGTGCCTTAAGAATTTACATTAATTTATTTTATAAAGAAGTCAAAGTTTTGTTTAATATAGATTTTGAGATAATTTTATTTAACGCAATATTTATGTATATTCGTAAATCCTGATAATATAAAGGTTTTGTATGGTTTATCATATTATTAGGGAATCAGGGCAGATTTAATTGGAAGTAGTCTTAAGTTTTGAGGTTTGTATAAAACGAATATAAATACCAGTTTTTCGCATTATATTAAGATATGCATTTGTTGCAGAAATTAATTAAATCGTTGTTACCATGTTTTTAGCTCGGTTACAGTTAAAGATATAACCTGAGACATATTTTTAAATAAATTTCTACACAAAGTAATGAATATTTTATTATCGCACAGCGATTTCAACCCTAAATGTTTTTTGTTTATCATTATTATAAGTTTCTTAAATTCTTAAAATATTTATATATTGATTGATAGACAAATCAATTTCCTTTAATTTATATATACTTATATATAATTTCTGGCGGACGCACGCGGTCCGCTGCTAAAATATTTGTGCGGCCCGCGAGGAGTTTCTACTTTCTAATCAACCACAATTACGCACATTTTCCATTGTTTTTTTTTTTATAAATTACATTATTTTACATGTATGATATCTCATATAATTGAAAAAGACTTGAGTATATATTTTTTCGTACGACTGATTCAAACGACTCGTATTCAGTGCCGTAAGTAATTTAATTAAAAATAAAATATTTGCTTGTATGGCATTAGTTTTCTTTTATTCGGTAGCCTTCCTGCTGTTTCTGCGGGCTTCTAATCTATACAGTGATTTATATTGGCCCGTGAACGGAGCTGGTCTGGACAGTCCTGGTTTACGTCGAAATCACGGTAGTAGTACGCAAGCGATCCCGTGACGTCCCCCGTACGGAAGTACAGCCACACCTCATAAAAAAGAAAGATTTACATCGTAATACATATAACTCTATTGGTTTTAGATCTCTCTCGCGCGTTCCCTTCTCCACCCTCTCGCGGCACGCGAAATCAACCGTTTGTATTAAGTAATAAGTCTGAAGATAATAAAATAGTCATAATTAAAATTTTTGCTCTGAAATAGATATGCAGTATTGTAGAAATCCGCATTTTATTTCAATAAAGATATATTTTGTCTAAATAAAATAACTCATCTACAGTGCAATATTTATGTTTTAGAGGAGGGAGGGGAGTTTGTTAGCTATAGCGAAACAGCCTGTGTACTTCCTTGGGGTTCAAGCTTTCTTTATACCAAATGTCATTCAAATCGGATTCGTGATTTACTTTCGCATTTATAAAATTAGTATAAGTATAGATTATGTTATGTAAAAACATATTAGAACACGATATTCCTATGTCATACGTGACATTCATGTTGATTGATTTCACATAAAGTACTTAGAATCAATAAAAAACAGATAAAAAGTATTTGTTTATTTATTCGTCTGCTGACGATGCACTACTACAAATACAATGTCTCCAAGCTGATTTGGCTATATTTTGTAAGAACTTATTGAATGTTATTTTGATAGCCGTGATACACATACACATACACGTGTTTAATTCAAATAATCTAAGGTTTTTTAAATGAAAATTGTAGTCAACTAGTTGCAGCTTGCGCCCATATCCCGGTGGCCCGTGGGGAGTCTCAGGTGTTGGCTATATTTTTTTTTGTACCCCTGATAACTTATATGCACAATACGTGATGATTGGTTGAATAATTGAGACGTGAAAGCGTAACAAAACGTATTTTTATGCATAACAAACACAGAAACAGTCAACATGAAATTCATCATCAATCATCAAAATCATCAATCAAGTAATTATGTCCTCAGCTGGCTAAGCAAGATGAGTTTTAACAATTTATTGTTTATTTAATTAGATATTGTTTAAAATCTTATTAGACGTCTACATTATATGTTTAAATGCAATATTTTATATTATCGTAATAATAATATAAAATATTAGCAATAAAATTATATTACAATCTTTATTTATACTTACTTTCATTTGAAATATCTTATATTCAAAAATTGAACGCCCAAACAGAATTAACAATTTTAAAGATAGATTACTAATATTCCAATTTTAGAATAATATAATACTGAAAACTATTTAAATGAGTGGACTAAGTATTAAATATAAGGTATAAATAGTTTAAAATAACGAACAAATGGGACTTAATAAACATAGAACTAATTTTATTATTAACATAAATAAAGAACTTGGAATTTCCTGAATATTCCTGAATATTTTGGGGTCGTCAGTCCTCAACCCTCATCCATTTCAATTAAATAATATGGGTTGTCACGTCGAATAATAAAACACCAAGTTTTGATATAACAATTTGCAAGTCTATGCTAATTAAGCAATAAGCTTTTATTAAAATAAATTATTATATAAAATTAACAAATATTTCTAGTAATGGAAGCATCTTTCACTGATTTTACTTTGACCTTGTATATAAACCGGTTTCTCTACGCGATTTGATCGCCAAGTATTACTATTTAATATTTTATTACCCTCTTAGGGTTGATTAAAAAAATTCCATGGCTAGGATTCAAGCTTGTTCGTGATAAATTTCATAGTATTAAGTTTAATCGTGAAACGCAATAGATGGATAGCTCTACTACTGCATTTATGTAGATATAGATAATTAAGCAGTAGCAATTGATTGAGTGCACAAAAAGAAATTTACAAATATTCAATTAATTTTATTTTCTTCCGGCACTTCCACGTTTTTAACGACCTCATCTTGCTTCCTCCAATCGTTCGTGTTGAATTTTTCCGGCAAAATTTGAACATTTCTTACTTTTCCTCCGCTCATTCCCTTTAGCCACTCTGAATTTAGTCGATAGCCATTATCAACAGGTTGATTTTCTATATAATTAAACTCCTTAAGGTCATGATTATCGTAATCGTTATATTTATTATCAAAATTTCCGTCGACTATAACTTGAGATGGAGTGTCGGCGAGTGGCAAGTATTTATCATTATAATAGCCGTCATTTACGTAAATTATCTTCTTTTCATATTTGTCATTGAAAGCGTTGTTTCTGAGTAGTGTGAACACAGCTCCCGTAAGAGCCATATTGTTGAGCATCCCAGCTGCTAAGGTCATCAATTTCAATGAAGGCAAGAAGAAAGGCAAGATAGCGGACATTATGAGACCGGGTATTAATAAAAATGGCATTATTTTATAAAAATGTTTACGAAGTTTTTTCATGCTGCCTCTTCCAACGAATTCATCATCGCCTGAAAATTATATAAAAATATGATTTTAATATAAATATCTGATGTTGATAATCGTGGAAAAATATTTAATCCGGGTTTGAGTTATTTAATTAATTTTTTTTTACATCAATCATAAATATCCTTATAATATATAAAAGTAAAGAAAACAAAAATATTTTCGTAAATATCTACTATTTAAATCGCGCTAAGTTAAATCGCAAAAACATTTTTTTTAAATAAAACTAAACTTAAGAAAAATGTGCGTTAATTTATAATAAGTAACCAAAACCAGACCGAGAATTAAATAATAAGTACTTAAATTCGTTGAACCAATTTCAAATGGTTAGAAAGTTAACGTAAAGTAATTATATGTTATAATCATATATCACTTTTAAAACAGGATTAACATTTTTTTGTTCTAAAAAAAAAAGATTTATAATAATTAAAAATGATTACATTTTAAGATATCGATGCCAAGTGATCCATTGCCTTTGCCCCCAAGCTCTATAACGTAATTTTGAGTTAAATTAAGTTTAAGACTTCTTTTTTCAAGAAGCTTCATCGTATTGTCACAAAGTTTTGCTTGAATATCTTCATTGGTAATATTTCTATATAGCTGCCATGGGAACGTTTCTCTATAAGTTTTTAACCGTCGCAATTCATTGTCGATTGCTCCCTCCGCTCGCCAGTTACCGTAAGCCCCGATGCACTTCGTGAGCCCTAATTTATTTACACATGTAGAAATTTGGTGAATTACATTAACACTTGTATCCGCGAAATTTGAACTGGTTTCGCGATTCGTACGCGAATTTAACGTTTGAATAAAACATGGCCACGCCGAGAGTATGAGGATAGCGGCGCATGCGCGCATCGCTGCAAGCTGACTGAGTTTACGGCGCTCACTGCGCTTGCGCTATAATGTTAGAAAGGACGTAGTCATCTACAATTTCGTTATGCTACAATAACTAGCGTACAAATTATACAGTTTATTAAAAAATAATATACACTAACACCTACAATAGCACATAATAAAATAAGACATAAGTATTTGTTGTTGTTATTTTATATGTATAATAATATTACTTATAAAACCTTAAAAAATATTTATATTTAATAAGTATTCATATCCTTCAACATTTTTATACTATTTATTGTGCTAAATAAGCGTCAACATCATTTATTTTATTTAATATATTACATATATTTATTTCAATTGAAAGTTTAATCTCTGTAAAATGTATTTATTACAAAAACATAAACTCCAAAATTAAAAAAAACCTCCTGGTTCTTGCAAAAATATATTTATTGAATAATCGAAGCTAATTAAAAATTATTATAGCTTTAAAATTAGCCAAAAAGTATAAGGGTTTTTCGCTTCTTTTAACGGAGTACGCTGCTCGAATGCCGGTTGGAAGACAGACGGGAATTTCATACGATACATATAAGCTTCCTTACGATGTTTTCCTTTATTGCCGCAGATTAATAATAAGCCTGAATTAAGCAAATAATAACTCTTAACGCTTGATGGGGCTTCAATCGGTTAATATCCACGTGGCATTAGCCCATGTTAGTTCGGCTTCAAGCATGGCTAGGCCATGTTGGTTCAGCTTCGAATAAACTCAAACGATAAGTAGAAATAGCTCTAAGGTGTATTAGTCAACCCATTGACTTAAATCTAACCTAATTCGAATACAATATATGGTATTATTCTACAACAAAAGAGTAAATATAAAAAACAGTTATAAAATTATAGTTTAGAGGGCGAACTCTAACCTTTGGGTAAAAGAAATGACTGATAAATCGGTGTGAAGGTGTACTTAGAAAAAAAACCTATTCTAAGCACATCAATCAATAGTAAACCAAGCTTAAATAAAATTGCACATACAAAGGCCTCAATAGAATGAATCCCAATATTGGGCGAAAGTTTTTTTCTGCATTCCACGCTGACAGGAAATGGCCTATATTATTACCAAATGCATGCCATTTGCATATGCTCGGTCACCGACTGACGAACGCCTCGTGTCATCGCCCCATAGTTTCACCACGACATAATTACGTGCTTCGAGTGCTTGATACGGTTGTTTAATTATACGACAATACACGCAAGACATCATTTCTAAGGTGATTAATTCAAAGTGTAAAAAAATGAAAGAAATGAAAAGTATAAACGGTAATTATGAAATTATAGTCGTAAATAAGTGGCATTAATATGGTTCTCATAAAATGACGGATTACACGCTAGCATGACTCTTTGTCTACTACATGGGACGTGGTTATATGTTCTGCGATGATTACACGTCACACCCATATTATTAGTATAATTAAATTCAATACTGTCAGGAGAAATTTAGAAATTGATTTTCAAGTTTAAATCAGTATAGAAATAATTTTGTAAGTCTTGTCGTATTTGTATTAGATACTCTTCGTAACTATTAAATAAAAAAAGATACGAAACCCTTATAATATTAATACAACGTTTTTGTTTATAGTGACATCTATAATGTTAAATTAAGCTTCATGTATACAAAAAATATCATACTTTTTTGGTCCATTGTAAGCTTATAATATTATTCACATTTAATTTAAAAAAAATTCTAGACTCTGTATTGCTAAATTAGAGGTACCAATAGGTGCCATGCCGGTGTAGTTCTGTGGCAGTGGATTTATATGGAAAATATATAAAAAGCGCTAGTTTACATCACTTTTTTTAAACGTTTTAATCAAAAGTTTTTAAACGTACCGTGTATTTAATTTATTTTGCTTTAAATAAGACCGTTAAACAATCTACAATCTTCTAAATTATTCGAACAGTGCCACACCACATACGACAACCGTGAAATATGATGACCTTCTAAGGTCACCCTTTCTTCCTCACTGTATATGTTAAGCTATTAACGTAGGTTTTAAATAGTGACTTTCACACACGCTCTACCGATAGGGATCGAAGGAAGTATCATTGTCCGAGGGGAGTATGTCCGTTAATGATGCGGTATTAGTCCTTAAGTGGCTGTCAATATCTGGGTCGATATTTCTACGGCACGCTCACGTTGTCCTGCACTTTCTTTTCGTTGTTTGGTCTTGCCGACTATTGTCTTCCGTAGGATACTTTATATCCTGACAATCGATCATATCGACACCAGTCCAACTCGAGCAGGCATTCAGCTACCATCTTTTTTTTTGGTGCGATTTCGATCAATTTCTCCAAAATGTGCAAAAACTTGGGAGTGATATGTTTAGCCTATGTCGCTATATTTATGTTGACTTTGGTGCATTGTGAAGATGTATCGAATATTAACTTGGATTATCAAAGCAAAGGTAATGTTTTTTTTTTATTAATTATTAATACTTGTTGTATTAAAGACATATGAAAACATATAGAATTATTTGTTAGTAACGAGCAACATAAGTTGGCTGACTTGAAGGTTGCCTCTTCGAGACGTTCGTTCATCAAAAATTGTAAAAGTTCTGACAGTTACATAATTGTTACCGCCCGATATGCGTATTCGCATCTCTAGACTGTTAGAAGACAAACTCTTCCCTTCTATTATTAAAAACTACATATGCGTAGCCACTCGTAACTAATATTTCTGACCGTTACAAGCTATTTTAATTTACATGCAAAAAGATTTCTAAAGTGCAAAAAAAATTAAACATACGGACGTACATTAACAGTTGTAGATTTAAAAGATATGAAACAAGGCAGAAAGCAGGCCGTAGGCCACAAAGTAAGCATTTAAATCTACACAGGATTATAAATATTTGCTTTTTAGAAATTATTCTGCCAACTAGGTAACTGTTAACAGTCTGCCTCTAGTTTAGATGAAATATGTAACATCGCAATACATATAACTGTAATGGTTTGCGTGGCACATATCAGTATAGCTTCCAGTCAGCGTCATTTTTCCTGACATATTCAACATTTATCGGTATTTTTCACTCCGTCCATTGGTGAAAACCATATGAAAATCGTTTCGGTAGTTTTGAGTTTATCGCGTTTAGGCAGACAGACATACGCCACGGACGATTTTGATTTATAATATGTAATGATAAATTTAATCTGTTTGTTATCCATTTCTTCTATTACGGTTTTCACCACGATCATATCTTTTTCATTTTGACCAACATTTTGACAGTTTCACCTATCATGGTATAGATCTAACTCAGCTTTTTGTCTGGTTAAAACAGAAATCTTAAAATACGAAAAATACTAACTTTCTTACAAAACTTCTTTGCTAAAAAATAACTTATTTGTACCTTGATATATATCAAAAACTGAATAATTAGATTTTGAACACGCTTTGCTAAGAAACTAAGATGTAGTCATAGTCTGGTTCGAATAATTATTTTTGCGTTAAGTAGTACGATAATTTAAGAAAGCAGTGACGAATAGCCTTACGTACGTACTTACATATTGTCAAATATAATGTTTATCCGTTTTCGTATTCTACTGACTCAATGATCAGATTGAGGTTCGGTCGAAGTTCGATCTGAAGTCGGGAACATATCGAAACCATTATAAATTAGTAAAATTTACCCCCAGGCTATGTAGCACTAAGGAGCACAGAAGTAATTATAGTGACTCCAACCTATATTGCAAACTAAATAAAACATGTTTCCTTATTATAAAAACACGGTTGAAACACTAATAATTATATAAATGTAAGTTATTTTTGTATAACTTACATTTATATAATAAAATGTTAAATGTAAGAAGCTGAGATGGCCCTGTGGTAAGACCGCGTGAATCATAACCGATGATCGTGGGTTCAAACCCGGGCAAGCACCACTGAAGTTTTTCATGTGCTTAATTTGTGAGTATAATTCATCTCGTGCTTTTCGGTGAAGGAAAACATCGTGAGGAAACCTGCATGTGTCTAATTTCAATGAAATTCTGCCACATGTGTATTCCACCAATCCGCATTGGAGCAGCGTGGTGGAATAAGCTCCAAACCCTTCTCCTCAAAAAGGGAGAAGAGGCCTTAGCCCAGCAGTGGGATGTTTACAGGCTGTTACCGTGACCGTGAAGTTATTTTTATAATGTATTGGATTAGACGTTAGGTAAGTTATTCTAATTAGCAAATGATCAGCCAAAACCTTAAAGTTAAGTGTTTAATAAAAATCAGTCATTTTAATTGACTTCAGAATTAATTATACTTATAAAATAATTGAATGCTTAAATAGATATTCAGTGATCTTATTAAAAAATAATTCTCTAACTCCTACGATATTTTTATCTTTACAAAACATCGGTATTTTAATTACTTAAGTTTACTCGTCATTTATCTTGTTACTTATTCAAAGCAGCTATTCGTTAATTAATAAGAACGATATTCGTTTCGTGATTATTAAAAGCAATGTTAAGTCATCTGGAACAATGCTATTTATTTACACCTAATGACAGTGATATAGGCGTTTGATTTTTGTTTTTATTTTTTAATATTTGATATATTTTTTGGCATTCAGACAGTTTATTATGTTTATATAAAATAAATATATGTCTAATTTAATAATTTTATAAATAAGCGTAGTGGTCATTATTATTTATAAATACAATAATGTAATCTTTAAAACTTTATTTGATATTAACTTCAGTTTATTTTAGAAAT
The DNA here is from genome assembly GCA_905147175.2 of Nymphalis urticae. Taxonomy (NCBI): domain Eukaryota; kingdom Metazoa; phylum Arthropoda; class Insecta; order Lepidoptera; family Nymphalidae; genus Nymphalis; species Nymphalis urticae. The sequence continues at coordinate 5,905,354 of LR989991.1, forward strand.
AGTAATTGTATCATTTATATACTCTATAACTAGTATAGAAATTATATGACGAATTTATTAATAGAATCATTTAAAAGTGAAGTTTCAAGCCGAAAATTAGAATACCTATATTATAAATAATGTATTTTTGTTATAATAGCCTAGAAGCCAGTCTTTAAATGTCTCACAGCTGGGCTAAGGCCTCCTGTTTGTTTGAGGAGAAGGTTTGGAGCTTATCTTACCCACATTGGAGCTATATACACATATATATATATATATATATATATATATATATATATATATATATATATATCAAATGTATATATATATTATAGGTCAGGTGTGGGTTGGTGGATACACATGTAGCATAATTTTATTGAAATTAGTCTCATTCTTCACGGATGAGCTGAGTACGGGTGATTTATAAACACAAATTTGTCTGTCACAAGTTTGTCTGGGTTTGCACGCACAATCATTGGTTAAGATTTAATCGTATCAATTATTATTTTTTAATATAAGAGAAAAACGTAAAACAGATAATCGAAAAGCTAGCTAGCGACAGTACTAGCTTTCAATAAAAGTGTGCACATACTCACAACTGATCCAAAATGTTGGAACGGAGCTAGGGCTAAAAACTTACTATTATATATTATTTCTATTATATATATAAACTTTGTTTCAGATGTTAATGTTGGCCGTACATTCGGACATAATGCTTTGAAACGACTCTCCTTCATCTTCTTGCCAGTGATGTTCACATTGGGAGTAATCTCAACACTTCTAATGGCTTTGGCTATCATATCCGTAAAGAATCTCGCGATTGGAGTCATCCTGCTTATCGTGTCAGTTAGCCAGGTAATAACACGATATCGTTGTTTATTTATTAAAAACATTAATGACTTTTATTGAACGAAGTCACTTAGTTTATTGTATTGTGTCTGGTTTATTTCTCCCTAAACGCAGAATCTCAATAAAAAAAAAAAACAATTATTTAGAAACGAAACAGAAACGCTTACTTTCGTCAAAAATAAAAGTTACTTTTAGAAAAATAATTCAATTTATAGTATCAGTTATAAATTCTATCCAAACATAACATAAAATACTCTTATTTTGATCTATAACGTGTGTGAGAGCTCAATGAAATTAAGAATAAGTAAACAAATTGACTACTGTTTATTTTAGGCCGTATCAAGGTTATTTTCTGCTGGAGTAGCTCCTGCCCCTCTCGTGTTCCATCCTCGAGCTGAAATTCTACCCGCACCAGCGATCCCTGCACCTTGGCCTGCATCTGGACCGCTACTCTCACCTTGGGGCAGATCTGACGACGCACCTATATCTGATTAGAGATATACGAAAATGGAGATAATCGAAAGCATATCGAAATTACAAAGAATTCATACAATTTTTATTTGTATATTTCTTGCATTTATTAGAATTTAAAGCATGTCTATTGCTTTTAACAGCACAGTGCAATGTATAAGTGCCACCTTCGTCTGTCTCTCGCGAACCACGGTATTTGTGACAGACAGACGACGACTTAGCAGTAGTATTATTTATTTATATCATAGGCGAAAAAATTAAATATTTTCAATGATTTTTTTGTCTTATTTCAAGAATACCTAATTATTTTGTTATACTATACATACTGCTGAATGGAGAATTCAACTAAAATCGTACTTTACATGGAAATAATCAACATTGAAAAAAATATATAAATACCATTCGTTGACACAAAAAAAATAGCTAGTCATATATACGATCATAAATTGCAACAAACAAATAAATATATTCCTAATAAAAAGTAACCGATGCGGTATTTAGTCATGTGCTATTTATTTAAGAAAGGACTTATATTATGCACTGTTAGCGTATCGTTGCTACTTTAAACCTCCAGTGCACTTTACGATCCGTTGAGCGTGAAGTATCTTAAGTGACGACCAAACTGTACTAAATTAAATAATTAATTAAATTGTAACGATGTTAATATTTATTAAATATATTTACATTTATCTTTTACGTGTAGCACAGTTTTCAATATATTAAGGTAAAGAACAACGCAACTATTTTATGATGTACTCGGGTAGGTACATGCTGCTTTTGAAAACAAAACTTTTTAATTTACTATTCTACTATAATTAGGTTTCCCTCGACAATATATAGGTTATTATTGTTTTCATGTACCACAACACCGCCGGATTTACGCTTAGGCCAACGAGGTACCACTCAGACAAAAATAATATAATTTTACACTAACCGCTTTCGTATGGGGGGGGGGGCTAAAATAACACAGTATCTAGGGGTGTTAGATCCCTAAGCCGTTATTTTTTATTAATTCATATTCATACGTGAGCGTTACTTTCACAAACAATATACTGATAAATTGAATGTATATCTTCCGATCACGTATAACAAACGCAAGCGTAACTAAATATGTTGTTGCTATGAAATCCCATTCGTAAGACCGTTGATAGAGGTCAGGTGATACAAACCAGTCAAGCGGCTGGTTTCTAACCAGTTCTATACAAGTCCTATAAAGCTAACCTATCCCTTAAATCTGTACTTTTTTCTGAAGCATGAACAAGCAACTAACGAACAAGCCATTAAGAGATTATATGTATTAGATAAGTATTCTTTTTTTTCATAAAATTATACTCTTTTCAAAAAGCCTCATATCAAGGAATTACTAATGCTACAATTTTCCTCTCCAGCTCGTGTTAGGTTAGAAGTGGATACAACATTAGCTCAAATGGTCAGGTTCGAACCTGCGACTTTCACATGCCTAGACGGCCCATATACCGTTGACCTATTAGGGTGAAAATATAATACACACATACTAAAATATTATTTTTTCAAATACTAAAATATAGCTTATTACGTAGAACAGTGTGTAGTCTATTATATAGAAAATAAATTAGGAACTTCATACAAGTGAAGTTGAAGTGTATCTACACATATTTTTAAATAACTCAAAAATAATGCACGTTTAAATAAACCAAGCGAAATTACTTTTACTTTTAGTTGTTTTATTGTAAAAGTAGATGAAGTTAGAGAGAAAACATTACAAGTAAGTCGTTGATCTCGATCAGGATGATGTTTTATTCAGTTTCAAGGAGGGGCGCATGCGCAGTGCATTGACTAAGTGACCGTCATAATGAACGCACCAAGCGTACTTTGTTTTATATACTTTCTTACATTTGCAACCATTTCAAGTACAGAAGAATCAAATATGAAAAATTCAAATGTGAATAAATATGAAATATATGATGGTGTGTACGTCAAAATACCGGGAGAAAATGAAGTTAATAATAAAATGTTGTCCCTTGAAATTGATACAAATAAGAATGGAGAGACAGGTAAGCCCTATTTTTTTTACTAAAACGTCGAGATGTCTGACTTACATGCGATATTGTAATTAATTACCGTTTTTTTTTTGTTGTGTAATCTGGACTTCCTATAATATGTTCAAACTTTTATGAATTGATACGCAATATTTACAAATAGTAGACAATAAATATATTAAAATGAATATGTTTATTTACTAGACTACTACTAAAGTGGCTGGTACTATGCGCTGATAACTGTCGCAAAACTAACACAGTTCTGTTTCAATGAAGAGAAAAATTATCGTGAATTGACTCTGCCGATCATGTGAAAATGCAGTTAATTGATATAAAGAGAAACTTTACTTGACCTAACAAAATTTTTATTTTTTTTTAAATCTTCCAATAGTTATTATTCCAACTCTTTTTATCGTCAGCTATACCCGTATTTGTTTCGTCTAAATCTTATATGTTATATTAAATAATCAATTGTTATTTGATATAGGTAAATCTTACATTTAGCTCTAACGATTTGGCTCAAATTTAGTGTTCAAATAGAGTTTTGCTTTTTAAGTTTATGTCTATAGGTATCTTTCTTGAAATTCGCCCCAAAAAGACATTTTTTTTATAACTAATTTATTATTATTCGAGTCGAGCGAAGCGCGGTTGCCCAGGTAGGTATTTCATTATAAAGCAGCTGTGAAAACTGAATTCGTATTTCTCTCGTGAAATGTTGAAAACGGACTTGCTAACTTACTTTGATGCGTGTATCTGTTTTTTTAAATGTTATAATTATTATTGTCAATTTCTTCTATTTCTTACATTACATTATGTGTTTTGCGGTGAGATTCGACTTAATAGAACAATTAAGATTACTAAATTAATTAGCGAGCACAAATTTATTCGTCATTTAATTAAGGCAATCAAAGTTGACTTATTTACTTTTATTTTTTATTTTATTTTATTGTATTATATACTAATTATTATATACTAACATAGTAGAATCTATATAATAAGTATTGACTTTATTTAGCTGAGGGATTTTTATTTAAATAAAACATGTCTCTCTCAGTCTCTTTGTTCGCTTACAATATACCTTACCTATTTCAGTATTAGTACAATTTATTTCAAGAAATTACATAGATTACTAAAGCTATTTATCTTAGATTATATATTAAAGAGCATATGTGCCAGAAAAATATCATAAATAGTTTTCCTTTATAATGTCATCGGTTCTGCTAAGTCGCCGGAAATAATTTCATCAATTGAAGAAACAGCGAAATCTTACAGATTCATATTAATTTGTTAATTGCTGCAGCTCTCTCTATTTCGTTCTTGACACATTCCGTAAGGATGTGATATAGATCCATTTAGTTGCAAGATTCGCAATTAGATGACTTTACTTTTCGCATAGAGTAAGAACATTTTTTTCATCCACAATTATGTTACATATAAACTAAGACTAAGATGAACTCGTAGATAATTTTCTAGATTTTAGTTCATATGTATTATAAAAACACGTAGAAATTTAATGTTTTGTATTTCACGCTATATGAGTTATAAAGAAAGTAGCGAAATTGTTTTAGACTTCACTTCATGTGTTGTTTTTATATACATTTTTATTTTCTGTATCATTATTAATGTTAATTTTTATTTTAAATTAGGCAGGTTGGAAAATGGCCAACCTGATGGTAAGTGTTCACTTCCGCAGACGGTGGCACTGTAAGAAATATTAACAAACTATTGTCAATTTCCAACTAACCTCAGTAGCTTAGAATAATCACTTGTGCCTTTAGTTGCACTGGCTCACTCACCCTACAAAACGGAATGCAAAAATATTAAGTATTTCTGTTTATGTTTTTAATATCACCGACTTTTAACCAAAAGTCGGATTAATTAAAATTAAAATATCTCTCATAGTACGCAATATTACGGAGAACCAACTATATAACTATTAACTAATCAAAATAATGTTTATTTAAATTCTAAATAACATGTTACGGGGATAAAATACCTACTACTAATGATAAAGTGAGTTACTAAGTGAATAATAAAGTCACAGAGTTCAGATTTTGTCATAAGAAGCATCATTCTTTAAGGTACGTCATTCACCTTGCTCGATTGGGAAGAGCTTGAGACCTCACACCCCTGTGCGATGTATTTGCGCAGAAAAATGTCACAGGCTTGTTCGGCACAACGACTCCTAACGTGTCCCACACTGATCTTTTAAGTGACAGAGGGTATAGAGGAGTGCCATCGCGATAGAAATTCTTTATATGATCTAGATTTATATATAGATTTTATCTAGATTTATATTTCGATTTTAAGACTTCAGGTCTGTACTTCATTATTTCAAAAAATTAAATTGCACGATAAAAATACATATTTCAGCTTATATAGATAGGTCACTGCTACCATTTTTATTGTTAAAGAAAATGTTGATTGTAGCTTAATTGTTACAAATTTAAATCCATATAAAATATTAGGAGTAATAAACGCATGAAAAAATACGTGTACGATGCCTTAGCCATTTCCACTACGGGCGTACGTGAAAAATAATTGATTTTATTAAATAGTGATTTTTAAATATCAATCAATTATTATTAACCTCTCGGCAGTCTTTACAATGTGACGCGGAAACGAATGATATTTCATGAAACTCGGTTGCAATCGATGTCGTAAATATTATTTTAGGAAAATAAAACAATTATTTGAACACAACAAACTGGTATCTATTTATCTCTTTGTTCGATTTCAAACATAAAATAATTTACAGCACGTTAATGAATACACATTAATGTACATATATATATATATATATATATATATAGAGCACTGGCATCTCTGGTATGTGTAAATAAATATGTATTAATATAATATCTCGAAAAACGTCGACACGTGGGCAACATCGGCTTACATGGAAAAATTTATTACATTAAACAATATATTGGTATTTAAATAATTATGCTTTTATTTCCAGGCCGTGGAAAGCAAAAGAAGTTGATGCAAAGGATTCTGCCTCTCTTCATAATGCCATTTGTCCTTCAGTCTACCATCGTACCATTATTCCTGGGGGTGCTCAAATTCATGCTATTCAAATCCTTGATGATCGGAAAGTTGGCGTTGGTTCTTATTATAATAAATGCCTTCAAGAATAGCAACTCCTTCAAAGGAAGACAGGACGAAGATATTGCTAAAATCCATTACGGTTATCTTGGACACGGTATGGATGAATACGGATCTTATTTCAATTCATGAGAGTTCCAGATATTTTAGAAGTCGTTCCTTCAACAAAATGCAGATGGCCAAAGATTTAAAAATATTCGTATATATACGAATAGGCTCTACCAATCTTTAAAGTTATATTTGACTTTATTTTCTTGTTAATTAAGTAATTTATTTGTATTTTACATGCAAACAATAAAATCAGCTTGACAAGCAAACAATACCGTACACACGACACAAGATAATAAATTATGAGCGTGATATAAGAATGTATGTACGTATCAGTTTAACGAAGACGATTGTGCAATTAAACGTAGTGAAAGTCTTGCTTAAAGGAGAAACATATCTAATAATAACGAAAAAGTGTAATAAAAATAGTGGACATATTAAAGTATATTATAGTATTTCTGTTCATTTTTAACGTAAAAACATCGGAAACAAGTTTTATTCCTACTTAGATAACGTTAAATACTATTAAATAACAGAACTAGGAAATATAATTGGTAAAATTTTCGCGTCGGATATTTGAAATAAAGCAAGAAAGTTTTAATTGCTTTTAATTACATGCATTCGAATGATGTAAAATAAATGGACACGTACTTAGGTATAGAACAAATAGAAACCACTATAAATGTTATTATATACTGTTTTATTTTATTCAATATAAGTCTGCTGGTAAGTCATCATCCCTGCTGATGTACATAGGCAATATAAGAGATATTAACCAATGCGCCGCCTCCCTAGCCTAAATTTATAATATGAAAAACATATAGGACTTTAGTAAGATCGGCGCATTAGGTACAGTTATTATTATTATTACTTTCTAAGTATCTGGTGGCCCATTTACCATTATGCCAACCTATATATAATTAAATTTAAAAAAAAAGTACTTATATGTAACAGTTGTATATTATTAAGCCTTGGCACTTACTTTAGACCGTTTCGTACTACAAATAAGACCTCTTCATAAAAAATACTGTTATTTTAGTTTTTTTTTTTAAATGTAAATTGCCTGTTTTTTTGCAATTAAGTTTCACTTTTCCAATGTCTTCTAATAAGCTTAGTTTCAAAATGTAATTTAAAATAAAGATACATATACAAATGATTTTTCCATTTTTGTAATCTTATAAATGATAACTTACCAACAAAATATTATCACTATCATATTCATATAAATATTAATAATATATGTATATATTATCACTTTTAATATAAACGAATATTAAATTAATAATATAAAACTTTTTAACTGTGTAAAAATTGCAATTTTCACTTTGTTTTACGCTCTTTAGTATCGACATTATAACTTATTGTCTCTTAGGATCTCTTAGTTATGCTGTAGAAGCTGAGAAAAATTCTCGCACTACACCTCGCACACACTTTCAATGATTTATCATAAAAAAATTGAGACATATTTTTAGCTTATTAAATTAAAATATAGTGAAGCCATGAATAAGGTAAATAAACAACGAGGGCACAGCAGTTAAAATAATATATCACACGATGTTCGAAGTAGACATCACATCTACATAAAGTAAAAATAGTAAAATACTATTTTCCTTCAAAATATTCGAATATGCTACTTTAGTTCGGTTCCTGCAACTTGAGGCATGTTATCATACATATTATTACTACACTGACCATCACCTTCGTGCTACCTTCTTCCCCCTTCCAAATCTGCCAAAATATGACTGTACTCAAAGTGATGATTTAATATGATTAACAGGAACTCTATAATATTAGATTTTCATATATTTTGCTTAATAGTTTCGAGGTAGGCCTAAATATACGAATACTTTATTTAAAAATTGGAATTATTAAATGAATCTGCCCAACCGCATTAATTGTATCGTGTACAACACATAATGAATTTAAAAAAAAAGCGTACAATCATAGTATCCTATAATAAAATAATAGTGACTTGCACAAAAAAATCTGTATTTAGAAATGTATGTATATTAGAAGCCGAGATGGCCTAGTGGTTAGAACGCGTTAATCTTAACCGATGATCGTGGATCGTGACCCAGGCGAGCACCACTAACTTTTCATGTGCTTAATTTGTAATTATAATGTTTACGTTCACTTCCCTCTTTTTATTAAGCGAAAAATCTAATTTATAAAAAAATTATATGCAACCTAATTTATGGGACACAAAGTACTTATAATTAAAAGAGGTAATCAATTGACAGCGAAACGCAAGGTTATGTGAAATTGGTGGACTTCGAGAATCTAGCTAAAAATGCCATTCATGTAAGTGATTCGATAACAGTATCAGACATAATGAGCGTAACAAGTACAATCAATCAATCTCCTAGTTTTTTTTTTCCATATAATGTCCTCCTGACAGATTGTGGCCACGGAAACTAGCCCACTGCGCAGGACATGTTATTACAACGCACGACAGCGTGAATTCACGATACACCCCACCATGAGAGCGATTGCGGGAATAGAGTCCCGTAATCGCTCTCATGGCGGGGTGAAAAATCCAACAGCACCGGAAAGACATCAGGTACAAGACTCCGGACTACTACAGAAAATTTCTCTACTGAAACTCCATTAATTTATACCGCCACGATCCGGGGTTTTAACCTAAAACCTCGGGGTATGTGCGCCTTATAAACCAACTACGCAGACGCATAATAGATATGTAATAACGATTAAGAGAGCGGATGCATTTTCCTGTGAAGCTTCTTCTTTCTAATTAATAATAATAATTGATTTCGTCATTGATTCCCTTGCGTTGCGTTATCACTGTGTGACCATTAGCCTGTAACAGTATTAAATGAAGGACTGCTTCTCTGTCTGGGTATGTACGTGGTACAGGGCTAAGAAATATATAACTTTCTCTTCCCTCAAAACAAAAAAAGGTACTGTTTCGTAATTCTCCTATTAATTTTTTGTGTTCAAAATATCTAACAATATCGTGCAATTTACACATTACTTTATTTAATAAACACCGTTTATTTCATGACACATGTCTCAATGAAAACAAATATTAAGTTCGTAGATTTTAATGTACTAGAATAATACTAACTAACCTAAAACATGTTGTGTTCTTTCCAAAAGTGCGCATTTATACTTATAACTGTATTATCTTAAGAGACTAAAGTCATGTGATTGTACTAACATCTGTTGATAAGCAAAATAATCAAGAAATTAAGTCTCAAAGGCTCTTTTCACAATAAACAATCTGTTTTCATACAAAAAAAAAATAGTAGTTTATCCTAAAAATAGCATTTTCGAATTGACTTTGTGAGTATGTATAAGTTCATAGGTGTTGTTTCGCTGTTGTACAACTTTAAGCCTTTATTATTTCAAATAATATCAAATTAACATATAATGATACAATACATCTATACCTATACTTACATGGTGGTAGACTTTTGTGCAGGCCCATTTGGGTAGGTTATTCCATTCATTACATATTTTACATAGTATTTTAGTTTTCGGGCTTTTTTGGGAGAGAGTGAGCCAGTGTAACTACAGACACAATGGACATAGTATCTTCCCAAGGTTGGTGGCGCATTAGCCATGTAATGGATGATAAGTATTTCTTATAATGAAAATGTATATAGATGATGGTAATCACTTAATCGACCAACCTATTTTAAATATAAAAATGAATAATAATCGTACAAGACATTTTTAGAGGTGCTTGATGTTGTAGTGTCTGTGAAATCCGACTTAGGATTTGAAAATTGATTACGACGGTAAACTGAGGCTGACAAAGCATGTTAACCTATTTAAGCAATAATAAGAAGTTTGATTCGAAGTGATGGTCCGCTGCAAAATGATAGATTATAATTTATATTACGAGTATGTCCCGGAGTAGACACTATTTTCTTGTTATATGTTCCTATGTCATAATACGGTAAGAAAGAGAGTATTTCTTTTGAATAATGTCTTCTCTTATTACATATCTTCTAACTGTTACTCGTTGTAACTTTTGCTATATTTTAGCTTCGATTATAATAATATATCACCCAAGAGAGAGTGGTTAATATAAAATAGTAGTGTTACGTACAAGTTACGCCAGACAAAATTGCATAATATCATATAATAATTTAAATAAGAGATCTTGCGAGTAAAACTTTTTTAAAGTTTATTTAATGCAGAATTTCTAACGTTACAATGTTAGACTGATATTCAGACAGACTAGAAAACTAAATACAGGATCCTTGTTTACAGTTAAATTCTTATATTATATATATAAATAGCATACTGTATATTATTTAAGAAAAGTGTTTTAAAAGAAACCGCTTAAAATTCACAATGCCCGCTATAAGCAAAATGTAATCTGAAATTTCTTATCAAATAAAGAAAAAAACTGTAGGTATTTATACTCGTCAGTTTCAATTGACTTCTCAAGTGATTCCAGCGATATGATTATATTTCAATGTTAACAACCATCGGAGTAATAGTGTTAACGTAAGCGCAAGTATATTTACGTTTATAATAAACGTAGGCGCCTCCCACCAGTCTAGTCACTGTCATCGCATAATCAGTTGTCGAGTTCGCAAGTGAAAAGATTATTTCGTAACTTAACTATTACGTATTGTAGTCAGTTTCTTTTACATTACATTTTTATCACTGTCCTAATGATATTCGGTGCAGTTAATAAACTTACAGAGTAAAATAAAGTGTACGTGTTTAATCCAAAATAGGTTTTTTTTATTACGATTTGTAAGTGAAAGTGATCTCATTAAGGTTCGTACGCTAATTAAATCTGTATATATATTTTTTTATGTTTACGCTAATATAATTATAGTGGTGACATATGAACTCTGGTTGAACGGTTACAAATTGACACTTATATATAAATATATATATATATATATATATATATATATATATATATATATATATATATATATATTTATTTATTTATTTATTTATTTATATAATCAATATAAATAATGAAATAGTTACATTGTGTTAGTTAAACATAAAAAAACAAGGAAAAGTGTTTACTTCATAAAGTCGACGTATCTCTTATAGGGCAAGGTAATCTTTTACTATAAAATTATTTGCCATTGACCTATAATATTATGATATCTAGAATAAATGATTGTTTAGAGATTTAGAAACTTTTATACCCTACAACTTATCTGTTAATTTAAAACACAGGATAACAAGATATTTTAACCAAAAAAAAACAACGATATCGTGATCTTAGACCTCGGATATCTCGACACCAGATTCGGGACAACGTATAAAATGTCAAAATTGATTTTTACAAGTGTCCTTATTTCTCGAAAAGTCATTTTTTTTATTCTTTTGTTTTTGTTACTTGACTGAAGAAAGATTGTATTTGTGTTGTTTAATATATTTATATAGCAATAATAGCGGTAATTTTAATAGAAAATTGAATATATTAATGTATAAGAAGCGAAGGTTACAATACTTTACTCCCACGATTGCGACTGCTTCGCATTTTTTAAATTTTATTTCCAAATAGGTAACAATATAGAATCAATAGTGTATCGATAAAGAAAATTATCTTATTTGATACAACGAATATCAAGATACGTCAATCATCGTATCTATCTCTCTTTAAGAGGTTTATCCATTGAGTACCCTTGTAACAGGAGTTGATTCTTTATTTCTTTGATTATATCTTATAAAAAAAATAGCAGACGGATTTAAGGTATTTATTTAGTTTATATAAAATCTATGTAAATAATTTTAAGCGTCAATAGCGCAATGGTTAACCGTCCGCCTAACGATATAAATACCGCAGGTTCGATCCTGACCCCTTTAACCGGAATATTAGTAATTCCTTAATACAAAAAAAAATGAAATAAATATAAAACCCTTGCATTGCTTTTATAAATTTTAATTGTAAAGATTTTTAATTCATTGATTTATTCGATTCACAGTCGCTATTAGAAATCCCGCTAAATTCACCCACGCCAGAATAGATGCTTAACAGGAGAATTTAAATTCAAACCATGCACGGCTCACTGTATAATTCAAATGCCTCATTTGTATTTCAAATTATCACATGCTAATTACGAGCATTTATGTAGAGTATCGACCCGACCTTTAATTTAGCACCGGGATTCATTAATTATTATTATTGTTACATTTAAAGAAAACGGGTATGCCGTTACAAAAGGAATTTGCTGGCTGATAATAATCTTACTATTGGTATACTATACTTTATATGCTTTGGTGGTAGAGCTTTGTGCAAGCTCGTGTGGGTAGGTACCACCCACACATCAGATATTCGACCGCAAAACAGCAGTACTTGGTATTGTTGTGTTCCAGTTTGAAGGGTGAATGAGCCAGTGTAATTACAGGCACAGGGGAGATAAACTCCTAGGTCCCAAGGTCGGTGGCGCATTGTCGATGTAAGCAATGGTTAACATTTGTTACAGTTCCAATGTCCAAGGGCGTTTGGTGATCACTTAACATCAGGTGGCCCATATGCTCGTCCGCCTTCCTGTTCTATAAAAATAAAAATAAAATCTTGATTGTTAAATTATTTATACACAAATACGAGTAGTATGCAACAAAATATGTATACTCTTTATATGCTATTTCACTTACAAGTGACAACTACATGCGTAACACAATTATTAACTTAATTTAATGATCACAACAATAATTTAAATAATAATAATAACAATACAGATCGTTCTAAAAGACATGATTAATAAAAACATTATTATATCAATAAGCAATGTCGTTAAAAGCAGTGTCTTTATAAGACAAAATACAGCATTCGCCCGGACCTGAAATGTTGGTCAATATAACCGAAGGTTTGACTTGATTGAGTTTAAAAACCCGAATAGAATAAGCCATATTGTTACGAATACGGATCGTGGCTATTGATTTGGGTATATATACCTTTTAAATATATTTACTTAGTTTATTTATATGCTAAATCAGTTCACAAAGCCAACAATAATATGTAAACATATTCTAACAACACAACAAAGCGTCTCTATAAATACCTTCAGTGTCAGTTGCAGCTCCCTTGGGCACTTCTGATCATTGTGTGATCAGGTCGGTCTTCAACTTCCACCCTCTGGACTCTGGTCCCACTGGAACCAGACGGGTGTGGCGATACAAGTCGGCAGACTGGGACGAGATGCGACACTTTTTTGCATCCTACCCTTGACGGCAGATATGCTTCTCTTCCACTGATCTGTCGAGCTGCGAACAAGCCATATCTGAAGTGATATGTCAGGCTATGGAGTTTTTTATTCCATATGCTGACGTATCACTGGATGGCAAGATCCCTAGGTGGTACAACGCTAAGTGCACCGCAGCTGAGGCCCGTAAAAACTCAGCGTTTGTAGCGTGGGCAGCAGTCTGCACCACCAAAGCTCCGGACATTGCGACTAAGAAGAGAGCCTTTAACTCTGCTGCCAAGTCCTACAAGAAGGTTCTCAAGAAGGCTCGTTACAACCGAACTAGACGTCTTAGAGCCAAATTAGCTTCCTACCCCCGTGGTAGTAAAGCATTCTGGTCTCTGTCCAAGTCGGTTGAGATGAACTTCTGTCGTCCATCGCTGCTTAAGCCTGACGGATCCCTGGCCTTTACACTCTTCCTGCTGTATATAAACGATCTGCTGAAACCCGGTATCTTTGGGTACGCAGACGACAGCACTGTAACGGAGAGATACATATCCGGTCCCCGAGCTAGTGCAACAGAAATTCGTGAGCACAGGGAGGCCTTGGTAGGACGCATCAATTTGAGATTGGAAGAGGTATCGAATTGGGGCGATAATAACAAAGTCAAATTTAAACCTACCAAGACTCAAGCGTGTTTGTTCACTGCCAAGAGGAGTCCATCCACCTGACTCCGACTTTCCGGAATACCCGGAATATTCCGGTACCCATCACCGACAGTATTGAGCTTCTAGGAGTTACATTAACATCCAAACTCAACTTTGAACAATACATTGAATCCAAAGCTAAAACTGCTGGTAAAAAACTTCATCACAACGGCATCCTCAATAAGGTCAAACAGTACTTCACACCAGAACAGCTTCTGATTTCATATCAAGGCCAAGTCAGATCGTGCATGGAGTACTGCAGCCATTTATGGGACGGCTCTGCTAAGTACCAGCTTGATACTTTGGATTCAGTGGATCGTCGTGCTAGAAGACTCATTGGCGACCAGAAACTGGTTACAAAACTCCAGACCTTAGAACATCATCGTAAGGTTGCCTGTCTGTCGGTATTCTACAAGATATATTTTAGCGACTGTGCTCGGGAACTATTTGATTTGGTTCCCCCGTCACCTTTTTACCAAAGTACTGCGAGGCATCGAAAGGATCTGCACCCGTACGTGGTTGACGTTGACGTGTTTAAGACGCGTACGAAACGATTTGCTTCCTCGTTTCTGATACGCACCGCCAAGGTCTGGAATACCCTCCCGACCTCCGTTTTCCCCACCACCTACAATATGGCTAATACCGTCAAGTCCAGAGAATTGGCAAGAATTGGCACCTTCTAGGCAAGCGCGCTCCAACTTAGACTGTATCTCACTTTCCATCAGGTGTGATAACAGTCAAGCGCTAGCCTATACATTAAAAAAAAAAACCTATTTGTTTTTCAGACATCAGCGTTCTCCTCTATAAATTATTGGTTATTTATAATTTACAAGTTTTCTTGTTTTAAAGCTTACACTATGGACACTAACTATTACGTAAGATGGGTGTGACTTAATGTGCCATAATAAACCAATTAATGTTCGACAATCTGTTGTTTGTCATGTTGAAATTTGCATAGATTTATGACAATATTTTAACTTTAAAATGTTCATTAATACTAAATACTGTTACGCACATATCAGTGTTTTTCAGTTGCAATATTCCTTTCACAATAAAAATAAATTTTTCCGCGGTATTTCATTTTATAAACTAATACACCTTAAATTCACCTCTCATATTTGGCCCTAGTAGCTCTGCAATCAGAGACGATGGGATCATTGATTGGTTCAAAAACCCATGAAACCGGAACACAGTACTTAAGTGTACTAAAATTTGGCGGTAATGATGAGTTAGTGGTCATTCCTATCATTCCTAGCCTGACTAGATATTTCACATGCAAGCTTTTACCATCAGTGTTATAAAATTGACATTTTATTTTCAGATGGCACCTCGAATCTACAAGTGGGTGTTCAACAACAAACTTCTAATATTATTTGCGACGGCAATGTTTTGCTTATTAATTTCAACTTTAGTTTTGTCAATACAAAATAGAAACCTTAAAAGATCAATAAAACTTAACAACCAGATGATAATCGGACAGAAATCGAATAGAAAAATACTTGAACAAATAAATACTAGCATGCCAGAGGTTAGTATAAGATTAAAAAGGTTTTATTATTTTAGAATTATATAAATATTGGCAAATAATGAAATACCTCTTATTTTGTCTTGTTCATATAAGAGCTAGATAGCCTACTTAATTTTAGTTACCAAAGTTAAGTTAATAATTTATATTTCACTATATAATTTATAACAGTGTATATCAAAATAATATAAGTAAATAAAAAATAAAAAACACTTTTATCTATGTATGAGGGAACATTAACACAAACTCGAAGGTTACAAATATTTGAAACTAAGATGTTAAAAATACAAGGGATGTTTGTATTTGCAGGACCACTTGATTCTTAATAATATATTTTAAAATACTTTAACTACCTAAAATATCAGACAAATAAAGCAGTATTTTTTTTTTATTTGCAGGGTGCCAGACTTTCGAAATATATCAAACCTACCAATTATATTTTAAAACTATGGCCCCATATTAAAAATAAAACTTTTGAAGGCAATGTTACAATCTCGCTTAATGTTTTACGATCTACAGAATTAATATATTTGCACTCTAAAGACTTAAACATTCATTGGGTTAAACTGAAAAACGCCTACAATGAATCTATATTAGTTACGTCCACTAATATATTGAATGCTGCAGAAATTCTTCAAGTAAATTTACAAAATGAAATTAAACCTAATGTGAATTACGAACTTGACATTATGTTTTCTGGAAGATTAGATGACGGAATCGTGGGATTTTATGAAAGTACTATGAAAAACGGAGAGTAAGTTACTTCATATTATTATGCAGTTTGTAAAAGTATTTTATACTATATATAGAGTAATTATAAATAATGGAACGATATTTAAATATTTGGTTCCAAATTCAACAAATAAAACAAAAAATATTTTATAATTTCACCAAAACCGAAAACAAATATGTAAAATGTTGAAGATTTGAAAACCTTTAAATTAAAGTATATATTTTTAATTTCTGTCTTTTTAAATTTTGGAATTTTTTAATTCAAATTACAAGATATCGTACAACATAGTAAAAATTCAAGTGTTGCCAGTTGGCAGCACAGCCTACTTCTAATGGTCTTAATAATTGTCACTGTCAGTATCTACTATCAGCTTCGTAGACAGAGAAATAAAAGTTTCTCCGTTTCTCTGTCTACGATCAGCCTACATTACCCAGTATATATGTATTATCTATGACATTACCTATCTAGTCAATTTGACAATTAACGTGTATGTTTTGACGTACTTGTAGTTTAGTCATTAGTGACGTTTTATTCGGCCGTAAATAACAAATATATCGCAATTTGCATGCAATCGTCGTTCGTTTATTTGAACATACATTATATGTGATAGTTTATAGTATGGTCGTAAGAAGATAAATCATCCTTTTTTTAAATAGATGACTACGAAACTTCCATATTTCTCAAGTGTTAGATATTTAGTGATCTTTAGAGTGACTAAACAATTTTGCCGGTGGAAATCTGTAAATAGTTTCGATACAATGGAAAATTCTCTTAAAGTAAAACTGTCTAAGAGACTGTCGTTGTCCGTTCGTCCGGTACATTACCAACTACTTCTAAATCCAGATTTAAAAACTGGTCTTTTCCGAGGGAATATCAAAATAGATGTAAATCTAAAACAAGAAAGGAACTTTTTATCCCTACACACCAAGTTTTTGGATATCACGGATGTAAAGGTCTATAAAGATATAACAGAAATATCTGTTGCAAAATATTTAGAGGTTAAATCTCTGGAACAGCTGTTAATTCAATTTGATAATAATCTTAATCCTGGAAAATATCAGTTAAATATTAAATTTAATGGTAGTTTAACTCGTAATATTGTTGGATTTTATTTATCCCACCTAAAAGATAAAAGGTAAAAAGTAATGTTTGTACTTAATGTTCAATGAATAATATGATAAAGATGTTTCTTGTTATAATTAATTAATTTGTATTCCAGTACTATGGTAGCAAGTAAATTCCAACCAACTTATGCTCGCCAAGCATATCCATGTTTCGACGAGCCAGAGTTCAAGGCTACTTATGACATTACATTGGTGAAACCTGTGGACTATATTGCTCTTTCCAATATGAATGTAAGATAAATTTCTACAGGTAATTCTAGTAATTAAATCAGCAAAACACACTTCTATAACTGAAGTTACTGGAATAGATTAATTTTAAAATGTGGTTTTTACTTATTTATTATTTTAATGCTATCATGTGTAAGAATAATAGTAATTTTTACACAAAAACTACTTGCTGATATGCTACAAAAATGCAATACATCATTATCACTACTCCAATGATATTATGACCTTCTGATGATGTAACCATATATAAAATAATCTATTTTGAAATATTAAAATGTATGTTTGTTTAAAGGAAATATCTAAACAGATAGATTCCTCTACTAATACTGAAGCTATCACTTTTGCGACCAGCGTTCCAATGTCAACATACCTAGCATGCTTTGTCATATGTAACTTTGATCACAAAGAAACTGAAATCGTAGCTAATGGTATTGGAAATAATTTTAAACTGAGATCATTTGCACAAAAAGATCAAACTCACAAGATTGATTTCGCCCAAGATATTGGCAAGAGAGTAACAGAATTCTACATCAAATACTATGAAGTTCCTTTCCCACTTCCGAAATTGGGTAAGTATCGAAATGTGGATATGTTAATTTAAAATAATCAGTATCCCACAATTGCAGATTTAAATTTTATTTATAAAAAAAGTTATATGGTGTATGTTGTAGAATTGGTTTTCTAATGTCTCAAACTATGTATACCAAAAATATTATTCCTATTTTCTTCCTTCATAATTCTTATTTTTATAGACCCAAGGTTAGTGGATAGAATGTTAAAAGTTTCTATGAGCCTACTTACTAAGAAAAGTTATTATTTAAGTATTCATAGATTGAGCTAAATGTAAAACTTTTTTTTTTAACTAGGCTCATACACTTTAAGAGCCGAGATGGCCCAGTGGTAAGAACGCGTGAATCTTAACCGATGATCGTGGGTTCAAACCCGGGCAAGCACCTCTGAATTTTCATGTGCTTAATTTGTGATTATAATTCATCTCGTGCTTTACGGTGAAGGAAAACATCGTGAGGAAACCTGCATGTGTCTAATTTCACTGAAATTCTGCCACATGTGTATTCCACCAACCCGCATTGGAGCAGCGTGGTGGAATAAGCTCCAAACCCTCTCCTCAAAAAGGGAGAGGAGGCCTTTAGCCCAGCAGTGGGACATTCACAGGCTGTTACATACACTTTTGAATTGTCATGTTTTCAGGATTACATCCAAATTAAGCCATGTATATAACATTTTTAACTGGAGTACATAAATATTTGGCCGTTTTGCGATAGATGATGGCTGTTATTGTTTTTTATACACAAAATAATCAAACAATTATAACACTTGATAAAACTTAATATTAAATATTATAATTATTTTTTTGTTACAGATATGATTGCTATTCCTGATTATGTATCAGGTGCCACTGAACATTGGGGCTTAATTACATATAGAGAAACCTCATTTTTGATTGATGAGGCCACAGCGTCATCTAGAAACAAAATCGGTGTTGCTAACACTGTCGCTCATGAACTAGCTCACATGTGGTTTGGAAATTTGGGTATGAAAACTATTAAATTACTATTAAAGATATTGTTAAAATTTTGAATTAATTATAATATATTTAAACAAACCATACATTTACATATTTCTTACCATAACTGGTATATCTTTATTTATAAATTTTAACTACTTATATTCACTTTAATTTAACAGTTCCATTAACAACTTCGTCGATATACATAACACCAGTTTGGCATGACTCTGTAATGAATTTTTACACATTATTTTCGACCTCGACCAATGATGTCAATTTAAGGTCTATTTTTTTTTTCTTTACATTTCCTGTCATTTGAATAGACTATAAATGCTTAGGCTTTAATTAGAATGATTAAGCTGTTGTAAAATGGAAGACAATTTTGGGAAGTCAGGGATGCGGTCATTTCCTGTCTGTAATATAAAAAATGGAAAAGCTGTAATATATTAATACTGTATATACATAATAGTGTAATTAGATAATGTATTTTTTATTTTGTTTTTTAGTTACTATGAAATGGTGGGATGAAGTCTGGTTGAATGAAGGTTTTGCATCATATATGCAAGTGAAATCTTTAAACGCTATAGAACCTTCATGGACAATGGTATAATAATTATTTATTACTTAAAAAAATTGTTATGGCTTTACCTATAAATATTTTTTATATGGTGATTTGTTAAACAATGCTGTGTTTTCTTTATTCAAATGTGAAATAAAGGATGACAAAGAAAAAGTCAGTGTTTAACTAAAAATCCGCTAAATATAAGTAAGACCGCTAATGTATAGTTCTAATTTAATTAATTAAATATTTCAGTTGGACCAATTTCTAACAAGAACTTTACACTCAGTGCTAGTCATTGACGCCAAACTTTCTAGCCATCCCATAGTTCAAACTGTTGAGACTCCAGACGAAATTACTTCAATATTTGATTCAATATCTTATAACAAGGTAAGATGATCTACTATGTTTTTCTACATTTAAATTAAGAATATTAATTAGATTTTAAATCAAACTTAGATAAGATTTCTGTGACGGCTGCCAATCTCAAAGGTTAGCCATCTGGGGCATTAGCCATGGCTAAACCAACAACTTTACATGTTTACTGAGGCATGAGTGTTTGACTCTGCCAACTTTCTAACTCTAGACTTATATTGAGAATTTCTTGACAGAAAGGCTGTTGCTCTACTTTATATGTAATATGTAAGGGATATCAAAACTTTATTGTATAATTAAACATTTGACAGGGTGCGTCCGTTTTGAGAATGCTAGAAGGATTTATTGGAGAAGAAAACTTCCGTTTGGGAGTGTCAGATTATTTGAAGAAGTATGAATTTGGTAATACCATTACGAAGGATCTGCTTTCATCCCTGGAACCCTACTTTAAGAAAAACAATCCTGAATTAAATCTAATGTAAGTTTATTGCCTCCATAAATGTTGTACTCTAAAGAAGTGAAAAGGTTTTTTTTCTTTAGTCTGCACTAATAATATAGACCAGTAAACTTGAACATGCTTATCTAAGGCATGATTGGATAAGAAAAAAATATTTTTGCTTTTACATAACCAATTACTATGTGACCAAAATATTTGATTAAAGTTGTCATTCTTTTTTTTGGAATGACATTCAACTTATGGAACATAAAAAAGTGGTTTTGCGATTTATCTATATAAGATGCCTGCTAACGCTGACTTTTATGGCATTTATTCATATTTTTCTACAGTCTAAAAAATATTCTTGAAATTATATGCATGGAAGTTTATATCAATGCTGAAATTATAAAACATCATAGTAAAAAAAAAATTAACAAACCAATCTTACCTCTTTATACTAAGGGAATATTAGACGCTTAGAAAAAAGTTCTAAATGGTTCCATGTCAATCATCATCAAGTAGTCATGTGTGTGTTAATTTTATATATGTATATAAGTTTGCTGAAAGAGATCGCTTAAGCGATAAGAGTGCCTGTTGCACCTTTTAGTTTTGTAGTGCAATAAAGAATGTTTAAAATAAATATAATTAAATTAATTTTATTTTTGAATGTATGTTAATATTCATAATTATCAGTGTTGTAAAATTTCAGGTATATAATGGACACGTGGACGAGGCAAATGGGTTACCCATTGCTAACTGTGAACCGGGGTGACAAAACTAATACTTATGTCATCACACAAAAACGTTTCCTCATTGATCCAAATGCTGTGGTCACACAAGATTCGGACTATAAGTAAGGCACCATATCGCATATGAATTGTTATATGCGTATTTCGGTATTAAATATTCGAAAGTCAGACAACAAAGATTCCTGTTTTTAAATCTTTGATGAAAAACATTTATTCGGGGGGACAGACTGACTCGTATGGAGTCATGACCCCTCAGCCGTCGCTCTCTAGCCTCTTGTGTTTGATATATATATTTATTAGTTTTTCTTAATTATAAATCTTTAAATAACATACTGATTATCTGCCGGACGTCCCGTGACGGCCACATTTTTTTATTAATAACATAGCAGTTTATTGTCTCTTCGATGGTAAGTCGCCTTCGCCCATAGGTTTTCGCTGACACATAGACAGAATGTAAATGCCAAATTATAAATGTTTCCTGTAATAATATAATCGAAACTATTGTAGATATCGTTGGTTTGTGCCAGTCACATATACTACTAAACACGGTCCGAAAGCAAACATACTGTGGTTCCCGGACAATGTTGAAAGTGGTGAGTACATGTTAATACTAAGGTCATTTTAATCGTCCCCAGCAACCAATTGTGGTTTATAAACATGATGTATAATTTTGTATAATCTATGAGAATGGGATTGAACTTTGTCAAAGTGTATCGAAAATGTCAGTTATCGAGCTATCCTACTGGCAAAGCCACATGGTTATAAATACATAGACGTATGTAAGGTGTGATAGAGTGTCTGTATGTATGTTTAAGAGAATTATTTCGCGTTATCGACTTGTCAAAATTTTACCTCAATGTCTCTGTCGGTAAATCCACCCCTACTCTGGGTAAATGTCTCGAATATATTGATTGACTTGTTCATTACCAGTTACGCTGACTTTGGAAGAGGGAGAAGACTGGTTGAAGATAAATAATAATCAAGTTGGATACTACAGAGTAAATTACACAGATGATATGTGGCGAGCCTTAACAGAGCAACTTAAGAACAACAGTGAACAGGTAAGGTATTATTAGTGTTATGTATTTTATGAAGTAGACTTACGTACGATATTCATTAAACATTTACGGAAGGCCGCATACACTACGAAATAAAAACATTTCGTTAGTTTGTATGTAATGTAAAAACTTATCGGAACGACTAATGTCTTGTTACTCGTATTAACTCTACTAGTTTGCACTCTTTGTTACTTTATCTATCGAGTGATTCTTGATATTTTTAGTGAACTACAGGTTACCAGATACCACCATCATGGGAAAGACCCGTCAATATGACTGAAGGGTTTTTTTTAAATTATTGACTCGATGTCGAGCATTGCTCAAAAAAATTAATAACAATTATACAAATATTCAGAGAAAATAATTATAAATACAATTTCAGCATCAATTAGTTTATGGTTGATAATTCATCCCCAAACTTCTCTAACACTACCTTATTTATTTTCAGCTTACAATATCAGATCGATCACACCTTCTAGATGATGTTTTTGCTCTGGCAGAAGCTCAAGTGATACCGTATCAGACGGCTTTGAATCTGTCTACATACCTAATAGCTGAAAATGATTTCGTCCCGTGGGAAACCGCTACCTCCATCTTCGCTATACTCTCCGAAAGGCTTTTGAATACAACTGCACATGATAATCTACAGGTATATTGAATTCTATATTACATATTTTAAAGTTCAAACAAACAAATGCCTATTTCCCATTCTGCCAGTATTTAAATTACTACAAAAAAAAACCTATATATATATATATATATATATTTATTTATTTAGGAATCAGAAGCGTTAAACATTAGAGAAAGCACAGATATAATCACAAAATAAAATTTACTTCAAATCAACTCAAGTCTAACAATATTTCATCAAATCGACATAATTTTTAAAGGACAAACAACCGTTAATTTCCACACAGAAATTAACAGAATTCAATAAAATACCGACAGCAAATAGAAATAGTATCGCAAGAAATTACATTGCGCAGCTTCGAAACCAACCACCAGTGGAAGGAATCTATGCTGCCCACAGTAGGTTTGGCTTATAGAACAAAGGTATCAAGACTGTGCAACTGAAATATTATTTATGAGATATCCGTCACAACCGAGAGTCCAAACAGAAGTGTAAAAACTAGCGCCTGCCCGTGTCTCCGCTCGCCCACTTGCGTTCCCCTCTTCACCTCGAACCGAAATCACGCCACTATGACGTCACTGTTAAAGACACGCCCCCCTGGAGCATATCTTTCAGCTAACTATATATATATATATATATATATATATATATATATATATATATATATATATATATATATATATATATCATTTGTTTCAGAAATATGTGCAACATTTGGTAAAGCCTTTATATTTGACGCAAACTTGGGAGAAAACGAATTTAGGCGTTATCGAAGGGTAATAAGGGTTTCTGAAATATTTTATTAAATTAGTGTATTGCGAATATAAGAAAAGTAATCTAATATTTCTTAGATTTTGTTTTAAAATCCACACTTAGTAGATAATTTGAAACCGATTGATCTCATAATTGTCATCTCAATTATACGACACATTGCCAGAATATTTTGCGCTTGACTAGCGTAGAAATACGCCAGTAAAAGAAAAAAAACAACATATTGGTGATATTTGGCTATAAGTAATATATTAATTAATTTCATTTATAGCTTACTCCGCACGCGAGTATTGTCTCTGTCCACAACTTACCAACTGCCTGATGCTCAAAATAAGGTTAGGAGTATATTCCTAACGTGGTTAAATTCACCGAATGAAACTACCATCGAGCCGGACTTGAGAGATTTTGTGTACTATTTTGGTAAGTAGATAATAATAATATCCTGGGACATATTCACACATGGCCATATGATCCTAAACTAAGCAGAGCTTGTACTATGGAAACCAGACAACTGATATACTACACATACTACATTTCTTTTGTAAATACATACTTATATAGATAATTACATATATACAGATGTATATTTTATGTTTCGTTTTTTAATTATAATAGGGGGGAAGTGGACTTGCAAATAGACCTCCTGAGAGTAAGTGGTCTCTACCGCCTATAGACATTGGCACCGAAAGAAATATTAAACATTCTCCCTTCTCGTTTCCCCATTAACCATCTGCGTATTTATCTCTCTTGTGCCTGTAATTTCACTAGCTCACTCACTCTTTCAACAATTTATACTAAAGCCCATTCCAACCACTGGAGGAGCAAAGACAAATGTACGACTTGGATATCCTATTCACGCAATATTATTAGTTTGCTCGTTTTTGATGTATGAAATTATAATCTGAACTTAGTAATTAAAATTAAACTGGATATAAGTAGTGATGTGGGAATAGTGTTGTATTATAAATAAATATATATTAAGCAAGAACTGTTGTAATGCATATAGCAGACCTATCAGCAAAACGCATGGAATATGTAAATCTAATATTTGTTTATCGACTTCTTCGATTAGAATTGGAGTTTCCGAGTAGAGGATTCTTGCCCAGTCGGGTTTGCATAAAGCTTAGTTATTTTTAGTTGTATAGCTGTTTATATACATTCTAAGGTATGAAAACAATATTTCTGGCATGTTTGATTTTTTTTTTGCAACTATGTCTATTGAATAGGAATGAAAACAGCGTCGCTAAAGGAATGGAATAAGTTATGGGAAATGTATTTAAATGAAGAAGACGTGCAAGAGCAGGCGAAACTACGAAACGCCTTATCTGCTCCTCGGGACGTAAACATATTGAAAAGGTATTTTTTCCAAGCATTTCACTCGAAGTCCTTGCCTAGTTCTGCTTATTAATTAGAGTGATTTTCCTGTGCTAATATTTTCACTTGCGTAATTATCCAATTTAATTACCTAATTTTAATAAATACCTAATTGTATAAGCTTACAGTTGTAAATGAAAGCAATAAATAAGTTTTCATGACCTTCCATCTTCCGTCTTCAAACTTTCGTAATTATCATGAGACACCATTGGGAATTTTATATTGGGTTTTTCCATCTACCAGGTTTCCATAGTAGTTGGTTGGGGTTTTCCATACTGGTACTGTTTTGTATTTGTTATATTCTCAATAGTGTTGCATACGTTTTAATTTTATATTAATATGAAAGCGAAACTATCTGATTTTTTTGTTTTCATAGGTAAAATGAACGAAAAAATTAATGAATAAAAAAATATTCGACACTTAAATTTAAATAATCAAGAATCTTGGGCAGTATATCAGTAGAAATCTACTGCTATAACAGTAGATGTTATATCGTTTGGTTATAAAACGGCGCAATACGAATTTCTCAAAAAGTTCTGAAGATTCGGTAAAATTTAATAGTTAAATCAACCGAATTTTAAAATCTACTATAGAACATTTTTTCTCTAAAACGAAACGTTACCCCAAATTTAAATACATTATTAAATTTTAGATATCTTGAATTGGCGTGGGATGAGAAATACATAAGAAGTCAAGACTACCTTAGCGTGTTAAACGTGATCAGCTCGAACCCGTCCGGTACGGCGCTGGTGTGGGACCACGTCCGAGGGAACTGGCCGCAGCTGGTGGAACGGTTCACCCTTAACAGCAGATATTTGGGTAGCCTTATACCAGGCATCACTGACACTTTTAATACGGAACTCAGGCTACAAGAGGTAATTGTACTTAAATGAAGAATAAGTTTAATGAATTCGTTATGCACAGAATTAACTATTTATTAAAAATTTATAATCTATTGGTTTCCGCCCGCGGCTTTGCACGTGTGGGCCGGGGCCATTAGGTTAGGTTAGCCCTTTTCTCTACCTCTGACAACGTGTATGCAAAATTTAATTAGGAACAGTTGAGTAGTTAATTTGTAAAAGCGTAACAAACAAACTCGCTTTCGCCTTTTTAACATTATCACAGTATTTGTTGACTTTCAGGTTCGCTGTATATAAATTTTAATTTTATTTAATTGACATATACCATACAAATATATTTTGAATTTGAGTATTTCGATACAGTACATATCGTGGGTATGCGAGCGGGTCACGTTATTATTGTGTCGTATAAAAACAGGATTATCATAGAAAAAAACGTTAATATATAAATTATTTTCAGATGGAGTCATTTTTTGCTAAGTATCCTGAAGCTGGGGCCGGGGAATCGTCACGTGTCCGCGCACTTGAAAATGTGCGGAACAATATAAAGTGGACAAGTATACACCAAGGCGCCGTATCGGCGTGGTTAGAAGAAAAAGCGAATGAGTTACAACAGAGTTCATAAACATCGCTAGACTTAACGATGATAAATACATACTTAATAAACCTATTTTATGTAACGTGCTACTTAAAAATGAAGAATCAAGCTCGTAAATTGTTTTTATAAATCAAGGATGTTAGAAATAAATGTTTTAAGCAACAATATTTTGCAAATTTTCTTCTGTGTGATATGAATTATATCGTTAATATAATAATTGTCTTGCTATTTGCGTTCCATCTTTCCTTTACATTTATTTATATACTTATACAGTGATGCTATTCGTATATTTTATTTTCAAGAAACATAACCAAACATCCCATTGACCAGTCAAGACTACTATAGGTCCGCATGCGCGCGCGCATAATTGTGAACAACGCCACAGGAATCAGGTATAAAAAAACCTTACCTAATACCAAATGAGCCTGATGGTAAGTGGCAATCACCATCCACTGAAATATTAATCATCGCTTATATTGTAAATGCACCGAAAAACCCTAGGAACCAAGGTATTGTTAAACTGGCTCTCAAAAAAAATCACTCTTCGAACCGGAATGTGGGTGGTACAGTGGTACGCTCCCAGACGGGCTTGCACAAAGCCCTACTACGAACTTATATAAATATATTTGTTAAAATGTCATAAGCAGTAAAACCAGTATGAAAATTGCAATACAATTTTAATAATTTAAAATGCAAAAAATTCTAAGCAACACCATTTTAATTAGAATGTCTAGAAAGCTTACATACGTAGAAGTTTAAATGTGTCACGTTCTTTTACGTTTGACGCAAAAACGCGTAATAACTGTAAGCTGTGCGAATAATCTGAAATTAATATACACAATTAAAAATATGTTTTCAGCAACTTTCAAAATGCATTAGATAAAACAAAAATGTATCCTGGGCTAAAAAAACTAGCTCTACCACCTGCCGAATCAAGATATTTTCAAATTACTTATATAAAACTGCCATAAGAACTAAATTTTGACTACACATAAGTTCTTTTAAAACTAGACTTGTATTATAAGTGTATTAGCCCTGAACCTGAATAAATGATGGTAAATCGAGTGAATTAAAAGGTCCAGCGCGAAGTCTGTAAGATCGAGACATTCCTTCTCCAAGTATGGCAATCTCTCTATGAACCTTCGGACTTAGGCACCACCTCGCTGAGCAAAATGGACCTTGGCCTTGTCCAACAGAACTCTGTAAATGAAAGAAATTGGGATTGCAAGTGCGTAAAGACGAAGAAATAAATTTAGATAGTGTTAGATCGATTGTTAGATAAATTATCATTAAAATCGAAAAAAAGCTTATTTCATTGTTTTTTGATACATTATCATTATAAAACAAAAATACTAAAATTTTATGGTTAAATCATTGAATATTTTATGTTAGCTTATAGTTTAATAATAATGTATAAATCGAGGCCTTTCTTCAAAGTTCATTTTCCAAAAGTAGGTACTTTAAAAATGTATACAACACCTCTGTATAATTTAAATAAATATTTAGTACGATATCTTGAGAAAGAAATTTACATTTATGGTAAAAAATTAATGTTAACGCTACGCAAACATGCTAAGCCAAGTGAAGTGCCGCCAATAGATTTATAGTCTATGTTCAATCAATGATCACACCTCATTAAATACTGCGTCCCCGTAACGGCAGAAAAGGAACAATTGCGTTAATGTCGCGCCCATGTACTGTAAAAGAGATATCAATTGCGTCGTGCTAACCTGCTCCTAAAAGGAAAAAAAAACAATGATTCAGTTTTATATACATCAAATTCTACTTGATGGTAGGGCTTTATGTAAGCCGTACCAACCACTCATCATATGTTGTGTTTTAGGTTGAAGAGTGAATGAGCCAGTATAACTACAGGCACAAGGGACAGACGGTGTAAGGGATGGTTAATATGTCTAACAGCACCAATGTGCACCAAAGGTATACATAGGCATATTCAAAAAACTTTCCAGTTGTTTCATTATTTTGGTTATAATATAATAAATAAGCTCCACCTCTACTTCGCATGAATACTTTTAAGATTTTTAACCACCACAGTCTTTGTGAGTGCGTCCCTCCAGATGGACGTGAACAAAGCCCAACCATCAAGTAGTATTTCATGTATACACGCTGTGTGGGCTAGGCTCCAGCGGTAAATGTAAATAGCTATTTTATTATCAATATATCATTTTTGCCTCGGCATACCATACCTCATTCAACTGTACTGCAACAGAGCAAAGCGTTAGGGTCGCCACAAAAAAGTATATACCCAAAATGTTTCGAATTAATATTTCAAGCTCATGTATTGTACTAAAAAAAGAATAATATCGGTTAATTCTTTGCTGTAAATAATTCTATATAAATTATTATAAATTTTCAAAACTTACTTAATTAATAGAACATGAATACGATGACAATTAAATATTCTGTAGTAAGCTCGTTTATCTCTCTTATCCTGTAAATAAGATGACTTCCCTCTTCCTCCTATTAGCTCGCTGTATTTATGTAGACAAGAAAACTGTCCACGAATTAAAATCATCAAACCTACTACTGTCAAATCAAAAGCTATATGCACTTTAACGCAATACAGTGCTGCAACACCTTCTACTAAAATGGTCATAAAGTATCCGACTGTGTAAGACTCTAAAGGAGACCATTCCGGCAATATATGTGGCATGCTATTAACATTTTGCTCTGTATGTATGTATATTGCATATTCAAGAAACGGTGAGACAATATAAACCAAAGCTGTGAAGCTATAAATCCTTGTCAAATTACATGAAATTAAATATATATTTCTTGTATAAGAATCGATGTGTTTAGTAAAACTGTATTTCTCTTCGTCGTCAGATTCATAGTCATCAGGAAAATAGTTGTGTAATTGTTCGTTTTCCAAAGTTAATGCTTGGTTAATAACGGAACGCCAACGTTTCTCGTTACTTAATAGAGACCACAGTTTCAGGAATCCCATCATACAAAATGATAAAACGCTAATGCCAGCAAAAAGTGCCTTTGGATCACCTTTGGCCAAAAAAAGCGCTATTATTTGAGACAAATTTGTACATAGAAAACAAAATATGGACAATTTTGCTATTCGGTGAACAGCATAAGTATCAGGACCATGCCAAAGGCCTGCGCCGCGAATATGTTGTTCAACAATTTTCTTGAAGTTATCTCCTCTACATTGCGGCGAAAGCACGTCTCTTATGAAATTAGATATCCAACGCATTATTTCCTAAAAATATTTGTAAATTGATTAGGTAACGAATAGCATTGTTATAACCAAACTATCTCAACTAAAATTACCTTTTTTTAATTATTTTAGGTATTATTATGATTTTGATAAGGCTTATGCAACGGCTCGAAAGTAAATGTAAAAATCAGAGTGCTAGTGTACAAATGAAGCAGAAACTAGTAACTGCGGCCAATAATTGCCCTAACATATCGTAATTAGTTTAATTTCCATTCATGTTGTAGTTAAACTCTGAATTCAGTAGTTTTTTATTTGATCGTAAGGTTAGCAAAAAATACACCAACAGAGTTAAGCTCTACATTTGTATAGTAAAATAGATTTTCGAACAACAAAAAGTTTTTCTTCGGAACCAATCCAATTCCAATTAAATATTGATTTGATAAACCTGTATACTCTATCACGAAAAATGAATTTTAATCCAAGTAAAAAAGCTGATATAGTTTTTTTTATTATAAAAGTGACTGATATATTTTATAGGAATCGCTTGATGCATTATTTTGCTAGATAATTACATTATTTTTAAAAAGGCCCTTATATTTGAAAACAATCTGCAGCACATTTAAAAAAACAAAAACTTAAACTACAAAAAACTTCAAGTTATTTTAATTAAAGATACTTAATTATTATCAAATATAACATTAAGTAATTTTAAAGTTCGGACTTCTAATTAGATAAGGAATTAAAACTTTATTTATTAAGATAGTTAGATTCTACTTTTTATTTTTACTTTTTTTTAAGATAACATAACGGTTTTTTATATCCTCATAACACATTTGCCGACAGCTGACCTTTAGTCTGGAGCTGATCAACTGACTGCGGAAGATAAACATTTGTACTATCGTGTATTCAAATACACTCAATAAGTACCTACATATAGCGTATTCCAATCGAAGAAGAAGTAAAGATAAACAAACTTAAATTTAAATATTCCATTCGCTTATATTTTGCTTTGCAAACATATCTTTATTTATAACATAACACTATTACGCTTCTACCTTAATTTTACTTCCAAATTTTGGATAACAACTTCGATGGAATTCAAGACGCATTATTACATACATTACGGATTATTTCGCAAGCCATAACAAAAAAAACATTGATTATTCAAAGTCTCGACCAATGATATCGGGTTAATTCAATAACAAAATTGTTTATTTTATTAAATATATAAGTCCTCCAGTAATCTAAATAAATGGTATAATTCACTAAGATAGTGTCTACAGAGATTCTATTGATAGTGAATGCTTTTGATCCAGTTACACAATTCTGTTGTTGTTTAAAATATGTTGTTGTTTAATATATCAAAGTCCTCCTATTTCAAGTGAAACTTTTTAAGTACAGGCACATCCACAAGAGACAACATCTTATTTATCAAGGTTGCGCATTGGCGATGTAAGGGATGTTAACCACTTACGTGGTCCATTTACCATTCCGTAGTCAAATTTTAAATTTAAATAAAAGTACGTTATTAATACCTATGTATTTCAAATAGAGTATATTTTTTCGTAATGTTGAAATTCGGAATTCAATTAGAAAAATAGAATACCCAAACGTTGTTTTTATCATTATTTTTACTAGAAGAAATGTAGATACATGAAAATTAAGATATCGTATTCAAATACTTATACTTAATAAAATTACGAAACTCGAAATAATTATGTTCCATTTTTAATTAATCGTATACCTATACAACAACGGCTCATGATATTAT
The DNA here is from genome assembly GCA_905147175.2 of Nymphalis urticae. NCBI lineage: Eukaryota > Metazoa > Arthropoda > Insecta > Lepidoptera > Nymphalidae > Nymphalis > Nymphalis urticae. The sequence goes on from LR989991.1 coordinate 5,937,174, forward strand.
CACAAGAAAATGGATTGAATTTGACTTAGGTAAAGTATGAACATTGAGAATAGGCATGATGACAGTATTAAAGAATTAAAAAATAAATGATTTTAGAGAAGAATCTACTTTAAAAGGATTCTAAAAAATGATCCCATTTTAATATACACATTGGGATTAATAAGATTTTTAATAAAATAAAAGTATAAAATTCTGCAATCGGCCATTTTATTTGAAACGCTAATTAGAGCGAATGACGTCACGCCATTTTATTTATAACCATCTCTCTTAAACAGTTGTTGTGTTTACGCGTTTCAAAATTAATTTTGCATCGTACTGCATGTTGTTAAAATTTAAAATTAATTTTTAACCTTAGGAAATACTTAATACTTTCTGCCTTTTTTCGTTGGGGACAGAAACAATACAACGTGTACTGTCGTTTTCAAAGACGTGACGTCACTCAGGCGCCATGACACCTGCGGGTGTTTTCAAGCGAAATTCAAAATAGGTAAATGAAAATGCAATTATTTGCGTAAGCATTTAGTTAATTACTGAAATAAAATTATTTTCAGTAATAGTAGACGTGTACCTACATTATAGAAGGTTATTTCAAAATCAGTCATCATGCCTATTGAGTTATGGTAAGTTCAGAAAATGGACTAGACAACTCAGCAGAGTTGCGGAATGTATCCCACAAGAAGGATTCTGTCTCTGCATGGAAGTTCATTCAAATTTCGAAGTTTATGGTGGAAGTTCAAACGACTGTTAGATTAAGTTACAAATCTTGATTTTCTTAACGACATTATTATGTTCGTATTATGTAAAATCAAATTATCTGAACATGAATATTCATCTCTTTATACTATATATTTAAATATTTGGTGTGGTTTTACAATTTGTTTATACGTAATAAGACTTTTTTTACGCATTAACGGCCTTACCTATAAGATCAACGTTGCTTAGTTAAACATTGATTTTTAATTTTCTGTCATCATTGATATTTTCTGTAATCACCTCATAAAAAATATTTATAGGTAAAGCCGTAAACATACGGTAAACAATTTTAGTTAAATAGAAATAAAACGTAGGGTAATATAATCGTACTGCAAACCGTAATAGGTATACAGTAACTACTAAACTAGGCAATTATGTCATAGAATTATTAAAGTCTTTCACGAAACCAGCCCTTTCCATGTTTGCAAACAAACCGTTCATTTGAGTAAACGTTAAACTAACAACTAATTAATTAACAGCGTGCGTCAATACACACTATTGTCAAGAATTGTCACAACATAATACTATACACAGGTGTTAACAAACACAGCGTTATACCAAACAAATGACAGATATGATGACAAATTCTATATGTTAGGGCAATTATTATCCTTATATCATGGAGATGTCAGTGTTATTTGTTTTTATTCGATTTCACGTTAAAACTGCTTATTAGTATACAATTTTTATATAGTTTCAAATAATAGCTTTAGTACTATGTTTATATTTTGTATTTTTATTATTATGTCAACGAGAAAGTAACATCCACAAATCTTTTTAAAAAAATATTTTTTTGTTGGCTACAAAGCTACAATATTAAGTACAATACAGTGGTTCTAGAGATGTTAAGTTATATTTTGTTATGTAATTTGACAGTAGTAGGTTTGATGATTTTAATTCGTGGACAGTTTTCTTGTCTACATAAATACAGCGAGCTAATAGGAGGAAGAGGGAAGTCATCTTATTTACAGGATAAGAGAGATAAACGAGCTTACTACAGAATATTTAATTGTCATCGTATTCATGTTCTATTAATTAAGTAAGTTTTGAAAATTTATAATAATTTATATAGAATTATTTACAGCAAAGAATTAACCGATATTATTCTTTTTTTAGTACAATTCATGAGCTTGAAATATTAATGTTGCGGATAGATCTCTGGTAATGGTGTAATGATATATGTTGCGGATACGGGTGGTACTATAATATAAGCTTATTTAAAATAACAAATCACGGAGCTCCATTTTATAAAATTATTTTTAGTGAAAAATTAAAAAAGGGTATATTCGTACTATTTAAAAAAATATGTGTCAAAATGAAAGGCCACAAGATTTTATATTAATTTAATTTTCACGAGATGCCAATCCCACTCCATTTTCATAGGTAGCGTTTGTCCTTAATATGTTATTAAAAAGAAAAAAAAACATAAATTAAAAGGTGCAATTTTATTGTTTATCTTTACATTATCGTTGAAACATTTATGATTAAGTCTCGTCTCGATACAAGTTATTCATAAATTCACCAGGTTGAGTGATGATCAACTCCAGAATCATCCCAAGTATTTGAAATACGAACACTTTCTGAATCGAAACCAGATCTACCTGAGACGTCGTTGGAATTGAATCCGTTAGATTTGTAACTCGATGATCTTGTACCGTGTCTCTCAGAATTTCCCCAACCTCCTATAGAGCGACCAAAACCAGATGCACTATTCCAATTGCCAGGAGATCGGGTCAGTCCACCAGATTGCGGAGCGAAGCTACTACTTCCTTGCCAACCACCGCCACCTTCATTATAAATTTTTACTGATTAATTATCATCATCGAACAATCTATTTCTTTATAATTATATGAAAACACAGTCAAGTTTTTTTACGTGAAAGTATTCTATTTATAATATAATTTTTCGTGTTGTAAATATTATTTACCTGGAGAGCGAGCTCTGCGAATATTTTCGGAGTCGACTGCCACCGTGGTTGCGACGATGAAGAGTAGAGAGAATAATTTTAACTACAAGATGATAAAAAATGTGTAATAAACAAACAACCACAGAAAAAGAAATTTCTAAGAAATATTTCAATACATCGTGACATCTAGGACGACTCTTAAAATAAAAAGTATATTATTATTTTTAATTTAATTTAGTTTACTTTATTGTACACCACAATCATATAATACAGAATATGCTTAGACTGACTAAAAGGAAGGTTGACTAATTTTGCTATAAAATAAGTTGAAATTTATTCCTTCGTCATTACTTTCAACATCATACATATTATTAAGACGTCAGTTGCTTTAGTATTTTCAGAATTCTTCTTACATTCTATGTAAATTGTAATATTGAAATACCAATTATCTACATACAAAAGTATGTACTTACGTTAGTATATATAACAAAAGTTCACATTCGTTATTATATAAAACAACTCGTTAATATATAAAAGATTACTCTCCTCATTGTCGAGTGTTTAACGAAGTGTATAAAATACAGTTGGTAAAGACAGTGGTGTAAGCCAATCGGAAAAATTTTTCGGCAAGTAATCCCCCTCGCGCGCGTCCATTTACGTCCTTTGTTATTACTGACAATTCACGTCGTGTAAATAAACAAAATAAGAAAGGTGGATATGTAAGTGTACGTGGACAAAATGCGCATATAAGCTGTGCTTTTTTATTCGGTGTATCGAGATGGTAAAAAATATAATTCACGAATATCTACAGAATATCTATAGTAATGGGATCCCGAGACGCATTTGCGATCCCATATTCGTTTTGGTTTATTACATTACTACAAAGTTGTTAAAGTATTACATTAGTACTTTTTGGTCGCCAATAATTGCCAGTATTTTCCACCTCAACCATGAAAAAAAAATACTATTATTTGGCTGTAGTATAAGCCGTCAGATATTGGAAAAAGACTAACAATCGTATAATGTATAAGCATTATTACCTAGTTCCTGGGTGACTGGCCTCACTCTGCTTTAAAACTATTTAGTTATAATTTTTATTTTGTAAAAAACTGCCTTTTTTCATTAAAAAATCAATACTCTATCCAAATATAAAATTAAAGTAAAATTTTTAAATCCGTTTTGAGATATACAAAATATATATTTTTTACAAGCTCATTTACGTGCGTTCCTGTTATGTCCCTCTCGAAAGAATAACGTTTAACAAAAAAACCCCTAATGACAACTCTACCTTATTTGTAATATAATTCATTCTATATATATATATATATATATATATATTGAATTGGATTATATATATATATATATATATATATATATATATATAATTTTTGCTTTAATAGCCCATTATGAGTATAAATCAGAAAATGTAAAGATTAGAGGATATTTCCTGAATTTTGCCTATCACTTTTTTTTTCTTTTATGGCTTGATCAGACAATTCCTTGAAAATATAGGTACTTAATGTAGTTTAAGCTCAAAATATTCTTTTAACTCCAATCTAAATATATAAAAATATTCTTAATATATAAAAATGTTTAAAGAACTTACCATTTTTCTTTACTTCGAAGTGTTCCTCCAGTCGTAATTAAAACTTATACTTCTGAGAAGTCACTATGTTCTGGCTTATATATATCATTGGACACCGCCGTAGGACGGCATACCATTAATTATACGGATCCTGTAATAACTGTGTCACGATTAGTTCATTGATCAACCGCTGGTTTTAAGTGATACGTGATACATGAATGTCAACGCTTTGAATTTTTTTATATTAGTCGTTTTTTTAAATTAGGACCAATTTATATTATGTTTAATATGAGGGACGTTTAAGGACATATTTCTTATTCGACCTGTTTTTATATTACATTTATCTCAAAAAACGAAAATGCTAAAAATAATACATTATTTACCTTCTTATTCAGAAAGGGTTGCTATTTCACTACAAAGACTATGCCTACTCGTCTCTATTCTGCCTGTGTATGTAAAGTGTGTATATGGAAGTAAAATGATGACTATAACTTTATTTATTATCAATTTATTTTAAAAACAAACAGCACAAGTTCAAGATAAAAGATAGGAGCTTGGAGTTAGTATTTGTTGATGTACATTCAGGATACATCCTTAACAGTAACAGCCTGTTAATGTCCCACTGCTGACCTAAGGCCTCCCTCCCTCCCTTTCGAGTATGGTGTGGAGCTTATTCCACCGCGCTACTCCAATGCGGGTTGGAAGAATAGACATGTGGCACAATTTTAATGAACTAGGCATGATGACTGATTTTGAAATAAGCTTATATAATGTAGGTACACGTCTACTATTACTGAAAATAAATTTATTTTAGTAATAAACTAACTGTTTACGTAAATAATTGCATTTTCATTGACCTATTTTGAATTTCGCTCGAAAACACCCGCAGGTGTCTAACGCCTCAATAAACGTTGTATTATGTCTATACTCAACTAAGAAAGGCATAAAATATTGCGCATTTCCAAGGGTAAAAAATGAATTCTAAAGTTTACAAGTGGTGTGCGGTCCCTCTGTGTAAAAATACATTCGAATGTCAACCAGATCGAAGAAGAATCTACAGAAGCAGAACGACTATATATAGGTAAGCAACGAAAGATGATGGAAGCAATTAAAAGAAAGTATGGATACAGAAAATTTTGAAGAAATTGCAAATTGAGGCACAGATTTATAAAGATTCATTATATATTTATGATATGTTTAGATTTATAGAAGTATTCGTAAATATGTAAATTTACAAATTCAGTACCAATGGAGCCAAATGAAATATTGTCTTAAACGTTCTTACTATATAGCTAACAGAAAAAAAACCTATAATAACACTAAAGATAAATAAAAATGTACTTACAAGGAAGTATTCACATTTCGAAATTCAGAAGAGCAAAAGTCTTTATTTGATAAAAGAAACTCTCCTAACATCAACAAATCCTGGGCAAATTAGAGCCTGGGCAAATTTGCCTTAACAAAACCTTGTTCCATCATTGATAGATCTTGGATGTTTTATTTTCTTCACAAAAACGAATAACGCGAATAATCAACGACTCAACTAATTAAATGATGCGAAATTAATTTTGAAACGCGTAAACACAACAACTGTTCAAGAGAAACGGTTATAGATACCGAGGCCTGACGTCATTCGCTCTGATTGGTGTTTCAAATAAAATGACCAATTGCAGAATTTTATAATTTTATTTTATTAAAAATCTTATTAATCTCAATGTGTATATTAAAATGGGATAATTTTTTAGAATCCTTTTGAAATAGTTTCTTCTCTAAAATCGTTTATTTTTTAATTCTTTGATACTGTCATTATGCCTATCAGACACATGCAGGTTTTCCTCAAGGCACTTTCCGAGCAAACACTGCCAAAACCGTAACATATACACAATATTTTAAATCACAAGCTTAAAAAATAAACCATGTTCAAAAAGAATTTTAGGCAACGCAGCCAATCTCTAATATCCTGCGCTGTAAATTCCATCGTCAATAACTATTTCCTCGACTCAGGATTCAAACCCGACATGGGTTCTACAACATTTAAAGCTATTCAATGGACCAATTAGATTTTCATATAAATTTATAATATTTGTTTATATGTGTATTATGTGTGCCTTATTTTAACCGTGCAAAAGCAGAAACAGATAACTAAATGGAATTTAAATAAAACATAAAACTTTTGTAAACATTTAACTAAAAAGTTTGATTATATACTTTAATAAAATGTCTTACTTGTCTTGTTCTTTAGCCACACTGAACTCTTTTACAACATAAACACAATTCACATCCAAATGCAAAACTCCCCTTTACCTGTATCGTGTTTTTAGCTTTCTCCACTTACAAATATCGTGTTTTGCGTAATAGTTTATTTAAAAGTGTTGCTTTCTGCGATTCTTTGAGTCACTTCTTAAGACATTATTTATAATTATGTGTTTGTACTGTAAAGCTATTTATTTTTTGCAGGCGTAATATATTGTTATTTGTATAGTCAGAAAAAATAACTTACCGTGTTCCATGTACATTTTGTTTAGAGGCTGATTAGTTAAATAATAATTTCTTTCTTCGAATATCAAATCAATAATAAAAGAAAGAGAGCAAAGAGTGTTAAACTAAACACTCGCTATAAAAAGTTAATGAGTAAGGCCATTAATGATTAGAGATACCTCCCTAAAACCTACCGGTCTCCCATATTGCAATCTTAAAATCTTACAGCAATCATTCTACCTTAGCTACCATCAATCTAATGGTTTTCGACTGGCATTCAATGTCACCATTTATTTTATTCTTAATAAATACAACATATTTATAACAAAAAGTACAAACAATCTCTGAAAACCTCAATAGTTGGAGATTTTCCAAACAGGAAAAGTTATTAAAGTAAAGTAAAATACTTTATTTTTATTGATAATATTTACGAGTATAAGCAGTTTCCGGCTATATCATAGTGATACTGACTAATGACTTCTGAATGACACTTTTATAACATTATTTTACAGCCGAAAAAACATCAAATATACACTTTTTTATAATAGACATACTGGCAGATCGGGCACCTGATGGTTAGTGGTCGCCATCGTCCATAGACATTGGCATTGTAAGAAATATTAATCATCCTTTACATGCCCAATGCCCTTGGGAATTAAGATGTTGTGTCCCTTGCCTAACAAAACTAACCTGTTTGTCGGTAGGATATATGATGACATTTATATGTCATAATAATGAGTAACTACCCAAAAGGGCTTGCAAAAGGCCCTACCACACAAATATGTGAATAATAAAGTGAGTAATATGATATACACAATGCTTCAGATTGGGACATCTTACAAATGTATTTAATATAATGTTCAAGTACTTTGTAAAAGAAAAGAATTCTAGTAAAAACTTTTTCAACAAGTAGGTACGCATTGAACTAATCTTTAATCAGCAAAATAAAGAAAACAAATATATTATAAAGAGAGATTTTTAATTTACACATACCTATAATTCATTGTTCTGCTTTAAATGATGTTTTGGTTGGTTTGTTTTATCTGCAGTACAAATATTATCCATAATGGTTATCTGAATTATTCATTTAAAATGGCTCTTCGTACTGTCTGTACTAATCTGACCATTGTTCCCTTACAAATTGGTGGACGGACCCTGTCGTAATCTGACTTGACACATTGGACCACGTCTTATGACAAGAAAACAATAAGCTACAAATATAATAACAATTCTATCATCTTGTGATAAGTCTCAGATGGTCCAATGATTAAAACATTTGAAGCTTAAAATTACGAGGTCTAATTCTGTAAAGCAATAATGAGTATTCATGTTCTTAATTTTTTATTAATTTGATATCGATGAAACTTTGTACCTTCTACAATATTTAAATATTCATTAATTCAGAATACTAAAGAATTCTTTCGAAATATTTAAATTGTTTCAATTACCTAAATGAAAATTTGATCAATGTTCTACATTTCTTCTATTACTTGTTTTTTTTTTAATATTTAAATATGTCCTCTAAAATGAACACACTTATGATAATAACTAATTATTTTATATTATTTTCAATGTTAAATATTTAAATATTTTAAATATTCTTTGAAAAACCAATGTAAATTAATAATAATAATAATAATGTCCTCCAAACCGATTTCGGCCACGGCGGCCAATCTCAAGAGAGATTAGCCAACTACGCAGGAGATATTATAGTGCACAAGTGTGTGCGCAAACACAGGTGCACTCTCTATTCCCTAACTCTCATAATCCGATAGGGCGGCAATCCGACTCGACCGGAAAGAGTTCAGACGCAGAACCAACGGCTTTACGTGCTTTCCGAGGCACGGGAGTGAACACACATCCAACTTCTAGACTCCGGGCTGCTACTGTGAATTTTTTGACAGAAAAACCCAATAACTTTTTATTGGCCCGACCTGGGAATTGAACCCAGGACCTCTTTCAGTCAAATGTAAATTATGTATATTCGTAATAGTTTACCCTCGTGGTAAGGCTTTGATTTTTCAAAACGTCACATTATATAACGTCAAATTATATAAACCATTCTCGTTTTGTATCTAGTTAGTTTCTACAATAAAGGCATCTAACATAAAATAATAAATAAAAAGCATAAAACTTATACAAATAAGACTAGTAGAATAGGTAATTAAACAGTTTTTGTACATAACCTTATTCATGTCAATCAAATATTACATACGTACTGACCCACTTGATCTGAAATATCTCCTCTTTGTTTAAGAATTACTAATTCAAATTTATAAATTCATTTAGCTGGTACATTTGAGTTTTTAAAACAGGCACTAATTTGTTATTATCTCATTATTATTTTCTTTCGCTCGTCGCTTATTACCACAAGCACAATGGAAAACATGAAATATCGATATATTTACGAGTACGAGTTCTACCGTGGCACCAGTGCTGCAGAAACAGCTCGAAGGATTAATGATGTGTACGGCGCTGGTGTCGCAAAAGAAAGCACAGTACGTTTTCGGTTTCAACGTTTTCGTTTTAGTTCTGGAAATTTCGACCTTCAGAACCAACCCCGTGGACGGCCGGAGCCCAAAGTGGAAAATGAAGAATTAAAGGCTATAGTCGAAGCGAATCCATCACAAAGCACTTCAGAAATAGCTGCAGGCTTCGGGGCAAGTGATAAAACTGTATTAATCCACTTGAAGCAAATCGGGAAAGTAAAAAAAATTGAACGATGGGTACCTCATGAATTCAGTGAATCGAACTTGCAAACACGCGTCGACTGCTGTGTTACTTTGCTCAACCGACACAATATTATTATGAAGGGATTTTAAATCGAATTATTACTTGTTATAAAAAGTGGATATTGTACTATAAGCGCTCGTCACAATGGCTGAACCCTGAAGACTCAGCCAAATCCTGCCCTAAACGAAAATTGACTCAGAAAAAAGTTACTTGTGAGTGTATGGTGGACCAGCGCTGGTGTCGTTCACAGCTTCCTAAAATCTGGCCAAACGATTACGCCAGATATCTATTGTCAGCAACTGCAAACCATGAAGGAAGAATTAGCTGCTAAACAACCGAGATTGGTCAATCGCTCTAAGCCACTGCTGCTTTACGACAACGCAAGACCACACACTGCACAACAAACAACCACTAAGTTAGATGAGCTACAATTGCAATGTCTGCGACATCCACCGTACTCCCCGGGCCTTTCTCCAACAGGTTACCATTTTTCCGGAATTTGGACAACTTCTTACAAGGAAAAAAATTCAACTCCGATGCGGAAGTCCAAACCGCGTTCAAAGAGTTTATTGATTTTCTCCCCCATAGTTTTTTTTAGGTAAAGGGATCAATGAACTACCTATGAGATGGCAAAAGTGTATAAATAACAACGGTGCATACTTTGATTAATTAAATATATTTTACAAAAAAAAATTGACTTTATATTCCTCCCGTACAAAACGCCAATTTCATATGTAAGGACCTAATACATTCCATAAATCATGTGTTAAATATATGTATTTTATAATCTAAATTTATCAATTACATGCATATTTCAGATAATGTATACCTACATATTATAATCCTTGTAATAAACGTTTATAAAATTATCGTAATTTAAGTCTTTAATTTATAGACACTACTTGTCGGATAATATTTGAAGGCTTAATTTTCTTTCCGCATACAAAATTTACATTTATCAACAATAAACGCTATTTCACTTGGTGGTAAGGTTTTTTTCAGGCCCATCTGGGTAGGTATTATGTATATAATACCTTAGACCTCTGTATGTAATTATTTAATTTAAAAAATCACACTTATTTAATAATTAAGCCTTGGGTCTTGCTGAGATGGATATGTATACTTTTTCAAGAGGACGGATTTATAGCTGAAGTAATTTCGGCTATTGTCCACAATTAGAACCTAACTTGAATTTAACTCGAATTTGTGTAATATGTACTTAACTCACATTTGCACAACATTGTCTTAATTTATCGTTTACCTTTTTGTAGTTCCTATGTTTAGTTTTTGAGAACCACTATTTATTATTTATTAGATTATTATTTATTTCTGTGTAGTCTTTATTTATGTGCTAACTGCCTCCATGGTCTAGAACCTTGATGTAAGGCCTCAGACCTGGAGGACCTGGGTTCAATTCAAGGGTCGGGCCAATAAAAAGTTATTGAATTTTTCTGTCAGAAAATTCTCAGTAGCGTCCCGGAATCTGGTAGTTTGAAGTGTGTACACTCCCGTACCTCGTAAAGCACATAAAGCTGTTGTTCCTGCGCCTGAACGCGGCTTGGCAAACCCGACTCGACTAGAAAGAGTCCAACCGCAGGACCAACGGCTTTACCAAGTACTTTCCGAGGCACGGGAGTGTGCACACTTCCAGACTTCGGGCTGTTACTGAGAAATTTCCGACAGACAAATCTAATAACTTTTTATTGGCCCGACCTGGGGTTCGAAACAGGTTTTTAGGGTTTGTACAGATAAATACACTGCCTTTTACACTATGCAATTCAAACTAATATCAAATTCTTTGTGATTTTTATATAGGCGCGTGAAAAATTTTGATATTAGTTTTATAAAGTGATAAATTTTGTTTGTCTTTTATTCAGTTAACATTTTTATATTGTTTTGGACATAGGCTACAGTATTGTATGTTTTCATATTTGTAGGTTTTGTTCAGTATGAACAACGTAGTCAGATAGAAAATTTTCGCACTGGGCGCTTTCGAAGCGAACGTTGCCCAAACTTACCGTGCCCGAAAATTATGTAATACTACAAAAAAGTCAGCGATAGGATTAATCTTTTATAGATCACTTTTATGCCCATTTTTATGTTTAGACAAAGGCAAAAAAATAATGAAAACTGTAATTTATAATGTAATTGCATGTGGGTTTTTACGCCTTGAAATTCGAAACAGTAGGTAGTTGAAGAAAAATAACTAGATATTTAAATAAACGCTAAATTATTCGAAATAAAAATAACACGAGATAAAATCCTTATTTAACGTTTTAGTTTTTTTTACCTATATTATATTTGTTTTATGTTTGCGTGTGAAATTTATTCGTATACAACACCTTCGTGTTTTTTATTTTTCTCAATGTCAACTAGGAGAGAATCCTAGTCGTCCGTTTTTACCTTAAAAAATTTTATTTTTGCTTTTTAAATTTTATATTAGAAGTTTCTACAATACATAATTCTTTGAAATGTTACTGTGGTATGAATAAATAAGTTTAATATCTGATATATTCATAAATTAAAATTCATATGATCATAATGATATTAATGGAAGATTTTCTCACTTAATCTTTTTGATTCTTACTTTGCAACTGTTATAATAGCGACAGTTTACTTACAGCAAAGTTCACTAGTTTGTTTTGTCACGTTGAGACATTGAGCGATAAGGGGTCATATTGCAGTCTTTCATAGAATGATTTTCACGTGACAAACCTTCGTTTGAAATTTTCCATTAGCACCGAAGCTATATCTTGATTACGTTTTGCACATAAATACATTCATATTTCAACCATTATTTTTTTCTTTCAATATACTTTTTGCGCCTCAATGCATTTATTATTAGGTATTGAACTATTCTCGTCGTTTTAAACAAATAATTCTGGTTTCTTTATTTTTTATTCAATTTATATATTTTAAATTTATAATATTAAGCATGAATAAAGAGCCGGGTTCGGTGGTTAAACACGTGAAACACCACGGGTTCAAAGCCGAGAAATGACTACTACCGCCTTGGAGTAATACGCTCGCAAATCATAAAAGAAAACTGCGGTTTTTATCCAACAGTGGAAAATGTAGAAGCTGTTACCTTACAAACATAAACATGATGTAAATAATAATATATCAAATTAAAAATTAACGTTACTAAAAACAAAAACCAAAAAAAAATTCTATATATAAAAATCAAAAAATGATTTCTTGATGATAATGATTGTATAACTACATAAAATGTATGTTGTTATATATTATACTGTACCGACACTCTGCCTGGACAAGGATATAGACTATTACGCAATTGATGGCAACAATACAATGGCACGATCTCCAATTTGTCCATTCGCACAATCTCGAATAAAGTTATTGAAAGTTTTAACAACATTTTTATGTATGAATTTAAATTTAAATAAATACATAATCACTCAATAAAAAAATGGGAAAAAAACAAACACTTCATCATCGCTTTGTATATAAATACTTAGCGGGTAATTATTATAGTTAAACAATGCTTTCTATCGAATGTCAAATCAATCATGACAGAAAAAGAATTCTGTGTTTAAGTAAGCGCCCGCTAAACACCAAGTACTAAAATCCTTAGCCTTACTTATAAAGGTAAGACCGTAATACTTTAATATTTTTTATACAAAACTAGACAAGACTAGTTTCCTAGACTACTCTAGGATAGACTAGTTCTACTATTCTAGGGAAAGAATTTATTATAATCAAAAAGGAGATTGTTTTAAACTTGAACTATATACATATTCTCCCAAAAACCTACGAATTGCAAATACTGAATGGTCATGATCCAAAAAGTCATAGTTTTCAAGATACTAGAAATCTAAAGAGTGAGTTAGAGCGAAGCTCAAATATTCTTCGATAAATTATGATTTGATTTTAGCAGAAACAAGTATTCGAAGCTTAAACTCGTAAATATTTTGTTAATAGGATAACCAGAGATGGAATATCCACATCCCTTATTACATTTTAAATTGTTTTTAGAATGTTGTATGCGAAATAGAATAAACTATAGTATAAAGCTATATTTCTTCCCAAGTTGCTAATACCATTTTGTATATCAAGTCTAAAAGAGGCCCTCGGAGAAATTCCACAAACAGTATTATTTTGTTTAATTCAATAAGTTGTCACCGTTTCTCACCTGTTTTAAGAGTAGTCAAATATTTAAAGCATTAAGCGTACTAAAATACATTTCATAAAATCAGTAGTCTATTTTATAAATATGTACAACCAAGATGGCGTAATAGATAAAACATGCGAATATTAACTAAAATTTGTTCGTGTTTAATTTGTGATGAATTGTGCTTTATTATGTTTTGGGCTTCGATCACTTATAAGAACTAGATACACACTCCCGTACAAAAATCATTTTAAAACTGTCCCTTAATGTGTTTATGTAGTTGTAGTTGAAACAAAACCACATTAATGCAAATTCAATCTTAAGATAATCGCTTAAAGTTGTATTCACAACTCATACTCATATTTACACACACATATTTAGATCGACAATAGCTGGTCTACACATACATTACAAATTCAACCTTACGTTGTTAACTTAAAGTAGAATTTAAAAACGATAACAAAAGCAATATAATAATAGTAATAAAATTTTACGAGGTAGGCTCGCCGCTAGCACAAGGCATGAATGGAGCCGAACTGTACAATATATTTATTTTCATACTTAAATTTGAAATGGTTTTTTTTTTTGTAATTAAGTCAAAGGTGAAAATAATTACTTGAATGTAGGTAATATGTTTTTGTATAGGGAAGGACATTAATAAAAACGATTGATTAACTTTATTAAGACGGAAGCTTGGAATGATTATTTATTTTTATTTCTATATAATACATTTATATATTATTTTAAATTAAATTACTAGTATTAAGTTTATATCAAACATAAACATATCGAAACGCTTTTACGTGCAACGAAATATTATTTTCAATTACCTTGAAATAAATTAAGTTTATTATACAATCTTCTTTTTGATGGATTTTTATTTTTTTCTGTTTCTTTTTTTGCTATGTAATGGAATCTTACTTTAAGGTATCGTTCAATAATATATTTTATTTTAATAGTCCTATGATTATTATCATGACACTTAGATGAAAAAATGTCGACTCCTAAAAAAGACGACAATACCTTGGTGCAAATTTGAGAAACTGAATTCGTTTCAGAACATGTATTCTGCCTTATTGCAAATTCTGTTTTTTTGCAAACAAGAAATACATCTAGGGATGAATAAAACAGTCCACCTAGGTTTTTCACATCTATAAGTTTATGAAAAAAAAGTCTATCTTTAGCTAATAAACTATTTATACATGCGTCGCACTTCATAGTTTTTATTAAATGGCGTACCAAATAAATTTAAATGATTCAAAACTGTCCATTAATCACGGAATAATCGGTATACATACATAAAATAAAAATCGATTCAAATTGAGAACCTTCTTCTACTTAGTCAGTTAAAATTTAAATCAATAATATTTTACTACTATAGTTATAGACACAGTAAAGAAGTTAATTTAACAATAGAATGCATAATCATATTTTTCATAAAAACAAAAAAACAAAAACTAACACCAGCGTCTCCACCAACTATGTTCCATTGTTGTTGACACAACCCATGTAACCCGAACAATTTAAGTAGGTACGCGATAGTATGAATAACACGTTTATCAAGAGTCTTTATAATTGTCATGCTTTATATCACGTGGTGTTTATTACGATTTAGTTTTTAAAAATGTTTTCCTAAAGAAATACCAGTTTTTACAATACAGTAATAACAATTATATAATGGTAATATTAATACTTACCGAAAATATGACACTCCATCCTTTTTCAGCGTCCTAGACGAATGATTTTTGCAATTTTTGAACAAGCACTGAGGCATGTTTACTGTCGGCGCGTCCGAACGGTACTAAGTTAAAAGAGCACCCAAATGTTCAAATGGGTGCTCATTCGGTGAGGACGTTTTTTGAAGCCGATTGTGTATCTAGTTTTTATAAGTGATCGAAGGTTTTGGGCATTGAAATGAAGCATCGTAATAAAACCAGGACCTATTCGATGCAATTCTCTCTATCGTGTACTGATTAGGTTGGGTGGATTAAGCTCCAAGGACGAGTAAGCCTTTGCCCAGCAGTGGGACATTTACAAGATGTTAATATTAAGATTGAGTATAAGCAATTTTTAATATATATCTAAAAATAATTCCTCTTATTAAACCTGTATAAACGTAATTCCCTGATTCACTTAATGACAACAACAGGAAGTATGCAAGAAATACTTTGTATTGCTGTTTGAAGATAGAATCAAGCCAATACAGTAGTACTATATAAACATGAGTAATTACAAAATAACATACCTTGAAAAGTCGTAAGCAATGTTCACTTTTTAATTTTTATTAATTTTTACGCAAAGGACTCATGACTCGGGCTAGCGCTAGTTGTTTACAACTGAAGGGCGCGGGGAGCACCTCGTGACGCGACGGGAACTTGGGCGCGATATTTTGAAATAATGGAGGGCATCCGCTTCGCCTGGGCTGTTCACTATGCCCGGCCTTCCCCTATAATCAGATGAGATAGTAAATAAAAAAAGCCCGAGAAAGTTTAGACACAGGACCATAGTCCTGATGTCACTGTCATAACCAAGCAAGTGCTCACTAATAGCCATAGACATTGGCAACGCTAAGCAACGTTTATAAGTAAGGTCGTAGATATTCACTAATTATATGGTTTATGGTTAATTACAATATTCTCTAGACAACCCACTCCAAGAAATCCATCTCTCTCAAGAATCTGGATAGGTGAAATACATTACAAAGTTGCAATATTTCTTAAACAAAGCCATTGCAATATAAGTTCCATAACCTTAATTGGCGAAACAATAATACATTTGATAGATAAATGTTTCTTCTTGGAGGATAATGATTTATGTTTATGATAAGTAACAACAACGGCAAACCATTGTAAGAAATATATGCAATATATATATACATATTTATCAATGGCTGAAATTAAGCCGAGAGATGGCCCAG
Organism: Nymphalis urticae; assembly: GCA_905147175.2. Taxonomy (NCBI): domain Eukaryota; kingdom Metazoa; phylum Arthropoda; class Insecta; order Lepidoptera; family Nymphalidae; genus Nymphalis; species Nymphalis urticae. The sequence goes on from LR989991.1 coordinate 5,953,678, forward strand.
TGGTAAGAACGCGTGAATCTTAACCGATGATCGTGGGTTCAAACCCGGGCAAGCACCACTGAATTTTCATGTGCTTAATTTGTTATTATAATTCATCTCGTGCTTTACGGTGAAGGAAAACATCGTGAGGAAACCTGCATGTGTCTAATTTCACTGAAATTCTACCACATGTGTATTCCACCAACCCGCATTGGAGCAGCGTGGTGGAATAAGCTCCAAACCTTCTTCTCAAAAAGGGAGAGGAGGCCTTTAGCCCAGCAGTGGGACATTTACAGGCTGTTACGGTGAAATTAAGCCACTGTAGAAAATGTAAAAGGCATCAGTGGTAAAAATATAATCAGTGCAAATAGAAATGCCTAAAAATCACAATCAATAAAGATAAAATATCGTTACGTAACACTTTATAACAATGATCGTTTTAATGTAAAAAAAAACAAAATACTCACTTCCACAAGTTACTACTAGTCGTTTCAAATTATTTAATTATAGTTTCCGCGAACCTGGTGAGTAATGTTCAAAGCCGCAATTAAAAAAACTAAATAATTTAATATTTCATTTACAAATTACATATAAAACAAAAATTGTTGAACAAAAACGCTTACATTCCATATTTCACAGAATTCGTTATTCGATTACCTAATTAATAAACAATCTACATCTATATAACTTATTGATAACAATTGTTGAATGTCAATCGTTATGTTGTTTTGACGAGGTATAGATCTACAGTTTTTATATAATTACGACGTAGAACTCTTTCACACGTACATTTAAGTTAATTCGTTTTTTAAATTCAACTTTTTAATAGATTAGTTTGTTTGCCGTGTTGTGTATATATACATAATTGTGTAGTAAATCGTAGGGCCAAGTTAGAGGCTACGTACGACAACGTGATATGTCAAAGTGTATCCTAATGACTGTAGATATATAGTCGGTGTTAACAAAATTCTCTTTGCAGTCTTACGAGACGTCTAAATCCGACCGCAACCCACTAAGTGCTAACTGAATAAACCATTTTGGTGAAATAAGTTACAGTGCTATTCCTTGAAGTAAATTAAAGTGAGTATCGTGTTTTTATTGAATTTTTTAAAATAATATAAACGGTATTTAGTAGGTACATAAAAAGTTAATGTGAAAAATAGGGATTTTTAAAAGAAAATAAATGTTTTGTACGTTTTTGGAACAACAATTGACTTCTTAAGTACTTTATATTATTACTTTTATTAAACTTCTTCTTAAGTTTATAACTAAAGTGCGAACGAAGAACGAAGCTTTAGAAAAATATTATATAAAATAAATTTTACTGATACTAATAAATATATTTAAAAAAAATTGTCTTGTAATGAATAAAATATTACTGTAAAAAGATCGAGCTACATTTTTATAAAAAACAGAATTGTATTTACATGACATGAAAATATTGTGTCGGTCTGTAAACTTCGCGTGGAAGACACAGTATTAAATTAGACACGGAAGTTTATACGGAAATAAGCAACTACTCCTCATGTGTACTTTTAAATACACAATAATTCCACAAAAAAAAACTCTTCACCTTCATTTGTTCTCATTTTATTTGTTTTAAATTTACGCATAAAATGAGTTTACTGGTGAGCCATTAAGTAAAGTATTAGTCGCAACCAATATAAAGAACCGGCTTTTAATGTTAAAAATGAAAACCACACGTTAATGATTAGTGAGATAATTAAATTTATGTATATTATTAATTGCAAGAATCAATTATAATTAAAAAATAGTGCCTTAACTAACGTTCACTTTTTGCCCTTTTTTTAAACACAATATTTATACAAAAAAATAACGAGATATATTAATTTCGCCACAATTGCAATTTAGCGCAATGCATGCGAATGCTAAATTGTAATGATATACAAATATAAAAATAAACAATAAAATAAAAACCAAGTATCAAAAGTTGTTGTGAACTTGCGAACTGTCATATAATTTATCAATTTGAGATGATTGCTGTTGATTGTCCACATCGCGATCACGCCACCGTGGTCATGAGTCACAGAACATGGAATAATAGTACGATGTACGATACATTGTAAATTCTTAACGGGCGGTAGTGCCAATTTTTTTTTAACTGCCTATACTGAAAATAATAAATGATTTTTAATAGTTGTAAGGATACGTGGTTAGGACTTTGGATGTTTTTCACGAGTTTGCGACACAACACTAATGTGAATTAAATTTTACTAATATATAGGTATAATAAGTAGTCGTTAGAGATATATAATATATGGTTATTGTTATGGATATAGAGTACGTGCACGCCGCACATATACACGAAATAATTCTCCTTAAATAAGATAATAATATGATACTTTATTGTGTACTTCTTAACACACTTTAAAAATTTAATATCTTAAAAAATACATAATCCCGCCAGCTTAGACCAATAGATTTGCTTTAACGTGCAAATATGCAAATACTTTACCCAAGGTTATTTTTTATAAAAAAATAACAATTTTATAAGTTTACTGCAATTATATTAAATTTAAAATAGGGAGATAATATTATAAAATAAATATGAGGCATTTAAATTTCGGACTTTGACTTATATACATTGAAGTTACTCAAAATTAAATAATATAACATTCATAATTTTTTAAATTATTAATTAGAATTTCGGTCCTTACTTTTTTACTTACAAGAAAAACAGTCAACCGCTGCAAATGCTTATACTTTATTACGAAATTTCTTATACGTCTGGCAGAGGCGGCATATATACATACATACATACATACTTATACCTAAAATTTTACTTGTAAAGTCAGTCATTCATTGTATTTGCACGTATAACATTAGAAAAACCGTGGTTTTTTTTCAATAATGAGATCTGACGCAAACAAATATAAATACAATAAGTATCGTGCTAAGCGTTTGCCCTCTTGTACCGTACATATATTTTTCATGCGTCTATTTACATATTATCTATCTCTCATAATAGCATTTTTTTATTTATGGAAGTGTTCAGTGATTGATAAGAAATAATATTGCATACCAAATAGGTTGGAGTTAATTAAAGTTATCGTACATTTTTACAATTTTTAGTTATCATTAAACCTGTTAGAAATGTAAACGTTTAACTTTAGCGAATGCGATACAGTATTCTACTTTGGTACGATTTGTCTGATTTTATTTTGAGATACATTAATATCAGGCCAAATAGAAATATTGAGCCGGATAGCATATACTCGTGTTTATGTCCGAGATTACTTTTCGTATAACAAATATTTTAATTTATGCCCTAATATCGTCGAACATAATGATTTTAGGTATTAGTAGTGCTAGTCTGTAAGTACTTACTCATAAAATATTTAAAACAAATAAGGGTGATAATTTACTTGATACACCTAAACATCATTATGGTTTGTATCACATATAACTTACTGACTTTACTCTACTGCACAAAGTTTCGATTCATTCTATAAACGATGCGCGAACGTATGAAATAGGAACAAAAAAAAACATTAACGATCTCACTTATAAACGTTGTTTAACGGATGATTAGTTAAACTCTATCTAGTATCTTCTTCTATTGAATGTCAAATCAATAATGACAGAAAAATATAAATCAGTGTTTAACTTAACAATCGCTAAGCAACGCTTATAAGTAAGGCCGTAATTGTTATACATATATAAACTAGTACGATATTTATTACGTAGTAGTTAAAACACGATGCCAAGGCTCATAAATGCGATTTAGCACGTGACTTTTAGTAAAGTAATAGTTTCCGACCGCGACTACACGCGTGTGTGGTGTGGGGGCAGCTGTTAGGTACCCTAGTTCTCTACCAGTGACAACGTGTATGTCATCTTTAACGATGATGAGTATTTATGATGTAAAAACATATCAAATAAATAAACTCAATTTCTCATTATTATATTAGTAGGAACTCTCTGACCCCCGTGATACTTCGTCCACCTGAAGTATCACAGAAAAAGAGGGTACAACAACATTATATATTCATTGTATTAGATGACATTCATATGTATGTATATTAAATACTAATCGACTTCCTTATTTTTCGATGACGACTTCTTGTTACTTACTGTTCTCGCTATTTACATAGGTCGTATTGCAAAAACCGAAAAAAAATGACCCGGTTCACAAAACCGTGTTTGTAATGACGGAATTATAAAATAACCAAATTCTAAATTACAATTCAACTAATTTATTCACCTTCGAATTCAAAAATAATAATTGTTTGGGTGACGAAATAATTAAAATATGTATTAGCATTATCATTATAATATATATATATATATATATATTAATTTGTATACTGTTAACAGTAAAGACAATCGATTTTTAATTTGGCCTTTTTCCGATAGTTACCAAAGTTGTTTTTCTGGATTTTTTCTGGAATATTTCTTAATACGATTATAGATTTGTCAATCAAATACTCATAGTTTCAGATTATTAAAAAGGTCATCGTCAATATCATTGGAGAAGTGATAACAACAGAATCATATTTATATTCTAACTTAAGTAACCGATTACGACAGTACTGATAGTGAAACTAATAAAGAGCAAAACCAGATGGACCGGAGACGGAAGTACTCTTTACTTAAAATAAAGATAAACTAAATTGAGTCAAGAAAATCTCGACATCTCCTTTAGCGACGGGGTACGCCGGGTGCGACATCCAGCGTCGCAACGCGACGCGTCTTAATTAAATGCCACCAATACTTCACGCGACATATCTGTGGTCGTCCGTGAGCGACAAACACGGCTAACTCTGTTCATTATTGTTTAACTATGAACAAGTATACTTTGTTGTTTTTAATAATGGCAAACTTCGTAAACATAGAAGGGAGACAACAAATATGCTTAGAGCGAAATATATTTGGAGAGTTCTGCGTCGCGTATTGTCGCGTAGAAAACAAGTCCACAATTCGTCGCGTTTCGACTAATTCAGGCTACAACGTAGGCCACATACGTACAAGGACCAACTGATATTTTCTCGTATCGTGGAATTAGCGCGTTTGTCGTTCACCTATGTATTAGGTTCTAGGAGAACTGGTAAGGCAAACATAGCGGTATCGGCAACCGAAATAGTAAGCAGACTAGCGGCCATGGTCAATTGACAATTATAAGGTCTAAAATTAGTAGAGTATACAATTTAGCAAATTAAAGCAGAATAAAATTGTATTGCTACTGACAAAAATAAAGATAATTAATAAATAAAAGCATCGGTTGCTAAAATAAAAACAAATGTTCAAATGAGAGCGAAATACGATCTCGGTCGCGGTATATACTCATTGGAAATTGTTAATTATAATTAGAAATTATTTATTGTTAGTTATTATTTTTTTATTATTTAATATTAATTATTTCCTTTATTTAATAGTATAAATAAAAATTGGCTTGTCGTATCTTTTGCTTGGTGGTTGGGCTTTGTGCAAGTCCAAATGGCTAGGCTTCACCTCATATATTCACACATCACATATTCTACCGCCAAACAGCAACACTTAATATTGTTTTATTCCGGTTAGGAAAGTGAGTGAGTCAGTGTAGCTGTGTGTGCAAACAGGTACAAGGTACATAACATCTTAGTTCCCGAGGTCGGTTGCCATTATAGATATAGGGGATGATTAGGAGTTCATATGGTGTCATTGTCTATGGGCGGTGGTGACCACTTATATAAAAAAAACTTTCCGTTTGTCTTTTACCGTTGGATTATTAAAATAATGGCTCGGAGTAAATTATTGTATATAAAACATTCAAATTTATTTTGGTATTTATACAGATTTTGTATATTATATAATGAATGATGCTAATCAGGTGCTAAAATGTCTTTAAAATTAACTACAACCACTCAAATTAATACACTTTTACTCTTAATACTGATTATCGCTTTTTTTTTAACATTAATTTTAGCACAAAGTGATTAGTTTTAGAATTAGCTCGGAAAGCACGTAAAGCTGAACTCTTTCCGGTCGTGTCGGATTGCCGTCCCATTGGTCTATGAGAGCTAGGGAATAGAGAGTGCACCTGTGTTTGCGCATACACTTATAATATGTTCTGCGCAGTTGGCTAATCTCTCTTGAGATTAACCGCCGCGGCCAAAATCGGTCTGGAGGACATTATCATTATTATTATTATAACTAGTAGGAATAAATGTAAGTATAATAAAATATTAAAATAAAGGAAGGTGTAGGATATACATTTCGAAATTACCAATCTTCAAGAATTAATTTATAGAAAATTATAACACAAGGAATTAATTTATGTGGTCAAAAGTCAAAATCTCTATTCGACACATGTAAAAGCGTTAGGTAGGTCCACTTCTGTGCAATTAAATTACGACGTATTTTCTCATAAATTAATCATGACATTATATAAATAGGCATTTTAAATTACGTATAATTTCACAAAATCACTGTATTCTTGAAACAACAATGAAAGTATATTACAGTAATTTAAATTCGCAATCTGAAGTTAAGCGCTTCCGTGTGATATCGAACATAGCACGTCGACATATGATTGACAAGACTATTTTAACGTTGTAGTAACTATTATATAAAACGGTGACTTCTCTCGCAAGTAGTCCGCCCTGGCATCTCCAGGCATCTCCGCTCACCTGAGTAATTCACACTTCCATAATGTAAATTAAATCTGGCTCAGGTAAAATCTCATGTATGTTCTTGTGAATCTGTTGTATCAAATGATGTGTCTTTTATTTAATAAATATAAAAAAGATTAATAAATTATTGAGGAATATGAAAGTATTATTAATCCGATGATAACAAATTAGTTTATATAGCCATAGCCATAGTAGTATACGAATACAATGATAAAGATAACAAAACAATCAACTCAAATTTTGATTAATACTGGCAAATGTGTTAAAAAATCAACTATATGGATAACTAACTGTGCCCGCGGTTTCACCCGCGTATTACTTAAACATCACTATGAGCAAACTTATAATATGTTAATATATACAACATTTTCAGTTTTATTTTCGTGGGATATTATTTATTGATTTTTGCCCCGCATCTTATTTGGGCAACATACAATTGGCCATGATAAATAACATTCCCTAAATCTATTCTAACATACTTGAATGTCTTTTCCTGTGCTAAATTTAACAAAACATTAAGAAAAAAATATACGCGGTGACGATACGAAATACCTACCTAACCTATAAACTTTAACTTACAAAGTTATTTACAAACCGAAAACAAATATTTTTGATGTATTAATATTTTCAGACAACCAAAGTACTCAACTACTTGTTGAAATATATCATAACTATAAAATGTACTAAAAATTTATTATGATCTCATCTCGATGTTCTTTCTTTCTTTGAATTAATGCCATGTTTATAAAAACGACCCGCAAATAATGCATTATTTCAGTACAAATGTTATTACCATAAAAAAGGTTATAATGAGACAATCTTAAAAGATAGGCTACAATTCCGTCTTACATTATGACAAATAAAATAATTTTTCAATTCAAACCTGATCCTGATATCCTGATTTTTCTGATCCTTGATCCTGAGACGTTTAACCAAACAAAGTCCTTAACATCAAAAATATGTTCGACGTGATTCTTAAAGAATAATAAAAAGAACATAAATTTTTGATTTATAAACCGATTGAAATAAAACAAACACTAAATTTGAAGTGAAGTTTTCCACAACACTTTTGTGAATTGCACCCAAATCCGTTAAGCCATTTCTGAGATTAGCGCACACAAACGTACAGACAGACAAGAATTCTAACAATCATTATTTTGGATTCTATTGCGTTAATAGAAGACGATAGTTTTACTTAAATATCTTCCACGTGCAGACAGCGATCAGTAACATTTTTATTATGTATATATTTATAATAACTTTAATTTAAGGTACCGAGTTTTTAATTATTGTAAACAAATTTGTTATAAATATTCGATATAAACAAAAGTTGTAGATTATTTAAAATTCAAATAAGTTTTTTGTTTGACAGAACATAGTACAGACTAAGGTCACAGAGTAATATTTCATCATATACTATTTTATAAAATTATTGGACATTTGGATATTTGGACTTAAATATATTATCCTAAGTTATAAAAAGAAATGATATTTTAAGTTTTTAAAAAAAAAATATCTTTTGTTATAAATAAATTTCAACTTGGCACCCATTTAGATATTACTTATTTTGTCGTTGAAGGCAAAAACCAACGCATATATCATAATATTTAACTTGGCTCTTATTTCACATTTATTTTTTTGATGAGATATCATTACTTTTTACAGAAATTATCTAGCAAATTTTTATCATTTTATAATTTTTCAATCAATTAATTCTACTAAGAACACTTGTTTATAGTGCCTGTAATGTAAGAATCAGCAATCAAAATTTATGACAGCTGGTCTTTATGTGGTTTTTAAGGTCTTTACGTGAATATATAACGAGAATAATGCCACTTTTTTTTTATTTACTAGTTTTTGATTTATTACTTTGTATTCACTCAACTACCTATCTGGATGCCAAATTTGAACTTTCTAGGTCACCTGGAACTGGGTTAACGTTTTGATCTATAGGTTAGTCAGTGATAAAAATGACGATTTTTGGACGTTAATATCTACCATTAATACCGTTTGAGGTGTGTTTATAAAATTTTGGGTACATTTGTATCTTGCAAGTCTCAATATATGAGCCAAACTGACAAAATGACATGTTTATATGAAAACGTTTTTGAGTTATGAGGGGTTCAAAGTGGCTCCAAATGGTTCGTGTAATAAAACATACGGTGCTGCTCGCCAGTTCTGTTAGCTTGAACTTGGCTTGACACGCTACCGCGTGTCTAGAAACTGGTGGTAAAAACTTAAAACGTATTTAATATGTATTCTAATTATTATACACGTGCCTAAGCAAAACTCGCAGAGATAACGAAGCCAGCCGAAATGTATTCATTTTACTATACACGTCAGAAAAAAAAACCTGTTTTTGTAATTTCAATTTTGAACTTTAATGTTACATACATTAAAGTTCATAAAATTTATACAATGTTTCTTTTTTCTTTATAGAAAAATATGCCTCCCCAAGGGCAACAGACGGGATCATGGGTTCTATTCGAGTCGGATTTGAATAAAGACGCCACCACGCCGATCGTCCCACCATCAGCTGAGAAGAGGAAATGGGAGATTGTTTGGAGAAATGTGATACTTTTCGTTTTCCTCCATATAGGAGGAGTGTATGGCGCCTATCTCTTCCTCACAAAGGCAATGTGGACTACTCGTCTGTTTGGTACGTTTGATAGAAACGAGTATTATTCCGAAATATTTTTATAAAGCTTGTCATTAATATTGATTTAATTACATAAACTTTAATTTTCGTATGTTCTATTGTTTTAACAAAGCATAAACTTAGTTAAAATTCAATGAATGGACAAAATACAATAAAAATTACACTTTTAACATACAATATTGTGTATTGCCTTCAAATGAACTCACATTTGACCTATAATATCTAATTCGAAAAAATATGTTATTTTTGAATGGTTCTTACTTCCAGCGGTGATACTTTACCTGTGCTCCGGCCTTGGTATCACAGCAGGCGCGCACAGACTATGGGCCCACAAGTCTTATAAAGCTAAGCTGCCCTTGCGTATAATACTGACTATTTTTAACACAATAGCTTTTCAGGTGAGTTACAATTTAATTTATTTTTAATATAATAATACATACATACAATACATTTTATATATTCTATTGAGATTTTGACTACCAAAGGTGATGCGACTACGAAAAGCTCATACTTCATCTAGGCGTCTTGCAAGATAAAATTAATAAGGTGTAACCCGCGGTCAAAACCTGAATACACATACAGTAGATGTTGCCCGGAATATAAACTAGAAAGCCCAAATACTTTTGTATTATTTAATAAAAACTATACTATTCAATATACCTATACTATTCAATATACCTAGGACGATACTGCAAGACTTATAATAATAACAACAAACATTAACGCGGCATTCTCAGCATATTACTTCTACGCGTCTTCATGACTTATGGTGTTACCTGACAAGGACAAAGTAGGGATACAATGCAAAAAAATACATTTAATCTTAGCCAATCAATTTTACTGACTTCTTATCTAGAAATATGGACATACGTAAAAACTTTTATATGCATTTCTCAAGCAATTGGAGTTAAAATATATAAGTGTTTTGTTTGTTTGTTTGTTTCTTTTAATTTGTAATTTTACCTGCATGTTGTGTCTATTTTGCTTTGAAATGTGTGTAACACCTATAATTAAGATAACATTTAGATTTTAATATTAGTTGTTTAATTATGTTCTACTCGCTTTTGTTAATGTATATCTTGTTGGTGTTAATAAATAAATAAAAATAAATAAAAATAAAAAATAAATAAAAATAAATAAATAAGCGGAATCATAAAATTATTAAAAATTATATACAACTTTTTCTTTAAATGATTAAATTGTTTAATATATAATAACTTTATAAAATATAATGTTCCAGTCTTCGCATGTCCATTTCAATTGGCCACCCAGGGGTTTCTCAATGTTAATCATTTTCGTATCATTATAGAATATTATATAAAATTTGAATATCTACACAAAATACCGTAATACAGCGGAAAAAACCGTGTGTCTGTTCATAGAATAAATTTATCCAAAAACGATTGTGGAACAATAGAAAAGAGTAACGGAACACTCAAATAGTTTTTTTTTTAGTTTTTGTCTGTCTGTCTATATGTACATGCTAACCTTCAAAACTATTAAACAGATTTTCTTGTGCTTTTTTCACTTATATTAAGCTCAAAGTATCATTTAGGCATTTTTATTGAAATCAGGGAAAAGGTTATCGTCATAATAAAGCAGGAGAAACACTGATTTATTATATTTAAAAATGAGTCTGGGCGACAAAAAAAGAGTAAAAAAAGCAAAAATTATTTTTTTATAAAAACCGAGTTTTACGCGGACGCATACCAGCTAGCAACAGAACTCGCGGGCACCAGATTGTATAAAAAATATTTACATTATAATCTGTTAGTGTATTTATTGATTTTTAGTATTCTCGTTCCAAAATAATGATAATCTAATCTTACAATTATAAGGTCATTAAAACCTTGACAACCTTGAAAATTATCTTTTGCAATCCTAATATTCCCAAATATAATATAAATAATCTCATAATACAAAATAAAATATTACATTCATAGAATATAACGCGTTTTTATCGTAGAAAATATATAAACAATAAAATATATTTATTAGGTTTCTTATTCTTCCTGATTGTTATAATATGTAATTTATCTTTGAGTTGTAAATACTTTTAATTTTTAAAATATCGTTACGGATAAACGGATTTATGACGTATTATAATAACGTGAATAATTTTACTGACGATTTTGCAATAAATACAGGTATTATTGTTGTTTAATTTAAGTTATCGAGTTGTAAAAAAACGGTTAATTCAATAGTTTATTAGGGACACAAAATATTAAATATTAATTAATTTTACAGTATTGAAATCTAAAGAATAATTAATTTGAATTTATTTCAATTTTATAATTATTGTAAACTCCAAAATAACAATAACTCGATTTTATTAATTACCGGTCAAGGACATATAAATTAATAGACCTCATTGGTAAAAAAAGTCTGTTATCTGAATTCTTAACGTAAAGCAAAGAGAGATCATTACGTTTTTCATTTAGAACATGTGAATAGCATGTAGTAGGTACATGCCATTCGCATGCTAAAAAACAAAATATAATATATGTTTTTCAATGGATGACAATGGATGCTACTTATTGTTTTTTTGGTAAACGAATTTTCAAATAACAGCACTAGAATATAATTGTGTATTTTACTATTTCTATGCTTTTATTCTTAATAATATAAAATAATTATAAATGAATATGACGAGATTGCTTGTAATTTGTAAAGAAAAATTATTAAACACCCCACTAATTATTGCTAGCCGTAATACAAAATAAAACAATAATAAAGGGAACGGTTAGTATAATAAAGAAAGTTTGTAGAAAAAGCTAATAATACATTAAGAATATATACAGTTGAAGAGGTTATCATCATTCAATTCAATTTAATTTTAAGTATAATTTTAACTATGCAACAGTGCACAGATTTTTTAGACAATGTCAATGACATGTTGGCGGTAGGATGGAGAAGTCAAATAGGAAATTAAGCAGTGCGGTCGAGATTACATAATGAATTAAATTGATCATGACTACATTTAAAAAACAAATATTTTAAATTACTTTATTTTTTACAAAATCACTGTACATAGAAAGTGCAAGTTATGTTTTTGCTGGTGGTAGTCTGATTTGAGGGGGTTTTTGCTTGTGTGGATAGAGGTTTCATCTTTCGCATCAGTTATTCTAAGACGAAAGAGGAATACTTTGTATCGCTTTGTTTCGGTTTTAGGGCTGGTTAAGTTACCGGCCCAGTGACGACTTTAGAATAGATACAATTTATTACAATCGCTCTCTCGTAATTACTTCGTCTGCCTTCAAATGTGAAAAAAAACAACATAATGAGAGGCCGTTCAACCTTTGCAGGACTTTAATTAGGAATAAGATAAACAATTTGTTTTATGCACCCTTATGCAATCTCGTGTGAAGCACATAGGTCGCGATTTATCGACGCGTGATACATGTCGAGTCACTATTCACCGAATGTTTCCGGTCAATGTCAACTTCAATGTCAAATTTTATCTAGAAATTGTTGTATTTGTTTATTCAACATTAATTCCAATAATATTATTATGATACTCTTTGACACTATCGTGTCATAAATCAAGCTGTTGACAACTTAAATTAACCTGATAATCAAAGATAATGATACTATCGAATATCGATTATTGCTTTTAATATTATGTACCTACTTATGATATTAGGTTTTATATTAAAATGTTTAAAGGTCTAACTGGATATTATCTATTCGAGGAACATAACAGTAATAAACTAAAAGTCTTAATAATAATTATATGGCTATTTTCTTCTCGCGGCTTCCTGTGCATTTTACGAAATAAAAATAGCCTGTTCCATTATAAATCTATTGCTATCAATACTGTTATACTAAGTAGGATCAGAACTTTAATTTATTATTTTTTTTATTAAATAAATATTCACTTTTATTATTGTTTTATATAACTCATAAACAATTTTTTTAACATAAACTTCTAAACAAAATGTAATTCTTAGTAGTAGTAGTAGTCTTCGTAGCTGAAAAACTTGTATTTTGCTTAAATTTTGCTAGAAGACTCGACTGGACTCTACCTTAGAAATATTAGGTTATATATTTTTTAAATAAAAATAAACAACTTTTTATCAGGACTCCGTACTTGACTGGGCCAGAGACCACAGAATGCATCACAAATATTCTGAAACCGACGCAGATCCACATAACGCGACACGTGGTTTCTTCTTCTCACACGTCGGATGGCTACTTGTCAGAAAACATCGACAAATTAAGGAGAAAGGTCACACTATCGACATGAGCGACCTGTGGGCTGATCCTGTACTTCGGTTCCAGAAAAAGTAAGTATCTTATAGTCGGTTTACAGTAACAAACATTTCAAACGAACGATTAGCCTACATCTTATATTAAGAAAGAATTATGGTCTATCCCTATGTCCCTTTTTTTCTATTTACTTTAATCTTTATATAGACATAAAATAAATATAATAATAAAACCTCTGCATTTTATTGCTGGTAGAATATTTTTTACATACTATTTATATAAGGTAATAGCTTATGAAGGGAGTAGCGAGGATATAAAAGAGGTTTCGAGTAAGTCTTATTCTAGAAATCTTCATAACAGAGCTTAAAACATATTACAAAATCACGGGTTTTTAAGATGAACTGCCTGAGAACGGAAGTCTTAGCTTTATTATCCTCTGTAAATGAAACACTGATACTTCAATTATTCGAAAGATTGGGACTTATATATTCCTAGATTAATTAATATTAATTTGTGAATAGCAAGCATTACAATTAAAACAATTGTATATTTTTCTAGGTACTACTTGATCCTGATGCCTTTGGCATGCTTCATTTTACCAACTTACATTCCTACGCTTTGGGGTGAATCGTTATGGAATGGATATTTTGTATGTGCTATCTTCCGATACGTTTGGGTTTTAAATGTGACATGGTTAGTCAACTCAGCGGCTCACTTGTGGGGAAGCAAGCCTTATGACAGGAACATAAACCCTGTTGAAATTAAACCTGTGTCATTAGTTGTACTTGGAGAAGGCTTCCATAACTACCACCACACATTCCCATGGGACTACAAAACCGCTGAACTTGGTGAATATTCGCTGAACTTATCGAAGTTATTCATTGACACAATGTCTTTAATCGGCTGGGCATACGACCTAAAAACAGTTTCGACTGACGTCATTATGAAAAGAGTCAAGAGAACAGGCGACGGCTCTCACAAGGAATGGGGCTATGAAGAACTCAACGACTCATCACAAAACAAAATTAGTCAAGATTAATTTTAAAACGTTAGTTAAAGAATACCAAATATTAGGGATGGGTATTAACTCATATAGTAATCTTCTTCACTCTATTAGTTCTTTATCTCATAGCGAACACGCTCTGAATTAGACAAACAGTGATTGTGATAAATATTTATTGTAAGATAACAGTTTTGATTTTATTTATTAAATGTTTATATGGAGTTAGAAGACTATTAGTTTGTTAGAAAATAAAATTTTAGTACTAATATTTATTTCCTTTATCCTAATCCTCACTTGTTAAATTTATTTGCTTCATCGGCCTCGTGGCCTCATACAATACTGAGAATCCTACCCTACATTGCAATTTCAATTAGGTGGCCTCGCTATGGCTGCTTTCAAATTAAGTGCTTATTTGGGTACAGCCAATTACATTTATCCATGGTGTTCTCATAACATTTTACTGATACATTATTCTACTGCAGTATTAAAAAACAATATTACTCATGGTGATAACATTTTCAATAAGTTTTTTTTATAATGTTATTCTAAGTTCACGTGCATCAGTATGACTGTAAAAAGTGACAGATCAGCTTTAAAATACTACAGCATTTAATACTTATTAAGTACCATTTAGTATCTTTTGTCATCTTGGCGTCAGAATGACCGGTCATTTTTTTTGTTGTTAATGAATTATGTACTTAATATTTAAACAAAGATATTCACTTTGTACAGTAATTATAATGCACACCTAAGTTCGATTATACAGAAGATATAGTACACAAGTGTGTACGCAAGCACAGTAGTGTGTTGTTTGTCATTCTCAGCTAACTCAGATAAATCCAGAGAGAAATCAGGCGCTCCTGTGCCTCCCGAAAGTCTTAATACCCGACCCAGAAATTGAACCCAGGACTATAATGTTTCGAGTTAGCCAGTGGACCAACGAGGCCGTTATTATTATTTTATGAACCGACTCGTATATAAAAAGCCAAAGTCAATTTGAAAGTATTTTTGTTATCATTATAAACTGTAATTATACTATAAGAACACGTATTTAAAAAAAATTAATAACATAAGTAATATGAAAAAATAACAAAAAAGTATAAAACATTTGGAACAGCCTGTAGAATTAACTACTTTCAGAAAAAGCTTGTAAGCGTAAATAGTATTACCCTCGCGCTGTTCAGTTTGCTGGACGTGTGTGTGCTTAAAAATAAGAAAACAAAAAAATGACACCCAATAACAGTATTGAAGATAACAATACTTACTCGTCGTATGGAATTGGCCTGTCGTTTTATGACGAGAAAATTACTTATGAAGAAAAAGATTTGATTAAAATTTTACTCAGTGTTTTCCTCGCGACTGCAATGGTAATCAGTTTGATAGGAAATATTTGCATTTGTGCGGTAATCGCTCGCGATAAGAGTATGAGAACTCCTACCAACTTCTATCTCCTTAACCTTGCGATAACAGATCTCACGATAACCGTCTTTGTTCCCGTCGAAATATACATAATTTGGGTACCAGATTTTTATCCATTGGGGAAGGAAGGATGCCGCATACATTTCTTACTGTGGGATATGGGAAGCAATTGCAGTGTACTGACTATAACTGCGATAACAATCGAGCGCTATCTGGTTATCTCGAAGCCGTTTCTGCGACAAAGACTCGTCTTAAACTCGCGTGTCTTGAGGATAGTCACGATTATATGGATGGTCTCATGTTTTTTCGCTTTTCCAAGTGTCCTCTTTGTTTATTTCGTCGAACGAAAACAAAATGTTTATTGTTTTTTCACTGTTTCCGATAAAGATAAAGCTTATCTAGTGGCAGCGGAGTTGTTAGTTTTTTTCGTACTACCTATGACAGTGATATTCGTTCTCTATCTGATAATGGCGCTAAAGCTTAAGTCAACTAAATCGAAGTCCAGACCTAACCCAGTATCCGGAAAGAAGAATAGAGACAAAGCCGTCAAGATGTTGGGTTCGTCCTCAAATTACTACATTAAATATTATAATATATGCTTTAATAAAATGTATAATTTCAATGTTATCAGTCTAACAGTATGAATGAGATGTAACTCTGTCTTTTTTTTTATCGCCTCATCACAAACCACTGAACCGATTGAATAGATCTAAATTACGTTATTTACAAGAAATTTATATTGGACGGAGAAGAAGTCACGGAAAATAGGAAGCAACAAATTTAATAAAAATTGTATAAGCAGAACAAGAACTTATAATAGAATATATAGGTTCTATATGTTAAGTAACAGCCTATAAATGTCCCACAACTGGACTAAGACCTCGTCTCGGTTTTGAGGAGAAGGTGCTGTTCCTATGTGGGTTGGTGAACACGTGTCACATTTTCGCCACGTGCAGCTTTCCTTACTATATTTTCCTTCACCACTGAGAACGAGATTTTAAACAAAAATTAAGCACATGAACACGTGCTTGCCCAGGTTGAACTCAGAATCATCGGTTAAGAATATAAGAATCGAAGCCTTTAACCAAACGGCTCCAAATAATATGTACATATGTACCCTACATATGTATTATTAATATTTCAAATTATCTATGAAGGATACAAACGGCTTTTTAATTTCCAGCTGCGGTGGCTGCTTCGTTTTTTATTTGTTGGTCACCATACTCAATTTTACGTCTCATGATAGTTATTCCGAATATGAAATATGAGAATCATCATACGGTTAGTATTATTTTTCGCATAAAATTATAAACATTTTAAATATAAAATAAATGAAAAAAATACTTCATTAATGTAATTTGACTTACGCTTTATATACTGAATGCAAATGCTTGTTTAGTTGATGAACATACCAAAATCGCTAAAAGTATGTCTATAAGTAATATTTGATTTATATAAGTAATATTTGAGGAGTTCTCTCAATTCCTCATTGATCCCATTACTAAAACTGGATTTTTATAAAAATGAACCATTCTGAAGTATATAGTTTAACAAACATAAAAAAATGTGTACATTACCCTTTTATAAATAATATGATAAAGTTTTCAATCTTAGGTAAATTAAATAAATTATTATAATATATTAAGTAGAATACCCTGTATCACAAAAAAATAAATATTTTTAAAAGACATCAAAAGTAGAGCAGCCACAGTAGATCTTGACTTGTTGAGTACTATTAGTGTTTAACATGAAACTAATATAATGGACAATAAAACGTTTCTCTAGATTAACTATTACACATTTAAAATTCCATTAAAATTATTATCCGAACGGATAAATTGAATCAATGATAACATTATCGATATCAACGATTCAACGATTTTATTATGTAACCTTAACCTACCGTTATGGAAATTTACCCACCGACCAAGTTTCACCTCACTTATATGTTGGTATAATACATTTTGAATCGATTAAATATAATTTCAGCTATGGCGAGTGTTGATATACCTGAGCTCTATAAACAGTTACCTGTCAACAGCAGTTAATCCTATACTGTACACACTTATGTCACAAAAATTTGGACAGGCTTTTAAGGTGAGTACTCTTTCTTATATAAGACAAATTGAAATTTTATATATATAAATTATGTTAAATATGTTAAATATATATTGTGAGATTTGGGATTAACAGATATGTCTTTTACTTATGACTTTTTATTTTTATACATAACAATAATTTTGCACAAAATATTTAAAAAATAATAAGCGTTTTTGAGTCTATATAAGAAACGAATTAGTGAAATATAATAATTTTATTTTAAACATTATTTTTAATTAAAGCTACCTAAACTATGAAATGACTTAACATCATGTAACTTCTTTTGTGTTATATGCTTATTTAAAAAATATTTTTGTACATTCGCTAAGACTTAAAAAATGGCAAGTTGAAATAATATTTATAAGGGTGTCCCTTATTTTGCTAACGTAAAAAAATTAACCATACCCTCTAACTATATTTATTATAACATATTATGAACTTAAAATAAATTTTGTCTCATATGCATACGGAACCCGTGCCGACTTAGTGCATGCAAAAATACTTCAAAACTGAAATCTGTGACAAGGTATAAATAATAATAAATAACAAAACTTATATCTTTAAAAATACTGTAAGTATCGAAAACGAGTATACATTTATTGTCAAATGCATTTAATACAAAATTTAAGGCAGTCTTTTTGCAAGAAAACGTCTCTTTGAGGATGGATAGTACACAGCCAGGAAATATTGCTTCAGCACAAAGTTTTATCATTGAAGGCTGTTAGCGACACTTCAGTAAAAAAGTTAAGCCGTTTGGTTTTAAGGATTAATCACCGTCGTAAAAAAGCAGGAACACTATCTGCTACATCGCGTGCAAGAACACATAAAGTTGTATGTATTAAAAAATATATGTGGAAAAGTATCCAGGATGACTTTGTTTTTAAAAATTTCTAATAAAATAATTCTTAATTTGATACTGTTTTACGTACATTTTATGCATTTCTATTATTTATGGAAAGTAATTCAACATTGAAAACATATTTATACATAAACTTC
Organism: Nymphalis urticae; assembly: GCA_905147175.2. NCBI lineage: Eukaryota > Metazoa > Arthropoda > Insecta > Lepidoptera > Nymphalidae > Nymphalis > Nymphalis urticae. The sequence goes on from LR989991.1 coordinate 5,972,675, forward strand.
TAAGCGAAATGTTGAAGCCGTTTCGGCGCGGGTTCCCCTTATCATAAAAATCTGAAATTACATATTTATGTATGTTTTAGTAAAACCAAAAGATATCGGGGGATTGCGTTTTGTATTTCAAAAAATATTTTCGTTCATATAAGCGACATCTAATATTTATATATATAATATATAACTGACAGCCTCGTTAATCTAGTGGCTAGATATAAGGCTGTAGATCTCGAGGTCCTGGGTTTAATCCTCGAGTCGGTCGGCGAATTCCTTCTTTTATTAACTACTCAAAATGTAGTTAATAAAAGGAAGCATTAAATATAAATACAGCATTGGTATATGATAATAAATTACGAAAAGTCATGTTTTAAATGAATAGATGTATGCTGTTGCGTATTGTTGATATTTTGTCTCTTTTGTTCAAGGATTTGCTGAAAGGAAGAAATCTATCAAATCAAATTAAAGCAAACGGACGCCATAAATATCTTCGCGATGGCTTAAAAATGAACACAACGTCAATATGATATTTTACCAAAATATCTGAGAATAATCTATAAAACTCTGTTTAGTTTCTTTTTGAAAAGAGATAATATATTGAAACAAAATAGACTAATTTACTTACAATGGGAACATTTTCAAGTAATTAAAAACTATGAATAAGATGCTACCGTCGCCCGTTATCCAAATATTTTTATCATTATTCTATATTTATAAATTTGTCCCACTCATGATTTATCATTAATTATATCAGCAAAATTCTCTCAAATTATAATATCTAACAAGTGAAACTCGAATGTAATATTCCGCCTTAGCACCTAAGATAAGCGTGAACATACAAACAGACAGCTGCGGTGGAGATTTTAATGTATTGATTAGTGCGAATGTATATTATAAGTATTTAATTCTCTAAATGTTGTTATAAGAAAAACTACATAGTTTATGTGATGTGTAAAAAAGGTGCAAATATATTGTTTTCTTTTTTTTTCTATAGTTAATTCTTCTTTACCATACTTTAACACCCTGATACCCATAAAAAGTACGCTTACGCTTTCTAACAAACGGCCTGTACCTACGACCGAATTGAATGTCGTTAATCGAAAGGGCGTGTGTGTCTTTTTCTTATAATAAACTTATTATTTAATTACCTAGCTTATATTATACTTATGGCTTATATAATACGATAGAAAATATTATTTATATTTGAGTACTTCTTTTTTCTTTTACTTTTAGTTCTAGTTAGAAAAAATACTGTACAAAAATACGCTCATGAAATGTACAATTGTTAAAAAAGTAGTAAATCATAGCTTTATAAGAACTATAAAAATAAATAATTTAAAATAATTCCATTAGAATAATTAAAGTTTTTTTAGATTATTCAAACATTTAGCACAGATCGCTACACTCAGTAACTACCAACATATGTAAAATAAGTATACATCATTATGATAAAAAATGTATATTTTATATGACCGGTTTTACCGTCAGTAAACTTTAAATAATTAAATATTATATATTATAGACATAATATATAATATTTAATACATATAAATATTCTATTTATTGATATGTGGTTATTATCTATACATATAATAAAATTAAAGCAGGCCAAATTCTGTACATTAAAAATATTGGAAAAAAAAAATAGAATTTTTGTCTGTCTGTCTGTATGTTTGTACCCCGCATCACGCAAGAAATACTGCGTAGAATTGAATGCGGTTTTCTCCGATGTATTGTTGGAGGTCTTATTTAAATTATAGGCTAAATTACCACCGGAAAATATCTTTTTACGATTGTTTTTAATTAAACATTACCCAGAGCTCACGATATTTGAATTAATTAATTTATTAACAGATTTTGAGGAAACTAGCACCGCAGTTACATGAACAAATAAATTTGTCGTTGTGCATAGTTGTTACTATTTTAAAGGTTCGTCTCAATCGATCTCAACCGATTACAACTACTGTCATACAATAATTATAATAGTTATAATAATAATAATAGTTAATAACAAAACAACGTTTAACATTTTTTTATCGAAAAGATTTCACATGTTCCATTCGTATATACCATGTTTATCACATATTTTACCGCAAAACAGCAATACTTAGTATTGTTGTGTTCCGGTTTGAAGGGTGAATTAGCCAGTGTAACTACTAGGGACATAACAATTTACTTATAAAGGTTGGTGGCGCATTGGCGGTGTAAGGGATCGTTAAAAAAAATACGCAGAGCGTATGCTTTATAAATATCTATTTTTATATGAACTAAAGACTTTATTGTATTGGTGAATAGATCGATTGGCGAATGCTTATATCTTATTGATTAATAAATGCACGGCATAAAATCCTTATTTTACCCGTGCAATATCCAGGACAGCAGCAAAAAACATATAAACCTCTTGCTCTTGCTCAGCAAAAAACATATAAACATATAAAATGCTTCGCCCAAAATAAATTGTTAGTTTTAATTAAGTTAAACTTCGATAATGAATAAAATACTTTGTTTCATACAAAGTATCATTGTACGATATTTTACTTTAACAAAAACTATTGTACAGAGCAAATAAATTATAACTTGATTATTATAATTACTTATCTGGTATTAACATTCTGGCATCTCTTATAAAATCTGTTTTTATAAATATAATATCTATACATACAATAAATCTGTAAATCGCTGTCTGTACATTGAAGATATATAAGTAAAAGTATAACCGGGGCCTTTATCAACTCTCGAATATTTAAATAACTTTGTAACTTAGTTTATAGACTAGGTGGGTATTTCGTTTCGTTGTCACATATATTTTTATGTATGTATGTCAGATATTTTTTTTTCGTGGTTTGGTGTGCTAATGTTAGCAGCATTTTCCCTTTGAATCGCAATACCGATTCTCTGGGTGAAAAATGAACCACTTAGTCGGTTAGTTGATAATAAGTACTTATTAAAAAAACAGATTTGAGTTTTAGTTTTAAAAAGGACACCATTTGCTGGGAAGATAACGTTTGCAGTCACAATAAATAAAGCAGAGGGAAAGACATTCAAGTATGTCGGAATAGATTTAAGGGAATATTGTTTTTCTCATGTATGTTGTCCAATTGTATGTTGCCCTATCTAGAGCCGGGTGCGGCAAAAACCGAATAAATACTAATATCCTACGGAAAAAAACTGCAAATGTTATACAACTGAAATATTATAAGTCTGTTCTTAGTGATTTTTTTAAGTTATACGTGGGTGAAACCGCGGGCACAGCTAGTGATTTTATATATGACATTATGTATCAATTCATGTACATTCCATAATAGAACAAATGTTCTAATATGGAATAAGGCTTTTCGGTCACATGCGTCTAGCTTTATCAGAAATTAATACGTTTTTAAGGCGTTAATTTTGTAACAATTGCTCTAGCAAGGTATATCTGATATCGTTCAATATTAATAGAAACGTATTTTTAAATATTGAAACTGATTTCTTGTTCTGGTGCAAATAGGTAATTGCGACATATAAACTTAGGAGTACTTCAAAGTCGCTTTTCCATTTGACGTCTTCAGATACTTTTGTTATGACTTTTAGCTTATATTTTACGCTACGTAAAAATACATCAGATAAATGTTGAGTTAAATGTTGCTCAATATTGCAAAACCTTCAGTATTTTTCTTTGAACTGCAGTTCATTTATGTTACCGTAATTGCAAATACTACAAATAACAATATTTTTTTTTGTAATTATATAATAATAAATGTATAAGATTATGATTTGTAAACTTTATAAATATTTGTAATTGTATATTGCAAGTATTATTTTTTTTTGTATTATTTTGAATGTACCGAGAGATATTAACCAATGATCGTGGGTTCAAACCCGGGCAAACACCACTGACTTTTCATGTGCTTAATTTCTGATTATAATTCATTTCGTGCTTTACGGTGAAGGAAAACATCGTGAGGAAACCTTCATGTGTCTAATTTCACTGAAATTCTGCCACACATGTATTCCAGCATTGGAGCAGCGTGGTGGAATAAGCTCAAAACCTTCTCCTAAAAAAAAAAGGGAGAGGAGGCCTTTAGCCCAGCAGTAGGACATTCACAGGCTGTTACGGGGGGTTACGGGATCTGTACAAATATTATTATATTACTTTTGGAAACTAACACTTGCCAGTCTGTTAACACGCGGGTGAAGTGAAAACTAGTTAATATAAAATATAAATTTTACTATTATCGCAACTACAATACTATCAATTTGAAAAACTAATTTATTGTAAGAGACATAGTAAATGCATACCTACCTACCTACGACATAGCAATACCTTTTTAATAAGCAATCATAAATTAAAGCGTGTATAGCATAGAAAGTTAACTAAGATTTGTACTGTTTTTGTACCATACATACTCTTTACACTTTTGTTTTGTACCAAACTTAACATGTAACTGCTAGCGTCGTAGGCGTGCGGCGGACATTTGTTCATTTTGTGACACAACGCTATTCTTTGACGCAGCTGCTAAAATTACATTATCCGTAGCGGAGCAACTCTGCTCCACAGCGTATACAGTTAAGTAACATAGATAACTTAACTGCTGTTCGATAAGTGCTTTTTTCAGGTCTTTGACCTTTGCAAACTCAATTAAATTAGTCATTTATTTATTCATTTAATTGACATATAATTAGAACAGCGATGCCACTTACACTAACTAGATATACACATTATATACAAACATGTATATACAAATTCCAACTATATTCTAATCGATTCAAAACAAGGCGTAACTTGTTATGGTTGCATCACAATAAATTTACAACGATATAATAATAAAACTACAATAATATTGATCATGAATAGAAACACAATATTCGTTTCTAATGTTTACATGGCAATAATTGAGCATAACAAATAGTTAATCTATTATTATTATTAGTTTGCATGATTATTATTAAATAAAAATCGTAATGTGATGTATAATTTCGTATAAACGTGTGTACGTAGTTGGAAAAATTTACGTATTACATTTTTGGACGAAGGTGAATCTATTTGCTCAAACATATTTTACATAAATTAACACAAATCACAAAAAAATAATAACTAATTTGAATTACAAAATAAGTAACATTTCCTAATAAAATTAACATAGTTTAAAATTCAATTAAAAAAAAAAGTGATTTAGGTTGCAGCACAATTCGAAGTTACCAAAAAAATCATGGTTTTTCTGGTAGTTATAATTGAGATATTAAAATGTTTATATCTTATTGAATTGCTATAATATTACATGAATCGATGATTTTCTTTTTGACGAAGTAAATAGAATTATTATATCTTACCAAAAAATGTATATTTATGTCTACTACTTTCATACCATATTTTATATTAAACGGACTAGTACTAGTACATTTATGCATGTTTTTTCTCCAAATATTATCTGCAGTCATCAGATATCAATATAAAAATTAAGGGCTTTTATAGATACTGCTCCGCTTTTGACCCTAAATCTGGTGTTAACTTGGGACGCAAATTGCCAGCGTCCTGGATCATTGTCACAGGACAATCTTCTGAAAGGCTTGTATTTTCTATAATTTGTATGTACTTACTTAATATTTTTATTTTTTTACATTGTATAATAAAAATCTTTGTTATGATTATAAATTAATTATAGTTAAAAAACATACTATTTTCGCGACGCAACTAAAACCCTAACTAATATTATAAATTTGAATGTCATAACGCTTTGATGTCATAACTACTCAACCGTTTATCATTAAATTTTGCAAGAAAAGACACTTTGCGTTGTTAAAAACATCAAAAAAGTGATATTTTCATAGTTAGTCGTAAAGAACAATAATATATGATTTAATTATTACAATCCTATGACTCTCGAAATTACTGGAACCAATGGGTCAAAAGTTGAAGTTGTCGCAACAAATGGAAAATTACATATTATTTACAATTCCTCTTTTGCGTCATAGTTTGATATTATAATATCGTCCACTGCCACTATCTCCTTAATGACAGATACGACGTGGGGCATTATCAATAGCTTTTCATTTGCGTCATCTTAAAATCGCATGTATGGTTCGACACATAAAAGGGGCATATTTACTATTATGGCCCTTTTTATATAAAACCTTACGATTATTCATTTCACATCCCTTCTACCTCGTACTTGTCGCACTCCCTCACATTTAATTATCATCATCCGAAGTTATCCTAAATGAATTATTTTTTATTAGACAGTGATCTTCTAGGTAATGGATCAGTTGGTTGTTTGGAATCCGTTCCATCACCTCACAAAGTACTGAAGTGATAGCTATTGGCCGATATATTGGCGGGTCAGACCGATCCCCTTTTTTGGGAACCGCTTGCATTTGGGATTTGCTCTTCTGAAAGCCTCCGGCACACATCTCACAGTTACCACAGGAGACAGCTCCACCGCGCACTTCTTCAGCACTATGGCTGGTATTCCATCGCTTGCTTTCCGTACATCAAGTGATTGCAGCGCCTCACGCACATCACGTTGCCTGATTTTGATGTCAGGAATCGTATGGCCACATAAAGGTATTGTCGGTGGCAGCGCACTACAACTCATGTAGCTCTCATCACGTAGCTCCTCTTACGACCCGGGTTCCTTCAAACGAGGCGTGAAGAGGCATCTTGTGGGCCGGCAAGGCGAGGGCGGCTAGTGCAGAACCTCCTTCCCGACTGTACTGGCCGTCGTCGCGTTTGGACTCTACTACCACTTACCATCGGGTGGAGTAGTCATTTGCCCTTCCAAATATAAAAAAAAAACTATAATATTGGGATAAAAGTGATTCCTATATATTCCTTCCATATAGCTTCAGTGGAGATTTATTTTTCCTCTGCTCTCAGGTCATCCGTTTATCCCTTTATCATGATTTAAGCTTTAGCGTATACCCACATTAAGCAATAAGTTAAAATATACAATTATAAAGGTTATAACATAAATGGTTATATCAAATTTTTTCAAAGCCTCGCCGCTGTAGTACACAAGTGATTTCACTTTTAACGCTTCGCACACCTGTTAGTCATTTGTGTCTCTATACCCATGAAAGACGAGTGAATAAGACAATTAAATTGAATAACTCGTGATATGTGATACGAATCGTGATTCAAATTTGCTATCTCAGAGAACAATATATGATTCTTATAAATGAAAATCATCACCTAATGCTATAAATCAAGACGCTATTGCGCGTCAAGATATAGGTATTGCATCGAATTACATGATAGCAGCGCTACTGAATAGTAATAATAATAATAATACTCTCCCGGCCGATTTTGGCCATGGCGACCGCTTCAACTCCTTGCATGGTGTCTATCGTGTGCTCGCATGTGGCTTATGTAGCCAATCTTCTTACTGATGATCCTCACGCATAGCGGGCATGTGAGTACTCCATTGATATAATTGTAGTTGATTGCCGCGGGTATTCGGGCTTTCAACTGGTCGCGTCTGGCATCAAGCTCAGCAAGGCGACTCACTTCAAATTCTTGGATCCTCGCTTTAATGCTGGATCTCCATTGTACCCTGTTGGCGGCCTGCTGCTCCCACTGCGCGGTTTTTATATTGCACTTTTTCATTTGCCGCTTAAGCACATCTTTGTATCTAAGGAGTTGTCCGCCATGCTTACGCTTACCTTCCTCAAATTCGCCATAAAAGATGCGCTTAGCGACGCGCTGATCCGCCATCCTTGACACGTGACCACACCAACGAAGTTGTCGCCGCATAAGGTAAGCTTCAATGCCACCCACATTAGCTCTTCGCAGCACTTCTGAATTCCGCACACGATCAGACCACTGGATATTCAGGATTTGGCGTAGGCATTTAAGGTGGAAACGGTCTAATGTGCGAATATGATGTCGGTACACGGTCCAGGTTTCGGCAGCGGCACGACCGCCATATATATGGAAATTTTGGTAGCCAGTTTTAGGTCATGTGAGCGGAAGACTTTGGTATTCAGCGTGCCGAATGCCGCGGCTGCCGCACCGATCCTGATGTTGATTTCGGCATCCAATTCGCACTTGGATGTAATAGTGCTCCCCAAGTAACGAAACTGATCGACCTGCTTTAGTACGTCATCTCCAAGTTTGATGACCAGTGTTTCACTGCCGTGGATATCCAAAGACATCACTTCTGTCTTTTTGACACTGATCTTTAGGCCGAACTTGCGGCAGGACACATGGAACTCGGACATGAGCTTTGGCAGGCCATCTGGGGATTCTGCCACAAAACATAAGTCATCCGCATAAGTGATCTCAGTAATCATTGCGTGAGGCACTTTTGTTCGGGCCTTTAACCTGGCTAAATTGAAAAAGCTGCCATCAGTGCGGAAACGGACGCGAACTCCCTCGGGAGTCGTCTGTAGGACATCGCGGATTACTACTGCAAAGTGTGGGCACCAGCACGCACCCTTGCTTTACCCCACAGGTAACGGGGAAGAAGTCCGACTGTTCACCGTCAATAGTGACGCAGCTCCTCATTCCGTCATGCAGTAGTCTCACTAGTCGCACAAACTTCTCCGTGCATTCCAATTTTCCTAGCACAGCCCAAAGAGCTTCACGAGGCACGCTGTCAAATGCCTTCTCAACGTCGACAAAGCAAAGATACATGTTACGACCCTGCTCCTTTTCTCCTGCAGTTGACGCACTGAGAAAATAGCCTCACAAGTACCCCGGTCATGTTGAAAGCCAAACTGGGTTTCAGGCAGAATCTTTTCTGAAAGTTCTGTAAGGCGGTTTAAAAGAATTCTAGCGAGGACTTTTCCGGGGACCGGTAATAGTGAAATACCGCGGAAGGAGTTGCAGTCAGAACGGTCCCCCTTTCCCTTATACAGTGTCCTGATGATAGATACTTTGAGCGTATCAGGGACTTGTTCTTTTTCCCACATATAGGTAAAAAGTTCCCATAGAGCCGAATGCAACTCCTCACCCCCGTATTTGAGTAGTTCTCCTGGTATAAAGTCTACGCCAACCGCGCGCTTATTCTGCTGTTGTTTGATGGCAGAAACAACCTCATCACGTGACGGTGGCTCATCCAGCTTGATAAAAGTAGGGAGTTGAGATAAGGAATAAATGTAATCCAGATTGAATTCTCGGTCTACATTGAGCAGGAAGTTAAAATGTTCTGCCCAACGCCTGAGTACTTCCTCCTTGCTTTTAATAAGGCCATCGCCAGTTACTGGACGTAGTGGCACTTATCTTAAGCGGGATGTACCGAGCAACCTTCGAACCTCACTGTAGAACTCTCCTAGCTGGTTAGTGTCAGCAAGCTACTGCACTTGACGGGCTTTGTCCCGCCACCACTTATCTTTAATCTCTCAAGATAACTTACGCAGCTCCACTTCACCTTGCTTGATCCCCATTACGCGTTGGCCTGGCTGTGTTCTGCTGCGCACTTGTAAAAGACGCCGATGCTTGTCAATTGCCTCAGTAAGGACTCCGTCATTCTCATCACACCAGTCCTCGTTCCTGCGGACTTTTAGACCTATAGTAGCAGTGGCAGTGTCTAATATTTGAGAAGACAGAGAACCCCAATCAGCTTCAACATCACCGGTTCTTTCATTTGACATAAGTGTGCTGGTCAAGGCTTCAGCATATTTCTTCCTAGTCTCGAAATCTTTCAGCCTCTCGACATCCAAAGATGCAGGTTTCGCTCTTTCGGATTTTCGGGAACGAAGAAGACGGAGATGTAGCTTAGTGATTATAAGCCGGTGGTCGGTCCAACAGTGGGCACCGCGCATGACGCGGGTGATTTGGACTTCGGAGATATCTTTTTGGCGCACGATAGCATAATCAATCAAATGCCAGTGTTTGGATCTTGGGTGCATCCATGTAGTTTTGTGCTTGGCTGGAAGTCTGAACAATGTGTTCGTGATCGCTAGGTCTAATTGTGCACATATGCTGACCGTTGCTGTTTATATTACCAACTCCATGTCTCCCCAAGACTTTAGGCCAGGCGTCGTAATCCCGTCCAACTCTAGCCTTGAAATCCCCCAAGACCAGTATCTTCTCTTTGGGGCGTATGCTTTCGATGCACCGGCTCAAATCGTCGTAAAACTTACCCTTTATGATATCAGATTTATCCAGTGTTGGAGCATAGACACTAATGACATTCAGGTAGTTGTCATATTCAAGGTGAAGGCGCAGTGTGGTGATGCGGTCCGAGATGTGCACCGGACACTCTTGTAATTGATTAATGAGCTGGATCTTAACCGCAAATCCTACGCCCGACCACCGCGGTTCCGAGGCAGCAAGTCCCTTCCAAAAGAAAGTATACCCGCCACCATGTTCTACCAGCTCCCCTTCTTCGGCTAGATGTGTTTCGCTGAGTGCAGCCACATCCACATTATAGCGTCGAAGTTCTCGAGCTAAGACGGCTGTTTTCCGTTCCGGGCAAGCATTGTCATCACGGTCAAGAAGTGTTCGCACGTTCCACGCGCCGAATGTTATTGCAGGTGTTTTTATTTTTTGTATTCTGTAACGCCGACCACGAAATTGAAGGATGCGAAGGCAGCCGTGGTTACTACCCTCAAAAAAAATGGTTGGGAAGAGCTTTTGTTTAGGGCACCTTTTCTAGCCCCCTCCCCGGCTGAGCGGGGAAAGCAGTGCCTCCCTAAATAGGGCTGCTTTGTCACTCCAGATGCTGCCGGGTTTACTATGTCCCCCTATGCAGAACAAAAGCGACCACGGTGTTACACACTCCCAGAGCCGCCCATGTGCAGGCCTCAGACAAAGCCCGGATTGCATCAAATATTATATAGTCGTTAAAACAGGATTCATGTATATATTTTGTGTTATTTGTAATAGGAAGGCATGGTTATTTTAACCTAACCAAATATTTAAAAACATACGTATGTATAATAATATCTTTTTGTTTGTTTTCAAATCCGATTGAATTTGTACAGTTGTTGTTGACACTGCAGTAATAGGTCTCTAGCAAAATAGCAAACTAGCAATACTAGCATCACTGAACAATAAGAGTCGCGCTAGTCGTATCGAATAATTGGTAACAATTTATGAGATATTGTACCTGCTGCCAAACAACGAACGAATGCCAGACATTAGTTAGTTATGTACGTAAACGTTGCCAGTTCCGAAAATACTATTATCGAATTCAAACTCTTTTTTACACTATACAAATACATCATACAACACGTTCCGAATATTTTGTCAATTTAGATATCTCATTATATTTCTAAAACTATCAGTTAAAAATATTTTTTTAAACGTAAAAAACAACAATAAACGTAAATGTTTAAAGTGTGTTATCTAAAAAAGAAAGGTATATTGTGTCGCTGACTTTTTTGAAGACTTTCAAATATCTTATTCCAGCGCCAGTCGCACGATTCGAATTCGAATTCGAATTTACTTTAATATCAAAACATAACAATACAAACAAACAAACACAACAATATTAAATTTAACGATTTTTGGTATTCTGCAACAATATGTCATTTCCGATAATATCCTCTACGAAACAATGAGGAAGACATTCAAGACACAATCAAAAATCTTTATTAGTAACATAGTCCTAAATTAACAATAGAAAACAGCAAACTCTTGTAAGACGTATTTATTTATAGGCGTTATGATATTTACTGTTTTTAATATTTTATAACATCTGTTCTTTTGTTTTAATGTACAAAAAGGTTTGTTAATATTTTTAACATATTATGTATCAATAATATCAAGCGGAACTCCGATTTAACGAAGATCTAGTTAAGCCCTAAGCTAAGCTAATGCTAAGATAAAAGAGATAACTATCATAATTACATTCGTTGTTGTTTGTTTTGAACTACCATTCCGCAACTATCGCAAACAACTAGTAATCAGAACTTTCTGGTATTATTACATGAGTAAGCTACTTTGTCCAATGACGCGCAGGCAACTATATTATTGTTAATAATAATGTTTTGCTTTCACTTAATACAATAACAACGTTATATTACTAACAGTCCGCTCAGATATTGCGAAGGGAAATTAATTTTCTTATTTTACATTATTTTTATTTATTGTTTTACTCGATATACATTTTTATTCGCAATTCACTTTCTTTAGTTTTTTTAAAAATAATACCTACTATAGTATAGTTTATTAATTAGATAAGCATATAGCAGATAGCATAATAAGATTGATTATATTTCTAAGCAATAAGCATAATTATGATGAAAAAATTCCTCGTTGGAATAACATGTTCTTGAATAGACAGTTTTATAGTTTGTATGATAATTTGCTTACAATGAAAAGATCCACAACGACTAACCTAACCTAACCTAACCACAAAGCAGATTGAAAACCGTCTTCAATCTTTGCTCGATTATATTTTGTAGTTTTTTAAGTATTGCTGTACAATCTTATATACAACTACAATAATATTGAATGTATATATTATATACAGATTTAGATATATAATAGAAATAAATATAAAAGTACTATAATTACAAATTTCCGACTCCGCAAAGTCAATAGATACCTACACCCTGTCATTTAATTGGTAGAAAAGAGCAACTGCTGAGTGTTTTCTCGTTTGTCTACAGAAACTGTATTCCACTGCTATAATGTATTATCAACTAACTAAAAATAAACTAAACTATAATGTATTTCAAATTATAAAAAATCACACACACACGCCCTCGCGCGTGTCATGCACTGTGGTTTCAGTGAAGTAGTATCCACCTTACAAGGTGGTAGGTAGGAAGGACTCTGTGCAAGCCCGTCTGGGTAGTAACCATCCTCACATGAGATATTCTGCCTCTAAACAGCAATACTTAGTATTTTTGCGTCCGAGTTTAAAGGATGATTGAGCCAGTGTAACTACAGACACAAGGGACATAACATCATCGTTCCCAAGGCTGGTAGCGCATTGGTCATGTAAGGAATGCTTAATATTTCGTACATCGCCAATATCTATGGGCGGTGGTGACCACATAACATTAGGTGGTCCATTTGCCCATCCTACCTACAAAATAAAAAAATAAAATAAAAATACCCCTCGATCTGTGGGTGTCGTAAGAGCCGACTAACATGCATTTTTCAAACACGACGGTTACCAGACTGGTATGAAACCAATCCATTAGCAAATTATTCCCAAACAGCCGATCGTAATAGCCTACTAAATCCTTATTTGGTGCTACGGAATACTTAAATTTCAGCTTACAATTATGTATGGGAGGTAGAAGAAAAGAAATACATATTAATGAATAAAATGGTTCGACGGTAACAAACTTCCACTAAATATTACTAACACACAGAACATGCAGAACATTGCAGTGTAATTGCATTGAAGTGTTGTAAATCTTTAAAAACGAATAAATTTGACTATGAAATATTAATTGTAAAAAATGAAAGAAAAATCATCCGTACTACTGATAACAGTTGCGAAGATATTGATAATATATACTTATTGTTCTTTCTATAAGCTAATGTTGTAAAATATATCTAAGTCTACCCTTTATTTTATATATTTTTATTATATTATTTTTTTATTATATTATATAGGTCGCTAAAATCGGCAACCTGATAGTAAGTGGACAACACTGCCCATACTATAGACAATAGATAGTAAGAAATATTGACCACTGCATATACCACATCAAACCAGAAATACTTATTTATGTACTTCAATTAATATATTTAATAATAACATATTTTATTATTGTATCCGATTTAATAAAAATATAATCGATTCTAGAATTTAATTGGTATTTCTTTGTGATTGAATGATGAAAAATAATTTTCCCGCGCATTATTAAAAAAGAACTGAACGACTGTCACCGGATTAACGAAATATGATATTTTGTTTAGTTTGTTTTATGAAGATCCAGAAGTATAAGAAATAATTATACTAACAAATAATAAAATTTATAACTAGTACTGGTATATTATATTAATAATATTAGCATAGATTAGCTGACTGTCTTAATCATTCGGTTTTTCTCATTTTAGTAAGAAAAATTCTAATTAAGATAAAGTAATAAATACTTATCAAATATAAAAATAATTCAAAACTTACCCTGTCCTTGTCAGCATAAATCACACCACAAATATAATTTTCGTTTTACTATTTTATTATAACGACCGCATTAATTTTGTTTCGTTCTTCCTTTGTTTTTCACATTCCATTCTGAATATATGTTTGAGTTTTATGTGCCAGTATTTTGAGAATGGTATAAAACCTTATGAATAAATATTGTGATAAATACTGTCTACATAGATGTTAGTCATTTTTGATAGAATAATGGACATCAATATTAATTTATGCTTCTCTGTAAAATAAAATATATTAAGTACTACGCTTAAAAAATATATCTAAGAGGTTTAAAATTAGATGTGGTTGCTCTGGGATTTCGAGTTCCAACAACGGTGCAGCTATTGTGGCTCCATTTAATACATATAATAAAAATGTAACTGATCTTTGACTCTTGTACTTTTACGAATTTATATTGACGCAGAATAGCTAAAAAAATCCCAAAAATGATTTTGGCTTATGTTAATGTGTCTCAGTGCGCTTGCCCGTGTAATGTCTTAAAAAAAAAATTAAAGACGTCACTCTGGTTATGTATGCAATCTCCCATATGTCTGTGCACAAAAATCTATGAATAAAGGTGAAGATAAATCTATAAATATAAGTGAGATCGAATTATATTTTTGTTTGTTTGTATGACATTACTCCATATTACATGGAAAAGCCATCATGTAAAACTCTTACTTTGAGTCAGCAAATCAATACGTATAATAAAAAAGTAACTGATCGCTGTTTGTACATGGAAGATACGTACGAGATTGTTTTGTTAAATGTATACTTAGTCGGTTAGTTGACAATAAGCACTTATTTTTTACGTACACAACTTTACCTTTCAGTTTTCACACAATTTCCTGGTAAGGTATCGTTTGCAGTCACAATAAATAAAGCACAGGGAAAGACATTCAAGTATGTCGGAATAGATTTAAGGGAATATTGTTTTTCTCATGATTAATTGTATGACTATCTATCTATCTATCGGGTGCGGCCAATAAATACTAATATCCCACGAAAATAAGACTAAAAATGTTGTATTCAATGAAATATTATAAGTGAAAAGTGAAAAGCGCGGGTAAAACTGCGGGCACAGCTTTATTAAAGTGACAATGCACTGCCATCATTTAAAAATTAGAGATAATTTGTCAAACAGGGATTAAAAACATTAATTTCATTCATTATAAATAAAGACTTAGAATTATATCTTAAACTAGTAAACATATAAAAATGTGAAAGTCTAAACCAAGACGTTAAAATATTTCAATTATATTGAAATCGTAATGAAATTTTATTGAACCCAGTAAATAAAATTGCTTTTTTTTCTTTATAAACTTTTAAACAAATATATAATGGGTGTTTCATTATAGTTGTTGTTTGCGCAACCAATTAAACCGTTCTAAATAACACTTTACACTTCTGATAGTTAGGAGACGCAGTTCTCTAATTAGTTGTTAAGTTTTTTATTTATTTTTTATTTATTTCCACTGACACAAACGCTCGGGAGTTTTTGTTAACAAATAAATAATTGGTATGAGTTGCGATACTTTGTATACATTAAAAGAGAACTTTTACTTGGTGGTAGGGCTGTATGCAAACCTGTCTGTAGGTGGTACCACCTAATCATCACATATTTTGCCGCCATACTGTTTGTTACATGTGTTATGTTACAATATTTTATTTTTTATTATTAAAATTATTTATTACAGAATTATTACATTAAAGCTTTAAGTACATACAAATATCAATTAAAAATAGCCACTGGAAAAATCGTAACCGCGTGGAAAAGTGACAGTTCAGTGACAGAAAAATAAACAAGCCCTCCTATCACCTAGTGTTATATTTTTAATGAAAGTTTTTTTGCCGTTACTCCAAGTACAATTGTTAAAAAGTATAGAAGATGGTGTGCTACAGCGCCATCTAGTGGCGAGTTAGACCAAACTGGATAATATAAAAACCTTTCCCATGACAATATACATATACATATGTGCATTATTATTATTATTATTATTTACATATGTGCAACTATTCGTGGTAATCGATTATACAGAGACGAAGTCTGTTAAATTGAAACATATGTACCAACATCAATTTTCATATACATATGTAAATCGATAACTTCCAAATGGCTCCCAAGCTTAAAATATTGTAATGTTGATGTGAGGGGGTGAGATAATCAAATAAACAATTCCATTGCAGCAAAGTAGATACGGACATCTGCATTTTTGTGTAAGTGCTTTTTCATATTAAAAATAAGATAAATAATATTTAAAAATATTATTTATCTAATTTTTGTAAAAAAATCCGTATCTACTTTCCTGCCATCGAATTATTAAATTAATGTTTGAATATACTACTGTCGTCTGCTCTGTATTTATACGCATTCGCTTCATGTATAATAAACGTTATTTCATAATAAAATTAAACTCAGCTTAGTTATACTAAGATAATATATTATTTTTATATCATTTCTTAACTTAAAACGGAAAATGAAAGGGTTTTTCGTCCATATAAAAAGTGTATTCATCTTCAATGACCACAAACAAAATTGCTAGTTAAAATGTACCTTTCAAAACTTATATTATATATCACATGTCAGTCATCATCAATGTTCATGATAATTTGAACACAACATAACACTTACACATCGATATTGAACTATATAAAATATATTTATTTTTTCCTTCAAATAACAATTAATTACTTATATTGCACTACAACTTCTTAAATTAATACCTTAATATTATATTAATATTATATATTATATAATATTTATATAATATTATATTATATATAAAGTACATCAAATTTTAGCCCGGTCACTATTTTCAGAAACGATTCCCTTTTTAATCTGTAATTGTCTTTTCATATTTTTTTTGAAACATTAGTATTTGTTACAATACATTTAACTTGCTATCAGTATATATCAAGCCAATGATTGCTGAATCTGAATCACGTCCCATACACAATTCTAGTATCCGTAAGCAAAACAAATAGTAAAGTACACACAGTAACACAGGATTTCTTTTATCTTTACGTATAAAAAAGAATGTGTGTTTGTTTGTATGCGTTCCCATAACATTCATCCGATATTAACGTGAAGGATTCCGGTACCGTCGTATCGGATAATTGTTTACAAACAATTTGAAGCGGCATTGCGATCCATGCCAAGTAATAGCTAGTCCCTGATTTCATTTCAGTTTTGCCTTCTAAAATAAGTTTAGGGTGGTCTACCGAGCACCCTAAACTGACGTATCTCAGGTAATTGCTCCAATATTGCAGTTCACTTGGTACAGGAAGGTTGCTAACTCCTCTTTACTTAAATCCTGGTCGAGTTCGTGAAGACTTGAATTTGAAATGCTGCGCGGTGAAGTACAGGAATCTGATTTCTCGGGCAGATGTCTCTTCCAAATCCAACTAACGTCTGGCGCCTCCTCTACGACGGTAAGATCGGACCGATGGTAGGACTGGAAATAAAAAACAATAAAAAGTTTAGTTTATCGAAATTGAGTTCATACACTAAGTCCATTACTAGCTACCATTACTAGTTACGGTATGGCGCGGGAAGAATAATAGTCAACGGAAAACGTTTGTGTCGTAACACATAATTCTACTAAGCCACCACACCACACCAGTTAAGCTCATAGTCGGATCGATTTTTTCCGAGATCCTCAACGTCATATTTCAGCCAATTTTCTCAAACTTTAATGATTATACATCTAAATCTCATAAAAAGCTCCATCGTAATGACCGTATTGAATTCCGTTCGGTAGTTTTTGAGGTTATCGCCTTCAGAAAGACAGACGCGGCGGAGGTACTTAGTTTTACGATAAGTCATACTTACTTACACATGATTGTACCATTACTCCGTAACACTATGGATTCGAGCATATACACAACAATATGCATTTAAGTTCCCGTCAATAAATATTGTACATCGACCTTTAAAAAGAGAGAATCGGCTAATTTCGGCTTCGTAGAGCGTTATCTGTGTCGCACGAAACACTAAGCCCGATATTTATTAGTTGTGAAACAGTTATGGGTATCTGTGTAATTGAAAAAAACACGCCGATTCTTTTTATAAGTGCTGTCTTAAGATTATGGAAAAATAAAATAAAAGATCAGTTTTTTATTTACAAGTGTAGTATTTACATAACAAACATCATTATACCTATTGTTAAAATGACTCATTCTAGTAAAAACTTTTAATCATTTAAATTCTCAATTTATCATATGCATGTCGATGTGCAATATTTATTGACGTGTTATATATGCTTATTTAAATAAATGATTTATTGACGAAAGAGAACAGAGATACAGGTCTACTTTAAATAACTTCAGAAATAGAATGAAAAAAAAAAAGAACAGCGAGCTATATACATATATTAGAAGATTTCAGAAAAGACGACGTACTTTTTCGCATACCTCGGGATAATTTTTATGTTGATTTGGAATATATCAGAATACAAATGAGTTTTCGAGTTAAAAAAATAGGTTCCTAAATATTTGAATCTTCATATCTAAAAGATATAAAATATACAATTATTATCCATAGTTTATTTGTCGATGACGACAGTAGCATAACATCTTTATTTACCGATAACCAATTTAAGGTTTTGTGAATAAATCCGTTAGGACCACACTATTTTAAGTTCTGATTTATAACAAAAAAGTACTGTTATTGCATCCCATTAGGACATATATTTGTTGCTTTAAAAGAATATATAGAATTTTAATTAGATAATCGTCCCTGAGACTGAATAATATGGACGATTGCAATTTATTTACTTTGTAATGCTTGTTTTTATTAATTGATTGATTTTATGAAGGTTGGAACTAGGTTTATATGTAAGTTTCGAGTTTGTTCTTTTTTAATTTTTGAACAACTGTAATTCATATATTTTTTCAATATAATGTTTTTAGTTTTGATTTTGGTTTTTAATTTATGGTTTTGATTTACTTCTAAGTTTATTTTCTCGATAGTAAACATTGAAGTATTTATTGTATTATAACCTAAAAGTAACGAACTACAACTACGCTCCCCTTTTTTTTTTTTTTTTTTTTATATTTGCCGGGTGGGCAAATGACTCTACTCCACCTGATGTTAAGTGGTAGTAGAGTCCAAACGCGAGGACGGCCAGTACAGTCTGAAGATTCTGCACTAGCCGCCCTCGCCTTGCCGGCCCGCAAGATGCCTCTTCACGCCTCATAAAGAGACGTGAAGCGAGCGACGTATTGCCACGATAGGGATGGGCAAAGTGGCAAAGTGTGGAGGCGTGTTTCCCCCGGCATTGGTTCAGCAGCCGTCTCCACTGGACCAACACCCATCGCGGCAATGCTCGCTCGGGCACTGGCTGTACGCTGGCTGACCTCGAAACGCGGCTGCAAGCCACTTCACGAGATTTTCACCATGCGTACGGTGGTAACAAGCCAGGCGGATGTTTATCATCCTACCACCAGATGATATCCCTTAGTCGCCTCTTACGACACCCATGGGAAAGGGGCAGTGAAATGTATTCTTTCTCCGTCACTGCACGGATAAACCCCTATCAGGGTCACAAAATTGGTTTGCCACAAGATCCTTGTTGCACTATAAAAATAATTAAATGTATATATAATTATGATAGCGACGGGCCGGTTGGCGTGGTTGGTAGATACTTGCCTTTTACGCCGAAGGTTGTGGGTTCGATTCCTACCCAGCACAGACATTTGTGTGCATGAACATGTCTATTTGTCCTGAGTCTGGGTGTAATTATCTATATAAGTATGTATTTACAAAAGAAAAGTAGTATATGTAGTATATCAGTTGTCTGGTTTTCATAGTACAAGCTCTGCTTAGTTTCATCAGAAGGCCGTGAGTGAACAATGTCCCATGGTATTAAAAATAATAATAATAATAATTTGTTTATCAGTATAAATACGCGAATAGTACAAAACGAAGGGTCATCCTAGGGGAAGCCTCATCTTATGCGGAAGTAACTATTCGACAGGTACATATTTTTTTTTTTTGAAAATTAATTTCCTTTTCCTTAAACGACTTTTTCACATGTTCAGATTTTTTTCCTACTATTTTCACATGACAGCTTGAGCGTCGAGGTTTATTTTTCCATTTTCTTAAGCTAGGGAGGAGATGCCTCGCAGATAGAAGGTTGACGCAGGTGCTTACCGGACATGGCTGTTTCGGTAAGTACCTGCACGGGATAGGCGGGAGGTATTACCCTCCTGCAACGAATGTGGTGCGTGGGGCTCCAGAGGCATTTCCTGGTGACGATAGTTGGCGAGCATGGCGTTAATCACGCTCGGTAACGAGAGATAAATAATTGGTATTGCGATGTTGCGGTTTGAAGGGTGAGCGAGCCAGTGTAACTGAAGGCACAAGGGACATA
Source organism: Nymphalis urticae (assembly GCA_905147175.2). Lineage (NCBI taxonomy): Eukaryota > Metazoa > Arthropoda > Insecta > Lepidoptera > Nymphalidae > Nymphalis > Nymphalis urticae. The sequence continues at coordinate 5,993,067 of LR989991.1, forward strand.
ACATCCTTTTCAAGGTTGGTAGCGCATTAGCGATGTAAGGGATGGTTAAAATTTCTTAAAATTCCGATTTCTATAAACTATCTATTTTGAAAAATACAAAAGCTTATTAAATTTAGTGTTTGTGAGTGTGATTGAGTACACCAACGACATTAGCTATGTTTTTGTTTCGTTAAAATAGTATTATAATTACATATCTTTGTGACCATAAAAATGTCTGCAACTGAATGTGTTATCGTCTTTAATACTCGTACTTACATATTTTGACCGTATAGTTGTGTACATAAAACGACTTATAACAAAAGAAATATTTGAAATAAAAGCAATTTTACTATTTGGAATATTCATATTTCTATTATCAACGCCACAACGTAAACACATACCTAAGTAACATATTTACCAAGGATACTTATATTACATCTCCATTGTAATAAAGTTTGTGTAAAAATATATTTATAGAGATATATTACCATATTATTAGTAATAGTCAGGGGTCAAATAGTTAAGAATGAAAACTGAATTATACTAACTCTTAAAGTAATTATGTCAAAAATATACAGATTATAAAATATTGGTGTTATGGCCATAAAGTTTTGAAATAAAATTGCATACAATATTCCATGAAAGTACTATAATAAACCTCATTCAAATCACAAGCAAAGAGGCTTTGCTGATATACTCTTCGTTCTGCAAAAGGCTTATCATTATGCCCGTAATTCAGACAGGACATTATAACCAACCCATCATTTAGCAAAAGCGAATAAGGAAAACTAAAACATTGTTTTAATTTGTATATAATCCTTAAAACGATAAAATTGATTAATACGCAAAAAAACAAAAATAAAATAACAATTTGTATTGTATATCATATTTATTTTAAAACTATGTTAATTTATGCAATTACAGTTACTGCATGAAAAAGACAATGTATTAAATTAATTATATATTATAAAGTAAATATTAACTTTTATAAATTACAATATATAAGATAATATATAAAATTTTTATTTAAATACGAAAAAATTTAAATTAAGTTAATAGACACCCGCGGGCTAAGCTCAAGGCTTATTTTTATCTATTTTTTTACACACGGTTATCTGATCCTAAACTAAGCAGAGCTTGTATTATGGAAGCCAGATAACTGATATACTACATATATACTATTTTTCTTTTGTAAATACATACTTATATAGATAATTACAACCAGGCGCAAGACAAACAGACATGTTCATGCACACAAATGTCTGTTCTAGGTGGGAATCGAACCCACAACCTTCGGCTTGAAAAGCAAGTATTTACCAACAACGCCAACCGGGCCGTTAAAATACCTACCATCAAAGTCAAACATACTTTATTCAAGTATGTTCTGACAATCATCATTAAAGAAACTGACTAGTTTTATGACGTGAAAACGTCTTTTACTTGCTAATTATAGTGGAATAATTTGTGAAACAAAATACCTCCAATTTGTAATCGCTAATAAAGTACGAGGAATTATGTACTAACAATGGTTGAGCCCACAGCGGGTACAGCATGTCTGTACGAGTTCCTCATGCAGCATTTTTTTTGACAGTGACGTGATTGGACTAAGATGTTTGCGATTGTTACGAATATAGGTTATGTCCAGTCTTAAATGAGTCAAACGTGAATACGCTTGAACGTTGATTCAACTGTCATTTTAAAGAGTTCGAGAAGCACTACCAAAACCCAAAGTTTTGCAATAAAATATTATATAATAGAAGTATTAAATTAAATATTCCAAAAAAATACACTGATCATAATGCGTCATAAATGTGTCGGAATATATAAACATGAATCAGAAAAATGCTTGCTTCAAAAGGAATCCATAAAACCTAAAAGTCCAACGCGAAGAAAACGTCGAGAGCGAAGAAAAGAAAGTGAAAAAAGAAACAAATTCCTGTTTACATCGACCTACGTAACCTGGCACGGTTTGCTAGCTTCTTACGCAGCCAATATTCATAACATCTTGATAACATTGGAAGACGTGACGCAAGTAACTTGTAAGCCCCTCATTTGCACAGGAGACTTTAATGTCAATGCCGACGGAGATATGACGCCGCTGAATTCGCTAAACATCTTGCCCACGCAGGTTCGATGGTTCGATTATGTGTGAAGTGTTCTTGTTTTATATTAGATAAACTTGTAACTTTTCTATTTAGAACCTATAAAAGTTATCGGTAATTAGATTATCTAAATATGAATACAAAACCTTTGTAATTTTATCCCGTCGTTTTTACGAACAAACAAGTGCAAGGCCGAACGGCACCTTTCTATATACATATATAAATTTTATCTTTTATAAAATATTGCATTAAGTACTACGCCTTAAATATTTACTCCGTAATAATAAGTATCGAGAAGCTTACACGATATAATTCTACGATGACTATTAATGATTTTATTTTCAAAGATAAAGAGAACTTATTTTTAATTTACTCTAAAACTCAGTGGTGCATGCCTGGCTTTGATCCCGCTGCCTTTGGATTTGACACTATTATATGCATTTTTGGAATCTATACTATTAAATGAGGAGACATTTAGTTGGTAATGACTAACGATAGGGAGGGTTTATGACAACATACACAAAATACAGTTATTTTTGCAATACTTATCTTAAAGAATATCTACTTACATAAACAGGTATGTCAACCATACGATTCTTCAAGACTTTAGTGAAAAATGTTATAAAAAGGGATGCTAAGATTTATTGTTTTGAAGCCAACGCAACCCTCCTTGGGAATAATTATAAATAAATTTTTGTAAGTGCTCGTTCAACTGAGCATCTAAAAAAGGATCTAAAGCTGTAATTTCGAGATTACAGGATTGGCTTGCTTACATTAAGATTACTAGCTTATTTAGCTTCGTGGATGTTTGTATGTGGCCAAAAATATTTGCTGTAATTTTTTTGCGTAGGGCGTGAACGTAAAATACATTAAAATTAAATATTTATTTATTATTTTATGTTATTTCTGTAATTAGTATTTAAAAATAATTATTATTTTTTAATACAATTATTTTATAACAATTAGCAAATTTTTCGATTTATTAAATTTTTTATCATAACTACTTATCAACACAAAAGTAAATCTTCATAATCCTAAATACTGATTTAAAAAAAAATAGATTTCATATAGCTTATGAAATAACTTTTAATTATGAAACCATTGATTCTTTATATGACTACAAACTTGAGCATGATTGCAATATACTCGTAATAAGACTACTGTTCTTTCACGCCTTTTAAATTGTTGATGTAACATAATTCATCTGAAGTGATTGCTATTAAAAAAAACCTTTAATCTTTGGAGATTGACATTTTACGTAGCAAAATGAGTAGATATATTATAAGGTTATATCAACTCAATATTTTCTGTAATAATTACTAAATATATAAAAAATAATAATAGAGTTCCTAAAGATAGAATAGATCATCTTATTAAGTAAGCTATTTCGATTAGAAAATCTTTCTGATTTACTATATTCTTTAACGGGAATAACACGTTTTACTTACTGTGTTAATTACTTAATTGTGATGTTAAAATCGCTTTGTCCTTCAAAAATTGGAAATAGATCATAAATAAATTGTAAAATGCAGAATAAATAAGATATCTACATATATTAAAACAATGTCTTAAAAACTTTAGGAATAAACCAAAAAAACAAGACCATAAGATTTGATGTTATAGCAAATTAAGAAACCGATCTGATATTTTACTCTTAAGCATCAGTTTTACGTTTTACTTCGCTAAAGTTAATGTTATTATTAGCTTCTTAATATAATGGTACTTAACAAGTAAAGTAATTATATATTTTTATATTACACTAGCAAAAACCGGTATATGACCAATTATCATGTTTATTTGAACGATCTTTAATACGAAAGTTTATGTTTATGTTCTGCAGCACCATCTTTTGACGAGTTACAATAAAGTGGATATGATAAAAAGTGCACTTTCTCAGTGCAAAAAATACATATAATTGTATATACTGATTTAAAAGTAAATCTTACCGAAAACATTTTTACTGTAATTGTGCCAATGGATGGTGCCTTTGCATCATTGAAACGAATGGTTTATGTAGATTTAGTACCAACACGAATGACTGCGGATCACTGTCCTCAATCGACATAGGTATGTATTAAGATTCTATTCTATTCTACCGACAAATGGGTAGAACAGGTAATGGTTTTTAAAACAAAGCTCACGTCGAGTAGAAAACATTTTTAAATAGTTCTAGACTCAAATTCTACTAAAACTGTGACTAGCGCAAAAATAAATACTTAAATGAAAAGCCTTAAATTTTTACAAACTTATTTTACATTCTGTATTTTAAAGTAGTTTTTATTTTGCAAACCAACACCATCTGCTTTGTGCTGAAACCCAAAGCTATAATGAATGTTATTTGCCTGACCTTACCTGCGCTATGGGTGGCGCGTCGTACAGTTGCGAGGAGGCGGTGGACAGACGCCGGAGCAGCCGGGAGTTGGGAAGTTGCCTTTGACGCTGTGCTGCTCTCATCGCGGCACGATGTCTTTGTGAAGCCAATATAGCGCTATATGATCTTTCAAGCTGCGGACCGCCTCGTCTACACCATTTTGACAACGTAATCTAAATGAAATAAAAAAAATGTAACCAAAACAGCGAAATCTTTTGCTGCTGTTTTTTATCTTATTACTCTGATTTTAACTTGTAAAACGTATTAATTAAACATTTTTAATCGAAAGCATCACAAAAAAAAATACCATTAAAGGTTTCCCAACATTAATTAAATTAACCAAAAGATAAAGCATAAAACGATTCAATTTGCCGAAACTCTAGTTAAGAAATCACAAAAATATAAAAATAACATGTTCAATTATACTTTATATCATTATAGTAAATCCGTGTTAATTGTGTTGGTGAGAGTACAAATGCTGAGAGTACAAGGTCAGTCAAAAATAAAAGAATCCTACACGTTAAATTTTGTTTTATATTATTCATGAGCAAAACGATTGACTTCATAACAAGTTGTTCACCCAGAGCGACCCAAAGTCAGAGCCTTTTTACTAAAAATAGTTTAGATTTATGGTTGACCTTTGCTAGGGAAATGAGTTCAATAGGTCCCGCTCGCACCATAAAACGATGTCGATAATAATGAAATTTTCGATGCAATAATCTCGTACACTTAAAATTTATAAAGACAATATTTTAAACTTATTTTGAACGTGAACAAAATACAAATATAAAACAATGTCAATCCACTTATTTTATATATATTATTATTAGTTTCCTCCTTATCCGCTTGTAATTCAGCCTATAGGGGAGTCGCTTAGGTAACCTATGTCCTATACCTCTAACAACGTGTATGCTAAATATCATAATGATCGGTAATTATATTTTTCGTGTAATTGTTTATGTAATTTTACTTATGGCAGGATTTTTGACAGGCCCTTTTCAGTACAACATTTAAATCTTTATTTATTGAAAAAATATATCATTTTTTAAATAAAAAAAATATCAATGGTAACTTTTATCTGAAGGGTCTTTATTACAGTTTAAAGCATTATCTAAAACCTATTTATTATTGTAAGTAAGAGTGTGAGCAAGTAAACTCCACAGATTGAGCTACGCTGGTCAATACCAATTTTATCCAAGTAACTAATTAATTGGCAAGACCACTTGACTAAAGTGTGACATATTGAAAGAAATAAACAAAAGTCGGAGATTTATAAGTACGTATGTAGAAAGTCACTCCTTTTAGAACGAAAAGTAAAACGTGGTATACAATCTAGGTCTTATTTTATGATGAAATGTATGCTTTTTTTCAGTTCATTAGATTTAAATTAAAAGGAGGCTTAAAAAATTGTTACTAATTACATATATCAATGGCATTATATTATTGTTCCAAAAAAAAAACTTTTATTCATTGCATGTAACTAAATAACACAAAATGCAATAAATGTCGTAGCGGAAGTAAGCTCGACTGAGTCGCTTTGTATTTATTAAATTGTTTTTGTCTACGTTAGGGACTAATGCTTGTTGATTTAAGATGAGGCTTTTACGGGAAACAAATACGTTTTACATTATATCACATGTATAAAAAATATGTCTCTGGTTCAAATAACAATGAGCAAAATGCCACCACACGTGACTCTAGAACTTATTTTAAAGTTCCAATAAAATAAAAAACGTGAAAAACAAAACAAAATCATAAAAATAATTAAAGTTGAAAATGCACCACTTGTGACCGTATAAAAAAAATGAAACCTGTTCATTACTAATATTCACGGACATTATATTATATGTATATGATATATATACTAGAATAAAAAAAAAAACAAACCTCTCTGTTTTAATAATGCTTGCATGTTTTTTATTTTAGCCTATTGGGCGTGTAAATGGTATTCACTTTTATTATTTGGTAATTATATTTTCGTTTACCTTTTACTGCAATGACTGTAACGTTTGTGTTGGCAGCATATGTACAAGGCGTAGACTGAAAAGCAGCCTAGCTGAGTCTACGACCTTTTCACCAAATCATCAAATATCATATTGTTCTCTTTTTTTTTATGGTTTTGTACCTTAATTTTGTCTTTGTTTCTTTTTGGTGAATAAAGTTACTTATTATTATTATTATTATTTATGTACAGATACATCGCCTTGAAGAAATTTGTAGTAGTGTAATTTATTTATTTATTTTTGGACCACCAACAAAATGACAAGTCATATAAACATGAATAAACTTAAAATAATGAAACAAATAATTTCAATTAAAGACAGCACCGTCGTGCAATGTGTAGTAATAGTGATTTTACGTATTATTCTTTATGTGGTATATACATAAATATAATTTTTTCAAAAATTGGAATAACTAATTGAAATGAAATAATACACATAGTGACTAAAATAAACTAGTTTGCGCTTGCTATCATGAGTCTCGCACTATCACATAAGTACTGTTAGAAGTACCATTCTGATTATTATTCTTTGCTCACTAATTAGTTTATAATAAAACTTACGTAGCAAAAAAAGGGTCACAATGAATATGAATGTTATATTAACATTATCTGGAATAAAAATGAATGCCATAACTGTAGAGGAATTAAGAAATGTTTGTCTACAAGCTATTGAAGAGGATAAGTAATTCCAGGAGAGAAACAAGACGAGACGCATTGGATACAATATCAAAACTAATTATCATAAAGATAAATGATTATAAAATTTCTAAAGTTGTAAAATTTATGATTAAAAATTACGTATAACACTTATATATAAAATATGTATAAATTTACTGGTAATATTAATTACCTATGAAAATAAAATATATAAAAAGTAATTGTTTTTTTATTAACTGCTGATAGTGCACTACTACAAGCATATAAAAAAACCTCTCTAAGCCTCTCTAAAAAAGTTTAGCGATTCACCAAACGTTTGTCTGTTTCAGAGTACTTTTATATGACATCGTTTTTAATGTTCTGCTACTTTAATGCTTACCTACTTATGGTAAATTGCCTTTTATAAAATATGTTATTGTAGCTATTCTATAAGCAGTAACAATAAATACCTCTAGTAAACAATGAGTAATAAGTTACTAACGTCAAATTGTATACATAGTTCACAAGGTTTAAGCAACAACATTTTTAATAGTTTTATATTCCCTACAGCATTTTTATTTACAGGACAGCGGTTTATTAAAAAATAGATATATAGATTTACGACTATTAGGCATCAATTTTATCCATGTGAAGAGAACTATATGCAGCAGTAGTTACCATTTACATTTTTTTTAGGCAGTTAATACATTTTCTTCCTTTTTAATACACGAGTAATCCAAATAATAAAAGAAAATTGATTTAAATAATTTATTCCTACTTAATATTACTAAAATGTATATGTCTATAATTATTTACTTTCATATTATATACATTAAACTTGTATTATAAGACGCGATAAAAGCGTCAATCGTCGTCAGGATATTAAGTCAAACCAATGGTCTTAGCTATTACAAACATATGGTGGATAATCTTTAATTCTTAGTAGAGATTATTCTAATTTAATGCATTACTAAAGCGGTCGTAAAGAGAATAGACGTTCAGGCGGTACTTACGATAAGCCAAAATGGTTATTGTTCACAATATGCTAATGAATTACTAGAAATATCTTCACAATTGATACGATCAAGAGTGCCCTGAAATTCTTGTCTTAAATATTCCCGCAGAGTAGAATAGCGATGACTCTATTTTTATCTCAAATAGTGGGCGTCATAATAGCTGCCTTTATCCTAAGATCGACTTTGAAGGATTGTCTTATTAAACTTAGCGATAAATCGAGCACGTAAGGTACTTAACCACCAATATAGTGTTGGCGACACAACCCACAAGGAAAACATTTCCAACTTTCTTTCTGCCAAGCTTGATCTGCGCTGATCCCAAATAAACAGGATAAGGGCCACAAATGTATCATCATCCATCATCAGATAAATAATTGAATATTACGTCACAATTATATTATGTTGTTAGCGATTATCTATAGACAATAGACCTGGCAGCATACCAGTCGTAGCTGTCACGGACACCTTTTGTTTATCTTACTCTTTGCGGGGGTTGCTATGTAATCTATAATTGCAATAAGCAAATTTGAATTGTTTCTTTCATATCTTGATTAAATTAAATTAAATTCGTAACTTTGTGAATAATTATTTTTAATTGTCATTTTATTTCCGTCCAACAAATTTAATATTTTATAAACTTCTTGTTTGTTTTTCTTAAATTTTATATAATTACAATTATAATGTCCGCTTACAATTATAATCTCACGTTATTCATTACAATAATACATATAAGGAACACTTCGTTCATGTATCTATTTTTTGTATGCTAATTTATTTTACGTATTTTCCTTGTTATAACGAAAATGCTTGGTTTTTGTGCTTTTTCACATTGTTTAATCATTTGTCGGTGATAATTTTATTGTACGTTGTCATATCAGGTTATAGTATTTATTGCATAGAGAAATTGCAGTACATATAGTTATTTCGTATGACATAGCTTAAATCTAAGGCAACTGAAGAATAGCCGACTGCGCAAATATGTGTGCAAGCACAAGTGCTAAAAAGAAAACTTTTACGGTAAAAAAGTATCTTCTTAACAAGACTTGATTTATATTTGAAAATTGTAAGGTGACATTATAAATATAAACTCAGACATATTATGTACCTACAACAAAATATACTGCAAAAATGAGATTAACATATCAATTAATATTAAATGAAGGATTACTTAAAAACTTAGTTTCATAAAAACACAATTTTCTCTGATAGTTTATAACACACCATTCAAGATTTTATCGGATTACAGATATGTCGTCTGAGATTTACTGATGACCTTAGTTTATCAGTATATCTAAAGAACTCGAGCACGAGCATTTCAGCCACGGGGACGGTTCAGATATAGAACCAGCGGCTTTAAGTTATTTTCAAGAGACGGGTGTGTAAACACCACCAACTTCCTGAAAATCTCCGGGCTGTTACTAAAACAATCTTGAAAGAAAGAGACACCCCGTCTTCGGTAACAAATGAGAAGTCACTAGAATTTTATTATTATAAATATGTGGTCATAATTTCGGAGCTCGAAAACAAGATAGATTGATAGTCCTTAGTTAAATTAAGATAGATTGCGTCTGCGTAATCGAGATTCAGTAACAAAAGATAATTTGATATATTTTTTAACAATTTTATAAATTGTACCAAAGTTTAAAAGTTTCGTGATGGATTATATTTTCTTAAAAAAAATAACTATACATAACTTTTAAATAATGAAATATCATGTAGTCGAGGCCCGGTGCATGCAATACAACTGCAGGAAAAAGTATTAAGCAGGTTTTTTATAGCTTGGCATCAGGCAGAGGCCACTTAATGCAACGTTAATGCTTTTGCTGGTTTCAATAAAATATTTTAATAGTCATAGAACAAATGTTGTTTTTATGGTCTTAGATATTATCCTGCGCAGTTATTAATGTTATACAAGTTAATATGTCTAATGTATAATATATAACTAGTTGACCCGTGTCCGTGACTTCGTTGGGCGCTAAATATTTTTTACTTGTGATGAAATTATGATTGTGGTTCGGTTAGTGCTGAGTGCTATGATTTATTTCCTGACTGCCAAAAGTCACGTTGGCCAAACATTAATAAAATTATCTCGCGTATTTGATATTTTAAATTATCTCTTAAACTATGCAACCAAAAACATACTGTAAAAATATCCTTGATGGTAAAGCAAATAAATTTATAAATAGATGGACGTGTTGTATATGAAAAAAAAAACCTATTAATCTAGTCTAGTCTAATAGATTCGACCGGTCTGCAAAAACTTAGGTTTTTTTTTAATTATACTCTCTGCAATATAAATGCATAACTACAAGTTAATAAAAATTTAATTACCTATCTTATTATTTTATTATAAACTCACCTTAAACGCATTCCTGAACTTGTTTGACATAATGTTGTATAAGAACGGATTAATCGCCGTGGAGAGGAAATAGAGAACTCCAGACAGATAAGTGAGTACAATGTACACCTGTAAACAAACATATGTATTAAATTATTGAAACAAATACTCAAGTACTGGTATTTTATTTGATTAATTATAACATAACTTAATATTTATAAATTATATATCTATTAAATTATCAATATAATAATAGATACAAGGATCTAATTATGTTTTTATTTCATTCGAATATATCGAGAATCTCCGGATGATTCCCTGGATTATAATGGTCCTCCAGATCGACGTATGTTAAATTGTCTTAAAGATACGATCTTTTGAAAATGCATTATGCTGCAGTGATGACCATTTACCATCAGCCATTTGCTAGTCTGTCTACGTACTTTGTACAAAAAATGGTTATAGTATTCTTAGAGATGAAGCTTACTTTTTAATTGTAGTCGGCGAATAAATATTACAGTCAAACGCTGGTTGAGCGCAAATAATTAAGTCAATTTCAAGTATAAAAAAACATATAACGGTGGTCTGCAAACCGCTAAATATGTATGTCAATATTTTAGTGCAGTTGGATATTATATTTTTTATTGATAATTAAAAATATATATATAAAAAAAAATCAAGTTCCTGGACCTGTCTAACATTGCTTAACTCATATATCACATTGCTAGGTATAAATATATTTTAGTACTGATTCGTGATCATTCATTTATTAATTAATTATAAAAAAATTATTAAAATAATAATTTTAAATGTTATTGTTATGTTAACAAACAATTTGTGATTTTCTAAGTGATACTCTCTGGGACAATATTAAGTATCGTATGAACTTAAATCTGATAGTCTTCACATGCTATTTTGCTATTCTGTATATTATTTCATATAAAGTACGTATTTACGTACTGGCAAATGGACCACCTGATAGTAAATGGTCATCACCCCCGTAGACGTTGACGCTGTAAGAAGCAACGCTTACCTGTAGCGGTGGTGATCATTTACCATCAGGTGACACAACGCACAGTTTAGTTCCTAAAGTTATGGCGCGCTGACGATATAAGAAAAAGTTAACATCAAGTAAGATGTTATGTCCATTGTGTCTGTATTTACACTGGCTCACTCATCTATCAAATTGGAACACAACAATATTAAATATTGCTGTTTTGCGGTAGAATAATTGGGGGGTAGTAATCAAGACATGTTTGCACAAAAACCTACTTCTAAATTGTATTATTTAAATAACTACTATACTGAAAACACGATTTGAGTTTAACTAAATGTTTGGTTGTCTGAGACGGAAGTTAACTAGTTTTAGGAAGACAATGAATAATTAAAACATATGATTATTAATATTGTTGTAACCTCCCACGGAATAAAATTTAATATAATATGAATAAGTGTATTTATTAGTTAGTTAAAATATCTGGATTTTTCTACATATGAGTAACTGAATAATACGGAAAATGCAACAACGTGATTTTGAATTTCCTTTCTTATACAGGAAAGGGTAGTAATTTTTACACGTGCTTTTTTTCTGATACTGTAGTTAATAAATGTCTGTGTACTGTGACTGCTCTATCACCAGCTAATGGCGTCTGAAACAAAGAGTATGTTTCAAACTCCATGAATCCCAATGGAGGCACATTTGGCTCACTATCTAGGATACCGGTTCTAAACCGATTAGGTGTAAGTCAATTATAGCGATCCGTTTGTTGCTATGGTAGTGACACTTGATAACAGTTACATTTTAATTTTAATGAGTTGTATGATTAAAGAAAAAATAATAATATATATGTGGTTGGTAGAACCAGATATATATACCTAACCTTACTTACTTAATATAACCTTTTTATTCAGTGTACCGTTTCATTCTCAAGAAACCAAGATTATAATACATATCCAAATTACATGAGTAACCGTCAAATAACTGACAGCTGGTAAATCGGCTCGCGGCATGTGCTTGAGAGGCACGCCTTTTTTAATTTAATTATTCGTTTTTATCGGGGTTTTCTATAGAAAATTATCAATAACAGCCTCGGAAAGCACGTAAAGCCATTGGTCTTGCGCCTGAACTCTTTCCGGTCGTGTCGGATTGCCGTGACATCCTGCCACCTGTGTTTGCGCACACAATTGTGTACTGTAATATATCCTGCGCAGTTGGACAGGACCTTACTTAGTAGCACTGGTGGTAGGGCTTTCTGCAAGCTCATCTGGGTAGGTACCAACCACTTATCAGATATTCTACCGCAAAACAGCAGTACTTAGTATTGTTGTGTTCCGGTTCGAAGCGTGAGTGAGCCAGTGTAATTACAGGCACAAGGGACATAATATCTTAGTTGCCAAGGTTGGTGGCGCATTGGTGATGTAAGCGATGGTTAACATTTCTTACAATGCCAATGTCTACGGGCGTTGGTGAACACTTACCATTAGGTGGCCCATAAGCTCGTCCGCCTACCTATATTACAAAAAAAGTGTAATACGCTTGTTACCATGAGCCGAACTCTTCAAGTAGCGTTAAAAGAGTTATGTAAGAAGTGTTTTATATATAAAGTAAATACTACTTTATCACACACTGTAACATTAGATTAAGACTTTTATTTATTACTTGATTGAATAACTTGTTTTAAGTCACATTAAATTTTCTCCTCATTTAATTTAAGCGGAACAAACTAATGCTGTTAGTGGTATGATTATATATTAAAGATTTTCCCAAAACAGGGGATTAAAAAGAAAAGTAATAATATTATTAAATTCAACCCATTATTTTTCTTTTAAGACCGACCAACCGACCGACCGACCGGAATTGGCGCTGATAGAAATGGTAACCATTATTTACATAGTCAACTTTGGGAACCAAGATGTTATGTTTATTCAAATAATTCCGAAATAATATTAGAAAAGAAGATATTTTGTTTACAGAAAAATGTTTTTTTTTTTAATGTTTTTTTTTTTTTTAGACAAACACTACCATGTTGCAGTAACCGTGTTACAAATAAATTGAAATAAAGTTATCAAATGTGGTAGAATGTGACTGAGTAAGTCATAATACAACTAAAGACGAATTTAAGAAATAACATAATAGCATTCAATATGACAATATGACAAAAGCCGAGATGGCCCAGTGGTAAGACCGCGTGAATCTTAACCGATGATCGTGGGTTCAAACCCGGGCAAGCACCACAGAATTTTCATGTGCTTAATTTGTTATTATAATTCATCTCGTGCTTTACGGTGAAGGAAAACATCGTGAGGAAACCTGCATGTGTCTAATTTCACTGAAATTCTGCCACATGTGTATTCCACCAACCCGCATTGGAGCAGCGTGGTGGAATAAGCTCCAAACCTTCTCCTCAAAAAGAGGAGAGGAGGCCTTTAGCCCAGCAGTGGGACATTCACAGGCTGTTACGGTATGACAATCTAGTAAAAATGTTTATTCCTATCTTTAAGGTCTATTTAATTACTTTGGGATCGGCAACTTTATATCAGCAGCAGACGTTGCGGGATTATTTCAAGATACGTATGCCCCTTCGAATGCCGTGCTCTGGTCGCGACTCGGTAGAGTCAAGATTGATTTCACCATTCCCAGCACTCTTCATTAGTGCATTAGGCATTGCGACACCATCCCAACTGCAATAGGCCTACTGCAGCTGGGATGCGACGCCTTTGTCGTCTCCTTCTAGATCATAATTATCTCAAAGATGAAAATTACAACCTCGCCTTCGAAGCATCATCGAGATACCTACTTGTATGGAGAGGTTTTATCCGACTTCACAGAATAGGCTTCCCGTGTCAAATGAATACATATAAACAACGAAGCAATCAACAGTATAATATGATTAATGCCTAAAAAATTAAACGGCTATAATGTGAAAGGATTACCTACCCACTTGTTATATGGTCTTACTAAAAAATGTTTTTATTTGTATGCGTTCCCAAGCCATTCACTAGAGTTAAAACTTTCTAACGTTATTGTTAACACTTGTGTATAGGTTTTTAAGAAAACATCAAATATTGTCATTAGATAATTTTATAAAATTGTGTTGTATTAAAAAAAAAGACAATCCATACCTTGTAAAACGTATCCGTCGGATGCTCTAAATTTTTTCCATATATAGCTATCAGCCTTTGCACGTGGAATGGTGCCCAGCAGAGAAAAAATGATAGCGCCACCGCAACTGTGATATGAAATAAATACATTAGTTCAGGCAAAAGACAATCTTACATTTGTCCCTGACTTTAAAATATCCATATCCGCCCAAAAGACACCAAATGTGGTTCTAAACCGCTCTATTTTTACTGCCTATATTTGCTTTTCATTCAAATTCATCTAACAATTTAACACACACATAATTAGTGTTTACAAAGCAGTTAAACACAAAAAAAATCTAACAAAATAGTGATTATAATATTGTGACCAATTACGTGACTGGCTTTAAATTGAGTTATAAACTTTTTAAAGTATATTTTTTCCTTAGTTGTTAAATACAGAACAAGATATCATTAGCAATAACAGCTTACATTCTTTTTGGAATTTGGCAGGCATGATAAAAGTAGCCTGGGGTGACTTTGGTATAAAGTGAGCTTGATCTCACTTTATACCAAAATTTATCAAAATCAGTTCAGTGATTTCCCCGTTAAAGTGTAACAGAAATAAGTCCTTTCGCATTTTTAATATTAGTATAGATTATTATAGATGTCATACTACTGGTGCTATTCTTCTTATCTCACCGTGTAATGTTGTAAAATATAGTAGTAAATTACTTCAGTAAATATTTAAAAAAAAAATTAGATGCGCGTACATCTCCAATAAAATACTAATTATTTCTTATTATTTATACATTTATTATAATAACCACAAACAATTAAAATAATTACAAAGTACTTACCTAACATTCTAATGACCTTTCTCTGAGAAGCACCATTTCTGAATTTCGGCGCTCCATTAAAACGCTTACAATCATCTGAAGGCTTTTTTACAATATGAAGGATACGTGATGAACGGAGTTTGACACCAATCAACGCGTACAGCACGGTTATCAATGACATCGGTACTACGAAAAACACAAAACTTGACGTAACAAACACTTGATGCACTCCATGACCTTTCACCGTGCACGCACTAACATTTTGACCTTTCTCACTATATGTCACTACACCGAATTGCATAGCTTGAGGCACAGCAGCACATAGGGCACAAATACAAATGAGTATGATGTAACGCACTGCTCTAGAGGATTTAGACATAGTGTGTGATATAAAGGGACGACATATTGCAAAGTATCTTTCCACCGTAAAAGCTGTTATTGTTAACACTGTTGCGTTCGCAGACGTTTCTGATATAAGTCCAAATGTGATGCATACCACTTCGCCGAGAGGGTAAGAGAGTGGTTTCCATAAGCGGTATACTTCAAGAGGTAATCCGCACAATAAAAGAAGTAGATCGGAGATTGCTAGACTGAAGAGGTAGAAGTTTGTGGCCGTATGCATCGATCGATTTCGGCCAATCACAACACATGTGCTTATGTTTCCTAAAACGCCGGCAATGAAAATAGCGACGTAAATTATAGTGAGAGGAATGATCACATTGAGTGATTCTGGCTCCGAGAAACTGGAAGTTTGCTCAGTTCCATTCGTTCCGTTCAGCAAATAAATTTCTTCATCATCATACTCCATTTTCATATTGATAAAATCTAGCTACCTGTAAGAAAATAAAAAGTTTATTCAAACAATTTTTTTTAAATAGGTATAATGTATATATATATAATAAATTTAATTTAGGCTAATAATACAATAAATAAGTTACTTATTTTATTACAAAATAAATCTTATATTTTAATTTATAATTACTCTTCAAATTTTATATATTATAGAAAATTAACCGCTTTATATTTTTATAAATAAATAGATATAAATTAATAATACATTATAAGCAATTGCGTCAAGTGATGTTTTCGCCTGCACTCCGTTTTTATTCGTAATAATACCTAAAAATGCATTTTTTCAAACAATTTGTTATATTTAATTACTTGCATAACGACATTTTTTCTCAAATCTTGCATATTACATTTTTTTATCGATTTCTAAAAAGGACGAGATTCTTAATTCGTCTATATGTTTTCGAATTGGTGGACAAACTTTGTAATTAAAATGGTGGAAAAAAGTAATAACTAAGTTTCTTGCCGGTTTTTCTCTGTAAATTCTACATTCTGAACCGGAGGTAGCTTTGCATTTACGAGTAATAAATCCTGAAAAATTACAATTTAAAAGTTTTTGTAAAAGCCTACTTTAATCAAATATATTTTCGCTTTCGTATTTTATAAGTAATGTTTATCAATATGTTTAGTGCTACTAGTTTTTGCTTATGGGAGAGCTTTGAAGTTAACTGCGATTTGTTAGAATTACGATTAATGTCACTAGACAACGATATTTGCATTCCAGACAAAGGTTGATTTGATATTTCATACAATTATAATTGGTTCATGTGTAGAAGCTTCTAACATAATATTAACGAATTATAGATAGCACTGGTATCATATCGTACGGTTCTACTATGCGTTTATGTGTCGTTCAAAGTACCTATAACTGGAGGCGTGCGTAATATACATTGATTTTATGGGAGGCATTGCACCCCCTCATGACCAACTTCACCGATCCCTTATTCGAAATGTTTCGGATGACAAATAACGCACAACGGATTTGTATTGTTATCGATAGATAGATAGGGCAATATACAATTGGCCTTGAGAAAAACAGCATTCCTTTAAATCTATTCCATCACACTTGAATGTCTGTCCCTGTGCTTTATTTATTGTGACTGCAACTGATACCTTCACATGATATTGTGTCCTTTTAAACTAAAAAGGTAAAGCCGTGTATTTTAAAAATAAGTATTTATTATCAACTAACCGACTAAGTATAAATTTAACAAAACAATGAGAAAAAATATATGCGGCGACGAAACGAATTACCCACCTAACCTATAAACTAACTTACAAAGTTATTTACAAACCGAAAACAAATACTTAAGTATGAGTATTTTCAAACGATCTACTCATACCTGTTGAAATATGTCAAAACTATTATAAGTATTAAAAACTGTTTAGTGATCTTACCTCGATATCTTTCATAAGAATTATTGCTATGTTTGTAAAAACAACTTTGCATATAATGCATTATTTTGATTATCATACAAAAAAACCTTAAAAGATAGACATATGCTAAAGCGGACTTTTTAAGAACTTTTCAAGAGGAACAATTCATACATGATTGTTGTGTAACTTTAACCGTTTACGCAGCGCACGCAACGGAGCATCAGTACTCAAAAGCAATAATTTTTCCTCGTTTTTGTAACATATTTTATTGATTCTCCGCTCTTATTGGTCGTAGCGTAATGTTATATATTCTTGAGATTAGAGCGTTTAACCAAACAAACTATTTAGCTTTATAATATTAGTATAGATAAATAAAGGTTTCAGTGAGTTCAATAAATTTGATTAATCTGATATTTTGGAATTCAAAAAAAATATTTGTACACTTGGTCATTTATAGATCATTTATAGATATTATGGGGTATCTGAGCTACAGCATCGTATATCCGAAGACATGTATAAAATACATTTTGGGTCAACCCATTCAAGTCACTATAAAATATATTAATTAAGTCAAACTACGGGCATCATTGTAAGTAAGTTCACTGATGAAATAAAACGCCGTAAAATACTTTTTCTAACCAGAATGACATTTCATACTTATTACTTTAAACTAGACTCCCATACAACCATTTTTATTTTCTATCCTATATACTTACGCGCGAACAAGGCCGCGGGCAATAGCTAGTTAAATGTATAGTATCGAAAATGAAAAGAAATGTGTATTACATATATTGTTATATTTTTTATTTGTAATTTGTACAGTTTTTTAAAAAGCTACTACCCTAACCTAACAAAATATATCACAAACGAATACAGAAAGAGGTTTACCAGGTCCCCGTTACCAGGGAGCGCCGTGCGATTCCGACATACGTGCGTTCGCTGCAAATAACTCAATGCTATAGGCAACAGCGCGGCAGTCGGTGTACTTTATCTATAAGCGCGTTTAACCGACGTATGTCCAGCATAAGTTTATGAATAATATGTTTGATCATATAGATCTGATCTCCATGATCCAATGTAAGTTCATTGGAAGATTCTAAATCTCTGAAACTGTCTATTTCTTAACTTTGTTTTGTTCCTATAAACTTTCAATCATCATTATTTTACAGACTATCATTTATAAGTAGCTAAAACATCAGCGAATTCAACTGAAAAATATATTTTATAGCTTTTTTATCGAATACATGTTCGACATGATTCTTTAAATGGAAGTAACTTTTTTATTTATAAGCCGATTGAAATAAAACTAACACATAATTTCGATACTCACACTTACACACTCGTATTTCCATAATATACTTTAAAACTGTTTGAATTATCATAACATAAACCTTTTATATAACTTAGTATAATCAAGAAATCAGTTTAAAATATTACCTGAATAATAATTTAGAAACTTTATTTTTTATAGTCATATTTTAAAATATGTATTAGTGAATAATAATATGATGGCCGAGATGGCCCAGCGGTAAAAAGGCGTGAATCTTAACCGATGATCGTGGGTTCAAACCCGGGCAAGCACCACTGAATTTTCATGTGCTTAATTTGTGATTATAATTCATCTCGTGCTTTACGGTGAAGGAAAACATCGTGAGGAAACCTGCATGTGTCTAATTTCACTGAAATTCTGCCACATGTGTATTCCACCAACCCGCATTGGAGCAGCGTGGTGGAATAAGCTCCAAACCTTCTCCTCAAAAAGGGAGAGGAGGCCTTTAGCCCAGCAGTGGGACATTTACAGGCTGTTACGGAATAATAATAATAATACATTATATTTGTTTTTTTTAATAATTATTCTTATTTATTATCGTATTAATTCTAATGTTAAAGTGTAAATATTTGTAAGTACCCAGATTATGTGTCCAAATTCATCTCTCTCTGATTGGATTTTTTGTAAAAGATTTAATTAGTCCATCTGTGGCAACGTTTATACGTTATACGTTTTATACGTTTTTACTATACTATATACATAAAAATATGTATACTTAAGCAGAAGCAATAGCCTAAACAGTATAAGTCTCGAATTTAAAATTTTTAAAGTTGTCCAATCAGTTTTAATTAATAAAATTAATTTTACACACAGGCCAACCAACGTCTCATGAAATGCGTTCGCAGCGCAGCGGAAAGGTTGTCACGCGGTATGTTGAATAAAACTAATAAAACCACGAATATATATAAATTAAAATGTAACTAATATATAATATGGTTATATATTGGTTCTATTTTAGTTTGATTAACATGATTCTTAGATTTTATTTTATATATAAATTAATCTGTAACCAGGACAGGAATTCTCAAATATCTAAATATTTTAAATTTAAATAAACAGGCATTCATAAACAAGCAAAAAATACTCTCATACAGACGGATCAAATTAAAAATAAATTAAATTTATGCGTTATAGTAGTTGCTATTACTTATATAAATAGATCAGTCACGGCCTTTCCTGTTGTAATGTTAAGGTCTACAATTATCGTAAGATATTATACCATTAATTTTTTTTTTCTTTTTGTATTGAAAGTATTTCCACTGTATATCTTTATAAAATATCATCTATTACTTTCAATTGAATTTTAAATTTCAAAAGCTCCATCCAACCGATTGATTTTTGTTGAAGTTTTTTATTGAATTTTGTTGAATTTATATTTCCATTGTCAATACAATCTAGTAAAATAGACGTTCTCGTATAAGGAACTATTTAAATCCCGTTTATAATAGTTAATCTAATCTAGGGCTATGTACTCCTTTATAATGATATAAACTTTTACTGTTGTTTTTAATAATTTTATTTGTGACTAAAATGTTGGCATTACAAGTGCAGTGTTTCCGTCACTTGCCTAACAGTTACTTACGTACGCACTTTCATATCTTTGTACTAGTATCGAGCTTGGCGACTCGATCAGGGACGTATTGTATATAAACAATTTCTGGTTTTTGATAGTTGAATTTGTGACGCAAAGTCCATTGGAAGAAAAATCTTACTCGTTATGAAATATATATATTCTATTATAAATCAAATAGTTAAGTAAATAAATATTATAAAATATACGAAATTTCCCGTCCAATACACAGACTTAACTCAAAGTTCAAGGCAAACCTAATCGAAAATCCAGTCATAATCCCACAAAACATTCGTAATGTATAAATGCATACGACGATGATACATAAAGTAAAATAATTAATTTAACAAGAATAAATAAAACTAATTTGCTAGTCCTACTTATACGACGAAACCTAAACTTTTAAATGTCGGACTTAATACAAGGATATTTTGTTTTTATTAAAATAGTTAACTTATTTATATGCATCCGCATTGAGAATGTGGTCGCACGTTTTCTTATATTTTTTAATGTATATCCTTATCAACAGTCTTTGTTTTTTTCTCTGTTAATTCTGAAGCTTATTTTATTAATAATAGGTACTAATTTTTTGACGACTCAATTAAGAAAATGTTGATGTGCTCGTAGACGTTAGTTTATAACTTCAACCTTATTTCGACTATAGAGGCAATGAGAAAAAAAAATACAATAATACCGGTCTCTTTAAATCAAATTATTCTTAAATCGAATTGCTCTTAATATGAGCTGCTGTGGTTATTATCAGAGCGCACGGAGAGCGCACGTTCAATCGCATTTTAATGAGCGCAGTAGTAGAGGATAAACCAACATATTAAAAAAAATGTATTATATTTTATGTTAAAATCTTATAATTTTGTACAACTGTATACTAAGCTTTTAATTAATGAATATTTTGATATATTATAAGATTATTTTTAAAGAATATGATTAAAATTAAAATAAAATTATTATGTAAAAAAAGGAAACGATAAAAATATATTTATTTTTAAGCTTTGATTTGATTTGTCTAAGATTTTGTTACATTATACCTCGAAGAATATTTTAAATATGAAAAATCCCCGTACACTTAAATTAAATAATATCACTTTCACCTTAAAATATCGTAAAATTCCCAATTATTTGGCGGATAAACTTAAATGGCCTGAAGCAAATGAATCCAATTGTAGATTGAGCCGAGTTCCGCGACTAGTACTGCCTAGACCCCATTTACAAGCATTTAGAGGTAGCTTTCGTTTCGCAGCTTCTAAATGTTGGAACGATATCCCACCTCCGATTAAGAACAGTACTCTCAAAATAAGTTTAAGGCACAATGCAAGCAATGGCTTCTATCTATGTAAAAGACGCAATGCGTCTGGACAAATGTGTGTAACTAAACTTAATATACTTAATTGTTATTTTGATTATAATTTATTAAAATATGTATCTCTATTTGCTTATACATTTAAAATATTATTATATTTAAAATCAATATGAAATATTTTCCTTTTCCTAGAATTTCCTTTTCACCAAATGAACAAATATCATATTGTTAACTCTTTTTTATGGTTTCGTAACTTAATTTTGTCATTGTTTCTTAGGTGAATAAAGTTATTTATTATTATTTGCATCATCTTCTTAAAATGTCTATTTGGCTTTGATTTAAAGTTTCTTGTTGAATCATACAGTTAAGTGTACATTGTTCTTTTTGCTTATTTAAATTAACGTACTTCCGAGGAAAAACATTTCAATGTAACCTGACAAACACCAAGCTACATTCGTTGAAGTTTTGTATCACATATTAACCAATATTGACAGAAAGAGACAAACTAAATTTTAAAGAAGATGACAGCATAACACCTTACGTTATTATATGAAGGGTTGCCAGGTCCTTTAACCAAATAGCCAGGCAGACCAGCAAGCTAAACTGTACATTTTGGTAAAAAAGGCCGAACACCCTGAATTGGTCAAATGTAAAAAGCCTAACAAAAGCCGGACGCGTCAAATAAGTCCAACTCGGTCCGGCTTTATCCGGACTGACCTGACAACCATATTCACATGTCATATGATTCCTGTACATGGCCACCGGTAAAAGTGTGTAAAATTGGGAATAATTTGACACATTTCAAAAGAAAGAATTACTACTACTGGTGGGCAGCAGTGCTAAGAACTCACTTAATTACGTTGTCGTTAAATGTTAACAATCGACTTATAGTTATATACTGTTTTGATGCGCGTATTCTAGAAGCGTTATAATTAATATGGTCAATATTTCATGTCACTTTTTGTCATATCATCACGACCGCCTTCTGCGGTGAATTTTGAGTTTGTTCTTGCATTACCTGAAAAGTAACTAGTAGGTTATTTCTAAAATGATTAGATGAGTTGATTGACAAATACAAATATTTTTTCCTTATTTTTTTATTGTAGCTTAACAATATAATATATGGGTACATTTAAGTATCCCGCGAACTTTACTCTACATACATTGTTAGTTGTTACTTGACATTTGTTAAATCCGGAAATGTATAAAGAATTGGTAATATATATTTTTAGTCCAGATGTAGTCAAATCTTTAATATATATTTATAGAATAGGTAGGCAGACGAGCATATGGGCCACCTAATGGTAAGTGGTCACAAACGCACATAGACGTTGGCATTGTAAGAAATGGTAATATATCTTAACGTTATAATAGGTACACTAAACATAATAACTTTAATCAAAAGTCCGAATTCCTCTTATAACATTAAAAGTCGTCTAACTTGTTTACTAACTAAAGGGAGTTGCATCATTATTATGAAATATTTTTGTTAATGTAAAATATAATTCCGCGACCGTCCGTCCAAACTTAAGGGCCATATGAAGCAACAGATCAATCATTAAACAAATGACTGCCAAAATCTTTCCTTAACGAAACATTACATTCCTTTCACATTTTGCAAATTCACTTTGAAACCTAAATTAAACAGGACAATCGTAATATTTGAAATTCAATAAAAAAAAACTTCTTACAATTTGGTCGCAGACGGCATGTACATGGCTTCAGAATGCATGATGCAAGAATTTATTTATATTAAATGCTTTCATGTTAATAATTCTGTAATAAATTATTTATTGAAAAAGTAAAACTTCAATTTAATCTATAGTTAATATTAAAAAGATCAAATTCGATTAGGCAGCGTACAAAACAAAAATGTTGAACTAAATCACTAAATAACCTTCAACCAATAACATAAAAGTGTTTATTAATGTTAATCCAGTTTGAAGTTTTAATTTATATATATAGTATGCATATAATTATTTAAATATTCAGTGATGAAAGATGTTGTATTTTTAACTAATTACATTATAGACAAATAAACAATAATTTAGTTATAATATAAGTAGCCAAACGATAAATATACCCTACATGAATTAATATAAAAAAGGTTTTTTGAAAATCTCTTATTAAAATGTTTTAGTAATTTTGCTATACGAAAATATTAAATATGCACCAAATCGCAGCTGGAGATTCGGAACTTATTCCAATACGCTATGGCTTCAAACGGAACATTCGGAGTTCTGCTGAAGAGCGGATAGAAGAAAGCCTTTGCACATCCGTATGGATTGGTGACGGGGTATTACTGAAATACTAGAAATGAATAACATTTAGTAAGCTTTTCAAATAAAATGTCAATAAAAAAAATGTAAAAACGACTTCAAGCTGATTTGGCTGTACTATTGAAACTACATGTTTGTTTAGTTTTTTTTTGTTAATTTACGATTTATATTGGTATTTAATATTGATATGAGATGAGATCATTTATTATTGCGGTAAGTTTAACACCCAATTATGTAACGCCTTTAGTTTATATACTATTCATATACTTGTTGAGACAACCTTGTCACGACATGTAACAAGGTCTATAATGAATACATTTCCACGAGTCTCTTGTTCATATAATCCTATAAGATTTCATGGTGTTAGTCTAAGGAGCACCTTTACGCGGATTAGATAGTCCACAACAAAGGTGAATATGCATATACATATGTTTATATTAACGAACAGATCGCAACCATTATTGGGGGTCTTAGTGAATTTTCAGCTAAATTAGCTAGCCTTGGTATGTTCTGAAAAAATAGCTCTGGGGTGTACTTTAGTTATAAATATGATGTATTTATATTTCTTTATATACTATATATAACATTAACCAATTCACATATACACATACATATGTATTTATTTATTTATTTTAATCTTATTTTAAAATAAACATAAGGCAAACAACATAATATAAGATTATAATTAAGGGTGGAGCTATGAGTAGTATTGTTAATTTTGAGGCAGTGGACATACATTTAATTGTATCTATTAATATACCTTTGTTATTTGTAAATTATTTGGTGAGAAGAGGTTCCACTTTGCTGCTTTTTCTCCGTTGAATTTAAATTCCGAACCTGTGGTAGTTTTACAAAAAATAATACATAATCTCGAAAAAAGAACCATAATTGCAAATAAAATTAATTTATCCCCATTTATATATCATAATTAGGTATATTGAGGTTATTTTACAACAGAAACCAAATGTACCTTAGGAATCACACAAAATACAATGGACGGTTGAAACATAGGTAGATAATAATTACTTTAATACATTTGCTATGTGTTAAAATAATACCAGACGTCGATTAAAATGTCAAACGACAACAGTTAGTTCATTTCATGGTTATTCATTTTCTAGCTTTTGTTTAGTTATTTAATCAAATAAAATAAAACACGCTTTGTTCAACTAAAAATTAATTAATTCGATGAATATAAGAAACAAAAGAACACCCTTAGGTCATTGGCATGGTCATAGGCATTAAATTTAAAGTATTTCATTATCTCCCAAAAATATATACCAAATTTTCGATGTCCGGAAGTTGCCAAATTTAGCATACAATATAAATAGTTATCTATCATTAAGTTGTTTCATTTCATATTATCATAAGTCATCTAAAAAAAGAAATATTATATATCTATTTATCCAATAATCCAATATCTAATACAAATTAATTAATGAGTGGCTCGGAATGAAATATAATTGAAGCCATATTTTACTAATGATTTATTTTAATAAGTTCATTTGATAATGGTTATTTAACACTTATAATATTACTTATGAGTAAATAAATCTTAATAACATATTTGGTATTAAATTGATTAATAAATTATTTTATTAAAACGAATGATGATTTTATAGATTATAATATGAAGCATAATATTATGGACAAGTATCAAAATAATTGTTCATTTTTTATAGTAGTTGGTAGTTGTATAAATTTAAATTATCGTAAGGTCTGGCCATATAACCATAGCCTTGGATACAAAAAAAAATTTTTCAAGGTTTCACAATATTTTATTTTTTGTTTAAAAAGAATAATAGGCGACTTAAGAGTTAATTATTACACATACAACAAGCTGGAGTTATCGAAATATATGAAATATTAAAAAATCCTGACAAAAGCATTTTATTTATGTATTTAAATAAATGATGAATCATTTACCATATGGAATAACAATATATACGAGATAATATATTATTATTATTATATAATAGGCAATTGTAATATTAAATATATCAACAAAAAATATAGGAGTTAAATAAAGAATTCAAGATAAATTGATGTACTTGTTTATTGCCGATTCCAGAGATCATTCTCTATTGACGAATAAATATACAGAAACTTAAATCTTTAATATAGACGAATGAATTAAAGACTTAAATTTCTCTATACTAGATTAAAATAAATATTTTAATAAAACAGACAATAAAATAATTATAGACATAATGACGCCGGAAACGATGTTGGTTAATGTCATATTTTACGATAACTTTCAACAATGGCAGCATGTTGAGATTTATAGGGGTTATTTATGACAGACATTCAGATATATTGTCACAATTCCCTAGCCGCCATTAATGGCATCTACCTATAAATGCTTACACAAAAAAAAACTTTTATATTAGTAATAAGACATTCATAAAATAAACATTATGCTTTCAACCCACAATAAGTTTCATTCATAGTAACAATCATAATAGTAGGTATTTTACGGCTTAGGTAGTCTTTGAAATAATAAATTTATACAGTTATATTTTTTCCGGATGCATTTGATGCACACGAAATGATAAAAGTCTTGTTTGGCTCGCCTTTTCTAACGATAACATCTGAATTCTATTAAACTAGGAAATCTAGGAAACGAAAGCACATTCTACCACTAAACAGCAATATTTTAAAATTTAGTTGTAGAACAACTATTGAATTTGAGATCCTGGCAAGCTCGAACAAAGTCCTACCCCGGATCTAACTTGATGGTTTTCCTCTGCGCAAGCACGCCAGTTAGGTACCACCCAATCATCAGTTATTCTACCCCTAAACAGCAATATACTCTTAGTCCCTTGAGGCTGAAAATTTCATTCATCGCCAAACAACGATATTTAGTATTGTTGCATTCCGGTCTGTTCGGAACAAATCCCTTTCTGACAATGCCAATTTCTATAAGCAGTGGAGACCACGTACCATCAGGTAATTTGCCAGACGACCTACCTATTTCATAAATAAATAATCTACAACCAGAGAATATAAAAAATGGGTATTTTAATAATTGATAAAATTATCTTCATTTATCAGAAACGAATTAATTACGAGTATGTATATCATAAATATAAGAATCCATTTTCCGCTAAACGCTAAAAAATAATATATTTTTTTAGCTTTTAGGTTGTTACAAAGAATATAAAAGAAAAACATTCTCAAATGATTCACGGACACCAATCAATGACATATTCTTTAATCAATAAAAAATATAAAAGCCGTTTATGGCTCAGTGGTTCAAAGACGTGAATCTTAACCGATGTTCAAACCCGTACAAGCACCACCGAGTTTTTAAGTGTTTATTTGCAAGGAAAATATCGTGAGAAAACCTACATTTGTCAAATAAAAATCTGCCACAAGTCTCCACTAACTCGCATTGGTAGTATAATAGAATCAGCTCCAATCCTTCTCAAAAGGAAATGAAGCCTTAACTTAGTTTAAATAAAGTTTATTAATAAAATAAATTAATATACAAATTTGTGTTATCATCCCAAGAAGCGTTCACTACCTGACAAATTGCAGACAAAACCCATGAAATAGAAGTGACTCACTACAAAGTCGATTTATATTAGTATTACTTACTATAGTGTGTTTGTTATTAAACACACATGGTTATGCAATCATAATAAATAATGAACGGACAACAAAAATAGCAACACTTGACGGATACCTATAATCCTAATTGAACTCTGGTGGAATCGGGAAAATAGTAATGAGACTGTATATTATATACATACTCGTAGTGCAAGTGCTTTGTGCAAACCCGATTGGGTAGGTACCACTCCGTAACCGTAACCGTAACAGCCTGTGCATGTCCCACTGCTGGGCTAAAGGCCTCCTCTCCTCTTTTTGAGGAGAAGGCTTGGAGCTTATTCCACCACGCTGCTCCAATGCGGGTTGGTGGAATACACATGTGGCAGAATTTCAGTGAAATTAGACACATGCAGGTTTCCTCACGATGTTTTCCTTCACCGTAAAGCACGAGATGAATTATAATCACAAATTAAGCACATGAAAATTCAGTGGTGCTTGCCCGGGTTTGAACCCACGATCGTCGATTAAGATTCACGCGGTCTTACCACTGGGCCATCTCGGCTTCATCAGGTACCACTCACTGATCATATATTCTACCGCCAAACTTGAGTATTGTTGTGTTACGATTTAGAGGGTGAGTGTGCCAGTGAAACTACATACACAAGTGATAAAACATCTTAAATCCCAAGGATAGTGGCGCATTGACGTTATAAGATTTGATTAGTTTTATGTAGTGCCCAGTTGCCCGTCCACCTAAGTAGGTACCTACTTAAAATTTAAAAATATATACATAAAAATATTCTTCAAGTAAAGATAAATAATGAAATTTATACATATTAAACGAGATAATATAAAGTTATTATCTTAACATAAAAAAATATATGTTAATATTAGGTATTTTACCTACAGTAAAAAATATTAATGACAAAAATTCAACAAAAGTTACATTTTTACATATTATTATTTTATATATATTCGTAATATACAGTATATATACATAATAAATTCGTGATAGAATATTAGGTATACAAGATTTCATGTCTATGCTTTTGACCGTTGAGGAGTTACTTCGTCTGAAGTCAAATATAAGTCTAGAATAAGGTTATGCGAGTTAAATGAAACCTTGTAATTACGTACAATTTATGTAGATATGAACTTTGCTCAATAATAAATCAATTAATTGTTTTAATTTTATAACACAACTGTAAAGACGTCAACTACAATTATTTCCACTGAAATTCGTAACATGAATACCAAAATGTATATAATCTAGGCTTCGAAAAGCGATTAAATCGAATGAATTTATTGTGAAACAGTAATATGTTCATAAAGCCGTACTGAAATACAAGCTGTAAATCGGACTTGTGTACTTTTTTACTTGTACTTTTGGACTCTACTACCACTTAACATCAGGTGGAGTAGAGTCATTTGCCCTCCCGGCAAATATAAAAAAAAAAAAAAACGTACCACCTGATTTTACGGATGATAATGTCGGGCTGACCAAATGTCATACAGCAAAGCAAAAGACACATTCGTCCGATTGATAAACGGTGTCAGATCAGTTTTACCTATTTTAAATATACAGGTAAAAAAAAACATCGTTTTTGAAGTGTTTCTATAAGGAATAAATCGGGACAGACTGAGGTTCGACTCAATAGATTCCTTTTCTTTCTTCTTCGCCTTTATTTAAATGATTTCTTTTGTCATATTTAACCTTATAATAGTATATACATTTAATATTTTGTAATCAAGTCCATTACGACGTGGAAAGTATACCCACCCGCCCAACACAAAAAAGATTTTTCCATATCCGTTCATAAATTATATTATCAATCAATATTATATCTATTATTTAAATATTCATAATTGAAAATTAAAATGCAATGAACAAACTAAAACGAAACAAAAGAAATTAACAATTTATTCTTCTTTGTTTTTATACCAGATAACCAACAAAAAAAGTTTTTTGTTTTTAAATAGCATTGAGGCTATCTTTTCATTCTTAAGGTATGTAATCTATATCTATATCCATTAGCACATTAATTTTACAATTGAATATTTTTAAAAGTTTTCTGGGATTCTGTTGTAAAAATTTGTTGTAATTTTGCCACACAAAATAATTACTAACCTTAAGTAATGGGTTAATAAACGTTACAAGTTTATGCTTGTTTTTAGTGTTAACAGTAACTTCGTCGCAAGTACTAATATTTTTTTAATGTTTTTGGGGGTAAATTAATTACATTATTAAAGATAAATTGAGAGAATATAGAAAAAACCACATAACACACAGGTAAAATAGTTATTCGCTCACTTTATACAATTAATTGATAAGGAAAAGAAATATTAATCCATGAGTAAAACCATCGAAAGGAGATGATTTTTTTTTTCTTAATACATGATCTTAAATAAATATTTGATAACTTAGCTGCTGCGATAGATAGCTTATTATTCCTACTACCTTCTTATTCCTTCAGCATCCTCTATCATACTATATTTTTTAGAATTTATATACGATATTTTGAATGTCACCACCCGTACCTTTAATATTTTTCACACAACTCTTCGTAAAGTCACAAGTCTGTAGTAAAGAATTAACTATTTAGATCACATAGTACGATTTCTGTTATAAGCGATTGAAGCGTAAGCTATCTTATTATACACGATATTTCAAGTAGTTTGATTTTTCAATTTTTTTCTATTAATATGTTTAAATTATCAAAATAACAACATTTTGATTGTATTACTAAATGTTTTTGTTTGGTTTGTTTTAATATATACCAGTTATATATAGAAATCTCTTAATCTTCTTTAATATAAATATGTAAAGTTCGAAAAAGTCGACAAAAAAACGTTTCTTACGAACTAAGAGATTGGCATATATGAGTAAAGGTCTAGCAATGATATTATTATTATTATTAGCAATATTCTAAATAGCTAAATAAAAATTTCCATAGCTCCTTATTCAAAAGTTAAGGATTTTCATACCAAAATTATAAAATCCTTCTGTAGTGCTTAATAATAATAATAATGTCCTCCAGACTGTTATCGGCCACGGCGGCCAATCTCAAGAGAGATTAGCCAACTATGCAGGAGACATTATAGTGAACAAGTGTGTGAGCAAACACAGGTGCAAAACAAGTAACTTTTTGGTCCGAATTGGGAATTGAACCCAGGACCTCCCGGTGAGCGGCCTTATATCAAGCCACTAGGCCAACGAGGCAGTCAGTACGGCTAACCTACTGTGTAAAAGGAAACCGTATGTGAATTTTCATGGTACTAGCCCCAGTAGTTTGATTTGTCAGTCAGTCATTCTTACTTCTTCTTCTTCTATTCTTACATATATATATATATATAAATATATACATATATTAATATATATATATCACATTTTACATAGAATTCATAAATTGTTAAAATAAGAATGTATTAAACAGAGAGGACCACGACCACAATTGTTTTTATCGCCGTATATTATCAGGGTTTGAAATTGCAATAAAATTAAAATTATAATACACCTTAAATGTTAGATTGTGGTCTTTGCATAAATACAGATAAAATTACGATATAAATATATAAGTATGTTAGTATAAAGTTTATGTATGCGTATGATATCATCTTTTTGGCTTAAAATTTGAATATAAATAAAATTAACAAACAGTAAAGGTATTCATTTTATTAGCAGTACTTATATGATGGTGGGGTTTTGTGTTGGAGACATGACAATGAAATTTTGTGTTAAGAATATATAAAATCATTAAAAATAGTAGATCGTCTATTGTTTCATCCATATATCTTTTGATCGCTGTGTCAATATCAACCAGAAGACTACTTGAGACTAGGTTCATATGCCGGCCGAATACATCTGTCATAATCAATACGTACATTGACAGATAAATAAAGGCTTATAGTGATAACACA
Source organism: Nymphalis urticae (assembly GCA_905147175.2). Taxonomy (NCBI): domain Eukaryota; kingdom Metazoa; phylum Arthropoda; class Insecta; order Lepidoptera; family Nymphalidae; genus Nymphalis; species Nymphalis urticae. Next base: position 6,024,623 of record LR989991.1, read on the forward strand.
TGCAATTTCAACTATACAGCTTAAAAAAAGTTTCGTCTTTCCACACAGATGCTGGAGTAGCGCTATTGAAACACATTTATGATGCCTCGAAGTAATCACAGAATACTGTTGACGTTTTGAGTGATTTATCTGAAGCACAATCGAAAAATGATTAGTTACTTGGCACGGTATTTAACAAATAAACAACTTAGCCACATAATTCAATACCGAAGTGTATTCCTGCGCTGGCATTTTTTATTTAAATGAATTTGTGATTTGAAACTACTTACAATACTTAATGAATCAAGCGTAATATTCTGAAGTCGAAAAGGAAAATTTTAATAGACATTAAATAATATCGTTCGAACAGAATTACAAAATGAATCATTAATAATAATTTAATGTACTCGTACAGATCATTCCTTGTTTATTCATTACCATTTTTTTTATTTTTTTTATTGAACAATAGTTTTTCTCGAAGTATCTATATCACCATCTATAGTAATATTCAACTGATGTAATAGATCATTGATGAAAAATCAATAACATAAATAATCTTTAACATTTATAGTAAAGTACAATTTAATCTTTGATTTTCGGACAATATGTGATATATTAAAATGTCGTTTAAAAGAAACTCAAAAAATAGGGCGAGTAAATTTGAAATTTGATAGGCTAGCTGGGTATGGGCGGAGAGATCACAAAGCGAGTTATAATTAATGTTTGGAAATACGATACATTTCAGATTAAAAGTTTGGTCGTAAGTGCGAATTCACGTTGTGTCGAGTTAAGTTGTTATATGTCTCATTAAAACAAAAGTAAGACCTGTTCCACCATAAAATATTCTCTATAATATATAATATAATATTCTATATAACTATATAAAAATATATAATTACAAGAAAACATATAATTACAAAAAAATACACGGTAAAGCAGTTTTGCACCACTAAATGTATTTTATATATTCAAAAAAGGCACATGAAAAGTATAATGGAAGCTTCTTCGTAAGAGTTGTAAATGATTATAAATGATCGTAATATAAATAAAATAATAAAGGAATGTTTTGCTTTTCAATCGTCTCTAAATTTATATCTCACATATGCTTTAGTGTAATAAATATTATTATTATTACATTTTGCAATGACAGAAACAAGTGAAATTGGCAGCTATTGACTTAGTCGTATCTAAATGCGTAACACCAACAGTGGATAATCTGATATTGAATGTCAATATTACTAAATAATAATATTTCTCGTCTGTCTGTTTTCGTATATTCTTCGGATTCGTTGATTTTAAATAGCAGACTTTATTTAAAAAAAAAACTTTATATATATATATATATATATATATATATATATATACAAAGTCTTGTATTCATTGATAAGGTTTGAACATACACTTTCAATGACTATTGTTCTTATAATTAGAGCTATAAATGTTATTGAAATAATCAAAAGAAATTATTTAAAAAGTTAGGAATCTTTATTTGTTGATAAATAATTCTTTGCGATTTAAGTAACTGAAATCGAAACGTTTAAGCATAAACGAGTATGTGAATCACAATCGTAATTGATTTTGAGAGAAGATAAAACAAAATTATAATACATTTTCGAATACAATGTAATTGTAGATACAAATTTTGTAGAGAAAATGTTCGACATTCGAATCCCAGTTTTCGAATTATCGGTTTCAATATTATATCTTTGTATATATTGATTTTATAACACATTATATCAATTGTAAAAACTAAATGAACACTGAAATAAGTGTACATATAAAAAAACGGGTAATACATTAAATTATACATAATTAAATATTATTTTCTCTTTTATAATCGTCACTTACCTTAAAATAGCGAAATATTATTTCATTGATATCTTACAATTACTTCCAATTATCAGGTTAAATATTTAATTTATGGTAAAACCAAACACAATAATTATTATACACGCGCGTAAACTAAGGTGTCGAAAATGTTTATTAAATTTTGTTTACATTTATATTGCAATTTAACAGTAACGAAACGCGCTCGTGTGTTCACAGAAGAGCACTTCCATACACAGTCAACACGCTACTAAAACGGCGCGCATTCAACCGCTCGGCGCTCGCCATGTCTTACCTAGGGTCAATGGCGACGCCACTCCAGAACCGGAAAAGCATTTTATAGGATGGAGAAAATACTAATGGCAAACAGAAATATAATATTATATTATGTCTTTTCAAGCCAATATTTTAAAATAAATTGGGAGGGGAGCGAATATTTCAAACGAACGTCCGGTAAAAATAATTTGAACGATCGAGCTTCCCAACTGTTTCCCTGTTTTCATGGTCGGATATTTTCGAGATTTTTGTATTCTAATAAAAGGTGTCGATTTTAAAACACTCAGGGTTTTCATTATGAGCTGACGTGTAATGTAATAATTATTAAGAGCAAAATAAATATTACATACAATATTCATATTCCTTTCCAGAGTCAATTAATCCTTATTTCGAGGCAAGGTTTTCAGTTCCACAGTGAAATTCAGAGCTTTGATATTACATTTTAGTACTTGCCCGTAGGAATTTGAGCAACCCCGTCTATCTAGGTACATACAACTCTTCAGACATTCGGCCGCAAACAGCAATTATTAGTACTGTTGTGTTCCGGTCCGGTTTGAAGAGTAAGTAAGATAGTGTAATTAAAGGGACGCCGCACAGGGATATAACATCTACTAAGATGTAAAAGTCAATGACAAAACAACTTGTTAAAACTATAATATCTTATACCAGTTAAACCATACCATAATTCACCACTAATTTTGTGTAAAGATACTCACGTATTCTATAATAAATATTAGCGACTCCCAAGCTTTTACAAGCAATGGTTTAGTATATATTTGTCGTTTAAACACATTTATAAAATATAGGCGTGGTATATTACCAATGGTGTTAATATTTTGTATAGATAATATTGATGAAAAACATGTTACAAAATAAACGCATGCCTAATGTTTAATTAACACGACCTTACCCCCTACCTACTCCTACCTGTCTTATTTATTATAGCCAAAGGTAGAAATGAGAATACTAACACAAACAAATTTTATTCCCGTATTTGTATTTAAATTTAAATAATTACCATATCTTTGGACTCTTACTGATTCTCATCAATGGTTCATCAAGGCATCAACTGTGTTATTTTGAGCTGAAGATATGATATAATACTTGTATGAAAATTAAACCTATAATAGTTAATTACTATATAAACGTTGCCATGAATAATATCGTCTTATATTATTAGGTTATAAGAGATGATCATTAGGAGAAAAAAAAACATTTCCATTAACTATCTCTTAAATCTTGATCAGAGTATCTTGCGGCATTAAGCGGGATCTTGTTCAATTTACATGCAAGATTAGTCACGCAAAATTCACGCGCGATCCCAATATCCCGATATTCCTTTTCCTATAGCCATTTATAATTAAATATTTGAGTGTTACATTAGTATACACTGTATTAATATTTTGTTCGTCGTATCACTTTTGTCATGCGCAGCCAACCATATACATAGAAACAGACATTCGTAACATTTTTTTTTATAATAAAAATATTTTATACACAAATATGCTAATTTTACATACAATTGTTATTTTTAACTAAAGAACAACAATATTACATATATTATTACTTTTAAATTAAAGAACAAGTACTGATTAAGTTATAGGTAGATATAGTACATTATTTATTTTATATCTATTAGTTTGTGTACCTAGGACGAGTTTTTTTTACTTATTCGATAACGCGTACGTTAAGAACAATTGGAATGGAATTTCAATTATTGTTACAAGATAGCGCTGTTTTCATTCCATACCGAAAATAACGAAATTAGCGTCAACGCTATCGAATAAGTAAAATACTCAACGCACTGATGCAAAAGCAAATATAGTTGATAGTCATATAATTATATTAGATGATTTTTACTATTGGCTAGTATGAAGATTGATATATTTCATTCTATTCACAATTTCAAAATTGAATTTCGAAATTTGGGGCTTCCAAATTGGTTCCGGCGCAAAACTACAAGAATTACGACTGGAAAGTTACCGTTCTCGCCTGACATGGAGCACTGACTTACATTTATCACAAATATCTATCCCAAATTTAAAAAAATCGCTTTGATTAAGTAATGAATATAATATTCTGTTTTAGATTGCTTATAAAATATACGTATTATATTATTATATTTTATACATTTTAGTCACGACTGTTTGAATTTTTGATATTGAATGTTCAAGCGGTTACGTCGCCATTATGCTCTATAATAATTATTTTTGAACCAAGTTACGAAATCTGAATTCCTTTATTTTACCGTTCTATGTGTATTTCATATAACTTTTGAGTAAATTAATTTTACTTACTCAAGTAAAATGGATCCAGCCATAAAAACACTTTAAAAAAATTAGTTAAATAAAGTTAATATATCAAAATAACAATACCGTTTATTTATTTAAAAATATTTAGTTAGTGGGATATTTTTTTAAAGAGACTAAAATTGATTTCTTAATATAATTTATGACAATAGCTCACTTCGTCCAATTATAGTAGACGAAGTACAAGAAAAACCTCAGTCGTTGATAAATTAATTTTAATTTAATACTTTATATAACATGCGAATATTTAATTATCTTATTTTTGTTTTATAACATGTTATTATAATTATGATTAAAATCGTAATTAAGTATACTTGAAATAATTCACTAAGCGTTTTTAAGTATTTATTTAAAAGCCAAGCTGACCTTGTGGCTAGAACGCGTGAATCTTAACCGAGCTTAGAAGACGCGGAGTACCTTCAGTTTTTAATTGTTATTAATCTTCGTTTATGAAGTAGTGCTTAAGTACCTTTACTAGGGATTACTATCGATTTGTTACTGAACACTGAGTTATTTGTAAGACTCCGTTATGTAAGCAGCTATTTTTCTTATTCGTTTTATATTTTCTGAGATTTATTAATCTAAATAAAAATATTTAATTTTATTATTATTTTCTGCGATTTATTAATCTAAATAAAAATATTTAATTTTATTATTATTTTCTGCGATTTATTAATCTAAATAAAATAAATAAAAATTTTTAATAAAGATGATAAAAAGTTCAACAACTTCCTTGATTTCCAATCTTCTTCTTCTTGTGCCTCTCCACTACTGGAGGTTGGCCGCCAGACTTTTTTCTTCTTCCAGCGCGTCCTGTTTGTTTGTTTGTTTGTCCTCTACTTTGCCCATCATTATAATTTGGAGCTGTTGGTATCGCTCGTGCAGTAACTTCCGGCTACTGGCGGCTTCCGGCGACGCGCTGGAGTACTATCACGATCGAAACTTTCTGTGTCCAGCTAAAACGGAGCCTTCTGCGGTAACACCACATCTCAAAAGCTTCTAGACGTTTCTGGGTGGCAGCTCGCAGAGTCCATGCCTCACTACCGTATAACACTACTGGCCAGACATAGCAGTGGAGTATTCTTAGTCTGAGCTTTATGGATAGTTTACGGCTGCATAAAACCTTCTCTAACCTTTTAAGGCTTGCTCGGGCAATTTCAATCCGGGTCTGAATTTCTTGCCCATAGTCCCATTCTTCATTTACCCAAGCACCGAGGTATTTGTACATACAAACCCGCTCTAGGTATTTACCTTACACCTGAATTTTCGGCTTTAGATCTTTATCCCCCGATACAACCAGAAACTTGGTCTTGCTAATATTTATGCTCAACCCTGCCTTCACACTGCACTCGTTAACCCTGTTCACCAATGTCTGTAGGTCGTTTTCTGAAGTGGCTATAAGCACGGTATTATCAGCGTATCGTAGGTTATTCCCTACTTTACCGTTAATCTTGACGCCTACCTCTTACCCCTCCAGAGCTTCAGATATTATAGCTTCCGAGTATATGTTAAAAAGCAGGGAAGACAATAAACACCCTAACGGACACCACGGCGAATCTCAATTGATCGGTCTCCGAATGCTCAACTCTCACAGCTGCTCTTTGGTTCCAATACAAGTTCTTAATAACCCGTAAGTCCTTGCCATCTAGACCTACATCCATTAAACGTTCCATAAGTATGTCATGTCTTACGCGATCGAACGCTTTCTCATAATCAATGAAGCACAAGATAACATTGGTCTGCATGTATTTGCATTTTTGTACTAGAACATTCAAGGCCAAAAAGCGCTTCTCGAGTTCCCATGCCGGATCGGAAACCAAATTGACTCTCCCCAAGTTGTTCGTCGCATCGGGTCTTATAATATTTTGGATGATCGCCAGGAATATTTTAAGTACGTGGCTCATTAAGCTCATTGTACGATATTCTGCACATTTCTTTGCTTTTGCCTTTTTTGGTACAGTTATAAATGTAGATTTTAGCCAATCATCGGGTAAAGAGCCTGAGTTTTACACCTGGTTGAAAATGTTGGTTAGGGCGTTTACGTGTTCTTCTTCCAACAGTTTGAGAATTTCTACTGATATACTGTCGGGACCTAAAGCTTTACCAGTTTTAGCAGATCTAAGTACTTGTTTCACCTCTGTTGTTAAAATTGATGGTCCAGATTCATCCGTGACAGTAACATTCGCGGAGCTCCTAGAAGCATCCTCAAACATTTTGACTGTGTAGTCACTCCAAACCTTTTTCTTGCTTTCTCAGTCATGAAGAAGATTGCCCTGATCATCACATAGTGCATTTAAATTGTGAGTTTTATTAAGCCCCGCAAGTGTTTTGTGAAAGTTAAACCCGTCATGTAGTTTCAAAAGGCCTTCGATACGTTCGCCTTTGGTCTCATAAAATTTATCTCGAGCAGTTCGATTTTTTCTAGTAATGAGCCTATCCAATTCGTCGTACCTCTTTGGGTCTGCGGTTTTATATGTTCGGCGTTTATCCATTAATTTCAGGATCTCCTCAGTCATCCATTGCTGTTTCTTGACTAGATGGTCAGGCTGCAGATAAATCCGACAAATATTGCTGACCGTATCCTTGAGTGTTGACCATGTTGTTAAAGATGTTGATATACAGGTCAAGTGCTCGTTAGCTTATTCGTTTATAGCGTTTGAAACTCTTGCTTTAACTATGGGTTGATTTCCATGCAGGACTTTTATAATGATATTATTGTAAACTAAACAAACTCACTTTCGCATTTATAATATTAGTTAGGTGAACGAACTATATTATAATTACTTGTAATGTCAAATGTACTTAATATTTATACTTATCTGTAATTCTTAAAAAAAAGTAACAATTAAGAAACCTACAACAATGTAGGTTTTAATGAATATAATGTATGTAATCGGCATTCCAAGCAGGTAGCAGCTTTAGTTTGAATTAATCTTGTATAATGTCGATTTAAATTGATTGTAAAAGCCGAGTTGATTAAAGTTTATTGTGTTCGTTGTATTTTTTATTAAATAACAAAAGTGTGCTTATGTTTCTAATATTTCCTTAATATACTTTTATTTATGGAATAGTGGGAAAACGGACAGTTCACTCACCTGATGGTAAGTAACTACCACCCGCCGCCCAACGACATATGCGACACCGGAGGGATAACATGTACTTTGCCAGCCGCTAAGGAATGAGTAGACTCTTTGGAGGTTCCCAATTCGTATCCGTTCGGTGAAACCGCCGGATAAAGATGATTCCACATAGTGGTTGTGCGAGGCAGAAAATACCGTAAAAGTCGCACTGTTGTGGATTGCCCGACAAATTCTCATTCAAGAGTAAATATGAAGTTATATATTTATATATTTAAGGAAATTTTAACTTCATTATGTAGGGGTAGATATTTTGGTATCCTATGTTCTTTAATTAAAAAGACGATTTTCTATACAATGCCTCTTCTAATCACTTCATCTTTTACATAAAAATAAAAATACGATATTATTATATTTGTTTCATATATATTTATTTCAGTGAGTCGAATAGAAATGACATTAGGCCGATTCGTTATTGCCCTCTGGAGGCTCTGTGGAGGTAGAGCACATCATTAACGTGGATCTTGTAAATCCTAAAATTTCGTTTGTTATTTTAAGATCCGCAATTTTTTGGTTAAGCCAGCTTTGGCTCTGTAAGCGTACGAAAATATTTTTTTGCCAAAATACCAACATAGTTCAGCCAATTTGTACAAAATATGTACAAATTATATATATCATACAAATTGTGTATATCAACGTTTAGTGCTCTTTCCATTAGTGAAAACCATACCAAAATCCGTTGCGTAGTTTAGAAGGAGTCAGGGGAATACAGAACGAAGAATATAGCGACTTTTTTTATTTATAGATAAACTACAGACTGACACAAGAAAACAAGCAAATATTATAGAAGAATCGCCTGCTTCTTAAGAATAAAAAATACTAGTACACTTTTTAATAAAATCGATACTTAATTTCAAATCGTCTTTAAATTTTCGATTCTACGCAACGAATAATGTACGAGTTTAATCTCACTTGCACACTCCACATATGCTGGCAGCAAATTGCGCCGCAAGTGCTTTCCGTGTGTGGAAAGCACTTGCTTGAAAACATTACATGTATGGAAAGTGTATGGACGCATCTCACATCCACTGTTGAATTAATCCCTTAATGTCAATAAAACTAAGTTTAATATTAAAATTAGTAAAGTCTGGACGCTGAGGGAGGATAAGGATTCCTTACATCTATCAGTAAGTCATGACTTGTACATAATATACACTACAAATAAACGGTTCACATAAACTTGTAACAGAGTTCTATAAATTAATGAGATATATTTAAATATAACATAACATTATAACATTTTGTTTGTCGACGCAATTACCTATATAAATTTTAATGACATTACTCGTTAGGAAATAAAAGATCAAAACATTCTTATCGTAAATTCTTCTCCTCTTTAAGACGGTTACATCGTCCATTCGATCTCAACAACCGAACATTAATTATTGATGACAAATAGGTACATATATGTATATGTCCGATTACATATGTATTCCGTTTCATGGCATATCAATCTATGTACATATATATGTATATTGATTATGTTCAATTTACGTATAAAGCATTACAACACGCAATAATTTTCTAAACACACATATCAGCGTGAAGTTCAACCTAGCGTGAGAGACATTACTTAAGGACAAATGTAAATCTTACGGAAATAGTTTTTCTTGGAATAATAAGAAGATTTTATCATTTTCATGTCTCCTTTAACGGCGACATAGCCAAGAGGATATCCGTTATAATGTCTTTAACTCTGACCCAGAATATCAGTCGATTATCTTGTTCATATTGTATCAAAGGTCGGGTTGGACTATAATACGATTATCTGTTAAAACTAATAACGACGTAACTAAAACTAACGTCCATAGAAAACCCGCATCAAATCGTGTAACATTTATACTAATTTTCCTATAAAGCATCCATGTTGTGAAGGTCTAAATTTTGACAGAACACCACGGTGAAGTAGTCGATCAATGATACGCTTAAAATGCATATTGCAAATTCGAACAAAAATGTTCATATCTGCATTTTTTTTTAATTCTCCTAAATTTGTTATATAAAGCTCAACTATTTGTTTCCTTTTCCCCACATTTTCTTTTCTATTGTTTTCGATTCTCGTTTTTTTTATTTAATATTTGTAGGAAAGCGACATTATTATCGTTGCAATTTCATTTTAAAACACTGGGTCCGTCACTTTTACAGTTTTGTTTGTAAAGTATAGGTCGACGGACGAACAAATGGGCCACCTGATGGTAAGTGGTCACCAACACCCATAAACATTGGCATTGTAAGAAATATTATCCTTACATCGCCAATGCACTACCATTTTTGAGAACTAAGATGTTATGTCCCTTATACTGTCTCACTCACCCTTCAAACCAGAACACAACAATACCAAGTACTGCTGTTTTGCACTAGAATATCTAATGAGTGGGTGGTACCTACCCAGACGAGTTTGCACAAAGCCCTACCACTAGTAAAATGTTTTCACGCTTCAAGCAATTACCACAATCCGATTGAACATAAACAAGTCTTAACTTGTACGATTATATATTGAAATGAAACGTGTCTACATTTCAAGGCGAATAAAATAAAGTATTGCAGAGATCATCTTTTTTATCAAAATTAACATATGTTTTGTAATAGATATTGCTTTGCGATGGTTACTGTTACAATAAATTTCCTTCTTTGAGATAAATTACTAGTTATTGTTCTCATAAACAATATAAAGCTAAAATTAATAAATAGGACCCAAGAACAAACATAGACAGATGACATTGTAATTATGTACTTGTCGGCTATTCGGCTGTCGACCTCGATCTTCTGAACCAATATGAGATCAAGGAATTTATTTATATTTATGTGTTTTTTTTTTTTGATAAATATACACTTCATGGTTTTTCTCATACTGAGAGTCACTTTTATAATTATAATATAAACCTTAGTAAGTGATATACAATAATTATAACAGGAGTAACATATTAGGGACAGGTATGAAAATGCTATAAGTTGCTTCTAATTATTTATAATTAAATTATTTAACTATTGTTGAAAATATTTACCAAATTTCAGCTTAACTGTATGTATTATTTCTTTACCTATCTTTTATGCCTTCGGCGTAGAGCTACACAAAGACTTATTAAATTACTTCGGTGAAATATTTTCGATAATGCTGTTCCAAAAATGTAGGCGCACTTATTGGGATATTTATACATAATTCAACATTTATACATTTTAGTTACTTTTACGAATTGTTTTGTTTGTTAAAATTTAATTATTATTTTTTCCTTGACGTGTGTATTTATCAAAGTTAAGAGTTTATCTACCTAGCACCATAGGTAATATTTTACTATACAAACGTCATTTTCCTTTTACAATAGTCTTAACAAACGAAATTAACACAATATTTTATTACCTGGTTATTGAATAATTTCCAATAATAAATGAATATTTTGTTCTTATAAGCCATAAAAAACCTAATACAACCCATATTACCCAATGCCATTCCGGACCACGGCATCATCTCAATACCCATCGTTGATGGATTTAATTTGCATGACAATCGATTGTTATTTGTTCAGTTATTCAATTACAATAAGTTGTTTGTGAGGAAAAAATATACCCACTGAGAGGAAAATAAAAAAGATTTCAGAAGCGTATCCGGTGCCGCATATTGAGGGTTCGGAATTATAAAAGACTTACACAGATAACAGTTTTATGTACAGCCATTTACGTAATCTCTCTTATGATATACTCGTAATGTAGTAATTGCTATTGTTTTACTCGGTGTAAACATGATCTCGCTTATAAATATCTGTGATACTACCTATCCGAGTTGATTAATTCCTTTTGTGTTGTATAATCCGCTTATTAAGGCTATACCAATTAAACTAAGCCCTTAAACATATAGCCATAAACATCATTCAATCAATCATCAATACGGTGAACTTTGTGGAACTTACTCCGACTGACAGCTTAAAAATAATAATATAATTATTTATGCTCTCATAGATTATTAATATAGATATTCAAATTTTTGAATCTGATTAATAGATTATGTGTCCAATATTCGCATGGCCGCTTAAATTTAATGAATTGGTGCCATGTGATAATTGGATTTTTAATGGCTGACTTAATCTATGATACATATGATAAAATATACTATATTGATCATACATTATATATCATTTTTTTATTATTTATAATAGCTAGGCGGACTTGCAAGTAGGCCAAGTATTGGTTAATGGTAAACAACACCAATAGACAATAGCGTTGTAAGAACTTTTAACCTTTTCTTACCTATCTTATTGCCAATGCGCCACTAACTCTGGGAATACCTTATAATTACACTAACTGGAAGGGTTTGTTCCAATTGAAACATTACCTACTATGTTAACGGATGGTACCTAGCCAGCCGAGCTTCCACAATGCCCTACCCTTAAATGGACTGGACAGACTAGAAATAATATTTTCTAAGTATTTAAACTAATGTAAATCGTATATGTATGTATGGTAATATGTTTTATACAAGACTAAACACTATTATTTCTAAAGATCGAAATTCAATTATCAATTTGTGGTTTGAAAAGTCCCTTTAAAGAAAATGTAAAAATTAGATCAAGGTTTAACAAATACAAAAATCGTTGGAGCAAGTAAAAAAAAATAACGATTGTTCTTCAAGGTTTCTTAGTCTACCGAGCTTCAAATTAGGGGTAATCTAAAAATACTTCGAGAATTTTATTAATAGTAAACAATCAAAAATAACATAACTATATCTTTTCAGATTAATTAGATGATAAGATAGCGACATCTAGAGAGGACATACCTAACATAAAATTTATTAACAAATCAATTAAAACACCTTCTATTTTAAATAATTATCAGCAAAACTTAATTACTTAAATTACAAAGAGTTGTTTGAAAATTTAACTTGACTGAATGTGGAATTCTCCAGTGCTTGTAAAAATACCTTGTGCTGACCTTTCACTTACACTCAAATTAATATTTAATCATTTACTCAAGTCCATCAGCGGCAATACAAAGGGGACTTCAGCTAAAGACTAAAACACTAAGATTTGAACTCAACAATAAAACATCACTAACCTTACATAGGTTTTTATTTAACGCTGGAAAAACGCGTTACACGTTTCCCCCACGGGAACAGTGGGGGGGTATGTGGGGCTCGCCGGTGTCCTGGGCGCCGAGTGCGCCCGAGCATCGGAATACCCACTGAAAAACCAGCGGTACCCTTTCCGTCTTAACGAGGAGCGCCATTGGATCGCTTTCGCATGCTACCTTGACGCTCTAACGGCCGGCTCGCCTATTCGGGCCTCCATTCACTCAAAACTATGTACCTTGCACAAGCTAATGAATGACAACATTTCTTCCTTCAATTTACCTTATGCACTAAACATATTGATAAATAGAACAAATTCGATTATGTATAAAATAGAGATATACAATTGAGGTAAAGTTCCTACGTCGAGCATACTAAATTAACTCATAATACAATTAAAGTTTTATTGTAATGAACTGGGTCGACCCTGGTCGCGGCCCCTAAAGCCAGATGACTGTCGTTATTTCTTTTCATCTCATTTAATCCTGTTTTTTTGTAATTTTCATAAATTATCCATTATGTATGAAATATTTCTTGAATATTACAAAAAATACTCTAATTACTTAAATTTAATAACCTTTGTTGAACATCGTTATATAAAAAATACTTATACGATAAATATAATAATAAATAAATTAATTAATTAATAACGAATTAAGCAATTATTGCGTAATACGAATGGAAAATTATAAGTTACTGTTTTGTATAGTCAAATCATGCAACGCAAACACAGGTCAACTATTAGTGGTGTCTTAAGTCAAAACCTTTGGCTATATTGAGAACGATTTTCGTTGAAAAACAAAATTTCTAGAATAAAGGAGGTATAGAAAACAATAACTAAAAAAATTGGTTCACTTAATATTGGATTTTTGGTTATATTATGTGTTTTTGCTAAAGTACTGGTGTGTTTCCAATTATTTTTTTAAATTCAATTATGTTATAAATGTACACTTCTATAATAAAATCAATATTCAAAAATTTATACTTTAGTAAGACTTGGAACGTCTTCGAAACACTAAAAAAATATTTATTAACTCTATATTTGTTACATAAAATTTGCAAAAATGAATCTATAATATGTATTTTACGACTTTACTTAATTTCATATAATTGCATTTATTCAATGCTAAGGCCCTACATTTTAATGTCTTATGTCTTACTTAACACAGAAGGAAATGAGGACATTTAATTACTTCTACTCTAAGTACATAAGATACCCAATAAATTGTCCTCAATTACTACCTACTTTAATTGGCGGAGAATTTTGAACTGTAAATGTGCTTGCATACATGGTTTAATATATGCACGTAAATGTTTCGTTAATCTAAAAGTTAGCTTATATGGCTGCAGACCCCGACATTCTCCGAGAAAGATAGGTTTCAAATCCCAATTTGGGCCAGCAAAAGTTTCTATGAAGGAACTTTACGTAGTTGGTAGTGTAACAGTCCCATGAACACCAAAACACGTAATGCAGTGTCTAACCAAACTTCTTCTTTCCTTGTAATTTCTAATATGCCGTTTTTTATAATTACTAAGTCTTACCAGAATAGCTTGCATGCTAGGTAACGGCATAAACAAGTAACTGGCATACTATGTATACATTTGCTAATTAACTTGCATGTCATTTGCATTGTTGCATGCCTGTTAGTTACAAGAAGTACACAAACCAGTTCACGAAACAATACGAGTTATTCTCACACTAAATGTCTTATGTTTTTGGTTTATGCAATGGAAAACATTCGAAGTGAAGTAAATAATGTTATATCGCTACTAGCAACGGAATTTGTGTCTAGAATAATGAAAGAAAAAATAGAAGAGAAGATGAAGAATTCCTGAAGACGTCCCGTAAGTTCACACCTGCTGAATCTGCAGACGCCCGCCTCCATCTATCCATCATATTGCTTAACAGTAAATCAAATTTTGTGCAACCTGCTGCCTTGCTAGATACAGGTCAGCTAACGTTTACTCGTGATAATTGTGTATGCACACAAGTGCACGCTAATGGTTAAATTCCATTATGCCATAGGCTTACTACAAGAACTCATTAATTACAAATAAATACTTCATAACGCACCCTTCATACTATAATAGCCAAACGTTTGAGCAGCGGAAGAACCAACGAATGGAAACCTCAACAGTAGAACATACACATAACTTTATCAAGGTCCTATCAATAGACATTTATAATTTATAACACAAACTTTATGACCTAATACTGAAGCTAAATATCAGTTCAGTGTGAGTTCTTCTTAACCACATAGTTATATAAATATACTAAATAAATACGATTTTAGGTTGGGTTATGAGCAGTCCATTATCTGAATACCAGTCCCCCAAAAAACCAGTCGCATGTTATATTATGTGGTCATCATGATAGTACAATAAAATGAATCGATTTCCAATAAAAACGACGAAAGAATACATAAAAAACCACTAAGAGACCAACCCCTAGTTTTATAAGTTACAGAAAGTAAGCCCAATTCTAATAGAATATGGTTCAAATTACAATATACAAAAAAAGGAAAAAAAGTGTACGACACTAATAAACTTTTTCTCAGGTCTCATGAAAAATTCTTGATTCGGGGCATCCCGTATAAAATAATTATGTAATTTGCTAAAAAATTACAAACTGAAATTTTCTTAAGACTGACATACTGAAAATTATTTTGGAATTGATTAAAAAAAATAAACTAAAGTACTATCTATCAATACACATCTACTATGATACATAGAGACTTGAAATTTACGCGAGGCCTACGATAGGTATTTTCTTAATGCTGACGCAGTAAAAAATGTTTCGCAAAATTGTATTTACAAGACGGACAATGTATACTTTCAATTACAAAGCACACTATCAATAATCAACTTTACCAAATCGAGATATTCAAACTGCTTTTCTTTTTATTTCACGAAGACAAATAAATAAAAAGAATTTACGGTTAGAATTATAAAAAGGGACGACGAGTGAAAGAGCAAAGTCATGACCTGTCGTGCTAGATTAAAAAAACATTCCTTGTATCAGATATTCAAGTGCCAAAATTCGGAAATTCACTTGCCTAATAAGACTTTATCTGAATAATTATGTTATGTTGCATAATGTTATCTATAGATAATCCCCAGTTTACAGGCTTCGGAAGCTTTGCAATGCGTTGGCACTTTTGCGTATTAATAATAACAGCTTAATCCTTTTTGTCCCTGAGGTCATTTTTGTCCAACTGAAAACAAATACAAATGTATAAGTAAAAACTAACTATGACTGTTACAAGCCATGATTAAATACATTAATAAATAACATATGTAAAAATCTGGGCAAATATTAGTTAATCATTATACAACAACTTTGTTTAAATGTTGTGTTGTGTTTAATGTTGCGTAGATTAGGAAAACGATTTTAGAAACAATTCGTCTGAATTCCATAACATATCTTTATTATTCAGTCCAAGGATACCTAAATATAAAATAATTTAATTCTGTGTTATTATATATTTAAGTGAGAAATTGTTCAACCACGTTTAAGTGTAAAACATAAAGTACCTACATTGAAGAATATTTATTTAATAATAAGATTTATCAATTAAATTCTTACCAGAATACTTTATGCTTATGCAGATAAGGCACACATTTATTCTTTACTTTTGAAAAAGAAAGTCGGTTACCATTTCGAAAAGAAAATAAATACCGATTTACCAATAATAGCATGGAAAGCTAATAGCATTATAGTTTTTTAAATATTTAAAACAGTATACTTAAACATTTTCAATTAACAATGTACAATTAATTCAATATACAATTATTTTCGAGAACTAAACTCATAAATTATAAAAATAAAATAAAATTACATGATTATATAACTACACATTTAATTTCCTGCAGTGACTTTAAAAAATTAACGATATAAAAAGGACGACGATGACAGTGGCAAGCGGCACGTGTTTTATTTTTCGTCTATTTTCAGGCGATGAGCGAAAATAAAATAACAGTAGACTTGGAAAAAATGGAGATGACATGTACAATAATGAGGACTTTATTAAACTATAATATAACTCAAAGTGTTCAACTGTATGAAATGCATGCTTCATGAGCATTGGTTATTTTGGATAGTCACTATACATACCACATAAAAAAATATGTTGTTTATGGACTTAACGTAGTGTCTGTAAGAGTTTCGTCAGAGCGTCACGGTAGCATGCGAAACCGATCCCGTGGCGCTCCTCGTTAAGACGGAAAATGTACCGCTGGTTTTTTAGTGGGTATTACGATGTTCGAGGTGCGCTAGGTGCCTTGGACACCGGCGAGCCCCACATACCATACATAGGGGGAAAAGCGTAACGCGTTTTTCCAGCGATAAAAAAACGTGTCAGTAAGACTAGCAGAAAATTGGTTCAAATGTTTTTAGTCTAGAAATTTTGACGTCAATGGTGAAGCTCACTCTGGGCTTTCTGTTACGGTTAAAGTCAAAGCCATTTTTGGAAAAAATGGAGCGAGATCGGTATATTAATAGTTATAATATAACTGAAGAGCTAGACCAAGCCCCAAATAAGCTTGACCTACTTCAAAAAGTCTGGATACACAAAAAAACTCGATATTTAGGTGCCACGCAGGCTCACTGAGGGAAACCTAATCGTGTACTCATTGACGTCTTCAGTCACTGAGTAAATATTGAGGGAGCTCGGTTAGGAAGTTTTGATGCATCCATTATATAGCCTTGCCTTTGCACGCTCAGGTTTTTACCAGTTTAGGTGTCTTCAGAAATCTTTAGAAAGTGTTAAGTTAACATCGAGAGAATAATTCCATAATAAATAATTATAAATAAATCGTAATAAGAAATATTTCGAATTTGTATATAAAAAACCAAAAATTATCCTTATATCTTGTTAACATAAAACATTTATTATATATTGATATAGATAAATTAGATATTTTTATGTAATATTTCAATTGACAATTTCACCCGTTTTAAATTAAGAGTATGGACGTGACAAGAGTGATTTTCATGTTCTTATATATGATGTATCTTATATCTCTGGCACAGTCATAGCAAAAGTACTGGACAGCCTAATTAATAATTACCTGGATAAATACATAGATAATGTAAATGATAATCAATTTGGTTTTAGACCAGGTCTGTCAACGGAGGCTGCTATAATGTGCCTAAAACACACGGTACGGATAGGCATACACCGGTTTATGCCTGCTTTCTCGAACTTTCTAAAACCTTCGATCTAGTCTGTTATGATAAGCTATGGAAAAGGTTGGAGAGAGCTGGTGTACCTGGCAATATACTTAACATATTTCGTTACTGGTATGCTAATCAGCCTAATTTAGTTCGTTTGGGACAGGCTTACTCAAAGAAATATATCCTTGAATGTGGTGTTAGACATTGAAAGTTGTACAACATATATATAAAATGATGAGCCGGTTGGCGTGGTTGGTAGATACTTGCCTTTCACGCCGAAGGTTGTGGGTTCGATTCCCACCCAGGACAGACATTTGTGTGCATGAACACGTCTGTTTGTTCTGAGTCTGGGTGTAATTATCTATATAAGTATGTATTTACAAAAAGAAAAGTAGTATATGTAGTATATCAGTTGTCTGGTTTCCATAGCACAAGCTTTGTACAAGCTTAATTTGGGATCAGATGGCCGTGTGTGAAAAATGTCCCAGGATATTATTATTATTATTATTATTATTATTATTATAAAAAGCCTTATTGTTGAACTAGACAACAAATACTTCGGTTGTTATATAGATGGCACTGCCATGAATAACAACAGTTACGCAGATGATATGGTGTTACTAACGCCATCTACTAGTGCCCTTAGAAAAATGTTTACTGTATGTGAAAAATATGCTTTTGAACACGGCTTAATATACAATGTAAAAAAAAGCCAATACATGATTTTTAAAGTTCCTGGGAAATGTACTGAAAACACACCCCAATTAAACTGAAGGGGTAGTATTTTAATACTTAGGTCATTATATCACAGACGACCTCAAAGATCATGTAGACATAGAACGCGAGCGAAGAGCGTTGGCGATTAGATGTAATATGTTGGCTAGAAGAACTTGCCAAAGTTACGCTATTTAAGGCGTACTGCCAAACCTTCTACTCATGCAGTCTTTGGACACCTTACACTCAAAAATCGCTCAACGCTCTTCGTGTTCAATATAATAATGGGTTTAGGATACTGTTGGGTCTGCCTCGTTTCTGTAGTGCCTCAGAAATGTTTGCACAAGCACGGACAGATGATTTATATCATGAGGAAAAGATCTGCATCCTTGATACGTAGAATCGGAGACACTTCCAACACTATCCTAAGGATTAAAATTATAGGAACCGTTACATTATGAGGCTGATGATCCAGAAGTCTATGTAATACTCTGGTTCATGTGCCTCATATACGATCAATTTAATTTCTTATTTTGTTTTATCTCAATATATCAATTAATTAGCTCATTTTTAAATCTTATATATTTTAATTATTATTATTTTTGTGATTGTGATTCTAATTATTAATGTATGTTATGTTTAATTATCATGTACCAAAAGTATGGGCCTTGTTGCCTGAAGAATAAAGATATTATTATTATATATGAGCTCTGCAGGTCACCCCAGGATAAGATGAGCAATTTTGTACTTGGATCATGTTTATCGAAAACCTTAAGATAATGAGAACTCGCCACAAACTCGCCGTGGCACAGTTGCACCATCCACTTTCACAAATACTTTGATATCGATTCGATCACCAAACACCTTAAAATGCTCTCTACGCGGTGTACATAGAGAGAGCCAGACAACATTGTAATCCGCTGATAGCCTTGTTCTTACACATCTCTCAGAGGAAACCTTCCGGACGGACTAGGCTAAATTTAGCCTTCATGGGGTCATGAAGGCTAAATTTCAAGGCGGAGTTTAGTTCACGCCTTAACCTAGTATACCCACGCCTGGTAGGCTGCTTGAGCCTGTGGTCTGTTCTCTGCGTAATGCTATTATTTTAATAACTATTACCTCTGAGCGTCATATTTTATCTTAAACTTATAACTAAACAATAATGAGCATTTATCGGGAATGTTAAATTGCAGTTTAGAAATAAGTTTCTTTATTATAATTTTCTCACGTTCAATATATTGTAAAGCTTACATCGAGTAGGTTGTACGTTAAGTTAGATTGTAAAATTAATTTTAATTAATTAAATTAGTTTTAAAATAGTTTTTGGTTTTATTTCGGCCTTCCGACTGTAGCTA
This sequence comes from Nymphalis urticae, assembly GCA_905147175.2. Classification (NCBI taxonomy): domain Eukaryota; kingdom Metazoa; phylum Arthropoda; class Insecta; order Lepidoptera; family Nymphalidae; genus Nymphalis; species Nymphalis urticae. The sequence continues at coordinate 6,044,455 of LR989991.1, forward strand.
ACATAACTCGCCATTTTAACCATTATTGTTGACTGTTGATTGGCTTAAGTTTGACCTTAGGTTAGACATCAATAAAATTATTTTGAAATAAAGTAATAAATAATTACATGGTTTTTTCAAATATATTGTAACACATATTAAAACATTTTCATTTTCTACATTGACATCAGTAAAAATAAAATTTAATAAAAAACAAGTGACAAATTGTCAATTATGAATTGACATTTGAGTGACCAGAGGTCTGTGAGTCTGAGTTTGACACACGAAAGTTAAAGTTAGTCTAGTAAATAAAAACTAAACAATTAACACTAGTAATGTTTGTGTTTCGTTTCTACACAATTAAATAAAATAAACTAATAAAGCTTTAGAAAAATGTTTACATACGACGTTAAGTTTTTAACAAGCGACGACTTAATTTATTTAAAAAACAATGACTTTAAAAGTTATAAGTATGTTTTATAGAAATTCATCATCAAATGTTTGTTTTTTTTTTAAATATAAATGTATATTTGTTTGAATTCGATGCAGATATGAAAGTAAGAAGAAACTTGAGGAATCTATACATGATATAGGAAAAAGAAGTTATTGTGAAAGACGAGGAGGCTATTGGCGCTCACCGAGGCCGCGCCAACTACGACAATTAGAGTCGAAACTTCGTGACCGAAATATAGTTTACTGTGAATGGGCTAACGAATCCCTTATTGTGGTTGTACTTTCGTCTGGTGTCATAGCGTATGTTACAGTCAAATATAGCACCTTAGATGTAACACAAATACTGTTCGATAGATATTGTATTGGAAAAATAAACAGTCAAGCAGTCACTGGTGGTATGTTGTATTTTTTAAACATATTTTGTTAATATACTTCCAATTTCTATTTTATGTATAAATATTACAGTTGTTTTATGTAAGAAACTCTTATTATTAATACACATGGACAAGGTGGCGACTTTGATCACCTTTGGGAAAAGTATAGACAATGATATGCCCTGTCAGATATCAGATAGAGATCCACACTTACAAGTAAGTAAATTAAATAAATGTTAAATACATTACCTAAGACAGTTACAATTTTCTAATATGGTTAATTTTTTCTATTTCTTTATTTTAGATACTAGACCTTGGTGGATGTGTACGAAAAGTTGATCGTAGAGTTTCTTCATGTGAGAGCTCAAGTTATGTGAGGGTACTGATATGGGGAGCCACTGTATCAGAACCGGCACCCTGGAGTCCTGTGCTTGAAGATCATGCTAATCTTCATTTATACCAGATCATTGGGTATACATTTTTTTTCATTATTAAATGTCCCTCTTAAAAACATAATAAATCATATACATATGATAATCCCTAAAATCATCATTTAAATTATTTTTGCTCACATTTTTAATTTAGTTAGTATTTTAACAACATACTTAATATTAAAAAAAAAAACAAGTTAATTCAAACTTCTGCCTCACATTTTCCCGGCCTAATGAAATATTATTCAAACACCGAACAAATAACACTTAACATTAAAATTTATTATATATGTAACTTGTTCAAGGTAATTAATTACTAGTTATCAAAATAATTGTAATCATTATTACCAGCGTATTAGTTTTACATCCTCATTAATTAATCTGTTTGGTGAATGCCCTCATTATCATACTTGAATTTACTGTTACTAGTGAGATCTCCTAAAATTTTTATACTTACTAAAAATTTACTGTTTACAAGGCTTTCATTGCAGATATTGATAAGTTAAATTCAACCTTTCTGTTTAAAACAAAGCATAAAAGCCTTGGTTATGCATTTGTTTGGTGAATGCCCTCATTATCATACTTGAATTTACCGTTACTAGTGAGATCTCCTGAAATTTTAATACTTACTGAAAATTTACTGTTTACAAGGCTTTCATTGCAGATATTGATTAGTTAAATTCAATCTTTCAGTTTAAAACAATGCATAAAAGTTTTTGTTACTCTCCTCTAACATATCTACACAAAGAAGAATAAATGTATTTAGGAAGAAACAAAGACAAACCAATTATAAAGATAAATTACAATTACGAAGTTCATAATCTTGTATTTGATTATTTTACTATCACAGTTTATATTAGAACAATTGTAATGATCCTTATTCAAAATATCCTTAAAGTGCTGCAATAGCAATTCCCTATTTCTTTCCGTGGGTTTTGTAAGAAACTAACTACCAGACCCTGGAAATCTGTGGTATGGGCAGCCTCTCTCGCATATTTCTTAGCAGCACACCGAGCTTAGGCAAGGCCTTGCACTGATACATTGTTCATATATTTCAGCCATCAAGTATCTCTATTAGCATACCACCAATTAGAGAATGAAGTGTTATTTGCAGAACTTTCACATAAACATGATCACATTATTCACATTGTTGAACAAATTGCGTGTCACAAGGTAAATATATCAATATAAACTTGATAAATAAAATTAATTAAACAGCTTAGAATACTTTAGTATTTATATTTTAATTTTTCTTTACTATTTTAGACAGGAGCAAGTCTAGTTTGGCATAGATACGAACTACCCCAAGGGAGCAATAGAATGACAAAATTATCTTCACTTCATGAAAGTGCAATTAAAGTATCATTGCCTGCGCCTGCTCGGGTAGCGAGGCGGTCTCCATGTGATATAAGAATTCTAGTAGCTTGTATAGACGCTTCCATACACGTGGTGCACAATGTTGCTGGACTCACTCATTCTACCAAAGCCGGTTTTGTGAGTAAACGATTTTATATCATAATATTATCTTTGGATTATATAATTTACCATTGCAATAACGGAATAGATTTTGTGTTAAATGTTTATTAATATGCAAAAGTTTATGTGCTGATTGATTAACTTAATGAGAGACTTAAAATTTTTAGAAATCCTTCGTATATAGAGACGTACTACGTTCAAATTTGGCGAAACTTACATTTCAAAAAGGATGCTCTACTCATTTTTACAACATCTTCTGAATCGTTGATAGTGTTTGTATTTTTGGCACAAGGGACATAAAATCTTAGGTCCCAAGGTTGGTGGCGCATTGGCGATGTAAGCGATGGTTAACATTTCTTACAGTGCCAATGTCTAAGGGCGTTTGGTGACAACTTACCATCAGGTGACCCATGTGCTCGTCCGCCTTCCTTTTCTATAGAAATGAATAAATAAATAAATATGGCTATGAAATCGGACATACGAATACGGTATACGAAGATACCGCTGTATACCAATAATACTTTACATATACGATAGAAGATATCAGCCATCTCAAAGTGAACACATATAATTGTACATAGATAGACAGACAAACACATTATGAAGCTTAAACATATGTTTCAGATAGCGACAGACGTGCGCTGGGCGGGCGAGCTAATAGTGGCAGCTGAGGAAGCAGGCCGTCTGCAGTGCTTTGATCGTGCCCTGTCTCTGCTGCATCACCACTCCAAGTGCCTCGACCTCACGTCTTATATGCGGTAAATAAATAATAGCAAATTGTTATCAAATTATTATCGACTCCCAATATATTTTACTCAGGGCTCGTCGTTCGTCATTTCTAGCAATACTATTAGAATTAATAAAATATTAGAATATTCTGTTAAGTTATTCCAAAATTTATTTAAGGTAGTATCTAGGATCCTAATAACAGTAGCTCTATAGATAAGTACTACCTAGAGATTTTTAAAATTACTTAATAATGTTAGAGATTCTCTCAATATCTATGTTAAGATATGATTGCAGACAGTAGCATAGAACATGCTGGATGCCCTTATATTATGTATATATTGAAATGAGAGATTTACCTATTTTTTACCTTTTTAATGAATTCCGTTTAATTCTAATAGTTTTTCCATTTCTTCGATGATTTATTAGCTCGTTATTAACTTTGTTTAAGTTGTTAACCAAAGTTAATGACCCGATAAGATAAGAAGCTTAGAGGCTTAGAGGGATCATACAAAAAAAAATCTTGCCATAACAGCTTAGTGTAAGGTTAGTACTGTTACCAGCTTTCATTTCCATATTACACGCAATTCAATCGTTTCAGTGAGTCAAAGCGCGTACAGTTACTGGCTACTCAAAGTCGTAGAGGGGGGTCGCTTATTCTAGCGACGCTCGCCGGAGGACCACTGGTGCTGCTGCGAATAACTCACCCGCATTTGCTAACAGTAAGTAAATAGCAACACAAATGTGTTGTTCAAAACGAAAAAGAACAAAACTACAATAACATTACTATTAATTCCTACGAACAAACATGTCACATGTCAGCGTTCGCCTTGCAGGCGTGGATCCGCTCGAAGCGCTTCGCGAACGCGGTGGGCCTGCTGCGCGCGCTGGAGTGGGGCGAGGCGGGCGCGGCGTGCCTGAGCGCCACGCGCGCGGCCGTGCGCGCGGGCGGCGCGGCGGGCGCGCAGCGAGCGCTGGGCGCCTTCCTGGCGCCGCGCGCGCCGCTGCCCGCCGCCGCGCTCCGCTACGCGCCCGCCGTGCACGACCTGGCCAGGAAGTTCTTCCACCACTTGCTCAGGTGAGTGACTTGCTTCACTCACAGAGCTCATCAACCAATCTGACAAGCTGCAGACACCCCTTGCCGTTACAGTTAATAGGCTTTCTTTTAAGTCGGTTAATTTTATAAGTGGCTGGTGTTTTTCGACTTCACTTTTGGATTTTGTGCAAATAATTATCTTCTACTTGGTGAAATTGTGCCTCCCTTCATTAAGTACATTGTATCTTACAGCGCTGGTCGTCTTTCAGCTTTTCTTATACGAATAAACATAATTAAATTATTGTTGTAGACTCAGAAATGTTGATGTTTTAGCGGGTGAGAGATCAGACGATATTTGTTTCTTAAAATGCATGTGTCGCAATGAAAAGGTAAACATTTTTTATAGAGAAGTATTTAAAATAATTATTTACCGATTTAATAATTTAATAAATATATTTAAAATATATTACAAAAGTAAACAGACTGTAAAGGTCCCACTGCTCGGCTAGCCCTATTTTTCAGGAGAAACTTTGAAGCACTACTCTGCTCCAATGCCCGTTGGAGTGTTTCACCCATATATAAATAATCTGCCGTCGAAATTAGTTTTCTAAAAGAGTTGTTTTTTAATTCTGCATAGGCGTGGCCATATAGAAAAGGCTCTCAGTCTAGCTGTAGACCTAGAAGCTTGGGACCTGTTCTCCGACGCGCGTTGGGCTGCCAAGAGATTGAACATGTCACACCTCGCTGAGGAAGCCGCTACCTGTGCCGATTATTATGCAAAATTGAATCAACCGGGTTAGTATTACTAAAATTACCTGCTTTTCTTTGAAAAATAGTTTTATATAATATAACAAATGATTACATAAATTATAATTCTGAATAATGTAACGTAGCATAAGCAGTTAATAGATTATGTCTTAAACAGTAAAAAAATATTGGCTCAATAAGTATATTGAGTTCGTATGTTAATAATTAAAATCATTTTTCGTAAATGAGTTTTAGTTTTGCTTACACAAAACAAATCTGTTAATATGTAAGAAAATACATCTTAATAAAAAAAAATTGAGAAATAACACCAACACGTTATGTTACAATGATTTTTCTTTCATAAAGATATTTAAGAATGTTAAAAAAATTACAAAATAAAATATTAATATTTTTTCTAACTGTTCTGTACAGTTTGGACTTTCCGCTATAATATATAGATTCACTTCTTCATTTGCACGTGTTATACCAATAAAAAAAATTACTCAATTTTCAGATTCAGAATGTTCAGATTCCTGTTCACAGTGCAGCTCGCATTCGTATACCGGTTCAGAAGAAGAATCCAGTACATCGTCTAAAGCGATTAAAACGAACCCACCACCATTGCCGAGGGTGCCGTTACCATCTCACCAGTCAATACTAACAGTGCCTATAAACCAGAATGACACATACACGACCAACAGTATTCGACCTAACCTTCACCAATATTTAGAAAGAGACGGTACAATCTGGGGTAAAAATGTCCAGGATGACTCGTACATTAGTAACAATAGCAAGCGAGAAATTATAAAACCCATCCATTCTCAAAATATAAGATGGAACAGTATGGACAATGTATTAAATATTCAAAGAAACATTAAAAATTCATCAAGCTATGGGACACTACGTGCGAACCCGGGTAACGGCCTGTTGGAGGTCATACAACGTTCACAAGACGAAAGAATATCGGCTCACTTCAGACATTTGTTTCAAACAGAATTGAGAGAAGAGACAAGTAGTGGTCAATTTTCTTCCAACGTGCCATCGACCAATAGTAATTTCAACGAACGATACCGGCAAGATAACTTCTGCACGGGAGTTAAATCTGAAAAGAATAAAGTGAAATTTTCAGATACAGTGACCATCGCCGTCGTTCCCGTGAGTAAACCTTTACAACCGATAGCGTTCTTGTAATTCATAATTATATTCATAAGCATAGAAGAATCAATTTCAAACCTGCTTGAATTGCTTTAGATTTTATGGTAGGTACAGGTGCAGGTATTACATGTAAACAAAAATCGTTAATTGAATGACATATTTTCCAATCGATAAGAAACACCAAACGCAGGAGAGGCCTGGGCCGGACCCGTCGCACGAGCTGGCGGACAGCTTGCCGCTGTGCGCGCCGCACCGCTACCTCGCCGCCTTCGCGCCGCACGCGCCGCCGCCCGCGCCGCCCCCCGCGCCCCTCGCGCCCCCCGCGCCGCCCCGCGCCCCGCCCGGTACTACGCTCGACTACGTCGAAGTGTGACGCATGTTTGTGATAACCCGCACCTCCGACTGCACACTTGACCACGATTTCTTTGTGTTCGTATGCTAGTGCATGTACGCATGAATGGAGTCTATAATTGTATAATCTGTTCGTATCGTATTTTTCAGAAGGATGATATAGTCGTGTTGCAGTCTATTTCACGCTGTAATGCACGATCACATTAAAAGTTACAATATTAATCACCCAAATGAGTAATGGAGGCTTTATCTCACAAAAATAGCTTTAGATTCGTCATCCGTCAGTCACCATAGAAAGAAAGGCATGATTTTAGAATGATATGTGTCTAAATGATTAATGCTGCTTGCCAGTCTGACGATTGCGACCATTATTGTCTTTATAGATAGATAATTTTTTTTGGTTCAAAAGCATGTTATATTGAAAACTAAACTATATTTGTATAAAAAGTACTTAGTACAGGTTTGTCATTTAAAAAAATCACAAATGTCAATTCAGTTTCACCTAAATTGCATGTTTATTTAATGAATATGATTTTGTTCGCTTAAACAATGAACAAGGCGTAGTATACATATTTTTTTATTATCTATATACACTCTATTTGTGGTATGAAAAATTTGAACCATCATTAGACATATAGTGAAATGTTTCGAACATTTCTTTAGAAAAAATATTTTTTATTTATTCATTGCTTGTTAACAATATGAGTTATCTCTTCTCATTATTCTATAAGCAAGTTAAATTTAATTAAATTAAGTAATTAAAAACAAAATATGTTATTATATTACAGAGAATGCTACCCCGAAGGCGTTAAAAATCAAAGTCGTCCATTTTGGAATGGTGTAGGTTGTTATGTCAATAGTGTTAATAAATTATTATCTCAAATCTTCCGTCCATTTATTGCTATAAGCTTTAAATTTGTCTTATGTTTATAATATAAAGAAAAATATATATTTTCTATCAATATTTACACCGTGATTACCTCTTCTAGTATAAGGATCTAATCCAGCGATACTCAACTTACAAGCGATACTTTTCTTTATAAGGGCTACAAAAACGCGTTAGTAATGGTGTCGCGGGCCCCAAACATTAATCGCGTATATTTTAACATTTTTTATCATTCAGTGACGTTAAAACATTTTGCAGTGTTCGCCAGAAGCATTTGTTTAATTCAAATAATTAAGGTATTAATAAAAACCTTTGATATTTAAAATAGTTCAAAATATAGTAATATCAAGTGGGCCGCCTGTTGAGTACCGCTGATCTAACATATCTTTATTTTTCCTAAAAGGTATGCAAATAGTGACATGACAGATTTTTGGGAATACTAGACAATCAACCCACATGTAAACTTTTGATTTTAATTTTAACAGTTTGACAGGCATCATTTCTAAAAATTCCATCTTGTATTTGCCTGTTATATAATAAAACCAAGTCTTCCAGTGTCTTGTTAAGTTTATCTAGATAAGTTTGAGTATATATAAAATATATTTAATTTTTACACCGAGCTGCCATAGAAACCAACCTAGGTAAAATGTACTACTATACATTTTTAGATTTTATAGAACTTGTTCTGAGTAAATTTCGAACTGGCCTTCTCAGAGGAGATAAGACACAATATGCATAGAGGCTAGAAATTGCTACTTCGGAAACACTATTTTTCGTTCTCATAAGCTGATGCAATGTATTCGATTCAAGTACGTCTTTAAGGGCGCATTTTCATTGGTCGATAAGGCCCGCATTCGGGGTGCGGGAGATTTCTGTAACGCATGCCATAGGGCCCGCAAAGAGTTTATCGTTTTCACTGGTCGTCAGAGCCCGCATACGGGGTGCGGGTGACTTCTAAATATTTAATGATTTATTATTTTTATATTTCATTATATCACCCGCACACGTTTAATCGACCGAGTTATCGACCAGTGGATTTCATTGGTTGTTAGCTCGCATGCGGGTACTCCCCGCAATCGGGCTAACTACCGACTTATCGACCAATGAAAATGCGCCTTAACAGGTGGTAGATATACATACTACTAAATACCTACCATTATATTTACGGTCGATGTAAAAAGTATTTCTACACTAGGCTTTTTTACAAAAAATAGTGTATAAAATTACATATCTAAGAATGTATATTGAACAAATAATAATTGTAAATTGTTTTTTTCTAAATAACTCCAACTAAAAAATAAACTTAAAAATGAGAATATTTTGTAATACATGAATAGTTTGTAAAACAAAAAATAACGGCAAAGAGGATTTCCAGACAGCACAAGAAGTACGGTATGACACCAATGACAATATTTGGTCTTAGTCAGGAACATTATTCGTATGCGAGTTTACATCGTTCTTCCCTTTGTCTGGTGAAGAAAATTCTATATTTCACTCACGTTTTACATATGGTAAATGGGTCGTAAACGAAAAGAAAGTATCGAAGAAGAGAGAAATGTAAGAAGTAAGTCTCGCACAAATTTCAGCGATTGGCTCGCTCAACGATTCAATCGATTATTGATTAGTTTTCCGATCCGAAAAATAAAAGCAAAATTCTTAGACAAGTGGTCGACTATACATTCTTTAGCGTACTAGCCATAGATAATATATATATACTGCTATAGTTATATTTTTAGGGAGTCATGTAAAAAAAAACATTTTAATAGGGAACAACTACTGTGTACGAATCTATTTTGTTCTCTCCATTTCGTAATATTTTTGTTTCCCCAACTAAAATATTCTCATTTATAAGTTATTTTTATTTGGAATTATTGAGAGAACAAGAATTAATAATGTTTATTTGTTCAATATGTATTGTTCGAAAAAATTACACTATTTTTTGCAAAAAAGCCCAGTATACGAATACTTTTTACATTCACTCTATATAAGTATAGGTGTTTTCTATAAACGAAATTTATTATTAGATAAATTATATGTCCGCTGGAACAGAAGCGAAAACCATAACGTCCCTTTAAATTTGTAAATAATAAATTGTTTCTCCAAAACCACTTATTATATAGATTCTAGACTATTACTATGTATCACTTACTGTGATTATTAATTACAGTTCATAAGTTAAAAATAGTCATTTAAATAATATATAAATACTTTTTCTCAACACAAATCCCTAGTGTCAATTTGTTTTGTATGTGAAGTATGAACTGATTCTGTTAAGTTGTAACTATATTGTAATAAAAATATTTACTTTCTAGATGATTTTTAATTTTTATTAAAACCCAAAAGAATATCCTAATTATCATTTATTTCTTTCATCGAATCGATCTTCGATCTTTCTTTAAGCCGAGATGGACCAGTGGTAAGACCGCGTGAATCTTAATCGATGATCGTGGGTTCAAACCCGGGCAAGCCCCACTAAATTTTTATGTGCTTAATTTGTGATTATAATTCATCTCGTGCGTTACGGTGAAGGAAAACATCGTGAGGAAACCTGCATGTGTCTAATTTCACTGAAATTCTGCCACATGTGTATTCCAACAACCAGCATTGGAGCAACGTGGTGGAATAAGCTCCAAATCTTCTCCTCAAAAAGGGAGAGGAGGCCTTTAGCCCAGCAGTGGGACATTCACGCGCTGTTACGGTACGGTCTCTCGGTTCTCAATTGTTCAAAAATTACCGTATACTGAATATCTAATTTTTTTTTTAAGAAAAGATAATATTATTGTTACTAATTACTTGTTTTTTAATTCTCTGTTTATCATCGGAATGTTTGTCCTGATTGTAATTTTATTTTATAGCACAAGCATCCTAGATAGCTTGCAGCTTAGGATTTTTGAAATTTCAACTTTGAGGAAATGGAAGAATTTAAATATGAATTTTGCACATACAAATTTGGGACGAGCGACTAGTACAATTCTTATTTTGATATTGGCTTCACTTTCAAATAAGGGTCAGTAGCAATACAAATCTAGGAAGCTCATTTTAACCTATTATATCTCTAGATATTGTATTGACTTGAAACTTGCATGTTCAGCATGTACAGACATATGTAATTGGGAAGATAGTATTACTACAATATAACATTGTGCAATAAAGCTCTTAGTCTAGCTATAGTCTTTGTTAAAATCATATTCCACAGGCTGGAGATTGACTTTACATGCATTTATTTTAAATTTAGATTTAAACTTAAAATAAAACAAATCTGGAAGTAATAGCCTGCAACAACAAAAAACTTATTCTGGAAACATTTAAACTATTTTTTTTTTTATTTCTACACAGCATGTACTTTGAAATTGACAAATCCTTTGCTTTAATATAATAAATAAATAATGGAATGAAAACTACAGACTGCCTTTTTTATTAGATTTTATATTATACTTGTAAATTAGCCACAGTTAAGGATGTTAAAAGAAAATTAATTTAATCCTTAAGCTTCTTCTTGGGACGCAGGTTGTTGGTATGTCCACATTTGGTCTTGCGGCAATTGGTTGCACGAGGGTGCAGACGAGCGTAACATTTGCGGCAAATCATTTTTTCACAATTGTACTTCATAGCCAAGATACGAAGGGAGGGTTCAATAGTACCTGAAAATGATTAATAAACATCTCAATTTATTACAAATCATCAAATACATATATTTACTATACTTATTATAAAAGAAAAACTAACCTCCACGAAGCCTGAGTACAAGATGAAGTGTAGACTCTTTTTGAATGTTGTAGTCTGACAAGGTACGCCCGTCTTCTAATTGTTTTCCTGCAAAGATCAAACGTTGCTGGTCCGGCGGAATTCCTTCCTTGTCTTGAATCTTCGCCTTAACATTTTCGATAGTGTCGGAGGCTTCCACCTCAAGAGTGATGGTTTTTCCCGTAAGGGTTTTGACGAAGATCTGCATTGTGAACTGAAAAATATAGTTTAGATTTACTTATTACGCGCCTTTTAATTTTGATTGATTTTGAAATGTGAAATGAAAAACAAAAGCAGTCTTCGTCAAGACGACATGCCACGCGGATTTTCAAATATCGAATACTAATAACAACTCATTGTAGTTATCAAAAGACCCATTCAAAATCACCTATCAAAAAAGTATACTAATCAATAAAGTTACATTTAAAGAGGATGAACTTAATTTTTTTTTATTAAATATTGATACTAACCTTCTCAAAATGTGCTCGATGAATTGTCAAACACCACCAAAAAGAAAGACTATAAACTACTTGACACTAGCAGAAATGATGGCACAGATTACACAAAATTGTTTAAAAAATGTAGACTAAAAGGAAATAATTGTTATTACTATGTTCATTATTTTTTTTCATTATAAATATTCCTTTAAAACTTTTAATAAATAAAAAACATATATTATGCTCCCATAAAAATACAGTTTTAAAGTTAGTAGTAGTCATCAAAAATTATCACGGTTACAATTTATGTAGCAGATCTTATTGTTAGTACATAATACAATATAGAATAAGATCAATTCTTATTTGGCATTAGGCAGAAAGAAAACAATCAGTTTGTCTAAACGTTATATATTTTTTTGGTTTATTAATTCGATTACTTCGTAGGGCTTTGTGCAAGATCGTTTGGGTAGGTACCACTCACTCATCAGATATTCTACAGCAAAATAGCAGTACTTGTACTTGTATTGTTGTGTTGCAGTTTAAAGAGTGAGTGAGCCAGTGTAATTACAGACACAAGGGACATAATTCCCAAGGTTGGTGGTGCATTGGTGATGTAAGCGATGGTTAACATTTCTTACAATGCCAATGTCTATGGGCGTTGGTGACCACTTACCATCATGTGGACCATGTGCTCGTCCGTCCCATATTCTATAAAAAAAGTTTCTGTACACATTTAAAAACAACGAAGCTCTTGATTATATTCAAATACGGAAATTCAATAAAATCTAATTTAATATATTATTTTATGCAATAACAACTATTACTTATTTTTTATAAAGCAAAATATTGATTCATTGTTTCGTCGTATTAATATTTACTTATTAAAAAAATATATATTTATACATTACTGCATAAATACATTTTCAACAGGGTAACTCTGAAAATTTCTGAACGTCACCCTCACCCATATTCGATAAGTACTTGTTTCGTAACAGGTCGGATTTTAAGCACATTAGTTTTTGAGAAATAAATAGGTCCTATTGCAAAGATTTGCAAAATGTATCACCAACTAAGCAAAATTTCTGGCAGGCTGGTCGCTACTACCAATCTACAGAGTCCACTATTTCCAGTTGTAAGTAAACAAAAAATATACATTTTTTAAAAGATTATCTTTTCCTAGGTATGTAAGATTAATGTTCATAATAATTACAAGGCTCCCATTGCTCTCCAACGAGTGGACCCTCCAGCTATTCAGTACAACACTGCTCAAATGTCTACGGTGACTGAGTCTTCAGCCTGCCCAGCTCCTGGGTCCAGACGTCTTATGCCTGGCACTAACATTCCCTATCCGCCTGTTAGCGAAACCATTAGGAAACGTCAAGAGCTCTTCCAGGTAACTTGACTGAACTTGTTACTTAGTGTAGCACTAATCAAACAATAAATTAAAATATATAAGGAATGCACAGTCAAAGTCAAATTATTGGGTTTATTAAGGAAATTATATTTTCTTTGTTTTCAAGTTACAGTAAACGTACTTTTTGTATAAACAATAATCACTACATGTACTTAGAACAGCAGAATTATTTGCTAAATTTATGTAAATTTCCAAAAAGTGGCTAAATTAGCTATATGCTTTATTAGCTATTAAAACACTACTTTTTTTACTTGCATTATTATAAATTGAATGAAATACATGTCTTTACTCTACTCTACAAAAATAATTTTGTAAAATTAAGATTGCACTGTGTTTATTGTGAAGTTCACAAATTAAAGCTAAAATTTGAAAAAAATCTTAATTATTACCACAAATTAAAAATTTACATTCTTTTATTAATCTGTGGTTGAAAAAATGATTTGTTACCTAATTTATGGTATCGTGGTATTCAGTTCAATAACAAAATATAATTGTGGTCACATTTATGTATGATTATTATTTATAATATTAATATTAGTTTAGGTATCATATGGTAAGCCTTATTCTTTTTATTTTTCAGAAAGAGGATGATGTGCCAGTTTTCCTGAAGGGTGGTCCCTTTGATGGCATTCTGTACCGATTCACGATGCTGCTGTGTGTTATTGGATTAGTTGGTATTGGCCACACTGTTTACATCCACGCTGTCCCGAAGAAGCAATAAATAATGTAGTTATATTTCATTAACTTATAATATGTATTAGCTTGTGCTTAAATAGAAATCAGAACTACACCAGTTTTGTTTTATTTTAATCTATCTAATTTTAGTGGGGATATAATATTTTATACCCATATTCAGAACATGCATTTGTAATTATTTAAAATCTATTGAATTATTTTTTATGAACTGTAAACCTATTTGTTTTATTTCCGTTTCAATTCAAAATACTAGCTACCGTGGACTAAATTATTCGTTTATTTTGTTTTATTTTTGTCCAGTGACCTGACATGGAAACTGAATAATTGCAGTGCACTTTTTAAACTGATGTCAAGGAAGTATATGTATATACATTTCTAATTCTCTTATGAACTTTACTACTTTACTTTAATAATGAATTTGCTGCTAAGTAAACCATAAAAATTACTGTTATAACTAGGTACGACGAAATAAATATTAAAACATTCACAGTCCTACACAACCGTCAAATATTACAAGAAATAGACACTCGCTATTATAACAGCAAGGAATTTATATATTTTACAATACGAGCCTTCACAATTGCGTCGAGAGATAGCAGCGCTGAGCGCTTTCTATCGACTGTATCACGGCGAGTGTTCCGAGGAATTATTCTCCCTAATTCCTGCTTCCCCCTTCCTTCACAAGTCTACGCGTGCTGGCTCTCGATGTCACCGACTAACTGTGACATCAATTCCATCGCGCACAAAGAAATTTGGCAACTCCTTTCTTTGTCGCACTTCCAAAAAATTGAATTCCTTACCAGCTCACGTATTCCCCTCCTCTTACGACCCGGGTTCCTTCAAACGAGGCGTGAAGAGGCATCTTGCGGGCCGGCAAGGCGATGGCGGCTAGTGCAGAATCTTCTTCCCATCTGTACTGGCCGTCGTCGCGTTTGGACTCTACTACCACTTAACATCAGGTGGAGTAGAGTCATTTGCCCTCCCGGCAAATATAAAAAAAATATATATATATATTTATAGTATAATAGCTTTAACAGGTAGGTAAAAACGTTTATTTTTGTTCTTCCTATCAAAGGTTCTGGTAGTTCTTGTGTTATGTCTAAATCAACTCTGCCAAATAAACAACACATTTCTTTGGGTTCTCCATGCCACTTCAAGGCACGGAGCCAAGATGAGTATAATGGGAACATTTTATTATTGACACAAAATAACATTCACTTTCTTCTTTTTCTATCCACGGAAATTCTTCGGGATCACATATCATCAAAGCATCATCATCGCTAATAGATAGTGTAAAAACCAGAACGATATGGCGCAGTCATGTCTATCACAGTAGTGACAGCGAGTAGCTGAAAAGTGCAAGTTATGCTATTCGTCTGTCTATTCTCTTCTCGCTCCTGTTGACTTTCTGTTAATCTTCTCAATCAAGGCCAAGGTTTGACCATTTTCGAGAAATATTATAAATTTTATCACAATAATTCCCAAATTACTTTAAAAATACAGTTATTAGTATTAAAACCTGAAATATTATGCTATAGAAAAATATCTACAGAGAAATAATGTGTTTAGGGTTTTAAAGCGGCTTACATACCTCTATGAAAAAAAAAATGCTATATGAAAAGTCACCTAGCAATAGGGTTTTGTACATTGTTCTTATTAATTATAATTTCTGATTAACTTTGTGTTTTTCTATTGCACAGAAACTGAACAATTATTTTATAGGATTTATTATCGACTAAATGATAAATTCTACATGATTCTTTAAATTGATTAACCTTTTTATTTATAAACCGATTGAAATAAAACAAACACTAAATTTCAAGTGAAGTTTGTTGCGCACAAACGCACAGAAAAAAAATCTAACATTCAACATTTAACATTGTTTTGGATTCTATTGCGTTAATAGAGGCCCCCGATAATAGTTTACTCATATATTCCATGTATAGACAGCGATCAGTTACATTTTATTATAAAAAAACGCGTTGCCCCAGAGAGACACCATTTGGTAATTCTTAATGGCCCTCAACTCTATATAATACAATCATATTTTAACCAAATATTAAGTGGTTATTATATTGTTTGAAATATATATTGTTTGGCAAGGTCAAGATCAGAGTTTACCTTCTATTTTAGACTATATTACACACGACTTTTTGACTCCTCTAAGTATTTTTTTTTCAGTTCAGTCATTTAAAATGAAAACAGGAATTTTTATTCTAAATGGAGCAGGTAAATAAAAAAGAAACGTACTGACGTATTTTCGCCCAAACAATTTATTATGCCATTTCAAAATGTAGCATAAATTTTCTATAACTATCATCGGCTAATAATTTTTGATACAACATTTATAAAGCACTATATCTACAATTTACGCTATGATTATTCTGATTAATTTATTAAACTAGCAAATGCAAATCAGGTAAGTACATCAGTTTTTTTTTAACTCGTGATTTGAAACGTATATTAATAAATAACAAGTGACGTAGAGCAGAGCGTAGTAGAACGTAGAGTAACAGCTGTGCAACAAATATGTATTGCACAGCTGATATGTGAAAAGTCATTTCTTGTCCTTTGAAAAGAAGACTCGAATCGAAGGCATGCTTGACTTTTCAAGCACTCTTCGATTGTTACTTTCTATTGTAACAAGAATACTTCGTGGTTCTTAGACGAAATACAAGCCTTCACATGACTGGTGGTCGGAAAATATTCCAATTATCTTTAAAAATAATATATAAAAAATATAACATACTAATTCAAGCGATTGTATAAACATGAGTTAAAATTGCCTGTACCCTGTTAGGATATTATGGCTAACGTTCAATATCACTAAAATTATCTCTAACATAGCGCTCTACAGATGTTGTATATTAGTCTATAACTGTAGATTCTAGAATCACAAAATACAGCGATATTAAGCGATAATAACATCTAATAATGTCGATATTAACAATTAACGTTGTGACATACTTTCTACAAATTATATTAATTTTGATCGCACCCAATGTATAGACAAATACGGTTCCCTTGTTTCGTACATTAATGATTCTAAATTCAAACATTGTAATAGACATGTTGTGAATAAATTACAGAAAAATAATACTTACTTCATAATATAAATAACTTATAACTAAATTCAACTCTTTCAAATATTTTTACCATTCGTAAACTTTTTTACTTTTTTTCGTAAACTTTTTTAACTGCAAGCTTAAAATTAAATTGCCTACGTATGTAATATTTAAACTGATCAATTAATTATAACAATAGTTTTTTTGTTTATATTTAATTAGAAAACATATACTATAGAATAGTCTTTTACACTGCCAAACATTTAAAGTATTGCGATCCTTGAATAATTATATTTAATTAGGGAAGATAATCTCACAATTGTAAGTAAGTTTAATTTATGAAAATGTTTAAGCGATATATATTTACTCGCTTTTTATTATATCTGTTTTAACAAAAGTTAGATTCGTAATGTGTTAAACATATTTTTTAAATCAATATATTAAAGTAACTTTGTTCCGAAAATAATAAATAGGGTACTGTAATAAATAAAGAATTAAAACTAAAAATATTTAGACATACTAGCCATACCGGCTTCGTGTTGTAAATAATTATAATGGTGAAGTAATCGACTTCGAAAAAAATAAGCGGATTACATTATCAGTTTAGGAATAATCGTACTATTGCATCAACGTAGCATATAGTTTGTAACAAATATTTTATACTCGATACAAAAATAAAATTATATTAATACTAAAATTAAAAATGTTCTAATTTTAAACTATAATTACATAAATTTGATCTAATAACATATAATAATTAATAGGTAGGGTAATCTTAATATTTATAACATCATAATAAAATTTACAGAAGAATATGGACTTACTATACTTTTCGTTGTTATCTAATAATAGTAATAATAAATCAAGAACTTTCCATTTAGTAATTTTCTTACGATCAAATATTGTACAAAGCTCTATATTATACTTCTAATAACTAAATGCCAAGTACCAAGTTTTATAAAACATATAGGAACCCAAAAAGGAATAAACAAAATTATATAAAATAATCGTTAGCCGCGTGCGAAATATAGGAATTCAATGTAACATAATATTACGTAAAAAAATGTAAAGACGTCTAATGAGATCAATACTAAAATTCTGCCGTTTCTATTTGAATA
This sequence comes from Nymphalis urticae, assembly GCA_905147175.2. NCBI lineage: Eukaryota > Metazoa > Arthropoda > Insecta > Lepidoptera > Nymphalidae > Nymphalis > Nymphalis urticae. Next base: position 6,062,543 of record LR989991.1, read on the forward strand.
AAAATTTTAGAATAAAAAATATTACATACATCTTTTTTGCTAAATATATTTGATTTTTATAAAAAAAAGTATAAAACACCAGGTCGAACAAAAATGAATTATAATACATAAAGAAATACTAGGATATTTTGATCAATAAATCACAGCCTATTAAAATAATCTTAAAAGGGTTAAATTTTAATATCTATGATATAATTTTGAATAGAGCTACAATATATGTATGTATATATAAGGTGATATTACATTGTGTATGAAATTATTCAACTATGTTTATTACATATATAACGTCTCAACTATTATATTAAATAGCATATTCATTATCTATAACAAAGAAATCAAAAGCAAATGCCGCAATATGGATCTAAATAACTGGTCGTGGGCGGGCTGGCAAAGGAGGCGGCGCTCCTTGGCGGGCAGGTACTGGAGGAGGATGACTAGTGGGAGGAGGGGTGCTGCTAGCTGGTGGCGGCGGAGGTGCGCACTGTGGCGGAGGAAGAATGTCAGCAGGAGGAGATGTCGGTACAGGTTGTAGTACATTTCCAGCTATTTCATTTTGAAATGGCGCAGGGCGAGGTGGAGGTGGTCTTGCTGGACTTACTGCTGGTGTCCTCGATGGTATCAAGGGTGTAGGCGATGGAGCTGGAGGCCTACTCGGTTGTTGTCTACGAGGTGTAGGCGGAGCAGACCGCAGAGGGCGTTCGCTAGGTATTTCGCCGAATAACGGAATTGTGTTGTTGGAACACAAGTTAACTTCTGACTTTACAATATCAATCCAATTAGGCGACTTCAATGATATTAGTAATGGAATTGAACAGGCTGAAATTTGTCCTTTCTGTGCTGCCGCCAAGGCATGTTGACCATCTCTAAATGTTATACTCAGGGTAAGATCATCAATGAAGCGTACTAACGTTACTTCACCAATAATAGCCAATTCTTGTAGAACAGCAGTCATCAAGTTATCGTCAAAAATAGATTCTTCGTTATCAAACTCGTCCACTGGCTGGACAATAATGCTAGCATCAGGCGGCCCCAAGTCTTTGACCACATCATAAAAAACTTCCATACACTTTGTGTAACTAACTTGTGAAACTTCAATTTCTAATATAGCAATCACCGGACGGTGATCGCTCTGTTTAAGTTCTGCACGCCCATAGTGCAATATTTTTCCAGCAGCTAATTCTGGAGTCGATTCTGGATCAATAGTATGCTTGCGGCTTCTCCATAAGACGCGATCCGTCCACGCTGGTGCCCGACATTTTTCGCTAGTATCATAGTCGTCACTAAATAAATCATATTTATAAGTAGGAAGGAAAGTTATTTCCCCCTCAAAGCAATTTTTAAAAACTAGATCTTGTGATTTTTGGCGTAATAGTTGATCTTGTTCTAGAAGTCTTTGCAAATTGTTTTGTGATGCTAATAATCGCGTTTCATCCTTATCTAGATCAATACGATAGTTGAAATCTCCACACCAAAAGACGTAATCATGAGAATATAAGGACCGCCCCATAGGAAAAGCAATTTTTCGCGTGATTTCAGTATAATCTGCATTACGTTCTGAAACTTGAGATTGCCCAGCGGCAAAATGAGCACACACAAAACAAAGGGATGTCCCATATATTACCAGGCGAATTGCTACAGCTCCTTTATTTCCAGTTGCTCCACCAAGCCCAGTTTTGACAGAATCAAGTGCTACATCTCTTATATGTGGAATTAAATCTTTTCTTGCAAATACAAAAAGACAGACACCCACCAACTGATGACTTGATAGAAGCGTATAGGAAGCATCTCTTGCTAGTATCTTATCTAATTCTTCACTCCATGCCTTTGCATTATCAGAACTAGCTGCCATAATATTACTAGCATTTAAATCAACTATCTCTTGAAAACCAATAGCAAATATGTCTGAAGGATGATCTTTTAAATTTACTGTGTTTACTAAAGCGGAATTTGGGCAATCCAGTAACCAATCCGATAACGAAACATCTTTGTATGCAAGGCTTCTAAAATGCTTACCACCATTCACGTTGTATGTTCCAATTGTTATACGTATACTAGAAGGTTGGGTAAATTCATTTGCTCTTCTGCACATTTCTCGGAGTACAGGTGTGGATGTGTGTAAAATATTGGATGGTAGCAAAATCCTTGTACGATCTGCTAATTCTGAATTTAGAGTTGAGCCCAAAAGTAAGATATCAATAGCTTCTTGTTTTGAGTTATCTAACAAATTATTTTGTATGGTGCGAGCAGCTGATCTTGCTCCATCTATCAATTTAGAACCACCTTGTATAGCACCAGTGCCTGCATAAATTTTTGACACTTCATTGCCATTATTAACCCACATCTGTTTAAAAACTTCCTCAAATCTATTAACATTCTGTTTTTTATCAACACATTGTAGTAACATGAGCTGTATTGCAAGCATCTCTAAGCCAATAAATGTTTGTATAGCATTTGTTCTATCCAAACAATCTAAGCAATTAGTCCGAATTACACCCTTTTGAATATTATAAATATCAGTACCTTTAGCACTGAAAATGCTTATATTATCATAATAATTTTCAATAATCTTCTTAAATTTCGATAGTGCTGAATCAATGGATGAAGCTTTAACTTCCTGATGGTAATCAAAGATAATCTGTGCAATATCATTATGGGCAGACTCATTGAGATGTCTCTGAAAGGCATTGCTTAGAGTTGCTTCTCCTTCGCTTCCTCCTATTAGACTTGAGCCTAAAAGATTCACAACTACAATGGACCCATAATTACGCTTCAACTGAGAGAAATGTCTGTCACATGCACTAGTTGATGCATCATATCCTCGTGACATTTTTACTTTATGTGAACCAACCTGTATTCCAGGCTGTTCCCAAAACAGTGGAACTGATCCTCTGGTTTGAATGTATGATGCTACAGAATCATCAATATAAATTGCTTGTTCAGTTTCAACAAAGTTAGCAACATTACCATCATCATTGCAACCTCTAACATTGAATCTTGTTCCTGCCCTTTCGCAGCTCAACCTCGACACTAGCACAGCCCTTGCTTGTCTATGGCCTACATAAATAGTTCTTATCTCAACTGATCCACACATTGCCCTTGTAAGCCAATCATCACAATCAATTCCAAATCTTATAAGGTGAATAAACAAGGTTCTATTCCAAAAGAATCTATTATCTGAGTTAGCTCCTTTGCTTTTCCTTTGCGAACATAGAGTAAGATCAAATAAATTATCAGTGGTTTTACCGGAATTCCATGAAAAATAAAAGGTGCCAGAGTTAAGTAATTTTCTCACTTCTGAAACTTTATCTTCGCTTTGGGACTGATAGAAAAGAGGTAAAAATTGTGTTTGAGTTATTTTAAAAACTTCAATGTCGCCTACCTTGCCAACGGAACAGCAGCCCGTGACGAGAACAAGGTGTAGTAAGCAACTTTCTCCAGAATTTAACTGCAGAACACCTAAGCATCCATATGCATCAGCAATTTTATGATATTGTTTACGCAAAGTTTCCGTCTCTTGAAATGACAGAGAAACCACCGCTTGAGATTCGAATAATAATGCGGTATCTTTATTTCTGTGTTGTAAAATTACACTATACGGATTAGGTGGAGAAGATTTTTCGAGTACTTTGAAACCTTTAGACATAGCCATGGCGGCTGTCTGGATTTACTTCTGATCGATAAACATCCGCCCCCTAAATGAATTATTTGTTAAATAATGAACTAATTGGATTTAATATAAGGACACCAGCGGCCGAATGCTTATGACCAGCCCACCATCTAAATGTCACTAACGTCAAGCACGTCACATGAAGTTTTTTTCTTATTAACGTGACTTGGAATCTTGTAATTTTAATCAACGATTGAAACAAAAAATAAATGCTATATGCATTTATTTTTTGTTGTAGAAATAATAATGAATATATTATTAAAAAAGGAAAAGAAATTATTTTTTTATAGAATGGGAATTTAAAGTCTAAAAGTACATTATGCAGGAGTGGATTCCCCTATAGCCTGAGTAGACCCTGGTCTAGGCCGGCAAACTGCGTCACGGTAGCATGAGCAAGCGATCTCTTGGCACTCCTCATTAAGACGGAGGCGTTTGGGGCGCATTCGGAGCCTTGGACACCGGTGAATCCCACATAAACCTCACTATTCCCGTGGGGAAAACGCGTAATGCGTTTTTCCAGCGTTAAAAAAACTTTAATACACATATATGTTTATTAAAAAAATATATAACTTTTTATAGGTTATATTGTATATATTGAATAACTGACAGACAGTTGCAAATTTCCCCAATCTTTTCCCAGCAAAAAAACATTTACAGTCTGTCGCGTTTGGACTCTACTACGACTTAACATCAGGTGGAGTAGAGTCATTTGCCCTCCCGGCAAATATAAAAAAAATAATTATGTGTAATAAATATGATTTTTATTAATATGTTGAAACTAATGCTGTCCTGCACAATACACCATTTCAGATTATGCATATTGTTTATATAGTTTATTCTTTTAAACATATTACAATATAACATATTATTAAAATCTTCATATTTCAAACATTTACATAAGGATTTAAGCTTAAATATAAAATAGATTTTCCAGAAAATAATTATTAAAAGTACTTTCTATTTAAAAAAAACATTTTCACAACAATTACAAACTAAAATTGACGTATCTATTATACAACGCGATGGATTCTTGCGCTACAATAATTTTTCCGGTACTTCGTGCAACATATTCTTGGTATATTTCTTTGGAGGCCTTGGTAACGGTGGGTGGAATTACGTCAACGGAACTGTCAATGGTGAAGGCGCTGCTCACAGTCATCACAATGTGGATATCTGTTTTGTACCGTGGATTGGAACGACGCTCGAAGTTCACATATCGTTTGTACCTGCATTCATAAATACGTTTATACAATAATACTTAATTCACATTGTAAGTTATTTTTTGACTATTTTTTTATGAACAATATATTATTATGTGTACAGCCTGATAAGGATATTTAATAGGCGCATGGCCAAAAATCTTATTAATGTCAGTGTCATATTTTGATAGCCGCTACAACAGATAGGTGAAAATCTAATTGTAAATCTTAAATTTTGTAACTGATGGTCTTAACTTTTTTTGAAATATATAGTATAACATTAAGCATATTTCGTTTTCTTCGGGTGTTTAATTACATACTTACGAAGAATGGATGAAGCATAATTCAGTAAAATCGTAACAGCAGGGACGAATAGAAAGATGTGATGGAAGTCATAGCGGAAATGAATCGACATGCGACAATTTATTTTAGAGTATGAAGAACATAATTTTTCTAAAATAATCTGATATACGTTTTGTAATTGATCATTCTTTAGACATAAGTAATATAGTCATAGAATATTATAGCAATAAAATAATTAGTAATAGTTAAAGATATTCGGTTTGGTAGAAGGTATTCAATGTTTATTATGATGATAAGTTATATATTCTCTTTTTAATTTAGTCAGGTTTTTTAAACAACAAATGCTACTTCCTATAAGTAAAGAAATTTTATTAAATGGTAACACAAGCTAAAAAACAGCCCTGTCAGTGTCGTTGGATTACCAAAAGATCTTTGTCGCAGTCGGCAGCAGATAGTATTATATTTGATAGATTTTACAGAAGTCGCTAAATAATATTATCGTAAACTACTTATATACCAAATTTCATTTAGTTAGAAATACTTACAGCAACATATCTCGCTTGTCAGGCTCTTGTAATTTGATGCAATTAAACCGTTTAATGGCTGGAAAGAGCGGCTTTTCCTCAACTTCCTTTTCTTCCAACAGCTTGGCTACCATTGTGATGGGAGACATTATAAACTGGCGGGAATTTGGTGTTGAGCTTGTGAGGTCATCATCTGACGTGGAGTCACTGTTTGATCTAGGAACAAAATGTATTGTAGTTTCTACTCTGCATTATGTATAGTATAGAATATTATTGTCTATTGTTAAAAAACAATTTCCTACAATTTCACAATATTATTTATTCTAATTCTTAATATTTTTAGGATATCTTATTAGGAAACAACTTACTCGCTGGAATTGTTAGAAATAGTGCTGGATCTTCCGCTGATCACCGGATTTTTAGAACTAGGCCCTTTAACTTGTCCCGCAGAACGGCCGCGCACTACGAAAGGGCTTAAGTTCTCATAAGAGTTTGGAGCAAGATCTCTTAATGTATGGTACATCTGAAACAATAAATAATATGTTACTTTGTTATCTAAATAAAGATAATATTTTCTACTCCACTCTAAAATGTAATAAAACATTACCAAAATTAAGGTGAAAAATTATTTATGAATATATGTATACTTGAATACAGTGTATAAATATTAAAAATCATTGCATTATATTGGGATTTAATAAGGCAAACTAATTGTTAGTTGTTCTAAAAGTGTAAACTAAGTGACTAATTAAATAATTTCATAAATCGTAAAAGTTATTGTTCCGTCTCACGATTATTGGCTCGATTGTATTTATTTGTTCGTCCAGTCCTCTAATGTGGATAGCCTGATATCGACGCTATTATCACGATGTGCTAGATATAAGTGATCCATATTTTTTTATACACTTAAGAGCACTGTAAGAAATATTAACCATTCCTTGCATCGTAAATGCGCCATCATCCTTGAAGACTAAGATCTTATGTCCTTAAAATCGAACACAACTGTACCAAGTATTGCTATTTGTGGGTAGAATGTGAAAGTGTGGGTGATAATAATTACCAAGACGCGTTTGCGTAAAGCTTTGCCATTAAGTAAAAAAATACATTTACAAAACAGAAAAAGACGAAAAAAAAAGTAAGATGAATAAGACTTCGCATCGATGCATAAGCAACTATTGGTCACGCTGTACAGGGTGCTGAAACACAGGAACCAAAGGCGCCCTTTTTGTTATTACTCCTACAAGATAAGAAAAGTTGATACCGATGTATCCGCAACAGGTGGAGTGGATACACCCTTCAGATTCTAGGCATACAAGTGCGTCTTACTCTCTCTGTTCTTCTTCTTACCAACCGATGGCGTTAGGAGTAGTTTTTAAAAGGTACAAGGAGGTGCAACAAGTCTGCGATTAAGTGTCTAAAAGTACTTAGTATTGTTTACGTATGGGTATACCTTAAACTCGAAACAGTCCGCAAAGACGGTGTACTCGAAGGGGCGGTTGTACTCCTGGTAGGGGTCCACCATCTCCAGCGCGTCGCCCTGCAGGCCGATGACCTCGCAGCACAGCTTGCTCATCTCCAGCGCCGCGCGCGGCAGGCGGCGCGCCGCGTCCTCGTCCCACCAGCGCGTCAGCGACCTGGAACGCGCCATGTTCTCAATTACTATACTTATATCAATTGATGTTCGCCGCTAGAAATATAATTGATAAGTTGGCGCTAGTCGCCTAAAGAGATTAGTTGAAGCTAAAAATATTTTTTTATTATTAAATAAGGAAATAATTAACTTTTTCATACTAAGCTTAACAGAGCTTAATGATTACGGGAGTAATGGTCTAGATTTTAAATTCGTATATCTATTCTCCTCGTTTCGAAGGCATCTGGGACGCGGATGTCAAAATAGATGTACAGTTGAAACAAAATACCTGTTACTTGGTATGTAAGCCATTGTCTCTGGGTGATGTAAGTAGTAATCCGTGGGATACTCCCATATCGCTGGTTGACTGGGGTCTGGTACAAAGAGGCCAAGGAACAAGTTCATAGTGTTCTGCTTCTCCGCGTCCGAAAAGGTGTTGGAGTAGTAACGGCTCAAGGTCTGCATGATATCGTTACCGTGGGATGACCAGGGCGCTGTTTTACGATATGTTTTTATTCTGGAATTTAAATTTAAATGTAGACATTTTTATTAATTAAACAATATATATATATATATATATATATATACCTGTACGAAATTATTACCCAATCTTTGCTTTTAAATATAGGCAAATAGAAGACAGGTGATATCATTATCATAAAGAGTCGACGTAGTGTGTAAAAACACAAAAAGAAGATTATTGGTTAACGGAAGGTTATTGGCAAAAATATTACGAGCCCCGTACTGCCTGACAACAATCCTTTTTTTTTTGTTATGTTATTGCTGGTTCTCTGTTCTGGATTGATAATGACGAGTATGGGATTACTTAAGCAAAACCCCTTAGTCATCTGTTACGTGCTCAGCTGGAACTTCACGGTATAGTTGAAGTTAATACATTTTAAAGTTAACAAAACCACACCCACTTAATTGACTTATATTATGTACCTGTGAACAAGTTGCGAGCCTCCGTACTGCAACGCGAGCGTGTCGCCGTGGTCTTCGTACAGTCCTTCCAAAAGTCTGACGCAGTCCGAATCAAATTCGATAACTGGTTCCTCGATTAATCCTAATGCATACAACTGTAACAATTTACATAACACTATTGCTATGGAATAATTCAATTCGACTACATGTGACAGTATATGATACACCAACACATAAATATACGACTTACTCTCGGTCGTCATATTATATAAAAGTATAATTTACTACTTTCGTACCCTATGTAAATTTTTTGTACCCCTACTATTCAATGTGTGCACAAAATTTCATGATGATTAAGAGTTAAGACATGGAAGCTAAAAAAAAACTAACAAACTCACCTTCACATTTGTAATATTAGTAAGGATTATGTTTATATTAACTTATATACGTGATATGTGTATGTATACCATATTTTGGAAGTTGTGACAGTACCTTACCCCACTACGCAGGCTTAATAATGCTTGTATATACTACTCATTCATCTTTTATTCTATGACTAGCTGTGACCGCAGTTTCACCTGCCTATATCTTTAAAAAAATATTAAGAGCAGACTTATAATATTTCAGTATATACTACATTTTTAGTTTTATTTTCGTGGGATTTATTATTAGTATATATTCGGTTTTCGCCGCACTCGGATCTAGATAGGGCAACGTACAAATGGAATCATACATGAGAAAAACATAATTCCCTTAAATCTATTACGACATAATTGAATGTATTTCCCTGTGCTTTATTTATTGTGACTGCAAACGACAACTTTATAGATAATTGTGTACTTTTTAAACTAAAACGTAGATCTTTTTTTTAATAAGTTCTTATTATCAACTAACTGGTTCATTTTTCATTCAGAGAATCGGAATTGCGATTGAAAGGGGAAATGCTTCTAGCATTCTTGCCACCATTTTTACTATTTTTATTTGTATATATTTAAGGCTTTACTTCACTTGTCGAACTAACCGACTAATCATACATTTAAAAAAACTATGAAAAAATACATATATGCGGCAATGAAACGAAATACCTACCTAACGTATAAACTTTAAATTACAAAGTTATTTACAAACCGAAAATAAATACGTAATTATGTATGAGTATAAAAATTTGTCAAAACTACAAAAAATAGATACTAAAAACTGTCTAAGGTCTTATCTTAATATCATTCATAAGAATTAATATTTTATAAAAAACTACTTTGCAAATAATGCACTATTTTAAAACAAATTTGATAACATACATGACAAAAATTCAAACAATCCTTGTTTTGGGTTCTATTGCGTTGATAAAGGGTAATAGTTTTACTCGTATATCCTCTATGTACAGACAGCGATCAGTTACAGATTTATTATATTTATAGATATAGTAGTTTCTACGATATACTAGATTTTATGACAGTCAATAAGCAAGTAACGACCCTGATACGACTTTACGTTTGAAATGCCCTTTTGAGTGTAATGATCGAATTTTTTAATTTAATTTTTTTTTATCCGCTGTATCTTCTAATAAATGACATTTTGGAATTATATTTCGGCAAAATTAAAGGAATTGTTGTATTATGTGACTCATTAATGCGTTATTATTTTGACAACCTTCTTCTTCTTCAAAGTCAGCTAAAAATAAACCAACTAATTCAAGGTTAGTAGTGACGTGTGACGAGTAATGTTAGATCACAGCGGCACTGACCTGGTGAGCCAGCACGCATTTGCCGATAGCGAACTGCGCGGTGTTGGTCCTGTCGAGGCAGTCGACGCAGTTGACGCGCACGAGCCCGGTCTGCAGCCGGCCGGCCTGGTGTCCCGGCACGCCCATGTCTTCGCCGTAACCCTTGCCGCTTAAAAATATACCCGTCCGGCGAACCACGGTCCGAGCTATAGCAGATAGTCTGTAAAAATTGCGTCAATTCTTTAGAGCTACTGTGCGCATCTCGTCTTTAATTCTACTGTAACAGAGTAAAATTATAACTTTTTAGGCTTCTTGACGTATTAATTTTACTTCTATAAAAATATATTTCTAAATTCTAATAAGAAATATTGCAAGTCATTATCTTAACATTATTCTTGTCATGTGCGTCTCTTATAGTCTAGCTAACAATTTTAGTATAAATATATATAATAGCTACTAGATGAACTGAGAAGCCTAGTATCCTTTGATTTTATGAATTTATTACTTGTGCTTTATTTTTTAATAAATTTATATCTTATCAATTATTGTGACTTTCTACCTTGCTCCAAGTCTGTTTCCTCTTTACGCCAAGTGTATTTTATCCGAGAATGACATTCAAAATCGGTCAGAAGACATGATCATCATCAAAAGTACAAAAATAGTAAAAGAAATACATACATATGTTAGACTTGTAATAAACTTACTTATCAAGCACTTTAGCGTCAGCGCCTTTGTTCATCCTAGCCATATCCAGATGAAAATATTGTATTGCATGTTCAGGAGACAAAAATTGATTGAGATATTTCACAGCATTACTGATAACTTCTGTTAGAAGAGATTCGTGTTTTCTCTTTTCTCTCTTTTTGACTAAATTAAGTATCATAATGGGAGAGCCGTATCGCGTCATCAGATTATTAAAGTGTTTCGCCGGTATTTCAGCGTATGGATCACTGCGATCAATCATTATAGCCGGCTTAGGTACCATTTTAGATATATCTTGTGACCAAAAGCTGGGAATCGAACCTCTCATTTGAACAAATGAACTAAATCTGAAATATTTTCAACATAATAAATAATCAAGTTAATTAGTATTGACAAAACAAGAGAAACTAAAGGAATATGTAAAAAAATAATTGCCTGTTTTAGTATTATAATAAAAATTTAGTTTGTTAAGTGCAATTCGACAGTTTTGACAGCTGTTCAGGGAGCATACTTCGTCATAATTTTAATTCTGTTTGTGCCAGTCGACTCGAGACGATTTAATTTTTGACGTTAACATTATGACGTCACAAGAGTTCGAGGGTTGTTAAATATGTATTAATTTATAACTATCATATTTAATTTAAGAGAAAAATATTCTTTGATTTTTAATATTATTTATGATAATTTAAATGTTGGACATTACAGTAATATTTCTTCTAACAGTTAATTTTATTTTATTATATTATCAGAACATTTTTTAAACTTAATTGAATCCCCTGACATTAAGAAAAGCTAGTGCTACACAAGGTTAAGAATAAACGACGACTTTAACAGCATAATAACAACTATTATTGGACTTATTTCCATACCTGCCAGCAGCAAAAGAGGAGATCATTGCATCGAGAACAATCTGTTCAGTTTCCACTTCGTTAGCGACATCACCATGCATGTTAGCACCTCTTTTTAAGAACCTAGTACCGGCATAGCGATTGCTTCTTCTCGCAATAAGAGTTAAATATATTGGACGACCGAATATATTTAAATTACTTTGCTCAATAAACCCGTGTATAATGTACAGAATCCAATCAGGATGCAGTTGTGAATGTACAACAGATAAAAGATGGCTGTTCCAAACAAATCTCCATTGCGGTACTGTTCTCACACCAAACTCTAGTTTCGTATTTTGTACTCTAGAAAGAAAATACTTGTATTATCCGCTCTTTTATAATAATTGTATAAAAAACTTGTATTTACTGATTATATGTATGTGCGGTGGCCCATCATGGTAGGTAACACCAAAACCTTTTATTGCTGTTAAACCTTTTATTGGTCAGTTTGAAAAGTGTGTGAGCCAAAGTGACTAAAGGCACAAACAAGAGATATTATATTCTTTCCAACATTGGCAAACCTTAGGAATATGAAATGCATAAAAAAAGGAAATGTAAATATAGCATAAATATACCCAGTTTTGAGTTGTCTCTCTTGCAACTGTTTTTTCCATGTCTCGAATATATCTTCATCATCTTGTGTTTTATTACATGTGCACTTTTCCTGTTCAGAGTTCAAGTTTGATTGACAAACAGCTGCTGTGACTGGTTTGGGAAATAAAGCTGGTGCTAATTTCCTCGGAGGAGCCATATTCATTTGTAAGGTATGTGTTACGTCATAACTATAACTGTAATAAAAGTTCGTTGAGAGATCTATGGCAAGGAACATTTTAACATATCGCTGTTCGTCTGGATGCATTGGTTTGTTGCTTTCATTAGGTATGTATATCATTGCTGTGTCTTCTATTTTATAAATGGAATGTGAGCCAATTACAGCTATCTTACGTCTTTTTGTTACTAATATTATATAATAACCTTCCAGGAATCTTATGAACCCTGTAAGAATGAAAAGGCATAGATGTTAAATTATTTATATAATAGAAGCATTTAACTAAGACATTGATTAACCTCTTAATATATTTGTACTAAACGAAACAAAAATATTTTAGATACTTATTAATTGTTGCATTAAATGTAAGGAAAATCTATGTCATAAAATAGTAACTTTTGTTATAAATTATGTGAGTTGAATAACTGAAATGACTAATATCTATGAATTCTTGTATAAACACTGTATATCAAATACCATTAAGCCCATGTGAATAAGGCCTCATAAAAGGAAAAAAATAAAAATAAACTTATTTGCTTTTTAATTATTGTTACATTATTGTTTACATAGCCTAGTGGTTAGAACGCGTGAATCTTAACCGATGATCGCGGATTCAAACCCAGGCAAGCACCACTGATTTATGTGCTTAATTTGTGTTTATAATTCATCTCAAGCTTGACGGTCAAGGCAAACATCATGAGGAAATCTGCATGTGTTTAATTTGACTGAAATTCTACCACATGTGTATTCTATGTGCGATGGAATAAGCTTCTCCTCAAAACTGGAGAGTAGGCCTTAGCCCCCAATAGTGGGACATTCACAGGCTGTTACTTACATTATGCACTTATTAAAGTTAGTTTAAAAATTAAAAATGATAAAATAAATAACTGTCTATCAAAATATTGCTTGCTATTGAGAAAACTGGTCCATTATTACTGGTGGATCAGTGTCCCTTTTCTTTCATGTAGATTTTTCTTCATCACTAAATACAAGATGAATATATTTATCTTTAATAACTCATACTTTCTTGAAACAACAACCTTTTGTTAATGAGTCCATCTTACTATCTCACATTTTTTATTAAATTGGTAATTTGTTTAATCAAATTTGAATACAAACCCACAATGCCAAATGCTGATACAAGCTTATTTAATCCGGGTGATCGGCCACTCCTATTACCAAATCCAATCATGTTCAGCAGTTGATGAATTTCCTGTTTATTGTATTCAACTTTATCATCAACTAAAATTAGTTCTTTTGAATCCGTTCTGTCTATTTTTAGTACACGAAATCTTGTTTGTGTATTATTTGATCCAATTAGATAAAATCTCTGGAAATTATAATTTTTTAATTGGTTAGTGGTTAATGGTAGACTGGTTTGATGCAACTTTAAACTTGATAGTGTGAAACAATGAAAATAAGATGATTTCATTTAAAAAAAAATTAATAACTTTTTGGGCTTGAGCCTGCAATTTATTTATTTTTCTCGATGTAAAATATGCAGGCAAATTAAAAACATCGTTCTGTAATCAAAATAGATAGATAGAATAGATACGATATTGGTAAAAGCAATACATATGTATGTGTGTATGTTTACTGTTTGTTAAACATTAAAAAAATAAGATAAGATTCATACTTACTGTTTTAGTTTCATATAAAGCTATTCTTTGAATAGAGCTGATAATCGGATGAAATACTAAATTTTGTTTAGACATTGTGAATTATAATTTGTATCTCACAAAAAATGTTTTTATTACATTAGCATATAGCATAAGCATTAATATTTGGGAACAATATTTATTTTCATTTTTTTGACAAGTGTGTAAGTGACATTTGATAGTTGTCAGCTATTCACAATTGTCGACTCAGCTGTCAAAGAACTCGGAGCTAATGACATGACAGCATTGAAATTTTATGAACAGTCCACTTAACGAAGTTTAAAATGAATTTTGAATTTTTAAAATAAGGCTTCTGTGAATTACCTTCTTTAAAATACTGCTACTTTTTTATAAAAATCTGATAATAATAATTAGTTCCTCTTATTAACATAGAGTTATTTATTATTATTATTATATAATACGTACCTACTATAGTCAACTCAATAGTTTTACATTACGTAACTAAAAAAGGAGATATTATTGTTAATCTTTTTCTGCCCTGTTGACCTAATGGCTATCCTATAAGGCCGCAGATCCAAAACCAGGGTTCAAAGCCTAGGTCAGACCCCTAAAAAGTTGTTGAGTTATTGTGCCAAGAAAGCGTGAAGCAACGCCTACGCCTGAACTGTCTCTCTTTTATTCTAAGGAAAATTAGAATGAAACATACACTTGCTTCCTATCTATTCAACGACACAAACACACATATAATATGACTACACTAGATTGTAATACTTGCCAAGGAGAATATATGAAAATAAGGTTCACTTTTAAAGTGAAATAAACTAACAATAATAAAGTTTTCAAAAACACAATTAATAAATTTAATAATAAAAGGGTTTCTAAATTATTGACATTAATAATTTCGTTGAAAAATATCTATCGATATAAATATAGTTATCGATGATTGGTTAATGTAATGTAAACAACTAGCTTTTTATGAATAAAAGTCTATCCAAATTACAAGACTGCTTTGGGTTGTAATTTATTTCTGTACTAACGTTTACGTAACGGATTCAATCGTTATTCATTAAAAATGTAACAAAAAAGCCTGTATTTGAAACGCGGATAAAAAACTATTACATACAAAAACTTCTTTATTAAAAAATACAATATTGTATTTAAAATATTAAAATAGTTCGGTAACTAAAAACTGAGTCAACAAAGTAAGTCAGTCAGCAACGAAGGGATGCGGAGGGATTCGAAATAACATTGGTTTTTGTGCTTAGCATCACATCTTATTATCACACTTTATCGACAATCGACAAATAGTCTAATTTTTAATTGTTATTACCATCGGCCAGTAGAGAGAAAGAATCATTTAACTCATTTAACAGTTTATAAACATTTAACAATAATTAATTTTATAATATGTATATTTATTACAAGATAAACTATATGTAAAGTAGGCAATAACTTTATTATATAATTAGAGTTCACTTATAACATATAATTTTGTTATAAACATAACGACCATAAACCACAACCCAGGTTGGGTCAATAAAAAGTTATTGGGTTTGTCGAAAATATTCTATTCTATTGAGAATAGCAGCCCGGAGTTTGGAAGTTGGAAGTGTGTACGCTCCCGTGCCTCGGAAAGAACGTAAAGCCGTTGGTCCTGCACCTCACCGCACTTGTGCACTATAATATGTCCTGCGAAGTTGGCTAATCTTTCTTGAGATTGGCCACCGTGGCCGAAATCGAAGTAGTTAGAAGTTATTTTTAAGATGTTAGACTAGCGTTCATTTTCGACTTTAAAAGTGACTAACTTTAATTTCGTTTTGTGTAATTGACAATATATCATTTGACTAATGAGCAGTAGCATTAGTTGTTTTAATTGTAGCTATATAATAAAATTACTCAAATATTTCGGTAATGTGACCAAGGCTCATAATGGCTTTCATGTAAGTGATGGAAACTGATTTCGATAATTTAATTAAAAAAACTCTTCATACAAACAGCACCGACAAATGTATTTATGCAAAATAAAAGTTTCGATCAAAAGAAACATTCTGGTTTTTATTATTTCCCATAGTAATTTGTAAACACATTAATCATTAACTTGCAACGAGCACCTCTTAAATACTTCATAAACCCAATCTGGCAAACTTTAAGCAAGTACCTATTCATTAAACATGTGCTTGAAACAAGCATGTACACATTGTAATACTCGTATATCTAGGATTATATATGTACCTATATCGGGGATGAAAACGCAAATCTTATCATGAATAAGACACACGGCTGAGCGCTTGTTTTTTAGACAGTGGTGGGGATCGATGCTGCCCACAGTAGGTTTGGCTTATACGGCCTACTGATCGTGCGCCGTCCTCGGCTACACTGGAGCTGTCCTCTTCGGAAGCACTGGCGGTTACGGCAGAACTTTGCTCGCCGTCTTCGCCGACACCCCCCTGGAGCCTATCTTTCAGCTTACTCTTTTATATTTTTCGATTAGACAATAGGTATAGTACCTTGAAAGGACCTACCTACCTACTTTATTATAAAAAATAACCACTGAATGAATTAATGAATTAATATTAATTAAAACTAAATCAGATGTACCTACATTGAGCTACTAAGAGCAGGGTTTCAGATGAAATTGCTACGGAGAAGGATATTATATACACATAAAAAATAGCTTTTTCAAAAATAGACTCTTAATGATATGTAAATGGATGAGAGATAAGATCGGACCTATCAATAATTTTTAATCTGTCTATTATTTAATTTTAAGTATTTACTAAGGTAAAGAGCGTTATAAAATTTAGTCCCAATATCGGAACTCCAGACTTAAATTTTCTCCATCATATTTTTTATTAAGGAATAAGGTTTTGTGTCCGATTAAATATTAAGAAAAAATCACTTCAGATAGAAGTCAAAATTATTTTTCTATTACAATCTCTTGCAACCAGAATCAAAATGACGACCTGTACAAATAATTATCTCTATGATAGATCAATTAGTACATGGTTAGCTCGATAATGTGATACCTACTTTGTAATGTAGGCATGTATGTCGCAGCGTTTGGTCCTCCAGTTATCAGGGTGGCAAGGTAAGGTCCACACCCATACTCAATCAAATATTTGTGTAGATCTAAATAGGTCAAACCTGTAGAAACCTGTGTACCTACTTATTTCGTATTTTTTACTTATATATAAGTAACATAAAATTTACTGCAGAAGCTTCTATTTGTATCCTATAAATAATATGATTTCAATATATGATGCAGATTTGGAAAAATGGGTCATTAACGACTTTTTTTGTTAAAATAAGTTTATTGTAATTATTGTTCTTCAGTTATCCACTTACAACCACTCGGCATTTGGGCAGTTTTGAGCTATATGTATATATATATATGTAACGCTTCAGTGTATTTGCATTCATTAAAATTGTAGGAGCTTGTTACATGATAAATTCATATCGAGTGTATGTGTAAATGAGGCTGTGGGTCGGCTTTCCCGAGTGGTAGTGCGAGATCCGTTGCGCATGCGCGGGCGGCACGGGAGGTCGCTGGCGTCGACGGTCGAAGTCGCGACTCGCGCCAGTTCAGTGCGCGTCGCCGTACTAAATCTACTTGTTTATAGTTATTTAAAGTCTTGATGTGGTAAATGAACGATCCCATTAAAACATATCGCGCAGCCATGATTACCAAAACTTCGTTATAAACACGGTGTTTCAATAGTAGTTTAAGTGATGACTTCGAGTAAACGTGAATGAATTACACGCGGTTAAACAACCGGTTGAAATAGGGAGGCTGCGTCTGCCCCGCGCCTGGCTGTAGTGGAATGCGGCAATTTTAACTACTGCGGACCTCGGGGCCCATATAAGCACTGGGATTGATCGACTATTTCATACAAAATAAGGTAAGTGGATAATGAGAAAGTTTAACAATATGTAAATTTTAAAATAATTGTTCGAACATAGCGGATATTATAAGGGCATTTTTTTATTTTACAATACTCCTAAATATTGTATAAATAACATATAAATGTGTTTTTGGAAAAATAATATTAAAAGCGTTAATTATGATCATGTAAACATACCTATGAAAGTTCAACCGCTAGATAAGTACCTGTGAGGCTGGGACGAAGTTGTGCGTAAATTTTTAATTAATCAAAATAATTTAATACGTATTATTTTTTATAAAAGATACGAGATATAAGATTTATCACAAGGTCAGTTTTTATGGTATTATTTATTAACATCAAAGTTGTACGAATTCAAATATGATTTGTTTTGTTTTGAACGTACTGTATAAAATATTACAAGTGTGTACAAAATAATATAATTTATAACATGGAATTTTATAAAATATTTTTTAACAAATAATTCATAAAATACATTTCGAAATGTGCATTGTAGTTTTTATTTGTAGGACGTATTTTTCCCACGCTCATTGTATTTGAAACTGTTCTTATTATGTCACACTTCGATGGTTCGCAAAAGAGTGAAATCGATTAAAAAATATGATGTTAGGTAATTCAATAAAACATGAGATGTTTTTTTAAAGTTAATGCTGTCATTGCAGTAGAATCATATTGTTTTACAGAACTTGTATCTATTTTGTTACATTTTAGGTACTATTTCGTAAGAATTTCTTTCACGCTGAAATAGGTCATTCGGTATTTATTATTACTTCACGATAAGCTTATTGAAATGTTACAATCGTACGATGAAATTTTATATCAAGGTAATTTAATTTTATATTAACGATTTATAAATAATTCTTTATATTTATATTCCTTTATTTTAATGTCTATTTTAATAGAACTTGATTTTTTTTTCATTCAAGAGTAGTATTACTGTATCGTACCATTGTTCACAAGCTTTTTAAATGTATCTTTGTTAATTTTTCTGAAAATTGGTAAAAAATTCTTAGATATTAATTTATAAATATATACTTACAAAAACCCTTATCTATTTTAAGAATATATGTACATAACTAGCGGTTCACTCGCGGCTTTGCCCGCGACATAATCTAAAATCATTATTCATCTAGCGTTTGAAAAGAAAGGCGAGATGGAACCAAAAATATTTTTGTAGGTTGATGCCAGTGTAAACATAAAAACCTTATCCGCAGGTGCTTGGAGCTAATTCCACTGAGCTCCATTGGGAGATTCCTCCATTAAGATTTCCTTCACAATGCATTAAGTGCGTAAAATTTCAGTGGATCTAAACCCGCAACTTTTGATTAAGGTCAAAGTAGTTACATATTCAAATGATTTAATAAAATGCAGTATTTTTAAGTCGATCAAAGTTTTTTTCATTTTTGTTTTGTTTTTTTTTTTCATTTTTACATTATAAATACTTACTATAATTGTTACAAAATTCTTAATATTTATTAAAATTACACATAGTAGGTAGGTTTTCTCTAAGGATAGATACCCAGTATCTACCTATTTTAATTTTGCGAATGCAAAACGGATTAAGGTAGGTTTACACTTTCTATTCGAACTGATTTTTGCGACGACTGATTCACTGCTCTCAATTTCAAACGGTGATTACGCGAAGTCAGTTTGAATTTTTGTTTAAAGTGCATTCTCCCTTTGCGTAGTCAGTTCGTTTTGACGTTGGCGAAATTTTTGTCGGAACATTGTTAATAAAATTAAAGTAGATATATTTAGTTAAGTGAAATATTGTTGTTTTATATGTGTGACATTCACCTTCGATTGTTTATTTTGTTTTAATTTTACGAAATTAATGCAAAATGTTTAAAACGCTTATATATATACTACATAGTACCTTTTAGATGTGCTAATAACTTCCTACCACTTATAACATATTTCCATAATTAATATCAATGTGAAATTTTCTACATTTGTGCAACTCTATTGACAAGTTGGAACCGTCGAACTACTACCATGGTGAGATCGGAGGCCATAGAGAAAACTTAATGGCTAACAGTACTCGAGTTCATGCTCCTTAGACTTGTATCAGGGACACCCTCGGTAACACATTCATTATGCTATTTTGAATACACGTTGTCCTGGGTATAGAAAAGGGCATAATGTAACACCTGGAGTCGCGTGGTGGAATAAGCTCTGAACCTTTTCTTCAATAGAGGCTATAACCCAGAAGTGGAACAGTTACAAGCTATTACTTTACTAACTCACCCAGTAATGTGTCGATTATAAAAGTTTAATTTTAATTACATATAGAACTCATTATTTTAATTGTTCGTTTCCCGTTATATTTTAACCGAGTTACATCCGCGACTATAATCAAGATTTTGTCTATTACCTTGAAACCCATTAATATAGCAACATACTGAGTTTAATTTAAAGTAATTTATACAAATACTTTACACGTGTGGCGCGCAAAGATAGACACGAATTCGTCTAGTTTTAGACGAATAAAGTATTTGAGAAATGTCTTTAAGCATTTGTGCAGCATCATTAAGTTACAACTTTTTAATGTTTACATTTTAAAAAACACCACGAAATGCGAGATAGCAACTAGCAGATTAACTCTTTATTGTTTCATTAAATAGAACTTTTATTATACACTCGCTAAATAATCCCTCGATTTTTCGTAACCCAGACGAATCGCAAAACACGAGCTGAAGAAAGATCGAACAAATTACTTTTCTTTGTTTACGTATGTAAGTAAATATATTATGTATGAGTATAGGTATATGTCGGAGGACTTACTGTATACATCGCGAGCGCTTGAGCGTGAACTCGTGGAGCAATTCCCATTATTACTGCACTATACGGTGCTTTAGTTGTTTGGAATAAAATTGTACAGCGCATTTGAGTGGCTTTAGGTACATTACTGATGTCAAGAACTTTGTTATACCTGTTCCGAACTCCTTTGAAAATAAAAATATACTATTCTTGGTTTACTTTCATGTGTTTTGTACATACATATTTTTAAACCGGTAAGCGGACTGGCTAATAGGCTAAATAGGATGGTCACCGTTGCCAATAGACATTGACGCTGTAAGGAATATTAATCATTCTTTCTATCGTCAATGCAGCTTTAAACCTTGGGAACTAAGATGTTCCTTGTGCCTGTAGTTACATTGGCTCACTCACTCTTCAAATCGGGACACAACGATACTCAGTGTTACTGTTTGGTTTGGTTTCTGTACTATATGTTAGGAGTAGGTTATACCTGCTCAGACGGGCTTGCCCGCGTCTAAGCCCGTCTGAGTAAATTACTAAAACTAAGTGAATTAGTGACGAAATTTAATGTTCATAGGAATTATAAAATGAACTATCTGGTACCTTCTACACACCGTTCTTACTGTTTAATTATTAATGATGATAATAAAATTGTAAACAGCCAATTAAATTGAACTTATCTCAATTGAAAAATATAAATATTTTATTAATATACGATAAAAATGACGACGTAGAAACTAGCTGAAGGTTTGTTTGTGATCACGAATAAAATTTCGGTTTTATAACAGGAACTCTTAAGCGGCTTACTTTACAAAGTACCCGGCTTTTGAATACGTTAACGGTAATTCAATTCAAAGATTTGAGTTTTCATTAATATGTATTTATTCACCTGAGCTAGAATTGTATGAACAAAAATGTTCGAGAAGTATTTATACTGTAGTGTCAAGACTAACAACTCAACATGTTTCAATACTTAAGAAATAAACTAAATATGATTTTCATTGTTGTATATTTACTGGCACCAGCCTTTCGATCGCGTGAGCCTAGATATCCCAATGGTTAGAAGACGTGAATCTTAACCGAAGAAGGCGGGTTCAAACCACCACTGAATTTTCATACTCACGAGTACATACGAAGACATCCTACACGAAAACGAGTGTTTTTTTCTGAACGTTTAAATCTATCTTAATGGTGAAGAGATGTGATGATAGTCAGACAGGCCATTGCCTTGTTACTATAGATTAAAAGTATAAATAGCGCTTTTAATTTGTATTAAAACCGTTGCCCAGTGTGTTCAATTTAATCTATGAAAGACATAATAATAGGTACACATAAATGTCTAGAACTAACTTTCGATGATTACATTTAAGACTAATAATTAAACAAATTGCTCTGGTAAACAATACATAGGGTACATAAAATTTGGCCCAACACATGTTCAAGTGGCGGGTAATTAAGAAATTAGTACGTGAATGCGTAACAAACGAACGAACTCATCCAAGCATTATGAGATTTTGCATACCTTTTGTTAGAGGTACAGAAAAGGACATAGGGTACCTAACACCTGTATCACAGGCAGGCGAAGCCGCGGGCGGAAACTAGTGTTATTATAGTGACATGAATACAAAAAGCAAACTAAAACATTTCGAAAGGTAGGAAAGTCAAGTAAAATGAGAAACTCGCTACGTAACGCTATTGCAGGTTTTGTTTAAAAGTTCTCACGGCTAAACATGTAATAATGATACATTTTTATTTGCCCCAGTAGCTGGAATATGTCAACCCTTTAATTATAAAAGACTTATCTTTGAATGTCTTTTAAATATGTAATATTGTTACAGTTTAATAAGAATCATTTAAACACGTAATTGTTATAACTACACTTAGCCACCGAGGAAGGCGTGCAATATTTTAATTCTATCGTTGCCGCTTTAAATTAACAAGACGAACCGGCGTCTTCAAATTCGTAATTATCTTAATATTAATCTAAGTATAAATAGAAAACGTCATTTAATGGAAACACAAAAAACATTTATCAGGAAATTTATTTTCAATGCCTAGAGAAAGTAAAAATGTTTATGACGTGTATAAAAAACTCATAGCTTCACATCTTTGCAAGCTATCCGAAGGCTGCTCACAAACTCATTTGTGTAAAAGATGGCAGGGATGTAGAGTGTAGACGTTGCGTGGAACAAGAGGTGCCATTTGTAGGCGTCAAGTGTTTTCAGAAGAGTGCTGTTGCGGCATCACTAATGAGCAGGGAATCGGTGAAAGCAGGGAATCTGCTTAAACCACACGTTGCAAACTTTGTTTATATCATACACTTTCCTACGCATTGTGATTCGACTCACAAAAAGTGCGCTAAATCACACGAGAATTTTTCCGCAATACTATTGTATTCTCGGTTCGTTTGCAATCGTTTGATTTGTAAAAATATATTTACACTTGTAATAAAATAAGCTCCTAAACCTTTTCCTTAAAAAGGAGATTCCGGCATTCTGAGATGTTATTTACAAAACTACGTTTTTGAATTAGTTTTATAACTGTTTAGGAATACATATTTGATAATTACAATTGAAATTTCTATATTTTGCGGTACGCCCTTACATTTTTCATACGGAACTCGACAAAAAGATATTTCAATATTAATTGTTAAATATTATTTTAAATTATCGAATTATGCTTAAAATACTGTATAGTATGATAAAGGCTGTGCAAATATTTAATACATGTTTATATATGAAAATGTAATTAAGAATATGTAGTATTTTTTTGTACTTTTACCTATAATATAATATAATATAATAAATCTAAGGTTAATTAAAAACGCTTTATGATTTTTTATTGTTGTCTTGTAGTCTCCACACAAGTGTTGTTGGTGCCTTTGTTGTCTAATGCAAACAATTGATTGTAAATAAACAGATTAATAAATTGTATGTAAGAACAAATACAAATATTTGTATCTTACAAATATTAAATTAAACAAATTGTGTAGTAACAGCCTGTTAATTTCCCACTGCTGGGCTAAGGCCTCCTCTCCCTTTTGAGAAAAATGTTTGGAGCTTATTCCACCACGCTGCTCCAATGCGGGTTGGTAGAATACACATGTGGCACAATTTCATTGAAATTAGACACATGTAGGTTTCCTCACGATGTTTTCCTTCACCGTCTAGCACGAGATGAATTATTAACACAAATTAAGCACATGAACATTCGGTGGTTCCTGCCCGGGTTTGGACCCACGATCATCGGTTAAGATTTACACGTTCTAACCACTAGGCCATTTCGACTTTTTTACAAACAAATTGTATCATTATTTAAAAACAAATCGTAATGTTATGTAATAGACGTATTGTATATGTATTTGACGTTGAATTCGTTACATCATTGCAGTTGACGCCTGACGGATGTTAAATGTTCGCGGCGATGAGAACTGGGCAAGCCGGTTCGACACCGGGCCGAGCATTGATGTGTGTGTCTTCCCAAATATGATAAACGAGTATGACGAGTGCTATCCACTGTGGCCTTAACATTTTCAAGGATATTTTTATTTTTTACTCGTTGAAAGGTAAAAAATTATAACAATGTTTTGGAAAATAACAAAAAGATACTTTGTTTGTTGTTCTGTATTGAACGTTTATTTGTTGGATCTCGTAAGTGAAAAACAAAACGAATAAACTCTGACAAAATAGTCGATCATCTTCATTTGGTGGATGGGCTGCGTGCAAGCCCTTCTGATTATGCACCACCCATTTACCACATACATGCATAAGAGACAGCATCTTAGAGTCCAAGGTGATGAGGACAGTTAATATTTCTTACATTATCAATGTCTATGGGTTGGCCACCACCTTTACCATCCGATGGCCCATTTGTCAAGATTGTGAGCCAAAAAATTAATGGTACTATATATACTGTACTACTACTATACTATATACACTGTTATTCTGCAACCGGTATAGATCTGCTACGGTTTTAGTTTTCCCCATTTAAAAATAAAATAAAATATAAAAAAATACCTTTTTTTTGAAAAAGGCATTTGTTTGGCAGCAATTTTAAAAAAACAAACTTATTTAGCTAACCAGTTAGATCGTATTGTCACCAGCACCAAATTGTGTACAAATGTTCAGCTCAATCGGTGGATTGGAAGTTGTTTAAAATTCAGTTGAGGTATTTCACCTACAAACACTAACAAGTACAGTTAAATAAAAGCTTGTAAACACAGACTGTATATAAAAAATAAAACAATAATGGTATAAATTTGGACCATAAAAAATATACCAAACGTTAAAGGTATTATAGTAGGTGTTCACTGAAATGAAAACCATGTGACATTGTTAAAACAAGGTATTTGTATTTAGGCATACCCTAATGCTTACAAATAAATAGTGAAAGATCAATCTACTATTTATTAATATTCTGTAGTTTCTTATACGTCTTGCATTAGCGATCAGATACGGATGCAATTCTAAACACAAACTAAGGCCAATGATTGGCTGGACAATGGTCTTTACAATGGTTTTATATATGGGTTACATAAAAACAAATACTTAACCATTTGATTGATTTCTATTAAAACAATAAAATAACGGTCTAGTTTCGTAATGTTTATGTATTTAAAGTTAGGTGTACTTCGTGCCTTCTTCTTTAGAAACAGTGAAAGAAGGCCTATATAAACCATTTTTAATACAGTCAACGCGCTGCCACCTATGGGGAAATGTAATATGCTTGTAATGACAAACTGGATCATTATTTAAACCAGAATACAGTCACACAAAGTATTGCCTTTTGGCACTGGAACAACTCGTGGTAGGTAACAGCCCATACGGGCACCAAATCCTACCACCATTAGTAAATATACACTACAAATAAATGATTTTAAAATTACTGCTTCTTTTTAAGTTAATATGGCTATTTGCGACTTACCTAAACCAAAATTATCATTTTATTTTATTTTAGACTACCTTTTATTCTTATAAGTCAAATAGGTATTATGTACGTTAAAATAGCAAATTTTGTAGCATTTTTGTGACATACTGAATTCCACGCTGGCGTATCCGCGTGTAATGTTAGTTCTATAATAAAATCTGAAGTAGATTTCCAAATTTCATTAGAGAACGTTAAACCAACGTACAAACATACAAACTTTAAAATTTTTATTGATATAATAATGTGTTATCGGCACTTATCGATAGCTGTAATTTATTGGTAACCTTAGTAAATACCTACTCTCAATATTTGCTAACTTCTCTCGAGTCCTGACTCCTGCGGCTTGTCCGAGTCGTGACGTAACAAACAGAAGTAAACCCTTGAGAATGCTTCGTGAAGAGAACGCGAACGTTTCAATTATACTGCGGTTTCAGTATATTATATGTAACTACTCGTATTGTAAAATTGTTGAGTTGGTATTTATCATCTTTATTACGAATAAAGAAATATTTATTTGTTGGCCTTGCTGTTACTGTCGGTGTCAAGTTATATATAATCTGTTTGTTCTTAAATTTCTACGTTTCAAAACGGGTATTGGCTGTTTCCGTCCTGAAATGTGAAAGAACAAAGGTTATCATAATGTACATATATTATTGAGCTACTGCTTATTATCTGACATATCAATGTAGAATAAATAGATATAAATAGTTTTTTAAGTGAACGATGTCTCATACATATGACCTATATAAAACATAGGAGTGAAATCTTGTGAAATGTCTACAAAAATCTGCCTCAGCGTTTACTATTTTTAATAAAAAAGATTGTGTTATTGTTACAATTACTATATTATCAAGGATATTGGGATAAGACCACAAACAATTTAGTGCTTTTTTAAGATTTGACTTATTCCTGACAAAGTTTACAGGTATTAGGGATCTGTTCAAGCACGACGGTTCGTTTTTTTGCCGCAACTTTAAATAAATACTTTGTGTAGATGTTTCGCGTGAAGGGCGAGTAAGCCAGATACACACAGGTATGAAAAATAAAAAAAACATTAACGATAACATTAGTTCTTATCAAAATAAAGGCATATGTTTTAAGCGTTTTCTCTTAACAAATATTGCCGCATATACTACATCGCAGTTTTATTTAAAAATATGAAAATTTTTATATTACCGGTGCCAAGAGGAGACGTAGCTAAACCAAACATAATATTATATTAGGGATTTTGATAAGATTGCTGGGCCAATGTCGAACTCAGGGTTTATCACGCATACAAACTATAGTAAATAGTAATAATCTAGTCGAAGCGCACAGTGTATTTATCTGCGATAGCTTGATTTTTATATTAAAAAAAAACAACTTTATTTTGATGTCGTCACTTTCGTTTTAGAATTTAATTCGAGTGATTGTGTGCGAACGTAACTTCAGCGTACTTTCGTCACATTGTGACAACTGCAAACAGTGAGTTATTACAAGTAGTAAATGCCATTTGTTATTCCTAATTTATTTAAATCGCAAATCGATCGGTAATGTCTTCAACGTGATCCTTTTTTTTTTAAGTAGATTGACATCCGCAAAGACCTTTTATTTATGCTGGTATGAAAGACGATAGAATTTTTATTTTATGCAAATGTTAAAGTATAGATTAAAAATATGTGTTTTAAATATTTATATCAATAGTAACTGACTAGTTTCCGCCTGCGGCTTCGCCAGCGTGGGGAAGAGAGAGGGAGGTGTTAAGTTTGTCCTTTTCTGTACCCCTGACAACTTTTATGACATATTATTATTTTATGTTATGACATAATTTCATAAAGATTGGTTGAGTGGTTAATCCATGAAAGCATACCAATCAAACTCACTATCGTATTTATAATATTAGTAATGATGTGCATTGATATTGACATTTCTTCTAGTGAAAGCATAATTAGATAATTTTTAGTTAAACAAATTACTCATAGATGTTACTGTGTTATTGTAGTATACCCAGAGACGTTAGACGTTACGATGTATTGCAGTTAGAAATATGTACAGTAGTAACTCGGTAAGTCTTTAAGGGAGACGCGAAAAATATCCAGTTATAGATTTAAGTTATTTATTACAAAGCGTTTCGACTTATGTTTTTGTAGGACTTGCAAAGTTGCAGTTCGACTTGCAGAGGCTGAAAGTCGATCCTGTCAAATTTTAAGTTATAGAATTTAAATAAAAATAATCCATACATATTGGTAAAACTTTACTAAAATCGTTGCTTACTCCTATTGAATTTTCGATTTACCGATGTTCTATTGTAGGATAGGAATGAGGTTCCTATACTTGTCTAAAGTTTATATACGTTTACTTTTCTTTGTTCAAACATTTCCATGAAACTATTACGTATTATATTCGTTTATTAACTTTGAGGATGTATGCACTCGTACTTATCAATGTTAATGTAATTGTGCTTCTATATATCTTTTATTTTTAAAATGCTGATTACTTTGTTATTATTGTAGGTACAAAAAGCTGTGTATAGCAGCAGTAGCAGATATGTAACTTTTTTATTAAAATCTCGATTAAATTTTAGTAGAGATAACATTTGTAATTGTTTATTGCTTTTTATATTGTTATATTATCCCAGTCAGGTTAGTATATGACCATGCAAAAATTCCCGTCAGTAAAGTTATTTAAAACCAATGGAGCTATGTGAAGTATGACGCAGACTTATTGACATAACCGTGTTATTATAATTAACTTGTGACATTACAATCGTGTTTTTTTACCTTCAAGAAAAATTGCATAAGGTGCAGTCACTGTCAAAAGTATCCACCAACTAAACATGCGAAAGCGTAAAACGTGTTTGTGCTACTAATTTGACTAGAATTATTTACAATGTCACTATTTTGTCCGTAAATTGAATTACAAATTTCAATTTAACTAATTAAAATCGGTCCGATATTTTGTACGAAATTAAGTCGATTGGCAACACCTTCACTTGTAGGTTAAATTATAAAGAGATAAAATGTATAATTTTACAATAACCGTTCCATATATACATATATAAAAAAAACAGTAAGCGTAGTTTTATAATTGAGCCTTATATAAATGTAATTTAACACCTATTACCTGCTTACTTATACCGCATAGTGTCAAATTGCACAGATCAAGTTCACGTTTTAATGCAGTCATTTGTGTCGTCTGGAGGCTTGAGTACCTCGAACATGTTACCGAGTATCCGTCCTTGGTAACTAACTGCTGTACACGTGAATTTACATGCTTCATTAACGAATTGATATATCTTATTAGTTTAATAATTACGTGAATTATTATTTATTTCAATAAATGAAATAATATCTTGATATGTCTGTAGATATATTTTATAAGTCAGAGAGCACCAAAATATGCTCATGTAAGAAAGCTTTTGATTACCTATGGTTATATTAAAGAGCTAAAGGCCTGCTTGAGTACAAACATCTTAACCACCGAAAATGTTTTCAGCTAAGGTATAACTCTATGTTCTTGTGTTTCGTTATAGTATTCGACTAAACCAGTGTACCACCATGACCTAGTGAATTTTCGATACCGATTTAAAAGGCCTCTTGTCCTTTCGATGAGAAGGGTTTGGAGCTTATTCAACGCTGGTCGAATGTCGGTTGGTGGATACACATGTGATAGGCGAGATAAATTATACGCACAAATAAAGCACATAAAAAACTCAGCGTTGCTTGCCTGGGTTAGACTCTCGGAATCTTCGGTTAAGATTCCCACGCTCAAGCCGCTGGCCCATCCTAGTCCGACATATAAAAAGTATGTTATAGTTATCAATATACATAGCAATACTAATAGATACTAAATTATTTAGATAAAATATTTTTGTACAAAATATTATTTTTACGTGCATTTCTAACATCGTTTCGGCGACCATTTAATTGGCGATAGGAATCAAAATATATTAATTAGCGTAAATTCAATGTAGGTAATAAATGGTTTTATTGAAATGATAATATCATTTATCTTTAATTAACAATAAACATTTATAAAAAGCGATTTATACCTTTGAAGTATCTCGTGACCGCAGGGCAAAGGGACAGTTTTTGCTTACAAAGAGTCATTCTCGCTATTCACAATCAGTAAAAAATACCTGCCAGCGTTCTAGGTTCTTTGTGAGAAATTCGGGAAAAGCTTTATATTAATATATACAGTTTTTACTTGCTGATTGTTATTATAATTATTATTTAATCTATTTCAACAAATACAAATTAATGTTTGTGATTATCAGTATATTATATAATTATTCTAGGCGTGCGAAGCTGGGGCAGGTAGCTAGTATAAATAATCTTATATTTTGTTTAAGTTTAAATTTATGTTTCGAGGTATGTACCAAATGGTTTTATCTAGAACGTACCGCAACAATACAACTAATGGTTAAATTAGTTATTACTCTAAAGAGGACGAGGTTAGAAAGCTTTTTTTGTTTGACTGCACGCAACAAAGTTTCATCATATACTTACGATTACTTATG
The DNA here is from genome assembly GCA_905147175.2 of Nymphalis urticae. Taxonomy (NCBI): domain Eukaryota; kingdom Metazoa; phylum Arthropoda; class Insecta; order Lepidoptera; family Nymphalidae; genus Nymphalis; species Nymphalis urticae. The sequence goes on from LR989991.1 coordinate 6,092,576, forward strand.
TGTTACCTATACACTTGAATATTTTATAAATTACAAATTATAATTAATTATTAATGGTTTAAGCTTTTAACAAGTTGTAATATTTAAAGTATTTGTGATGATTTTTTTGGCTTTTTTATGTATCTTAGTCTTTTTGTATGGCATTATATTGTTAATTTTTTTTTGCGTATCTACTTTAATTCGACCTTTAACCGTCGGTGTTTTACTAAAGGAAGTATTGTTCGAGCTATATTCGATATATTTCACATTTAATTTAATTAATATATGTAGACAAAAATATAAGTAATTAACGTCTTATACCTTGTTTAGGTTTAAGAATTATAAATTTACTTTTGCGTAATTCAAATACAAGACCTAGTAGCATTTTTGTATGTATTTGTAACGTGAAATAAATAATAAGCTCTCTTATAAGCCTCTCATTTAAATACATGCCTTTCAAAAATAATTAAATATGGAATAAATTACCACATGACCAGGAAAGGTAACTTTTCCGTATTCGTATTTGTTTTACAAAACAAGACAATGTACGTCTTGTTTTGTTGTATTTCTTTAAAATAAACTATTTCGACAGACAGACGATTTGTTTTGTTATAAACACTTTTATCTCGGGGGCAATAAATAACTATTGAAGTGAAAATTAATACTGAATAGTCATATCTTAAAATACTACAAAATTAAGAAAGAACATTCAATCAAAATAAAATCGAAATCCAAGAAATTATTATTGATAAGTGATAAACAACAGAGATTATTAAATATAAAACTAAATTATATCTCTAATTTTTCTCACTTATACAAATTAAGTAAAAAAATATCTTGAAGTACCAGTATGCTTATGAGGATGTTGACATCTTAAAACAGGTTCACATATTGACAGTTACTTCGGATATATTTTTCGTATTACTATAAGTTTCGTGTACGTACAACATCTATAGTGTTAACGTTCAGTGATGCTTATGGTCATTGAATGTTTTGTGTACTCACGTAAATATTACATAAAATGATATAATTCAAAATACGTCATTATTATACAATTTGATTCGACAATGACTTTCGAAGTGTAATGGTGAGTTATTAAGCCTTTAAATGTCCTATTGCTGGGCTAAGGGCTCTAATTTTGAGGAAGAGGTTTCGAGATTATTCCACCACGCTGCTCCAATGCGGATTGGTGACAGATTTACATCCAACTCATGCAGGTTTTTTCACGATGTTTTCCTTCACCGCTGAGCACGAAGTGAATTATTAAGACAAATTAAAGCACATGAAAATTCAGCGGTACTTGCCCAGCTTAGATTTATAGGAGACATTTAAATATATATATTTTACATTAGGCATGTTTCACAGGGTTATTGTTTGTAGTGAGTTGTGATTTAAAAAACCAATTGAATATTCAAATATATGACGAGAGAGATGAGCAAGTAAATATTGTTACGAAATATATTCGATAAATGACTTGGTTCGTATTAGTTGGAATATCAGTTGCGCTGGCCGGAAAGCCAGCGGCTGATACTAGCAGGAAGAGCTTGTTGAACGTATTAATTATTTAGAATTGATAGCAATATTCGTTCGGTATATCGTGTATTAATTAACACTTACATATAGACAAAGCACAACCTAAACTTGTGTTCCTGGAAGCATGAAATATTGATAATTGAATATAGTTTGAATGTTTTTATGGTATTAGTGTATTTTATATCAAGAGTCGCAATGAGGAGTTGTACCGCATCAATATTCAATCCTCTCTATTATACACTTTGGTCGCGGCCAAGGCAAGGGCAGAGCAGAACTACTAACATTTGAGAAAAGTCGGAGGGTTTTTAAGACGTAGCTGATTGATAATCCCATGTGGGCACGATTAGTAATCATTAAAAAAAGTAGTGATACTTTAATTATAGAACTAATAAAATTATTGAATCGATATTTCTTCTATGATGTTAAAAATTCTAGGTCGTCTGTCCTATTAAATTCGTTTCATTCGCTAATCAATGCATTAACTAGTGTAAGTATTCCAAAACTCGTTTTTTTGCAGTACTGCAAATGATAAAGTATAACTGTATAAAAGCCATGTTGATTCTTTGCTGCAAAAAACCAACGGCAAGATTTTCTAAAAATTTTCAATTCCGTCTTTTAGTACACGAAAATGATACATGATGAAGTACAAATTTCCTTAAATTATTCAAAAAGCGAAATTATTACTTCAAATAAGAAATTAAAGATTTTTTTTTAACGACGTTATTCTCCGTCCACTTTGTTCTAAGTCTTAAATTTTATTGTTGATCGATCTATTTATGAAATCAATACACATAGGGATGGTTATTCTTTAATTTCATTAAAGATTCATATTCGTCTCTTATTGATACTCGCAGTACAATTTTAAACACACAACCAAGATCTTCTTATTTAATAATCTTAAACTATGACATCTTTCATTCGTTTATCTTTGATGTATAGTAAGATCGAAGTGCAAATCTATCTGTCAATCTTGGGCCAATTGTCTGGCTCGCAAATATCTTACTCAGGTACCATAGAAACTAAACAAGATAATACGCTTGCGTGGGTAGCCCTTTTGTGTTTACTAACTCTTTATATCGATGCAATGGCATCTACGACGAAAGCTACGATTAAGACTGAGTTCATTCTAAAAAGAATAATATAAAAAAAACATAATTAATACGTGGCGGTTAAAGTTAAGTGAAGGTTGGTACCTTCAAGTTCCATTTAGAAATATAGCTAAGTTGCAAAAAAACCCCAATAATTATTAAATGGAACATTAAGTGAATCGTATAGTTTATAAGCCTTGACTAAGAGTCGTCTTGTTACATATTAAATAGCGACTCATTCCGCATAGTTATTACTTACACAGCGTAACATCTGTGTCAGTTGGCTTGAAACTTTGAATGGATACAGGGGCAGGGAGGCGGCGCCCACGCATTAGTTCGTTCGAGTCTAGTCGCTACACGCGCGGCATTTCTGACATTTAACTGTTTACATTCCCTTTAAAATTGTTGGCTCACGATGTTACATTCACATTAAGAAATTTGGTTTTGTTATTGAACTTACCTATAAAGTGAAAATATTCGAATATATTAACGTACTGAACGGAAACTATCTGTTAGCATATTGTCTACGCAGAAACATATAGAAAAATGTATTGGTTACTTGTCTAGGATTTTGTTTTCAGTTGCAATGATTAAGTGACGTAAAATTATACATACATAGTATAATACAAAAATATACATTTTAAACTGTATTACACTTTGATGTTGCAATGTTGTGTAAATAACAAATTGAATAACTGTATAAATAAAACGGCTACGGCTATAAATCGCGTAACTGTTTTTCTTTTATTAAATATATGCAGCCAAAAATGTAATTTAAATTTTGAATAAAAATAAATCAACGACATTTGATCTCAGGACATATTTTCTTGTTTGTCTTTCTAATATAAATTAAAAAAAAAGTTCAATGTCGTTCAGATTATTAGTATTATTATATAATAGCTATTTTTATCAATAAAAATAAACCTAATGGATATAATATGTATTTCATAATTGTAAATTTTGTTACAAATAACTCTTTTGAAATCAGATGTACTATAAATTATAAAGTTTTTCTATTGCTGCATGTAACAAGAATAAGAACGCTTTGAATTCGTTGTGACTATTTCCTTTGTTTATTTTACACACGGCGAAGACTTGACACGGCCTAGCCGGCCCTTAAGAGCTCTTTACTTTGTTTTATTTTCAAACATATTTGAAAAAAAGGATGTACGCAATAAAATGTATTAATTAATAGCCAACATACGATACATAATATGAAAAGTTGCCCATCACGCGTCAGACCGGTTAGGTCATTGACCACTAGAACTTAGTGTGCGGCTCTACGACTTCTAGACAACAGAACACCGGATATTTTTTCAGGTGTCTCTACTTTATACAAAAGTCAATCAGAGCTTAAACTATTTTTAAAAGCATTTATAGTATGTGTTTTACAATGAGTTCCTTGTTTATTTTTAATACAACCAGCTACAACCACTGTCTGAAAAACCTTTTTTAGAAAGCAAAATAAACACTGTTTTAGTATTAACGTAGACATATTTTTTAGTTTATAAATTTTGTAACACAGATTAAAAATGGATTCACCCATAAACCTCGCTAAGCATTTAAACATATTAACCGACAATAGTTTACTTAATGTTACCCAAGCTATAATCGTGTATAATTTAATATGCATGTCAGCAAGCACGCGTAAGGCGTTATCGGTGACCTATATTGTTACGTGCAACTAAGAAGCAATTATATCGAGCACAATATTTAACCGCACAAAACAACTTTTAAAAGAGGACTTTGTAGTGTCTAAATAATTGTCGTAATAATAATTTGACGGGCCGGTTAGCGTGGTTGGTAGATACTTGCCTTTGACGCCGAAGGTTGTGGGTTCGATTCCCACCCAAGACAAACATTTGTGCGCATGAACATGTCTGTTTGTCATGAGTCTGGGTGTATCCATATAAGTATGTATTTACAAAAGAAAAGTAGTATTTGTAGTAAATCAATTGTCTGGTTTCCATAGTACAAGTTCTGCTTAGTTTGGAATCAGATGGCCGTGTGTGAATGTCCCAGGATATTGAAGGTAAGGAATTATAATGAAGGTCCCAGGATATTTATTTCATAACACTATGACTGCCTCGTTGGCCTAGTGGCTAGATACAAGGTTGCAGATCCCAAGATTCTGGGTTTATATTCCATGTCGGGCCAACACAAAGTTATTAGGTATTTTTGTCGAAAATTCTCAGTAACAGCCCGGAGTCTTTCAGTTAGAAGTGTTTACATTCCTGTGCCTCGAAAAGCACGTTAAGCCGTTGGTCCTGCGCCTGAACTTTCTTCAGTCGTGTCGGGTCGCCGTTTCATCGGATTACGAGATTGAAAGAATAAAGAGTGAAATTGGGATAAATTTATACGTAGACTATATCAGCACGCATTTCCTCCGGTGTAAATACTTAGCTTGATTGAAGTTAAGAATATCTTATTAGACTTTAATCAGCACGACTTAGATAATAGTTTTTAAATTTAAATAATATTATTGTATTTATTTCAAAGATATCCTTAATAATATTATACCTAATTGAGAAAGTGAATTTGTTTGTTGTTTGCGTTTTCACGTCTCAATTACTTCACCAACTATAACTATAACTATGATAATAAGAATACATTTTGCGAAATTTCGATTTTGATACTGGCTTAGCTACCCTTAAATTTTTAACTACCTTTATCAACCTGGTTGAAATGACGATCTCTTTTTTAGCATAATGAGACATAAAAATGGTTACACTAACGGATTAAAAAAGCTGTTTAACTTTTCGTGTACGAAGTCGCTACTCTGACGGCTAGTACTAGTTATTTTATGAATAGTAAGCTTTACCGTTTAAATTAGTAAAAAAATAGATTTATAAAAATATAGTTAGCACGAGTAAGCACGTTTAGCCTATTCGCTGGAAGTCAGTCGGCAACGGCACACAGCTGCAGCGAGGTCGTTCGCCAATGCGGAGCCGTATTTTAGTTAGCACCTGTTTTATCTTAACGTTTTACAGCCGATGCCAACTGCATGTGAATTTTGGGTTTATCTTTAAAATTGTAGAATTACGTATAAAATATGAGTTTTATAAACTTTGGTATTTATCTGACTAAAATGCTTTAACCATACTCTCCATAATATTGACCAAATATAATGTATTTTACTTCTACAGACAATAAAAAAAGCATATAACATTACTGACCGTTTCGTTCTGCACTTTACAGATCAGTTTATGTTTAATGTTTTCTTGCAACCAAATTTAATCTTTTATAGACAATAATTAATATTTTGATATAATATTCTATGTGACTATGGTGACTTTGAACTAAACTTCTTAACTGGAAATTTAAATTTGAACTATATATTATAACACTGTAGGTATACAGTGTAGTGAGCTGGTTTAACTTACTTCAAAAGGCAGCAACGGCAAAGAGTATTAACTGTCCAACGAGCATATGATACGGCGTCCGTCCATCTTATCTCTTAATCCGTTTTCAATGCAATGCAAACACCGCGTTACGCTACACGTTTAACAAGACTTGCTAATAAAAGACGTAACGGGATCAAGACCAGGTGGATTGACAGATTGAATCGTGTGCAATGCAGTTGAGATGTTTTGTTGGCTGGCTTCTAGATGTTGTTGAGTCCTTATTTGCCACGGAGAAGAAACATGACTTATAGTTATATAGTTTGCGCCTATGACCAAGCGGATATCTAGTTTTTAGCATCTTGTTTTAAATAGCTTAGATAATTCTCTTTATAGATACATTGTACATAGTTTCGTCGCCAATAAATAATATAAATACCAGTAAAGTCTTTTCGAAAAACATCTGTCTACATTAAAAACCGGATTTGATGAACGTTTTTAAATTAAATTAGTTAACATTTACGAAATGGTATGTTAGGCAATCTGCCTCTAATAAGTATCAAGAAGGGCACTTTCATTGTTGCTGTGAAATGTAAACGAATCAAAACTTACCTTGGCTTTGGCCATTAAGAGCTTTCGTCTGCAGACTAACATGAATAACTGCTAATAGCCATGTGTATGCATGGCATAATTGTTGATGGAGTAAATTTTAAATACATAATTTGATATTTCGTCCTGTTACGCCTGTCACATATTCGAATCAGCCTTGAAATTGCATCTATGTCATTAGTTCCAACAAATATAATTTAATGATGAAAGTAAAACGTTTTATACCGTTTTACAGCCTAAAGTCCAACAGAAAGAATTTCCTCACAAGGAATTAAGGAAGGTTATTCCACCACGCTACCTAAGTGCGGGTTGGTGTACACGTATGTGGCAAAATATTATCCGCCATGTGCAGGTGTTTTTGACGATGTTTTTCTACTGCACAAATATAAACAAAAATTAATGACACCTGAAGTTAATAAATAAATAATTTAACTTTTATTTTTTATGTTTAATTCGCTTGTTTTCATGTTTATTAAAAATGTAAATATTCAACATATTTTTGTTAATTTTTGGATGTTATTAAGGTTCTATTGTTAAATACTAAATAAAATCGCAGGCTTCGCCAAGGCTGCTCACTTAATCATCCTATCTTTTCAAAAATGATGTAAAATTTAAATGAAACGAAATATAATATTTGAAGTAAAAAATACAAAATACATTTAGAACTTTTGATCGCAATAAATATTCGTAACTGACCTAGGAACGACTTTCATTTGCACGATATATAGTTTCGAATCAGCTTACTAATAAATGTATTTATGTGAAAATGTATTTTGAAGCGAAATAAATACTAATTACAAAATACCTCAGTGTCAAATACCTCGGGTATTGGAAATACCAATTACTGTGGTCCTTGGACTGTAGAAACACTACACACATAATAAATAGCCCTACTTTATTAAAGACAAACTTACTTTTAACATAGTTAGGTTAAAAGTACAATTAACTATATGTCCGTAATGGAGTTCATAACGTATAAATAATAATATAATAACGTATATTCGTATTATTAAATATTCGATGTAAAATAATATATTACGTAGATGAAAGCTATAGCTTATACGAGATAACTTTGACGTATTATGTTTGTAAATAACCGAGGCAACATTTGCGTAATGTTATATCTCCATCAATAATGCAATTATATATGGTCGGCGATCTCCTGAGAACGACACAGCTAACTTTATTAAACGTTTGATTATTATGGTTATAGCGATTAAATTTTCAGTAAAACTATCAGTACTTGTCTGTGATTGAAATAATATATATTTATAAGAATTTAAGTAAAAAAAAAGAAGAGAAACATTAGTTAGTGTGTAACGGCTATTCGTAATGTATTCCGACATAAACTTCAATTGTACCACTCGGTGGTACGGCTGTGCAGGCTCGTCTGGGTGGGTACCACCCATTTATCGATTATTCTACCGCAAAACATCAATGCTCTATATTACTGTGTTGTTTGAAGGGCGAGTGAGCCAGTGCAACTACAGGCACAAGGGACTGACAATACCACTGTATGACTGAAGGTAACAAGGAAAGGACTTCCTATCAGTTGTCCGAATTCCTCCTCTGAATTTCTAATACAAATTTAAAAAAAATGTATCAACGAAACAGTTTAATTAACTTGGTTTTCGCGTATTTTTTATTGTTTTCTCACATTACATTTTCTTTTAATAAACAATAACTGACTATATAGTCAGTTGTATATACAATTATATTGTATATACAATTATTTAAATTTTATTATTAAAACAGCCTCGTAGTAAATCCGATTTTTAATAATGTGTGGGTTACTTAGATATGCATACATATTACACAGGTAGGTACTTGTAAGTGACGGACAAAGCAATCGATGTCAAGGTGTTATTTAGGCGTCAATGATGCAAGTTTAGACGTAACGAAACTGTCATACTAATCATAATCATTAACATAATCATTTTAAAAGAGGTCTTCGTTTATCTGTTTTTCAGAGATATAGCCAAAAACTAATAATACAATAAATTCTTGAAGAAATAAATGCCAAAAATAAATAAGTGGCAATTTTCATAGTAATCTATCAAACAGTGTTGAAGTTTATTAATCGCAAATAGATACACCAACATCCATTTCTTTAAATGAGATATGTGAATTATGTCTATGAAATTTAAGAAAGGGAAGGCTTAACAGTATGTATATTCTCGTAATGAGAACTTTTTTTCAAGAAGTCACAAATAAATGTTATCTATTCATTTCTCAAAATATCACACACATACAAACACAATTTAACTTCTTGAAAAGTAAATGTGTGAGTCAAATCTCGCAGGCGCACACACTTATTGCAAATAACAACATAATTGTAGACTATTTTTTTCCTTTATCCATGGATTAAAAAATATATACTTTTTTATGAATATGTCATGAATGTAAATATTTTCTTAAGAGCACTAATTTATCATTTAACATTTAACAAACTCAAAAATTAAAGCCGTCACTCTTTTTTGCAAGCTGTTATTGAATCACACCTGATGATTACAAATACGAGTATTTGTTTCAACCATACATGAATTCGACTGTAAACTCGCGGCGTCCAAAGAATTTCATTAAAAAAAGATCGTATTTTTTTGAGGATTTCTTAGTGGATCGAAATCAATTATGATTAAACATCCCTAAGAACTCTTGTCAGAGAAACTTTGGATCCGAGACCAAATACAGTCATGAATAATATAACAGCACTAAGGCGTATGCGACCTATATTCTACGCTGTAAACTACGAAAGGTAATTTATAAAATAGAGAATAATAGTGTCGATTATGCTCGACTAAACTTATTTTATTAAAACCTTATTTAAAGTTTGAATCTATTTATTAACTGTGGGTAACAAAATACGATAGATATGTATTAATATCAGACATTTAAGCTATTTCATAAATTTGTATGGAAGTAGAAGTATGAGGGTGACAATTTCTTTTTAGAAAACACGCTCTTTTAATAAATATAATAATAAAAAAGACTTGACCTTTTCAATTGTCATCGAGTGAGCGTATCTTTGAAGACTAAAAAGATCAATACAAAAGTCTCGATTGTGTTTGTTACGCACGATTTAAATATCACGCTAAATTAATTATAGGAATACTGCATGTCATAGGCTTATTATAAGTCCTTTTGGAGTAAAATTTAATTATTACGAATTTGAAAAAAAAAAAGCCTTAGAAATATTAAATAATTGGCTTATATTTTATTCATCAAAAAAGATCATTAAAATTTGGAAATTCCGCTAATTTTTATGTTTATAATCCTTTGATTAAGTGTATGTATATGGTGTGTTTTAATCCTTTTGTTTATTCACCCTATTAAATAAATTGAACTGCACGGATGTAAGAGAAGGGGGGAGAAAGGGGGTTTAAAATCATTATTTCTTATTTGGACAGTGTATTATTGTTCAAGTCTGCAGTTAGTTCAACTTTGAAGATTCTATAAAAAAAAAACATCTACCTGTAAGAAAGAACAAGTCGCCATATTCAAAGAAAGACGAAATAATCATAACTACAAAACTTATCTTTTATACTTTCTTGGTAACAAAACTTTTTAGTTATTTACTTTAAAAAATAATTTCACTAAAAATACTGTATTATGTCATTATCATATCATATTTAAGCGTCCTTTTAAATGTTAAACACAAAATAAAAACCGCGTCTTATCAAAGAAATTTGAAAACAGTTATGAAAAAAATATACAGGTAATCAGGAAGGTGTTAGGCTATCTCCACTTGGGCGGTGTGCCAACGGTTCTTTTGCCAGAGCCGCACTTCAGACGCATTTTCCCGTTACGAGAGCACTGTAGTTATCTGTAACGGTTTAAGGGTACAATTTATAAACACTAAAGCAAAAAAAATATTCTTAAAAAAATACTACAAAACTAAACAAAACAAACAAAAGCTCAATGATGTTGCTCGGATTTGAAACGCGATCTTTGGTTAAGAATTCACATGATTATGATCTTTGCAATGGGTCACCTGGGCTCATAACACAATGAATGTGTCTACTTGCTTCATTTGAATGTCAGTTAGACAGCTTAGATAAGGACTAACATGTTAGTGTAGTGCAGCCACAGCAAGATTCCAAATATCAAATATTCACGTGTGGGGGTTGCCGTTTTATGGCCTTCCCGCGCGTACCTCGCACCCCCGACCCAGTCTCAAACAAATGAATGTGCTAAAATCAATAACTGTTGTTCGGCATTGAAATCATACTAATATTATAAGGAGGTTAGTTTTGTTCAATTTTTTTTAGATTTATACAAAAATATATTAACAACGTATATGTTGTTAATATATAACTTATTATGTGAGCGTAAAATAAACTGCTTTTCCGCCGTGCGATATATGAAAACATTCATTGTAAGATTTATAAATTTAACAAAAGTTAAAAGGAAAAATCTGTCTATATAAACAACAAGGCTTTTTGCGTTCTGGTTATGAATAAGGATTTTATCTTGAGATATTTTTAATAAATTAGATATAAACATTCGCCAACCGACCTAATCGTTTAACTGTGCTAATGCGTCGTACAACAACAACGCGCACAGCGTAAATTTTCAGACGTTTATTTAATTTAAAAGGCAGGTAGGTAATGCTGTCGCTGACTTTTCTGTAGACATTTTTAAGACATATTTCTTATACAAAATTGTCTGGTGTTTGTTATAGATACATTGGCATATCTGTTATAGATAATCGTAAAAAGTTTGGTAGCGTTCGTTTCGAAATCGTTTTAACGGGCAATTTTCTCTAACTATGTTAGCATGTTAAACAAAATATTTAACATATCAACATACTGTATAGCTTATGTCCGAAAAAACTATAAAATAAAATAATATGAAAATTGTATATCAATGACATTTTTGATTTTTTTTTCGAAACGGGTAAAAAACAAACAAAAGTTACCTAAGAACACGGCATACTTTGTTATAGGTATTTAACAAAAACTTGCTTTGCTTTACAATTATCAATATTTTTAAGACATCTAAAGGCACATAATATACTATATTTACGAGGTGGGTTATGAAGTTAAAATCATTAAATATATTTTTTAAACAAGCTTTAATATTATTAACGAATAAATAAAATTTAATAATAAACATATTTCGATCCGAATAAGATAATGTTACACTTTCTTTTTCTCACGCTGTTAAATGTTCATCACTGATCAAACCCTTTCATTTGATACCCATATCATAGGGGTATTGGTTACTATGGAAATGATAAATCGCCATTATGCGGCGTTCGCCATATAAGATTAAAAATGCTTACAAAAAAATTATAAACACAGCGGACAGCCAGTCTGTGCCCACGAAGGTTCGAATATCGAAAAGTCGGGCAAATTAATAAAAAAGGACCACAATTTCAATTTAAATATAATGTATTAAATAAACCACGAAAGTTGAAGGTGTACAAAATCTTTTAATTGATCCTTGTACTAAAACGAATAAAACTTACTAGACTCGCGTTGTATTTCAGACCTACACATACTAAAAGGTGAAGTTAAATCAAAGATTATAAAAAAGAATTGGCCACGCACGATATTTGCACACTACTGCGGATAGCTTGGATATTGATGGAATTATTCAGTTTTTGTAAAGAAACATCTATAGTTTTAACCATAGTAACGACTAATGCTTCCTGCAATTATAAGGTCATGTATCTATAATACCATTACATTACCCTCATCATTCTTGCTGACTAAAAATATCTTAAACCTGCCATCAAAAATCCAATATAATATTTACATCATTATTAGTATTACAATTTTTTTAAACGGGGTTTCAATTTTTCTTGATTCGAAAATCGACCCGCAACCCCGCGAAAGAGGCCCAAGAAATTGGTTAGGTTAGTATCCTCGGCCTACAGAATTCGAAAATATCTGTAGACCGAGCCGGCTTGAAGCAACTTAATGATGGCTTGTCCTGAGCTTAGTAGTTTGCAACAAAAATTTTGCTAGCGCGATCTAATACAATGTACAACGCCATCTAGTGTCATCGGTTGAAGTGTAAAAATATTGCCCGAAGCACCGAGGTCCATTTTGCTTTTTAAAGTGTGTGTAGCTATAGCAGGTAACAGAACGGAAAAAAATATTTAACAATGCACAAAGTAAAAGAGGGTGTGAAAAAAGTTGAACAAAAAACACTAGATCTGTAAAAGAGACCGTTCGTGGTGGTTGTGTTTAGCCGTTTTTGTACTTTTGTAACTGCGGATATCAAGTCGCGACAAGTTATGGTTTTAGCAGGATGGGGCTTGCGGTCTTGTGCAATGAAACTTGAACAGGATGTCGTTAAACTATTTCGATCTCCGCTGTTGAATCGTATGGATTCTTGACAACGGATGTTACCACATAATATTACTTAAGTAAGGGATTAAATTATATACGTCAATATTTATTTCAAAATATGAATCACTGCGCGGAGTACAATAAATTATTTATTAGTACCGATTTGCATTAAATATATATATTTTTTAAATCATAGCCAACTATTATTATTTAAATGTTTATTTAACTTGCAATCTAAAGAATTTAACTTAAACACTAAGTGTTAGTTAAATTGTCGATCAAATCTTGCAAGTTGAACTACACAGGTCTATTGAATGACCACTTCTTTTTATCCCACGGAGTAAACATTTTATGCATTCAATTGTATGCCGTTATATATTTATCTTTCATATTTTATGTATATTTTCTCATCTGTTTAAAAGTGACCACTGCCCGTGGACGTTTGAAACACCGGTTGGCTTGCAGGGGCTTTGCCAGCTTTTAAGGAAGGAATGGTATTATGGTTGAAAATTAGTGGATATTGCTTGTTCTGTTTGTTTATAAAGATATTACAAGATATTTGAATAAAAACACGACAAATAGTCATAAACGGTGCATAAGGGGCAGATATATCACTTTGCATACACGCAATTTAAAACAGTCGCCACAGGAATCATCGAAATTAATATTTATTGAAATAAATTATTATTAACCACATATAATACATTTTGTTATTAATATATAGTAACGAAGTATATAGAGCGTATATAGAGAGCGCCGGCAGCGATCATCGTATGCCCATATGACGGTATATTATCTATCTATTAAACTATGTTTAATAAAGTAAACACTAAAAACGTTTCTCAAATATTTTTATATTATTTAAAAACATGTAATTTTTTTTAATTTTAAGGCTACCAATATATTTTCTGTACTATGTCTGTATGTCCGTGTTATTCAGTACGATATATTATATTGTTCTAATTAACGGTGTGAAAATTGTTTCCATGCATTTATATTTTTAATTTTTTTTTCAAATTTCAGAATTAAGTTTAAAATAATTAAACCAGGCTTACCTATATAAAATACTAGTTTTCGGTTGTGTATTATTTAGATGTTAGCTATAAAAAAGTAGCTTATATCCTTCTTTGGGGCTCATACAAAATTTCATCAAATTCGGTTCAGTGGTTTAGCCGTAAATGGTCAACCTTGGAAATGCCGATGTTATGTGTCTGTAATTACACTGGCTCACTTACCCTTCAAACCGAAACACAACAATACCAAGTACTGTTTATTTTGTGGTAGAATGTCTAATGAGCGGGTGGTACCTACCCAGACGAGCTTGCACAAAGCCCTACCACCAGTAAATACTTTTACCCTTACTCTTATAATCCTCTCGGATCATCCGACACGACTACGACACGACAAGAGTTCAGGTGCAGGACCAACGGTTTTACGTGTTACGGTTGTACGTACTAAATAGATAGAGAGATTCATAGATAAGTAAAATTATTACAACCAACACACACACACATACTCATCACAACAGCCAGATGCTAAAAAGAGAAGAAAAAAACCAAAACCATAAATTATAATGTAAGCCTAAACTAATGTATTAGAATGAAGATAAATAAATAAATATGTTATAAAAAGAATATCTGAGTAAATAATTATGTCAATAAAAACGTATTTTTTATATTAATTTTAAATTTAATTATTAGGAGTTGCAATAAACTACGGCTTCAGATTAATAATTTCTGCTGTTCATTCTTACACAATCAGTATCTCAGAAAGTGAATCTTCCGGCGTCAATGTTTCCTTCCTTTCTTCCTGCTTTTATCTGGTTTTATATATAATATATTAGTTTTTTTCATTATATAGAATTAATATAGCATCGTGATTTACATAGTTTTTCTATATTGAAGATTAAAATGAAATGAAATAAATAGTACAGTTTTAAGTAATTTCGGAGATTAAAGAGATAAATTAAATAGAAAAAAATTGGATAAGCAAAGAGCGATATCTTTCGATGCTAAACTGTTTGTATTGTATTTAATTTTGTGCATATTACACAAAAATGTAATACTAAAGTAGAAACAGGTCGCTATTAAAATATTTAAGTACTTAATTTAATCAAATATCAAAATAAACTAGCAATGTATACAGAAACATCTAAACAGAAACTCATATTTGCTAGAATACTTATATGTCAGTAACTTTCTCTAATATAAATATTTTTTTTAATTACTTGAGGTTTTTTAAGTGTGACCTTTCTTATCCGAGAGGTTATCCGAGCGACAAGCGAAATTATAAACAGGATGTTACGCTTGAACTGAGCTGAACTTAGAGGAACTTATGCGGCTTTGAGTCTTCATTCCTTTAATCTACAAAGGATATGCAAATACATCCCTATTAAAATAGTGTATACCTATGATGAGAATAACTAGTCTTTATTGAAAACATCCGTGTCAACTTCAATCGATCTTCAAACTTGATCCGTGAACTTCCTATACTTCTTACAAAATGGAAAGATCTTGCAAGCATTTCTTTTACTTCTATGTACGCTATGAATTGTAGATATTTTAATTCAATTGTATTCAATCATATTAATTTTGAAACTTGATTATATTTAAATTAATCAAACAAGAATTCTTCTATAACCTATAACCTATTTCCTATCAGACCTTTCGTCAGATTTTAAATATTGTATACAATTTATATTCGTTTACGTTTTTGTAATTCATAATTTAAGTATTAATTTTGTAACTCGATGCACATAGAAAAAATAGGAATGAGTGTAAATTCTCAAATTATATTGTTTGTTGAAAAAATGTGCTACTTGTTTATGATATACTAAAAAATCAAAATAATAATACTTTATTAAATGTTTTTCATTTCAATGTAATACTACCATCCGTTCGCAATCAAGATTCTAAAACTGGCAAGAAACTATTTCGTGGTTCCTTTTTTCCCAATTGAATGGAACACAATTAAATATAAAGGTATATCCTTTATGACAAGTGTGTAGAAAGTTTTGGAAGATTGGAGCTTATTTTACTACATTAATTCATTACGATTGAGTCATTACACATAAGAATAACAAAATTCTTTCAACACATTTATTGCCTTTACCCGCCTTGAATTGCTAACAAAAACTTAGCACTTTAAAAAAAGGACAATTTTGCCTATCTGAATTCGAACCCATGACTTCCGTTTAAAATAAACTTGTTCCTTCTCCTATTGAAGCGTTAAAGAATTTTCAAATTGCATTCCATCGTTCTTTTCATGCTTATAATCAAATATCTTAGAAATGCGATAAAGAAACAGCGGATTTGCTGCGGCTCGTGCGAAGTGCGTCAAATCGAAGACCTCGACTTCGTTACATTCGTAGCGCTGTAACTAATGTGAATAGCTGCGACCATTGCGAGTGATCGCATAAATGGCAATATCGATTGCTAATCACTTACCACATATGAAATAAAACGGTCATAATTCTTAACTTTAATAGAAAAGTGGTGTTTACACCGTCCATCAGTTGAAACGTATTAGTATTATCTGTTTATATTTTATCAAAATATTGTTAAATATCTTACCCATTAACATGTTACGATAAAACATCTATTGACAACTTACCTTCATTAGACAGTTACCAAATAGACAAAACATTTCTCTCATTTGGGCAGCCGGCCGGAAGTCCTGGGTTCATTATGTGCTGTTGACAGTTATGAATATTATTCGTTTCAACCAATACCCACCCTTCCACGTAAAGCCCTAGGGTGCTGGCCTGTTTTACAGGACATCCTTAGTACGTGCGTAAGACTGAGTCGTTAAGTGAGCACACATTTATAGCCCTCTAAGTAGATTACTTCTTCCACCCACTTCCTCTATCAACCGGTAACGCTGTCGAGGCCATTACGGCCAACAATATTATACAATCCGAAAAAAATAACAAGTAATGCTCATGTCTTTGTTTATGTGAATGAATATAGATATCTTTTATTGGTTTTTCACAGAACTGATTTAATTTTATTAGATTTAAGTGTGTTTTATGTTAAGTTTATCTACACTTACCATAATCATGTCGAGCATAATATTCGTCAAAGTGCTCAAACAAATACAATTTACAACGGTGTTGCAGATGTCCATGGGTGGCAGTAGTTACTTTCCATTAATTAAGTCTCATGCCCGTTTGCCTCCTATAACATAAAAAATGCTCATATTATTACTACTCAATGTACAATTCATTTTTTGATTGTTTAGTAAACTTGGGCATTATATTCTCACCTGCTCAGTCTCCGTTGACAGTAGTCTCTCTGTTCGCAAATGGCCAGGAGAATATCACGATTATACAAACAGTTTTAATGAATATTTTATTATATTTTGACATGGAGTATCTCACAAACCTGAAAAAGTTTTGACAAATTTAGGTTGGATTCGTTACTACTATGACGTCAACGGAGCTGTGATTCAGTATTCAGTCAAATTTAAGGGACTGTGAATTTAGTACAAATATGAAATGTTTTCTACACAACAACAACAAAATGAGTTCAAATGAAATTTCAGGCGTCTGGGATTAAGTAATGAATATTAGTTACGAAAAACTTACACAGTAACTTAAATAAAAGCCACGACCACGACCACGACCACGACCACGCTATATTTTTAAGTATGATCAGATTACCAGCAGCCTACACGGAATTGAACGAAATGAATCTTCATTTTTGCTAAAAATTTGTATAGGTAGGTTGGATGAAGTCTAAGATTGGGGAGGAGCGTTCCCCTTTATATAAAAATATCATAAAACCGTAATGCAACTTATTTTAATCTAATTTTTAAAACGTAAGTTTCCCAAATTTTTAAATGTTGTTATTTACTAATAGTTTGTGTTTCGTACATTTATTAAAATGAAGCCTTATATGATCATTCGTGTCCGTCTGTCACTGTTTATTTTCTTAATATAAAATCTGATTTAAGATATTAAATTTTTTTCTTTGAGGAGAAGGTTTAGACTTATTCCACCACGCTGCTTCAATGCGGGTTGGTAGAATCACCAGTGAAATTAGATACATGCAGGTTTTCTCACGATGTTTTCCTTCACTATCAAGCACGAGATGAATTATAATGACTAATTAAGCAAGTGAAAATTCAGTGGTGTTTGCCTGGGTTTGAACACACGATCATCGGTTAAGATTCACGAGCTCTAACTACTGGGCCATCTCGGCTTTTTTATATTGTTAACATATTTAGAATTTCACATACCTGGTATATTCATCCTCATAACGTTTAAAAACTCGAAATATAAATTGCATAAAAAAACATATAAAAAGTTCATACTTCAATTTAAATGAATCAAAATATTCGTACATAAGTAAATATAATAAATTAATAATCCACTGTCAGATCATGGAAAATAATTAAATGACGCCAAATAATTATCGCTAAAGAAATTTCGAAAGTTTCATGTGTAAGGACCAAGTAAACTACTTTGAAGTACAACTTTATTACCTACCTCTTTGAAATTATTTGTTCAAAGATTACATGCTGCAATTAAAAATTAAAATAAGTTTTTTTTTCCGGAACCATATTGTTAAGCCTCCTTAACTGACCCCTCGAATTAAATCAAAATATTCTTTGTTCAAGTTGACTTATAAAGCACTTTTAGATCGTCATGTTACAGTATTGAATTAAATGTAAAGCCATCTCCGGTTCGGAATGTAGATTCTACCGAGAAACTTAGTAATTACTATTTTCTGCCACTTTATATATTTACATATGTATGTTAATTAAATATTTATTTACTGTGCATGAAAATCAACAAATAATCCACTCTTTTTTATCGTCTTTTCTATCGTTTTTAACGAGTGATATGTTTTATTTATCAGTGTTTTTTGAGATGAGATTTAAATTTATTATTAGATAGAAGTTTCGTTTTATATAAAATATTAACTACAATACAATTAATAATATTGTTAGATATATAGCTTCTCTTTGATTTTGGTGTAGAAGAGAGCTACAGAAGTTACTCATTTCGTTTGATAAGCGTTTCCTTAAAGAATATATTTATTTTTGTTAAAATATATATTAACTTATACTATTCTATTCTAATATAACATATATGTATTATATAATTTAGTAAAATTAGAATAACATTTGGCAAAAACAGACGTTAAAAATTGGTGAGTTGAGCCTCAGTGTCTAGGCGAGCTGGGGCAGCGTCAACGAGCGAGCGTTGAGCACGTGAGTCGCTCCGGGGACCATTCATGTACAAGGGCGGCGGCCTGCGCGCGCACCGATCAATACGGCGGCTGTGGCGGGCAGTGCCCGGCCCGCCGTGCGACCATACGCACGTGCCACGCCACGCGCCCTTCGCCGCACTGTGAGCTCATGACTGCACTCCACAGATGACGGAGCCCGTCCGCATCATACGACAGCGCCGTAATCTTCCCACACCCAGCACGCCCATAAAAACCGCGCGTCCCGCAACGCGTTCACATAGTGCGACGATAAGGTACGGAAATCGATACGGCATGCGAACACCGCAGCAGCCACTTTGACCGCGAGGCGCTGACCATCCAGCCTTAGTTCTTGCACTCGGCTACTACTGCTCATCGCGGAGCAAATATGCATTTAAAGAATAAACTACTTCGTTATGCAAGTCCACATTTAAAAAATAACATAAATTCTTTTTGAATTTATTCAAATTGTGGTATTATCACAAAAGCCTGTTTTTGATTTTTTAAGGTTCAATATATAATTATACGGACACGCACTTTTGTATTCTATATCAATTTACGATCACAAAATTAATGTATGGATTTATCTAAATATTTAAATCAGACAAAGTCGCGATTATATTTTTGTCTTTGGTAAATTTTGAAGCAAATTAAAAAAAAACATTTATTAAAAAAATAGGATTCGTTAAATTCATTTACAACTAAGTGTATCAAGGTCAGTGTATCTTAATAAGAAATTTACGTGTTATCACACTAAGTACTAAATCACACTATCAACATTATATTATGCACTTACTTTTTATATCGGCGATGGGAGTTGGCTGTGGCCCATATTGTAATGGAACAACTGATCATTGATGCTATTTATATAGGTTACATTAGAACGATTTCAAATTTTAAAATAACTGAAAAAAGATAAGTCATTATTACATATTCACACAGGAATATTATCGTTGAAATTATAATTTCAAGAAACATTTTGTTCTCTATCTAACTGATAGAGAACAAAATGTTTCTTCTGTGCGTTATTTAGAGGTATTAAAAAAAATCTAATGCCTAAAATAATTTATATACTCAAATAACAATTGTTATTTAGTCTTTAACGATAGTTCTTTAATACGTTATGCATAAATGTTATAATGAGCACATTGACATAATACTTATTTAAAGCGTTTTAAATTTAGAAATATTTTATTTTATTTTTCGTTTATGACTGTAGAATAATCAACATAACACAGGAATTATTATTATTTCTGTGTGACTGTGACTTAAACTTTATTTCCAAGACTACATGTTACTTATCTTTTACTTAATCAAATGGTAAATGAAAGAGAGCAAAGAAGTACAGGCGCGTTTTGCTAACATTGATTTTTATAAAGCTTTTTTAACTCGACCGTCAGAAATCAAAACTACTTTATAAGTCCGCTTAATAACAAAATCGATAAGCTGATTACGCTAACACGAACGCTTGTAGAGGGCAAGAGTTAAACTAGGTAGGAAATACCGCTAGAATATCGTGATGCAGTGCAATTATTGCGGTAGAGGAACGAGTCCAAGGACGATTTGATTGTGTACTCAAGTACAATGTGTTGTGGGTACGAGTTTAGTATCGTCATTTGATTTATTTTTGAATCGCTCAGACCTGCTAACCTGATAGCACGAAACTTTTATATTCAGATATACTATAATTCAGTTATATTGTATATTGTGAGAGGTAAAGTTAATTATGTCACCGTAGTCGAGGGAGCAGTCGAGGGTGCGGGCGCTTTTCTGACGAATGCTTTTTAAACTACAACTAGACAATAATACAGAAACGTTAACATTTTTCCTTTATAATTGAGATACATTTTATGATCAATATTTATCTATACCACCAAAAACATAAGCATTTTTGTTAAGAAATATATTTTTTATTTTTTTGAATATTCAATGAAAAAAGAATAGGGCGTGCGGCAAGTTCAATATAATATAATATAATTAAAGATATATAATGTAGTTATTTATTGGTATTGTACTGGCCATAGCGGGTACAACGGGTGAGTTATACTACGTTGAATTGACAATATAATGTGTACCTAATGTCTATTTTAATGTTATATATACATATAATTCGCAAACACGTGACTTACTATCAGTTTATACATTTGCACGTTTGCGTTATTTTAATGTGATAAAAAAGATTGCTAAACAAGAAAAAATACTTATTAGTAACTTAAATAGTATTAGTGCTTTTAATAAAGGATTCCGCAAATTGAATTAAATATTTACGTAAGCGGGACAAAATGTAATTACGGCAAATATCAGACTTACAATTTCTTTTCACAAAGTTGTACATACATTAAAAGTAGGTGTAATGCATAATTTCTAATATCTTAACCAAAAACTTTTATATATTTACTGTTCTTTATTTATTTTTTAAATTATTTCACTATAAAGTATAAATATCTCAATAAACTTGTATTATGTACATTATTTTTTACATTACAGTAATATGTATTGCGCCGTTGTTGGCACGGTGTGCATGACCACAACCCTACTCTCGACCCGAGTTCGGTAGAAGTACCTACAGATCCATGCGGGCAAAGCTACCGCGGAGGCGTCATATGTACATTTTTTAAGTTTCTCCTTTGTAGAAATGCAATGTATCGATTATTATTATTAAGTAATTCCGTAGTCCTACTCGCATTTGGCTGATTTTAGGGTGGCCATGACCTTAACCTTTTTTGGGGGTGGATCGCCGTTTGATATCACGATAATCTTTTATTTGATTTTATATGGGTAAATCTAGTTCAAAGATAAAAATAAAATATTGTATACTACATTATGTTTTTAAGGGTTGTGGTTTATTTCAGTTATCAAATTATGATTCAAAGAACTACCATATTCTTCAAAATTTTCATGTATTTGTAAAATATGTGGAACGCGATATGCGCAGCAAGAAGGGCGTGTAAGGGACGCGCAGATGAAATCTGAAATTTTGTTGGCTCTATAGCAATGATACCTAATTATTGACGTATATTTCGCTAACAAAGTATTGCTTGTGCAGGTGATGCACCGAGGATGAGTCGCCGCGCGCGGCCGTGACATGGGAGCGCAGGCATGGGCTGGCGCGCCGAGCAACCGCCGCACATCGCCGCCGGCCTGCTCCTTTTGCTGCTAGTCAACCTGCCGGGTACCGAT
This sequence comes from Nymphalis urticae, assembly GCA_905147175.2. Lineage (NCBI taxonomy): Eukaryota > Metazoa > Arthropoda > Insecta > Lepidoptera > Nymphalidae > Nymphalis > Nymphalis urticae. The sequence continues at coordinate 6,114,817 of LR989991.1, forward strand.
TCTTATTGCTTCCCCCCCGCCTAGCTTATAATAGACTAAATTCTACTTACTAAGTGTTTACTTCAGCCTTTAGGGCTGGCCTCTGGAATGGGTTGAGTTGAGCTGCGTATGTATTGCCATGCCACCTGTTTAGTTTATCATGTTATATGTTGTGATTATTTTAAACTGAATAATATTTTAAATACATTTGGAACAAAAAATGTGATGGTCGTTCAACTGGCTGAAGGCTGAAGTAAACACTTAGGACTTCAAAAGTGGCTAAAAAACTAAAATAGAACGATGTGGTTTATGGACGCTCATAAATCCTTATAAATCTCATTAACTCAAATGTATGTATGGAAATCACGGGTTAAATATTTATAATTGCTGTCTTCTGTTGTCGATGCATCTGCATACTCAATAAATCTATAATCATATTATAAAGCTGAAAAGTTTGTTTGTTAGAACGTGCTAATATCAGGATCGACCAGGCCGGTTTGAAAAATATTTTTTGCTTTAGAGGCCAGAGGCTTAGAGGTTTTATTGAGAAAGCTTTATTTAGACTATATCTCAACACCGTATGACGAACGAGCGGATTAATAATGTTTAATCCATCGAAATCGCGTGAAGCAGCTTGGTAGGAATAATATGACCTTAAAATGACCTATATAGAAACCTTATTAGCAAATATACATAGCATATTGGGTTTGTATGGTAAGTTGTATGTTATTTTAATTAAACCGTTGTAAGTCCGTTGGTCCTGCCGAATGGTCTCCAGTCGTGTGTGATTAGCCGTCCTTTTAATTATGGGACTGAAGAAATAGTTTAACTGTGTCCAGGCACACACTCGAGCACTTTAATATCCCCTGCGTGGTTAGCTATTATCCGTTAAGAATGGCCACGATGATATTTATTAAGGTAGATTTTCCAAGTAGTAAACTATGTTTACATGGACATGCCTGCTCCATTATAATCAAAACTTCAAAACAGGAAAGTAGATTATATAAAATTAGCATCCGTTAAATTAATAAACTAGTAATTGCAGGTTTAATTATTCAATTACATTATTCTGCTAATTTCAATAACTTATAGAAGGTACTTCATACACATATACATCACATTTTTATTATTGTTGAAAGTTAATAGCTAGCCGAGATGGTCCAGTGGTAAGAACGCGTGAATCTTAACCGATGATCGTGGGTTCAAACCCGGGCAAGCACCACTGAATTTTCATGTGCTTAATTTGTGATTATAATTCATCTCGTGCTTTACGGTGAAGGAAAACATCGTGAGGAAACCTGCATGTGTCTAATTTCACTGAAACACCATCTGCCACATGTGTATTCCACCAACCCGCATTGGAGCAGCGTGGTGGAATAAGCTCCAAACCTTCTCCTCAAATAGGAGAGGAGGCCTTTAGCCCAGCAGTGGGACATTCACAGGCTGTTACGGTTACGGTTAATAGCTAAGGCGAAAAGGTTAAATAAAATAAATTCCTTATCTGTTTGAGGTAAATAGATACATTTGATACCATATCAATTATATTCTGTTGATAAATAAGTATTTTGTAAATAACGTATAATAACATTAAATATAAGTAACGCACTTTTGCAGTAACTTGCCACCAAGACCACCAAGATGCTGTCCACATCACAGCTATTCTCGGAGAGAGCGTCGTGTTCAATTGCCAGGTGGACTTCCCCGAAGACATCCCCGTGCCGTACGTCTTGCAGTGGGAGAAGAAGGTAGGCGAAACGGTACGACGGCCAACACTCCACTCTTACATTACAACGCTGCTCATCTATCGTGTGTGTGTTTCTGTTCAGTAAAGGTCGGCTCGTCCCCACGACGCGCCTCGCAGAATGTAAAGTATATATAACGTGCTTGTGTCGACTTCGACAGTTCGTATTGTCCCGTGCTAGTGGTACCGCGAGTGCCGCGGGGCGGGGGCTCGCCCCGCCGCCGCCGCCCCGCGACACCTCCGCGCACGCCTTTTATGTAACTGCCTCTTCAACGTATTGCCTATTACTTGACGCGTCGCCCACCGACCGGACGACTAACACCACAGTGACAAAGGCCTTCAATGCGAGTCCGAGAGAGCAGCAGACCCCCGTTCGATAACATAAACAAACACATACACTACCACATCTTATACGATTACAAATTTATTTTTACAACGCTATAAATTTTTTTGTTTTGGGTGCACCAGTTTATCTTTCCAAGATAGTATGGGGAGCACGTTGTAGCTTACTCGGCTGACACGGGGCACGCGCACTCCCTCGCGCACTGGCGGCGGTTCTGTCTGTTTCTCTCTTCCTGTGGCTGTCGGATTCACCCACTTTCTATCTGCAAATTTAGACAAATATATAAATTGTAATTATTTATAATTAAATCCTCTTCAAACTAACTGCATGTCATATTATTTTGTTTCATATTAGACCATTTCACAATATTTAGTCTTGTAACCCAATCCTTTAATGAATTATGGTTAAACTATTTTTGTAAAATGTCACAGTTATATTTCTTTTTATTTGCGTTCCTACCATTGCATGCTTTTGTTCGCTGTTAATGTAATTAAGTTGTAGTTTAGCTTTATCTTGTGGCAATTTATACACCTAATTGTAACGAGATAACGTAATCGAGGCTACTCGGAAACTGATTGGTAGTAAATGTACGTATTGTGTCTATATATAAGTAGTTAGCGCTCAACAGGAGTCGTTCCAGAACCGCACCAACTGAATGGCAGAAATTAACATGTTCAATGTATATAGGGTCAGGACATCCCCATATACATCTGGTATGAGAGCTACCCGACCCACAGTGGAGAAGGCTATGAAGGCAGAGTCTCGCGAGTCGCTCCGGATTCGCCGTACGGCGCCGCTAGCCTCAACGTCACCAATATTAAAGAATCTGATCAGGTAATGCGCGAACATTCCTCGTGTACAAAGCACATGAAGTATTAAGTTAATAATAAGTTTAAAGTAACTTAAAGTAATTCAAAAGAATTAAAAATACACGTGAGAAGCAAACTACTTATATTTTTGCTTTTCTTATTTTTCGCGTATTTTTATTTAGAACTGACACAATTAATACATTTGACAACAAATATTGTTCTTATTGACTATTGTGGGTCCAACCTGCTAAGATTAACGCTGTTAGTGGGTTCCATTTTGCATGTTACCTGATATGTAGTTTCCTGCGAACCTATATATAATAACTACAATTATATAATATAACTTACTAAGTTACTACAATTATATCTAACCTTTTATTTAATTAGGGATGGTACGAGTGCAAGGTTGTGTTTCTCAATCGCTCACCCAATCAACACAAAAATGGTACTTGGTTCCACCTCGACGTGCACGCGCCACCTCGCTTCTCCATCACACCGGAAGACATTATATACGTCAATTTAGGTTCGATAGTTTTATCTATATGACAGTTATAAGCTGTTCAAACCAATCCATTTTTTCAAATATTGATATACTTCAGTACGATCATTTTAAAAATGAATCAAGAGACTTAAGCATTCCGCATGATGATCCATTTTATTATATAAATAAAAGAACAAACCAAATTATTCCTAAAATTTCTTCTTCTGCTAATGTATATTCGACTGCGTTTGAATAATTTTATAAAAATAGTTTTTGAAATAGTAATTTATATTGATGAACATTGTTATTATTTACTACAGGGGATGCTATTATTCTTAACTGTCAAGCGGAGGGCACACCAACGCCTGAGATATTATGGTTTAAAGACGCGAACCCAGTGGAGCCATCTGGAACGGTTGGCATCTTTAACGACGGCACGGAACTTCGAATAAGCAATATCCGACACGAAGACATTGGCGATTATACTTGTATAGCGAGAAATGGCGAGGGGCAAGTTTCACACACTGCACGAGTTATCATCGCTGGCGGAGCTGTCATCACTGTAAGTTGACTCTGCTAGGTTTGATGGAAAATATTTAGTATCAATAAATGTGTCCATTCTCAACGGAGGCTAGTCCACGCTGGAGACATTAATTCAATTGTCTGCGTAAATACTTTCTTAATCACTCTCATAATCGGATAGAACGGCATTCGGACATTACCCGATAGAGGTCAGGTGCGGGGCACATTAACTTTCTTTCTGAGGCACTGTGGTAATTAGTTTAACATTATAATAGAGGATCTAATACACTATTTACGAATTGTCTAGATGCCGCCGACAAATCAGACTAAGTTAGAGGGAGAGAAAGTTCAGTTTTCTTGCGAAGCAAAAGCTTTGCCTGGAAATGTGACAGTGAAATGGTTCCGCGAGGGGGCGCCGGTGGCAGAGGTCGCAGCCCTGGAGACGAGAGTGACGATACGCAGAGATGGAGCATTAGTTATAAACCCTGTAGCGGCAGACGACTCTGGACAATATTTGTGCGAAGTTTCCAATGGAATTGGTGATCCACAAAGTGCTTCCGCCTATCTGAATGTCGAATGTGAGGAATTTTAACAACTCGAACTTAAACAAACTTTTATTTAATTTAATCCACATATTAAAATAATTTAAATTATTAACACTATTGTATTTTCAACTGAACCAATTTAGCCTAATCGGTTGGTTAGTTGCGTGGACCTGATCTACATTAAGTTAAAGAATGAAGTTAAAAAACAGCTTGTAATAACTAAATTATGGAATGTACGAGTACAATACGTTTGTGTGTTTTCAGATCCCGCCAAAGTAACATTTACGCCAACTGTACAATATCTACCGTTTCGCTTGGCGGGTGTAGTGCAGTGTTATATAAAAGCGAACCCACCACTTCAGTACGTAACTTGGACGAAGGACAAGAGACTGTTAGAGCCGTATCAAACGAAGGACATAGTGATCATGAACAACGGATCTTTGCTTTTTACACGCGTCAATCAGAATCATCAGGGTCGATACACCTGTACGCCGTACAATGCTCAAGGCACGCAAGGATCATCAGGTAAATCAAGCTTAATATATTTTTTTTTTTAATTGGCAGACTGATAAATGTACCACCTGATTCTTAGTGGTCACCACTGCCCAGTTATCGTAACTGTAAGCAATATTATCCGTCCCTTGTGCCTGTAGTTACACTAGCTCACTCACTCGCAAACCGGAGCACAGCTAACATAGTAATACTAAGTATTACTGCTTGGCGGTAGAATGTGTGACGAGTGGGTGGTACCTACCAAGACGGGCTACCAAGCTCTAACATCGAGTAAAGTATTTTTTTAAACTAAAATCCTGTTTGTTTCTAGGTCCCATGGAGGTATTAGTTCGTAAACCACCTGTGTTCACAGTAGAACCGGAGCCTTTGTATCAAAGAAAGGTAAGATATAAAAGAAAATTAAAATACGAATGAAGTACACTAAAATCTCGAGTAATTTAAAGTTTAGAATTGAAACTATATAGATGAGCAATTTCTATGTAAATTCACCATCAAAATTGAACTTGAAGACTAAACAACATAATTGATCACTTCTAACTTCCCCTACCTTACCTTCTATAGTTATTTCTTGTGTGGTAATCTTATTTTACGGTATTCTTACCAGGTTTCACCGATTATTTTCGATTGTTTTATTTCGTATATAATCCACTAAACATATGTACATGTAATTAATAATCATAATCAAATCAATTAGTAGCCAACATTCTATGGTTAATTGGTAGTTTATTTTATATTGTAATATAATTTGTATCACTTTAATGTTGAAATTTACGTTGCTAACTTTCAATCTTGAAAAAGATTTAACGTTGATTAATAATAATAATAATAATAAATAAATAATATACTCAACTGAAAAACTGCGAAAATATTGAGCCAAATGTATTTCTTTTATTTAAAATAAATCAAATGACAATTTTAACTAAACCCTAGAGAACTATTAAGCATTTACTATTTACTAATGATTTTTAATAATATAAGTTAAAAAAGAAGTATATATATAGGAACTTCTACTCGACATATTAAAAAAGAAGTTAATAAGCCTTTAATAATCATACTTTTAGTATAAATGTGTTTTATTTCCGAGTTAACAGTGGTAAAGTACCGTTTATTGTATAGTAGTGTTAAGTATAGTATTATCTTAGTTAAAACGAGAGAAGCAGTGCAAAAAATCGTTAGGATTAAACGTGCCAAGTTAGGTTAAAGGAAAAAAGTTAGGTTACCGGCCGCTAACTATGAAAGTAATTTCGAATATCAGAAATAATTTACTTTTAAATTGGATAAAAAATTTAATGAAGAAGAATAGAAGAAGTATTTTATGGAAATTTGGTGCACTTAATCGGCAAGTAGGTTAGAAAATTCAAATTGCAAATTAATATAATTATATCCCTTGAACATTAAGTAGCCTCACTTATGTATATTCAGAATAGCGCCATTGCTTTGTTGTTGCTTTTAAAAACTCTGTTTCAACTTCTCAATAAAAGTAGTAATTATATATATAAAAAAAGGAGGAAACAGCCTGTGAATGTCCCACTGCTGGGCTAAAGCCTTCTCTCCCTTTTTGAGGAGAAGGTATGGAGCTTATTCATATATACAGGGTGACTGGTGAATTACTATCAATATTTAAGGAGTATACTCGGTACATGATTCTCATTCGAATTATGTAAAAAAATAGGTAGCTAGCGATCGATCTTACACGTATACGTAATGTTTCGTGTGTGAGTGTGCATTAGTAATTAGGTATGGCTTATCAATACACAAATGCAGAATACCGTTAAAAGTGACCCATTCGTGTTAAATCGTGTGAAAGACAATATGCGTAAACGTGCCGAACTGTGTATCGCACGAGCAGGAGATCACTTTGTACATTTGTTAAGATTAGTGTAGTTATTTAGGTAAATAGGTAATGATGTAAATAAGTATGATTCCATTTTTAAAACAGGATAGGTAAACAGTTCATATTAATTTTTGTCTCAAGTTCATATCATTTACCTAGTCAACAAATTTGTTGCTCAAACGAGTGAAATATCTTGGTATTTTTTCCTGTCCTAAGCCAGGTTAAAGTATGAAGGGGGATTGGATCATGCTTGTTTATCAAAGCCTGCTACCCTGTTAACACGCGGCGGCGTTTGGACATAGGTAATTTACCGCGCGATAACTAAATGTACCTACCTGTGTTGTGTCGACAGCACAGCTAGGGTGTCCACATGACGCGTAATTAATTACATAATTGTTGGTTAACTTTACTTAGAAATTTATTAATATTTATGTTATATGTATTTTTTTTTCATATATGATCGTCAAATATCACGTCCTTAAGTATTGATAGTATTCAAACAGTCACCCTGTATAATTAATAAATTAATAATTCTCAATAAAAGTAGTAAAAAGTAAAAAAATTACAAAGTTTTTAATTACATTATTTAATAAAGTAACAAATAGCAGTTTTTGAGCAGAATCAACATCAACCAAAACTCAAACAATATAACAGCCGCAAAAGGAGAATACGGTCGCCACTTCAAATTTAGGCTACCAGTGGCCCCTCTATATGTGAGACGTTAGAGGAATACCATTTTGGTCGGTGACCTTTATTTTGAATATCAAAAATAGAATATTTGACAGTGAAAGCGAAAGGTGACCACGTCGTTACTGTCCCAGAGTTATACAATGACCAACAAAAGCAAACGAGGCATTTATCTCACTATAAAAAGTAATTCGAATACGTTAAGCACTTAAGTATGAGTCGGCTAGGTGGGCGAGTCGGTGGAGATGCACTGCGAGGCGCAGGAGGCGGAGGGCACGCAGCGGCCCAGCGTGGTGTGGCGGCGCCGCGACGGGCTGCCGCTGCAGAAGAGCCGCGTGCGCGCGCTGGGCGGCAACGTCACCATCGACACGCTGCGCCGCCAGGACTTCGGGATATACCAGTGCGTCGCTTCCAACGAGGTGATTTGATGCTTACACCCGCCCGAGGAGAATAATAACGGATTTTCAGCTGCGGTGGCCAATCTGACCAACGGACCGGGCGCATTAGATTTTATAGAGTGCCAAGGCAAATACAAGTACAATACTGTTCATTTTTACCTTACTGTTTCAGAGTCGGATGCCACAGTTTTTTGCCTCTTTGGCCCTAGCGCTACTAGAACAGTGACGTATTGACATACATAAGTCACACGTTTGGTGCATAGTCAGTCAAAGTCAAAAATCTTTGTTCAATATAGAAGCGTTACACTTGCTTATTGATTGTCATAAATCTACCTCCGGTTCGGAAATAGTCATTGCTGTTATAATATTATCAATCCGCGTCGGGCAGTGGTTATTTATTTTAGAGTCTGCTTTCATCCAGCTAATGTTTAAAAAATTGAAAAAATTAAAACTTAATAAATGTATTATTTTTGAAATCGGTTCCCATTGAATAGGTCGCGACTATAGTAGCAGACACGCAGCTCGTGATCGAGGGCACGCAGCCGCACGCGCCGTACAACGTGTCGGGCACGGCCACCGAGTTCCAGGTCACGCTGCGCTGGCAGCCGGGCTACGCGGGCGGGCCCGACTACAAGCAGGACTACACCATCTGGTACAGAGAAGCTGGGTTCTCGGAGTGGACCAAAGTGCCCGTGACGCCATCCGGAGCCACATCTGTAAGTCCATTCGTCTCGAAATAGACACAATGATAGTCACTCTAAGGACCACTACTCCGTACTATCGATACTGGCTGTGATTATTCCGTTTTGATAAAAGTAATGTTTTTAGGTGACAATAAATCGACTTCAACCGGGAACTACGTACGAGTTTCAAGTTAATAGTAAAAATACAATTGGAGAAGGAATGATGAGTAAAGCGATCACGATAAGAACTCTGGGTAAGTGCGTTGTAATAATATTATAATACATAAACTCCTAATACTGTAGTAAAAATATTTTGTGGTGGGCTTTAGCTTCGTATTATCCTATATTGTTATTTATGTAGTTATTTATGGAACTAACTTTTGTAGATGTGGGCGCAAAGCCGAAGGCGGCTCCCACAGTCCCAGGGCCGATCGACGAAAAGATTTTTCAGAACGCACCTGAAGGCTCCGGTATACACTAATTCCTTATTACTAACATTGTAACAACTCTCACAGTTTCTTATCTTCTTCTCACCGATAAAATATGCTTAGTAAATGACTGGGTACTACTAATTTTAATTGGTCTAACAATATCGCAGTATATTTAGGAGGTGGTGAGTGATGAAAATAAAAGTCCTAAGTAAGACGTGCGTATGATATAACATCAAGTGCCCTTGGCAGGTCCGAAGTCCGGTCCGCCGCGCAACCTGACGGTGACGGAGGTGCACAACGGGTTCCTCATCACGTGGCAGGCGCCGCTGGAGCGCGCGCAGCTCGTGCAGTACTACACCATCAAGTACCGCACCGACGCGCAGTGGAAGACGCTGAACCGCGGACAGATCCGGCCGGAGGAGACGAGCTACTTAGGTCCGACCGTCTAACGACGCGGCGATGCTTTGAATTAAATTATGATTACGCATATATGCTTACAAATGTAATTTTGTGAAAACATGACCTTAGCTTCAGACCGCGCTGATGTCAACTTGGAAGGATAGATCTTGGTCGTTATTAACATTACCTCGTTACTAAGTTAAAGGTTCATATTATCTAAAACAATTGTGTATACAGTATTACTATATCTGTTTTAACATAGAAGTTTTAGTTTTTCGACGTCAAACGTCTCAAACGATGAGCTTCAACGGATTGAATCTATTTTAAGGCTGCATCGATTTTATTTCATGTTTATCATATTTCAGTAAAGAACCTAGTGGGTGGTCGAACCTATTATTTCCGCGTGCTGGCGAACTCCGCGACCAGCTACGAGAGCTCGGAGGAGGTGAAGTTCCCGGTGCCGGCGCGGGTGAAGCACAAGGCGATCACGGCGGGCGTGGTGGGCGGCATATTGTTTTTCATAGTTGCCATTATACTGTCGGTGTGCGCGGTCAAGATATGCAACAAGCGCAAGCGTCGTAAACAAGAAAAAGGTGAGACTCGAAGGAGTAGCGGCCGCTGGCCCGCTCCCGACACTAGCTTCGTCCGAGGGGCGATGTTAGACCTACTCCTCTGCTAGAAGTGTGAACGATCGTTCTAGACTCGAATAGTTCAACTAAATACCGTTTAAAGGAACTAGTTTTGAACCCGAAATTAACTTAGATTAGCGGCTTGACATTATGACGCGAAGTCACAATTGAGAAAACTCTCATGCTAATGACCATATTGTCGGTGATGAAGCAAGCAAAAACATTTATGAGATATTTTTACTCATACCACTATAGTTTATATTCAGTAATTCTCTAAATAAAAACCTCATTAGTTCAAACATCGCATGCTTTTTATAAGTTTATCTAGTTATGCATGTTTTCCTTTCTTGCAATTCTAACTCACTTTTAATAGCCCAGTAACCTAATAAAGTTAATAATTTTTTAATAGAAGTTATAGCTTTCGCACCTCGTTCTAATGATCTTTAGAGTATATTTTGATCACTTGTGTTGTGTTGGAGCTTGATTTTATTTAACGCAACCCTCAGTAAACAAAATCAGTTTATTCGCTTTTAAAATTGAAGTTTGCTTTAATTAAATATTTTGATATGTATTTTTCTCAGTATGTAAGATTATTATTACACGCTTAAACTTGAAGAATAGTATAAGTAATTTTAGAAGCATTCAATGGACATACATACGAATTTTATTGTTGTATATTTCTTATTCGTTTAACAAGTATTTATTTTGACATAATTTATTTATGACATAATTATGTTTATTTGCCACAGACATGCATTTTTGATCAATCTTTTATCATTGCAGACGTAAGACATGAATGTGTATATTCCTTGATAAAATTGTTTGTTTAGAAACAACACATACAATGATTTATGTCTGCATGGACACTATAATACCATCTAACCGATGGTACTTACCTGAAACGACCTAAGTTAAATAAACTAAATAATATTAACAATACTGTGGTAAACTTAATTTAATAAGGATTATGCATGTAATATTAAAAAAACATCTGTTCATAATTACAAGGAATAGCTATTTAGTACATTTGTGACGTCATTTATTTTTGTTCTTATACATATATTTTTCAATTATTTATATTGTTTCTAAAATCGAAAACTTCGTAAGCAAAAATTTTTTTAGAGAACGCAACTTTTATAATTAGATTTTCCACACAATACTTTTAATGACGTTACAAAAACAAGGAATGTTCTAAATAAAATTAAAACAATAGTGCATATTCCTTATTTATTAGTCTTTTTTGGTAAGCCTGGCTTTCAAATTGACAATATGGTGTGGGTTCTGCTTCACGGTTGCGGTGTGTGTGCCGAGTGAGGGACGAAGGCCGAGAGCAGTGTTGGTGGCGGGCAGCGGTCGTGGACGCACAGGACGGTACGCTGCACTGCGTTAATGTCCAGAAATTATTCGGTTGCAGCATACAACATGGTAGCCGCGCGACTCACTGACCTTCGCGCTGCAGACAGCACTCAAGTGCCTTTTAAGAAGTAAGTTTTGATTTATCGAATGTGTTTTATAATACTTTATCATTCTTTACTGATTATCGTTCATCTTTTTCATGCCGCTCTCACTAGGAAGTCAGGTCAGTCATGCAAACTGATAGTTAGTAAAGCCTACCACTGGCGTGGCCGACGCCGGTCCCATTGAAAATACATTTATACTTACTCAAACTATATTTTCAGATTTAGAGAAAGCGGAATATCGAGTCTAGTGCAGTGTTTGCGATTCACGGTCAACTGGATCTGGCCGGCGTCCCGCTGCGGCGACTCGGCGCGGCCCTGGGGCGGCGTGGCGCCCGCGCCCTCCCCCGCGCCCTCCGCCGCGCCCTCCGCCGCGCCCTCCGCCGCGCCCTCCGCCGCCAGCTCCGACGACGGCGGCTTCCTGCCGCGCCTGCGCGCGCCGCTCAGCCCCGCCGCCGCGCCGCCCCTCTTCCGCGCGTCCTCCCCCACGCTCGCGCTGCACTGGCCCCCTTGGCCGCCCTGGTCCATCTGGGCTCCCGCCTGGACGCCCTGGTCACCTCTCCACATCTCCGACCTGAGCTCGGTGCCGTTTCCGAGCTCGGCGGACGGTTCCTTTCCGACGCCACCTTCTTTCCGATCGCGCCCCCCGCATATATCGGCTTTCGAGCCGCAGCAGCGTTTCTGCACGGGAGTATTCGCTCGCGCGAGGTCGCGGCCTCTGCCGCGCCACGGCAGGCCTCGTCCCGCCGTCGAGCCGCCCGCGCCGCCCCCGCCGCCCCCGCATGAGGCCTCGCCCGAGAGCCGATCGTCTTCTAGCGGGTTCGGAAGCAAAAACGCATCGTCTTCTCAGCACAATCGGAGCAGCCGCACCGAGAGTCTGGCGGAGTGGCGGCCGCCGCCCTACCGGCCGCCGCCGCCGGCGCCGCCCGCGCGGCCCGGCTCGGGCGAGGCGGCGGACGCGGGCTCGGTGGACGTGCACTACGAGTGGGACCGCGCCACGCGCACGCCCACGCCGTCCACGCCGGAGCGCACGCGAGCGCGCGCGTCGCGCGACGACGTCGAAGCGCGCGTGCGCGCCATGAAGGAGGAGTTCCTGGAGTTCCGCAAGCGCCAGGCGCTGCGGCGGCGCTCGCCCGAGCCGCTGGGCGCGCCGCCGCTCTCTCCGCTGGGCGCGCTGTCTCCGCTGTCGGCGCTGGCTCCGCTGTCGACGCTCGCTCCCGCCGAGACGGTGTGCTGAACCTCGGTCATTAGATATTTCTCGTTTTTCCCCACCGATTCTGCGCTTTGCGATTACCACTCTTTCTTCGTGGTTACAGTAGAAGAGAGCTAGATTCCTGATAACAATCTATGTACTGACCTGTTTATTTGCGACACTGTTACGATCTTCCGTCAGAGTAATGACCCCGCAACTTAGTCCACCTAGACTACAGAATTTAGTCTCGTTTAATCCGAGTCAACGATGGACTACGATGATTGACGTCTCATTTATTTTATTATTTGATCTTGTAAAAGCTAATTCCCTGCATTGATTTTATAAGTCAATTCAACAAGAGACTAAATAGGACGTATAGGTTGTATGTACATTTGTAATTATCACCTACCACCAATTTATTGAAGTGGACTAAATAGAGTTTCGATCTTAGTTTATATAATTTTGTAAGGAATGGACATCGTTGTCTCGTCAGTTAAACATGATTCATTCGCAGACACTGGCGTGTGTAATATCCCACCTTCGTCGCAAGTCCCGCCGGGGCTGCCTACTATATTGTAATAACAAATCTAGACACATATTCAGTCGTAACGCTGTTTGTCTTGACTAGTATTGTACATACGTGTATTTGTGGATGCCGTGGCGTTTTGCAGTCGCACTGGCTGCTTTCCAACGAACAAAAAAAGTCAATTAACGATTCGATGTAATGGCATTAATTTTGGTGTTGCCAAATAAGTATACATTATTGTGATACACATAAAAACGAATTGCGATATGTGTTTTAGGACAAGCATTATATCATTAATCTTCTCTAAATTTCCCAAAATGTTGAACTAATTATAATTACGATGAATGTGCCATACGATGAATGAACACATCAGTAACCGTAACGTTAAGGTACTGCGTCGAAAAAAGGGCAGGCAGACAGTGCGAAATTACGTTCACCTAAACGCTTTAGGTATGAGCGGGGAAGCATCCACAACACCGCTCATACCATTATTATATTGTAGTTAAAAATAAGGATAACGTACAATTAAAGTTTAATAAGAATTCTCGCACTCGGCACTCTAAACTCTGTTTCCATGAACTTCAGCTTACAAGTTCAGTGCCGAATGCGTGCAATGATATTATATACACACAAATAAAATAATTTAGAATTAGTATTATATAAAAACTCGAACCGACAAAAGTGAATAATGTTTTGAATGGAGTTTTTTTCAAGTACAAATTTTAATTTTATTTGTTATGTACCTCTTTTGTTTATTTTTTTTTTACTGTACATATGTAAAAATATATTAGAGTATTATATTATACACATATTTATTTAAGTATTATGTGAGGTTCATGAACTAAGCCAGTAATTGTGAGGCAATAGTATAATTTTATTTAGAGTTATAACATCTTATACTAATTATACTGAATGTAACCAAGTGGCACAACGCTATAAAAGGTGCTCAAAGAAATAATTCATAATATTTTGACCAATCCAACCTTATTACGTAATAAGTTTGACAGAACGCTAAATTCCAAATTTTACTTCAGTCCTATTTCTTTGATTATTAAATTGAAATTAAAAAGAGACAGGAGAGCATAATTCATTAACGTCTGCTACCTAGCGAGACCACTCGGTTCCTTAGCAATCCCACCTGAAAACCTAAAATATTATTTATTGTTCAGTCATCGCGAAGACTGTCATTAGTTTTATTAGGATTATTTACAAATTAAACTAAACGTTAATTAATATTTCTTGCCAGCATGATTTTTACACAATTTTGTAAACTTTTATTTAGACAAAATTCGTAATTTTCAATGTCATAAGAACCTCCTTAATTGTAAGTATAAAATGTACGCTTTAAAGAAATTGAAATGAATTACAGATAACAAATAGATAGGTAGTCTAATAAGGAGTAGTGTATGTTCGAGCGAGCGGATGTGAGCGACAAGGCGCAAGCGTCGCGACGCGTGTACGTAATTAATCGTCTTTAGCAACGAGCGTCACCACTCAGGTCACTGCCGGTTAACTAGTTTAAGCTGCGATAAAATTTCACGTCAATAGTACTTATTTCGATTGTTTTAAATGCAAGTTTTCTAGGTAAACCCGCCTAGCGTTACATTTAGATCGTTAGTATCGACTGTTTGTGCAATAAAATAACACATTGTTCATTATGAAGTACATTAAAAATTATGATATCGTATGCTCAATGATTTCGACTGAACCACTTAAAATTATTCACGTCACCGTGGAACACCGTAATGTACGTCATCTGTAGGACAGTTATCACAGTCGTTTATTTAATATATTAGGAGAATATAAGAGTTTGATTTGAAAAGTAGATTTATGTTATAAAAGTTTAGTTTTTCATTGTTATTTTATATAAGTTCGTTAGGTGTAAACAGTGTTTTTATTTCCAATTTTAATTGTCTGAAACTTTATCAATAAAATAATGTCTATTAATATAATCTGTTACATATTTTAAAAAAATATGCGAAACATGTAGTTTTGCATCTATTATAGCAACATTGTTTTAATATTGCAAAACGCAATTTAACTTCGACATGAATAGAAACAATACGAAAAAAATCAAAATAGCTCAAACCATGTGATATCTAGTCTCCATTATGACAACCTTTCCGTAAATATCGTAATTTATTAAAATATTATAGTAGACTTAACCGAAGGATATTACACTGGTTAGCCATTATTTCTTCAGATCAAGAACCACAATCAATCGTTTACTTGTTTGATTACAAGCCCTTTGTTACAATATAATATTAAATTTTTAAGAATTATACATAGAGCACTTGAAGTCATAAACGTTTTCTATAGACTAAAATGAAAAGATAGCAATATATTAGAATTATATAATAACTTTTATCGTATATATCAGTTTGTATAAAAAATATAAGAAAATAAATTAATTTATAATGTGCACATTGGCAAAATATGACTTGGTGAAACCTGGGCACCCAATGATAAAAAGTTAGGAATAATGCACAATATCTCAGCACTATACCTAAGTGATATCAATTTTTGTCAAAATCCAAGGTAGGATATACCTCTAGCACCATTAAAGTTTTTTCATCAAAAACAATAACTATGTTTATATTAAAACCTTACGCCTTGGTGGAAACAAACCATTGCACGAGCCACAATTTTATAACTTAAAGTATAACTTTTAATTTTGTTAGAGTATTTTTAGTTGTAAGTGTTGAGAACAGTGTTTACTGTGTAAGCACACAAAGGATTCAATTCAAAAAATAAAATACAATAACGTTGCTATGATTTAATTTTTGTCTTATTTAATCTCATCATATCTTATTATTTTATATAAGTTACCATCTACGAGGCTATCATCAGTCACCTACCTACCACCTACCTACAATCCATCCAGCCATCCATCCAATAAATCCAAAGCATAAATAAATAAATGGCTTAAACAAACGACGGCCAATTATTCATCTTCAATCATTGATATTATGCAATAATTATGTAATACAATTTAACAGTTTTACATTCCTGTAGAATGTATTCAACTTTCAAGTTACTTTTTAACCGAAAATTGATTCATTATTATTAGAAAATTTCCTAAGTTTTAATTTAAGTATTGAAAATTTTTATTTGAAGGATTACGGCTCCTACATTAAACGTAAAATTCGGCAAATGCTGACTAAATTCTGTCAAAACGAACTTTAACATAGGAGCCATTTTGAAAGCCTTTACATTGAAGCTGATGACGTTCGTAGAAATTTAGGATATTAGCACCTGAACACAATCACGCTTTTATGAAAAGTTAAGATGTTCTAATATGAAACTCAGAAGATAAAAACACAGAAAGAGAGTTCCACACCTTGGGTGTTCGCATTAGAAGTGTCCTATGATAAAATCTGAAAGTGAGCAAGAAATTATGTACATTGAGTACTTATTATGTACATTGAGAAAATATGTTCATCGATTATGTTCAACGAGCACTAGGTAAGAACACGTGAATCTTAACCGATGATCGTTGGTTCAAACCCGGGCACCACTGAATTTTTATGTGCTTAATTTGTGATTATAATTCATCTCGTGCTTGACGGTGAAGGAAAACACCGTGAGGGAACCTGCATGTATCTAATTTCACTGAAATTCTGCCACATGTTTATTCCACCAACCCGGTTGAAGCAGCGTGGTGGAATAAGCACTAAACCTTCTCCTCAAAAAGGGAGAGGAGGCCTTAGCCCAGTTGTGGGACATTCACAGGCTGTTACTGTACTGAGCCCCGATAGGGAACTTTGATAAACGTGTTAAAACTCTTTGAAGCTTAGTAAACTTGTTGTATTTAAATATTTAAGACGATTTTATCACTGGACTTTCTGGCTAAATAAACGTTTTTATAGTAGAAAGTTTTACTACATGACATACGGCACCATTAAAAAAATTGTGCAGTCCTGGACCTACAACCACATAGTGGTTTCTATTATTTTAATTATACACTGGCCTTCAAAAAAATCGACCTACCTACATTTTTTGTAAAAAAGCCATCGTATGGTTTTAAACTACCACATATTTATATTTTTAAGATTGATAATGAAAAAATGCAATTGTAGTATTGTACAAAAACAAAAAATAGGTTTTAAGGTAAATATGTGACAAAACACGAAAACACAAAATTTTACGCAATTTTATTTTTTTGTGTACAAAACGATTATGCCGTTTGTTTTTAAATTTGGGTGCCTAAATCTTACTTTAATAGGGAGTGTTTCCTCCTCTTGACCTAATCACTGCCTGAATACACCTATTAAGTGACCTGATTAGCTTTTTAATGTCTTCCTGTGGGGTCCGTTGCCATTCTTCAGTTAGGGCAGCTTCCAGTTGATTCAGGGTTTCTGGAATTGGATTTCGTGCTCGAACCGTACGTTTTAGCTGGTCCCAGAGGTGCTCTATCGGGTTTAAGTCCGGACTATTGGCTGGCCACTGCATAACTGGAATTTCGACTTCCCTGAGATAGTCTTTAACAATTCTAGCGACGTGAGGTCGTGCGTTGTCGTGCATAAGTTGGAAATTATCCCCAATATATCCAGCGTAAGGCATCACATGAGGCTCCAGAATGTCCTTTATGTAAGTTTCAGCATTAACAGCACGATTGCGGAAAAAAAAACCAGCTCTGTGCGTCCCGTCAAAGAAATACCTCCCCAAAACATTGTAGAGCCTCCACCAAATCGGACTGTTTCTCGAATGCAACACTGAGAGTAGCGTTCTCCTGGCCTTCGCATGACGTTACGTCGTCCATCAGAGCCTACTAGAGACATTCGGCTTTCATCACTGAACAATACTGTCTCCCATTGGTCCAGTGTCCAATCGACGTGCTGCCTAGCAAATTGTAGTCTTGCTTGTCGATGGGATGCTGTGAGTTTTGGTCCTGTTGCTGGCTTGTGAGGGGTTAAGTTTTGCTCTCGAAGTCTTCTTCTTACAGTATTTTCACTCACAGACACTCCACGACTTTACGGAGTCTACCTTGAACGTCAACAGCCGAAAGATGTCGGTTTCTTAAAGACGTCAAACCAATAAAACGGTCATCGGTCGGGTTCGTGACACGCCCCCTGCCAGATCCTGGTCTCCGGCGATACTCCCCAGTCTCCAAGTAGCGTTTGTACACTCTTCGCACCGCTGAACGACTTAATTTTAGTGTTCTAGCCACATTTCGCTGACTTAACCCCTCATGAATAAGAGCTACGACTTGAGCAGCTTCTGCTTCAGTAGTATCCATTTTTTATGTTTAAACTTATTAAAATTATTGTTTCAACAAAGTTTCATACACTTAATCAATAATAAACATCGAACCGAGATGATTCCGTGTAAGTAAGAACTGGAAATAAACTAACCATGCACTTTGTGCACAAAGTAACGTTTTCTTATCAATACTTTAAAAATATTCCAAATATCCTCAATAACACTCACAACTCCTCCAAATCAATATCAAGTGGGTAATAAAATGTTAAATGTATGTCCCATAAGTAAAACAATCCACCTAGGTCGTCGCATAGTTAAGATAACAACTTTGTAAGTAAAAAAATACGGGTGGGTCGATTTTTTTGGCGGCCAGTGTATATAGAATCAAGTGGATGTAGAATTACTGCCCAATACATTGGACTGTTTTGAAACGTTTATTGACCCACATAATTATGTAAGTTTATATTAACACCTGAACCCGTTGTTGATAATTGAATATCAACAACGGGTTCAGGTGTTAATATAAACATAGTTTGTGCTTATGGGTTCTATATCTACATATTATAATTCTTATACATTGGATATCAGTTTTCAAACGCAACACTTAACTGTTAAAGGAAGTAATTTTATGATAAGAACTTGAAATATGTGAATAAATTAAATTTTCATAAAATGGGGAAAAACTACTGAATTTTTTTATCAGTTCTTTTCCAACAATTATAGAAGACAATATTTAGAATGCAGTTTAAAAAGAATATATGTTTACGTAGTATTTGTTACTTTGGTAGGTATAAATAAATTATTTTACATACTTTTTTATTTTACAATTTCACGACTAAATGGTTTAAATGTGTTTTCTATTTAAGTCTTTATTTTATCATATTCAACTATTATATGTACCTCGGATAAGCAAGAAAGAGCTTATGGCGATGGATGGTTGTATTTTGTGAGCGATAACGGAAGAACTTATATTATGAATTTCTCGTCAGTTCCTAATGACACGCAAGATATGCATTTTGGGAACGCTTATTTTTATTTATATACCAGGTAAATACCTATTTACATATATTACAACGATGTCGCATAATTTCGGCATACAGCGTTTTAAAAGCCCAACGAACTCTTGATATTGGAATCAGGTTAAAAATAAATTTAAAGAGGAACAAACCTCGAAACTCCTAAAAATTATATTTGTCATCTTCCAAATTTTAGCAATAGGTCAAGAGAATTACTACTTTCTTCGCATTACAGGGAATAGAGTTTTTATTTCGGGTACCTTAAAACCTAAATAAGATCTTAAACTTGACTTTTATCAGTAGTGACATTTTGTAAGAAAGTGAAATGTTGACAACCGACTTATAGCGAAATACTATTTTGATGCGTATAATCTTGAACCGTTATAATTATAATGGTTAATGGCGCATATCACTTTCTAACATTTCATGGCCGTTTTCTGTGGTGAGTTTCGAGTTTGTTCTTACGTAATAGTCCTAAAAATAAAAGTTTAGAAATTGTAGATAGTAAGTAAATCATACATGCATAAAAAATATCCTACTTTTAAGTTTATTTTTTCCAGAAAGAATATGGTTAAACCAGAAATGTTGAAAATACCAGAAAATAATATCTCGATTGAAAGTTTTAATTTTAATAAATCTAATGATATACGAGTCATAACTCACGGGTGGTTCTCTGAGGAAAACGTTAATTGGATACAGAATATAAAGAATTCTCTTTTAAGAGAGTATGATTTAAATGTAATTACAATCGACTGGAGCGAGTTATCGTATAATAGTATTTACCCCTATGCGGCGTTCAGTACACGCTATGTTGGGAATCGAATTGCGAAATTACTTAATGCTTTAATGGAAACATATGGCGTGAAAGGTAGAAATATACATTTAACCCTTAAATGGACGATTTTTGTTTCACGTTTTAAAAAAATATATTTGTGTAATAGACATGTATTACTGTCTAGGAAAAATGAGTAAAAAAATCTAGACATGAATTTACTATACTTTTTTTGCAATAGTGTGAGTGTTGTTTATAAACTACATTGCGCATTCATTGAGATTTTGCAAGTATGGGTAAAATAAGAGTGGATATTGTTTTTAAAATGTATTTATTTATTCTTCATTATGATATTTATAAAAACAATTGCTTTTTTTCGTATCACATAAAGAGACACGACATTTTTGGCACATTTTGAATGTAAAGCCTGAACATTTTGGGAATTTGCACCTCTGCTGCTTATTCAGCCAAACTGCCCAATGACATGTCTGATCCAATCTGACATCTTTCAAAGGAATTGCTTGAGCTGGTCCTCGGAACTTCTTCATTACAAGTTCTCTTTGTATTGTGCTCCCACTAGGTCGACCACGTTTAGCGCCATTTGCAGTTAGACCCAATTTGCAGAGGGTTTCAGCAAGTTCTAGTCTGAATGTACCCAAATTGAGAAGTTGATCATTTCCTTTTATATTATTTACCTTCTTGAACATAACCCATGAATTTATAACTGAGAGGTCCAGGAAATGATAAAATAAGCGCATGGTCCACTTGCGGCTCTTCATTGTGATGTGATAACGACCTATAAATGAATCTAATAAGTCCACGCCTCCCATGTGCGCATTGTACTCCTTGATGACTTTGGGGCATGGAATAGCAACTCTCTCTTTCTTCGATTTATCAAAGCGTGTGACTGTGGTTGCTGGTTCTGCTCCTACGTAAGTGGAAAGAAGGTTAACGGGCTTGTTATCTTTCCACACAACAGCACTTACGTCAATATCATCCACAGTCGCCACGTTTTCCTCATAGAATCCTCTGAGTACGTTCTTTTTCATTATAGTGTTTTTTTTAGGCAATTTGCAGTTTCTCAATCGGTTTACTCTTACTGTTCCCAGTGAGAAAATTCCTTCCTTTGCTAAATAGGTGACGAGAGGCACAGAAGTATAGAAGTTATCGAAGTATATAATGTGATTCACATTGCGTGGTACCATTCTAGCTAACCTGACGACTGTATTGCCAGACTCTCCCAAATCTGGCTCACCAGGTAAGATGTTATTTTTGGAGCCCCCTCCACTGTAAACCTCAAATCTATGAGCATATCCTTGTAGACTGCAGATGAGATATAATTTGAACCCCCACTTGTGGGGTTTATTGGGCATGTATTGTTTTATGTAATGGCTCATTTTGGTTGCACACATCTGCTCGTCTATGGAAAGCCTTTGGTCTAAGGGAACCTTCCCAAACTGGCAGTTGAGCGTTTCCTCAAGAGGTCTTATTTTGAATAGCCTGTCATAGTCTGGATGATCTTTGGGCAAGCATAGCGTATCGTCGGCAAAATGGAGAGTGGATCTTATTTTTTCAAATTTTTTTAACGGCATAGTATTTTTTATGTGATCATAACCAAATTTTTCACTCCAGTAAGCCCTGGTGTTTGGAAATTTTATAACTGAGGTGTAAATCAGAATGCCTAGGAATTTATTTAGGATATTTTCATTTATAATTTCAGGATTGGAGATTTGTTTCTGGGCAGCGTATAAGTTACTTTGTTCTACAATTTGCTTTTTTAGATCTGATGTAAAATAAAATGAAAAAAAATCATACGGCGTGTTACAAGACATTAATGCTTCCGTTATCTGAGTTTCTCCCCTAAAAATAAGGCTGTCTTCAGCAGTAACAAGATTCCGTTTTCGCCAAACCAGAGGTCGTTTAGAAATTCTTTGTGATCTACTCTGGGGTGCTGCTTCTTTGGCTTCCAAAATAGGAGGGTCTGGCATATTTTCATCGTTGTCGATTACGAGAGGAGGATCAGCATCCACTTCATCAGACTGGGCATTCTCACCTTCATCACTATTTTCAACGTCTCGAAGAACATCTCGAGCTGTTTGATAATAGTGACCTTCATCCTCTACTTCGGAGTCTGACCCGTCTAAGCCATCTTCTGAATCTTCAAGAGTTTCTAAATACTTTGTAATTTCGCTTTCTAGTAATCGCGGCATGCTGAAAAGCAAAATAAAAATCCTTCACCAAACATGCATTTATTTAGCAAGCAATGCGCATTGTAGTTTTCCTACAACATACCAGATTTCGCCTAATTCGACAGTAGCATCAAGTGATTTTCAATGTTTTACAACATGAACATGTTATTGAAGATATAATCAAGCAAATAAAAATATGTTATATACTTACATTATATTTTATCAAAGTCCGAACACAGCTACAAAACTTAGTTTCGCGCCACTAGAAAAGTTTTCTTCAAAGTGACATTTGACATTAACTTATTTTCAATGCATAAAAATATTGGATAGTGCCAACATTAAAAAAAGTACAAAATTCGTTCAGAAATAAGAACTAGTTGTCAAAATTAACAAAAAATTAAAAGAAGGTCAATTTTATCTGTGATGTTTAGTATGTTGTTTAAAAACAACATTGTCCATTTAAGGGTTAATTGGACATAGTTTAGGCGCACATATAATGGGTTTTGCAGGAATGTTTTCATTGGAAAAAATACATCGTATTACAGGTAAGATTTCATAACGATTAAGGGATGACACATTTAAAGTCTATTAAAAAACTAAAATATGCATGTCTATATTTTTCCACGTTCGTCCGGGAAGAAGGAATTTTATAATTTAATTGTAACTAACTTACTGGTGAGATAAAAATTGTAATTGTAAATATTGAGCTATATTGATAAGATGACAACCCAAGAGAAAAAAATTGGTATATATATTTTTTTAATAATTTCGTAAATATTTTTCTTACACTATAATATAGTATGTCCCACTGTAAAAATTACGAGCGTCAATAGGTAATTATTATTTGTAGGAATGGACCCTGCGCGTCCCCTTTTTGAAATACCAGAAGTTTCTCCAGATTATCGTCTAGATAAAAGTGATGCTGATTTTGTTGATATATTGCACACTTGTGGAGGTATATACGGGTACCAGGGAAGTTACGGTCACGCAGACTATTATCCTAACAGTGGACAACCAATGCAACCAGGATGTAGCGGTGTTCGTCAAGTAGCCGGTAAACTAATTAAAATACTGATTTGTCTAATACTTTGGCGCCATTTTGTTAATATAGTTTTATGTCAAGGGACAGAAAAGTGATTGGTTAAAAATTAAATGGTTTAAAGTATGTAAGTAGTGGCAAAGTTTAGCTTTATGGTTTTTTAGGAAATCATATAGAAATAGCTGACATTCAGACAGTTGACTGAATGACGCTGTTAAGTAAAAAGGCTAGGCTATAAATTAAGTCTAATTAAGCTAGTTGCCTGCTACATATATATTTAGACTACTTAGATATATAAGTAGGTACACCCTGAATTGTAATTATCGGCAATTATCAACCCGTTATTGACTACAAGTGTAGCAGTTCTATTCTATAAGACTTCACTTTATTAATCACCCGTAAAAAATTTAGTATTGACTTATTGTAATATACTAATTTGATGCAGGTATTGTTGAAATGTTATAATTATGATGGTCAATGTCGCATATCACTTCCTGATATTTCACGACCGTTTTCTTTTTTCTTACAGTATAACCGGTAGAGAAACCATATATCGAAAGTTATCAACTAGCATAGTAAATTATAACAGAAGTAAAGTACCTAAACATAATTCAAGGCTCTAAATTAAGTGATAACGACTTTAGACCATAAGTTTCGTCTCGTGTCTTTGATCGCTCGTTTGGGTTTCGTATTGGTAGTCATGAAAAGGTTATAGGGGAAGGCCGGGCAAAGTGAATACCTTAATCTTTGGCAGGCTATGGGAAGGGAACTAATACAGATAGATAAAAAAACATTACTGTGTTTGAAACAGTATTTATTGAACTTATTAATATAATCAAATAAAAATACGTAACATCAGTACTTTACTTTAAAATATTAATTAAATTAAAATTGGTACCGCTATGCGCTTTGCCCAAACCACCGGGTAAAGTGGACAGGCTCATAGGACAAAGTGAACACACGGTTAATTAAGAAACAATTACCGACTAATAAAAAAAAACATTGGTAAATAAAGGAGAGAATAATAAAAAACTTAATTAATCAGTCATCAGTGCAGTTGTAACACAGAAATATGCCATTTCTCTCATAAGCCGGTCTTTTCTCGTGACTCCATTGCTTGAAGGAATTGCATTAGATCCAGTCATCAACCGGTTGTTCGTTAATTTCCATATAATCCTCTGCACTAAAACAACATGTACACTTTTCATCATTTTCTTTGTCCTTAGATCCTTTAGCTTTAATAATTTTGGTCATTTTAACATTTTTGTTCGTTTTAGCAATTTTGGTTGTTTTGGTTCTTTTGTTCGTTTTGGTAGTATCAACATTTCTTTAATCTTTGTTTGTTATTATACTTTGTTTTGTTTTTAACAATTTGGTATTTTTACCAAATTTAGCTTTTTGTTCCTCCTTAACAGTAGTGCTAAATCTAGCTTTGACTGCTAAATCACCAGCTTTTCCATTTTTATCCCAATTGGGCAAACTGAATACGGTGTCCACTTTGCCCAGCCTGTACTTGTTAAATTAAACCCAACCTAAAATCAAATATAGAAACAAATTCTCAATAAAATTATTGGCAATATTTCAGCAAGAAAACATGCAACAAGAGTTTTCAGTCGAAAATTCTAATAATAGTGAAGTTTCAGTAGCAGCCTGGAGTCTGGAAGTTCACTCCCATGCCTCGGAAAGCACGTAAAGCCGTTGGTCTTGCGACTGAACCTTTGCCGTCCAATCGGATTATGAGAGTTAGAGAATAAAGAGTGCACCTGTGTTTGTGCGTACAATTTTATACTATTTGTCTTGCGCAGTTGACTAATCTCACTTGAGATTGGCCACCGTCGCTGAAATCGGTTGGTGGACTATTATTATTAGTATAAAAGTTAACACTTAAATTTGGTTTTAATCTATCGGTATATGTTACCATCTTAACGATTTGGATCAAAACCAAATAAATATAGAATATTCAAAGTTGAATTGAATCGGGAACGTATCGTAATTGTTATAGATTAGTAAAATTGTCCCCCAGCTGTCTACGTACACACACCGTATTTAATTCGCGTTAATTCCAATATATGCATATATTTATATATATATATTTAGCATCAAGAAGTGAAACTGATTTTATAAAAACCTCGAATTGGTATTTTTAAAAATAGAACACGAAATCATATAAATTGAGGTAAGTAACTCATTTCATTACTTTTAAAAATCCAAACACATTTAAACACATTCAACAAATCACAAGTCGAGCCAATAATGCATTAATTACTGTACCTTTTTATCCATTAACAAGATGGCGGTTTTAAATTATCGCGCGTCTTTTTATTTTTTAATAACGCTGTTGTATGGATCAAGGAATCTCCTAACTTTTATATTCTATTCTATTTTCCCGCGCTCCGCAATGTTTTCCGAGATGACAGATGGATAGATACACAGATAATATATATTCATATTAATACATTATTGTAGATGTGTGTACACTACAGATATTACTCCTTTCTGATAACATATGGTTTTCAAACAAAAAGGAAGTTTGCTAGTATACCTTGACTGTAAAATCATAATATAGCAAAAACAATCATAATTAGAAAAAAACAAAACAATGCAAAAAGCTAATTAATAAAAGCAAATACTTACTAAAAAATATTTCTCACCAAAGCAGGATAAAAAACTCGCGTACAAGAGAGAAGATTTTTTTATATTTCATTTCTAACTTCACAAAGTTTTTATGTTTTATTTTATTTCTTTCAACGTTTTCTACACCTGCAAGACATCCCACAACGTGGGACTTTGGTATCTAGCAAGAAGATAAAATGTATTGAAAAATAAATATGTTTAAAACTAAAAACCAAAGCGTATACTACGTAGGTCTTGTTAAAATGGCCATATAATTTTGTTGTCGATTTTAATTATAGTATATTTACGAAGAAAAACTAACTTTTAAAAT
The DNA here is from genome assembly GCA_905147175.2 of Nymphalis urticae. NCBI lineage: Eukaryota > Metazoa > Arthropoda > Insecta > Lepidoptera > Nymphalidae > Nymphalis > Nymphalis urticae. The sequence continues at coordinate 6,141,148 of LR989991.1, forward strand.
GACCCCACTACGTGGGTTCCCGGGCCCGCAATTGCGACAAGAATGAGCCCACTACGTGGGTCACTGGCGTTGAATGGGTTAATCTATTTTTTTATTTGATCCCAAAACCTAAAAAAATTATAACCTAAATATTTTTTTATTTGCGGCCCATGACACCGTAACTCGTGTTTGTGGACCCTATAAAAAAGGTTGAGATGGGTGCATTAAACTCAATTTTTTTAATTATCTAAATAATTTTACTTTGTAAAATTAAAACAATTTCAATTTACAGATTCATGCAGTCATGGCAGATCGCACGAATACTTTGAAGAATCAATAGAATATAAATATAATACAGGCTTTATTTCTTTTCCTTGTGAAAATTGGAAAAAATTTGATAATGGGGATTGCAAAGATCATCCAACTAGTATGGGATACCACGCTAATGTTAAGAGTACTGGCAATCACTATCTTCGTACTCGAAACGAATCTAAGTTCGCTATCGGTAATGATTAGAAATTGATATTGAGTAAAAGAAAAAAATGTCTTCAAAAGATAATTTTTATTCTTATATTGAGTTACACAGCATTTTTACATTCATAATAAATACATTGTATATACAAAACGACGGAAATATTCAATATTTAAAATGACATGTTTTCTTTTCTTTAGAATTACAATAAACTTAAGATACTTTAACGCTTTTGATTTTTTCTCTTTAATCTGAAACAAGCAAAAAACAGTGTTAATGAAAAGTCATAAAAATTTAACGCTTTTTCATTGAAATGGCTATTCAGATAAGACAGAGACACATCATTATGTATCAGATGGGAAAAGAAGACAAAAACTGATAAATCATCATTTTACAACTATGTTAACATTAGAAATAAAAAATGCAAGAATTTAAATATATTGCTACGGTAGTTTCATAAACATTTGATGGCAACAAATCGCGTGAATTATTACAGCCATTTCGTTTCATATGTTTAACTGTATGTCTCACTATGAAAATTACTTTAACTATATAATGACAACTTTCATTTAAAATAAGCAAATTAAACTTACCTTTTAAAATAAGTAGACATCTTGTGAATATTACATTTTATGGATCTGCAACTACAAACAGTAAAGAATTGTCAATCTTGATTATTATAATGGATTGCAAATATAGTTTTGATTCAAAATACCAATAAAATACATTGACAAATGAGACTCGATAATTATATGCAAGTTATATAAGTTTACTCGAGATAACAAAATAAGATTTTAACATATTTATTACTTTACAATATTAATGTGTATTTTAAAAACAACTCAGTAGCTCTATTACTTTTTTTTTGTTTGAAAAACTTTTTATTTTATAATAATAGTACATACACATGTTCCTATCAAACAAATACCAAAATAAATGTAGAATGCTAAAGATTTAAGAAACGTATTCACTATATACAGTAGTATTTCTACCTATGAATTTCACATAGTATATTCCACTAACAGACCCATCGATACATAATTTTATCGATTTTTATTTTGGTAAGCTATACATTAAGAATTAATAAGTTTGAATTTCATTTCCAATTAATACTATTTTCTTAAAATTCTTAAAACCATCTACTCTAAAAATTGTATAAGTGCGTGTAATTGAATGGAAGCTGTCTTGTATGTAACACTAACGACGATGATGGGCGCCCAGACTCTGTAAAAAAAACCAGAATGATTCGTACGAACACTAAAAATAATTCATATAATCAAATATTTTTTTCCTATGGGAGATTATACTTTTCTTTTAATGATTTTATATAGTTTTAATAAAAACAAATAAAAAAAAATTAAATAATTATTTTTTGTTTCTTTTATGTTGAAACAAAAAAAAAAAAAATTGCCTTATCATAATTGCAGGTATATTTCAAATTGAATAAAAAAAACAACAATACAGTTTAATCTCCAATATCAGATCAAAATTATTTTTGCATCATTATGCATCAGTCGGGAAAAGAAGACAAAAAAAAAAAATCATCATATATTTTTAAATGAAATATTAGTGTTACAAAAATATATGATTGACATCTTCAAAACTTTACCTTTAAACGGCAATTCAGCAGCATCCAATTTCGGCACGACTCTTAATATCAAATCCCTCTGTAGAAAAAGAAATTTCTATTAAAGCATAACTTCTCTTAACTTATAATATATAACAAGTAAGTTTTTATGAAACACATGTGTAATTTGATCTATTTTAATAAAGCGACTTCATTTGAAGTAGTCAGATTTATTGTATATTGGGTGTAACCTAATTATCACAGTAAAAAATGTTTGAAGAGCTGCTTACCTTCTTTATTATAGGAACCCACATCTAGCTATATACTGACACCTGTAAATACAAGTTAAATATTAGTATCTTAAAAATGTAGATTATGTCTAGTCATTAATAAATTACTGTAACATACAAAATTAAAGTCAAATGAATACAATTTCATTACTTAATTTTACAATACATTTGATATTATAATAATATTATAACAGTTTCATTTGACATTATGGCAACTTTAATATTTATGAAAAAAATATATACAATATAGATCACTATGTAATATTAAATATTTTTGGTATGTAAATAAAATTACATCACAACTGTTTTGTTTTTATAACTGTTTTTTGTAGCGATAATGTACTTTAATTTAATCTCTCGTACGCCTTAAAACCAAAATTTTAAAATGTAAGGTATTTTTTTATTAGAACCAGGCTCCTTCAGTTTACCTAGATAAATGCGCATTTATATTACTTAAAATACCATTTAAAGTATTAATAATAAGGTATTTAAGTAAATAAAGTTTTTTGAGATGGAGGGAGATAAGTGTGAGATCAAAGTAAATTATTTCTTTGGAATCAGATTTTGGGATTAAAAATTTTACTAACCTTGGAAAGTATTATTTATTATAATATAGCTTATTTCAAACACTGAGTAAAGACCAATAAATAACATGACATTGAATTAATATGGCGTCATTGGTCAAGCGTCAAGATCTAATATAATCTATTGTATTGTAAATAAATCTAAAATGTGGAGTTTTGAATGTTGCCAAAGTTGGTATGGGAACTTTGGAAGTATTATTGTTAGAATAGTTATATATTAAAGAAAGATATGTTAAACTATTTTTAGTACAAAATTTAGCAGAGCTAAAGCGGTTTTTATTAAAAAAACGTCAATTTATAAATTTTGTACTTATATATATATACACCTTTGCATACGGTACGTCAGGGACAATAAACAGTCGGACGTTTTTTGAGAAAAGCTAATAATATAATAAACATTTCTGTTCATTTCGAAAAAGACTGCAAGTAGTCGAAATTCTATACAGTTTAAGAAAAAAGTCAATAGTGTTTATTTTTGTCTACCAATAATGATTAACAAATAAAACAAATTTAAGGTTTATTGAATGCAAATAGTTTAAATTTAATATTTGAAAACTATATCGTCTTTTTAACAGTGTTAGTATATATGTATATGAAAAAAAAATCTATCAATCACAAAAATTTCAGTAATAATCGTTTTTTTTTTGTTCTTAACACAACGTCGTTGTGAGCTACTTTAAAAAATTACATGATTTGTATATTTTTTTTGGGAGTCATATTATTTATTAGCCAGTGTTTAAAAAAACATGTGATTTATAAAATTGAATTTTTTCATTGTAGCAACAATTTTTAAGAAAAAATCCAAAAGAATGAATATTAATTATACATAACTTAATTATACATAACATACTATATATATATATACAGCCTTGGCCAAAAGTATTAGGCACCCCAAAAAAATGCTCAAAGCTTGTTTACTAATCGAACAATGAATAAGTGCTTATCTTAGATGACGCGCCGGGGTGGTAAATAATTTCTTAGGCGGCAGGCAGTATTTGTAAAGGTCATAAAACAGGTAGCGACCGAGAACAAAGGATTTGATATTTTTGCGATCATCTCAGTGAAAGTTTAGTCATTTCTTTAGAAAATCGTATAAAAATACAACTGCTCCATGAAAACGGGAAGTCGCAAAAGGAAATCGCCAAATTGGTGGAATGTTCGCGTTGCGCGGTGCAATCTGCAATAAAACGATTTTCCCAGACTGGTTCTCACTCTAATAAACCCAGAACAGGCAGAAAACGAATAACTACGAAGCGCGAAGATAGAAAATTAGTACGCGAGTCAATAAAAAATCGGAAGAAAACTTCCTCGGCAGCTTGCTGCTGCCTTGTCCGAAGAGGCCGGAAAGCCGATAAGTGCTCGGACAGCCAGAAGAAGACTTGGAGAAGCGGGCCTAAAAGGATGCAAAGCCAGGAAGAAGCCCTGGCTTTCAGTAGCCAACAAAAGAAAACGTTACGAGTGGGCTCTACGACACAAACATTTTACAGAGGAAGATTGGTCCAATGTGGTATGGTCTGACGAATCAAACTTTGAGGTAAGCCTATTTTACTGCTTTTGTTATAAATAAGAATGATCACTTATTTTTTTCACTTCAATCGTGAAAGTTAAGATCATTTAAAAAAACACTTTTTTTTCTTTCGCCTACAGGTATTTGGAACACCAGGTGTCACCTTCGTGAGGCGACGTGTCGGGGAAGAATACCACCCAGACTGCGTCGTACCCACTGTAAAGCACGGAGGAGGCAGCATAATGATCTGGGGCTGCATGGCAGCTGATGGTGTTGGAGAAATGTTTGTTTGCGAAGGTCGCATGAACAGCGAAAAGTACATAGAAGTACTAGAAACTGCACTTAAGCCTTCGCTAACGAGTATTTACGGTGACACCAACTTAGACAGAGTCGTATTCCAGCAAGACAACGCACCTTGTCATAAGTCGGCGACTACGATGCGTTGGTTTGCAGAAAATAACATCTACCTACTTGATTGGCCTGCCCAGTCCCCAGATCTCAATCAAATTGAGCATCTTTGGGGCATTTTAAGGCGGAAGATCAAAGAGCACAACATCACATCAAAAACGGCTTTAGAAAATGCGTTAGTGCAGGAATGGCATGCCATCACAAGGCAGGAATGTACTGATCTTGTACGCAGTATGCCCGACAGAATCAGTGCTGTAATCAAATCCAAGGGTGGACCAACTAGGTTTTAAGTTTTTTATATTCCTTTTGTAATAATTAAACAGTAATAAATATGTTTAGAACTAAGAGATTGTTTTTATTCATTATTTTAAGGCAAAAATTGGGGTGCCTAATACTTTTGGCCAAGGCTGTATATATTAATATATATATTAATCGTGGATATTATTTTAAGGTGGCTATTTGTGGTTTCAACTCTGATAATAAACTGCCTTTTTCAAACACTATAAATATTAAGTGCTGGTCCGTATAATCAGATATTTGGCCAATCTTTTATACCCATTCCACAAATTCACTATTCAATAAATAATTTTACTGTGGTGAATAGACTAATGATACATTCTGCTCGTAGTAGTCGTAATTATGTCTGATTAGTACTAGTAATGTACAAATTAGTTTTCGCATATTCATATTTTAAGACTTTTTGAATTACTTTTATAGCGAACAGTATATCCCGCCGCCTCTGACCGAAAATGCGGTCAGGGTGCGTGGCTGACCAGCCGAATTTTCGCCCAAACTATTTGGTATTATGAAAGGCACGTTAGAAAATGGCCTCGGAAACCGCAATAAGTTTATTTTTTCTGTATCGTTACAGACTAAATCTAGAATAAAAACAATTAGCTCAAAAATTGTGACTATAATTAAAATTTACGATATCATTGAAAAAGTATTTCTTTTTGGTTTGCAAATGAAAAGTATAAAATCGATTTGGGTAGCATTTATCAACATAAATTTTATTAGTTGCATGATTTAATGTCTTAATTTCAATTTGATATTTTTATAACATGCAATTGTTTAACTTGTTACAGCAAAACCCTTTAATTATTTGTGTTCTCTAAATTGTAAATTATTTTTATGCTTATACAAAGTATTTTTTGGATAACAACTCATTCTTACGTTTTGTTATTAATATACAATTATCATCAGAAGAAGGAACTATTTATCCGACCCTGGTTATGTTTTACGAAAAATATGAAGTAGAACATATATTGGTAACAAAACGTTACGAACTATCAACTTAAAAAAAATCGCGAAATAGTTAAACACTGTGATATTTTGACATCAACATTTACATCTTAAAGATGATGTAGAAAATAATAAAAAATAAGATATTCAACAAGAAAATCTTACGTGATCGTATCTGAACTTACCATACTTTCAAAATAACAAAGTCGTGTCTTCAATGAAGAAAGACATGTTTCTCAATAAGTCAATCCGACGATTTTCATAAATTTACACTCTTCTTCAGCATCTTCGCTCGTCAGAGATATAAGGTTGCTGTTATGTGGAATGAGTGCAATACAATTAGGCCAGGGTAAAAGATGTAATTCACTGCCTTTTCGGTTAACCAAATACAGAAGACAAAATATTACCAATAGCTACATAAGTAGAAAAAAGGAGGGATATAAAGTAAAATCATATAACAAAAATTGTATTTTGTTTACTGATATTTTTTTCTTATTTTAGCTAGAGGCTCGTCACTTTTTAATTTGAAAAACAAAATTACTGAACGTACTGACGACAAAAACTTGACTAAAAAAATTTAGGTTGCTTTTTCTTTAAAGAAATTTGCATTTGATTATGATTATAAATGAATGCATGCAAATGTCGAGTATAAAAATCGACGAGGATGTAGAAAGAATAAACTGCTAATACGAAATAACATGTTATATATTTGCGTAAGTAGATATAAAACACGCTAAGATCAACGTTGTTTTTATTCTACTACCAAAACCAGTCCAATGAATGGGAAAAACAAATATTAACAAAATAACTTGAATAAAAATACGATACTGTGGCCTGCTGCTAAAAGAGCCAAAATACATTTTTGAGCAAAATGTAAATGTTGCCATTTGCAAAATCAATTAAAACAATACATTTATTCGTTCAGCATAATCTTAACTAGTGCCATCAATATTACGCAAAAGGCATCTTATATATAACTGCTTACCAAAAGTAAGAGTGATTGATATTGGCTCTTTAAGCTACAGGCCACATAATGATAAAATGAACTACATAAATATATATAGTACCTATTAAAATATATTCTGGTTACTGAGCCAACATTAAATCGAGGTTATTGTTGTTAGCTTTATATATTTCCAGTTATAGAATTGTTTTTTTTTTTTAATTTTAGACATATTAAAATTTGTGTAAAAAACATTATGAAGTTTTATTTTTGATGGTTTCAACCAGATCCTATAAGTACCTATAACATCAGGGTACAATATCTAATTATATACCACACAGCGAAAATGCCCTTTTATTCAACGAAAACTTCTTAAACCAAAGTTCTTCTTTATCAGTACATTTTTTGGAAAATAGTGAATATACAATAACCCACTGTATAATGGATCACTTATCTTGGATTTTATTCCTATTAAATTTGAATTTTACTATTATCGGAGTATTACTCGGGACGTTAATAAGTAGTATGTAGCAATTACTTTAAGCTACCCTCGAAACGATCCGTGAATATTAAGACTTATATTTAATTAATAGTTAATTACAGCATCACGGTTCATTATATTTCATATAGTATTAATAATTACAACAAGTATTGCAAAATCTTTTATTGACTTTATATTGCATTACCTAAGAAGAGTTAAATGTAATGTTGTACATATTTAGGGTTTGAACTCCAGGGGCTATCCTGGAGTGGCCGGCTGTAACTGAAGTTTGAGAAAGAAACAAGCAACATGCTTATTTATTATTATGCGCTGTTACAGTTACAGTAATATTCAATTGTAGTTATTTTTCGATTATGAATCGAGTTTTTTTTTCTTATTGGTGTTATTATTGTTACTATTACTTTTATTTATTTACCGTAAATCTAAATAACTACTTAATCTAAGAATTTTCAATGCGTGCTCCTGATTTATGTTTTTCAATGAAATAGACAATTGCTGTAAAAGGGTGCTAATGATTATATTTTATACTTTGTTAATACTTTATTTTTAAATAAAGAATACTTTTTCTTCTTGTCTTTTAGACAATAAATGAAAAGATAAACAAACACAAAAAAAAATATCCCTAAGCCTTTTCTTATACAATAAATAGTTGTTGAAACTTGGTTTATGACTTTTGAAGTTAAAGACTCAATTAATTAGCAATCTAACGATTAATAGATACCAATAAGACTTTCTGAAAGGTTAAAGACCGTTGTACATTGTACCGTTGTAGCACATAAATTGTCCACTATCTCAGTGAAAACGCACCATTTTAAATACATTAATTTTTATTTGCTCAATAGATTATTTCATAAGCGGAATCTTAATTGGGGTTTGTCTTAAATTTAATGTTTCTTTTATTTGTTTACTATTTGTATTTTAAAGAAAATAAATTTCTATCGCTTTTTACCATCACTTTTTTTTGATTGAATAATTAAATATATAAGTAAACAATTACTGTAAATTATCATAATTTATAGAATGTTAATCAGCAACACCACCTGAAAATTGTTTTGAAATTAGCTAAAATAGATATGTATTATAAAATATACTTTTCTATTAGAATGATGCATGACATGAAGCAAATGCTTAAATCGTTAATAATTCAGATGCATTTCAATTATGGTTAATTATAATTAGTGTATGTTAACGTTTGAAAATATTTTGTAAATACAATTTAGCAGCACTAAAACGTTACTTGTACAAATGACCTGAAAATATAAGTACTATTAATAGAAACATAAATAACGTTTTAACAAAACGAAAATGATGAAGGTGCAACAAATGCAAAATTAATTTCTGTCCTCAATCTTCACAAAATTATCCATTCTGCCTGTTACCTTGATGTCTGAAATAATTGCTGAAATACAAAATGTTACAAAGTAACATTAACATACTTACAATTTAAGCCGGAATCCGTTGTTCACATAATTATTTTCGGCATATAATTAATAGTGATCTACAAATTAATACTTAATATTGAAAAATTCAGTTAATTGTATAGTGTTATTTAATTTAAAAGGGAATAGGACTAAGACTTAACTTATCAAATTACAGTGCTATGAACGAAATTTTGCATTTCGACCAACAAACGATGATGTGATAATTGATATGAACCGATAATGCGACGGAAACTTTATTTAATTATAATTTGTAAATACAAAAATAAAACTTCCGTCTCGTTTTTGGTGATTTGTGTCAAGTGCTGGCATAAACTTTGATTTAATAAATTATAGTTTGCGAGCTTTACAAACATATGTATTACATATATAATATTTTTAGGTGAATAATTATATATATCAAGAACATGAAGAAAAACAAACACGAAGTTTTGAGATAACTACGACTGAGATGATAGTAACAATTAAATTAAGCTAGATGACATTAAGCTCCGCAGTGCAGTTATGTTTAAATTCAGTTTGTATTTTAAATTATTAATATAGACAAACTAAAATATATATAAAACATTACCTACATCCTTTTAAAAAAAAATATCTATCTTGTTAAGCTTGATAGTAAGATTTGGAATTATATTGGTAAAGATCATATAAAGTAAAGTAATAGCATGCCATTGATGTCAAACTTATTCATATATGTTAATGTAATAAAGTGTAAAAATTGTTGTTTGAAATCGGCTTTTATGTAGTAGCCCTAAGATTTTTTAATGAACGTTGTATTACCAAATAATTTGATTTGATGAAAAAATAAAACCAATAAATATTTGATAAAATTAACATTAATTTCAGCTGCAATGTAAGTGATGTGTTAAATAAATAATGCATACATACCACCACGTCCACGTTAAGATTGCGAAATAAGCATTCGTAGATTATTTGATATCCAAATTGACTAAGGTGCTCCGTATATATTTGGACCAATTTAATGTCTAAATCGGCTGCAGATTTTTCATTGAAGTATTATCATTTGTTTTCTTTGTAAACTGCATCCAACTATTTATTAAAGTAGACGGCACTGCCGCCGGTAAAGTCACGCGAATGCGACTTCTGCCTGCCTGCTATTGTCGTAAATATTTGCTTCTAGTTTTCAGACCAGAGTATGTCCACAATAAGACAGAGCGAAACGCTCTAAGGCAAGTGGCAAAACGCGCCAAAATGACAAGTTTAAATGACAAATAAAGGAAACTCAGGTAAGAAAAGGTGTTAAACGAGACACGATTTAGATATGCATGATTCTACGAGTGCCATAGGCGTCTGTATAGTGAGGATCCCAAAGGCGACAAGAGACTGTTTTGTGCCCTCTTAAGTGGATGTGCTGCTTCAGACGAGTGTATATTATTATCGTTTATAGTTCTTAAATGCATTTGGCATACAGATTAATGATTACATGTTAATCACGATTACAGGTAATGAAAGTATTTAAAAAGTAATCGTATTCAGTGATTAATTACAATTATTCATTCGTAATCCGCAATTTTGATAAATTTTTTTGACTGATTTTGAACAATTGTTGGTCGAGCATAAAATAAACCTTTTTATAACTCAATATTAAGTATTATTTATATCATTGTTTAACTTATTCAAATTCTATCACACATATTTGTGATCTTGATTTCTGTAATCAAAATTAACAATAACATGGATTAAAAGTAATAATTCATGTAATCATGATTATTTTCAATCTGAATATTAATCATTACGTAAGTTCTTCTAAGAAGAGAGAAATATTTCCAGAGTTTGATATATCAGTATTCAACTGAAAAAATATGCGGTAATATCCCTAATCTTATCAATATAACGTAGAATTAATCATAAAAAGTAGTCATGTTATTGAATAATAATAGAAAATACATGAGCTTACTGTTTAATAAATATGTTTTTTTTTCTGAAAAAAAAAAACGGTATATGTGCAGTCAGAGAAAAATATTTGTGACCACAATGAGAACATACTTCAATAGAAAAAGTTTAATTCATCGAAATCCGTATTAATTTTTAAGTATTTAATAATAAATTTAAAAAACATGCCCGTCAAACATCCTCATTTTGAAGTTGGTTAAATTGAATATCTTCCTCGTGCGCGCGTATGCGTCGATGTGTCATTATCAAGCAGTACTATGGTGCTACGGCGCCACCAGTTTGATAACCGTTGCGATGGTTAAGTTTACATCTTGCGCGTACACACTTATGTTATCGACTTATGTCTAGATGAAAACATACGTGTTGCGAAAGTTCAATGATGACGACCTGTAGTTGGCTATATTTTCGATGATGTTTTTAATGTTATGTTAGTGAATACAGCGTGCAAATTCAAACAATAGAAGCTTTTGATAAAGTGATACGCCGATACGTTTTAATTTCTTTACAATATTTGGATCGTGTGCGTTTGTCACGAAACTATACATTTTGGCCAAGTACTAAAATACTTTTAAGCACAAATACTACTACTACTACTAATCGTAATAAATTTTGATATAACATTTATAATATAAGTATATTTTATAAAATAGATTGGGACAGACGGACGAATGGGGCACTTTATCTTATGGCAAGTCGGTCACCACTGCCCATAAACATTGACGCCGCAATGATCATTCCTTATATTGCTAAAGCACAACAAACCTTGGTAACTAAAATGTAATGTGATTTGATAAAACATTTAACTATTAAAAAATTGAAAATTATCTACCTAAGCAAATATGAGTATTTAGAATAATTAGTGGAATACCTAAACTATTTTATTTAATAAAATTTAGATTTTTGTTTGATTAGATACCTTCTCTCGATTTCTAAAACGCAAACAAAAATCAAATCAAAACCAGCTGATTATGGCAAGGGGAAGGAGGACAAGATCGAGACCTAGGGAGCAAGTAAGATAATATTATGTTTTTCTACTAAATATAAAGCGCATTACCTTGTTTTATCGATTAACAATACGATTGCAGTAAGTAGTATTGTATCCATATTTTTATGTGAGAATTTTTTACTTATATCTATTTTGTAATTAGGATTGCACATTTACAATAATATAACCTCTCTTTTATATTACGCCCTTGCGCTCTGATGATCCCTCAATAGCTATCTGACCATGTCCATTAAATTATATTGCTGATATCTTTATGTCTTTTGAAAACAAATATATTTATCTATACTAATATTATAAAGGGGTAAAGTATGTGAGGTTGTAGGGGGTAATCTCTGGAACTACGGATCCGATTTTGAAAATTATTTCACCAATAGAAAGCCACATTATTTGTGAGTGTCATAAGCTATATATATTAATTAACCCGAAAATTAAAAAGACCGTTTCGTGGTAGTCGGATTTGCAAAGTAAGTCTGAGAAAAAACGTTTGAACGAAAATGTTTATTACTAACGCTGCCTTAACGATGAGAGATACCTATATGTTTGAGTTCTAGAGAAAAGTTGTAGAGCTTGATAATGCCTACAAAAAAGTCAGCGACAGCATATGCCTAACTTTTATATTTAAGTCACAATAAGTAATTTTTAACATTACATCTAATATATTATACAGTAAAGTTTTGAGCAATTAAAATAAACATAATTTATTAAATCATAATCATTACATTCACTCATTTGAAACCCGGTAATATAGCAAAATTGGCATGCAAATACATACATACATATGCAGTAAAAATTTAATCCACCTTTTGGCAGTCAGAAAATAAATCATAGCACTCAGTACTAACCGAACCACACTCATAATTTTATCACAAGTAAAAATGCTTACCGCCCAACGAAGTGGGCACGGGTCAACTAGTTATATTAATATACTGGAGTTTTACAAAAACATATATATATATATATATATATTACTCTTTATAATATTGGTATATATTAATGCGAGTAGCGGATAGTGCTTTTTGTGGTAGAAATTTAACTTTGCTGGATACTATGCTCTATGTTTCAAGAGACTTTCTCAGGGACATAAATGTTCCACCGGCTAAATCTTTTGTATCAGTAAAAGAGGTAGATAACCCAAATTTACCTACTTTCCGTTTCACTAATTAGTACAATGCGCAAATTGTATGCAATCTGATCTACAGTCAGGCGAATATATATATACCTTAAAAATTAAAAAGTAAAGTTAATTAATTTCAATCAATGATTCTGTGTCAAACATTATACAATAATTATGTAAGCGTGTGAATCCAGTTTGAAAGACACCATTGTTTGCGGTTTGCCTGGTCAGTACATTTGATTTTATCATCATTCAGTCATATACGTAGCAAATAATAGTCCAAACACAAGCAGAATGATAATTTTCAGGTGGCTAAAATTTCGCCGCATTAGACGGCAATGGCTTAAAATCTATATTCATATATATTTTTTTATATACATATATATTTATACTACCTACCAATGATACTGTTTTTTGTAAATATTCACGTCGATTGAAAAAAAAACAATTAATATAATATTTGTTCGATACAATTTGTTAAAGCCTAAAATACTGTTCAGCTGGAACAGAAAAGAATTGATAAGTAGTAGATAAGTTAGTTGGTCGTCTTACAGTTTGACGCACTTGCGGTATTTACATATCTCTATTATATATATATATATATTCTAATCTGTGGTTAGCGTACTTTATTAGTCTTAAGATTGAAAAAAAAACAGTTGTTTTTAATGATACAAGTCAAAGATAACTTTAGCATAACACAGGAAATAAAAACAAAAATTAGAAAGTCATGCGTTTTTAATACATTTGTTTATTTATTTAGTATAACTTAGAAAATTTACATGGTTAATTTTATGATCCTACAAATAAACTAAATTCAGTTAAATATAAGAAATTTTAACTAAGACTCACGTACTTAGCATAAACTTGAGACAGGTTTAGCATTCTAACACACAAAATTATATCATTATACAATTTACCTTAAGTGACAGAGGTGGACCAACAAATGCAATTTTGTTCGTAACAATAAATTTGTTGAAGTTTATTGTTTACTATTTGAGTGCAGCATTATGGTTAACACGTATTTGAATATTTGATTTAATATATTTGTGTTAAAATACATAAATATCGCAGCCAGCTAAATCAAACGAGTGTCTTAATAACCAAACGGGTGGTTGAACTCGGGTAGCAAATATAAACGGACTTAAACATTTTGGGCAACTCGTCCATGCAAATCCTTTAATTCGATAACTCAAACGCGGGACCGCGATCCTAAATATAAATCTTTTAAATATAGGTATCTATAATTTGAGCCCGTTACTCATTAAATCAACTATTACGGGTATAATTTTTGAACGACAAAAATAAGAAAATTAAAACTGGTATAGAATGTCATAATGGATCAACGTACCCCCCGACGCACACTATGAAATAAGGCTTTTATATGCATTTGTAGAGCATTTCTGCTATTAAATACCAACGCATCCTTTTGTTACATGTTTGAAAATTATTTTAGTTAAGTAGAATGAAACAAGATAATTACTAAGTTTGATATCGTTAAGATAATCTTTTTTAATGTAATATTCATAGCCCTATCGTGACCTTCTTGTCCAAGGCTTGAATTACATCTATCAACATCGATTCATTTATTTCATTGATTTCGCATTTTTAAGTGTAGGTAAACGATGCTTACGATCGTCAACAGGATTTGAATGGATTGCTAATCTAATGAAAGATTTCGTTGGAAGTGTACAACGAGTAAGAGTAAAAGAGTAAAGCATAAAGCTAAATGCGAATTGATTTTGATAAATGTAATTCCGGCCTAATCCTTGTGAAAATATATTAGACATCGCTAGTAGTACCCACTTATGACACGATCGTCGGCACACCTTAAAATACAAAGCGTTTGCAAAAATATCGATAGTTTTGCCTTATAACAAAACCCTCATATATGAACATGTCGAAAATTTGAGAAAGAATATATAAAATAGTATCGTACAGCTCTGTAAAGTATGAATCAATCAGTTAACAAATATTTTCTATATATTATGTCACATCCCGAAAAATGGATATTTCTAGTCACTAAGATCAAGAGAATATTGACCTGAGTTACTCGAACTAAATATATGACTTAAGTATTATAATATTTATGATTTTTTTCATTTTTTTAGTGCTGTGTCGTCAATGATTTGGAAAAGCATCAGCTGTATTGTCCTAAAAGAAACAACAGAAATTCACATCGGTGTTCAATAAGTGTTATTACTGACAGAACTATCGATACATTCGCTTTTGTCATGTAATACTACTAAATACTTAAAATATACAATTAATCAGGCTGCTTATTTCGCGTTACATATCATCATAAAGAGAACCATGATTGTGAAGTGTTTTTTTTAATCTATTTTACGTAAAGGAGGTTTTAAATAAGCACTATTCATGCTTTAAATTAAAATTTTAGAAGTAGCTGATTATATTTTTGTATTCTTATTTCAACAACAATAATTATTATAATTTATGCGTTAGTTACTAGTAACATTGCAGTTTGAAATATATTACATACATGAAATTAAAGAGTGTCGGTGTTTAAGAAATTGCTTGTTTAACATACAAGAACGAGACGATACGACATTTATTCTTCCATAGTTAGAATCCACCTATGCATCATATAAGACTTAAAAACTATATTCTTACAATAAATAATGTACTTCGATTATGTTTTAGAAGAAAATGAGTGCACATGCCCATACACTTTACATAAAATTTATACTCTAATAGTTCTCCATTAGAAGTTCTCCGCTGGTAAAAAATATGCTATTCTAAATCTTACAATTAATACAGTGTGATATATTAAAAATGAAACGATTGAAAGTGTTTTATTCAAGGACAATGCACATCTTATTAAACGTAACCCCTGATCATTTCAAATAGGGTATAGATATTTTAACTGAAGCTAATACAATCAGTACATCATAAGTCGTCGCTACTAATTGGAGATCATTCCCTTATATGATCACAATCAAAAGTAAAAATGTATCTAGAAGAGCGGATATCCCATAACAGAGCCGGGCTATGAACCACAAAAGCGTGTAATTATTTAAAAGCGTCGACGTTTATTAGGAAAATCATCCATTTGGCGCGATGAATCCCAACCACCACGATTCTGCTGCATGTCGTCATAACCTCCACGTGGCATGTCGAACTGCTCTCTGAAGCCTCCATCCTAAAGTAAGCAATCATAAAACTGGCCAATATTTCTTTTTTATAGAATAGGATCCTTTATTTTTAAGGAAACGATGTATCGCGTCAACATAATGCGACGGATATTAAGATATTCCGAGAAGCACACTAGTTAAAATTGGTCAATTTCAATAAGTTTTCGAATACGACGATGTTTTATGATTAATTTTATTTGTGTGCAACTAAGACTCGAAGCGAAGATATCGGATATCAGTGGTATCAACTTTAAGTTAAACCAATTATATAAGAGCATTATGGTATATTAGGTATATTCTTATAAATTATGAACTATAGCCTATTCCAAACGAAGGAGTAGATATAAACAAAACTTAGATTAACATAATTCATGCGATTTGGTAATAGCTCCGCTATTATACACTACAGTCATTGATTACATCCCCCTTTAAGTTAAAAACTTCGCCGATATTCAAAGCGCCATTTTTTTGCGAATTCATAATGAATATATTCCGAGCACTATGAGAATGAGGCGGAGTTTTGTCAAAGTATAACGAAAATGACAGTCTAGAGGACTAGCAAAGGAGAGAGGAGTTAGCCAAGAATTTCTGAAAAGTAATTTCCATTCCCATTTCTAATCCAACTCTGGTAAGGGTAATATGATTTTATCAAATTATATCTATGTAGGTGTTTGTATGTGATTGTCTTTTCAAAAAACTGTACAAGCGCAAACCCATCCCATCCCGTACTAACAAACAAGTAACGTCTCGTGAGTCATCGGCGCGAGTTTGCCGATGCTTCAGCTACCGGACGGACAGCGCGTGTCTCAGTTCCTAAAGTTACACCATATAATATTATACCATAGATTATTATTCAAGACCCCGACCAATTATATCGCATCAGGTCAATGTCAAAATTGTTTTTTTTTCTTTACTCCTCCTATGGTTGGAATAGGCTACACAAAAATTATAATGATGAACATATTGGACCAATTACAAGAACGTCAGCATATTGATGATGTTTTAATAATTGAATTTCGCAAATTAACTTAAACGTTGCTATATTTATGGCAATATAAAATTGATGATGAAAATGCTATATGTGATAATTTAAGTGAGCATTTAATTTAGTTTTTCTGTAATATAGCGGATTAAGCGGCTATATTCCCAATGGTAAATGTAAAATCTGTTTATGGTACAAAACGTTAAAATTACTAATGATTTATTTTCTAAAAAATAATATATAAATAGTCCATGATAGCGATAACATTTTTTCCATTGTTGTTTTTTGTCCTTTGACAAGAAATCATAGTAAAGACGCACATTTGTAACAATTTTCTCTTAATTATTTACTAGGCATATATGATGACGATACCATAATAACGTGTCCATGTGTAAAATAACTATCGAAAACGTCCGTAATCATATTTTAAACTATAGATTAAAGTGGGTTTATTCGAAGAAGTTTTATTATTTCTCCATTAGAAGTTCTCCTCTAGAAAATATGTTGGTAAATGTTAATGCAATGAAACAAACATCCATGAATCGTAAATAGACATGATTTCGGTAATTAAATGAGCATTTCGTATTTGATAAACTTTTATTCCGACTAGTATTTTCCTTTAACCAAAGTAAAGGCTGATAAAAAATGCTAGTAACTATAGAACTTTGACCCTGCAGAAAATCAGTGTTATATCTGGCGTGTTTGTACATGTCTGATATAGCACTGCATTACTGATAACTAAAAATAAGCATAAAACCCGCCTTGAGAATTACGGTGAAGATCTAAGATCAATATTATTTCCGTTATTTAACTGGATTTACTACTTCTAGATGGCTCTGTCCTCAGTATTTGGCGATTTTTTTTAAATTTAGGGATATGGTTAAAAAATCTGCTTAAATAATCAAACATACTTAAACATTATATGATAGACGGGCATTTGAACAATGAGCGCAATATATAATATATTCACATAGTATATACCTCCTGCTGTAATGATTTTCATAGTGAAGACATATAATAATTTATCATCATGTGATCAGACATAATTTGTCACCTGTGACAAATTAAGCCCCTTAGGCGTTGTCCTAATTGGCGAAGATCGCCCGATGACACGATGCGTTCTCGTCGTGCGATGAGTTTAAACATACAGATTTCATCAGTGTCCTATTTGAACCTCGCAAGTAATGTTTTGTTTGATCGTGCGATCATGTAATCATGCAACAGATCAAATGTTTCTTTTGACATGGACAAATAATCGTAAAAGTCTTCTTCGTTATTTCGAATAATTCACCGCGCAATTTCCTGGATCTATAAAATATTTTATGTTGTCTACGTTTCCTTTTTTCAATGACATTTGCAATTTTTAAAACAATATTGCCCGACGCAAAAACTGTGCATCTCTTTAAAGAGCCATCGTTAAAGTGGCGTGAGCGCCAGCCATCGAGCGACGGCATCACACGATGGACATTGCGCGATCTATTAAGACACCTGTTAGGTCATCGCACGACCACTTTGATCGTGAGATGAAAAACGCATCGCGCCATCGTACGATTGCTCCCAATTAGGACGCCGCCTTAACGTTACCAACTCAATCGCATAAGTGATCAGAATTTGTGGGCAAATAGCAACGGCCGGCGAGCGGGCGAGTATTTAAAATACATTGTTTATATTTACTTAATAAACCTTTTATTTTATTTTGTAGGTAGGCGGACGGACACTTAGACCACCTGATGTTAAGTGGTCACCACCGCTCAGACATTGGCGATTGTAAGTAATAATTAACCATTCCTTATATCGCTAATGCGCCACTTACCTTGAAAACGGAGATGTTATGTCACTTGTGCCTGTAGTTACACTGCCTCACTCACCCTTCAAACCGGAATACAATAATATTAAGTATTGCTGTTTAGCGGTAGAATATCTGATGAGTGGGTGAACTTACCCAGACGGGCTTGCCAAAAGAACACCTGCCTAGCAATATTACAATGGTGATAATAGTAATAATCAAACAGTCCAAGTATGTGTTGTTGGGAAAAATGGGAAATAATGAGGGATAGTAAATGGATATCTACTAATATATAAAATTGGGCAGGGATATACATTTTTTTTACCCTTTTTAATAAAGTTTTACAAAATGTACAATTTAATATCAAATATTTCTATTTTTACCAAATTTACACATGGTACATTAATGGAAAGGCAGAATTTTGCATTGTCATTTACATTCTTAGAATAGCAGACAATGCCAACAGAATTAATTTGCAGCGTCACAAATGCCAATTTTTTAACATATAGGAGAGGATCAGTAGTTTCTTGTTAACTGTGGTGACAAATACTGTTCCATTAAATTCAATTGTAAGATTTGCAAGTTGTTTTTTTATTCATGTAGTAATTATGATTCACTTAAATCGGTATTTTCAATAACTGTTAAGTAGTAAAGTAAGTATCATTGCGTGAATAAAAACTAGAAACAGATGTCATGGATATATTAATGAATATCCATTGATTGTTAAATTTGTATACACAGTTCTGTCGTTTTCGTATCGTTAAACATTTAAATATTTTGCTTAGATTTATTATTTAACACCAATTTAATATTTAAAACATTTTGTGTTAAATAATCGGAGCAGCAGGCAATATATAAGATGGGTGTGAGGATAATATATTACGCCACGTATTTTCAAGTCGGTTTTAGAAGATTGTGAGACTACGAATAGTAAATTGTGTTTACTTTTAATGTTTCATTAAAAATGGCTCAGTTTCGTACTATGGAATTTATCAAAGAACAAATAACGTAATGGAGATATATTTTCAAGAGTGAATAAAGTCGTGCGTACCATTAGCTTATAAAATAGTTGGCAGTAAACAAGACATAAAGGTCTTGAATTTTATTCAGTATTACACTTAACAAGTCTTAAATAAATAACTTTACTACGACTAGAGTATCCTAATTTATAACGTGTATCTTATTAAAGTACGGAAACATTCGTTTTATCCGATACTATATAGCTTAGTAGTATTAAATAAAATAAGTTTTGCAATTCATTTTCGTTTTTCGAAAAGAAAGGCAAATGCACTTAGTTTCCACATAAATCACCGGAGATACCAAATCTGGTATGTTTGGCTAAAATAACAATAATGTTACATATACTGCTAATTGCGCAAATAGAGCTTGGTCCCTTTTTTTAAGATTTCGTATACGCACTATTAGATTCTATGAGCGTAAATCTAGCACGCAAGTATAAATGTACATATATTATTTATGTAAAAAATACTATAATGTTTCAAATATGTGTCGTTTAAAGATAATTTAAAAATCCTAGACTTAAGCATCGTTCTATTAATGTTAGCATATTAAATCGTCCTTGTCGAGACATAAACATTCAAATCTAATTCAAAAATCATATCGTACTCACCATAGGCTGCTGATGATCGAACATGCCCTGCTCCTGGCGATCAAGCATCGAGTTGAGCCTCTGTGCCTGTGAATAGTGTTCGTAATCAGTAAGCGCACACACGCAGAGGCGGGCGGGGCGGGGCGGGGCGGGGCGGCGAGGGCGCGTACCTGCACGAAGAGCGTGTTCTCCTGCTGGCGGCGGCGCAGCTCGTCGTCCTGCTGGCGCATGCGCTGCGACAGCTCCTCCTCGTGGCGCAGGCGCTGCTGGCGCTCGGCCTCGCGGCGCTCGTCGGCGGCGCGCTCGGCCATCTCCCAGCTGCGCTTCTGTCGCTCGCGGTCCTGCTCGCGCTGGCGCAGCTGCTCGCGCAGCAGCTCCGTCTCGTGCTCGTACCTGCCGACCACCGCACACGTCTCAAGCTCTGCTAGTAATATCCGACGCGGCACGTCCGGAATATACTGATACTGACCATAGTGTGCCAGATCTGAGCATGACGAACCACTGCAGACGCCTTTGTAAGTCCAGACCGATTTCGGGCACGGCGGCCAATCTTAAGAGATTAGCCAACTGATATATTATAGTGCACAAGTGTGTGCGCATACACAGGCGTTCTGACTCTTTATTCCCTAACTCTCATAATTCGATGGAACCGTAATCACGACCACGACTCTTTCCGCGTTCAGGCGCAGGACTAATAGCTTTACTTGCTTTCCGAAGCACGGGAGTGTACACACTACCAAACTCCGAGCTGCTATTGTGAATTTTCGACGAAAAAAAATCGATAACTTTTTATTGGCTCGACCTGGCATTTGAACCCAGGACCTCCGTATCTGCGGCCTTACATCTAGTGACTAGGCCAACGAGGCAGTCTAAAACACCCATAACGACTGTGTTAAAAAAAATACACTCACTTGGCATACTCCATCTGGGCCTCTAGTTTCTCCTCCTCGGCAGCGAGCTCCTTTTTCAGCGCCTCCTCCTTCTGGCGATGGAGTTCATGCAGCTGCTTCCATCTTGTTCCATATTCATGTTCAAAGCTGCCAGGCTCGGAGAATCGTGGTCCCATCTGAAATAAGATAAGTATTATACCTGCTGTAGATGCTTCTTATTTAATTATGCATTTTAAATAAAGTCTGTGCTTTAAACCTCTCTGGCGCGCAAGAATTCTGGATGTTTTCTAGGTATATTCTTTTCAGGGTAGCCGTCAAATTCATCAGGTTCCTCCAAACTTTCTACAATGACTGGACGTAGTGACCTTAAATCGTTATACAAAATATATAAATTATATTCAATTCAGATAATAACATGAACAAAATAGGTAACATGAACAAGAAATCTGTACGTACGAAGTTAAGAAAAAGCATCTCTCATTGCAGTTTCGAATAGCAGAGAGAGCACTTGGTTTTCTTGCAAATTCAACAATGCCTTCTCCTAATGTTTTTCCTCTCTCATCAACTTTGACATATGACCTTTCAATTTTACCGAATATCTCAAAAGCGCGATGCAGTAACTCGTTTGACACAAAAGGTGGCAAGTTCTTCACGCGAACAGCGCTGTTGTGAGGTGCAAATCTAACTCTAAGGTTTCTGCCATTTCTCATCTTGCCATCCAACTCACGTTTTGCTTTCTCAGCATTTACTCTATAATCCTAAAATAATGTTTATTTATTTATTAGATATATACATTTGAAGCAGATTTCCATACATAGAAAAAGAAACAAAATAAAAAAAAGCAACTTACCATTTTGATAAAACCAAAGTTTTTTTCTTTATTTATAAATAGCTCAGCAGCCTCTCCAAACTGACTGAACAAATTCTGAATCTCTTCTTCAGTGACATCATTTGATAGATTTCCAATATACAAACGGCTTCTTCCATTGAACTTAACTTCAGTTTGTTCAAGTGGTGGCAAATCAATCAATGGCCCCATAAGATCCTTCAACTTATTTGCTAACATATGTTCCTAAATGATAAAACATTGTATATCAGGTAGTGTTGCAACAAATAGTATGCCGAATATCTGTATCAGTTGCGTGGCCGAATATTCGGCCTGATTGATGAACATCACTAATTTTGAATTTTATTAATTAAGATGAAATTCTATCAAATTAATTTTTAATGAATTGATCAAACCTTCTCCTCAAAAAGGGAGAAGAGGCCTTAACCCAGCAGTGGGATATTTACAGGCTGTTACCATATATTTTAATATTGGTAAGAGAAAATTGATAGTAATAATAAATCTTTAATATATTATGAGTAACTAATAACTACAATAATTTAATGCTGCTTGGTTAATTAAAACTTAAATAATGGTTAATTTTGTTGAATAACAACAAAATTTTCAGTATTTGCCAATAACAGTCTAGCACTCTGGCTAACTAACAAGGGTGGAATTTCCCAATAGTTCGGCCTTTAGCTTTTCAACATACACAGTGACAACTGGCCGAATATCAGGCCGATTATCACAGATACTAGATATCCAGTACTGGTGGTAGATTTATGACAATAAGTAAGAGTCTCAAATCGGGAGTCCAACCAAAAAACTCATCCATTTCATCTCTATAGAAAGTACCTAGTTAGCTAAGAATAATTATATTGCAATGTTTCCCTTAATCTTTTAGATACACAAAGAACATTTATATTCAGCATTAATTAAAAACAAGTAGTTACAGGCAAAAGGGACATAAAATCTTAGTTCCGAAGGCTGGTGGGGCATTAGCAATGTAAGATATGGTAACATTTCTTACAATGCCAATTGTCAATGGGCATTGGTGACCACTTACCATCAGGTGGCCCATAGGCTCGTCCTCCTAGCTATACTATAAAAAAAAAATTAAAGTTACATTTCCTGTATTCTTGTTAATTTTTACTTCTGCTCTCGAGTATTCAGCCAATATTTTATATTGCTACTTTTTATGTCGATGAAACTAACATAAAGATTACACGTTATGATTTCTTTAGAAGAAAAGAATTACAAAATAAATACCTCTCTCTGCACAGGTTTTCCTCCCTCTTGTTGAGGACCACGATTAGAATTTCTTAGTTGATTACGTGCTGGTCCTTGTCCAGGACCTCCGGGTTTCTGGTTAAAGCCCTTTGGCCCAAAATTACCACCCTGCTTTATGCCAGGTCCACCTTGACCCCATGTACCAGGTTTATTACCTCCAAAGTTTCCATTCATATTCTAAAAAAAAGTAAACAAATTATTTAAATTGGAATTAGGTTCTGGTCTCATATTCACCACTCTAGAAAATGAAGGTTACAAGTATCACAAATATTAATTAACACTGGACAGTACAGTAGACAAGTTAGTTTTATATAAGATAGTATTAAATATATTGTCTATAGGCATTCACTGTTCCAAATGTTACAAATAAAGCAAAATAAAGAAAGTTTAGTCAAAATCGATCGAATCGAATTTCTTAAGCATTCCCTCATTGAAAAACATTCAAAATTAATAGTTGAATTTTATTTAACTTTTACTTACTTTTTGGAATGTGCCTTGATTATTCTGGTTTTGATGTTTTTGTTCATTAGGCATTGATTTATCAACATTGTCTTGGGAATCAGATTTTGAAATATTGCCTTGGTTTGGCAATTGTTGTTGTGGCTGCTGCTGTTGTTGTTGTTGTTGCTGATTTTGTGGTTGAGGTTTCGGATGTGGTTGTTGAGGCTTTTGAGTCTGAGGTGACTGCTTCTGCTGTGGCTGTTGCTGCTGTTGTTGAGGTTGTGCAGCTGCTGGTATTTCTTTATCTTTTTGAACAGATTGTGCTTGTTGAGTTTGGGGTGATTGTTGCGGCAGTTGTTGCGGTGGTTTATCATTCTGTTGTACAGGCTTCGGCATCTACATTATAAAAACAAACAATTGAATATTATAAGTATAAACAAAGAATGGCTCTTTTATTAAAAGAATAAAGATGGTCCAAATGTACAAATCTTAATCGATGATAACATAACAAGTTTATAATACATCTTGTGCTCTTCAGTGAAATAAGACAGTTTCTTTTATGTTTTACACAAAAATATTGTACACTAACTAATAAAACACGTTTTACACATCTAAAATTGCATAGATACAAATTTACATTACTTCCTTTACAATAAATATATTTTTAATCAAAGAATAGACCACAACAATCCGATAAAGATAAGACTATATTTTTCTAAAAAGTTGAATTATCATATTTCTAAATTTGGAATGCAAAATTTTTGATTTTATGATTTTGAAACAGCACCTGAGGTACATAAAATTGTATTAATTAAATCGAATTAGTAGTTCTTTCCATTACAATTTTTTTTTTAATTTCCTTTCATTCTATTGGCTCAACGTAGCTGTAAGCTTAGCATTTATCCCTCTGCTTCACCCATGTACTTCTAAAGACAAGATGGCGGTTATATCTTGTATGACTACCTAAAATTACTATCTATAACGTATCAGGGAATATAATAGTGAAATTCACTATTAATCGTAAATTAGCAATCAGCGTACTAGATCATCGTATTCATATTCGGATAATACTGACCTCATTGTTAGGACGTTGACCTCCTAGATGATTTGGCCCTCCTCTTTGATTATGCTCAAATCGAGAATTGCGAAAGCCTCCTCTATTGTTTCCGCGTCTACCTCCTTGACGCTGAGGTTGTGGAGGTCCTCCATAACCTCTATTTCCGTATTGATTCATTCCTTGCATTTGCATTGCTAAAAATTACCGTTCGGTGAAAGTATATGAAAATATTAATTACCGTTTGGAATTATAAAAATAATTATTACCTCAACAATAAATATTAAGTTCAACTAGTGATTCTCAAATTCACTGAAAATAAGTAGTTCTTTGCAGTATTTAAACAATTAAAGTATCACAAGTAACACAAGCAGTGACGCTGCTGATAGTTACAAAATGGCGTCGTAAGATGGCTACCATTATCCATCGTAGACCGGATTTCAAATTTAGGATATGACTATGGCCAACATTCAGTAGATATTTTAAATCAATAAATATTATATGCTGGCAATACGTATTACAATTATAATAATTTTCCAATTTTATTGATTATTAAAAGGTAAAAGTTATCGTTATATTTATTCGTATAGATGCACATATATTATTATTAATATCGATACTAGATGATAATAAGTCGCTGCAACTGTACGATAAGTATTATCGTTCAATTTATATTTAGCCATTAAATTACTATATTACTATTTTTCCACACAGAATTTCATAAAAAATTTTTTTGTAAATAAATACAATTAGGGCTTATTTATTGAATAAATATCATTGATACGTACAAATAACAAAAAATAAAATAAAATTCGGGTCTTCAATTTATGCGTATCTACCTAACATGATACATAATATATAACATCATAGAACAAAAACTTAAAAATCACGCTTGTGGCTTTTATAGTCTACATGGCATGGACTGCGTATCAGGGTTCACAATCGTACGATAATTATCCTACAAGTACGATAATTTCATAACTACGTATGATGTACGATGGTATACTAGTGTCGTACGATAAGTTTCATTATAATGCAAAATTTGATAATTACACTAATCAATAACAGTTTTTACTGTCAATACAACCCGTAGACAGAGAAACTAATAGACGCAATGACGGTTTTCTTCTCACTTACACAAGAAAGAGAACGAAAATTACGTTACCTATGGTTTAGACAGAGATAGAATTATCAAATCTTTTGTCCCTTATCGCGTAACTTGTTTTGATGTTTGTTTCGTTACTAAGTAGCGAAACAAACATGACAGTTGGTGCATTAATTGTGTTGTTTGTTCAATTTTCGCTTATTTTTATGTTAAAAAACGATTCTGATCCAGTGAAAAGGCCGAGAAACAATCCTTTTATCATATCGAAGGTTATACAATGGTGCATTGTCGTATTATTTCATGTTAAAGCGATAGCAAGAAGAAAATTGCCGACGTGTGTATTCACGCGTAAGTACGTCTGTTTTGTCCCTAAATATAGTTTCCCGGTGATAATTATGTATGCTATAGCATGATGGAAGGTTATGTCGTCTTAAAATCCTGAAAATAATAGGTTTTTATAGGAAACAGGGAAATGCAGTTACTATGGCAACATTATACACACACATTGACAAACTATCTCTATCTCAATCGCGGTTTCACGACCCCTTGGTCTATTTGTTTCTCTGTCTACGATACAACCGCTCATATCCTTTTATTGGTTGGTACTGTATATCAATCACCGATCTTGGGGTTAGATATGGAGTGTTGGCAGTTACTGACTTTTTAAATTTGATCGTGTTTATCGTATATATTGCGTATTTTGTGTTTTCTTTTTTTTAAATTTACTGCTGATTTCAACTATAATTACAATTTATTTAAAATATGGTGTTGTGATTTTGTAATAATTATCCTGATGTACGATAATTTTGCTCATTGTACGATAATTTTACGGGCTCTGGTACGATAACTGCCTGGCTTTAGGTTATGAACCCTGCTGCGCATTGTACACTAGATAAAAAGGAAAATAATAATTTGAACGAATAAAAAATGTCTTACTTTTTTCTTGCTAGTAAAGAATGTAAAAGTTACGTAGATAGAGAATCTAAGACAAAGGGACCGTGAAACCGCGATTGAGACGGAGATATTAGTATTTCCTAATTTGGGAGATAGAATTTCAAGATTTAATTAAAACAAGATTTTTAAAATTTTACTTTTTAATATTTATTATAAATTTTTTTAATTTAAATATTTTTTTGTTTTCAAACTACACCTAAAAACCGTTGCATTGTTTGTTTTTGTTTTTGTTATCAATAGTGCTTTAGCATTTTATATGGGTTAGCATTACCTTCAGATGTTGATCTAAAATACTCAATTAATTTATGTTAGCCTATTGACTTGGAATGCATAATATTATAAATTCAAGAAGAACGTTAAATATTATTGTCATTGAGAAAATACATATAGAGAAAGCGATAACGAAGCACTTTAGGCTATTATTGGACTCCGGATTTATTTGTTTACATTGTCGACGACTCGATATTTTTTATCGAAAATTGCGATGTTTTTTTGTTTAATGGATGCTTGAGGTGGAGGCCCTGAGGAGGACGGCAGATGGCACGGCTTCGTGCTGCCTCGTACGCACTAGCGAGGAGTGTGGAGAGTGAGATTACCTTAGCCCCTTGTGGAGAGCTCCGCCGAGTGGAGCACAGCACGGGAGGGGTCACAGGAGCCGGGTACCTTTCTGAAGGTTTCCACTGCGTGAAAAAAAGGATAAATATAGGGATAATATTAGATAATTAATTTTATACTTACCTATATGACAAGTCAACCGCAATGACCTTGCAATTCTAAAAAGGAAGAATAAACGTTTAATTTAATATTATCAATTCAATGCCCCTTGTGTGTTGTTAACCGGTGAGCACCACTTTAACAGTGAAGTCCCGGCTCCGAGAATCTATTACAAAAACAACATGACTCATACGTCTCACACTAACAAAACGAATAATAATTATAAATTATTTTTTAACATAATAAATTCTTGATTATAATTTAATATACTCGGCTATGTATTAATATGAATTCTAATAAACAGAATTGGACCACCAGCAAGATGTTATAATATTGAATAATTATGTTATTCTGCTAGCGAATTGTCATGTCGGTATTGTCTAGTTAGAACAATACCATTCTGTCATGTGATAACATATTTATTTCAAAGAAAATACTTAACGATGTATGTCAGCGCTTTCGTTTACACTTTACGTGGATGATGTCCGTGAAGATACAATTATGTTCTTAAAAGAACTAAGGCATTCTTTTTAAAAAATTACTCCCCAGAAGTACTCATTTTAATTTCGAGTATTATAAAGTTTAAAAAGTATTAAGCGTGTTTGATTACTATTTCATTCAATTACTTATTAGTTACAGAAAACATTTAAAAGACAAATCACATACACACGTAAGATAATAACAATAGATGCTATGCTATGCTTAGAGATTTTCTAGAATGTTTTAAGTAAATGCAATCCTTTGAATGGATGCCCAACACCTGGCTTGACTCTCAGTAACCCTAAGTTAGAGATAGGGTTAATATGGTTAAGAAATAATAAGTACCAGCAGGGTTATACTCACAGGTCTGATCCTGGTCTTGCAGGCTAGAAGGAATGACGTAACAACTTAATTTGCCGTTGAGGTTAACACTGGGTAAGGTGGACACACTCGATGCCCGTACCCGAACTGGCTTACACCAGTCAGGATGAACCACATTCACACAGTGATATTCTATAACAATTCACTATATACATTACAAACGTTATAATTATTTTACTTAGCCTTATAATATCGTGGTCTACGGTTAGTTACGAGTTGGTCTCAAATATGTTTACTATGAGTACATATTAGTATATATATAAAGTAATAGTATAAAGACTATTTTTTAAAAAATCTGGAAAAGAAAACATCAATATTGTAAAGAATATAATTTGCACATCTACATATATTTCCGATTCCGATTATTTACATTTTTTCTAATAATAATTTTATTAAATTTTTCAACTAGTTTATGATTTATGATTAGAAAACGTTATTAAAATAATTAAAGATATTTATTTTTAAAACTAATGTGACAGTTAATTATACATGATCAATAAATTTATAAAAATGTAATAAATGTTTAGAAACATCGACCATTGCACAACACAATAAAATCTTTACTTTTAGATCTCAATAGCAATCATCATTGACCGTTTGTACTAATTTGTAATGGTTATGATACGTTTCCGAATCAATTCCTCACAAAAATTAACCCCTTATTGAAACGTAACTGAAGACCAATACTAATTAAGTTTTTAATTAAGGCATTAAGTCCGCCTTTTGTCAAACTACACAATGTGGTGGGCAAAAAAGTTTAAAAAAAAAAATACTAGTAAATTAAGCAGTGTGCGATACGTTTCCGATTCTTTTCTGACACGAATTCGACGGAACCGCAACTGGTCTTTTAATTTCTACTAACATGGAAAATGGTGGAACGGCAACGATTAAGATTAAAGTGATAATTTCTTTAAAGTATTAATCAGTTTATTTAGTCGATTATAAGTAATCACAATCGATATTGATTTCAAAATTACCACAACGGGTGAAGCAAATAGGCGTCTAGAACAGAAATCCATAATTACCTATACATATCAGGTTACAGTCATTTTTTTCTGTTTTCAATGTTGATTATTTCCTACTTTCATATAAATACATTATGATATGTATATCTTAATATACAATTTGTACGGAACGCTCAAAGTGTGAGTTTGAAAACAGGAATTTCTGGAATCTTGCTTTTTATCTTTTGCCTTTGAATCTATAAAAAACGATTATTGATTGCGTTGTTTATTTAATTAAAATACAAGACGGTATCTTGTTCTGTAATTATAAAGTTTTTATAATATCTACATTCGAGCAATAAAAACAAAACTATGCAATTTGGTAGGTATCCTTTGGGCCAATAGCGGACTGTCAAAACATTTCTTATTTGTGGATGTCATACTGTTTTGTCGATGGATTCTAGCCAACTGCACAGGCTAAAGCAGTGCCGGCTCTGGGATAGAGCGAAAGCTGCGATCGGTCTAGGCACCAGGTAGCAAGGGGCGCGAAAATTTCAAAATCCACGGGTATATAAGCGTTGTTTAAAAATTTTGTAGTTATTATTTATATAACATTATTTGAAATGCAATTTATTTGAAGTGTAAGCTTCGACCTAATGACATACTGATCAAGGGCGCTCTTACTGATCAAGGGATATAAAACGCCCAAAGAAAGATGATGCATAGGGCTAAGAACTTCATGGGCTGAGCACCGAGAGTGTTAATTCTTTTTAGTAGCCCAATTGAAAAATGAGTCCAATATCTCGGGATTTGTAATAATAAGCTAACGGTTACCACCACAACACCACCACAATGGCACTATATTAAATGTATACTATAATATCGTCAATATGTACAAATATAATTAAGCTTTATCGAAATTGTATTTGCACATAAAAAATCGGCTTATATATAAAAATTTTGATTTTAGTAATAAAACTTATTATTATATTAGTAGTTTTCGTTTGCTGCATGCTGATAATATGAGAGTAACATCTCATATTATACATCTCGACATCAGTTCATCTTTTTGTCTCACTTTAATAAAGCGTGTTCTTTACACAAATAAAAAAAATATGACCATGACTTCTTACAAGCTCAAAAGGAAAAAAAATAAAAGTAAAAAATATATAATACAACATATATATATATATATATATATACACATACATACATATATACATACATATATACACAATACAACATTCCTTTCGATTCGTTTCGCCGATAAGAAGGATTCCCCTAGTACGTGTAGAGAAGCAGCGAGTTGAGTTCATCGTCTATAAAAACGAACTTTTTCCTGTAATCTCACAAACACGACCAGACATTTGGAGTGAATACTCTTGCAAATACAAATATTGTAATTTCTATACATAATGAAGTGCTTAGTACTCGTATTCGCTATAACGATAGTAGTTTTGCAATGCGAAGGCAAAAGATTTACGAGATGTGAGCTGGTTCAACAATTAAGAGACCATGGATTCCCTGAGGCCAAATTACGTGATTGTAAGTTATAAACAAACATCTATATGTTAAATATATTTGCGTAAATAATTACACTAATAAAATTAAAACATTTATTCGGTCATAAATTAAATTAGGTTACTTCATCAAACTGGTAAAAAAATAGGACTTTCTACATATATTTTTTATAAATTTTCTAAATTCATTATTACATATATTTCAATAAATTGAAAATGTCCATGTACTTATTACCATACTTTTATAGTCTAAATTCAGTCAATCGCCTGTGAACACTTATCAATGTTCAGATATCTAAAGTCAGGGTCATAATTATTGCGTTGTTATTGTTTTATTATTATCGTGTTTACTTATTTAGTATCTATACAATGAGAATAAAAGCATTACCTTTTTCTCCTTTGTTTGTCAACCGATGTTCTGCCTAAGTGCTATAAAAATTTAGAATAGGAAAAAAGGATCGAAACACCCAATTTCATACATTTGTTTATAATATTATATCCTATATGCTTTCCCCAAATTATTAATAATGATTATAGTCGAATTTCCGCCACTTGGCAAAAATTAGTAGGGCATTAAGCCTTTTATATTTTTATGGAATATAAATAAGTCAACTAAGATTATAAAGTTATTAGATTTTATGACAGCATAAATTAAAAAAACAAAAGTCTACAGTCAAGTATTTATCAATACACATGGCTGTGTCAAATAACAGATTTCACATTAAAATATTATAGTCAAATTATATGTTTGTTTCAGGGGTTTGCCTTGTAGAGAACGAGAGTTCTCGTACAACGAACAAGATTGGTAAAGTGAACAAAAATGGATCAAGGGACTATGGGCTATTCCAGATCAACGACAAATACTGGTGCAGCAACACCAGCAGCCCTGGGAAGGATTGTAACGTCACTTGCTCGGGTAAAACTTTATTATTAAATAATTATCTGCTTTTAAAAAATGGAGTTTTTTTACATTACATGATAAGTATTAAGTACGTATAAAAAAGATAGTATATTTTTAATGTTTAATATAGAATTAAGAGATTTTAAAAAACTATTGAACTATATATATTATAATAAGCTATATATATTATATCTAAATTTTAAATAAGGAAATTGGCATGATAGGTATTGAGATTAAATAGAATAATAAAATTAATTCAACTCAATATTAAGTCGAAAATAATTTGCTTTTTCAAATGAATTACATTTTTAACTAAATTTTACTATAAAAAGTTTTGACTGGTCTTGCCTCCATTTTTTTACAATTTTTGTGCATGTCTATATCAGTAACTTTTTGTTTTATAATTGTCATTGCCCACACTCTTATATTATTTTGATACAATACAAGAGCCAGGTTATCCAGTGGAATACATATATCTGAACTAAAGATTATAGTTGAACATTAGGCCTTTCGTTCCTTACAATTAAAGTTCCTTGATTGTATGACAATAAGCAATAAATTACCTAAGAGGATTTTTGAGTTACACAAATGGAAGGAATTATAAAGCTATTTTGACATAATTATACTTCGATGGCACCAAAGTAGATACAGACATCTACAAAATAGCAATTTTTGAGAAGATCACATTAAATAAAAAATGTTAACCATTTCAAGATTTATGTACCAATTGACATAAAATTTTCCATGATGAATTAAAATAATATTTTTTAATTATTGTATAACTGGTTTTAACGCTATGTCGTTGTTTTGCTTACAAGTCTTATAATCTTATGTATTTTAATATTTCAGATCTTTTGGTAGACGACATAACGAAAGCCGCTACTTGTGCTAAGAAAATTTTCAAACGACATGGTTTCAACGCTTGGTACGGCTGGAAGAACCGCTGCCAAGGCAGTTTGCCTGACATTAGCTCCTGCTAGATATAATCAAACTATCGAGTTATCTATGTTAATCTGTACGCTTAATTTAAAGCATATGTACCAAATATGATTAATTGAATAAAATATTGGAATGTTATATAATTTAGCTGAATAATATAATGTGGAAAAAATAAAGACTGATAAAAATATAATATTTTATTATTTATCATCACAATGGCTAACCTTATTTTATTTATATGCTGTGTGATGTTGTAAGCCGAGATGGCCCAGTGGTAAGACCACGTGAATCTTAACCGATGGTCGTGGGTTCAAACCCGGGCAAGCACCACTGAATTTTCATGTGCTTAATTTGTGATTATAATTCATCTCGTGCTTTACGGTGAAGGAAAACATCGTGAGGAAACCTGCATGTGTCTAATTTCATTGAAATTCGACCACATGTGTAGTTCCACCAACCCGCATTGGAGCAGCGTGGTGGAATAAGCTCCAAACCTTCTCCTCAAAAAGAGGAGAGGAGGCCTTTAGCCCAGCAGTGGGACATTCACAGGCTGTTACGGATACGGTTACGGCTGTGTGATGTGTAACTGTCAAAACTGACTTTCACCCTGCCTGACGTCTACCTGACGTTAACCCGTAGATAGAGAAACAAATAGACCAAGGGGTCGTGAAACCGCGATTGAGACAGATAGTTTGTCAATGTGTGTGTATAATGTTGCCATAGTAACTGCATTTCCCAGTTTCGGGAAAAAATATTTTTAGGATTTAAAACAAAACGAAATGTTTTTTATTTATTTAAAATTACCAATATGACATACAGTAATAATTACATAATTATTTACATATTATATGCTTTAAATAAATGCAAATAAAAATTAAATATAGTTACTGTACAAATAATGACCGCGAAGAATGGTGGCAAGAATGTAAGCAGCATTTCTCCTTTGAACGCCCTCTGGGCGAAAAATTAACCAGCCCTCCTGTCACTAATAGAGGCAATAAGTCGGGGTGTAATATTTTTGATAAAAGTTTTTGCACTATTACTCACTAGATATTTAATATGTTGTGCTGTAACACCACACTAGCACAGCACAGGATATGTGGCACGTAATAATTTCTGATAATATAGCATTTCGTTTCATTAGGCGTCTATTTATCTGCCGGACAGCACGTATTTTTTTAAATATTTAAAACAGCCTCCGTTTTTTTTAAATCCACCTTAAGTTTTTTATTTATTAGCGTATCTTCCTCTTCAAGAAATTGCAATTTTCTTCTGGTGGTTCTTATTTTTGCATTATCTTGAAGATTGGCACTTAAAGATGTTAATGGTACTGGACTAGCACTCTTCTCAGGTGTTGAAATCTAGAATGTTTAATTAAATTATTAATAAATAATTCTGTCCACATATATTTCTATGTAACTTCTTGACTTGGAATGCTTATTATGGATTCAAGAAGAATGTCAAAAAATGTTGTCATTAGAAGAATACCTTAATAGACTTTTCTGGCTTTTGTAAAAATGACACTGAGACCGACTTTGAAATTGTTGAATTAGCGCTTTCACCAACTTGTATCTGTAAGTAAAATCACATAATTGTCAAATATGTTTTATTTATTCATTAATATATCTCTAGGGGTAATTACATCAACACGACATAAAAAAAATTACAAACTACTTATAGCTTAAAACTAGATTCATTACCTATTAAGGAGTATACCTCATGTAATGAAAAAGGAGATAAAAAGGAGTTTACATTATATAGTTTAGTGCATTTACATATTTTAACATATTACGCAAATAAAAATATAATAATAATAAACAAATTTAAATATTATATTTTAATAATTTCTTACAGCATTTGGTACCGCATCAGGATGCAGAACTGTTTTGTTTTTGTTTTTTACTAGTAATTTTTCTGGGAAATGATTGCTACATATTTTAGAATATATTGCGGGAGTCCAATCTTTTCTTCCAGTTGCTTCGATCCATTTTTTACGTAGGTCTGGATCGCTTGGAAAACTAACGATAAACTTAGCTTTATTATTAATAAGTACTCACAGGTATTTTAGTCATTCTATCATGTCAGATGTGTAATACTTCAATCACAAATATTATTATATAATTCTTCGATCATCAATATAAAATAAATATAAATTAAAATAAATAATTAAATATAAATTAAAATTATATATATATAGATAAAGAAGCATTATAGGCTTTTATTAGACTCCGTCTTTATTTGTTTACATTGTCGAGTCAATTTTTTTCATCGAAAATCGGGGTATTTTTTCGCTGACACTGGTAACATTTACCTGATCAACAATTATAGGTTATGAATGATAAAAACTCGACAAAACCTATTATTTTCAGGATTTTAAGACGACATAACTTTCCATCATGCTATAGCATACATAATTATCACTGGGAAACTGTATTTAGAAACAAAAACGGTCGTACTTACGCGTGAAAAGACACACCGGCAACTTTCTTCTCACTATCACTTTTACATGAAATAACACGACAACGCATTATTGTATAATCTTCGATGTGATGTACGGATAAGTTCTCTGTGTACTCACTGGGTTAGAATCGTTTTCTAACATGAAAATAAGCAAAAATTGAACAATAATCACAATTAACGCAACAACTGGCAATTTTGTTTCGCTACCAAGTAGCGAAACCAAACAGGTTACGCGATAAGGGACAAAAGATTTGATAATTCTATCTCTGTCTAAACTATTTGTAACGTAATTTTCGTTCTCTTTCTTGTGTAAGTGAAAAGGAAATCGTCATTGCGTCTTTTAGTTTCTCTGTCTACGCGTTAACCCTATAGGAATTATTTTGCTGCTAGGTTTGTAACGCATGACCATATGGATAATATATCCACCTAACCAGGTGCGTTCTTACGTGCGTTAACTTGGATGCGCCTAGCGCCTAAAAAATCCTTAGTTTTCTGTTTCGCTGGATGATTTAAGATTATGAAACTACATTACTTATAACGTTAAAAGCGGTATTAAAAATAGTTACATGAGTGGAATTTACCATATAAAGGTTGCTTATATTAAAATGTCCTGCTTGATTTACATTTAGTACTTACAAATGAGGTCGCTTGTCTAAAATAAGTTTATTTCTAATATATAAAAATCTCGTGTCACGGTATTTGTGGTCGAACTCCTCCGGCTTGACCATTTTTTATGAAATTTGTTAGTTTTTATAATTTGTATATTTGGGAGGTATGAGAATAGGTCGTGAAGTATATTTCATACCGCTAGGTGATAGAATATCCCTATCCAGGACATTTTTTTCTATTTTTTTATCATTTTTTTAATTTTGTATATTATTTTGAATTAGCGTCAAAAAATACATATAATCTCAAATTTTCATCCTCCTAACCCATCATAACATTTTTATCACGATTTTAGCATAAACAATATCCAAATAATTTAACCGTCGTTTGTATTTCAAACAAAACAAAATTATTGATAGTGTTGAATGACATTCTGCATTTGTTATGTATCACAACGCAATTTTGTACGATTGATTTTAATTTATAAGAAATATTATATACGTGTTTTATGGTTGTAATACTAAAAGAACAAATACATTATCGGTATACCGTTTTTCATCAGTATGTACTATTTACGTGTGTTTGTTATAGTGAATAATGCAAGCAAAACGCAAGATATGGGCCGTCGCCCGAATAAAGCAACAAACATGGGAAATAGTAAAGCAAAAAGAACAGACAAACAAATCCAACAAGATAACGAAAATGTGCGTGTGAGCATGTCACCATTGAACGGTTTGCTCATCGGCACGTATCCGTAGTAGCAAGGTTGTCCCTGAAGTCCATGCGCACACGACAAAATATCGCAAAGGACTTCGTTCCTTCCCGGGTCTCTTCTTCCCCAACCACACTTTTTTTTATCTTTTTAATTTACAAAGGACTTAAATCGTGTCTTCATCGCAAGTTTATGGAGAAAAGTCGAGAAACTAAAATTGTAGCAAGTGTTAATAATGCAACCTAAAGTATAAACGAAATTTTGCAGCTTCAATTTGAGGGAGGACATAAAAAAGTAAGCTAAAATAAACTGATTGTCTTTCAGTCGTTTCCTGTTTATGAAACAATTAAATGAAGCGGCTAAAGTAAGACTCACGCTTGCAATTATTATTTTAAATTACCACTCTGATTAAAATTAACGATGTTCTTAATGGATCAGTATTGTAATCATATGCTCGGCGACAAAAAAGAAAGAAAAAAAAAAACAAAATTAATGACCATTATTTATCAAGCAATTATAACAATATTTAATTTGTAGTATACTCTGTTTTGATTGTTTGAAACTTTTATAGACATTTTTGATGTTTAATTTATTGTTAAAGGTTTAAAAATACTTTGACAATATTCAAAATAAAATTCTTTAGAATTAATATCATTATTTTGAATCAAATTTAATTATTTTATGCAATAAGTAAAACTTAATTCTATTTGTATTCTGTTACCATCTTTGAACAGACTATGGTTAATAAATAAATCATCTCGAGTTGTGTAAATTTTTAAACTATATTTCAAAAAAAAAAATATTTAGCAGTAATTCAATTCGTCTGTTTGAATAAAAATATTCGTTACTAATAATGCGAATGCCGTTTTGAATCGATTAAAAGGTAATAAAAAGACCCGGTTGCCTCACTGGAATTATAAAAGGATTAATTTGAATTAATATCTTAGGAGTCACGGCAAAATAAAATTCTCGCGCAAGAAGAAAAATTTTAGTGATGGCCAACGATGCGATAACGACATAGCCAGCGCAAAGATTTCGTATGTTCCATTCTTATGTTTATGACATATTCTATCGCCAAACAGCAATATTTAGTATTGTTCTATTCCGGCTTAAATGGAGCCAGTTTGCCAACAGGCACAAGGGACAATTTAGTTCCCAAGGGTGGTGGCGCATTCGCGATGTAAGTAATGGTTAATATTTTTTATAGTGCCAATGTCATATACATTGGCACTATAAAAAACCATTGATGGGGGTAACCATTTACCAATATTAAAAATAAACAAATAACAGACCACCTTTTTCAAAAGTTCTGTTTCATAATGTGGGACGAATGTACGATGAGCCACAACTCACACACAAAATCCGTAGACAGTACCTAAGAAAACAATAATAAATAAATGCATGAAAAAATTCGCAGGGTGGTGCTTTATGCATATATTAGGTCCCTACATATGAAATTGGCGTTTTGTACGGGAGGAATATAAAGTTATTTTTTTTTTGTAATTTATATTTAATTAATCAAAGTATGCGCCGTTGTTATCTATGCACTTTTGCCATCTCATAGGTAGTTCATTGATCCCTTTACTAAAAAAACCATGGGGGCGAGAATCAATAAACTCTTTGAAGGCGGTTTGGACTACCGCATCGGAGTTGTTGTTGTGTTGTTTTTTTTGTTGTAAGAATTTGTCCAAATTCCGGAATAAGAGGTAATCTGTTGAAGCAAGGCCCGGCAAGGGAGTACGGTGGATGTCGCAGATATTCCAATTGTAGTTCATCTAACTTAGTGGTTGTTTGTTGTGCAGTGTGTGGTCTTGCGTTGTCGTGTAGCAGCAGTGGCCTAGAGCGATTAACCAATCTCAGTTGTTTAGCAGCTAGTTCTTTCTTCATAGCTTGCAGTTGCTGACAATAGATATCTGCCGTAATCGTTTGGCCAGATTTGAGAAAGCTGTAGTGAACGACACCGGCGCTTGTCCACCAAACACTCACAAGTAACTTTTTCTAAGTCAATTTTCGTTTATGGCAGGATTTGGCTCCAGGGTTCAGCCATTGCGAAGAGCGCTTCCGATTATCATACAGTATCCACTTCTCATCACACGTAATGATTCGATTTAAAATCCCTTCATTATTGTGTCGGTTGAGCAAAGTAACACAGCAGTTGACGCGTGTTTGCAAGTTCGATTCACTCAATTCATGAGGTACCCATCGTTCAAGGTATTTTACTTTCCCGATTTGCTTCAAGTGGATTAATACAGTTTTATCACTTACCCCGAAGCCTGCAGCTATCTCTGCAGCTATCTCGGTGAACGAAATTTACCGTGCTTTCTATTGCGACACCAGCGCTGTTTCTGCTATTTCTGCAGCACTGGTGCTCGTCGAGTACGAGTAAATATACCGATATTTTATGTTTTCCATTGTGCGGTAATAAGCGACACCAAAGAAAAAATAATGAGGAAAAACAAATGAATGACTGTTTTCAAAACTCAAATGTACCAGCTAAATGAATTTATAAATTTTAATTTGGAATTCTTAACCAAAGAGGATCTCCTCTTTGGTTAAGAATTCCAAATTAAAATTTCAAATCAAAGTGGTCAGTACGACAAAACGCTGATTTCATATGTAAGGACCTAATATGTATAAAGACCGTTGACGATGTCCGTTTGTGGCTTTGATTTGGGCACACCATGTTTATCACACGGACAATTATACGTGGCATATCCTAGGGTGGGCAGTTTATTTGTGTTGGCTAAAGATGGACTGACAAAATATATCGTACACTCAATTGCTCAATCGAAATTAATTAACTACTTTAGGTTAAAAATGTATTACTTTTTTCACTTTACATTTAACTTTTAGATTTTAATCAAACAATTAATATGACCATTACATTAATGAAATACATTGAATTGAGAAAATGAATGGTTGGTGTTTTTATGTTTTTATAGGCGTTCATCGTCTACAGCGTTCCTTTCCTTTTTCTGTCATAGATCTCAACACACTTACAATAAATTCGTTACTTTTTATTTTAAAACCAAAATATCCAGTAAATATAATTTATATGGCAGAACAACGTTTACCGGGTCAGCTAGTTATATTATAATATGAAGATTAAAACACATTAAATTATTGCTGTGTAGTGTCGTTGTGTAGTCAACATCGTTGAGCTCCTTAATCAGTTTGTGCGTGATTTAAACTCGTCGAAGCGTTGACCCGTAGTTAAGTTACTAGATTCATTTAAAAAATTAAGCTAGCTAGCTATTTATTTATTTTATATTTATTGTACACCCCATTAAAAATCTGGGTACCACACACTCATAAGCCGTCACTTGATAAAGTCATAATTGCAACAGGCGTCCTCATAACTCGTAAAAATTGTTCTAAATAGGTAGATTTGCAAGCCCAGAAGCAGGATTTCGATAAAAAGCCATTTTTGGTTTTAAAAATGTGTACCGGACATGGGTGCTTCGGTAAGTGACTGCACAGAATAGTCCGGCGTGAGTTAACGCCCTCCTGCCACGAGTGTGGAGCGCCTACGGACACGGCATGCCACACTCTGATGGAGTGTACCGCTTGGGGGACTTAGCGCCATTCCCTGGCGACTTTAATCGGCGGAGACCTTTCGCTGCCGAGCGTGATAAATGCCATGCTTGGTAGCGAGAGGTGCTGGCTGGAGATGGTCGCAGAAGGAGGCCGCGGAGCGGGAGCGCGAGGAGAGTGCCTCCGCTGACCCGCTTCGCCGAAGAAGACCGGGGAGAAGACGTCGGCGCTATTCGCATCTTCTCCTCCCGCCGTGAGTGTCACCAGGGCTAGGGGTCTCTGTACCCCGAGAACCCCCTAAGATTTGGAGGCCCGCATAGGCGGGCCAACCGTCGGGACGGCACGGTAGTATGCGCAAGCGATCCCGTGACGTCCCCGACAAGGTGGAGTGGGTACCGCTAGTTTTTTAGTAGGTATTCCGAGCTTCAGCGCCGGCGAGTTCCACATACCACCCTACCTTATGTGGGGGAAACACGTAAATGTGTTCTTCCAGCGAGAAAAATAATAATTATAAAAAATAAATAAGAAAAAGCTTTGCAACGACCAATGCTTTAGCCAAATATATGCGAGCAATATTCTATAGCATATATTAATTTCTATGAAGAGCTTCATACATATTCAACGATGGTCAAAATGTTTTCTGAAAAATAAAATCAACGGTACTGTTAGACCCTCAAATTTTTCTCTGGCTTTCTGTTCCGCAGCCAATTTGAAGGGAAACCAAATTTGAATCTAAAAAGCTTAGAAATGCCTATAACTTTACACGGCGCAAATTCCGCCCTTCGTGGACTATTGCTCATATTTCTGGTCGGGAACCCCCAGCTTCTTTCATTTGAACGCTTACAACAGAGTGGGTCGCATAGTAGTGGGCTTGATCTTGTATCTTTCATGGTAAATGGTCCGAGGATTTGTCTGAATTATTCCAGGTTCCTGAATTGCATCATCGAGCATCGCGTCAGATTTCAAAATTCCATGCATACCACGTCCATATCTGATAATCAACAACAGCACAATATTCAAGACATTTTCTGCCTTGCCCAATCACTCTGTGGCACTAAATGTCGTGGCGGTGGACATTAGGAAAAGAGCCTATTCTTTCCTGAATGGCAAGTCCTCTGATGTTACAAATGGCAATTGGCGGTGATAGATATCATGCGAGTCTTTCATTTATTTGCCTTCCCTTCAATAAAAAAAAGTTTATGACAAAGTTCATTGTGGTATACTTTTAAATTGTTATGATATTGGCTTAGTAGATATAACCCCAAAAACATTCGCGTCCTTAGCGCAGGACATATTATAGTGCACAAGTGTGTGCGCAAACATAGTTGCACTTTCTGTTCTCCAACTCTCATAATCTCACATACTCTCACAATCCGACACACCGGAAAGAGTTCAGGCGCAGGACAAACGGCTTTACGTACTTTTCGAGGCACGTAAATGTACACACTTCCAACTTCCAGACTCCGGGCTGGTATGGAGAATTTTCGACAAAAAACCCAATAACCTTTTATTGGCCTAACCTGGGATTTGAATCTAGCCACTAGACCAACGAGGCAGTCAAAATAAAATCTATACATATAATAAAGCAGTAGAAACCGTATGTCTGAACATTAAATAAATTTTATTTAATTTTGTCTATCTGTCTGTCCGTTTGTACACGCGACTATCCGAAACCACACAACGGGTTATATTGCATTTTAACAGGGTAGATTAAGCTCGGCTTGGAGTAACATTCAGGTTCTGTTTCATTGTAATTGGATAACAGTGAGGAAAGTCATCTTCATTTAAAGGTAATTTTAAATTCGCCTTCTATACATATGATAAAGCAGCAGAAACCGTATGTTTGTACATTGAATAAATTTTAATGATGAAGATTAACAGAATACGCAAATAAATTTTCTCCAACTAAATTTTCGGTTATGAATAAACTGAAGCGAATAAAAACAATCAATTCTCTTTTAATACGTAGGTATTTTCTAATGTATACTAATACGTAGAATAAACTTAATACAAGAAATAAATAAATAAATTCCTCTTTAAATTAATGATTATAATATGTAATTTGACATATTTCAAATCATAAAGAGTCCCATCGCTGTAACAAAGCTAATTTAAGGCCCTATCTATTGATTAGTATTTCAAGGTTATCTCCTCTGTAAGCTGAAAAATTCAATCTAAAAAGCAGATAAAACGAAAACGTAATAAAGTAAGGTATTAATTTTTATATCACATTAAATTAATTATAATATCACTCATAAAACTAATTCAATTACAGCATTAGGGAGATTGAGTTAGAATTATTGATTAATTAAATGAAAAAGAAATGTAAAAATTTGCCTTTATATGTTTTTGTCCTTTATGATTAAAAAAGAGCTTATGAGACTCACGACAACACTCGCTTAGAGCCTAAATGCTTCAGACCATTCTCAGTTTGCATTACATAGAACAAACAATCAACCTTTCGAGCGGTCGAAAAAAGCGCCTACCACTGCGCATGTGCGTACAGCAAGATAACACACGAGAGGAAATATGACCTTTATGGGAATGTATATAGGGGTTACTATGAACGTGCTGTTGGTGGGCTGTACGATCGACTATTCAGAGAAATTGGTGGCAGTTTATCCGTTCTGGCGGCAAGTGATGCCGCGCGGATGGGCGGCGCGGGTTGGACGCGTGAGGCTCGCGTAGCTGACGACACAGACTTTGAAACCTTGAAATATCTCCTCGGTTCTGATGATGGATGGAATCTGGAGTACGAGAAGGACGGCGTCAAGGTTTGGGCGGAAGATGCCGCTCACGGAGCCCTCCGTACCGTTAAGGTTTGTTTTGTATACGTAAAAATATAGTGAATTACATTAAAAAAAATGACCATTAT
This sequence comes from Nymphalis urticae, assembly GCA_905147175.2. Lineage (NCBI taxonomy): Eukaryota > Metazoa > Arthropoda > Insecta > Lepidoptera > Nymphalidae > Nymphalis > Nymphalis urticae. The sequence goes on from LR989991.1 coordinate 6,184,267, forward strand.
ATGTATAGCTGAGTATCGGTGTGATTCATAACAATAAAAATGGAATGACGCGACTCGACACGTAATATGCAAATTGCAAATGGTTAGTTTCATTATTTCCTTTGTGTTTAAAATGTAAGTTTTTAGCTCATTTCCCGGGAGACGGAGAGACTGGGCTAGGCTCATTATTATACATTTTCATTTTGTTGACTTTTAAAGTAAAATCTCAAGGGTTTCCCTTTAAAATGCCACCGTAAATATGTCAACAACTGTAATTTGAAATAAAACCGGTCGATAAACTTAAATAAGTTATATGTTTATTTATAATTTTTTTTTTATAGAATAGGTAGGCGAACGAGCAAATGGCCCACCTGATGGTAAGTAGTCACCACCGCCGATATATATTGGCATTGAAAGAAATGTTAAACATCGCTTACGACGTCAATGCGCCACCAACTTTGGGAACTAAGATGTTATGTCCCTTGCACATAGCTTAGCTTCCACCCGTAAAAATAAATAAATAACATAACATAATATAATATGATTGTATATAAGTAACGGAAGGTTAATATGTACGAGTCTTTCCTAGTTAAGGTGTGCTAATTCTCCTCATAAAAGGAGAGGACTTAGCCCGACAAGGAGACATTTACACTCTGTTACTTTACACTACTTTTAATGTAATTATAAAGTTTTGACTAAAGATTCATCATTGATAAGTAAATGTTTTGATGAGCGAAAGCTTAGTATAAGCTGTTTAATGCGGTACATCACAACATACTCGTATTATCATGTTTCGTATAGCTTAAATTACAGTAGCTCACTCCTTGGTGAACCTTGTAGAACCAAGTGGGTACATAGTTTGGAGCCCATTTAGAAAGGCAAAACCAGAAAATACTACTACTTTTTGGTAATTGGGTGTGAGACATCATCTATCTCCCTTTAAAGTGACCTAGAATTAAAGAAAAATGGACAAATTCTCAAAAAAACCTAACTTTATAAAAACCTTTTATACAGTGAAATGTATTTTAAAATTTATTTGGTGTGTAAGCCAGCACTCTCCGGTTAACACACAATTTTAATTTAAATCTTGAAACCGACCCTATTGCAAGTATATAAGGTGCCTAAACGTGTGAAAATAAACTTTGTCACAAAGTCTGCACGGAATAAAGGATGTGAGTCCAAACCAACATGATTTATGTAGATATTTCGTGTCGAGAGAACGGCGACACGTGATTATTTACGTTCGATCACGAGTATGTACAATAGAATGTATTGATTTCTAAATTCTACTGAATACATTTTTGGATTTAGCTCTTTGCATTTTTTAAAACATATTTAAAAAGATTAAGTTTTATTTTATATATTGTTATTTTATTTAACATAAGAATTAAATTTATTAATAGGCAATATTCAATATAGTATACGTACTTTATAGTATACTATACAATATAAATTCAAATAAACACTTTATCCCATCCCGATCGACATAATTCTTCTACATCATGAAATATTCGTTATACTTCCTTTAGGAAAAAAAACTGAATATTATTTTATGTATTTTAAAGTCTCGTGTATACTTTGTTATATTTTAAAATGTGACTTTAAGTGTGTCCTAGGTGTAGTGGTGTAGTTTAAATCCCTGATGTGCCCAATAAAAATATTGTGTTTTTCCCTTAAGATATTTAAGTAGACAGGAAGTAGGCAGAGTTGCGTTTCCTGCACTGTTGGTTACTTAAAAATTTAGTTAGTAGAACTTTAATGACTTCTTTCCTTTTAAATTAACCATTAATTGTAAAGCTGGTATGGTACTTGTAATCATACTTTTTTCTAAGGTAGCTTCTAAGGCAACTTTTTCTATATGTACCTAACATATACTATTTGTCTTTTTTATCTTATTTATCTTTTTAAAGTTACTATATTCTTGAATATAATTTTATTTGTTTTGTCTCATTTAATGGTTACAATAATAAAAGCTAATTCCTTCATTTTTCTTAATAAATACCTGCGTGATTCCGATGTAGACAAATTGCTGTTACAATGCCTATACTAAGGCTTATACATAAAATACAAATTAAAAAAAACAGTTTAATTGTAAGTAATATTATTAGTTAATCCTAAATAAAAGACGATAGCGAGTTAATTACGCTTTCTAGTTTTAGTTAAAACTTATGAGTTAAAATTTTATGAGGTTCGGTTGAATAACTATTCAAAACCTCATAAAATTTTGCATAGATGTTGTCAGAGGTACAAATAAGGACATAGGGCCCTAACACCTGTAAAGCTTGCCTACTCACACGTGGGCGCTGGGCGCGGCCGGACACTGTAATTATAATTGTTGTATCATAAATTTAAAGCGACTGAAGTAAATAATATGTCGAATGATATTTTACAACCATAACAGACTTAGTTAAATTAAATATAAGTAGGTACTCAAGTATCATATTAAACTAATAAGTCGGTCTGTCGAAATATTAAAAGTTGCACTAGGTAAATTTCTAAACAGTTTAGTATACAAGTACTCTAAAACATATCATTTCGCTTACAAATCTAGCGTGTTAGTGCTAAGCCGTGCTTCTTAACGGATTGGGGTCTTAATTACCGATCTCTATCGCTCCAGGTTAATTAAAGTCGTAATTTTTCCAACATCTGCCGTCAAATAAATCTACCTTTACAGCCCTTTGAATTTTTTACAACTTGTCTTAATTTATTTCAAAACCAAGTAGTAGTAATATTTAACAATCCCTTTACTAAATTGAAACATTAATTTATACAATATTTATATTTTCAGCCTTATATTGATGCCTAGTAACCTTGTAATATTACATCTATCCGCATTGCAGATCCTTATGACATATATTATTATTAACAGCAATTTAACATCATATATATGGCAATGATAAAATATATTATGTATATTACTTTTTATTCCATCCAATTCTCATAAGCCAACATAGGTCCAGGTTGAATATTATTTAACTGTGAGCGTGGATATTCAAATTTTAAACTACAGTCATGAATATCTAAAAGGATTTGGGACCGATTTTAAATACATATAAAGTTGTTAAAGGGATATAATTTTTCCAACAACCCTCACTGTGAATATGTTGGTTAATAGAAGTTAATGATGTAGTTGCACACAGATTAATAAATTACATAATATACTAAATACGGCACTAACTGTAAAAAATCACATACAATTGTATCTGAAAATAATTATAATTAATGACATATAATACATAAATATCTGCACATACATATTTATGTTCTTGACGTGATAAAATTGATAGTTCAGTGAATTCGCCTTAAAGAGGTCTTCAAACAAATATTGAAGTTGAGAATTAATTATGAAACATCTCAAATTGAATTAAGCGGATCATTGAAACGGCTTAGTTGAGCGTTATAAGATAGAATTAATTTAATGCTTTCAAAATATTACCAACTTCACCGGTTCAAATATAATTTCCTTCATTTTGTGCTTTGTCTTTTAGCTTGCTAGTCATAATTATTTTATTAAATATAACGTTTTGTGTGTAAAAAGTTTAATTTTCTTATGGTTTAATATTCCAGTATATACCGGAATACTTATTACAATATGAAAGAAAAGGTTCGCTTGTCGGCAGCCCTTAAATAATATGCATTTTTCCGTAAATTAGGTAGTAAGATATTAAAATTTGGCATAAAAAACTACAAAAATATTATATAATATTATATAAGTATTGAATATTATATAAGTATTGAAACTATTTCTGAATATCATTCACGAGCGAATAAGAGCTAAATGCGACGAACAACTCGCAGATAGTCAGTTTGGCTTTCGAAAAGGAGTGGGCACGAGAGAGGCTCTTTTTGCAATGCAGGTTCTCGTACAAAAATGCAGAGACATGCAACAAGACGTTTTCCTTTGTTTCATCGATTACGAAAAAGCCTTTGACAGAGTACTGCACGACCGTCTAATTGCAATATTACATGATATCGGCTTAGATGACAAAGATGTACGTATTATTCAGAATCTGTATTGGAACCAGAAGGCTACTGTACGAGTTGACAATGAGGAATCTGATGAGGTAGAAATAAAGAGAGGAGTCCGACAGGGCTGTATATTATCAACCACGCTATTTAATTTGTACTCGGAAAAAATAATAACAGAAGCAATTGAAGACCTAGAATGTGGAGTCAAAATAAATGGCCGGTATATTAACAACATCAGATACGCTGACGATACAGTCCTAATAGCATCATCTCCTGAAGAGCTGCAATTAATTATGAGCCGTGTTAATGAGTGCAGTGAAAACGCTGGTCTTAGGATGAACATATCAAAAACGAAGATCATGGTATTGTCTAAACACAGCTTCGATGACATTGCTATCATTGTAGCAGGCCAAAAAATTGAGAGAGTGCGCAAGTACAAATATCTAGGGACATGGCTTAATGACACTTGGAGCTGTGAACAGAAGGTAAAGACTCGCATTGAAATAGCTCGAAGTGTCTTCTGTACGTTAAAAAAAGTACTCTGCAATCGCAGACTTAAAATCCCTGTGGCGCATACGACTCCTACATTGTTACATCTGGCCTATACTTCTTTACGGATGCGAGGCGTGGACAATTAAAGAAGACCTCAAAAAACGTATAGAAGCTTTCGAGATGTGGGCATATAGACGTATGTTGGCCATAAGTTGGACTCAAAAGGTCTCGAACGTGGAAGTTCTGCGACGCGTCAACCAAAACCGGCAACTTTTGGAGACTGTCAAGAAGAGAAAAATTGCATATCTCGGACACGTGCTTAGGCATGAAAGATATGAACTTTTGCAACTCATTATGATGGGAAAAGTTGCCGGAAGGAGAGCTGTTGGGCGCAGAAAAAAGTCTTGGCTGTGCAACATCCGAGAATGGACGGGAATTGCGAGTGCTGCCGATCTCTTTCGCCTCGCGAAGAATAAGAAGGAATATTCCAAGCTGACTGCCAACCTTCGCTAGTCGGAGTGGCACTCGAAGAAGAAGAAGAATAAAAAAACTACGATTTATTTTTGTTATTTGTGTCTATTATTAAGTAAATATAAACAAAGATTTACTTCTTTGCATAATATTATCTTTATTAAGAAGATTAAAAACTGTATGACCCAAAAAGAAGAAAAAAGTCATTTCATAAAAGAAAACGGCGAAATGAAATTCTTTCAATCATAAGACTGGTCGTCCTAAAAACGTTAAGAATCATTTCCACTTTTACATCATTTATATTTCATTCTTTTACATCATTTATCGTTAAGTGTTGAAATGAAAGCAGACAGGATAAAAATTGACATTTAAAATGTTATTTCGCCGATACGCGAAGTTTATTGCGATTATAAAAGTGGGAATAATCAGCAAAACGGCATTATACAATAGAAATGTGTTATATTAAAATGTGAAAGACTTATCTGACTTCTATAAAATATAATTGTATTACGGTACAATTTGAGGAAATGGTGCCGCAATTTTGAGCCGAAATGTAGGCTAATTTTATTAACAGGCAGTATTTGACAATATAAATGTTCAGCAAAATGATCGATAAATAAATCGAATATCGATTTATAAAAATAGTAAATAAAAAAAATAGTAATAATTTATTCCGATGACGTAAAGAAAATATTGAGAGACAAACAATATGTATTTACACCAGCTTGTACTGGGTTAGCTAAGTGGAAAAAATACTTCTCTTCATGAAAATAAACTCTTTCTTAAGTAATTCGCAACAATCAAAAGAAAATACAAAGCTTTTAAGTTTCAACAAACGTATTGATTTGTTTATGTCGCTGTAATTTAACACTTGATATTATGAACAAAATAAAATATTGAGAAATTAATTTCACCTAATTGGGAGTTTTATTTTTTTGGTATTTTAACCCATTATTTGTTTATTTAATAGGCTCTTATAAGCAACACTGAATCGTCATTAACAAGATTATATTTAATTTAATGTATTATAATTTAAAACGATTTTGATTACCAGCTAACCAAAACAATTAGATGCATTTTTAAGCTGACGATTAGATTTAAATATCAATATTATTGTGATTGCAATTTTTCAATGAATATGTCTGACTAATCAATAAAAGTCCTAATTGCCTATGGGAACATCTTACTGTCTTTAATAAGGACTATATAATGTGACAATAGACAATAGAGATACACGAGACTAAAGACTGTGTGTGATAATAATACACAAATTAGGTCAGTATTGTGTGTTAGTTGTTTTACGAGGGCTAAATAAAATCGAATACTTCCACCTTTATCGTTATTACGTTGAATAGGGTTCTATTTATAGCTTTACTGGTAATAACTTGGATCGAAAGCTGCATATATTCACAGACAGCACGTTTAGTAATAACATTATATACAGTAACGAAAACATGAGTTTTAAATTTTAATTCTTGTCCAATATGTTGACTTACATATTTCTTTATTTATTCATTGTTTATATTAAATGAACAGTTTATAAAAAATAAACACACAAAACTCTAAAGGCTATACGAGTCTGTCATATAAATTATAGAGTAGATAAATTAATATACACATATTATTTTATAGGGTATTTGGAGTTTACTTCCTATTAGAACACAAGGTTTTCTACGTTATATTTTATGAAAAAGTCGAGACAAAATCAAAAATGCCACAGTTTAATTTTCAACTTTTTTTAAAAATTAATCATAAAAAATTGTACTTAAACATTGACATAGTTTTATGGTGTTGCCGCTTAAATTCTATAAATATAGAAACTATCTAGAAATTGAGAACATTTTTATTTGTAATGGAAATGGAATGGAATTGAATTTCATACAAACAAAACTAAGGAGAAATTTAAACAAACCACAACCCAGTTTGCTCATTTATTCTTTATTATTAATTTTAATTTAGAATTTGAATATTTACACTTAAAAGTGTTAATGAAAGTTTAATAATTAATTATTTATAATACACAACATGTGATTTGCAGTTAGATACTTTACCCCTATGTCAGATAATGGCCCTGTAATCACTCGAGTTTTATTGTTGATTGTAAGCTGTGGTTGCGAAGTAAATAGGTAAAGATTGTAGATACATAGGATTTGTATTGGCGCTACTGCCTGTGCAATGTGGTTAATGAAATGAATTTGCGACCGTTCCTTGGAGAGTCGGCAGATTGCCTTTTAAAAGGTTGAATCAATTTCTGAATCCCAGTCGACTGAACGCTTAAACGAATCGGATTGATACCTATTAAGTTGACTACATTATAAAGCTCTCATATAACTAATCTTGTTAGTGTTTAGGTCAAATCTTACAAATGTATTATTTTAAACTAGTTTCACACAAACGAAATTTTGAGAACACCTTTGATGCTGTTTTAATAATGTTACATATGGAGACTGTATTAGTTTTAGTATATGAATTAAATTAAATATCTTTATTATTTTTTATATTATGAACAAGAATTTAATGCGTTATTCATTTAACTTAATATCATTCCACTATAAGATGGAATTATTATAAAAAACTTTATTACACTGCTGCACTCATGTTGGTTTATATGAAACTATGTTATATTTGGATATGCGGCCAGACTGTTGTGTTTGTTTTTTTTTAGAAAGTAGTAAATTATTATCACTTTTCTTAAAGCCAGGGTTTTTAAGATCGGTTTTTGCTACTTTTTTTTTATAGAATAGGATGGCGGACGATTATACGGGCCACCTGATTGTAAGTGGTCACCAAACGCTCTTAGACATTGACTCTGCAAGAAATGTTACCCATCGCTTACATCGCCAATGCGCCACCAACCTTGGGAACTAAGATGTTGTTCCCTTGTGCCTGTAATTACACTGACTCACTCACCCTTCAAACCGGAACACAACAATATCAAGTACTGCTATTTTGCGATAGAATATCTGATGAGTGGGTGGTATCTACCCAGACGAGCTTGCACTTTACAACTTAAAGAATGATTAGAGTTTAGTAATTATTTAAATGAGTAGTAATTGTATCTTAGCTACTTTAACCGTAGCATATATATTTTTTTCCTATTAGATTGCAGTCCTATATTTCTGTACTTACTATAAACAGTGGACGCGGAGGCTCATATGACTCAACTTTGGTATTTCTATTATATATAATATATTATATATAAATATATATATTTATGGTAATTACCATACAATGCAACAAAGATTCTAATTAAGTAATAAACCAAATCAAAAGGATAAATAATTCAAGTATTATATAATAATAAAAAATACTGACACATACACAAACGTTTATATATTTTTAATTTATAAGTCTTAACGTTTATTGTATCATTATGAAAATAGACAGCAACGAATTTATAAAGTATAATTTTGTAAATTCGGTGTTCTATTTGCGATATTGCTTGGCTCAGTAACAAATAATGAATGCTGATGATATTAATATATCTCGAAAATACCATATGAAACGCTATTACGAAAGAATCTCGGCTATTACCCCAACACTCAATAGTCTAGCCCTCTTGGAACTCTTCCAGACCTCTTTAATATAGGTCATTGAACTTCTTTTGTTTTCCCCTTGCTAGTATTCGAGGGAATGTATTGTTTACTTTTTTTTTGTTAAAAATAAAAATTTACATAGTGTGTTATTATGTAATTTGTCTTTTAAGCGTGTTTAAAAGAAAATCAAACGAATTCAATTCATATATTAACATAAACCACGCCTTTTAATTTGTATACCATATTACGGATATGGAAGAATCTATCCACGTACAAATCGAATCCTATACACGTACAAAATCTTAAATTTATTTTTTATTTGTGATTTTTTACTTTGTTAAAATAAAGTGAGTTACTTTTTGTATTAGGCAATACATAGAAATTAGATTCCATTGATTGTTAGAGTGGTATAACTGACTCGAGAAAATTCTGCAACAGTTTCTTTAAATTATGTCTCGCTCACCGATTTCAGCCACGGCGGCCTTTCTCAAGGAGACTCTCCACTGTGCGGAAGTGTGTGCCTATTAATCCGCTTGGACGACAAATTCGACACGTATAGAGAACACACGGATATAGAATGGTACTATAAGCTGCCTCTGAGTATTTCTATAAAGAAAAATCAAGGGTTTCAGGATCTGCGGCCTTATCTAGATATGCCATATGACTAACTAGACAGTCAGTATACATCAATTGTCTCAGAAAAAAAAACCAGAAATATAATATATCAATGTAATTACTGATTATTTCGTTTATATTATTATATAATACAAATAAAAAATGTTGAGCTTTTCCCTTATAATTATGAGATGTGATCTCCAAAGCTATTAGAATAATTATGATATGGTTCCATGGTACTGACAGAAATATAGAAAATGCGGCAATGCCATGTTGAATTTTAGGGATACCGTAGAAAAAAATATATTTTATTTTAATTATTATATTTAACAATTTCGTGTAACGTATAATTTTTTCATTTATAACGGAGTCGTAGATGGTAAAATGGACCACTTGACGGTAAGATGGTAGGAGGGATAGACCATCTCTACCCCATGATAATGGCACGGTAAAATTACTATTACTGTAAATATTAAAACTTAACTATTTAAATTAAAACTTAAAGCCGTTTGAAATACACCACCAATGTGGCGCCAAATAAACATTCCAAGATATTATCACATCCCGTGTGTTTGTAAATACAATAGCTCAATCACCTATCAAAGTGTTCTACGTTACACAGTTTAGCGATAGTTAGTTGAATGAATGGAACCTACTCAGACTCGCGTGCAATAATTTGTTGCAGGTGGTTGCGGAGTTTGAGGATGTGGAACCGGACGCCTTGTACGATGTTCTTCACGACCCTGAATACCGATCTGTTTGGGACACCCACATGTTGGCAGCAGAAGACGCGGGCTATATTAATGTCAACAATGATGTTGGTTACTATGCGAGTAAGTAAAAATGGTTACCTACAACAAAAGATAATGGCCGTCAAGGGGGCCCTGAAAGCCCTGGGGGGGGGGGAATTGAAATAATTTATAAATAAATATATAAATATGGAGTAAAATAAATAAAAACATAGTTTCGTTAGTATATTTTTTAATTTATTATAGTAATATATAGCACACAGAAAATAATAATCCCCTAATTCCTGCTTCCCCCTTCCTTCACAAGTCTACGCGTGCTGGCTCTCAATGTCACCGACTAACTGTGACATCAATTCCATCGCGCACAAAGAAATTTGGCAACTCCTTTCTTTGTCGCACTTCCAAGAAATGGAATTCCTTACCAGCTCACGTATTCCCCTCCTCTTACGACCCGGGTTCCTTCAAACGAGGCGTGAAGAGGCATCTTGCGCGCCGGCAAGGCGAGGGCGGCTAGTGCAGAACCTTCTTCCCGACTGTACTGGCCGTCCTCGCGTTTGGACTCTACTACCACTTAACATCAGGTGGAGTAGAGTCATTTGCCCTCCCGGCAAATATATAAAAATAATAATAATAATAATAATAGCATTTAAAAAAAGACACAGGCTACTGTTTCAACATTACATTTTAATGCAACCTTGAAGTCCCGTAGATCTTAAAATAGGATTTCTTGGCAAAAACACATGTTCAATGGATAAAGCCTTTTTTACGGTCGCAAAATTTATGACGTGCGCTGCAAATATTTAATAAAAAAATACCAAGCATAGGTGGCTTTAGGGTTGTCACAAAACGGACAAATTAATTAATAAATAATAGAAAAATCATCTACTTCGTTGACTTGTAATATTATAACACATAGCTACACCACAACTATATACGCACCTGTGTTAGAATCGGTACATGGCTCTGATACTATTTGACATTTAATTATTGACTTGCATGTATGGTGTTTCAGACAATTGTAATAAAGATATAAGATGTTTGAATTCTATTTTCAATAGCATGAAATCAACAAACATGTCAGAATTTTTTGTTACACGCAGACCGCTAATCTAATCTTCATGATTGTCTGTTCCTATTTTCTCAGACATAAACCAATATTATGCCTTATAAATAAACAAATTTCAAGAATGCCAGACGTCTGGGTAGATGAGTTTATTCCTTTATACAGAATTACTTTAAGCTTCCTCGGCACGCGTTGCTCATTGCGTCACGTCATGATAATAGTATTATTGCATTTAATATAAACTGAAGTCGCATTTTATCTGTTAAACGTGAACCGGATTCAAATGAAATTAGAAACTTAGCTAGATCTATTCGGTGTATATATGTTTCTAATTTCATTTGGACGCAGGATAAATTAAAGCGTAATAGATATATTATTATCTTGACTCTATTTAATGTAAGGGAATCTTGTAAAATTAAATATTTTGTTCAAGTTTGCACTGATGACAGTGCTATATTATATACATATATATATTTATACATGAATTTTTGACAATATAAAAAGTATGGGCTTAAATTCATTCTTATGAAATAGTTCGAATTCGTATATATTGCTACAGTTAAGACCCTGTAATACCTTACCGTTCTTTTTAAGGTAAATAGTAAATAAATTTATGTTTAAAGGGTATTTTTTTATTAAAACATTTTTTTATTATTTTTACTGTAGTGTACTTTTAACGTTTATTTTTGTCTTAATGATTACGTCTAACGAAGCGGGTTAAATATTATATTATATATAATAATATTACAAACATCATTAAGATTCGTCGATCGTCGTTGAGCCTGTTATATTTATATATATTTAATTATTGTATTCACATTTTTTTTTTGTATAGAACAGGAAGTGATCACCAAACGCTCTTAGACATTGGCATTTTAAGGAATGTTAACCATCGCTTATATCGCCAATGCGCCACCAACCTTGGGACCTAAGATTTTATGTCCCTTGTGCCTGTAATTGCACTGGCTCACTCATCCTTCAAACCGGAACACAACAATACCAAGTGCTGCTGTTTTGCGGTAGAATATCTGATGAGTGGGTGGTACCTACCCAGACGAGCTTGCACAAAGCTCTACCACCAGTAATAGAATATCTGATGAGTGGGTGGTACCCAGTGGTTTTATTTATATAATATGTAGATAAATAAAAGTACACTAAAATAGCGAAAATTTTGCAAGGGTTGTTAACTCAGTTGTCATTTAAGCATATTCAATTTGTTCGTGATATATTCAGTCTAATACAATTTGATGAATGAGGTCATACAGCACTGACATATTTTACATTACATTTGTATTATTGTTGATTAATTATTTTAACTTCGTCTTCCTTTTAATTGGAAAAGATAGTGCGAGAAACAAAACTATTTAGATTTGTAGTTTAATCAAGGATTTGAACTATTTTTAACTAACGAAATATGTTACAACCGGCAAAATTTCAGAATTTATTCCATATAATATTAGACCGTATAAATATAGAATTAAGAGAAAGAGACTTTTTACAGTCACACATTTAAGAATAAAACAAATATATACAATCTAAATTAACAAATAGTTGTGTTGCAAAAGGAGCCAGCTTAATGCTACTAATGCAAGACGCGTGATTTTTTCTCTTTAACTAACTCATCTGACATTCACACATGAGCCAAGAGTTTATTATGGTCTTTGTTGTAAAAACCATTTCATTCTTTAGTCTCTCATTAACATTGGTATACAATAACTCTCTTTTAATGTTGTCCTGGCTTTCACACGCTACATAAGCTAGTTAGACTGTAACTGTACTGTAAAATGTGACAAATTCCACGTAAATTAATTAATATGAGTAAAATTATTACAAAATCTATACAAATAAATAAAACTAAAATTTCTTTGTGTGATTTCAAAATAACTGTCTTTTAAGTGAATATGACTATTTGCGAGTAACCAAAACCAAAACAATCATCTTTTTATTTGTGTCTGTCTATCTGTTTGTCCAGGGTAATCTTAAAAATGGCTAAAAATAGAAATGCAACTACTTGAATTATTTTATTAAGTCTACCAAGAGTTTATTCTTAACTTTACATCTTAACTTTAAAGTTCACGTCCACGTACGTATCTTTACATCTTGTCCAGTATATCGATATAATAAAAAAATCTAAAAATAAGGCTTATGGAGCGTGAGCTTAAGAAAAATTGTATTATAAATATGTATAATATGTGGGATTGGGAAAAACCAATTTGAATGTTTTACCGCATATTTTATTTTGTTCGATCTTATAATTCGAATCTTATTCATTGTTTTTAAGCCTTACAATTGCTTACAATAGCTCACAAGTTATATATAAAATAGTTATAGTTATGAATACAGTATTATTTGGACGTTTTTAGAAATATTTTAAAGTCATTTCATTATTATTATTATTGTAGGTCATTGAGAATATTTGTTCTTTTTTATTTAATTAGCGCTTGCTAATGTCATTCGAGCTATGCCTATTTAGTTCACTTTGCTTGCTTAACCGTACTGTTGTATTGTACTTTTGTAATTCATTTAGGCTCATTCACACTTTAAAATTGAATTCACAATAGTGTTAGTATATTATTGCTGTTTAGTGGTACTCCAGAGGAGCTTGCACGAATCCACGCAGTTATACATATGGCAGTAAAGGTAAGGAGTCCGGAACTTTGCAATGTAAGATTCATAAATATCAAAGAATGTTGTTAATTTTTCACGGGGTTGTTGTTTACACTCCTGGATTCCAATGATCCTAATGCAATAAATATATTATATATGTACAAAATAAATTCTCTTTAGTATTGTTTGAAATTTTAATCAGGTCAAAAAATCCGCAAGTAAACCTGCAATGCAAATTGTACAATTCTCATCTCGATTGATTTATCTACCAAAATATTTTTGTTAGTTGTTGTTAGTAGACTGCCTCGTTGGTCTAGTGGCTTGATGTAAGGCCGCATACCTGGAGGTCCTGGGTTCAATTCCCAGGTCGGGCTAATAAAAAGTTATTGGGTTTTTCTGCCAGAAAATTCTCAGTAGCAGCCCGGAGTCTAGAAGTTGTACACTCCCGTGCCTCGGAAAGCACGTAAAGCCGTTGGTCCTGCGCCTCAACTCTTTCCGGTCGTATCGGATTGCCGTCCCATCGGATCATGAGAGTTAGGGAATAGAGAGTGCACCTGTGTTTGCGCACACACTTGTGCACTATAATATCTCCTGCGTAGTTTGCTAATCTCTCTTGAGATTAGCCGCCGTGGCCGAAATCGGTCTGGATGACATTATTATTATTATTGTTTGTAATAATATATTGTATAAAGTAAGTGTTTTATGAAATAAATAATTAATAGAAAATCATGTATTAAAATAAAAATTGATGTTTATCATTTTTATTTTATTTTATCAATGTAGACGTGACTCATGTGAACTAATTTAAATAGCTATTTTATAATTATGACAAGAACTAGTGGTTACCCTTTTCCACTAAAAAATGACATGTGTGTAAAGTAAATACAATTAAATTTATATATCGCATGTTAAAATCAACAAATACTAATTCCACGCTTAAATGCTAATCATCTGTATAATCTTGCATTTTTAAAGGCAAAGTTAAAATAATTATTCAATACTATACCTTACTGTAACTTATAATTGCTTGCATTGCAATGCTTTTCAAATTTTATGTCTTTGTATTGTATTTGCACATTTGGGTTGGATTGGCTCTGGCAATCTGGCATTTGGTTCTTGGCTTGAATCATTCATATTAATTGTGTGTTTGCCATACTATACTTTTAAATGCCGATGCAGATATGCAAAGAAATTATTCAAGTCTGCTTTATTCCTGAACTTTATATTTTATAAAATATTTATCTTTTCATTTTTTATTAAAAAATGTTTTGTTATTTTCGTTATCTTTTCGCAACTTAAAATTAATTATACGACGAATATAAATATTTAAATTATGTATCCTTATTTTTGTTATTGTCGTCATTGTTAAGAAACTTGCTATTTTATATTAAAGTTTTAATCATATTAACATTAGAATTAAATAAATTCCATACATTATAATCGAGTTTTAACCACGATCATTCACCTTTGTTTTAATTTATTGTTTTGCCCGATGTTTCGACCTAGTTGCACCAGTCGTTGGCACGAGCTGATTAGGAATTCCATATTTTGTTTAGTTGAACTAAACATGCGAAAAATAAATTAATACACAAAAGTAAAATTAAATAAAATCAAATCAGAATAATCTATTTAACATATATATACATATGCTTCTATTTAGATCACAGTTACGTATTGATAGTCAAATTAGAAACTACCACCGGATCGGAAAATAAATACCCAGACCTGAGAAAAAGCTGCGAAAGCAATAGCGGGTACAAATTTTCAGTGTAAAAAAAAAATTGCCAGGAGGCGTTCGTTCGTTTGCGAGGATCGTTTCATTACGTGGAACTGTTGGTTCTTGTAGAGTTTTTTTCTTTCCGTAATCCGTAACAGCCTGTGAATGTCCCACTGCTGGGCTAAAGGCCTCCTCTCCTCTTTTTGAGGAGAAGGTTTGGAGCTTATTCCACCACGCTGCTCCAATGCGGGTTGGTGGAATACACATGTGGCTGAATTCCAGTGAAATTAGACACATGCAGGTTTCCTCACGATGTTTTCCTTCACCGTAAAGCACGAGATGAATTATAATCGCAAATTAAGCACATGAAAATTCAGTGGTGCTTGCCCGGCTTTGAACCCACGATCATCGATTAAGATTCACGCGGTCTTACCACTGGGCCATCTCGGCTTCTTTTTTTTCTTTATGTATCGGGTTTTTTTTCTTTATGTTAATTTAATTATTATTTATATTATTATTTTTATGGCATGACGTTTTGGGCCTACACTACTTTGGCCTTTGGCACTACTTAGGGCCTGAAATATAAGTACATAGACATCGTTGATTAAAAAATTTCCATTAATGCTTAATTTTTTAAATCTGAATAAATGAATTCGTCTGTTTATTTCTTTATAAGTTTTACGAATTTACTTTGCCCTTGAACGATAAAGAGCGTGATTATTTGTAGCATCTTAGATTTTAATTATTAATTAATTACAAGTCTGCCTTACTAACAACCGTTGTGTAAATTCGATGTAACGATCAATCGCTCGATTTGCTTTTTTTCTGTAAACATATTTTTTACATTTGCAAGAAGAATACAAAGCATTTTATAAGTATATAACTGCTATACAACGTTCATTAATAATAAGGTACATATCTACATACATATGCCAACAATATTATTCCAAAACATCCATCCTTCTCATTTTTATTTTATTTTATTATTGAACAAATGAGAATATTTTTAAAATACGCACGATTATCGAATTACATTTATGAATTACATATTCGATAGAAAGCGAAGATTAAGTATTCGTTAATTTTCATGCAGGTTATATAAATTTTTGTATAAAAATCACTTATTCCTACTGATTTTATTACTATTAAAATTAAAATTTCGAATCAATGTCTTGTTGTTGTATTAAGGAAATGAAAACACTATTCAAAATGATTGCAAAATGTACACTGAACAGTAGATCTTAAAGAGAGATATTACGCACTAAACGTAAAATAATCCTAAGTCTATGTAATGTGACAAAAAAATTTCGTTTTGTTCTACACTTAGTGAGGTATTATTTTTATCAATAGGGCACAAATCATATGTTTTTTTTAGATAGATTATGTTTAGTGCACAATTAAGTATAAATGTATGCTTAAATTATGACACTAACCCTTTTCCACGGTCTCGTCCTTAAAAGTTCACGTTTTTTTAATCTTATTTTAGTTAACCGAATAGAGATTGCTATTGTTGCTATATTTAATATATATTTTTTTAGTAGCTCATAGTTTTGTTATTGATATAAAGACACAATGGACAGTTTACATCTACGTTCCCAATGTTGGTACATTCTCGATGTATGTATACGATTGGGATGGTTAATGTTTGCCAGGAGCGCCATTTGTTAGTCCACCTTCCTATTTTAAATAATTAATGTGCGCTCCATAGAGCAACTATTGTCATGGTTGAATGAAAGATTTGCATATTCACCCAAATAGATAAAATCTTAACCGGAGATAAGAAAATAGATTCTACGCATGAATCGCTAAAATTTCAAGATGCGAGAATGGGCTTTGCTCTTCTACGAGCTATTACTTTTTTACCATTGACAATAAATTGTATAATGTTTAAATTATTTTAATTTGTCCTAGTGTCGTGTCCAGCGCCGCTCAAGAACAGAGACTTCGTGCTGCAGCGCTCGTGGCTGGACACAGGCAACGAGAAGATGATCCTTAACCATTCTGTATTTCACAAAGATTACCCGCCCAGGAAAGGTTTTGTCAGGTAAAAAATAATGTATTCCTATATAATATTGTTGTTAAAGTAGGAAGGAAGGATTATCACGGTAGCATGCGTAAGGACCCTGTGGCGCTTCTCGTTAAGACCGAAAGGATATCGCTGGTTTTTTAGTGGGTATTCCGATGTTCGGGGCGCACTCGGTGCCTTGGACACCGGCGAGTTTCACATCCTCTCCCACTATTCCCGTGGGGAAAACGCGTTTTTCCAGCGTTAAATAAATAAATAAAAAAAAGCAGGAAGATTAATCTGGTTATATTTAAAAAGCGCAACTATCGTTTTTTATTTATTTATAATAAGATGTATTGAGTACAAGAACATTCTCGCTATATTATATCTGTTCTCTAACGGCATACATTATATCTAACTAGTCTTATCAAATAGTATAAAGTTCTACTTTTATTAATTATTTTATACTCTACACTTAAATAAATTTATTAATTCAATTATAAAATACCATTTATGTTACAGAATACAAAATAATAATATGCAGCGATAGTAAACACTTAGATAACTTAGTACCTATTGTTAAAAAAATATGATTTTAAATAAAAAACAAATATAATGATAAATGGAGATATTTATTTAACACAAGTTGAATATAAATCTGGTATCCACGAAAAAGTATATATTTGAAACTTGATTTATTTTTTGCTGTGGGTTAAAATGTTCACTTCTCATTAGCGTATTCGGACTCGCCACTCCACAGATAAGATACGGTATTATGGCGTGCGTCAATCCGTCACGGCCTTGATAATCTGTGCTGGGATATGAGGCTAAATAAAAAAAACGTTATTTACTATTTTATTATCCGTGTAATTTGATTTTTTTTTTTGGAAATTTCGAATTTTGTAGAAAAACATTTTTCATATAAAAAAGTGAAATAGAAATATAACTCAACTCGGCTCCAAAGACGGGCACTACGGCACCATCTACTAGACTACTAGTCAACGAAAATTTTGTCATATCATCAAACTTCTGACGTAAGTGAAATAATTTTAAATACATAGTATTCACAATAGTGTTGTTTATTTTATACTGGCCAGATATACATACCGCGCGTCGAAGAGGGAGAGGCCATTTTTTTTTTCTGAAACGGAGACGTCCTCCTGCTTTTCTGAAACTGGTTTCCAAATGGTAGATTTAATCTGATCCATTGTTTTCTTTTTTAAATAGTAAGACGGTCTTACTCACCGGGACATCGATATTTGTTACTATCATATCTTTTAAGTCTCAATGGGCAACGATGACCACTTTCCATTTTCCATCAGATTGATTTTCTGCTTGTTTACCCCGTTATAAAAAAAAACCTTCAATTTTTCGTGCTTAATAGGTCGAACTTCTTGTCGATTTTAGACGACTAATTTTTAATTATAAACTTAGCTACTTGAACGGGAATATAAATTATTCAATTGTTAGAAGCAGGCATGAGGAAATTATATAAGCACGCTTTTGTTTAACAGACACGAATCGCTACCGATTGACAACGCGGTGCCATTACATTACATACCTAACAATAAATAGTAGCTGTCGTTCACACTTTTCAATGTGGATAAATAGTTATAGAGATATTTTAAGATTTATTAAAAATAAAGCATGACAAAAGAGACGCTCGTCGCGGTTACACGCGGTTAAATTGGTAAATCCTGACTGTACTTTAAACTACGAGGGTTATGTTTTCCCAGTTTATAGTAGTAGTAGTTTCTTATGATCTTCTTCTGGACTTTTTATGATATCATATTTTTTGTTATGGTCGTAATTGTAGGAAGGATATAGGTTATGTATTAAGAATACTAATTATTATTTTTATTTAAGCCTTTAAGTAAATCAATAAAAAAATAACACTAATATTTCTAATCACACATTTAATCGATTCACGATCGGCAAATCTTAGAACGGCCAAAACATTACACATCTGCGATTTGCCGACGACATTGTCATCATGGCGGAGACTCTGCAGGATTAATACGTTTGGGCTGCGCGGCATTCGGGAAATTGCGTCATATTTTTGAATCGTCGATCCCACAGTCGCTTAAGACCAGAGTCTTTAATCAGTGCGTCCTACCTGTAATGACTTACGGTGCCGAAACGTGGGCACTCACCGTAGGACTGGTCCACAAATTTAAGGTCGCTCAGCGAGCGATGGAACGCGCGATGCTTGGGGTTTCTCTGGGCGATAGAATCCGAAATGAGGACATTCGCCAGAGAACTAAAGTCTCTGACATCGTGCGTAGAATTAGCTCGCTGAAGTGGAAGTGAGCTGGTCATGTCTCCAGGCGCATTGATGGCCGATGGAGCCGACACGTGTTAGAGTGGAGACCACGCTTAGGCAAACGTAGTGTAGGACGCCCTGTGACAAGATGGACCGACGTTTTAAAAAAGGTGGCAGGTATGGGATGGATGCGGACTGCCCAAGATCGGGATGGTTGGCGTTCTATGGGGGAGGCTTTCGTCCAGCAGTGGACGGCAAAAGGCTGAAAAAAAAAATCTTAGAAACACCAATGAAAACCAAATAGTTTTCTATTCTTATTCAACCCACAAGGGTGGATTCCTCAAATTAAAATGGGAACAAAGGTAGAAAATATCCATAAAAAAGAATCACCAAATTCGATTCAAAATCGGCGAAGTTATCAAGGTACACACAATACCACCATTCTAACCACTGGGTCATCACCGGCTCAGTATTTACTAGTAGTAATGAAATCAATGGTGATGCATGAAGACACAGCAAAAATGACTGCATTTACTCTTTTTTACTAATTAAAATACAATAATTTCTGACAGTAAATATCATTTATTGCCCGAAAACAACAGAGGATAAGAATTTCGATTCAACGGGTAAATGCTCCTAGCATTCTTGCCATCGTTCTATGCAGTCATGATTTTTAAATTACCTAAGACCTTAATATAAATATTTCTTATATCAATAAAAAAAAAGGAAATTAAAATCGTAAACGTTATCTTCCAGAGCCCTTTCCTTGTTGACGGGTTTCGTTGTGAGAAGACGAGAAAGTCCAGGCAGTTGGCTCGGCTATGTATCGCGGTCCGATCCACGCGGCGCATTGCCTGCCTGGTTGGTAAATAGGTAAGCGATTAGGTTTTAGTCTTATATCTTTAAACTGAATGCATTTTTTGTTATTTTAATTTATTGATTAGTATTTTAATGCTATAATTTTTGATTTTGTGCACCAAGCGAATATGTATAAAGATAGGTAATACATGTGGCTACGACACTTTATCTAGTCTAGGGAATGGTAATTAAAGAGATGTTTTAGTTAGTACTAAGACTTTTATAATTATTTTATCATTTTTGAAGGATTTTGTTACCTGCTACGAAGTAGTGTGAATTTTAAATACAAATCATGCACATTAAAGCTTACTTACAACAAACTGCTTGACACAGGGTCAACACTCTATTTCATAATTTAACACGATACCTCATTACAGAGTAACAGCCCAGCTAGCTCCCCGCTTGGTAAATCAGTTACACGCCGCCGCACGTCGTTATCCTGGGTGGAAGGCACTCACAGACACTCCATATTACAAACCGTGGAGACATCCTGAACAGGTCCCACCGTATAGGATTAATTTAGATGATGTAAGTAACATGAGTTTCTATGATATTAGTAAGATAGATGAAGGGCAACGGATGGTAAGAGTTCATTCAACTTTGCCCATTGGTAACGTTCATTTTCTGCCACCGTCAATGTCGTGTCACTCATTTGATTTAAATTTAAATACTTTTTGTTTAAATCGCAATAATCTTTGTCCACCCACAAAGATTACACTAACACTTGCACCAGGTAGCATTTTAAGTTATATGCATGTATTTTAACATATATAATAAAATAAGAATTAATACACGTTGGTTATTCAGCATATACATATAAGAAACCTAAAGGATGATACTAGGATTAGTATGAACTCTCGTCCCATCCTCCAATAGCGACGTGTCACCCTCCAATACATCGTTAGACAGGTATTTTTTAATCTGACCAAAAGTTCAGAATCTTAGTCCGTTGAGAGCTAGATATGCATTACTTAATACGTCAGATTAACAATAGCAAAAAATAATCTCCGTTACAATGCATTGTAGCAATGTGTTGAAGCTACTACCTATCTATCGTTACCATTAGAGTTAGTTACACGGAGAGTTTTTAAAAATAAAACAGAATAATAAGCTATTTTAGGTTGCTTTTATTTGATGAGCAAGGTAGTTGTTCATAAAAAATCACTCATTTTTATTCCTAGTCTGCTTTTATTATTAACTCATATAAAAATAAGGCTGATCCTAAGCCGAACCCTAGGTACCAAATAATTGACACATCTTTATTTTTGGATAATTAGATAAACTATTAATGGATCCCAAAAAATCGTTGAATAATAAAAAAAAATTAAAGACGTATTAGTCTTTACTTGATAAAACGTGTACTAAGTACACTTGGTACCAAGTAAAGACAGATTATAATAACAATGAATGCATTAAGCTTATTACCTGCGCGAAAAAAGCATTATTTGGCTATTACTAAAACTGCCATATTTAATAAAGCATAACTCTGAACGGACTAGGATTAAAAACTTGGAGCCATCGTAAATTTTGTTCAGCTCAAAAATACCTCTTACTACTCTTTGAGAACTCCAATATGCGTCATTGGATTAGTTAAAACTCAAATTTTGCCGTGAATAAATTTGATTATATTAGTAACAGCCTAAAGAAAAAACTTTTTATGGATTAACGTTCATCAATCGCCCAAGAGAAGTATAAATTACTTTTAAAGAAAGTTCAATAAAAGCTTAACACTTGTCAAGCTAAATGAAAAACTTATTTATCAAAATCTCTCAATTTCATAAATGTTTTCTCAGTTTGAAAAAGCGAGCTTTATATTGAAATTTCAAATCACGATTACATAGTTATAAAATATAATTAGTAAGCCCAGTTACAATATGTTAGTATTTATGCAGCAGCAGCATGAATTAAAAAAATATTTTGGTTTTTTTTTCAGTGCATTGACCCTGATGCTCCGCCACCACCATTGGAACCTAAGCCAAATACTTCAAAGACTAAATTAGAAGTACCCCAAGTAAAGGAGGCAGAAAGCCACAGCATTGAAGACTTAGGAGACATATCATCAGAGTTCAGTGTAGAAGTAGAGGAATTCTCAGAACTCTCGCTTGATCCAACAAAGAAAAAAGGCAAATTCTACAAATTGGTCAAATCCATGAAAAATAGAAGAAAAAGTGTCCAAGTTGCCAAAAGTGCTGATAGTCTTGTAGATGGTAAAAGTTCCGAAGAGAAGCATGAAAAGAGAAAATCATTTAAATTTCATCGTCGATTTAGTCTCAGTAGAGGTCGAGAGGATTAGTTTATATTTCCCCAATTAGAGAAATAAATTATAAATGGTTTATTCAACACTCAGTTTACAGACAAGGTCGACTGAAAGTCGGTCAATTTTACGACGTAATCCGCAAATTTTAATAACCTTAAGAAATTATTTAGTTATGACACGTAAAAATAAATAACCAAATTTTATTTATAGCCGACCTTAGACCTCGTTAATAATATACACATTGCCTTTGTACCGATGTGTCTCGTAATGGATCATTCATGCATATCACTAATAATACAATTTCGATCATCACCTAATTTCGATTAAGTTGGCTAAGTCGATTTCAAGTAGTCATTCAAATGAAATAGATATATGATTCATGTAACTTTTTCAGAGTTTACATTTTACGAAATAGTATGTTAAAGTTGATATAATTATTTCTCTAAAAATAAAAAAGACGCGACAGAGCCGATTAATGATTATTACTTAATACTTTGTAGAATTTCAAAAATGTTAGGTTAAGGTGTTGAAGTAGCTTGATTAAATAAGTTTTACAAATTGTAATTGTATTATCTGCTTAAAATTGTAAAGAATAAAATATGTATGTATTTATGTTACTTGAGTATTAGGTCGTATATAGATAACATTATTTCATTTATTTTATATTTTACTTATTTCATCAATCTATCAACTTACTTATTTGGTTATATTCCTTTAATATTATTATTACTTTCTATTTTATCTGAGATCCAATGTGGTGTCTTTTTTGAAGAAAATATTGCAAGCTTAACAATACGTATGAGTGAGATTTTATATAGTTCTAACTGTTCTCTGTTAATGCTAGTTATATATTCTATGTACTAATAATCTACACATGCTTTCGAAATTCTTTGATTCTTAAAATACTAAAAATCACTTTTTAACCTTCTGGTTCTATATTAATAATATTATTGATAGTTAAGTCCGCTAGCGTCTCCTTTAGATATATTGTTGGAAATATATTATTAATATATTGTATTTCATTAAAAATAAATACTTTTATTACTTACGTAGTACAAGCATGTATGAAGTAGACATAAAATGAAATATGACGTCGTAAATGTCATACGACTTATGAATTTATTAAAAATATAAGTATGTCTTCTTTTATTACACGCATACAAATTTAAGACGTAAATATAGACGGAATTATGGAATTTATTTAAATAATATTATATCGAATGTTAAATATTAGATGGCATTTGAAATATGGCAATGTTACCAATATTTATTATCTCAGTATTATTGGAATATTTATAATAGTATATTATAAATATTGTGATTTTTGCGGTTAAATAAAATGAAATCATATATATTGCAAAGACGGTGTACTATACAGTACAAGATATCATAGTAAATGAATGATTTATATGAATTACTTTAATGATTTCTTTCTAACATACATCCATATTTTAAAGCGAAATTATCAAGCAAAATTAGAAATGTGCTAATTATAGTCACATTTTTTTGTATCAAATTAGGGCTTATTTTTATAAATTTCGCTATAGTTATGAGATACTGACAATAATAAATATATAATAAAAAAAGGATAATATTAATAAAAATACTTTTTTCCTTCTGACTTAACGCTGAAAAAACTCACTAAAAAGTCAATACTTTGTAATATCCAACAAATGGACTTACAATAGAAATAATGTTTTTTGCAAAGCCTAAATAATTCTATGGTACGTGAAAACTAACAATACATTCTGTCAGTGGATTTTTTGCTCATCTGTTTCCGTAATTTATAGTTCAAGGCGAGCTCTTACTGGATAAGTGATTAGGTATTACAATCGAGAACTAAAAAAATATCAAATACTAATCCTGAAATTTGTTTGCGTTAAAGATCGATACCTCAGAAATGGGAAATGTTTACCTAAAAATTGTGTTTAATTGTTGGCAAGCATTTTATTATAATCGGTAGATATTATTTATAATATGTGAAAACGATTATTGCTTTTTTGTTGATATTGCAAGCTTAACATAGTACGATGTATTTTCAAATACTTATTTGAATTTATTGCTGCGCTGCTTGAATTTTAATTCAAATTTATCTTTAAAACATTCAAATTCGTACTATAGTCTTATTTCTATTAACTTCTATTAAAATTTAAGAAGATAATTTGCTAATTTAATGTCGGATGTAACTTACGTTCTTTTAATTAAAATTAAAAGAAAATGATGTATTTATAAGAGTTGTATGATAAATGATGTATGATGAATTTATATATTCGATGTACCGGAAAATGTATAAGGATTAGAGTAAGAGTTTAATTGCATGTTATAAACCTCTATTTAATATTTTTCCTATTATAGGTATTTGCAGACTGGAGACAGTTAATCCTTATATTTATTAACAATTGTAGGCGCCATGCCATCAAAAAATATGTTAATTTTATTAGTTTGTAAGCATCTTAGCAATCGGTACACGGTAGGGGTTAACTGAAACTTCGAAGTCAGACGAGTAAGCGTAAGATTTCGAGCAACAGATGACGTCAGCGTAAGAATTGTTATTGGGCGCGTGGGGCGAACTGAGGCTGAGAGCTCACATGTTTACACATCAATTCTCTTGAGCACATTTGTACTCACATCATTTTTTTTATTTCACTCCATTTTTATTTATTAATTAAATAAATTTTTATAAATTATTTTAATAACCATCAAATCCAATGTTGCACATGTGCCGCGCGTTTCGTCACGGCCATATTATTTTTAATTAAACACGGATTAACTGTCCCTAGCCGCCTCTAGTATGGTATATCATTTCTCTTTAAGCTCGAATAAGTTGACTCTGTGCCTTTGCTCTATTTTACTCTTATCTTAATATATACGTATCAAATAAAATGTTACGTTGGTATTAAATTATATATTCATACTATATGTATTTAATGTTATAAATATCTATAAATATATAGATAAATCTTTCAAAGTAAGCTTTTAATATCATGTACCGCCAACGTAACTTCATGCGAAATTAAATAACGTAAAAGTATTTCATTAAAAGAATATTTTAAATTAATGTATGTATATCGTAAATGAAAATTTTTCATAACTTCTTCGTTTGATCAATTATAAATATACTGTTATGGTAAAATCTTACAGCCCGCTTCTAAGATACCTACTAAGACAACTATGACTTATGTTGTATGTTAGTAGCTAGATTTTGACATATGTGTGTAAATTTTTTTATAATTATCTAACAGTTTTTTTTTTAATTGTAAGCGTTAATAAAATTAGAAGTAAAATTGTCATTCTATAAATAATAATTAACAGCGCACATTACTTAATTCTAAATCTTCAACTAAAGAGGTTTATATGTGTATCCGCATAATTTTTAAGACAGTTCAATATTACGAGGCGTGTGTCTTAGACAAAATGTTTATTGTCATGTTAATAACAATGTTCCATTTGTTAATGAAGTTAGCAGACAAATATATTAGTACAATTGTATCTATAGTTTTTTATTAACATAACTATAATGTTAAGGGCACTTCATCACTTTTGGTATTTTGTCTTTGAAAGACAAACAGACAATGATATAAGGTATTAATTCATCATCTTCGAGATATTTTTAACACGTTATGAATGATATACATCATTATACAGTATGTTATTTTTAACTGAAATAATAAACGCAAATTTAAAACCATAGAAGATATATAAAATTTTCTTAGAAAACTAATTTGGCATCTTTTTTTTGGAGTTATAAGATAAATAAATGCAAAATCGAATAAACTTTTTAATGCTGATCATCACAGTCGATGTATGATTTTAGTATCAATTCATTGTATCGAAAGAAAAAAAAAAGGAGAGTATATTAGTTGGCCAATATTTATTAATATTTAAAGTTCAATGGTAAATCCTAATGGCGATAACTTTATTAAATAATATCGCAAACCAACAATTCAAGGAAAAACATATTTAAATATGCATTTCTGTAGTTATAAATAGAGTTGTTCGTGACTACCTAGTAATACTTATTTGCTTGTTCTACATACTCGTACTGTGATTGAACAAATTGCATTTATCCTTCCAAATAATCTAACTTGGAAATAATAAATTACTACTAAAAATTATTTTTAAATACCAAGATTTTATACAGAAAATGTCTTGTCCATGCTGTTGAATTACTTCTGGAGCCAATCATGGATGTATAATCAGGTCATTTTCACCATTAAAATGCATTGTCCAATGACAATGCGTTATAAGTGAAATTTTTCATGTCGGTTCAGTTCATCGGAACTAAAAATTTCAACTCCGTAAGATACTGGTGGTAGGTCTTTGTGCAAGCTCGTCTAGGTGGGTACCACCCACTCATCAAATATTCTACCGCAAAACAGCTGTACTTGATATTGTTGTGTTCCGGTATGAAGGGTGAGTGAGCCATTGTAATTACAGGCACAAGGGACATAAAATCTTAGTTCCCAAGGTTGGTGGCGCATTGGCTATGTAAGCGATGGTTGACATTTCTTAAAGTGCCAATATCTAAGGGCGTTGGGCGACTTACCATCAGGTGACCCATATGCTCGTCCGCCTTCTTATTCTATGAAAAAAGATAAGTGGAAGTGATTCTAATTCAGCTCTCAAGATTTGATCGAAACAAACTAACAATTAAACATAGCAAATAAAATAAAATCAAATAAACATCGCAAGTTAAATTTAAAAATCGGTTTTAGATCGAACTAGTAGGTACTAGCTATTTTTTAATGAAATAGTTAAGCGAACAGGCAAATAGGCTACCCGATGGAGAGTGGTCACCACAACCATATACATTGGCGCTGTAAGAAATAATAACCATTTCTTACATTGCCAATGCATCAACAACTTTGGGAACTGCGATGTTGCGTCCCTTGTGATTGACTCACTCACAATTAAAATGGGAACAAAATAATACTAATTATTGATTTTTGGAAGTAGAATGTCTGATCAGTGGGTGGTACCTTTGCAGACGGGCTTACACAAGGCCTTACCAACGAGTAAACATTGGTACTTTTAATTATTTAGTAATTGTTTACAATTTATTTATTTATATACCGATGTTTACAGTTGTTTCCTGTATTGAAGGTTTTTGGATAAGCTCCAAAAAATGCTAAAAAACGATGGATATCAATTGTTTTTGACATTTATTGTTGCCCTCTTACGACTGGGTTTCAAACTGCTTTCGTGATTCAGTCTTAATTCATATTAGGTCAGGATAGAGTTTCCTAACTATAATAAAAATGTCCGATTCATAAACATATAATAACAATGACCGATTTGGGCCAGAAAAACTCAATAACTTTTTATTGGCCCAACTATTTATTTATTGGGATTTGAACCCAAGACCTCCAGGTCTGCAACATTACATGTAGCCACTAGAACAACGAGGTAGTCATGGCAGTTTCCTATTTACCACTTATATGAATTGTCTAGGTGGAAATTCTGGAAAAATGCTTTAATTAAAACAACTGTGAGCGTATTAGATGGCGCGATGATTAAACACAGGCATAAGCTGATACTAAAATTCACAGCTAGAACAATATCAAAAAAATAAAGTTAGTTAAGAGTTTGTAATACCATGGAGTCTAAACATTAGGGTATTTATGTATTCCATATATAAATTTCATGTACTACATTCACAAAACAAGTTTTAAATAATTTGTGTACGAATCAATTTTAGACGTACTATGTATCGTTTACTATGAATGAAAAAACATTTTGAAAAGACCCTTATCTTCTTCTAATTCCGTAAAATATTCCTTACATTTAGGCAATTTTATGTGCACACCACAACAAAAGAAAAAAAAAACATTTTAAAATCATTAATTTTTTTGTTTTTATTTCTCCTTAATATATTTATAATTATTCCTAATATTTCTTAAGACAGACGCTCTATATCTTCTATTGTTTCGGATTTAACATAACTCCTAACCTACATAAACTCAATTAAAAAACACACCGTATATTTAAAAAAAAAACACATTTAGTTTAGTATGATTGTTTTTTTTGTGACTTTGAAAGTACTCTCTGAAGCTGTAGTATTAAGGCAGTTGGTATTCGATTCTAGATTAGTACAATAGTGGCGATAAAACGAAGTGATCTTTCGTTTGCGACAGTTTCTCCAAGCAACCTGTGGCAGTCAGGTATCGCGCCAATGCAAGCTTGAAGTGAAAAAATATCGACGTTTATTTTTATTGTTATCATTTTATTTTAAATGGCAAAGGTAAGTTGAAATATGAAAAAGTGATACTGTGCGATTTTCTTAAAACCTATAAATGTTTAATAAATACCGGTAAAATAATAAAATAAAATGTAGTAAAAAATATTGTTTATTACTAGAAATTGAATTTATCGTTAATTTATAAAGATTTATTAATTATTTTAATTATATCCGAAGACTAGAAACACTTTTTAGTGTCTACATACCTTTAAGCAAAATTTAATGAACAGTACGCCATTTACTTGTGTAACGTTGATATTGCGTACTTTTAAATATTATATTAACAATGTCTGTGTCCTGCGTATATTGTTTACTATTGTCATTATAACTTAGAGTAATGACACGTGTCTTTTCATTACATACAAGGCCAGTGCGCATTAAAACAACACTGAACGCATAAATTTTCTAAAGGCTGTCATGCGGTGAGCACGCGGAGATAAAAGCACTGATAGGGCTTATTAGTAGAAGACAGAGGGCATTTCATCCTAATTATATTTTAAGAAGATTTAAGATCATTCATTTTTAACCGGAACATCCCGTCGTTAGGTTAATATAGCAATATAATTATTTGGACCCGTGCCACTTCTCATGAGATGGTAGGGTTTGTGGAAATCTAGTTTTAGGTAGGATTCGAGCAGTGCAATACCGCATACCTCTTCGCTTAACGTAAATGACTAGAAGCAACTTCCGGCATACAAATAAAGTTTTCTTCTAAGATTTGAACAGCTTAACTCAAAGATTAATTGTTTAAATGACTATAAAATTAAATATCATACAAACTTATTTCATTTCATTTTAAATACTTAAAGTAATTTTAAGCTATGTTATAAAGTAGATATTGTTTTAAAGTAAATCCTCGAAGACAATTATAATCCAAAATTGAACTCTAATTTACAGCCTTTCTTATTAAACTTATATGAAACTACGATATTGCTACCTTATACTCAATTAAGAAAAATAAAATATTTCATATAACTGTACACGTACGTTATGACGAGATTTTATAAAATTAATTTTGTAAAATTTTAATATATACATAATTATATCATATTTTGTTGTTTTAATTAAACAGGCATGCAACGATATATCTTATTTATGGTAATTTTTGTTAGCATATACGTAAAATTTCTAATTCAAACAGGCACATAAGAATTTTAACAATAACATATACGTAAATTTGAACTCACTTATTAGGTAACCGAAATCCAAATTAACGGGAGACTCTTGCTGGGGGCGGGGGGTGAGGTCTAACTTCCGTCGCCGCTTAAGACGCGTTCAGAGTTATTTTGTTTTACTGTAAAAATCGCGTTACAATAGTTATTATTGTTACTATTTAAAATTTTATGTTGTCTGACAATTATTCTTTAATAATTATTATAAAAAAATTGCTGAAGACAAAAATATATAATACATCTCCTCAGGTTCGACAAATTTTTTTGTTTAGCCATACACATTTTTGCGTCAAGATAACTTATCACACTAATGAACAAAAGTTTTAAAGTTAATCATTCACTAGTTTCGCTTAGCTACCCTGTGTCATTTTCTGTACTACTGACAACGTGTATGCATGATGATCGATTGAGTGATTAAAACTTCTCACTCACTTTAGCAATTATAATATTAGTAAGTGCTTCGTTCTCGGAGGTGGAAAAAAATAAAGTTGTGCAGAAAAGTTTCCCTGCCCGATTCTTTTCCGATCCAACTTCGACCGAATCGCAACAGAATGTTGGATGATCGTTGTGTTTGTAGAATAGGAAAATGGTTAAATGGTAATTATTCAGTTTTCATTCGATTGCAATAAAGTGACAATTGGCAGTAGAATGGGCCTCGCATGAATCGCAAAAATATTGTTAATTATATCAAGTGAATATTTCATATGAATATTCAATTATCTTGATAACATTAACGTCTATTGTTCTAAAGAAGAAAAAACTACTTTTAAATTTTAATTGCTCTATTACAAAGAAATACACATGATAACTAAAATTAATACGCTTGTTATAGGTGGTAACATTAATTTAATTCATTTAGTAAGTCTGTATAATTTAAATTGTGTGTTGTGTGAATTTATTATTATATTTACATTCATATCTAGATAGCATTTTTATATATTATTATAAGTTCAACCAACTTTGGCTGTGTATCAAATGATCTGCATTAAACAATAATTTAAATAGTACATTTGGATATTTCTCAATGACAATCTTGACACTTTCGTGTCACTTTTTAACGTTATCTATAATAATATCCTGATCAGATTCGATCACGGCAGCTTGATCTTGATGGCTAGCCGATTACGAATCGGATATAATATAGCACAGGTGTGTGCGCAAACACAGGTGGTGAATTCTCTATTTCATTAATAATCTGATAGGATTAGGTACAACCGGATACGAAGGGATGGAGATCTGGCGCAAGACCAACTCTGGTGTTTTCGTTAACTTACTTCGCCAATGCGTCACCAACCGTGGGAACTAAGATGTTATGTCCCTTGTGCCTGTAATTACACTCAACATTAAAACCGGAACACAACAATACCAAGTACGGCTGTTTTACGGTACCCAGTACCCAGACAAGCTTGCACAAACCCCTACCACCAGTAAATTCGGGATGATATAAATATTATATCATCCCGATTATTATATATTATTATATAATAATCGCGATCTTATTGAACATGACGTAAATTTTGAATATATATATATATATATATTAACCCTTATTATATATATATAATAAGGGTTATTATATAAATATTAACCATAGCTGTTTAGGTTTTTTATTAGATACATAAATCAATACAATTATTATTACAATATTTTTTCCCGTAAAAACAAAAAAAAGAAAACTAATTTAAATCTATTTAGATATCTAAAAAAAAGGAAAAAAGTCAATTTACTGCGTCTTGCACATGCATAATTTGTTTGAAAATTATAAATTGTTCAGACCAGATCAGATAAATTCAACAGATCAGATCAGAACAGATTTAGATAATAGTGTGGAGTAATTCGTTGACCTTCAGAATTGCAGGATATGTAAAAATAAAAGTACAACATTTGATATTATGTAAATTAATTATGGAACAAGAGAAGATTCTTTCTGATTCCTTTCGAAGCGTTGGTAGCTTCACATTATATGTAAATCATGAAAAATGATTAAGGTGCTCGTAGTCAACGGCCTATTTAAAAATATAATATTTATAAATTTATTTAAAAGTATAACATAATAACATTTTTTTCTCAAATTTGTTCTATAAATTGTTTATAAATTAAATACAGTACAGTACAGTAACATCCTGTTAATGTCACTGCTGTGCTAAAGCTTCCTCTCCATTTTGAGGAGAAGGTTTGGAGCTTATTCCACCACGCTGCTCCAATGCGGATTGGTAGAATACAGATGTGGCAGAATTTCAATGAAATTAGACACATGCAGGTTTCCTCACGATGTTTTCCTTCACCGCCAAGCACGAGATGAATTATAAACACAAATTAAGCACATGAATATTCAGTGGTGCTTGCACGGGTTTGAACACACGATCATCGGTTAAGATTCACGCGCTCTAACCACTGGGTCATCTCGGCTAATAATTAAATAGCTTAATCTATTTTTAAATTTTAATTTCATTTATTTCAAAAAAATAATAAAATAAATTGAATTTAATTAATAATTATTTAAATAAATATTTAGATTTTAGAAAAAGAGTTTAGTACTTAACAAAAAATGGTTATATTTTCAGATGAAGCCGAGTGCTTCAGATAAACTCTTGTCAGAGGTGACGTCGGTAAATATCAATAAGATAGTGACAGAGGAAGTCAATGATGAAGAAATCACTGAATGCAATCAAAAGGAAATTTATTATGGAGCAGGTATGTATTTAAATTTGAAATACCTTCGTTATACACCCGTTACTGATTTATATGTGTGAAGATTTAATTAAACATAACTTATTGAACATGACGTAAATTTTAAATTAATTCTTACATGGTGGTACGTCACGGAAAACATACTTTTATGTTTTGAAAGACGTTTAATAAACATAAATAACTTGAATAGGTAATTAAGTGATTCTATATGCCCCAAGGCAGCTAACTAACCCCGAACTTGCCCTGTTGCAACACGTGTCATTTTTGCTTGGAATGCTCCTAGTTAAATAATTTTAAAATATTAAGTAAAGAAAATCAAGTCAGGTAATTAATTTTGTAAATTATATTTTTTTCAATTAGGAAATGTTTTAGTTTTCTTTTGTCATAATTTTGCCCAAAAAATGCTACAGGGGCTTGCCCTCCGTTCCACTTCTATTGATTGAGATATATAAATACGTGTGGCGAAAAACGGAACTAATCGTTGTTCGCTACTTCTCAACGTAAGGCGTAATAACCTATTTTTCAACTTTTGTTTTCCTAAGTCTATTGTTTGCGCAGAAAAGATTGTATCTTTTATTTAATATCAACGATTAACTCGCGACTCTGCCCGCGTCATAATCAAAAATCCTGTTAAACAGGATAAAAAAACCAAAGTAATGTTAAGAAGTAACAAATATTCACAACAACCTTTCACATTTATTATATGAATGTGATATGAATTCTAATAATTGAAGAAAAATTGGTTTACTGAATTATTGTAATGTCTTCTTATATACTTTCGTCACGGGATCGCTTGTGCATACTACCGACATACTACCGACAGTTGACCCACTTACGCGGGGCTCCTATCCTATTTGGGATCCCGAGATACAGAGAACCCAACTAGCTCCAGTGGTTCTTACGGCGGGAGGAGAAGGTGCGCATAGAGCCGATGCCTCTCCTGTCTTCTTCTGCATATCGGATTTGTATGAAGCATTCTCCTTACGCTGCCCCTTCGCGGCCTCCTTATGCGCCATAACACTCACGCAGATGGAGACCATTGCCATCTAGTAACTCTCTACTAGAGAATGCCTCTAGGGCCCCACGCAGCACACTCCACCAGGATGTGGTGCGCCTCGCTATCCCGTGCATGTACATAGTGAATGCCCGGTAAGCACCTGGGTCAGCTTAAATGCCTTCTTATATACTATATTAGGTGTAGATATAAAAAGTAATAATCTATAAAACTGAAATATAAAAATGGAACAAAATTAAAACCGAGTTAATAACTAAATTCTAAAGCCATAAAGTATTCAATATTATCAAAGCAATAACGAAATTAATGAAAAAACTCAAAACAATCATACAAAACGACGACAAAACAAAGACAACGCAGATTTAAACTAAACGATAATCCTAATATGGCAGAATATCATTCTACTCCGGAAAGCTGGACACCGCGATTCAAAAATTGACGTATTTAGTACACCACACATTTACAGGCTAATAATCGCAACATAACCGTAACAGCCTGTGAATATCCCACTGCTGGGCTAAAGGCCTCCTCTCCTCTTTTTGAGGAGAAGGTTTGGAGCTTATTCCACCACGCTGCTCCAATGCGGGTTGGTGGAATACACATGTGGCAGAATTTCATTGAAATTAGACACATGCAGTGTTAAGAATATTAGTCAAAGGAGTATTTAATGTCACGGAGCTCACGCCATTAAGTTCAAGAAAAAACATAAATTGACACTTCTGCATCGCCGTTCGCTGTCAAAGCACACAATTTTTATTACTCCATATAATTTTCTTTATTGTTCGCTATTCACCATCTAAATGTAATATTATTTAAATACATATAAGTTTGTTACGTCAAAAGACTTTTACTTCTACGTACAAATTCACGGAATCATCATCAAGATACATTAAGGCATATGAACCCTGACGCCATAGTCAAATACATCAAGCTACATCCATACATTGACACCATAGTCTACATGGTCCTTCGAGCCGGATATAATATTACAGCAATATTGAAGAAGCGCCTATCAGGAAAACAGGAGTAATACTAACCAGCTAAGGACCGACAGAAGTCATTTAAAATCAGCCTTAAATACAAAGAATACATCAAACAAACAAGTCATTGATTTGGATACAAATAGGAAGGTCGAGCGAATAAAAGTGAGTCCGTTCCAATCATTCCATAGTATATTCCCATCATTTAAGTATATTAAATATTTCACGTAACTTACTATAATTTCAATTTCTATTAATTATTAATTTTATCATTCCATAACTTGTCAAAATGTCTGAGCTTAAGGATTTAATTAGAAAGAGAGGTACATTGAAAGGTCGATTAACTAATTTTACTAATTACGTAAATAAACTAACCGATTTAACGTCTGTAGCAGCGATTGAGTTACAAGTACGATTGTCTAAAATAGATACACTTTTAAACGAATATGAGGCAATACAAACTTTAATAGAATGTTTGATAACTGACGATAAAGACATCGACGTTCATAACGCCGACAGATACGAATTTGAAAACTCGTATTATTCAAGTGTTGCCATTGCCCAAGACATCCTAAAAAGCAATAAACCTGGCAAAGCTGATATCGATAACATCAGTTCGTCTGGCAGGTCTTATGTTTCGGGCAATGATAAACCTCGGACGAAGCATTCAACCACCCGCGGCATCAAACTTCCCACTATCCAGGTCCCACGATTTAGCGGCAATTACGAGGATTGGTTAGAGTTTCGTGATACTTTTATTTCACTTATACACGACAACTCGTCTATTACTAATATACAGAAATTTCATTATTTGCGGGCATCACTGGAAGGAGGCGCGGCTCAGGTAATTGGATCATTGCAATTTTCGTCGAATAATTATAGCATTGCCTGGGATTTATTATGTGACAGGTTTGACAATAAAAGACTATTAATACAAAATCATATTCGAGCTCTCTTTTCGTTAGATCCTATTAAAAAGGAGTCATGTCAAGCTATTCGTAAAATCATCGATACTTTTACTAAGAATTTAAGGTCATTAGACATACTTGGTGAACCTACTCAGTCATGGGACACGCTTATCATATATATAATGAACTCAAAATTAGATTCGAGGACGTTACGTGAATGGGAAGAAACAAAAGTTAACATCAAAAGTATCCAACTTAAAGACTTTATACGATTTTTAAAAAATAGGGCTGATTTACTCGAGACATTACACATTAACAACACAAATATCAAAGTAGACAAATACAAATCTACGGAGTACGTCAAGAGTTTGGCAGCAGTTGCTGACTCTCATACAGCACAAAATAAATATAGCAATGATTGCCCCTTGTGCAAGCAAAACCATCGCATTTACAAATGTGAGACATTTCTTGGTCAGTCTGTTGAGGAGAGAATAGAGTCGGTCAGGAGATTCAAGTTATGTGAAAACTGTCTTCGCCCCGGTCATCAGTCTCGCTTCTGCAGGTTAGGTCCTTGTACCAAGTGCTCACAGAAACACAACACGATGCTTCATCACACACAAATAATTCATCCACCGGTCGTCAGCGCAACATCGCTCTCAGTGAGTCAAACGGAGCGTGTCTTACTGTCGACTGCAGTCATATACATACTCGACAAGGACAACCACCGTCATAAAGTCAGAGCCCTCCTCGATTCCGGGAGCCAGGCATCCTTCATGACGGATTCCTTGCATCGTAAACTTAACCTAAAATACACACAAACACAATCATCCGTAGTTGGTATAAACAATACAGTATCACAAATAACAAAACGTTGCAATGCATTCATTGAGTCGAGAACTAATTCATATCATACACAATTATCGTTCTTAGTTTTGCCAAACATTGCAACGCTTTGCAAGAATTACACACAAACACAACAATTAAATATACCTACAAACATAACCCTGGCAGACCCAGAATACTTTAATCCGTCAAGTATCGAGTTACTACTTGGCGCAGACATATTTTGGGATCTACTAGACCAGGGTCAGATACGTTTAGGTACAAAGGGTCCAGTTTTACAACAAACAAAATTCGGTTACATTATATCTGGGCCCACCAGTGGTGTTACTAATTCATTTTCAAATTCATTTATAACATGCACACTTGTCACAGAAAATACAATACAGGATCAACTAGCCAAGTTTTGGTCTCTCGAAGATATTTCAATTGATAATAATAAGCAAGTATATTCTACTGAAGAGCGTTTATGCGAAGAACATTTTAAAAACAACTTTACGCGAACAACCGACGGTCGATTTTCCGTTGCCGTACCACTTAAGAAACCAGAATCTTATCTAGGTAATTCATACGAACGCGCTAAGCAATGTTTTTATTCACTCGAACGTAGGTTTCGAAAGCAACCACAATTAAAACAAATGTACACTGATTTCATGACAGAATATTTACAATTAGGACATATGACGGAAATAACACATTTACAAAAGGACAATAACACACAAAATTCATATTTCCTTCCACACCATGGAGTGTTGCGAGAAAGTAGTTCTACGACCAAACTTCGTGTCGTTTTTAATGCAAGCGCTCCTACTAGTTCAGGGTATTCATACAATGATATTCAAATGGTTGGTCCCACTATACAGAGTGATTTAATCTCGATTTTATTGCGGTTTAGACATTTTCCATACGTTATGACTGGGGACATAGAGAAAATGTACCGGCAAGTACTTGTTCATAAAAATCAAAGACACCTACAACAAATTCTGTGGCGAGATGATCCTAATAAAGAATTAAAGACATATCAATTAAATACCGTCACTTACGGTACGGCATCAGCGCTATTTCTCGCCGTAAGGTGTTTAAAGCAACTGTCAATTGAAAATCCTCATTTGGCTCAAATACTTAGTGACGATTTTTATGTGGATGATTTGGCTACAGGGGCGCAAACAAAGGAACAGCTAATTCAAATTTATAAACATATGATCAAAGTTTTATATACAGGCTGTTTTCATTTGAGAAAAATAAGATCAAATATTAATCTATGTCCATCAGATACAGATTCGCGTCAAATGCTCAATCTAGGCGACCAAAGCTCATCGAATATCTTGGGCTTAGGATGGTCTCCGTCTGATGATCAGTTATACTTCACCATCAAGCCAATAATTGACACAAATCCAACTAAGCGGTCTGTATTGTCCTCCATAGGACAGATATTTGATCCGCTTGGTTTATTAAGCGTATGCGTCATACAAGCCAAAATTATGCTACAAAAACTATGGTTACTGAAAATTTCATGGGACGAACCTTTACCTTCAAACATTAAATTAATTTGGAAAACATTCATTTCAGAGTTACATCACTTAAATAATTTAAAAATACCACGTTGTGTAATTAATGAGACATTCAATGAAATTGAATTACACTGTTTTTGTGATTCGTCTCAAGATGCATATGGAGCATGTTTGTTTATCAGAACAAAGTATAACAGTCACATTGA
Organism: Nymphalis urticae; assembly: GCA_905147175.2. Classification (NCBI taxonomy): domain Eukaryota; kingdom Metazoa; phylum Arthropoda; class Insecta; order Lepidoptera; family Nymphalidae; genus Nymphalis; species Nymphalis urticae. The sequence continues at coordinate 6,222,409 of LR989991.1, forward strand.
TGTCAACTTGTTGTGCGCTAAAAATAAGGTTGCTCCTCTCAAACCGATAACCATTCCACGCTTGGAATTATGCGGAGCCCTTGTCGCCGCACGCCTTATCAGAAAGGTACTCAATGCATTCAGACTACCTGTTAATAGATGCATCCTATGGACAGACTCATCAATAGTTCTAGGTTGGTTACAAAGTCAACCTAGCAAACTCAAGCAATTTGTTAAAAATCGTGTTGCCGAAATACAGGAACTCACAAGTAATCTTAAATGGCGTTATGTTCCTACTAAACAAAATCCAGCCGACCTATTATCTCGTGGAGTCAAGATTTCAGAGTTACAAAATTATTCCTTGTGGTGGACGGGACCTGAGTTCTTAAAAGAGTCGGAAAATCATTGGCCTGAAAATAAATTCACTAATATTAATTTATCTACAGAAATACCAGAAATTATTTTAGCTACCACGGTTACTACCCAATCACACAATAATTTCATTGATTTTAGTCGCTTTTCTAAATTATTAAAATTAAAACGAACAGTAGCTTTTGCTTTGAGATTTATTAATAACTGTAAAATAAAAAGCCCTAAGACATCTGGTCCCCTCAGCCTTAAAGAACTAAACAATTCATTTACATTACTCTTAAAACTATCACAAATACAATCATTTGAAGAATACAATACATTAATACATAAACAACACTTACCTCAAAAATGTAGACTTCTCAGCTTATCTCCTTTCGTCGATGAATCTAGTTTGATTAGAGTGGGTGGCAGACTTAAAAATTCACAATTTAATTACAATAAAAAACACCCAATATTATTATCATGCAAACATCATCTTACCAAATTAATATTTGAAGATGAGCATTTAAGGCTCATGCACGCAGGGCCGCAGTTATTATTGGCTTCCATTAGAGATCAGTTTTGGCCTTTAGGCGGGCGCAATCTCGCCATGCTTGTCACACATAAATGTCAGACATGTTTTAGGATGAAGGTTCGAACAGTAAATCCTATAATGGGCCAACTGCCTGAGAGGCGTCTCCAACCAGGTTACCCATTTCAAACCACGGGTGTAGACTATGCCGGACCGCTAACCGCTGTCGACCGTAAGGGACGTGGATGTAAGCATATTAAAGTTTACGTTGTGGTGTTTGTATGCTTCGCCACTAAAGGTTTACATTTGGAGCTGGTCACCAGTTTGACGAAGGAAGCCTATATTGCCGCCTTACACAGGTTTATTGCTCGGCGGTCGAAGCCGGAAGTAGTTTTTTCTGACAATGGTACACAGTTTGTTGGGGCTAAAAAAGACTTAAATTCATTTTTAAAACAAAATACAATTTCTATATCCGAATCCATGGCAAACGAAAGTATCGATTTTAAATTCATTCCTGCTTATGCTCCACATTTTGGCGGATTATGGGAAGCAGGAGTTCGTTCTTTTAAATTTCATTTAGTTCGCGTGTTAGGCGATTCACACCTCACCTTTGAGGAATTATACACAACTCTGGTTAAGATAGAAGCGATCCTTAACTCGCTACCACTATCTCCCATGTCTTCAGATCCATGTGATCTCAATCCATTAACACCTGGTCACTTCTTAGTTGGACGACCACTTACCGCTCTTCCAGTTCCAAAGCTAGATGAGATACCTCCGACTAGGCTGCAACGATGGGATCGTGTAGAAAGACTACGACAACATTTTTGGATAAGATGGCAAAAAGAATATGTATCAGAATTGCAACAAAAGACGAAGTGGAGAACTTCAAAAGGCCGCCTTGAGAATGGTACAATGGTCATTGTAAAGGAAGATGCATTACCTCCAATGAAGTGGAGTCTTGGTCGTATCGTCGGCACTTATCCTGGAATTGATGGTGTGACCCGAGTAGCGGATATCCGAACCAGTAAAGGCATCATACGAAGAGCCTTCAATCGCATCTGTCCTCTTCCATTAGACACTGAACCTGTTGAAAGCTGCTCTTTCAACGCCGGGGGGCATGTTAAGAATATTAGTCAAAGGAGTATTTAATGTCACGGAGCTCACGCCATTAAGTTCAAGAAAAAACATAAATTGACACTTCTGCATCGCCGTTCGCTGTCAAAGCACACAATTTTTATTACTCCATATAATTTTCTTTATTGTTCGCTATTCACCATCTAAATGTAATATTATTTAAATACATATAAGTTTGTTACGTCAAAAGACTTTTACTTCTACGTACAAATTCACGGAATCATCATCAAGATACATTAAGGCATATGAACCCTGACGCCATAGTCAAATACATCAAGCTACATCCATACATTGACACCATAGTCTACATGCAGGTTTCCTCACGATGTTTTCCTTCACCGCAAAGCACGAGATGAATTATAATCACAAATTAAGCACATGAAAATTCAGTGGTGCTTGCCCGGGTTTGAACCCACGATCATCGGTTAAGATTCACGCGGTCTTACCACTGGGCCATCACGACTTATAGGCTAATAATCGCAACATATATTATTATAACATCAAAAATACGTACGTTCGTTCTTATAACTTTTAAAATACTCAACCGATTTTGACCCTTGAAATACTTCTTATTTAGTTATTTCGATTCGTAATTTTAGCCGTATCAAATATTAGCTCGGACAAACAGACAGACAGACAAAAATGTTTGGTATCTCGGAAATAGGCAAATTAACTTTAAAAGAGGCAGTTATTTTGAAATCACAAACTGACATTTCAATTTTATTTATATTGTTTACAAGTGACATGCATTTTTAATGTTTAATGTTTTTGTTGTTCTTTGCATTTTATAGAAATACATAGGTACATACTGTTTATTTTTTAAGCTCAAGCTGTTAGGGACTTATAATTTATACTGTTTACTTTTCCTTGCATTTAATTTTGATTCAGAATACAAATTGATTTAAAATTGACTTACAAAAAATATTATTTTTTCACGTGTTTTATATAATTCATTTAAAAATACACTGATGATTTTGGTAACAGTGGTAATAAAGAAACAATTTTTATTTTTTCTATACCAAAATGACCATTGTTCACTGATAAACATTTGATACTGTATTTCGGAGATAGAAAACTGTAGTACAAGAATTAGTTTATGTTTCCATTCTTAGATTGTATACTCGTATCTAATCGTCTGGCTTCAATAGTTTACCACATTTACATTTTATCGTTATAATTTATTTGCACTGTACTTAATATTACAAGTAACATGTGGTGTCAATAAAAAGATAAAGATAGGATTGACAGATCAAATAGTCTATGCTTACACAATTTAATGACTTTAGATTAGAATATTCATTTAAAAATATTATCGCGGGATAGTTTGTATTTTGCTTTGTTTTTCAACGTTTATTTCCTAGAAATTAAATTATAAAATAACGTATACTTGTGGAAATTATCCAAAATTATTACATTTTTATCATTTTTACAAATTATTTGAAGAAGATGGAAAATACAGAACATTTGCCTTTTTATATATTTTAAAATATTTATATTGCATTTTTAATACACACACATGTGCTATAACACATACATGTCCTATGCATATAGCATTGAACTTGCAATTAAATATTCTTTTAATAGTAATAATATGTAATATTTACATTTAAAAACATAATTGTTATAACGGTAAAAACCCATAAATGTCTCACTGGCTCTATCCCGAATAAAATTTTCGACCTGCTAACGAAACAGTTTATAGCTTATTCCACCACGCTTTTCCACTTAAGGTTAGGTTAGGTTAGGATATACATACATGTCGAAGAATTTAATCTGATATTTGCAGGTTTTCTAACGATGTTTAATTTTTGCGCAATCATGCACTTCACAATCAAAGGATTTAATACTGCAATTTTTTTTTAGATCCACTTTTATTATTCACTGCGCCAACTCGCCTATATATAGTAGCATGGCATGTTTCGAAAGTTCTAGGAATTGAGCTCTATTTAAATTACACATAACTTAGAGGTAATTATTTTGGTGATAGAAAAGACTTAACATGTTTATGCAGCTATCCAATATACCTAATATCGTTCTCGTTCAGTATACTACTTACAACCTGCTAAATCCTTTTCAATCTGGTTTTAGATCTGGCCATAGTACGGTTACTGCATTAGTCAAGATTACCGACGACATCAGATTAGCTATGGATAACCAGGAAGTTATAATTTTATCATTGCTTGATTTTAGTAATGCTTTCAATACTGTAGATTTCGACATACTCCTGGGTGTACTAAGTTCTCTTAATATATCTCCATCGGTTATTAATTGGTTTTATAGTTATCTTAATGGTCGCCGTCAACGTATTCGAATCCAGGATTCTTACTCGGACTGGTTGGCGGTAAGTGCCGGTGTTCCCCGAGGCGGTGTATTATCTCCTCTTCTCTTCTCAATTTTCATAAGCTCTGTAACTCAACATATCTCTTCTTCCTAACACTTGTATGCCGACGATCTCCAAATTTATGCCCATTCTTAAATTAATTCTGATTTAGACAAGATTTTAAAATGGAGTCTTTCTTTTGGTCTCAAGGTAAATCCTATTAAAAGCCAGTCTATTATAATTGGCAGTTATAGATTATTACCCCGTGTAAACTATTATCGTTTGCCACCTGTTGTCTTTACCAATATCTCATTTAGCGGCAAAGTTAAAAATTTAGGAATATATATTGATCAAAATTTCTCGTGGATGTCACAAATAAGTGAAGTGAGCAGGAAAATGTTTCACTCGATTAGGTCCATTCGTAGATTACGTAATTTTCTACCTAGTCCTACCAAAATTGCATTAGCTTAAGCCATCCTCCTGCCCATCCTTGATTACGCTGACACCTGCTATCTTGACCTAAGCGAGGAGCAATTAAATAAACTATCGAGCGAATTCAGTATTCGGTTTATAATCGGGCTCCGCAAATTTGACCACATTTCTGAATTTCGCAAAAAACTCGAGTTGCTCCCAATCCGTCTTCGTAGGAATACTCATATTCTTTCTCTTCTCTACTGTATACTTTTTCATCCGAATTCTCCTCACTATCTTAAACACCGTTTTGAATTCCTTAAGGACTCGCACGGTCGCTCTCCACGATCTGACGATAATCTAATTCTTAAAATTCCTTCTCACTCTTCTTCTTTTTATACCAATTCCTTCTCTGTCCAAGCAGTTCGGAATTCTTTACCACTCCACTTAAGCCGATCACAAACTATTAACACACTTAAAATCCGACTCAAGGCGTATTATTTATCTTTATAATTATTAGGGGTCTTGTTTTATTATCTGCCGCACTTTATTGCTATTTGTTATTATAATTATCATAATTACATTTGTTTTATATTATATATGTATGTTTATGTATATATTATTTCTTTATATGTATGTATATGTAGCTATAGTACTATAGTGTCAGTACATATATTTATTTAATAAATATATGTACTGACTTACCGCTTTATTTATTTATTTCATGTCCTTCACCCAAAGGTTGTCTGGAAGAGATCGCTCTTTTAGCGATAAGACCGCCTTCTGGACAAAATAGTTTTCGTTTTTTTATGTTTATGTTTAAAATGATTCTGTAACACTTTTGTTGTACAATAAAGCATATTCTATTCTATTCTATAGTTCAGTCTGATTCAGTTTTACAATAAGAGGCGTTTTCGTAGCACTATTTTTTTTTTCGTAAAAAGAGGGTATTAAAGCCAAATATATTTAACGTCCAAGGAGTGTTTGGTAAGTCAGCAGTATACGTATATGTGTGTATTTCGGTGGATCTCTTGTTTGAAAATTGATAGAACATCATTATAAGACGATCTGAACAGTGGTTGGTAAATGAAAGAAAAATTGCCAATGGTAGAAGAATCGTAGTTTAACCGTATTTCATTTGTCTCTGTCTGCATGGTCATATATCACAACGAAAGAAATTAATACCCAGATTTATGCCTTTCCTCTTTTCTTTCTGAGTAAAATTTGCCTTATATATCTATTGTATATTTTAAATTTGGATCATTCTTAAAGTTTTAAGACGGACAAACTATTAAAACACTGAAACCTGGTCCACTATTATATGAAACTAAAAATCAAAACTTTCTTTTTTATTTCAGGAGACGCAATTTTCTCATCATTCATCGTAGCACCGCAGGTAGTTAGTGTATGGCGAGGAACGTGGGGTATAATGGAGTTACACCCCCATTTGTTTCCCTACGCTCAGATATTCATGATGGGAATCATAATACACGTCAGCTTCGCTCTAGTCAGGTATTTTGTTTGAATTTATTAATTCATGAAGAATAAGTTCTAGGAACAAAAAACTAAAAAGATTTATCTCAAAATTGTAACGACAATTTTTCAAAAACAATAATATGTAAAAATCTTTATATATTTATTTATTTATAATTTGATATCTACATCAAATACACATATAGATAATATTATTTAAATAAATATTTATATTTACAATATAATTTTTACAATATAGAACTTTGCATTATTTTAGATCAGTCTTATTATCACGTTCACAAAACGCATGGGGTGAAGGTAGAGCAGGAAGATGGCTTCGAGAGCGGTTTGTCAGCAAAGTTTACACTTACATTTTCATCCTTTCGAATATAATGCACTGGAGAGGAGGCTGGGGACTTTTAGACATGTTTGTGGCTCATGTTTTCCCTGAAAAAGATAATTGTCATAGGTAAATATTTATCATTATTTGCTAGATGATTTTAGGGAATGACATATATTTGTATGTAATGTGCAAATATATTTGTATGTTCTTAGTGTTATGCCATTTCTTCTTCAAGAAAAATTACACATTAAGTTTTAATGTGTATTAATGTTTCATTCAACTTAATACAATTTTTATTAAGGTTGTTTAACATATTTCTTAGAATATTCCCAATATTTTATTTATATTTTTAAAACAATTTGTTTATAATTGATAAAATAATTGAAAAAAATACAAGACGTAGTGTGTAAAACGTATGTCTAAGATGCAAAAATATTGTCTGTTTTATTTATATTTTCTCTACAGACCAGTGTTAATCGGAGCTCTTACTCTACTGTTCTATCTGGCTACCATTTGCATCCGCTCCTCGCGTAACATTTTAGCCTCACCATACTTTCTGGTCACGGATGGGAAAGAGGCCACGTACATCTTTACTACGCGATTTCAAAGTAAGGTAAGTTATCTAAATTAATGACCTAGATAGATATCATATTCATTAAATAAAACTTTAAAAACAAAAAGGTCCATATTTATGCATTTCAACACGAATATTGTATTTTAAGCAACTTTTTTATAATTACAATTTTCATTGCTATTAATTATTATTATAATACTTTTAAATACTTACTAGTGGTAGAGCTTTGTGTAAGCTTGACTGGGTAGGTACCACCCACTCATCAGATATTCTACCGCAAAATAGCAGTACTTGATATTGTTGTGTTCCGGTTTGAAGGGTGAGTAAGCCAGTGTAATTACAGGCACAAGGGACATAACATCTTAGTTAGATGGCCCAGAAACAAAAACACGTGAATTTTAACCCAAGATGCGGGTTCCAAAACTAAGTTTACATGTGCCTAATTTGTGTGAATAATTCATCTCGTGCTCGGCCTAGAATGGATACATGAATCCTGTGTGTGTCGGCTGAAAATCTACCATCTGAGTAACCAACGCGCATTAGTAGCTTAGCGGACTAAACTCCAAATTCTCTCCTTTGAGGAGAGATTGAGGATAGGAAGCCTTAGACCAACAGTAGGACATTTAATAGCATCACAACTCTATAGCATCACAACGCTATCGATGTGATAAAATTAGTAGAATTTTTTTTACTACATTACAATTATTAATTATATATTACGTCAAAATAAGTTGTAAAAATATGTATGACATAGTTATGGTCTATGCGCCACCTATGTATCCTAAGTACATGATGTTTGTTAGGGTCAAGGAAAAAGTTCGAACAAATGACCAGCAAGGAAGCGGATATTTGAGACATGATTTGCCAGAGTATATTACGCACATTAGTGTGAGGGTCAACCGATTTACTACTGTAGTTAAATTAGAACTGAGACATTAGTAATTTATGACTACTTTACTAGTCCAAAGTTATACGAACCACTTGTAAAAATAAATCAATCGATCAATTTGTCGATTCTTGGCTCATCATAAGTTTCGTTATTGAATACCAGTAAGGGCGCAATAAAGTCATTTTAAATCTGCGCAGCAGTTCGAACTCTAAACAATTTCCTTTGGGCAAATAGCAACTATACGAACAAAACTATCTTGCTATCTCAAGTATAAATACAAACAAACACAGAGAAAGTCGTATGGAATCGACAGGGAGACGTCCCAGCAAACAATACGTCAGAGCGAGGGACGCGATGATAATGCAATTATATACAAGTAATCTGTAGTCGTACTAAACCCGTGGCTGTGCGCACTCGTACCTCAGACATGCGTGGAAGCACTGCCGGGCTCGCTGACACTCTCACGAGTGGTTCGCGTGCGCACACCGCACTCTTAGAGTTCGCAGACATACTCTTCGCCAGTGTAGTCGTAGCACCCGCCGTCGTTACTTACTGGAAGTCAACATGGTCCCTCATGGATTTGTATGTTTTGACGGAGGATCCCGTAAGTAGTGCGGCGGTGTGCGCCGGTTTCGGTCTGGGCTTAGATTTGCTTTTCTGCGTGTTCCAAGCGCAGTTCAGCAAGTACTTACGGCCTGATAGAGGCAGATTGACTTATTATGTCCTGTCGCGAATTTACACATGTGTGGCTGCTATCGCGTGTGTTAGTGGTTGGAGAGGGGTTTGGAATCTCCTAAATGAGTGTACCGGAGATAGCGCGAGGACTCTGTTGTCAACGACGGTGGCCGCTACGCTGTCACTTGCGGCGTTAAGAACCTTAAGGAACATATGCGCGGCGCCCTTCGCAGTCGCGGTTGATTCTCCCCAAGATTATTTTGGCATACCGACTATGTTCAGAACGGTTTGTATATTTTACATAATAGAGACTAGTTTTATTAGTATCCTATTCTTCGTTGTCGTATTCATGTAAAGAATTAACTAAAAATTAAGTAAAACATAAACAACATTTTGATATTTTGATCTTTAAATTTAGAACAGATCAAAATCTTCATCATGTCAAATCAAAACACGACATATTTGCTCATGTCTAACTAAGCATAAGCTCAGATTAGATATATGAGACAGTCACACAAACTCTAAAAATTTACAAGTAGTTGGGAGTAAAGACTGTAATCATTAAGAACAAACAAACGTATTCGTCACATTTAAACCTCGACACCTTATGTATTAACCACTATTATTGGATAAAATATTTACTTATTAACTATAAAAGATCATATAAATAAAGTAAAAAGTAAGTCCGTTATTTATATTTTACGTCCAATTATGAATAAATCTCCACGTTTTGAAGCCCCCACAGTTCGAATCTGTTTTTTTATTTTGCCTCGCACACATTTTAATATTATGTTATAAGACTTAATGAGTTGATGAATGATTACAAAACTTAACTTAAAAAAATTTATTGTAGAATAATTTTAAAAAAATGTACTTAAACTATATTATTGTTTCTTAGTGCGCCAAATAGGTAGTTTAGACAAAGAAAAAAAATTTTGAACAATAATTTTATAGTGTCAATTTTATCTAAATATTTCTTTCTCGCTAGGATGGCTTATAAAGCTGCAGATTCTGAATCCCTGGTTGGGCTAATTAAACAATCATTGGATTTTTCTGTTAGGAATCCCTAAGTAGTTGCCCAGAGTTTGACAATTCACATTGTTTAACTCCTGGGCCTCGGAAAGAACGTGCTCGTAAATCTTGCGCTTGAACTCTCTCTAGTCGTGTCAGATCGCCCTTTTATCATATCATGCTAATCACCGGAGTGCACCCTCGCGCTTATGCGATATAATATGAGTAACTTGTATAATTAGAAAGTCTTTCTTTTCTTCTTCTTCTTCACAAAATATCAAAAGGTCAGAAGGACATCATCATTACAAAATACCGAATATTTCAATTTCGCTTTTTTCCTCTTAGAGTTATTCTTTGAATTCATCGATGGAATTCAAGCTGATAAACATTAGCAAAGCCTTACTAACGATAGTTATTTATTTTAGATTCCTTCTATTCTTTCCTCTCTTTCATTTCCGGCTTAAAGTCATCCACATAACGACACTGCTTAAAACCAATCATGGCACCAAGTTTCATTTAAAGCTATACAATGATTTTCGCTTGTTATTTGCACAAGCAAAGACTCGATTTTCAAAGCGAGAGTGATTAATCTTATTTTTTTATATATTTAATGCACAGACAGAACTATTATAAATCACATCCACAACCAGTGATTTAAGTAAATATACTTTTGGTTTATACTTAACAAATAACTATAACAATAAATATTTTTATTGTACTTTTGCTTTTAGATAACAATGTCAAATGGCAGTTTTCAGAAAGCTTTTTTACATTTAATGTTAAGATTACCGCTAATATTACTGCATATACATAAACCATGATCCATTTATTTACAATCCAATTACAAGTTTCACAGCATATAAATTCCAATTCCTATACATATAATATTAATTATGATAAATATTCATTTATATTAAGATGCCACATGAGAAATATTATGCATTGAATTAATTTATACTTATAACACATCTGTATTTTTCCATGCGCTTATTTAAATATCTCGTAATATTTCTCTTTGTTATTTATTATTATTATTGTTATTTATTTGGGGATTTGACAGTCACTCCGGGTCCTACCTGGCGCAGAGGTTGTCCATTGCCGTACAGCGTGGAAATGCAGCCTGCATTATGGGCTGCTTTGCGTCGGGTGGGAACCAGGAGAGACTATTTTAATTTTGACTTTGTATAACAACTGTATATTATATTCATTTGTAATTTGATCGTATATTTCTCTTCTGGTTCGAATTGCAAAGTACTGCTAATACTAGCAATATGTATCAATATGAAGCGCTTAAAATTAATATGTTATTTATTTTCATGACGACTTATACTTTATGACAATTAAACTAAACTACACATGTATCATAAAATGTTCCTCTCTTTTAACAATAAAATAATTACAGTGGTTACAATAAGTAAACTATAAAAAACCTATAGATATAGGCTTACGTTGACTTTTTGTAGACATATTGAAGACCAATAACTCTCTAATACAAGTTTTTGTGTATTTGTTATAGTTTTGGCTTGTGATAATTTTTACTCCAACTACATCGACATGTTAAGTTATATCTAAAACACAACCTACTACAGCTGTTACTGGTGGTAGGGCTTTATGCAAGCTCGTCTGGGTAGGTACCACCCACTCATCAGATATTCTACCGCAAAACAGCAGTACTTGGTATTGTTGTGTTTCGGTTTGAAGGATGAGTGAGCCAGTGTAATTACAGGCACAAGGGACATAAAATCTTAGGTCCCAAGGTTGGTGGCGCATTGGTGATGTAAGCGATGGTTAACATTTCTTACAATGCCAATGTCTAAGAGCGTTTGGTGACCACTTACCATCAGGTGGCCCATATGCTCGTCCACCTTCCTGTTCTATAAAAAAAAAAAAAACTATGGCGACGCCGCAAAATCTTTCTAAGCTTTCTTTACTATATATAAAAAAAACTCCTCTTCTTTTGAAAAAAACACTCCCAAAAATCAATATAAAGCTCTCTAAGATCTCTATCTCTTTTTGTCAAAAGCTGCTTGAGACTATCGGCATGTTAAGGCAATTTTTTTTATTGCCATGCCAATAAACACTGAAGTAAATACTAATAAACTTGAAGTACATATATCATATATCATGAAGCTTTATTTTAGAAATGATTTACATATTCACATTTACTTTACATATATAATATAGCTCAAAGCCAAAGCTCAGTAGAATATCAACTCGCAGGTACAACTTCAGCCATTAATGATACAAGCACCATTAAATTTTTAAAAAAAATATTTTATCTCATTGAAACAAAAAATCAGCACGACGCTTGCATGATTCGGTTGAAGTTTTGTCGCTTGTATTGTACGTAAGTTTGTATTAATAATAATAATAATGTCCTCCGGACCGATTTCAGCCACGGCGGCCAATCTCATAAGAGATTAGGCAGTTGGCTAACTGTGGACTATAATATCTCCTGCGCAGTTGCGCACAATATATAGTGCACAATTGTGTGCGCAAACACAGGTATGCACTCTCTATTCCCTAACTCTCATAATCCGATAGAACGGCACTCCGAAATGACCGGAAAGAGTTCAGCCATAGGACCAACGGCTTTCTGTGCTTTCCGAGGCACGGGAGTATACAGACTTCTAACTTCCAGGCTCCGGGTTACTACTTAGAATTTTCGACAGGAAAACCCAATAACTTTTTATCGGTCCAAACTGGGATTAGAACCCAGGACCTTGGGGCTGCGGCCACTAGACCAACGAGACAGTATTAAAAGAGACGATATCTTAACAGGTCGGCCATATACCGGCTTCTACTTGGTTGGTTCAAGCGGCTAGCGGTTTACGGATCTGTGGACTCTTAAGTTACATCGAACTCAATCACATCTAGAGACAGTCTATTTGCAAGAGAGTTGGCTATTTATAGTTTTTACGATATGATAATAATAAATGCAAGGATTCTATAAAATATTATTATAATTGTACTTTGTTATATCGCTATGTCAGTTCTCGCTTTAATCGATAGCGCTATGGAAGTGTTGTTTTTTAGTAATTTTACTTATTTAATAAAAATGAGCCGTAATGTGTAAAAAAAAAGAGTGACAGTGATGACTACAAAATGTTTAACACAAATTCGTAACTGAGCAGTAATCCAAATAAAATGTATTTTCACTGATATAATACGAATAATAAATTATTTCTGACACGACGGTACCATCGTACTGAGTTAAACGAGGAACTCATTATTCGCTATTCTTAAAACCAAATATCGTATTCTATGCAATATTAATAATACGATTTCGCATAAATAGCTCTGATATTTTTTTTTATTTCAAGAAACCGAGTGATTGCAAATTCATTTGGAACCTTAGGTTAGGACAGGCGTTCGGTATCTTAGGTCCTTTTCTATTCTATTTCACCTATTCGTGTATGCGATATTTTATAATGTTTGGTTGAGGAGATAAGACGTGCAAGCGGAACAAACAAACACAATTTCGCATTTATAATTTTAGTTATCATCATCATCACATATGTATTATAATTCTGATAAAAAATGATAGTATAGAACTGATCGTTAATTACCTAAAATTATTACTGCGCTTAGATTTACGCGTGTTTTATGTCGAAATTAGAATATCTCTTTAAATATATTAGGTACTGCATACACTGTAATCTTGAAATGATATGTTAATCTTGAATTGAAATGATGTGTCTATCTGTTATTAAAGCGTAATAGACACACTTAAATAAAAAAATGACATACGCACGCAAACCCTGTAGCGTTTTGTGATTTTAATATAATCTCGATAACATAATCTAATTATGTTTCAAAACATACTATTTTTATATTTTAGCTCTTGACAGATCATGTAATAACACATGATTGAATCTTTGTAGAAATTTTCCCCAGTGGATGAATTGTAAATAGCTTCATGTCCGTGCGCGCATCACGCAAAATCAATTAGATATATAAAGATAATTTTTATTTAATCTCTTTGTCATCAATTATATAATATTTAATGAAAATCATCTAACAGATTGCCACGTAAACAAGGTTGCGCTCATTAGCTGATAGTCTTAATAACAAAATGAATTAATGTTTATATACGAACAATAAAAAGTTTTTAACTTTTTTCAATAATCTTATTTTTATTTTAATAAATAATTCTTAATTATTGAATTTACCTTATTGTTATTATTTTATGTGAACTAAGAAACCGTAACAGCCTGTGAATGTCCCACTGCTGGGCTAAAGGCTTTCTGTCCTTTTTTGAGGAGGAGGTTTTTAGAGCTGAAATTCTGCCATATGTGTATTCCACCAACCCGCACTGGAGCAGCGTGGTAGAATAAGCTCCGAAAACCTTCTCCTGAACTAAGAAACATCTTCTTTTAATTAAAAATAATGTAAGAAATATAATATTTTGTTCCTAAATTATTATTATATTGTACCTTAAATAAACGAATATAATATGTATAAAATTGCCTAGGTTAAGGTGCATGTTTGGCGTGATAGATTATTTTATTTTTTACATTTTGCGTAGCAGTCGACTAAGTATCGTAAAATACAAAATAGGACATTTATAATAACCTAAAAATAAGATGCGTAGAATTATACTATGTAATATTTTGAATTAATGTGTTTTTCAATAGATCAATGGTAGCAACAATCGCTTAACGAAGTGAAGGTCACGGTTCGATCTTGACGCTACCCTACACCTAGCACTAGTTTCTCATGTGGTGCTATATCAGCTTACCGCCGTCCACTGCTGGACGAAAGCCTCCCCCATAGAACGCCAACCATCCCGATTTTGGGCAGCCCGCATCCATCCCGTACCTGCCACCTTTTTCAAATCGTCGGTCCATCTTGCCGCAGGGCGTCCTACACTACGTTTGCCTAAGCGTGGTCTCCACTCCAACATGTGTCGGCTCCATCGGCCATCGATGCGTCTGGAGACATGACCAGCCCACTTCCACTTCAGCGTGCTAATTCTACGCGCGATGTCGGTGACTTTAGTTCTCTGGCGAATGTCCTCATTTCGGATTCTATCTGCCAGAGAAACCCCAAGCATCGCACGTTCCATAGCTCGCTGAGCGACCTTGAACTTGTGGACCAGTCCTACAGTGAGTGTCCACGTTTCGGCGCCGTAAGTCATAACAGGCAGGACGCACTGATTATATACCCTGGTCTTAAGTGACTGTGGGATCGACGATTCAAAAATATGACGCAACCTCCCGAATGCTGCCCAGCCCAAACGTATTCTTCTTTTGACCTCCTTCTCAAAATTGTGCCGGCCAAGTTGTATAGTTTGGCCCAGGTAGATGTATTCCTGCACAACCTCGAGTGGAGAGCCATTTACGACAACCGGTCTCGGGGATATATGTTGGTTGATCATAATTTTGGTTTTTTCTAAGTTCATCCGCAGACCCACCTGTCTTGAAGAATCGCTTAGGCTGTTTAGCATCTCTTCCAAATCTTGCAGAGTTTCCGCCATGATGACAATGTCGTCAGCAAATCGCAGATGTGTAATGTGTAGGCCATTTATATTAATGCCGCGTCCGTTCCAATCGAGCGTCTTGAAGACGTCCTCCAATGCATTGGTAAAAAGTTTCGGGGAGATTACATCCCCCTGTCTTACCCCGCGATGCAATTGGATTGGTCTTGTGCTCTGATCTTGTACTTGGACGGTCATGGTTGCGGCTTCGTACAAACACTTTAACACCTGGAGATACCGAAAGTCTATTAGGCATCTCTGCATCGATTCCAGAACAGCCCAGGTCTCGATGGTATCGAAGGCTTTTTCGTAGTCCACAAACGCTAGGCATAGAGGCTGATTATATTCCTCGGTCTTCTGTATCATTTGCCTAAGTGTGAGTATGTGGTCTACGGTACTGAAGCCTTTTCGAAACCCAGCCTGTTCAACGGGTTGGAAGTCATCGAATTTTTGGGCGAGACGATTCGTGATTACCCTCGAGAACAACTTATATACGTGACTTAAAAGTGAAATGGGGCGGTAGTTTTTCAGAAGAGCTTTATCACCCTTCTTAAAAAACAGCACCACCACACCTCTGCTCCATGCCTTTGGTGTAATACCATTTTGGAGGACGGAATTAAAGATCTTTACCAGCTCTCTCAGAACTGGTGTTCCTCCCGCTTTAAGTAATTCTGAGGTAATTCCGTCCTCCCCTGGAGCCTTGTTGTTTCCAAGTTGTTCGAGAGCAATCCTAATCTCGCCCAAGTCGATGTCGGGAAGCTCGTCAGATAGATGGCGTGTCAGTCTGACTCTTGGGTCATCCGCGCTGTGGGACTCAGGTGGAGGTACTCGTGATGAGTATAGATTGCTATAGAACTTTTCGACTTCAGCTAGAATCTCTGGTTTTGAGGTGACGGTTGTGCCTTGTGTTGTTCTGAGTTTTGTCAGGTGACAACAGGAGGTATGCGACTTTGCAAGAACCTTTGAGCCCCTATTGAGTGCTATAGCATCTTCAATATTTCGGGTATGCGCTCGTCTTGTGTCACGCCTTATTAGTTTTTTTACCTTCCTGTTAAGTGCCTGACACTCAGATGGCGTCATATTCTGTTGTTCACGTCTTCTCGTCATCTCGTCCAGAGTCTCGCCTGAGAGCTTCGACTTACGTCCATTGCTCCTTTGTCGAAAGTGATTTTGACCCACCTCGCGAATGACACGTACCAGACTGTTGGTGGCGTCGTCAATGTCCTGCTCGGTTTCCAACATGGCGAATCGGTTCTGTAGTTCCAGCTGGAAGCTTTCGCAACCAGCTTCGACCTGGGGCAAGGTTGGTCTAAGAGTCGACTTCATTAGCCGCGATCGTTCGATTTTAGTGTTAATATTCAGGGTGCCTCTTACCAGGCGGTGATCACTTCCAGTGTTGACCCTGTTGATCACGGAGACATCCCTGAATATTTGGCGCTTATTGGATAGAATGAAGTCGATCTCATTCATTGTTACGCTATCGGGGCTTCGCCAGGTCCACTTCCTTTGGGGCTTTTTCTGGAAAAATGAGTTCATCAGAAATAATCTCTGAGCCTCTAGGAAGTTTACCAGCATTTGTCCCCGATGGTTTCTGTTCCCATAGCCGAATTTTCCTACCCTCGATTCACCATCTTCTTGTACTCCCACTTTGGCATTGAAGTCACCCATAACAACTGTGTAGAAGGTACTGGTACGAGACATAGCTTTTACTATGTCTTCGTATATGGCTTCGACTTCTTCGTCAGTGTATGTGGACGTTGGGGCATACACTTGTATAACCTTCAAGGCATACCTCTCGGTTATCTTTAAGACAAGGTATGCCACCCTCGCTGACACACTGCCAACCTCCATAACATTGCTTCTGAGTGACTTGTGGATCAAAAAGCCGACGCCACCTTGGGATGGTTGGTGTCCCTCTCGGAAGTAGAGTAAGTGACCAGCATCCAGTGTTATCGTGTCCTCGCCCTGTCTTCGGATTTCCGATAGACCCACTATATGCCAGTTAATACGACTTAACTCTACTTCCAATTCTGTGAGATGTTCGTCCAGCCGCAGAGAGCGTCCATTGTACGTGGCCAGAAACAATCGCCGTTTATGGTACCCTGCCGTAGCCCGGGGATTCTTAGCACCCCCCGTCACACCGTTACCATGACCGGTACCGTGGCCAGGGATAGTGTGACTACCGGGAATTGGGGGCCGTGCATTTCTGTTGTCGCTCATTTGGGGGGTTTGTTGCCTTAGTCACCACGCTTGGCAGGCGGGTTGGTGACCGCAGTAGCTGGAAATCTTTCGCTGATAGCGCTGCTGCCCGCTATCAGGATTTACATTTTCGGATTCCAGCATTTGTGTGGTTATACCGCCACGATATCGGTCGCCAGAGCCTCGTTCGTTGATCAGCAGGATGCACCACGGGCAGGTGAGGTTGACGGTAGGGAGCCTAAGGTCGTTGTCGACTCCCCTTACATCCCTATATCTCATGTGGTGTCGCTAATAAAACATTAGTACACGTGTTTACCTGAGGAAAGAAGATAAGTCAATCTCCTTGATGTATTCTTTAATAATAATGTCCTCCAGACCGATTTCGGCCACGGCGGCCAATCTCAAGAGAGATGAGCCAACTACGCAGGAGATATTATAGTGCACAAGTGTGTGCGCAAACACAGGTGCACTCTCTATTCCCTAACTCTCATATTCCGATGGGACGGCAATCCGACACGACCGGAAAGAGTTCAGGCGCAGGACCAACGGCTTTATTTGCTTTCCGAGGCACGGGAGTGTACACACTTCCAACTTCCAGACTCCGGGCTGTTACTGAGAATTTTCTGACAGAAAAACACAATAATTTTTTTTTGGCCCGACCTGGGAATTGAACCCAGGACCTCCGGGTCTGCGGCCTTACATTAAGCCAACTAGACCAACGAGGCAGCATGTCTTCTTTATCCTTGGAGCAAATAATTATCTCTGCATACTCATGCAACTAAAAATCATTAAGTAAACGTTTACACTAAACATTTCTGAATATAATTTCGTTAAATAAGAATAAGCATGAACGAGCAAATCGAGATATTATTTAAATTTAGTTAACTATGTCGTTTCACTTTTACATGTCAAATGTGTCTTATCTATTAAATATTACATACCTAATCTATTTTTATTCGTAGACGAAAATATTACGTAGTCTTGCTAATTAAATAAATTAACAAAATTTCAAAATAAATAATAAAAGAAAAAAGCCGAGATGGCCTAGTGGTTAGAACGCGTGAATCTTAACCGATGATCGTGGATTCAAACCCGGACAAGCACCACTGAATTTTTATGTGCTTAATTTGTGTTTATAATTCATCTCGTGTTTAACGGTGAAGGAAAAAATCGTGAAGAAACCTGCATGTATCTAATTTCATTGAAATTCTGCCACATATGTATTCTACCAACCCGCATTGGAGAAGCGTCGTGGAGTAAGCTCCAAACCTTCTCCTCAAAAAGGAGAAGGAGGCCTTAGCCTAGCAATGGGACATTAATAGGATGTTACTGTACTGTAAAATAACAGTTTAACTCATGTTTCTCGCGTAGCATTTTTATTAATTTAATTCGACAAAAGACTTAAGTTAGCACGTAGTAAGTGTGATACCACTTGTAAAACTGTAAAAATAATTATTGTACAAATCACCATTATCCTACGCCCATCTAGTTATTTTTAATAGATTAATTAAATTTGATAATTCTTTACCTACAAATATGAGTATATTATTTACTGTTAATACCTATTTGAAAACGTAATACGATTTTTGAAAGCGAGCTGTAATGTATTTTAATATCCAAAGGTATAATATTTTTGAAAAATAATTTCTGTCAAATAATGTAACGATTTTATTATTTTTAATATTAATTTCTCGCAAATAAACTATGTACACTCATTTTTATTCATATATTATTTATTTTTTATATTATAATATTATTTTGATGCATATCGGTGATATCAAATATCAAAATACGAGCCGACGCTCTTATTGATTGAAGATGCACTACATCAAATTAATGCCTTCATAAAATCATTGATTTGATTTTGGTGGGGATCCGATAACAAAATTTCTTTACAATCAGTTTTTCTGCAATTTTTTTTAGTATCGTTTCATACATCGCCAAAAGTAGGCAAGTGGTTAATATCTCACAGTGAAAACTAAATATTATTTTTCGATAAATTATCTGTTTAAGAAGAATAAAATCGTTTTTCAAACGAAAAATAAATCATAGGAATATGAGATAACACTTTTCTGCCGTGTATGTTTATGGCGTTCGTATACCACTTCGTTCGTGAATACAGTAATTCTAAAATGAAATTTGGTTCATGTTTGACTCTCAGGAAATTTGCGCTCATTCCCTGACATCGAACTCACCTGGAAGCCACATAATACTTAAAAGCGCGATACTACGAGAAATAATACAATACAGACATTCGTAATTGTCTCAGCGCAAAAATGCTTGGAAACAGCATCATTGATATGCATTCGCTCACTGAGCCCAGAGCCGAAGCTGTCTTGGAGATTGTCGATATCCTGTTTACTATACTCGTCGCTGGACCCCTCGTTATAATATATTGGAAGGCGACATGGACACTGATTGATCTCTATATATACCCTGAAGATTATCTATTGAGTGCTGCGTGCTCTGCTAGTTTCGGGATCATGTTCGGTCTCATTCTTTGTGCCCTGCAGACACCATTGAACAAAATTTTAACACCTGACGTAGGCCAAATTAAATATTTTATCTTTTCAAGACTATATACGATGTTCGCTGGTGTAGTGAATGTAGCCGCTTGCAGGGGAGTGTGGAACCTTCATGAATGCTTTATCCAAGACTCGACGGGAGTGTTAATATCAACAATAATGGCCACAGTGGCTATCGGGTTATTGAGAGGTCTGAGAAATCTCGAATCTGCGCCTTTGTCTTTGACAGTTGATTCAGACGAAGATTATTTTGAATCTCCAACATTTTATAAAACGGTATGTTTGAAAACTATTTTTTTAGATAGTATAAATAAATCCTATAATTTATTATTCTTGATATTTAAAAGAAATTTATACTAGTTTTTTATTTTATCTTTTAATAGGCCTCTCCTAAAGAGTTTTTTTTTTATCTTCTAGCCAATACCTAAATAAAAAATAAATAAACACACACTACTTTAAAATTAATTACTAATAATATTTTCATAATATTCATAATATTAAGATAATATTGTGCCACATAATATATTTGTGACATGAGTGTAAGAAATAAAAAAAGTAACTAACGTTGGCAAAATTATTAATTTACTGTACAAACTTTTATTTATTATTAAAAAAAACCCTAACTTGATATCATTTAGTGTTTTTTTTTTATTTCTTGTAACTTGTTTTAAGCAACAATAATTAGCCGCACCTAACGCAGGACGTGATTGCAAAGCTATTTTAAATTTGCTATTATTATTCAAATACTAACCACACGTAATTTTCAGAATAATGTAAGCGTAATTAAGCCCAATGCTTATACTATTTATATAAAAAACAAATTTTATATTATATTTTTAAGTTTGGTTTGTATAAATCATTTTATAGCGCTAAATAGAAAAATGAAAAAGATGAAATGATTACCGCACAGTCAACAGATTTTATTACTTATTAATTTGGTCTGGTCTATTACGTCTGGTTTATTACGATATATTGAAAAAATGCTTTTTTTTTGTCGCCTGTACGCTTTTTTTAAAATTTACTCAATCGACATACACACGGTTTCAACTGCTTTATTTTATGTATAGATACGATAACATTAAGTATTTACTACAAAAATCACGCACTAATACGTTTATATTTATTTAAAATACGTTTATTTTATGGGTACTTTTCAGCAGTTGATATTAACAAAAAAAGCATTCAGATTAACTGCATTCGATCATTTTGAAATCCATTTAAGCTTTTGACATAGGTATTTTAGTTTATTAATTATAGCCGTGTTATACATATATTACTGACACTTTTAAAATATTTATATAATATATTAATTTTTAACACTACTTTCACAGTCTGCATCAAAGATATAATATTTTTTTTAATTTAATACAAAGGAAATACGTCAATAATAACCAATATTATCAGCAATAACCCAAAGCACGCATATCTACTGCACACCACCTAGAAAATTAACGACTTTAAATAAATAACAGAGTGCAAAGAAAAAACAGTAGATCACAAAATATTAACATAAAAATATTAGTCTCAAAAGTGTTATAATTTATACACAGTGCATTAAATTCAACAACGTATAATTTAATAATAGAAGGTACGGAACGCGTTTAATTATTTTGTCTAAAAAACCATATATATCACATAATAAAACATAATTATAATTACACCATTATTTATACTTATAATGCTGTAAAAAGATTTTAAATTACGAAATATAAACATTATTGCAATCTGATTATGTAATCAAAAATAATTTACCGATTTATTTATTGAAAATTATCTGGCACAATGTTTTAAATATATAAAGATTGATTTTCAGACAGCAATAAAATATCTTCATCTTTAAAGATAAGACACTTTGTACATACATCGCATAATATAATATACATAATTACCAATTAATTTATTAAATAAGATAATATTGTATTTTTTTTATATTTCAGTCGATAGTCACCGATCGATTAAGAACTTTTGAAATATTTAAATAAGCCGCTTAAATCTAATATCTTACGCATATTTTGTGGCATTTTCACACTCTACTCATTTGTGGATGTGTATTACGGGGAAGGGTCATTGAACGATTGGTAGCTATAACATGGAACGATGCAATACCTACCTATATTTTGTGTAAAAAAAGATGGACATATTTCAAAGTTATTCGGTACCTAATCTTTAGAAAAAATAAAAACTTGAATTAAATTTATTTTTATGTAATTTAACTGAATATAAAAAGAATCAGTTTGATAGATTTTTACTTATACAGAGATAATACACGAACATTTTTTAGGCTTACTGGAAATTGACTTAACTGATGGTTAGTGGTCACCACCGCTCATACACATTAGAGCTGTAATAAGGTATTGACAATCCCTTACATTATCGATGCGCCACCAACCTTAAGTAATAAGATATTCGCTCACTCACCCTTCAACCGGAACACAATCCAGTTAAATCGTAAACGTATATTTTACTTATAAAAAAATCCAAGTTTGGCAAATAAATAAGTGGTCACAACGCCTATACGCCGATCACGCATACATTAGTACTGTAAAAAATATAAACAAACACAAAGACTTTTCATACACTTTTCGTACACCTTAATGCACAGCCAACAATGAAATCTAAGGCACTGTGCCCTTTGCACCTGGCTCTACACACACAAATACAAATTACTATTAATGTTTGGCGGTTACTGATAAGTTTCTGTCATGTCTGGCTTTGATCAAGTCTGTCTGTAGTAGCTTCGGTCCAGTAGGTATTATTTGCTACTGTATGTGAAAAAACACGTGCAACGGGGGATTACCTACGATTATATTAATCGCCAATCAAAAATCGATAATGACAATTAATTATATTTATCCAGGAAACATATTTTCTGAGACTTAAATAGTAAATAATCTCTTTTAATAAGCGAATCCACCAATATATAGGTGATATACATGACGGTACATATGTATTTCTTCCTTAATCTCAATTTATGTAACAGGATTATGTTCCTATTATAGACATGTTATTCTATATAATAGATAAGTATCCGTTTCACGTTGAGGGCACTAAAATATTCATTGGTAAAATAAAATATATCATAATATGTAACAGTTTTTATTGTTGATTCGTCCTAAAATCTAGTCGTAAATCACTATATCATTGATATATTTTTTATCAATGATATATCACTATATCATTGATAAAAAATATATTTTTATAGATTCAATAGAAGATATAAATAATAGAAGCGATAATAATATTAGAAATAAGAAATGTGACGCGTAATTATTTATAAATAACAATTTCATATGTATTCTATAAAAAAATTTATGATGTTATCAATTTATAAATATAACCCATTTACGTGGTAAATATAATTCTTGTTTCTTTAATTGTGAAAAAAATACATGACTTTTTTTAACTTTTTGTTTCTTTAATTGTGAAAAAAATACATGATTTATCGAATTAAGATTTGAATGTTGGACTCGAAGCACGAGTGCTTCGAAAAGCACGTAAACCGTCTTAACTCTTTCTGGTCGACACACTATCTAATCGAAATATGAGAATGAGGGAATAGGAAGTGCCTTTGCGTTTGCGCGCACACTTACGCACTATAATAATATGTTCTGTTGGTTAGTTTCCCTTGAAAATAGTCGATATCACCGTAATTGTCCAGGATGCCATAATTTATCGATATGAGTAATTTTATAAAACTTATTTTACTATACAAAACATTAATTATATAATGATGTAATAAACATCAATCACTGTAATATATTGCTTCCGCTTATCAATACGCCAGATTGCTTAGCAAAAGACACCTCTTCAAATTCGTGTTTTCACTATCCGTGGTACAGATGAAATCAAATATATACCTACTGTATTATTTGTTATCTGTCCATAATGATAAACACTTTCAAAGTGATATAATAAAACGCAATAGCTTCGGATTAAAATATCCGATTTATGGCTATTACTTATAATGTTAATACTCAAGTCGATGTCGGTGACTAGCAAAAGCTGAAAAAAAAAATGAAAAAAAAATATATTTTTCAAAATTAAATTATTTTAATATCTTCATTGCATCGATTTTTCAATTATGTGTAAATAATGATAAGATGTACACGACTAATAAAGAAAACCTCCTAATAGCGCTAAGTGAACAATACAAGCTCATACACGAGCTACCATATACATACGAGTTCCATTTTAGTGAACTTTATATTCATACTTAAAAATATACATTACACATTATAATATGGAACCATAGTATGGAACCATCAAGAATCCGAATGACATTAATTCAGCGATGATTGTAAGTAAAATCCAAAACCACACCTTTTCTGAATTTTCCAATGGCGCATTTTCCTATCGTGTCTCGGATACGGATAGCTTAGCTAGCCCAAACTATACTATAAACGTGTTTTGTAATGAGCACCGCTACTAACTTGTCTGCGATTCCACAGACGATACTCTTTCCACGATGCGTCGGTGCGGTCGGCGTCTGTCTGTTTTCACGCGCCGTGGGAAACCACCTTAAGACTATAGCTGTCTAACATGTGCAAACATACTTAACTACTTTTTACTAAAATTTATTAACAAGTATTATAAAAAATATAATGACTTCGTGCTTTTTAATATATGATACAGGAAGGGTAATATTTATTTTTATTTTCTTAATATAAATAAAAGTTAAATGTAAAAATTTACCTTTTACTTTTTTTAAGAAATTGAAATATCATATTTTTTTCTCAAGGAAAGCATATCGAAATAAAACGCTTTCGAAGTTATATATGTCAAAGATAATGATTCTAGTATTGACTCAAATAGTCAATACTACGTTAATAAAATAAATTTAAATTACAGGAAACTACTAAAGCAAAATAAGAAAGCCAAAAAGGAATAATTATTTAATTAAACCAACGTAAATTTCCTAAATTCGTATTCCTAATCGTAATCTTTGTCCAAAAGTCGTCTTCGTCGCAATCTAATTTAAGTTTACCAATCACGGTTTTTTTTAAATATTTTTTTCAGTTTTTTACAAAACATTACAAATAAGCCTTAATAACTTAAAGTAAAAATTCATTCAACATAAGAAATAATTTAAAATTATTAAAATGCAATTTTTCAAAGTTTTAAGAATTAATTTACAGAGAATCAACTAATAATAATAATTATCCAAATAATGCCCACAGCGACATACACAATAACACGCATATATATCTTTAAAAAAAATATAACGGTAGTCACCGTTATTTATATACACACACCGTTATTTATTTACATACACCGCTCTTTCTAAACTGTTGGGTCTAAAGACATACAGCTTAGCACAGAAATTCCTTCTAAAGCTAAATTCTCATACTCGGTTAAATAGAGGATTAGGCAGTTACAAAATATTTAAAACATTTATAGGAAACCAAAAAAATATATTTTATTTCATGATTATATTATGTTCTAAAATAAGACGAGCCGTCAATAACCAACAATATATCACTTTTTGTTACAGAGTAGCAGAGAAACTGCACTTTATATTCTGGACTGCGTGTTCTCGGTGACGGTGGTGGGCTCACTCGTAGTTTTCGTGTGGCGAGGATCTTGGGCGCTGCTGGACATCTTCCTCTACCCTGATGACCAGGTCAAGTCCTTCTGGACATCACTTGTGAGTAGCATTCAATTATATAAATTTCGATATGACTCTTTCATATTGGATTGGTTAGTTTGCAGGTCTTTTTATATGCCTACTTAGAATTATATTATAAATTATTAAAATGATAAGACTATCATCATCATCATCATCACCCTTTTGTCGTCCTCTGCTGGACCAAGGCCAATGGCACGCCACTGAGCTCGATCTTCAGCTCTCATTCTCCATCCGCTGCCAGCATCCTTGCGCATATCGTTACTCCACCTAGCTGTAGGGCGTCCTACGCTAAGTTTGCCAAGGCGTTTGCAAGTCTCTAAAAGACTATCAGCTTTTTATAATTTATCCGCTAGTTCGAATGCTTTGTGATACAATTAAAGCTACTAGGTTAAATAAAACTGATACTTTTAAGTGAATATTAGTAGCGGTTAAAATCGTACTCTAGATGGAATATACCTAACGATGGAAATGACGTTCGTAATTTTATATACAACCACTAGATATTCTTGTGTTTAAATAAATACCATTCATTAATTACATAAAGTATACTAAATCTAATGCTAAGATCGTGTTATTTTTCCGCATATAGGTCATACGTCGTCATTGAGTCAGTGACCACTTACGTGCAGCAATTGGTTCTTCCTCCCGACCGTTCCCCGGTGTACTACCGTCGCGATAATAACTTTGTAACTTTGAATATATAAGGTCAATAGTGTTTTTCAATTTTGACTGCTGTTCAGTTTCGTGTTCTCCCAACATTTTTATTTAGATTAAAAAAAAATAGATACTTCACAACTACGTAAACTTTAATCCGCCACTCCGTTCCTCTTTTTAATATATATATTATATTACGATATATGTACGTGTATATATTCTGTAAAAAAACATTCTTATAGAGAGTAATAGCTCCGATCTAAGAGAGTTATATTGCTCGAGAACTTCAAGAAATGATCAATACCTACATGAACTGTACCGTTGAAAAAACCTCGCTGTAAAATGATGCAAGTAACTAGTTTCACGTTCAATACCAAGCTGTGACATTGAAGTTAAGTGGCATGAACGGGTAGGACAGAAATACACCGCCTCATTAATAAGCCTGCGTAATAGGGTAAATACACTAGACCTTATTAGTGTGAATTCTGAACGCTCAATGAGATAATGGCACGTTATTTTTAGATTTATGAGCTCACTTTTAGGACTTCTAGTCTCTATAAAGCAATTCTTAATAAATAAAAGATAATTTTCCCTAATATATTCCAGGACCCTATAATACGCGAATCCACTTCAACCTGATTTTTAAATGATTTTTATTTAATAAAATATTGCTTTTTTTCACAAGGCCTGTCTCGTAAAAGGAAAAAAATCTCAAATTAGCGAAGGAATGCTGCATTATAACTATTATTTAAATAATATAATTTGTTTTCTAAAGATAAAAAATACAAAAACGTAATGAACGCTCACTCCTTTATTTGTTGATATATTTGACATAATTCAATATAATTCTTTTTTAAACCTTATTCGTATTTTAACTATCCCGTACATCGTCTTTGGGCCATCCAATTTGAGAACTAAGATGCTATGACCATTGTGCCTGCAGTTACATAGTTAAACTCTAATGAACTCTTATGATATTAAGATATCAGATATCTCCCTATCTTATTATCAATAATGCACCTTTCTATCAGAACAAAATCGCAAAATCTTATGTTGTCTCTTTATGGCTTTGTTTTGTACAACCGTACAGATAGCTTTTAGCTTTGATTTGTCAGTTTTTACCTTTGATATTATACAGCTGTTTTTTTTTCTGCTAGAGTATGAGTATCCAAAACAATAACAAAATAGGCACGAGGATATAGTCTCAGTAATTTTAAAAGTATAAAACAATAACATTTTTAGCAATACTACATTTATGATAATAAAATTGTTAATATGAGTAAAACGCGTGACCATACTCAAGTATGTCAAAAGAATCGTTACGTTACATTTTTAATTAGATTTTTATTTCATTTTCACATTTAAAATAAGACAAATTATATTTCCACATCATAGTCACTGAACAGGTGAAAAATGCGAAACCCCAATAATTAATTATTTATGTGAATCATAATAATCGATTATCAGCCTAAACTTATTAACATTATCGTAGACGCAAACATTGCTAATTTAAATTCGTTAGTGTACAAAGATAATCGATACATATACAGATAATATATCTAGATATTCAAATTATATAATCATGGACTTGAAGTGACATTATAAAACCTCATGCAAAATTCCACGTACAATATACATAAAAATATGAACGTTTGATTCTATAGAGATACAAATAGATTAAAATAATAATTGGATCTATATATTTTACCTTTTCTATATAATATTCTTGTCACTCATATGGCTTCTTCTTGTCATAAAGAAAGTTACTACTTCATTGGCTATATCCGAGATGATGAGATCTAGTCATAATTTACAAGTTCCTTACCAGTGAATTCTTTCAATTTTTTATTCCAAAGCTTTTAGTGTATATTTAGTGAGATTTTTGAGTTGCTTGAATATTTTTTTTTGATCAACCGCTACAAGGTATCTGAAAAATTATACAAACAATGATGATGATAATTCTGAAAATGTATTTGATATGAATATACGAGTATGTAATTTATAATCATCCCATTCTCGTCCACTGCTGGACATAGACCTCTCCAATGCTATTGGCTGCCGCTGAGCTCGATCATCGGGACGTATGAGGGCACAACTACATCTAAGTGCACACCTATATGTAATTATTTTACAAGTATTTTATTTACTTTTTTAATTATAAAATCTACATACAACTTATCTGACTGCAATCATTCTTTTTGATAAAATATTTTTTCGTTGTTATAAGTGCACATTTCTAAACGTATAACGTAACGTAATATAAATTAGAATTAAAAAAAATTATATATGATTAAATTAATTTTCATGTTATACCTACAAAATGGCATGGCAGTCAAAAGGTAGAACGTATTATTTTTTATAAATAACGTGATTACGATTTTTATAGCAATCAAATTAAAAAAACACAAAATGCCAAGATACCCTATTTAATTTTATTTGTTATTTATATAGTTCAACGAACTGTATATTTGTAAATGCCTATGATTGATAATATAATTGTGTTTGCCCGTGGAAATTCTTCTGATACGACTAATATTTGTTACATATAATGGATCATAAAGTAGTGGAAAAACACAATTACAAACAACACCGTACTGCTCAATATGGAACAAAATACTTGGTGATAGGGCTTTTTGCACGCCCGTCTGGATAGGTTCCATCCACCCATCCATTCAAGATAAATTATACCGCCAAACAGCAATATTTAGTATTGTTGTTTTCTGGTTTAAGTGAGTTAAGAGGGTACGTGAGCCAGTGTTACTGCAGGCACAAGAGACAACATTTTAGTTCCCAAAGTAGGTGGCGTCTTGGCGATGTAAAATACGGTTAATATTTCTTCCAATGCCAATGCCTATGAGCGGTGGTGACCACTTACCATCAGATAGCCCACTTTTTAGTCTGCCTACCTAATACAATAAAAAATATAACATAAAAATTAAACGAAAGTTTTATTTTTTAATCTAAATATTATGGTTTAAAAAATATTATGTTATTTGTGCTTACAATATCATGCTTAGTAGATTAAAATATTTGCCGAACTGACATTTGACGAAAAATATCTTAAGACTTAAATATTAAATACTCTCCAAATATAATGAATTAACTTAACATAAAGAAATCTCCGCTAATACTAAAATTTACATTTCATTTTAACCCAAAAAAGGATAGTTTTAAATAATAAAATAAATTCTGCCTGTGTTAATTTTTTATTAAAATCCAGCAATCAATTCAGTATGGGCTGGTGTAACAAGACATTTCAATAACACATTTTTCATATAATAAGATATTGACGGTAGTAAATGGAAAGTAGTTTATATACATTGCGTTCTGAAACTGTATGTTACAATCACTGAACAAATAATTCTCGTAGCACCATCTACGTACCGGAATGTTTACATGTTTACAGCACGTATTTCCACCTGATTACAAAGAGTGTATTAACCTAGTTAACCACTATGAATGTTATCGTCTAAAACCTAAATACTTGGTAGAAGTATTCTGAGTGGCTGTTTGAAGTCATAATAAGTTTTTAATTTATGTTAGTATTTATTCCTGCGAGTTTTACATACTAATTAAGATTTTTTTCTTGATATCCTATTTTTTGATTTAATATGTATAAAATCATTTTGATGATACTTTAATAAGTTTCGATGTACTAGTTGGAAATCAATTTTCGATTCTATATTTATTTTGTTATTTATTCTAAATGGAAGGATTATTTTTTAGTGTTTGCCAATTGTCATTTTTATATCCAAACTTTACTTACTTATTACATTTAAGTATGTTCTAATTCCTGGCCTTAGTGGTGCCCATTGCCGTCGATTAAATATAGAAGGAAATGGACAATTAAACACATTTTAATCTTCTACTTAAGTATCTTGTAATCTATAAATAATATCTGCCCGGTTGTTTCCATTGCTCATCAAATAAAATATATTTACAAACAATTGTCTCTAAGCCAGTGCTATTAAAGTTTTAAGATATTATTGCTCAGAATTCATCCGTATACCGGATAGTAAATAATGATAAGGATTTAATTAGTTTACCAAAGAATTATTCCAGGCGCCGCTTTATACTGTGTCGATGTGGGTGTTTTCTAGATGTTTTATATACGTAATAATGTTATAAAAATCTTGCTTGTCAGTTGCCTCGAGCCATCTATATGATTTCAAGATAACACTATTCTGCGTACCTTGTTTTATTTTATTTTAATTTCGAAACTATTTGGAATGTTAAATTAAGTTAACGAATACTAAAATGTTGTCGCATCTGAACAACATAATAAGTAACTACTTGGGGATCACCATTCCACGCGGTCGTTTGTATATATTTATTTGTATTTGTATATATTTATTAAGAGCTGCCTAATGGCTGAAATTAATAATTAACAAATGTAATCTAAAATATCTCGATTTAAATACATTACATTATGTATGAATAGAACTTTACCTAAGTATATGCATGTAGTGCCACCTCTTCGTAGCTGAGAGTCTGCAAAACCCACTTTTCATGCTATTTATTATTGATGATGGTTTTATCAAATTTTTACAGGCAGCCGCCGTAGTATAAATGTAGGTTAATAACTTTAAAGGAATCCACGATTACACTACCTATAGTGTAATTCGTGTATCCTTTTAAAGTTTCTATTCTGTCATGGTATTATTACTCTTCAACAGGTGGTAGGATACGCGATAGTGGTGCTGACGTTCGCTACTCAAGTGCCCATGCGCTGGGCGGTGGGTAAACTACATGGAGCTCCTCGATTGCTGGTTGCTGATCTTTACCATCTGGTGTCGTTTTTGGCGACAGTTAACGTGTGGCGCGCTGTTTGGGGTCTGATGGATGTGTATTTTTTCCCAGGTGATTAGTTTTAAACTTTCATAGTATATATATTTAAAATAGTTTATTTATGTATTTTTGATATATACCAGTGACAATTATATATTAAATCTTTTACTAATGTAATTTTTGTTAAAAAAAATAAAGTATATTTTCTCTGTCTGATATATTTAGTCTGCTTTTCGTATTTAAAAAATAAATTGTAATTTAGTTAATTGTAATAGTTAATAAATCGTAATATGACATCACCGCTATATTACGCATTTATAAATAATACTTTAAAATTATGAAAAGAGAATGTAATTATATAGGAATAATATTTAAATTAATAATAATTAGAACGTTTGATCAAATCATACAAAAATTAAAAACTGTAATGTCTAGAGTTAACGACCACATATACTCATAGGCTCTATTTGTGTTATAATTCAATGCAATTCCGTTTTCCCATAGATACGCCCAAGCTAAGCAACTGGTGCTCACACATCGTCAGCCTGTCTTTGTTGATTCTTCTCAACTGCTCCAACTCTATCCTAGTGAGAGGAGTCTACATCGACGCTGAGGAGCCCGCAGGTGACTGTGTCGTATTCCCGTGCCACTACCTCAGATTATTCTTCCACAAAGAGAGAATAAAGAAGAGACAAAAAGGGTCCATTGCAGCAGCTCCTACTTCTGCTACCAAGAAAATAGAAGAAGCCAGCGTACCTTTACAAACGCCAGAGGAGAAGGTATAATACTTCTCTTGTACCAGAAGGATAATTTCCGAATTGCATTTTTGTCTTCACTGTACATAATATTTTGTTTATCGATTAAAAACCCTGTACTATAAATAAGAAAGTTACCTGTAAATATATATATATATATATATATATATTTACATTAATATATATATATATATATATATATATATATATATATATATATATATATGTATATATATATATATATATATGTATTAACATGAAGTATTAAAAACACTCACTTAAGTGACAAGAAATGTATAACTGAGTCTTAACTACGATGGAAAATGTGTTTAAAGAATATTTGTAAATCATTATTTTATTTATTTATAAAAATGTTTGTTTTGTGAACAAAAAAATCTATGATGTACTTGTAGCTTTCGTCAATGCCAATGTGTCGTTATGCTTTTATAATACTACCTTTCTCTACCTTCTCAATAGCTTTATTAAGTACTTTTACTTTTGTTTAATTTAGTTTTTTGTAAAAATTTTATTTCTTTATATATTGTTGAATGAAAATTAGCTGATACAAAATAAGTTAAAAACTATTTTCTTCTGTTGACGCAATACACGTTATATTAATAGAAGGAAAAAAAATAGTAGGATTTATACTTAAAATAGGGTAAAGTAAACAAAAACGACAAAAATAATCATTCATGGATTCATGAAATGTTCATGTTTTTAAAAATTTATTTGTTTCTGTAAAGATCAATAAAAAAAAAAAAGTTTTGTACCTTGAGAATTAACAGATTTATTAACAGATGCAATTATATTTCTTTAACGCACATTATTTTTCATACTCATTAATTTTTCTTTTTAAAATAAATTATTTGAAAACTTTATTCTCTACATCTTTATTAAATATAGTTTAGATATATTGATGCGCAAATGGTGTAAATATTTTTGTAATTTTGAATTAAATATAAGGTTCGTAAATGTAAATTACTTAATTGTAATAAATATATTGTTGCCATTTTTGCACGTCTTCAATATTTTAAAATATAAATTATATTATATCGAGAAACTTTGACGAGATTTAAGTTTAAAAGCTTACTCGATTTTGTTGTATGTGTATTAATTATAAGGAAAACGATTTTAATAAAACCAATTTTGCTTGTTGTTATTAAATGAGAATTTTATTCGTAATTTAATACCTTTTCATTGAACGTTAAAAAAGTATAATTCTTGAATAACTGCTATTATTAATATAATACAAAATTATTATATTGATTTATTGTATACTGTATTTACAAGTCACAAAAAGCGTAATTATTAAAATACGTATACGTAAATAATAAAGTTGATTACTGAAATTTAGCTTCACCGCGTGTAAGTAACTGCCTATAAATGTCTCCCTGCTGGGCTAAGACCAGCTCTAGTTTTTGAGGAGGTTTTGGAGTTTATTCTATTGTTCCAATGCGGGTTGGTGAATTGACATGTGGCAGATTTGCATCCAACACATGCAGGTTTCGATAAAATTTCGGTAAAATTTATACAATTGTTTATAGAATGAATATAATAGAAATAAAAAGAATACCACCTAATAGGGGACCGACGGTCGGACCGTCATTTCGATGATCTTAATTTTAGAGTTTTATGTGATTAAAAAAAAAAACATTCCTAATGTAATATTATTAAGTATCCTGTTTGACTTCCTTTTTTTAATCCAATGTTGAACATATTTTAGCAAAATTGGAATTAAAATGCGAACTTTAAGGTACTTGTTACTATATAGTAGTATAAGTATATGAGATGCACTTTACTTGCTATATTTTACATTTAATTTAAAAAAGAGGATCATTGTATGCAAGACAACTCTTATTATATAGGCCGATGAAACAGAAAAAAATAATAGATTAGATTATTAGATAGAATTAACAGACTAGAACAATCGTAGTAACGTAACGTAATTTAGTTGCGTTTTACAAGAATAGCAACACCAAACAAATATCGGTTCATATACTTAAGTAAAAAAGTGCTAACCTAAAACATATTTGCTTGGAGATACCATAGCCGTTGTTTAAAATTCCATTTAAAGATAATTATACTCGGAATTAAAGGTTTTGAAATACTTTAATTTTAAATGACAAATATAGGTGTTTTTATCAAAAACGTATTTTTTTTTTAAGAAATGTAAATTTATATTAAGGTCGTACTAAATTACATGTGTAACAATATTTTTTATAAAGAGTACACTTAATATTATATCAAATTGTTGCTAACATTTATGATAATGAATATAATAAATACTATTTAAAACTTTTAGCGATATATGAAATATTATATTTACTTTATTGAGACCACAGTTTTTTAAATATAAAAAGCGATCATGTTCGCTTTAAAGTATTATTAGTTTGATTAAGATAATTCAAAAACTAGTAAGTACGAACTCTAGATTAAATGTTTTATATAGTTCATACAAATGATAAACCAATACCCCGGAGCAAGCTGAATTTCAACCAGTTCAGGATGTGAAGTTTGGTCAGACAACAGAATGTATAACAATATCTCTGAAATTTTTCACAAACGTCCTGGAAGGCGTCACCGAAATATTTCACACGCCTTCGATTCCCCAAAGTTATCGTCAATTATATTGCCACTGAAATAACTTGCCGGAATGCATAAGTTCGCGTAGCATAGCGTTTTTTGGAGCGAGATTTGTTTTAAGTATAAAATTGATTTTATCCGAAGAGCCCTTCTTGATGATGATGACCGTTGAAGCAGACCAGCCTTAAATGAAAATCATCGTGATTTTAAGTTATACTTATAAAAAACTTTTCGCTTATTCTTAACCTAAACCTTTTTTTTAAGTTAACTAGTATTTTATTAATATATAAGCATTTATCTTGAATTTTGAATAAATCATACAAGCTGAAACACTTGAAAAGACTTTTTAATTATAAAAAAACATACAATATTTTTTTTTAAAAATCCTATTATTTACGTCAACTAATTAATATTATTTTATTATCAATTGTAATTAATATAGACCTGATTATATGATAGCGAAAGGTGATTATTTATCTTTTAAAAATAACAATCCGATTTAAAATACCAAAAATGTAGTTTACCTAATATTGTATTCCTATCAATCAACGTCATTCACCTAGTCAACTGAAAACAACTACTCCAGCCGGCATCTAAGTTAAGCCAAAGGGTGCTCCAGCCATCCACGCTGATTCCTTGCCAACACGATTCGCTGAGTCTCCTCACGTCCTCCTTATAACGTGTGATGGGTGGTGTTCCAATCCGAAGGGGGTGCGCTTTCGATCTTCTGACGCAGGTTTCGACCCTAAATACACTCTCGCGTCCATTTCCGCGCGTTTTGTCCAAAAGGTGAAAAGCGTTCCAGGACTATTGCCGTAGGATCTGTCTATTGGTTTATTGGGGCCGAATAATTGGCCTGAGAGTTTTGGTATTTAGTATCAACTATTTAGGTTAAATAGTGGCCCAAATGCGGAAATTAATACCTATCACAAATATGCATGGTAGATCATTTTTTAATAATATAAGGAATAAATTGTATTATACTCTTAATTATATAATGTACAGCTTTTGCAATTTTTACTTTTGATGTATTAAATTTTAAAACTTTTATCTAATTGTTAAATAAAAAATTATTCACACTAAATAAATGTTATATGTCACAACTGACATTGTGTAGATCGTAACATTCATTTAATTTCGTACGTCTCGTTTCCTACGTAGATGGTTCGTCTACTCTGTTACCTTAAAAAAGTATCAACCATCAGAATAAATTAAATGTTTATTAGATGATTAATAGGCAATAAATTGAAAAACAAAACATTGATCTTTCGATTTGCGACTCATAATTTCGTAAAAATACAATTACCATATAAATTCCCCTGTCATGTAAACCCGTGTATTGTACTTGTCTTCCTAGAATCTAGATAATATAAATATATCCTGCAAATCTTCTTTTGTTGATAACGGTTCTTCCCTTTAATCTGGGCCAAATAAGCAAAACATTTCCGTGTACATAGGATTAATAATACAATTCATAATCTTGACAGCTAGATAAAAATACATTTTGGTCGAAATTTACAGAAATGTGCAATGATAAATTATATAACCTTGATAAAAGTAATTATAGAAAAATCACCGCTAAATAAAAAAATCCCAAAATTACTTTCTATTTTACTTTGCGTAATTACATAATAAGTTTTAATGCATTTTAAGCTTTAAGTAATTGCAGCACAGACAGCGTCGTAAATAGAGTCATGAGCGCATCTGGCAAGCTTTGAAGTCGCCCTATATGCATTTTCTGGGAAGTTAAACACACAATAAGAAACGTAAAAAATACATCACAAGGTGCAAGCACTTTATTTGTTAGCATAATGTTTTAATTGTGTCTACCAGTGCCCCAGCAGCTTACAGGCTGTGGGTCCGAAATTGCGACTTTGTGAAGGCTGCGCCAATTGGCTGGTCATTATTAACGTCAGTTTGATTGTCACAAACACAAAGAATAATACATTTAAAAGTAAACAACATATGTTAATAATTATTGCCTTATACACTTTGGAATTATAACCAGTATAGCTTAACAAGCATTACGAGATATTTAAACTAACGCGCGAAAAAATACGCGCGGCGTGTTTTACGGCGTAATAGGAGCACGTAGCTTCGTAACACAGTCCGGGTAAAGAGATCGGTGGGCAAATGATAAGATTTCATTGGTTAAAGAAAAATCTCCTGTGAAGTTGGGGAAGTTAGTTAACCTACAAATATATTATTATAAAATATACGTTCGATTTTCATTTCCAATGAAAATAATATAAAGATAATTTATTTGTGTATAAATTGTGTATTTTTTTGTATTTTATGTTTATGGTGTACAATAAAGATTATAATAATTATATTATTACGAAATACTTTCAATCAATCAATCAATCAATCAACAGCCAATCATTTTGTCCACTGCTGAACATAGGCCTCTCCCAAGGTGCGCCAAAGCTCCCTGTCCTCCGCCTTCCGCATCCAGTCGGTGCCCGCCACCTTCTTAAGGTCATCGGTCCACCTGACTGGAGGGCGCCCTACGCTGCGTTTGCCGATCCGCGGTCTCCACTCTAAGACTCGTCTGCTCCAATGGCCATCGATCCAACGACATACGTGACCAGCCCACTGCCACTTCAGCCTACTAATTTTGCAAGCTATGTCGGTGACTCCGGTTCTTTTCCGGATAATCTCATTTCTGATCTTATCCTTCAAAGATACTCCGAGCATAGCTCGCTCCATAGCACGCTGAGCGACTTTGAATTTGTGGACTAGTCCCGCAGTTAGTGTCCACGTTTCGACACCGTATGTCATGGCAGGTAAGACGCATTGATTGAAGACTTTCGTCTTCAAACATTGCGGTATGGACGACGTGAGGACTTGACGAAGGTTGCCAAATGCTGTCCATCCCAAGCGAATTCTTCGATCGGCTTCCTTCTCGAAGTTGTTCCTACCGACTTGTATAACCTGTCCTAGGTAGGTATATTCCCTAACAACTTCGAGAGGTTTCCCTTCGACGTATATCGGTCCCGGCACAACATGCCTATTGAACATGACCTTGGTCTTGTCCAAGTTCATACCGAGACCGACACGCCGTGAAGATTCACTAAGGCTACGCAGCATTTTGGTTAGTTGTTCCAGCGACTCTGCTATGATGACGATATCATCGGCAAATCGAAAGTGTGAGATGTACTCGCCGTTTACATTGACTCCACATCCAGTCCAATCCAGCGTCTTGAACACGTCTTCCAACGCGTTGGTGAACAGTTTCGGAGATATTACATCCCCCTGTCTCACCCTTCTGCGCAGTTGGATCGCCTTCGTCTTACAGTCCTGGATGTGGACAGTCATTGTAGCGGCGTTGTATAGACATCTCAGTACCTCGATGTATCTCCAGTCGATATGACATCTCTGCAATGAGTCGAGCACTGCCCAGGTTTCGATGGAGTCGAAGGCTTTCTCGTAGTCCACAAATGCCATACACAGCGGCTGATTGTACTCTTCGGTCTTCTGCACAATCTGCCGAACAGTATGAATGTGGTCCACGGTGCTGTAGCCTGATCGAAAGCCGGCTTGCTCTGGGGGCTGGAACTCGTCAAGTCGTCTGGCGAGACGGTTCGTGACGACTCTTGAGAACAGCTTATACACGTGACTCAGGAGAGAGATTGGTCTGTAGTTTTTCAAGAGGGTTTTATCACCTTTCTTGAAAAACAATACGAAATACTTTGCGAATATGTAATGTATTTTAAGAAGTACAAATACAGTTAGGTATACATAATTATGTCTTTAAAAGTTACTTTTAATATATTTGATGAAAACTACATTTATTTAATATAAATTATTTTATATCATGAAAAATGATATTAAAATCTATAGTAAAAAAACTACAATGTATTATAAAAATTTAATAAAAACATTCAAAATCTTATACTGAAGTTGTTGTAATCAAGTCGCGATAAGTATTGCCAGTTTCTAAGATCACATTTTTCTATTTTGCAGCCAGGAGATCCCTTCGTGCTAAGCCAGTCTAGCCTGAAACAAATAATTAAATAAAAAGTTGACGATAATATTGATATGAGAAAACTTTTAAAACTTATTCAACACCACCTGCCCATCCCGACTTCGTACGGGTAAAATTTATACAATGAGCAACATTGTTTTTAGTAATAGGTTACATTTGAATGAATAAGAATACCACCTAATAGGGGACCGACGGTTCTACAGTACCTATATATACGCTTTATATATAAAGTATAACTACGCTTTATATATAACATTTAACTATTCAAATAACAATAGAAATAAATAAAAAATCTAAAGCGTAAAAAAACCAAATCTTTACTATAAAACATTATCAACGTTCACCTATTACAGATGGTTAATGTGCTTATATTTTAAAATAATATAAAGTGATGATTTCACTGAAAGGTCCCGCTGAGACACACGCTTGTGTAATATATATATATATATAATATTAGAAAAAATAAGATCTTGATCGTAAAACCTACCGAGTAGATCTGCTTGGCAACACCGAGTATTTCAAGTTATTATATTATAAGCTTTAACTATTCATGCCTTACTCAAAGGCGAAGACAGATTATAATATTAAATCATTAAGTAAATTATTATATATATTTTTTTTTTTTTTTTGACCATAGACAGAATTTAAAAGGACTCTATCCATCTTTTTTTCTCAAAAATCATAAACGGCAAGTTTTTCAGGTACATCGCTACGTTTGCCGCAATATAAAATTAAATTCAAAACTTTTTATAATTACTATGCAGTTAATTTTAAAAATCATTTTTTATTCCAAATTAATTTTAGAACTCGAAAAAGCATGTTATTGTCGAATTCATACGCGATCTTATTGGTATCATAATTACTTTGTCGGATTAAATGATAAGTGCATATTTACTATTTCATAACAAAAAAAATTACATATATTGTGTGAATTTTATGGTTGTAGTTGTAATACGTACTAAAGGGCTTTGTGCATGTATAAATTAAACAAGTATGGGTTTAGACCATCTTTATATATCTCTTTGGTATATAAATTATGTCGACAAACTTACATTAACTTCAACTGCAATAAAAATGTATTCATAAAGTAAACTGACTGACTGACTGTAATATAACTATCGTATGTATATATATCGCTAGTAAAAAATCAATTTAAGATTTAAAGTTATCTTATCTTATAATCGATTAATATTTTGACAAATAATTTTTGATTGATATTTTTATCAGATCTGATTGTTTAATTGCAATGTTCTATTTATATAGAAAATATAGTATAATTTATAAATTGTTTATCTTAAATACAACCCTTTATTTAAGTACCAAGTAATATATATAGTTCCTTACATTTACGGGCTTAAAGTTGTTAAGCGGGTGTTTATTGAAACACTGATTTCCCTCTTTCTGTCAGTATTGATCTGACATTCTAAAGAAACATATAATATTATTTAATAAAACCTCATCTAAAAAATATTTATAGGTAAAAATTTGAAACCAATTTGTTTTGCAATATAAAACTAAGCCTGGCGATTTAAAATGCAAATTTCAAATCGTATTGTTTATTCTCCAATTTTGATTATTTCGAAATACAGTATGATTTAAATTAAATTCATTAAAACTATTGATTTATTTAAAATAATTATGTCGAAAGTAACGAATAATGACATATAGAAATGACTCCATCATGGATAGGCTGGCTGAACACCAACTAGACCAGCCCAGGAGTCCAAAATCTAAAAAATAATAATTAGCAATCTAAATTTTTTTAATGTGATGCTGAGTGAAAATAAAAATATACAGGCACAAAAAACTATAAACAGATAGGAGGATACAACCAAGGCTTGGTCAAGTCGTCTGTGGAAACTAAAAGACAACTTAAAGTAAAAATAACTTTTAATCATACGTATCTTTACAGTAACATCACGAGAACAGAATTTGGTCTTACTATAACCATTTTTAAATTTTATATTTAAATAGTTTTGTTTCTAAAGTTATATTAGATATTAAGGTAGTTGAGATATAAAACTAAAAGTGACATTGAAATCGCATTAATTATAAAAGCGAAAACAAATACTGGTCTATAAATACGACTTGAACTAGAGGACGTTGGATTATTTCCAAGTTAATCAGTAACGAGTAACGAGTCGGTACATCCGCGGCGACTCATGTGTCTTATCAACACAAAACAAACAAACAATTTTATAAACAAATAATAAATTATTCTGTAAATATATTTCATACGAGCTCATATAGGTATATCGGTGAACTCCGGGTTCGGTTCAAATCCAAGCAAGCTTCGACTTTCCATCTACCTTATTTGTGTTTATAAATAAATTCGTGTCAGTTTGTAATGCAAAAAGTTTTGATAAAATCTGCATGTAAGGAATCATATATCTTTTAATGAGTTTCTTGTTATAAAAATGGGTTGGCTGAAAAAATACCTAACTATAAAGATAGGTAAATACATTTTAAAACGAATTAGGATTTATAATTGCGTAAATATGGGCCAGGACGACATCTTTACCAACAATATAGATAAATTTAGAAGGCCCAAAATGCCATTAACAAGTAATACTTAATTACCCATATTTAGTTATAATTTTTTTTCCCTTCAATATATTATATATTTATTTTACTTAATTAAATTATTGTTTATTGTTTTTGTAACTTAAAATTTTAATTTTCTTTTATTTGGATTTTTTTTCGTGTTATAATATATATGTTGCCTTATTGTTCATTTAGTTATCACCTGTAATTGTGGTACCACTTCTTTTTTTTATTTTATCAACTGTGTGCTATGTGCATGTATCTTTTTGTACTTCGTTGGTGATTTAATAAATTAATTAGCAGTGTAATAGCGAATTAGGCAGATCCAAACCTTATCCTTTACAATAGAACATTTATTTGGCCACAGTGGGACATTCAGAATTCAGAATTTTGTTACTATAATATATACAACTTGTTTACGTCCGCGTTTTCTAGGTAATAAGTACAAAAAAATATCCTATATCCTTCCTTGGGGTTCAAGCTTGATTCGTGTCAATTTTCATCAAAATTGCCTCAGTTCTGTGGTAACGCCTGTAATCGTAGCAGACAGACAGACAGTGTTATATATATATATATATATCAGAAAATGCAAAGATTATAAACACAACTGAAATATAAAGACGAAAGTTTGTTGGTTTTTAGCAGATAACGTAATCGGCTGATTTGATTTCGGACGTTCTCCTCGTGATAGCTCAAATGTTTTAGATTGACGTCGACATATGGTACATAGTAAATACTATAAATGGGCTTCTAATGTCACATTTCATTTTATATCTCAACTACCTTTATATCTAATATAACTTTAGAAACGAAACTCGAGAGAACTATTTTTGACGTAAAATTTTAAAAAATGGTTATAGTAAGGCCAAATTTCGTTTTCTTGATATTACTGTTATTTATAAGGGAATAGAAAAATGCAGTCACTCAGCCATCTCAGTC
Organism: Nymphalis urticae; assembly: GCA_905147175.2. NCBI lineage: Eukaryota > Metazoa > Arthropoda > Insecta > Lepidoptera > Nymphalidae > Nymphalis > Nymphalis urticae. The sequence goes on from LR989991.1 coordinate 6,264,184, forward strand.
AATTCGATGACAAACCGATTGGTTAAATCAACAATGAACTCCTTAAAAGATAATCGTTAATACATCAGGATACACAAAAACAAGCGTTTTTGTCAGAAAGCTAATTCAACAGATATAACGTATTGCCTTATTAGCAAGTGCCCTATTTAGCAAGTGCTCAATATCTCTATTTAGCAATCTCAATTGACTGAGATGGCTGAGTGACTGCATTTTTCTATTGCATTTTTCTACCCTTCACTTGAAGGGTATAGGTTAAAATTACAGATAAAATATAAAGAGAATTGTTTATCGTAAGACATAATTGTATAAAATATGTTAAAAGGTACTAACATGTGGTCCAAGTTCGACTTCGTCCCTTGCACCTTGCCAACGATGGTGCCATTTTTAGTGTTCTTTACCCATCCACAAATTCCGAGCTGCTCCGCTAACTCTTTGCAGTATTTTGTAAAAAAACAACCTGTAAAAAAGACATTTCCTTTTTTTAATACTCCTTTTTAAAGGGATCGCTAATACCTTGTTAATTCTTCCTCACATATTATCCGTGTCAATCCGCTCACATTAAAGTACAAGTAAGTACTATATTATAGACAAAAATGATCATTATTGATCAATAGGATAATGGAATACTTGTAATGATACTACTTCTTGACAACTAAATCAAAAGTGCATCTTAAGCCACCGCAATACTATTCGTATTCAATTATTAATGAATCCCTTTAACTTAATCCTAATATATATATTTTACATTTAATATGCCATTTAAATTTTGCATATACATATGTATCCTCTAAATAAAAAGCACCTACTATACAGATGCCACAGCCGCTACAGATGCCATTGATTTCATTGACATCGACCTGAATTTGTAATAGTCTTCAACATTCTAATTTTAACTGAACACTAGGTCATATTTTACTGTTTTAAATTACGTCGCTTAACAATCATTACTTTATAATTTTTGATTTAACATGTTTCATATTTAAAGGGTTTATATAATACGCATGGAATAGTTGATCAACATTTTTCCGTAGTTTCCGGTATAAACAATACTTTATTTTGAACTTAAAAAAAGAAACGCTCAAGCAGAATAGGTACCATTCTTTTTACATGTTTAATATTATTGGTTCTATAAAAATCCTTATTTATCCTCTAGTTTAATTTTCGAACATGAAAACTGAGCTAAAGTAGGTAGGGACTATAATTTTTTTTTGTGTCCTATGTTTCTTATTCAATTGTCATAAGTTTACTTTGAGTCAGGTCTTTTCAACCTTCTTACCTTCTTTTGAACAAAGATAAAATAACAAAATAAATACGATTGCTGGAAAAGCAAAATAATAATGATTAACATTTAGTTTTATTAAAATGGACGTCACATGAGTTAATATTCTTGTGTTTCATTCCAGTTTTTTTAAAAGAAAGCTATATAGGCTCGAGCTTTAAATTATACATGTAGGTACTATTTAATACGACATATTTTATCTGTAATGTTTATGTATATAATTGTAGGCACCTATAGCAGAACGCTGTATTTTAATGATTTTGTATAAAGATAAAAAAATAGTTTTGATTATAATTTTCGTCTAACTATTTATAACCATGCTGGATGTATGTATAAAAATTTTCCTTTGTGTGATTTAGTATTAACCACATATTTGAAACTCATTACGCTATTACGCATCGGATAAAGTGGTTTGAAGTCGATTTTATTATTTGTTATCAGTCAAGATATGCGAGACGAAAGAACACGCATTATTATATATTATGCATGTTGCTACATGCATACAATATACATACTTCTAGAAAAATCAGAATCAAGGTTTTTACGATCTCATAACGTGGTTTTCTCAATATATTGTCAATAACGTCTACGCCCATAATTCGGAATTATTATTTACATAAGCTTTCTATTATAACATAAACTATCATTCACTTTATACCATTAAAATACCTTAAAGTATAATAATTATTAACAATGTATTTAAGTTTTTGTATAACCTGCATCTTGGGTAACTACTTATTAATAAATCGACATACTTAATTTTAGAATATTAAATCGAATTAATATAATATTACCTATAAATCACTAATCCTTAGAGATTAGTTTCCACTATCAATAAGAAACAAATACAGTGAAATAACAATTTATAAATAACCCTAAAAGCATACTGAATGCCTGAAAGATAATAAATAAATTTAATACATTTCGATAATTTTATTAAAATAGAAAAATAGGGCTGTTTTTTTATAGAATAGTTAGGCGGGCGAACAAATGGGCCACGTGATGGTAAGTGGTGACCAACGCCCATATACATTGGCATTGTGAAAAATGTTAACCATCGCTTACATCGCCATATGTCACTGGCTCGCTCACCCTTCAAACCAGATCACAACACTGTTTGAACACAACACAACAAGTACTGCTGTTTTGCGGTAGAATATCTGATGAGTGGGTGGTACCTACTAAGACAATCTTGCACAAAGTAATTAAAAAACAGTAAAGTAATTAAAAATAATTTTTAGTTGGCAGGGACCAACTAAAAATTATTTATTATACGTTATATATAATAAGTATACTAAAAATAAAAATTTAAGTACATTATTGTATACACTAGTCAAATTCAGTTATGATTTTTTGAAAGTGATATCAGGTTATTTTATAAAATTATTAAGAACACACTAGTCAAATTCAGTTATGATTTTTTGAAAGTGATATCAGGTTATTTTATAAAATTATTAAGAACACACTCAACTCATGTCTTTATAACAATTATTATTCTTTCGTTGATATATATTGACTCCTTTGGGCGCAGCAGAAATAAAATTTCAAGATTGGATTTAAGGGCAAAATAGAAATATTAGGTTTGCCTCGAAAAGCAAGATACTATAGATAAAAGACATATATTCTTTAAATTATTTTACAATCAAAATCAAGAATTGAAATACTCTTGCTAAATATTTTTTGATTATAATAACACATATGTAAGTGATAAGCCGCATGTTCAGTAGTAGTTGTGCCCGGAGTTTCACCCGCGTATAAATTGAAGAAATCACTAAGATCAAAGTTATAATATGTAATAATAAAGATATTTAATATTTATTTTATATACATTAAGATCCTAAAAAGGGCAGCATATTGCAATGGCCAAGAGAAAAACAGCATTCCCTTAAATCTATTCCGACGTACTTATTAAATGTCTTTCCCACAGGAAAAAATAGCTACTTATTATCATAATAATTAAGTATGTGTATTTAAATAACCTACTCAATTACCTGTTGATATATGTCAAAACTATAAGTACTAAAAACTGTCTATGATCTTATCTCGATATCTTTCATAAGAATTAAAGCCACGACTTCGAAAATAATAGATTATTTTAGAACAAATTGGATTATATAAAGCCTAAATTGGTCAATAAATGGCATTATTGTTAAGGTCTTCTTTGTAGGAAGAAATAACAACACAAATAAGTGTTGTTTAAACATATATTTGATTTGATCTTAAATCCTGAGTCCTCGCAATACTTAATTGGTCCCTACATAAATCGGCGAGTATATCTAGTACACAAATAAGATAAAAGTTATATTTAGATGGACAAACAAATTCCTTTGCTACTTATGTAGCAAAATATTTGTTTTACTTTGTAAGAAGAAGGTGAAAATTTCATTTTCAAATAATAATTATGATTTCATACATAACACTTAAATATTACATGTAAGTTTTTACTGTATTTGTTTTTTTAACGAAAGTTGCAAATCGTATTGTTATGTTATGAGAAAAACAGGTACATTATTGAAATAATTTATATACCTTGAACTTGTCCATATACTTCAAACTCGACGGCAACTAACATGTTAGGATCTTCTGCACCCATCATGTAAAACTTTTTACACAATATAATAAGTATAAAACCTTATAATTGTAAACGTATGTACGAAAAAAATGAATCGTTCTAAAACTCTTTTGACACGCCGCCCGCCCAAGCGCCAATGATCTTACGGCTGCTCTACATTATTTTAGAGCATAGATGTATTATATAAAAATAGATAATTTGATGTTTTAGACCAATGATATATGATGGTCATAAATTACATTCAAGTGCTTATGTCGGGATCAAAATTGTTGAATTTAACTGCATATTTTAGACAATCGTCATCATGTTCTCACTTTTTATTTAGGTTTATTTATTTATTTAAGATTCACCAGTGGTAAATACATCAACACGTACAAAGGTATACAATTTTAATACAACTTAAAACTAAATGCATTACCTATTAAGGTGAATACCACTTGCAAAGATAAAGTTGGAGATGACAAACTTACAAATAATTAATTGTTAGTAAATCAAGGTTAAAAATGACAAGATTTAACAATAATAGTAAAATAATAAAGTACAAATATAAACAAAATAAATTAGTTAGCTGACAATTTTGACAATATTTTTTTGTGAAACTTGTTTGATGAGTCTCCAAAAGGGTCTAAAACAGCACTGTGCTCATTCAAAATTTTACATAAGCGACATACAGGTGAATTGCTTCCTAAGACAGTTTTGCGGAAAGGTCTTACTAATGGTGTTATTGGTTTACGTGGATATCTAATGGGAACATTCAATTTAATTTTTGATATCAAAAACGAGTTATCATAGTTGTTGTTAAGTGTTTTATAAAGAAATTTTAAATCCAGCAAATCCCTCCGATCACTTAGTGAAAGAATTTTGAAAATTTTGAAATTTGAAGGTTAGGTATAATCTAACAAACATTTCTTACTTAATCGAATAACTTTTCTTACGTTTCCTTCATAAAAAAATATGACTACAAAATAAAAATTATAAGCAAAGAACCTTATTTGCATAGGTACATAATAAATAGCTTATATTGTATAAATGCATACTTTTAACTTCCTCATTGCAACATAAAATAAAAAAGTAAATAATTTTTAACAAGATTACTCTTAATCAATTTACTTGAAAAATATTAGTTACCAAACATTTTCGAATATTTATGGATACCATTCAACGTATAAAATCGGCAATAATGAATAATGAACATGAAGCTGTGCTCTGAATTCAATTCTTAAAAGTAACATTTCAAAAGATATGCTATTTAAATCAAAAACTTTACTCGTAGCAAATTAACCGGCGGACGTTGAAGGGGCAAGCCAGGGGCGTGGAGTGGTTAGTTCCGTTAGCAATAACAATTATATGATTGGCCACTGATTGGAAAATCAACTTCCTAATTAACCGAGGTCACAAACGATGATGATCTTTGGGAACTTTATAACTTACAATAAATATTGTACATTTTACGCCAGATGTAAAAGCACACCTACTCTTAGGAATACTTTTACACGTCTGAGGTAATTTCTGCTATTTTACGTTTTCAGGCATAACACTTAGATATTATTAATAGGTATCACATAATATTCATACATTCAAGATGACCCAATGGTAAGAAAGTTGTACCTAAGTCTATTTAAATAAAAGCTAAAAGTCGAATATGGCGTTTATAAAACATAATTTCACAAATAACCCGATCCTTTCTATTACCTACCAACAACCACTTCTATTGTTCTGATCATTCTTCTATTGCTTAAACTAAACTCTATCAGAGGAAAAGATGTAAAGGTAAACAGAAGTATCTTTTTTATTTAAAAGAACGCGCTAATACTCAGAAGATATACGGAATTAGAGAGGGAAAATTAGACATTAGCGTTTTAAAGACGCTGTTCTTTAATTATTCTGTTAATCAAGTTTATAAAACCCAATTAATAAATTCATAAATTCAATGTTAATATTATGCACATATCTATAGGTTTAGGCAATCCCTCTTAGCCACACTAGCACCATGTAGGCAACTTATGGAACCCATATTTCATATATTTCGGTACACACGTTTTATCCATCCATCTGAGATCTCTTCTACCTCTAAACATAAATACTTAACTTATGACCACAGTTTATAGTAATTCAAATATATATACTATTTTTTTTTTTGGTTTGGTCGGAGATGAACTAAGTTTTTAACCTAAAGATTATTTATTAAGTCATATTGTTGTTGACAACAAAGGCCTTCATCTTGTATTCAACTCGTCAAGGTTAGCGGTTAGCAATTATTATTTCGGTTTCCGTGTGGATTATTAGGATGAGTGGATTTATTATTGAACGAAAGTATGGATCAATAAAAAATCCAATATATATGCATAGCCTATTTCAGCCACAAGAGAAGCAAAAACAAATAAACAACTTTGACATCTAAATAATTCGATATAATTGGTGGAGATTTTGAATAATTGATATTTATTTGAATATCCGCAAAGTTGTAACCGGAACTTTTGAAGTAAAATTAAAACGGTTATAAGTAGTTTGATGGAGTAGTGTGTTTGTAATGCATTAAACAAAAGAGCTATTAGCAAATAATAACAACATAATAAACCTTAAGCACATCTCTTTAATAGCGGTTCATTAATTGTGATAATTATTATCAGATGTATAAAAAAAATAGAATTTTAACTATGTTTAAATAAAAATAATTTTATAAAAACCATAAAATTCTAAGATAAAAATATTTTTCTAATCTAGACATCATTTTATATTATAAAACTATTAAGGTGTATGTATTCTGTGTTGGTACAGATTTATGTTTAAATAATTATGGACTCTTTATATAACAGAGTCCTCGGAATACGTCCTGTATTATTAAACTAAAGTTGTAACTGGTATTCAGTATAATTGTTTCCTATTTAATTACAAATCTGAGTCCCTAGATTTTTGTCCGAGTGTCGTATTTGACTTTGGCATTTTTAAAACTTATATACTGAAATAAAAAGAAAATTACAACTTCAATCATCGGAATTTAAGTAGTTTAAAAGTAAAATGTTTAGTTTAATATGTCTAGGCCTAAAAAAAGAGATAGGCGAAGCAGAATTTCAGGTTTCCAAAATACAGTAAAGTTTGAAAGTTACAAATGCATCCTCACAACGCGCGAATGCTAACTTTCATTTTTAAAGGAGAAGCAAAAGCTATATTATCAAAAGTTGTAGCATTTGCAGACACCTTAGACACCAGTTTTTATTTTTTTCTAATTCCGAAATTTGAAATTAAATACGTGAGTGGATACTTAACTCACTATAAATATTTTCTTTCGTGACATTAGTCTCGCTTGCTCGCGTTAGCAAAGACATGGAACAGCAGCTGGTCGAATTTCGATACAAATGTGACAAAAAACAGATATGTAACCAGTAGTCCAATTTACGACTCATTATATAAATAACAAATAAGTTATATTATATTAAGTACATTAATTATAGTAACAAATTACAATGAAAGAAATGCAGTTTTAGTTTTTTTTATTATATGTTTAATTTTACGTTCATTAATTATATTGTTATCAAAGTACTTTTTAATTTAATTCCCATTTAAGGAAAAGAAAGCATTACACCAGACATCGAAGGATATTTCTAAAAGAAAAAGAAAAAAAATATATAAAAATCATTTATTTAATTTACACCATTCTCGCTACTGGCTTAAAACTCCCCTAGATTCATTAGAACTTAAATAAAAACCTAGAGAGGCTAAATTTATACATGTCAATTCAGATCTTTCTATTCCTTAGTTTGTCTTCAATCCTTTCCTTAGACTCTAATGCCTTCTTCAGTAGAGCTTCTTCTGTAGACTTTAACTAAAATCAAATGGGGCATGCTTTAATTACGTTTTATTTAGTAATGTTTAATTCTATTAATATTTATTCTGAACGATGTTTAAAAGTATAAATGAAAGAAGTAATTATCTTTTCCGTCTTTGACTCAACGAAAAACAATTTGTCTCATATTGCGGGATGGCAATCCGACACTAACAATGAGAGACCAGGTGCAGAATCAATAGCTTTATTGCTTTTCTGATACTAGTTAAGTATATTAAAGATAATCTTATTAATTATATTTAACAGATATATATTAAATGAAATGTTTATACTTTCTTTAGAGTCAATTCCGTTGAAATCTAATATCTTAACTTACATTGACAGTAAAATTTTCCTTAATTTCTGTCAGCTCTTCTACGCCTTCTGCCTTTTTGTGCTCATACTTTGTGGTCAAGTCCTTTATTTCGAGAATTCGTTGCATTGCTTTCTTACATCTTTCATTACACTTCCTGTCTTTCTCCTCGGCTTCACGGAGATTGCTGTATGAATAAAAACGTTGCTAAAAATACTATGTTTATCCTAAGATTGATTATAACGCCCTTCTGACCGATTTCGGCCACAAAGGCCAATCTCAAAGGAGATTAACCAACTGCACATGACATATTTAAATGCAAAAGTCTGTGCGCAAAAACAGGTGCACTCTCTATAACCTCACTCTTATAATCAGATGGGACGGTAACACGACACGACCGGAAAGAGTTCAGGCGCCGGACCAACGGCTTTACTTGCTTACGTCCGAGTCACGGAAAAATTAATTCTACCAACTAACCAATACATCACATTGTTATATTTCTAGATATTACAAAAATGAGTATTTTTTAAATTCCAGAATATTGTTTGAAATATGTGTATAGAGATAGCTGCTTAATTGATAGTCGCTTCTTATCTATATTCCATCTCTCTAGTCTATATTCTTTGTTTTAGTCTCATTGGTGTACAATAAACGACAGAGTTGTAGTCTAGAGTAATAAAACCAGCCACTAGTTACATACCTCTGTGCCAATGTCTTCTCTTGCTGTCGTTTAGCATGACTCTCTTGTCTTTTCTTACTGGCTTCTTCTCTGGCAGCCTTGATCTCAGCCAACTGAACCTCAAGTTCGTTTACTTCAGTATTAAGGACATCTAATTCTCCTTCTTTGCTATCTGAATCCAAGTCACCATTTTCATAATCCCTATAAATTACATGAAATTAATGAAATACTGTTTTAATATCTATCCATATTTCATTTGCCAACCACCTTGATTTTAAAGGTCGAAACCAAAAACGAAATTAGACGCCTATGTGGCTAACACAGCAATAACGCATCTTGTCAAAATATGGAGAAATTGTATCATCCTGCAAGGAACAAATATTCACCTCATACATACTTCCGTTTTTTTTCATATTCAACGAAACTGTAGCAATGATTCGTGACGTGGCGTTAGCGTGGAATATTATTTTATACCTCATGGTTAACACTAAAATATGATGATTATTTCTATAAATTAACAGTTATTATGAAATTCACAAACTCTTATTACTACTGTATTTTTTATAAAAGGTAAAAAATGTAAAATTACGCGCTTAATTAATTTACTAATTACAGAGTAATGTTACACTCCTCGTTATTGGAAAACCAGATGCATAATAAGGAAAAAAACAGCCTACATCACAAAATTGCAAATAAATTGGAAACACAAATGATTGTTCATTACAACTTTGAATAGTAATTAAAAATAAATTTAAGTTTACAGTCTTTTTATGAAATTAAATGAAATATGCTCACTCAGTCCTATAAATATTGTTGACATTATTCAAAATTTATATGAATAAGACAAATATAAATTATTTATAATTTACCTTAAACTCTCAGTAAGCTTCATTATTTCATGCAATAAATTATTTGCTGTATCGAAATTTGGTTTGATAGTTTGTAAATTTTTCAAACTATTTTCCTTCTGCATGAGTGTAGCTCTTAATGTATTCAATTTTTCTTCAGCATCTTGGACATTCTGAGCTGCTTGCTCGGCCTGGGCCTTTATGTCCTCAGCATCATATACTCTGAGAGCTTGCTTTTTTTCAATTTCAGCCATCAATGCATCTCTGTGACTTTTCTTCTGTTCCAGAGCTATTTCTGTTTGACGATTCTCTTTCAAAATTGCCTCTAATTCTTGCTTTTCTTCATCATGTGCTTCATTTTCTTGTTTGAGCTCTTCTTCCAATTGTTTTACATCATGATCTATCTAAAATTATCATAATCAAATGTTTTTACAAAAAAAAAAAAACGTGAATCTAATTTATAATAAGCTAATTATGATCTACATGAGGCAAGTCATGATAATATTCAACATCAAAAGAAAGATAACTTCAGGGTATGAATAAATGTATCGCAATGCTAAATTCTGTGATGTTGCAGTTATGTGTGGAGAAAATAGACTATGAACAAAAAGGACTTCATATACACACATAGGCATATGTGTATATAATCATTTATATTAAAAAAAACATAAAAAATATTTATTTTAGATTCGGTTTATCTATGTTGAAGTAATTAATATTAATGATGCTACCTGTTCCAATCTCTCAGCTCTCTTGCCTTTTTCGGCAGCTTGTTCATTTAGCATTTCAAGTAAGCGATTTTTTCTATCTTCTAAAATTTTAACCTGAAATTATAATACTATTATAATACAACTAAACATTAAAATATTCCGAGTCAATGAAGTCACTGGACTACAACATCAAAAGCTTTCAATCCTGAAACATTGATTGTAATGCTGCCTGACACTAAAATGTTAATATAAATTAAAGATCTTGAAGACTGTATCTTACAGAGGCTTCAACACATATGTGGAGATACACACAAGACAGACTACACAAGACTCAAGCTCGCTCAAAGTAGATTGTAATTCATAATAACAAACCTGTTCAGTTTTAGAAAACAATTCCTCTTCATATGGGGCAATATCCCTTAGTCTCTCTTCATTAAACACCATTAGATTAAACAATAAAAGCAATATAGAGTGTGAAGTTGTGACTGTTGGTTGTAAGAAGTGTGTGATACTAATAGTAGCATCAACTTGTGGCATTACAGAGACTAAATGGTTAATCACTCTAGTCATATTGATGACAGGGAGCAGATCCCAGTAGTAAATAGTATTTTCGTTTCGGCTTTCTTCAGGTGGTGCCTGAATTGGAGAAAAAATATATTTTTCTTTACAATAGATATGATTAGCTTCAGTATGATACGAAAAAAATTATGTTTACATTATAATATACATACTCTTGCTGGTTTTATATATAATCTTACCATAAGCACAGCATCTCTATCAATTCCTAGGCGATCGAAAACCTGGAACAGAGCTCCCATAACTGCATGAGGTTTCTTTAAGTCTTGTGTTGTAAGCGGATAATTGGGAAAATCCCCATTCCAGTTACCAATAAAGTTCTCAACTGTGAAAGCTTGTGCTATAAATAAATAGAGATATTTAAATATATTTTTTCTGTTTGGGCTATACTTTTATAAACATTTTTTATGTTTCTTCCAATTTAAACTACTATTAATACGTACTATTAATACGTTAATTATTAATAATTCTATAAAATGAGGTTTAAAACAAAAAGAACCAAAATTACTGCTCAAAATTATCCAAAATATTTACTTAATAATTGTAAAAAACTTACTTTTCTCTTTCTCCATTTTGTAACTAATAATGTATATTTAATTTATAATTAAGTAGTACCATATAACCTGATAATATCAGTTTATATCTCAAGTATCTATTTAGTATTTACTTATTGTCTAACTGTTGCCTATCGTAAAGAAATCAAAACATAATAAATCTTGAAAAGGCAACCGTTTATTATTTTAAACTTTCAATGTGACATTTCAATTTTTTTAAGCGTTTCCTGGTAAATAAAGCAATGTTGTTGCACCATAAAGGCTCGTCATCAACTTTTATTTTAAAAAATAATAATTACAGTGTAAGATTTTTTTAAATAAAATATTATGTTTAATTTGAAGCAATAATTTAGCTAATTCGAAATCAGTATTTACATTAACCAGCATATATAGCTTATAATAGTACAATGCGGAAAGGAACGTATTAGTAGACGTTGTAAATATTAATTTCACAAGAGACAAACGAAACGTCATCGTAAGCCGCAATCCGCATTCTCTTGCATGGAAGTTTGGTTTTTGTTTTGTTGCGTTTAATTATTATTATTTTAATGGTAATATAAAAAGTATATACGGAAAAATGCGTATAACAAACGTAAGACGCGGTAGAATTATTCGTATGACAGCCATTGGTGCGGTTCTTTTAATTTTATTATACGCAATACATTCTTATTCTTATGTAAATGTCGACGTCGATTCAAACGATATTGAAATATCAGATACTCAGCCAAATTATCAAAAGTTTCATAGAGATGTATATCCAAAATTGAAAACCGGTAAGTTATTTTTAGTGTACTTAGTTGCAATCTACAATAGTATAACGATATGTACAGTTACATGCCCTAGAGATGCGATCGGCGTGTGAAGTGTTTTATTACCTACATCTAACTTTATGTTTATACATACTAAAACTATAAATCTGATCATGTATAAAAAAATACATAATCAAATTTCCTAATTTTCATTTTTACTTGTTTTATTTCTAATTAAATGAATTATCAAACATTCTTTCTATTTTACCTTCCATTTTCTGTTTAGTAGATAAAGGTTTTAGATCCCAATCATGTTTATCTGATTGCTTACACTAATTGAGAATACATGCTGTTTTGATAAGTCTTGATTTTAAATTGATTCTGATTAGTTTTTATTGAGTGGAATGTTAAAACTGATAATCCAAAATATGGTTAAATATTTATAACAAATATAAACTAACATGATAACTAAATAATGAAAAAAACATTTGAATACTTTCTAACATTAAATCAGAATACTGCATATCTATCCAGTTAATATTTAGATAAATTTTGTTTTGAATAAATAGTAAAATAGAAAAATTTAAAGAGTGATTTTTATTTTGTGGTGATAATAAAACACTACAGTAATTACACATCAATCACATTCGATATACTTTGTGGTTTATGTTAGTATGTAAGTATAAAAATATATAACAGGATTTACATTTCCAAGTCATAGACTTTCTTGATGGTTCAGTGTTCTGGTTGTGATAAGTAAGCAAACAAACAGATAGAACTACGTTTGCATTTATAATATTTATTTATTTAGGCCAGCCAATATAACATACATGTATATAGAAAAGTAATATTTAAAATGAATAGGACTTCAATAAAGAATTGTCTTATTTAATTTTATAAGAGGAGAAATGGCTCGTTGTAGCCAAACCATGTGAATCATAACTGAACCAGTATTTATTTCATATCTGGCCGATCCGTATTGGAGCTGCATGATGGAATAAGCGAAAATCATCCCCTTAAAGAAGAGGAGGTCTTAATCAAGATTGTATATTTGTACAAATACAATTTCTAAAAAGAGAATATAGTAGTAACTGAATACAGTGTGTAGTAGTTAGACTGATTGAAATACTTGAGTTATCAGAGAAGAGATAGAAACCACTATATATATATATATATATATATATATATAAAATTGAGAAAAAAACATAATAGCAGGTTATACAATACCAGGCCAATACATTGAATTGGATGTATATACTATATTAATTTATTTTAGAACTTGGCAACTTTGAACCAAAAACCGTATGGACCGTGAAAGGGCCTGGAGAAGAGGGTATGCCTTATCACATGTCTCAGGATCGTGCTAACGATATTGCAGAATCTGAAAGTGAATATGGCATGAATATAGCAGCCTCTGATGATATTGCAATGAACCGGTAATAATTACTATATTCTATTCCTTTAAATATATCAAAAATCAATAAGATCTATAAGAAAATGCACATACAAAGCAATAATCATAGAAAGTGCTTATAAGTAAAGCCAATTTAGCTTAGTAAAAATTATGTACATATTTACAGTTAATTTAATTTGGTATGCTTAAAACAATACAACAACAACAAAAAACTTATGAAGTGTATAATTTTTTTTTAATGAAATTAATACTATTATATCATAATATATCGAAATGTAATTCACTCAAAGAAAATTAATTTAAAAATGTAAAAAGTATGTGAAACACATAATTAACCTAATTTTTATGCAACATATTTTGTCAAATGATTTGATGACACAAAATGTGAACAGGTCCATTCCAGACACACGACTAGATGAGTGCAAGTATTGGCACTATCCACAAGACTTACCAACTACATCTGTTATCATAGTGTTTCACAATGAGGGCTTCACTGTACTCATGCGCACTGTTCACACTGTGATCGAGCGATCACCGCCACACGTATTACATGAAGTTGTTTTGGTAAGTGAAAATAATTTTTAATTTAATGTCAATTGTTCTTAATTATAGTATAAGTTTTTGCACTCGCAAACTCCTCCTAATTTATATCTATGAAATGTTAAAACCAATCCATTGATAAAACGTAATAAGCATGTGATGAATTTGTAATTTCTTAGGGGCTTGTCCTGTATTATAAAACCAATATTAAACTACAAGAAATTACAGGTAGATGACTTCTCTGACAAGGACAACCTCAAAGAAAATTTAGATAATTATATAAAAAGATGGCATGGTAAAGTTCGACTCATCAGAAATACTCGGCGAGAGGGTCTCATTCGTACCCGATCCAGGGGTGCAAAAGAGGCTACCGGTGACGTCATTGTATTCCTAGATGCCCATTGTGAAGTCAATGTAAATTGGTTGCCACCGCTTCTCGCCCCAATTTATAGGGATTATAGAATTATGACGGTGCCAGTAATTGATGGCATAGATCACAGAACATTTGAATATAGACCGGTATACCAACACGGAACAAATTACCGAGGGATTTTTGAATGGGGAATGCTCTACAAAGAGAACGAAGTTCCAGACAGAGAAGCAAATCTGCACAAACATAAATCTGAACCCTACAAAAGTCCAACACATGCTGGTGGTCTTTTTGCTATTAATAGACGATACTTCTTAGAGATTGGTGCATACGACCCTGGACTCTTGGTTTGGGGTGGAGAAAACTTCGAATTAAGTTTTAAAATTTGGCAATGTGGTGGAAGTATTGAATGGGTACCATGCTCCAGAGTAGGCCATGTATACCGGGCTTTCATGCCATACTCCTTTGGAGATTTGGCGAAAAATCGCAAAGGATCCCTAATAACTATTAACTATAAAAGGGTGATTGAGACATGGTTTGATGAGGAACATAAAGAATTCTTTTACACAAGAGAGCCCATGGCGAGGTTCTTGGATATGGGAGACATAAGTGCACAGGTGGCGTTGAAAGAAAAGTTGAAATGCAAAGATTTTGGATGGTTTATGGAAAATGTGGCATATGATGTTTATGACAAATTTCCTAAACTGCCCAAAAATGTTCATTGGGGCATGGTTAAAAATAAAGCAGCGGGTCTTTGCTTGGATACTATGGGAAAGGCAGCTCCAGCATACATTGGTAAGTGGTACAACTTGATTACATACCCAGAGATACAAATTTAACAATATTTTTAATTTTAGGTTTTAAAGTTACATAGACGCGACAATTCGCGACTGTTTATTGACATTTGCTCGAGAGCAATATTGGCATTTGCCAATTGGCATTTGCCAATTGTAGTAAATTTATAGCATAAAATATCAATTTTATACTATTAATATTATTTTAAAACCTATTAAAACTATGTGTTTGTTATAATATTAACTGTCAAAAATAGTTGAAATAAAAACTATAGACTCATTTAACATTATAAAATCTTTATTTTACATTATTAATCTTTATTTTTACTTTTTTATCCAAGATGCTTTTTTATATAGTATATATAAATGTTCCCTTAGGCACTACAACATGTCACGGATCTGGTAACAATCAACTATTTAGACTAAACGAGGCAGGCCAGCTTGGTGTTGGAGAAAGGTGTGTTGAAGCAGATAAGGAGAGTGTGAAACAGGCAATCTGCAGGCTTGGCACTGTTGATGGACCATGGAGGTAAATATGCATATTAATTAAACTTGTTATACATTATTCATAACCACAGGGACTGATTTAGGGCCTCCACAAGAATGGTCCCACAAAAAGCTCGCATTTCCATTCATTAAATCCATTTTATTTAAATCTATAGATTTCTTGTGTTTTACTATATATTATGATTTGTTATATACTTAATTTGATTTGTTCCGCGATCAAAATTGAGTGAAAAAATATTGTATTTATTTGGAAAAAATATATCATGTTATGTTTTTGTATATATGTTTTCAATGTAGAAAACTGTAACCCGTATCGTTTTTTATAACTTTTATAGCAAAATTCGTTCTCATAAAAAAATAACATAATAAAATATTGGTCATCGCGTGTCATTTCAACTTGTTAATAAAATAAAAATTATGTGTTAAATAAAAGATCAGTTTATGTAACTAGGATATAGGAAAATGCCATAAATAATGTTAAATTATAAAATGTTGTTTACCAGTTATTTGTATGATTAGAAAAATAAATCTTATTATATTTGTAAAAATCAGTGTACTGGTTATGGCATCGCTTCAATTCACTTCAGTATTTTCTGAACCATATATTTTTTAAATTTAAAAAAATCTCGCTTTCATTCCATTAATCACGTATCTTAATGATAATTCGTTCTGATATTGTATATAAGCATTTCTTTAATCTATGGTATTTTTTTTAATCTTTTTATTATCTATTTATTCGTAGAATTATAATAATAGACAAAGTTATACTTCTAACGCTATGTATGCGAGAGTTCGAGGCACGTGCTAGCTAGCGCAAACAAGTTTATTTCAGTTTTAGTCACTGTGTGATGTTTATACAATACTGCAAACGCAAAAACGTCTCCAAGATGATTTATCTGTAACACTATTTGTGCCAGTCTACATCCAAGTCGGTATGCCTCTTATATTAATCATTCATTATTAATTTTAGGTATGACGAAGATCACAACCATTTAATACATCGTCTCCACAGCTATTGCCTTACCTTACAACCTAACTCAAGAACACTGGGCCTAGCTCCGTGCGATCCTAACAACACATTCCAACAATGGACGATCACACATAAAAAGCCTAATTGGTGAATATAATTTTTTCGTTTTTATAAGAAAAAATAATATTATAATGTGGTGATTCTCAAAGTAATAATTGATATAATTTTTCAAACAATAACTAAATATTTATAATCTTGTGTAAGACATAATGTATGTCAAAATTACTTAAATTTTAGTATTTTGATTAGTAAAATTCCTTTCAATAAAAAAATAATTTTTTTTTTAAGAAAATACTGCCTGTATTGATAACAGCAATAATAAAATTAGTGTACTTATAAAAATATAGTCTAGTAAACATTTCAATAGAATATGTACGGAAGTAAATATTTATGTGTATAACGTTATTACACCTCATTCTTCCATTGATACTAAAAAAAGTACCTAATTGATATTAACAGATATTATTGCTTTCTAAAAAATTAAATAGTTTGTTGAGGAAAACTTATGATAATAGTAGTCTTCATAACAGTACTTACGATTTAAAAAACATCGCTCTTACTTATAAACATTGTTTAGGGTGTTTAGTTATTTATATTTCTTTCTTTCTGCCATCATTGATTTGACATTCGAAAGAAGAAGACAAAACATTGCTTAAGTCAACTTTCATAAATTAAAACTTAACTTTTACCTTATTGACCATAAATTCTGTTATATTAAACAAATTTCCTACCTGGGAATATAGATTTAAAGTGAGTCAAATTAATCTGACACTAAATCTAAATCTGTTAGGAAATGTTATAGTGTTAGTGGTCAATAATGTTTTGAAATATTTTATAACTACAGTGTGGCAGCATCCTAAGGCCGTAAAGATTTATTTCTTTGATAAACAAAAAATGTATGATTGTTTTCGACATTTGTACAAATTTTATTGAAATGAGCATATTTGTATTACTATGTTATTGTACATTATTTAATATTTATTTAAACTAGACTATCGAATGTTTCGAAATTGTGTCTCGAAAAATATGTTGTATATATTTCATGAAATTAAAACTAGTTTATAAGGTTTATATTAATTGAATGAGATTTTCAAAAAGACATTCGAAATTCTGTACTTAATATAAGACATTCCTTGAATAACATAATATCTCTTATATAAGTACTGAGATTATAAATTAATACATAATTAATTTATATATAACATTTGTTTACTCAAAATATTTGTTTTTTTCCCTAATAATATGAACTTTACATAATTCTCTAATTGCATTTAGCTTATACATTTGTCTCGATGTATCATTTTATACAATTTTATACTTATTCATTAGGGGTTATATTTTAAATATTATAACATTAGAATTATTATAGTTATAATTGCGTAGAATAATTTGTAAAACTTTAGTTATATAGCTTTTTATATAAAATTTGTTGATTTCAATTGATTAGATCATCACAAATATATCTTTGTATAATAACAAATTTTAATTTCTGTTGAAACAGTTTGTAATAAACATTTAGCATAACTAATAATGATATATCACAGCATAATTATTTTTATATTCGCGTGATCAGTCTATGTTTAAAAGTATAGTATTGAATATACAACAACACAAGAAAAAAAACTACGAAAACGACATATATTTTCGATGCGTCACGTAAACAACGGAAGTTGCGAAGACAATGTTATATTTTTAAGCAACAAATCAAAGTTAATTCCACTGCCTGTTCAACATTAATGTGTTACGGTAAAACTGTTTCCCGGTCAAAATAAGTTACAACTGGTTATAATTGGACGCGATCAGAATGGTATTAAAGCTTGACAAAGTAAATCGAAAATGAAAGTTTTCGACCGAATAAGCGTTAGCAAAGAATGATCTATCGAACTAACTAATGATGGAGATGGTTAATTTTATTTCTGTAAACTAGAGATACACTGCATACACTCAGATGGCATGCTTACAGAAATTAAACTAATTTTACTAACCTATGTTTTTGTCTTTAATCAAAAGTACGTTAAACAATTTTTTTTTCGGTCAAAAATAATATTGATCGGGATATAGTACTGACTTTAACACATAAAAAAAATATTTTTTAAGATATCTGTAGTATATGCCCTTTAATTTTATATGTATAGATTAAAAAATTGCCTTATTCTGTCTAGTATTTTAGATATTTTGATTACTTACTCTGTAACATTAACTTTATCTTTAATATGTACCTTTATGACAAATATTTTTAGCAATAAGACTATATAATCTTCTCTGTATACTATTATAATACTTTTGACGTTTATTAAGCTCATTATAATTGTAATATATTTCGGCTTTATAAGCTTTAGTGAGGTTTTTATATGGATGACATATTTTAGTTAAAATTTAACGCGTGCTATTAATGAAAAGATTTTTAAATAGTGGAAAGTTAAGTTTTGTTTATAACAGTTCCCAAAATAGGACTGATTAAGCTCAGTAATTAAATATATCAATTTTCCTATATTCATTTTGTTATGAGATTAGTTCGTTGTGCATGTAATTGTGGTTGGTTTTAGAAGAAAAAATATTTAATTTTTTAAATAATTTAACGTTTTCATAGACAACTTCAAAGTGATTAAAATTGATAAACTATTCCTTTTTGACCGTTAAATTCAACAAGAGTAGGTGTGCGAGTGAGATATTTTTCATTATGTATAAATATTTTCTTTAATAGTACGGGCTACTTACTTACTTTTATACTTAATTGTACACCACAAAGAAAATAAAGCAAAACATGAATACAGCCTAAATAAAAGTAGCATACAATTTTGGCGACCATATCGCTACACGGAGATCTCTTCCAGGCAACTAACGGGTTATTAAACTTTTACAAATAAATATCCACTTATATTTCTTTAACAGTACCTTATGTTTATATTTTAGTTTTATAAAAATCATATCTATCTATCTCTATTAAAAGTCTATTTAAAAAAGGTACACATTACTTTGCTTTGCGTGTTCATTGTTGTTTTTCGTGACTGTATTCGCAAATGTTACAAATAATACAGCAAATCTAAGTGCCACGATAACATATTATATAATATAAAATTTAAACTAATTATTTATGAGGTTATGTATTTATTTCTTACTTATATTTTTATATAAATATATTTTATTTTAAAACATACAAAAATCGTTCTCAAATCCTTGTGCTCGTCTGATTTTATATTTTGTAAGTTTATAATTTCGTTTTATTGTGTTGTAAGCATTGTCATTGTTAGTGTGGGCTTATTAAAGTGGTATATAATAGTTTCACTAAACCTAAAACGCGTATCCTGGCACTAAAAGTAAATATATGTTAAATTTTATGAAAAGAACACTTAGCAAGACGCCTATAAGATATTTAAAACAAAATGTATTTAGCATATTTATAAATATATCCCAATATTGTTAGGTTTAAATTCATCACAGTTTTACTATAATACTTATGTTTGATTTAGATACATTAATAATTGCATTTGTTTATTCATGTATAAATGTTCGATATAACGAATTTATAGCATTTTAAATCGTCTAGAATTCATTTAGCTTTAGTTTTATTTATAAAAAATGTAAGAACTTTAGTCGTTTAGTTCGCTATGTATTTACTTTGTTAAATAAATAAATATTTATCGTTAAGGTCATTTTAATTAATTACTTTCCGTGGCATGTATTTTAAGTTCGCGTAAGGTTCTTTTTACTAGATATCACAATTAGGCTTCTATTTTGTCTTTGAAATAGTTATATTACAAGATTATATTATTAATTGCATGTAAAGCCATTTCAATTCGGATTGTAGATTCTACCGAGAAGAACAGGAATAAACTTAGTAGTTATTCCTTCAATCAATGAAATGGCAGGTATGGTTATTAAATAAATTTAATTCATATATAGTGAACGAAAGGCAACAAATAACTTCACGATTTTTATAATGGTATATTTCATACAGTTATGTATTTACTATTAAAAATAGTAAAAGATTAAGTAATAGTAAGTCTGTAAATGTCCCACTGCATAAAAAAATGGTTTAAATTCGTAAACTTTCGTTAAAAAGAGGATTGTCTGTTATCGATATATTACAAGTTATACATACATACTACTATGAAGAAAATAAAAGAAGTAAATTTTACAAAATTCTTTAATTCATAAATATTTGAATAAAAGCTTCTATATTGTGTTAACTAGGCAGTTATGTTTTTTGTATCTACATACAACTTTAATCTAATTTCAGCAGATATTGTTAAAATTTTATAAATTGTAAGCAATGTAAGTCTAACAAAATTATTATATCAAGATAATAATGTGAACCTTACGAATAATTTTAATAAAATTACATAATTATAACTCACTTTTGTTCGTTAAAAATAAAATGCAATGCTAATGGGAAACATTTTAACCTTTTAATTTTTATATTAAATTAATATTATTTTCCAATGAAATGTTAAATTCAGTATATTCAAAGTATTTAAACTAAATAGATATATATTTTAAGTGAATTAACAAATTATAATGGCGTTTTAGACCACCAATCATTCCAATCACAAACGCGTTGTGTAACATCCAAAATTGACCAATTAGGAGAAGGTACATCTGGTGCTAGCCAATTAAAATCATCTAAGCAATCCCAATTATTAGTGTTTCTATCTAGTGAGGACATATTAAAATGCTTTTCTAAATCATCATAGTGCAAATTATATGGTGCCGTGTGAATATAGGTGCAATCTTCTACAATGCCCTTACTAGTGACATGTAAATATATATCACATTTCATGGAACTATGCATTCGGAGTTGTTGACAAGCTGTAACAATCTTACAATTTGTGCACTTCTCTATAAAAACAGACGAGGTCACAGGCCCTGTAAGGACTATACAGTTATCTAAATTAGTTATATGTAAAGTCCCCATCACACCCTTCAGTCCGACGGTACAATTCTTTAAATTCCGCAAAGCAACATCACGTTGAAATAGCTCATCATTTTCTAAAGTTAAAACTTTATCTTCTTTTGAATCAAATCCAAAGAGCTTTTCATTCCATTTATTGCTGTCTGTCTTGCCAGCCCCGTCATTCTCATCTATGGAATTCTGTTTTTGATTGTGAGATTTTGGTAACTTTTTTCTAGTGAAACCAAATTTTTTTCGAGGCACATATCTATCTTCTAATTCATAACATTTTGTCTGCAAGTTTTGTACAATACCCAAATATTTTCGCATATTAAATTCTTTTAAAAAAAAGGATGAAGTTACCACAAACTTTTGTAATTCATTGACTTCTCGCTTAATGTTATCAAAGTGCTGAGGCAAGACATTTGTTTCAAGTGTTGGTATGTGGGAGAGCAACTGTTCAATGTTTTCAGATCTCATTTTAAATGCTCCAGAGAAATAATCCTCATTTTCATTTGTAGCATCAACTTCTTCCCTTGCCCTGTGTGCTTTCTGAAGTTTTTCTAATCGTTGTGCATCTCGTCTGCTTAGTCTTTCGAGAACAGTAGTTTTGTCAGTCATTTTCCTTTCCTAAGAAGTTCGTCCACCTTTTTGTTTATATCAGAATTGGGATTAGTAGCTTCTTTGAGAACAGCTATAGTGTCACGTGATACTCTTCTGGCATCTGTATGTTTAGATCCTTGATCAAACTAAAATAAAAAATAATGATTACTAAAAAATATTTTAGTTTTCATATCATGTTAAAATATTTTAAATATCTCTATCTTGTCTTTTTATTTCACATTGCATGAATATTAATTTGCTAAGTCATTTGATTTAGTTGTGGTTTACACAAAACTATTTTCATCTGCAATATGCAATTCTCAATATTTATGATTAAACATTAATCATAAAACAACATATATTTAAAAAAAAAGGTTATATTTCTGCTAAAATATGCAAGGCCCACGATTAAAATAACAATGAACACATAGTCTCCCTAATGAATATGGAAAAACTGCAAGCAAATATGACAACACAGGTGAATTTATTATAAGACGAAAATGATGAACATTTGCATATTAGTATTTATACACCACAAAACCTGCCTTCTAGAAATTGTTAAATAATTTTTATGTTAATATAATTTGACAAAATTGTATTGTCAGATGTGCTGCTGTTATGGCAGACTGGTGACTTATATTAGTACATATGTTAACATTAACTTCATAACAAATCTTATTTCAAAACCAACTTGGAAGGTAATTTATGAACCCAATTATCAGTGACCTCACAACATTTAACAAAAATTTAAATTATTAATGACCTTCTTGAGTAGTTCATCATCAGGTTTGACAAATGTGAAGAGGCCGTAGCCGAGGGTTCCAAAGGAGATCACCCAGAACAAAGACCTAGCAGCAATGCTCATCTCACCAAGATTATATCTTGCCTTCGTTTGTCCACACTTTGGTGTCGAGTTCACGAGTCTTGTGCCCACCTAGTGTTTCGCCCACTTTGTAGTAACCTTCCAGCACCCAGTTGTAATTCTTGTACATATAAAGTCGAAATTCTACAATACAAAAATGAAATATAGCTTTTTTATATTATAACCAGCTATAATCGAATATTTCTTATTTGAATAAAAAATTTTAATAAAAATTTGAACTACAAAATTAGAAATGCTTTGTTATGGTAGCTTTATTTATATTTTCTATATCGACTAATTATTAACAATTGTCTACCTCATTCATGAATCATTCATGATCGGATTTGTCAAAATATATTAATTACAAATATGTGTTAACTCAATTAAAAGCTATTTTATAATAATAAATCCTTTATATCACTGAACTTACCTCTTTCAGTATTTAATTTATACCATAAACCGTAAGTTACAGCGATACCGATAGATTCGGCAACAAATATAGTCGCCGCAGTTAAACCAAGTACACGTTTAAACTTAGATATTGGCTTTTTTTCCAGCATAGTATCATTAAGAGAAACAAAATAATAATTTTGCTTTGCATTTATACATTTACAGAGTAAAAAATAATTTGGGCTCAAATCACAATTCACAAAATCAAAATGTCGCATGCGATGACGTAAGAATAAGAATGAAGAAAAATGAAATACATAATACAGATAACATATCATACAGATGACAGATTATATTTTATTATTTATCTAATAAATTATCTATGGTAATCTTTGCAAACAAAGAAACGTGTCTTCTAAATCAACTAACTAATCACTTAGTTCTCTAAAATGTACAGATATTTTTATAAAATACAAAATTAAAATAAAAACAACAAAATACACATACAAATTTAAAGAAAAACACGCCGTCTAAAAGATTGTCCTGTGGCATTGTACCCAAGACGCTGGCACTATTGCCGGCAGACTCTGCACCGCTAGACTCAGAATTTGGGCTAAATAAGCGCCAGCTTGGGCTCTGGGTCACCAGAAGTGTGGACCAGTTTCTTAGAAATATCTTTTATAATTCTTTTTGTATCGAACGACCATGGACCCAATGTCTCAAAACCCAGCCCCGCAAATTCATATTCGTGGGATAAAAGTGAATATTTGCGGCGCTTAAGTATTTGAGCAGCTTCAGCGGCTGCACTGGCTTTACGAGACTTATTCTTGATATGGGATACTGCCAGCGTATCTACGCAAGTTGTATCCCACACAAGAACACGTCCCATCGACCATGGCACCGATGTCGCTCCATCGGGTCTCTTGCCATCATCTCTGCATAAACCATTCGATTCCAATGTAACAGTAATCGATGCCGTGGCAAAAGCCCGACGAAGTATGTCATTAAGAGACCCATGGCGATATGCACGGCCAACGCTTTTGCGGCAGCTAAGCCCGTGGCGTCCGAAATAATCCACCTGGGTACCACAGGGACATGTATTAGGCTCGCACACTTTTAAACCTAAGCGAAGGCATACGGCGATGCGTATCGTTGCCCGATTATGTACTGTCCCTAGATTTTTGGAAGGGAGAGCCTGAAGCCAGTGGCCTGACTCTCTTACAGATACAGCTAACAGTCTTGCACGGTCTGTATCTGAAGTACACTGGGACAGGAGCAAATTGTGTGTAAGTTTAATACGGGGTGAATTCCAGTGCTTCTGACAAGCCATATCTGAGGGAAATACTTCATCAGGGCAAGAAACACTGCAAGCTGCCTTAGCCTCAGCAAGATCATTTACTACAACATCAGTCGAACTTGGAAAGCTTAATATCCGATTGACGAGAGTGATAGAACTATTAGCAGAGGCCAAGAAAGCTGGGAGCGCCAAAGATGACGTAGACCGTATACCTAAGCCACCATATTTGACTGGAAGAGTTGCTTGTGTCCAAGAACGTGTATCGAATTGTAAATTTAGAATTTTGGCTACGGTGTCTTTAAGCAAGGCATCCAGCAAGTGCTGCCAGCTGCAATGGGACGTACTCCTCCATCTTTTTTTAATAAAGCTACTAAATTTGCACATAAAGGACCGGTGTGATTGTTTCTAGAACTCGACCAGAGAGCGTTAAATTAACTAAATTTGTTAATTCCCGAATTAATTTTTCCTTGTTAATTCTTCAATTAGAACTGAGGGACTTAACAAGTCTTTTAGGTGCTGTGGAGTAAGACCGTCCAAACCTCTAGCAGAACCATTCGAGAAAGAATAAATCCCAGAATTGATAGCATCTTTGGAAACATGTAGGGGCGTTATGGAGTCTACAGGGAGAAAGGAATGTTGATAAGGTTGTATTGGTAGAGGATGTTTATCTTGAAGGGCTTTTAGCGTCTCAAGAGAATTTTTTGCCAAAATATCATCGGAAAATAAAAGGTTTGAAGCGCCTCTGACATTTCTATCACTTACTTTATGCTCAATAAGCTTGGTGTGATATGCAGAGGGATTTGTCTTATTATAAATATATTTAGGATTCGGTAAATTATTATGTTTTGTATTTTCTTTAATTCTCAAAGACATCTTATTCTAAAAGACATCTCTTTAACACCAAATGTTAAAGAGATGTCTTTGTTTCGATTTTCTATATTTAGTACTCTATATGAAAATGTGAGAAATTCTTCCCACGCTTGAGCTGTATTTTCCGATGAAACTTTGGACACACACTCTGTGAAACACCGAGCCACTGAGGCTCGAGCTCCTCTCGGGATATGTTTTACCAACTTGACCCCGTGTTTAAGGAGTGCGAGTCTTTTTCATATTGGTGTATTGCTTAATGTCTCGTTATTCTCTGCCTTAAGATTAAAATGATTTGCTGACCTTAGTTTCTCATCTGGTTTTAAAATAATATTTGGTATATGACGTCGACTGCTATGGATTGATAGGCCACGTTGTCCCTTGTAAAGTTTTCCATCGATGCAAATGGGGCATTCAAGCAATACACAGTTACTATTAGACGACGTGTCGGATGAAAACATAAAAAAAAAATAGAATACTTATTTCAAGAAATATCAATATTACAATCACTAATACAATAACTTAGACATAGAAGAACAGAATTAAAAAAAATGAGATATAAATTATTTTAGTACGGTATACAGGGTGACTGGTGAATTAGGATCAATATTTTAGGAGCATAATCGGTACATGATTCTCATTCGAATTATGTAAAAAAAATAGGTACTTAATTTTTGACCAAATTTACAAAAATTTTACTTTAAATAAATAAAGTGTGGACATATTTCCGCGGCGCGTGCGGCGTTGTGTTTGCCACCCGCAACCCCTGCCCCGCGGCTTATTAGTATTAGTAGGTTAGTAGGTTAGTCGGGCGAGCGCCGCCGTAAGGTTCGTCCATCTTCCCGCGCGCGCGCCCCTAGCGATCGATCTTACGCGTATACCTAATGTTTCGTGTGTGAGTGTGACCCGTAATTAGTAATTAGGTATGGCTTATCAATACACAAATGCAGAATAATGTGAGTACTGTGAGTAGTAAAGTGACCCATTCGTGTTAAAGCGTGTGAAAGACAATATGCGTAAACGTGCCGAACTGTGTATCACACGAGCAGGAGCTCACTTTGAACATTTGTTAAGGTTAGTGTAGTTATGTAGGTAAATAGGTAGTTAAATGATTGACAATCGTTGTAAATAAGTATGATTCAATTTTTAAATACGCCGGAAATACCAAGATAGGTAAACAGTTAATTTTTGTCCCAAGTTCATATCATTTACCTAGTCAACAAATTTGTTGCTTAAACGAGTGAAATATTTTGGTATTTTTGCCTGTTCTAAGCCAGGTTTAAAGTATGAAGGGGGATTGGATCATGCTTGTTTATCAAAGGTAGCCTGCTACCCTGTTAACACGCGGCGGCGTTTGGACGTAGGGAAAGTACCGCGCGATAACTAAATGTACCTAACGGTGTTGTGTCGTCAGCGCAGCTAGGGCGTCCACATGACGCGTAATTAATTACATAACTTTTGGTTAACTTTACTTAGAAGTTTATTAATATTTATGTTATATGTATTTTTTTTTGGTCGTATATGGTCGTCAAATATCACGTCCTTAAGTATTGATACTAATTCACCAGTCACCCTGTATAATACAGAAACGCATGCACCAAAGTTTGTGTCTATTTTTTTTAAAGAACTTTTTTAACTTTTTTTTATCTATGGTATGCACTTTAAATTATTCTTTTACTATAATAACGATCATTGATAGGAAATATTTTGTAAAAATGAGTTTAGTATCTACTATAACAAAATAAATTGTTATGCAATAAGTTTATTTCAATAATAAAATACATTTAAATGAGTAATTTTTATTTGAATTGTTGTAATTTATTATTATTAAATAAGGCCTGGTATTCAAATAATGAAAACCATTCTGATAGCTTGGTAGAATGGATTCTTTTACACAAGGAATATAAATAACATGTGATAAATATCAGTTTACCTAATTTTATCTTTGATATAGATATAGGTACAATTTCTATACGCCATTGATGGGAAGAGCAACAGACTTTAAAATATAGCATACGGCTATACCAATAACGAGATGCATAATATGTATACGTGAAAGTGGCAGGTGTATGAGTTTCGATAGTTAACATTAAAATCGGCTAAAATATAGTTACGTGGTAGTCTTCGATCACTAATAAGAACTAGTGATCGAAGGTGGTAGTATTTAAATTGTGCAAGATTTATAATATAGTTGTTTATTGGTTTAGGATACAAATGGTATACACAACAAAGAAAAAAAATTCATTGACCAATCCAAATTTTTATTTTAGATTCTCTTCCAGTTAACCCTAGTAAATAAATAAAGTAAATGGAAGCCATCAATATTTATTTTTGAATTTTGCATTTATATATTACCTTTTTTTGAATTTGTTTATGCTCCATGCCTTTTATTTTATAATATGCGATTTTTATGACATAGAGCCGTAGACAGAAACACAACTAGACCGTAGACAGAGAAACAAACTAGACAAAGGGGCCGTCGTAGACCGTAGACCGTAGACAGAGAAACAAATAGACCAAGGGGTCGTGAAACCGCGATTGAGACAGAGATAGTTTGTCAATGTGTGTGTATAATGTTGCCATAGTAACTGCATTTCCCTGTTTCGGGAAAAATATTTTTAGGATTTAAAACAAAACGAAATGTTTTTTTATTTATTTAAAATTACCAATATGACATACAGTAATAATTCGATAATTATATACATATTATATGCTTTAAATAAATGCAAATAAAAATTAAATATAGTTACTGTACAAATAATGACCGCGAAGAATGGTGGCAAGAATGTAAGCAGCATTTCTCCTTTGACCGCCCTCTGGGCGAAAAATTAACCAGCCCTCCTGTCACCAATAGAGGCAATAAGACGGGTGTAATATTTTTGATAAAAGTTTTTGCACTATTACTCACTAGATATTTAATATGTTGTGCTGTTACACCACACTAGCACAGCACAGGATATGTGGCACGTTGTAGGAGAGGCTAGTAGGCTGGCAGTAGTTTAGTGCATTTACATGTTTTAACATATCACGCAAATCAAAATATAATAAAAAAAAATATATTTTAATAATTTCTTACAGCATTTGGTACCAGGATGCAGAACTGTTTTGTTTTTTCTAGTAGCAATTTTTCTGGGAAATGATTGGTACATATTTTATATTTTAGAATATAAAATATGTATGTAAATATGTAATATAAAATAAATATA
This sequence comes from Nymphalis urticae, assembly GCA_905147175.2. Classification (NCBI taxonomy): domain Eukaryota; kingdom Metazoa; phylum Arthropoda; class Insecta; order Lepidoptera; family Nymphalidae; genus Nymphalis; species Nymphalis urticae. The sequence continues at coordinate 6,293,058 of LR989991.1, forward strand.
AAATATAAATTTATATTTTACAATATATTGCGGGAGTCCAATCTTTTTTTCCAGTTGCTTCGATCCATTTTTTACGTAGGTCTGGATCGCTTGGAAAACTAACGATAAACTTAGCTATATTATCAATAAGTACTCACAGGTATATTAGTCATTCTGTCATGTCAGATGTGTAATACTTTAATCACAAATATTATTATATAATTCTCTATATATATATATATATATATATATATATATATATATATATATATATATATATATATATATATATATATATATATATATATATATATATATATATATATATATATATATATATATGTCGCGGATTCAAATGGATTGCCATTTTAATGGCCGCCATTGTCGTCCAATATATTGGTTTTATTAAATTAGTCAGTGCGCACGTCCGGCGCTGGCGCTGTCCTGAGAGCAAGAGACCAAGGGAGTCGCTAGACCAAGGATCACACGCGCTACTGACAGATACACCATTATATTTTATATTTCGATTATTCGGCTATATATTTTCACAACTTGACGTCTGACAACCGGCCAGTACGTCCTATTCTAATAAGTATAGTCGTATATCCGCTTAAAGTTATTATCTCTGACACGGCCATTCTGATCCTCAACGCGCTCTCGCGTTGCTTCTCAACGTCACGTCCAGCCTAAATGGCACAGCGCATGGCACGCACGCAGGCAAGGCGTTCACAGACAGCTTTCAACCTCTCACAAAGCAAAGCGTAAAGGCTTTCAGCACGTTACAGCTCTAGCGTATAGCAAAGCGTTCGGGCTTTCAGCATTTCTCAGAAGCTGCACTTGAAACACATTGCAAAGCGTTACAGCTTTCAGCATCAACCTTGGGTCAACGCACATTTGAGCCCAATTTCACTGCAAAGCGTTGTAGCTTTCAGCAGATCATCAGATAAAGCGGTAAGGCTTTCAATCCATCCTTCGACAAAGCGTAACAGCTTTCATCGAACCACTAGGACAAAGCGATCATGCTTTCAATCCATCCTTCGAAAAGCGTAACAGCTTTCATCGAAACACTAGGACAAAGCGATCATGCTTTCAATCCATCCATCGAAAAGCGTAACAGCTTTCATCGAACCACTAGGACAAAGCGATCATGCTTTCAATCCATCCATCGAAAAGCGTAACAGCTTTCATCGAACCACTAGGACAAAGCGATCATGCTTTCAATCCATCCATCGAAAAGCGTAACAGCTTTCATCGAACCACTAGGACAAAGCGATCATGCTTTCAATCCAATCTTCAACAAAGCGTAACAGCTTTCAGTTTAAATAAAACATTTAATCAATGAAGAACATAAGTATTTTTATTCACACAGCATTACGTTTGTTGACAAAACAACAGAATTCTCTTTTCAATTCAAAACAACAGTCGTTCAATTCTAGATAGTGATTCAATTCAAATTCACACCAAATCTATACATATAAAAAAATCTGCAACTGTTCGTCGACTGTACATGTAAGACATATGAGTAAATGAACGATAGAACTTAAAACAATGATTGCTAGAATTTTGTCCGTTTTATCTGTTTGTCTGTGTGCTTGTGCACAACAATCCTAGATATGGCTTAACAGATTTGAGTGCGATTTCTTACAATGTGTTGTGGCTAACTTCACTTTGTTTCGTTTCAATTGGTATGGACATATGGATTACAGATTGTTAAGCTTATGTTCTAAGGCATAACATTAAAATTTTGGTTTTGCTATATGTCTACCTTATAAGGTTAACTATAACCTTTTGTCATCTTCGTCATCATCAACCTTTCGTCATCCACTGTTGGACATAGGCCTCTCCAATGGCACGCCACTGAGCTCCATCTTCAGCTCTCAGTCTCCATCCATTGCCAGCCACTTTGTGTATATTGTCACTCCACCTAGCCAGTGGGCGTCCCACGTTACGTTTGCCAAAACACGGTCTCCACTCCAGAACACGTCTACTCCAACGGTTGTCGGTTTTATGACATATGTGTCCAGCCCACTGCCACTTCAGCTTAGTAATCCTTTGGGCCACGTCGTCAACTTTGGCTCTATGTCGGATCACCACATTTGGGATTCGATCTTTCAGAGAAACTTCGAGCATAGCCCTCTCCACAGCTCGCTGAGCGACCTTAAAATGACCAAACGCACTGTCAGTGGCTCTGTAAGTCATTACCGGAAAGACGCACTTGTTGAAGACTTTAGTCTTTAAGCATTGCGGTATTTGTCACGAAAAGACGACAGTTTCCTATCCGCTGCCAAGCCCAGCTGTATTCTTCTTCGTGCTTACTTCTCAAAGTTGTTTCGACCCAACTACAAAGCTTGCCCATGGTATACATACTCCTGAACAAACTTCAAAAGGAACTCGGTTAAGAGTTATCGGTTCCGGGTTGGCGTATTTATCGAACATTATCTTGGTTTTGTCCAAGTTCATCTGGAGACCAATTCGAAAAGAAGAATCAGCCATTATGCTCAGCATATACTGCATGTCCTGCACGGTTTCTGCCACGATGACGATATTGTCTGCAAATCTCAAGTGTGAAAGGTACTCGCCGTTTATTTTTTATGCCTCGCCATTCTCAGTGCAGCGTCTTGAACGTATCCTCTAATGCATTAGTGAACAATTTCGGGGAAATGAAATCCCTTCGTCTCACTCCTCGATGAATTAAGATAGGGTCAGACTGCTGATTTTGTACTTTGACGGTCATAACAGTAGCGTCATGCAGCAACGTAAGCACTTGGATGTATCGCCAATCGATTTGGCAGTAAGGACTCCAGAACAGTACTCCTTTTGTATGGTAATCAAATCTGTTCTAAAACAATACATTATTTGTAAAGTCGTTTTTATAAAATAATAATTCCTATGCTTTCATAATAATTACACGATTAATATCGAGGCAAGAACATAGACCGTTTTTCGCACTTTTTAAAGCTTTGACAATTCTATTCAATTCAATTCCATTTATTTGCTTTAAACAAAATATACGTGCTTAGTCACCACACCTATGACATGCAACTATTTTAACTTAAATTATTAATGAAAATTATTTTAACTTTATTACAAGATATTTTTACAGACAGACAGATATTATATTATAATTCTTCATTAAAATAATACTTATAAAATTGATAAATAAATGATTTGACATTTATTTTATTTATTGCAGGAATATATTATTACAACGGGTAGTTGAGTAGGTTGTTCGAAAATACTCACACATACATACGTGCTTATTTTCGGTTTGTAAATAACTTTGTAAGCTAAAGTTTATAGGCTAGGTAGGTATCTCATTTCGTTTCCGCATATGTTTATTTAGATTTTCATTTTTTTTTAAGTAAATAAATCCTAAATTAAATAAAACCAAAAATTTATAATAGCATGATGATAGTGATCTCTTAAAGTTATACGCGGGTAAAACCACGGGCACAGCTAGTTAATCGATAAATTTGCTTCGTAATTAAATAAAACTAATCCATTATGGATTCCGCCTTTCTGACTGTTCGGCTGTACCTGACCTTAACTGATAGTGCAACCTAAGAGTTCTATGTTAGTTGCTAAAAAGGCACTTCTTTAATTTAATAGAGAAACCCGCATCTATTGGAGTCTGGAGCGACTTGGGACACAATATTCATTCGTTAGCAGTGGCTAATGGAAATTTTCCACTAAGAGCGACTTGACTAACCGTCAACGCTACAAACCGACTTGTAGGGCTAGTACAGTCTTTTCCTTATAGTCTCAATCGAAGAGCGCAATACACGCTTCGGGACACCACTCTTTGTGCCAAGCACACGTATTTGTACATACTCTCACTATTATTGACTAACCACGCTTTAAATAAATTGCTATATTGTAAAATATTAAATTAAATAACAAATCAAATTCCTTCAATTAAAAAAACCTTATTTTATATGTAGAACAATTGATGTACAAAGAAATGTTTAACAGTAGTATTTCTTGCACACGCAACTTTGCTAGATTAAGGTCTGAAACCTATCCAGCTTATTCCTTTACTAACATACCATAGTATTACATACTTTATCACTACAATGCCAATATCAATTCAATCAACCAAGGTTAATTGCTAGGGTTCCCGCACAGGTCGTGTTCAAACAATTACAAATGCGAGACAAACACTCAATATTATTAAAATACTATTAGCTTTAAATTTTAGCGCGATCTACCTTCTCGCATAATTTTTTTTTTATGCTAGGATCGAAATCGGAATTGAAAAAATGGTTGGATCTCACCGTAGTATTGATAGATCGTATCGCATCAATGATACCGGTCGCACCAGCATCGTATTTCGTGGCAGCACTCACGGAACGCTCTGGCGAACAACGCCGCAGAGTCCCGATGCTCCACCATAGTCGCAATCACTATCCGCTATCACGGCAGCGTTCATCGTGGAGGTAAACGGTTTGTTCCTCCAACGACGTTAATCGATTTCTGGAACGTGAGTCACGCGAGTATTCATTTCTTTTACCTTTTCTACGCTTATGGCTGTATTAGGCTTGTTTCTTAGCTACTATTGCGCAAGATCAGGGTTAATTAATAATCCAAAAAGCAGGGTCAACTACCCTATAAATAAATTATCGCAATGTAGGTACAAGGCTAACATGTGAAGTTACGAAGAAAATGAGAAAGTACGACACACGGTAAGACACAGTGTCTATCGCTTTTAAACAAATTGGAATGTACTCACCAGATCTATTTCATCTTATAATACGTTACCATACATTATCAGCATTCACTAAATTATAATATTTTCGTATAGTAATAAAATAAATCGTAACTTCTTCTTCTTCGAGTTCTACTCCGACTAGCGAAGATTGGCAGTCAGCTTTGAATACTCCTTATTGTTCGTACACAATCGTAATAAAAAAAATCGTAACTGCTTTGATTTAATTTGTATATCCAACGGCTGTAATTCAGGAAGCTAAGCGTATCAGAACACATGAGACTCATATCCCACTTCTGATGTCGCGGATTCAAATGGATTGCCATTTTAATGGCCGCCATTGTCGTCCAATATATTGGTTTTATTAAATTAGTCAGTGCGCACGTCCGGCGCTGGCGCTGTCCTGAGAGCAAGAGACCAAGGGAGTCGCTAGACCAAGGATCACACGCGCTACTGACAGATACACCATTATATTTTATATTTCGATTATTCGGCTATATATTTTCACAACTTGACGTCTGACAACCGGCCAGTACGTCCTATTCTAATAAGTATAGTCGTATATCCGCTTAAAGTTATTATCTCTGACATATATATATAGATAAAGAAGCATTATAGGCTTTTATTAGTCTCCGTCTTTATTTGTTTACATTGTCGAGTCAATTTTTTTCATCGAAAATCGGGGTATTTTTTCACTGACACTGGTAACATTTACCCGATAAACAATTATAGGTCATTAATGATAAAAACTCGACATTATTTTCAGGATTTTAAGACGACATAACCTTCTATCATGCTATAGCATACATAATTGTTACTGGGAAACTATATTTAGGGACAAAACAGTCGTACTTACGCGTGAATACACACGTCGGCAATTTTCTTCTTGTTATCGCTTTAACATGAAATAATACGACAATGCACCATTGTATAACCTTCGATATGATAAAAGGATTGTTTCTCGGCTATTTCACTGGATCAGAATCGTTTTTTAACATAAAAATAAGCGAAAATTGAACAAACAACACAATTAATGCACCAACTGTCAAGTTTGTTTCGCTACTGAGTAGCGAAACAAACTTGATAATTCTATCTCTGTCTAAACCATAGGTAACGTAATTTTCGTTTTCTTTCTTGTGTAAGTGAGAAGGAAATCGTCACTGCGTCTATTAGTTTCTCTGTCTACGGCGTAGGGACAAAAGATTTGATAATTCTATCTCTGTCTAAACCATTTGTAACGTAATTTTCGTTCTCTTTCTTGTGTAAGTGAGAAGGAAATCGTCATTGCGTCTATTAGTTTCTGTGTCTAGGTGTCAATCAGATTTATGGCCTTGTAACTCTATAAAGACTGTAGTCTAAACCTTTAAATATAGTCTAAGGCCTAGTTTATCTCAGCATAGTGAATTACTACGCTGTAGATGAACTATGTATCCCTATTATTACTGTACACTCTTTCAAATGCTCTCACGATGTTTCTCCGAGAGCACTGCAAACTTGCAGCTTACACTCGCCTATTCATTACGGTTCTAAAAATCAAACCTCTAAGGTCAAAAGCGGGAATGTACAGTAGATAGTGATGCACTCGCGAGACGACATTAAAAAGAGACAAAGTGAGTGGAGCATGTACACTCTCGCCCTCGGCAAATCTTACGGTGCCTCGAAGAGAATGCATAGCCGACAATAGTGATTTTTAGTTATTTCTTATGCCGTCGCCGATTTCATAACTTAATGTAGAGGGTACATGAAGGAACAAGAAATTCAAAGGTTTATTTCGTAAATAAATAACATTATTTTGAATTACTAATTAATTGTGAATTACTGATTAATCTAGTGCAAGAAGTAAAGTGTTGAGGGGATAAGACTACTGAAATGTATAAATATAAAAAGTTCCGAGTCCGACAGTGCTATATTGTGATCGGTGCTTACTATTTCGTTAACAATTTTTATTTGTTTACACTAACTTGCGGTCCAGCGCCGCTGCGCTCAATCGTAAAGCTACTCACCAAGAGGAAAAAAAATAGCTTTTAGTTAACAGCTAACATACATTTTTCCTCAGCAAAAGTTCGTGTAAGTTACCTTAAGTTATAAACAAAAATTGTCGTGTTCCTGAAGTAATTTGCATACAATTGCTGCTATCATATAAATTGACGTCTATACTAGCGGAAACGAGCCAAAGGTATAAACGCGCAGGGATTTTTTTTAATTTCATTGTAATAAACGAATAGTAAAAAGAAATAAATAGTAACAATGTATTTTTATTTTTACCTACACTTTAAACTTAGCTCATTAACTGATAAGTTTTTTCTCTTCTTCTTACCAAATTCTTCTATTGGCAGAAACTGTAAAAAAAGGAACGTTGTTAAACTTTCTTACGTCATTGTATAAGTAATGGTTAAAGTTCACGGAGCGAACGGGTAGGGAGTGAAGTTTAAAACAGGATTGTGTTCTTTTCAATATACTCGTAAGCCCTAAAACACTTATGAATAAACTCATCTTACAAATAATGATCTGCTTGTTGTAGAACTTTGTGCAAGCCCTTCTGGGTAGGTAACACTCGCTCATCACATATTCTACCGCCAAACAACAATACTTAGTATTGTCGTGTTCCTGTTTGAAGGGCGAATGAGCCAGTAGTACTAAAACACGAAGAGTTTGATGGCGCATCGGCGATGTAAGGGTAGCAGTGGTGACCATTTACCATCAAAAGATTGCTCCTCTGCCCGTCCGCCAACATATTTTACAAAAAAAAAAAACAAAAAACACATAGAGGCTAAAACAAGGCGAAAGTTATTTAAGATTTCACAATCGCACTTGTATGAAGCAGAGATAGTGACATTTATTCTTACACTGTAAGAAATTAAAATAATTATCTTAAAAATCGAGTTTATTAATATTACCTTCTTCTTCTTCTTCGCAAGTTTCTTCACAATATTTTGTTTCAATGTCTAAATAATTATCTACGCAGTACTGCGGAATTCTTTTTTCTTCATAAGATGGATTCTAAAAAATAATGTATTATTTCAAAAACATTTAACCGTAATTGAATCATAATCGAATGATTTACGCGAACTAGCATAAACTGCGTGTAATTTCGTTATCACGTTATACCTTTGTCTTTTAAAACGTAGTGGTTATGTACTCTGTATTGTCTTGGCTACGTTTCTTAAAACAAATAATATATGTATTTTTATAATAAATGTATTTTTATATAATCAGGGGCCAAGCTACCATAAATTGTTAACCATAAAAACTTACATTTTCGTTGTACTTGCCAACAGCCACCCCATCTACAAGGTGGTAACGGAACCGTGTCTGATAACCCTTGAGCTTTCCATCAACACATTCGCCTTCACACGATAACCACTCCTCCCACGCGGTCATGGGACAATCTTCAGTCGATTCTATATCTGGAGACGGTTCTTCACTGTGCTCAAAAACATGAAATTTTATCAATGTACATTGTATCTTAAATGGATATATTAATCATTGTTTTGACCTATATTTGATATTGATGTAAAGTAAATTATAATATTAATATTATAATTCAAAATTATCGCGTATATTAATGAATCGATTTTTTCCTTATAGAAGAAAATAAATGATTGGGAATTATAAAAAGTTGCGGCATTTACTTGACCCATAAATTAGCTACTCATACTCACCGTGAGGGTGTAGTTGGAGGCGGTATTTCATTCGAGTCAGTCTCTCTCTCCTCATCTAAAAAGTTAAATTGAAATATTCATAGATATTTTTGAGTTACTTTTTAAGTATTATGATTTACTATATAATATTATGCAGTATTAGGTATATACAATATATTATCGTACAATTAGTGTCACGTTTAGTGTCTAGGTCGTGCTATAGTGTTATAATTTTTACATTACAATTGTATGAAATTTTGTCTAACGCCTCAATTTCATACTTCATCAAAGAGTCAATTTCAGTTTCATTGAAATTTTAGTATAAATCAATGGTTTTTTTATATAAATGCGTAACCGAACGGTTATTGACCATAAATAGCAGACAGACCATTACAGTAATTTTATTTTGTATTATTGTTTTTATTTTATTTTTTAGAAATGCTAAAGGTAAAATTTACGTTAAAATAAACATTTCGAAATGGTATTGAAAGCTAACTTTGAAATTAAAAATATATTTAAAATTTAAAAAAGTATAACGTTTTCAGTCATTTGTCTCATTACCTTTACTGTCTTGATCGGGCGATTCATTTGTGCATTCCGGAGTTGTGTATGTCCGCATTAATTCGAAATGTAATTTAGCAAACGGCTTCATTTGCTCTTTGGGAATTAGTTTATTTATTTCGGCTGATTTAATGGATTGCGGCGGCATCGTATCTTCATTCGGTGACTGCAAATATTTTAAATTACAAAGTAATCAATTCCTCCAAGAAATTAAAATACGAAAATATCACAAGCTCATTCTCGCTAAAACACAAGGATCATACCGGCGACTTACAATTACACCTGAAAACATCTCTAGATGTGTATTGCATTTTGTAATGCGATGAACTATTGACGCAAAACATTAATGATTTAATTAGTCAATCATATAAATGATACTAGCTTACTATAAAACTGCGGCATTTTACAATGTTACTCGACACTTACCTCAAAAGTCAACCCGCTGTCTGTACCAGCATCTAGAGGGTATAAATTGAATGTCAAATTCGGTGCCCATTTCCTAGTGGTAACTTCACATAATTCCATATTAGATACTCCAAGAAACCAGTCGGGTGAGGGGATGATCGCAGTCACTAGAGACACTAAATGATGTTCTCTCGTCACACGGAATATTGCGTTAGTCACCATATTTGGTTTTGGTTGTCCTAAAGCTTTTATTATCGTTCTGACTGATGATCCAAGCTAAAACAAACATAGTTATATACTACATGAATATAGGTAATTTCTCGTACACCGAAGCAAAGGAAGAAGAAAAGAGAATAGAAGAAAAATGGATATAAAAGGTGTTATTTCTGTTAGAACAGCAATCTCTTCCAGACTCTCTTATTATCAAGTTGGATCATCGGTGTTTTAGTGTTGGGCGGTAACAAGTGGGTATCATGCTCAAATAGCTACTTTTTCTGTTATGTTATGATTACCTGAATTAAATGGGTAAAAGTGTTTAAATAATGTAAATATTGATTTGTACAGAAAAGCAATAAGCTTACATTAAAATGACGAAGCATAAAAAGTAGTTTTGATGATAAAATAATGTGATTTTTTTATTTACCTCAGCTTGAATCTCCATTTCTAATTTGGTTGTGTTTCCTTGCTCGACCAGCATCTTTAAGCCTTCACTAGCTTCAGTATTGAATTTGTAAATTTGATAATTCTTGCTATGTGATGCGCCTACGACATCACTGAATCGGGCCAATTCACTTGCATTAGGAAACATATGCCGATGAGTATTGTACGACCAAATGCCTTCAAATGTCAGCTTGAAGGAAATATTACATACATTACTCGACTTTTTAATGTTATCATTAAATTTATAGTACTGTCAGGGGCGTAGCTTGCCCTTGATGGTTCCTTTAACAAAATTCCTTCTTCTTATCTGCGACGATGACCTTTTTTTTCACGCGAATTTAGCAAATTACACAAATTTAAAACTACCTATTCAAATTTATTTATTTATTATGAAAGGTCTTCCACTAACGATCTGAAAGCAATTTACCAGGGAAAGTTTTCCCAGGGAGGTTTGGCTATTTTTCACTCAGTTTATACGTAGCAAGCGAAAAATAACGACTTATATAAAGTAATTGACTTTGTTATATGATTTGCAGTTAAATTTCTTACCAGATACCTAGCATCTTCACAACTTGTGCAGTTATCGTTCTCCATTGGTTGAATGTCTTCCATGTTACGACGATCCTCACACACTTTTTTCGATAGTGGACCTTCAGAGTTATACCAAACATCTGGCTTTACGGCTATCAACGCATATAGAGTAACACACTTATTGTCTTTCGGGGGCGCACGCCATTTTACCTGATGGTAGTAATTTAGATTTTCATATTAAAAATATATATATCGACGAATGAGAGCTTAGAAGGTCACAATCGTTATGATTTCAATATGTATGTATATATTATAAGTATGCTTGTTAATATAAAGTACGACGTTGTTAATACAGAGTAAATCTATGTGATCTAGCTTATTATGTTATTGCCCCTAACTTTCCAAGTAACAATTATTGTTCATTAATCTCTCTAAATAAATTACATCATTTATCTTAATTAAACACAAAAATCTTAACTTTCTTTTGCAAAAACTTTAGGTTTGTAAATCAAACAAACAAGGCGAAGAATACCTGCACAGAGAGCTTCGGAGTGATATCTGTTTGTATAACCGAGTTATTGCAAATCATACTCAGCTTAGAATCGGTAGAGTTTAGTGGAGCATAAATTATACCAGCGTTCAATGGAATCGGTTTACGACGATTTTTCTCATTCGGTTTTGTATCTTCGAGTGCTGATATCGTGAAGGCGATAAAAGTAGACATATCGTCAGATGCGAATAAACGTACTGTGAAAAATAAATTATTAGTTTACACTTAATTATCAAACATCAAAAAATAATAAAACTGATTCCACATTTGATAATAATAAGTCGTACTCACTATACTATTTCATACGATGCGACACGATTTGTATTTGATTGGAAAATAGGATAAAATAATGTACAGATTATTGATGCCAGGTAATTATTAAAAACACGAAGATCCATATTTAAATTTGAATGAAAAGGTTTGATGATTTTATTTTACTTAGAGCTAATATTTATATAACTATATTAAAGCATGCTTGCATTCATTAAATAATGCTGTATCTTACCTGTATATAGTCTATTCGGAATGTACATATTGTCGTGAATTCCAATGATTTCAATTTGAAAACGATTGTCAGGCGGCAGCGGTTCGGTTTTAGTTTCCAGAGGTCTTCGATCGCAAGGTTTTACCTCACAGTAACAGCATTGTAGAACCATGATCAAATATATCAGATTTATCAGACCATGAGTTACTAAGAATAAAAAATAATTTTACATTTTCATTTTAGGTTATATTTTTTAATATGTGATTTAAAAAAAAGTTACCTACTATATAAGTATTAATGAGTCAATTAAGTCATATATAGAATCCGTAGTGTCGATCATTAGCAGCTGTTCTGTTAATCGAATATATCACTAATGATTGATTTATTACCTACCCTATCGTTGTTACAAGAAAGCACAGAGAATTCAGTAACTAATTTGTAAGAAATTAAGTTGTAAGTAATAAGATTAGATGAAATACATACTGATGTAATTCGTATAAAAATGCCTATAAAAAATATTAGCGAGCTGGAGTTATCGTGTTAGCATACCGTTATTATTGAACTTCGTTTGCCCTAATACTACAAATACGCCAACTAATACAACCACGGTTCTGAACACGTATGTACTCAACCCGCTTTTATTCGAGAATTCTAAAATATCGCAACAAAATGTTCTACTAAGCGAAATGCGGATATTCAATACAAATATCTGCCTTATTTGTTCGATAATTGTGAGTGAACTTGAAGACACAAGGGTCAAAAACTTAAACCTCATAGTTGGCAGCGCATTGTTAACACAAGGAACAACCTTATAAAATTCCGACAGTGTCACGGTATTGATATTATAGTCTATATAATATATAGATTATAGTCTATAGGGACAAAGTTAAGGACTTACCACAAGGCATTGTATTTTTGCCTCTTTTTTCTGAGTAAAATAGAAAGAACATTCCTCTGCGGAACGAAATGTAATATAAAGTCAGCTTGCAAAGGTTTGGAAAGTCGATTAAAACATACAGTTAAAAACCGCCAATAGCGCAATGGTGAACTCGCTGCCTAGGGATGTTCTCTTACAGGCAAGTTCGATCCTGACCCCTTTAGGCTTTTTTAATCCCAACTACTAGCACAAGCTTTACAATTAATTGATGGGGCGATTAGAAATATATGTAATTTCTTAAAACGGACATCATTCGTTGCCATCATTCTTTTAAAAATGTATTAGATTAAAGGAACATTTAAAGATCTTACCTTTCAATCTAAATAACGCTTTCATTTTAAAAGTTAACATCACACGAACAGGATTAGCGTTAAGTAGACTATGTCGGTCAATTGTCGCTCGTCGACTGGATCTAAATTAATTAGTGTTAAACTCGTAATGTGTTGAATTACATCTCAAATTCCATTTTCGGTTGTCGTTCTATTTTGAACTTTAAGCTTAATTGATATAAAGCGCGCTGCTAATTGTAATTTGTTTTTATAATTTAAATAATGTAATTGCCGTTATAACAAATGTATATGAACATTGACATACTGTTACTGAAAGTACCAAAACAAAAATATTATTTCTTTATAATTGCTGTAATGCCTAATTGAGAGTCATGAAAAACTTACAGAAAGGTAATATATTAATTATTAGCAAAAGTCAAATAGGTGAAGTAAACCTTGGAATGAAAACAAGAATTCTGAAAACTGACCGTCTGTGTAGGTAATCCCCCAGTCATCGTATATTGTTTTGCAAAAAAAGCAATTACCAAAGAATACTAAGTAATACTTTATAGACTGGCAAATGGTTAACCTGATGGCAACTTGTCACCACCACCCATAGACAGAAATATTAACCATCCCTTACATAGCCAATGCACCATCAACTTGAGAATAAGGATGTTATGTAGGACCTTATGAAGTTGCAAAGGCTCTTTTTTTCTTCTCGGTCGTTTACTTCATTGCTGAAGGTCGTGTCCACTCTGATCTAGGGTCTGGGTCACGATCTCTGTGAGTTTTCTCCAGTCCTTCCTGTCCTCAGCTTTCCTCAGGGCTGTGGTCACTTGGAGACCAGTGAGGTTGGTAACTTGGTCCGACCATCGTGTGGGGCAGCGGCCACTTGGTCGTTTCCCCTCTATTTTGGCAAGCATCATCAGCTTGTCAAGGCTGTCAGGCTGCCTTCGCGCTATATGACCAAAATAACGAAGGACACGCTGGTAGAAAATACTTGACAATCTCGTTTTTATGTGCAGTTGTTGCAGGATCGAGACATTGGTTCTCTTGGCCGTCCACGGTATGCGCAGCATTCTTCGCCAGCACCACATCTCGAACGCGTCGATCTTCTTCCTCTCCAGTGAGCGAATTGTCCAGGATTCCGAGCCATAAAGAAAGATGGAGAATATCAGAGTCTGAACGAGCCGTTTTTTTCGTTTTATTCGATATTTTCCTGTTCTGCCATATTCGGGTTAGTTTGCTCATTGCAGACTTGGCCATTTGAGATCGTCGTCGGATCTCCTTTTCACAGCCTCCTTGGTCGGTCAGTAGTGAGCCAAGATACAAAAACTCAGAGACAAATTCCAAGTCATTTAGTTCTCCGGTTCGAATTAGTGTACCAGCCCTATCTACTATTAAAACTTTAGTCTTTGCTCTATTGACTGTTAGACCAACCTGCTAGCTTTCGTGTTGGACTCTTCTGGAGAGTTCGCCAAGTTCTTCTTCGGATGACGCGATTAGAGTGGTATCATCTGCATATCGAAGGTTGCTAATCTTCGTCCCGCCTATCGAAATGCCGCCCTGCTAGTCATCTAAAGCCCTTCTCATGATGAACTCCCAGTAGATGTTTCCGGTTTGAATTTCCGGTTTGTTCTTTTTCCGGTTTGAAAGGTCCCGATAACGCGTCATTGACTCTCACAACAGTTTCACCATCTTTGTACAGGTTAGCAATTAATACTGCCAGGTGCTCGGGAACTCCCATCTCTATTAAGATTTTCCAGAGACAGTCCCAACGTACGCAGTCAAAAGCCTTGGGGTAGTCAATGAAGCACATCAATGTTGGCTTGCAAAATTCTCGGCTTTTTTTCAATTAGTTGCCTAACGTTGACAATTTGCTCCCTGGTACCTCGACCTCTAACAAAACCAGCCTGTTCCTCAGGTATTTGCCACTGTAGGAATGACTTTAATCTCTCGTTAATGACGTACAGCATTATCTTCCTGGCATAAGATGTAAGTGCCACTGTGCGGTAGTTGCTGCACGAACGAGTAGATCCCTTCTTGTGTAGAGGGATAAGCATTGACTCTTTCCAGTCATTTGGCCATTGACCTGTTCTCCATACCTGGTTACACAAGTCCAGTAGTATCTTAATACCTTTATCCCCAATTTGCTTTAGTTCTTCAGCGTAAACTTTGTCTCTACCGGCTGCTTTATTGTTCTTTAGTTTACGTAAAGCGCATCGTATTTCGGACTCCAGTATCTCAGGTTCAAGGTTGTTAGGGTCTATGAGCAGACAATCTTTAGTTCGTTGATTGTGACTATCAGCGTAGAGGCCCTCACAATACGATCGCCACCTTTCGATCACTTGGTCAATCTCTGTTAATAGATTACCCGCACCATCCTCTACAGCCCAAGTTTTCGGCTTTAATTCCCGGGTAATATTCTTGACTTTCAGGAACAGATCGCTTGTTCGCATTGTTTTCGAGTGCCTCTCTATGTCCTCACATATGTTGTTAAGGTAACCATTGTAGTCCCTGCGGCATAGATATTGGATTCTCGCTGATAATTTTTAACTGAAACTTTTAAGTAGGTCTTCCCTCTGCTTTATTACCTTCCAAGTTTCCTCAGTAATCCATTCCTTATTCGGGTTGTCTGTTTTATCCCTTGTTTTATCCCTTGCAAAGGCTCTATTACCCTTAAATGTGTTTGCCGATAGAATATAGAGTGAACTAGCTGTGCCCGAAGTTTCACTCGCGTATGACTTAAAAAAATCACTAAGAGCAGACTTATAATATTTCAGTATATACAACATTTATAGTTTTATTTTCGTGGGACATTAGTATTTATTCGGTTTTTGCTGCACCCGAATCTAGATAGGACAACATACAATTGAGAAAAACATAATTCCCTTAAATATATTCCGACATACCTACTTGAATGTCTTTCCCTGTGCTTTATTTATTGTGGCTGCAAACGATACCTTCACATAAAATTGTTTTCTTTTGATTTTGATTGAAATAAAACAAACATTAAAATTTAATTCAAGTTAGCCACAACACATTTGTGAAAACTGCACTCAAATTCGTTAAGTCGTTTCTAAGATTATGGTGCACAAACGCACAGACAAACATTCTAACAATAATTGTTTTGGGTTGCGTCATTATAGTCATTATAATGTTATTATTGTCATTGCGTTGTTATAGGCCCCAGTAATAGTTTTACTCATATACCTTCCATGTACAGACAGCGATAAATTACAGATTTATTATATGTATAGATGAAGAACTTATAAGGGATCTATCCAATCAGTCTCTGGAAAGATTGGGTGTAATAAATTTGAAACACCAAATATACATTACTATAAATGTATTTTTATTACAGATTACATTTTTTGTTCATATTTTGCTACATGTCATATTATATATTTCATATCACAAATTATCCTGCAGTCTACAGAGATATTCATTTTAGTAAGTATCTTTTGGATTTCCACCCAAATCCTGGGGCGACTGGCGACATAACTCTTCTTTCAACTGAAAATGTTATTATTATTATCAATAATATAAATAATTATTTTCAAATTTATTAGTGAAGGCTTGGTTTCGAAATGGCTTAGTGCGGTGTAACTGCAAACTTTAATTTAGCTACACCTGTTGTCCTAAATTGCCGCCAAATAATGAATTACATAAAACATTTTCATATGTTACTAATCAAACAAGTTTGAACCGCTTTAAAGAAATAAATATACTATGAATTGTTTTTACCAGTTAAGTCGTTATCATCTTCAGTTTCAAAACAATCGTCCTCACACTCGGTTCTCTCAAAGTCATCGTAATGGTTCTTGCAAACTCGTGATACTTCTTTAATAGTAGACGGATCCATCTAGATTTTGAAATTAATAGTATTTAAACGTATTTCGTGATTTTATGCAGCTATTTTTATAGAATTTTATAATTCTATTATCAAATTTTGCACAATTTTCAACTTTTATTATCCATTAAATTTTATAATTCTTTCCTGACATTATAAGCTTAGATATATGTAAGCTTTTAATAGTATGCGAGTTAAATGTTTAAGAAGAACTTAAGTAAATTAAAATATTTTATTATATTATTTTGAACTTTAGTCATATTTGCCACTTTCAGTGTTTCAATAGACAGAGTCTATCTATAATTTACAGTATTTTTACTATTGAATAAAATTAAAAAAAAAAAACTATTTTTGTATAAAATATTAAAATTCTAAATACCTACATTTGGATCGTATTTCTCCACCGCGACACCGTCTACAAGATGGTACCGTTCTCGCCATTTATATCCCACTACTTTACCATTATCACAAACACCTTCACAAGGACTCCATTCTTGCCATTGTGACATCGGGCACTCTTCAGACGACTCAGGGTCTGTTACTATAGGGGCTTCGCTGGAAGTATAAAAATTATGAACTAACATTACAATTGTGTTGTTAAGTGATCATTGATCGATATTTAGGTATTATAAGTCCGTTAATCTGCTATTAGGTATAAAATATAATAATATTAGTCTAAACTACTAAATATATCATTCCAAGTAAAAATCCTAATCAAATGGTGTAATGGTCAGGCGACAGGATTGTCAGGAGCAAAGGCCCAATGTCCCAAATAATAATGCCCAAAACATTTGAGTGCGTGGTTATTTGAAAATGAATATGACATGTGCTGTGACCACAGGCATGCATTCAATCTTTCGAGTTATTATTCTATTTCATAGTAATCCTTTATGACCTCATGTTTAGGATATATGTAATGAATTTAAATAAAAGTGCGCTTGAATGTTTTGATATCATTATATTAATTAAGTCTCACCCCCGACGGCTGCTAGCTAGATCTGTGTTTTGGTACCTGGATGGATTGTCAGGCTCGCCTTGTTTATCTTCACTTTCACCAGTTTCCTCTCCTTCTTCTGTAGTTATAGGTTCTACAGTTGAAGCTTCTGGATCCTCTGTTCAATTTAGTAAAATAAGATTTTTTCGTCTCATTTAATATATGAAAAGCGGTCGAATTCCATTTAAGAGTTACATTAATAGATAAATGCCGTTACGCTAAAATACTTATTTATTTATTTGTATATCATGAAAACAAAAATCATTACCAATAAAAGTTTCTAAGGATTGACTAACACATAACAAGGTACAGGCGTAGATGCAACGCATAACAGATAAAGTTATCAATTAAATTATATAAATTACGCCCATATCATCTGTCTCATGTCCACATTATAAGCAATGACTATTATTTACAAGAATAAACCATTTACAGAAAGACAAGTATAAACAATATGAAGAGTTTTAAAGTAATTTTTCTATAAACTTACCACGGAACTAAAGCAGAGATTACCCTGTTTATAAATAGGAGACGTAAAATTTACTTACTAGTCGTTTCCTCCTCTTCGCACTCTCTATGATATGTTCTAATCAATTTTATACGAAGTTTACCAAAAGGATGAAGGTCTTTCATATCTGTTTCAAAGAATGGTGAATTTTTGTCGTAGGAACTCATTTGGACTCTACCCACAGCATCTTGTGGAAGCGTTTCCATCTTTGGGGACTATGAGGAAGACCAAAAGCATCAATTAGTATTTACTAAAATTTTATGATTTTTGAATTGATTACATCACTACCATTGAATTTTGATACTGAGAGTAATTTCATAATATAAAATATATTATTAAGGAAACTTACGATTGGGAATTGTATTATTTTTATTATTGGTCTTTAGTCTTTATTTATACAACTATATATAGTACTCGGCGATAAATGTTTACTATGATGAATAATTTTACTGGTCGTAGAGCTTTGTGCAAGCTAGTCTGGGTAAGTGCCACCCAGATTGCATCATGATGTTTTCCTCCACCACCGAGCATGAGATGAATTATAAGCACAAATATGAACATAAACACGCATATGAAAATTTAATGGTGCTTGCCCGGTGTTTAACTCTGAATCATCGGTTAAGATTCACATCTTGTTGTTTGTTCACCAAACGGACTGAAGAAGTTTTTATATATTTCATAATTATGTTCATAACTGTATCTGTAAATAACAAAATAATAACTTACTTCGTAAGAAATGCCGCTGTCTGTACCAGCGTCCCATGGATATAAATTTAGTTCCCTTTCTTGTAACCAAGTTTTATCTTCTTGGCAGAGTTCAAACCTTGTGACTCCAAGAAACCAATCTGGTGACGGATGGATTGCAACAGCAACCGTGAAAATATGGTTTGTCTTATCAGTTCGAAAGAAAGCATAGGTTGGATTAAACATTTTACGATAACCATGACCTTTGCCTTTAATGAGAGTTCGAACGCCATGACCAATCTAATATGAAAAAAAAAATCAAGAAATTGCATTAAAATAACATTTCCGACATAACATAACTATTTCAATTTTAATTGGTAAGTACCTTTTCTCTGATTTCAACTTCTAATTTACTACTATTAGCATGTTCAGCAAAATCCCTTAAGCCGTCAGTGGCCAAAGTTCCAGGAGCCCATATTATGTAATCAGTAGCATGTGAAGCTCCCACCAAGTCACTATATCGAGGTACCCAGTCATTCTCTGGATACAATCGCGGATGTGTGTGTCGTGACCACATACCCGTGAAGGTTACCTAAAAAATGCATAGTATTTTTACTATGCCATAATAGTATTGTCTCCTAACGCCTAAAAGTTTAAATTGTAATGATTTTGCAGGATCTGTAAAGGTACTGAGGCGTCCAAAAACCCATAAATGTTATTTCGTATTACATTATTACCTCATACTTTGCATCATCACATATATCGCAATCATAATTTAGCTGTGGGGTGGCGTCATCTGGTTGACGCAAATCTTCACACAGTCTCTGAGATAACGGCGAACCATCTTCGAACCATACGTCTTCATGTTCAACCACCATCGCCCGTAGAGTCACACAGCCATTACCAGATGGTGGAGCTTGCCAATATACCTTCAAATGAAGGGCAATTTAAATAAAAACATTTTGATGAATATAATAAATTTAGACACTTGAATTACGTATCGTTAAAAGGTTTTGGTTGCCGTATGAAGTTTATAAAAAACCTTAATTTTCCGACTCAAATAAAGATGATTTAAAATTAACATTAATTAGAACCTTTTTTGTAATTGTAAGTAATTGTTCGTACCTCAACAAAAGATTTCGGGGAAGCCATAGTATGTTCCACAGAATATAAGCAACGATCACTAAATTTTGCCGTGAAAGTGCTCTGAGGTCTCAACTCCCCTGGGTATAGAGCTACCATCCTTCTTGGGTTGGTAGGATCTGGCTTTATATCTCCTTCCGCTGATATCATGAAGCCAATAAATCTAGATTCGTCGTCCGTTTCGGTAATTTTTACTAAAACATAAAATTTAATTTAAATAAATATATTGTAAATAAATACCTACAAACAGTTACGAACACAAGTACAATATAATAATGCAATTTTGCTTTTATTAAATCTGTTAAAAATATCTTTAGGAATAATTTTCTATAGTCTTACTATATATTAGTAACGAATTTAAACAGTTTTTTTCTTTGTGTTCTTATATCTTACCCGTGTAAAGTTGATTTGGTATGTAGGCGTCTTCGATACCCTCCACTACTAATTTAAAACGGCCATCAGGAGGTGAAGATTGTGTGGTTGACCCATACGGCTTTCTATCACAACGAAAACCAAACACACCTCGACTAAAACTTAGAGATAGTAAGGCAATAAAAATTTTATTTAACATCGCAGTGATCGTAGTTATAAGAAAATCTAAAAGAAAAAATACAAAGAATTACGCATAAAAAAATATCTAATTTACATAATTATATATTCGTTTTAAATGTTACAAAATGCAAACCACTTTACTATAAAATTTATTTCTTTTATCTCCTTACGAATATATAATTTCAACACATCACAAACAATATGTCATTACGAGTACCATTGAATAAATGAAACAATTAAAACATAGAAATGCCCTTAAGCGATATTAAATATCTCATTTAGTAGTCGTGTTGCCTTACATATTAATAAACCTAGACAATTGACCTAATATATCTTTGTTGTATAAGGGTTTTAGCCGACTTTTAACTAAAGAGTGTAAGGCGTACCTACAAATACAAATTTCAGTTACAAGAAGTAGTACTACTTAAAACAGAATAGCTAAATAGAGAGTAACATAATAGGAAAACGTTTGTTTTAACTGTTGTAACTAACTAACATTTATCTATTATGTTACTGCCAATATTTTCTTTGATGAGACAAACAAGATTAAATCGTAATAGTGATAAAAATACAGGACTCAACTAACATACATATAGCGTAATATACCTATGTTAATATAAATCGTAATTTACAGCGCATTTGATGATCATCTTAGTCGAGTGGCAGAAGCTGCGCAAGAGCAGTTTTTTTTTTTTTTTATATTTTCCGGGAGGGCAAATGACTCTACTCCACCTGATGTTAAGTGGTAGTAGAGTCCAAACGCGAGGACGGCCAGTACAGTCGGGAAGAAGGTTCTGCACTAGCCGCCCTCGCCTTGCCGGCCCGCAAGATGCCTCTTCACGCCTCGTTTGAAGGAACCCGGGTCGTAAGAGGAGGGGAATACGTGAGCTGGTAAGGAATTCCATATTTTGGAAGTGCGACAAAGAAAGGAGTTGCCAAATTTCTTTGTGCGCGATGGAATTGATGTCACAGTTAGTCGGTGACATCGAGAACCAGCACGCGTAGACTTGTGAAGGAAGGGGGAAGCAGGAATTAGGGAGAATAATTCCTCGGAACACTCGCCGTGATACAGTCGATAGAAAGCGCTCAGTGCTGCTATCTCTCGACGCAATTGTAAAGGTTCGAGGGTGTTAGTGACCTTTACGTCGCCAATAATGCGAACTGCACGTCGCTGCAACCGGTCCAAGGCCTCAAGTAGGTACTTAGCGGAGCCATCCCAAAGGTGCGAGCAATATTCAACGCAAGACCGTACCTGTGTTTTGTACAGCAGGCACAGTTATTGTGGCGTGAAAAAACGCCGCACCTTGTTCATAACTCCGAGTTTCCGTGAAGCTGTTTTTATGACAGCCTCGATGTTATCCCTTGGACTAAGGTCGCAGCGAACGTCCATCCCCAGCATGGCGATTTTGCTTTCTATCACTAGCGGAGTGCCACAAAGGGAGGGAATAGGGGAAAATGGTGTCTTTTTTGCTGTGAGAGCGCATACCTGTGTTTTCTTGGCATTAAACTCAACAAGATTATCTGAGCCCCATTTGGCGATAAGCTCTAACGTCCTATTGAGTTCAATGACAAGATCCTCCCGCCTCTCCTTAATTTCCGCTCGCCCAGCCACTGCGCGTCCGTGGTATCCGCCATGCACTGTACTATCGTCTGCATAGCAATGAATGCTCCCGAGAGAGAGCATATCATTGATATGCAAAAGAAACAGAGTGGGAGATAGCACAGATCCCTGGGGGACCCCAGCATTCACTACATAGAATTGTGAAGCGCAACCATCAACTAAAACACGAAGGCTGCGCTTGTGTAGGAAGCTGGCAATCCAGGTGCAAAGCTGAGCAGGCAGACCATATGCCGGCAGCTTGGAGAGAAGACTTCTGTGCCAGACCCTGTCGAAAGCCTTGAAGATATCGAGGCTGACAGCCAACGATTCCCCATGCTTGTCGATAGCTTCACCCCAGAGGTGTGTTACGTATGCTAGAAGATCACCTGTAGACCGTTTTGGTCGAAATCCGTACTGACGATCATTAATCAAACAGTGATCTTCTAGGTAATGGATCAGTTGGTTGTTAAGAATCCGTTCCATCACCTTACAAAGTACTGAGGTGATAGCTATTGGCCGATAATTTTCCGGGTCAGACCGATCCCTTTTTTTTGGAACCGCTTGCACATTAGCTCTTCTCCAAGCCTCCGGCACACATCCCGAAGAAAGAGAAAGTTGGAACAGGCGCGTTAACACGGGAGACAGCTCCGCCGCGCACTTCTTCAGCACTATAGCTGGTATTCCATCGGGACCGCTAGCTTTCCGTACATCAAGTGATTGCAGCTCCGCACGCACATCACGCTGCCTGATTTTGATGTCAGGCATCGTGTGGCCACAAGAAGGTATTAATGGTGGCAGAGCACTACAATCATCGATGACGGAGTTGTCGACAAAGAGTTTAGCCAGGAGATCAGCTTTCTCTTGCGGACTGTGAGCTAGCGATCCGTCCGGACTTCTGAGCGGTGGCAGCGAAGGTTGGCAGAAATTGTTTTGCACAGACTTCTTTTGGTCAGACGCCAGAAGCTACGGGAGCCCCTAGGATGTGAAATAAGGTCATAACCAATCTGTACAATGCGCTGTGCATCCGCTCTCGTGTAAGCCTTCCTACAGGCCTTGGAGTTTTTATTGTAGATTGCTTTCAGTGAGTCAATGTTAGATGCCCCGCGAATGCAGCCATTGATCCACTCGCGATATGCCACCTGCTTAGATGATACAGCGTCGGCACATTCGCGAGTGAACCAACGGTTACGCGCACCCCTATTGTCGAGATCTGAGCTAGGAATGTAGTATTCCATTCCCAACATGATCTCGCCAGCAACAGCAGCGGCACTAGCTGTCGGGTCATTCCCACTGAAGCAACGTTCCTTCCAAGGGACTGACGCATAGTAATCGCGCATACCGTCCCAATCTGCCGACTTGTACTGCCAAACGCGACGTTTGCATACCGCTGGTGGCGGCAGCTTGGCCTGTGGCACTTTGGTAGATATGAGGCTGTGATCCGAAGAACCAAGTGGAGCTTGAACCACAACCTGATATTCCACCGGGTGAGAAGTCAGCAGAAGGTCCATTAGAGAAGGCGCTTGCCCATCAATGTCTGGGATCCTGGTGGGCTGATCAACCAGTTGGGTCAAGTCATGTGTGAGAGCAAAAGCATGAGCAGTCCTTCCAGCATGGTCAGTTTTGAGGGATTTCAACAATGATTCATGGTGAGCATTAAAATCCCCCAAAAACACCAATTCCGCGTTAGGAAACTGCTCTTGCGCAGCATCTGCCACCCGACAAAGATGGTCAAATAATCGGCTTGTCTCCAAGTCACCATTGTGGGATCTGTAGAGGCACACGTAGACCCGACTCTGACGAACCAGATCCACACGTACCACCAACATGGAGAAAAAGGGGTCCTCCAAGCAGCGCAGTCGGTGACAGCAAACATCCGTCCTGACGAACAAGCATACTCCCGCTTTCGCTTTGAAGGATTCTTAAAGCATGTAGCCGGGGATAACGATTTAACGGATTCCTAACGCGGAATTTGTGTTTTTGGGGGATTTTAATGCTCACCATGAATCATGGTTGAAATCCCTCAAAACTGACCATGCTGGAAGGACTGCTCATGCTTTTGCTCTCACACATGACTTGACCCAACTGGTTGATCAGCCCACCAGGATCCCAGACATTGATGGGCAAGCGCCTTCTCTACTGGACCTTCTGCTGACTTCTCACCCGGTGGAATATCAGGTTGTGGTTCAAGCTCCACTTGGTTCTTCAGATCACAGCCTCATATCTACCAAAGTGCCACAGGCCAAGCTGCCGCCACCAGCGGTATGCAAACGTCGCGTTTGGCACTACAAGTCGGCAGATTGGGACGATATGCGCGATTACTATGCGTCAGTCCCTTGGAAGGAACGTTGCTTCAGTGGGAATGACCCGACAGCTAGTGCCGCTGCTGTTGCTGACGAGATCATGTTGGGAATGGAATACTACATTCCTAGCTCAGATCTCGACAATAGGGGTGCGCGTAACCGTTGGTTCACTCGCGAATGTGCCGACGCTGTATCATCTAAGCAGGCGGCATATCGCGAGTGGATCAATGGCTGCATTAGCGGGGCATCTAACATTGACTCACTGAAAGCAATCTACAATAAAAACTCCAAGTCCTGTAGGAAGGCTTACACGAGAGCGGATGCACAGCGCATTGTACAGATTGGTCATGACCTTATTTCACATCCTAGGGACTCCCGTAGCTTCTGGCGTCTGACCAAAAGAAGTCTGTGCAAAACAATTTCTGCCAACCTTCGCTGCCACCGCTCAGAAGTCCGGACGGATCGCTAGCTCACAGTCCGCAAGAGAAAGCTGATCTCCTGGCTAAACTCTTTGCCGACAACTCCGTCATCGATGATTGTAGTGCTCTGCCACCAGTAATACCTTCTTGTGGCCACACGATGCCTGACATCAAAATCAGGCAGCGTGATGTGCGTGCGGAGCTGCAATCACTTGATGTACGGAAAGCTAGCGGTCCCGATGGAATACCAGCTATAGTGCTGAAGAAGTGCGCGGCGGAGCTGACTCCCGTGTTAACGCGCCTGTTCCAACTTTCTCTTTCTTCGGGATGTGTGCCGTGAGATGTAGTGAATAGATTATATTAACTAAACATACTTATTAATCATTATATACTACGTAACCTAATTTTGTACCTATTTAATGCACGACCTATTGGAAATAAAGGCAGTATCTATTCAGCAGTCTCGGCTTTCATTCCTCTCTCAGGGCACCACATTACATGGCGACCCTGCCAAAAGTAGATTCACGCGCGCGAGTATTCTGACACCGTCCGCCGCCGCGTCGCCGACCGATTTTACATATATGGACAGTGATTTATAAACAACGTCTTCTCGTCACAATGCAATCGTCGGATAATAAAAAAAAAATTCTATTAAAACTGACGACAGCGGTGCTAGTGTGGTAAAAGTGTGCTTCGAAAATGGGGAAACAGCAGTCTAAAGAAGAGAAGATCGTGATAGCACAAAATGCAGCTGGGGGCACAAATGATGCACCAATCGAGGAGTTTCGATTTCACATGAAAACGTCGAGCGCCCTGTTATGCGGGGTGGTACTTTGCCTAGTTTTGGTAGTCCTGTATGGAGTATTCCGGATGTATCGGAAATGTCATACGAGATGGATACGGCAGGAATTTGAGTTGAACGCGAGTGACAGCAGGGTGCGACAACTCTCCTTTCGACGGCGCCAGGGTTACCCCGATTTGAAGATCGATGATAGCAAAGTGTAAAAGTGTTCAAAAGCGTATAAAGTGGTATGAGGTGAAGTGCGGTTACATAAATATGTGTATTTCTTTTCGCGTACATCGGAATTTCGGCAAGTTTATGGACATTATTTAGTGGACTGTAGCCTTATTTACCAGCGTATAATCAATATTGTTATAATATAATATATAAAAAAAAAAAAAAACTTATTAGTTAAAAATATTATCTAAACTTATTATAATTAAATATGTATAACTAAATGTATGTAACTAAATATATAATGTATACTCGTGTATAATTATAAATGTTACAATTCTTAATAATATGTGGAGGATCCAGGGTTTAAAACAGGTATGTTAATATTCTATTATGCATATTAAGTATTTTTAAACTCTATGGCAACATTTTTAAAGAAATTATATGAAGATTTATTAGTAGTGAGACAGTATTTAATTAAAATAGGACCCGCTAGACGACAAGGTAAAATATTGCAGACTAAGTTAGACGAAGCTAAATGTATTATTGCACAATATAATAATTATATAGAAAGTATTGAACTGAAAAACATTGAAAAGGACGAGCGTCTTATTTTTGAAAAATATCGTACGGATATTAAGAAGATGAAATTACTGAGTTGTGTCGAATTTCAGACGGTTCTAGTATTTTTTTCAACAATGGATAAATTCGACCTGAAGGTAGCTTTGAGCTTATTGCCAGTGATGAATGATGAGCTTTCTAATTTACGACAACTTATCGATGGTATTGAGTATTATAGTTCGGTTCTCAATACTGAGTCACAGACGTATTTAATATCTTTTACTTTGAAAAGCAGATTGTCGCAGTCTGCCAAGCTAAAATTAGCAACGAAATACGACACTGTAACTGATCTTGTAAATGATATGAAAAGGTTACTTTTACCGAAAAAATCTACAAATGCCTTGCAAAAACAGTTTTTTAATTGCAGGCAAAATGATGCATCTATAGATGTTTTCGGAAAAACCTTATCCGAATTATTCGTTGATCTTACAATTTCTCAATCTGAGGGAAATGTTGAAAATTTTAATATTTTAAAATATATTAACGAGAAACAGGCAATTCGTCAATTTAGCGACGGATTGAGAAATCGTAGGATTGGCACTATTATTACGGCTCAAAAATTTGAAAATTTGAAAGACGCGATTCAGGCCGCAATCGATGAGGACATTTCAGGTTCAAGTTCAACTGCTGAAGTGTTTACACTAACAAGGCATAATAATAATCGTTTCTTTAAAAACACTTCCAGGCCGCCTTCTCATCAGAGCATTCCAAGAGGTACGTACAATACTGACCGTTGCCGAGGCAACCCTAGCTACAACGGGCGACAGTCGCATACCAGGACTGGACAATGGGTCCAGCAGCCACAATCTCAGCCACGGGGAGCGCCACGGGGTAGAGCGCCATATCGAGGTAGAACTTTTAATAATTATTCTAGGGGTCATAGACCATTCAAAGGACAGATTCGGACAATAATAACTGATGAGTTACAGCCTCAATCGAGTGCATCCACTCAGAATTCGGAACCTGAAAATGATTTTTTCGTGCCTACAACATATAGTATTCTAGCCAGCGATAGTAGTTACTTCATAAAATTATTTTATAAAGACAGATACGCTTTTAACTGGCTCATAGATACGGGAGCCTCAATTTCAGCTATAAAACATAAACATGTTTTAGATTTCAACGTTCCAATTAACAAAGAAAACATAACAATAAACGGGATAGGTGGAAAGGTACAGGCTATCGGATACGTATGTTTACAGTTGACAGTACACGGGCAGTATATTAGTCATAAGTTTTATGTATTTGACACGTTACCTTGTAAGTCGCATGGTATTTTAGGACAAGACTTTTTAGGAAAGTATGGAGCGGTGATTGATATGAAACATAATAGTCTTTATGGATCAGTGAATCTAAACAAATATCTTTGCAATTAATAGACTCGTGTAGTCATTTATTGTGGTTACCTGCCAGATCAGAATCAATTCACTATATTAATACCAGTTTAACAGAGGAATGTGTGGTATGTACAAAAGAAGTATGTGAGGGAGTATTTATAGCGAGTACGTTAGTATATCCAATTAATGGCAAAATACCCGTTCGAATTTTGAATACGACTTCAAAAGATATAACTTAGTCTGAAATTAAACTTAATATAGAAAGTTTAAAGGAATATAATATTTGTAACTTTAATAAGATCGAGAAAAATGCATCGCGAGTTAAAACACTCTTGTCAAAATTGAAGTTAAATAATTTAAATAAAGAGGAAAGGATTAACATAGAAAGTTTATGTGCGAAATATCCCGATATCTTTTATTTGGAAGGAGACAAGTTATCAACCACTGATATTTATCAACACTCAATTAAAGTAAAACCGAATATACAACCAATTTTTTCAAAACCTTATCGATTGCCTCATGCTTTGAAAAATGAAATTAAAAACCAAATTGATCAAATGTTGAAAGAAAATATTATTGAACCATGTCAAAGTGAATGGTCCAGTCCAATCTTGTTGGTGCCAAAGAAAAGTGACCAAAATGGAAACAAAAAATGGCGTTTGGTCATAGATTACAGAAAACTTAATAAAAGTATACATGATGACAAATTTCCTCTTCCAAATATAACAGAAATTTTAGATTCGTTATCTGGTTGCATGTATTTTTCTCATTTAGATTTACATCAAGGTTACTATAATGTTAGCTTAGACCCAGACAGTCGCAAGTATACTGCTTTTTGTTCCGGAGAGTTTCAGATGACTAGAATGCCTATGGGCTTAAAAACCAGTCCTAGTTCATTTTCGCGTATGATGACTATGGCAATGACAGGGTTAACATACGAAAAATGTCTGGTGTACCAAGACGATTTAGTTTGTTTTAGTAGAGACTTACCTAGTCATATTAAGAATTTACAATCTATTTTTGAAAGATTACGTAAAGTTAATCTAAAGTTAAATCCTCAGAAGTGTATTTTCTTACAGAAGGAACTATTATACTTGGGTCATGTTGTGTCAGCAGAGGGTGTCATACCAGATTCTGATAAAATAGAAGTCGTTAAAGATTACCCAGTTCCTACTAAAGTCGACGAAGTAAAAAGATTCGTTGCGTTTGTAAATTATTACAGGAAATTTATTCCTAATTTTGCAACAAAAGCACATCCATTAAATAATTTGTGTCGAAAAAATGTTATTTTTAAATGGGATGAGATTCCATCCTGTATTGCAATACCCTGATTTTTCGGAGTCTAATCAATTTATTTTACAAACAGATGCATCAGGATATGGGGTAGGTGCAGTTTTATGCAACAGCGACGGTAGGCCTGTAGCCTATGCCAGTCGTAGTCTTAACAAAGCAGAAAAAAGATACCCAACGATTGAGAAGGAACTGCTTGCGATTGTATGGGCCGTGAAGCATTTTCGACCATATTTGTATGGTAGGACATTCAAAATTCAGACTGATCATAAGCCACTTATCTATTTATTTGGAATGCGGGATCCATCTAGCCGTTTAATTAAATTTAGGTTAGCATTAGAAGAATATGATTTTGTACTTGAATACTTAAAAGGGAAGAATAATTCTGCCGCTGACGCACTTTCACGTTTGCATTTAACTTCTGAGGACTTGAAAGAGATGAATCAAACGGTGATGAATGTAATGACGCGTGGCCAGATGGCTAAGCAACAACGGGATGCTATTATTTCTAAAAACGATGGGACTGATCAACCAAAACTTGTAGAAGTACATAGCAAACCGAAATATTTCACGGAATTACGTTTCATAAGCGCTTATGAATTAAATCGATATCGTAAATTGAGAGAGATAACGCATGAGAAGGGATGTTTGAGTTACGTGCCCTCAATGGATACTATTTTTATTAATTTAGCTTCTCGATCGCAACTATCGCCAGGCGAATTTGTGAGAGAGCTGAAAATATTTTGTGGGAAAATAAATATTAAAGAAGTGTACTTTATTAAGACTGAGAAAAATAATAAATTTGTGGAAAAGTTAATAAATGAAGTAAATAACATATGTAGTTGGTCCGGACCACGTATATGTATTTTAAGGGGAACAAAGAGAATAACTGATAAAGACGATAAGTGTGTAATTTTAAACGATTTTCATATATTACCCACAAGTGGCCATGCCGGCATAAGACGAATGGTAAATAACATAAAGAAATATTATTTTTGGCCAAAATTAGAAGCTGATGTTACAGAATTTATAAAAAGGTGTGACAAATGTCAAAAACAAAAACATTCCTCACATTATACTAAGGAACCTATGACAATTAGTTCGACGGCAACTTCAGCGTTTGAAAAGGTATATTTAGATATAGTAGGGCCGTTAGAGAGAGAGTACAATAATTATGTGTACATTTTAACTATACAATGTGAGTTGAGCAAGTATGTTGAGGCCTACCCATTAATATCAAAAAGGTCAGATGAGGTAGCCAGGAACTTCGTAAACAATTTTATACTCAGGTATGGTATTCCGAAGGAGATAGCTACAGACAGGGGAACGGAGTTTTTATCGGACACAATGAAAGAGGTTTGTAAACTTTTGCATATTAACAAGCTGCAGTCTACTGCTTATCATCATCAAAGTATCGATGCCTTGGAGAATTCTCACAAACATCTAGGTAACTATTTGCGAATACAGACAGACAATCACTCAGAAGCTTGGAGCATGTGGCTTCCATTTTGGTGTTTTTCCCTATAACACTGCAGTACATACGGAGACTAAGTTCACTCCCTATGAGTTGGTGTTCGGTAAGAAATGTATTTTACCATCTAATTTGCGATCAGCACAAGTTGATCCTTTGTACAATTTTGATAATTATCCTTTGGAACTCAAATTCAGATTACAAACGTCACAAAAAGAGGCTAGAGAAAATTTAATAGCAAGTAAATTAAAAAGAAAAGATAAGTATGATCGTAATATAAACCCTGTGACTTATTAACAGAATGATTTGATTTTAATAAAAAATGAAACCGGCAGTAAGTTCCAAAACATATATTCAGGTCCATACAAAGTAATAAGGGAATGTTCACCCAATGTAGAAATAATTAAGGATAATAAAAACTATGTTATTCACAAAAACAGAACAAAAATGTATTTTGAACCAATTACCTAACAATTTTGTTAAAAGTTTATGTACTAAATACTTACTTCAAAAGTTTGTAAAGATAGTAATTATAATATGACATTATACTATATGAACATTCGTAATATAAACTAAAATAAAATAAATTGTATTGTTTATTTTATTTTTTTATTGCGGTGGAGATGAGATGTAGTGAATAGATTATATTAACTAAACATACTTATTAATCATTATATACTACGTAACCTAATTTTGTACCTATTTAATGCACGACCTATTGGAAATAAAGGCAGTATCTATTCAGCAGTCTCGGCTTTCATTCCTCTCTCAGGGCACCACATTACAGCCGGAGGCTTGGAGAAGAGCTAATGTGCAAGCGGTTCCCAAAAAAGGGGATCGGTCTGACCCGGCAAATTATCGGCCAATAGCTATCACCTCAGTACTTTGTAAGGTAATGGAACGGATTCTAAACAACCAACTGATCCATCATTACCTAGAAGATCACTGTCTAATTAATGATCGTCAGTACGGGTTTCGACCAAAACGGTCTACAGGTGATCTTCTAGCGTACGTAACACACCTCTGGGGTGAAGCTATCGACAAGCATGGGGAATCGTTGGCTGTCAGCCTCGATATCTCCAAGGCTTTCGATAGGGTCTGGCACAGAAGTCTTCTCTCCAAGCTGCCGGCATACGGTCTGCCTGCTCAAATTTGCACCTGGATTGCCAGCTTCCTACACAAGCGCAGCCTTCGTGTTTTAGTTGATGGTTGCGCTTCAGAATTCTATGTATCACACTCTTTCTTTTGCATATCAATGATATGCTCTCTCTCGGGAACATTAATTGCTATGCAGATGATAGTACAGTGCATGCTGGATACCACGGACGCGCAGTGGCTGGGCGAGCGGAAATTGAGGAGAGGCGGGAGGATCTTGTCATTGAACTCAATAGAACGTTAGAGCTCATCGCTAAATGGGGCTCTGATAATCTTATTGAGTTTAATGCCAAGAAAACACAGGTATGCGCTCTCACAGCGAAAAAGTCACCATTTTCCCCTCTTCCCTCCCTCTGTGGCACTCCGCTGGTGATACAAAGCAAAATCGCCATGCTGGGGATGGACGTTCGCTGCGACCTTAGTCCAAGGGATTACATCGAGGCTGTCATAAAAACAGCTTCACGGAAACTCGGAGTTCTGAACAAGGTGCGGCGTTTTTTCACGCCACAACAGCTGTGCCTGTTGTATAAAACACACGTACGGTCTTGCGTTGAGTATTGCTCGCACCTTTGGGATGGCTCCGCTAAGTATCCACTTGAGGTCTTGGATCGGTTGCAGCGACGTGCGGTCCGCATTATTGGCGACGTAAAGGTCACTAACACCCTCGAGCCTTTACAATTACGTCGAAAGATAGCAGCGCCAAGCGCTTTCTATCGACTGTATCACGGCGAGTGCTCCGAAGAATTATTCTCCCTAATTCCTGCTTCCCCCTTCCTTCAAAAGTCTACGCGTGCTGGCTCTCGATGTCACCGCCTAACTGTGACATCAATTCCATCGCGCACAAAGAAATTTGGCAACTCCTTTCTTTGTCGCACTTCCAAAAAATGGAATTCCTTACCAGCTCACGTGTTCCCCTCCTCTTACAACCCGGGTTCCTTCAAACGAGGCGTGAAGAGGCATCTTGCGGACCGGCAAGGCGAAGGCGGCTAGTTCAGAACCTTCTTCCCGACTGTACTAGCCGTCGTCGCGCTTGGACTCTACTACCACTTACTATCAGGTGGAGTAGAGTCATTTGCCATTCCGGAAAATATAAAAAAAAAAATTAATTTACCTTAGAAGTGAGTACTCACGATATGAAAGAGAATAACAAAACGATATATGAAAAGAAGCATCATTGATTGATAATTATTTGATTTTGATTTTATATTAAATAGAAACATTTGATTACTAATACTTATTTAAGTAGTAAATATTTATAATTTAATATTTACTACTTAAGTTAGTTAGTAAGGAACTTTTATTAACTGGTAACACTTAAAATATAATGACGCCCCTCTGGCCTCTGTCAATATGAAGTGTCAATGTCATTGGATCTATACTATTAGCGACTATTAGGTGCTTACCGTATTATACAGTTATCGTATCGTCAACTCGTTACCTTTACGATACGAATCCGATAGTTTACGTGCTTGGGCTACAGGACACTGTTAATGTTAAGAGGATGTACGCTTTTTGTATTTAAAGTAGCGCTTAAAACGTAGTGGTTATGTACTCTGTGTTCGTGTCAAGGAAGTGATTGTCAGATGGTGAATAAATGTCTGTAAAGCCAATAAAAATGCCGTCGGCGACGAAAGATACAACAATATTGAAGATTGCGGTGGAAATGTTAAATGCGCCTGACAAGGTGCCACAATTGATTGAGTTCGATCAAAGTCAACCATTGTCTAGTATAATCCAACTTTTATGCAAGGCGTGGGGTCTTCCAGATCCCGTTAATTACGCTTTACAATTCTCTGAAAGCAATAATCAAAATTATATTACTGAGAAAAATCGTAACGAAATAAAAAATGGTTCTGTGTTGCGCCTCGAACAATCTCCGGCAAAAACGGTGCAAGACATATTGTCCAAAATTAACACAGGTACAGAAGCTGAACAAACGATCGCCCTAACAAAACTTTCAAATGTTAGCAGTGACCTCACTTTCGCTCTGGAATTTATAAATAAAAAAGGACTATCTCTTGTTATCAACAACATAGAAACTGGAAAATTCAAAGGCAACTGCTTAAAATATGCCTTAGTAACATTCGTCGAATTGATGGATCATGGAATAATATCCTGGGACATCTTAGAAAACCAATTTATAAATAAAGTTGTCAGCTTTGTTAGTAATCAAACAAATGCACAAGATCCAAAGATAATTCAATCATGTCTATCAATTCTTGAAAATATTGTCCTCAACAGTTCAGGCAAGAACTCTCATGTTGAAAAAGAAATAACTATACCCAGTTTGATCTCCCATCTGGAGAACCAAGATAGAATTATCCAGCAAAATGCCATTGCCCTTATTAATGCAATCTTCTCTAAGGCTGACTTGACCAAAAAGAAGACAATTGCTGCTATGTTATGTTCTAAACAAGTTAGAAACAAGATTTATGAAAACCTTATTACCAAGAATGTATCAAAGGAAGCTTTAGGTACCGAGCTAGCTCATCAGCTTTATGTTTTACAAACATTGACCCTAGGTCTTCTTGAACCTAAAATGCGACAAAGAGCCGACTCACAAGAACAAGAGTCACAGGAGAAAATTAAGGAGTTAAGAAAGTTAGCATTTGAAAATGACAATAATACTAATATGGAAGTGACAACAAGACGTCCAACAGGTAGTTTATCAAAGGATTTCAAAAAGCTTGGCTTTAAATGTGAAATTGATCCAATCAAGGATTTTAACGAGACCCCACCTGGAGTACTTGCATTAGACTGTATGTTGTACTTTGCTAGAAATTATAGAGAGGATTATACAAAAATTGTACTGAGAAATAGCTGTCGAGCAGATGAACAAGAATGCCCATTTGGTAAAACTAGTGTTGAATTAGTTAAACTTTTATGTGATATATTACACATTGGGGAGTCACCGAGTGAACAGGGACAAACTTATCATCCTCTTTTTTTCACACATGATCATCCATTTGAAGAACTATTCCGCATTTGTATAGTCTTACTAAACAAAACTTGGAAAGAAATGAGAGCTACAACAGAAGATTTTGTTAAAGTATTAAGTGTTGTGAGGGAACAGATAAGCAGAGCATTAGCAGCATCTCCTAAAAGTTTTGATATATTTCGACAGAAGATTAAAGAGTTAACATACAGTGAAATCACACATCTGTGGCAGCAGGAACGTACTAATCGAGAAGTATGGGAATCCCATGCTAGACCAATTGTTGAACTTAAGGAAAAAATAACACCTGAAATTATAGACTTGATTCAACAGCAGCGATTAGGAGTATTAGTAGGTGGGACTAGATTTAAGAAATACATGAAGATTAACAGAAAGGATAAGTTTTGGTTTGTTCGTTTATCGCCGAATCATAAAATATTACATTATGGGGAATGTGATGAAAAAAGTACACCTAGTTTGGAAGAATTAGGAACTAAATTGGCTGTAGCTGATATTAAATGTGTTGTGGTTGGTAAAGAATGTCCCCACATGAAAGATTTAAAAGGAAAAATTAGTAGTCCACATTTAGCATTCTCCCTTATTCTAAAGGCAGCTGAAGTCCCATCACTAGATTTTGTAGCACCAGATGAACAAATTTTTGACTATTGGACTGATGGTATAAATACTTTACTAAAGGAGAAAATGACTAGCAAATCTTTTGAGAATGACTTGGAGACTCTGTTGTCTATGGATATAAAAGTGAGACTTTTAGATGCTGAAGGTATTGACATACCCCAAGACCCACCTCAAATTCCTCCAGAACCAGAAGACTATGATTTTTATTATGATAACAATTAATTTGTTTCAAAATTAATGTAAATAATATGAAGTATTTTTTAGTTTTTAAGTATATAGTAAGTTTTACTTAGTGATAATTATTTTCATTCCTATCTTATTTACTTTTTTATATTTTTATGAATCAAATGATCATGTTTTTATAATCCATAATGTTTACATTATTAAACAAATTATATGGTTTTTATTAATGATATAAAAACTTTTTAGAAAATGAAGCTATTTAGATTATATAATTTAATGAATATTTTTATCTAAATTCAAATATGTATATTATATAAGCCATGTATCTCCAATTTATTACCATCTTTTTTGTACACCAAAGATTGTCTAATTAAATAATATAATCATATATTTTAATCAAAATAAATATTTTACATAGTAATAATGTATTTCATTTTATCTTATACTAATTAATTAATTTACAAACCACGGCTACATAGGATGTAATTAACAGTGTTTGCTGTAAAAAGTAAAATTTGCCTATTCAATTACGTGAGATAAAAATATGTAAATTAGCAATTGGAAGTGCCACCCACCAAAATAACTTCCCACTTTAAATCGTCTGCTTTGGATGACATTCATATATTATCAAATAATGTTTCCCAATGTAACTTTGCATTTTGATTTAAACGAGTTATTGCAATTAATGTTATGTCTTTATTGAGATATTAAAAGAACTAATGAACTATGGGTAACTCCGTGCCTCATTTTTTTTATACTATTAATTATAGTTATTAAAAAAGGATGTTCGTGTTATGTTGTTCTTTTTTTATATCCCACTCTTTTTTTTCGTAACTATCGAAAGTAGGGTCACTGATTGTACTGCTTTATTATATATATAAAAGACTGATATAAAATTATCTTCAAAGAGCGATAACTTTTTTCACAATCATCATTCAATGAAACAATGCCTAAATGTTGCTCCAAGCTGATCTTAATCTACCTGTTAAAATAACGCAAGAAAATCCTTCAGTAGTTTCGGAGATTAGCGATACATATAGAAAAATTTTAGAAATGCATACATACCGCCTACGTCGTTCGTTTCTACGAATAGATAAATTTGTTTAGTTTACACCGTTGGTACTGTCCTCTTATATGCGGAGAAGACGAATTTAAAATAATCTTTAAATGATAAATTCTTCCTTAAAAAAAATCCAATTCACATACAAGTACTCACTAAGCGTACGAAACAATACTTTTATTAAATAAAAAACTCATAAATCACAGTGACAATTTATAAACAATACTATTTATTTACTGCATCTTGGAAACTTCAAATTTCGTGTTGATAATCTCCTCATCTGAGTCTAATAAAGGAAGTGTGCTGGTCGGTATGTTCTCTTCTACCCAGCGAAGGTCTGAGTCCAGCGACGTGGTGTTGGGCTCGGGGTCGCGAGGCGAGTCGGGCGTCTCGTTTATATTCGTCGCTCGCATTTTGACACCATATGCGTCGTTCACGAACTGTTCTTCTTCTTCTGTTGTATAAAATATTAAATTATAAAATTTATAATGTAAGTATATATAGTGCATAATTGCACTGTCAGTACAATTTTATAACTAAACTAGTGTCCGCCTGCGGCCTCCCCTGCGTGTGTGGAGGGGATAGATACCCTATGTATTTTTCTGTAACCGTAACAATGAGTATGCAAAATTTCATAATGATCGGCTGAGTGGTTATGACGTAAAAGCGTTACAAATAAACCCACTTTCGCATTTATAATACTAGTTAAGATTGAGGACGACCAAATTGTGTTTACAACAGACAAATTGTATTTATGTTATCATTGAATTATTCCACAATTCTACAAACAAAATTTCACTTTATCACAATCGATACGGAGCGGAAATTTTGACGTTTATTTGTTTTCCTATTCTCTAATTTAATTATCCACTATTGACATAAAAGCTAACTAACCCCAATTGGTTTAGTTTTGACATTACATCCGCGGGCGAGTTGTGATAGAATATATATTATTATAAATTAGTAATACGTATTGAATAAAAAAAAAACTACCGTCATCATCCTCAGCGTTGTCCAACAACGGCGTGAAGGCGTATCTCTGGTTGTTGTTTGTGGGTCGCCATAAGACCATAATTACTGTCAGGACACCAGCGAATAAAATGTGCCAGTACGCTTCATCCATCCACACTTCTTTCCATTCCTGAAATAATTTATTATAAGTAAAAATCTTTTAAATTATTTTTATGTTAAAATTTTATCTTATCTTGAACAACAGCAAAAATTTTACTTGTTGTTTATATTTGTTAAAAGCATTGCGTAGTAAATAATGATGACGACGCCCTACTGGTGTGTTTTTGAAACACGCTCAAGCCGCAGAACGGATTCTAATTAAATTTGTCATTGAAATCATTGGTACATCGTAGGATAATGATCATAACCTGATCATCTATCTATATATTTAAAAAAAATAGTACTTTATGTTTTTATAAGCGAGCGAGATACATACATCGTGGCTTGCGTCATAACGGATACTTATTCCTTAGTTCTAAATTTAAAATTAAAGTGTATGTATTTCTTTTAATAATATTTTTCAAATTAATATGCACTGGTAATATTTAGTAGTATCATGATATCATATTATTGTATGTGTTGAAAAATTGTATCAATACAATATTTTTTGAGTTTTGTTTTTCTTGTAGTAATATATTTTTAAGTTAATCGTTAATTAAATCCTAGGATTTAGATCCTTCGCACGATGACATGTAACGATAGACTTATGAGGTAGACCACGGATGTGGACTATATTGCGAAGGCACTGAGGGATATAATATATTGGATTACTGATTCTATAATTTACCCTTTGATAAGTTTACCCTAGATTCGAGCATTGAGGGATTCCATACATAATTATCTTTTAAAATACTTGTTCTTTACAATTTCATAGTACCTGTAATAAATTATTTGAGAAATTTGTGTGGTGGCACTTGGAAGTGATTCCAATAACTTTTTTTTAAAATTTTTTTGTGTTTGGTCAAAGGTATTCAAAAAGGCAGTTACCAACCAAAATATTTTCATTTTTCATTCAATCAGTCAATTTTTTTACTTTTGTTTGTCTACATTTTAGTATGGGCTGTTTTATTTGGATCTAAGTTACTATTCCTTAAAATCAAAAGTCAATAGATGTTAAGTATAAACCAGATAGATTAAAAAATGACATGTTTTCAAATATGACCCGAGTAATTATTATGGATC
Organism: Nymphalis urticae; assembly: GCA_905147175.2. Classification (NCBI taxonomy): domain Eukaryota; kingdom Metazoa; phylum Arthropoda; class Insecta; order Lepidoptera; family Nymphalidae; genus Nymphalis; species Nymphalis urticae. The sequence goes on from LR989991.1 coordinate 6,331,672, forward strand.
TGTTATTTCAAAGCATAACTTCTGGACTTGTGAAGATTATAGAGATCTCTTCAATTTTCTTCTAAAAACGTATAGTTCATGCAGGTACTGTATCGAATTTAAAACAATATGAAGTACACAATTTGAAGTACAATCCTATCGCTTTTCGGAGTACAACCAATACCGCTTTTTTAGTGTTCGTGTACGCTTGCAACGACAAACATAATTTGCAGCAACATAAGACTGAATGATACTTACTAAAATACAAAATATTATTCGGTACGACTTGAGAGAGTAGAGCATAAATATAACTGAGGCGATGACGGCAAATATTAATGTGTTCGTGAAGTGTCTGTACAGAGAGAGCTTGATTGTGTTCCTGAAAAAATTTTCATTCGACATGTTTTAGTAAAATAACGACCAATTCAGTTTTCAAAGAAAATCAAAACAATTCTTATGCTACATTTTATTGAGTAATGTTAAAACTTTTCACAAATTAAATTAATGTGTTCAAAACATAAATCCTTAATGCTTATTTAAATAAAACCTTTTTTATGCTTTCTACTAATAGTTGTTCATATAGTACAATTAAAATAGGAATATTTATTAAGTTTAGTACTTTAAAATTATTATTTTACAACGTAGAGTATGTCCGCCACCATATCTCAATAAAATATTACCCAGGAGTTCTTACCCATTTGAACATATTATAATCAAGTTTTAAATTATTGCTTATTGTGACAATACAAATTCTCAATATAAACGATTATAAAGAAACAGCTGATCCATGTAACCTTTCTAGAGAAATGGTCCGGGCCTACTGACTATATTAATAAACAGAATGTACACAATAGGTTAGGCCGTTACATTAATTCATCCAAGATGACCTAATAATATACGAAGTCTACTAACCTCCTGAGCTGCAGCGTTCTCATGGTGTGCGCGAGGGATACGAAGACCCACCAGCAGATAGCGCTGTCCACCAGCGACAGCGGCGCCTCCGACAGCAGCAGGTCGCGGTTGGAGTCCTCGGCCTTGTGGTGGAGCCGCAGCCAGGCCTCGATGCCGGCCAGCACGCCCCACAACGCCCCCGCGCCCACCACGCGCTGCAGCGCCGGGCCCAGGCGCGGCCTGCGACACACACGCTGTACGTAGGACGGCTGACCCAAGGACGGCCACGGGTACATCCGAAAGTTTCACCCGCCGGTAGATTACAGTAAATGTTCGTTGAAGATTCGAGAAAAAGTTGGAACTTACTTTACTATCCCGAAGCCCAACGATACAATGATGACTAACATTCTCGCAAGCGCCCTTTTCGCTACCGACATCCACTCGGCGAACATGTAGGCTTCAGCGTTGAAGTACCTATAAATATTTATAACATTTTCATATAAATAAAATTCTGGTAAATCAACAATTATATACCATACCAGAGAGAATACATACCCTGTCCTGTTGATGGAGGAATAGACCCCGTAGTACGTGGCACTTTCGACCATGCCGAGCAACGCCACACCTCCGATCCAGTACTGTATGCGCAATAGGTCTCGCCATTGCAGCGCGCACACCGCCAGCCAGCACGCACACAGCACCGTATACACGCCGCACATCACACCAAAGAACTACGGACATTACGGAAGGTAGGTAAGCATCATCATAATTCTATGTTGCAAAAATGCATTTCAAAATAGTTGCATGTTATATTTGTATCCCTTCCCTTATATACACTCATACACATAAATATGACAATTACTTATAAGAATATAAAAAAGTTTGCGACTCCATAGTTTTACTTACTGGCAAAAGAGGCCAAATAGCTGCCGACATGTACCCAGATGGAGCCGCCATTTCAATGTGCACTGACACTTGAAACATTTTATTACTACGAACAGACATCCATAGAGCATAAATCCCTTCGCGTTCGACTGTGTGGAAGGGCGCTCTCTGAAAAATCATAAAATCTCCATTAATCTTTTTTATTATCACAAAATGAAATTAACAATCAAGCCATCAATTATGAATTAGACCGGTTTATATGCATTTGTATATGTTTATTTGAAATGGATTTAAGCCCATCTGAATCTCAAATTTTATGCTACATTTACAATAATATTCCGCATGCTACTTTTGTAATAACATTATCATGGATCAAACCTATTAACCACACGACTCTTAGAGCACACTCAGCAGCCGCGTCTTTTGTCACATAACATAGCTCCCTAGTTCAAATACTCTCCAGTTACCTAACCGAAGTTATTTTCTACTTATAAAAATATTTTGAACAATTGAATATTCTTGATGCTACTAAACATTTGGAAAAATATATATGGCAATTAACATTTATTTATTTATTTGTTATGATGATGAATATGATGATTATCAACACTATATGTATTAAACATAAAAACAGTTAAACATGAGTATATCTTATATGTGACAATTACACAAAATATATTTACAAAAATTGCTTCATAAAGCAATTTGCACCTATTTGTAAATACATAGATTTTGTCAAACAAAGCATAACCAACAACCACAGTATTCACAGACACCAATCTTCTTCTTCTTCCTACCCTTATCCCACTACTTGGTATCGGCACATGTTTTTTCCTTTCACTTCTCTCTGTCACTCGTCTTCTCAGCACTTACACCTTTCTTACACATATCCTTTCTTACGCAATCCATCCACAATTTCCCTAGCCTCCCACATCCTCTATATCACCCTTTTGGTAACATGCCTTTCATCTCTCCTCATCACACGCCCATACCAAGCTAATCTATTACTCTTCAACTTTTCACAGACACCAATAAATCTCTCATTTGTCAGTATGATATTGCTACTTGCTAAAAAAAACCCAAATAATATACTTACAGGTTGTATGTCATTCACATCTTTCTTATCATTAGAGTTTTTAGTACTGCGTAGATATATGACATTTTGGCCATTACATAGAATAGTAGGTAATGATTTTGTGTTATTATTTTCATCTATTGGTTTTTCTTCATAATTTGTGCAATCAACTATTCTCTGAAATTAAATAAATCACGAATGCTTTTTATTATTTATTTTATTATATTCTGCTTTTAAATGATTATAGAATGAGTACAATAAAGTAGGTACTTAGTCCATATCTTAAAAGTTTGAAAATAATTGCATATTTTTTGCACATTTATACCAATTTATTACTTCAAATAATTTAATGTCTTAACATGTTAGTAGTTAGTAAGCAAGAAATAGTAAAAAGCAACCTTTTCGAAATAATGGAAGTAATCTGGTGAGCAATTTGTTTTCATCCATGAGTACATAATTGTGATATTTGTTGGTTCCTTTACATCACAATGCACTGAAACAAATTCAAATATTATGTATGTATATGATACATGTGGCATAACCAAGAGAACCAATCTTTGTTAATATATCTCATTTAAATTAATTTTTAAAAGCAGTAAGTAAAAAGTATATATAAAGAACTTGTCTGATCATTTTTTTTATTTAAGCTATCTTTCATTTGTTTAAACTTATATAGGTTTTGTAATAAGAAAATATAATCATTAAATTGATATTTATTAATAAAATTCGTATTAAAATTGGTGTTTATTTTTAAGACAATATGATAAAGTTCTTACATGCGATTATTAGTTGTGAATCTTTGAAAAGTGACTTGGCTAATGTGAAATTGCAACTTTCCTGAAAAAGAAAAATAGGATCAAATAAATCATAAATCACTGGTAGTATTAAAAAATAATATTAAAGTTTGCCTGCAAAAACCATGCTTTGACTTTTTATCAGCACTTGCCATGACAATGAGTCATGTATGTTTTATATATTACACAAACAGTTTATGGTAACTGATAACAAAATTAGGTATTTTATATTTCATAAATTAATAGACATTTCTTACCCCGTTTAGAGGTAAATCCCATTTTCCTACGTCGGAAAAACCAAACACAATGTTTACGATTGGTAATATAAATAAAACTATGTCCCGTAGCATCTTAACTAGTCTATTCATACGCAATAGCAGCAAATTATTTAACAATTTGTGTATTTTTCCAATACATAATTCTTATTTATTACCTACGATCAAAAATATTTTTAAAAAGCTTTTTTATACAAGTGGGCATTCTCACATATATAACACTATAACTTAACTAGTCATACGTCAAGTGCAGTCAGCACTCAAGAACGTCAAACGTCATTTCACAGATCAGTCAGTGGATTAGGGTAGCCGGTAGTCAATAATCAGATAGCGATTAGCGGAAAGCTGGAGCATAAGCAAAAAACGAGGAGAACAGTTAAAAGATTGACTATTGGTTCAATGGTCGAAAACATGGGACTACATGGGGTACATGTTAAAAAAATTATAAGGAATATGTTAATATTTCAATTTGTTTTTTAGGTTATGAATTATAAAAACTGGAAAATCCTATTATCTTCAGGATTTTAATGCGATATAATGTTCCGCCATGCTGCTCTGGCATATATAAATATCACTGAGAAACTAAATTTAGGGACAAACCCGTCGTACTTACGCGTAAAAACACACGCCAGCAATTTTCTTCTTACTATCGCTTTAATATGAAATTATACGCCAATGCAACATTGTATAACCTTCGATATGATATAAGGATTGTTTCTCTGTCTTTTCATTGGGTTAGAATCGTTTTCTAAGATAAATATAAGCAAAAATTGAACAATAAACACAATGAACGCACCAACTGTCAAGTTTGTTTCGCTACTTGATTAGCGAAACAATCACCAAAACTGGTTACGCGATAAGGGACAAAAAATTTGATAATTCTATCTCTATCTAAACCATTTGTAACGTAATTTTCGTTTTCTTTCTTGTGTAAGTGAGAAGGAAATCATCATTGCGTCTATTAGTTCCTCTGTCTACGGGGAATGCAGTTACTATGGCAACATTATACGCAATACTGACAAACTATCTCTGTCTCAATCGCGGTTCGCGCTCTACGGCAAAAATTAAATCTAAAGTTTTGACAGCTTAAAGTTGAACTTCAGAGTTCAGAACATGTAAAATATAAACAAATTCGTTTATTTATTATTGTCTAGATTATTTTTGTATAGATTTTTTATACAGAATTCAGCGAGTGAATTCAGTGCTTATAAATGCCAAATGGTTTGCATAAAATTAATGCAGTGGGCTAACATATACTTTAAACTATATTGACTAGGTTTTTTTATAGGGTTATTTATTTTTTATTGTAATTGAACACTTTTTAAATTAAAATGTCTGTAATAGCAATAGCTGTAGCATCAGAAAGTGGTGTACCTATATTTTCAAGGAAACGCGGCAATAATGATAATGTAAGTATTTTACTAGTTTCAAATTTCTAATGATCTTAAACATATATATTTTTTTATTTTTTGTGTTTAAATAAATTAATTTTATAAGATGCAGACATAATTGTGTATTTATTATTATTTTTTCTTTTAATATAAGATTCAGTTTTCAACTATTGCATCGCTTCATGGAATCAACATGTTTACTAAGTGTCATAACTTATCCCTGATAAACACTCAGGTTGAAAATGGTACAATACTTTGGAAAGAATTCTGTAAAAGGTATAATACGATTATAGTAAAGTGTATAAATATATAAAACAACTTTATTTTTATAAGTTTTTCTTGATCTTCAGTGTCACATTAATCGGAATTGCAACAGGTGGACTTGAGTATGATCTTGAACTGCTGCTGTCATGTATTCATGATTCAATGGTCTTCTTTATTGGAAAAAAAGATTTAGAGAATTTGAAAAACATTGATCAAATAAAAAGAGACTTAAGACAATGTTACCCGATCATAGATTATCTTTTGGAATCTTTGGATCCAAATGCAGTGCCTCGATCAACAATTGTTCTAGATTCCATTCAGAGCATGCTTTGTCCTCAGGCCCAACAGTTACAAGTATAATTAAATAATATTTAAATTATTTATTAATTTTATAATAAAATGGTATTGAATGGATAACAATTATTACATAGTTTTATTTATAATTTACAGCAAGTATTAGATAACTATGCACAAACTGTAACAGGTCGTTGGGCATGTCTAAGTATACATGGACAGCTGGTGGCAACAAGTTCAGATTTTTATGAATTGGATGTAAGAGAAGCAAGATTACTTCTGTTGCTAGCAGCTGCTCAAGATGGGGTTCCTTTAAGAGATTCTCTTATTTACTTACCTCAAATGAGCCCAAATGTAAGTTAAAATTTAATCAACTAAAATATATACCATAATGACTTACTGCTAATTTTTTACAGTGGTACAGATAAAACCTGCACATTGATTAGTTAATACTTGATTAAGACTTCATTTAATTAAGATTTATATTTATACAATTAAGATCTTATACTGAATATGGTGTCAACATATTTCATGGAGGCTCCATGCAATTACACAATCCAGCTATTTATTTGTCTGTCATATCAGTGATCAACTCCATTCCAACTCCACTCCAGTGATCAACAGTCTAGAATTCGGAAAACTCGATTTTTTTCTTCTTTACTAAAGTTGACTTTAAATAATAGTTTTATACCACTTCCTCATAGTTATCATTAACCTGCACTTTTGCCAAACAATAAAAGACATTTTAAAGTTATAGTATAACTTTCTAAATGCATGGACAATGCTACATAATTAGATAAACTTATCTTTAACAATAAATTTTGTCTTTAGGTTGCATTTAGAGCAGTAACATGCAAACTTCTAGCAGATGTGTATGTATTGGTGATCTGTGGAGCAACTCCTCCACTGTCTCAAATAGATGAAATAGTCCTCCAATGTTGGGAAAGCTCCGCCCATATTATTAAGGAAGCAAAACTTCTACATCCTAGAAATTTTCCATTGAGTGTCTCCTTCGACCCTGTGTTTATAGGGTGAGGTATTATGTTTTAATTTGTATAACTGTTTTTCTAGAAAGTTCTTTAAGTCAGTAAAGCAAATATTATGACAGCATGTAGCAAAGGTTCTGCTTATAACATAAAAAAATATCTAAACAATATTATTATTTCGGATATAAATATACATAAAATATAACAAGTACTTTTTCTACTTATTTAAATTATATTACTTATGTTACGTAAATGCATCAGACATAACCAAAGAATGTAGATTCGAATCCATCATAGTATGCACCATTGTGTCTAAGTACTATGTGTACTGAAAAATGTATTTTAAATAAAATATTACAATAATACATATATAACACTGAAGAATACAGTAGGCTCGCCACACACACAAAAGACACTAGAGGGAGCCTGAAAGGGTAAGAGCCAAATTCGCTTTGCCGTCACGGAATACGAGTCGGTCTTAAACTCAAAACTATCTCTGAATACTTTATATACGTATTTATTACTGAAAGATTTTCGACATAGACCCCACTCACATAGCTTTCTGATAAGACTGTCAAATTATATAGATACTATCTACTAAACCCAATAACTTTTTTATTGGCTCGATTCGGGGTTTGAGCTCTGGACCTCAGTCTGCAAAATCAAAATCAAAAACGCGTGAATCTTAACCGATGATCGTGGGTTCAAACCCGGGCAAGCACCACTGAATTTCATGTGCTTAATTTGTGTTTATAATTGATCTCGTGCTTGACGGTGAAGGAAAACATCGTGAGAAAACCTGCATGTGTCTAATTTCATTGAAATTATGCCACTTGTGTATTCAACCAACCCGCATTGGAGCAGCGTGGTGGAATAAGCTCCAAACTCCTCAAAAAGGGAGAGGAGGCCTTAGCCCAGCTGTGGGACATTAACAGGCTGTTACTAATATATTATTAATACTTATTAAGATATATTTGTCATTACATAATTTGATAGTCAAAGTTTTGTTTTTAGAGTACTGGTGGTAAATATAAACAAACGAAGATGTGTGTTCTCCCGCCATTTGCACGGGTCGAATCAAAAGAGCCGAGGCATGTCTGGAGTCCATCGTATAGATATATTGAGAACATTCTATGTAACGACAGCGAGAAATTTAGCACCTGAGTTGAAAGTGGAAGGGGATGAAAGAGGTGATTTTCTTTTATCTAGCCTGCAAAACTTTTTAAATATTAAGAGATGAATTATGTTATTGTGTAGTAATTAGAATAAATTTTTGTCATTAATTTACGCGTCAAGGCGGCGTTCCGCAAGAACATTCTTTCAAATAATCGCAGCCTGGAAATGTGTCGGCGTAAAATACTTGTATACGTTTTAAGTATTTTAACAAATTGTATACTTTTACAGAAGTAATTGATGGTGCTGTAAGTGAAATGTACTGGTGTTCCGAATACCACAAGTGCCATGCGCAACGATCTGGCAATCTTTTGTGTTGCGCTCTATACGCCCCGACAGTTCCTAATCACACAATGAGGTAAACCAATACTTAATATTATAAATGTGAATGTAACTATGTGACTGTTACGCTTTCACGGCTAAACTACTGAACCGATTTTGATGATATTTGGTATGGAGCAAGCTTGAACCCCAAGGACATAGACAATCTTCTTCCTCCAATCGCGCGAGCGATAACTAGTATAATATATATTATTAAAAAGTTAGAGATGTATCCTGGCTATTTTTTTTTGTAGTTGTAACTATAATCGTCCCCATAGCCATAACCAAAATTTATTTTCTGCATATCAATTATAATCTCTGTGTGATCAATATAAAATATATAATTGGGTTATTAAGTATATTTACTTTGAATTATTACATATAAATAATTTTTATTATTCACAGATTATTAACCAATCAAATACTTCAAGATTTGTTGACAAATAAAGAAATCTTCTGGTGATTAATCATTTTAGATAAATAAATAATAAAACAAACTTGTACTATATCAGCGTTATTTATTTCCGGAGCAATCATCACTAAAACACGTGTACTTCTATAATATTATGGTCATATTAATATAAGTCACTTAAATAAAGGCAATTTGATTATCATCTAAAATTTCATAGTCACAATATTTATGAGTTCAGTCTATTTATTATGGTGATGAGTGAAATTGTTCTGTTTCAACTTTAACGTGATGTTAGGACATACAAATTATTATAGATTTAGGAATGTTTGTTTGTATTTTATTCCTATATAATATAACTTATATCCAATTAAAAATAAACATTCGACCTCTAATCCTTTACAGAAGAGTTTAATATCCTGGTCTTGTAGAATCGAAAATAGATTTGATGAAGAAAAACAATTGATATATTTAATTAGTAATTGTATTAGTTAGTCAAGTTTAAAATAAAGTGTAGTAAGTTTAAAAAAAAAGATAATCTAATTAGGATATATTATTGCCATGATTTTCTATTATAAACAAAATTATTTTAGTAAAAAGTCTATTTCATTTAAAATTTTTGTTATAGACTGTAGAATGTTAATAATGACGCTAATTCGATATCTTTGATTTTTTACACGTAGTAATACAATAGCGAGGTATTTACTTTAATTTTTATTCGAATAGTTTCGTTTATAATAGTATTGACACTGGTTCACATTGAATCATGTCTCGTGTTGTTAGCTTAGATTAATTCACATATTCATTTTTGACATCTTCACTCATGGTACATGTAGTCTCTTTGTAAAAAGTTTCATATATTTAATAACAACCTGCTGTTCCTATTAGAAAATGTAGTTAAACTTACATTATTATATCAATTGAAAAAATATATTCGTGTAAATTGATACTCAATTCGGCGTACATTATACTAATATAAAAACCAACACTGATTATAGCAAGTCCAATAATAAAAGTACCCTTTAAAAGTTGAACTATAAAAGATTGAATAAAATTTTAAATTTAATTTCAAATATGAAGCGACTCATTTTAAAATTTCGAAATAAATGAGTTAAGGCAATAGTACCAAACAATATATTGGGCATTGCTTTATAACTTGATGAAACAATAGTTACATTTTTTATGATAATGTAAAGCATTGTCATATAGTGATCGTTAATAATAAATATAGGAAATATGTAAAATACACATAAATGCAAAATCTAACTCGCAATTCCACACAAAGCTTTATCCAAACTGGATTTGTAATCTACAATTTTTCACTAACACTTTTAGGAAAAGAAACGTCTTTCATAAAGTTTAGACAACTAAAACAAGTGCCTTAGAAGCCATCAAGGAAAACAATACAGATTATTTTAAATATGATTATCATGAAAAAAAATACACTTTCCTTAATCCAAACTAATGTGCAAATACTATTTTATAAAATAGTCATTTCAAAACTGCTAGCTACCCTAACAAAGCCGTTTTCACCATGTAATGATATTTAAACTGCTCAAACTAAAACTATTATCACCTAAATAGTCTCTTTATGTAGGATAACTCATCCCAAAGCAAATATTACTTGAAGCTACCAAGTAATCTGCATTGAGGCTGCTTAATTTTACACTTTAACTGTTGGATAAGGTCAAATATTTTTAAGGATGGTCCTACTTTCATTTCAAGGAGCTCTATTATTTCATCCTTTGATAATTGGAGCATCATGGATCCTGTTATATGGTTGAAGTTGTCACAGTAGGGTTGGCAGTCATTGACTGTGAGGAACTTGGCGACGTCAGCTGTCGTCCAGTTTTCTGGGTCAACTGAATTCAGTATGTCTAAGGGTACACTGGTATTGACTAGTCTGGGTATCACTTTGTCGTCTTCACTCTTTAATGGAACCTCTCGTGATTCTTTCTTTCCATCCTCAGAGTGATCTTGCAAAACATTTGCAGTAGCATTCTGCGAATAAATAAGATTTGTTGAGGTCATTTTAATTAATAAAGCAATTAATATTTATTAAAATTGGTATTTTTTTAAACTGTTCGATTATATCATTTATTTTTTAATTATTATGAAATTATTTCCAAAAAAATATAGTTAGTAAACATCAAAATTAGTTATACAGGGTGACTGGTGAATTAGTATCAATACTTAAGGACGTGATATTTGACGACCATATATGACCAAAAAAAATACATATAACATAAATATTAATAAACTTCTAAGTAAAGTTAACCAAAAGTTGTTATTAATTACGCGTCATGTGGACACCCTAGCTGCGCTGACGACACAACACAGTTAGGTACATTTAGTTATCGCGCGGTACTTTACCTACGTCCAAACGCCGCCGCGTGTTAACAGGGTAGCAGGCTACCTTTGATAAACAAGCATGATCCAATCCCCCTTCATACTTTAAACCTGGCTTAGAACAGGCAAAAATACCAAAATATTTCACTCGTTTAAGCAACAAATTTGTTGACTAGGTAAATGATATGAACTTGGGACAAAAATTAACTGTTTACCTATCTTGGTATTTCCGGCGTATTTAAAAATGGAATCATACTTATTTACAACGATTGTCAATCATTTAACTACCTATTTACCTACATAACTACACTAACCTTAACAAATGTTCAAAGTGAGCTCCTGCTCGTGTGATACACAGTTCGGCACGTTTACGCATATTGTCTTTCACACGCTTTAACACGAATGGGTCACTTTACTACTCACAGTACTCACAGTATTCTGCATTTGTGTATTGATAAGCCATACCTAATTACTAATGACGGGTCACACTCACACACGAAACATTAGGTATACGCGTAAGATCGATCGCTAGGGGCGCGCGCGCGGGAAGATGGACGAACCTTACGGCGGCGCTCGCCCGACTAATTAGCCGCGGGGCAGGGGTTGCGGGTGGCAAACACCACGCCGCACGCGCCGCGGAAATATGTCCACACTTTATTTATTTAAAGTATTTTTTTTGTAAATTTGGTCAAAAATTAAGTACCTATTTTTTTTACATAATTCGAATGAGAATCATGTACCGATTATGCTCCTAAAATATTGATACTAATTCACCAGTCACCCTGTATATTTAACAATAAAGACAAATGCACAAGAAAATATTAACTTTCCATACATAAAATTGTTAGTTAGCTATTACCAACAAACACAAAGACTAACCAGTTCTTTAGGCGGTTCAATCTTGGACTCGTGGTCCACATCCATTTTAAGGCAAGATGTCTGATCGTCAGGTCGTAGTTCTGTGTCCGCTGATATTTCCGACACACTAGTGGGAGGGGAGAGGCTCTTTGTGTCTCCCATGTCCGAGTTTTGAGAACTCTCTTCAGTTGTGTTTGGAGGTTGAGAAGAAACTTTCGTTGCTGAAAAAGTATTAGGCGAACGTTGAAAACATGCCTCATGCTAAAGTTAAAAATAAAAACTACTCGAAGGACTTTAGTTGGTCGTCTTTCGCACGACTAACGGTAGACCGTGGATAAAGATGTCGATTTATTAGAAAATACATTACTTAAATAATGGATTAAAATTGGTTGCTATGTTAATTCTGCTCTCCAACTTATTTAGTCACGCGAATCAGATTTAGATAGTTAGTTAGAAGTAACAGCAGCAACACAAATGTCCTCTGCCGACGGAAGCCTTCTATCCTCATAAGTAGCTGTAAGTAAGTGGCACTGCACCCGCACCGAGGCGGCGGCGGCGGCGGGCGGCGCGCGCGGGCGGGCGGCGCGCGGCGCGCGGCGGCGGCTGCAGCGGGCCCTCCAGGCGGTGCCCCACGGCGCGGCACCAGCCCACGGGGTACACGTCCGTGCTGTGCGCCCACAGCCACTGGTCGTACTCCGAGCCCCACCCGTCGAAGTGCACCTGCGGCCCAGTAACGCAGGGATTTGTTATGTTGTTATATAATAAAACAGTCACGTTGAAATTGAACGGATAGGGTTTGATAGCTTGTATACTACCCACGATGGAGTCGCGGTACCTTGAGCAGGTCGGCCACGACGCGCGCGACGGTGGCCACGCACACGAGGCGCGGGTCCATGAGGTCGGCGCACTCGAGGCGCATGCCGGCCACGAACCCGTGCGACACCACGTGCCCGCGCGCCGCGAACAGCGCCCGCCCCGCCGCGCCCGCGCCCTGCAGGTGCTCCTCCCAGCGGAACTGCTCTGCCGACGTGCTGCCGGAAAAGCCCAGGATAGTATATATCATATAAAATCTGCATACTACGGAGCTTTCTCTCGGTTCTTCAAAGCGGAACAAAAATACTTTAATAAAACATTCATTGATCATTTTTGAGATACATACCCAGCCGGCGGAACCAGAGGAATGTTGTTCGAAAGGGCGAATCCCACGGGGAAGATACACGGTGATCGTTGGTGGTAGCAAAACCAGTCGGCACCAGACGCGTCAGCTGGGTAGCAATCTATCCTTATCATCATGTAACCCTCATTCAGAATTTGCATCACAGTTGCGGCGCACACGGCTGATAGATTGAGAGGATCTATGGCTTCGAGTTTCATTCCTTCAGAAAATAATGGTGGTTCATCACTTGGGTACTTGTAAAACATTTCAATAGTAGTATCGTTAGGTATGTATCTTCCAGCTGCGACTCGCTGGCAATAACTCTGAGGTGCATCCAGTGGATGTCCAACTCTGAATGCCCAACCGACTGGATGGATGAGAGGTGAATCCTCATGACACCAGAAACCATTGTCTTCTGGTGAGCTGTCGTAATATTTAACATGTAACCTCTTGCCAATTATTTCACAGACGCTCGCTACCTGCATTATTCATAATTATTTCATTAACATCTTTATTTAAGTATTTATGAATTTATTTCATTTCACAGTTAATTTAAACTAATTACATATTCTTACCTTAACTTGTGAAATTCTATTTTTATCTACTACTTCCATTATTGATCCTATTGAAAACCTTGATACAAGACTATCATTTAACTTTGTGTAAAAATTAGCCGGCAATGTTCGCGCACCAGTAAGCTGTTTTACTAGAAATCTAAAAAATAAAGCTCTTTAAAGTACAAAAAAAGTCGACATGCTTCAATTAAGTATAGTGTAGAGGTATATTTATCACTATCAACTTATAAAAAGAATGATAAATTGCATGCCACCCCATATTGTCCCTGTATTCTTAATAATGCAGAAGTGGTTATTTTAAAAAAAAGGTATACTATGTTAAAAACTCCTCTGCGACTTAGAGCAACTTTGAAATTATTATAAGAAAAAAATGTATATAAATGATAGGCCCCTTTCAGGTGCAAAACTTTGGTTTCAAAATCTCTACACTTGGTTCAATCCTTAATTAAAAAAATCTACATCTACAACATTTTAATAAAAATAATTCACATTATTTAATTTAGAACTTGATAAATTTTGAAACATAAGTAGTTTGTCATACTATACAATTCTAAAAACTTTATATTCTGACTTAAATATGTGGTTAAGGCTTTAAAAAATATTACCCTCATATAAAATATTATATGAAATTTCAAATCAACACAATATCTGAATGTTATACTTACTTTTTCCAATCAGTATATTTATCCTCTATACTGCGCGGCGGTATAAGAGGCTTACCACGAGTCGCGCACCAACCTACAGGGTGTACTTCAGAACAGCAAAGGTTAACCCAAAAGTCTTTTGAATCATCGCTTCCAAAACCTTCATAACGCAAAAGACCCATATAACCCTTTACCTGGAAATTGAATATATTGTAAAGTGTACTTGGTAGATCTTGCCCATATCAAACTATTAAAGAAATATATAAAGAAACTATTATACACACTCAAATTTATATAAACTTAATATATAAGATATATTTGATAGTAAAAATTATTTTAGATGTGGGTTTATATTTCAAATTGATTTAAGCGAAATTACAAGAGTATTTAAATATTAATTTAAATTATAAACATTTTTGAGCACTACCAAATGTGATTAATTAGATAATATAATGTCATGTTAGTGTTACGGACCAAAAAAAAAAATTTACTGCTGTTGAAATAAAAAAATTGTTTCATTGATTACCTTTAGCACTGTTGCAACCCAAAAGTAATCATTCAATTTTTCAGAAAAATTTTCACAATCTGAATTCTTTACTTCCACTTTCATGCCCTCAAATGTATTATCCCACATTTCATGTAAAGGGGCATGCTTGAATAAACTCACTGGGGCTGCCAGGAAATCACAGCCAAACAATTCATCTTTCCATTCATAGCTGTTGGCTACTAAGGCCGCCGAGTGCTTGATAGGGCCAGCCTATACAAAAAAAAACTTACAAATTATTGTATACTACTTTTTCTTGTGAATTAATGTATTTTTATTCAATACATTTTATAACATATTGCTTTAAATCAGTATGGTCGGATTATTTTGACATCATATACATCATAATATGTTTTCAAGCACATTCAATTCATGGTAAGTCAAATGTAAATATGTATAATTTTTGTTACCTGTAAATCATTAAAACTAGCTTGCCAATGCTGTAATTGAGGCAGTGGTTCTAAGGGAATTAAGCCCGCCATATGTTCTGCTCCTTCCATCAGCTTAAACCGCCAATTACAATAACGTCGTCTAGTACTACTTGCATGACATCTCAATGAGCAAAATTTGGTATTCCGTGAGTAAAATTGACCCCGACGACCAACTCGTCCGCACAATTCACATATTGCTAAATAAAAAATTACACATGTCAAAATAGCAAATAATAATTTCCTCATATATTTTGTGTTATGTTTGGTGAAAGAAGCTTCATTGTTTTACACAAAAACATTAAGTTAATTCATGACTGATATTTAAATTGTATAAGTGCAACAAATGCTACTTTTTGCATTAGATATTTATTTTTTATGTGTACATATGTGACCATAAATATGTCAATAGACTATAAGATATATGCACAACATTTTATAAGAATGAAATAAGTCAATTAAACAATATAATTTTATTTAGTTATTGAATATGAACCATAAGCTT
Source organism: Nymphalis urticae (assembly GCA_905147175.2). Lineage (NCBI taxonomy): Eukaryota > Metazoa > Arthropoda > Insecta > Lepidoptera > Nymphalidae > Nymphalis > Nymphalis urticae. The sequence continues at coordinate 6,347,468 of LR989991.1, forward strand.
AATTTGTATAAGTATTTTCAACATCAAAATTTGATAATGACAAATTATTTCAAGTTCAATATATTCCTTATTAAGAAAGTAAGTCTGCCTATTCTACCTGTTGTTTACATCTTTAATATATATATGCTTTTAGAAGAAATATCATGCCCTATGTATTTACAAGAAGATATTCTTTTAATAAACTTAGAGGCATTCAACATATACTGAATTAATTTATATAAGTTAATAAGAAGACACATTCTGTAAGACAAATTAACAATTTATCATTTATTTAATGATAAATGTATTGCTAAATCTTGTCACTTCACTGTAAATATTGTCTTTTGTTCCTAATGATTATATTGTCGTGGTTCTTTACAAAACAATATTATAAAGATAATATTACAATTATAAAATATTGATTTACTTACAAAATAACCTATATAGAAAACTTCATACATATCTTGAGAGGAACTTACCAAAACTGTCCTTTTCTAATGGAATTATGGACAAGTCTTCATAAATATGAGTATCGTTTGACAAGTCGTTAGTATTGTTTAAGAACACATCGTTACCGGCATTGTATAAAGCCATATTTAAAAACTTTCCAATAATTATAGAACACTGCGGTTGTAAACACTTCAATAATCATGACTTAATCAGGTAGAGATAATAAAGTTTTATAAATTTATATTGTATAACTTTACTGTTATTACTGTAAAATAAAATTTTCTATTATTTGAAAATATGACAAACATAAAGCCATATAATATATAAATCATAGGCTAGTATCAAAACTTTCTTAGTTTTGATGTCTTATTCACTAACAAGTATCAACTTAATATAAAAGAACTTAAGATTTTAAAATAATTGAACGCCATAGAACTGATCGACTAGGTATTTAATTTTTTTTCCTAAGTCCGTCTCGCAAGTAGATACTGGTACTGGTAGGTATAATATAAGGACAAAAGGTAAACAAAACTAAAACTATGACAGCAGTTGAAACATTCGAAAAACTATTTTCATACCTTAATATATTTCTATTGTTGATATTTTACACTTCTTAAAGTTACAAATTTAAAATATCGTGTGATTTTTTTGTAAGTTTTAAAACTTAAATCTTTAAAATGAGGTTATTTTGACGTTTCTTTGTTTATACTGTGTTCATATTCTTTTCAGATACATACCTTTTTCCTTTCTCTGTGGACTATGCCCAGTGCTGCCAACTCTGTCTGCCAATTATCAGGTATTGTAGAATTTATGATAAAATACAAAAGACTTTTTGAAATTATGTGTTAATTTCTATTTCATAGCATTTGTGATCTTCGCCATGAATGGAAAATCTCAAATCAAAATATAGCTTAAGAATCTTAATAAGATGCTAGAACGTTAAAAATTTCTTGCCCCAAAATAAAGCCAAAAGTGGATAAATATAAATAGAGCTATAACAAAGTAATTGTATACTTTTTGAAAACGAAGTACATAGTACTAATTCCATAGACAATGTTCATTCAGATAAAACATATTTGTTAACAAAGTTAAAAGTTGCTAAATTTTTGCCAATATTATTTGATATATTTCTGTAAATCATTTTTAATGCTATGCAAGATCTAGCTAAAAAATACCTAACTTAGCAACACTGAGGACGGAGCTCATTAGTTTACGTCTACTATAAATGTCTATAGCTATAGTAGTACCAGTATATATGTATTATCTATGGCTATAGTCTATACTCGAGGATTAACAATTTATTGATTTTATTGAGGCAGACACAATAATAATATTGTTCTTAGTTTCGGTCAATCGGTATTGGTCAGATCTAAATTGCAATTTGAAGTTACAGAGGAACAGTAACTATTTAGTTACAAACAAGACAAGTGCTTTTGGATTTGATTATTTAAGTAAGTATACATTGTATTGTAATTAAGTATGTTTTTAAAACCATTTAATAATTTATTTCTCAATTCTTTCAATATTATTCATTTAAGTACATAAATTATCATGGTATATTCGACTTAATATTATTGGCATAAAAATTTGTACACTTCTTATTCTTGATCAATTTACGCAAGATTTCATCATATTAATGTAATAAAGCGACATCTTATTTGTAACTGAATTCTAATTGTTTGGTTCTGGAATAAAAATCTAATCAAACATTTAAGATAAGTAAGTTAAACCAAGTAAGCAATCGCAGGTTTCGCACTCCTTTGTCGACTTCCATTTTGAGAAAGCCGTGTTTGTGAAATGACAACATATTTAATTCATTTTGTTTGTTTATGCGTATTATTATTAACATATTCAAATATAGTAATATTTATCAATTATTTGTTAGTTTTTTTCCTTAAGCATAACTACAGTACTTAGACAAAGATAAAAAACTAAGTAGTAAAGAAACAGTAGTGTCCCTTATATATTTAGATAAACGAAATAAATATAAAAATCTGGGGTAGATTGAATTTGGGCCAAATCTCTAAAATGATAACATATTATCAATGTATATAACATATATACCATAGTATAATACAAAAATATTGCACATCAACCATTGAAATTAGCAGATTGTGTCTTTTCCAAGGTCGATGTGCAATATTTATTCATATGGACTATCATAGTTTTATTGTTTACCATATATATACTATTCTTGCAAACTATGCACATAATAATTTATCTAAACATACAATATGCTCATATTGTGCTCTGTTTATGTTCTCTTAAAGTATATTTTTTCTATATGCGTATAAGTGACACTCCCATGGTTATTACTTATTATTAAATAATTTTTAATTAAAAATCAGATTCAATAGGTTCCTCTACAAGTAGAATATTACCAGTTTTAGTTTTATAGGGCAAGTCTACATTTTATTTATTCATTTGGACATTTGTTAGTTGTTCAAAACAAAATATTTAAACAGACTTTTACTAGTACTTACTTATGCCACCACTGGTTCGGAATGTGGACTCTACCTAGAAAAACTGACATGACCCTTAGTAGTTTTTTTTGTTGCATTGCCCATATATGGCTTTTATTTTAAAAAATGTTTAACGAGTAATTAGTTAAACAATACTGTGTCCTCTTCTTTTTAATGTCATATCAATAATAACAAAAAAGCAAATCAGTGGTAGAATTAAACAGCTAATAAGCAATGTTTATAAGTAAGGCCATTATATTTACTAAATAAATTAATATGGTAACTAATGTTTGTTATATACATATAATTTCATTCAATATTTTCTTAATAATTACTGAGTGGCTTGTTAAAGATGAAATGAAATAATGTTACATATAATATTTGTTCTGTATATATATGAGAATCTCCAAAGTACAAGGTCCAAAATTCCAAAAAGTGATGGTGGTCCAATAGGTGATGATGGTTGAATTTTTATGTAATTCATGGCACAAAACTAAACAATTAAAACACAGAAAACAGTAACAGCATGTAAACATCTTCCTGCTAGGTTAAGGTTTCCTCTCCTATTGAGGAGAAGGATTTTAGCTTATTCCACCATACAGCGTCAGTGCGGATTGATGGATACACATGAAGAATTTCATTAGATACATGTAGATTATCTCACCATGTTTTCCCTTCCTGCAGAGCATGAGATGAATTATTATATGCACAAATTGAGTATAATTATGGAAAGTCAGTGGTGTATGCTCGGGTTTGAATCTGCAATCTGCAGTTAAGATTCACTTGTTCTAGCCACTGAGCCTCTCAGACACAAAATAATTTGTAAAAATATATTAGTGATTTAATAGAAGAAATCCAAAAAAATGAAAATTATGTAGGAAAATAATCGCATACTCAATGGTATATCCCACCATACACATTACCCTGAATTTTAAGTGTTTACAGTTTTTTTTGGTAACTTTCATTATTCATATCCTCATTTTACCTTGGTCACAACATACAATTTGGGTTACACAGATTACAAAAATATTGTCTATCAAACAACTATAAGATTGTGTGGGATACCTCGTTTTGCATCCAGCAATGGATACAAACTTGCTAAAGTACGAAACTCAAAACTAACTTGAACTTATTGGTTTTAAAAATTAAAATTATTTATCAATTATATATTTTATCAATTATAACACTTTTTTTAAATTGGCTCATAATTTTGTAATAACAATATATAGTTAATCATAATACTGAGGCTTTTATTTATACTGATTTAATAATAATTCTTAATACCTTAACTACTGATTTACATATTTCTATTAAAAATGTTGGGTGATGAATTTTCAAAACCTTTAACAACTGACTAACTCCAATTTCCATATTTCTAACATCAGAAATAATGAATTTCTTCATTAACAATACAATCTTTCATTTATTTCATTTATGAATTTCTGTGCTAAATTGTATTTTGTTAAACCTAGTGGTTTAGGCTTTGTTTGGCATGTTAGTTACTCATTTTACAACAATATTAAATAGATAAATAATATATGAAGAAGATGACTGGGATAATATCATTAAATAAATCCCAAAAAGAGACTGATTTAGGTAATCGTTAATGTTTTAGTAGAAACGAAACGTAAAACGTAAACGTAAATTGTTTGCCGGAAACAATTTACGACAAACTAAACATGTGACAATATAAAAACTTACCGAAAAATAATAAATTCCTTCACTAAATTCTAATTGTATTTTATATTTTTGATTAATAACGTCGATTCGGTTATATTAGGGCACGATGATCGAAAATTGATGCTGTAATAATTATCGTAACATGTTACAACATTATGTTAGCATGACCAGACTTTCAGTTATGTGATATAAATTAGCAGTAAAAATATTTACCTGTTCTCTTTTTTTTTTGCAGATTTGCGTCTTCAATATGGGGAAAGGTAATCTTTTTTATAATACAATTAAAAAAAGTACAAAACAAATTAACTTTTGATTTTCCATACCAACAAAATCGATACTGTATGATCTGTCTTTGATATTTGATATTTATACAGTTAGCTTAACCAGTCATAATGATATGACTTTAGTGTAAATTAACTCATTCTGACTATGAAAATTTAAGCTTTTAAAACCCCAAAAAAAATTGAAAAGATTTTATTTTGTTATCGCTATTTCTGCAATCTGAAAAATAGAACGGCGGGAACAACTGATTTGGAACTATATTATAAAATAAATTGGACACTAGCCAGTATTGTCAATCAAAAATTCCATAGGTAGGGAATTATTATATTTACAAATTAATTTTAAATAATGTTAGTTGTAATTATTTTTTAAGGTGGAAAGAAAAAAAATAAAAATGTGGAGAAAGATAATGTGGGGTCTGGTTCAACATCTGAAAGTCAACCATCTACATCTCAAGTACCTGTTGCAGAGGTGGAAAAGTTGAATATTTCTGAAAAACCTGCGCCTAGTGAACCGAAAGAAGAAGAGTATTTTGGTTTAGGTATAGAGGGATCTAGTAAAAAACGTCCTCGTAAAAAGAAGAAAGACGATACTTCTGACCAATCTGCTCGGCAAATAACTGGACTTACTGCAGAAGGTCCTTCACAAGCCTTTCCCAAACTTTCTGCTGGGTTAGGCCGTGGAAGAGGAACTACTTGGACCCGTCCACCAATGGTTCCACAGGCACAAGTTGACCCTATTCAACCTATTCACCATCAAATACCTATGCAACCCCAAGCACCACCACCGACTTTTTGGGGTACGCCTCCACCAAGTGTTTTCCAACAACAACTCCAACAACAGCAACAACAACAGCAACAACCACAGCAACAACCACAGCAACAACCACAGCAACAACCACAGCAACAACCACAGCAACAACCACAGCAACAACCACGACAACAACCACGGCAACAACAAACACGACCTTTCCCAGCAACGGAAACAATACCACAATCGCCAACATTTTCTCAACCACAATCATCTCGTGTAGGAAGTAGTACAGGAAGAGGACGTGATAGTTCAGAGAAATCAGTTTCAGTTGGAAGCAAACCGTCTGAGACTCCAAGCCGATTTAAAATACCACCAAAATGCACCGGTGGAATCGTTACTAGACAATCAAGACCAGTCAAGTTAATTACGAATTACTTGGAGATGAGAATTAAGCCTCTTAAAATAGTAAGTTTTCACATAGGGTCTGCTGTCCCTCGTTCTGTGCTCTGTGTGTATCTTTTTAAAATAAAAGTCTGTACAATATAGGTTATAAACCAATTACATTAAATCTGAAGGAAAATAAAATGACGGTTTGCCGTGGTTTCCCGAATTATGGTTAGAAGGTAGCACAATCGAAACTGTACAATCGAATTACATAAACAACAACTTCATAAATACTTAGAATGAGTATTTATATGTTATTGAAATATATTAATATTACAAATACTGATTTTTATAATGTCACAACAATTGAAGCCATAAGTGGAAGAAAGTGTCATGAAACAAAAAGATGATTTTAAGCAATTGGCAGTTTTATATTTTGATTTGATTATTTGTTGTTGTACATGACTGTTCATCCTTCATTCATCGTTACGGGTACCATCATGTGTATATTGCCTTAAAATGTTCTTTGATGTAAAAAATTCAAGAAGTTTATTTGTTATTAGAATATTTATATTAATAATAACCTATCTGTTTTCAGTATCGTTACGACGTTTCTATTAAGCCAGAGAAACCAAAAAAGTTAGTGCCAAAGGCTTTCTTAGCTGTAAAAAAATTAAAATTTCCAAATCATGTAGTTGCATTCGATCAAAAGAAAAATTGTTACTCATTGTCACGTCTTTGGAATACATCAGATGAACGTATGAACGTAAACGTAAGTTATTCAATAAATAGTTCTATATGTACTAGAACTAGAACATATAACGCATTAATAATACGGCTTATTAATACATTTTGTGTATATTTCTTATAAAGAAGTAAGGTATGTTTTGGTTGTTCCTATCCGTTGGATTTAATATAAATATATAAATCCAGTATAACGCAATCGTAAAATGTATTTTATATGTAAGCTCTACTATTATAGATAAGCAGCATAGATCGCTTGACTATTATTTGAAAGATTGATAATGGAAGCGGAAGAAATTATTATAGTACACAAGTGGGCGCGAACACAGGTGCTCTATTCTTTAACTCCGATAATCCGATGGGACGGCAATCCGATCGACCGCATTTGTAATGCCTGACTAAAATAAATATTAAGCTGGACGAATTCGGAGGGCTTAGTACTTATATTATATACATTATAAGTATTACCTTATATATAATATTATTATATTAGTAGTCGGTTCACCCGCTTTCAATTTACAATATGAAATTGTAGTCCCATCAATAATGGGAAAGTATAAGTTTTTAGGCACGGTTCTCATGCGGATGCTTAATTAAAAATAAAAACTTATCTAAATGTAATTATCTTATTTCAGGTGGAACTCCTTGATGACAATAAAGTAAAAATGAATTTCGATGTGACTATGAAAACGACTGGCGTTGTGGATATTAACACAATTTTACAGTAAATAATAATTTATTAAATTAGATATCACATTGATTTATTTTGTCACAAAACGAGTGTAACAAAATGTCATAATTTGTGATATTTTTTGTATTGGCGGTTTTTTTATGTTGTTATTGTTTTAATATATATCATAGTTATATATAGTCATATTGTGTTATGCAAACATACAAAATTTTATTTTTAACTTAGTACAAAATTTAGTCCCTGAAAATCTAAGGTTTGCAGATTTTGTTCTTAAGTTTAATAGTGTTGTGTTTATAAACAAAGATATATTGATCAAAAACATGAGAAAATATGAAGTCAGGTCCGTACTATTTGGTTATAGAAATTGTCTTTATAGCTCTTGTACTTTTAGGCACATGAAGAATGGAGAATCTTCATTGAATCCACCAACGGAAGCCATTCAAGCCATCGATGTCATTTTACAGCAAGGAACTTTGGAAAGCTATGTGAAGGTGAGCTTAGATCTTGGGAGAACAACCATTGATATTGAATTAAAATATATACTTATACGCGGTATTAGAATTTGTACTGATTGTGAATAACGGGCTAACACCTCAGTGATTACTATAATATTTACAATATCACTAATAATAATGTTTTTATTGTGTTGAATATTGATATAAGAATAAGTATTGAATACAATATTCCATGGAATAATAATAATGTATTCAATACTTATTTTACTTAAAGCAAAACTAAATAAATATTTCATAGGTGGGGAGGCAGTATTTCATGCGGCCGAGGAACCCGATTGATTTGTTCTATGGTATGGAGATGTGGACGGGTCTGTTTCAGTCTGCGATATTTACTTCGCGTGCATTCATTAATATTGATGGTATGTTTTTTGTTATGATAATTGATTGTGTTTAAATTTCGAATATGAATGATCTACTTATTATTTTTTGTTATGACGTAAAATGTCATAGCAAAAAAAATTATTCAATAATAACGTATAATTTTACATATTATATATTTTCAGTTGCACATAAAGCTTTTCCGAGAAATCAACCTTTGATTAACGCTTTAATCAATGATTTTCGATTGGATCCAAAGAAACCATTGAACAACCAAAGGGGTTTCGATTATTTTGAACAATTTATTAAGGGATTGAGGGTGAGTTGCATATGTTTGTCGTTAAATGAATAGTCACCTGGGTATGGAGTGTAGTGTTCGGCGGGGTGGTGTGGGCAGCTGGCCGTCAGCTGGTCTGTTATCAAATATGCTTAATGCTTTTTCTTGGCGCGAATCCCAAATAAATGGGTAAATTGCAAGCAAATTCTTATGATGACTTTTGTATGTGGTTGATGAAAGAGGGTAACTGATGATAGTCAGTTCCTCGTTCTCGGATCTACCGGTGCTAGTTTGAAATTTAATTTATTTTGTTAAATGATGACTCCTTGTATAAAGTATATTTTTAATTTAATGGTGTACAGGTTAAATCTTAATAATATAGAATATACAGAGTTTTTATTTTTATCTCAACATATATTTATTAGTAAGAATTAGATTAAGGTGTATCAACAGTATGTGTGTATGCAAGCGATATTTATATCATTATTTACTAAATTAACCATTTACATTTTCAACTATTTTCATAATGTTGCTTATGAAAAAATTGTAAAGGATTTGGTGAGAAATGATTGAATATTATGTTAAATGGCGTAAATTATTTTTTAAAAGTTTTTTTTTTTATTAGATAAAAGTAATAGTTTTATAAATATATGTGTGTAGGTTGTAGCGAGAATCGGAGGCGGTGATAAAATCCGAGAATACATATGCAATGGGTTAGTTGATCCAGCGAACCGGCTCACCTTCCCTATTGATAGTCCAGGAAGACCTAAGACACTTACAGTTGAGAAATACTTTGAAGTTGACAAAAAATACAGGTAATTTTACGGTTTTAAACATACGATATGTATGTATACAAATATAATAAACTCTACAATGTTTGTCTATTTTGTTACGCGAGTAGTGGTTTTGTACAGCCTGTACGTACCGCCCACTTATCATATATTCAACCACCAATTAGTAATACTTAGAATTGTTGCGTTCCGGTTTGAGGAGTAAATGAGCCAGTGTAACTACAGGCACAAGGGACATAACATCTTAGTTTCAAGATGGGTGGCGCAGTGGCCACGTAAGGAATAGTTTATGTTACCGACCCCGCCTATGTGTATGGGCGGTGACATGTTCGTAAAAAATCTAGAAATTATAAAAATGAAAAAAAAAAGAAGTAACGTGAAATAAAATTGTTGTGTCAAATGTTATTAAGTGTTAAGTAACATATTATCATGTCCTTTTCTAATGACGTGATTATCGGCTAAGTAGTTAAAACGTAAATAGAAACAAACAAGAAAAATTACTCACATTCGCACATATAATATTAGTTAGGATTCAAAGCGATAGTAATCAAAGAATCGCTTTGTAAATGTAACTCAGAGTAATATTCGCAGAGTATTTATGCCGGTTCTTCACAGGTTTGAATTATTTGCTTTTCGATTGATTGATTTTTTACAATCGACAAGCAAGTGTAATGCTTCTTTATTAAATAAATATTTTGGTTTTGATTAAATTATCATATGTAATAAATTGAATCCCATTCATATAAACTTTCCATACGATAATATTTTGATAGTAATGTATAAATGTGGGTTATCTCTAATAGATTTTTCTACTTACAACGTAAATAGTCGATTTCAACATAAAATATCATATATTATAATCGAAATATATATTTACAAATGTATTTTATAGATTAAGAAACTACCAAAATTGAAGCTGTTTATTTTGGAATTAAACGGTATTGTTACTATACAATATATTAAATAAATATAACATCAATAAAAATATCAAAGTTCGGAGAGAACATGCACGACATGAGTGAAAATTATGTTTTTATGTGTGCGTGTAAAATTTTCATATTTTTTTAATTTCAGATTACGCTACCCCTCCGTGAATTGTATGTGGGTGGGACCGAGGGATAAAAACATTTATTATCCTTTGGAGCTATTGGATATCTCGTTCGGCCAAGTAAGCTCTATGGTTTAAAAAATAATTACTTGAAATTAATATTCAGATTGTGTTTGTTATATATTCTATTGTATGCTTTGTGACATACATAATAAATATTAAATGTGCACTAAGGTAATTAATTATAACGGTAAGGTATTTAATCAATTCTCTCATCGTTTTCTGTAGTCAATCAATAAGCAGCTCAACGAAAAGCAACTCCAGACGATGGTCCGTGAAGCCGCAACTCCGCCCAACGAGCGCTTGATGAAAATCAAAGAAGTCATCCGTAACGTAAGTGTCTCTATACATATACGTATGTGTTAAATACTGCGAGCTATAGCTGCGCTGCGCGGCTTGCCCCGACTTACGTCACACTAGGACGGGCCGGTGAGTCGATACACAGAATCATTATCGTAGGAATAACTAATTATTCTACTATTAAAACAGTAGTGTGTATTACTTCGTTTATGTACATCTTCGATGCCGTGATCACGTGATGCGTCACGATGTAAGGAGCAATTTATCCTTCTAAGTGTCGGCGCCTACTGGCCAAAGTAATCATTTATGACTTACCATTTGTTGTCCATTGTTTGCTCGCCAGCTTTTCTAATATTATAAAAACTTACCAATGTTTTAGGGAAATATAAGGTGGAACTAATCAACAAACAACTATAATAACATTTAATATTAAAAACAGATGAATTACTCGGCGAATGCCAGCTTCAAGCATTTCCAGTTAGAGGTATCTGACAAATTCTTCCAAGTGGACGCTAAGGTATTGCAAGCGCCTAGATTGGACATCGGAGCTGGAAGACCTGTTGATCCCAGGTATTTGGTATCCTCGAAAATTTATTATAACACTATTGTCATTTTTTCGAAAATTTCAAAATGTATTTTTAAAGATAAACAGTTTTCTTTTACACTTTTTCTTTGGTTTTGAAATCAGCAAATACATATATTATTATAGTTATATTTTTGTATACGTATATTTTTGTGGTGACAAATACGATGATTAGTCATTTAATAAATCATTTTAGTTTTAAATAATTTTGCATTATTTTGCTGTTATTTTAAAAAAGGATTACATTTCTTTGTGTTTAATAATAAAATATTGTCTATATTAGATTGTATTGATAGAAATTTTGTTTCTTTAATGTTTAATACAATGTTAATTGTGAAACAGAAAAGGCGTATGGCAAGCCAATCGTTTCTTGAAGGCTAGCTCGCTAGAAACATGGGGCTTAATTACTATCGAAGCAGATCCTATAGTATGTCAGTGTCAAAACTTCATAGACATGGTAAGTTCTGAAACTGTTGTCCGTAATACATAATTATACAAATAAAGTACCTCGTCTAGCTAGCTTTAGATCCAGAGGACCTGGGTTCGATTCCCAGAAATTCTCAGAAGCATTTTGGACTTGAGAATTTGGTGATGTTTACGATCTCGTAAAGCCGTACAACTAACAACAGTGCCTGAAATCTATCCGGTCATGTAGGATTTGCCGTCCCATCGGATTACGACATTCAAAGAATGGAATTTGTTTTTGTACTTGCGCGCATTCATTTGTGCACTAAAATAACTACTACGAAGTTAGTAGCTAGTTAACCTTAAGAATGACCATTGCGGCTGAAATCGAAATATACAGGGTGACTGGTGAATTACTATCAATATTTTAGGAGCATAATCGGTACATGATTCTCATTTGAATTATGTTAAAAAAAATAGGTACTTAATTTTTGACCAAATTTACAAAAATTTTACTTTAAATAAATAAAGTGTGGACATATTTCCGCGGCGCGTGCGGCGTGGTGTTTGCCACCCGCAACCCCTGCCCCGCGGCTAGTTAGTCGGGCGAGCGCCGCCGTAAGGTTCGTCCATCTTCCCGCGCGCGCGCCCCTAGCGATCGATCTTACGCGTATACCTAATCTTTCGTGTGTGAGTGTGACCCGTCATTAGTAATTAGGTATGGCTTATCAATACACAAATGCAGAATACTGTTAAAAGTGACCCATTCGTGTTAAAGCGTGTGAAAGACAATATGCGTAAACGTGCCGAACTGTGTATCACACGAGCAGGAGCTCACTTTGAACATTTGTTAAGGTTAGTGTAGTTATGTAGGTAAATAGGTAGTTAAATGATTGACAATCGTTGTAAATAAGTATGATTCCATTATTAAATACGCCGGAAATACCAAGATAGGTAAACAATTAATTTTTGTCCCAAGTTCATATCATTTATTTATTTTATTTAATACTTTATTGCACACACAATGAAAGGACATACAAATAAAGAGAACAATTACAACAAAGACAAGAAAATAAGAGCGTGCAAAGGCGGTCTTATTGCTAAAGCAATCTCTAACAGACAACCTTTGGTGAAATGATTTGCAAAAGCAGAAACAGGATAGTGCAAAAAATAAAAATAAAATAATATTCAAGATAAAAGAAAATAATGACTTATAATATACATACTAATGTAAAATATATATAACCTACATACGTAACATATAAATATATATGTATATACGTACATACATAGATATATATAAATATATATACATACACACATATAACATTTTTATATATAATACATATTCAATAAACGTACATACATTACTTATTGTAAGGAAAGATAGTGAGTTTTCACACGACGTTTAAATATATAAATAGAATCAGAGCGACGAATTTCCGGGGGAAGCATATTCCATAGCTTCACAGCTTTAACAGTAAAAGATTCACTGTAAAAGCGAGTATGAGCTGTTGGCATCTTTAAGCGATTGTCACTGTCTTGACCGCAGATCAAGATGACAATCAGTGTCAGTGCCTAAGAAAGAGAAACGAGTTTTTAGGTAATTAGGAGATTAAGGATTATAAAGGATAGAATAGAGAAGGGAGAGTATATGCAAGTTGCGGCGATGTCATTGTAAGCCACTTCAGTTGGTCACGGTATTCGCTGACATGATCGAATTTACGTAGCGCAAAAATAAATTTGATACAGACGTTTTGTAGTCGTTCAAGCTTGTTTAGCTGTTCTTCTGTTAGGTCTGTATAACTACAATCAGCGTAGTCCAGTATTGGGAGCAGTAGTGATTGAGCCAGGCAAATTTTAGTTTTAACCGGTAATAGGTGCTTCAAACGTTTAAAAGAGCTAATAGTGGCAAAAATCTTTCTACTCACTTCTGCAACTTGCACGGACCAGGAGAGGTTACTATCTATAAGGAGACCAAGGTTTTTTACATGGGAACAGAAGGTTAAGGAAACATTGTCATAAAGAATAGCAGGTAATTTACTACGATTAAGTTTGGAGAGTTGAAAGGTGCTACCGATTATAATGGCTTGGGACTTGGCAGGATTAACATGGAGTCCATACGCCTTGCACCAATTGGAGATATTAAGCAGGTCCTGATTGAGTCTTGCGATGGCATCATCAATATCATGTGCTGTACAAGTGACATAGACCTGCAGATCGTCGGCATAGAGATGGAAAGAGGATGAAAGGATTTTTGGGATGGTATTAATGAAAATAGAAAACAGGAGAGGTGAAAGGACACTACCTTGCGGTACACCAGTTGTGAGAGGGAGATAGGAAGAAGATTGGTTGTTAATGTGTACACTTTGCCGACGACCAAACAAGTAACTACGAAACCAGTCAGAAACGTCCGTAGCAACATTGATGGACTGGAGGACAGCCAGCAGGAGCTCGAAATCAACCGCATTGAATGCATTGCTAAAGTCCAGCAATGTAAGGATGCTCAGCTGCTTGTTGGCTTGGATGTGTCCATATTGGAACGTAAGTCATCACATACTTTTACCAGAGCGGTAACTGTGCTGTGGCCCATACGAAAGCCAGATTGATATTTGGAGAGGATGTTGTACTTTAAAATGTAGTCGTCGTCGTCGTCGTAATCATTTACCTAGTCAACAAATTTGTTGCTTAAACGAGTGAAATATTTTGGTATTTTTGCCTGTCCTAAGCCAGGTTTAGAGTATGAAGGGGGATTGGACCATGCTTGTTTATCAAAGGTAGCCTGCTACCCTGGTAACACGCGGCGGCGTTTGGACGTAGGTAAAGTACCGCGCGATAACTAAATGTACCTAACTGTGGTGTGTCGTCAGCGCAGCTAGGGTGTCCACATGACGCGTGAATTAATTACATAACTTTTGGTTAACTTTACTTAGAAGTTTATTAATATTTATGTTATATGTATTTTTTTTGGTCATATATGGTCGTAAAATATCACGTCCTTAAGTATTGATAGTATTCAAACAGTCACCCTGTATATTAAAAAGGTTTTTTTGTTGTCTAAAAGTTTGTTTAAAAACGAAATGTAATAAAATATTATTACAAAATAAAACACTTTATCTTAAATGTCAAGTAATGAAATCGTAATTATTAATATTTATATAATCGTTTTAGGTAAAACGAGTCGGTGTTCAAATGGGTATGCCCGTGCGTGATCCCTTAATGACAAATTTCAACGTGAGAATGAACGAGATTCATAAGATATTAATAACGGCTTATGAAAAGAGAATAAATATCTTATTCGTTATCATGCCGGGGAGGTTTAGAGATGCCTACGAGAAGGTAAGGTTTACAGATTTGTTTACGTAAATAATATGTAACTTGAGCTAGATTAATATTATTTTGGTTTATACCAGTTTACAGAGTCTAAATAGTAACATTCAGTTAAAAAACATTTTAACAAAATGAACATTCAAATTAGAATATCATTATTCTCTGAATTCGAAACTTGAGAGAATGAGTTTTATCATGAAGGTTATATTCGTAACGTTTCTGAGTTTTTTTTTTAATTTTTACTAATAACTATTCCAATAGGTCGTAACATCTCGTCGAAATTGTAGCAGCAAAGTTATAGAAAAAATAATAATAACAATTTTTGTTAGGTGAAACGTATGGCAGAACTCGAAGTGGGCATCCTGACACAATGCATCAAAGATTTAACGGCGTCCCGTCGTATGAGCGAACAGACAGTGCGGAATATATTGTTAAAGGTATTTTTTATACGTAGTTTATTAAAAACTCAGCATACATGTTAGTTATGTATGCATGCACGGTTTATTATCAGTTGTTAATGTATTTCATTGTGTCTTTTACTGATATTTACAGTGAAATATATCAGTAACTGGACTAATATATATTTTCTCTGCGAATTGAAGTGCAGGCAAGAAAGAAAATTTATACGTAAAATAACAATTTATCATTATAACTCTAGCCTTACTATAAACTGTAAAACAAGACAATTGCATTATACGTAACCACGGACGGTTTGTTAAAATTATATTACATATTGTTATTTTATTATATTTTAATACAACGACGTCCATTAGATATAAAGGTTTTCATATTAAATTCTGGTACTGAACGCTAGCATCATGTCATGATCTGCTGACGTTTGTCAAAACAAACTCTTATCAAATAACAAAAAATGATATATTATGACCGTAATGAAATCAAAACCCAAATATAATATATAGCGTATAATATACATCGTGAGAGTTTTAAAGTGTGTACTTTCTATGCACTAAACAACAATTCTATCATTTATGAACTTATGAGATATACTTTTATTTCTAAACCTAATGTGGGAAATATTACTTCACGGCATTAAGGCATCGACATAATTTAACCCATCATTCGATCCAGGACTAACCCTGTTTCTGGACTAATAATTAGAGTGACGCTATGTAGTAACAGGGCTCGACAATTGTGTACACTTTGATCTTTAATTATATTTTTATAAATTTAAAGGTAAATTCTAAGCTGATGGGAATCAATCAAAGCTTAGAAGCGCGATCTGTACCCGAATGCATCAAGAAGGGAGGAGTCATGATGGTCGGCGCTGACGTCACACACCCTCCCCCTGATCAGGTACTGATAAAATTAAAATTTTAATGTAAACGCCCCTACTTAAGATGTTTTTGTTCAATTATTGTACTTTTAACATGGATATCTATAAATATACCTCGAGCCCGAATTGGTCGCAAAGTAGGCGAACCTGTGAAAAGTTAAAAAATATATATTCAAATATAAGATGACACACTCACTGTGCCTCGATGATTCAATGTAAAAAAAATATTTATTATGTAATAATTAAGTATAAAATTTTCTTTTACAGAAAACCATCCCAAGCATTGCTGCTGTGAGCGCTTCGATTGATCCCAAATGTTTTCTGTACAATATCGAATTAAGCATGCAGGCTCCAAAAGTAATAATATTTAATTATTATTATTATTACTTCAATATTAAATTTACGATAGATAGATACAATTTTATTAGATATAATATAATAAATAATTTTATTTTTTTGATTTTACTGATGATACTGATGGTAACTTAGTAGTCACCACCATCCACAATCACTAAAAATTCACTATCAACCATCAAAATTAATCATCTCTTACATCGCCATTGCGTTACCAACCTTGGGATCTAAGATGTACGTGACGGATGGTACCTATCCAAGTGGGCTTGCGCAAAATCTAAGTAAAATTCTAGTATATCAAAAATCATCAAAATATATAAGAGCAAATTAACAAAATGTTATGAAACATCTTACAAAAATAGCTACAATGTTGTCTATGGTTTTGGTATATAATATATTTTGTACAAAAAAGGAATAGACATTTTTAGTGACTCTGAAATTGATCTCAATGAATAATATTATAGAAAAAAAAGGAAAAATGTAATTTTGATTTTATTTATGTTTTTTATTGATGGTTATTCAGTCCTAACATTTTTAATACCTTATTTTTCAGGAAGAAATTATTGTGGACTTTGAAGAAATGATATTTGACCATTTGCAAACATACAGAAAACGGCAAAACATGCTACCACGCAAGATATTTGTGTTCCGTGATGGTGTATCCGAGGGACAATTCTCTCAAGTACTGTATCTTATTAAATTTGAAACCAACCGACTCATAGTTTGAACTTATACTTATAATTAATACAATGCTGTGTGTTAGGTGATGAGGAGTGAGCTGGTGGCTATACAGAAAGCTTATTACCGATTGGATCAACAAGTTAAGCCGGAAATATTATTCTTACTCGTACAAAAGAGACATCACACGCGGTAAGTCTCGTCATGTGTTTCTTTAGTTTGTAGCATCCATACCGTAACAGCCTATGAATGTCCCACTGCTGGGCTAAAGGCCTCCTCTCCCTTTTTGTGGAGAAGGTTTTGGAGCTTATTCCACCACGCTGCTCCAATGCGGTTTGGTGGAATACACATGTGGCAGAATTTCAGTGAAATTAGACACATGCAGGTTTCCTCACGATGTTTTCCTTCACCGTAAAGCACGAGATGAATTATAATCACACAATAGTGGGTTTGAACCCACGATCATCGGTTAAGATTCACGCGTTCTTACCACTGGGCCATCTCGGCTTTTGGCTTGTAGCATAGCAAACGAAAAACCAAATATACTAACTTAAAATTAACCAAAGTTCGTAAACTGAAACCTGAAACCTTTATTACCAATATATACGGTAAACTTAACCAGATGCTTTGTCTATGTACATTAGTGGTCATACTAATGTTAGTTTGGTACTTTCATTTCTTTCAATCACAAAAGATAATCGTGCAAGAATTTTTATGTCATCGGCCTACGGTGAATGAGTATGGTCATATATTAAAAGAGTAACGTCGTCGACAACAAACGCCAGTAAACAAAATTAACAAACGAAGCGATCGCTCTGTACTTGTAGTGGCAAATATATTTGCTTCATTTACTGTACATAATAATGCGATGGCGGAGCTATCCATATATCTCGAACTTTATATGTAATATTTCACGTATCTCGTGTATAGTATACATCGAATACACGTGAATGAAGTGTTGAAGCAAGCGAAGTTTATCAGGTTAAGATCCACTGAAAGGCGCGAGAGTTTACTGACAGCGACAGCCAAGTGAAGCGTCTTTGGCCGCAGTCTTCGTGTCTATTTGCATTTAACACAATAAAATGTTTTTTTTTAAGGTTCTTCTTGGGAGAAAACAATCCACAAAATGTAGAGCCCGGTACTGTGGTCGACAGCGAGATTGTGCACCCGCGCGAGTTGGACTTTTACATGGTGGGACTTTTTATGATTATCCTTGTGAAATATTGGTCGTCAGACTTTTGCACAAATTAAGTTTAATAATTGACATTTGTATAAAAAAGGTCGTGTCATTAGAAACGATGATGATTTTTAAAACTAGAATTTAAAAAGGTCAGTTAGGAAACAGACGACTGCTCTCGAGAGGATAATGACTTTGTACCACTGCCGGCAGGTGTCGCACCACGCACTGAAGGGCACGGCGCGGCCGACGCGCTACCACGTGATCTGCAACGACGGCAACATCCCGTCGGACGAGGTGGAGCAGCTGGCGTACTACCTGTGCCACCTGTACGCGCGCTGCTCGCGCTCCGTGTCGTACCCGGCGCCCACGTACTACGCGCACCTGGCGTGCCTGCGCGCGCGCACGCTCACCAGGTCGGGCCGCGCCCTGCGCCGTGCAAGTGCATCGTTACATGACTGCTTGTGTCGAATTTTAATGTGATTTTTTCTTTTTAGCGGAGATCGAATCAACAACTCTGATTTAGAAAAGCAGCCTAAGCGACTTCGCGTACTGGACAGGATGCTGGAACACAGCCGCATGTTCTTCGTTTAATTCGAACAGAACGGAGCTCTCCGAGGGGATTATTTATGGGATGTCATAATATGTAACTTCGTAATCATAACGATGTATGTAGTTTTATAAAATTCTTTATTTGAGCCCTTTTTTTGTTTGAATTGGATTATTGAATTAATGTTGAAAAAGTTTGACACACTAGGTTATTTTAAAATCTCATCTTTTATTAAAAAAACAAGTTATGAAGGTAATCGAAAACCTTTTTTTTTCGAATTATATTTCAATTTATTTTATTAAATCCAACATTTACCTTATTTTTAAAATCATTTTTATTAAAATTGTGTTTAACTTAATTTTTTTTTATATATGAGTGTAATTAATAATATATTATTTCATTTCACATTTGATGCGTAACATTTGAACTCTCGGTACACGAGATTTGCTAGACCAAATTGAATTGTGACTGTTATACGTAGATACTCTGTAAAAACATAGATATTGTGTCTCTTTATTCAATTGCCTATATATAGTGGAAAAAATAGTATTCAACTAAGCACAGGCACCATGCGTGTATTGTCATTACACTAAAGTCTGGCAATTGGGCTGGTTTGAGTAAGGCGATACAATAAACTATCCATACCATGCGCGCATTAAAAAAGGTAAACACAACCTTAAATTTGCGCACTGTGCAGACTGAACTATCACAAATAGAAATGCTATTCTGCAACACCGAAATGCATGCGTAATACTGCTCGTTACCGAGATTAAATGTTACACATGAATAGCGACTACAAGACGGCTCATACTATTTAACACATTAATATGTAATTTTTATTTTTCTAATATATAATAATATGTGTAGAATGTAAGTTAAAAATTTTTTTTTTATTTATATAAAATTGAAGACTTAGAATGCGGTAATATTTTTATGATGCGTGATTTTTTAACTGGACAGGATAACGTATAACGGTTTAGCTTAAAAAGAGGCTGATCTCATATTATATTATCATTATTTTTTTCTAAATTATTAAATGTATTTATAACACTTGTCTTAGGGAATTTAAAACATGGATTAAAGTGTATTTTATTAAAAAAAAAAAAAAAGTATTTAAACCAAATCTATTTGAAAATTTTATAATGTATAATATTGTATGACGACAAAGAACATTTGTTTCGTAATCCAAAATTGTGAAGGAAATTTGATTTTGTAAATATATACAAAAAATATATCTATTAAAGCACTCAAAAAAAAAACAATATGCCTATTCCAACCACAAGAGGAGTAAAGGACAAATAGTCTAACTTTTTAACCAATGAATTGGAATAGTCTTTTGTTATAAATAAAGGTAAATTAATGAAGATTTGTTTGTAGTGCATAACACAGAGCAGAACTATTAACATATCGCATGGAATATCTAATTTTAAGTTTTGTTTATCTTTACCCTTCTTCGATTGCAATAGTGTATATGTATATATTTAATAAAGGTGTACACCTTTTAATACTTTTAATGATTACCGAAGCTTTTATAAAAAGCCTGAAACGGTGTTTTCTATGATAAATTTGTAAAACTTTATTTTAAAAAAAAATGTCCAAGCTGTTGCATTTTTATCTTTTAAAAAAACGTGAAATAAATTGAGGAATGTAGTGTTTTAGACTTAAGTCTCTGATGTCTATAATTTAAAATTGTAGCACAAATTAATCAACTTGCTGTTTATATGATATTTCATTATGTATATGTTTAAAAAACCGACACGCCTTCAACATTTTTTAAAAAAGGAACCAAAAGTTATCTACAAGCCATATTACATTTCCTATAAATTCGATGTTGACGTTTTGTGTCTAAGAAGTTGATAAGCAAAATTTCTATATCAATTTCACATGTGGCAGACATTATTAATAGTGAAGTTATTAATAATATGCCATATGAAACATTTAGACCCGCGTCTGACACCATGGCAGCGCTGCATTATCAGTTGACAGAGCTGGCCTTTTGTAGTCATCTAATTATTTTTATGATTTAAATATCTACGGTCGCGTAGGATGTCGTGTGATATCCTCGTAATGAACAGAGTTGTATTCCTTTTTATAATCTGAACTTTATTAATAGATAAAGATATGAAACATGAGCTGATCATACACCTAAATACTCGCCAACTCCCTGTTTACTAGGGGAAAGCATTTTTTACGAAATACAATAACGGTTGTATGAATTTGCTGAAGGCGATTAATTCTCCTTTGATGTGTTTGGTTTCAAATAAGGCGTTTTGGTTCTAGTTGATGTGGTACAATTTATATATTTGTAGAAAGTAATACCTTTTCAGTCCACTTTTGTTAGCCAATTAAGGTTGACAAAGCGTTAAAAACATTATTTGTCTCTATAATTACCGTAAATCTTAAGTCTAAGCTTATATAAAAATCTCTTCGGAATAACAGGTAATAGTTCTGTCAGTTTTTATCTAATAAATGTCTTGGTGTCATGTTTGTTTTATAATTTTTTATTGTATGTTATTTTTTATAATTAATAATACGTATATATACGGTGCAAAAAGTGCTGTACTCTTGTGTCATATCCTTTCTCGTCCTCTTAAAATGTTGGAGAATACTGCAACATTTTGCTGAGCTTCACGTTCACGTAGATTTAGTTTTACGCGTCATATTGGGTGAAATTTTCTTTTCGGATGAGTCCATCGCATAATGTCCTGGTAAAATGCGTTCTACAGCGACAAATCTCGATACTAGCTATCTGCGAAATCTTCGCATGTTATATTATGCACAGTATGTTTACAATCACCGGTGCATTCAAATTCCGATGAAATGAGGAAGAGAAGTACGTAGAGAGATCAGGTGCAAGAACCAAAATCTTTACGTGCTCTTTTAAAACTAGGGATTTCCACTTCAGGCTGTCATTTAAGCTTTAAATTATTTTTTATTTAAAATAGGCAGACTAGCAAATGATGATGTTAAGAGGTCACCACGGCACCTACATAGTGTGAAAAACAAAAACTTGAATAATTCAAAATATACTATATACCTCGCCCGCGTCATAATCGAAAATCCAGTTAAACGGGATAAAAAGGTCAAAATACGTTAATAACGCCATATTTTAGATATGATTAAGTATCAAATATTCACACAACCTATCGTATTTATGATATTAGTGCGATTATTCTAGTAATTATAAAAAAATGAATATACTAAATTATTGTTATGTATTCATATATACTATATTAATGTCCTCCGCCTTCCGCATCAGGTCGGTGCCCGCCACCTTAAGGTCATCGGTCCACCTGGCTGGAGGGCGCCCTACGCTACGTTTGCCGATCCGCGGTCTCCACTCTATATAAGGCCCGGTCTGTATAAGGCCCGCATTCGGGGTGCGGGAGATTTCTGTAACGCATGCCATAGGGCCCGCAAAGAGTTTATCGTTTTCACTGGTCGTCAGAGCCCGCATACGGGGTGCGGGTGATTTCTAAATATTTAATGATTTATTATTTTTATATTTCATTATATCACCCGCACACGTTTAATCGACCGAGTTATCGACCAGTGGATTTCATTGGTTGTTAGCTCGCATGCGGGTACTCCCCGCAATCGGGCTAACTACCGACTTATCGACCAATGAAAATGCGCCTTAAGACTCGTCTGCTCCAACGGCCATCGGTCCTACGACATACGTGACCAGCCCACTGCCACTTCAACCTACTAATTTTGCAAGCTATGTCAGTGACTCCGGTTCTTTCCGGATAATCTCATTTCTGATCTTATCCTTCAAAGATACTCCGAGCATAGCTCGCTCCATAGCACGCGGAGCGACTTTGAATTTGTGGACTAGTCCCGCAGTTAGTGTCCACGTTTCGGCACCGTATGTCATGGCAGGTAAGACGCATTGGTTGAAGACTTTCGTCTTCAAACATTGCGGTATGGACGAGGTGAGGACTTGACGAAGGTTGCCAAATGCTGCCCATCCCAAGCGAATTCTTCGATCGGCTTCCGTCTCGAAGTTGTTCCTACCGACTTGTATAACCTGTCCTAGGTAGGTATATTCCCTAACAACTTCGAGAGGTTTCCCTTCGACGTATATCGGTCCCGGCACAACAAGACCAACAGACCTTGGTCTTGTTCAAGTTCATACCGAGGCCGACACGCCGGGAAGATTCACTAAGGCTACGCAGCATTTTGGTTAGCTGTTCCAGCGACTCTGCTATGATGACGATTTCATCGGCAAATCGAAGGTGTGAGATGTACTCGCCGTTTACATTGACTCCACATCGTCCAATCCAGCGTCTTGAAAACCTCTTCCAACGCATTGGTGAACAGTTTCGGGGATATTACATATGTGGACAGTCATTGTAGCGGCGTTGTATAGACATCTCAGTACCTCGATGTATCTCCAGTCGATATGACATCTCTGTAATGAGTCGTGCACTGCCCAGGTTTCGATGGAGTCGAAGGCTCTCTCGTAGTCCACAAATGCCATACACAGCGGCTGATTGTACTCTTCGGTCTTCTGCACAATCTGCCGAACAGTATGAATGTGGTCCACGGTGCTGTAGCCTGATCGAAAACCGGCTTGCTCTGGGGGCTGGAACTCGTCAAGTCCTCTGGCGAGACGGTTCGTGACGACTCTTGAGAACAGCTTATACACGTGACTCAGGAGGGAGATTGGTCTGTAGTTTTTCAAGTGTTTTATCACCTTTCTTGAAAAACAGTACCACCTCACTCCCGCTCCACGTTTCCGGGGTCTTGCCATGTTGGATGACGGAATTAAAGAGGCTTGCTAGCTCTTTCAGGACCGGAGTCCCACCTGCCTTAAGCAACTTTGTTGTGATTCCGTCATCTCCCGGAGCTTTGTTGTTTTTAAGCTGTTCTAGAGCCGCCCTAATCTCGCCTTAGTCAACGACCGGGAGCTCCTCGGAGTAATGGCGTGTAAAAGGGGCGCGCTGGTCATCAATATTGATTCCCACAGGTTTATCCGATCTTGAAGAGAACAACTGCCCATAAAACCTCTTAACTTCTCCGACAATCTCAGGCCTAGAGGTAACGACCTCACCATTTTCAGTTTTAAGTTTTGTCAGACGCGGCCTCCCAAACTTGCAAGCGAACACTTTCGATCCCCGATTTTGCTTAATCGCAGCCTTGATGGCACGGGTATTGGAGCATCGGAGATCGCGTCGCGTCAGCGTTTTTATTTTTCGGTTTAAGGCCTTATCTGACAAAAACAATGGTAGTTCTCGTCGTTTCCTCATGAGCTCGAGTGTCTCAGCAGAGAGTTTTGGTGCGTTGTCTCTTTTCTGTGGCGGAAAACACTTGCGGCATGTGTTTTGCAGTATTTTGACCAGCGTGTCGGTTTTCTCATCAATACTGCTTACGGTTTCCAACGCGGTAAATTGATTTTGAAGGATTGATTTTCCATATGGAACTTTTCGGCGCCTTGAGCAGCTTGGAGCATGGTAGGTCGGAGAGTAGACCTCATCATTCGCGACCTTTCGGCTTTAAAGTCGATATCTACAGTGCCTCGAACCAAGCGGTGATCACTTCCAGTATTAAACCTGTTGATCACTGAGACATCTCTAAATATGTGCCTTTTATTAGAAATGATAAAGTCTATCTCGTTCCTTGTCACATTATCGGGGCTTCGCCAGGTCCACCTCCTCTGGGGCTTCTTTTGAAAGAAAGAATTCATCAAAAAGAGCCCCTGTGCTTCGAGAAAGTTTACCAGCATTTGCCCCCTGCAGCCCAAGCCGTAAGGTCCAACTTTCGATTCACCGCTTTTATGTACTCCCAATTTAATAATAGGTAGTTTATTATGTGGAGTATTATGTATATAGCAGAATTCGTCTCTCCTCTGGTGTCCCTTATGACCCCGAAGACGGGTAAGAAGAGATCGAACACATTTTTGTGTTTATTGCTTCAAATATTAACACAAATAAACTAAAAAGTTCAAAATTCTTAAATATAAGTTTTCGGAACAAAATTTATTCAAATATAACAAGGTACCAGAAACAAATTGTAAAAATTGGTTACAAAGTGACAATTGACAGTTGACATCTCACTCAAAAAGTTATTTATATTTTATACGTAGACCGTAGACAGAGAAACAAATAGACCAAGGGGTCGTGAAACCGCGATTGAGACAGAGATAGTTAATCAATGTGTGTGTGTGTATAATGTTGCCATAGTAACTGCATGTCCCTGTTTCGGGAAAAATATTTTTAGGATTTAAAACAAAACGAAATGTTTTTTTATTTATTTAAAATTAATAATTACATAATTATCTTTTCACGCTTAAGTACGACTGTTTTTGTTTCTCAATATAGTTTCCCAGTGATAATTATGTATGCTATAGCATGATGGAAGGTTATGTCGTCTTAAAATCCTGAAAATAATAGGTTTTGTCGAGTTTTTATCATACATAACCTTCGATCACTAATAAGAACTAGATACACACTCCCGTACAAAAATCATTTTAAAACTGTCCCTTAATGTGTTATGTAGTTGTAGTTGAAACAAAACCACATTAATGCAAATTCAATCTTAAAATCATCGATTAAAGTTATATTCACAACTCATACTCATATTTACACACACACATATTTAGATCGACAATAGCTGGTCTACATACATTACAAATTCGACCTTACACTGTTAACTTAAAGTAGAATTTAAAAACGATAAAAAAAGGAATAAAATTTTACGAGGTAGGCTCGCCGCTAGCACAAGGACTGAATGGAGCCGAACTGTTCAATATATTTATTTTCATACTCAAATTTGAAATGCATTTTTTTTTGTAATTTAGTCAAAGGTGTATTTTGTGTTTTAAACATAATTAATTATTAATAGGGAACGACTTTAATAATCAATGAAACTAAGATAAATATAGATATAATTATTTATTTACATAATCAATCATCAAAATCAAAATATAGTTACATATTTATCACTTTCTAAAAATGCTTTGAACATACAACGCTTTGTTGGGTCGGCTAAAAGAATTCTTCGGATCTTTGACGTGCTATTATAACAGATATCATCGCACAGGATCTAGAGGAAAGCTAAAAACCATTATTAAATCTCTCATCATCAATATAATCACATGTAGTCAAAAAATAATATCAAGAAACAAAACTGACTAAGCAAAAATGTTGCAATAAATCTTTAATTCTCGCTTTGGAGTCGATGCCAAGCCTTTCGATGGTCTAGTATAAACAAGAACTTGGCTATAGTCGGTTTAGTTCATATAAGTCTAATTTCAGAGCCTATTATAATCTTTCAAAAATAAATTTGAATTATTCAAAACTGTCCATTAATCACGGAATAATCGGTATACATACATAAAATAAAAATCGATTCAAATTGAGAACCTTCTTCTACTTAGTCAGTTAATTTTTAAATCAATAATATTTGACTACTATATTTATAGACACTGTAAAGAAGTTAATTTAACAATAGAAATGCATAATCATATTTTTCATAAAAACAAATACTAACACCAACGTCTCCACTAACCGTGTTCCATTGTTGTTGAAACAACCCATGTAACCCGAACAATTTAAGTGGGTACGCGATAGTATGAATAACACGTTTATCAAGAGTCTTTACAATTGTCATGCTTTATATCGCGTGGTGTCATTACAATTTAGTTTTTAAAAATGTTTTCCTAAAGAAAAACCATTATTTACAATACAGTAATAACAATTATATAATGGTACAATTAATACTTACCGAAAATATAAAACTCCATCCTTTTTCAGCTTCCTAGACGTGTGATTTCTGCATTTTTGAAAGAGCACTGAGGCGTGTTTACTGTCAGCGCGTCCGAATGGTACTAAGTTAAAAGAGCACCCAAATGTTCAAATGGGTGCTCATTTGGTGATGACGTTTTTTGAAGCCGATTGTGTATCTAGTTTTTATTAGTGATCGAAGTACATAACCTATAATTGTTTATCAGGTAAATGTTACCAGTGTCAGCGAAAAAATACCCCAATTTTCGATGAAAAAAATTGACTCGACAATGTAAACAAATAAAGACGGGAGACAAATAGAGACAGGAGGGCTGGTTAATTTTTCGCCCAGAGGGCGTTCTAAGGAGAAATGCTGCTTACATTCTTGCCACCATTCTTCGCGGTCATTATTTGTACAGTAACTATATTTAATTTTTATTTGCATTTATTTAAAGCATATAATATGTATATAATTATGTAAGTATTACTGTATGTCATATTGGTAATTTTAAATAAAAAAAAAAAACATTTCGTTTTGTTTTAAATCCTAAAAATATTTTTTCCCGAAACAGGGAAATGCAGTTACTATGGCAACATTATACATACACACATTGACAAACTATGTCTGTCTCAATCGCGGTTTCACGTCCCCTTGGTCTATTTGCTTCTCTGTGTATGATTTTATAGTTTGCAAGTGGCAGTTGACAATTGACAATTGTTATTGTTTAATTATTTTATTGTAATAACATTCGATTAAAACTTATTTTTAACCAATTTAAAATTATTTAACAAAAGACAATCTAAGTCTTATTATTAAATGAGTATCATTTCCATTTAAAAATGGTACAATCACAATTTTCTCTACAGTGGGATTCATACAAATCCAATGTTTGTTCTGGGTTTGCTATCTTGCAGCAGGTATCTAAATAAATAAAATTATAAAACATAATTGACGTTTTATAATTTAATCTTTGAGGACATTGTTATTCTTATTTTTTTCAGAATGGAGAACTGGTTGATATGACTTTGGCTGCTGATGGGCATTTTGTTAAAGTACATCAAGTTTTAATAGCTTTATCGAGTTCTTATCTGAAACAACTAATTCTTTCAGCACCATGTCAACATCCTGTCATATTTCTCAATGTTAGTATATAAGTTGAAATACAATATCAATATTTGGTAGTGATCATTTTCACCATCCTTTTAATTTTTTTTTGTAAAATGTCTAATTTTGTCTAACAGAGGCTTAGATACATTTATTATTTTATTATTTGAAAAGTCGAATACATTCCAGAATATTTGTATCTTACAAACCGAGGGGGCAAATGGCATTAATGAATGTAAACATTGTTGCAGAATGTATCTCATACAACACTGTCACTTATATTAGAATATATATATACAGGAGAGGTTGTAGTACCCTCTGCAAACTTGTCAGCCTTCATCGAAGCAGCAAAAGCACTTCATGTCAAGGGTCTAGAGACTGTGGTAATTAATTTTAAAATAATAAATAATTTACATTTACACATGTATAAAAATTCAGTTCATGTTGAGGAATAAATTTAATTTATTAAATGATTAACTATAGACTGAAAGCAGTAATAACAGTGGAGATAAAGTTGAACTGGAAGTTGATGATGCTAACTTAAGCGGTACTTGTAGTATCAAGAGAGAAACAAATCCCTCAAAAAAGGTTTGTTATTTATTATATTATATGAAATATTTGGTTTTATAAATATCTTTGTTTTAAACATTTATTAAACATTTGATGTTGTCGGCCATGAAGATATGATTCTGGCTATAACTTATTTATACTCCTTGTTGACAATTTCGATTTCTGATGGTTGATGGTAGGTGACATGCACATTTTAAGGTATACATCAGACTAAAATAATAATAAGTCATAAGATACAATTACTTTGATTTTTTTTAAACTAATAAAACTATGTTTAAAAGTATTTTGTTCTTTTTTTAAAAATTAATAATTATATTTTTTGTTAATAAATTAATTTTGTATATTCTGTTCCTGTTTGTTTATTTCTAATGTAATAATAATAATATTATTTTGCTTTTTTTACAGATATCTTTGCCAGCTAATGCAAGAAAAATCTTTGTAAGGCATGAAAATATTTCTGACACGTCTACAGCGTATGTTTTCTTCTCTAGTTAATTTATATAAGTTTTATTTTTAATTATAAGCGTAATAAGTTATTTGTTGTTTTAACCAAATTGTATTCTCAGAACAAAGAGATCATGGAATGAATGTAGTGTCACTGAAGAAATACCAAGTTATTCAATTGTGATGGATGACCATAATAATGATTGCGGTGACAATGTTAATAAAAGTGGCATGCAATTATCAAACAAAAATGAAAAGCCTAAAGGTAATATTTTTATAACTTTTCATTTTTTGAAATTGTTGAAAGAAACAACACTCAAACTGGAACTAGTAAAGATAGAATATGAATTTTTAAGGTGCTTATCTAATTGAATTGTTCAGTTATTTTTTAGTAAAATCCAAATTTTAAAACAATACTACTGAAATAATATTCTTGTACAAATATCAACTCAAAAGAGTGGTATTCAAGACTTATTTAAAATATTTAATCTTTTTTTTTAGTGACTTCATCAAACTTACAGTTCACAGTATCGATTCGTGGTTCTTTACAAGTTATATTAAATCGTTACATATACAATCTTCATTCAACACAAGCCTCGGGAGTTCGTCGATGGCGTTGTATTGACTACCGAAACAAGAAGTGTTCCGCATTTCTTGTCACTAAAGGCAACGTTGTCATAAATAGGTATGAATATACTATATTAATTATTTTATTATATTACAACATGTTTTATATTTATAGTATTTTACTGACAATAAATCAAAGTAAAGAAAAATCTTTTTTAACCATATATTTGGCATTTGTTATGATTTAATTTACATTACATACAATATTTTACCTAAAAATGTAATGAGCGCGTATTTACATGTGAACTTAAAAAGTATGAAGGTAGGTATATATAAGCTGTTTTTTGCCTTTTTGTGTTTTTTAATGTTACTCGATTACTAATGTTGTAATTATTTGTTGTAATATAATTACAATCTCATTACAAAGTGAACTATTTTCTTTAATAATAATGTCCTCCAGACCGATTTCGGTCACGGCGGCCAATTTTAAGACAGATTAGCCAACTGGGCAGGTTATATTATAGTGCACAAGTATGTGCGCAAACACAGGTGCACTCTATTCACTAACTCTCATAATCCGATAGGACGGTGATCCTCCACGACCGAAAAGACTTCAGGCGTAAGACCAACGGCCTTACGTGCTTTCCGGCGAACGGGAGTATACACACATCCAACTTCCAGACTATGGGCAGCTACTTAAAGAATAATACTATACAGAATTTTCGACAGAAAAATTCAATAACTTTTTATTGGCCCAACCTGGGATTTGAACCCAGGAGCTTCGGGTCCGTGGCCTTACATGTAGCCTCTAGACCAGTGATTCTCAATCTCTTTTTTGTTGCGGCACACTTTTAACGATTTCAAAATTTGGCGGCACACAAAGAAAAATAAAAGTTTAAAAATTATTTACTTACCTATACCTACACACTGCGTAAAATAGATTACGAACTCAATCAAATTTTATGGATTTAAATATCTATTCCTTTTAAAAGGATTTTTTTTAAATCATATTGTTCAATAATATTAACATAAATTATGTTTAAAACTTGGCGGCACAGTTTTACAATTTCGCGGCACACAAAAGTGCCGCGGCACAGTGGTTGAGAATCACTGCTCTAGACCAACGAGGCAGGCACATTTTATTTAATGAGTAAATAAATAATCTTCAACCCTATTAATGTTATGTATTTCTTTTTATTTTTCAGAGCAAACCCACATAATCATTCCTTTCACGATAAGAAGATTCTCGATAAAATTGAAAAAAATGCAGTTTATTTAGCAATTGATGAAGCTCAAACTTTTATAGATAATGAGAAATCTAAAGACCGAAGCGAACCAATGGAAAGTGAATTTATATCTCTTGAATTAAACGAGGGCTTGAATAATTATTCAGAAGAATGTAAAATTTCACAATCCATTGTTAAAAATACTTAAACATTTCAGTGTACTTATAATAAAGATGTTATCAATAAAATAATCAATAAATGCGATTGTTTTTTTTGTATTTTGTGATGAATTCATTTGAATATCAATTTTAAAAATGATGAATGCAACAATTAAAAAAAATAATATAATGATACGTTTTCAATGACAAAAAAAGCTATATACGAGAAACATTAATACGTATAGGTATATAATTTATAAAAAAAATGGATGAAGTATGACGTGTTTTGTCCAAACAACTGTTTTCGTACGCTGCGCGCTTACGTACGCTGGCTAAGCTTTAGTAGAATCGTCAAAAAGCATATGTCTTAATTTCTAGTTACAATCAAAATAATTATTTTTATTTATATTAGTAAAAAAATATTGATCCTTATTCAGATAAATATTTTAGTTACCTTAGACGTTTATTATATATTATAATTGTCTTTTACACTATTTATATAATTTCTAATGAATAGAAAATATCACCGTTATAAATAGTATACAATAATCTACTTAATATTTATTGCTTCATTAGTAGGTAAATATAAATCGAAGGGATTGACTAGAAGAGGTAAATAACTTCGAATAAGTTATATTATATACATATGTCAAAAAAGATCCACTCTTCCAAATCTCATTTTATATTTTTAATCTATTAAGGAACAAATAAAATTTTAATAATGAAACTGCTATGTTAAAGCATAGACAAAATGAACTCAAGAAGAACTCAAGAAGAAGGATTTATGGAAGACTACAAATTCAAAACTTACTGTTAATTTAATTGTCAAATAAGGTCAAGTTTTCTTTTAGTCAGTAAGCTTTGTTGATATTCCTATACCTATTATAGGTATTAAAAAACAAACAAACTTTGAAAAAAAAAACTTTAAAAAAAATTAACTTAGATATAAATATGTGTGGATTGCGCTTTATACTTTTAATGTGAAAATATGTTTTCCTTCTCCAATTCAGAGATCGAGATCATATTTTTTAAAGATTTATAAGTTCTGAGAATCACTCTTAAAAAATACAATTACCTAACAGTCAGCAACTTGCACATGCGTAAGAAATTTCTATGGTTTAAGATAAAATGACCGTTATTAGGGAAAGTATTGCTTCATTTTATTTTACTTCAGCTTTGTCTGCAACTAACCGCACACAGTCTATATTTTATTTAAAAGTATAACAGAGGTTTTCAGGTTAAATAAAAAATTTTTACCTTCAGAACCCCTATTTTAAAGATTCAAATAAGCTTTCTAGCTTGCGTACCAATTGTCTATCTGCGCATTCTATGGTCTGTATTTCACGACGATAACAGTACAATCAATACAATCATAATTTACAAAATATATAAATACCCATGATGACACAGTTTTATAATAGACTTTAAAATAGTCATTTTGGAGTTTCATTCAAATTAGTGTTCTGTTTGATGCCTGAAGTTCAATATGAGAGAAATATTTGCTATTTTTTGGGGTTGGGATTAAAATAAATTTATTACCAAATTATTTTTAATACAATACCTCCTATATCAATTATTTGAAAAAGTATAGAATTGGGCAAGTGTAAAAAGATCTTTAAGAATAAAAGCTCTAATAGAATTATGTACGACGATTATGGTGCGATAAGCTAAGCTGTGGGAAAGATTCAGGGTAAGAGCTAAATATACAGCCATTTCTGAATTAGCAGAATAATAAGGTTCAATATAATTGTGTTGAAATCAAAATCATTCTTTAACTGTAATTAGATCTGTAGTACTAGATTGCCTACACTCCAAGTAAAAAGCAATGCTTATGCTTCTTCCTTCCTGGTTGGTGATAATTCACAATGACAAGATTATATAATTGAGGTAACCTAAACGGTGTTGCACCCGGCTCGTTCCTGTATTATTGTCACAATAACATGTCTATTGTCTTATTTATTTAAGTATTCACTATTTACGTAATAATATTTACAGTTATCTGGCTTAAAACCTCACACGTAGCTTTGTGGCGTACCTTTTAATCAAAGATATTAAGATGTAACCGTAGAAGATTTAGTACGTTTTAATAATATAACATTTTTCTCACAGTTTCAAACCGATATGATAGAGACGTAATCCTTGTGCAGCTTTTTTATGGTATATTGGTGTTGAATTGCGTGTGCCGAATGAAACTAAAGTGCTCTTTCGAAGGCATTGTAGTGGTCATTGATCACGTTGAACTATCTGAGGCTCAAAATTAATTGGAAGGATAGCCATAGCTCAGATTCGTTCTGGATTGATAATGAAATCGATACCTAGCCTATGCATTAATATAAAGAAAGACGCGTAGACTATGAACTATTAATACAATTTCGGCCATTCATTTGTGGCGTATACTATGGCAATTATGCTTGACTCTGAAGATAGCACTCGTACATGAAACTAACATCCAATAAACTCATACAGTCTTTTTTACTTTCTATTGTATTGACATTCGACCTTGACCCAATTATTGTGTTACGAAACCATGGTGGGACCTTACTCACCCAACCTGACGTAACAACGATAAAACAAAAATATACCTGTGTGTTTCGTTTTATTAAAAAATATAAGTAGGTACTACGTGTAGTCACGTGGCCCTATAGACGACATCTAGCGGCTACAGGTGGAAAGAAACGATGTACCTACACTTTACAATTTAGACGTCAAATTCAACAAATGAACCAATATGATCATATATGTTCATTTGCACTTTATTTTCTTCTAAACAATCATTTTAGCTCTCATCGCACTGCAATACGATACTGCATCAAATGTCGCTCGCATACAAAATGATATGTGTAACGTTTTTTGTTTTGTTAATTACGAATATAATTTTGTGTGAGCCTTTATCTAGTGAAAACCTAGCTAAGCAATATGAACAACATCCAGCAATAAAAAGGCTACAGGAATACATACAAATCGACACCAGTGTACAGGAAAATGCGGGTAAGTACTAAGTAGGTACAATAATAATAAATATAATAGGATAATAGTCATCATGTAAATTTGCTAATAAAATCTATGAATAATATAACGAAATATATGATGTTATATTTTAATCCTATATTATGCATTAAACATATATTTTTATTTTATACTTTATTTATGTATGCAGAATAATACTTCTTTTCCTCGGTTAATTTATGCATGTCCTTATTAAAATGTTGTAGAACCATAAATAAAAAAAGTCTAAACAGTAGCTACAAAATATATTTTATGAACAGTGTTTATTAAACCAAAACTGTGATCCGAAATTTTCATCCAGCTTAAGAGAACCTAAAGATAATACATGCTAATTTATCTGACTGTCTGTAACGCTTTCACGTTAAGCAAGCTTGAACCCCGAAATAGGATATAGCTTATTTTTTATTCCTAGTGTGTTAGGGTCCGCTCGCGTGTGAAAACTGGTCTTATCTACTACAAAACAAAATAAAAAGAGTCATGGCGACTAAACTTGAAAATATAATTAATTTCAATGTACTAAAAAAATGTACTTAGTATGACAGTTTTATCAACAGTAACAGACAGGTACTTGAATTTCGCGGTGATAAAAGAGCACATTAAACTTCATATTATATATTCATAACTATACTGAACCAATTATCGTAACTGGTGATTAGATAGTCTGCAAAAAAATATATATCGTAATTTTATTATATAAGTATATTTTTAGCGTTATCAAGTATGGTCTATTTAACAAAGGGTTCAGATAAAAATTTCAAAAAAAATTGCATAATATTATTTTCAACAAGCTATTCGTTCCGATCCTGAACGGAAAAAATGTGTTTATCATTAACATTATTTTAAATTATCTTTAAATTGAATTAACCAAAGTCACTTTTCGAACCCGAATCAATTATTACATAAAAAATCATCGCACATTAAGACAATACTTTTTTCATTATTAGGTATATTAAAATATATACTCACGGCTAAATATCAATCTCCTTGCTATCTGTATTAAATATTAGCCATAAACAAATCCCAATAAGAGTAAAATAAGGTGTAAATAAATTTTTCCCAATTCATTCACCGATTTCCACGTTGTCTATCCGTTTTTCCGTCCGCCGATTCCTTCTATTAACCAGCCAGGTATTTTTCACAAATAGGTATACAACATAGAGTATATGACCTGGTATTGATAAGATTTTTACAACTCATCCACCAAGTTACCAATCTAACTATTTATCTCTATCGGTTTATCTAACAATCTAGGTCCCGCCTATTTACTTTTCTACTTATAGACCCATCTTCCGTTACCTATTTACCTGTAAGTATATCGAAAAAATATGTTGTAGTTATAAATAATGTTATTGAAAAATAATATAATTAATATTTATAAAAATAAAATAAGTTTATAAATCTTTAGCTAATTGTGATTAGGTTCAATTTAATTCGATTGAATTAATTCAAACGTTATATTCCATTATAGAATTAGCAGTGGACTTTTGGAGGCGTCAAGCAGATGAGTTGGGCTTACCTTATACTGTGTACCGACCTCTTGGGTTACCTATATTTGTTATGACCTTAAAGGGACGCCAGCCAGAACTACCAAGTATAATGCTTAACTCACATGCAGATGTCGTGCCTGCCGGCGGTGTAAGTAATTTATATCTTTAGCCCTATTTATAATATGAATCTATTAAAAAATCTTATTAAAACTTTAAAATTACATAACGCTATGTTATGCATAATAATGTTAACAAAAAACTATGTTAATTAAAGCCGTTTTGATAATTTTAGAGTTTATTTATTACAAACAAACAAATCTTTTTTTTGTTTAATATAAAATATATGTGTTACGTCCACTAGATTATCCTATCCGCTTGTACTAAACACTTGGCAAATGTAGGCAACCCAGACATCGAATATACACTCGCTTGAGAGTGCTCTAGAAACGAGCATCTAAGCATAGCGAACAGCAGACGTATCTAATTAACATTATTTTACATTAGGACAACTGGATTTATCCACCCTTTTCCGGTCATATTGACGAAAACGGTAATTTACACGGACGCGGCACGCAGGATACCAAGGATGTAGGCATTCAATACATAGAAGCTGTAAGAAAACTTATTCAAAATAATTCGACTCTAGAAAGAACAGTGCATATCACTGTCATGCCAGGTAAAATGATTTATAAGAGCAATATTTATATTTATAAATGGATGTTTTCGGAGCATTCAATTCGCATTTAGGTATATCAAATTCTTATTCAGTCGCAATATTATTTTTCGAAGTTTTTTTACTATGACAAAATATTACATATGAGTTTTGTTTATCTGATATGAAATGGTACACCAATATAATATGCCTATTATGGTGGACGGAGGAGTAGAGATAAATAAACAACTTTGACCTTGAGTTGATATGACATAATTGATCGAAATCTTAAATAATCTATGACATTCACATTGGATTCATGAAAAAATTGCACTTTGAATGTCGGCGAAGTTGTTACTTAACATTGTAAACGTTTCGTTTACTTTGGAAATAAAATTAAAGTTGACTAAGATAGTAAACTGGAATAGTATTCTGCTATAAATAATGTAATGTATAGAAATACATTGTAAATAATAAAGTATATTAATTAAGGATTGTTTGTAGCAAATAGCGGTCAAACTTTGGTTTGTTTCTCTTTACTCCTTACGCCATTGGATATTATTCGAGTATATATAGGTACATTCAACAAAAAGTAGACGACTTGTCTTGTCTTTAAAAAATAATGATACTTAATTATTTTTAATTTAATTATAGATGAAGAAACCGGAGGGCATAAAGGTATAGTGCCTTTCGTTGATACTGAGGACTTTAAATCTTTAAATATTGGTTTTGCGCTTGATGAAGGATTTACATCACAAGATAATAACATGTATGTTACATACCAAGATAAACGACCCTGGCGTAAGTGAAAGTTCTTTTAGGTTTTATAAAATAAGGTCTCCTTATTGTACATAAATAACATTATAACATAAAAAAATAATATACTTTAATTTTTCACGATCACTGTTACCTTTCCCGTGCTTTGCTTCGAACACACTTAGCACAACTTTCCTCAGGGAAGGAGAAACTTGTCAAGTTCAACTTCTCAGATTTCACCTCATGCAGAAGAAAAGAGAAACTCGTCTCAATCCCGAAGATACTAATGCCGCTTTTGGATATTAATACGGAAAATCCTGCCTTGAAATCTCAATCTCAAAATGCATCGTGTTACTGATATTTATAGGTGGAGTTATTTCGATCGCGGGATATATAACAATAATATCAGTTTATATAAATGTCAGAAGTCAGATATTGTATATAATTACAGATTTGGAGCATTATTGTACTCCAGATATAATGCAATCTTACCTTACAGTTTCATCAACTAGTTATCAAAATAATAATTAATTACTTTTTATTTTTAGAAATAAAGTTCATCATTCGTGGAAATGGTGGACATGGATCGACAATAGCCAATGGAAACGTGATAGAAGGGGTAAATTAAATTGCAATGTATTATTTAATTTATCAATGACAATTTATACTTTGACCGTAAATTATAATCAAATTTTAAAAACACCTATATTATACAGATATATCCTTAATTTTTAATGTCATTATTTGTTTAGTTTTACCTACATTATATTCCTTTTTAGTTACAAAAATTTTTAAATATAGCTATGGAGTACAGAAATGAACAAATGAATTCCACGCATGCCTTTGATTATGGAGCATATACCTCACTGAACGTCAACATGATTGAGGTATATAGGTAACCTTTATTACTAGGAGTTTAAACATCTATTATGCATCTAAAAGTAACATTAGTTGATATCGTATATTATACTATGTTGGTTATCAATGAATCTATTGTCAAAAAAGTAATAATATTGTATAATCTTTGAATATGCTTATATAATCAGTGTAATGACAGACACAAGGGATCAACTTCAACTCATGAATAGCGGTGCCAGCGTCTATGGTGTAAGGCGACTTGCTTTGGTGGCCTGCCGACATTAGCTCATCTGCTTTCCTAACAAAAAAAAAAACAGTGTTTAAGCTATTACTGATTTGATATATTTACAAATATACATTACAGTGTGGAGTAGCTCCTAATGTTATTCCAACTAACGTGACCGTTGTGATGGATATGCGGTTATCGGTAAAAGCCGATGTAGATGATGTAGAAGCTATGGTAAATGAAATATTGTACTTAATAATCAAATTATAATTGTGACGTGTAAGCACATTAACTATGATAGCAATTTTGATATACAGCTTCAGTCATGGCTCGCGTTACTCGGTGATGAGTCTAGCATGGAGTATATCAGACGGGTAGAGAATTCTCCCGCGACAGCTGTCGATGATTCTAATCCTTACTGGATGGCGATGCAAGAAACCTTGAAAGATTTGTATGTATTTTGGCACTGTATATTATACCGTAAATTTAATTTGGGAAGTGCATTGTAAAATCATTTTTAAATTTAGTCTTCTTTATCTTCTATCTTTGAAATAAAAATCGTGTCAAAACAGCAGTAGGTGGGATCAAATTTAAGAACAGTTTTATTTAGTTTTTAATGATTTGTGACACTTTCTTTCAGAGGCTTGAACGTGGTGCCACTTGTGTGCCCTGCCACTTCCGACATGGTGTTTGTTCGAAGTAAGGCCATCCCAGCTTTAGGATTCACTACCAAAACGAATATGACACCTAAACTGCATGATGTGGATGAATACATTGCTTTGGATAAATTTTTGAAAGGAATAGACATATATGAATCTCTTTTAAAAAAACTGGGTAATCTTCCTTAAAATCAGAGTAAGGCAATTACTAAGGATCAGAGATTAAAATAAATCGGAACTTTAGAAAAGCGGAGTAGATAATTTAGTCAGCCTATTCCTGCTCCGCATTTCTATATGCCTATAGTTGTAGGAATCATTGCATCTTTGACCCACAGTTACTATTAAATATGTAGATATTGCTGTAAAACATTCTATTCGGTCCATTTTGGCCAAAATTGTGGCTTTTCAAGACAGAGAGGGGACAGAGAAGGAAAAACACTTATTGAGTTCAGTAGAGATAAAACATCATGATAAATCTTGTTGAGATTATTTAAAAATTAAAGAATTTAAAACATCAAAATATTAACTCTACGACCGGACTCTGTACTCTTTAGCAGATATATTTTTCAATTTATATACTACAATATGCTTTAAAGACTAAAAATAATGAATCAATAAATATTGTGAAAATAAAGAGTTTAAAATATTACCCTTTTTTAGTTATTAGTCCGTCGAAGCTCAACGTAGTGTACCAATCTTTAATTAATTCATAAAGTAGATATGTGTTAAATCTACAATAGAAAATAGTATATAACACGAGATTTATCATATAAACAAAAAAAATACATAAAACTGCTCTGAATGTAATAGTTAATCTCGTTTAATCAGCACGCACTTAGTGTATTTTTTGTTCTAAAACACTCTTAAAACAACTATATAAATCGAAGTTTTTTATTTATTTTACGGATGTACTCAATAGATTTTAGTTACATGTAGTGTGATTTGAAAAAAATATTGTGGGCACCTATACTTATACTAGTACCTAATTGATTAACATTAACAAAGTTTACAAAATGATCGCAAAGTTATTTGTTTTTTGCGTCAATTTAAATTGTTATATTAACACGCTCCCACTTTGCTGTAATGGAGCCTTTCTTTCTGTACGTGCCGCAACATTTTTAAAAGGACTTTTTCGCGAGCCACCGCTCTTTGTTTGCCAAGCGTCGACGGATTTGAGAATAGTCACGCTTTTAACGAACAAATGAATGCTCTGGAATAATCGGGATTCGCTGAGTAAACCGTTTAGCACTCGATTGAGAAAAATGTGCGTTTATCGCGAAAATGGCGCGGATTAAACGATTCAGGATGTTTTTTCCTAATATAATGACGATACTTTTCTAATAAAATGATTAGTGTGGCCGTAATTACAGATGTGAACCATGTATTCAGTATATTTAATGCATTCGATTATCGAGAATAATATAAAACATGATGTTGTTGTTCCATATAATTTATTTAAAACAAAAATATAATTAAAATAAAATTTTAAATAATAGATATTTTTTTATAGTATAGGTAGCCGGACGAGCGTATTGGCTACCTGATGATAAGTGGTCACCAACGCCCATAGACGCTTTGTAAGAAATGTTAACCATCGCTTACATCGCCAATGTGCCACCAACCTTGGGAACTAAGATGTTATGTCCTTTGTGCCCGTAATTACACTGGCTCACTCACCTTCAAACCGAAACACAACAATATTTGCGGTAGAATATCTGATAGAAGTGGGTGGTACCTACCCAAACACAAACAAAATAGCATTTCAGATAATTTTTACAATAATTATATGAATAATTGTGCAATATCTCAATTTGAAATAATGCTTAATATAAATCTCGTAGATGCAGATGAAATGCTGGGGGCGTAGAAGCGTTAATTGAAATAAATTGTCACGGTTGAATGTCGCCGGAACATAAATCAGAGTGCCGCGGGCTACCAACTAAGTGCCTGCTACGAGCTCTACTGCGGCGTATATTTTAGACAGCGCATTCATTAAAATTGACGAAATCAACTTCATACAGATTTTAATCATTGGCAATCCTTAATCCATTATTTTAGCATGTTACAATGTCAGCTGTATTATTCTTAACATGTGAAATAATTTTATGTGTTTCTTAGATTTCATTTTCAGATACATTTAAGATCCAGATATTGTCAGTTAAAAAATTTACAAATGTCTAATGTGCTATGATAAATATTAACTAGGTTAAATTACTTGGCACTTCTATCATTTTCGTATGTCTGCTTTAAAGAATGACGCTCTAAGAGACACCGCGAGACGAATTAATTCAGCCAAACGCGGCAAGTGCGCGATTTTTCCCGTAATACTCATTTGTCACCAGTGCAGGTGTGTAGCATCACACCGGTAAAGTAAAAGCGTTTGAACATTAATATATAAAAATTGGACTAGGTATGTTTAGAAATATAGCATTGATTTCAAATTGGTAATATTTGTAACACTCGATAAATTATGAAGTAAATACATTCATTATGAACTATTTCTTACTTATTACTTATGCTATAAGACATTGCTTCTTATGAAATTCCACGATTCTAGGTTAACGGAAAGTACCCTATAGGGTTTTGATTCCCTTGCTAGTGAGTGAAGTAAAAGGCCGCGGCCGCGGTACGAACGACCGTATCTTTTGATTACATTGAGTTAAAAATTTATTTTTTTTACAGCTTTAAGGGACTGCAAATTTGAGTATCTGATACTAATTTAAACTTAATACCTCCATGGGTTCTTGAGAAAAAAAGTTTTGACAGACAGATAGACAAACATAAACTGATGTAACAACAAATTTACGGTTTTCGGATTTTTTCCTATACTTATACCATAATAGTTTACATAGTTTCTTACCAAATTTCACAATTCTAGGTCAACGGGAAGTACTCCATAGACTTTGATTTCCTTTACGAATGTATGAGAAATGCGGCATAAACGGCCATATCTTTTGATTTTGATACAGCTCTAAGGGAACGCAGACCTCAGTATTTGGTATTATTTTCAACTTTGTACCTCCACTCGTTCCTGAGAAAAGGGTATTGACGGACAGACCGACAGACAGACGCACAATGAAGTGATCTTATAACGGTTCCTTTTTTCCTATAGAGGTACGGAGCCCTAAAAACGATTCAATGTTTAAGATATAAGATAATAATTGTATAATATGTGTAACGATTAAAGTCAGTTATGTACTTCTTCATAATTGTTATACCGGAATACATGGTGTAAAGGCTCTGGGAGTCCAGATTTACCTTTTCTCAGATTCGTTGTTATATGTTATTGAAAGGTTTGTTTGTTGTGTCTATATGTTCATTCATTTTTATC
Organism: Nymphalis urticae; assembly: GCA_905147175.2. Classification (NCBI taxonomy): domain Eukaryota; kingdom Metazoa; phylum Arthropoda; class Insecta; order Lepidoptera; family Nymphalidae; genus Nymphalis; species Nymphalis urticae. Next base: position 6,389,345 of record LR989991.1, read on the forward strand.
TTGCCTTTCATATCTACAGCACATTTTCGTGATTAAGTCTAATGTAAAGTAAATATAAAGTAACTGCATAGGTAAAAAGTAAATGAATGATAACTACTCCTTAGGGCGTCCTATTGAAACCACCCCCAGAGCAATTTTTAATATTATGAAATTCATGCGAAGAAAACACTTTATAAATTAATTAATCTCTTTGTCTCGTTTTATTCTGTCAAATCGAATCGAATCTCGAGGTCTGATAGATTGCTGAATCAATATTTATATATTATCTGATGGTAGAGTATAGTGCAAGTCTGGTGGGGGCTACAACATCCATACCATGAATCTTTATGTTCAGGTTTGAAGGGTGAGTGAGCGAGTATAATTTAGGCACTAGAGTTAGGATCTTCTGACATCTTAGATCCCACCGTTTGGCACATTTAGTTTGTAAGGAGTGAATTATATTTTTTGCTATGCGAAATGGTAAGTGGTGGCCCAATTGCTCGTTTGTCTTTCTAGATAATTTTGTTTCAAAATAACAACAATTTAAAAAAAAATATGTCGGTTTATCTTTCGTAATCCAGGTAAAATTATAATTACTAAGGATATCGTATATAACAGTCCGCGTTGGAGCTTAGCTTTGTTTGTAAGGGTACATTATGTTAATCACTAAAACAACATTTATTGTTAGGGTATACCTACTGAGAATTGGCATACAAAGCATCACTAGATTGCTGATAAAAATTTCAGTAAATTTATTATAAATATTTATAATTTCTTAATTTAAAAGTATTTATTAAGCTAATTATTTTAATTGGTATGATATTATAGACTTGCCATTTGCTCCGAACTTGCCCGGGGTAAATTTGGGCATTAACCGATGAAATATATACTTTTAAATAGTAAGTACAAACAAAAATTTGTATATAGTTTTTTTCTTGATATAAAAAACACCAGTAGAATACCTAAATTGAAACAATATTTACCTTTTATTTAATACATACCTTACATATACGTGCCGACATTTGACATCAAGGTAAACCCCTTTTTTTCAGGATGTATCTGCCCTTATAATTACATATTGCTTTTCATCTTACCACACGTACATTTTTCTCAAGCGTTTATTGAAATGATCAGTTATTCAATTATATGATATCAATTAAAGTACTTTTTTCAAATTACAATATGAAAGGAGTTTTTAACGGAAAACACCTAAAATATATTTTCTAATATGGACATTTAGAGATCTACATTGTTTTACAATGTTATCTAGTATTAGTTTTCGCAAGGGTCGCTCGGAAAGACTAGGTATTTTTATCCGACTACATGAACATAACCCATACTAATATTATAAACTCGAAAGTAACTCTGTCTGTCTGTCTGTCTGTTACTCTTTCACGGCTAAAAAAACTGCACCGATTTTGGTGAAAGTTCGTACAATGTAAGCTTGAACCAAAAGGAAGGACCTTTTTTGTATCTATAATACCTGCCCACTGTGTTAGGGATAACACACGGATGAATCCGGGGGCGAAAATTAGTAAACTATTGCCATTCTGAAACTATACTTTCTTGTGTGAATTGAATGAACACGATATGAGGATAAACACAATTTAAGCTCATGGAAATTCAGTGGTGCTTGGGTTTGAACCCACTATCATCAGTAAAAATTAAGACGTTCTAAATACTGGAAAATCTCGGCTTATTTTTATTTTTAACTTCAAATCATAAGAATAATAATAATAATACCTCAGAAATTATCTAAAAATAGTTGCGTTTTGTAAAATATGACGTGATGTCACCGATCACACCATTCAAAAAGATAGCAATTGCACTAAATAGACTTTGTACAATAAATACTAATCATATGAGGTACTTATTAAACACTCATCATAAGTTGTTCTATTCAGTCGACAAATAAAGCTTAAACGGACTCTGGCCAACGACGGCTCGGTCACGCGCACATTATTTGAAAAGTTTAAGTACTTATAACACCCGTGCTCCATGCGATAGACCCCGTGCCTCATCCGTGGGGTGTGGACCCCATGTTTGATGTCCTGCGTATGTTATTTTATCAAAAATGAACAATTGAAATAAAAATCTCAAAACTGATTTTAATTTTAAAATAAGTGTTATTTCTGATAACATACCATTGTGTTAAAGCGCGTTTCGTAAAACAATTCGTGAGAAATTCTCTTAAAATATCCTATCAATGGGTATTAAAAAAACTTACCTAAATATATATTTAAATGCTTTGTCTTAGTTGAATACAACAATACATATTGGTGTTAGCGGTAGAATAACTGATGAGTGGTAGGTACCCCGAATATATTAAAATACCACTACTAGGCATCTTTGAAATTAAACATAAAATGAAAAATAAAGAATGTGGTTTGCTTGCAAATATATATGTTTCAATTCTACAATTAATGCTGTTCAGAGCTTGCAGTCATTTCGGTTTATTTATTTGTTTACCTCGTATTTACAATACCTAAAAATAATTTATTATATTAAAAATAATTTATTATTATAAGGTATTGTAAATAAAATAAAATGGGCTATTCATGTTAAAGCTAAAGCTTTAGCTAAAGCCAATAGTATAATATGTTAAACAAGTTCAAGATTTATTGTTTTTGATAATCAGGCTCTGTTGCTGACTGACGCGAGAGGTATCACCTTCGGCGCATTTCACCCGTGGGGGCCCCAGAGGCATTCCCTGGCGGCTTCGATCGGCGAAGATCTCTCGCTGCCGAGCATGGCGTTGATCACGCTCGACAGCAAGGTACTTTTGCAAGATGATTTTCATTTGCGAAAATGCTATCCGCCGTCGCTATACGTAAGCGTTCGTAAGCGTCACCAGGGCTGGTTGTGTTCTCTGTATCCCGGGAACCCAACTAGGATTGGAGGGCCAACCGTCGGGGCGTCACAGTACCATGCGCAAATGATCTCTGGATGAATGAGGTGACGGTGAGATATTTTTTAATTTTTTTATAGAGTAGGTATGCGGACAAGCATATTAGCCACCTGATGGTAAGCGGTCACCAACGCCCATAGACATTGGTATTGTAAGATATGTTGACCATCGCTTACATCGCCATTGCGCCACCAACCTTGGGAACTAAGATGTTATGTCCCTTATGCCTGTAATTACACTGGCTCACTCACCCTTCAAACCGGAACACAAAAATACCAAGTACTGCTGTTTTGCAGTAGAACATCTGATAAGTGGGTGGGTGGTTTTACCCACCCAGACACACACATAGCCCTACCACCAATAAAATTAGTTCTAAATGATCTATATTATATAAATTAGATCGAATTAAGTGAAAATAAAAGTAAAAATAAAATTTAAATTCATTAAAAAATAAAATTTGCTCAGTTTATTGACGTTATTACGTGGATTATCATAATCAATAATAAAAATATATAATTTTCAATTGTATTTTTTATTATTAAAATATATTAAAATATAATTTTCAATTATATTTTTATTATTAAAATAAAGCTTAATAAAAAATTATGATAATCCACGTCATAATGTAAATAAATTGAGCTAATTTTTTTTTTTAAAGATTTATTCACTCTTATGTGGTCACGTGTAGTGGTCACGTGTAGTATTTACTCTCAAGTGATGACATTAGGATGAAACACCGACCTCCTACAATAACATGGTACGTTTTAATTGTTGCGGATTTTTTGAAATAATAACAGGAAAATACGATCATTCAGAAACATATTCTAAATCACGTAAGTAAAGTTATTAAGAGTTTCAGATATTACTTTATTTTTCGTTATGAAACGAAACGTTACGTAGGTATACTTACATTATGTTTATTGTTTTATAAAAAAATAATGAAAAGTATATTTTTATTATTGATTATGATAGTCCATGTAATAACGTAAATAAATTAGATTTATAAAGTATACATTTTATTTATTGTTTTATAACGAAAAATAATTTAATACGTGTAAACATCTAAGTAGGCATACTTATTAGATTTTTATAGATCTTACAAAAAAAAGGCCGGGATGGCCGGCCCAGTGGTAAGAACGCGTGAATCTTAACCGATGATTGTGGGTTCAATCCCGGGCAAATACCACTGAATTTTCATGTGCTCAATTTGTGGTTATAATTCAACTCGTGCTTGACGGTGAAGGAAAATATCGTGAGGAAACCTGCATGTGTCTAATTTCACTGAAATTGTGCCACATGTGTATTCCATCAACCCGTATTGGAGCAGCGTGGAGTAATAAGCTCCAAACCTTCCCCTCAAAAAAAGGGAGAGGAGGCTTTAGCCCAGCAGTGGGACATTCACAGGCTGTTACGGTAAATATCTAAGTAGACATACTTATAAGATTTTCATAGATCTTACAAAATTTCTTAAAAAATATACATATAGTATAATACTTAAAGGTATAAGTCACACTACATGCTAATGCTACTAACAGAAATAACTTGATGGTTAAGATTAACCATCAAGTTATTTCTGTTAGTAACTAAACTGTGAGAGCCGAGATGGTCCAGTGGTAAGAACGCGTGAATCTTAACCGATGATCGTGGGTTAAAACCGGGCAAGCACCACTGAATTTTCATGTGCTTAATTTGGGATAATAATTCATCTCGTGCTTTACGGTGAAGGAAAACATCGTGAGGAAACCTGCATGTGTCTAATTTCACTGAAATTCTGCCACATGTGTATTCCACCAACCCGCACTGGAGCAGCGTGGTGGAATAAGCTCCAAAACCTTCTCCACGAAAAGGGAGAGGAGGCATTTAGCCCAGCAGTGGGACATTAACAGGCTGTTACGGTACTAAACTGTTAGTAATTAATCTTAAATACCCGTCAACCTGTTCAAAAATGGCGATGCAGAAATATATTTAATAACTAGCGCGTGGCCTGCGGCTTCGCCCACGCCATGACCAAATATACCACTTCTAACTGCTAAATAAAATTAATCGTACATTGATAGGATAATAAATTTAAACGTACCGTCGGAGAAATTGATTACATAAAATATTGTTTTAAATTCAAAAATCAGCGTAATTTAACAAACATATGGACAAAAAGCTTACTAATGCAAAGGCTCACAATATAAGCCGTATAAATCGATGAGATATCCGTAGCTAAATGTAAACAAACCCACTTATCCGTCGGATGGACGTGTGTTACTCAGATGAATTTTGTAAAAGATCTTGTGGCTGCGACCGTAGATAGTGTAATAAGCCGTAAGTCTATGTCGCACGTGGTATTTTCGCTTCGTAGCTCGATTTCAATTCAAAAGCCGTATGCGCCGCCCCCTATATAAAAGGCGGTCGCCTATTGGCCGTTGACACCGCCCAGCCAATTAAAGCTCGCTTCTCACCCCAGATCTTACTTGACGTTTTAATGTTTACAGTCCTGACAGATATCTAAAGAAAAATATGTTTAGTTTGGCAGAAATTTCTTTTAATTAAATTTTAACAGAGCAAACTTAAAGTACATCAATCTATATATTTAACCATTTCTTCGAAAAGGTACGTATGAAATACAAAACGCCTTTTTATACGGAAACAAAGAGAACATATTTTTTATTACAATTATTTTATAATTTAAGGGACATGATTTATTGCCAGATTAATGAATAGTATTTAATATTTCTGAAAACATAATTTAAACATTTTTTTTTCTATTATTTTACCAGTTCTTTTACAATAAAAAATATATTTTACTGTTATGTTTAAATATAACTCAGATTCGCCACCACTGATACTGTGACAATGTAGCCTGTGGACCGAGACACAAGATGCGATCGCAGTGTTCTCGCTTACACCTCACTCGTACTTGATTTCCCATCCCGCTCGAGGGTGGGACTCGATGTAATCAGGGGATGATGTGACTCGCGATCTCCGCAGCGGCTTCAAAGATCACAATTATCAGACCAGTCTGTCGAAAGCCGCGACCGAGTGGCGAAGTCATAATAGAGAAGTCACTTAAACTTTTATAATATGACCTGTACTTTTATATATTAATTTAGATTACTTTTATATAATTTGCATCGGAAGTGATTAAGGCGGCATTGATTTTCGATACAGTTATCAAATTATTCTTCGACTCGGCTCGTTAAAACCGTGTGCAATGGTTAAATGGTGGTGAAAATATTAATTATAATCAGGTGAAATAACCGTCGCGCTGTCGGCCTTTTGGGAAAAACAACGGGTGCCGGCCACGGCTTTCCGGAGAATGGGAACAGGTTAGTGAAATTAATAGAACGTTGTAAATTGCATTATATTTTTTAATAGTCTAGCATAAGCAATTAAAGCAAAGAAACTCTTTACATTCCTACATTTTTTTTTAATTTATTTTGTTTTTATACAACCATATTAGAATCTCGTAAAAAAAGAATAAATAAGAATTAAAAAATTAGAGTATGAAATGAATATACACAATAACTGTTTCTATAATACAATGAAACTATTTTTTTTAATAAAATATACATTTTTTACCTTGTATGTATGTGTAATATTAGTAAATTTTATTTATCAATAGTATAAATAATCTTTCCATCTTTTAGAGTTTATGGTAGAAATTCTCGCGAGAAATGAAACATTTCGTTGTTCAGTTTTTATTATATGCTATTTTATATAACTACTTAAAAGGGTATGCAATAAAATGAGAGACAAATAATAAAAAATATAAAGTGTACAATTATTAATTATTATTAATGATTATATTCTGGTACATGGGTATTTGCGATGATCTCATCGCATTTCGCATCGCATCGATTTTTATCATTTAATTAACTAATAAATGGTATCGATTCTAAACTCGAAACAAAAGTAGAAAATTTTAAAATGTTTTCAAATATATTTAATACTTCAAATATTCCCCTAAATATAGACTATGTACCTGCCTACTGGTCATTACATCTTATAGCTTCTAAAACTATTATTATATTTAACTAATAAAATGAAAAGTTACTAAGCTTTGTTAATCATATTTGTGGATTATATATATGTGCAAAATATTAGAATTACCTAAAATTATTTCGATTTCCATGCGAATATGACGTCCGTTTAATAGTACCTGGTTTTTACATTGGATATGTCTAAATATGACAATGTCGGTTTTAAACGTTAAGAAAAAACTTCTTAACGTTTCTTTAGGACCTTAAATGATTTTATCTATAAAATATCCATAATAAACAAATTCTACAGCTTAGTTATTTTTTGATATAATCATAATAATATCCTGGGACGTTATTCACACACGGCCATATGATTCCAAACTAAGCAGAGCTTATACTATGGAAACCAGACAACTGAAATACTATATATACTATTTTTCTTTTGTAAATACATACTTATATAGATAATTACACCCAGACTCAGGACAAACAGGCATGTTCATGCACACAAATGTCTGTCCTGGGTGGGAATCGAACCCATAATCTTCGGCGTGAAAGGCAAATATCTACCAACCACGCCAACCGGCCCGTCAAATATAAAGCTATTCGATTTTTAATAGGCTTATTCAGATGTAGCATTTAAAAAAAAAATACCACAGGTTATATCTTCATGGTAGACGTATGAGTATTTACTGAATTTTTGCATTTTATTTTAAATTAGAAGGTTCTTCCTCAAAAAAGGGAGAGGAGGCCTTTAGCCCAGCAGTGGGACATTCACAGGCTGTTACGAAATTTTAAATGATGACAGTAATAAACTAATATTATTTTAAGATATAATTTTAGATATAATTTTAGAATATATTTTTAGATTTGATAGGTAAAGAACGGTGTATCGTAGCAACGAATTTATTTTAGCTACTTGTTGTGTGTGCCATTCATACCCACACAAGACGTACGCTCTGTAATTATAATTAAGGAACTACAGAATACGTAGTTGGAATTAAGACAAAGTGTAAGATCATTGAAACGCAACAAATCCTAGCCTTTGTGAATGTAACTTAGGGACGAACCCAAAACTTCGTTAGATCATGCTCCCTTGCCAAGCTCTTACAACTTTACACAGCGTGGTGCAATTTAACAAGTTTTAATTAATCTATTTTTACTTTGTTTTAAATTTTTTCTTAACACGTTACGTAATTTAAGTCCTTATTTACATATTTTATTTATCATAAAATAAAAAATAGACAGTGTATTTAATTTGATTTCTTTTTTATAACCCATATATTTATTACAATACAAATAAAAAAATATGTTTATTTTAATATACTGAGATTATATATATATATATATTTAGTGAAACAACTAAAATATATATATATTTTAGTTGTTTCAAGTCAATCCAATTCGAATAATTAAATAATATGAATCATGAAAATAATATAAATGAAAAGTTTTAAGTTAAAAAACAATTAAATCATGACTTTATCTGTACACCTGTATAGTGCTTGAAACAATTGCTGCTTAAGTTTCAGGGAGTCATTTGTCGTAGTCCCAAATCTCAAACTTTATTGAATCAACGCGACTGTGTATGTTTGTACAGTGCGAGCCTTAATAATTTAAATGAGGATTTTAGTAGACACTAGGAGTAAGTCACTCAGTTACAATGTTTAGTCTTGCAATTTTAATTTAAACAAGTATTATGTATTACATTTTATGAATGACGAAGCAAATTTTTTACTCTTTCCGGCTATTTTAGAAAAAAAGCTTATTATAGCCTTGATTTTGTTACTTTAAATAGAATCATGATATCTAATCATTTTCTAATTTTTTTGTCTATTATTATTATTGTTCTATTTCCTTACATTATATTGTCAAATATATACGTTACAAAATAGTTAACATTTAAAGATTAGCGTTGGTATATTAGCGGCGAATTAGAGAGTGTGGCGTTTCACACGACTATGGTATTTTGTCGCGTATTATGTAGAGTTCGATGCACAGGGCCTTACGCATCGGTGCATTAACACATACAACCCCTCTTATTATCCATATATATATATTGCTTATAATTATAAAGGTGTGTGTATATCACTGTTGATGTAAGTATAACAAAATGATTAAAATCAATATCGTGTTTTAAATATTTTTTAAATTCTTTGAATAAAAAAAAACTTTCAAATATAAAAGGGGATAATTACAACACTTTGCGGCTTTTCTTTGAGGCCCGAAAGACGATCGCTAAAGTCGTCTAAGTCCATTTCAGTAAAAAAGAAATGATCTCTCCTTCAAAAGGATTTGCGGCATTAAGACGGGAATTGTTGTTACACCGATATTGATACTTTTATACTTTAAGAGAAAATATTAAAGCTGTGAAAAATAAATTATAGAAATTTAGAAAAACTTAAAAAGAAATAATATTAATACTGTCGATTGTTCATATATTGTATATTTAAAAATATAATTTTATTTCTTACTTACGCAAAGTAACTTTATCTTTATAAAAACTAACTGTATTTATAAAATGAAGATGTTTATTAATAAAGTACATTATATACATTTATTTTATGCGTAGTCGATCTTAATAATCTTACTAACGTACTATTTATTAATCAATTACATACCCAATATACAAAAAGATTAGAATGAAACTTTACTGGTGGTAGGGCTTTGTTCAGGCTCTTCTGGGTAGGTACCACCCACTTATCAGATATTCTACCGCAAAACAGCAGTACTTGGTATTGTTGTGTTCCGGTTTGAAGGGTGAGTGAGCCAGTATAATTACAGGCACAAGGGATATAAAATCTTAGGTTGGTGGCGCGTTGGCGATGTAAACGATGGCTAACATTTCTTACAGTGCCAATGTCTAAGGGTGTTGGTGACCACTTACCATCAGGTGGCCCATATGCTCGTCCGCCTTCCTATTCTATAAAAAAAAGAACTAAACGTGCGTAAGTTTACTATAAATTTGTTATGATAATGATGATGATGAATAAAACATCATTTAAATTTACGTAGGTCAATTTTGATTCAAATTATTCATTTTATATAACAATTCGTTAACTGAACGGTGTGACTGTATCTATAATACGCAACGCTAAGCGACGAGGAAAAGGGGCAGCTGAATAAGATGGTGTCTGTAAACGCAACAAAAACACGTTATTAGCGAGATTCGTGTAATCTGACTAATCTGTTTTATGCTGGGGAGAGTGCACTGTTATTGGAGATCGTAATAGAATAAATATAACTTAGCCTTAACCTGCTATGGTCACGATATTTTGTAATAATTGTAGGTACGTTATATATAAAGGTCTTAAAATAATTACAATAATGAAACAATTCTTATAGTGTAATAATTAATAACCTAATTAAAATTGCACTTAAGTTTCCAAAATAACAATAACGTTCTAATTTAAAATGATAAATGTTTATGAAGATTAAATATAATTTAATTTTAGTAGCTGGAATAATTCGTTTAAATAAACAAGAATTATATATATTATTGTACAATTATTACTAGACACTTAATTCTCAAATATTATTAAAACTTAAAAAATATAATTGTTTTTTGTTTTTATTTAGTTAAAATAATAATATATTTATTTAGTTGATCTATGTGTGTTCTTATAGTTCTCTATTTGTTAAAATTGTTATTTTAGTTAAAAGAAAAGTAATTTTTATTTATTTTTATTCTATACATTTATTTATACTCAACAAAAGCACCAAGTATTTCAAGATGTTTTCGTTTTTTATTTCATATTAAAATATTTTCCATTCATAATATTATACCTAAGGACTGAAACTAGGCAAAAATAAGAAATGTATACTAATGTTTCTAAATGTCCTTTTTCTTGAACACTCACGCGGTTATTATTTACATAGTACTAGTTTCTAGTTTGAATATACCTAATCTATGGCATATAGTAGGTATAATGTATGTACAATATGGCATTTTCTGTAGTCGTGACAATCTGTGTGCAAAATACTATGTTATTCGTTCGAGTAATTAAAACGTAAAAATGTAACAAGCAAACAAACAATCAAACATACTTTCGCATTTTTATAATAATATTAGTAAGAATTAATAATTTTAAATACTTACCTACCGACTCCATCAATTAGATTGAAACTTCGGTGACTTAAATTGTTTAATTAGGTTGTTATGATGATTTGACGATTTTGAAGATTACCGAAGTATTATCACATAATACAACCTTTTTACGATAATAAAACGATATAGTGTATCGTTTTATTATTGTTAATTTATATAGCAAAATATCAAGTTATTCGCAAAGCAATACTAAGCATTACTTTATTGTTTGTCAGCATCCACCATCACCACAGCACACAGCACCATCAGTTTTGCCTACAAAATTTGACCTATCGGTTGGGTGAACCTTTTAAAATTTAATTTTTATGTTCACCCAAACATATTAATATATTAGATCTAAAATTATCTTATCTTATATAAATAAATTTTAGAGTATAGACAGTCGATTTGGTTCTAGTACTATTATTATGAATTATAAACTAAAAAATATATCGGACTAGCGCTTTACCAGTTACTCGCGGCTTCGCTCGAGTCAGGATTGCTATACTATATACCAATTTCCATAGCTCATTCTTCAAAAATGCAGGATTTTCTTCCAAACGTTGTCTTTCCCTTTTATAGCTTAGAGATAAATTAAAAAATCTTTCTTTGTGCTAACCAAAAATGTGTAAAAGGGAAATTCCAATTTTTTATGGTGCTAATGCAGTTTGGGCTGTGCGTTGGTATATCAGTCAGTTAGTCAGTTATTCTTTTACCTATTTAGATTAAAAACTATATTTGCCTCTTTATTTTTTTTTCGCTGTGAAAACGTATTTCTGCGTTTCACCCACATGAGGAGGGTATGTGGGACACCGGCGCTGAAGGCGCCTGAATACCCCCTGAAAAACAAGCGGTACCCACTCCGTATTGGGATCGCTTGCGCATCCTACCGTTACGCCCCGTTATATTACGTTATATTTGCCTCTAAGGTTTAAACCAACATACAACGTTTATAAATTCTGCTAGTTATTTAGGATTTTATGACTATATATAATTTACCATTCGTTTTAAAGATTTTCCTAGTTTTATGATACAAAGGCTATGACTAAATCCTTTCTTACCTCAAGTGGAAAACATTACTTTTTAATTTTTAGATAATATATTTCTAACGTATATATAAATCTATTTAAATTGTATTATATAAATAATTTAGGTTTTTTTTCAAATCTCTTTTGCGTCGTGTTACAGCTGTAGACAGCGCGCCGTCGAATTTTAACGCGGAGTAAGATTAATACCCACCTAGTCTGAGGGGTTATTATGAGTTAAAAATCGATAGTGGTTAACATGTGCTTCCCGAATTTATACTTAGGTATTAAGTGTTTGATTCTAAATTTAAAATGACTTAAATCAGTTTTATAATTATCATTTTAGGGGACAGACTGCTGGACATCCCCTGCAATGTATGCGGTGATAGAAGTTCTGGAAAACATTATGGCATTTACAGCTGCGACGGTAAGATTAAATATATTTTATTATTATTTTGTTAAATACTACTACTAATCTTCACAACGATAAACCTCTTTTCTGAATTTCTATTACGTTGGGCAATATTAAAGATTAGCCGATTGCAAATGAGATGTTGCACAAGAGAGAGACGAATTTCTGTGTAGGAAGTTAATAATCCTAATAGTTTCACAAGTTCGCTAAATATTGTCATGTGGTTTTTGTAAAGTTTTCTTATACAGTTCTTCTTTTTAACAAACCAGGTTGCTCAGGCTTCTTCAAGAGGTCGATCCATCGAAATCGTGTGTACACGTGCAAGGCGGGTGGAGAGATGAAAGGCCGCTGTCCAGTAGACAAGACACACAGGAATCAGTGTCGTGCCTGCAGACTCGCCAAGTGTTTTCAAGCCAACATGAATAAAGATGGTAAGCTTAAAACTTTTATCCACAACTTACGTAGAATTATTTGACGCACGGAAATAAATGCAATCTAAAATAAGATAGCATTAAAAAAAATTTAAAGACTTTTTTTCCCTTTGCATACGAATTGAATATTATAGCCAATGTCCCATCACTTTCTGGGCTTGTAATTATATTATGTAATAATATTGCAACTAATATTCATTCAAATGTTATTAGTGGAATGATAAACATTGTAATATGATTACCTATAGAGATTCATGACTTTTTTATATAACAATGAAGGAATTTTCAAATGATTTTTTAACTTATAAGTACAATTTTCACACTAAATGCTAGTTATCAAACTATCTCGATAATGCTAGTTATCAAAATAGCTCGATGTTCTCATAAGAAATACCTATCTACTGTATCGGTATGTTACAATAGCAGATTCTATTATGAAACTGGGGGACTATAATAGTGCGGTCTGCATTTATGTCCATCACATTCACAGCAGGTTGTTTTGTCCAGAGCTCACTCAGTGAAATATTGAGTGAAATAAAAGTAGTCAGCGTTGCCGCGTACAGTGCCGTTCAATTTCCACCACACCCGATCCTATCTGTCATTACGTCATCTCGATGTGCCCAATATTGTGTTGCGCTGTCAGCCTCTGTCGCTTTTATTTATTGCCAAACGATAATATTATGCTTCAATAAATATTGAGTAAATAAAACAAAACTGAAAAAGATTAATAGTACTTTTTTCCATTTATTATTGTATATCGGCACATACACATCAAATAATATACTTATAACTTCTTTTATTTATTATGGTCTTGATAAACACTTAGATATCATAATATTAAGCAATGAAATTATGTCCATAACAATGCAGCTGAATTCAACTTTTATTTTAATATATAATATAGTTAAATTAAAAAAAAGCTTATGTGTTTGCATCGGGTTCTCTGCGATATCAATTTTTTTAGATCGTATAATTCCGTATACGGCCTAAAACGATTGTAAGGCCAGTTTCGACGCTAAACTATTAACTCTATATATATATGTATATATAATACAGTTTATTTGGCTATTGACTGGGGATACAAAATTTATATCTATACCAATACCAGTGAAATGATTGTTTAAATTGAACTTGAATATTTTTTTAGTTTATTATATTTATTTAAAATCACTTTATTTTAAATGATTTATGCACATGACCCAAAATAAATCTATGTAACTAAGCAAAATTTTGTGAATTAATGAATATTCATAGCCCTATCATCCTATGTCGGTCGCAAGTCGGGCGCCATCTCTTGTTACAAAGCTTTTGAGTAGGTATTCTATGTTGATTATGACGTTTATAATATAGGGCTGTCGATATATTTAACCATTTGTCAAGTTATAAAACACGAATAGTATTTTCAGTTAATGCATAGTCTATCCCGTTCTCACATACAGTTTAATGTATTTAAAAAAAAATTAAACACCGCACCGAAATTAAATTTTTAATTTAACAAGATAACTCAACTTAATTCTTCTTACGTTCTCGTATGTATAAATATTCTCGTGAAGCGTGAATCAGTAAGCTAGTAAATAATACATAGTATTCTCATCGCTAATGGAACGAATTGAACGTAGCCCTGTCAGTAGAGGAGTAGCGAGCTGCGGTCTCGCCGCAGGTGCTCTGCCGCTAAATTATTCACGAGCATCACTTTGTGCCACCGCGACCCGGATTACCTTTATATGTTTACTCGCTCGCGTAATTATACGCCCTCACGAAACTTACTCGCCGCAGACAGCATCGACGTTTCCTGTTCTAACGCGCAGACAAAGCACTCGACAGATATCGCAATTTATAAAAGTTAATTCAATAAATATATAAGGTTTCGTTATTAATAAACTAGTTCTGCGTTCAAATCAGAAAGAAAGAAAGAGTTACTGAACTATAATATACAATAAAAAATTGAATCTGAGTTACAGTTTAACCCACGATGAATAAAAATGTTTTATAGTCCTAATTTATTGGAAATTTAACTTACAATATGTCCCTTACGTATTGTAAGTTAAAATATGTGGGTAATGACAATGTAATTGTAACTTGACATTGAAGTTGGTATAGATTTTAAATATACGGCTTAACACCTCTTGTGAAAATGACATTTCAATTTTATTTTATGTAAATGAAATAATAATTTTATTTATGTAAATGTTTTTAACAAAGTGAAATAATAAAATAATATATTTTTCGCCAATCTATTATAATATATACCTATTCTTGGTTATTTTAAAATAAAAACTATAAATGAAATAAAAAGCTTTATAATATGTATAACATTTCGAAAAAAATGTGAATAATAATATAAATTATTTTAAACCTTTAAAATTACTTTACGTTATCTTAACATTTAGTACAATCCGATGATAATTCACATGATAAAACTCATTTGTAG
The DNA here is from genome assembly GCA_905147175.2 of Nymphalis urticae. Lineage (NCBI taxonomy): Eukaryota > Metazoa > Arthropoda > Insecta > Lepidoptera > Nymphalidae > Nymphalis > Nymphalis urticae. The sequence continues at coordinate 6,404,589 of LR989991.1, forward strand.
AGTTAACAAAGTTTATAGTCAAACGAATAGCCAATCACCTAACTTCAATATCACGGAGCAAACACGAAGCAAATCGGTTCTAGTCAAACGTTGACTCTGACCCGTAGGTTAATCTATCTCTATAACATAGCCAACGCTGGCAACGTTCATCATCTAAAATTACGTTTATAGATTTATCAATATTAATTGAATTCTAAATTTTTAAAAATAGAATCAGTAATTTTAAAAGGTATTTCTATCAAAGTATGAAATTGGTTATAATAATTTTAACTGGTTTAAAAAATACGTTAGAAACGACCCCAAATTAACCAATTAGAGTTACAGTATACTTGTATAACCAAATCGATGATTATTATTTATATTCCAAAGAAAAATATCTTCCTACATTTTAACCAATCAAATAAACGTAATCCTTAATATAACTTTGTCGCATTAATTTTAAATCGATTTTGTTTCGTAGAGACTTTTACGAGTCGCAGTTTCATAATTAGAACCCCACCCACGAAAAAGTTAAAGGATAGATACCAAAAAGCTCTTACTTTCAGTTCTTAAAAGTTAACCATTTGCCTTTTAAAAGAACTTTAGACGCCGTCATTTGTTAAATTTTAATATTGTGATTTCGATTTGCGCTTTTTCCCCTAAAATTACCAAAGCGTTTAATAATTCTACAAGATTTATTCAAGTTTCTTTCTGGATATACGGGTACATATTGAGCAAAACAAGAAACTACCAAACTAAAAAATATTTTTTATTATATGTATATGTTGTATAAATACTCACTTCTAAATTATATAATCTAAACCGTATTTTACAAAAATATATTAATAAAACTTACTATTTCGTTATTAGTAAATGATACATATAGACAGAAAATATGGGAAAAATTATTTATAAAAAAAGAGGTTTTAAATTTACCATTCAAAAATAACAAGTATGTATATATTATATGAGCATTTTAAATTGTCATATTAGTAAATAAATTAAATGTAAACCGGTCAGTATCTTAGTGGTTGTTTTATTCCCTTAATCAAATTACATGAAAATCATATAAAATTAAATTTATATAACATGTCAACGAGTAACGGCAATTACCACAAAATCTAGTAATAAGAGCAATGTCGTGAAGACGCGTAACCGTCGGCGACTGAGCTCTCAGCCAGCAGCCAAGGGGCAAACTTTTCAATTACCGCCATGTCGTGTTACCCCGCAGCGGGTTAAATTAATTCTCTCCACTTCACAAAAAGATTCACCTTACCCCACACCACCCCTGTGAATCGACAGAGTCCATCCTGGCGTTTTTAGAATTTTCCCTGATATTTCCCAGCGCTCACCCGTAACATACTGACGTTTCACAATATTTATTTTTAATTTACCGGTTTGCGCACAAGATTCGGAATCTACAATGAGCTTACCTTTTACAAGTTCTTTTGCGAAAAAGAGTATAACAATTTAATGAATTGGGACTCAAGCTTTCCCCTATCACTGTCTTTGTTTTTGTACGGTCTTTCGTTAGTAATCTTGTCGACATTTGATTACTGTTTCTAATTATAATTTAAAAACTTCGTTAGATATACATATACACGACATAATACATGTTGTGTTATTAATAAAGCAAGCTATAGCATTAGTACTACCCGTACAAATTTACTTATTAATCATCTTTTATCTTTTGATACAAATTCAAGTGCGCTTATTACTTATTTTTCTTTAGAACTTTTTAAGGCCCAATACTTTATCACTTTCGTTATTTAAGCTCTGCCAGCTAGTGTTAGACGCGAAATCTTTTTTCGGTGACTAAAGGCTTGGCATGAGTTCTGATACTGCACATAGAAATACTAAATATTGCTGCTTGGCGGTAGAATATGAAGTGAGTGAATATGAGTAAGTGGTACCCTTAGTGCTTTGCCCTAGTATTGACCATCAGACTTCTTTGTGTTTTCGTTATTTATACAACAATATAATTATATAAATACTTGCCATACGCTCATATTTATTTAGAGTTGGCGTAGTGATTACAGAGCATAAAAATTGTATGCATAGTTATGTACTAATATATTTAAGAATTGATTTTAAAATAACAAAATATCGTTTAACTCGTTATCCTAACATAATAAATTTATAAATTAATGTAAAGTTGCCGCTTTTATAGCATACTTTTTATCAACATTAGTCCTTTCTGACCCTTAAATTTATTGGCCATTCTCACATAAAACCATTGCGTGCTACGCCTATAAGATGCGTAACGAATTGTACTATCGCTCCAAAAGTGTTCAGGAGCTAGAATTTTAACACGTGTTCGACACCTCTTGCACTCCTGACCACGGCGATCCCCGAGGGGAGCAAATGAGGGTGAACTCAATTTAACTATCATTGTGAAATTAGAAATGCTTGTGGAATCGATATTATGCGGCAATAAATTTATTATTGTTATATTGACAAAGGTAAATTAAAATAAATGTTTTACATTTTTAACTTTATCTTTCTTTGTCACTTTTTCCTTATTTTTTACATCTTATAACAAAATAAGATTTATAAATAGCACTTTAAATACAAAATAGACATTTAATTAAAAGTATTTAATTTTCTATAAAGTATATTTAACTTTATTCACTGCAAATTTTCTATCAATATTTTTGTGATTCATATTGAGACAATATTTACTCATCATTATTTCATTAAATTATTTAACTTTAAGTGTACGATACCGCTCCCATAACGAAAATATTATTAAAAGAAAGCAATCCTCGTGGTCTTTGGTTCCGTCGATCCGATTATGCGATATATGTATTTCACCGCTTTACCTGTCCCCTCTGCCATCTGAAATATTATGACCAATATTTTGACAATAAGGAATTTAACCCTCGCACGCCCCGTGAGTGAATCTCTCCCATAAAATTTAATTTTCATGTCGTGCGTGAACAAATTATTGCACGATCATAGTTTAACGAAAATAGAATATTATAATGGAATAAACTGCTACATCTGGCTCTGATGATGCTATTTTTTGTGATACTTTAAGCTATAGTTAATTAATTTCTGCTTTACATTGGGGAGTTAATTGCATTACGGATGAGTGGATTTGTTGAGGTTTAGTCGTAATTGGTTTTTGGTATTAATAATAATTAGCTGTAATATTCAATCAAATCGCATAGCTTTAAATGTTTTGGTATTGTTTATAAGCTTTTATTTTAGAAAATTTGAATATTAAAAGGTAAAAAATATTGACAAACTTTTTAGACTCAATTCGCCTAGCGACATGAAAGTCGCAGGTTCGATTCCGACCCATTTGTATTTTAGAGTAGGGACAACATACTCCTAGCGAACGCTTTACGCCAAAAGGTAAATAGTATTATAATATTAGTAATGCCACGAAATTGCTTGGTATTGCTTGTATTCTTAAAACAATTAATTTTATAGGAACGCTTAAATTTATAGGAAGCGAATAAATACCCAATATAAAAAAGGTATCTTTAGTTCGGAAACAAAGCAACGCGTTGCACTCCGAAGTTATGAAACACTTCGATGCTCAAAACTGCTGCCGGCTTGTCGGTTACCGCGTCAACTTTTAAAGATTTGAATGGAATTTTCCTGTTATTCTTTAACCTCACACCTACATTATGGTTTTAAAGCAACTGTATTACAAAAGAATTGTTACAAATTTTGAAGCATTAATTTATAATTTCTTATAAAATCATTCATTCTTAAGATCTTATATATAATATATTCCAGCTATTTAAGCTGTCATGGATGAAACCTTTTTTCTTTTAACTTAAATGTTACTTTAAATAACTTAACTAAGTACTCAACATAATGTATAGCTGAGACTTATCAAGAACAATATTTAGTATAGAGTTTTCTGTTTTGGTAAATTTATAATGTATTATAATTTTGTGGAACTAGTGTGTGTCGTTTTGCGCAAACCACTAAGAAACTGTTTATTATATTAATATGAGTGTGATTAGATGTTGTCCGAAAGACTCACTGAGTAAATAAAAACCTGGATATTTCTCATATTTATGTCGCTGCACTCAAAAATATTCCCTAGAATGGCGTTCTAAGCTATAGAATTTACGGAAATGTGTTCTTTATAAATGCTCACGGTAAGGGATAATTTCGTACGCAGGTGTTACAAGCCGTGGGATATAACCCACCTGACGCGCCCCCTCTGCCTCTTCGCTGCCCTCCGCCCTATCTGGCTCGTTAATGATGATGTGCTCAGCCAGCAGACTATTTCACTTCTGAATACATCTTTCTCACTTTTAATCTTACTTCCCTTTCGCACACAGGTGATTTTCTCGTGTCGTCCCCTTCTACCTAGGTTCGCCTGGTCGCATCCACCTAGTCAATTCGGCAAACGCGTATCTACTTTGTGTCGGAAATGTAATGGAACAAATGCGGCTGGAATTAACGTTGAAACGAATGTCGGGACATGAGGTCGTTCTCTCAGCGAATATTTTCCACGCGATGATTTCGATGCACATCTATAGCTTTAATGTCTTCCACTTATTTTTGTTCATGATCCTTACTGAAATATAATTCAAATAATTAAGCCTTGTCCTTAAGACAGTTTTTAACAGTGTAGCGTCACATATCGGTTCGCTGTCTTAAGCGAGAAGAATGGATAAAAAAATCTCAGTGATAAATTCAATCTTAGAATATTTTATGTAAGTAATATTGGTGTGTAAATTATTAACTTACATACATATACTAATTTGAAAAATAAAGCTTATTTTACATCCTATAACTTGGTCCTGCGTAAAACATATCATTAGTCTTTTTTTATCTTATGTTGTATTTAGGTGGAAAATTTAAATTTCATAAGTAATTTTATTATAAGTGCGAGTATTGTATCATATATTATATTACACAGATATTGTACAAACGAATTAAAGAAAAATCTTAATTATTATAATTAGATATATCTCGCATAGGAATAAAACATTAATTGAACTAGTGGTTAACGTAACTTAGGTACTTAGTTTCGTTACACACGTTCGTTACTATTTACCTACTCTTCACGTAATAGCATTGATTGTTGTAATTAATCAATTTACCAATATTTATTAATATTTAAATAGCTGTTCTATATTAAAACAAGAATATGCGTATGTGCAGTGTTTACAAAATTTATCTTTTAAGCTTTCACTTAGTTTAATTAGGTCAAGAATAAATACTCTTAATCCAACATGGCTTAAGATAGGACTTGTAAAATAATTGTACCAAAACATATTTTGTAGAAACGCTATGGATTGTTATAAAATAAATACATAAAATAATATCCCGACGGGATGCAGGAACTTGAGTTAGATATTTCTTTTTTGATGTGCTTATAATTTTAATATTTATATCCTTACTTAACAGTAATATAGCAAATCCTGTAAGACAAATAATTATTAATAATAATAATTGAGAACTATCATTCCATTGAAGTTTTTATTACAGTATTTTTCCCAGACATAACGCTAACAAAAAGGTTAAGATTTTTATAGTATTCGTACTAAGTCTACATTTGAATTAATTTCTTTTCCTTTGTGTTATATGCTTTATCTACAAATATTCTATTTGCCTAAAACTTTTATTTTTATATTTCACTTAGGTTTTAAGTAATTTTAGTTGAGGCTTAGTATTATTACTAAGATACATTTATTTGTTAAAGTGTATATAAGTCAATAGTTTCCTTATATCTTCGTCACTTAAATTGAAGTGTTTTATAAAAAACATATTCCAGCCATATTATTGAGTATAGTGCATGTACCAATGTTAACATAAAGAGTTATCAAAATATCCTTAGGGATGAGTCAGTTTTTAGCTATCTTTTTAAGTCAATTATTGTTCAAGTAGAAATATAAATTCTATATCAAAGGGAAATCTTATATCAAAGGCTTTGCCAACATTTCAAGACAATCTGTCATTAACCTACGGAAGACAACTACTGATGATATCTGAATTATATACGGGGAAATGAATAAGAAGTGGAACGATATTTAAAGCATTACAATATTGTACACCGAAAATTTATATTCACGTATAACTTAGAATAAGAGCTATCTCAGCCAGCCAGATGTTATCCTGCATGATGTATATAGGAAACAATCACATACTTTGTTAAATTTATTAATATACAAAGTACATAAACTAATTACTTATAGGTATTTAACATTGAAAAAACCACAAAGACTTGATTTCAATGCATTAATCTATTTATTAGTGTACATCAGGGCATTTAACTACAATATAGAACTTGAGGCTGATTGAAAATTGTGTGAACTTGGTTAGTTGAACAGAAAACTACCTAAATTCAGGATATTGGCATACGAAGGAAAAATAGCCAGTGGTATTTTGTTAGCTGTCGTTTTGATATATCAAAAATGTGTATATATAAATAAATGTGTAACAGATAACGTTGGTTTATTGTTTCAAAAGGGTTCCATTAAAACCACGACACAATTTTGATCACAAAATGTTTATTGTTTACGTAGACCAAAGGATGTCCGTTTCTAGAGCCGCAAGGATATAAGACAAACTGTGACTGTGATAGTTCGTATTTGCCAAACTAAACGTAGCGGAAAGGGTTAGAGAACACATAAGCACTTTAAAAAATACACAGCCCGATAAAGCTACATAAACTGAATACGCAGATAATACTGAGCTCGGTAACAAAATACTGTATTGTGCTTTATGATGTAAAGACCTTTTAGACTGACATTAGTACGTGAAGTTCTTGAAAATAAGAAAGAAAAATAATAATAGTAGCGAGTATGTGACTTGTATTACAAAAAAAATTGTAATGATTATGGGCTTTGCACAATTTTGGAATAGAATGATTGTATCAACTATAAGTTGTATAGTGTTTTTATAATGAAATAAACAAATAAAAACTAAATTGAGCTAGTTGGAGAAAACTCGCGTAGTTTACGTCAGAGGATAAGCGGGTTCAGATCGTAACCACGGAAAGTAAAAATTACGCAATTTCGAAGTAGCGATTTAATAATTGCGATTTCAACTCGAGTAATAAATACCTATTCTAAAATCGATATAAGGGATATCTGTATTTTTATCATTTTCTGTTTGACTTACAAGGTTATATAAGTAGGTATACGGATGTATATAACGGAAAAATAAAAACCTTTTTCTGTTGTATATATAACTTCCAATATACCAATGAAATATAGTGCAATGCATGAACTATGTACGTTATAGAAACCTTTTAAAAGATTATAATATGTATTTATCTGTGAGAAAGTTAATAATGTAAGCAGATCAAATTACCATCAAATTTACTTTAACGTTAGCAGTAAAAGACCAACCTCCGGAGCCCGTAGCCCCCATTGTTATTTCTGCCAAGGAAGATTTTTGTATCCAACCAATGTTTGGTAGATTTTCTTTTTTATGTCATAGTTAGGTGGACGGGTAAACGAGACACATCAGGTGTCTCGTTTACGCCCTTAGATATTGGCGTTGTAAGAAATATTAACTATTCCATACATCACCAATGCGCCACCAACATTGGTAACTAAGATGTTATGTCCCTTGTACCTGTAGCTACACTGGCTCACTCAACCTTCAAACCGGAAGGCAACAGTACTAAGTATTGCTGTTTAGCGGTTGAATATCTGATGAGTGGGTGGTCGCCCTACGACCCCGTAAATGTTTTAAAGAATATAAGAAATAGCCTTGCAAGTCTCAATTCCTTATCAAAATATAAAAGTAGATCTTCCGTACCAACGACCGATCAACCTTCCGCCAAATTATTTGATTATTTGTTTACAACAATGTTTTTTTTTCGAGATGCTCTTATTTATAAAGAGTAAAAAACAAACATATAATGCTGTAATCAAATTGTATAAAAATTTTAATTGCTTAACACAATCTAATTAAAAATAAATTTTGAAGAATAAGTGTAAGTATGTACCTACTGTACTTAGGCTTAAAAGAGGACTCCGTCTCTTGTCCAATTTTGGCTATCCAACAATACGGAGAGTGCGGCCAGTAGTTTAAACTATAATCAACGAATACAAACAAAGAAAAATTGATAGTTTAAAATATGTATTAAATAAGTAGGAATGTAGCAAACGTACTAATTTTTTTTTAGTGTATTTTAACCTCTTATGACATGATCTTGATCGATACCGAATGTCTTATAATTTCGTTTCTAACTATCCCCGCACATAATATAATAAAACGTATAAAAATATTCTTAAAATACATATTGTTTATCCCAGATTACCGCCCAGATTACCATTTATTTCAATCTTCAAAAAATCTTAATCATAAAATAAAGGAATTTATTTTTTCCGTTTTAAACGATTTTTTAAGACACACGCAGATTTTTTTAAGCACTTCTCTCGACAGTTAATCTATCAATCTGAAATAACTCATACAACCCTTGTATTCAACAATTCATAGCAATTATTCTTTTATATTATTCATTTCTAAATAAATAAATATAAGTAATACTGATACGATAGCAGGATTTATTTTATTTTTATTTTTTATTTAATGTTCATAGGTCTACAAAACAAAATGACAATCAAAAAATTGAATTGATTACATTTCTCTTGATGTAGACACGACATGCGCTTTTGATTAAGTGCAAAGAAAAAAGTCTAGTCTGTGACAGCAACAAATATCTAAACTTATAATTTTTCTAATTGCAAAACAATATAACTATCAAAACAGTTTTTTAAAACTTTTTTTCAATGAGGCTATAGAACTGTCGGTAAAAATATCATAATTAAAACGAATACTATTATAAGAGGAACACATGCGGTATAAAGGCGAGTGGCTAAGTACATTTGTTCTAGAGGTAGGAAGACAAAAGGTCGTACAATATCGCATGCGACTGTTTGGACGAGGAATGGAGAACTGTATGCATTGCAGGACATCGGACGAGTCAATAAGCCCATGAATTATCTTCTATAGAAATATGATATCATTTATTTTTCTCCGAGTGTAAAGTGAGCTTGCTCTGTAAAAATTCAGTCTCTGTGCATACGATTCAAGTTCGAGACATTTATTATCTGTGTAAGAAAGGTGATATAAAAACCTCTTTTGAACACATTCAAGTCTATTTATGTGAACCTGATAGCAACACTACACTGCAATACTCCAGGATATTTCGAACAAAGGTATTAAATAAAAGAATAGAAACACTCGGTTGCTTAAATATTTTTAACTGTCTATTAATAAATCCAGATAGTTTTGACGCTTTTTTTATTATATTATCTAGATGTAGCCTAAAGCTTAGTGAACTATCAAGTATAACGCCAAGATCACGTATGCTCGTTACTTCTTGGATAGTTGAATTATTATTGATATAATATGTCACCGGATCAGAAATAGTCTTGCGAGAAAATTTTATGTAAAAACATTTTGTGGGGTTAAGGTAAATTTGATTTAAGTGGCACCAATCACAAATATAGTTTATATCCGTTTGCAATAGTAGTAGTTGGCTAATCTCTCTTGAGTTTGGCCGCCGTGGCCGAAATCGGTCTGGAGGACATTATTATTATGTAATAGTATATATATATACCTTATGATTGAGATATATCCTACACACTCACGAATCTTTTTAGTTAAGCGTGTACTTTTTTACAAACATAAAAACATTCCATTTACTAAGTAATTCAGTGAACTATGTATTCGGGTCACCAATCCACTTGTCCACCACCAATTCTCCAATTTTACTCTTATGTGACTTAAAATTAAAGCTTGGCATACCTCAAACTAATTATTATTTTCATGATGATGTATAAAAATGGCTATTCCCTTGTAGATTCTACAATTCTATTCTTTGTACAGAAGGTGAATTGAATATTTCATCTGTAGTTTCTGAGGTAAATTAATCTATTTTAATTATTTATTTAAAATAAAATCACCAACAAAATTATATGTATTATTATGTTACAGGTTCATTACAAAGCCTTAGGTTATTACTGATTAGGTTACACATGATTCCACTTACAGGTAGTCACAGCATGCAAGTTTAGTCTAGTTAACGTACAATAAGCTTGAAATAAAATTTTAATCCAATTACAAACCATTTACTAATAAAACTTATTAAAGAGTGTAAACGTAATTATATTTTTGTAAAGACGTATTAATTTATTATTAAGGCTTATGGGTGTCGAGAATAAAAATAAGCATTTGGTTGTTAATAAATAAAATAAATAAATCTGCCATGCATGTAACTATATCAAACATAGCCAATATATTCGAATAACCTATATGTATGTTTATTTCCTCTTGATGTTTTCTTTGGGGGCTACGATTGTTAAAATCCTCCGAGTCATGTTTTCTATTCAGAGGAAGGATAACTTGCTCAGACGATTAGAAGTGATGTCGTGAGCATTGTAGGCTTTGATCTCTTTATACAGATTAAAAATTTCAAGCGATTGATGTAACTTTTAATATATTTGTTAAACAAACCATTTTATTTGAAAATTCTTCTTCTATTCTTATTAGGTATTATTAAAATAAAAATTGTAGATTCAGATTTAAAAAAATGTTGATTAAAGCATTTTTTTACTTTTTAATAATATCTGTTACCCAAAAATACTTCAATTTCTGTAATGATAACTTAATTACATATTTTGTTAATCCTTTACATTAAATTTATTCCTCTGCCCGTGTTTAATATATTCGTCTTACAAATGCGTCTTACGCTTTGGTCTGTAAACCTTTTGACCATTCACCAATTCGGCTTCGTGAAGCTTTCATAGGCTAGGAGGCAAGCAGCTGGGATTATTGGGTCATTAATCACACCCCACCGTCGCCCGGTGGCGTAACTGTTCGCAAACAAGTCGGGCCTCAAGGAAATTGCTCACATTATCGATAAAATTTAACTAATACTATATCTTCTGCATTTCCTTGTAGACAAGATATTTTAATGATATGATTTAATGATATTCGAAAAAATTGACAATATTAGTTTGTTAATAATGGTTTGTTAATTTTTATTATTTACTAATAGTCATAAATAAACAAAAAATAATTTGGTTAAGTGACTAACAATATTTGAACTAGCAAGTAACTTCCTTAGGCAGGTACTAAATTTATTTCTAACTTCGAATACATTTATTTACTATAAATATTAACGATTATTTATTAGTAAGTGTTATATATTTATGTTTAAATTATATGATAATGACATAGATGTGTGAAGCAAAAAAAATATTATCGATATTTTTACATCACTATAATAATATCGACCACAGACCTCCATTTTCGGCTACGATGTATATATCTTCATAGTTACTTATCCCGCTTCCCCCCGCCAAGAAATCTGGTGTGGGTTACTACTACACTTTGCTATAACAGATGTTCTTCAACTGTCTTGTACTAAGTCCATAAAGACCGTTTTTATTAGGATTATTTACTGAACGACTGAAGATAATATATGTGCAAAGACAAAATCATTCACATCTTGCTAATAACATTATACATGCTATAGTGTATGTTTCGATGTTTATTACTTAATTACGCTTGAACGAATGGACGGGTTCTCGTGTATGGTATTCTCATACATAGGTAAGTCGTTTTTATCGTAGAATAGGACAAAGGATATAATTTTTTACCACATATTTATACATACATCACATTTTAATTCGCCTAATTATTTAAATCGCCCACTTCGCAAGGTGTATCTAGTTTTTTCCGTTTCGTTTAAATTATAATTTAGTACATTCGTAATATTATTTAAATTGTTATAATGAATGAAAATTTCAAGCTTCAGATTTTATTAGTTAGACTTATCAAACAAATCTTATCTAAGCTACTTAACAGATTTTAAAATATGAGAGTTTGAAATAAGCTGAAACAATTTGACTGACTTAAACCGATCTTGGTATATTATTTTTCACTTATAATAATTATTTAAAAACTACCATCAAGCACAAATAGTAATTAACCTTAAAAAACATCGCGACTACAACGCCCACGGGCAAACAGAACAATGGGGAATGTAGTTTTTGTAACAATACCTTTTGGAAAAATACTGTTTGTTTGCTTTTAATTCGATAGAGTTTTTTTTAAAAGGGGCTTTTGGCCGATAGATCTTTAAAGTTAAATCTCCCTTTAAACGCTTCAAATGTGATTCAATGAAAGCATTTTTGAAAGCATTTAGACATTTACTAAAGTCGTTAAGGGAATAATACTGATTATAATTTTTTTTTTTTTACTTTTGTCTATTTTAATGTTTTTTTTTTCAGGTTTTCAGCTTAAGCATTTTGTTATTGAAACTAAAACATATTATATTAGTAGGTATAAATCAAATAATTATAATACAAACTTTTGTTTGTTTGTTTGAATGCTATAAACCTCACTTACTGAATTAAAAAAATAATTTTGCGTTAGATAACCCGCTAACTGAGAAATGTTATATATTTATACTAATATTATAGATGCCAAAGTAAGTAAGTCTATCTGAATGTTTGTTACGCTTTCACGGTTAAACCACCTGACCCTCACGCCCTCACACGCGGGCGAAGCCGCTCGGAGCAGCTATTTAACTGGACTACATCCAGTTATTAAACTATTTCAAAATGCATGTGAACCGACAAAGCTGATTTTTAAATATTGTGTGTGTGTTAGAAAAACTTCTTTTAAAAAAAGGGGTGAATTTTGTGTTTTGCGATAATTCGGTTCGGGCACAGTTTTTTTATTTTAAAATTAAGCGGAAGGCAAATGGACCAACTACGTACGTAGTTACCACCACCCATAGACATTGGAGATCTAAGAAATAATAACATAGCTGACTGACACTGACTTACTCAAACAGGAACGCATCAATACTAAGTATTGCTGTTTGGCGGTAGGATATCTGATGAGTGGGGTACCATCCACTACCCAGACGGACTTGCACAAAGCTCCACCACCTAGTAAATAGTACAAAAGTTGCGATTATATTTCTTACGCTCTAAACAATATCTAAAAATCAGTCTTCTGGGTTCACTTGTACAAATCCGACGTAATGACGAAACTACTTACTAATATTTTATAATAAAAGTAATATGATATTGTATGACAATCGTAAAGTGTATATTTATTTAAAATTATAAACTCAAATTAGAGTAAGCAAACTACACAGAACCGAGATGGCCCAGTGGTTAGAACGCGTGAATCTTAACTGATGATTGCGGGTTAAAAACCGAATTTTCATGTGCTTAATTTGTGCTTACAATTCATCTCGTGCTTGACGGTGAGAAAACCGGCATTTGCCTATTTTCACTGAAATTTTCCACATGTGTATCCACCTATCCGCATAGAGCATCGTGGTGGAATAAGCTTCTCCGTAAAGGGAGAAGAGGCCTTAGCCCAGCAGTTAGACATTTACAAATTATTTCTTACTTTTACTTTTTAATCCAAACGCTTAAATAAATAAAATAAGATTATTTTATAATATTAATTGATTATTAAAAAAAAAATATTATTAACCAGGTTCCAACTTTGCTTTAGTTTAAAGTATAAGTATACCTATACCTAGTGTGATATCAAGGATGGTTAGATCAAACTTAGTTTCTCTTCTCGAACTTGTAATTAAAATCTCTCTTATCCGTGTCACACCGTAACTAAGCCCCTTGGCTTGAGTGTCCCTCCAGTTATTTACGTCAGATAAATTTATACTCTAATTTAAGTTGTAAAGGTCGCTTTTCCGTTGTGCGGAAATGCAAAGGACGAGGAAAAAGCCGAGAAAAAAGCACGTGTTCTATTTGGGATTACATTCGCCCTATAAACAAAGGTTAACATTTGTTACAGTTGCGTATATTTGTTACACTTCGCTGCATCACCGATAAAAGTCGTCGCTTGGGGCTTGGACAAACTTTATTGCCTTTTTAACTAATAAATATCAATGTTTGAAACGATTTTAAAAGTAACATGTAACAATAGCCATTTTAGAAAATCGATTATAAACGTCAACTTAAACCTCATCATCATGTGATCCTTCTATATTTTCTATCTTTAAAACTTAAAGTATTTTATTGAAACCTAATAATTTTGTATTCATATACATAAATAATTATCGCCTGATATTAAATTATTTACAAAGATTCATCTTAAGCAATACGTAATATTATGTGCACTCTACCCCTTTCAAATAGTATTTAAGCTATGCCCGTGCGGAGTGTCCGCCACTATTCACATTTTCACTTTAAGCCGGCATGAGCCGTGAGCGCGGGAACGAACGTATGCGCCCGGGCCTTTGCCATGTGCGGACACAATAGCCGCATTCTCATGGACTCAGCCTCGGTAAGCTGATTGCGTGACGTCATTACTCTGGGGCCGGTACACATTGATCGTGCTGACGAATTATTTATTGTTTAATTTAAGTTCTTTGATCTATAACAGATGAATAAATGAATATTTACTTAATATTATACAGTATGTATTTTTTGTATATTAATAATTGCATTTAAAAAGGAAACTTTGTAATTAAAAAAGTATTCTTAGTATTAAACTAAAGATTGTATTCAATAAAAAAAGTGTTTTTTGTACAAAAGTTACCTACTAAATTAAAATACAGTATGACTGCAGCCTGGGTGTACGTATTATAATGTGGGTTATAGGCGACGTGATCCTGGCTTACCGGGGGATTGGCCATCGGCTGCGAATAAGCGGTTCACGGCTGTATAATCCTCCGTGTTAAACAACGTCGAAGTTACCTTTTCGATAAAAATGTATTCCTGTTTTTTAAGGAACGGATACATATTTTATTAATCTATTAGCTGTGACCGCAGTTTCTCCTGCCTATAACTTAAAGAAATTACTAAGAGCCGACTTATATATAATATTTCAGTATATACAACATTTTTGGTTTTATTTTCGTGGGATATTAGTATTTTTTGTTTTTCGTCGCACCCGGATCTAGATAGTGCAACAATCCATTAGCCATGAGAAAAACAGCATTCCTTATATACTTAAATGTCTTTCCCCGTGCTTAATTTATTGTGAATGCAAGCGATACCTTCATAGGAAATTGTGTCCTTTTAAAACTGAAAGGTAAATGTGTGTATTTAAAAAAAAGCACTTATTATCAGCTAACCGACTAAGTATAAATTTAACAAGAATGAGAAAAATATAGATGCCGCGACGGTACGAAATACAAACAATACACTTTGTATTGTTATTTACAAACCGAAAACAAATCGTTAAGTATGAGTATTTTCAAATAATCTACTCAACTACCTGTTGAAATAAATCAAAACATACAAACTATAAAAAAGTGTCTGTTATAATTAATGACATGCTTATAAAAGTAAGTACGGCGGTGATGAAAAAAACGCCGTAATATACTTTTTTCTTTATTTATAGAATAGTAAGGTTGACGAGCATATGGGCCACCTGATGTCAAGTGGTCACCAACGAACTTTGACATTGGCACTGTAAGAAATGTTAACCATCGCTTACATCGCCAATGCGCCACCAACCTTGGGAACTAAGATGTTATGTCCCTTGTGCCTGTAATTACACTGGCTCACTCACCCTTCAAACCGGAACACAACAATACCAAGTTCTGCTGTTTTGCGGTAGAATATCTGAAGAGTGGGTGGTACCTACCCAGACGAGCTTGCACAAAGCCCTACCACTAGTGAGCTTTCTAACTAGAATGACATTTCATGCTTCTTACTTTAAAATCACAGACTTCCATACAACCATTTATCCTTTACCTATACTTACGATTAACTACAGCGAAGTCGCGGGCAATAGCTATTTAAATATATAGTACCGAATTTTATAGTAGTAACCCCTAACCTAACAAAACATATTACAACCGTATACAGACAGAGGTTTAGCAGGTCAACAGCATAAGCTGAATTAAATAAGCTGAGCTATACTCTGAAACTGCCCATTTTTAACGTTGTTTTGTTCCTATTATTAACTTTCAATCATTATCATTTTACAGACTATCATTTATAGGTAGGTAAAGTTTCAAAGAATTCCACTTATTTTAAAGCATTTTTATTGAATAAATGGATGACGTGATTCTTTAAATTGACATAACTTTTTTTATTTATAAACCGATTGAATTAAAACAAACACAATTTTTTAAGTGAAGTTTGCCACAATACATTAATGAAAACGGCACCTTAATCAGTAAAGCCGATTCTAAGATTAGAGCGCACAAACGCACAGACAAACATTCTAACAATCATTGTTTTGGGTTCTATTGCGTTGATAAAGGCCCCCGATAATAGTTTTACTCGTATATCTTACATGTACAGACAGCGATCAGTTTTATTTTTATTATATGTATAAATTAATCAAGACAATTATAATATTGTTTTAATATTGTTAGTGTATTAATCAATTTATAAAATGTACATTATGTAATTTATGAATGTTTTCGCATAACAGTAGGTTTCCGACTGGGAACACAGCTGTGTATTGGACACAGGTGCCCGTCTGGAAAAGAGGTTGACTTTTACACTGTATTTCCTATCCAAGAAGTTACGTAAGCTTTTCCGCCACGGTTCTGTTAATGATATAATAAAAAGGGGTCTTGCCACCATCGATTCAGCTCTTTTGGGGCCCCGAGGAATTAATAATGATGATGGCAAGAGACTTGGTAGACTGATACTAGTTCCCAGGGAACGAGAATGGGCCCTAGTGTAGGACGCTAGATGCATTGACACTCTAGCCCTGTCTCATATCAGAAAAACAATTTTAAAGGCGCCGCGGAAAAAGCTAAAACGAACAAAACTTGCAAATATTCGTCTCTTCTCTTTCAAATTATGTCTTAGTTCCGTTTGTAATAGTCCAAAAACTTTTATTAAAAATATAACACCTCGTTTATTCTTATTGCCTTTAGGGGTGTCAGGAGGGCTGGTTAATTATTCTCCCAGATTCAAAGGGGAAATGCTGCTAGCATTCATACCACCATTACGGTCATGATTTGTACAGTAGCTACACGCAATAATGTAAATAAAAATAATTCAATGACAGGTACGACAAAAAGTACCTACTACCAATTAAGTACTGAATTGATTCAGTAAAAATGTAAATAAACGAATTATTAGAATCTATCATCTAATATATATATACATAAAATTTAAAATACTTAGGTAATATATATATATATATATATATATATATATATGTTTCGTAGTCAATTTTGTACAATATAACTTGTCTAAGCAGCTGTTCAACACGAACGAGGTCCTCGCAAGCCGAAGCCACATCCGGGGGTGTTGGGCTCACTCCCGCCGCCTCTCGCGCACACACACAAGCCGCACCCTTTGAAACTATCTCCGCAGTCGCCTTATACATCTCTTACACAACCGTTTAATTTTCAGGTAAGATAAATTTATACCACAGAACAAATGAAACCATCACTCTAGCAGTTTCAACCCTTGTCTGTCATGTATTTTAAATCTAAGATTCGA
Organism: Nymphalis urticae; assembly: GCA_905147175.2. Lineage (NCBI taxonomy): Eukaryota > Metazoa > Arthropoda > Insecta > Lepidoptera > Nymphalidae > Nymphalis > Nymphalis urticae. The sequence goes on from LR989991.1 coordinate 6,421,970, forward strand.
AACTATTGTATTTTGAATCTAACTTAAAATACATGCATACGTATATATACGTTGATCAAATAATATCTAGTGTTAGAAATATGTCTAAATAGTTATTAAAAATAGTAATTGTCTATGGTTATATTAAGACACTTATAGACAGCCTTCTGACCTAAGTACTTTTAAATTATTTAAAAGATCCTATCTAATCAAATTTGATTAGATAGGAAACTACTAGTATAAGTCATTCGTCGTATTTATTTATGAATACGTACATAGAGTATAAAGAGATAGACGAGGCTAAAGGTCCCAGGTTCTACTCTTGAGTGGATACCCAGAATTTCTTCGATTATGAGATACATTTTTAAACAAAAATTAAGTACTCAAAACTTAGTAGTGCTTCGCAAACTTGGGTTGAGAATTGAGATTCACGTGTCAAGCCTTTAAGCCGTTTCGAGACAATACTCACATAGCCGTAACTAGAAATATAACATATCTAACATTGTCTGTATCACTATCATCTACATTTTAAACATTATTCTGTTTCTATAGTTTAATATAAGCGGGTTAAACGAATCAGCACCATTGAGCACAGCTTCTTCTGCGGGTTCAAGTGGAGCTGGTGGCGCCGGTGCCGTGAGTCCACTGCCCTTCATCCCCGAGCCGTTTCTCGCACCGCCACCGCCTGGATTGCTTCATATACTCATGTCTAGCGATAAGTGTCAGGTAAAAACATTAAACATTTTATTATTACCCTAAAAAATCGCTGTATAATTGTGTATTATTCCGCCGTTGTGGCGGAAGACAATAAATTTCAATTGAAGTGAGCTTAACATATGACTAGAATAAATAGTTAATTCTAATGTGAAATTTTACGTTCTACATTATATCTCTGGAGTCCGAAATGTTTTAATCTAGCTCCTACCCGTTTCGAAATATTAATAAATTAAAAAAAAAAAATAAGTAAAAAAATATAATATTTACAAGTAAATAGATAAAAGTAAATGAGAAAGAGTAAGTACTGATTTTCTTGACGGTTACACGGCAGTGTCATTAGATTACAAGCAAGTGGTAGCTTTACATGAATTTCTTTTAGTCAAAATAAGATTTCATAAGAGCGCCTCTTTAAATGAACTATATTATTAAATTCTATTTTGATTTTGTGATTATTTAATCAACTATTCTCGAGAGTATTTTTTTGTTGACAATTTGTCTTGCGTTACCTCGACCTAAGTTAGAGCAAATATTAGCACAATTCCTATCTATTGACGTCGTTCGATACAATTTAAAATAAAGTGTAAATTTAATCAATATAAAAATATATTATGTTTGTAATTTAATATTAACCCCGTAAAATATGGAATATGGGATAATAGTAATTAAATATTTACATAATTAAAAGTTAACCATCCACATGTTATACCTACCGTCGTAATCAGTTAATTTATACCACAAATTAATAAATGTTTCTTTTTTTAAAAATTAAAGATATACCGCGTATAACGTTGGTACATTCCCAAAATGAGCCAAAACCAAAATACGAGAGGAATCAGTGCTTAGAACACGTGAATCTTAACCAAAGAATATAGGTTCAAATCTGGGCATGCACCTCTGAATTTGGATATTCCTAATCTGGTTTTATAAATTCATCTCGTGCTTGGCGGTGAGCGGAAACATCGTGGTGAAATCTGATTGTGTCGTATGATAAACAACCACATACACGTTTGTATGCAACTTGCATTTAGAGCAAGTTGGTGGAATTGGCTCCAAATATTCTACTCAAAAGGAGAATTGAAACTATAATATAGAGTATACTTATGCATACAATTTTCTTCGTTATCAAACAATTACAAAAACCGATTTGATTGACTACCGACCGACTTGATAATATTTATTTTCGGAGAGAATACAATACTGTAACTACACCTCACCAGAAAATAAAATAAAAAACTCAGCATTCATTATTTACAATCTAGGAACTAATGTGGAGTGCAAAGCAGTTGCAACTTCAGGGTGATCCGTCTTTACTGCGTCCGCCAGCGAATGCGTTCGGAACTCCGCTGGCGCCGACTTGGGAACTATTGCAAGTAAGTTATACAATTAAATTTGCAAATTTATTGAATGATTAAGCTATATAACAATATTTCACAGCGATCGAGTTGCATTTTTATGATAATAATTTTGTATGAGGTAGATTATAATTATTTGTTTATTCAAATTAACATATCATTTACCTTAAACCGATTGATATAAACTTTCATGTTGGAATTGTGATGGCCAAACGGTCATGACGGTCGGTTGGACAGAACTTGCGGATCTTAAACGAAGAACGCAAGTTCTTGTCCGGAAACAAGCCCAGCTAAGTGTAGTTCAGTGCTTACCTAATCTGTATTTATAACTCATCTCACAGCGAAGCTGCACAGTGAAGGAAAATATCGTGTAGAAATCCGACTGTATTACATACATTAAACAATGGGTTTCAATAATTATACTGTATATTTTATATGATAATGTTAATGTTAAAACAATCGTCCGTTCTGATGTAGGTATTTCAAACGAACGCAAGTAGATTTGTCTTTCATTAAAATGTTTATATAAAGCTCCGTAATAATATATATATATATATATATATATATATATATATATATATATATATATATATATATATATATATATATATACATTTCACAGTCAATCAAAATTCATTTTTAACCGTACTTCCGGGGATTTAAAAAAAACTTCATATAACCCGTAAGAGAAATGGCACGCAGCTTATGGTTAAATACGAGTAGAAATCTATCCACCTAATGCTTTTTCCTCTGGGTAAAAATGGATAGGTTAGCCACATACAGAGAGGAAAGTTACTTGGCATGATATTGATTATATATGTTTGCGTCAGTGTATCAATAAAAGACTTGGAGGTTAACCTTAATGCATGCATGCATGCATGCAATGCATACCTAGACACTTGTCTCATAAGTATTACACACTATTATTCTATATATATATATATAGAATAATCTACACTGCCTTCCAATTTGCCAACTTTCGGGCTGAAGAAAATATATGAACGACAATTCTTTACAACAACATTTATACACGAGAATGATAATAATTAGGTACATACTTATTATGATAACTTCTACTTGAACTGTATAACGTATTGTAGCAATATCGCGGCTGTAATCAGTCGGAAAATAAAAATAAAATAAATAATATCCTGGGACATTATTCACATAAGGCCATCGGCTCCCAAACTAAGCAGAGCTCGTACTATGGAAACCAGACAACTGATATACTACATGTACTACTGTTCTATTGTAAATACATACTTAAATAGATAATTACACTCAAACTGAGGACAAATAGACATGTTTATACACACAAATGTCTGTACTGGGTGGGAATCGAACCCATGACGTGTGGCGCGAAAGGCAAGTAACTACTAACCACATAGAGCTTTGTGCAAGCTCGTCTGGGTAGGTATCACCCACTCATTAGACATTCTGCCGCAAAACAGCAGTACTTGGTATTGTTGTGTTCCGGTTTGAAGGGTGAGTGAGCCAGTGTAATTACAGGCACAAGGGACATAAGTTCGTAGTTCCCAAGGTTGGTGGCGCATTGGCGATTTAAGGGATGGGTAACATTTCTTACAATGCCAATGTCTAAGGGCGTTGGTGACCACTTACCATCAGGTGGCCCATATGCTCGTCCACCTTCCTATTCTATAAAAAAAAAAAACCAAATTAATGAAAACCATAATGGAGCTTTTTGCACTGTAACAAATTGTCACAGTTCCGTTTAAAAACAAACTTGGGCTACTGTGGTTTCAGACAACAATGGAGCTTGTAATAGCCAGAGAAATAAAGTGCGACCGGATAGTTAATCAGTAACATCAGGCTTAATTACAACTGCAGTATAAATGTGTTTTACATTACATTACATTTTAGATAGGTACATTAAGCATAATAAGAACATAAAGTAAAAGAACAGTAATATTATTTAAAATAATTTTAGTTGCAATCCCAGCAAGACGATTTCATATTTATTTATTTAGATAATTATTTTCTAAGTTTTAATCATCATCATTTATAATCATAATCCCAAGATCGTTGTGTTCGGGTGTGGGTATTAGAATCAGTGGGAGTCTTTTTGACTGGGCGGGTGCGGAACCGCGATTGGACGGACGAGGGGTGACTTTTCGCCTTCTCTTGACTTACTCCGCCCATTACATTACTCGTCGTTGACTTAATAGCCTATAGTTGTTATATACTAACGTAACTTTCCCTTACATAAGAAATCCTACCGACAGCCTGTACCTACTTATTTTGTTTCGGTTGTATAATTGATAAGAACACTGTAGTTATTCGAAATAACTTGGAATATACTTGTTGTTAAATGTTTAATATCTTTTTTTCCGTTTCTTTCGTTATCTTTGCTTTAGTTAGTAATTAGGACATAAATAAATAAGAACTATTGCTTGCGACTACGAAATAAGTATATATTATGTTTAAATGTCTATTACCTACAATTGTTTTAATATTACCTACCTATGATATTTATCCTTGAATTTGAGTATTTTTAATTACTCATTAGTAGAAACCTAGTTTAATTTATTGAGTATGAGAAAATGTCTATACGTTGTTTAATTAACGATGACGGCACAGTTTACTTTGCTTTACAAGCTTAGGGAGATAAGATTCATCATTATTTTATTGTAATTAATTGAATATTTAATTGAATAGATAAAATATAAAGTACCTACCATAATTTAAATAGTTACAAGATTGTAGATATAAGGTTATATTTTAAACTAGAATCGGTTTCAGGAGACAAGCGCACGCCTTCTTTTCATGGCAGTGCGCTGGGTTCGGTGCTTGGCACCATTCCAAGCGCTAGCAGCCAGTGACCAGCTCGTATTACTACGTGCAGCGTGGAAGGATCTGTTCGTGCTTCACCTTGCACAGTGGTCTGCACCCTGGGATCTCGCGCCTTTGCTTGCTGCGCCTGCCGCTAGAGCGAGACTCCCACCAGAGCCGCTTGCGGACCTTGAATTGAATACGTTACAGGTTAACACACAAACATGCCTACTTATAAAATTACTCGTTGCAAAACCATACCGTAACCGTAACAGCCTGTGAATGTCCCACTGCTGGGCTAAAGGCCTCCTCTCCCATTTGAGGAGAAGGTTTATAAAAACCATAATTGATAAAACCATACAGCTGAAATAATTATAACACTTGTAATTCCTACTTATCTACATACATACCTGATAAACTTTATGTCAGTTTGTTTGAGTAATGAAACAAGTAATACCTACCTAAATACTAAATACAGGTTACGAAGGAACCCATAATGGATATCAGTAATCATTTAATTTTATTTTAATAAAAAGCTAAGCAAAATTAAGCCGTTTAATTAGTTGGATATTTTACAAAAGTTTAACTATTTTGTCTATTCGTGTTAACAGGCTAGGATTGGATATAAAAAATATCATCTTTCAGCATTTTGCTGTGACATTCTCTTAAGTATTATTTAGTCTCGTATATACATAAAAAGCCGAGATGGCCTAGTGGTAAAAACGCGTGAATCTTAACCGATGTTCTTGGGTTCATCCCGGGCAAGCACCACTGAATTTCATACATGTGCTTAAATTGTACTCATCCCGTGCTTGACGGTGAAGGAAAACATCGTGAGGAAACCTGCATGTATCTAATTTTACTGAAATTCTGCCACATGTGTATTCCACCAACCCGCATTGATGCACCGTGGTGGAATAAGCTCTCCTGGCCAAACCTTCTCCTCAAAAAGGGAGAGGAGGCCTTAACGCAGCAGTGGGACATTCACAGGCTGTTACTGTATGTACATAGGTTATCCGGAATAGACCCAACTCGTCATAGCCATCTAGTGTGCTTACTTATTCTCAAATTATATAGGTACTTAGATATTACTCTCTCAAAGACATTAAGATGATCCCACAGATATTGACTTCTATTTAACTAGTTTACGTGATTTTATAACCATTTTCTTAAGGGTTCCTCTATATTTCCAAATTTCTTGAGTTGAAAACTCAAAATAATAAAAAAAGGACTTTATTCAAGTTTTAGGGAAGAACATTTATTTAATATCTATAATTTATTAGAAATGTAGTTAAAAAGCGCAACATTATTAAATACCTACCTATTCCTCGATTATAAATAAACGTTTTTGTTTAATTGTTATATACCTACAATCTACATATAGTTTTTAAATAAGAATACCTAATTACCAGTATTAGTACAATGTGAAATTAAGGTTAAGGTTACACGAGTATCTACCTACTTTATTATACTAGTAGGTAGGTAACCGGTAATAAACGGTAATTTTAAACAAAAGCTTCAGAAATAATTTGTCTTCTCATAATAATATAATTATTCTTGATATTTTATACAACTACACATTGAATCGTATCCATCATTCATGTATTTCAAAGCAATTTTATGTTACAGGAAATTTTATGCCGGTTTCGTCAAATCGCGCCTGATGGCAGCGAATGTGGCTGCATGAAAGCAATTGTGCTGTTTTCACCAGGTTTGCCTATTTGCAAATTGTCTTACCAGTCATGATTATTTTAATTATCACTGTTAATGATAAACTGACATTTTACAGACACGCCAGGTCTAAGCGAAACGCAGCCGGTTGAAATGTTGCAAGATCAAGCACAGTGCATTTTAGCTGACTACGTCCGTACTAGATACACAAGGCAACCCACAAGGTTATTATTTAGTAGTAATAGTACTAAGTAGTAGTAGTAGTAGTTACTTATTTTAAATTCTAAAACAAAAATCGCGATTCCTTCAGGTTACATCTTTGTTTGTATATATAATATTATTTAGACAAAAATTTTGAATTTTTATATTATCTGGCACGAACAAGAAAATATCAAAATTTTAGAATTAATATTCAACCAGAAAAAATCATGGTATATATATATAATAGATAATCAATAATATACAGTAACAGCCTGTGAATATCCCACTGCTGGGCTAAGGCCTCCTCTCCCTTTTTTGAGGAGAAGGTATGGAGCTTATTCTATTTTGATGATGATAAACTCTAATCATATAACATGATATTCTTAAAATAATATAAAAACAATGTATTATTTATTTCAGATTCGGTCGTCTGCTTCTATTACTACCATCTCTCCGTGCAGTGCGAGCACGTTCAATTGAGTCACTTCTGTTCCGTGAGACTGTGGGTGACGTATCAGTGGCGACGCTGTTACACGACATGTACAGAATGCAACCCGCCCCCACACCAGCCTTCCAACCTCCCCAACTTCAGACCAATGATCATTGCTCATCTCCTTATGCTGAATCCAAAGACTTTTAGATTTCAAAATACATAAAACCACAGACAATTTCTAGTCTATATATAAAAAAAAAACCTAATTATCTGACTGATTTTCACACTACCTTATAAGATATAAGGATCACAAACACCATTGCTCTAATTTTCAAATCACGAACTGTTAATACACTTACGTTAATATACATTAACGTTATTTACTCTTAGATTTTTTTCAGTACTTCGACAAATAAGAATGTTTTACCGAAATTTATTTTATATCTATTCCTTATTTTGTCTACAACATTATAGTGCACCTATATCAATCGGATTAGTACCTAATCCGATCTAATCCGGTACTAAATCTGGTTAGTATAGAACTATAAAGATATATCTTAAATTTCATCTTTATACAGTGAACGAATAAAGCATAGAAGCAATTCTTACTTGAATGTAACTTCGCTACTTATGATATGCGCAAACTTCTCTAATACAATACATACAGACCATCACCAAGAATGGCTAGTTGTCAAAAAATGGTTACTAATAATTGCAATTAAAACAGGTTTGGTTTGGTTTACTTGGATTTTACGTACCTACGTTTTAGTAAGTGGTATGCTAAAGTCCAATAGAAAATATTAAGTATAACATAAAAATATTATTTACATAGTTAATAAATAAGGGCATTATTAGCAGCATCCTTGCCAGAATTATTGGCAAGTGTTGTATTTTATCACATATAGATCGACTACATCACTACATAAAAATACATTACATTTTCTAGCTTTAAATATGCTTCAATGTTTTATTTACGTTCACTATATTGTTAACATTGAATTTATTATATGTCTAAAAAATGGCATTTTCCAATTAATTTTTACAGTGAATTTCAATTTAAGTTATTTTTTATTACCAATATTATTTATATTATATACATACATATTATACATATTTTAGATTACCTTAGTGAGCAAATAAATAATTTAATTCTGAAGTTGTTATTACAAATATGAAAAATCAATGATTTTAATAATAATTATCCAAAAATTTGTAATAAATTAAAAAAAAAACATGTTTCTCAAAATATTCTATAAGAGATATAATTATAATCTATTCTAGTCAAGTTATGCGTTGTAAAATTGTAAATGTTACTAAATGTATTTACTATTATAGATTAAAATGTTATTATTATTATTATATTCAATAAAATTGCGAAATATCATAACAGACATATCCATTAACAGGTGCTGAATTCCTTCTTTTGTTTGAACCATTGCTAAGTAATTGAAAACAAATAAAAAACGTACATATTCAGCTTTGTGAATTTACTAAAATAATTATTGTAACCTTTTAAAAGAAACTAGCACCTCTATGTAAATACTTATTTATATGAAAGGAATCTATTAAATGAATCCTAAAATCATAGTTTTTTTATTTAAAACCAAATAAGACAACTTTGTACAAATGCACTTTTATTTGCAACTGCCAAATAAAAACTTAACTCATTTGATACATAAAAACGAAAGCTAAAAACAGGGCAATATAAAAATAAATGTATCAAATTTTCTGTTGTTTACATTATGATCAATTTGTACGTAATTTGATTTGACGTTTTGACATCAGCCTGTAACATTTACTTTGCCCATTGAATGTATGGCCTCCACTGTAGATAAGTCTACTGCATCATCTTCTTCCACATTCTGTACCTCAAGTTTTTGTGACTCTTTCTTAGGTTCAGATCTAGGAAAATCAAGTTTGCTCCAAGCACCTGCTTCTCCTTTTCTCAGTTTTATTTCAACTTTTGTACCCAACATAGATACACTGCTCTTATTAATGTCAATCACCTGCAAAATGCATTAAATGCAAGTGTTTAATATAACTCATAAGGAAAATGTTTATAATTGTCGGCTGACTTTATACCATCTTAGCCGCACACTTACTAGAAAAAGTATAGGAACAACAATTTATTTTAAACTAGTTTAATTCAAATAATTTTTTCATATATTTAATCTGTATAAATATTTTTGTTAATAAGAGTAATAAATCAGTATCAGAAATCTTATTAATAAGAATTTGATATATTTTTTTAGTTGCAATATAAAATAAAAAATAACAAATACTTTAAACTTACTCCTCGTAATTCAAGATCAAGTTCAAATATTGCATTGCCTTCTTCATGAAACACTAGTTTTGTATTCAAGCGTATAGGGTTAAGCTTAACAAAGCTTGAAAATGGATCATATTTCTTTGCATAAACACTAACAATGACAAAGTCTGGAGTCTGATGCCAATCCCACCGGCACTTAACAGTCCCAGCTGGAGCACTCTGTAATAATTAGTTATGTACCTGTATTCAAGTTGTAAATTATTTTTTCGAATGATATTAACAAAAAAATTAATTTACAACTTCAATTTTTTTATAGCTTGGAACTTTTTTTTCTAGTACAATGATGATGACTTCAATAATTGTTAAATCAAATATGTCAATTACCTCTTTTAGCCACTTATGAGTACCAGTTGTGCACCCTGGCTGACTAAGGAAGGTGTTAAAATCTGTAGTTCTCTTTTGGCAACATGACCAAAACTTGAGCCCTTCATGGAAGATTGGACAACCAGGATGAAATGTACACATACTGGTATTACTCTGTGGTCCTTCATAAGATATATTGCAACCTCCATTTTTACATGATGTGCCAATTGCTACAGTATTTCTAAACAGAAATTATTTATCATACGCATTATTTCTTTAATCTTATTAAGTAACTATAAAATAAGTACTTACTTTATTTAAAATTCTGTTTTAAGCTAGAATTAATAAATAAGCTTATTAGAATGTTACCCATCACTTGAAGTTGCTGCTTCCTGAGAAGATTTATGTACAATTTCTTTCAAAGACTCTGCTATACGGGGCTGTAATGTTACTAATGGTGAGTCAAAGGGTGGTCTTGGTAGTTGTGGACCAACCACTGGTGCTCGTACTTCAATAACTTCCTTTTTCTCTAATTCTTTGTCTAAAGCTTTCTTCTCAGGTTCCGGAGGTTTCTAGTAATTTTTTAAATAATAATATAACTTAAAATATTTATAATATAACTTTTTTTTCAACATAATGGTTATTATACAAAAGTATAATAATTGCATACCACATTAGAATGTTTTGATACGGTACAGCCTTTTATGTTGAGGAATTCTGTGAAATCAACACTCTTTTTGTTACAACAAGACCAACCCTTATATGCATCATGAAAAACTGGAGCTCCAGGATGATGGCAGCATTCATCTGTAAAAATGGGTATTTTTATCAACATATTATTATACGTTTCTAAAAATAAACTTACAATAAAAATACGTCTACATAATAAAAAATATCGAATCCTTCAAATAATATTTATATGAGTACATATTTTCTTCTTACTAATAATCAAAAAACATCACCTTTGTCGTTCTTACTGGGATCAAATAGTTGACCACAGCCACGGTTATAGCATTGAACCAAGCTTTCGTTTACAGGCATGACTAAAAAATGTTATTAAAACAATATTTGCCTCTAATAGGAAAATTAAAAATATATTTGTCACGTTATGGACTCCTTTTAAAGGTAATTCACTTGTGTCGTCAAACTAATTCTATAACTCCAGGCAGAAAAGACGAAGAACTGAAATTCCGATTCCAAATTCTCAAATCTCATTTCTCAAATTCTCACAGCACCACATCATGACATTAGTAACTTTGACATTGACAATTGACATTTAATTTTTAGTACCTACCTAAGTTGGAGACACTACACATAGGTAATTATTAAATCAGGAAGGCGTTAATGTAAATAAATTATATTTTCTTACAAAAAATAAAAGACAAACAATACTTGTATAAATCATGCAGTATATTTTTCATCTATAATGTTTTTAAAGTTATAAGTTGTTGGGAAAAAATTATTTATTTATTTATAAATAAATATAATTTTATTTTTTAATCATCTATTAAACAGTATCATCACATACATACTAACTTTATAAGTCACCAAAAATTGTTATGATTCTGTTCAGATATCGATTACTCATCGAATTATGATTATGACAATCGAAATCGTTGTGCACAGTAACAGTGATGTCACAATTCTGCCAACTTAGGTTACCCGAGTTGAAATGAATGCTGACGAATGACTAGTTAAATTATAGTTTAATTAACGATGTGAAGACACTAATAAAGTTAATTAATTTGTATTTGAATCTTGAAAGTTATCAATGGAAACAAGCAAGGAAGATGAGCGAAAGAGTCAAACCGAGTTCAGTTAATCCGATGTCAATAGCAATAACCATTATTTTTTTAGTTTTGTATTTCTACTTGAAAAGGCTATTATAAATATCGTACATTGTGAAACGTTTTTTATATTATTCATTTTTTTAAAGTAAAAGGTACCAACGTAAGCCGAATAGGACTTATTAAAATTGGCTTTTAAAAAAAAGGTTTAACAAATAAGTTCGTTCATAATTTTAAAGAGTCCAACTCGACGCCGATTCGTATAAGACTAAGATAGGTATTACAACTAGAAATCTAAAATAGAGAGTTGGATTCACTTTACCATAAAAATATTATAATAATATTGACATGAATCCATTTCAACTGAACAAGGAATTAATTTTAAATATAATGTCTTCTAGACCGATTTCGGCCACGGCAATCTCAAAGCCTATGGAACGGCAATCTGACAAGATCGGAAAGAGTTCAAAGCTCCGGGCTGCTATTGAGAACTTTTGACAGAAAAATTCAATAACTTTTATTGGGCCGACCTGGGGTTTGAAACCAGGAACTCTGGGTTTGCGGCCTTACATCTAGCCTCAAGACCGGCGGTACCGGTACTCAACCTGAAATGTAGGTCTCAAAATGGAAGAAATTCCTAAAACATTTGACATCTGGTCACTGACCAAATGTCAGTACCTTAACATCTCTTAACGTTCTTAACGTTTATTTTAGAGATGAGGACAATCCAAATAATTGTAGCATTAACATTTAGCCCAAGGGCTAAACTCAAGAGTTTATTTGTATAGATATTAAAATGTATATCTCTAGAAATACTAGAGGTTGGAGGTTAATATTAATAAATTTTATGTAAAAAACTTAAATTATAATTTATAAAAAAAAAAACATTATATTTCAATTTTACAATAAAATTAATATTTCTTGTCATAAAAATATCATATTTATGTATTTATTTTTTCAACAAAATATACATTTATTTTATGTTCTACTGGATTAAGAACGATGTAACAAAAAACCCTATTGGGTTTAACCGTACATCGGTTTCCATCTGTTTAATATATCGAGTAAAGCTTTGCGGTAATCGATAACCTATATTCAATAAGATAATAGACTAGGTACATCTCTTTTAGTATTAAAAGAAAAGTGCTGTGGGTGTACATATTTGTACAGTGGCTTTTAATATTAATAAAATAAAAATTACAATAACGTGTAAATGCGTAATCATTAAAAAATTATCATAATTTTTTAAATAAACCATATTATTATTTTATCGTATCATAAAATATGTAAACTTCAAAACAGAGACAAAACCTTTTGTGTACCGAATAAACATTCGCAATTTGTGAAATATGTCCTGAAAAATGGAAAAGTTGTGTTTAACACCTACCTAATTTAAGTTATTTTTTATTAAAATGTTTTAATCCGAAGCTTTTAATCGTTTGAATAATGAATCTAATGCGCAAATTGCGTGGGGCGTCCGCCTCAACATCCGCGGAGCCTTCAGAGACTTCCAGCTCGTCTTCTCACGTACAACTGGGATTGATGCATCTAAAAAAGCTTTTTGCTGAGTATACCCATCCACCACAACCATTAACAGAAGCAGAAAAAGATGATAAATTGTATAACATGCTACCTCTTTTTTGTAAGGTAACTTCTATCGAATAAATTCGACTTTCCTTTTGTAAAACATATTTACTACTTAAAATATTATTGTTCTCACTTCCGATCTGTAGTTTTTTATACCGTTGGTTGAAATGGTACACAATACAAATACATACATAACACTATTTGAAAAACAGATACTTATTTGATTTCAATTTAATTTTATTGAGATATTTAATTGCATGTTTCTTATACTGTGTGAGTGATACCTACCGAGAAGAGGTTGCACAAAGATTTACCACCAATTAAACCATTTAATAAAGTAGAAAGTGTGTATACCTCTGAATTTCCCTAAAGATCTACTGATAGAGAATCTGTTTGGGCATAAAGTCTGCTTTTTATCCCAACTGCATAATTTGGATCAATAAAGTTAAATATAACAATCATCATCAACAAAAAAAGCTACATCGAATTATTATCATTGAATCGCTGACCAAGTCAACAGACAAAAAATACAATACCTTTTCAACCAAGGACCTTTTAGATTAAAACTAAATTGCTTAATCTTATATATATTCACTGTTGTATGATATATGTTTAAAAGTTGTAGTTCTCAATTTTCATATTGTAAAGACAGATCTATGTATTGCAGGTATTTGGTACCAGTCCATCAAGTGAAATGAATGAAAAATTTTGGGACATACTGTCCTTTTGTCAACAAGTTTCAAAGCTCATGGTATCTGAAATAAGGAAAAGAGCTAGTAATCAAAGTACAGAAGCAGCTAGTTGTGCAATAGCAAAATTTCTAGAGATAGAGAATTCAGAGGAATCAAGCAATGGATGGATGCTTCTGTCTACATTAAACCTATTGGCCGCCGGTGATCAATCATTGATTCAGGTTTGGAAATCTCTTCAGTTTGGCCCATTAGTTGGCTAGTCTTCCTTGAGATTGGCCACCATAGCCCATCAGGATCAGTCAGGAGATCATCATCATCATCATCATATAACTTTTGTTGTTATCTTCTATTTCTCATCATACCTTAGATTATATACTTCATCTTGATTATAGCAGATTCCAATCACAGAAGGATTAAAGACAAACAACTTTGATATTGATTTGATGTTAGATAATTGCAGAGATTGAATAATCTGTGGTATTCATTATGATCCAGAAAAAATGACATATTTAATGTTGAGGAGGTCATTATAGGTTCACTAAACAATTGTTTTATTTCTCCTTAAAGGTCATGACTACCGCAGCTATACCATCCACATTAGTCAAATGCTTGTATCTATTTTTTGATCTGCCCGAAATTCCTGAATCAGAGGCGGATGTTCAAGACGACAACAGTGAATTCACACCAAGAGAGAGGAGGATACTTCTACAAAAGATTTTTGTTCAAGTGAGTAATCTATTAATTATTCATTTAATATATTTAAGTTATTTTTAAAACTGCCTAATCTTATTAAATTATCCTATTTATGTTTTCTTACCTATTTTGTAACTCAATAAATGTACCAGTTTTTTTTAAGTCTAATTGTCATGCATCATAATTAACTGCAAATGAATAAATCGAAAATAATTATTTTATACATATGTAGGTAAATCAGTATAGTAACCTTGCATCCACTAAAATATGTACTTCTTTTATACATATACTAAAATATATGTATAAAAATTGTAGGTTTTTTAGATAGAAGATTAATGCAACCAAATAAATATTCACAAGTTTTATTATTCATTGTCTTCCGACATGGAACTTCCACCTTATAACAAGTCTTCCTAAATTTATTGAAATTTTCGAAAGCCACATCTTTTAATTTTATAATATTAATCGTATATTATCTATGTATATGTATATCTTTTGACTTTATTTGAATTAATATTTTATTCTGATATTTTAAAACTTTCATAAATTGTTTTGCATAAATAACACGTTAAACATGTTTTAATATTTATAAAGATTGCCAATATTTATATTATTAACATAATTTATAAGACAAACAAGTGGATAATTTATTTTTACGCTATTATTTGCTTGCAAAAAATAATTTAAAGTGTAAAAAGTGGCAAATATATTGGTTATATAGTTATATTGATTTGTGTTTAATAATTATAAACACAGGACATTTTTATGCAAACAATAACCTTTATAATTTTTGCTGGTATATAAAAAATATATACCAGCAAAAATTATAATTGACACTAGTCTAAGATATGATATTAGAAATTTACAGATACAGATTAGAAATATACATTATTTGAAATAATTTTGGAGATTGAATGCTTCTAATAGTAAGTGGTCATCTTCGCCTCTAAACACAGGCACCTTTGATACCAACTGTAGGATCTAAGGTGTTATGTTCCTGTATCTGTAATATAACTGGCTCACCTATCCATTTGATACATGCATTGACGAATATGTGGTACCTTCGATTATTAATCAATGATTTATTAACAGGTCTTAGTAAGACTATGCAGTCATCCATTTCCATGTGAGGAACTGGCAAGGAAAGATGACTTAAGTTTGTTATTCTCTGCAATAACATCATGGTGTGCACCCTATAATATGATGTGGAGAAAGTCCGCGGCAGAAGTGTTGATGACATTGTCTAGGCATGGCTTGACTCAATCTGTCGTACATTACATTAACAGTAAGTTTTGATTACACAATAATACTGATTTACAAAATTAAAAATCAATAAGTTAGTCCCTTATTCCCCTTTGATATCCCTAGAAGAATATTAATTTACTCAATGTGCAGTTTTATTATTATATAATAAAATAAGTGAAGTGAATTGAATAACACCAAAATATAATCAGTTATATTAACATTACAAACATTGACAAAGCGTCAATAGCGCAATAGTTTACGGGCCGCCTTGCGGTGTAAAAGTCGCGTGTACGCTTGTACGCTTAATCGAAAAGGTAAGCAGGAATATTAGTAATTCTCTAAAATGTGTCCGCACAAGCACGTGCGTCACAAACAAACGCGTGCGCGCGTGCGTTCACGGGCAAACAAGCACCATCCTTTTGAGTAACGATTATGAAATAACATTTGAAACACATATAATATATAGGGTAGATTGCAATATCTCATTATTTATACTAATAATAAAAGTATATAATATTATTAAGGAAAAAGATAAATGCGCATGACTATTCAATTATCATGTTATCAATATTCACATTTCACAGTATGCTACTTGCATACTGTGCCTCACACTACATCATGCATGCTCATTTTTTTAATAAAATAAATGTAACCGGTTTCATTTCTTTTACAGATAAAGGTTGTGTAGGCCTTTGTATCGAAAACATGCAAAAGATTCCAGAGCTAACACCATTAGAGGTAATTATATATATCTATCAGTTACTAAAATATTTCTTATTTATATAATTCTGTACCTTGGTGTAAAATGCCATATTGCGGAGTCTACCCGATAAATTATTGTTTTAAATCGGAAAGAAATTTACTTTGAAATTCCGAAGTGATCACCACCGCCATAGACATTTGCGATGTAAGAACTATTAATCATTATTTAAATCGCCAATGCCCAACCGACCTTGGGAACTAAGATGTTATGTTCCTTATGCCTGTGGTCCTCAATACTTTAAACCGGAACGCAACGATGCTAAGTATTGCTGTGTTCAGCGGTAGAATATCTGATGACTGGGTAGCAATAATTCACCACAAAATTTTGAAAAATCTCTATACTAATATAAAGCAAG
This sequence comes from Nymphalis urticae, assembly GCA_905147175.2. Classification (NCBI taxonomy): domain Eukaryota; kingdom Metazoa; phylum Arthropoda; class Insecta; order Lepidoptera; family Nymphalidae; genus Nymphalis; species Nymphalis urticae. The sequence continues at coordinate 6,438,867 of LR989991.1, forward strand.
CTTGAAATCCTGGCCTGACTTATAATGATGATGTGATGTGATGTGATGAGTGATGTAATACAAAAATAACTTTAAGCCAATAATAATCTCCTTAAGAAATACTTACTAAATCATATTTTTTTAAAATTTAACTTTGATAAATTTAATAAAATATATTTCAGGTAGTGGAAATGTTTGTAGCAGTGTTCTGTTTCTTAAAAGATTCCAGTGAAGTTAGTCAATTACTATTGGACGATTTTCGGACTTGTCAAGGATATTTATTTCTCTCGGAATTTCTTCTGAAGTAAGTATTGTTTTATGCGCACCTATAACTTAGGTAAAAAGCATGAGTAAATTTTATAGAAATTATTATTGCTTATACCAATTTTTTGCTTAGATTTTTTGAATAATTTATTTTTTTATTTTTGTATGTTCCTCCTACATTTTTCTTTGTTATTACCACAGACATGAGAGACAAGATGTACCCGATTATTTAACATCTGGGTAAGCACTGTTTAAATTTTTGTTTGTAGAAATAAAAATACTTTTATGTTTTGCATGCTCCTATAAAGATGGTAGCTCAACATGTACCAGAAATTTAATTTATGTTTTATCTTTGATACATAGATTGCTAACAAAATCAACGTATACTAACGTACACAGACTCTGACAATCAGATCCAAACTTCTATGAACTGGTCGACGTTCTTTGACTCCTAAAGTATAATATAATGTTAGTATTGTAATTCTTAGTAATATTTTAATATTAATGATTAAACTAAAGTTTTGAAATAAAACTCAATAATTTAAAATATGATCACGTGTGTCCCTAACGTATGGTATTAATACGGAACGAAAAACCCCTTCAATTTTGTAAAATTATTTTCCATAAATACGTGTATTGAGGCTCGTGTCACCTTTGCTTTTATAGATGATATATTAACGTATAAACTATTTCTAAGGCCACTAATAACAATGAGATCTTTAATGTTATGTATGTTGTATCTTTACATTATATTGACGTCACCACCGTCGGTGCAGTGTGTCTATTACGTATAAGTAAGTAATGTGTGATAAGAATGGAATACCCAAAGAAGCTGCTTAAAGCCCTACTATTTACATAGTTACAAAAGCAAACTATACATAAAACTATAATTATGTATAGTAACGACAGAAAAATAGGAACAGTTTGTCAATAATTCTGACATTTGAATACGATAACAATACATACATACTGCTAAGAGCTTACGCAAGCAGTCTCAACTTGAAAATAAAAACGTACAATTGCTTGTTATGTGCTTTAATGTGCGTAAAATTTAGTATATCGTCAGAAATACGAATATTGTATACATTTATATATACCGCTTAAAATTAATGAATTTATCTGAATATTGAATAAATATTAAAATTTAGATTAGAAGAGGAACGCGTAAGTGGGACGGAAGCGCGAGCAGCTCTGAGAAATTTGGTCCTCATGATATCTTCTCTATGTGCTTGTGGATTTTCTGAACTGCGACCGACCAGGGCCAACACGGAACTATTCCAGTTGCAAGGATTCGTGTTACCACAACCATCTACGCCTGGACAGGCTGTCAGAAATGTACAAGCGTTTCAGGTTAGACCACGTTATATTTAAAAGAAATTACTTTATATACCTACGACCTTCCTAATAAGCGTTGTTGAGCAGCAAAAACATATCGGTTTGCTTCTTTCTGCTATCAGTAATTTAGATTCGACAAAAGAGGACATTGCAAGAATTGTGACATAACCGCTACGTTTTTAATTTTAATAATTAAGTATTATCAGTAAAGGGACTAGAATTGTGTTTTAAGGTAATAGTAGTTAATAAAATAAATGCTTTAATAATATTCAGTGCCCAGTATAAAGTATTGAGAATTTAATTTCAACACGAACGAACAATCCTGCTTTCGATTGAGCACCAGTATATACTATATAATGATAATTTAAGAATGTACTCGATTAAAGTATGTTTTTATTTACGATATACAATGAATCTGAAATATGTATGTTTCTTGGCAGGTGTTACAATCAGTGTTCATGAAATCCACATCACCCGCTCTCTGCTGCACGATCCTCGACGCGATATCGAGCGTGTACCACGCGGACAACGCCAACTACTTCATATTGGAGAATCAGAACACGCTCAGCCAGTTCTCAGAAAGGATACATACGAAAAATGCCGAGATACAAGAAAAGTTTTTTGAGCTTCTGGAATTTATAGTATTTCAGTTGAACTTTGTGCCGTGCAAGGAATTGATTTCACTTTCTTTGTTATTGAAAGCGAATAGGTCAAGAAGTTGTAGTATATTATGCATAAAGACACTATTGAATATTTTAAAGTAAGTATAGCTTAGTTTCAATAAAAAGTTTAACATTAAATATATAAACTGTTTTTTTTTACAAAAAACATTGCTTGCAGACACAACGTTATATTTAAAGATGTTTATCGAGAAGTTGGGATGCTGGAGGTGTTCGTGACGTGCCTTTCCCGGTACGCAGTATTCCTTAAGGACAAACAGCTGCTCGAGGAAGAGAGATCTAAAAAGGAGACCGATAAATCGACTGATTCTCCGAAGCCCCCCGAGAGGAAAAAAAGGCAGTCGAGACAGGACTCGTTAATTAAAGATCCCAATGCGGAAGCAGAGGAAGAAGAACTCGGGGCTTTGGTGATGGAGGGGCTGACCGCTTTGTTGAATGGGAACGTGAACAACTGTAACGTGTTCCGGGACTGCGGCGGCGCCAAGTGCGTGCACGGGATGGTTGTGCACGAATCGTGCAGGAGTAAAGCTCTAGGTTTGTTTTGTAATAAATAGCCCTAAACATTAATTATACATCGCCGTTACATCATAAAGCTACGTACAAGCTATCCGTCCCTCCCCATACTTGTACCCCAAATTTTTTTTTTAAATAGTGAGGTTAAAAACATATTTTATTTTAAATATATGTATAATAGTACAATTAGTTTCGAGTCCAGTTATATATCCGCCCGACATATGAAAATACGTACCGCTTACCGCACCTTCTTCTTTTGTTCATGATTTTATTCAAATACCTTTAATTATTTATTTATTAATCTCTAAAACTAATCAAGTAGTTGCAAAATATAGATAGTAAGAAGAAAATGCTTATTATTATTATGAGGCTTCACACTGTGATGGATGAATATAATAATATTTTTTTTCCATTTTTTTTATCATAGAAATATATGCTGTTAAGGATTATCAATAAATATTTTGGAGATGAATAAATCTTTTATACATAGTTTAAATTTTGTTATAGTTTTAGTAGCGTTTGATTGAATAGCGCTCATACTAACAATTTTCTCTCAAAAATCAGAGGCAAATATATAATATTAAATTAAAATAACATTTCACAAAGTATTACATTTAATGTAAAGTAAATTAAATATATAAGCATAAATTAAAATAACATGATAGTTCTAAGTCAAGCGGAGAACCTTTTACGTGAATCTGAAAAAAAAACACGAACAAAATTATTATTATAGACTATTAGTATGATATTTGTATTTTGATCACATCATTTATGGTAAATATTTGTATTTCTCAGGTGTGGTGAGAGAGTTAATAGTGAGTGGTTCGGGCGAAGAAGATATGTCCGCGCTTTTGTGCGGAATGCACGCAGCGCCGAACGATGCCTTAAAACTGAAACTTCATATATTAAAAGCTTTACTGGTTTGTTTAAGAGATTCACATCGGACGAGGACTATTTTTCGAAAGGTATTTCGACCATAATTTTCTATATAATAAGGTTTGGAATAGGCTATTGATAAATAACAATAATATTACAACGGATTATATTTAAACGTACGTACAAATCTCGTTATTACTTCCAGGTTAGCGGATTTGTATATGTAACGAGTGTACTGGTCTCACTGGAAGGTAAACTTAAAGGGAATAAACTGATAGATTCCGATATGCTACAATTAATACATATTGTATTCTACACTATTAGTACGGCGATGAGGTTCGAACCTGCTAATGCCAAATTTTTTCATCATGAGGTAATATATATTTTTTACTTTTCTTTTCATCTATACCTATACTAATATTATAAAGAGAAATGATTTGATTTTTTTATGTTTTTTGTAATAGATAAACTCTAAATCTACTTAACCTCATTTAAAATTTCTTTCACCTATAGAAAGCTACATTATCAGCCAGCGACAAAGGCTATATAAATAAAATTTCAATAATGTAACTCAAAGTATATAAGTAATTTTCTTCCTATAAACGTTATATTGGCAATTGTTCAATCTGAACGAAGTCGGGTAGGGCCGCTTGTGTTTCTATAAAGTTCAATTTTAATTGAATTGTTCACATTTCAGATTTGTATGACAACATTGTACGAAACAATACGACTATTGGGTTGTTTCACTGAGGATACAGAGTTACAAAATGATACAGAACCCGGCGACCCAGAACTCTACGAGGTTTTTCACGACCTTTTTACAGGAAATATATTAGAAATGACGTAAGTTATCACGGTTTATTAAAACAAGATCCTATTTTAAAACATTTTGTTTGTATTTGTTTCATTTTCAGATTACCAGATAATATACCAGTCGTTTTTGTGAACGCATGTATCGTGCTACGGTTGCTATACGACGTTGCGCTCGATTCGTTCGACAAGCCAACGTTCTGCGGTTCGCTTAACGTAAAGTCTCCCAGCTTGACGAGGCAAAGTTCTGCCATCAACGAGGTAACATTATTATTAATTACAATTAAGTTCGGACTAGTACTACTATTTAAAAACAGATTTTATACTCTCTTTATGTTTTCGCAGGCTAAGCCAGCGGGCCGCGCTACCCCCCTCAACCTGTCGACGGCCTCCACGAGCGGGGAGGCGTGGGTCGTGCACTCGGGCGTCGTCATAGTGCTGGCGAAGCTGCTGCCCGCCCTGCCGCGCCCGCCCGAGCACGCGCCACACGCGCGCGCCATGCGGGACTACCTCGCTCACGTGCTCAAGAGTCTTGTCAGGAGGTGAGCCGGTCGGGCTGTAATAATAATAATATCCTTGAAATTATTCACACAAGGCCAACTGATCTCAAACTAAGCAGAGCTCGTACTATGGAAACCAGACGACTGATATACTACATATACTACATTTCTTTTGTAAATATATACTTATATAGATAATTACACCCAGACTCGGGACAATAATAAGATTTTTAATAAAATAAAAGTATAAAATTCTGCAATCGGCCATTTTATTTGAAACGCTAATCAGAGCGAATGACGCCACGCCTCTTTATTTATAACCGTTTCTCTTTATTTATAACAGTTGTTGTGTTTACGCGTTTCAAAATTAATTTTGCATCGTATTGCACGTTGTTAAACTTTGGAATTCATTTTTAGCCATAAGAAATACGCAATACTTTCTGCCTTTCTTCGTTGAGTATAGACACAAAACAACGTTTACTAACGGAGCGTGGTGTGTTGCAGCGAGCGCAACCAGCAGGTGATGTGCGGCGCGGGGCTGGCGGGCGAGATGCTGCGCGTGTGCGGCGCGGCGCTGCGGGCCGAGCGCCACCCGCTGCACGCGCCCGCCATGTACGTGCTGGAGCGCCTCGCCGCGCACGCGCTGCGCCCCGCCGAGCTCAGGTGCGCCTCCGCTGCCCGCACTCCTGTGTCCACACCGATGCCCGTGCCCGATGTCGGGATATGATGTCGCCTTTCGTTTCAGGCAATTTTTACGTATGGGGAATCCTCTCAATTGCCTAGCCCCCGAGCCGGGGCAGGTGTGGCAGTCCGGCGGACCGGTCCCTCTCACTCGAATCAAAACGCTAGTCTCGATGACGACACCCCGGGATTACAGGTAGCTGATTAATTTTATGTTTTTTTTTTTTTTAAATACTTATGAGGAATTTGAGTAACTTATAACTATGAATCTACATTGATCAGGTCCCAAAACTCGTGCACTCAGCCCCCATTCGTCGAGTTCGATATGTCTGCAGAAGGATTCGGTTGTTTATATTTACCTAGCATTGCTCCTCAATCGGCAAACTTGAATGCGCTCGGAACTCAAGATAATACCACTCTTGGTGGAATTGGCTCTGGTAAGATACTTTCAAGTTTATTTTAATTATTTTCATCTGTTGATATAATATAATCAATAAACAGCCTATTCGATTATTTATATCCTTAAATATAAGTTCTGTATAAGCGTAAATAAAAAATAAAAAATGTAATACTTTGTGAAATGTAGTAATATCTGTTCCATTTTAATTACTTTGTAGGAGACAGAGTATTTCCACCTCAAACAGGATTGACATATTCGACATGGATATGCGTGGAGAAATACTCCGACCCACGCACCGACCCGCACTGCGTGAGATTATTGACACTAGTTCGGAACATCAACAACAGTCGGGACGAACACCTTGTATGTCTCACCGTCGTACTGTCTGCAAGGGATAAGGCAATAATTGTATCGACACAGGAGACCTTAGTTCCACACAGTAAGTTACTACATAGATTATTTTATGAATATTTGTTAAAGAAATTTACCTATTCGCACCTATACCTATGTACTAAAATATTATACATGCAATCACAATATATTACTGAAATATTCCATTGATTTTCAAGATTATTGATAAAATGTAAGTAAAATAAAATAACTTGTATACGTGATAGTAATAATTAAGTCTTTTTAATAATTTATTGCAGGTTATTTATATAATACCATTTTCTGTTCGTTTGGACAGTGTAATAAATATTCTATTTGCATATTTTGGAGACGTAGGCGAGTGGGAGCCGGACGGCGTCGGCGAGAGCGGCGCGCGCGTGTGGTGCCCCGACCTGCAGCACGAGGGGCAGTGGCACCATCTCGCGCTGCTTTTCAACAGGGCCGTGCTCAAGAACTCCTCCTTCTCGCTCTATCTTGATGGTGCGTAGCCGACGACTTCCGACGAAATAATATGTTTTAAGTTGACGTCCCACGGTGCTGATTTTCTGGATTAATCACGCATGGCCAACGATCATGAAACCACTTTGTCATTCCAAAATGCAAAGTGATAGAAAACGTATCACAGTAGGGCTCCTGTGGTAATATTTACGGATGACCTCGGATCGCGGCGCTAGACCTTACTTTACATTTAGCCAGCCACCGTACCTTTCAAGTAAACGTCGCGCGGCGGATTCGACGCACCGCTACGGACGTGGTGCGTCGGTGCGGGCTAATCCGTGTCCGACCGTAATATGATTCACCGTGAGAGCTACCTTTAGTTGCTAACAGCACGGAACCTAGCCACGATACGCTGCCGGTTAAAGTTCTCGTTGCATCTCAATAGAATACACGTTAGGATAAAAGATGTTTCCATCGCCAGGACAACACATGCACTCGGGCAAGCTGCACTACGTGAGCGCGAACCCGGGCGGCGGCGCGGCCACGCTGTCGGGCGCGTCCAGCGTGTACTGCGTGCTGGGCACGCCGCCGCAGTGGCGCCGCTACTCGCGCCTCGTGTGGCGCCAGGGGCCCGCGCTGCTGCTGGAGGACGTGAGTGGACTGCCTAGTCGATAACATATACATATATACCATATGTCGCATCGCAAATATCAACGTTTGTGTACCCAGTCATTTTAATCTCTTTAAATCATTCTCATTGAAGGTACTCTCCGCGCAAACTATTTCAATAATATATCAGCTCGGGCCACACTACGTCGGGACTTTACAAGCGCCGTTACCGCCTGGACAGAATCAGGAGCCCCTAACGCCTTTGATTGCTGAGGAAAAAGTTGTTTTTGGTATAAACGCTCGTGCGATCTCCCAACTTACTCTTGCTAAGATACGCAAGGTTTACAGCAAAAACGATAATAAGGCTATAGCGAAACAACTAGGCATGTCGTCGCACGAGAACGCGACGCCAATACGAATATTGCACAATTCTGCAGGACATCTAATGGGGCCCGCTCGATGCTTAGGTGGAACGGTGGTTGGATATCTGGGAGTGAGAGTGTTTAGCCCGAAGCCAGCGGCTATCATGGCAAGTCGAATTCATTAATACTTTACTTCAATGTTAAAAAATATTAATAATGTGAGGTATTCATAATTCTATATAGAGAAGTATTACATTTCTTATTGATTGAAAATGATCTACGGTAAGGCCTGGTCAGTTATCCTTGTCTATCATCGCGTTAATGATTCTTACAATGTTTTAAAAATAGTCAAATATTTTATATTATAGAACATAAGTTCTTTTTAACATAACGTTATAACTATAAAAACAACAGATAAAATATAATCTAAACTATAATGGTGGTTTTGCAGATAGATACAGTAGGTGGATGTTCAGTGTTACTCGGGCTGATAGCCATGGCGCAAGATGTTGAGTGTTTGTACGCCGGCGTTAAGGCTCTTGTGTGCGTAGTACGTTCTAACAAGGCGGCTCAAGCAGAAATGGACCGAAGAAAAGGCTACCAAACACTGGCAATGCTGTTGAAGAAAAAGAAACCTTTGCTTAATTCCCACATCTTGCATTTAATATTCGGCCTAGTTGGCACGGTCGATAGCCAAAAGGAAACTTCATCGATTCCAAATTTAACCGCATTTCAGGTAAGATAAACCTAAATTAAACATATATGTATGTGGAATTAACTTTTTTATTTCTTGATTTTCTCATCATATTAAATAATTTTTCTATAGTCTTATGTTACCGATTTCAATAAGATTACTTTTGGTATTTTCCATATGTAGTTATTTTAGTTAATTATAATGCTTTTAGGATCTAATATGCGATCTTGAAGTATGGTTGAATGCACCAGGTGGTCTTATAAAATCTCTTCTAGAACATTTATTTGAACTAGCAACAGAGACAGCGCACAGAACGCACAATTTACGCACAATGAGAGAACTGCAACTAGTACCTAAACTATTGTATATCGTAAATGATATAAGGGTTGCCAGCACAAAGAATGTTCTCATTCAGCTATTAGCAAACCTATTAGGAGGTCAGCCGCGACCCAGTGATCTCCTTTGCCTCGGACAGTTTTTGGCATATACACTACCACTTCCTTCTCAATCGGAACAAGGAGTTGTTGTCAAAGAAGGGGATTCTGACAAGGAATGTGAAGGCGAAATAATTCTTCTAAGAAATAAATGTCTATGCTTTATACATTGTCTGGTAATAATGAATAGAAATGTAGAAAGTACAATTATATGTGAGGAAGTATCTAGAGTACTCGGAACCGACTGGCTGCTGAGTTTTATGCAAGAGAATGTTCATCCGAGCACAGTTTTGTTGGCCTTGAAAATATTAGTGGTTCTCTGTTCCGGCCAAGGACAGCAGTCGCCTATAATGCAAAGGTACATTCGTTGTCACATGTCACGTTAATGTACGCTATTCACAAACTAAGTAATAAGTCCTTTTTAATCGTCTGTCGATTTTCTAATTTTTGTTTATTATAAATACAAAGACATTTTTTTTTTTGTTATATATTGTTTAAATTATATTAATAAAATTTCTAACTTACGTAATTATATAAAATGTTTTATGTTAATAGAAGTGTAGTGTGCTAACATTTACTGACAGTTCCACTTTGTGCCGGCCAGGTTCCGCGAGAGTGCTGGCACGGGCGGCTGGCTGCGCCACACGGAGCTCGTGGCGACGCAGCAGACGGGCGTGGTGCTGACCGCCGCCGTGCACTCGCACTCGCACCTGCACACGCAGCTACTCTACACCTCCGGGTTCACGCTGCTCGCCTGGTAAGCCATTGCGAGCTCACATTAAATATTATATATTAATCTGTTCTACTTTCACTAAGTGTTGAAGCAAATATAATAGGTTCTAGCTAAAAATAAAAAAATATTTGTCCTACAATAATTTTTAATGTAGGGAATTTTATATGGATTTCGTTGAGTTGGTTTTTTAATGTTCTTATGTGTGTAATGTGTGTGTGTGTGTGTGTGTGTGTGTGTGTGTGTGTGTGTGTGTGTTTTAGTAAGCCTACCCTGAAATAGATACATACAACTGATGTTTATCAATTATAAATATGTACATGTTAAATCCCTTTCAGTATTTACGAGTTTATACATAATTCGTTAATTCGTTTGTAGGTTATCCCTGTTCCATTTACAAATTCCGGAGCTATACTACCTTCTGTTCGGGCTCGCCCTCGGGCAACCGATGCACCACCTGGGCACAGACAGGGCGGTGTCCGTGGAGCGCGTGTGGGGGGCGGCGTGGGGCAGCGCCGTGCCCTCGCGGCAGTCGTCCGCCGCCGTGGCCGCCAGGATCACGCTCTGCCCCGAGGCCGTGGTCATACTGCTGGCCACCGTGAGGGCGCTGATACATGCGGAGCCCGACTCGTTGCCGGATTGGCTCGGCGACCATCCCGTTGCCATAATACAAGTACGACTTGTTTTTTTACTGCCATAGTAAATTTACTGATTTATAGTGCTCATGTCTCTCTTTTTTTTAGGTTTTATTCTCGTTCTATAATACTCTGCCCGATTTCGTGTCATTAATGATGAGCGCAGAAGTTCTTACCGCATTGGCGTCCACTCTCTTTCCTCCGAATACGAAAGATGATATTCACATGCGTAAGTTTCACGAAGTTACTTTATGCGTTACTTTTTTTCAAATTAAAATTATTAAACTTGACAAGTAATCACTTAGTCTAATTAATGTCAACCCTACTAATTTTGTTTTTAAAAATGATCTTAGCTATTTGCGAGAGCGGCGATAGTTCCGGCGCATCGACACCGGGAGCGGAGGAGGCGGGCGCGACGGGAGCGGGCGCGGGCGCGGGGGCGGGCGCGGCGCTGACGCAGCACGCCGCCAGACAGGTTGTCATGGACTTCCTGCGCGTCATCGTCCTCGACTCGCTACCCCTCGGAGTCTCCGCTAAAGCCGCTCCGGTGAGACCCATATTTTCATGTTAGCAAAGCAAAATAGAACAGTTTTGTTGATTAATCCCTCGAAGTCTCTAAACTAACTAACGTTAAATGGTCGTGGAGTGAGGTGATCATTTAAAAAAAAGAAAAGACTCATTTAAATTTATATTATGTTTATTTGATTATTTATGTAAATTTACAAACGTGTTGTATATATTTAAATAACGTATGGGCTATACAAAAGGTTGATTTAGTTAAATCTTCCAGTAATGTGTTATCAATATAGCGTAAAGTTTTTAATTAACTCAGCATGTGCTAATAGTAAAGGTGCAGCGCCAAACTAACAGCTACAGCAAGTGATGTTGTTTCTAGAGCGCGTCCTCTGACCCCGTGGCTCCGTCAATGTTTTGTACGCCATGTAGCCCCTGCTCAGCCCCACCAAGATCTTTCTTTTATAGCGTAAATATGCGGATATTACACTATATTGTTTATCCTGTAATATACCTGTTCGATACTAACGCTTTATTAATGCTTACTTCAAATCTTTTACAAATTTATCATGTGTATAGGATCTTATATTTTCTAAACTGGAGCTGGTGGGCAAAATTTCTACATATTCTGCTCATGTCGCAGACTTCTTAATATCGATAATTACGTCATAAAAAACGTTAAGGACAGCATCTTCCAGCACGGTAGAGCTGCATTAATGTTTACATTACTTATAAAACATAATATGACGAAATTACTCGTGACAATAGTCAATGAAAACTTTATAGTGAGTATATCCATAGACATAATCAATGTTTGATATAAGCAATCGCTAGAAGCAATTACAAAATATTCGAATTCTAGTATTCGCTACAGCTAAATATCAGTGAGCTATCGGCCATTTTTTTAGGGAATTATGACGTATGCAATGGACTCACCTAAAATCATGAGCAAAATTTGCCGCGTATATAGCGGAATATACAAAAGAATAAATTAGTACCTTTTTACATTTGAATTAAATAAAAAAACGCATCGACACAGCTCATTAATTAACTAGACCAAATCGGTTCATATTGATCTGAACTTTAATACGTATATTCAACGTTATGAATAATGCCCAAATCATATATCAAAATGCTCGCCAGCTCTCTAAACATAATAAAAAAACAAATAAATAACAATTCGTTTGAAACAATTAAAGTAATTAACTAAAATTATTAACCACATTATAATATCATTAGTATTGTAAAATATTTTAACTTTATCTTTTATTAATATTCATTTTACATCATTACCCGTTTAACTAAAATAACGTGTTTTTCATCGCATTTTATTTTCACTTCTCAACAGTATAAGTAATAGATAAACAATATGTATACTTTTAAGACCAAGTACATTATTATTTGTTATTGTATATATATAATTTAAAAAATCTTAAAATGAATGTCAAAACTGGACTAACATGCACGCCTAGCATTCTAAATCTGAACGACTAATTCTAATATCATAAAAGTTATTTCAATATTAGTAATGCTTGTATCGTTAATTTCAGGTCATAGATTTAGTTCTGGACGCATCGCCAGCGAACTCGACGAGTCAGCAGCAGATCGAATATCAAACCGAAGTTTTAACAACAATAATGGAAAATTTATTAAATACTGAACTTTTTGGCTCTGAATCCAATATCTCCAATGTCTGCTATTTAGCCGCGCGACTTGTTGATAAATTATGGCAAGGGCAACTATCGAGGGATCCACACGAGGTTAACCATTTATATATATTGTCAATTAAATTATATACAATTTTATATATCTTTTAATTAATAAAAATATTGAAAGCGTCAATAGTGCAATGATTTACGGGCCACCTAGCAATGTAAAAGTTGCTGGTTCGTTCTTCTTGTCCTATTGTTGTCTCCACTGACACAAGTTTTATTGTAGGGGTAAAAAGGAATATTAGTAATTTCCTTACAACGGGCATATTGCTAAATTTAGTTAAAAAATATATTGACATTTAGAACTTTTACTTATTGCAAAGTCTCTTTTGCAGGTATTTGATTTCTTAGTAAAATTACTGACTCAAGCCAAGAAAAAGTCGTCAGTTATATCACTAGAAGGATTACATCACTGTCTGAATAGAACTATATTGTTTTTGCTGTCACGATCTACAGATTCCATAGCCGACCAAATGTCTGTGCTAGAAGCATTGCACAAACTCACAACAAACAGGTAATTACATACCGGCAATAGTTCAGTAAAAACAGCTACAAAGCCAATCCAAAAGCCAGAACGGGGCTTTAATATTTGTATATAATAATTAAATAAAGAAACAGATTAACTTCTTTACTCTTATACAATTGCCAGGTTGCTGATATTCGGAGCCGGAAACCACGAGTTGGAATTCATAGGATGCCTAACATATTGCTTACTTCAATTGAACGCGAATATGAAGATCGCGCTCGAGTCACACATGCGGACGACATGGCACGTCAATCCCAGCGGGGATCTCGAGTCCAGAGACGACAGGCTGACCGCGCACCAAGGTAACGAACACTAGTGTTTGTGTACACCTCTATAGCGACGACAACGTAAGGAAGGTGACGCAGTGACCCCCCCCCCCCCTCGCGGCAGGTCGCAACCTGATGGCGGGCGCGGCGCGGCGCGTGTGGGAGGAGCTGTACGCGTGCAAGAAGCCCGCCATCGAGGAGGTGTTCAAGGCGTCGCTGGCGCCGCCCGCCGCCGCCGCGCGCGCGCCCGACTTGGGATTGGCGCGCGAGCAGCTGGCCGACTGCGCGCACCGCCTGTGGCTCGCCTACATCGACAGCGAGCGCAAGGTACGCGCGCCGCTCGACTGACGGACGCATTCCAACCCTTCGGATTACAGTGTGCTTTTTTATATACCTTCGCATTTATGATGAAAAAATTTAAGATAAAAATTTGTCGTTGCAGGCGGTGTATCGAGTTCCATGGGAGCTCCATAATCAAATTCAATCGAAAATTCAGAAAGTGACCGGCGGCTTAACCCGGTTGGCATCTAGAACAAAAGTAAAAAAGGAGGACTCCGCCAAACAAAGGGCTCATCTACCGCGAGAACACGCTCTGGCTTATATGCAAGATCATGTGCAGCTAGTGAGGTTAGTAACTTAGATAATATCATTTATAAGCTATTCCAATGGTAGGAGATTAAAGGTCAATTGGTTTCAACAAAACATTGACCTTTAATTGGCTGGTCGAGATAAATATCTGTACATCATCATCTCTTGGAATAAAGAAACGTTTGGATTCGGCATATCGTGTAAATGATATAAAAGGTAACGTGTGTGGCGCGCAGACAGGCGTGGGGCGCGGCGCTGGCGGCGAGCGCCAACACGGCGGCGCACACGACGCGCTACGTGCAGGCGGAGTGGGGCGGCGCGTGGCGCGAGCTGACCCGCGAGCGCGGCCTGTGGGGCCCGCCGCGCGCGCCGCCGCTCGACAAGTGGGCGCTGCACTGCACCGAGGGCCCGTGCCGCATGCGCAAGCAGCTGCGCCGCAACCTCGCCTTCTACACGCACTACCCGCACCGCCCGCAGCTCGAGGGCAGCGACAACGTGAGTTGCCTGTCGTTTCCGTACTACCTTCTAGACTTAGCCTAATCATCTAGTAGGTACCGTGTGCAGCTCCAGATTGTTTAACTAAAACTACGAGTTCACAATGTATTTGGGCACACCGTTGTGCGTTATAATATATTGTATACCTTTTGGCTATTTGTCGTATCCTTATTCGGTCGTAGACTTACATTTTGTATATAATATTAACAATAATAATGCCCTCCAGACCGATTTCGACCACGGCGGCCAATCTTCGGATCAAGAGAGATTAGATTAGACAACTAGAGATATTATAGTGCACAAGTGAGTGCGCAAACACAGGTACTCTTTACTCCCTAACTCTCATAATCCGATGGGACAGCAATCCGACACGACCGGAAAGAGTTCAGGCGCAGGACCAACGGCTTTACGTGCTTTCCGAGGCACGGGAGTGAACACACTTCCAACCTCCAGACTCCGGGCTGCTACTAAGAATTTTCTGACAGAAAATACCCAATAACTTTTTATTGGCCCAACCTGGGAATTGAACCCAGGACCTCCGGGTCTGCGGCCTTATATCAAGCCACTAGACCAACGAGGCAGTTAATATTTATGTATATTTTATTTTGTTATTATTATTATTATTCTTTATTGTATATAATATTTACTATAATTACTCATACAGAGACAATTAAAGTACAAAGTCGCGCAAAGTCGAGACAGTAAGGAATACTACAGGATATATCAACAATCGCGTGGGTCGACCAACGTCGGCGAAACAGATGGTATAGAACCGACTGAACCGCAAACTTTTGAAGAAGAAATACCGAGGTACAGACAATAAAATTTAGTTATTACCATATTTCTAGTTCAATCAGAACGTTGCCACAAGTTGTTGTGAAATAGGATATAAATTTTGTTGCAAGTCAAATATAAATACCCTACCCTATAAATAAATACCCTACAAAATACAACACTTATTTAAAAATACAAACGAAAAAAAATTACCGTCTTTTGTGTTTATAACACAATATTAGAGAGATAATAAAGTTAATTATGTAGAATAATAAAATATAATGAATCCTTTCGTAATATAGTAACCTAAATAAAAAAGCAATAACAAACATTAAAAAGATAATTGGACAAAACAAATCTAGCCTCCGTCTACAGTACATACAATCTCGTTTCGCAGAAAACACTAAACCAACAATTAATTACTTCATCCATCATAATTGCTTCATCCTTCTCATCGCATAATGCAATACTTTCATGCCACTTGCCGTAACTTCAGATTGAACTTTGTTGTAATTGATGTCAACTATACCAACTGTAATTCGTCTATATAAATACGAAATTGATTAATATATCAATATTACAGTAATAAAGACTCATCAATCGAAGTATCAAACGACGAGGGCTCACCATCGGATCTAGTCAGCAGTGGAGTTGTGAGCCGAGGAACGAATCAATCAACAGAAGGTTTTACAAAATTTTAAAAACTTATTTTGGCACGTTATAATATAAATTACAAGAATCTCTATTATTGCAGCAAGTGAAGACGGACCTGACGCGGAAGATGAGGATGAGCCGCAGCCTCCACCGCCGGATAATCAAACACTATTGAGGCTATTGGAGCACCACGAGAAGGTACTCAAAAACAACTTGCATATATTAAGTTAACAAATCTTTAAAATTATCGTTTTCATGTTGTATATGTAAAAAAAAAATGAATAAAATACAATTTTCTCCTAATGTCTAGATTACCCACATGTTCCGCTGCGCTCGTATTCAAGGCCTCGACACGACAGAGGGGCTTTTGCTTTTCGGTCGCGAACACTGCTACGTTATAGATGGATTCACTCTCCTTAAGAATAGGGAAATCCGCGATTTAGAAAGTTGCCCTGACGATTATGACCCTATTTTACCTAGTCAGGGTATACAGAGGAGCAATCAGAGACAATGTTCAAAGTTTTTGTATGAAGATATAAGGTACGTGTGGGGATATATACAATTCCAATTTTACAATAATATGTAATCTTATCATATGAATTGTCATTTTAAAATATCTTCTCGTGTTTTATTATTAGGGAGGTTCATAAAAGGAGGTATTTACTGCAACCTATAGCGTTAGAAGTTTTTTCTAGCGATGGTAGAAATTATTTGCTAGCGTTTCCACGGAAAGTGCGAAATAAGGTAACGAACATTTTTTTTTTCTTTTTGCTCTTTTGTTCTAGTTTTATTTAAGAAAATTGAATATTGTTTTATATTTTAGGTGTACAGTCGTTTTACGGCGCTCGCCACTGGCATGGCGGACAGCGCGGCCGGATCGGTGGCGGGGCAGAAGCGGGGCGTGGCGGTGGAGCAGCCGGCGGGCTTGCTGGCCACGCTCATCGGAGACACTTCCGTCACGCAGCGGTGGCTGGTGCGTTAATCGTCTTATTATTATTATTAATATGTTGAATTGTATAACCGTAAACTTATATTATTTACTTGTTATTTATTAATGACATTATTTTTTCAGAGAGGAGAAATATCTAATTTTCAATATCTCATGCATCTCAACACACTGGCGGGTCGATCGTATAATGATCTCATGCAATATCCAGTTTTCCCATGGATTTTGGCCGACTACGATTCTTTGGAACTAGATTTAACACATCCGGCGACTTTCAGAGACCTAGCCAAGCCAATGGGAGCACAGAGTTCAGATAGATTGGAGCAATTTAGAAAGAGATATAAGGTTAGTAACAAAAGGATAAAAAATGAAAATTGAAAATGATGCATAAATTCACTTATTTGTATATTTCGCAGGAATGGGATGACCCTCACGGTGAGACACCGCCTTATCACTACGGGACCCACTATTCATCAGCTATGATAGTATGTTCTTATCTTGTGCGTATGGAGCCGTTCACACAGCATTTCCTAAGACTTCAAGGCGGGCATTTTGATCTAGCAGATAGGTATGAAGTATAAGAACATTTAAATTAGTAAAAGTATTGTTATTTGCTTAAAAATTTAATTAAATTATCTTATTACTTTTATATGTATAACTTCGTACTCTTATTGCAGAATGTTTCACTCGATCAAAGAAGCATGGAATTCTGCATCACGCCACAACATGGCCGACGTTAAGGAATTAATACCAGAGTTTTTTTATTTACCTGAATTTCTAGTTAATTCCAACAATTTTGATTTAGGTACACTTTTGATACTATAAGCTTAGATAAATTTGCCTGAAATTGAAAAATCATGAAGTATATTACATTATTTTTTATGTTTAGGATGCAAGCAGTCGGGAGTAGCCTTAGGCGACATCGTCTTGCCTCCCTGGGCCAAAGACGATCCTCGTGAATTTATCCGCATGCACCGAGCAGCCTTGGAATCTGACTACGTTTCTCACAGATTGCATCATTGGATTGATCTCGTTTTTGGATACAAGCAGCAAGGACAAGCCGCGGTGGAAGCTTCTAACGTCTTTCATCACTTATTCTATGAAGGAAATGTCGATATATACAAGTAAGTGGCCAATGTTTTCGAGTCTATCCAAAAAATAAATGTTGTTTTGTTAAAGAAAAACAATTTCTTAAAACATTATAAAGTATAAGGTATCATACTCTTGGAAGTTTTAACACATTGATTTTTTAATAAAGTGATAAAGCAGAAAATAATGATTAATTATTATTATGTTTTAGCATTGATGATCCTCTTAAGAAGAATGCGACGATAGGTTTCATAAATAATTTTGGACAAATTCCTAAGCAGTTATTCAAAAAAGCCCACCCTAGTAAAAAAATGTCGCAAAGAAGTTCAACTATTTTGGATCCAAATAACATTATACCATCTCAAGGCATAACACCTCCAGAAAAATTATTCTTTCATAATTTGGAGAACTTAAGACCATCTTTGCAACCCGTAAAAGGTATTGTTTTGTGTAATTTTAATTTTGTTTTGTGGCCTAATTTTACTATCAAATTCTAATTGTAACTATTATTTACAGAAGTAAAAGGTCCTGTCGGGCAAATACTCTATACGGACAAAGCGATTTTGGCTGTGGAACAAAACAAAGTGCTGATGCCTCCATCTTATAATAAATATGTGGCGTGGGGTTTCGCGGATCATTCTCTACGGATCGGAAATTACGATAACGATAAAACAGTTTTTGTGTGTGAAACTGTGGCGCAATCTTGCGGGGAGATCGTGACGTGCGTGTGCCTCTCCGACAAGACCATTGTGACGGCTGGCACGAGTACCGTAAGCTTCAATATTTTTAAAAGTGTATCGAGATGGTACACTCAACTTGTTACCTGTATATTGTATTGCACGGGGATGTAAACAATCGCTAACCGTGCTGCGTACGCAGTACCACATAATCAATCAGTTGGGCGCGCGTCCGTCAGGTTGTGACCGTGTGGCAGTACTGGGCGCGCCGGCGGCGGCTGGCCGTGAAGACGTGCCTGTACGGGCACGAGGAGGCCGTGACGTGCCTGGCCGCCAGCGCCGCCTACAACCTGGTGGTGAGCGGCAGTCGCGACGGCCAGCTCATCGTGTGGGACGTGGAGCGCGGCGCCTTCGTGCGCCAGCTCGTGCCGTCGCCCGCCGCGCCCGCGCCGCCGCCGCCCGTGTCCGCGCTCGCCATCGACGACCTCACCGTGAGCTCCTCATCCTCTATACCATCACGACTGTCAGCGACTATTTACCGTTTCCTACTTTACAAATTGTATCCAAGTACCATTATACACTTAAGTTAGCGATGAACTTGATTTATCTTTAGTCACATAGACGTTACAGTCGGCAATGTGTGTCGCTAGGGCGACATAGCCACGTGCAGCGGCAGCTGGCTGCATGTGTGGTCCATCAACGGCTCGCTGCTGGGCGCCGTGGACACGGGTGGCGGGGATCGCGCGCCGCAGGTGCTGTGCGTGGCCTTCAGCCAGACGCGGGAGTGGGATCCGCTCAACGTCGTCATCACCGGCTCCACGGACGGCGTCGTCAGGGTACGAAACGTACAACATAACTAAAATAATCTTTGATATTCATTGTGGATTCGTAAAAAAGTGGTGCTTAAAATGTCAAGTTGTTATTGGAAATAGTGTGCATAGTAAAGCAGCAGCTATTAGTATGGAATGTATAAATGTAAAGATTTTTTTTTTCTATTCCTTCTTCCATTGAGTAGACTATATCTTATTTTACATGTATATTGTTTTGCCGTTTTATTACTTCTATTAATAAAGACAAGATCATTACATTTCTTTAGGTTTTTTTTTTTTTAATTAATACAAATATTTCCACAGATGTGGTCTATAGACTACCTCGCAAAAACAGTAGACGACGAAACGAGGAGTACAGATGTGGATAGCACAGAGGAACAACCGAGTTTCATTAATAAAGAAAGTGTGATCCAAAATGCCTTGCAAGATACCGAGGACGCAAAGTCTGAAAGTGACGTGAAATCTGAGAATATAAAGACTGAAGAAATTGAGCCATGCGAACGGGAAGCCGCTATTAAACGAGTGGAGGCATTAGTTAAGCAAATGAGCTTATCGCAAGATCGTGAAGGTAAATGATTATCCTTTAAACTATTTATTAAACTAACGATATTCAAATTACTATTTAATAAAAAAAATCGAAATATAATTTCTTATTTTGTTCACTTTGTAATGACGGATACCCTTGGGTATAAAAATACCATAACAGTCCTTCCATAGACTCATTTATATACACTCTTCTGTTATCGCTACTTTAAATTTCATTTCTCTCAACTATAGAGCTATTCTCGCATATAATATGATTGATGAACGTTTGTAATTATTTTTTTATGAATTATGTATTTCATATTATATAAAAACCGAGCGACAACTGTTTTGTGAAATGCTAAAGTGGGTTTTTGTTAAATAAACATTTTTCAATACTAACTTTTTTTTATGTTTAGTAAATCTCACAAAATCAGCATCGGAAAGTTCGCTTTCGGATACAGGAGAAACGACTAGCGCAAAAGAATCAGCTCGTAGGCACGAAGAGAAAGACATTTGCAGTGATAACGAAGAACCGCAATACGAAAGGAAAGAAGAAATTGATTCTTGTGAGGAAACCAAAGAAGAATACGATAACGAAAAAGATTTAGATGAGGAAAAAGAAAGTATAACGCATAGAAGCAAATTACAAAAACAGGGGAACGTTGTACTGAGGCGAAAGTCTAAGGCGAATCCTTTGTATCGTAAAAGTAAGACTTCGATTACGCTTTTAATATAAAAAAAAAACAAAAACTTTCTGATACATTTTTCTATCTATTACAATTTTTAATAAAATCATATGGCAAAAGTAAAACAAAGTAACAACTTAGACTAAATTAAAAATGATGGGCTTAAAAAATATTTTATATTCAAAAAAATGGTGCTTTATTTTCCGTTTTCTCTATCAAGTATTTCCAATAACAGCCTGTATTTCTTTCCTGTTCAAGGAGACATACTGCGGTTTCTTGGACAAACATGTGACAGAAGATTAATTATAACAAACGAGACTTATACTTGCCTGGATTTAAACGTACCGATTACGATTTCCGATTAAATTCGATCAAATTGATCATCTTTGTTCATTAAATATTTACATTGTTCAAATATCTAAACACCATGTCACTACCAGTTAGTCAACCCATTGCCAGACTTATTAAATGAATATTCGATATATAATATAGTTTTAAAAACAGGTGGCGGCAGCATTGGCGATTCCAGCGAGACGAGTTCTGTAGAAACGACGCAATCAATGGAGGCTCCGGAGGGCGGGCTTCGTCCGAGCAAGTCGGACACCAGCCTCACAGATTCCTTTGTGGTTCTGTCTGCACCCTCGTCTCCAGCGCCTGCGCAGAGACCTGTCGTTAAAGACACGTCTTATCCTGGTAAAGATACTTAATACTTAGAATATTTGTCAAATTTGTTTTGTATTTCTACATGAAACTTCTTCAGTAATTTCACTATTTGTACTACTAATTATTGCTGTAGAAAATAATTCATTATACGATTGCTCTTGCATTTTATATAAAAATTATAAAAAGATCAAATCACTTTTAACTGTAATTATAGACACAGGTGTGACTTGGGTGCGACGTCTCGTCCTCCGAGGCAAATTGACCATGCATACGGCATATGAACGTCGCGACAATGCGTGCCCCGCCTCCGTCACTGCGGTCGCCGCTGCCAGAAGTGGACGGGGGTTGGCCGTTGGAGACGCTCGGGGAAGGGTATACGTTGTTTAATAGTTATTATATAAACAAACGAATTGAGACTATCTTCCTTTTTTATAAGTCGATTAAAAAGTACTAAATATCTAAAAGGCGCCAGATAATATAGTATATACTGTAAAAACTAATACCTAAACCATATTAAAATAAGGTGTCTATTTATCAGATTTTCCGCTGGTCCGCACCTGACATGTCCAGTGCGTCGGGTGCCAGGGGCGGTCCCGCCGACCACTGGATACGAGACGACACCGCACCCTATTGCACTCAGTGCCAAGTGAGAACTCTTTTTCTAAAATCAATTAGGATCTTTTTTGTTATAATTGCAAGTATAAGTATACAAAATATAATATAATAATAAAGTATATCTGCTAAACCTAAATTATTTTGGAAATAACAAATCAAAAAAATTAAGGAATATCGTCCGATGGTTCTTTGCAGGTGCGGTTCACGGCGCTGGAGCGGCGCCACCACTGCCGCGAGTGCGGCGCCGTGTTCTGCGGCCGCTGCTCGCGCTACGAGGCGCCCGTGCGCCGCCTGCGCGCGCTGCGGCCCGTGCGCGTGTGCCAGCGGTGCCACGACCACATACACGCCGGCAACGACTAGCTCGCTGCTCACCGATCACATCCTCGATGCCTGATATACAAAATTTGTCAAATACGACCCGCCTTAAGAACAGCAGACTTGCTTTTCTAAGAAAACAATTTAACAATTTTTTTACAAAATCTGATGCAAAGCTTAATTATTGAAATCTTGATTCAAGATTATCGCTTTGTTAACTACACGTTACCACTTATTACTACTATTTTGACATATAATATTTCTTTAAAATTAGCTTCAATGCTAAGGCTTTAAATCACGGAAATGAGATAATGTCCCGACATAATGTGATTGGATAACAAATTTATCCAAGGATTGGGAATAATTATATAGTTTATAATTATAATTTTATTTATTAAATATATACCAATACAGCTTGACTGCATGTATTAATTATAATTCGAGACATTATACACGAAAACAAGGAAAAAACATTTTAAAAGATACATAATTTGCTTAAATTTGATATTATATATATCACGACGGCCAACATTCGTCCGACAAATGTATAATAAAAGTGTCCCTTTAAAAAATATCGTTGCAACGGAATAAATAACCAAAGTAATATGCCATTCGAATAGGCGTCATAATAAATATTATAATGTAATGCGTTTATTTGCGTTCTTTATTTGTTGAGAGATATTATTATTTATTTTGAATGATATTATTTAGAAATTATGTGAAAAAGATGCTTAAAATGAAACTATATATAAGCACGTGATCTCGCAAGTAAGCAATATACTTATGCCAAAACGCCGATGCCGCGAGTCATAAATCAATTTAAATTTTCTATATGAATATATATATAAACCTCTGACCTGCTTTGTAAATGACTATATATAAAGCATATTTAGTTTATAAACAGTAAATAGTACATAAATTTTTCAAATTTAACTCAAAGCTTAACACAGACTCGATATTTAAAGTTATCGTTTTATTTTACTAACTAAAAACGTACAAAATAGCTGTCAATCTAATTCAATATATTATACACTTGAAGTCTTTATATTGATTTAACTTTTCAAGGTATTTAATTGTTAGACCGAATTCAATGTTCTTATTTTATGAATGTCAGTATTAATTAATATAAGATGGATATTATTTTAAATATATTTTTAGATCTCATTTAGAAAAATATTTTTTTGTAAAATAATTCCTTTCACATATATTTCCATATAATCATGGCACGGGCTATATGTTTAAATTTTGTAAATTTTCGAATAACTGTTTATATGTCTATAATCCGAATGATAATTGTTTTATGTATTGTTATTCAAAATGTGATATTTTCTTCTTCTCATTTTATTTGGCATAGTTTTTTTTATGTCTGCATATATTTGTAAGTATACTATTTTATCATTAGTACTAGTCATGTTTGCGTGAATTTGTTTTATATTTTTCCTCGCAGTGATTAAGTAAAGAAATATTAAATTAATAAAACTATTTATAAAATTATTATATGCGATATTAATGTTTATATGTAAATCAATTAGTTGACTCGTTGTCACTGTTATATTGTGGTACGTAGTTTGTTGTATATGATATTAATTGAACTTAAAGGTTTCTAACTCATGTAATATCTCCTTGATGCATTTGAATGACATTCCTAGTCATAACTATCTACTGTACCAGAGTGTATTGTCTGCCCTGGATTTCTTATTGTCTATTTATGGAAACTGTTTGTTAAATTTGTAAAAAAGACTTATTGTTCAGCATATAGTTGCTTTTTTTCTAGCTTTTTAAAAGAAGTAAGCTTTTAATAGGGGAAAATATGGTTTGCGTGTAGCGAAAAATTTAAAGTATTTAAATATATCAATCAAAATAGTTTTATATATTTGTAAATTCATAGGAGGAAATATAAATGAGTATAAAGTTTTAACAAGATGATTATTATAACCTCAATAAGCTGTTAGCACATGTCAGTTTGCCCTTAAAATAATGTCATATATAACTGTATGTGTTTTACTTAATTAATAAGTGAATGTTTTTAATCACATAAACTGTATAGGAAAAAAACAGACAATAGTTATGTTGTTTAGGTAGTTTGTAGGCACTGAAGTTTATGCCGTTGATATATTCATGTGTAAATGAATAAAGTGGTGCAGCAAAATATTTTCTTTCATTATTTTATAACATTTAATTTCGAAAAAACAAAATATATAAAAATATTTAATTAGCATAAAATAAAATTATATTTGATTTCTTCATGTTAAATAATTTATTTTATATTGTGTTCATGTTGTAATTTGGATAAACAAAAAAGGATTAACCCTTCGTATGCCGCATCACACACCATGAGAAATGTATCTGCCGCCGATTTATCGGGTTAAAGAGAAAGAACATATACCTAAGTTAGAGATCAAGAGAACCACAACCTAGATTCTACGAATAGGAATAATGACATAAAAAAAATTGTATGGGATTATGCTATCGCAGACTGGAAGATTTTTTAGGATTATTCTCGGCTATGAACATATATTGGTAAAAACATTCTACATATATACAGGGTGACTGGTGAATTAGTATCAATACTTAAGGACGTGATATTTGACGACCATATATGACCAAAAAAAAAATACATATAACATAAATATTAATAAACTTCTAAGTAAAGTTAACCAAAAGTTATGTAATTAATTACGCGTCATGTGGACGCCCTAGCTGCGCTGACGACACAACACAGTTAGGTACATTTAGTTATCGCGCGGTACTTTACCTACGTCCAAACGCCGCCGCGTGTTAACAGGGTAGCAGGCTACCTTTGATAAACAAGCATGATCCAATCCCCCTTCATACTTTAAACCTGGCTTAGAACAGGCAAAAATACCAAAATATTTCACTCGTTTAAGCAACAAATTTGTTGACTAGGTAAATGATATGAACTTGGGACAAAAATTAACTATATATTGTTTACCTATCTTGGTATTTCCGGCGTATTTAAAAATGGAATCATACTTATTTACAACGATTGTCAATCATTTAACTACCTATTTACCTACATAACTACACTAACCTTAACAAATGTTCAAAGTGAGCTCCTGCTCGTGTGATACACAGTTCGGCACGTTTACGCATATTGTCTTTCACACGCTTTAACACGAATGGGTCACTTTACTACTCACAGTACTCACAGTATTCTGCATTTGTGTATTGATAAGCCATACCTAATTACTAATGACGGGTCACACTCACACACGAAAGATTAGGTATACGCGTAAGATCGATCGCTAGGGGCGCGCGCGCGGGAAGATGGACGAACCTTACGGCGGCGCTCGCCCGACTAATTAGCCGCGGGGCAGGGGTTGCGGGTGGCAAACACCACGCCGCACGCGCCGCGGAAATATGTCCACACTTTATTTATTTAAAGTAAAATTTTTGTAAATTTGGTCAAAAATTAAGTACCTATTTTTTTTACATAATTCGAATGAGAATCATGTACCGTTTATGCTCCTAAAATATTGATACTAATTCACCAGTCACCCTGTATAAAACAATACTTCGTTAAACTTGTATAATCCAATCTTGCATTGGCCGCTTTGAACCTGCCACTTCGACATGAAATTTTATGAACTTCCTTGAAGCGGATATAGTGTTTTTTATTAAATATATAAACGCAAAACATTGGCAAAGACAAGGTAACATCATCGGATAAGGTACAGTAAGGTATAGTAGCCTCGTCAAAAACTGTCTTCAAAAATATGATAAATTATCTTAATTAAGAGCAAAATTGGTAATTTTTAACTTGATTTTGCAGACAGTAAATCCAGTTCATGATGAAAAATAAAATATTGTATGTAACGGGTTTTCCAATAAAGACTTGACAACTTTTTTTCAAAATAAAATGGAAACCATTTAAGATATTTCAAAAACTTTATTATCGGGTTGAAGTACACTCAAAACGTTGGCGGGCACGAAAAGCAAGTTAACGTTCGCGGGCACGTTTGCAGCGGTCGATTCGTTGGACCCAATTTTTCATGACTCAGCCACACATTTCGGCCGAAACGGCTGCTATTTCGCGTCCAATGTTGGCTTTGAGCTCTTCCGACGTCGTCGGCTTATTAGTATAGACCAATGACTTGACGTAGCCACAAAGAAAAAAATCTAGATGCGTTAAATCGCACGATCCCTATCCCTATTGGAAAACCCCTTATAACTACATTATAACTTAAAGGGTCTATCAATAATTATAAACATTAAATGATAATTTTTTATCGATAAAAAAAACACGAAGTGACCCCTGATATTTATTAAATGCTGTAGTTTATTAAGACCAATGCTGGAAGATTGATTGAATTTACTCATAATCTAGGGCTGACGTTAGAGTATTTTTGTTAAATATATTATAAAGAGAGGTTTGAGCGCTTTACATTCTTTTCATATTCCAATATTTATCATTGCAACTGCGCTCTTCAAATTAAAATTTATACTGTTTCGCTACCGTAACTTCATAGCAATCTTAAAGACGAGATTCGAGAGGAATCCCTTACTTGCCAACCAAATTCATTGGTATAATGAAAATCTTTTCCATTATGCTTTTATCCTATGTTGCAAAAAATATTTCAAATGTCTCTACTAAAGGAATTGGGTAAATAAGTTTTCTTTTTACCATAAAATGTTTAAAATGTATCTATTCATATAATGTTTTCTCAGTCCGATATGTTCTACGGATCGTCTTTAAGCCTTTTCATCATTTATATCACCGCTTTCTCTTCGTTGGTTGTAAAATAATGAGATTATTTGACATGTCTGTTACGCTGCCCTCATATAGTTTTTTTAAATTAGTAAGCCAACATTATATATTAAGAAAAACATATTCTTATTGTTATATTTCTTCGTGTAACAAAATATATATCAATTATAGGCTAACTTAACATTCTAGTAATCTATTTTTAGAACGTGTTAACTAAAACATTAATTCAATTGTATATGTAAGAGGTATTTTTTTAATTTATAAAAAGTTTACTCTAAAAGGGTGTTATAAGTTAGTAACTAATATGAATAAGATTATATTTTATTTTTTATTTGAATGTTAATAATTCAAGTACCTACTATCAATACTTACAATAGAGTCTATGACGAATCTAGTCTGATTTTGTAGTTAGCATCAAAAAAGACTTAAGCCTGTAGGCTGTCGGGTTCAGATCTTTGCACGTGGACTTGATCAATGTTTTGTATGATATGCAACATTTCGCTAGATGATCCGGAAAAGGCAATGTCTAAAATATTATCCTAGATTGATCCGTTTCAATTCCATCTAAACAATAATAACTTTGTTTCGTAATTAACAACACCATTTTACCTATAAGTAAATATCTTATAATAGTAGTAGTAAGTAGTAAAATGAATAGATTTTTTTTACAACAAAATGTGTTAAAAAAAAGAAAAGTAATTTTAGATCTAGCTATAGTATGTTTATGAAAGTTATTACGTATTTTATTCATTTTCTTGTATATGAAACAATGAAGTTAAAAAATGAGTTCACAAATAGTAAGAGTCGAACACAACCTGAAATTGACACCTGAATCTTATTGATACAAAAATGTTTTTAAAAAGATTGATGAATAATTAAAATAGAAATTATAAATATTACTTCAATGATAAGTCTAAAAAAAAAGTTTAATTTAAGGTAAACAAAAATCTTTGCGGAAGAAGTGCAAAAAGCTATTTTATATATAGGATATACAAATATATTCTACGCTTGCCCGAGAACCTTTGTTAATAGGAAAAAACATATCTGAACATATTGTTGTTAATTATATTTGAAAAAGATTTTTGCAATTTACGAAATTTTCACAAATACGGCTGCGAGCATTCGAAAAAATGATGTTGCGAATCTGTGACGTGAATGTCGTCGTCGCTGATTGGTCGAAATGATAATCTAATAAAAAAACAGAGACGGAGACAAATATATATCAATTACTATGGAAAAAAGAGCTAGGTATATGTTTCTCTAGTGTAGTGTAAAAAAAATAATTTTACTATGAGATAACGTTCGAGCGCATATCTACGCTCCGGCATGGGTACAAAATTGGGAACGCATATGCGCTCCGGAAACGAAGGATTAAATAACAAAAAAAAATCAACTAACCATAATATTTTATTACTCTTCATAATATTTGAACTCTTGTTATCTAAAATATCTACATATATCCCCTTGTATATACAAGCTTTTTATAATTTAGCCACAAATAAAATCGGAAAAATATACAAAAACACCCAACAATTCTTTTAAATAACTGGTTTTTGATATATTAAGTACAACATGTCCGATAATTTTCGAATATTTAAATAGGAGTACATAAAAAAATATCCTTTGTAGAAGTAAGTACTTATTCAATTAAAACTAGTCTTTAGTTACGGAACAATTCTATTGATTCATGTACTTTACATTTAACCACCAACTGAGGTTTAAACTTTCGCGTGCAGGATATTAATAAATGTGCAAATAGCGTATTTTAAATATTCTTCATAACACCAAATATGTTTCACTATATCACATTAAATTACATATATTTTTTAATGTTTTTGAATCACTGGAAATTATTTATATGCAACAGACAATACATTGCTTTGACAGGTTTCTGAAAATGAGGTAAAAAGTAACAGCAATATTAATTATATTTTCATACATTAAGTACTTTCAGAAAGTAACTGTAAGTACAAGAGCGAAATATTAATTAAGTAGTTAATTTGCGTCAAGTTTTAAGTGAATTCACTAATATTGTAATAAGTG
Organism: Nymphalis urticae; assembly: GCA_905147175.2. NCBI lineage: Eukaryota > Metazoa > Arthropoda > Insecta > Lepidoptera > Nymphalidae > Nymphalis > Nymphalis urticae. Next base: position 6,467,843 of record LR989991.1, read on the forward strand.
GAATGTAAAATGCAACAATTATTGTGCAATAATCATTGTGCTTTTTGTTTGAAACAAAAAGAGGTTTGCTTTAAGTGTATTAGTAAGTAAATTAGCTTTGGGATGCGAATAAGTAAGAGAGTTTAGTCACTGCAGATAATAAGAAAACAATTGAACACAAATCATCGAGTAGAAAATCTCAGGAAATAACTTATTACAAATCCTCTTTTTGCTCATAATTTGTTTTTAAAAAAATTAAAAGATTTTTTAATTATAGTACCTAAAAAAATAACAAAAACTTTTAGTAACTAATTAACATTAAATCGAGTCGTCACACAAAACATACGTGCTTTATACAGTTACGAAATTATATTACACAATTTGTTCGAAATATCTCCCTATCTTTAGTTTCATAAAAAATATATAAACAAAAACAGATTCACAAATGATGTTCTTTTAAGTAACCTATAAATGTACAATTATATACAAAAAGAAATACATATATAAATCCAAAAGTATTATACAAGTACGTAGTTATTGTTACGATAAAATACTGTATTGTTCGTTACGCGTTTTATTAAATAATGCGATCGGCTTTATTTAATACTGTCCATGGACGTTTAGCATGGAAATAGTCTTAATTTACGTATTACATCAACAACACTTAAGTGCAGCGCAAAAGCTCAGTGCCATTATTAAAGGAATTAAGTACATTTAGATATATTTCAAATTTTTCTATTGTAATGACATTAATAATAATTAATTAATGGGATTATTCTATAATGTAGAAATATCAAAAATTATATCGCAATTACTGTATATTTGTTTGATAAAAATATTATTAAAAAATTATTAATCAGAAAGTATAGTCCAAGTGTTTATATACTACTCACGCCATTAAAATGGCGGTCGTTTTATCAGAATAATTCTAACTTTTATTATAAGTAGATAAGTTTTAACACAGCGTGCAAGATTACAAATGTGCACAAGTATTATTACGATTGACTACAAGCATTAGATATATATGAGTTTACAGTTTTTACTGTTTAATAATATGACGGATTCTGCTGATATTTATTAATAATATAACAATTATAGTAACTAAAGAAGTTTGAGCATTAACTAGTTCATTTACGTATTGAAAAGTAAAGTATTTTTTATTGACGATTTTTTTGCTAAAGCAACAAAATTGTACTCACAAAACTACATGCAAAATATAATAAAGTTGTAATATTTTCCAAATATTTTTGACTTGATCAGATAAAAAATATTGCATTTAAAAAAAAAAAAAAGACAACCTCAATGTATATCAGAATTAGCAATAATGAGACGACTGATTACTAAGATTGTACAAATAAAAAAATGTATGATTAAAAACATGTAACAGAAAAGTTGCCCTGAATAGTTTCCTCTTTTGTTTTTCCACCATAGCTTCACTTTAAGGCAACAAAATATTTTCAACTGTAAATTAACATTTAATTATAAAGTATATACTGTTTTCCGTTTAGAAATTATGAATTTACGACTTAAAACTTAGTGTCGTATTGAAACATTAGAATCAATATATGCTATCAAGAACGATCGTCTGTGCGACATAGGAATCGTAATATAGTAGATCGCTCAACGACTGTAGAAAAAAATTACATGTAAAACTCTTACATCTCTCTCATGTTCAATAGTTAAGCACAACATAACTGCAAAAGTTAAAGAGATAGTATAATTTCAAATAGCCATGAATGCTTTCATCGATTTCACACGTAGCCGGATTCGCTTATAGATGTGCAGGAGTGGGCGCCAAGAAGGGGTTAGTGGTGACGGCGGAGTGTCCGGCGAAGGAGGCTGCGCGGCCGGCAGCAGCGAGGGGGGGCGCACGCGCCACGCGACCGAGCCACGCGTCGGGGTGCGGCAGCGCGCCGCTCACCGGCACCGGCTCTTCGGCCAGGGCGCGCAGCCCCAACGACAGCTGCTGACACATTTCAGCAACTGGATCCGCTTCCGACATCTTTTCCTGAAAAGTTGTGTTTGGTTAGTTCTGTCAAAGAACAAAGTTGGGGTCGATTATTCGCCGTGGTTGTTAATTTATTGCATATACATAATATAATAAATGATGTCGTGTGGTTTACGGCAAAGTAGAATAGAGCCACTCCAACTCAACTCGTGTCGCGAGAGCCTACTTACTCCTTTTTGAAGTACCTTTTGAATTTCTTTAGTTTCTCATTTTGTTCTTTCGATGTCAATAGTATTTTAACTTTGCTTATAATATTGCAGGCGTACCTCGATGGGCGCCACGTCGGACAACCCATGGGAGGCGGGCACGGCGGGCGGCGCCGGCAGCGCGGCAAGCGCATCGGGCGAGCCCAGCCCTATACGTTGTCGCTCCAGATTAGAAGGCAGCTCGCTGATGCGTAGTGACATCTGGCGCTTGAATGGTGAACTGGAAAATCATTTGTATTACTATTTTTATTTTACTACTAGATTTAATGTTTTTTTTATAAATATATGTATATGTCCATGTTTAATATGACGATACGAGGGAACGTCGAAATGTTCGCGAAAAAAAAGGGATGGGAAATCGAATTTCAGTGTTTTTTTAGTCATACTTCTCTTATAGAAGTATATATATTTAAGGTAGCCATCGCAGTGTGACTCTTATGGCAACTATTATACTGGTGGTAGGGCTTTGTCCAAGGTCGTCTGGGTAGGTAGCATCCACCCATCAGATATTCTACCGCTAAACATCACTACTTATATTTGTTGTAATCCCGTTTAAAGGGTGAATGAGCCAGTTTCATTACAGGCACAAGGGACATAACATCTTAGATCCCAAGTGGTTGGTAGCGCATTGGCGATGTAAGCGATGGTTAACATTTCTTACAATGCCAATGTCTAAGAGTGTTGGTGACCATTTGCTACCATCTGGTGGCTCGTCCATCTACCTACTGCAAAAAAAACGCGAAACGATTCTGTATTTAAGTTTATTATTTGTTTTACTCATAATATTATCACAAATTATTGAACAAACAACAAGAATGATTTCTTATTTAAATTGTTTATTATGTAAGGGCTATTAGCAAACCGCATAGAATATGTAAAACTAATGCGTTTGTTTAAGATTTATACGATTTATTACTATCTAATATCTGATTTAATGAGTAAGGAAATATAACGTACTTGTTATTAAGATGCGCAAATCCCCTGAAAGAGCCCTGTCGCTCGAGCAGGTGTGGCGCGGCGTGCGGGCGCTCCACGGCGAAGGGGTTGTGAGCCGCCGAGCGCGGCGCCGGCGCGGCGGGCGGCGCGACGGCCGGCGTCACGGGGCTCGAGGCCGGCTCCACCTCCGACGTGCGGCGACTCGTTATACCTAGCATTATCATCACGTTTATTTAAAATTTAATGTTGTATTTGCACATTCTTTTTATAAGAAATAGTCACGAATTTTATTGATTATATAATATATTTAATTATTCATACGCAAAAAGAATGTCAACAAGAATATATCTATAATAGTTTTATTAAATAATCAGAAAATATACGCGATACTACATGCGAACTAAAATATAATATAGATTACAAATTAATATAGTCATATAAATTAAGTCCAAACACTAAATATACTCCTACACTTGTAATACCGGTTTCAACTATTTTTATTTGATAAATTCGACTAGTTTTTAATTTAATCGCAATTATATAAATATTTTAGCAAAAGCCAATCGAGTTTTTTTTTAACTTGATTTAAAAATACTTACATAGTAAATTGCTAATAGATGCAGTGTTTTCATGCAGTAAATTTTTGTATTGAATTAAGTACCCGATTTTCTAAACGATCCCTGTCGAGTGAACGCGTGGCTGGCCGCATCGATACTCATGGAGACGGCGCATTCCTTGTCGCGGCGCTGCTTGCGCTCGAGGCACGCGGCGAACGCGCAGCCCACCGCGTGCGACAGCCTCTCGCCGCTGTCGCGGGACGCGAGGAACCCGTGACACATCCACCGCCGGGTCGTGCCGTCACGACAGATGTAACTGAAATTATATAACGTGATTGCTTTACACTAAAGCTGAAATATTTACATATCACAAAAAAATATTATTCCTTTTTCTGGAATATTGAGACGGTTCTCTCTAGGTTAACAAACAATACAATTAAAATAATTAAGAAATTCTCGCTACAGTTAAATTTAAGTGACCCCTTAAATTAATAGAGGGAATATAATATGTTTAACCCACGCATTGTCCTTGTTAACATTCGTATTAATAAGTTGCTCCGTTGATGCGTGTAATAAGGATAAAGCTAATTACAAATTATAAAATAATTCTTTTATATTTTAAATCATGTAATTTTGAATAATAATTGTATAGATAGGTACGGAAAATCTGTCTATTTTTATGGTATTATAATATTATGATTATTTTTTATTCAAATTGTTTATTCTATAATAAATATGTTTATACGGAAATGTACAATATCTAAAATTTTTGTATATTATGCAATAAGCTATAAAAAATTTCATCCTATGATCATAATTATGAAATATTGCTACACGGACATAAGATTACGTTCAAGTCACTAAGAGTCAACATTTCTTCGGTTTCATCGCAAGTGTGTAACAAGAAACAAGTGAATTACGTAACTCTGTAACGAGATTTACCTTATTTGCACTGAATACTTTTTTAATACTTTCAAGAGATAATGTAAGCTTGTTAAATAAGTTAGACAGTACGGTTGTTTATATAAGGAATACTCGAAGCGAAGTTTCAAAGATTACAATTACCATCTTGACAAGTTAATAATCTATGATAATGAACCACTCGGAACATTTAACTATGTTTAAAAACAGGATGTACTTAATGTTGTATTACTTAGCTAACAACTTTATAAAAATCGTTGTAAAATTAAAACTGTCCACTCATATAACGATCAGTAAATGTTCCAGTATTGTTAAGGAAGTTTTTTCTATATAAATTTACCGTGCTGTTACATTGCGGGTTACCAAGATATCAGAGAACACTGAGAGGTTTTCTGACAATATTTTCCTTTAAAGCTGAGCATGATGTAAAATAAAATGACGAAAAAATATTGGTGCTCGTGCAGATTTTAATTTACGATATTTGGTTCAGATTCACATTTTATATGGTGAAGAATCAGATAGAATGACCGTTAAAACAACCATCAATCATAAATATTTGTTATAATAGTAATTTGAACCTTATTACAATGAAATTAGTGTTTTTTAAAATTTGATTGAATAAATTAATGGCGACTTGCCAGACCACGATCCACGAAAAGAGTAATTTATAGCTCTCATCTACAGCCAAAGTTTGTAATGAGTAAAAATATCAGCTGATGTAATGTTTTATGTTAAAGTTTACCGAAATAGAGCGTACGCTAGACTTTGTAAATGGTTACAGATTTTTATAATATTATTAGACGAACTGAAGATATAACTTTTTTATAACTACTCATTTTTATGACTTTTTACAGTAAACAATCTTGAAAATCAATAAATTTTCCACCGTTCGTACAGATGGTGGAATTTTTTTTGTAGAACTGTTTTATGAGACTGTTTTTCTAATAATATTTATAGTACTAGTCTATTCTAACCACAAGAGGAGTAAAAGACAAATAAACTACTTAGAAGTTGAATTGACGCGATATCATTCAACATCTTGAATAACCTATTAGATTCACTATGAATTCGCAAAAAAAATGCGCTTGGAATAACGGCCAAGTTGTTGTCGGAACTTTGGAAGTGATGTTAGTCAATGTATGTAGTTTAGTGAAGAGTTGTACTATAAGAGAACTGTTTGTAGTGCATAATATAGGAGAACAATTATGATAATCTAAGGTTAATTTATCTTTACTCCTTCGATTGTAACAGAGTATATATGATGATGACAACTGAACACTAAACGCTCAATAATTAGACCACTAACCTAAACCCTCGTTCATGATTTCTATCGGGCGCACAGAATGAGACTTTTTCAATGGTCTGGTCTACTATCAGCCCCTTAGTCTCCTCTTCCACTACGCGTAAACCATCTCCGCTAACATGTAACACGGCACGAACGGGACGTCGGCGAGAATTCTGTAAAAATGATAAATGACATTCCATGTTTAAAAACAAGTAGCCTTCTAAATTTCCTTTCAATGATAAAATGATACAAAAAATCCGGTAACTTAAGAAGAATAAGTTTCCCTTCCTGTGTTTTTGCAGCGACGTTTTTTGCTGCTTAAATGACACTTTTTATAAATATTGTTAACGATTGAACGCACCGATGTTCATCTCTTGCAACTCATTTATAGCTTCCATTAACTATTCAGCGGATTCGGAAGTATTTAATCAAGTTCTAGTAAATTAGCTGTCTCCCGTGGGAGGTTTTATCTGCACTTGTATGACTTCAAGACTAAGATATTGTATCCAATACTTATTTTGTGTTTTAACTTTTAATGAAAATTGTCGTATGTATTCTAGACGTGTACAGTAACGGATCAAACATTAGTGGACTCTTGATTCGTTACATATAAAAATCGAATCTTTTTTTCAATATGTAATAAGTATATTGAAATTGAAAATAATTATGCCTGGCAGCTTCTTCTCGAATTTTTACATCTCTTCATCGAGATATTGAATAATATGATTTCGATTTCCTGACTCGGTAGTGTTTTAACTAGTTTTTGAGTATAATCTAATAGAATTATCTTAAACGTTATTAATTGGGAATTAAAGTAAAAATAGAAACTTACTCGGAGAACTTTTAGCGCCTCTTCGCAAACCTGCATGCCCCGGGATTCGAAAACCTCGACGCATCCGAGGTACTTAACGGGGAAGGTGCAGGTGCCGGCGCGCACGGCAGCCTCGTCCGCGTGCCATTGGTGCGGGCGCGCGGACTCGGGCGGAGAGCCCTTGCGGCGGCGGAAGGACTCGCGGAAGGAGCGTCTCAGCCGCTCCATGCCGGCGCGCGGCGGCGACAGCGCGGCCCCGGCGCGCGCCCGCCTCAACGAACTGCGCACTGACGACTTCTGAAATACCATTATAAGTAATTTAGTCTAAAATTTATAATATTTTGCTGGGTAATTAAAAACTATTAGTTAATTTAAACACATAATATTAATATATTGTAATTTATTATAATAATGTAATAACTAAAATGGTTTTGGCATTTATTATATTTAATAGTTTTTTTTTAAATATCTACGTAAGTCTATTAAAATGTAAGTTTAATTAAAGCAATGCATATATTTTGCTCTGGTCACGGTATATAAGTACTTTTATCTATACTTATCTTAAAATCACACATTACTAATCCTAATAACTTGTACTTATTAAATAAATAATATACTAATTATTTTAAAAGAGCCTAATTTTGTATGCCATGGCACCGACCAAGAGACTGATTACCATGGCGCTGGTTTTATAGTACATTAGTGTAGGTATATTCATTACTACCCAGCGAATGTATTTCATCTATAGGTACTGATATTATAAAGGTGGAGTGTGTGTTTGTTTGAACGCGCTAATATCGGTAGGTATCTTCAAAGCCGATTGAAAGAATATTTTTGCCATTTTCCCATTAATAGAGAAAAGTTATAATAGATTGTATAACATTAGGTATTCTACGACCTACGGGGAACAGTTACTCTTAACGCGGTTCTACTAATTCAATATTTACTTTATTTGAACCACTTACTACTCGAAAAAATTTTCTCTAGACAAACAGAGCAACGAATTCAATTTAGGTGTGTGTATTTGTATTCGTCTTTACAAACCTTAATATTTCTCGAAAGTTCCGTTTATACATTTATTTATATCTTAAAACGTTCATTCAAGATATACTGGTGGTAGGGCTTTGTGCTAGCTCGCTCGTGTATTAAGTACCACCCACTCATCAGATATTCTACCGCAAAACAGAAGTACTTTGTATTGTTGTGTTCCGGTTTGAAGGGTGAGTGAGCCAGTGTAATTACAGGCACAAGGGACATAATATTTTAATTCCCAAGGTTAGTGGCGCATTGGCGATGTAAGAGCGATGGTTAACATTCTTACAATGCCAATATCTATGTTATGAAGCTATTGATATTGGTGACCACTTACCATCAGGTGGCCCATATGTTCGTCCGTAAAAGAGGATTTTACAAGCACCTTTGAATAATTAATCAATCGTTTGTCATTTCCCACGATTAAAAATGTATAACTCCCGGTTCGGAATGTTGTTTCTACCGAGAAGAACCGACAAGAAAATCAGAACATTATTTTTCATCAAACGTGTGTATAGCCTATTCCACAAGAGGAGTAAAGACCAACAAACAACTTTGACCTTGAATAGACGCGACATCATTGGTCGAGACTTTAAACAAACTATGATTTCCATTATGGATTCGCGAAATAATGGCGTCTAAATGTCGGCGAAGCTGTTATTAAACTTTGGAGATAAAATTCAAGTGGATATAGCTTGTTTTTGGAGTAGTGCTGTATTATAAATAAAGATATTTAAATCAAGAACTACTTATGTGCATAATATAACAGATCTATTAGCAAATCGCATTGTATATGTGAATCCCACATATACAATGCGATTTGCTACTCTACATCTGATGTTTACTCTTCCTTCGATTGGAATAGGGATGCATGTAATAATCATTCTGTAAGTTTCAGAACGCTTATTTTCAAAAACACCTACAATAAAACTATGACTTCAACGTACGTTAGTACAAGTTGTTTGCTTAAGAGACGGCGGGACAACTTACGAAGCAAATAGGTAGTGCGATGTGTACTTGACTCTGTAAATAGACACCATTGTGTTTATATGGCTTTCAGAGGGCGGTTGAATGCTTCCAGTCATTCTTGAGGGATTTAAACTTTATGTATAAATTTCAATGACGTTTTTACTAAAACAACTTATAATGAAAGAGCACTGAAGAAAAAATAATTACGTTAAACAACCTAATTATTGAACAATGTCTGTATAGACTGTAAGACATGGAATTTAACCCGCTTTAACTAGTAGAGGGCACAGCAGCAGTGAAATCGCGCGGAGTAGCGTTTATTACACCAATTTTCGAGTAACAATTTAAGTTGTAATTGATTAAACTATTGCTATTAGAGTAATATTATAAAGTAACTTTGTCTATCAGTTTGTTAGCTTATCAGGAAACTAAGCATAATGAAAAAAATATATATACAGATATCAGTAGTAATGAGCTAATGTATATTAGGTGTCAGTCGTAAAGTGTCTTTAAATTTGTTTTTACACTAAACCCTTTTTTTTATATTTGTTTCTTTTTATTATGTAATTGTGATACATGAATTGTGTTTTCAGAAATAATATTATAAATTCGTATTATAATATAGAGAATAAAGACTTGGCCATATAAAATTGACGCAAATACGAGTCGCGAGATTTTCAGTTTCTTAATATAAATGTTCTAAACATTATTTAATGTCGCAATGCAGTTGATATTTAAGATAATTTAAATTTTATCTCATATTAAAATGTGCGAAAGCCTAAGTAAGTCACCTGTGATTGGACGACGACGATAAGATTGTGAATAATTATCAAATAATATACATAAATCCATGTGACAGAACGTTGCTGTGACTTACGTCATTTTGTCATTGGCTCGAGCGATGACAAAGTTATCCTGAGAGTTTAAAACTCGCATACATTAATCAGTCTAGTCGATAGAATTATACGAGTTGAATATGTAATCGTTTTCTTGTTCCTTATTATATTTGTAGAACAATGAAGCAGTATTAATAAGTATTATTGAAACGAGAGATTAATCGTTAGATGGGACAATCATTGCATGATTTTTTAATTAGTGAATTGTTTTGCTGTGTTGAACCTGTTTATATATCGGTAACTAAAAATTTAAATTGTTTTGTGCGATTGCAATAAATCGAATTAAAATACAAAAATGTATTTTTTTCATATTTATTTAATTTTAGAGTTCAAATTTGTGAAATGGAGCTCATGTTGATGTGTATTATTAAAATAATTAACATATGTTCAAGAGTGTACATTAATAATATTAACATATTACAGAAGATAATGGCCATATTATAAAGTTGGGATACATAAAGCACAAAAATCACACGTTGATCATCCTCTTCAACGCTACCCTATTTTCAACACGAGCGAACTCAAGAGCCGTATTAATTTTAAAACCCAGATGTTATTACGCTACGTGTTTGCATTACACATCTCTATTTCACAAAACATTGTTTCAACAAATTCAATTTTTAAAGGTCGCTAACTTATTACGACATTGTGAAATTTATTATTTATCATTCTCATGACACGTTTTTGTATTGCAATTTTATTGCTCTTTTAGTAATCATTTTGATTTAGAAAATAATTCAGAAACCTACTAAAAACGTATTGAATGATTTAAATCTTGAAGTAAGTAGTAGTCCTCACATGGTCCCATATATTTTTCTTTGATTTGCAATATAAAGTTTATCAGAACATCGTTTATTAATTAGTTTATATGAATTCTGTTGTCCATGTAATATATTTATATATAGGTCAGTATTTTAGAAATTTTGCAAGATATTCTAATAAATATACAAAAAAATACATATCCTATTCCAAACGATGATGGGGTAGAGTATAACGATATATAATACAATTCTTGATTAATCTACCTTTATATTATAACACCAATCTCGAATCCATAAAGATTATTTAAGATCTCCACCAATGATATCACGCCAATGTCGAAGTTATTTATTTGTCTTTACTTTTCCTGTGATCGAAATACCTGGCGGATATCTCATTATGTATGACTGTTTTCCCAAGTATTTCACTCGATTCTCAAACACTAATGCTTTCTCTCTGCTTAGATCAACATACTGTCATCATAAAAACTAACTAATAAGCGTTCTCAAATTGCTGTAATAACATTGCCCTCTGATTATATTACACGTAGAACTGCTTTCTTAATCCACACTACTTCCTTTTTCTTTGTATTTTTCTACTTTACAGTAATACAAAATATACTTACCTAATGTTCTAAAACCCTATTTTGATGAGATAATAATATATTTTCATTTTTAAAAATAATCTGACAGTTTAGAAACAACAGTAAAAACAAAATTAATTATAAACGAAGCGATACAGCATAATTAATTGATGACAAATAAATTGAAGTGGAAGATAACGGCTTTTTTGGTAATCGAACTGATTCATTTTATACGTATGTAGGTTATTTTGTAAAGATATGTGATGTCAATACAGTATATAAAAAAAAGTGAGCTATGCATCAACGTGGCTTCTTAACAAATATTTTATAGAAATAGACAATTTCAACGTAAAAGAAGCATTCGATTAGTTTGTACTTCAACCTTGAAAATATAAATACCGGCCAGTCTACGACACTGACAACTGTAAACTCGGACAACGACAATTGGATTAAATCAATTACTCTGAATTATGTAACCAATTAAAGCCAGAAACGTTAATCAATTACACCCAGTTGCTAAGATTGTTAATTAAGGGTTTTAAAACTGGTTTAAAGTTAGAAAGACTGTCGAAATTTTTACTTTTTTGTAACTTTAAAATATTTTAAGCCCATTAATGATTTTTTCGTCTCTTTCGAGATGAGGTTTGCAGCTTCAATTTTTTTTATTAAGTACGAATTTCAAAAAGTTTTAATATAAAACCTAAAACAATTGATTTTAAACGAAAGGTATAGGTCATAAAGCCAATGACATTCAATAATTTAAAAGTTGAATAAAAGAACATCATGAATTATGAATGCACATTTTGCGTCTTCAGTATGACGTCATGTATTCTATTGTGTTTAATCAGAAACAATTATCGGTTTTCAAAGCCATTTGATGCCTCCAAGTGTATCGGAACAATAGATATCTATTATTGTAGACAAATGAAAAGGAATCGTACCATTTTCAGATCTGCATTTTGAGTTTGGACACGATCAAGCGGCTCATGCGGAGATGAACCCTGGTTGCCCATCTTGAATATTCCTTTCACTGACTCTGACAGGTAATAATTCTCACACACTTAATAAACTTCACATATTTCCTTTATACACTTGAAAATCACGTACAATGGAACTTAGCACGTTTGAAATATAACACGACTATAACGGCTGTTTCGCAATACTACGTTCATGTGTAAACTTATTATTTAACTTACGTTTAATCTTCATTTGACGAACTGTTTTTATTCGTATCAAAAAGATATAATTATTACGAAGAATTTGATACTCAACAAACATGGCAAAGCTTAAACAAACAATATTGTAGATCTGCGGTATGTAGTATTGACCTTGACGACTAGTTCTTATTAAACTGCTTTTTCACGTTTCATAGTCATTAATTACATCCAAATTAATTGTTCATATCACTATCCCGCATTATTTTTAATCAGACAATTATTCAAATTAAACTAATACATTATTTTTTAATCTGATGATTTTAAGATGCGGTAGTCACAAAAACGAAATCGTGTGAATTCGTTAACAATAAAATTTAAAAACGGGGGTCAACTTTTCCCACAAACGATGAATAAACGCAGAGAGGCACATTGAACCCGGCACCCGGTTCGCGGGGGGAGAGAGGTAGGTAGGTAGCTGGGAACGACAGCCGATGCCAGCTGAACGTTATTTTTTCCCACAGCATTGTTCTTTGGACCGTAGCATGTAGCGTTTACAAAATTAATCCACTTTTAGTACACAAACTAAACACTGTTTTATTACTGTTTTGATACTACACTACATTTTGACTAGAGAAAGATTTTTTTAGTAAAGACGGAAAGCTTATAGTTAAAACAGCGCGCGCGCCGCGCGTTAGGCGGACAACTTTACTGTCGTACTGACGGGTCGTACGGCATGCGGTGTGCGTGAAATGTGAATCGCACAAACCCTGCAGTGTAGTCCCCGTCCGCCCCATACCGCGCCCCGCGGCCGACCGGTCCTTTGCATTGTCAAGATTGACGAACGGTGAGATCATCAGCCATACACACTTTTCATTTAGATGGGTTCTAATACATTTATTCAATCCAGGAAATCATTCGTGCTTATTGTGGTTGATTGAATTACGTTGAGACGAAACATTACATCTCCGATCACAAATGTCTATCTTTGCCGAAAAATTAAAAAATCAACTGAGCCAAGGTAAGTACTTGTATCAAAATTCCAAAGATGTTCTACACATGCGCCCACACAACAGCTGTTATGGCGCGTGCGAGTGGGACGGACGCAGGTGGTACTGACAAAAGCTTTTTGAGCCATTGGCATCTGAACACATGTCGCACATGAGATACTTGTTGAGTGAAAAGCGAATTATTTTAGCAGCTCTTAATAAATTAGATGACTGAATGAGAAATCCGGTATATTAAATCCGTTTCTTTATATTATCTCTCTTGAGTCATACAGGTATTCGTCATCTCGCTTGGGAGTGGGTTCAAATATTTTATTTACATTACAGTAACAGATTTACTAAGAAGGAATATTCCAAGCTGACTGCCAACCTTCGCTAGTCGGAGTGGCACTCGAAGAAGAAGAACAGATTTACTAAAGTTTCGGATGCCTGACACTTTATACGCACTGCGTTGAGTAAATACAATCCCGAATTTCAAAATAATCTATTTTCTCTTGAGTTATTGAATATTTGAATTGGATTATCGTTAACATGATTGTAGTAGATAAGAAGCAAGATTTGATAGATACCTACAAGTCTAATATAATTCGGTATTCAAAAACTTACCTACTCTTTTCATCGCAAGCTATATCAATTTGTTATAAATATTATAGCCAATATATTTGCTTGATAACTGCCAAGACCTACTAACCTCATTATTAGTAAACTATTAGGAATTAATTATTTACTACCGAAGTTGTAAATTACATACCAAGATGCAAGGGAACAAATATTTATTATAGATTTATTATTTATTGAAAACAAATTGTGCTTGCTATTTTAATTTATGTATATTTTTTGTTTTCAGCTATCGTTTTATTTTTTAATGAATTGTAATTTGTAGTTGTTGTTTTAAATTCTCAACAAAAGTATATCATAATAATTATTACAAGCTATTTGTCAATGCTCTTTAATCAAAAAACCATGTAGTATTCCGAATCAATCACGTTTAGATATGTTTATTGATATTTGACACTCTTTATATAAATCTAAAAGGTAGATTACGTTGCATATTAAATTAGTTGAGATTATTATTTCCATATAAGTCGAAGCATGTTTAATGTTTTAAAAGCAAAATCCTCTGTATAATATAATTTAATATAGTCTACTGCAGAGCATACTTAATTAACTGTTGGTATCGTTCGAGGAAACCCTTTAGATTCGTCATGTTGCAGTTGAAACGTAACTTTTCAGACTTCTAATACTTAAAACCGGGTGAAAGGATTAATTGAGGGGGGTTGTAAGCTGGGCGCACAATACTTCATTACTAGTCTTATTTCGCTCGACTCATTTAGCAGCTCAATAAGTCTGTATATTTTCCGTTTTTTCATGACTTTAGGAACTGTCGCCTTTATAAACATCTCTCCACCACTAGTTATTTCAGCTCGATATTCGGAAACTAAAGCTTAGATACCGCTATCCTGCCCTGAAGATCCTCGTAAAATCACTACATCTAATAAATGATGATGAACACATTTTCCCCATTTCGCGATAGAGATACTTTTGTCCGAGGGACGTGCTCCACAGCACGTGACAACATACCTCACTAGCCGAATAAGAAGATAGAGATGCAGTCTACGTGACAGGAGCAACATGTGTGCGGAACTTGTTTATCAAACCGTGTATGCACCCCAAGCGTCCTATTAATACAAGCTACGAGCTTCCCTAAACCTTTCTACCTTCTAAGACAACATTTATCGACGTATTATACCTACCAAATTATTGTATTATAATACGAAAAACATTATAATATAGGCCGAGTTACAAATCTACACAACAACGTTTAAAATTAGGTTAAAATCGATTACCTAGATTTGTTTACATTCCAACCGTGTTAGATACATACAAGTGAAGTTAATATAAAGCGTGTTAAAGTGTTTCAATAACGTGGTCTTCCTTTCAAAATTCGTAGAAATAAATTTACCGAACCTCAATTTGAGTTTGAGGAAAATACAATTGGTTTATTAATACCCATCAATATAAAATATTTGCTTCTTACACATTCAATACAAAAACAAAAAACGTGGTATTCCCAAGCAGTTTGTCTACTTGTTAATTATTTAAAAAAATGTTGCTATTTACATTATATAACTGTGATAACAATTTAATTATTTAGTTACTTCTGAGTAACCTAAGACAAAAGTTTAAATTATTAGGTTTTAGTTATCTTTTTATTTCTATTCCGTAATTTTTAAATTATGATTGAGTAATCCCTTAAAATTAAATAAAATTACATTCATACCTAAAAATTTATTTGCAAATCGTTCTAGTTTAAAATATTAATGGGTAAACTTTAAGATTCAAACGTGTAGCACGTTTGCCTGGCGCAGTCTTTATGAATTCTGAACATGCGCCAGCCATAAGTACAATTTAAATAATCCTATAGCATATACGCTTCATGTGTTCAATTTGTAATTTGCTGGTATTTTAAATTAACTCGGCGAAACAATGGTTTATTGAAGCCAAAACGTTGTGCAGATGAAACGGAGGACACTGACATGGTTACGCTTATAGAGACCATAAAATTGCCGACTCTATTATTATCTATTCAGAAGTTTCCGCCAACTATTTTAGAGCATTCATCGAAACAACCGTTATGCAACGTCAGGGTTGATGGCATACAAAAATAAATATTAAAATATTTTTTTAGATAACACTACACTTGCATGAGACAATTACCAATTATGTTCAGTTTTGATTGTTCCTTATAGTATTTTTTCTAAAATAAAATAAGATAATGCATCTTTACTTATATTTGGTATTTGGTGTCCTAGATGAAATATTTTCTAGGGTTATACATTATGCACTTTTTAAAAAAAAATGATTTTTTCTGATACATATAATAAAGTATTGAATAAATAATCAAGTATGTAACTACTAGTTGCTTAAAATGTAACACGTAAATTCATTAATCGCTGCTTTTCTTCTACACCAGACAGAGAAATCAAAGAACCGTATGACTAGCCCTACACGGTTATGCATGTCCAGTTAATTTTTATAACGGCTATATCACTTCTTTTGGCAAGGTTATGAAACCTAGTTGTACCTGCTTTGCTAAATTTGTAGAAGAATCGCTTTTATTCGAAATATTAACTCCACAATATTATGATCACGTTCGTAGCAAAGCGGATGTCACGATTATGTGAAAAGACTGACAAAGTAGGCTTTCAACGGTCTTAACGAGGCGTCAGTTGTGAACTATCATTCATAACGATCGGATAACTTGTATATCCAACGCGAGTTGTATACTTAGGTATATTTAATAAAAAAAATTGTGATTGTGTTTCAAATCTTCAATCAAGCATTAATTCTTGATACAGATAAACAAAAAAATTGTTAAAGATAAAGATTTAACAAAAAAAGAAATCTGTTTTTATTAAAAACGGCGCAGTACGGAGACGAAGCAATGACAGCTTGGACCATGTTTAGCTGGAGGAGATTATACAGTGGAAGAGGTGTAGAAAATGGGGACGAGACTCGATTGGAGATTCCGGCGGACAGTAGGCAATTAGTGTACAACGTGTATGTTTACTTCAGCCGGCGACCTGGCAGAAGCGCGAAAACTTCGTTAACGAAAACTGCGCGCGCAACCATGCTACCAAGAGACATAGTTGCGGATATCATAAGAGACAAATATCGGAATTGAAATGTTTGCATTTATTTTGTATTTTTTAATAATAATGAATTAATTTATACACCAAACTAACGTCAATGTAAATAACGTAAATACGACGACGAAAACATTTAAAAATTTGATTTATTTTAAATATTTCAAAAGCAAAATATACGACATTGCTGTCTGCATTTATTTTTTTGTACAAAATGTGTTTGTTTTTAATTAAACTATCTGTAATGATACGTTTTCACTTCAATGGTTGACAATTTCTGTGTTTTCAACTTTTGCAATTCCTCAGAATTATATAAAAAAAAACACAATATTGAAACAACCGTCTTTGATAATTTCAACATTTTTGTCAACAAAGCTTGTTGACAACAGAAAAGTTAAGTCTAATTATCCCTCGGTAAAGACGCAGCAGAGGTTACTTTGAATTTTATTGTAAAATATATTATATCCAAAACTTCAGCTCCATCGACTAGAGGAGTTAGTATGTTTGGGTGAAATCTTGCAACAGTAGATTTAAAGTTTTAAAAAGCTTGTAAAGCTTGTGTTAAAAGCGAGGCTTTAGACAAAAACTTGAGGGGTCAGGTCGAACCTGCGAAATTCATATAATGAGACTGCTTCTGTACCGTTGAGTTATTAACACGTGTATATGGTATGTTATAAAAGTGAATAATATATTTTTTTTCCATTGTATTGATCTCAATTCTAATATTGTATATGATGTTACATTATGTACAAATGTTCTCAAATGGTAAATAATCATATTAAATAGATAGGTATCTATTATAACTATTATCGCAATGATAAGGTGTTTAACTGTGTAAATAGTTTTGTTTACGTTTTTGTCATTCAAGACATAGTTTTCAAAATTTCGACATACAAAATTAATGAATTATTTCTTTGTAAATTATATAATGAAGTGGTTTTTGGCCGTGACCTTAATTTGCTGGGACATGAAAATTAATTATGTTGAAAATCGTTAGCATTTCGTAATTAAGATATTTCTTATTCGATTTCTTAATTTTATAGTAATGCGTAGTAAATAAATAATGTTTTAAAATAAATATAATGCAATGTACATGTATTGTTTTAAGGTAAATTAATAAGAATATATTTTTTAAACATCGTTTAACTTTTTGTTTTATGATTTAAACATTAAACGAAATAACCCTCTGAAGACATAATTTTATTTTGTATAGTTTAAAATCACTAACCAACTATGACCATATATAATATTTAATTAGTTGCATTAGAGTGGACGTGCAAGAAATTGTACATATTCCTTAAAAGTTAAATAATAAGTTCTCTTTGTCATAGCACATGCTATGACACAATCCGAATAATTGCATAGTATATTACATGCATAAAGTTGTTGGCTTTATTTAGATTATGTCGAGGTAGAATACTTACAATGTATAATGCTCCTTGAAAATTCCAAAAATAACACTTTTCACTGAACTAAAATAAAACCGTATTGTTTACAAAAACAATACCAGCACTTTTTTTGTATAACTGAAGTCGTACACTCGAGATGTTTGAACTTTTATTATTATTTGGTACTACGTATCGCACCAAATATGATGCTGGGAGATTTAGACGTCCTAAGATGAAGTGTAGACGTCGCTAATTACTTCAATGCACTGACTATTTCAGGCGTGCGAACACGCGAAAGCCAAGCACACTCTGATTCACACGGAACAACTCGCGCGAATGTTTCGACACCTCAGATATTGATGAAGGTTAAACCTTCTTGTTCTATAAAAAGGCACAGTTGGCTCAGGCCTTTTTACTAGATCTTAATTCAAACATGTTTATGTTCTTGTTTCAAACATCAAAAATAAAAACAGTCTTACTTTCAAGTACGAAATAACAACAATGTTCACGGGTTTGTGGTGTACCACTTAAAAGTAGGATTTACTGGTGGGAGAGGTTTGTACAAGCTCGTCTGGGTAGGTACCACCCACTCATCAGATATTCTGTCGCAAAACAGCATTACTTGGTATTGTTGTGTTTCGGTTTGAAGGATCAGTGAGCCAGTGTAATTACAGGCACAAGGGACATAACATCTTAGTTTACAAGGTTGGTGGCGCATTGGTGATGTAAGCAATGGTTAACATTTCATGGCATAACATGGCTTGTACAAAGCCCTACTAGTAAGTACTAGTAAGTATATTATAAAACATAAGCCAGATCGAAATTAATCACCACTTTATCAGTTGTTTATTATGCGTGTGAGATGCAGTTCATTTAGAGTTAACGTTCAGAAACGTAAATAGGTACGTAACTAAGCACAAAGTACATCCAAAAAACGAATATTACATTAAAAAACTTAAAATTGAAGATGAACAAATAAAACTTTAATAATTCGACTCATTGCATTGACTCGATTATAGGAAATTAAAATTGATTTGAGTGTGATTGGATCTAGTTGTTGAGTAATTAATAAACGCCTATGCTCATAAATGCAAACAGTTTTCTATAACACAAGGACAAAAAATACAAATTCTATGCCCAACAAGATACGAGATGGCACTCCCATACAAGTTTATAGATTTATTTTCTTTCATCTACTCGGAGCTCGTTTGCCTTGCTTTTTCTACGAATTTGAATAACGTGAAAAGGTAAATATATGTAATAAGTATTATTAATTAACTATTATAAAACGATATATAAATGTTTCCATTAAGAAACCTTTTTGTTATCTTTCGATATAATTATTGCATCTTTTCTCTCTTTTTATTCCACGACGGAATTATGTCAATATATCAATAAATCTTTTATAATGTAAATGAGGAGACGTATTTTTTGTAATGTTAAACTGAGAAAACTACTAAAACAATATTATTAAAACTTATACCAGAACATGCAGCGCGTTTGAAGGTTTTAGTATACTTATATTATTATTAAAATTAAAGCAGCGCGTCGCAGTTTCACCCTCTTTAAGTTTAAACTATTGACTTGATCGATTGGTTGATTTAATTTCATGTTCTTGCGTTATACGAAAGTTGCTTGTGCGTTAACATATGTATGCAGCATAGATGCACAATAGTAAGATGAAATTAAGCAATCTTCGCAAAATGAATAAACGTCAAATTTATATGACAAACGCTATATATGATATAACTATATGATGGCGTATTAGATGAAATTCAATAAATGTAAGATATATCTATAGAAATAATGAAAACATTTACAGCACGAAGAAAAACGATGACAGATTTATAATTGTATATTATTTTAATAAAAAAATATGATATGAATTTTTATTAAGATGTCAAAAGTATCGTTTGGCTCCTTCTAATCTAAAATAAAATTGACATAAATTTATTATGTTTCTTATACAACGTTAGCTTTATTCTTATAACAACAGACACTCATTTATTAATAAAAAATATTTGTCGTCTCAAGTTTGTTTAAATTAATTGATAACTTTCAAATCAAAGAGCGAAGGGTAATATAGCGTTATCTAGAGAGAACACTCACTCTTTTATATGCATTTAATCAGACAATAAAAACGCAATATAAATTTAACTTACTTAAATAAGATAATTATTAAAAACAATTTAATTATTACAAATTATCATAGACACATACATATTGCAAACGTGATACACTATTTACAATCTCAAATAACAAGTTAAGTTCGTTTTTATATGAACCTGAAATGGTCTGGACATTTGCAGATGTTTGATGTTCGAACAGTTTTCCTTGAATATGTGGCATCTTACCGTTATAGAGGACCATATCGGGGCTTAGAATTTTCTCGCTACACTGAGACACCCTCAAGGCGTAGTAGCCACACTGCTGGGGCCGACCAGTCGTCGGGGCGTCACGATAACATGCGTAAGCGATCAGTGGTCTGGCACTCGGCCAAGATCCTTGTTTTCCTACTCCGCTTAGAGTAGGGTAGAGTAGAGACGAAAATTAGTTTTATTTATACAAATTAAACTAATTTACGCCAGCGTCAATAAAAAAAGTTTGCTTCAGAGATTTTGAATCAAATCTTTTTTTTTACTTACAATCTCCCAGCTATAAAAAAAGTTATGTTAGTTAAACTGTATGTCTTCTGTTACTTTGTATTAACTTTTGTAATGATAAATTAAAACCTTTTTTTAATATGTAACATAAAAAGGGTAAATAGCAGAATGGGTTGACGAGTGCACTGGTGAAGAGGCGGTTGGGGAAATTGATGGAATGGTTTTTTTACTATCTACTTTGTTGTAACTTGCCGATAAATGGCTTTGCAGCACATAAACTTGTATACCCTTCAATATCTCCATAACACATGTACAATTGTATGAAATGTATAAACCATACATCACATCGTAGGAAAACGCCTGTCGGGTTAGGCTTAGGTTAAATAAGAAAGTAGAATGACTCAGTATTATGGAATAAAGATTACGGTATGATGAGTAGTTTTTCAATTTACGCTTTTTAATAATATGTTTTCATTGTGTTTGATTATAAAATTACATAGGACACTAATTCAATATAAAACACCGAAATTTAATCTGCTTTAAAATTGCGTATTCAAGGTTATGTATAAAATATACTTCATCCCAGGAAGCCGTCGTGGTTATAAAAACTACATCTCCATACCAAATGAATTACAAAGTCCACGTGAGTTGGGTCGACGCAGCTCGTATATTATAAATAGCTTAAAAACGTAACAGATATAATCAGTATGTTACTAATGTAATACCCCCTACTTACAATCCAAATGACTTACAATAGGTTCCACGTGCAATATATTTTTATTGTATAATATTAAAATAAAAAACAATTTTATTTTAGTGATGCGCAGCTGCGTGGTAGAAAAGATACATACATTATTTGTATGTATTAATTAACAACATTGAAAACTTCGAATTTTTTATAAAATATATAACAAAATCTAAAATTAAACAAATGATACTGTTATATTTTTAATTTGTTCTTTTAAATTAAATAAGAGTAAATTATAATTATTGCTAAGAAATTTTAGATGCTCTCAACTCATTAAACATTAAAATAAACAGCTGATTTATGGGTGATCTTTGTTAAGGTAGCGCATTCAATTATTGCTTACCTTGTAACAATATTGAATCATTGTTATTCATTATTATTAAAACAAAGCAGTAAGTTTCAACTATTTTTTAAATCCATTACTAGTCGGACCATCAATTCTTGATGCATTTCTGTTTCCTATCTATCTCAATGACTTATCTTTCGTCTTATCTGATAGTTAACAACAAGGTGATAGCACTGTTCCCTGGTGATCATTAATTATTTTCACGTGCACATATAAATAAATATGGGAGCAATAAAAATTGTAATAAGTATAAGAGGAATGTAACTTATATCATTCGAATTATAGCCTGCAATGTCTGCAAAAAGTGGTCGTTCTTCATACAAAAAAGGCGATATTGGACCAGTGATACCAGTTTAAATAAAAAGACGTAAATTAATATAAAAATATTTTACATTAATCGAAAAAGAACTGATATCCTATATGCAGCATATGCCTAGTGCCTAGTTTAGTTTGGCTATTTTCACAATGTAAAGTTAAAACAAAAACTGCCATAAAATGTTGTCTGTTCCCAATTAAAAGATTACACTATTTACATACAATTTTAACAACTATTAAGATATCAATAATGTTTTGCAAAATTTCAAACCTAACTAATAAGAAATAATACTTATACATACATATATAAATAGGTATACATTTTTGCATATAAAATTAATAAAATATTTCGTAAAGATATTTACAAAAAATAAATAATAGGTATTGTAAATACTTGAAGACAACATTTCGTCTATTTGCTGGTTTTGTTGAGAAATGGCTTAGGATGATATTTTTTTTATCATTATACATTGTATTGGTAAAAGGTGAGAATTTTTAACTTTGGTTTCTCTTTTAGATTGTTTCAATGTAAATGAGAAACTCGACTTGTGCCAAAGGAAATAATAATAACATTCTAAATTCTTAAGTTTTGTTGCTCAAAATTTAGTTTTTACTTAGGTTTTTTGCTTTTAAATCAATACATATAATAAATGTGTAATTGATCGCTTTCTGTGCATGGAAGATATATGAGTAATACTATTACCGGGGGCCTTTATCAACGCAATAGAACCCAAAACAATGATTGTTATTATTTTTGTCTGTTTGTCTGTGCGTTTGTGCACGCTAATCTTAGAAACGGCTTAACGGATTTGAGTGCGGTTTTCACTAATGTATTGTGGCTAGATTCATTTTTTAAAATTTAGTGTTTGTTTTATTTAAATTGGTTCATACATAATAAAGTTATGTTTAAAGAATCACGTCGAATATTTATTCGATAAAATTTCTATAAAACAACTGTTCAGTTGAATTGGCTGAAACTTTAGCTACCTATAAATGATAGTCTGTAAAATGATGACTGAAAGTTATTTGCAAAGTAGTTTTTATAAGATATTAATTCTTACGAAAAATATCGAGATAAGACCAAAAATAGACGGACAGTTTTTAGTACTTTTTTTCGTTTTTACTTTTATTTCGCTTTGTAAGTTAAAGTTTATAAGTTAGGTAGGTATTTCGTTTCGTTGCTGCATATATATTTTATTCATGGTTTTGTTAAATTTATACTTAGTCGGTTAGTTTGACAAATTAAGTAAAGCCTTAAATAAATACAAATAAAAATTAAAAATAGTACAAATGGGGACCGCGTGGAATGGTGGCAAGAATGCGAGATGCATTTCCCCTTTGAATCGCAATTCTGATTCTCTGGGTGAAAAACGAACCACTTAGACGGTTAGTTGATAATAAGTACTGATTAAAAATTAAACCACCAGCGTGGAAGGACTATAGCTATTTCGCTTGGCGCGAGACCGCGAAAAATTCACTGAGCTGACGGCCAACCTCCAGTAGTGGAGAGGCACAAGAAGAAGAAGAAAAATTAAACAGATTTACGTTTTAGTTTTAAAAGGAGACAATTTCCTTTGAAGGTATCGGTTCTTAGTGCAGTCACAATAAATAAAGCACACTGTACACATTCAAGTATGTCGGAATAGATTTAAAGGAATAATTATATTTTTCTCATGTATGATTCCAATAATAATCCATCAAGATCCGGGTGCGGCGAAAACCGAATAAATACTAGTGTCCCACGAAAAAATAACTAAAAATGTTGTATATACTAAAATATTATATTACTGCTCTTAGTGAGTAGCGGAGTGGTGGAATTAGCCCGGTAGTTACATGAGCGGGCTGCTACTTTACTATTATTGACTGTAACTTTCTAGTGATGGCAAATTGAAGTCAACATATATGTATAATTAAGTTGTATCCTATCCTATTATCTTGTCTCGTCTTTAATATCCTTTTTATAGCTCTCTTACATTTTGAACGCATACATTTTAGTTCAAGAGACGAGATCTAAGTAGCGTATTTTGGAAGTCGTCCAGATAAAAATCAGCCAGCGATATAAAACTTTCCACGGTTGAAAGCGTTCAATGTTCTTTTTTCATCACATTAAGATATGATAATTGATAGCAGCAGTAGCAATAATGTTAAATAATTTATTTAATTGCTCCAATAGAGAAGGACTATTATTATTATCACATTACATTACTAGTTTCCGAGCAAGAAAGGTTGAGGCGGTGTTAGGTACTCTATGTTCTTTTCGGCACCTTTGATGACTTGTATGCAAAACCTCATGATGGTCGATTTAGTAGTTAAGACGTAAAAAATATACAAACAATTTTGAATTTATAGTATTAGTTAGGATAATAAATATGACTTCACAATTAATTATATTGTGTTCAATATAAAATCTCGCAGTTATAATAACTTATGATCATCGTATTAGGAGACTTCTAGGTAATGTTTTTTCAGGGTAGAACTCTCAATAACATGACATTCAATTTTGACCATTGAAGGTGTTGTTTTTTGTCTTTGATGTAATAAAAGTGACTTGAGCTTCTTCATGATCGTTTTAAAAACGTAATATATCTTACAAAATCTATCTCTATCAAAATAAATAACAAATTAACTTTAAGGATTTTTACAAATAAAATATAAAAATATCTGCAGCTAGAAGAGAAGAAGAGTATATTTAAAAAAAAACATTGCTTTTCAAATCGTATGCAGCATTATGTTTTTTTTATAAAATTTATGCCGCTTACCGGCAAAGTTCGATGTACTGCCAAATATTAATACTCAGTATTAATGTGTTCTGGTATAAATAGTATATGGGCCAGTGTAATTACAGGAACATTTATATTTTTAACAGTGCCAGGGCCATTGGCGAAGTTGACTTCATGTTATGAGCTCATTTGCCTGTTGAACCTTGCCTTCCTAAACTAAATAAAAAAAATACCGCTTATCTGTTCACTATCATACTATTTTAAAATATCAATATTTCAAAATGGCAGCCAGCATAGTTCCTCAAAAGTATGAACTTCACGTTAATAGCAGGCGAATGTGATGCAGATGTCGATTTCTTAAACAGTTATGAACGTGTATTATTAACGTGTATATATATGCCGATTAATAAGAATTTATAATTCGCCAGATTGTTTTTCTTTTTTTTATCATCTACCTATGAAATGTGTCTTGTATGTTTATATATATATATTGAAAAAATTGTTTTTTTTTTTAACAATACAACACAAATCATACAAATCTAAATATATATTATAGTTAGGAGATTCCTTGGTCCAAACAACAGCGTTATTAAAAAAAAAGGAAACGCGCCAATTTCAAACCGCCGCCATTTTGTCAGCGGACAGAAAGGTAAAGTACTTAATTCATTATTGGCGCCACTTTTAATTTGTGATGTGTTCAAATGTGTTATTTGGAATTTTAAGAGTAATTAAGTCAGTTATAGACATCAATTTGTTGGTTTTATAAAATCAGTTTTAACTTCTGGATGCTAAATTCAAAAGTGGGCTAAAGTTACTTTTCCAAGTCTTTCAGGCCATTAATCCTGTACAATAGGATAGTTGAAATGTAACAAAGAAACGCTAATTGGTGTAGCGTTTGTAACGATTTAACTTTCGTAAATTACTATGACTGATGAAATTTTACCTATTTTTATACAATCAGTTTTCACTTTCAATAAATAAATAAAAATTTTGTAATTATTTTATTAGAGACAAGCGAGACTCGGTTGCACAGGTATACTCAAAATGGCCATATTATATATATTTAAAATTTTGTTCAGATTATAGATAACAAAAACAACAATAAAAATATGATTTCAGCTAAAAATGATGATGCTGATGTCATCATGATTATGTGGGATTTTGTAGTGCACAAGTATCTACGCAAACACAATTAATGCACTCTTTACACCAAAATTCTCACAATTAAATTAATTAATTAAAATATTAATGCAGAACAAACAATTCTACATGATTTCAGGAAGCACGCTTTGAAATTGTAAACGTTGACATATATAGTCACTTTGTGGGTATTGGAAATCTTTCAAAGGAACATAATGACTGTTTATGAGTCTGACTCGGGATTTGAACGAAGGACCCCTGGATCTGTGGCTGTAAGACTAACCAAGTTCCCTAGCTCAGCCAGCTAATCAGTATATCAGCTTTTACTGGTGGTAGGGCTTTGTGCAAGCTTGTCTGGGTAGTAAAGGTATTCTATCGCAAAATAGCAGTACTTGGTATTTTGGTATTCCAGTTTGAAGGGTACATGAACCAATGTAATTATAGGCACAAGGGACATAACAACTTAGTACCCGAGGCGCATTGGCGATGTAAGCTATGGTTAAAATCTCTTAAAATACAATCTTATGAGTATTGGTGACCACATACCATCAGGTGGCCCATCCGCCAACCTATTCTATAAAAAAAAAAAAACAAAAATATAATATAATCAAACACAACAAAGAAGTATAAGCATGTTCTTTAATAAAATCTGTAGGAGAAACTATAATCACTTCATACACATAAATGATTTACTTCCTTTTCATTAAAGTTATTTTTAAGCATTTCAACTAATAGGTTGAATTGAATAAAATGTGTTGCTTGAGTTGATATATTAATATACATTTAATTGTAAATTTTTTATTCTTCATATTGGTTTTATAGCTATTTCTTTAACCATTTTTTCACATTAATAATAATTTTACGAATGTCTTATATGAATTTTACTATATATTGAGAAAAAGAATAGGATATGCTATAAAAAAAAAAACAGAAATTAATAAATATTTAATATTAAGAAAATAATTTAATTACATTTAAGTCAAGTACTGACATTAGTAAATTTTAAATAGCAAAGTAATAAATCTTATACTAAAACATTTATCATCAAATATTTACTCTACAGATAATTAGACATTTATTATAATGATAAAATAGTATCACCAATACCAAATTTGTTAATGTTATAAATATTTAACAGCTGAATAATATATGGATATCTTCAAAATAACAATTCAGTTAATATAAATGTTATTTATTTAAATTTAACATTTTTATTATGTAAGTTTATTGTTACGTATTTCATTCGTATGATTTTGTCTGGTTCAATTTTTTATTGAGGTAACTAAAAGTACTTATGAAAAAAGGCCTGGCGTGGATTGCGATAACGATTAGAAAGCAACTATACTTAATACCTATGATAAGAAGTTATTGAAAAAGAAAGACTTACCTGTCATATATTGAAGATAGGTATAGTTTCTACTGGTCCATAGTAATAATATTGGACAACCACTGTTTACAAGAGCAATTACAATTTTAATGTGAATAAATATTAAGTGAAAAGCTGTTTGAGTTTAAGAAAAGAGCACCCACGTTTGTTTAATGTATCACAGAGTTACTGATTTAATATGAAAGACAAAAAATATCATAGATAGATATTTCATTCGCACATAATTTATATTAAAATAGATGCAAAAATAAACTTCGATAAAAAATCGTTTTTAGCGACAGAAAATTAAGAAAATCGGTAAAGGTAAATGTCAGAAGTCACAAATACCAATTGCCAATTTTTGCGATACTGACAAGTGACAACCGCTAGAAAGTTAAATTTAACCTTTCTGTTATAATCTGCATTTATATAACTTAACAAAATTCGAAAACAATATCATGTAAAGGTTAAAAACATATTTTTTTTATTCTTTTTGCATTTATAATACTATTGATATTATGTAAATTAATTTAATTTTTTCTTCACTGGTAATAAATTATTGTTACATGAAATATGCAAATATAATAATATTTAATAAAACATATTTTTTATCATGTGTTCCTAAGTTAGGCAACTTATTGCCTGTATTTTAGGTAACAGACTGATACACACATAATATAATTTAAAATGCATAATAAACACTTTTATATATAATGCACCCAGACTAGGGACAGGAATCGAATCCGCAGCGTAGTCAGCGCAGATAAGAGTCACTGCCAATTGCGCCAAAAGACCAGTTAAACTTAAAAGTATAAATAAAATAATATTAATGTTTTCACAGTTTAACATTTGATGGAAAATTCACAAACCGTTAAACCTCTTGTAAGTGCTCACATCAGATGACGGGCATAGTTGACGGCTTAGCACCCTGGTAGCGGCAGTACCTCATTTTTCACAGTTTTTTGTGTTTTTGACATGCAATGTCTGGCTAGATAGAGCGATGTAAATCAAATATTTAGTAAAAAAATACTTAAAATATTTTTATCAATCTTTATTTTATGAGCTTTTTAATAATGTAATAATTTTTTTTCATGATCTAGTTAGTATATTGGTTCAATGTAGAACGAATACACCTAGGTAACATGTAATTTTAAGGCGTTTGAATTTTTACGCGTTTGTCATAGACTGTATAGTGCAATACTTGAACTACCTTTCAAAATAAAAAATCTTTCGTCAGACGTCATTGTCATTGTCAATTTTCTATCTTTGAAGTTTGATTTTAACACTTGTTTTCCTATTTTTGAATTGGAATATTTGTAATTTGTATTAAGACTACTTAAAATTATTAAAACATGGACACAGTTGTGAAGAGTATGTTAGATGAAGATCCCGAGGAAGAAAAAAGGGTAATATATCTGCATATCTAATAACTTTACTCATAGAAAGTAAAATAATCTTTAAGAACCATTTAGAGAAATGTGCAATAGATAATCCAGTCAATTAATGATTACTTAAAATTAACATCTAGCTTTTTTACATTCTCATTGTATATAAATCTGTTAAGATATATTTTTATATAAATACCTCATGATGCATAGATTTTTAAACACGGACTTGTGTACATATTGAAAGTACGATGAAAGTGAACTTGCAGAAACGTAAACAGAAAGAATATTAACAAGAGAAAGAAAAGCGGTTCATAGGCTTTTTAAAAGTGAGGATATGGTATATCTGTGATAAAATAAGTTTTGTTAACCATTTGCATGAAATGAGCTTATTTCTAGTTAGAAATCAGACTGCCGATAGCTACTTGCTCTGTATAACAACTTTTTCATAATATGGGAAATAGATAATAATAGATTGGCTAGTTGCATCAAGCTTATACTGACTCTTCGAGTCTTACTTTGTTTTATGTCAATAGATAAAGTACTTGTTTAAGTTACACAGTACAGATTTGCTCATGTTTCGGGTACAAATATTAACACTGCTAAACATGATTTCAATCTACTTATCTGATTCAGATGCAATATGACAATGATGTTCAAATTTTTAAGATAATACTATGTCAAAAAATCTGGTCCACATGCAGTTATAAATCATTTTTAAATAACAATGGTCTTTACAACAAAGACTTTATCATCTGATAACTCTTCTTACTTAACTGATGTGACAATGACTATTTATTTCCACAATGCCAGAATCACTATAAATGCTAAATATAAAACAGAATATTAGAAATGTTTCAAATATTTTATGATTACTTAATTCTTATAATTATTTACAAAAAGGGCTCTTACAATTTAAAAAACATTATTATAATAAAAAATAAATATTTAAATGTAAAGCTGCATGAATGAATTTTGTTTTAGATTTTTATAAAATATTTTTTTTTTCAGGGATTAAAAATATTTGGAAGAGATGTATCTAAAATTCCATGCTTCAGAGAGAGTTTCCTTTACGGCATAGCAACAGGAATTGGCGTGGGACTAGCTTCGTTTTTGAAAACATCAAAACCTCTTATGTCACAACATATTGGTGTTGGTACATTTGCTATTAGTACATTAGTTACTTGGTCATATTGTAGATATCAATGGTCGAAGCAAAAATTTGATGCTCAATTAATGCAAGAGGCACTTAAAGATAAGATCAGATATGAGGGATCAGTTGTTGAAAAAGAATTAGAAAGCAAGGGAATTTTAAAGTCAGCCTAAACTTTACAAAGGATTTCACATAACAATAAAGAAATAAAAATCGTAAATTGTAAATATATAAGAATATTAAAACTTTCAGTTATATTTGTAAATTTTACAGAATCTTAAAAGAAAAATAATTAACGAAAACCCTTATGTATAATTTATTTGAACTAGTGATTGTCAATAAATGGCTAAGGTAAATAATAATCATTAAGGATAAGTGTCTCTTTTATTAAATTATTGCAATAACTATCGCTAATCACAATCACATTTACATGTAAATCTTATATGAACAGTGCTGGAAATGTTTTATGTTTGGAATATATGAAATTTTGCTTGATTAATTTGTGTAAATATAACTTACAATAAGTAGAGACTACCATGTAGACGTTGTATATATGTTATGTATTTATAGAATAGCATTATTATATACAATCAAAGCTTTATGTAAACAATAAAGTAGTGCATTGCCAGGTTATGTTTGATTTACGCATATTGACCGTGATGATTTTTCCTATGCTTTTTTCTTTCGCTTTAATTGACTTCGTGGGTGTTATTGCTAACTTACTAAGATTGTAATTTTAACAATCTATAAATATAAAGAAACTATACTGTCTTGTAATTAGGGTGCAAAAAATGTAGGAGAGTGATAGAACCGAATTGGCCCATATTCACTAGTCTAAGGCAGAGTAGATATCAATGTCAATTAATTAGGGAAGGGAGGTAATTAGCGAAGCCTCCCTTACCCCTTAGTCTGAAATGATAGGAAATTATAGTTCAAAGGTGACTAAACTTCAAAATTCCTTAATCATGAATATCTAGGTAATCATGGTTTTCCGCGGGGGGGGGGGGGGGATTGATACAGAAAGGTGGTAAACTACCAACTCAACCCCACTACCCACCTAAAATCGAGATGCGAATGTCTAAAGCGCTCTCAAAATACATCCCATAAGTTGAATTCCCAAAGAAAAATAATGATTTTTACACCAAAATATTATTCAGTTGTAAAAAATTAAATAGTTTTGCACTGTCAAATTTATTTTACTTACCTGTAGGTTAGTAGTCGAAAACAAATATTAAGCCTTAAATAGTATAAACAATTGAATTAACTAAGTACTTGACTTCTTATACCATGCAAAATAAAAATAAAAAGATTAGTATGTTCATTACATGACATAAGACAATTAAAAAATACCTTTATTAATGCAGAATTAATAATCAATATTGAGGTCTTAGATTATTAATCAATGAAAGATAATCATGTTTTGTTTTGTTCGTGGGAACGCAAATCTTATTGATTTCAATACAATTTTATAGCATAAAAAATGAATATATTTAGCAAAAAGAATAGAAGCACTATATTTTGCCGGTGCTTCTTTCGTGCTTTGTTAATCTATTATTAAAATATAGTGATCCTATTCTCTTTGCTATTACTCCAAATAGTATGTATATAATGATGTCCTCCTTACTGAGTTCGGCTACAGCGACCATGTGGTTACCCAGCTGCGCTAGACATATTATAGTGCATAAGTGTGTGGGTAAACACAGATGCACTCTCTATTTTCTCATTTTCATAATCCGATGGGATGGTAATTCCACACGACCGGAAAGAGTTCAGGCGCAGAAACAATGGCTTTACGTGCTCTTCGAGGCTCAGGAGTGTCTTTCAACTTCCAGACCCCGGGCTGCTACTTAGGATCTTCGACAGATGCAAATAAATAGTTATTCACTATAGTCAATAACTATTTATTGGCCCGACCTGGAGTTGCACCCTGGACTTCGGGATCTGCGGCCTTATATCTAGCCATTAAAGTAGACCAATGAAGTAGTCAATATATGTAAAATTCCTATGATAAGTATTATTCAGTCCCTTTTTTTATGTAAGAGGGTGGCAAACGGGCAGACGGCTCACCTGATGGAGAGTGCCTACCACCGCCTTTGGACACCTCCACCGGAGAGTTTGATGGTGAGTTGCCGGCCTTTAAGTAATGAGCTCTATTCTTGGAGATTTTAATGTAACATCGGTTGCGAGGTAGGAACAGACCCTTGTGTTTACTATGGTTTATTTGACCTATGCGTATATCCTAAAATTTTCTGGCACGTGAGGTTTACTCATCAGAATCTAGTACACTACTCTGCCGTTTATCAACCTCTTCGCAATCAAGATCCACTCCAGCTTCGCTTCAGCCAAGAGCAAGATTAAATTAAAGTTCTGTTCTGAGTTTCACAATCTTTGTACCTACTCTTGAACAAGATGTTTTTATTTAGGTAAAAAAGCGTATGCTTGGTTGCAGTGATTATTAACTCGAACATAAAATTGTTATTTTTGTTTGAGTTTTTATACAACATAAAACAGTAGAAACACTTATGAAATGTAGATGAAAATCAAAAATCAGCCGAAGCAACGAGACACAGGCCGGGATATCAAATTTTAAAAAGCCAATATAAAAGGATACCAAGAAACAAAACAATTCATTCAATAAATACTTTATTTTGTTACGTCACACTGCTGGAAATAATGGAATAATATAATATATGGCTGTTCAATACAATTGAAACTAATATTAAAAAATGGCATTGAGTTGTGGCAACTCTAACCTTACTTTCCAACGCTGGTTGCGAAAGTAATATTAGAATTTTGCGCAGATAATTATAGATCGGTTAAATTTCTCATACCATACGTCGGAGCACCACTATTCATAAAGATTATTAGCAAAAAAAAATATTCTTGCGAAATTAGTCGGTGCAGCGGCGTTACGAACACTCACAGTGGCATGTAGTCAAACGTTTTTTGCTAAAGACAATTACAATAATAAATAATAATAAAAGGTACTTGAATATTTACGAACAATATAATCGTTTCTCAAAACGAAGATTTGACAAAAGGTGTTTGTTCTTAAGCAAACTATAAATTAATAAGTACCTACCTAAAGGATAATAAATGTATCAACAAAAATACAAATGTTGTTTTATTTGAAAGTGGATAAATAAAATAAGCATTTCTTATTAAAAAAAAAGTTTATTTTATACAAAATTAATTATCGTAGAAGTAGATATATATAGTCTTATTCTATAAAGATACGATAAGATGAGAAAGGTCTCGAATTTGCTATAGGTTTCTGCTTATTGGGTTTTACAATATGTACATATATCGGACAGTAACAGGTAAGAGCAGACCTCAGTTAGCCCCCATACAAAAGTTTTATAGTTCGATAGCCAAAAATATAGAAATAATACAAAAAGAAAAATCAAAAAGACACGGATGCAAATATTTGAATAGATAAAACTAAGTATTTAAAAAATAGGTATAATACAGTGTAGGTATAATAGAGTTTTTCTATTTTACACATTCAATGTGTACCATGTGTATACTTTAGTATCTAAATTCAATACAATTTTAACCTCGTTTTGACTGCCTTGTCGGTCTAGTGGCTTGATGTAAGGCCGTAGACGCGGACGTCCTGGGTACAATTCCCAGGTCGGGCTAATAAATAAAGTTATTGGGTTTTTCAGATCAGAAAATTCTCAGTAGCAACCCGGAGTCTGGAAGTTGGAAGTGTGTACACTCCCGTGCCTCGGAAAGCACGTAAAGCCGTTATCCTGCGCCTGAACTCTTTCCGGTCGATTCGGATTGCCGTCTCATCGGATTATGAGAGTTAGGGAATAGAGTGTGCACCTGTGTTTGCACACACACATGTGCACTATAATATCTCCTACTTAGTTGGTTAATATCTCTTGAGATTGGCCGCCGTGGCAGAAAACGGTTTGGAGTACATTATTATTACAATTTTAAATAATCACAATGCACGGTATAACTTGAGTAAATAACGAGATTTTTTGATAAAAAGACAAAATAAAAATAGTAGCAAGAATGTCAATGTGTTTTCCCGTTGAATTGCAATTCCGATTCTAGATTCGATTAGTGAAAAATAAAGCAGCTCATGTCCTATTGATATCTTAGGCATTCCATGGTTAGTGGTGCAGTTCAGTCTGCATCACTTTATAGGATAATTATAGTATTGGCAAATAATAATTTAAGTTATTAATGAATAAATAATATTTTATTCAATTGAAGTTTACGAATAGTAATTTAGAAAAAATATAGTCCCACTCTCGGTAGTCAGTAGGACGTAAGCCTTCGACATCTCAACACGTGCGAAGTGAACGCTACTTGCGTAGCATGTCAAGTGGTTATCTGAACATATATTTTCTGATAACAACATATTAAGAATAACAATTAATATGAACAAAATAGAAGATTTTATACCTAGCCAAAGAGAAACGGAGTTAGTGTTTTTTGTTAATGGAAAAAAGGTAAGTTTATAATAAGGTGCAACCAGTCTGTTTTTCTAATACATATTTCTTGGCACAATTATAATATTTTAATCAAACTAGATACTTTAAATCAAATATATTGTATGAGAATAGGTTACCACGTACCTATATTATATGGTTAGATTGTTTTTTATATTGTTTTTGCTGTTAGGAGCAATAGCTTAAGAAACGCTATGTGTATTTGTTTTTCCATTAGTTAGGATTACAGGCTATTTTACCACTTTTTTATGGATATTCGTAAGCAACATAAAAATACAAACTAGCGCATTTCCGAAATTTGTGGAAATTACGCCGTTCTTAGCTCGCTCATCGCTCGAATGTAAGCCGCATGCAATTAATTGCATCTCATGAGATAATACTATATTGTTATGTAACACTGACGTGAACATGAATAACTATATTTTTCTACCGATTTGATAGATTCTTGCAGAAACCTCTGTTGGGTCTCTGGACCCAAAGTTTGTCCTGAAGAGATTGTTGTTTTATAATAGGACCGCCCTTTGTTGCTTTATTTTAGTGACCTTGTTATTTCTTTTAGTTTCCTGTTTTGGTGTATGCTAAAGTATATTTACATTGTAAATATTGTATGTGCATCGACTTATAGTAGAAAATATTAATTATCTTTTATGTTACCTATATACCTAATTATTTTACTTTTTAATTTTTTTTCGTTCTGTTTAAGTCATTCATATTAATAAAATAATCAATGTGAGATTGTCTATTTTAGAAGATACATACTTCGCTTCGAGGTCGAGTGTTAGATTTCCGTTAATGTAAGAATAACGTAATGTTATTGTTTTTTTTTGTTTTTTTATTTATTTATAATATTCTTACCTACACTTTATTATTAACATCGAGGTAGGTCCTCGAATAGTGCAAATTTATATTTTCTTTGTATGAATAGGTTACAAGCAATTCGAAAATTATATTTTATTACTGTAGTGATCAAACGCCATACTAGATAGATATGTCTCTCAAAATAATTAGACGGATTATGTTAAAAAAAGTGATTTGATTTTAGGAAGCTTTTATGATGATTTTTAGTAATAATAACTATGTAATGTGCAAAAACAAAGTGAGAAACAACACTGGTGGGTGTTGACGCACAATTAAAGTAGTTCTGGTGCCGTAGAATTCTAGAGCTGGTACATTTTGATATCAATTTAAATCAATAATTAGTTCGTTCGTCCACTCCATTTATACTTTATAACATGATAATACAAGAAAATTCAATAAATATTTACAAGAAATATACAAATTTTGAAATGATCTTCTGTGTTCGATCCCTGGCCTGGACTGTAGCGCACGAGAGTTGAGGCACATTGGGGCGTATTTATCCTGACAGATATAAATATAATACTAAATCACAGTGACAAGATTTCATGCATACCTGTGACGGCTGTAACTGGGGGTGACACGGGTCATAACAAATACTCATAAAATGATCGTCTGTCACAGTTACCGTCAGTTAAAAAATAATTTGTTGTATGTATCTTTGTTACGCATATAGATATTGGACAACTAAGAAAGAGATAATTTTTTTAAATGTAGTTATCATAATATCTGTAGTATCAAAATATTTCGTTGTTAGCACACAAACAAATTTAAAATAATTATTAACGTATATTCCGATTTCAGATCTGTAGTATAGCGTTGTAGATTTAGCGTTCAGGCATTAATTGGATTACGATCATTTTTCGATAAAGTAATCTAAATAAATAGAATAACGACGGCCTTCTATGTCTAGTATTTTATTAGTCACTAGTATATTTATTAGTATAAATATTATAAAGAGGTAAATTTTGTGAGGTTGTAGGGGGTAATCTCTGGACCTACTTAACTGATTCGGAAAATTCTTTTACCAATAGAAAGCCAGATCATTTGTGAGTGTCATAGGCTATATATTAATCCGAAAAATGAAAAGACTTTTTCGTGGTAGTGGGATTTGCAAAGTCCCGGTCGAATGAAACGTTTCTTACGAACCTGCCTTAACGATGAGAGATATATGATATGGTTCAAGAGAAAAGTTGTAGAGCTTGATAATGCCTACAAAAAAGTCAAAGACAGCATATGTCTAAATTTTAAGGCACAAAAAGTAGTTTTTTTATATTAAAAAATACCTTAACTTTTGACGGGCTATGGCAAGGTAGCCAATACAGACAGGTAAAAAATAATAACTGAATATGAAACAGCATATATTAAACTTTTTAATATAATCAACAAGTCACGTAACATCCGTACTTTACTTAAAATTATTAATCACATTAAAATTGGCACCGCTATCCGCTTTGCCCAAACCACCGGGTAAAGTGGATAGGCTCATAGGGCAAAGTGAACACACGGTTAATTAAGGAAAAATTACCGAATAATGTAAAAAAAAAACATTGGTAAACAAAGGAGAGTATAATAAAAAAATCAACTATTCAGTCATCAGTGCAGTTGTCACACAGATATATGCCATTTTTCTCATAAGCCGTGCATTTCTCATGACTCCATTGCTTGAAGGAATTGCATTGGATCCAGTCATCAACCAGTTGTTCGTTAATTTCCATATAATCCTCTCCACAAAAACAGCACGTACACTTTTCATCATTTTCTTTGTCCTTAGATCTTTTAGCTTTAATATTTTTGGTCATTTTAACATTTTTGTTCGTTTTAGCAATTTTGGTTGTTTTGGTTCTTTTGTTCGTTTTGATAGTGTCATCATTTCTTTAATCTTTGTCAATATTTTTTTAATAATTTGGTACTTTTAACAAATTTATCTTTTTGTTCATCCTTAACAGCAGTGCTAATTAAATCCATTAGTGCTTTGAATGCTAAATCACCAGCTTTTCCATTTTGATCCTTGATCCTGATGAATTTTGTGGATATGTTAGATCATTTCTTTTTGCATAAATACTTTAAAATCTTTAACTAGCAAGACTTCATTCTATGTAATGACAGACAAACAAAAAAGACAGGAAAAACTCAATAAAAGCTTGTAAAATACGTACCGGGCCAAATGAACACCTGAAAAAATATAGTCCCACTCTCGGTAGTCAGTAGGACGTAAGCCTTCGACATCTCAACACGTGCGAAGTGAACGCTAATTGCGTAGCATGTCAAGTGGTTATCTGAACATATATTTTCTGATAACAACATATTAAGAATAACAATTAATATGAACAAAATAGAAGATTTTATACCTAGCCAAAGAGAAACGGAGTTAGTGTTTTTTGTTAACGGAAAAAAGGTAAGTTTATAATAAGGTGCAACCGGTCTGTTTTTCTAATACATATTTCTTGGCGCAATTATAATATTTTAATCAAACTAGATACTTTAAATCAAATATATTGTATGAGAATAGGTTACCACGTACCTATATTATATGGTTAGATTGATTTTTATATTGTATTTGCTGTTAGGAGCAATAGCTTACGAAACGCTATGTGTATTTGTTTTTCCATTAGTTAGGATTACAGGCTATTTTACCACTTTTTTATGGATATTCGTAAGCAACATAAAAATACAAACTAGCGCATTTCCGAAATTTGTGGAAATTACGCCGTTCTTAGCTCGCTCATCGCTCGAATGTAAGCCGCATGCAATTAATTGCATCTCATAAGATAATACTATATTGTTATGTAACACTCTGACGTGAACATGAATAACTATATTTTCTACCGATTTGATAGATTCCTTCAGAAAACTCTGTTGGGTCTCTGGACCCAAAGTTTGTCCTGAAGAGATTGTTGTTTTATAATAGGACCGCCTTTTGTTGCTTTATTTTAGTGACCTTGTTATTTCTTTTAGTTTTCTGTTTTGGTGTATGCTAAAGTATATTTACATTGTAAATATTGTATGTGCATCGACTTATAGTAGATAATATTAATTATCTTTTATGTTACCTATATACCTAATTATTTTACTTTTTAATTTTTTTTCGTTCTGTTTAAGTCATTCATATTAATAAAATAATCAATGTGAGATTGTCTATTTTAGAAGATACATACTTCGCTTCGAGGTCGAGTGTTAGATTTCCGTTAATGTAAGAATAACGTAATGTTATTGTTTTTTTTTGTTTTTTTATTTATTTATAATATTCTTACCTACACTTTATTATTAACATCGAGGTAGGTCCTCGAATAGTGCAAATTTATATTTTCTTTGTATGAATAGGTTACAAGCAATTCGAAAATTATATTTTATTACTGTAGTGATCAAACGCCATACTAGATAGATATGTCTCTCAAAATAATTAGACGGATTATGTTAAAAAAAGTGATTTGATTTTAGGAAGCTTTTATGATGATTTTTAGTAATAATAACTATGTAATGTGCAAAAACAAAGTGAGAAACAACACTGGTGGGTGTTGACGCACAATTAAAGTAGTTCTGGTGCCGTAGAATTCTAGAGCTGGTACATTTTGATAACATACATTTGATAAAAATATTTCGTTGTTAGCACAAAAACAAATTTAAAATAAATATTAACGTATATTCCGATTTCAGATCTGTAATATAGCGTTGTAGATTTAGCGTTCAGGTATTAATTGGATTACGATCATTTTTCGATAACGTAATCTAAATAAATAGAATAACGACGGCCTTCTATGTCTAGTATTTTATCAGACACTAGTATTTTTATTAGTATAAATATTATAAAGAGGTAAAGTTTGTGCGGTTGTAGGGGGTAATCTCTGGATCTACTAAACTGATTCTGAAAATTCTTTTACCAATAAAAAGCCAGATCATTTGTGTCATAGTCTATATATTAATCCGAATAATGAAAAGACTTTTTCGTGGTAGTGGGATTTGCGGTCGAATGAAACGTTTCTTACGAACCTGCCTTGACGATGAGGGATATATGATATGGTTCAAGAGAAAAGTTGTAGAACTTGATAATGCCTACAAAAAAGTCAAAGACAGCATATGTCTAAATTTTATGACACAAAAAGTAGTTTTTTTTATATTAAAAAATAACTTCATGTTTATTGACCATATCATCAGAAATTACGAATTCTTATCAAAGTAAGTAGTAAACTTATCGTCTCAAGTGTTTAAAACAAAAGACTTTTCACTTTTTCTGCATTTAATTTGGATTAATGGTTAAAGAGATAATACGACATATCGTCGCCTATACCGACCGAGTCGTAATCTGTTGAGTGATGTTACAATACGACGGTTTTTTCATATACAACACGTCAATCTATTTAAAAATAATTTGATTTTTTACCAAGGAAATTTTAATTAGATAAAATTCATTTTTTACAGTTTGTTTTTTGGTTGCATAGTTTAAGAGATCATTTAAAATATCAAATAAGCGAGACAATTTTATTAATGTTTGGCCAACCGATCACAAAAAATCAGTATCAATGTTTACCGCCCCACGAAGTGGGCACGGGTCAGCTAGTTTAAGATAAAGTCACTGTGACATCTAGTATTACGATGTACCTAGTGTGTCCAATTCTACACTGTAATTTGAAGTTACCGATTCACGGTGTATCCGACGCAACGCTACTGACTTGACTGCGTTTCCTCATATTATACTCTTCCCATGGTGTCTCGGCCCACGCTGGTCCGCGTCCGTCCGTAAAATCACGCTCCCACGCGTGTATGGGAAGACTCCTTAACTTTTTAAACTTTGGTAAATCAGATACATAGAAAGGTGCTCGTAGTGTCATGAAATAAAATACTTAATAAATATGTTACAGGTCATTGAATCCTGTCCGAATCCAGAATGGACCTTACTTTGGTATTTACGCAAGAAACTTCAACTAACTGGCACGAAGTATGGCTGCGGGGAAGGAGGTTGTGGCGCTTGCACTGTCATGATTTCGCAATACTTGGAACAAGAGAAACGTGTGAAGTATCCTTTTTAAAAAACTTTATAATATTAACATAACTATGTACAAATGAACCCATTTGGAGGCGTAAATTTTAGATGAATAATTAAAATGTTTATAGTTATATATTGTAATTTTGAATATTAAAGACGTCGTACAATGACAATTCGGTAGATCCTGTTGTAAGGTCTCAGTCGATGTTGGCTCTGTTGAATAGTGAAATGCCTATACGAAGCCGCTATGTCGTTATGTCCGGTATGCATAGTTTGGTATAAGTATAGATTATTGCCAACCTGGGCTAGCACAACTAAACTTTTATATGCTCATTTGTGTTTATAATTTATCTTGTGTGTGGTGGTGAAGGGAAACATCGCAAGTAAACCCGCATGTCCACCACATTAAAAACAATCACTTGTGTCCACTGCGGGTGATGCGAATCCGGGTTGTATTGGAGCAGCGTGGACCTTAACCCAGCTGTGGGACATTTAATATAAGGCCCGCGAGCGTGAGTGATGTGATACCATTTTTTTTTATCAAAGCTTTCTTAAATTTCAAGAAGATTAAAAATATTTTTCTTATAAAATACAGTCATATGGCGGTTAACGCGTGTTTAACACCACTTTGCGCAATACATGGATTGGCTGTAACAACTGTAGAAGGAATCGGTAACGTACAAGAGAAGTTACATCCAGTTCAAGAAAGAATAGCTAAAGCACACGGGTCTCAATGTGGATTTTGCACACCTGGAATCGTCATGTCTATGTATACTTTGCTGAGAAATAAAAGCAAAATAATATACGATGATATAGAAACGTCTTTACAAGGAAATCTGTGCAGGTGTACAGGATATAGACCTATAATAGAGGGGTTCAAAACGTTTGCAGAGATAGCCGACGGTACAAAAGAAAGCGAAAAAATAAAACTATGCGCTATGGGTAAAGATTGTTGCAAGTTCAATCAAAGTAGTAAAGATGTTTTGTTTAATAAGTCCGAATTCCAACCTTATTGTCCGACGCAGGAACCAATTTTCCCACCTGAATTAATTTTGAACAATCTTTACGGAAATTCCTTTCTTTTCTACAAAGGCAGAAATGTTGTATGGATTCGCCCACAATATCTTAAAGATATTCTTATTTTAAAAAAAGAATACCCATGTAGCAAAATTGTAGTCGGTAAC
This sequence comes from Nymphalis urticae, assembly GCA_905147175.2. Taxonomy (NCBI): domain Eukaryota; kingdom Metazoa; phylum Arthropoda; class Insecta; order Lepidoptera; family Nymphalidae; genus Nymphalis; species Nymphalis urticae. The sequence goes on from LR989991.1 coordinate 6,509,249, forward strand.
ACAGAAATAGGTGTTGAAGTAAAGTTTAAAAATAAATCTTATCCAATATTGATTTCCCCTAAATTAATTAAGGAAATGAATAACATACTTATAAAAGGTTCATGTATTGAGATAGGAGCAGCAGTTTCATTAAGCGACGTAGACGACTTCTTACGAAATAAAATTCAAGAACGTAAAGAAAAAGTTAAGGTTTTGAATGCCATGAGAGATATACTTCATTGGTTTGCAGGCAGTCAAATACGTAATGTTGCGTCTATCGGAGGAAACATTGTAACAGCTAGTCCTATATCAGATTTAAATCCAATATTTATGGCTTGTTCTGCTCATATTATTGTTTCTAGTTTTGACAGAGGAGTCAGAAAGTTAGTAATCGACCAAGATTTCTTTCAAGGATATAGAAAAGTAGCATTAGATGAAGACGAAATAATTCTAGCAGTTGAAATTCCTTTCACGGATGACATGCAATTTTTTAAAGCATATAAGCAAGCCAGAAGAAGAGAGGATGATATATCAATAGTTACCGCTGCATTTAATGTTAAACTTGATAAACAGAAACATTTTGTAAAAGATGCTAAATTATGTTTCGGAGGAATGGGTCCAATAACAGTTTGTGCATTTAAAACATCGGATAAAATAAAAAATCTGCCTTGGGATGAAGATATGGTCAATATTGTTTTTAAATCACTTAACGATGAGTTACTATTAAGCAATTCGGCACCAGGAGGAATGCCCGAATATCGTAAATCACTTTGCCTTAGTTTATTTTTTAGGTTCTTTATTTACGTATTGAATGAATTGAAATGTAATGGATTCCATATTAATAATAAGGATTCATGTGGATCTTCTGAACTACCACGGATACAACCAAAAAGTTCTCAATTTTTTGAAATCAAAGTTGACCATAAAACCAACTATAATCTTGTTGGGAAACCTATACCTCACGTGTCGTCCATGAAACAGGCTACTGGTGAAGCAATTTATTGCGATGATATTGTGAGTGTGGAAGGTGAATTGTTTTTATGCTTAGTACTCAGCACTGAATCACATGCAAAAATTATATCTATTGACTCTACTGAAGCTTTACTAGAACCAGATGTTGTTGCTTTTCTTTCTGCATCAGATTTATTAAAAGGCCATAATAAAATGGGTCCTATATTAAAAGATGAAGAAATATTTGTCGAAAACGTTGTCACTAGTCGCTCTTGTGTGATTGGTGCTGTAGTCGCAAAATCTGAGTACGCAGCTAGGAAAGCTAAAAATTTGATTAAAATTACATATGAGAAATTACATCCTGTTATAATTTCTATAGAAGAAGCTATCCTTCAAGGTTCATTTTATGATGGATATCCACGTAAGTTAGAAAAAGGAAATATAAAAGAAGCTTTTTTACAATCAAATCATATCGTAGAAGGGTATATTAGAAGTGGAGCGCAAGAACATTTTTATCTCGAAACAATGTCGGCATATGCTATGAGAAAAGAAGATGAATTGGAAATTATATGTACATCGCAAAATCCAGCAGAAATAGCAGTACGTATTCTTGTAATTTAAATACATTTAATGAAATGTTTATATAATTAATAATTAAAACTATTTCAGAATACGGCAGCTAAAGCACTCGGTATACCAAATCATAAAGTCGTAGTTAAAGTTAAAAGAATAGGAGGAGGTTTTGGTGGGAAAGAAACAAGAGCAGCTGTATTAGCAATACCCGTAGCTATCGCTGCATACAACTTAAAGAAACCAGTAAGAGCAGTTTTGGACAGAGATGAAGATATGCAACTTACTGGTTATAGACACCCATGCCTAATTAAATATAAGGTTGCATTTGATGATGATGGTAAAATTGCTGCTGTAATTTACGACATATATGCTAATGCTGGAAATTACATGGATATTTCAAGCTCGGTGAGCTTCCTTGAGATAATTAATAATTGTATTAAGTACTGGTGAAATAAAAACAAGTATCAATTTTTCCGTTTCAGATGTTAGAAAGAGCAATTACACATGTAGACAACTGTTATTATATACCAAACATATTAGTAAATGGATATCTCTGTAAAACAAATATGCCATCAAATACAGCTTTTAGAGGATTCGGTGCACCAAAGGCTATGTTAGCTGCAGAGGACATGATAAGAAAAATAGCGGATATTCTTGGGAAGAAATATGAGGATATTGTTGATATAAATATTTACAAAGAAGGACATTTAACCCATTTTAATCAAAAGCTTACATATTGCACGTTATCTCGATGTTGGGAAGAATGTATAGAACTTTCTGATTATTGGCGTAGACAACAGCTAGTAGAAGATTTTAACAGGTAAAGTAATATTCTTAAATATATGTCAAATCTATACAAAATGTACTTTAGTTAATGTATTTTACCTTCTTTAGATCAAACAGGTGGAAGAAAAAGGGTATTACTATGATTCCAACAAAATATGGTATTTCATTTCAAGCTGATATATTAATGCAGGGTGGAGCATTACTATTAGTATATAACGATGGTTCAGTTCTCTTATCAATAGGTGGAATAGAAATGGGTCAAGGACTTTTTACTAAAATGATTCAAGTGGCATCGCAAGTTTTGCAAGTAGATATATCTAAAATTCATATAAGTGAAATGGCAACGGATAAAGTTCCAAACAGTCAACCCACAGCGGCAAGCATGAGCTCAGATTTATATGGAAGAGCTGTAGTAGACGCTTGTAACACTATAAAAAATAGATTAGAACCTTACAAAAGTAATAATCCGAATGGAAAATGGGAGGAATGGGTGTCCGCTGCATATGTAGACAGAGTATGTTTGTCAGCCACTGGTTTCTATGCAGCACGAAAAATAGAATATAATCGAGAAACAAATTCTGGAGAACTATATGAATATTTTACCTACGGTGTAGCGTGTTCTGAAGTTATTATCGATTGCCTAACTGGTGATCATCAAGTTTTAAGAACGGACATTGTAATGGACGTTGGAGAAAGTTTAAATCCCGCTATTGATGTTGGTCAAATTGAAGGTGCATTCGTTCAAGGATATGGATTTTATGTGATGGAAGAAATGTTATTTGCGCCAAGCGGCGAAGTACTTTCAAAGGGTCCTGGTGCCTATAAAATACCAGGATTTTCTGATATACCCAAAGAATTCAATGTTTCTCTTCTCAAAGGAGCTCCTAATCCCCGAGCTGTATATTCGTCAAAGGTAACTGACCAAAATCAGTTCGTTAACTTTAAGACAATTATAAAAAAATACATCAATGTCATTAAACTATAACTTGGCATTACACTTTATACTTGTTTCAATTGTAATTTAATTCAGTGATTATTTTATTATCTTTACATCTATATTTCTGGTTTTATTTATCAGGCAATTGGTGAACCTCCCCTTTTTTTGGCTGCATCAGCTTACTTCGCGATTAAAGAAGCTATTAAATCCGCTAGATCGGACGCTGGATTTGGTATGGAATTTATACTTGATGTGCCAGCAACATGTGCCCGAATTAGAATGGCATGTGAGGATCATATTACTGAGCAGGTACTTTTATAACTACTATCTATGTTTATACACAAATGCAAATAAATGTTTGTAGGGTGGTATATGTTCCTAAAACGTTCATCCTAATGAGTTGAAACTTTTGGTAACACTTTGGTTTCATATTACCATCAACGTTAAATAGGTAGCAATTCGAGTAGTCTTGATAGAAATAGAAAAGTCCCTTCAAAGTTTTTGCTTCTAATGATTTAATAAGTTGTTTAACCACGTGATTTGTAGTTTAAAATAGGCTCTTGCTTGTTGGTAGGGCAAGCCCGTCTGGCAGGTACCACCTACTCATCTCATATTATATGGCGAAGCAGCCATACTTAGTATTGTTGTGTTCTTCAAAGCGTGAAGGGCGAGTGAACTAGTGTAATTGACGATGTAAGGAATGCTTAATATATCTTACAAACCCAATATCAATGGTCTGTGGTGACCACTTACGTTGCGTGTTTATCAGTCTGCCTATCTATTTTGAAGTAAAAAAGTCGAACAACAGTTTTTACTAAAATTATATTAACAGGTATTCAAATATTTTATATAATTATGTTTTGTTATTGCAGGTAAAACCAACAATAACGAAGAAAGGAAAGCCGTGGAACGTTATACCCTAAAAGTTAGTATCTAGTAATTTTATCACTATGTTATGTTATTTATGTTATATTGTTCGAAAATTTTATACATTTTATTTTGTTTTAATTTTTTATTTTTATTGTATTAAAAACCTTAACCCAAAAGCAAGTTTTTATTAGTTAAAATCTAACCTCATACAGTCGATAAATTAATACCAACATATTTATTATAGGCACACAAGTTTCGTATTGGCTTATGAAAGATTAAGGACATAAATAAATTATTTTATTATTAGGTATATATTCTGTATATGAATTGTGTACAAATTTATGCAAACGACTGACGCATATTGCCCAAATTCCTCAATCCACTTATAGTTTTATTTTATCCCACTATTCTGTCAATTACATATTTAGAAAAAAGTTTTAGCCGGTTTAACATTACTTTTGTTGACTTTCGTAGAACCAATACCTGAGCAGCTGACGGTCGGTACACTCATTAGTTGTAATTATCGAGCCGTCATACTTTGCCGTCATACCGTGACTTGTGAAATGACTTGTTCACTTACAACGCTTCCTTGCAAGAGTGTAAGTTCTTACAGCAACGTCAGGGTAAAACATCCAAAGTATTTTTTATTACGGGACAAAACACAAGCAAAACGAGGCAACTTTAAGTTATTAAAATTAATTTGAAAGTTAAACCAGTTAGGAACAGTTTAAATGTATCTAATATGAAAAGGGCCTTGAGAGTAGTAATGTTATTTGTGGTCTCGTTGACTGGCACTTATAAATTCGAGAAACGGTTAAATAAATATATATCTTATAATCTTATGAATCACGGCAAATAATGAAATAAAACCTTGTTTTGTAAAACAAAAAGCTTATACCAACAATGATGACGCTTTCGATTTTTTATTCAATAATAGTTGTGGTTTGAGAATAAGAATTGAATTACTGTGCATATCTGTTATGAAGACAAAATATAAAAAATCTGTCCGGTGTTCAATTACAAGCATTTCATATGCAAGTTACTCATTATTGATGACATGATTAGAATCAATTGACAATTGCATTCTATTTTATTTTATAACCCAACCGTATTGGTTTTTGTTTATTAGGGATTCATAAAGAAGCTACTAACTGGATTATTGATGATGTATTATGTAATATCCGAGTAAGTCGGACAAGGCTAATTTTGTCACTTTAACATTTAATGTTTCGATGTTTTTACATTTTAATATTTATTATGTGGTTTTGGGTTTTAGGGCAAACAAAGGCAATATAGTATATTTTATAAAATATTGCTTATTATGCCAGTGTTTGTTAAAATAATGCGTTCGGTTTGGGCGCCGTTCAAATAAACGCTGCTATAAATTAACATTATGCACTGACTTTAATTTATTTACTATTTAGAAATAAGGCTAATAAGGAAAAAGTATACTTATTATCATCAGAAATGAACAATTTCATAGAAAATCAAATAACTTATAATTCAGTTGTATAACTAAATTAGACCATACAAATATACACACAATAAAAACTCACAAGCCGAAAATTTTAAATTAAAACTTAAAATACTTCTCGATATTTTTAATATTTTGAGTTTTTCTTATATTTTATTTGAACAAATATAAAGAAGATATACCTCGGGACGTGAACTTATTAAATATAAGTATGAATTATTAAAACGAAATTATTCTAAAAAATAATGAAGCTTTATTATATAATTTAGATAATATTGATACAACGACGAACAATATACGAGACGCTAAGATGAATTTATTGTCATTAATCATATTCGTCTGGCCGTGACCGCTGTGCCTGATCTTCATGATGATATAAGATACTTTACGTATACATTTTGATGTAATTAGTTCTTAGTCGATTTTGAGCTCATATATACATGAGATGTCTGTAAAACCAATTGATAAATAACAAACATTTCTTATTATGTTTTAATTTAATTCAAGCCAAATAAAATCAAGTCATTCATTGTCAACGTTATCATCCACATGATTCTCTATACGTATCAAGACTGATAGTCGACAACGCACTACAAGCAAATTATCGTTGCTCCACACTGTCATAGTTCAGTTTCGATCGAATATCCGAGTAAGTCGGACAAGGCTAATTTTGTCACTTTAACATTTAATGTTTCGATATTTTTACATTATAATATTTAGTTTTATTTCATAAAAACATGGAAATTTTGAATGCTGATGAAGAAATCAGCGATATGGCAACGGAATTAGTTTTTTACGTGAACGGAAAAAAGGTATGTATCTTAATGTGATAAATTTTATCAATTAAAGTCTTTTCGACAGTTATAACGAGGTATCTACTGGCGGAGTTCGGCTATTTATAAATATTTTTAATGCAACCATAAAAAAATACCTCCTACGTTTATTTTATATTACCTACATAACAAATATCGGAATTTTATGTTTAAAATCCAAATCCAAAAACATAATTAATGATTTATTTATTTTATGACATAATTATAACGGCTCGAACTGGTTTATCTGACACAGGGATAGGTAAGCTTTTCTCATATAATCTATAAAACTTGTTATAGGTTCATTCATTATCTGGACCTGTATTTTAGATTGCTGTAACCTACTCGTTTACTGTTAAGTATAACGGTTAAGCTGTTTTAGGTAACACGAGATCACCATGCGGTTAATATCATGTTTAGAAAAAAAACAATAACGTTTTACAGATGACGTTTAAATCGAAATACATGTATTACAATTATATTATCGTTGAAATGTATAAGTATATAAATAACTTGTGCAATATAATTTTGAGATAAGTACTTTCTTGTTATCCAATAAATCATAAGTGGAACAATTAACATATATATAATAATATAGATTGTATAAGTCTGATGCAATGAAATATCACCTTTGTTTTTGCATCGTAGGATCCAATTTCCACTTGTGACCATTTTTTTTTATGGAATAGTTAGACGAACGAGCATATTGGCCACCTGATGGTAAGTGACACCAACGCCCATAGACATTGGCATTGTAAGAAATAACCATCACCATCGCCAACATCGCCACCAATGTTGGGAACTAAGATGTTATGTCCCTTGTGCCTGTAATTACACTGGCTCATTCAACCCTTCAAACCGGAATACAACAATACCAAGTTCTTCTGTTTTGCGGTAGAATATCTGATGAGTGGGTGATACCTACCCAGACGAGCTTGCACAAAGCCCTGCCACCAGTAAAATATATTCACATGGACATAGTTTACTTGCTAATGTGTAAGTAAAAAGTAGTGGAAATTGCTAAAAGGTCGATATTAAAAAAAAAAAACTTAAATATTTTAAAACAAAATTTAACGGTAAATATAAATTATATAAAAATGTGTGTTGTGATTAAGATATGAAAGATACTTAATGTTAATGATACTTTGACTCAATAGCTATTTAATGATAGTGTGCTCAATGTTTATTTATACAACTAGCTGTTGCCCGCGGCTTCGCTCGCGCGGAAGTATAAGTAAGAAATAAATGATTTTAAAGAAGAACGTGATTTTAAAACATGAAATGTCATTTTGGTTAGAAAAAAAATATTTTACAGCGTTTTTTTATTATTATTTTAGATTGATGATTATTATTTTAATAATCAATAAGACCTATTGGTCTTTATTTATTTATTTATTCTTATTTTAATAATAAATGGATTGAAATAAAATGTATTTTATGCATGTCTTTCGATAGTTACAGGCACAAGTAACATAACATATCTTAGTTTTCAACGTTAATATTTCGTACATCGCCAATGTCTATGGGCGGTGGTGCCCACTTATCAACAGGTGACCCGTTTGCCCGTACGTCTATCTATTAAAAATAGAACAAAAATAAAGAAATGCCGAAAAAAATATATGAGTAGGATCGAATTGTATACAGATTAATTGGTAGGTAACATTTGTCTATATATCTAACTAGGTATTTCTTAAATGAATTTCTAGGATTTTATTTTTTTGCATTTCATTGTGATACAAATCGGTATCATGAACAAGAAATGATCTGTTGTGACTTTAAAGACAAGCGAGGGTTTCTGTAGATACATAAAGAATGTGTAATAGATGAATACATTCAGATGTATAGATAAAGAAGTAGAACAAAATAAACTATGCAGCGATAGCCGAGTGTTTTTTTAAAGTACAGAATAATTGCGTTTAGACAACAAATACGTGTCATTATAACAAAATAAAACATAAGTGTTTTGAAACATAATGGAACAATTTATCTTAATTGACTTCAATATTACGTCAAGCAAGTCTATCTTCTATATGCATAAAACAAAAACTGTCTGTCAAACACAGAGCCCAAATTACTGAGCACCATGAAAATTTGCATACAGGTTCCTTTTACACAGTAGGTTAGCACTAAGAAAGGATTTTTGTAAATTTAACTCCTAAGTTTCGTAACAATTCTGAATTATGACGTGAGCGACGCGCTCACTGGATGAAATCAAATACTATACAAATCGCTGGGTGAAATATGTATAAATTGACAATGAATAAACTTTACTGTTTTTTGTAAAATAACTTATAAACTATTTACTATTTTACTTGGTAAGTAAATATTAATTATAATTATATTTAACATATTTTTTACAGTAATAATTTTAATATGAACAGTTTTTTTGTATTATTAAGCTAGAAAGAATCCAATCGTTTTAAATAATTCTTTTTGCGTTAAGTAGCCTGATAATAAGGAAGTATATATTCTTATTAAGTATAAGAATATCAATTTCACTTGCTTCCGTGCTTCATACACGAACGAACATGTGACGAACCGTGAGAGGCATCTTAAGACATAAATCAAGACAAGAAATATGGCGAAAATTATGAAACATACTTGGATAATTGCAAATTGCAGGTTTCATACAGGCGCAACAGTGGGACATAGGTAGCTAGTTTGTAGTTGTAGATAACAATTGTAGTTGTAGATAACAATTTTTCATGTACGTAAATAAACGTTAAGTTAATGTCAAGGTAATATAAAAGGGCACATACATAGAGATTAGTCGGTTAACCTCATTTATAACTTTGTTAATATTTATTTTTAAAAACTGTTAAGAAATTGCTTATGTATTTCAATCCTAGTAATTATTATTTATGAAGACATTTGTAGACTTATCTTATCTTATCCTTACATAATTTAGATCGTATAAATATTTTAAAAATACTTCGTACTTGTTCCGTTTGCTTATGATTTCATCAGATGTTTAACACAACGAACCTCTATACACGACTGGAAAAAAGTGTACAAAATACAGTAACTAAGCGACTGTTTGCTACTAAAGAATATTCAACGACATGACCCGTGCGATAAATCGCGCCCCCTAGATGTTGCAATAAAAACATCCACTTTATAGGTACCGAAATAATGTGTACAAAGTTAATAAATAAACAAAGCAATTGAAGAGTATATATGATTTATTTAACTTTAGCTCTTTCTTTAAGAGTCATTACTTGCAACTGTATTTTAAAACAGATTCACTCAACTGGTTCAATTGATATTTTGCATAAATTTTGAAGTCGATGTCAATTTGCAAAAACAGCTAAAACCTTCTTTTTATAAAAGTTATTCATATTCATTCATCTATGAAGAAATAATAAATTGAAGAACTTTCTACAATACTTTTTTTAATGATGAGAATTAAATGAGTAGGTAACCTTATTTGGTGTTCATAATGTTGTTAGATATTAAAAGTTAAATAAATAAGAAAAGTATTTTTTTTAGCTTCCAATCTTATTGGCAAAGTTAACCAAATTAGCATGACCTTTTTTTTTAATTCAGTGTTTGTCTATTATCTAATAAATGATGAAAATAATTCATAAGGTGATAGAACCAAATCCTGACCCCGAATGGACTCTGTTATGGTATTTACGGAAAAAGTTACGTCTCACTGGAACCAAGCTAGGCTGCGCAGAAGGCGGCTGCGGCGCATGCACTGTTATGATCTCCAAATACATTCGCAGAGAAAAGAAAATAATGTATCCTTTGAAATATTAACTTTAACAGTAAAAATCACGAAGTTCGTTACTATGTGATAATTTATTAGGTTTAAACTTTTATAGAAGGAGTAAAACAGTCTAAAGAAATAAATGCAATTTTTAATAATACCAATTATTGCAAATAAATGTTGTTTATCTAACAAAATAGATACTTGTTATTATTTTCTTATAGCTGAACTCAGACATTTAGCGGTAAATGCATGTTTAGCACCAGTTTGCGCCATGCATGGATTGGCTGTCACAACAATAGAAGGAATTGGCTCCACTAAAACTAAGCTTCACCCAGTTCAGGAAAGACTTGCTAAAGCACATGGTTCTCAATGTGGTTTTTGCACACCAGGGATTGTAATGTCGATGTATAGTTTGCTTAGAAGTTGCAATAAACTTAAATACTCGGATATGGAAGTAGCGCTTCAAGGCAATTTATGTAGATGCACAGGTTATCGAGCTATAATAGAAGGATACAAGACGTTCATTGAGGATTGGGAAACACACCGAATTACAAATGGTAATTCAAATCAATCTAGCAATGGGTTATGTGCAATGGGAAAAGACTGTTGCAAGAATAAAAAAGACGACAGTGAAACTGAATTTATATTTGAAAAGTCCTCATTTTTACCGTACGATCCAAGTCAGGAACCTATATTTCCACCCGAACTAAAACTGTCATCCGTTTTTGACGAACAGTATTTAATATACCGTGGTGAAAAAACTGTATGGTTTAGACCTACAACATTAGAACAAATATTAAAATTGAAAGAACAATATCCAGAGGCAAAAATAGTAGTTGGCAATACAGAAGTAGGCGTAGAAGTGAAATTTAAACACTTTGTTTATCCAGTCATAATTATGCCTAATTGTGTATCGGAAATGAATACTGTTTTAGAAACAGAAACAGGACTTGTAGTTGGGGCAGCTGTAACGCTGATGGAAATGGAAAATGTTTTTAAAAAATACATTGACACTTTACCTAAATATAAAACAAGAACACTTAAAACAATAATAGATATGTTAAACTGGTTTGCTGGTAAACAGATAAGAAATGTTGCAGCAATTGGCGGAAACATAATGACCGGTAGTCCAATATCAGATTTGAACCCAATTTTAATGTCTTTAAAGGTAAAACTCAATCTATCAAGTCATGTAGATGGCCCGCGGTCTGTTTTAATGGATGAGTCTTTCTTTACTGGCTATAGAAAAAATGTTGTTAAGCCTAACGAAATCTTGCTTTCCGTCGAAATCCCATATTCAAATCAGTATCAATTTGTTAAAGCATATAAACAGGCAAAGCGACGTGAAGACGATATTTCAATTGTAACAGCTGCCATTAATGTTGAATTTGAAAACGATACAAATATAATAAAAAATATTAACTTGGCTTTTGGTGGAATGGCGCCAGTAACAAAGATAGCCTCAAAATGTAGTCAAGCTTTAAAAGGATTAAAATGGTCAGAAGAAATGGTCGATAAAACCTTTACATATTTGTTGGATGAATTAACACTTAGTCCATCAGCGCCTGGTGGAAATGTACTTTATAGAAGAGCCTTAACTATGAGTTTATTTTTAAAAGCCTATTTAGCAATTGCCAAAGAAATGTCTCAAAGTTATATCCATGAAGATCTTATTACGCCGTATCATAGTAGTGGAGCTGAACAATTTCATGGTAGTGTACCCAAGAGTTCCCAATATTTTGAACTAATTGGCGATAAACAAATTAAAAGTGATGCAGTTGGTAGACCTATAACACATGTATCGGCACTAAAGCAGGTAACGGGTGAAGCGATATACTGTGATGATATGCCGACAGCAGAAGGTGAATTATATCTATCATTTGTTCTTAGTTCAAAAGCTCACGCGAAATTAGTATCAGTTGATCCAAGTGAAGCGTTGAGACAACCAGGTGTAATGGCATTTTTTTCTGCTAAAGACTTGACTGAAGAACAAAATGCAATTGGTCCTATTTTTCACGATGAAGAGCTATTTGCAAGCAAAAAAGTAATTAGTCAAGGTCAAACAATTGGCGTTGTCGTAGCTAAAGATCAACAAACAGCACAGGCTGCTGCTCGAAAAGTTCGAATCGAATATGAGGAATTACAACCAATCATAGTTTCAATAGAGGATGCTATAAAGCACAAATCTTTTTACAAACAGTTTCCGAAAACAATACAGTCAGGAGATGTGAAGCCTATCTTTGATGACCCAAGTAATATAATAATAGAAGGAGAATGTAGAATGGGTGGTCAAGAGCATTTTTATTTAGAAACCCACGCAGCGTTTGCGATTCCAAAAAAAGAAGATAACGAATTAGAAATATTTTGTTCTAGTCAACATCCATCAGAAATTGTGGTAATTATATATTTTATAAATATAATGAATATAATAATTAAATAAACACTAGTTGTATTATATATTGATGATACTAATAAATATCAATATAGGTTTAGTTATAATTTCGAGCAGTGTACAAAAAACTAAACAACCTAAATTTGGTTAAAATTATGTAGTTAACATTTATTTTCAATTTTAAAAAAATATATGCATAGAATCATCTTAATGTTTTAGAAATTAACCAGCCATATACTTCACGTGCCAATGAACAGAATAGTAGCCCGTGTTAAACGTATGGGAGGTGGATTTGGGGGCAAGGAATCGAGGGGTATGCTAGTCGCATTACCGGTGGCTTTTGCCGCCCACAAACTGCAACAACCCGTACGTTGTATGCTAGATCGAGATGAAGATATGCAAATGTCTGGGACGAGACATCCTTTTCTAATTAAATATAAGGTAGCGGTCACTAAAGAAGGGAAAATAATGGCTGCAGATTGCAATATATATAACAATGCCGGTTACTCTATCGATCTTTCTGGACCCGTAAGTAAAACTTTGTGATTATTTATAATAAAATGATTCGTTGTATTGTGTTTATAATAGGGAAATTATTAATTACAGGTCGTTGAAAGATCAATGTTCCATTTTCAAAATGCTTATTATATACCCAATAGCAAGGTAACTGGCCACGTATGCAAAACTAATTTACCTTCGAATACAGCATTTCGCGGGTTTGGTGGCCCACAAGGAATGTTTGGCGCTGAAAATATGATATGGGACATTGCTAATAAGCTAAATAAGACTCCAGAGGAAATCAGGAGAATTAATTTATATCGTGAAAATTTGACGACTCACTACGGACAGGTTTTAACACACTGTACGTTGCAAAGATGTTGGGACGAGTGTGTCGATAAAAGTGATTTGGTGGAAAGAAAAAGAAATATCGATAACTTTAATAAGTAAATTTCTTTATTTTGATTTTTTTTACATAAAAAACGACATTTTATTAAAACCAAATTAATATCAATATATAAAATGATTTATTTCAGACAGCACCGGTGGCGCAAACGGGGCATATCATTAATCCCAACAATGTTTGGAATAGCTTTCACAGAAAAATTGTTAAATCAAGCTGGTGCTCTTGTTTTGATATACACTGATGGTTCTGTTCTCTTGTCTCACGGAGGAACAGAGATGGGTCAGGGCTTGCATACGAAAATGATACAAGTTGCGTCCCGTGCCCTCGGTATTGATGTTTCAAAGATTCATATAAGCGAAACGGCTACGGATAAAGTACCCAACACATCCGCCACTGCAGCTAGCGCCGGGTCAGATCTTAATGGGATGGCTGTTCTCGAAGCCTGTCAAAAATTAGTTAAACGGCTTCAGCCTTACAAAGAAAAGAATCCTAATGGCAAATGGGAAGATTGGGTTTCCGCAGCGTACGTTGACAGAGTAAGTTTGTCCGCTACAGGATTTTATGCCACACCAGATATAGGATACAATTTTAAAACAAACACAGGAAAAGCTTTCAATTATTATACATTTGGGGTAGCATGCACCGAAGTTGAAATCGACTGCCTTAGTGGAGACCACCAAGTTATAAGAACTGATATTGTTATGGATTTAGGAGAAAGTATAAATCCAGCTATTGATATTGGTCAAATAGAAGGAGCTTTTATTCAAGGCTATGGACTATTCACAATGGAGGAGCTAATTTATTCTCCTACTGGAACACTATACTCACGAGGTCCTGGTGCTTATAAAATACCAGGGTTCGGTGATATTCCACAAGAATTTAACGTTTCCTTATTGAAAGGAGCTCCAAACCCAAGAGCAGTATATTCGTCAAAAGTAAGTAACATATTATAAAGTATAGGATGTTTAGTTGAAATCAAAATATATATATAAATATTATATATACGCTATGGCTTACATACTTGTGTGCTGTGTTATAGGCGGTTGGTGAGCCTCCTCTCTTTCTGGCGAGCTCTGCATTCTTCGCGATAAAAGAAGCTATTCGAGCAGCACGTGCTGATGCTGGGGTGCCTTTAGATTTCTACCTCGAGTCACCAGCTACATCTTCACGTATACGAATGGCCTGCGAAGATCATATTACTAAAAGGGTAAATTTTATACCTGTTTACTATGTATACAAGAATAGTAATAAAATGTACACAGTTAAAAATAGTATTTGACATCAAAGTGATTTGGTGGAAAGAAAACCATATATATTGAGCCCAAGCTCGATGGGATGCCCATTACTTACTGAAGAGTTCCACTATTCACGTTCTGGTTCAATAATCAGATCAGCTCGATTGTAACAAATTATTATATTGTCATCCGTATTAAATATATGACTGCAGTTTTAATCCCAAACAACTATTAGCAGTTAATTAAAATCGACTTCCTAAATTTGAACATGCTGACTTTGTTGACATAATAGTAAAGCTTAATCTAAAGCTTGCAAAAATGTGTATTGCTTAAAACATAATTTAATTTTTATTAATTTTCCTTCGATTTCAGATTCCTCGACCGGAGCCAGACACCTATGTACCATGGAATGTTGTTCCTTAATTATATTAGTGTATAATTACAATATTAACTCATATGAATTGTTATTACACATTCTTTTTGTGTTAATTATATCTTTTTTTTTAAATGTATAAAAAAACTATCATATAGATGTATTAAGGGTTAATAAAAGTGCCATATATAAACAAAAAATATTTATTTAAATTCGTTTCTAATACAGGCTAATAAACGACAAAGTTATTACAATAAATTAAGATCGTGACATCATTTGTTTGATATATGTAATACAATAAGTACTGGCGATTTGTGTAACACAAACACTTTTTAAACATGTTCAAATAATGACTATTTGTATATAGAAATAATAATATGTCCTAAAACTTTTTATTCGTTTATCGGCTACTCGTTGAGATGGTTTAAATCAGAAATATATTTATTTTCAATTTCGAAACTTACACGTATAATATAATACATATTAAGGTAAAAAATTATAGTTATAAGTTTATGGAAATTGGAAAGGATGTTTGGTCATAGGCATTAAAATCATAGTGTTGATATACTATCTATTTTTATAACAACAAGAACAAATGATGATACAAATATAATAAATAAACCGATTAAACATTGGTGTACTCTTCTATTAGCTTGTTCGTTTATACTGATATTTTACATTCAATAAAATATTTTTTTAATACAAAGATTGTGTTTGAATTTGCAATTTCGTTTACGTTTTATTTTTATTTTTAAGAAACCATATATAATATTTTAGATTTTACGTGCAGGTATATACAGAGTAGGAACTCTTGCAAGTACACCAAAGAACGACCTTAACGAAAATAAAGCTTAATTATAATTAAAAACGTTTTTGCATTCAATGTAATAATTACTTTAAGTCGACAACATTTTCAAATATTACTACGTTACATTCAATGCTTATCTCGTTAAATTTCATTATTGACATATAACGATAAGAATTTATCTTGTTTATTTCAAACATATGTTTTCATATAAACTGATATGAAACATATTCTATTTCTGTTCATTGTATAAGGTTTTTTATTAAAAATTTAAATAAAGGGGTGGTACTGATTTAATGATAAATATTTATTATATATATATGTGTGTCTTCTACATGAGATTTTATAGAGGCTTGTTATAATCGGAGGGATATTTTAGTAATAGGATGAATTCATAGTTATCCAATTTTAATGGAAAGAGACTAGACGCCTATACTATTCGTTTATATGATACTTGTTGTGCCGCGTGGTTTCACCCGCGTTCGACTTTGATAATACATGCCCGCTCCATACAGTTAGCCATTTTGGTTGACGTTTACGTTTATTGCTCCGTTTCTAAAAGGTCGTAATGTGAATTTTGATAACCTAATAACCTTCTTGAATAAAATGTCTACAAAAATATTTTAAGCGCGTTCAAAGATACTTCAAGGATATTTCATCTTTCTAATATTAATACAGATTATAAATAAAAAAGTTGTTTTTTAGAAAGTGACATATGGAATGGGTTTAACAAAAAAAAAAAATACAAATATTGGCAAACGAAACTACAAATCTTCAATCGTCAATTAAACACTACACCATATTATACAATAATATTTTTCAGTGGAGTTATTGAATTCCTCACTTCTCACACCATAACCACCAATAACATACGATTTGGCTCAAAATTTAACGTTTAGGTAACATAATATTTTTATATTCCTTTCTCAGACTCGGATGAACATCCTGAACCAGAACTCGGACCTGGAATCAAAGAGAGGGGTTGTTATGTAAAATTTGCTATTACATTATTATTTTGAAACCAAATACATACTTGGTTGAGGTCAATTATAATTTTTAACTAATTATCAGTTGATACATTTTTTTAATTACGTGGAATTTTTAATCAAAACAATATGTCGAAGTTTATTTAAATTCTACCTACGCTAATAATAATAATAATAGTAATATTTAGTAAAGCTTTTCAAGCAACGGCTCAAATAAATAGCGTACAACTATTAACATATCAATAATATTTCAAATTATATATGTATAATCGAAGGAGTCAATATAAATAAACCTTAGATTTACATATTCCACAACATATACTGTTAACTCGGCTACGTTATGTTCGATAAACTGTTCTTGATTAATGTACTACATTATTCCACTCATAACTAGCCCAGGATTTATGCCTAGGCCTACAAGGTAAAGGCCTAGGAGCCCCGTCAGCAGAGAAAATAAAAAAAATCCTCGGATTCATGATGAATATCTATTATATATATACTACTAACTCTTACTATAGTCGGAACATGTTCTAGACTAATTTAAAATACCTGTGTGTCTGGAGTACCGTCGTGGTTGTTGTCGTCGGGTGGGACTGTCCGAGTTGTATTCCGTTTCAGTGTCGGGTGGTGCGTTTCGGGATCGTGACCCACGACCGTTGTACCTATGAATTATTTTGAGTAGTTTATTTTATGAATATATTAATACAAGGTATATGATAATTCTTTTCATTCTTAAGTACTTTTTAATTTAAAAAAAAAAAAAGATTTTTTTATACAATTACGAATCGAATCAAATCAAAATATTTTTTATTCATATAGACTTTTACAAGTATTTGTGAATCGTCAAGCGGTACCGCTGGTCTGTAATGTGGATTCTATCGAGAAGAACCAGCAAGAAACTCAGTTTTTTCTTTTTTGTTTAAATATAAATTTGTTTCAATTGCACACACTTCATTAGTTCCTGCACGAGATCCAGTAAAAATTTAGTCCAAGCATTTTTATCAGACATATTATATTCAATTACAATTTGAAAGTATAAAAAAAAGTAATAGCATAAATATGAATATTTGTATTTTCATGTTGGAAATACCGTATAAAATGCCTTTTTTTTACGCTGGAAAAACGCCTTACGCGTTTCCCCCACGGAAACAGTGGGGGTATGTGGGGCTCGCCGGTGTCCAAGGCGCCGAGTGCGCCCCAAACATCGGAATACCCACAAAAAAACCAGCGGTACCGTTTTCATCTTAACGAGGAGCGCCACGGGGTCGCTTTCGCATGCTACCGTGGCGACCGTATGAAATGCCTCGTCAACATATTATATAACAAATCTACCGAATGTAATATTGGATAGAAAGCATCTTTTCCAACGCAACTCTTGGCATGCCATGAACATACTTGGATTGTAATGTTTTCCACATTAATACGAACCTTTCTGTAGATCGTCTCCGTTGACGAGGTGAGTAGGGAGAGCGACTTGGTCTCGGCGAGTAGCGGCTCTCGGGAGAGTACCGCATGGGCTCGGGCGAGTAGCGTCTGACGGGTGAGTATCTGCTCTCTGGCGAGTAGCGGCTTTCTGGCGAGTACCGACTATCGGGCGAGTAACGCCGCTCGCTGTATCTAAAAGTTAAATTATAATTTTGTTAATAGGCATGATGACAGTATTAAAGAATTAAAAAATAAATGATTTTAGAGAAGAAATTTTAAAAGGATTCTAAAAAATGGTCACATTTTAATATACACATTGGGATTAATAAGATTTTTAATAAAATAAAAGTATAAAATTCTGCAATCGGCCATTTTATTTGAAACGCCAATCAGAGCGAATGACGTCACGCCTCTTTATTTATAACCGTTTCTTTTGAACAGTTGTTGCGTTTAAGCGTTTCAAAATTAATTTTGCATCGTATTGCACGTTGTTTAACTTTGGAATTCATTTTTAACCTTAGGAAATACGCAATACTTTCTGCCTTTCTTCGTGGAGTATAGACACAATACAACGTTTACTGTAGTTTCCTGAGGCGTGACGTCAGGTCAGGCGCCATGATACCTGCGGGTGTTTTCGAGCGAAATTCAAAATAGGTAAATGAAAATGCAATTATTTGCGTAAGCAGTTAGTTTATTACTGAAATAAAATTATTTTCAGTAATAGTAGACGTGTACCTACATTGGAAAAGGAAAGGAAAAGGACTAAACCCATTGTAGTACGTTTTCTGGCTCGCTATAAAAAAGACGATTTCTTAAGTAAAGCGAGGAAATTTAAATTGGGCGCTAGAGATCTTGGTTTTAATGACAATAAATCGCAAATATACTTTAACGATCACTTAACTAGTGCTAATAAATCTCTTTTACAGCGGGTTAAAGTGAAAGCGAAGGAGAACAAATATCTTTATACATGGGTTAAGAATTGTGCTATTATGGTGCGTCGATCAGATACAAGTCCCATTCTACATATTTCTAGCATCTCTGATTTAAACAAAATAAAGTAGGAATTATCTTAATTTATATTATGTTATATCACAAAATGTTTGCTATCAGAGATTGTTTAATTATTATTTTTTCTTCTTATTGTTATATTTATTTAAGTTTTTGTAATATGTTTGAGTATAATTTTAAATATTGTCTTTCTTATTCATGTTATACATTCCATTTTTTGCACGTCTGGTATATTTTTTTTTTTTTTTATATATCATATTGTCTACTGTAAGTGTTATCGGAATCGCCACTCCTCTTTATTGTATAGTAATATGTGTATTTTAAAAATGTCCTCGTATAATGGGTACGAATAACCTTTCTATTTATTACCAAAATGTCCGAGGTCTACGTACTAAGACTATTACATTTTTCAGGAGCTTATTGAGTAATGATTATGATATTATTTGTTTAAGTGAAACATGGTTGACTCCTGGAATCTTTGACGCTGAACTATTCGATAATCGTTACAATGTATACAGATACGACCGTGACTATGCATTAAGAGGGGATCGGATGGGTGGAGGCGTGCTTATAGCAGTTAGACGTGGTTTGGTAGTAATCTAATGAATCTAAGCCCATTGCATTCCCTGGTGCTGTGGCAGATGTGATACAGGTTACTTTGCAGATAAACAAACGCCCTACTGCCAGTGTCCTACAACTCCTTTGTTGCTATTTTCCTCATTGCCGATATCAGTCTAATGTCCTTGATGACTTCTTTGAATCTGTTTCAAATGCTTATGTTAATAAGCCTCATGATCACTTTTTGATATTAGGCGATTTTAACATTAGTGCCGCTACATGGAACCATTCTAAACCTAGTTCTTATAATACTTTAAATGCTAATACTAACGATACTTGTGTTCAGTCATTATATAGCTTTCTTCAATTTACAAGTTTTAATCAATTTAATGTTGTTCCCAATATTAATAACAGATTTCTTGATTTGGTTATCAGTGATGTCGACTGTAACGTCAGTCAATGTAAAGAACCGTTGATAAGCGAGGACTGTCATCACCCTGCTTTACTTATAAAGACTCGCACATCAGCCACCCTTACACTGTGCCCTCCTATTCAGATCGTATCTGTCTTTCGTGCTGCTGATTATGATGCCATAAATTTAGAGTTGGCTCAGATTGATTGGTCTGAAGTTATAGATACGAATGACATAGAAGCAGCACTAAATAATTTCTACCAAGTTATTAGCGTTATTATTAAAAAGTACGTTCCTACCAGAAAATGTTATGGTCTAAGGTATCCTCCCTGGTATACTAGGGCTTTAATTAAAATAACTAATGAAAAACTAAAATTTCATAAGAAGTGGAAAATTTATGCGAGAGACAGTGACTATGATAAATTTGATCTCCTGCGGGATCGCCAAAAGCGTGTTCAGATGGAGTGCTATAATAAATATATCGAGAGTGCTGAAAATGATATTAAACGTAATAGTAAGTTCTTCTGGTCGTTTGTTAAATCCAAAAAAGCTTCAGCCGATATCCCGGATGTAATGTTATTTAATGGTGACCGATCATCCAATGGTAATGAAATCGGACAGATGTTTAATACCTATTTTCAGTCCGCTTTTGAACCAGGTTTACAATCCACCTGTATTGACGATTCTTTTCCAGTGGATAATTGTCATGGCTCTCTTGCAGCTTCTGTTGGTTCGATTGATCTCTCTATTGAAACCGTTAGAAAATATTTAAAGGATTTAGATATTGGTAAGGGAAGTGGCCCAGATGGCATTCCACCCATTTTTCTTAAATCTTGCTGGAGTAATTTAGATTTACCTTTATTTATCTTATTTAAATTATCTCTTCGTACAGGTATAATACCCAAAGCATGGAAACAATCATTTGTTGTACCCATTTATAAGACCGGAGATAAGCATTACATTCAAAATTATCGACCTATATCTAAACTAAATACTATAGCTAAATTATTTGAAAAAATTATATATGATCAGTTATATTTCGTTCTAAGGCCGCTGATCATCGACCAGCAACACGGATTCGTCAATGGTAGATCTACTGAAACGAATCTTTGTGAGTTTACTCATCAACTCGCAGCAGTGATGGATAGCGGTGGTCAGGTGGATGTTGTGTACACGGACTATTCAAAAGCCTTTGATAAGATCTCTCATTCTCTGTTGGTAAAAAAACTTGCTGCCGTTGGTATTCACGGTGACTTGCTTCGTTGGCTCGAATCTTATTTGAGGGATCGTAGCCAAGCTGTTTCTATTAAAGGTTTTTGTTCATCGTTTGTGCCCGTTACCTCTGGTGTTCCTCAGGGTTCTCATCTCGGGCCATTATTATTTAATATTTTTATTAACGACATTAGTCGATCTATTCATAATTGTAACATATTACTTTATGCGGATGACATGAAAATTTTCAAAATAATTAAGTCGCCCCAAGATTGTTTAAAACTTCAAAATGATCTCAATAGCTTAGATAATTACTGTGATAAAAACCTCTTACGCTTAAATTTAAAAAAATGTAACATTCTAACATTTACTAGGAAACTGAGGCCAATATTATTTGATTATAAATTGCAGAATACCTGTCTGATTAGAGTTTCCGAGATTAAAGATTTGGGTGTTTACTTAGACCAGAAGCTAACTTTTACCTATCATATGAATTATATAATAGCTAAAGCGTATCAAATGCTGGGATTTATTCTTAGATTGACTAAGGAATTTAAAAATAGCTTTACCTTAATTCTACTTTTCAATGCTTATGTTAGATCTATCTTGGAATATTGCTCTACAGTTTGGAACCCTTATTATAAAACGTATGTAAACAAAATAGAAAAAATTCAGTCAAAATTTTTGAAACATTTGTGATTTAGAGGTGGCCTTTCTGATAATACTGACAATAATAATATCTCGGGTATCATTCCGTTAAATATGCGTAGAAGTATAAGAGACCAAATATTTTTATACAAAATTGTTCATAACATTGTTGATTCTAAGAGTCTCTTTAATAATATACTTTTTAAATGTCCTCGCCTTAACTCGAGAAACCAAACTTTATTTTTTGTACCCCTTTGTAACTGTGACTATTCAAAGAATATGTTCTTGTTACGTGCATGTAAAAGTTATAACAAACATTGTACAGAATTAGATATATTTAACTCAAAAATTAGCGAATTTAAATTTAGTTTACGTCATATATTTAAATTATAGAAGTTTCACTTGCATCTTGTGCTTTCTGTTTTTGTTTTTATTCTTAATATAATATGTCATTTGTTTGTATTAATTTTTAGTGGAAACTTGATTGATTTATGTTTTTCTTATATTTGTTTTTTTTACTATTAAGTGTAATTATAATTGTTTGTTTCCCAAATAAATAAATAAATAAATAAATTATAGAAGGTTATTTCAAAATCAGTAATCATGCCTATTATCTATAATATATTATTATTTTTAAGTGTGGATTTATACAAAACTAAAATACATACAAAATTACCAACTAAAGTTTAACGTTTAATAAATGATTTTATGGTAAATCGAATTATTTATGACAAAATATATAATTCTGTTGAGTTACTTTCGCTGGTCTTTTCAGGTTTGAATAATTTATTTTCAAGCCGTTAGTAGATTTTTGACAAGCAAGACTAGAAAGAAAGATTTTGACTTTCACTTTGATAATGTATAAATTGTTTATATTTGGTACCTTGGAGGGTGCGGTGAAGGTAATCTGCCTAATGGCGGCGGCCGGGGCAGTGGTGGCAATAGTGGGGGAAGGAAAGCTAGAGGCGGCGGAAGAGCTGCAGGCAGACCCACCTCTGCTTCCAACGGGGATGCGACCTCTGTAAAGAGACAATAATTTGTTTACATATACATCATGTTTAACAATCTCAATCTCTTTTATTCATTTAAAATATGATATAGGAAATTATCAATGTTAAATTGCGATTCTCTTCTGGGGCAAGTGCTTAGAGGCCTAGAAGAGTATTTTTAAGAACTAGGTTAGTAAACTTTTATTGGATTTATGAATGAGCAAAATGTACCTGTTATGGAAATTTTACTTATATCCATCGCAGTATTATTAAACAAACTTTAAATTAAAAGAGAATAATGCGTACAACACTATCAGGTGTCGATCCAATATTTTAAGATTTTGAATGTTTTTTTTTAAATATATATTCATTTTGAATGTTTTTTTTAAATATATGTTCAACCATTAGATTAAAAAACTTTAAAATGAAGTCCTAAGTCTCGTGGGTTACAGGACTTTTGACTTGCACACGTCGACGGACACGTCTCAATGGAGATATATTATCGCTATTGAGTGGAACGCACGCGCGTGCGGCGAGAAGGCGCCGTCGGCGCGGCTGGCGGCGTGCAGCTTGCGGCGCAGCGCGGCGGCGTCGTCGCGCGCGGCCGTGGCGTCGCGCCGCGCGGCGCGCGCCTCGAGCCACGCGGCGTGCGCGCGCGCCTCCACCTCGCCCACCGCCGTGCGCCGCGCCGACTCCTGCTCCGCCAGTTCCAGCGTCAGCGCGTCGCATTTCTCCCTAATACCAATACCAATACATTATAGTCTTTTGAGTACATCGAGATAAATAGATGCAGTTTCATTATTGTTCTAAATTATATGCTAGTTCTGATATATCCTTACTTGTATCTTTGCACCTCTCGTTGCAGCGACTCCATTTTTTCTACAGTGCTTGCCGACTCTCCTTGTTTGCTAAACCATAGCGCTTCTTTGGTATTCAATTCCCTAATAATGAAAAAGTAAACTTTAATCATATTTTGAATGAATCATTTCAAAATATTTTACCCATTCATACTGCATAATCGGTTAAAATATGACTCATTTCAAACATTAATTATAATGAATATAAAACCTGATTTCTTACTTCATAAGTTCACTTTCTCGCTCCTGGAAGTATTTTCCTAGTACATCAAGCCTGGTCATAGCCTCCGAGGTTTGTTGTCTACATGTCTTGTATGACTCTTGAATAGTTGTAAGCTCTTCAGCAATACGAGTCCTCTCCTTGTGTTCTGTCTAAACAGTGATCTTTTATTTATAAATAAACATTATATGACGTAATTAAAAAATAAATTTGATAATATATCAGATAATAAGGATACCAAGAGATTCCGATAGTTTCAAATAAAATGTATGATGTAATTAATTTTATTTTAACCAGAATCTGTGGAAAAATATATATATATAGTAATATATATATATATATATATAACTGATGAATTTATTTTGTAAGTCTGTCTCATAAGGTTTCTTTTTGCTGTCTCAAGTATAAGGTTTTTATTTCAAAGCCAGTATTGGATTGTTATTATTCTTAATAAATTTATCAAGAATAGTGTAATATAGAAAAGTTTTAATTGTATCATTCAGACATTACCCTGTCAGTGTCGCTAATATGTTTATTATAGCAATTATTTATATATTATTAATAATTTTACCTCATATTTGGCCATATATGCATTCTTTTCTTCTAACGCTTTAGATAATTTTGCTTTGATTTCTGTGTGATCTATCAGTGAAGTTACATCAGTATTAGACAATGAACCACTTTTCAATTCCTTTATGGCATCCTGGAATTAAAATATAATAAGGAAATTAGGTTCACCAACTGTGTAAAGTAAACAGTTCCATCCATGTTAATTAATTAATATTATTTCATCACTACAATATAATTTTTGCTTTTAAATAATATGTATACAGTATATTGTTTGACAGCGAGCATTACATATTTTGCATGGGTTGATTTGTGTTTATAATTCGTCCTAGAGTGACAGTGAGGAAATCATCACAAGGAAATAATTCAACATGTATACAAATCTGCACTGGAGCAGGATTTTATAGATAAGTTAAATTTTTCTTAAAAGGAAGGAAGGAAGTCTTCTCTCCTTCTCTGGCTTGGAGTAGGACAATTAAATTTTTTTAGATTATATGCCAAAAAGTATTTCCTTGTTTCATGGACATGGATGTAACAGTCAGCAAAAAATATTAATCTTACTAACTTAATATAAGCAATTAAAAATATTTAAAGACAAATTTACTTTAAGTGCTGCAATTTCATGTTTCTGTAATTCAATCTTGTTGTGAGCATCTGTCAAGTTTTGATTAAGTTCCTCCAGGTCTTTTTTTTGTTTTTTAAATTCTTCTAGTGCAGTTTCAGCTGATACATATTTTAATTGGAAATTATCTCTTTCTCGACTGACAGATACTAATTCCTCTTCAAATGCTTGTATTTTACCTAAAAGACATAAATATATAGAACACTTGTATAAAGGTGGCTTGCCTTTGGATTGCCATTGTTGATGAATTTATTATTGTCCCCAAATGTATTATTAAGATATTGAACATGGTTAAAAAATATATTACTTTAGTCAACTCTTAAGGGTTAAGATGGAGTGGCTCTATTCTTAAAAACCACACAGCTGTATTATATAATGATTATTCCTGTATGATATAGAGCACATACCGTTGAATTCTGCTATTTGCTCTTCAGAGTGGGCTCTCTCAGCTAAGAGTTCACTAAGAGTATTTTCTACTTCGCCTAAAGTATTTTGTAACTCTCCAGCTGTGTTTTCAGATACTCTTAATAATTTTTCGTTATCATCTAATGAATTTCGCAGTCGTTCATTGTTTTCTTTTAACTCTTGTATTTCTGCTTTCAATGATTGAACCATGTCATCCATGCCAAAGGAGCTGTCTTCAATGCCGGCCAACTTATTTTTAGTAGATGAGAGCTCCTCTTTAAGGATCTCACACTCCTGCAATACAATATTTGTATATTTTTTTTTAAATTTTAGGATAAAATATATGAAACAAAGGCATTTTACTTGACACAATGAAAATCTTGATAAGTAATTATGAAATTAAAAATGATCACTCATTACAATAATAATATAACTGAGACAAAAAATACAAACAAAATTGATATATGTTAATGAAATGAAGCAAATCAATTACCTTAGTAGAAAACAGCAATTCTCGCTGTAGATTGTTTATGTTACCTATGAGCCTACCATCTTGTCTTTTACTTTCTATGTAGTAGTAACCAAGAATAAACAAAACTACTGAGCCAGCTGTAGTTAAGAGGAAGGTGAGCAGCCGATTTGGTTTGTTTAGGCTTTCTCCATCACAGTACTCATCCGTAAAGCATGTATCCCCTGAAATTACAAAATATAATATACACCATTGATACTTTCATTTGCAAAATCATAATAAAGAGTAATAAAAACTATCGAATATGTATGTAATACAAAAACAATCTTATCTTTAAGCAGAAATAATATTGACTAATACTTTTACAGAGTATAAAATTGAGAAATCAGTCTATATTGTAAAAGCAAACATGTCTCAATTGATTGTAATAGACAATTTAAAAAAAAGGCAAATTGAAAAAATGGTTTGCTTACCAGCTGAAGGGAAGAGAGCATTTGATTGTTCTTTGCTACCCATGACGGTATTGTATGTGTTAAAAAGATATTTTACAAATGAAAAACTTTCATGTGATGTTTCATCGATTTCAGGTTCTTTTACAAATTCAGGGTTAAAAATCGACTCAGGTGGAGGTGACTCAGTCGAGGGTGGCCACATATCAGCAATTGTTGTGTAAATACTTGATAGGATATTTTCACTGTTCTCTTCGGTTTTAGGTGCCTCGGTTGTAGGCGAATTAAATATTTCCTGTATTATGTTCTCAGTTGAAGTTGTATGGAAGTCTGAAACTTGTTCAGATGTTGTTAGAGATTCCGAATCCTCTGGAGTTGAGAATAGAATAGTTTCAGTTGAATGTACTTCTTGCTGCGTAATCTCTGTGGTTTCCTCAACAGTACTTTGTGCTTCAGTTGTAGGGATATTTAATAAATTTACCGATACTGATTGGACATTTTCAATATTTGCATTATCGACAGGAACATCAGCAGGGGTATTAATAGTAGTAAAAGTTGCTGGAATAGTGTCTGTGGTTAACTCTGGTGTAGTCTGTATAATAGGTAATAAAGGCACTTTATTATCCATAGAAGTATCTTGAGTTGAGAGTTGTTCTACAGTTGGTTGTGAAGTTACTGTTTCTGATTGAATATTGATTTGAGGAGCACCAAGCTCTCCATTCATATTAAGCACATTATTAACTTTATTTGTTTCACTATCTAAAATTATATTTGGATTTGCTTCAGGCACTTGTGGTGTGTTCTCAGAATGTTTGGGAATTACGTCCGTATTGTCCTGTATATTATTCATTATGTTAGGATTATCAACAGGCTGTTGTTTGGGTTCAATATCATTAATTATATTTGCTGGTAAAATTAAATTTTGCTGACTTATATCACTAGCATTAGATTTTGTTAAATCCGACTCTATGTTATCTACATTATCAGGCACTTTGACAGATTCTGCTGATACATTTTCACTATCACTTAATGTAATTTTCTGTTGAGGAGATGCCTTCTCCACTTGAATATCCGTACTCATTATATTAAAAACTTGATTTATTGTCTCTATACTAGGTAGTTGTGTATTTTGATTTAAGCTACTATTGCTTTCTTCTTGTAGATCATTCTGCATATCATTTGTTAATTCATTATTGGTATCAATATTCTGAATAGTTTCAGAATTGTTTGTTTGAACTACCTCACTAGTTGACAAACTTTCTTGTTCTAAAACATCCGAAGATTTTGCTGAAGAGGAAGAACTTACAAGATTTTCATTTAAAAATGTTTCAATATTATTTGGATTGGGAGTTTTTTCATTGTTAACATTATTCACAGACTCCTGATTGAGTTGGTGGGTGGTTGATGGATCTCCTTGGTCTTGCAAAGTTGGCACTGTATGTTTAGTAGGCAAAACTGTAGGTTCATTGGTACCATCTTGTTGGGATGCAGGTGTATCTATTGGAAAGATTGTAGTACCTTCAACTATTTCATGTGCTTGTTGCACCTTATCAGGTTTAACATTGGGCTGGTTCTTATCTCCTTCAATGGGCAAAATAAATTCAGGCTGTGCAATTATTTTATACTCTCTTAGAAATTTGGAGTTAACAAATCCTGATTGACCGTTTATATCGGCGTACCATATATCAGAATGAAGACCAGCTGATTTCATGTAAATAGTAGCATCAGATTTTATAGGAAATGACATTAAGTCGGGATCTGCGCTGTTATAATTAATTAAGGTTGTAGCTTTAGATATAGGTTCTGAAAGTGATTAAAATAAAATTGTTGTTACACAAAGTACATTAAATTTCGGAAATATTAACATAAACTAAACAGATTGTCATTACTTACTGCTACAATTTTCGTTCACACATTTTACTTTGTCTGGTAATCTACAATGGCTTGTCGAAATTAATAAAACTAAAAAAATAAATTTTAACACAATCATTTTCGCATTATTATTAACATTCAATTACTACACAATACTACACATAATTATTAAAATTCACTAGGACAAGACGGTAGGCCACATCATCTGTCAAGTCGGTATTTCTAACGTTCTGTTGTACGCATAATAATTTAATAATTTTTTTTAATGCTTTTTTGATTCAAGGAGAAAGCAATAAAATTTATAAGTATAGATTTAGGCTGCATTTAATTGAAAAATTGAATTTGTTTTTTTTTTGTAAGCAAAACGACTTAAAAAAGTTTAACATATGTACCTATTTTTTCTGGGTTTGTTTTGTTAGGGTATAATATATATTACAAAAAATTAACGAAAAAAATATTCTACGACATCACACATATGCATTTGTTTACATGATTTCATTTAATATAATATATATGCAAATAACATTTCACACTGCCGTGTCGTGTGGTGGTGATGGCTTAATTATCTTAATACGACTAAAGAAGAAATATTGATATCGATTTGATATGTTTTCTTAAGGCCCTGCCTGGTGAGAGCTACTTAATTATTAAAATTTATGGATTTCAATTATATTATATGTATACATTTTTCATAGAATGATAGAGAAGGGCAATGAAGTATGAGGGAGATGTTTTTTGCTGCTGCTGTTTTTTTAATGCTGTCTTGTGTGAATGAATTGTCTTTGCGATACCATTCCGGAAATAAACAAGAATGCACTTGCGATGAATATCGTAAATATATTGCTGATGGTTATATTTGTTTACCTACTATCATAAATCGTTTTTAATTGATTGATAATTTATAATATATAGTGTCTCTTTAATCTATTTAAAAGGTTGGTTTTAAGCTTAAATACTTTTTTTTGGAAACTACATTGTGATTATTGTGTATTGGTAAATAATTAAAAAAAATGCATCTGACGTATGCATGCATTACCTACGATATATAATAAAAAAGATTGAAAACATGGAAATGAATACAAAAATAAGAAGATAATATTGTAAAATGTCTACTCAATCTCATATTTCTTTAATCGATTTATCAAAACAATTTAAATTTTGTATTGGTGAGAATTTTGTAAATATTCTTATTATATTTTAATTCTTTTGGTAGTTTTTTACCAAGTGTAAGATTAAAAAACGATAAGTATAGCTCAAATTATTCAGATAATTAAATACTAATACTATATGAAGTATTCACAGCAATCGATTCCTTGATATTCTGATAACTCACCTGAACTGATATGCAACAACAGACAGCGCATATTGACAGGATCTGTAGCTTTTTGTTTGAGTTTTTTTTCTATTGTTTTAAAATTATCTCAGACTGTCTCTTATTATGTAATACCATTTTTAAAAGTAAAGACGTAGGTATATCGCGTATTCATGGTATTTTTCATATTGGGATTAACCTATCGCTTAAATACTGGATTTAATATTGGCATCCATGTGAAGCTGCGAAAGGAGATAAAATCTTGATGTTCCAAATTTGAATTTTAATTGAATACGATTTATACGCCTTTGTTTTATATTAAAAAATCGTTATTCTTTTTCATTTAATTTTGTGAACGAATTTAAAATCTATTAAGTATAAAACTTACTTTTCTAAATTACAGACGAAGAAACAAAAAAGAAAATATGTTTTGATGAAACATTGGTAGTAAGTTGTGCTCATTATGACGGTATTTATAAATATGAGTCATCAGATTCAGAAATTTCTTGCACAGATTCCTTAAAGACGAAGGACTCGGAGGAAAGACAAGAGCCTGAAACAAATGAAATAAAAACTAATATTGAAAAAGAATATGAACACAGTAAAGACGATGTAGAGGATGATGATGAAAATGATTTTCACTACTTTTTTTTCCCAGATTGTAAAACTACACCTCCACCGAAAGATAGCAAGGCAAGTTTAATATTAGTGGATGGGTTTCCTAAAATAAATGCAGCTGCACAAAATCAACCATTGTGTACTTGTGCAGTTGATAAAAATGGAAAATGTCCCTGTCATTTAAAAGTTCCATGTCTATGTGGCGCTACAAAACGTGACGATTGTACCTGTATTCAAGCTAAAAATATATGCATATGTGATGAAGGCAATCCGCAATTGGTATGTAAATGTAAACCTAGCAAAGTATGCTTGTGTGATCCCGATTATAAGCCACAACCCTTTTGTGTTTGTGCGCAAATTGATAAACCATGTATATGCCAAACAAATAAATTTCCTTATCCTACTTGCGTTTGCAAAAGTAAGCTGGATACTCTTGATAATGTTAGCGGTAACAAAGATCTAAATTATACCAGCGAGGAAAACGTCTTACAAACAGAAAATACAGAAGAACCTTGTACTTGTCAGCAACCAAAACCAAAGCCTATTTGTTTATGTAAAAAGGGAAAGGAGTGTACATGTGAAACAAACTTGTGCATTTGCGATGTACTGCCTACGTGTGTTTGTGAAGCCGACGGAAAACTTGTTTGTGAGAATAACGAATCTAAGTTAGTCTGCAAATGCGAAGTCGAATCAGAATGCACATGTTACGCCAACTCACCTGATAATTGTAAATGTTTTCCTAAGCCAAATATATGTACATGTGGTAATCCAGAAAATTGTGCTTGTTTTTCGACCTGTGAATGCACTGATCCTTGTATTTGCGATACTATTCCGGAAGTAAAAAAAGAATGCACTTGTGATGAAAATCGTAAAGATATTGCTGATGGCTATTTTTGTACATGTCCCCCTGAAAAAGAAGAGGGCAGTAAATTAAAAAAGGTGAGGGCTGGTAAACATGATCATCGATGGTGTCATGATGTTGACCCTAAGCATACATTTTTTGGCTATGCATATGGGAGGCATAATAAAATATCATATAAAGAACAGGACAAAGAAAAGTTAAAAATTTTAGGTCTTTATGATGAAACGAAACAAGATGATGTTTGTGAAATTCATAAAACGACGGCACCTGTTTTTAAAAAGAAAGTGCAAAAGCCTACAATTGATTGCTGTAGTGCTGTTGGAGGTAAAGGGAATTATCGATAAAAATATTTGAATACCTACTAAATATTTTAAAAATTTGAAATAAGCGTTATTTAATTCGGCGTATTCAAATTAATTTTCGATTTCGATAGAAACGAATTTAATTTCAGTCAATATTATACTGCACGGTAGCAGTAAAACGTATGCCTATTGAGAATGAATTTGTATTTTTTATATTTTGGCACTTCTTTTTTTGTAGTATGTATAAAATAAATGCTTACAGAAATTTTGTTCGATTTAGTATTGTTCTAAAACAATGTTATATGTTAATACAGGTATTAGTTTTAGCGTTGAAACGCTAGGAGAGGATAAAGATAAATTTCTTGTTCAAGTTGTATCTCATGCATCTAAGGAAGGAGCTAAAATTGGCTCTAAGCTTGTTAGCATTTTGGACTGCAATCTTCACATTTTAGAAGAAAATAGAACAGAGTAAGATTTTCACCGCATTTTCATCAATTTATGGAAGAATAATAATATTTATATTCACAATATTCTTCAGAATGTCATATTTATTATAAGTACAAATTGAATGGTTTACTTCAGAGAGTGCAATTTGAATGTAATTATTTGAAAGACGTAATATTTTTATGTATTTTACGCTTTTTAATGTCCCAAGTGATGGGCCTCCTCTCTCTTTGAGAAGAATATTTGTGGAGTTTTTTCTGCCACGCTATTTCAATGCGGGTTGGTGTACAGACATGTGGTAGAATTACAATTAGTATTTTTCAATTTACGTTACTTAAAACTGCAACAATTCAATTATAGTCGTCCACAGAGTAAGTTATAAACTTTGACTTTGAAGTAATTTCGTTTTAGGCATATAACAAAGAAGAATCTAACGAAGGAGCACAGGAGTTATATGACTATCTGTGAAAGCGGCTATTACAATAAAGTTACACGAATTTGCGGGGAGAAGCATTTTGTGAAACGACTTTACCATTCCTTTGAAGTAGCACGCAATTTTTTACTCGAAGGTGCTAATGTGGTGCTGCTGAGATACTTTGGAATAAGCAGATTCTGCGGTCACGTTAAAACCGGTACCGTTTTGATAAATGGCACTATCTGTGAAAGCGTTTACGTGAGTATGATTTTTGAAAGTTAATGAAGTTTTTTATAATAGAACCATTTAATTTTGTTTTTTGGAAGACTGTGCAGAGAAAAAACTGCATGGTAAAAAAAAATGGCTGGTTAAAATATGAGTATTATTGAGTTTACGCTGGCAACACTACCCGTGTTGCAGTCTCTACTTATCCTTTGGTTGTCTTTTACAATATCCCATAGGTTGGAGATGGGGGTGATTTTATTTTCATATAAATATTTTAAATAAAATTATCATTTAAATAATGTAATAAATTTAATTAACATTTTAAATAAATTTAATATTCTAATTAATATTATAAATGCGAAATTGAGTTTGTTTGTGTATTGTGTGTTACACTTTTACGTCTTAATTACTCAACCGTTCAATATGAAATATTGCATACACGTTGTCAGGGGTAAAGAAAAACACAAAGGGTACCAAAAGCCGCGGGCGGAAACTAGTATATGTTGTGTAATTGTTAAAATATGTAATAAGTGCCGACAAAGTATTAATTTACATGTAATATTAGAACATAGATTATACGATGACCCCGTAAATATTTTTCGTGATCAAAGCGATTAATAACCAATATACATATATAAATACCAATATCATGTAGAATTAAAATGAATAAGTGAACAATATTTTCTGTTGTATTCTTTTACAATTGTACTTTAAATATCAAAAATAATAACATGTTCTCAAAACTTAAACTAAAATCAAATTGTACGATAAATAAAATAAAATCTAGGTGTACATATAATAAATCTGTAACTAATCGCTCTCTGTAAATGGAAGATATTTGAGTAAAACTATTATTGGGGTCTTTGTCAACGCAATAAACCCAAAATAATAATTGTTAGAATCTGTTTATCGGTTGTCTGTGCGTTTGTGCAGGATAATTTTAGAAACGGATTTGTTTGCGGTTTTCACTAATGTATTGTGGCTAACTTTACTTACTTAAAATTTCGTGTTTGTTTTATTTCATTTGGTGAATAAATAATAAGGCTATGTCAATTTAAAGAATAAAGTCGAACATTTATTCAATAAAATGCTATAAAATAATTGTTAAGTTGAATTGGCTGAAACTTTAGCTACCTATAAATGATAGTCTGTAAAATGATAATGATTGAAAGTTTATAGAAACAAAACAAAGTTAAAATATGGACAGTTTCAAAGATTTAGATATTTCCAATATAAGTTGAGCTCAGATCTATATGATCAATCATATAAAATAGAGTTCAGCTTATAAGTAGGTTAACTCACTCATGTGTAGATGTATGTCTATCTTCTAAGGTTGACATAATATAACCTTTTTTATGGTAATTAAATTTGTTCTAAAATAATGTATTATTTGCGAAGTCGTTTTTATAAACATGGCATTAATTTTTATGAAACATATCGAGATAAGACCAGAGACAGTTTTTAGTGCTTTTTACAGTTTTGACATATTTCAACAGGTCAACAGTTGAGTAGGCTGTTTGGAAAAACTTATACATACATAAGTATTTTTTCTGTTTGTATATAACTTTGTAAGTTTAAGTTTATAGGTTAAGTAGGTATTATTTAGTATTTCGGCTCGTTGCCGTATATATATTAATGGTTTTGTTAAATTTATACTCAGTCGGTTAGTTTGACAAGTGAAGTGAAGCCTTAAATACATACAAATAAAAATTAAAAATAGATACTGTACAAATCGTGATCGCGTGGAATGGTGGCGAGAAAACTAGCAGCATTTCATCTTTGAACCAATAAATACTAATATCCCGGAACACAGCTAATAATATAATATATAACTTTTCTTGTTTTACTTAAAATTTACATGATCACTTTTAACGTATATTATAATAATGTATAATGGTAGGTTTGCTTGGGCGTTAGTCAAGCTATTGTGAATGGCAAGCCATTATTCGTCGTTAAAGTAGAACGTCACATCATTGAGCCGTCAGGATTTATTCATCAAACATTGACAGTCCTCACGCTTAGAGGTAAGCTTACGATGGTTAGTGAGCTGGCGAGAAAATGGTTTATATGATTAGCTTATGTGACTGATATTTTTTATAATATATAGCCAGATATCTAGGCCTGTGACATTCCGAATGCATTATTATTCTTATTATTATTATTCTTATTTATGCTACAATTCCGAATAAGTTCAAAATTTGTGCGCTTAATATCAGTTAGCAAATGTCTTTCACGATTTTTAAAAGAAAATCTCTCGATCTGTACGTGGATGTCTAATATTATCATGTGCTTTCTTATATCAAAGGATGTTTTTAACCACCACCTAGAGGCAGAGTTAAACGATTTAATATCCTTGATATTTTGCTAATTTAAGTCCTTTTCTTAACTATTTCTGTATTCGTCTAATTAAATCCTTATCGATCCTTATCAATGAAGAACTGAGCAAATCTTATACCGACATGCTTGCTAGCTCCCAAACCATTACAAATGATTCCAAACAAGTACATTATTTTTTTTAAGTATGATATGTAAACAAAAGTATTTTCAATATTTTTATTTCCAACAACAAGTCTCGTTTATTGTTTTGTTCGTTTTACTTGCTTGCACATTATTTGCTTAGTTGTACAAATTAATTTCATATGTTTGTAAGTTAATTTACGATTTATTAAAGCAATTGCAGTAGTTATTTTTAATACATGCTTGTAAATATTAATGGTGCGGTAACATAATCCTTGCTTGCATTTATTATTATATAGTTGATTGTTAGCAGTTTTTTTTAAACATACGTTCTTATAATTAATTCCATTTGAGTTTAAGCTTTATGCGCATTAACCCATTGCATGTTCAAAGGTTATATGGTGAGTCATGAGTGGGCGGACAGTAGCTACATATTACACATTAACCCTCTCCTGCAAATCGTCCCTGAAAGAGATGAGATAGAGTCCCACGAGCCACTGCGTGAGAAATGGCGGAGCGATTTACAGCTGCTATCAGATTACCTCGATTTCAAGGTAATGTTAAAATATATAGATATTTTTGTTTGTAACATCGATGACCGGTACTTAGAACAGTAATTGATACGATTACATTCAATGTATAAAGTGAAATTTACAAAATTTATGATTACCTTCATTGCAGAACCGGAGATAATATATGTATATATTTATATAATAAGTATATTTGAATATGCTACTGTCAGGAACTACTAGTCCTATAATTAAAAAAAAGCATTGCGTTAGACAGCCCGCTTATTGAAGATTTTTGTTGTCTCTGGCAGTAGACAGCTGTAAGCATAAATGTGTTGCATTTGGATATCAATTTTATGTGTGTAAAACCATGTAACACAGCTAATATTAATATAAAATTAGTAATCGAAAATGTCGTGCATATTTCAATATCATTCCACACTTTTAATTAAAGCCAGACTCATCAAAACGTGTGGTAGACACGAAATAAAATAACCGATATTTTATTCAGAGCACACGTACATCTGAAGGAGGACGTTACGTGACGGAGAACGGCGAACTCACCGGCATAATTCGTGACTACCTTCAAACCTTGCTTCTTCTCCGTCCTCACGATGCCTTGCATTTCACTAGACATTATTTTGGATCAGCTCTGTCCGCGTTGGATCTTCCCCACGACGAATACTTCGACCCTTGCACTAAACATGTTCGGTATTACTTCTTTGAAGAATAACTCTACACTGTCTCTCTCTGTACTGTATTATTGAACAAATACATTTTATTTTAACGCACATATACATGATTTTCTGAAATATTAAAATATTTTTTTGTATTAAAATTAAATGTTATACGATGATGTTTAAAATTTATTATTTTTTACTAAAATGAGGTCATATTTAATTTTGTCTATGGATCTTGTTGCCTATTATATAGATTATTATAACTTATCTCGGTAATTTATATCGGATAAAGTTAATAGCGAGAGAAAATTCGCATTAAATTAGCTGACAAGCAAAGTCCGTGGATTTGAGTTAGCAAATATTATATTGCTATTATTATATGTATAGACAAAGAACCTTTATTGTAGATAGTAAATTTTGTAAAGATTATTTTATTTTATTATTATATATTTATTATATTATTTAAGAAATGTTTAAGTCATTATTAAATAAATAATAAGAGTAAAATAAGTAATACAAAATTGAAATCGGCAGCAAGCCATTTGCATATCATCTATATGTATATATCCTAATTTTCACTTAGCAAGATAAATAATTGTACTATTTAATAAGAGGTCTTGGCTGATGACTTCCAATAGTTTTCTGGTACCTACGTCCTTACATATAAATATTTGAATAAAACACAACTGCGCCCAACCTAATTTTATTGTAAGTATATATAATTGCCTAAACTAAAC
Organism: Nymphalis urticae; assembly: GCA_905147175.2. Lineage (NCBI taxonomy): Eukaryota > Metazoa > Arthropoda > Insecta > Lepidoptera > Nymphalidae > Nymphalis > Nymphalis urticae. Next base: position 6,546,315 of record LR989991.1, read on the forward strand.
TAGGTGCCCGTTCAGATTTCGTACGGGTGAAATAAGATTATTTTTAACAAGTAAATTTTATTTCATTCCAGTTGCAGCCACCTATATAATCTCAGTTTTATTTAACGAAATCAACTGTACAATAATAAATTTTAAAATAAAATCCTACTATCGTAATACGATTATCGTCGTCGAAAAACTTCATGAATAGAGTCTAGTTTAAATAAAACGACTCGGTCGAGCCGTTATCAAGTAATAGGTGAACATACATAAAACAAAATATTCGATCCGAACCTAGAACCATCTTCTTTTTTTTGAAGCCGGTTAAAAACGTTTCGCACACATGGGGCTTACATTACAGGCTTGAATGTCTGACTCGTGGAATTTCATTTTGAGGAATATTTTGACCTTAGTCTAAACATGAACAAATGCTTATATCTCTCAGTTTTTCAAATTTGAAACAATCCATTTGCATTTTTTCTTTAAAATTATATTTTAAAGAAAAAGATTTTGTAAAAATTTATGATTGAAAGGTAGACGAGGACATTAGTGCTTGCAAATACATTGAGTCCTACTATACATTTGATACATTCAAACTGAAAGACATTTATACAATATATTGCTTAACTGTACTGACGTAAACGCGCTGGAGGCTTACTTGGTGGAAAGAGATTATCACCGCTCGTGGACACACTGCAACAACGGAGGGCTTGCAGTTGCGTTGTGCGGTTTGAGTAAATTAGTAGGCTCTTTTATTGTAGGTTCCTATGTCATATATGTTCGGAAAAGTTGCCGTTTAAAGCTGGTTAGACAGAGTGGTTCTGCGAGGTAGGAAATACCTTAAAAATCGCACTGTTGTGGATTTCCAGACATCGAGGTGGTAAGAATGGAATTTAGAATTTTGACGCGATGTCGGATGTTGAAATTTAGTGGCCGGTAATCACTTAAACAGGACTGCACAAAGCCTTTATCTGAGCCCTGTAAACTAGGAATTAAAAACTAAATTTGCCAAACACATACAATTTCTGATAAGTGAGAAAAAAAAGTTAAGTTACACTTACTATATAAATAAAAAAAATTGTGAAACACGTTGAATTCAATGCAATTTTAAAAAGGAATATAAAATTTATTTTCTCGCGTAGCATCTACATATTATGCCTTTTCCTCCTGTTATGAATCTGAAGTAACAAGTTACTATCTCCAGTACTGCGCATTTGAAGGATTTTCAACTAAAGTTTGAAGAAGTAAAACTAATTGGAAACCTGATAAGTATGTATATCTTATCTTTGCTATTTTAAATATAAATTTATTTATCTTAAACAGGTGTACATCATATTTTTAAAATAAGAAAACGCTGTTTATGTATATTTAAGAATCAATGTGTACCTTTCTCATTATATAATGCATTTGTTTCCTTTGACACTCATTAGATTTGTATTTAATAGCAAGTTTTACATCTCCATTGAAAGCAAATAAAATGTTGAAATTTTATTGCTATTCTGTACTTTCAATAATTAAAGCATACAAATTTAACAATAATACAGTAAATTGTTATATATGAGTAATAAAACAATTTTTTTCACAAAAAATATAAACCAAACGTACACTTAAGCTAAAAATAATCTTGATTGCGTAATACAAAAAAATATATAAGTCCTATATATATATATTTTTTTAATATATTTGCTGGAGGGCTCTACTCCACCTGATGGTAAGTCCAAACGCGACGACGGCCAGTACAGTCGGGAAGAATGTTCTGCACTAGACGCCCCCGCCTTGCCGCTCCGCAAGATGCCTCTTCACGCTACGATTGAAGGAACCCGGGTTGTAAGAGGAGAGTGTAACACGTAAAGTGTGTAACACGTGAGGTGGTAAGGAATTCCATTTTTTGGAGGTGCGACAAAGAAATCCAAATTCCAAATTCTTTTCCAAATTTTTTCCAAATTTCTTTGTGCGCGATGGAATTGATGTCACAGGTAGGCGGTGACATCAATTCCATCATCGAGAGCCAGCATACTAGACATGCGGAAAAAACTAGTCAGATACAAGTATCGCTTAGTGCGTGTTTAATTAAATGAGTTATTTGACGTTTGAAAGAAGAAGCAGCATTGCTTAACTAATTACCCCTTAAACCAAAAATCAGGATTGTTTTGAAATCTCTACATTTGTTTTGATGTTATACGTCATATACGGACGAAAACGCCCGTGCCAGCGATTTTAAGCCAGCTACTAACCAAGAGGATAGTGCATTAATCCTGTTAATTTGTATGCGTATTCATTTAAAGCCTACTCTACGGCTAAATGTCTGTTTGAATGAATCAACCAACATAAGAAATGCAGCGTTGTTAAATTATTGTTAAATATCCCAATTATTGTGACATTTTCCTTTGTTATCTGATGTCACCATAGACTCGAATACCGTCATATTTACCGTCATATTAAAGTGCTTTTTTTCCTTTTTTTTTACTTAATGAAGCGTATATTAAATTGGAATTCTGGCTCATATTATGTAATAAAAAAAAAACAATCCATAGTAATATTCTAAATGCGAAAGTAACCTTGTCTGTCTGTCTGTTACGCTTTCACGACTAAACCATTAAACTGATTTTTGTGAAATTTGGTATGAAGCAAGATTGAACTTCAAAAAACGACATATACTCTTATTTTATACCTTTTCCAACACGCAAGCGAAATCGCTAGTGAAGACTAGCGATTTCGCTCGCTCGCTCGCGTGTCAGAAAACAAAGCACAAACGTGCGTGTTTTAACACAAAATATTTCATCAAAATCGGTCCACCCATTCAAAACGGATTCAGTGACAAGCACACGTACCTACAAAAGAATGTACATGTATAATATCTTACTATAATATTTTTTCATATTTACTCAACGTTGGAATATTCTAACAAATATATACTTTTGTCAAGATTTTCACATTAAATCTTAAAGTATCTCTCACCGTAGCTTGAGGATGCCAACAGCACGAAAGTTGTCGTATTTCGTAGCATGGTAATTTTAAGGTTACCAATTTGTATGCAATGCGAATGAACACGCGTCTGCTTGTTTGTAAACTGAGTAGGATGAAGGCCCGAGACCCTCCTAACAAGTTAATTTAAACTTCTAACGCTTATCCGTATTAGGTTTACGGAGCTTAATAATACTTTATAAGTAAAATTTGAATTCATTACGTCAGACCTCGCTCCTTTGTTGCAATAAATAGAATGCTGGGTCTTATGTTTATCTTATTTAATATTTTCGTTTTATTTAATTTGTAACGTGTTTGTATTTTGAAGCTATACGAATTATCGATGAATGCATTATGTTAAATATTTTATAATGAAAAATAAATATTTTATAATGAAAAAAAAATGTAGGCAGGAGGTGTTGTAGGCAGGAGGTGTTTGTAGGCAGGAGGTGTTTGTATCTTTGTACCTGTCCGGTATAAGTGATATAAGCATACGGGCACGCGACCCCGCCTTCTCCGAGCTACTTATGCTTCACCCTGTGTTTTCCGTGGCATAAGTATCCTTATACCTTAAATTCCCACCAAATTTCCTCAATATCCCTCTATCCTGAACTGGTTCCCTACTATAGGTTGGGGAGGTCAGACGGCAGTCGCTCCTTATAAAACCAGTACCCGCCATTTACTATGGAAGTGGAAAAAAGAATTTTAGGTACAATGGCTAGGGCGTCGCCGCAAAACGACGCGCAGGCACATCGCCCTAAACCTGCGACAAGTGGGAAAGGGCTACCGTGTCAAGTACGGGCACGGCTAAAGAAGCAAGTACCTAAAAAGAAGCTCCGCTTTGCCACCTGGAACATCGGCTCTCTCACAGGTCGCTCCCTTGAACTGGCTGACGTACTGACGAAGCGCAGGGTTCACGTTGCATTCTTGCAAGAAACTCGTTGGAAGGGCAACAAGTCCCGTGATATTGGACTGGGTTACAAGTTGATCTACTCCGGCTCCCCCTCAGGGAAGAACGGTGTGGCCGTAGTACTATCTGAGGCACTCCAGAACGGTATTCTAGAAGTCGATAGACTGAGCGACCGACTTCTTCGGGTGAAGCTGCTGATAGAAGGAGTAATTACTCATCTTATCAGCGCCTACACTCCACAGGTCGGTGGCTCTGCATCGGAAAAAGAAGCCTTCTGGAATAACTTGGAAGACATGCTCCGCTGCATTCCGAACACCGAGAGCATCGTGATTGGTGGAGATTTGAACGGCCATGTTGGTGAGGAGTCACGTGAATATGGACGTGTACATGGCGGCTTCGGCTATGGTCGTGAGAATGCAGAGGGGGAGTCAATTCTCAGCACCTGCTTATTATCAGACCTTGCCATTGTTAACACGTTCTTCCAAAAGAAACCCGAGCACCTCATCACCTATAAAAGTGGGCCGCACTCCACCCAGATCGACTACTTGCTCATAAGAAGAAGCCAAATTGGTAGAGTGACTAACTGCAAAGTGATTCCTGGGGAATGCCTCACAACACAACACCGCATCCTTGTCATGGACATGCTGGTAGTACCAAGTAAAAAAGTGCCTGAACGAAGCAGACCTAAAACTAAATGGTGGCTGTTGAATGGACCAAAACAGCATGAATTCTGTAAATTCGTAGCTAGCTCCAAGTTAAGCACAGACACAGAAGAATCAGTAGATAGTCAATGGTCTAGGATCCAGTCAACAGTGAATACCATTGGAAAACAGGTGCTTGGCACTTCGAAGGGAGGCCGGGTCATCGACAAGGAGACGTGGTGGTGGAATGGCTCAGTACAGGAGGCAGTTCGAGAGAAAAAGACACAGTTTAAGAAGTGGCAAGAGACCAAATCTCCTGAAGACCGAGACGCGTATAAAGCAGCTAAATGTGCCACCAAACGAGCAGTTGCCAAAGCCCGTTACCAGACGCTGTCACCTTTGTATGACACGCTCCAGACAAACGAGGGCCAAAAGACTATCTTCCGTTTGGCAAAGGCTCGGGAGAAAGCGACACAAGACATAACAAAATGTCTTTGTGTCAAAGACTCTAATGGCACTTTGGTTTGCGATGCAATTAAGGTGAAGGAGAGGTGGCGCAGCTACTTTAACGTGTTGCTTAACACACAACACGCTAATGTGTCTCCCCCAGAACTGCCTCCTAATCTCGGACTTGTTGCACCGGTAACACCTGACGAGGTACTCAAATGTCTTCGTACAATGAAGAACCGAAAAGCCGTAGGCCCTGACGACCTGCCGATTGAAGCGTGGAAAGCGATGGGTTCTCATGGTGTGAACCTACTTACTGACCTTTTTAACCGAATACTTACTAGCCGGAAGATGCCCAACTCTTGGAGATTGAGTATCATTACTCCAGTTTATAAAGGCAAAGGTAGTGTACAGGACTGCGAAAGCTACCGCGGTATTAAGGTTATGTGCCACACCATGAAACTCTTCGAACGCGTAATCGATTCAAGGCTTCGGCAAGAATGTACCGTCTCGGAATGTCAGTATGGGTTTCGCCCAGGCTGTGGAACCATAGACCCCATCTTCGCCCTAAGAATACTAACCGAGGCCCATAGAGAAAAGAAGAAGCCGCTGTACATGGCGTTTCTAGACCTGCAGAAGGCATTTGACTGCGTCCCACGCCAAATAATCTGGTGGGCTTTGAAGATGAAGAATGTGCCACAAATCTATATTGACATTATCCGAGACATGTACCATAATTCGGAATCAATAGTAAGGACCGCCGTTGGCGACACGCACCCTTTCCCGATCACAGTTGGTGTCCACCAAGGCTCGGCCCTGAGTCCTTTTCTGTTCAGTGTAGTGCTTGACGTTGTCACAGCGAAAGCCCATGAGCCGTCTCCCTGGCTCATGATGTATGCTGATGACATTGCACTGGTAGATGAGAACAAGCAGATATTGGAGCAAAAGGTGAACCAGTGGAAGGGTGTGCTAGCGAAGGGTGGTCTGATGCTAAATGTTGCGAAGACCGAGTATATGGCCTGTGGCAGTACAGACCCCGAACCCATAAAGATAGGCGGAGAATCCGTTATCAAGACGGAAAAATTTAAATACCTCGGGTCCGTACTGCACGAGTCTGGTACGATCGACCACGACATCAGAGCTCGAATAAACGCAGCTTGGGCCAAATGGCGGGAAGTCACCGGGGTAATCTGTGATCGCAGGATACCGGTGAAATTAAAGGGCCTTGTGTACAAGTGCATCATCCGACCGGTCTTATTGTACGGCAGCGAGACGTGGCCAGCTCTCGCGAGACATGTTCAGCAACTTCACGTCGCGGAAATGAAGATGCTGCGGTGGATGTGTGGCGTTACGCGACTAGATCGTATTCGTAACGAGCACATCCGTGGTAGCCTTGGCGTTTGCGATGTAGCGGATAAGTTGCAGGAAAGCCGTCTCCGTTGGTTTGGTCACATTAGCCGCAGACCGCCAGACTACGTTGGGAACCGATGCCTGGACTTTGTTGTCGAAGGCCCAAGATCCCGCGGCAGGCCCAAGAAGCGCTGGCTCGATGTTGTGAGGGACGATATGAGAGAGCACGATCTCACTAAAGACGACGCTTTCGATCGGGCAAAGTGGAGGCAAAGATGTAGGAAAGCGGACCCTGGCATTTCTAGGCCGGGAAAACGCTAGGAAGAAGAAGAAGAAGATTTTATAATGAAAAAAATATTTAGAAAAAATAATATATACCTACTACAAAAAATATCTTTTACTTCTTTTATCGTAAATTATCAAAAATGTTAATGTTTTTTTAACATTTTAATACATTCTGCTACAATAGGATTATCAAATACAACTCTGGATATTACGGGGAAAGCTCGATTAATCCATGCGGAAAACATCACGTCCTAGTGCGAACAAAATTGAAGGCAGAACGGTTCATCAAAATTCTTATTTGAAAGCAAGGTGAGGGAAAATTGGACTTGTCCTCGTCGTAATATCGTATGCTTGTGATTTTGGGACCTAATAATAAATTCCTTTGTGCAAAAGGAACAAAAAAATTAAAATTCTTTTCATGTTCGCCTTCCTTGAGCACAGTTTTGCTACTTTGCTTAGGTTGGGTAATGTAACATACGCAAATCCCTCGCGTACAAATACTTGTTCGCTTTACAACTTTATATCAGTTTTGTTTGTTAATAAAACTCGTCAAACTTGTACATTTGCATTCGTAGTAAACTTTTACAAATTTATAATGAATGTCGCCCGGATTGAAACGTAATATACTGAAATTATTTTGACTTTAATATAAATTATATTATATATATAATATACTACTGAATTAATCTTTGAGATATTAATAGGTTTGTTTTGATAAGGACGCATAAGACAAAGGACAAGGGGCGTGTAATTGCGCTAAGTATACGCAAAATATTCTACCAATGACACGAATGATGGCGAAGGCATGAAGAAGACTTATCTTTTGATTTATTGTTGTTTTGACTTAACGCAATGAAACAATGTATATACCTTAACATATAAAGTTACTAAAGTAAATATTTAAATGGATACCATACCGAGTATATTACGAAAGCGATAAACTTGTGAAAAATCAAGTCAAGTCTCCGAAAAACAGGCGAAATATCAAGAAAGGAAGAACAATTTAATGAAATTATGTTAGATGGGGTTGCCGGTGGTTAGAACACTGAAAACTTAAGTTTGCGAGTCGAGTCAAACTCACAGGTACCACAAAATGTTCATGTGTTCTAGTTGAGCTTATCAATTATCTCGTGCCAATTCCAGTATATCTCCAATTTTTCGTGTTCGGCGGTGTGTGTCAATTAATACACAGATAAAATATATTTAAATAATAAAAAAAATATTACTAATTAATACGTTATTGTAGATGTGTGTACACTACTGTATCCACAAAACCATCTCGAGTAGCGTGGTGGAATTTGTTCAAAAATCTTTTCTTTTAAAGCACAGGAGGCCTTAGTCTGCAGTGGGATATTTACAGGCTGTTGCTTTTTTTTACTTGATTGCACAAGACGTAAAGAACAGATGCCATAAATACAATCTCTCTCGTAGACAAAGTTTGATAAACTTTCCTAAAAGAACGATGTTAAAAAGTGTAGTCATATTAAGGCATTTTTTTATTTTTATTTATTAATTTTGATCTCTATCAGTTGTACATAACATGCATCTAAACATGCTATGCATTTACTTCAAACTAATTATGTACAACCAATTATAGGAGAACACACCATTCCCAACCACAATTACGAAAATAATGTTTGGTTGGAATAATCAGTATTATTAAACGTACTTATTGTAAACTATTCAAGCAAATATGGCCTTGCAAATTACCAAGGAACACAAATAAATGTAACGTGGAGTATAATTAACTGTGTCACTGGAAGCGTCACAGATCACATACTTAACTCCAAGAAACTACTAATAATCCGATTTTCCACTCCAATTAAGCGTAAAACTTGTGTTAGGAGTGGCTATGACAATAGTACAAGGGTCGTGGATCATTATCGAATCAACGACTTCAATATTTCTAGGCGTAATGCAAACCGACATTCTTCTGAGATTTTAATGGCACTCTCAATAAATATTTTTAGCGAACTATTTATAAGTAAAATTAAAAACAACAAATCGACCTCAACTAATTCCATACTTCATGTAATTACAATAAAACATTAAACAATTCTAATTTCACTCATATTAAAATCAATCACCACCTACAACTCAAACCCAATAACTAAATTAAACATGATTTGAACCGCAATCAAGCAGACAACCGCTCGCTTCGAATGCCCGTTAGCAAGAGAGGGCCCATTATCATTCTAACAATATATATATATATTAATTGATGGTGATTTTTGTGCAAGCCCATCTGGGTAGGTACCACCCCCTCATCGCATATTCTACCACCCACCTAACAGGAATACTTAGTATTTAGTTTGTTTGTTGAGTTCTGGTATGAAGGATGAGTGAACCAATTTTTTTAAATAGATATTTCGAGAGTAGTCTTATTTAAAAAATCGAATTTTAAGAGTGTAATAACAGTAAAAAACTATTGTTTTTTTCACTTGTTGTGTGTATGTTATTTACTTTACTTCACTTTATTCGATATCTTCGCTTATGTGACCTGATTTTGATTTTTTTAAAAGATGTATTATATATGTAAAGATGTATATATATAAGAGCCGAGATGGCCCAGTGGCAAGAACGTGTGAATCTCAACCGATGATCGTGGGTTCAATACCGGGCAAGCACCACTGAATTTTCATGTGCTTAATTTGTGATTATAATTCATCTCGTGCTTTACGGTGAAGGAAAACATCGTGAGGAAACCTGCATGTGTCTAATTTCACTGAAATTGTGCCACATGTGTATTCCACCAACCTGCCTTGGAGCAGTGTGGTGGAATAAGCTCCAAACCTTCTCCTCACAAAGGGAGAGGAGGCCTTTATCCCAGCAGTGGGACATTCACAGGCTGTTACGATACGATACGATGTATTATATAGTATAAGGATCGCTTCGTGTAAATTTAAAACCTATTCGTGCTTCGTGTAAATTTAAGAGAGGAATGAGGCTAGAAGGCGATTGTTTTCTTGTTTCTCTAAATGGGCTTGAATTTTTTGAGCAGCGCGTTAAGAAGAGTCAACGCGTATTTAATACATAATTATTATATACCAGTAATTTTTTTCAAAATAAAAGTAATTTTCAAAATAAAAATAATTTTCAAAAGAAACAGCCTGCCTGTTTGCTTGATTATTATTTATTTTAAGGAATGAAGTTGAGAAGGATTGTTATGTAAATATTTAAAAGACAATATATGGTAAACAACAAAGCTTTGTGTTGCTGTGTCCCGGTTTGGTCAGTGAGCTAGTGTAATTAGGCCCATAATGGACATAACATATTACGGTTCGCTGCGCATTGACGTTGCAAGGGATTGCGTTGCCATTTCACCGCCTAATATGTTGACAAAATCAAAAGTTTAGACTAATGGTAATATACTTCTTATATGCTAGAAGATCAAATTACACGTTTTCCGCCATTTTATATTTAATTCTACATTATTGCACAGACTAGATTAGATACTTAATCGTAAATACTATAGACACGAAAATTATAAATTCGATTTTTGAACGATTGTTTGCGAAATTGACTTTGTAAAGTTCAAATTCTATCTTTTTTTAAATGAATTTAAATATTAGACCACAATTTAAAATCTATTCTTAATATATAATAATAATACATAATCTTAATATTGTTATTTTAATTTGTTCAGTTTTAAATCGAATTTTATATTTCATGTTTTGTTCTGTCATACAATGAAATAGTGACAATTTTTTCCGGCATCAAGATGTCCTATTGGATAGAACACGTTGATTTTTATCGAAGATCACAATACACATCCGAACTAGCAGCACTTACGTTTCATGAGTTTGATTTATTCTTAAAGTTCATTTTGTGCTCGGCGGTGCCGGTAAACACCGTAGATGCAAGTTGTATGAATCTGATCAGATAGTAGTACTTGGTAGTAGAGTAGTAGAGATATTTGTCTAAAGGTGGTATATATATATTTAATTATACTTTCCCATGATAGTCATTGGCTCCGATTCTCGATTATTTAAGCCGATATTATAACCGCTATTCCATTCTACTCAATAAATAATTTATTTATTTTGTTTTCATAGTTTATCGAGAATGAAAGTTTTCAGATACACGTCTATAAATTATTGATATATTTCCATTAGAAGACCCTTTTCATCCGAAAAGTAATGGGACTGATCTATTTGCTTTTAAGGTTATTTTAAAAGAGTCTAACTTATGAATATGGGTGGGTATATCAATTATATATATATTTTTATAACGCACTTATTTTACTGTTAGGTATATGGTAATATTTAAATGCATTTAAAAATGGGGGTTAATAAGAGGAGAATAAAAATATGGCCATCACTGATCTCCCGACAGATGTAAAATATCGATATTGACAAGTTATTAAATGAATTTATAATTAAAGTAAACCAATATTATATCTTTTATATGTGGCATTGGCAAAATATTTTGGGCTCAACAAGCGTAGACGCCAGAAAAAAAGAAGAAAACCAATAAATACATTTGGAGTAAAAGAAATAACAACATTCAGTTTAGTTAACAAAGTAAGTAAAGTTTTCTTATTTTCTAATATTATACAGCAACAAATCTAATATGTATATGCGCCACACATACAAAGGTCTCTCAAAGCGTGATGCCATGTTTCACATCAATAATTTGAGTAACATGTATTGTCAAAATGAATCCTAAAGTGGATGAATGGATTGATAAATTGGAATGTAAAGTTTTTAAATGTATATGAATTTCATGATGTTTTTAATTAATTAATTTATAATATTAATAAAAAAGATAATAACCAAAACTATTGAAAGTAAGTATTAAGCTTATGAAAGCGAACTAATTAACACATTTTCACGCACTTCATTATCCTTACTAATATTATAAACGTATAAATACATTTATTTGTTCATTTGTTTGTTCCACTTTCACGTCTTAACTACTAAACCGATCATTATAAACAACTGCAAACACGTTGTGAGAGGTAATGAAAAGGACGCATACATAGGGTACCTAACACAATCGGGGGAAGCCTCGGGCGGAAAGTCTCTAGTACTCTATAATATTAACCCCATTTCAATAGAGTTAAAAAACTTAATAGATAGCTTAAATAAATAATTATCAATAAATTCTATCTTTTCTTAATTACCTAGTACAGAACATATACATAGTTAAATTGGAAATTAACTGACTGGCATAGACGCTGGATCTAACAGGATGAAATTTTGCACAGAATTTTCTTATGGAACGTCACCTACGTCACAAGCACTAAGATTTTTTTTTGAAAATTTATCTCTTAAGGATGGGGGTAAGAGTTTATTTTACGAGAAACACTGAATAAAACGTTATTCAGAAAGGATTACTGTAGTGCTTAGTTATTACTCATCCAGGGCTTTGGTCACGCTCTGGTACAGTCCATTGAAATATTCGAAGCAGGCTTAATACTTCAAAGTAAAAATATCAAAGCTTTATTTTTTTTAAGTCTGAGAAAATCGTGTCACGGAGTTCATTGGCGTATAATGCGATCAAGTTTTTTCAAAGAGTCGATATAGACCAGTGGTGAGAAGACGTCTCCTTGCGAGCAATCGGGTCGGCAATACTCCGCAGGGAATCGTCGTGGAAGGTAGCTTTCTTTTGTGAGACCGTCGTGATCGAGAAGACTACGGAGTGGGAGCGGGAAAAGCTGCTCGGCGTAGACGACGTCAGTGTCGTCCTACAAACCCAACGCCCAAGGCTTAAAGGATAGGGTGTTAGATGTACCTTGCGGCCGTGGAGCCGTGGGCCTCACGTGTTCTATTTTAGACGGCCCTGAGGATCACGGTAGCCAGAATGGCCTAGCGTTGCTGTACGCGAAAAGTGCGGGGTGCGAGCTTTCCTTGCTCCCTGAAAAGATTTCCGTCGAGCCCTGAGCACGGCATGGAAGGGACCGCTGATGCTTAAAAAAAAAGAAAAAAACCTATCTCCGTCTGTCGGATAAAAATCTGTTATATACACAATAATTGTTATATAAATAACTCGCGTTGGCGCAGCGTGGTGAAAGGGTTTGTATACAGATTAAAAAATCATTATAAAATGTTTTAATTTGCCATTTACCAAAATAGTAACCGACATTTGTGGAATTGGACAAAAGAGGTTATGCTATTTGCATAAACTCTATTATTATATATTATCTCTTATCATTTTTGTTTGATAAGACATATTTTATAATTTGCATTTTCATGTATCCGTATGACATAATTAAAATAGCTAAATATGATTAAAATTTCTTAGTTAAAATGTATATCTTCTAGTAATTCTAGAAGATGATCTTATTCAATTATTCGATAAATTGGTAATCAAACGATAAATTTCTAGTTTGATTTTCATAACTTGCGAATAATGTTATTAATTCAGAAATTCAAACTGCCGATTATTAATAATAACAACCGTTTTAACTTGAGTCTTACGCCATAATATAAATACTACCACACCAAACTTATACTGATAGTTTTCAGTAACTCTAAAATTATAGCAACAAGTTAGGTTGTAGTTTAATGTTAAATCAGCAGAATGAGATATACCCGCTCTATAATAAAATGTAATTTACTTTCGATTTGCAACAATAAAAATGTGTACTTTACTGATGGCAGATCAATTTCGAATTGATGGAGATTGAAATAATTTATAATTATTAATAATAATAATAATATCCTGGGACATGATTCACACACGGCCATCTGGTCCCAAACTAAGCAGAGCTCGTACTATGGTAACCAGACAACTGATATACTACATATACTACTTTTTTTTGTAAATATATACTTATATAGATAATTACACCCAGACTCAGGACAAACAGACATGTTCATGCACACAAATGTCTGTCCTGGGTGGGAATCGAACCCACAACCTTCGGCGTGAAAGGCAAGTATATACCAACCACGCCAACCGGCTCGTCAAACTTTTTCAAAATTGAAAAAGAAAACTGGTGTATAATAAACAAAAAATAGTTTCGTATCTATATAATTATAATTAATCACACAGCATTAACTTAATTATTATATTGTCAAATAATTTACTATACTTCTTCTTCTTCTTCGAGTGCCACTCCGATTAGCAAAGGTTGGCAGTCAGCTTTGAATACTCCTTCTTGTACTTCGCGAGGCGAAAGAGTTCGGCAGCACTCGTGATTCCCGTCCATTCTCGGATGTTGCACAGACAAGACTTTTTTTTCTGCGCCCAACAGCTTTCCTTCCGGCAACATTATCCCATCATAATGAGTTGCAAAAATTCACATCTTTCATGCCTAAGCACGTGTCCGAGATATGCAACTTTTCTCTTCTTGACAGTCTCCAAAAGTTGCCGTTTTTGGTTGACGCGTCGCAGAACTTCCAGGTTCGAGACCTTTTGAGTCCACCTAATGGTCAACATACGTCCACATCTCGAAAGCTTCTATACGTTTTTTGAGGTCTTCTTTAAGTGTCCACGCCTCGCCATAAAGAAGTATAGGCCAGATGTAACAATGTAGGAGTCGTATGCGCACAGGGATCTTAAGTCTGCGATTGCAGAGTACTTTTTTAACGTGCAGAAGGCACTTCGAGCTATTTCGATGCGACTCTTTACCTCCTGTTCACAGCTCCAGGTGTCATTAAGCCATGTCCCTAGATATTTGTAATTGCGCACTATCTCAATTTTTTGACCTGCTACAATGATAGCAATGTCATCGAAGCTATATTTAGACAATACCATGATCTTCGTTTTTGATGTGTTCATCCTCAGACCAGCGTTTTCACTGCACTCATTAACACGGCTCATAATTAATTGCAACTCTTCAGGAGATGATGCTATTAGGACTGTATCGTCAGCGTATCTGATGTTGTTAATATACCGGCCATTTATTTTGACTCCACATTCTAGGTCTTCAATTGCTTCTGTTATTATTTTTTCCGAGTACAAATTAAATAGCGTGGGTGATAATATACAGCCCTGTCGGACTCCTCTCTTTATTTCTGCCTCATCAGTCTCCTCATTGTCAACTCGTACAGCGTACGCCTTCTGGTTCCAATACAGATTTTGGATAATACGTACATCTTTGTCATATAATCCGATATCATGTAATATTGCAATTAGACGGTCGTGCAGTACTCTGTCAAAGGCTTTTTCGTAATCGATGAAACAAAGGAAAACGTCTTGTTGCATTTCTCTGCATTTTTGTACGAAGACCTGCATTGCAAAAAGAGCAGTACTCTGTCCCACTCGTGTCCACTCCTGTTCGAAAGCCAAATTGACTATCTGCGAGTTGATCGTCGCATTTAGCTCTTATTGTGATATTGATGCTTGTGGATGATATTTTTGGGTTGGTCTTCTTAGGAAGCGTAATAAAAGTTGAGGTTAGCCAGTCTTTGGGTAAGTGGCCAGAGTCGTATACCAAATTAAAGAATTTAACCAGGAAGTCAATATTTTCGTCTTTAATAAGTTTGAGTACCTCTATGTGAACATAATCCGGTCCGGTTGATTTTCCCGTTTTAGCTTTTTTAAGAGCGTTTGTGACTTCATTTTTCAGGATAGGATATCCCTTATTTGGATCACAATTTACCGCTATGCTTCGAAAATCGTCGGCAAACATTGATGAAATGTATTGTTCCCATAGGTGTTTTTTTCCTGATATATCTAATATGGGAGTATTATTTTCGTCCGTAAGTTGGTGAGTGGTATTTCTGTGAAAGATTTTATTTCCTATTCCTATTATGCAGGTTAAATGCATCATGTTTAGTATAAAGGTCCTCCATAAAATCACACTTGCACTGATACCAAGCATCTAGCATAACGAACTTCACGCCGAATTTGCTTATCAATCTCAGTATACTTGCTATTGTCGGAATTCTTGTAGATTCTCCTTTCTTCGATAAGATTATATATTTTTTCTGTCATCCAACTCTGCTTAGGTATCCAATCTCTTTTCAAGTGTGTCTTATTGATGTTTAATATTTTGTTCTTCATTGAACGCCACTCCACTGTACGTATTATCCCAGGTTTTTCATCAGCTGCCCCCTTGTTTATTTCTTTCGCCACTTTATCTTTGATGTTAAGCTCTTTAAGTTTCCTCACGTCTATTGCGTGTTACTGTGTTCTCTTCTTTAGTTGTTTGAGTCTACCTGATATTGTCGCTACAACTGGATTATGGTCAGATCTTATATCAGCCCCAGGATAGGTCTTAGCACTTTTGACACAATTACGAAAGCGATTATTGATCAGGATGTAATCTTTTCTTATAATTTGCTGAGGGGTATGCTTAGGTGACGTCCATGTATACAACCTCCTTGGTGGTAATTGAAAATAAGTGTTTATGATAGCAAAATCACTCTCTTGGCAGAATTGTACAAGGACATCTCCTCTCTCATTCCTTTCCCCAAGTCCGAACTTCCCGGCTACTTTTGGCACTTCTCCTGTCCCTACTTTAGCATTAAAATCGCACATCGATTTATTTCGTGATTTTTTGTCATTTGGAGCAGATCTTCTATTTCTTTATGAAACTTTCGAACTTCTTGATCTGACCCATCTGTAGTGGAAGCATACACTTGAAGAATGTTAATATTTACTGGTGGCAGAGCTATGTGCAAGCTCGTCTGGGTAGGTACCACCTACTCATCAGATATTCTACCGCAAAACAGCAGTACAAGGCACAAGGGACATAAAATCCCATAGGTCCCAAGATTGGTGGCGCATTGGCGATGTAAGCGATGGTTAACATTTCTTAGTGCCAATGTCTAAGGGCGTTTGGTGACCACTTACCATCAGGTGGCCCATATGCTCGTCCGCCTTCCTGTTCTATAAAAAAAAAAAAGTATGTCACTGAATCCTACTAAACGGCTGGTTAGATTCGGATGTAATTTTTGTGTGTTCTTGTAGTCCCTCGATGTTTTAGTAACCTACGTAAAAGTAGTTTTTTAACCTACCCAGACGAGCTTGCACAAAGCTCTACCACCAGTAGAAACCGTAAAATACACCCATACAAATACAAACGAAGTTGAGAAACTATTGTTAACAATGCCTTTGTTTCGATATAGTAGTAGAGGTGCATTGTTGTAATTAAAAAAATATTTATTTAATAAAATTCTTACTACCTAACGCTTCAGGCGTAAAGACTTTTCGAGCTGTTTGTAACATTCGAAGTACACTGTCTTCCTAAGGTTTTTAATAAAGTAGGAATACACACACACACACACATATATTGCAACAATATTTTTATTATTACGGCAAAATTGATTATTTTGATAGAAAGTGACGTTTTGTATATATATGAAAAGTAAAGAAAAACTTTTTTACACTAATTTTCTAACTCCACAAAGTCAATTGATGCTTTGTGGGGGTATTCGATTCAGACATAAGTATATAAATTTATATCCTATATAAAATTAATTGTATTAAATCAATCATTGATGAAAAGAGTAACTACTGAGTTTCTTGCGAGTTATTTTGAGCAGAATTTGCATTTCTAACAATTGATAGCTTTCAATATAATTATTTTATTAAATTTACTATTCAAAAGTGCTTATACGCAATTATTTAAATAATGTATGTATTTGATTTTAACAAAGCTCCGATATCATTATAATTATTTTTTTTCATTTTATTAAACCTTAAATTTTACTGAAATAATGTTCTGAACAAATTTAAATAAGAATGTATTTGCATAACCCAAAACAAGACATAATTGCTATGAAATTATCAAATAACCCGAGTTAATAAGCATACATCACGCTAAAGTAGACATAACTTAAAATTTATTCATTCATTACATCCCTCGCTTTAAAGCGCTTAATTGGAAACAGAATACGAAATGAACAATACGATATTAGGCGTGTATACAATCAACAGGGCGTTATGCGTAACTAGGCGACACTAGTAGCGTAGTACCATATTAACACAGTTGATTGCAGAACTAAATTAGTTTGAGGCCTACATACTAACTACTCGTATGCAGAAACAATTAGTAAGTAACAAATGCTTCATTCACAAGTGATGTAAATATCGATAACGTTAGAATAATTGATAAGATGTGATATATATATATATATATATATATATATATATAATTGTATCATATCTTATCTACACATCATACAATAATATTGTACATATTTCAGGGATGCGCGTGTGTATAGTCGGTCAGCTGGGTGGGACCTGGGTATACACGAAAACCGTGGGATATGATGACTTCGGTCTGCCAATATATATATATATATATCAGCATGTGTTAAAGTCTCAGGTGAGTAATTATTATTACAGGTGACAACTTGTTTATAACAACTCATTAAAACAATAACAGCAACAACAAAGATAACATTTTGTGTGTATATATACATATACATATAAGTGTGTATAATGTATATAATTTTATACGTATTATTATTTTACTGTTACTTTTATATTTTCTATTACTATATTACCTTTTCGAGAAGAAGGTTTGGAACTTATTCCTCCACGCTTTTCCAATGCGGGTTGGTGGAACATGCATTCCTCACGATGTTTTCCATCACCGTCAAGCGCGATGAATTAAAAACACAAATTAAGCACATGAAAATTCAGTGGTGCTTGCCCGAGCTTGAACCCACGATCATCGGTTAAGATTCCCGCGTTCTAAATACTGCCATCTCGGCTTCGGAAATAAGCTGGTCTGTTATTAATTACTAAATGGCAAACTAAAACCATAAAATACAGTGACCAATGACCATGCCTTTCCATTTCGTGGAGACGGTGAACATTATTGACAATTTACGAGGCGTTAAGTTCTATTAATATAAATTTATTCGTTTCAATTAAAACAGACAATAATTATACTATTAAACTTTAACTTAAACTTTTTTATGATAAATGATAAATTTTACATTTAATTATATTAAAACATCCTTGCTATTAAATAGAAAGTAAAATGATTTTTTTTTCAATGCCATGATAAAATGTATACATACATAATGCTGCAGTTTGTTCGTTTGAACGCGCTAATTTCAGGGTAAGTAGACCCTGTATCTATCTAGTATCTAGTCTAAAATATAGTAAGACTGAAAAAATTAAGATTCTAAATAACATAACGTCAACACATGAAGTCAGAAAGAAATATATAGTCATAGACGTTTTATAGTTAAAGAAATTTATTTTGCTTAAATTTTTGTTAAAATGTTGAATGGAACAGAAGAGCCGCATATTGAAAGCCGGAAGAAATTAGTGGTGGGCTGATGCCCACTGGTCCAAAGTCCAGTTAGCTAAATATACGGTACGGTCAGAAAATAAAATATTTTTATTTCAAGATGGATAATTTGTGGGATTCACAATCTCCGACTTATATTGTTGCGATTAAATTTCCTTAGAAAATTAAAACTCAATAAACTTAGTCACTCTTCGCATGAAAGAAATTAAACCTTATAAAAGTTATTACCCGGACGCAATAGAAGCTACTATATATATTTTTTCTGAGCTACAGGATAGTCGCTATACGTAATTAAATTACAAGTATAGCTCTTATACCATGTGATTATATGTTTTAGTTCTGAAGAAAGCAAGTCATGAGTTTTAATCTAGGACATTCTTTGCTGGGATTAATTTAAGACAAGATTGTTTCTCTTAAGGACATTTTTACGCATCTTTCTTTAGTGTTGTTTGTTCATTGAAACACCCTGTTTTTACCCTCGGTGTTATTGCTTTCGCTGATAGGACGACTGATTATTTTTTTGTTCATAGAATTTGAATAGCGATTCAACGGAAAATGCTATGAGAATTCTTGTCACCACAGTCGTCAGCGTTGTAGCGCTGTGAATATTTAATTTAGTATTTTTCATAATATGGAATAATAAAAATAAAAAAAACTTTTATTTAAATATTGATGACATTCGACAAAAAAATACTATTTAATTTTAGCATTTTAAAATTGCACTGCACAGATAGCGATTTGATTAGAAACCGTGCAAAATACGCTATCGCGAAGATTTAAAAAAAAAATTAAAATAGGAAGATAGTCTGGTAAATGGACTACTTGTTGGCATTATAAGAAAAAATAACTATTCTTTACATCGAACTAAGACGTTTTGTCTCTTGTGCCTGTAGTTATACTGGTTCACTCACCCTTCAAACTGGAACAGAACAATAGTAAGTATTGCTGCTTGGCAGTAGAATTTGAGATGAGTTGGTGGTATGTATTCAAAACACCAGGCATACAATTGGTTTAGATTCGTACAGCTTAAACTGTCTCAAGGTATGGTATCCACATAATATATTATTATAATCAGCCTCATTTCATTCGAGCGACATTTGTGGTAGTGCGCGCTAGTGATCCCCTGGCGCCCTCAAGAGACGAAGAGGATGACGCTGGCCACATGGCCTACCGCTGATGTTGGGGGAATATTAAATCGAAATCAAAAAAAGATCAACATTATTAACAGGACCAATTTTTTTTTACTGTAGTCTGTGTATTCAATAAAGCATAAATAGTCAAATATAAATAAAGTGGAACACTTAACACTGTATACATTCATTTCTATGACTTTTATTTATTCCAATTTAATTATGTCATCTCTCTATAGGCTTATCTGGTACTAATATTTGTGAGGTGATACAATTTATGTTTTCCTTATTAGTACATTTAATATCGTTTTTTACAATCTGGGTAACTATTTCTGTTAATTGTATCATAGCTATCTTTTTTCCTATGCAAGATCGTGCTCCCATAGCAAACGGAAGAGAGGCTGAAGGAACATGATTGACCAAGTATTATTTTTGTTGGTCATTTCTGTTCCAGCGAAAAACCAATTAATTTATTTATTGAATAAAATTGTTAAATTACAATATATCAAATAAGAATAAAATAACTTTATATTTAAAAAAGTTTTTCAGCAAATAATTTGAAATTGTAATATTAACAATAATCGGTTAAAGAAACTATAACCTCATATTAATTTGACAATTTCCCGAAGCATAAATTAGCCGTCATTCCGTGTATTGCAATATTCGTTTCACATTTAGTGGCTTATTCTCACAATGCTAACAAAGGGTTGAAGTCAATTAGCAATCGAAAACACCATGCGATATTAGACATAGGACGGGCACTATTTGTCATTAATTTGGGAAACCAGGTGACAGTAACAAGGGAGCGGTCCGAAGCCAATTATTATTAGAAAGAACATTTATTACGTGGTAACGTACGTAATGTTTTTGACAGCAACATATTATTATTATTGGACATGTCACGACATTTTTCTTTGTTGTTGTTACAAAGCTTCACCAGCGTGCAATAATCTCTGTTCCGCACGACATTTTGTGTATATGCCACTTAGTGCAATACTACTTACTCAGAAGACTACACATAAAATATATTAAAGTTATGTAAATAGTTTGTTAAGAACCTGATGTAAAAAGTATTTTGTATTTTGTAGTTTTAAGCACATTGGGTTCTTCAGACTTTTTTTTGTTGTTTATTTAGCTTGTAAATATTCTTGTGTGTAATGTATACTTGTGAACTATTATTAATATCCTTGGCACACTTGCCAGCTAGTTTCCGTTTAGAAGGACTACCTTGACCAAAAATCGGTCAAGTGGACATCGTCATCATAATCACTTTTATGGGCAGCAAATTTAGGCAGCATAATAAAGGAAAAAATTGCGATTTACTTGAAACTAAGATTCAGATACATGAAAAAGGTTATTTAACCCTCCCTGCAACATTAAACTTTTGCTTTGCCATAATCCTTACTGATATTATAAATTCAAATGAAGTTTGTTTGTTCATCTATTTATTAGTTAAACTTTTACGTCTTAACTACTCAACCAATTATTATTAAGTCACACATAAACGTTGTCAGGGGTATAGAAAAGGACATAGGGTACCTAGCACCTTCCCCTCTCACTCACGGGCGAAGCCTCATATAATATAATCATAATATTATATAATATAATCACTAACGATAACAATCGTATACTATGAATAAATTTGTTTCTCATTGAAATATTCAGAGAAACAACAATTTCGTGAAACGGCTAACTCTTTATTTTATTTCGAATAATTCAGAAAGTCAGACTTATTAATTAAAACGTCTTGTTTATTAACAAGCTCGGGGATTACTTCTGAAATTCTCATTTTAAGTTTTAATTAAATTAACGATATTATAAGAGATCAATAGTCGTACTCGATCTGAATTTATATATAAAAAGACCGTATATAATAACTATACCTAAAGATAAAATCTTGGTAGTTTTAAAATAATAGTTAAAGAAAAAAACAAAACTAATATAAATATTTTTAGTGAAAATACAATTATTTGAGTGTTTTTAATTTGGTGAAAGCTATAATTAATGAGGACAGAATACCAAGGGACACATTATAAACAATATTTGCATGACGAAATTAAAAACGGCCTCTCGCTTCTATTTCATCCATTTGCGTAATGGACGTACATGCCTCATGGGACTTCACGTATAAACTTTCATCACATTGAAAGCAATTGCAAATGCCTTTAGATTAATAAATTTCATATACAATATCTTCACGGATCTTGTAAAGTTCTCGGGTTTTTCTTTATACATATTTGCAAGTAAATTGACCCTTATGATGGGTGTGTATATATTTCATTTCTGATATATAAAAAAGTATATTGGTAAATCTGTTCGAAATTCATAAATTCTGGGACTGATACATCTGTTACGAAAATGGCAAATTATTGTTTATTTCGATGTAAAAGGTTTTTATACTATCTACCTTGTTACTCACTGTTCAGTAGCGTTGCAGTACATCAACTTCTATACCTTTCAACCTCTCGCCATGACAATTGAAATATTTATAGAGGCAGAACAACGTCTGCTAGGTTTGGTAGTATAGGTATATATAGTAAAAAATAATTCTTATGATTGTTTGTATTGTTTGTGTTTCTTTACAGCTGTTTTTGGCATATTGTGTGAATATTTTTGACATAGTATCGTCAAAGTATGGTTGGCGCATGAATGATAGAGGAATTGCAGCGTAGACAGGCCATTAGCTATTTGTTCATAATTTTATTACTAAATATAATAAATAGATATAACGAACATAATTTAATTATTAAGAATATCTCAATTTTAACAAAGTATATGCAAAATATTAAAATAATTAATGACCTATTTGGCTCAGTTGCACTAGTGTTCGCATGCCAAGCCATATTCTGAATCGCCTCCGTGGCGAGTTACATTATTTAAACTGATTTTTTTAACACAAACTGTAGCAAATATTTAGTTAAAGCTTTGAGAGTTAATACATACTACTTGAAAAAAATGTTTAGTTCACTGTATAACGGCTTGTACATTTTTTGTAAAGAGTTCAAGCATTTTGTAGATTGGTTGTTTATTCTAGAACAACTGATAGAAAGAGACTTTCAACATCGTACGTTGTGGAATATAATTATGTATTTGATCAGGCCCTAGTATGGATTTAATCCTAGACTGTAAATAAATAGCTATCTACATATAAACTGGGTGCTGGTGCAACGGGTGCGGATTAAGCAAACTCGAAATCTATCTTGTATTTATACTTAAATAGTACTTAGGTATGAACACGAATAAATAGAGATACGTTCTTAAATTAGTTTTTGGAATATTTACTTACCTTGACCGGTAATGAATTCAAATATAAGTAACAAACATGGTTATTTTTATATACATCATCCTAATTATAAACACAAATTAAGCACATGAAAATTCAGTGGTGCTTGCCCGGGTTTGAACCCACGATCATCTGTTAAGATTCACGCGTTCTAACCACTGGGCCATCTTGGCTATAATTTGTGTTTATAATTCATCTCGTGCTTTACGGTGAAGGAAAACATCGTGAGGAAACCTGCATGTGTCTAATTTCACTGAAATTCTGCCATATGTGTATTCCACCAACCCGCATTGGAGCAGCGTGGTGGAATAAGCTCCAAACCCTCTTCTCAAAAAGGGAGAGGAGACCTTTAGCCCAGCAGTGGGACATTCACAGGCTGTTACGGTTTACATCCTGATTAATTTCTATTTTTTCGTAAGAGAAGAACTGTTCAAATAATCCAGCGCCATTTTAAACATCCACATATGTCCAGCATCTAAATATCCTGGTGAGCACAAGCCTCTTCTCTTGAAGAAGGTTTCTTTTGAAAGAAAGAATTCATCAAAAAGAGCCCCTGCGCTTCGAGAAAGTTTACCAGCATTTCCCCCCTTTGATTTCTGCAGCCCAGGCCGTAAGGTCCGACTTTCGATTCACCGCTATCTTGTACTCCCACTTTAGCATTAAAGTCTCCCATAACAACATTGTAGTGGGCCTTCGAGGTGTTGTTGAGGGCCGTTGCGATGTCCTCGTACATCGCTTCTACCACATCATGAGAGTATGCTAAGGTTGGCGCATATACCTGGACGACCTTCAGGGAGTACCTATCGGAGAGTTATAGGACAAGGTACGCTACCCGGTTCGACACACTACTAATTTCTACAATGCTGTTAATGAGATCCTTTTTGACTAGAAAACCGACACCACCCTGGGAGAGGTTATCACCTTTGCGGAAGTAGAGTAAGTTACCGGACTCTAGAGTTATCGTGGCCTCCCCCTGTCTTCGGACTTCAGATAACCCCAGTATGTGCCAGTTTATATGGCTTAACACTACTTCTAATTCGGCGAGGTGATGGTCCAGCCTTATCGAGCGTCCATTATACGTTTCCATGTTTAGTCGTTTCTTATGGTAGCCTGCCATGAACCGGTGATTGTTCGTACCCCCTGCCCTGCCACGACCGCTACCTTGGTCGGGCCTAGCGGGCTTGCCGGTAACTGGGGGCCTTTTCTTAAGCGCATCCACCATTTAAGAGGGTTTGCCCATACTCGTCGCGCTGGGCAGGCGTGTTGGCGAGCGCAGTAGGGGGTTAGGTTGTTTATGGGTGGGACGCTGCTGCCCATACCCCCTTTTCCCTGTCCTTTAGTCGCCTTTTACGACACCCACGGGATGAGATTGGGGAAATGCAATTCTAAGCCGGCACTCCACGGCACATATATAATTGCATGATGTGTATTATTCATAATATTTTATTACCAACAATTACTTACACAAATAAAAAAAAAAACACTTTGTGTTGAGGATTAAACAGAAATCTTTAAGCGGCGCGATAATTTTTTTGCATTACCTCCATGGTCTCGTCCTAGCTATTAAGCCTATATTTGACTTAAGATATTTAGCAATTGTATTTTTATAGCTAATACGACTGCGTATTTTTTTCTACACATTCAATTAGTGTAAAAAATTGCATATAAGATTTAGGATTTTTATGTATGTTGTCATTTAGTCCTTTATTGACGATAGCATTTATTGTATTAAATAAATTTTAAGACGTAAAGAAATATTGTTATAAAGGCATATTTAATAAACTGAATAGTTTTTAAGCTTATTGAGGAATAAAAAGTCGCCATTTGACTTATTAGGAGATTAAAAATATTTTCGCTTTAATTAAAAACACGCTGAATCTTTTGATATGATATTATGTAACTTATTAAAAACTGAAAAATGAGCTAACGATAACTCAGTTGAATGTCGCGTCTTGTCGAACCAAAACCAATCCAAATACAATGGGTAGGGCAAGCATGTGCTGGTCTATTATTAATAACAAATTCCAGTAGGCGTTTGATGATGTTATATATAAAAATTATCAAGGCTGTCTGTTGAAAGGTATATGAAAAATTACTCATATACCAACTTTCGGTGTTCGGTTAAACTTTGTGGAACTGATTGAAAAACAAGCATATACTTTAATGTATTATAAAATAGCCTGTATTACCAAACTAACGATGTGTCGTTTGATGTGATATTTTATTATCCATGACTGTTTGTTACACAAACCAACCACAGTCAACCGCTGGACAAGCTACATAATTGTAACAGTAGAATCATCCAATACCGCGCCAACTCATTCCTGAAATTGAAATTATTATGTTGTTATAATTTAATAATGCACATATTTTTAATTAGCACTATCATACAGTTCTTGGAAATATTTATTTGATTTTAAATGTAAATAATATATTTTCATTTGAAATCCTATAAATATTTCCAAGTATTATTATATGATATATATTGATATTTTCATAATATTGCGATAGAAACAATACACTCTTTATAATAACACAGAGTGTTTTTGTAGCAATAGTATCATTCGACAGTGTCGCCAATAAGGATCAACTTCTGGTAAATAAAGGAAAGAGCTTATTTTTAACAGTGTTTTAGTGTTCGAAAGAACTGTATATAAATGGTGATAAAAATCTAAGATACTTTTTAAGTTGCATTTGTAATATAGCATACTATTAAATTTGATGGCGACTTTTCAACGACGTTCTCCAACGACCCACCCGAGGTCCGAAGATTCTAACATTCCCCCAGACATGATTGAATATTCGTTATCGATGAATGAATTAATGAAATTTGATATTGGGATAGTTATATACTTGATTGAAATATAACAGTTATGAATCGGTTCCTCAAAAAATTTGTTCAGAACATTATATATCCATAAATAAGCATATTCGAAGGCACGAGGCATTTCGATATAACAATGAACGAATATTTTTGACGTGTTCAAATGAATGATTTGGTTAAGGAACTTTTACTTGGTGGTAGGGCGTTGTGGTAGCCATTAAGTAAGACAACGGTTTGAAGGGTGAGTGAGCCAGTATGTAATATATTTTAACACGTACATTACAAACAAGGCTAATGTGTAAATTAATGAATCCAACTAGTTCAAAGGGCAAACATGCAGAATCGATCTTAGGTCTAATTTCGAACACATATTAAACATGCGTTAAAAACTTTGTTGCAGGCAAAAATATTAGTAGTCTTGAAATATGGTCTATGTATACTTAATAAATATAAGAAACTTAATTTAATAAATTAAATGATATTGTTGGTAAACAAATCTCTACTACCAAATGTACTCTCAAATATACTTTTAGTCAGACTTCATTAAAATAAGAGTTGACCTTCTAATGAATAGCGAATTATCGAGCGGTGATACGTTAATGGATGACTTTGCTTGTCTGCTGCGTTCTGTACAATGATTCAAAGTTGTAATCACTATATTTTATTAATAATTAGTTGTACGCAACAAAAAAAATAGCACAATAAACGATAATAAATGAATAAATTAAGGAGCGCTTATAATTTAAACCAGCTAAGCATTACCGTAATATGTATGCATATACATATGTACAATTTACCCGTCTACTTATACGCAATAAAAAATATACATAAAATATGTAGTAGAGAAAACTTCTAATTTGAAATATGTGTGTAATAAGTTTAATAATGAAAATGTTGTCCTGAGCGAATTACAGTTTCACAGTTACAGCCAATTCTCATTTCAGACGAACTATTCGTATCTACACAGCATATATTATAGATTTTTAGTTCCCTTACATATTTCGTTCGAACGGCAAATCGACACGTCTGCAAGTATAAGGTACAAAACTAACTTTACTAACTTAACTAGAACATTATGATTATTTTTTGGCAGAAATATTATTTTAACAGGTTCTTTTACAACCACGTATTTATTTCATCAATAGACTTTATCATGAAGTAAACAAAATTTTATCATTCAATATTCCCAATTCGGATGCAAATGTGCAAAAGCTATCGTTTTCATAGACTACGAAGAAGCCGAAGAGGATTACGAAGATTGAATCCTATTGTGCGTGTTGTATTAGATACGTTTGGAGGTCCACGTAAGCTATAAGATAAATTAAAATTTGGGCAATTCATATTGACAGTATCCTTACCTTTATCATATTAAAATATTGCATTTATGAATACAATGCAGATATTACTTAATTCTTTATTCAATTAATTATATTTACTTTAGTTCTCTCTTAGTAACAGAGAGACAATTTGAAGATAATTATTATAATAGTCGAGCCACTTTAGTGTATTTCTGATAATCATAAATGAAAGTCTGCATTTTGTGCTAACTACACCGAATCAATTAAAATCATTAGTCAAATAAATGTACAAATTACCAAGTAGCTGGGCTGTAATATGAGTACAAGGTACAATAATATGTTGAAATCCTAGTCGACTATTAGAGCCGTTTGCCAGTTTCAGCATTTCTCTCTGTGACTCCGTCGTAAAGGCGTGTTTCACTGACATGAAATAGGTCTAATGTGACAAAATGTGGCCCATTATAGGAACCGCTCTCGTTTCCAAAAAGCGTCAATAGGCCTCTAGCCACCATCCACTAACTGACTAATTCCAGAGCGCTCAATCAGAGCAGAACGATGTTGGTGTCGAAAGCCAATAGATAAAGTAAGATAATTTGATTCTAAGTTACAGAAAAAAAGTGTGCATAGACTCGTTCAATGGGAAACTCCATGTAATCTGCGATAATTCACAACATCTTTGCACAAACACGTGTGCACTGCGGTGATGTGCTTTTACTATCTAAAATTATCCCGCGAATTTTAGTATTTAATGAATCAGTGACCTCAATAACTCTTTCATAAAAAATATTTGTTTTTGAAATATCTTTTTTTTTTAATTTAAGGATGTAATTGACTAAAGGATGATTATTTTATACTCAAAGTACTGCCCCGTTGGTCTTGTCTATGCAGAGTAATTTATGAAGTAATATATAATTTTAAGCAATTTAAATATTCACTTGATAATTTACATTTTCATTAAAAGTCTAATTAGATAAGATGGACGGAGAAGTTTAATAACCAATCATCTTTCTCTCATTTAAAAATAATAAAAATCCTCGTTTTTATTTGATACCGAAAAAGCCAATATTATTTTTTTCTTAATCTGTTTTCGTATCAAATTTATCTATAGTACTATCATATTATCATCCCTCTTTATTTTCAAGAAATAGGATATTGAACGGTGTCTAATTTATAGACCATTCATAACTATATAGCATACAAGTTAACGAGCGTCTTCTGTAAGTTCTGCAACAAAAGTGTGTGTGACAAAGAACATGCTTAAACATTTTCATCTATACAAAAATTATTAAAAAAGACGGCCGTCGCGGAACGCCCGGATGTGTAACATCGATAATGAAATTGATGATTATTGAAAGAATTTATAATAAAAAATAAATAAATATGGAGTAAACGTATAAAAAACATAGTGTTCATTATATAATAAGAAAAACTGTTTTTGTTATAATAATAAATAGTGACGTAGTATATGCACTATGCACTCACAAGGAGGTAGAAAGAGCTGTGGTGGAGAAGGGGCATTACGATATAGGAGTCATGCCGGCGTCATGCTGTATATTTATTTGACATTTGTACTAAAACGAATAAATTGTACGTTTGTATAATCAATAATGGTATTGAAAAGTAGGCAAAAGTATTTTTTTTTAAACCTAATTTAAAATTCAGCTTTACTATTTACCCAACGGACACTGACAGATTTTTGATTTGATTCTTGACTGATTATAAAAGCATATATTATAAACATATATATTAAAAAGCCTAGATGGCCCAGTGGTAAGAACGCGTGTATCTTAACCGATGATCGTGGGTTCAAACCCGGGCAAGCATCACTGAATTTTCATGTGCTTAATTTGTGATTTTAATTCATCTCGTGCTTTACCGTGAAGGAAAACATCGTGAGAAAACCTGCATGTGTCTAATTTCACTGAAATTCTGCCACATGTGTATTCCACCAACCCGCATTGGAACAGCGTGGTGGAATAAGCTGCAAACCTTCTCCTTGTCCTTTAGCCCAGCAGTGGGACATTCATAGGCTGTTACGGATACGGATATTATAAACAATCTAGAATTCAGATTATCTATTTGTGTTAATACTTTCCTTCCAATCTAAGAACATATCATTCTACATGATGAGAATACAGGTCATAACAGTTTTTATTATTTTCATGAAATTATTTGTCATAGTATTGTATAAATCACATGATTACTTTTTAGAGTAACTTTTGTATAACCACATTTACCTAAAGTCCGCATAATAACAGCTAATTTTAAACCACTTGGCAGGTGACCTTTAGTATTAGGGTTAGGGTAAAGGGCGCTGCGAGGAACGCATTAGACAAGAATAATTAAATACCTTACCACTTTAACGATGATATTACCAACTATTAATAGATATAATGTCATAATTCGTTATTTGTACGGTGCGGTGGAAAACAGTAATCAATAAGTTACTTGTCGGTACTTCAAAGTAGAATCTACATTCCGAATCGTATACAGCTTTACATTTAAAATAATCTTCTTAAAATACAATTAATAATTTTTTAATGAAGTATATTTTGATTTCGATATGTTTATCCTCATTCGAGTATTCGAGTATCATCCAAATTAATATTATAAATGCAAAAGCCAATTTGTTTTATTTGTCTGTTTTTTTTGTTACGCTTTTTAAAATAAAACATTAAATGCTTCAATAACGCGTTTACGGGTCGCCTAGCGATGTCAAAGGTTCCTAATGCCTTGGGCTACTCCTAGTTATTTTACAGCGACGGACAACATTGATTACCTTTATTATATATTATAGTCATGCAAGCTGGTTCACGCGGTTTCTCTCACGCTTAAGCTCGATTTTATATTAGTCACTTATAAAATTACTTACTTTTTCATTAATAACTTAACTAAGAGACTTTCAAACGCAAAGTTATTCTAAGACTGGTAGATATATATTTGTTAATGTTATGTATGTACGCAAAATAAAATATTCCCCTAGAAATTATGACGTACATTATGTTAACACCAGGAACAAGTATAAACTGACAACCACTATTACCAGATTACACAGGATTAGTAAGTCTTTTATGGGACAATGTATACGCTTTTACAACAGGATCCCAGAAAACGTTCAAAAATATTCAATTGTAAAATTTAAAAGAATCGGTAAGGAACGCTTGTGTGCTAAAGGATATTACCCAACCAATGACTTTTTAAATGATTGCACACATTGGGAATGAAACGATCGCCTCCAGGTTATTTCAAATTAAAAAAAAAATGTATATATAATTAGGCTCCTGTTATATATTACTTATTGTAAAGGATGAGATATTAAATAAACCGCTGGGTTTCTTTCGCCGGTTCTTCTCAGGTCTGACGTATTTATTTCCGAACCAGTGGTAGACTTATGACAATCAATAAGCAAGTTTAACGCTAATAAAGATTTTTGATTTTGATTTTGAGATCATTAGACATGTACATATCATCAGTTTTATTATATTTATAGCATAGATTATTACAAGTTAAAAAAAAACAACAATTTTACTCTGACCTATTTCCTTTAAAAACTTATCTTTTTAATGGAAAATAGCTTGCCAACTGATCAAGTACTATTTTATCGGAGATAGGCTTAAATTAGATAAATAGACAGAACGCAGGTCAGGTTAAATTGCACCATTTGTAGAAGAATAGCAATCATGGACTATAGCTCACAGTTAAAAGCTAACATTAATCAGTATCTGATGGACAAATAGTGTGCCTAGTGAACGCGAATTTAATACTTTTACTTTGTATTACATTTATTTAAGTATTAGCTATTTCTTTAACAATATGTTTTAAATGACTTTTATTTTTATTATCATTGCTGTTACAAACCTATATTCAATGATTGTATACTAATAAAGTAGTAATGTATTCAAAACACAATGTAGCAGCCCCTAAAGGTTATTAGGGTATATTAAGCAAAGGATAAAAACTTATTACATCAAGCTGAACCATGTGTGTTGATGAATTATTAATATAAATCGAGGATTTTTTAATAAAGATCGTGCTTTACTTTTGATTTGATATTATTTTAATAAGAAAAACTAAATAAATAAAGTAGAAATTTAATAGAAAATTAAAAAATGTATAAAAAACTCTTGCACTTTAGATATTCTAATAAAATGATACGAAAAATAGACTATATTTCTGAATAGAACATAAAATGATATTCGAATTTGAGATATAGCACCACGTGACCACGTTCAACAATAATCCTTTGAAGCATTAAATTTCTAGTTTAATACAACTCCGACAGTGAGATACCTCTGGTTCAGTTCAGTAACAATGGCCGAGTTAAGTTTCAACTCTGTTTTATATTACACCTTTGTCTTGCGATTGTTATATGGGTTGAGTAAGACCTTCGTTATGTCTCCTTACTAATTTGTATGGAACTCGCTTAATGCGAAGCTTAAATAGATGGGATATGCACCTCTTATTATTTAAATTTCTTTAATTTAATTAACTTAATTAACTTTGATAAATACCATTAATATAAAATTAAATAAGCTTTTTTTGCAGTGGGTGGGTGAGTGTATCGGGTTATGTGGGATTCTTACCCAATAAAACCATTGCGATGGCCCTCCTCGGCACGGATCGGAAAGGCTGCGAGTCGTGTTGATATCCACCATCTATGCATCCAACGCGTAAGTCTTGGAGTCTGGGTAAGGTGACTTGTCACTTTCGTTTTATCCAGGCTCGCTGTAACGACGCGTTTGCGTGCGCCTGTACCGTTCTTAGCAGATACGGTCGCGCTACGTTGCAAAAACCCTCCAGTATTCCCGCCGCTTCAACGTACTTGGAGGGGACACGCCTTTACCTTTTGATGGAGGATGCGGGTCTGTTCATAGACCCTCGCGTCCATATCCGCCAGAATGTCTAAGGGCGGAAAACACGCTAGGACGGTAACAGCCGCGTAGGATATCGTGCCATATCCCCGCACAAATTTAAATAAGCTATACCAACTAAATTAACTAAGAATATAAAATATCGAATCGTAATATAATCTATATTTGGAAAGTATGCCTAGAGGCTATGTACATAGTCGACATAGCTAAGACAAAGCTAACTGCATACACTTTGTGCACTTAATCTACAGTTGCTTAACAAACAATTCAATTATATGAAATGATAGCAATCCTGGACTCGTAGTATAAGATGCACATGTAGGAGATTTTCATCTGAAACATGGGGGTATCCTCAAGATATTTTCCCTCACCGTCAATCATGAGATGAATTGTAAACACTGAATTTAGTATATAAAAAATCAGAGGTGCTTGCCGGTTTTGAATTCGCAATCTTTGGTTGAGATTTACGTGTTCTAACTACTGGGACAATCGGCTATTTTAATTTGTATCAGTTCAGAAATTAGTAAGGTTTTTCGAAACATCAAAAATCACCGTTGTCTGGTCCATTGCATAGAAAACCCGACGATCAAGGGTTCGATCCGTGAGTAGAATAGAATTTTCATATACTTAATTTGTTTTTATAATTGATTTTATTCTTGGCATAATAAACCGTGCATGTATTGAATGAAATTTGGCAACATGTATGTAACCAACCAGTGTCGAATTAGCGCGGTGGCATAACTTCCAAGCCTTTTTCTTTAGATGAAAGGATGCGCCGAGTTGTGGTCAATTTTTGGCTGTTAGTTAATTTATTCCATAATATCAGTGTTATATTCTATCGGCCTTATTTGTAGACGTCGTTTAGAAACTGATTAGCTAAACAATTCCACGTCTTATTATGTTACATCAATAATGATATAAAAAGAGAAATCAGTGTTTAACTAACGAGCCACGAAGCATCAATTATAAGTAAAATCCTATATTTTTAACATAGAAGCGTATTTTAAAAACTGTTAGCCTTAAGTAATTAGTAGTTTAAACAATAACGAAAACAGCCATGGCATTAAAATGATTTTAGGTGAAAAGGATTATTTTAGATATCAAAATAGATTAAAGGGTTTTCGTACTATAAACTACCGAATAAGTTACTCTACTCTACTCTATAATGCACATTATCGTTGGCACTGGGATATTTTATGATAAAAAATAAAAGTAGGAGACTTTAAATTGTCCAACAGGCAATGATTAATGACACTGTTTGCTTATTTCGTATGGCAAGTGCCACTAGCGGAAGCAGTCTGCAACCATAATGTGCATCATAAATTCGAGCGTAAACCTTGCGGTCGTTTGTGTATGTTTTTAAATAACTTTAGAAATTA
Source organism: Nymphalis urticae (assembly GCA_905147175.2). Taxonomy (NCBI): domain Eukaryota; kingdom Metazoa; phylum Arthropoda; class Insecta; order Lepidoptera; family Nymphalidae; genus Nymphalis; species Nymphalis urticae. Next base: position 6,579,839 of record LR989991.1, read on the forward strand.
TTTTCTCTTTTCCTCTATTATATTCTATTTTGTATGAAATTAATTTTAAATATAAATAACAACCTTTACATGTTGTAGCTGTTTTATAAGGTACTATATAATATGGCGTCGATGAATTTTAGTCATCGATTTTGATGAATAAGTAATTTGCTTTTAAATGTATCTGTTTAAATGGCTTTGTGAAGGCATTTCTATGGTTGGTTGTGTTAGAAGTGTTTTATTCTTCTTGCAGCGCCAGTGTTAGTGCCAATTTATGGGTGGCAGTGTCCACTTAACAGAACACTACCTGGTACCACCCGTTGCCACGTTGACGTCTATAGGCGTCTATTGTCTCAGATACATCAGAGATTACATCAAATGAAGTCTTTTACCAAACTGACTTCCTAAAATAAATTAAAATAACTTTTGTATATCATTTTATTATATTTAAGTTTAAATCTATTTAATCTTGATGCCATTAAGATATTTTTAAAAATTTCATTCTTTATATCGTGTAAATATGATTTATTTATATCAAAATAGTGTATTTTTAACAGTAGTCAAACAAAAAAAAAGTAAAAATAAATATTTTACTTCAAACAACAAACATTTATTTCAATACACGCGCAATTTTAACTTTTATTGAAATCGCTCCACCTGAACACTGGCCGCAAATGGCTGCCATAAGCATTAGTTATAAAGGACTAAACAAAAAAAAATATATTAGATTTTACTCCAAACGTAATCCCAACTCAGGACAATTTATTAAAACTTCTTATTTAATCTCACAAGTTATAATTTTTGCGGAAAGTCCAAGTAAACTGGAAGATAAAGGAAACAAAACAGCGGAAAGCTTTTTCAGACTGTTATCAAAGGCCATTATCTTTTGACCTGTAAAGTGGAATTATATTTTGTTTCTCCTTATAAGAAGTAAATAAGTTAAGGAAAGCGGAAACGCAATTTAAAGTTACCTTGGAGTGGGCTTCACCCCTTGCACTGTTTACGAAATGGTTAAACAATAGAATAGCTCATCATTTATTAAATTTAATAAACCACAGTAATTTATTTAAAAAAAAAACCATTTTGAATAATTAAATCTTAACCATTTAACCCACTATATGCAACCACTTTAGCAATCAAATATGAAAAACACGTATATGTATTTTAAATATATATTTGTGCCTTTATATTTACTATCTGTGAAGGGAAGTGGAAAATCTTGGCCGTGGAACGAGAGAGATCTTTAGATCTTGAAATTGACAATCGTCTGAGCTTGGGGGTACTGTTGTCAGTTCCGGCTCTTCGATGTTCAGACATGGAAATAATATATTCTAACCTTATGTAGATATTTATATGTATGTTTCTCTTTTCTATAATAATTTATTTATTATAATTTTATATTATTATTTATAAGCACACGTCAAGACTAATATACATAACCTGAACATGGTATCGTATGATCGGTACGTAAAGTGAGTACCTGAGTAGACGTCCATTTGCAACACGAGCCAATATGTAGATATGAATTCAGTAGAAAGCGGCCGCGCGGCTAGCGGTCAAGCTAAACAGCCCGCGGCGGATAATCAGACCAAAGTTAGACCATTGATTACTGACAATTAATTGATTTTTCTCTTCTATATGACGCCAAACTAACTCAGGAATAGGCAAATCGTTTTTTTTACCTATTTCTACCCACGCATTATGCCATAATGCCTGCGATTTATTGTGGTGTAGTGTATTGTGGATTTGCTGTTCCACAATAAGTCATTAGCACCATATAATTGTATTAGTATACGGCACTTTTTGTTGCAATTCACAAACAACCGTCCTAATAGCGCGCGCGGTCGCCCGAAGCTCCTTAGATGCGGTCTCAAAAACCGACAACGAGCGGTTCGAGCTGCCGCGCGCGGCCACGCCGTCTCGTCTCCATAGCGCGCGGCCACCGCGCGAGCCATTGTAAGAGGGTTTGCTGCGCGTAATTGCCCTTCGAAACTCTTCCTAATGTATACGGACTTTTAGTATTGTTGTGTTCCGTATTGAAGGGTGACTAAGCCAGTGTAATTAAAAGCGCAAGGGACTATCATCTTAGTTTCCAAGGTTATCGGCACATTTTCGATTGAAGGGATAGTTAATATATCTTACAGTGCCAATGGCGGTGGTGACCACTCACTCATTTGCAGTATGTTCAAAGCGAGGAAAACGACCGATGAATCGGGTGCGGCAGTTTTTTCTTTTTTCTAATTATATGGCTGTCAAACTGAAGACTCTTCTTGTGATTTCGTTAGTTGATTTTTTATGATTATTCCTTTTATTTTTTTGTGGTATTAAGCTTATGAAATGTATTTATATAATTAATAAGATATTCGTGATATAAAATATTAAAGTCTGATCTAAATTTAACGAAATGAAAATTTCGACTACTGTATGAAATTAATTACTGTAAAATAAGTTGACGTAGGTCCCCACGTTAATACAAACTGTGTACATTGTTTTCAACATCAAGGCAGACTTTATATGAAAAAAGAATTACATATCTGCTTTGGGTACTTTAAGTCAGTCGTTAGACGGATGGTTTAATACCACGCAAGTGCCACTAAGCGGATATAATATAATATAATTTAAATAATGAATTATAAACGTGGTGACAAAACCTGTATAAGTGAACTGAATTTTTATAAAATTTTAGTTACCCACCAATTCACATTAGTGTAGCATGTTGGTTTCCTTAACAGGTGATGAGATCTTTGCCCAGTTTCAGAGCTAGAAAACGATCAATCATCATCATTATTTGCAGCAGCGCAGTGTTTAAACTCCATATATGGAAAGTATTAGATATAAGTGTTTACGTTGAACTTTTATATTATATTTTTTTATAAATCCGCTTACAACAAACACATCTTTTCTGTCGGTGAGTTATATGGACCTCTTGGACTATTATCCTTTCCACGACTAAACCAAGCAAGAATATGTATATAAAACAAAAGGTATGTAAACGAAATATTTTATGTAATATAGTATTAGCTAAGGTTTACAATTAAGATAATCCCGACAATTATGCCAAGTGCTTGTCTAAAAAAGTCAAAAGTGCCTACTTGAAAAAAATACGTTTCAATTTTGATTTTTGCATAATTTTACCTTGATGAAATAAAAAGTTTAAAAAGTCCATTAGTGGTTTAACAAATTGTATAGTGTTGACTAGTGTTTTATGCCTTGAAAACCTTTTCGTTTTATGCTAACAAAAGAAAGCTTTTTATACTAGTAATACACATTAAAATAATTTGGAAACAAATATTTGCACTCTAATATTTTAATTACTTGAAATTAAGATCATAAAACAAAAGCATGCTTGATGCTAAGACCGAGACTAAGACTATCGGGCACACGTATAGGATACGCTGCACAATTGCGCATAGATTTATTTAATAATTATTAATTAAAAATAAGTCGGATTTAATAGCTTCGCCCAGCTTCAATAATTTCATTGTAAAAACGCGTTTTTTTAACCTGACGGTTAATGCTCATCGTCAACGAAAATTTTGAATTACACTTAGAGGACGCCCTTCAGAATATTTTCGAATTGAAAAATCGATTATTACGATTATTGATTAATTATAGTTCTTTTGGTATCTTTGATTTTATTAGTGCTGGACATGGCCGAGCTGCCCGCGATCGCGTGTAATTGCGAAGCAATAACATGTATTATTTTTTAGATCCTTCAAATTAAAATTATAGTATCTAATCTAGAGAATTTACATAAATACTATTATAAAATTATAAATATATTATTTTATATAGAAATAAGTTAGAATTATTTACTAGTATATCATAATATTTATTATCTAGTTATTTATCCTAATATTCATAGAAATATTTTTGATGGCTCGATTCATAAGAAACGCCATAATATAAAATTTATCGAGCAAAATCTTCAACTTTCGTGATTCCAGGGGCAAAAAAATGTTTTGTTGAATCTCTTTAATCGTAAATAATAAATGGGAGGTGAAACTTTGTGGCAACGTCAACCTGTTTATACCCGGGCTTCTCGTACCTACATATTACGGGTTTCATAATAACAAGACTCAAATCACGGCTGTAAACTTGGAAGGTAGATGCGCGTTATTTATCATATCTTAAGTTTTATGAAAATAACAAACCACAACATTCTGTTCGCAATTTTTATTATTCGTATAATATGATACATAGTAAAGGATATAAATATATTGCTGAATTTTAATGTTGAATATATTTTATAGTATTATTCGTAGTCTGTGATTATGTTCCACTGCTAGGCAAGTGACACAGGAATTAAATAAAGTGGAAATGGGAATTTCTCGCAATGCCCTCGTATGTGGCCTCGATTATTATGCCTTTTCTTACTTTATTTTTAGATCTATCAACCAATGACAATAAATGTTTGCTCGTATAAATGTTTGGATATAATATATCTATGTATAAATACTTCCTAAGGTTGGTGACGCATTGGCAATAGAAGGGATGGTTAATATTTTTTACAATGCCAATGTTTATGGTGGGGACCGCATACCATCAATTTACCTATTATTATAAATATGCTACTATCATGTGACTATAGCAATAAAATACTTCTGAATAAATAATTTCTTTAGTTATTTTTATTTGTATAAAACGCTCAAAGCATTATAAAACTGCATCATTAGTTTGGAAAAACGTATTTTCAGACATGATTTTGAAAAAAGCTGACATTTGTATAATCGCGCCAACAAAAGAACAATAGGAAAATGTTATAAAACGAAAACAATTATTTTTTGCAAATTTTATTTTTTTTTAAACGAGAAAAATTTAATGACATTTTACTTTTTATTTTACTATTTATATACGTTTACAAGTTACAACTACAATGCCATTATTGCCATCTTATCTGTGTTTACAATAATTCACTCGATTTAATTCAAGACGAACAATACGTCGACCCCCGGCTCAGACTTAACAATAGAAAACTTCTCCTTATGAGACTGAGTTTTATATCAGCACCTTTGTTGTTCTGTTAGGAGATTGCACGGTTGGAATATTAGGATAACCATTCTATTTGGATATCGTAGCTAATTGTAATACGCGATGTGTAGATCGTGTGATGTAAAAGCTTAATTATAAGCCGAGATAAGTCGACTTAAATTATGAAGATATATATTATTTACTTGATATTATGACAAAGACTTAAATTAAAGCTCCAGCTTAGAAACAAATGTGTTTATCAAGTGTGTTTTAGTCACATGTTATTACCAGTATATTTTTAGGATGGTTCTGGATATATTTTTATGTGTAATAATCTCTCTTTGTTGTCTCACTCCTCCGAAACGGCTTGACCGATTTTTATAATTTTTTTAATGTATATTTGTTAGGTATGAGAATAGATCGTAAAGTATATTTTATAGCGTTAGGTGATTAGGGTGTCCCTATCCAGAATATTGTTTTTGGTATTTTTTTGACAATGTTTTTTTTTTAATTTCACACTAAAAATACCATCCTCCCATTTTTTAATCGCGATTTTAGTATTTTTGTATGAACAATATTCTAGTATGAAATTATTCATAGTGTTGAATGACAGATGGCGCTACGTCCACCTCATCGAAAATGTGCGTGTGAGCATGTTACAATTGCGTGCATCTCAATCACAAGAGGCTGAACGAAATCAACAACGACGATTGAAACAGAGACAAGTGCGTCGGTTCCTAGTTTACATATACAGAGCAAATGACAGACAACGCCAACAAGTACATCGAGCATTTTCATCTGCTTCATTCCTTCGTCTCGCTTTCGAATACGAGCCAGATATTGAATATTCTGCTCAAATTCAAACATGAGATGTATTGAGCATCAGGAAAAAATATCAAGAAATTGAGACACCACTAGATTGAATAGCTGGCTCCTCGGCACGGATCCAGTTGCAAACCTGTTCCTAAAGTCCATTCGCACATTAAAAAATAACTCAAACGACTTCCTGACGACCCCCAACCGCACATTTTCATTTACTGTCGTTTTAATTTACACGGGACTTTTACGGACGTGTCTTCGTCGCAATTTCAAGATGGAAAGTCGAAACGAAACTGAAACTGCAGCAAGTGTAAATAATGCAACCTTGAAAATAAGTTAATAAATCATATAAATTAATACAAGTATTTAAATATTATAAACATTTTTTTTTAAATTTTTTACAATTTACTATTTACATGCTTTAAAGAGGAATTATAGTAAAATCATATGCTCAGCGTCAAAAAAACTATCGAAAGAAAAAAAAACAAAATCAACTTTAGAATGCAAAAAAAGCCAAAAACAAACGCTCAATATTTACGAAAATTTGCGCAGAATCAAAAAGAAAATGTATAGCAAAATGAAACCATGAATTATGTAAGGTATATATATATATATAGTGGCAATTGGTAAATATTGATCTTTGTTTTAATTTGACGCTTAAATGATTTTATTTTATAAATGTCTAAACACGAAATTTATATTCCAATAGTTTTTGGAAAATATTAGACCATTATTAATCAAGCGATTAATATTTAATTTATAGTGGACTCTGTTTTGATTATTAGAAACTTTTATAAGCATTTTTGTTGTTTAATTTATTGTTAAGGGATTTAATTTACTTTGACAATATTCTATTCTTAATACTATTTTCCTAAAATGTTAAATATTTTTTAAAAAATTTAAATCCTTACTTAACATTTTTGTATTGAAAATATAATAAAAAAATAACATAAAATATACAAATTAGAGAGAGAAAGAGAGTTAAATATAGGAGGACTATGCTTTTTGGTGTGCCAAAAGTACAATCAATATAACCAATAAAAACTACATTTTTTCAACTCAAAAAGTGTTAAAAATGTTTTGAGTTCTGGATGACTTGAAAGGTGAAGGAGCCACAGGCTGTAACTACAGGCCCAAGTGACAATTTAGTTCCCAAGGTTAGTGGCGCATTAGCAATGTAATGGATGGTTAATACTTTTTATAGTGCCAATGTCTATGCGTGGTAAAAAAAACAAATAACGGGCCACCTTTTTCTAAAGGTCTGTCACATAATGTGAATGTACGATAGCCACCACTCACACATAGATGCCGTAGAAACAAGCCTACCTAAGAAAGCCCAAGAAAACAATAATAAATAAACGCATATAAAAATACGCAGGGCGGTGCTTTATGCATATATATTATTATATTATGCTTCTAGCACTCTACTGTATGGGCGACTTGATCGATTGATGAATGTTTATACCTTATTGATTAAATAATGCACGGTATAAAATCCTTATTAACCTGTACGAAGTCGGGGTGGGCAGCTAGTATTTACATAATTTTTCATTTAAAAATGTATAATAATACTTGCTTATTGACTATCAAAAATTCACCAGTTCGAAGGAAAAATTTAATTTTAATTTTAATCAATTAAGTTAGTAAAGTATATTAGAATTTTTATTTATAAAATATGAGCGCTTAACCACAGTTTTCTTTTGAACATTTCTATTCGTATCTTCATGATAGAAATAAATGTATAATTTTTAAATGTTTAATTTAATTTTAATTATACAGATAAAGTATACAAAGATTTAATGGAATAACAATGGTTATTTTAACTAGATCACAGCTGTGAAAACATTTTCATTTATTAATTTTTTCTGCTTGTAGTATATACACCAAAAATGATCGTGTGACAGCCTGCATCTAACGGATGAAAATCCTAACATACGTACCTACATCTACTATAGGAGATGTACATATGTTAAGATTTTCATATATTTCAATACTAGTCTACATAGTCTACATTAGTCTACATATATGAAGACTATTGACCCGCATCGGAGCTGAATGGCAGATTAAGCTCCTAATCTTTTTCTTTCAGAGAAAAGATTTTTTTCCAGAGTGATACATTAAGTGTTTGTTACAAGATAACTAAGTATATTTCATAAATATCTCAGAAATATTAAAATATATATGTGTTCCTCAATATCAGTTTATAATAACTTTTAATACGAACACAAAACATACAAAAAGAGGTTAGATACAATTATATTTTATTACTTACTGGTGGTAGAGCTTTGTGCAAGCTCGTCTGGGTAGGTACCACCAACTCATCAGATATTCTACCGAAAACAGCAGTACTTGATATTGTTGTGTTTCGGTTTGAAGGGTGAGTAAGCCAGTGTAATTATAGGCACAAGGGACATAAAATCTTGGATCTCAAGGTTGGTGGCGTATTGGCGATGTAAGCGATGGTTAACGTTTCTTACAGTGCCAATGTCTAAGGGCGTTTGTGACCACTTACCATCAGGTGGCCCATATGCTCGTCCTCCTTCCTACTCTATATACTTTTCAAATAACTTATTCTCAATTTACAATAACTGGAAATTGCGTTTTGCTTTACTTTATATAGCATTGAAACCAGTAAAATAATCTTCGTCTCAGCTGCAATCTGCAGATAACGTCTAGTTTCCATTGAGAGACTTGTAATAGGTAAGTTCGCTAACTAAGTGAATTAATTAAACACCAACAATATGAACTGTGACTATACAAGCATAGTATGTTAATTAACTCTTAGGTCTGGAGTCTTATCATGGATCTAAATAAAATAAATAATCTTCTAGAAATATAATATTGGCTCACCTTTCTCTCTATCTTTACGTAAAGATAATTACTGTACAAATGCAAAATTACAAAAACGAGAGATGTCGTGTTACAGTCGGTTACTTTTTTTTTTATATTGACCGGATGGGCAAATGACTCTACTCCACCTGATGGTAAGTGGTAGTAGAGTCCAAACGCGACGACGGCCAGTACAGTCGGGAAGAAGGTTCTGCACTAGCCGCCTTCGCCTTGCCGACCCGCAAGATGCCTCTTCACGCCTCGTTTGAAGGAACCCGGGTTGTAAGAGGAGGTGAACAAATGAGCTGGTATGGTATTCCATTTTTTGGAAGTGCGACAAAGAAAGGAGTTGCCAAATTTCTTTGTACTCGATGGAATTGATGCCACAGTTGAGCGGTGACGTCGAGAGTCAGCACGCGTAGACTTTTGAAGGAAGGGGGAAGCAGGAATAAGAGAGAATAATTCCTCAGAGCACTCACCGTGATACAGTCGATAGAAAGCGCTCAGCGCTGCCATCTCTCGACGCAATTGTAAAGGCTCGAGGGTGTTAGTGACCTATACGTCACCAATAATGCGGACCGCACGTCGCTGCAACCGATCCAAGGCCTCAAGAAGATACTTAGCGGAGCCATCCCAAAGGTGCGAGCAATATTCAACGCAGGACCGTACCTGTGCGCGCACCGCTCCGTAGCTCCGCACGCACATCACGCTGCCTGATTTTAATGTCAAGCATCGTGTGGCCACATGAAGGTATTACTGGTGGCAGCGCAATACAATCATCGATGACGGAGTTATAGGCAAAGAGTTTAGCCAGGAGATCAGCTTTCTCTTGCCGACTGTGAGCTAGCGATCCGTCCGGATTTCTGAGCGGTGGCAGCGAAGGTTGGCAGAAATTGTTTTGCACAGACTTGGTCAGACGCCAGAAGCTACGGGAGCCCCTAGGATGCGAAATAAGGTCATGACCAATCTGTACAAAGCGCTGTGCATCCGCTCTCGTGTAAGCCTTCCTACAGGACTTGGAGTTTTTATTGTAGTTTGCTTTCAGTGAGTCAATGTTAGATGCCCCGCTAATGCAGCCACTGATCCACTTGCGGTATGCCGCCTGCTTACATGATACGGCATCGGCACATTCGCGAGTGAACCAACGGTTAAGCGTACCCCTACTGACGAGATCTGAGCTAGGAATATAGTATTCCATTCCCAACATGATCTCGTCAGCAACAGCAGCGGCACTAGCTGTCGGGTCATTCCCACTGAAGCATCGTTCCAAGGGACTGACGCATAGTAATCGCGCATACCGTCCCAATCTGCCGACTTGTAGTGCCAAACGCGATGTTTGCATACCGCTGGTGGCGGGAGGCACGCGGCGGCTATGGCACTTTGGTAGATATGAGGCTGTGATCCGAAGAACCAAGTGGAGCCTGAACCACAACCTGATACTCCACCGGGTGAGAAGTCAGCAGAAGGTCCAGTAGAGAAGGCGCTTGCCCATCAATGTCTGGGATCTTCGTGGGCTGATCAACCAGTTGGGTCAAGTCATGTGTGAGAGCAAAAGCATGAGCAGTCCTTCCAGCATGGTCAGTTTTGAGGGATTTTAACCATGATTCATGGTGAGCATTAAAATCCCCCAAACACACCAATTCCGCGTTAGGAAACTGCTCTTGCGCAGCATCTGCCACCCGACTAAGATGGTCAAATAGTCGGCTTGTCTACAAGTCACCATTATGGGATCTGTAGAGGCACACGTAGACCCGACTCTGACGAACCAGATCCACACGTACCACCAACATGGAGAAGGAGGGGTCCTCCAAGCAGCGCAGTCGGTGACAGCAAACATCCCTCCTGACGAACAAGCATACTCCGGCTTTCGCTTTGAAGGATTCTACAAGTATGTAGCCGGGATAGTTAAGGTAGCTGGTATCGGCAGGACGGAGTATTTGTGTTTCCTTGAGAAACAACATTACTGGCCGTGCTGTCTCGAGATGGTGGTGGACAGCGTTGAGGTTAGCGTGGAGTCCACGGATGTTAGTGAACTCGACCTCAAACAGCGTGGGTATGGTGGGGGTGTGCACTGCTGTACGACCGTTATTCCTGCTTTGATGCGCTACCATTTGGGAAAAAAGAATGGAAAAGAGACGTGAAGCGAGCGACGTATTGCCACGTTAGAGATGGGCAAAGTGTGGAGGCGTGTTTCCCCAAGTGGTTGCCAAAAGGGAAAGAACACTGACCCGCCGGACGGAAGGGCCCCCGAACCCCCCGGAAGTGGCCGCCGGGACCCCACCTTCCGGTCACCAACCGGCACGACGGTCCACCACGAGATTATGCGTGGCCTGGTGGGGCAGCCTCGCGAGCTGGTTAGGCACGCTCGGGCGCCTATACTATGCCACGGGTGGCCAGCGGAATAGCCGTTTCTTCGGGTCTCCCTGTCCGGCAGGTCAATACAGTTTTCCTCGGCATTGGGTTAGCAGCCGTCTCCACTGGACCAACACCTACGCTGCAATGCTCGCTCGGGCACTGGCTGACCTCGAAACGCGGCTGCAAGCCAATTCATGAGATTTTCACCATGCGGTGGTACGGTGGTAACAAGCCAGGCGGATGTTTAACATCCTACCACCAGATGAGCAGATGGTCGCTCAGATATCCCTTAGTCGCTTTTTACGACACCCGTGGGAAAGGGAGGGGCAGTGAAATGTATTCTTTCTCCGTCACTGCACGGATAAAACAAAGGTTTACTATATATTATGTAATAATAAAACTTGGCTGATAATAATTATTGGGTCCAGCTCTCATTTGATCATCTAGAATGTAACGTGCGATAAGGCCAATCAGGCTGCTCCACTACAACTGATTTACTTTTATCGAATTATTTTTTTAATAAAAACTGGTTTCCTTACGATGTTCTTAATTGCTAAGAAGAAACTTGAGAGAATGTAAATTGAAAACTTGGTGGTGATTGCATTAGTGGTATGTATATTGTGGTTTAAAATACTACGTTATCTTCATTCAAATTGCCAGATACCAGTTGCAAGCTTTGATACATTATCAAGGTAACAGCCTATAAATGTCCAAATCTTCTCCTCAAAAAGGGAGAGGAGGCCTTAGCCCAGCCCAGCAAGATTTCGAGCTTATTCCACCACGCTGCTCCAATGCGGGTTGGTGGAATACACATCTGGCAGAATTTCAGTGAAATTAGACACATGCAGGTTTCCTCACGATGATTTCCTTCACTGTAAAGCAAGAGATGAATTATAATCACATGAAAATTAAGTGGTGCTTGCCTGGGTTTAAATCCACGATCATCGGTTAAGATTCACGCGTTCTCACCACTGGATCACCTCGACTGTATAATCAACATACCTTATCAAAGCTATATTTTATTGTCAACTATTTTAACATCCTTGATATATAACAAGTTATTTAAATAAAAATATAATTTTACGCTTCTTGATGTAACACATCTATTTATGCGCCTTGGGGGTAAGACCTGTATGCTGTGATGCCGAATAGCATGACGCTCTCTTATACCACCATGTCCACTCCTCGTCCCCACACTCTATCTGTGTGCATATTATGTAATTTTGTGTAAAAAACGATATATTTATTTTGTTAACGAAACTCTTATGCTTAAGTTTATTTTACTCCATATTTATTAATCGATTTTTAAATTATAAATTATTTTATTTACTATCTAATTGTTATTGTGTGTAGCAAGCATCTGTCTCCTGGCAGCTTTTCTTATTAATCGCTTCATGTTCATAAAATATTATAACAATTTGTTAATAATAATGTTATAAAATTCAATTTAAATTCGGTTGGTGAAATAAAGCCGATATCGAGCCCCCATCTCCTTTTTTATCTCAATATTAACATTCGTAATTAATAAAATTTTAATCCCGTATACATATTTATTTTAGTCCTGCATGTATTTAAACATAAACCAATATTTTGACAACTTGGCTTGACTACAGCCAAAAATAACTATTTAATAATTTTGTTACTGTACGCCTCAGCTAAAACGAATATACTCACAATATAAAGGATTAACATCGAATAATAATTTTATGAACGAAACCTATTATGACTATGTTATTAAAAATCATACGCTCCACTTATCAAAAGTAAAATTGACTTCAGTATTTCATAATTATACGCCCTCTCGTGTTAACTATCTATTAAAATAATAAAAACCCTTGTAATTATAACGGGGTACATTAAAACACCAACGATTATGTACAAAATTACTATCAAGAATAAATTTATTCAAAAACCGAACAAGCTAAACTTCAAAAATGAACTGTTAATTTTGTGCAATTAAATTTAAAATTTATAAAATTTGACAGTTTGTGATTTGATCTGCAAATTAATAATTTCCACTTTCTATTTACTCTAAATTAGAATTTAATGCATTAATACTGGAACACCTCTATATAAAATTGAATAAATTCTTAAATTAAAGTCGGATTTCGTTAGTCACTTTTATTGCCACTTATTGAAAATATTGTGAGAAAATCTGCTGTTGTATTCCGCAACATGTATCAGCAGCGTAGTGAAATAACCGCTAAACTTTTTCTGCAAGAGGAAAGGAGAACTTTACCAGTTGATCCAAAACTACTTTTATAGGCTATGACATTTAGAAGAGTGCCGTGCTTGACAACAGATACCGCCATTCTTATTTGAATTATACTGTTAAATAATAGGCTCAAATACACTCAAATTTATAGTAATCAGACAATATGTGCTGAAGTATATAAAACACGGGACCGATAGAGGTCAGGTTACGTTCAGGTTGCGTAGGTTTGGAATTACTTGTGTTAGTTTGTTTTGGTATATCAGATACAGTCTCGTTAACGAATGGCTCGAGATAGCAGTGCAATGCGCAGTTTCCGTATCACAGGAAATTAATTCTTCCAGTTATACATCGACTAACACAATTATTTTTTTAGTCATCACTACCAAAAAATGGTCTGCAAAAAAATACACAGACGGCATTGAATGTTCCCTGTGCAATATACACTACGTTGATCTTGAAATATTTTCTGATATTTGGATCCATTTCAATAACTTCGAAATGGAATGCTACTTTATAACTTTTAATGGATAATTTTTTTTCTCATTTCAGTTGACGCGTATTATTTTATTAAAAATAATAACTATTTGTTTATTTTTGGAACAATTCATATTATTTGAATTAATAGGTAACAAAATTTTAAACAACATTCGAAATGCTATTATAAAATACAATTCTGTTAAGAAGAAATATTGTATCAGCATTATTACGAATAGGCACAGTACGAAAAGGTACCATTTCAAAATAATGAGACATAATTAAAATATTTAAAAAATGTCTTTCAAACTTTTGTGACAAACGAGATTTTTAAAGATTCATTGCTTGACGATTCTTGGAAAAGAATAAATAACATCAATGATGAAACTATAGACGCCGGAAACGTACCCTTAGTAATTACCATTGTACCATTGAGGAATATAACATGAGAAAAGGGGTACTATTTAACAGGTTTACGTCAAATTCTACTACTAAAAAAATATGTATATAATAGATGAACAACTGTATGAAAAAAAAAACAGATGTTGGAAGTTTTTTTTTCTACAAAATAGACAGGTAGACAGGTATAAAATAAGACGGACAGGCAAATGGGCCACTTGATTGGTAACTGGTCCAATGCGCCACCAACCTTGGGAACTAAGATGATTTATCCCTAGTTCCTATACTTATATCGGCTCAGTCGCCGCTTACACCCCACAATACTAAGTATTGTAAGTACTGCTTAGTAGAAGTGGGTGGTACCTACCAAGAAGATAGGGTAAGGTACTGCAAAAGCTGTTAAAGAGTTATATCAAGAGGAGTACCTTTAGTATAATTAAGTAGTATTTATAGTATTCAGTATTTTATGTCAGTAACATTTAATTATATACATGTCAATTAATATATATTTTTCTGTATTTGATTCAGTGCTTTGAAAAAGGCTTTGCCGAAGCTATAGAAAAATTAAAATCAAGTTTTTTTAATGAACAGCATCATTTAACCATTAAACTTTCTTATTGAATGAACCACCGTTTCGAAAAGAAACATTCTGACCTGAGAAACTTAGTGGGATATTATTTTAATGCTTACAATATTTTTATAATAATATTTTTTAAATTATTCATTGTTTGATAATTTAATTCTTTATCACGCTGAAGTCGTTAATTTTATAACAAACTTGAGAACTAAAGGTCCTTTGACGGTTTTTTGAAACCTCACTATTGAAAACTTTTGATTGAATTTGCTTTCGAACATACGAATAACTAACATTTCTGCAAAAAATGGTTAAACAGGATTTCCATTAGTAAAACAGTAAAAAATTGTAATGAAAAATATAACGCTAGTTTTGTATATGTTATTACAATGTGTTACCGTGTTATTACAATTTTATTGATATAATGAATATATATATGTACTTAATTCGACTGAATTAACCTCTTCAAGCTGGCCTTCGATGCGTGGTAAATAATAATGCGTTTAAATTAGGAAGTTTTACCGAATGAAACTTAAATTGATCCAATATATCAATTTTATTTTTCTGATCCCAAACTAAGCAGAGCTTGTACGATGGAAACCAGACAACTGATATACTACATATATTACTTTTCTTTTGTAAATACATAATATTTTGTTAAACCTTTGTATTTCCATGTCGGCCCAATTAATAAGCATTGGAAGTCCTTTTACCATAAGCTAGTTGATCCAACGTCAATCTGAATCTATGATTTATTTTAACAGTAAAGAAAAAATAAAACATGAATGACTTGTTCTAATATATAAAGTTCGAATTTCTTGTGTAGTGATCATGTTTACATAATATATAATTATTCTGTGCTTTTGTTACTTTTTTTGAATTGATTGATTGTAGCCGTTGTCTCAAATGACCTCAAGACCGTCACCGGGTTGAGCACACGTTTGTCACAGAACTCATTCTAAACGACTGGACTGATTTTGGTGATATTTTTAGGGTGTGTTTAAATGGGTGTTTGGATTCATTCTAGATAGTAGGAGGAATAACCAGGTCCCAGTGTATTTATAAAAAAAAACTAAGCCTTATATCAACTGTGCGAAGATGGAATGCTAGTTTTTAAATAATGCAGATTGAATTTTTACGAAGATAATTATTTTTATCTTTTAAAGAATAATACACATATTTTCGATAAACTACATTTGCTGCATTCGAACATAAATTCTTTTGTATAGTCTCGTGTTATAAATATCAAAAAGGTAACAATTTTAAAATAGGTTCAAATTATTTATGTGCACATGTATTATACATAAAAAATCATATTATCCAAGTTTTTTTTTTAATTGGACTTGCCCTTTAAAGTTAAAGTAATTCAAAAAATGATAAGTAAGTTAAAAAAACTACTCAATCATAACCCTTTCCTTTCGCCGTAGCCATAAACGTAGCTTAGTTATTTTTTAAAGACTTATAATAATTTTCTTTAAATTAAAATGTGATGTTTTTGAAGTAAAATGATTTGTAATAGAGAATATTGTTCGCGAAATATAAGGAGGTACTGTAGACATTTGCATGTTTAGATACCATCTATCTTTTGCATTAAGTTGGAAAAGCGTGAATAAAGTGAATGTAAAAGTTTTAGTAAATAAAAGTGCTTTCGGTCTTCAAACGATAGCATTTATATATTAACAATACTCATTCATTAAGCCACACCTAGAATATATTCAGGTACTGTTGACACTCACGAAATCCTTGTCATTTTATTAAGCTTGGCTTTCAGTATTAGTAGTATTACTATTTTGTATTGGTGATCGACAAGACGACATTTTACAAAATAATCTTGCTTAGGATATTATTTTGAATAACTATTCGCTTTATCTCCACGATAAAGATCCTCGATACTCGATCCTTGTTCAAACTCCAATAAAAGTTTTAAATTGATGAAAATTATAGTAGTAAGTGTAGCATATATTATGACAAAAAATGACAGACCATTGTGTCATGTAAATTTAATTTTAAGGCGTCTAAAAATTATATAACATATATACAATACAAAATTTAACACAATTTAATAAGAATCGGAAAATCAGTTAATTAAAAGTACTTCTCATTTTTGAGAACGTAATCAGTAAGTTTTATTAAAAACACAATTTGAACAATGAAAACTGTCGATGCCAGGTATTGATTTGACGCATATATATTGAGCATTTTACTTTATTTCTTTAAGCTGTCTGATGTCGGTGAAAATATATGTACTTTTAAAGACCTCATAAAATGATATATAGTAACAGTTCTCAAAATGAAACCATACTTACAATGTGTTTAGGTTATGTATGTATTATCTACTTGTCAACCTAGACAACCAAAAAGTAATTACTTTGTTACGATTCGTTTCATTTCTACTGAATTCTATTAAGCAGTTCACAGCATTCTAGTTAGGTCGCCTGCTGGTATTAGCTACCTTAGTTCATAGTTCTGGATTTTGCCAAAGAAGTATAAACAACGCCTTAGATTATCAATGTGCTGCCAACCCATCTGAGACGGATAGACAACAGAGCACCGGTACAAGTATTACCACTTGAAAAAAAATTTTAAATGATGTCTTAATTATTTAAATTAAATAATTCCAAAGCCTTGAAATCAATTTTCTGAATCGATATTTGTATTATTGATTTATCCTTTACAACACTCGAAATAATAATAAGTCATAATAAAAGAAACGTGGCTGCTAAGGGACGCTTGGCAGATTGAAACATCAAAATTAATGACCATCAAGCCTACTGAAAGAATTTATAATTAATGAAAACCAATAAATAAATAAATATTTATTGGTTAAGTTCATTAAATAAATATATTTTTCTTATTATTGTAAATATATAGCAACAAAGTATGTTTATAATATACGCGACAATAAAATACGAGGACGAGGAGGAAAAATGACCTAAGAGAGCATCATGCCGTTTGCCGTCACGACATAAGAGTCGGTCTTTCCCCCAAGGCAATAATATGATGGAATGTTTGGTAGGTTCCACATTTTGGCATACAATATATTGATTTGTCTATTATATCCTAAGATCATAAACATACGTCTTGCTGTTTTTGTAGGCAGGAAGATAAAAATCTTATCAAATAAATTGTAACACGAAGACGTAAAACTTCTTGGCAAAATATTTATGGGGGTAACTACCCTAACCTTTAACTCTCAGTTTTCTACTCCTCTATGCATCAAAATATAGTCTTATCTTGTCGAAATAATAAAACTGATATGATAAAGTAATATTATAATAATTCACTTAATATCACTTAGCAGTTAGTGTATCATTAATTGTCTGTGACGAACATTGATGAACAATGTTGTTCCTAGACAGTTTATACACACAAATGATTATCTGAAACTTACTAATTGCCCGACCCACAGTGACATCAATTATTATAGATTAAAGTCTAACGGCTTTAACTGTTTTTTTTTTTTAATTTCTTTATGTACTTTAATATATATGTGTGAACATTTTCAATCGATTGTTTAGATCGTATTTTCATAAGTAGACATATAACAAAAATCAATTGAACAATATTTATTTATTTATTGAGGATCTCCAACGAAGATAGATACACACTTACGAAATAGAAATTAAAAAATAATTAAAAGAAATGTTGTATAGTGGTACTCAATAAATGAAAATAGGAAATACAAAATATTAAAAAATGGTTAAATTAAGACGAAAGCGATCTCGTGGCGCTCCTAGGACGAAAAGGGTACCGCTGGTTTTTTAGTGGGTATTCCGATGTTGGGGGTGCACTCGGAGCCTTTGACACCGGCGAGCCCCACATAGACCCACGTGTCCCCCACTGTTCCCGTGGGGCACACGCGTAACGCGTTTTTCCAGCGATAAAAAAGGTACATTTTACAAAACATATGTTTGTCAATGTTGTTTTTTTTTTAATCGAGATCAAATCATAATATTGATTTCAAACTTATTTCATCCGAACGTATAATAGTATATTTAACACCTGTTTTGATATGATTAAATATAGCATTTGTTTTCTCAGAATAAAATATTAATATCATTGTCTCTGTAAATGTCAATATAGGAGTTTTTTTATTATTTAACACAAGTTGGCGAAATGCCATCTGGTGGTATACAGTCACCAATGCTTATACACATTGCCACTGTAAGAAATATTAACAGTCTATTACATCGCCATATATATATATATATATATATAAGAATTACTGTTATATATTACAATTTTCACTGTTTTTTAACAGAATCCTTACTATTGTTGTACAGGAGTACAAATTAATTTAAAATTTTGTTGTACTCCTGTACGGATAGACCAAAATGAGCTTGACAAGTATTTATATTTAATAATAAAAAAAATAGTACAATGTAGAAATAGTTACTCGTTTTACTATACTGGAAAGCCATTTTAACTTATTTTTTTCATGTTATTATGTTTTCTAATAGTTTTTATGATCATTATTGTATTGATAATGAAGAATTCTGCTGATTTAGGTGATATTTTATCTCACTTTGCAAAAGTTTCATCAGCCAACAAGATTAAATGCAAAGTTTAAATTAATTCTAGAATCCTTGCGGAGATACTGTTTCAGATATAAGATATCAAGACAAGAGTTTGCTTGTGATTAATATTAAAATATTAATAAGGTATTCAAAAGGCCGGTTTATTTAGTTTAAGTTGTTCAGATAACAACGAACTTTGTATAAGGAGGAATTGAAAAACCTCGGAATCCTTTATCAGTCTGCCGCACGCCAACCCTCCGCTGCATTTTCATAAACTTACCAAACTGCTGCATTATTAAACTCGATGGGAACCCCGAAATATGACAAATATTAGGAGATTATGCAAATCGTTAACTTTATTACTTCATTCCGTAATTTAATAACTTTTACATTCGGGAGTAGTACATTTCAAATTCACAGCTATTACATTTTCACATCTACGGAAATTATTAACGTACCTACAATTCATTTATTTTTATTTATATAAATATGCAAGTATATTATTGCATAATTTGAAACAATGCTATACATTTTGATTTTAGAGTCATCTAATCTTTGGTGGAATAGGCTCCAAAGCTTCTCCTCAAAAGGGAGAGGAGGCCTTAGCCCAGCAGTGGGACATTAACAGGCTGTTACTGTTACTGTAATCTTTGGTTATATTGAAGAAACTTTAGGAACATCATTTCATACAAACATTCTTTAAAACGAAAAATATTGTATAATGCAATTTAATAAATAAAGCTTTTTAAGCGTGTAATCAGTATTCGTTTATTTCTATTCAGAATATATAAACTTATATGTATATAATTAATACATATTAAATAGTCGATGAAAAAAGTTACTACTGAATTTCATGTCACAGATTTTTTGATAGGATCAAGATTTTGAGACTGTGATGCCTTTTTTATTAAAATTCAATTCTATTTCAAAATTGTTTGTGCACAAATATACTTGGTGAAAGTATGTTTTAATTTAAATTTATCGTGACTCTTTATTGTATAGTATTGAGTTTTATTAATATCTAATCAGTCTTCTTTACATATGTAGTTTTTGTTTCGATAATTATGTCCACAGATATAACACAAAATCTTATCATAAAAAAATGTTATGAATGTGACCTGAATAAGTTTTTTTATAAAAACATAAAGCTGACTACGTTTTATTTTAATATCTTTTAATCAATTTCTATTCACAGGCAATGTAAAATAATTATATATTCACGGATTCATACAGGCACATTTTTATTCATTACTTATAATAAGTCAGTAATCCATAATATTCATAGCGGGCTCGTACATAATTATTAAGCTGCCCTAGAAACTTTTTTCGTATTCTCTCTTCATAGCAAAAGTCAGGTTTGAATGTAAACCTAATTATTTCATTCTTTAATAAAAAGGCTGAACAGAGTAAAGCCTTTTATGTCTGTATTTTACAGAGGAGACTGCACTAACAAAGACAAAATAAAAAGAATCCAGAATAGTATGTACACGGCGCTAATTGAACGAAGTAATGGTTGAATAAATTTGTTTGGACAATAAAGACGCTTAAAACTGAACTATGTCCTATTGTTGGGGTCCAAATTGCTAATTTGACCGAGCAGATTTAATTATGCATGCCACCCAGCAGAGTGGGAGTCATAAAGGAGGGGTGTCACAGGCAGGCTTGTTTATAATGTAGCAAGTAACGCGCAATCTAACCCGTCCCTGTCTGCGCCAAGTATTAACTTTTTATTATACTGAACAAACTTTTGCAGTTTATGGCTACGTTAGCGAGGCTTGGGTCAGATAATTTTGGGTGGAAAGTGAATATTTTTCTGAAAATATTTACACTTTAGCAAACAAGTATATTTAAGTATACCAGGCAGGTATACTTAAATATACTAGTATTCGTCCATTGGTCGAAATTAGATGATAATAATAATTGAAATCGAGGAAAACATCTATGAATTTTGAGATGAGTCAAACCTGATGCGCTGAAAACGCACAAACACATTTATTTGAAGATTCATTCAGTCTACCAAGCTAAGTATAGTCGTTATAAACATTTATTTTAGAACCAACTGGTAATTTAGTACTGGTAATATATACATATATATATATTTTAATTAAAAAACGTACTCGTAATAAGAAATAATTCCAAATAATCAGTTATTTTCAATTTATTGCAAAATAAGTCGTTGCAACTTAATCGTTGTTACTTAATCGTTAATTGCAAATTAATCGTTAAAAAGTTTTTCAAGTTCACTTATTTATCATTTTATTTTTCAATACTACATAAATATAAACGATTAACATAAATAAACAAATAGTAACAAAATAAATTGCGTCGAAATATATCACATAAAAAAATATAATTTTTGCAACTTTACCGGCCTACGTGTAATTGGGCTTCATATTATTTAAATAAAAATTATAACATCTGTCTTTAATATAGAAGAGTTTTATACCGACTTGCCTCGAAACTTTTACATAATTATCTTAACGTTTAAATAATCATTCTGATAATATTTACAGATTGTAAGTATACATACAACATTTAATTATTATTATGTCTAATTATGATGTGTTTATTACTAATACATTTATTTAAAAATCTCTGTTAAATTACATATATCAACGAAAAATACAATCAATTAAATAAATAAAACTTGCATTAATTTAAAACGATATTGGTTCTCTCGCGAACAATTGTACATTTATTTTGTAGATTGCTCTAGATTGAGTTTTTCGAGCAGATTGGTAATTCTAGCAGATGGAAGTCCTGCCAATGTCGAATACAAAGAAGTTTTTACTTAAATTAACTTTAAAATATTGTTTTTATATTTTTTATTTGAATTTAACTTTAGTGCTACAAGATAATGATCGAAGAGTAATATATTAATTGATCGTTTGATTTTCTTATTATTTTATGTAAAATTGTTTTTATACAGTGTAATTTATTTTAGATTAAATATAATCAGAGCTTGTTAGTTCCAAATTCAAATGATAAGAGGTAGAAAGAAGTCCACTTTCCGTTTGTTTGCTAAAATTTATTACGAGGGATGGCAGTTGATACCACATTATGCTGTTATAACTGCGACTGTATAGTAATATTATTTAAATATTTTATATACCAGGTGTACCAGGGTGCCAAATATTGCACCTTGCAGTATTATTGTAAAAAATATTTTACACTTTATCTTATTGCACCGTCTTCACGAACCGTTAACAGATCTGGTTCACTTTTCGTTCTAAGAATTGTAACTGCGATTCAACACGGAACTAGCATCGTTGGCACCATTCCATAATTGGTACAATAATTATTTTTAATTTAGATTTGTGTATATTGAATTAACAATCGAACACATCTCAATATTTGTTAATTAATCGCTATTTTTTTAATTCAATAAATGCAATTTATCATGTCGAATATATGAACATACCACACATATTATTATTAATTTAATATTAAGACAAATTGTTTTTATTATTATAACAAATGTCATTCAATAATTTCGACACATATTACCAACATAACACACGATAAATCAAAATCATACTATCCATTTTATTTGTAGAAACGTACTTGGAGGTAGGGCTTTGCAAGCTTGTCTAGGTGTGCACTACCCACTTATTACTTATTCTACCGCTAAAAACACTACTTAGTATTGTTCTGTTTCGCTTTGGACGGTGAATAAGCCAGCCTATTTACAATAAATTCAGTTACAATGCTTTTTCAAATAATAATACGCTCAAATATGAAGAATGTAAATATTATTTTGTTAATATTAATTTATTACAGGCGCGTCTGTAAAAGCTACATTTTCCTTAATGGTTTTGACTTTGTTAGTACAAATAACAATTGTATCACAGTATATCCCATCCTCATTTAGTTTTCCCTATTGGCCTCACCTGTCCAATAAAACGTTGACAATTAACGTAATTTATTGTCCCTCTGATGGACAGCGACCGTAATTCCTCTGAGGAACGATAGATTCTGTCTGCTCACACTATTATCTTATAAAACCTATTTATATTTTGCTGTCATGTATTTATTTGTATTTTAAATCGCCGTGACGTTATTTTTATTTACTATTATATAAAATTTATCACAGTTATGGTATTTTTTTTTTAAATATTTTGTTAATTGAATCTGCGCAAGAAAATCTACCATATGTATATATATATATATATATTGAACGAACGATAATTAGATAGTTATATATATATAACTATCCAACGGGTACATTTAATAAAGGACGCACCCTTACCTGTTGTAAATACATAATAAAGTTTTTTATTGCCTAACCTTTTTATAAAAACCTAGGTTGTTTTTGGAAATAAAATACTTTTCAAATGGTCAATTGCAATCGAGACATAATCTCTCAAACAGTAGAGCTATTCTATTGTAACAAAACACCGCAAAACACTACCATGAAATCATAGAGAGTAGTATGCGTCATTGACTAATAATAAATTAATTATTTCATACATCAAATTGACGTATCTTCAAAAGTCGAATTTCAATATTTTACGAGTGAGCTACTCAGTGAGTTCTTAGAGAATAGCTATATCAGAAATATATATTTTTAATGTATTGGATACAAGCAAAAAATTTTAATATGAAGCATATTATATATTGTATAAAATAACAAATTTCCCTAAAATAATAATACTGTATCTCTTCATATCCGACGTCCAATTCAATGAAGTCGTTAGGCCAAAAGCTCTCGACAAAATATCTCGTGTATAAGGATAAGCGCGTTATTACATAGTATTATTATGACTAAAAGTTATATAAGAGCTAGGCTGGTGGTTGTTCAGGACTTGTTATTTTGGAACTAGCAAATTGCTACGGAGTTAATAGCGTTTTCAGACTCGGTCCCTTCTATATTAACGATAAATGTTCTACCAAATAATTGTATTGCCCTATACTTTTGTCAATTGACCACTACACACTACAAATACCCTTTAACGTTTTAATGGGAAAGTTAACTGTTTAATCCTACGCCGGAGTATAAGGGAAAGGGTAGAATACACAACTCTATAGATGCGATATCTTTTTTATGTTAATTAATTTATTTTTTTAATCTTAGGAAGACAAACAGTTATGACGCACAAAAAAAAGATCATATACCAATCAAGTGTTCACAAATAATTAAATCAATAGAATAGAAAGAAATTAAAATTATTGTTAAATAAGGATTGGCAAATTGCTAGCCAATTTAATGACTACTTATTAATCCCGTTGGGATATCTCATCGTATAAATTATTCAGAAATGTAATGAATTTTCGTAAATATTAGAGTTTTTTGGTAACCTGCATCGTCCAGATCCTCATTTTATCTCAGTCACGGATATATTAACTGTGTAATCCTACTAACAAAAAATTGCAATGAATCAACTAAGGGATTCCACGGAATACCTCATTTGGTGTCCAGAATTGGACGCAAAATGCAAACACTTACTCAAATGCTAAA
Source organism: Nymphalis urticae (assembly GCA_905147175.2). Lineage (NCBI taxonomy): Eukaryota > Metazoa > Arthropoda > Insecta > Lepidoptera > Nymphalidae > Nymphalis > Nymphalis urticae. Next base: position 6,604,429 of record LR989991.1, read on the forward strand.
CCAAAACGACTTATCATTTACGGCCAAAGAAGTAAATCAAATATAGAATGAAACAATATTCCGTATAAATTTGATAGTTTTCATTCAAAATTATCATATTGCAGTCACTAATAGTTCACAATGTACCAAAAACGTTGACTACATGATTAAGAAACAAACATTTATTAATAGTAACCGTAACAGCCTATGAATGTCCCACTGCTGGGCTAAAGGCCTCCTCTCCCTTTTTGAGGAGAAGGTTTGGAGCTTATTCCACCACGCTGCTCCAATACGGGTTGGTGGAATACACATGTGGCAGAATTTCAGTGAAATTAGACACATGCAGGTTTCCTCACCATGTTTTCCTTCACCGTAAAGCACGAGATGTATTATAATCACAAATTAAGCACATGAAAATTCAGTGGTACTTGCCCCGGGTTTGAACCCACGATCATCGGTTAAGATTCACGCTTTCTTAACACTGGGCCATCTCGGCATTTATTAATAGTATCGTATACATATTGCCATTTAAGTAAATTAATTATGTTTCTATATTATTCTAACGAGTACAAACTCGCTTTATTTAAGCGCTTTGAATGAGCACAGCAATGTCACTTGATCTTTCATACTTCCCTAACTAGGTATATATTGACTCTCTTGTCTTTAATTAAAAGTTACTGCAATCGCAAATATATGATATTATTTTGTTCGCATCGTTCGTATACGGGAAATTTCTAGGTTTCATCTACTCATCACATATTCTACGCCCAAACAGCAATAGTAATGTTGTGTAACAGTTGAAGGTTGAATGAGCCAGCCTAACGATAGGCAGAGTGAACCAATTACCATCAGTAATTCTGTTAACAATAACAGTATGTCAATTTGCCAGTCTGCCTACCTATTACAAACAAATATACAAAAAATCAAATCGTGTCTCTTTATAAATATACACACTTCTGTGGAGAGATTGATTTTATTATAAATTAAGTATAATAAGTAGAAACGTATTTATTAAATGTTTATTTTTATGATTGCTTCGAATGAGTAATGGGAATAAGCAATGGGATTATTTTTGATTCAGAGAACATTGTTTGTGTACAAGAGAATACGACAGTAGTTGATTAGTTGTCTAAATATTAGATATACCTATAAATACGTAATAATACGTAGAATATGTAGGTTAACTGTGATATAATATGTGAACCTTGACAATTTACACAAACAAACGTCTTCGTCTCGCAATTTGCATGATTACCACCATATTTCGGGCAGATTAACTTAGATGACGGCCATCTAGATTGCGTGTGACCTAGTTTCCAATATCTGGAGCACTAGAGTTGTACTAGACAACGGGAGTATATTGTTTGAGCCAACAATAATACGAAGATTATGTTATATTTTACTTGGTGGTAGGGATTTATGCAACCTCGTCAGCGTAAGTACCGCCTACTCATCAACGGCCAAATATCAACTCAGTATTCTTGTGTTCCCTTTGGAAGAGTGATTGAGCGAGTGAAACAGCCACAAGGCAGATAACATCTAGTTCTCTAGGTTGGTGGCGCTTTGGCGATATAAGAAATGGTTAATATTTCTTACGTCACCTATATGTCCAATTGTCATAATAGAGTAAAATGGCAGTGGTGACCACTTACCATCAGGTGCTTTTACCCGCCTATTAATATTGTAAAAATAGACTCAACAAAAAAACGTGTAAACAAAAATGAACCCGCGGTGAAAAGCCATACTAACCGTCCTAGTCAATTACATTTTAATTATATTCCGTTTCAGTTTGAATGAATCGAAACATTAAGCTTAACAAATCACGAATTCACATTAATACGGCTTGATATTTCTGTCTCTGTCACCTCGTGATTATAAATACCATACGTAAAAATTATTTAAAAAAGCCGGGATGGCCCAGTGGTAAGAACGCGTGAATCTTAACCGATGATCGTGCGTTCAAACCCGGGCAAGCACCACTGAATTTTCATGTGCTTAATTTGTGATTATAATTTATCTCGTGCTTTTCGGTGAAGGAAAACATCGTGAGGAAACTTGCATGTGTCTAATTTCACTGAAATTCTGCCACATGTGTATTCCACCAATCCGCATTGGAGCAGCGTGGTGGAATAAGCTCCAAAACCTTCTCCTCAAAAAAAAGGACAAGAGGCCAGCAGTGGGACATTTACAGGCTGTCACCGTAAAAATTATTTGAAATAGTTTTTAAATGTCGAGATCGCCAATGGCTTAAACACCTAAATCTTAACCGAACCGTTTCAAACCAGACAAACACCGCTGAACAGCTTTATTTGTATCAAAAACGTTTATAATTAATTATAAATATATAATGTGCTCAATAACATAGGTACACATTGCGAGGTTGCAGGTTGCATGTGTTGGATTAAACTCAGTGACGCGTTTTTTTTAGTAGTACTGGAGAAGCGTGGTGAAATAAGTTTAAATATTCTGTTTAACAGCAGATAAGGTATTTGCCAAACAGTGGAACATTTATATGGTATGATATATTTTTTAAAAGTTTTATCGTTTTTATAACAATTCCTAACAAAACATCCTCAATCAATTCTAATTTTATGGAAGTTTAAGCATTTTACTAAATCTTTACTGAATTAATTATTAAATTAAAATACTTATATTCGTAAAGAAATTGCAAGAGGTCATTATTTCTTTTCGGGAATAACATATATCTAAATATATTAATAACAGTTAACTACTGAATGATATTTATAAAAAGAAACTGCATTTCATAACAAACAACGAATGACTATATTTATTTATATATTATATATCTTCTGTAATATACACGGCGTTTATAATTTCGTAAGAATATAAGAAATTAAATGTGTTAAAGTGACTGTTTGCCATGACAGAATAAACTTTTTAATTCTGCGATATATGCTTTTATATTGAGCTGCTTGTTCCTATTTTGTACAGGTGAAATAAGAAAGAACAACAACACAAAAAAATAATCAAAATCGGTCCAGCCGTTTATGAGTTGAGTAACATACATGTATATTGACAATAGTGAGTATCTTAGTGACTCAGTGCTCTCTAGTGATGATAGCTTTCATAGTGCTTCCCTTCCTCTAAACTCTTTGTTAGATTCGACTTTCTCCAGTTTCACTAGAAACTTTAATGTAGTGCATATAAATGCACAGAGTATACCTTCTCATTACCCTGATTTCCTGTCTTCCTTCGATAGTAAAAATATTCATGCCGTCCTAGTATCCGAAACTTTTCTGAAACCCTGCTTACCTTCAACTTCTTACTGTTTGCCTGGCTTTCATCTGATCCGGAATGATCGTACCGGTAAAGGTGGTGGTGGTGTGGCAATTTATCTCCATAGTCATATCCCCTTTACTATTTTAAATAAATCTCCTACGCAATACTGTGAGTCATCTGAACATATTTTTATTGAAGTTTCATTCGGTCAACTCAAACTACTAATGGGCGTATTTTATAATCCGTCCCATACTATAAATTATTTTGATAAGTTTGAAAGTTTGTTGGAACAATTTAGCGCGTCTGTTGATCACACTATCATTATGGGCGATTTTAATACCTGTTTAATTAAAGATGATCAACGCGCCAAACGATTTAAAAATATAATTAATAGCTGTAACCTTAATGTACTTCATACGAACGCAACTCATTTTTTAGGCAAAATTACCAGAATTTGAATACACCTAATTTTATGGCTGATCTAAACAATATCGACTGGACTGCAATATATAATGCCAGCTCAATAGATGACAAAATGAGTATATTTAATTCCCTATTAAATGATCTATTGAATGTACACGCCCCGTTGAGACCTATCAACCTTAAGCACCTACCAGCTCCTTGGTTAACTCAGGACATTAAAGCACTCATGGCAAAGCGTAATGCTGCGAAAGCTAGATACAAACGAAATGCGACTGACGATAATCTTTTAAAATATAAGCGGCTGCGAAATCGTTTCAGTATGCTTTGTCGTGATGCTCAGCGTAAGTTTATTACTAATGCTATCGAGAATAGTGGAACATCTAGGATTTGGCAGTTTTTGAGAACATTGGGGATAGGGCGTCAGCGGGAAACCTTTTCTGCCAATTTCAATCTCGATGATCTTAATAAGCACTTTATTTCCTCTTCCTCTCTAAACATTCAGTACAAATCCATCAAGCTCAATTATCTCCATTCATTGGCAATCCCTGACTATCCTCCTTTCCAATTCAGTCCTGTCACCATGGGAGAATTAAAAAAACACATACTATGCATCAAATCAGATGCAATTGGTTGTGATGGAATTAGTCGAAAACTTATACTTCTAACCCTTAACAGTATTTTACTGTTGCAACTTTGAATCATGATTTGGCAAAGATATCTGATTGGTGTAAATCTTACGGTCTCCAGGTGAACCCGAAAAAGTCGCAAGGGGCTATATTTGGCAGCCTTAAGCTTCTGACGAGGGTCCAAGGTAAACATCTACCTCCAATTCTATTTGAGGGCCAAATATTACCCATGCAAGAGACTGTTAGAAATCTTGGACTACTTCTTGATGCTTCCTTTTCCTGGGTACCTCAAATTGCTGAAATGAGTCGTAAGATTTTCGCTGTCATTTGTTTTTTAAGACGATGGAAAAACCTATTGCCTATCAAGGCTAAGATCAGTTTAGCTAATACGTTTCTCTTACCAATACTGGATTAAGCTGATGTCTGCTACATGGATTTAACTGAAGACCTCCTAAATAAGTTGGAACGGCTGCAAAATATAGCCATAAGATTTATTTATGGCCTGCGAAAGTTTGATCATGTTTCTCAGTACCGGTCTTAGTTGAAGTGGCTGCCAATCAGACTTCGAAGAAATCTGCACGCCTTATCTCTTCTCTACTCTGTTCTTTATATCGAACACACACCACCTTACCTTAAAGAACGCTTTAAATTTCTTGGTCGCGATAGCGCACACAACCTGCGTTCTTCGGATGACAATAAACTAGTTACCCCCTACAGTCGGACACAAACCCACAGTAACTCTTTTACGGCAAAAACCATCAAACTATGGAATGCACTACCTAAAAATATTCGTCAGTCGAATTCATTGAGCATTGAGCATTTTTAAATACCGCTTGAAGAGCTATTATTAGTCCATATCTAAGTAAGGTATGTATGTATGAAATAGTATGTAGTTTATAATTATTTATATATAATTTTATACTATATAATTATATACAGTATGTATATAATTATATATATATATATATATATATATATATATATATATATATATATATATATATATATATATATATATATATATATGTATATGTATGTATGTATATATATATGTATATGTATGTGTAAGTATGTATTATTGTATGTATTTAGTGGAATTTAGATATGTGTGTTTCATTAAACATTTAGAATCTCCTTTCTATATGTAAATACACTTACCTGTCCCTTACATAAATTCTTTCACCAAAGGTTGTCTGTGAGAGATCGCTATAAGCGATAAGACCACCTTTGCACACCATTTTTATGTTACTTTTTCTTTGTTCTTTAACCTTGGGACCTAAGTTTTTATGTCCCTTGTGCCTGTAATTACACTGGTTCACTCACCCTTGAAACCGGAACACAACAATACCAAGTACTGCTATTTTGCGGTAGAATATCTGATGAGTGGGTGGTACCTACCCAGACGAGCTTGTACAAAGCCCTAACACCAGTAGAACCATATATAAAAAGATATGTAATTTCAACGAACAATTTGGACCTGCCCTTACATGATATTTAATTTTAGAAATCAAGAAATAATATAAAATAAAATATTTACATGTCTTTTTTAAAGTCGTATTCTCATGGGGCTATTCTCATTATTTAATTTTATTTGGAAAGATAAATGTTCTCTTGATAAAAAAATAATTAAAAGACTATTTTGGATATAATTATATTACTTCAGTATTATTAAAGCCTACGCTCCCCTTACAAATTTCAAGGAATTAATATAGTTAATTGAACCAATATGACGTGGTGACACCACAAGGACCAACTACTATTTTATCTACTCATGTATTAAATAATATTATAACGTAATAAATAAATATCTCTGTTCCAGCAAAGCTCCTAATTGGCATGATTTTTCCGACATCTTCATCAATAATCGTCGTGTATCAGCTAATTTACATTAACCAAAATCTCACATATCACTGCTCTTATCGGTGAAAACCGTATGAAAATCCATTTGGTTTTCCACCACCATCCAAACAAACAAACGCGAAGGAGATACTTTGTTGTATATGTATATTAATATTATGTAGTGATAATGATTTTGACTTTGACTGTATCAAATATATATTGTTAAAAGTTTTAAAATGATGTTCAATTTCAAGCTCAATACCTTTTTATAATTTTTATTTAAATTAAGGGAGAACTTTAAATTCATTTGTAATCCTTTTTTTAATTTAAAACGTATAAAAAAATACTTGTTGGTAGAACTTTGTGCAAGCCCGTCGACCCAAACGGTACCACCTACTGATCACATATTCTACTGACAAATATCAATCCTTAGTATAGTTGTGTTCCCGTTGGAAGGCACTGTAGTAATGTTTTACTACAGGGACAATTGGAGAGAAAAATAACTTTTTATTCATTTTTTTCCAATATCATGGAAATATCCCATATGTAACTATCGGATCGCTCGCACCTACGACTGATCTTCAATATTGTGTGGCAAGATGTTAGAACTGTCGAAACTGTCTGACTATTAAGAAAGCTACTTTTGATAGTTATCTAAGAAACATATATAAAATTCAGCTTTATACATATAGTTACAATTTACAATATAATAAACTTTAAGAACTTTACTGGTGGTAGAGCTTTGTGCAAGCTCGTCTGGGTAGGTACCACCCACTCATCAGATATTCTACCGCAAAACAGCAGTACTTGTTATTGTTGTGTTCCGGTTTGAAGGGTGAGTGAGCAAGTGTAATTACAGGCACAAGGGAAATAAAATCTTAGGTCCCAAGGTTGGTGGCGCATTGGCTATGTAAGCGATGGTTAACATTTCTTACAGTACCAATGTCCAAGGGCGTTTGGTTACCACTTACCATCAGGTGGCCAATATGCTCGTCCGCCTTCCTGTTCTATATAAAAAAAAAAGAATACCTGGTGAGGGATTGCCAAGATACTAAATGTCTGGCAAATGGTAGCATTTATGGATAGCAATTTTATACACCGTTGCTTCCTTCCCGTGCCTCGGAAAGCACATTAATCCGTTGATACTGCGCCTGAACTCTTTCCGGTTATAAGGAATAGAGAGTGCACCTGTGTTTGTGCACACACTTGAGCACTATAATATGTCATGCGCAATTGGCTAATCTCTCTTGAGATTGGCAGCCGTGGTCGAAATCGGTCTGGAGAACATTATTTATTAAGATTAATATTACTATCGGAAAATTGTAAATGTCTTTATATATTTTCTTAACGTTCTTCAAATCAGTATAGCATTTAAAATTAGTAGCGGTAACATTTGTCAGCCATAAATGAAGTACATTGAAAGCCTCTTTATATTTATAAATCGAATAAAAGTTTTGTATTCAAATTTCCTCTTTTATGATAAAAGGTCGATTGAGAACCAAGTTACCTATCCATCAAACTAGGTTATTGTGCAAGTTTCCACTTTGTGTTGTTGCCAAACACTCGAGACCCGCAACAATTTCCTTTTTGATTTTTATTAAACTTGAATGGATCGATATTAGAAAGTCAAACCGATTTCTCTTTGCTGCTTCTTTGTGTTTATTCATAAGCGATTTTCTTCAAGGGGTTTTAAATTGTACGATATAATAGGGATTTTGCATCATTTCAAAGAAAATTTTTAAATTACGGATACAACGTAAACATTTTTAAAGGTTCTCGTTTGTCTAGTAGTTTGCTTATGAGGCTGTAGATACTATATGATTCTGTTGGATAGGTCTTGGTTTCATATCCAGGGTCGACCCGTCAAAAGTTAACTATTACAATTTATATTAAATAAAAGCCGAAATGGCATTGTGGTCAGAACGTGTGAATCTTAATCGATGATCGTGGGTTTAAACCCGGGCAAACACCAGTGAATTTCAGACGAGCTAGCATAATACTCTACCACCTTTTCATGGACTAAAACTATCATAATAATCGATAATTTGTTATTTTTGTTCGGAAAATCGTGTCCATCTGTTTCAATGAATAAAACTGCGTTATATTTTTTTCAAACTTCTGTCAAATTTGAAAAAGTGACCTATTTGCCTGTCCGACTACCAATTTTATTTAATCGTATATATAGTTCCTATATTATTATGTTTTATGCTATTTTGTATACAGATTAACAAGCAATATTAAAGTTCAATATTGCCACGATGAAAAATTTCATACAGCTGACGGCAATATAATGATGGATGAGTACCCTGATCACTTATCTAGTGATCATCTTTAATTTCACACATTCATTTATGTTCTCTTTACGTCATGTCTCACCGCTGTCAAATATAATATTATGAGTTATCTTTTCTGAGGGATAGAAAAAAAATTGATTTAAATATAGATAGATGGATAACAATCATTCAATTTCTAAATAAAACTGTAATTTTTTTATAGAATGGGAAGGCGGACGAGCATATGGGCCACCTGATGGTAAGTGGTCACCAACGCCTTTAGACATTGGTTTTTGTAAGAAATGCCTACCATCGCTTACATAGCCAATGCGCCACCAACCTTGGGAACTAAGATGTTATGTCCTTTGTGCCTTTAATTACACTGGCTCACTCACCCTTCAAACCGGAACACAACAATACCAAGTACTGCTGTTTTGCGGTAGAATATCTGATGAGTGGGTGGTACCTACCCAGACGATCTTGCACAAAGCCCTTCCACCAGTAAAATTGTCTTTATCTTCTGGAAATTTATAGATTAGATAATATAAATTGTACACAAATTGCTTTATAAAGATACCATATAAATCTACGTACATAATTATAATGAAACTAGCAAAACTCTCGGCTTCACCAGTGTAAAATTCAGTTTGCGATAAATTCCTTCAAAACCTGCCATTTTAACGTACATACATAATGCCTATTTGTTTTATACTTGATATATAATTTTTAAATTGTTAGATAGCAGCGGTAAAATATACTTAAACTAAACTAGTCATATACTAAAACTAAATTAGTCATATTAACTTATGATGTATACATATATATATGTATATCCCAAGGTTAGTGCCGCATTGGCGATGTAAGCAATGGTTAACATTTTTATCATTGTTAATGTCTATGGACTTTGGTGACCACTTACCATCAGGTGACCCATATGGTTTCTATCTATCCATATGGATTCTATAAAAAAATCATGAAATCACTTATGAAAAGAATATAACGGGGTGAGGCGAAATCTGATTAAACTGATTTAAGTTGATCTTTGATGAAATTCACTTAAATTAGATCCAAAGGAGCATGGTGGAATAAGCTTCAAGTTTTCTCTTCAATAAGATAGGAAGCCTACACATTTAAATATTTACTTTTAATTAGCTCTTTTGATTATTTATAACAATAGAGTGATTAACATCAGATAATCATAACGCCAGTTTATTACCACCACCAACCAAAATCATAAATATATTAATATATAACAAGCATGATGTGCCTTTTTGTATAATTGTAATGTAATACAAATGAATAATGAATTGTCAATAAAAGGCACACCGCAATAATAGTTTAGAAAAGATTGAAATAATTGGGAAACTTAAAAACACATTGTATTTAAGATTTTTTAAGCCTTTAATTCGTTTAATATTAACATCAAACTCGCTTACATGTCATATTAAAGAATAATTTAAAAAAGAATTAAATACAAATCGTCTGTCTGCGATGATAATACAATAACGTTCCCTTTTATCTGACAAGACGAAAAAAATTGTCATCTTTTATTTAAAAAGATTTCGCTCTACGTGCAAATTGTTCTTTGTAATACCCATAGCTTTAGGTATCCCCAGTGACTGTCGTAATTATGAAATACTCCCGGACCCGGCGCACCTGTCTCAAATATTAATTTAAAGTTACTTTGAAAAATTTCTTAATTTACTTTATTAGTAATTTTAATGACTATTCCTCGCTATAAATTGGCTTAGGATTAATATATTATGGTGTATCTTTATTAATCGTTTTAAGTAATGTTGTGAAAAAACTACAGTTATGCCTACAGCTACCTATTTGTTATTGACACTTCATAAATAGTAAGCCTCTAAAATAAAATAAAATTATGTAAAAGTAAAAAAATGAGTGATTATGTCATCTCATAAAGTGAAGTGCAGGTTTCACGGCCTGTGCATGTATTTATAATGCACAGACCCCAAATTAAGTATATGCTACAAGCTATAAGCCATATTAAACATAATAATTTCGATGTATTAGTTTTAACATGGTTGATACCTTGGTTGGATAGCTTTATGGTCAATAGTTTAATGGAAAACTATACATATACAAGATAGTTATTGAATTAGCTCTCTTGAAGTTAATGATAATATATATATATATATATATATATATATATATATATATATATATATAATTTATATTAAATGCATAAAATTTTCATAAATCCATAAATGTTTCAATGTACATAGCATTTGGCTTATATGTTATGCAAGCATCCTTCTTCGGGTTGCATTGTCTTACTTGTCGTACTTGTCACTTCTGCATAGTCTAGTTTTCTGGATCTTTTCTTTGGTTGATTTGGTGTGCCATAAAGCTATTTTTTTATAGAATAGGATGGTGGACGAGCATATGGCAAACCTGATGGTAAGTGGTCACCTAACGCCCTTAGACATTGGCACTGTAAGAAATGTTAACCATCGCTTACATCGCCAATGCGCTACCAAATTTATGGACCTAAGAATTTATGTCCCTTGTGGCTGTAATTACACTGGCTCACTCACCCTTCAAACCGGAACACAACAATACCAAGTACTGCTGTTTTGCGGTAGAATATCTGATGAGTTGGTGGTACCTACCTTGCAGTAATTAGCTATGTAATAATTGATTTAAGTTTACTTTTTTATACTATTGATATATATACATTAGTGCCGTAAGAAAAATTAACCACACCTTACATCGCCAATGCGCCAAGAACCTTACTAAGTACTAAGTACTAAGTTGTAATGTTCCTTGTGTTTGAAATTTCACTGACTCACCCATCCTTCTAAATGGAACACCACAATACTGAGTAATGCAATTTGCGGTAGAATATCTGATGAGTTGGTGGTACCTACCTTGCAGTAATTAGCTATGTAATAATTTATTAATTAATTTACCCAGACGAGATTGCACAAAGCCATACCACCAAGTAGACATTGGGGTTGAAAAATTAATTATGGAAGTAAATAATCAGTTTATAAATACAACAATATACAAAACATTCCATTATTAAAAAAGAAAAAAAACCGAACAACCCTAACAAACTATATTAATAACGCTTGAAATGCAATGTGAAAATTTATATATAATATGCATAATTCAAATTCATGTCGCAAACTTCAAGAGAACATCAGAGATGCGAATAGTCTGCGAGAGAGATGGGACGATTTTGCCAGCCAATTTATATATTTCTTCTTAGTTAATTGTTCGAATTATCTTTACTAATAAAATCAGTGAATTAGCAATTGTATATAGCTATATATAGTTATATTTAGAAGCGATAAATAAAACCCTTGGCAACATATTTTAGTAGGAACGCTTTTAGAATACTTTTATTAGTGTTTAAATTTTAAACCTGCTTTTTATTTATTAAGAATTATTAATATTTATATAACGGCGGGAGCGATGGCTGAGCGATAACACTGTCTCTATCTTGAGTAGGTGGTACAGGGTCCATTGCGTAGGTGGCGAAAATGATAGTGTACACTTCGTATACCTTACTTTATTTTCTTTTGAACACAATGAACACACTTAAAAGTAAAATAGGTAAACCGACAGTTTCGTTTTAGAGAAATGACCTGGTCGGCGTCCGTAATCGTAATGTGCCGTTTTCAATTCCTCACTTTCCAACACTACTCTGTCCACGTGCCGCCCTTACAATAATAAGTGACGTCACGGTGTTTACTCCTTCTCTGGAACTATGATACTCAAATCAGCAACTTAATACATATATGATTCATATATAATGAGCCCAGTTAAGCCACGGGTTGCCGCTCTTAATCGATGATTGCAATTTTCAAACCAGGCAAGCACCATTGCATTTTCATTTGTTTAATTTTTATATATAATTCATCAAGTTCTCGGTGGTGCAGGAAAACATCGTGAAGAAACCTGCATGTGTCGGAAAAAAATTGTATCCACCAACCTGCACTGGAGCAGTCTGGTGTCATTAAGTTAGGTATGTCTTTGGCATGACTTACACATGAACATGCCACATATAGTTGCCCATGGGTAACATAGCAGCAAGTAAAAAAAAATACAATCCTTCTTATCTAATGAAACTATGAATAATGATAAAACTAAACAATTTAATGCAAATAAAGTTTGCATTAAATAATAATAAAAAAATAATTGTAAAACCTAAAACTATAGATAGGTAACCTTAAAAGTAATAATCTATAAAATTCAAAAACATTACTTAAGAAGTAAAGACTAATAGAACAAATTACAACCTTGTAAATAATTGCAACCTAAAGCCACAAAGTATTTAATATTATCAATGTAAATTGTAACAGTGAAATTTGTGAAAATAATGAAAAAAAAAAACAGACGAAACGACAACAGAATAACGACAACGCAGATTTGAACGAAACGCGAATGTTAATAATACGTATGGCAGAAGATCACTCTACTCCGGGAAATCTGGACACCGCGATTCAGAAGTTGACGTATTTAGCACACCTATGGGCTTATAGGCTTATCTATGGGCTTAATGTCTGCAACATAAATTATAACAATAAAAATACTTTTTTATAACTTTTGATAGACTCAAACGATTTCGACCTCGAAATACTTCTTATAATTCAGTTTGTAATTTTTAGCCGTTTTAAAGATTAGCTGGACAAACATACAGATAAGAATTAAAAAAATATTATTTTGGTTTTAGAGTCTTGCAAATAGACATATTAACTGTGAAAAATCAGTTATTTTAAAATCACAGACAGACATTTCAATTTTATTTATTTGTTTAGATAGGACTAAATAATAAGGATGAGTCAAGTTTAATATGATGGTGGCACTGGTGGTAGGGCTTTGTGCAAGCTCGTCTGGGTAGGTACCACCCACTCATCAGATATTCTAAATTCCGCAATACTCTGTATTGTTGTGCTTCGGTTCCCAAGTTGATGGCGCATTGTTGATGTAAGCAACGGTTAACATTTCTTATAATGCCAATGTCTATGAGCGTTGGTGACCACTTACCATCAGGTGGCCTATATGGTCGTCCCCCTACCTATACGATAAATATATACATATGGAATTGTATTATTAGTAAATACTGGTCAGATACAATTATTCATTAGGTTGATCCGTATCCAAAATTAGCAATACTTTTACTGAAAACGAATTAGATTTTGTACAGTGTACGTGTTAGCATCGATCTTCCTAACTGATTCTCTTAAAATCTCTGATGAGGTCTCGTCCGATCACGTGGACCAGGATCCATATTTCCGAGTCCCAAGTATGGCGTTCCATGGCGTTGGCGTATAGTACATCCCCATGTTGGGCGTTATTTCTCGTTAAAATGGGAGCGAATAGTCGTCGTTTCGCGTTTTATCTTACACAAGTATTCAGAGAGGCACATACAGTCTTCAACAGCCGACTTGAAACGGCTTTAATCCGATTGTGCTTACTCCGTTTCTAAGTCAATTAATTCTATGTTATCCGCTATAAGCCTTTTGATGTTTAACTATCAACTTTAAATGATAAAAGATTAAATTTTTATGCTTCTAAGCGAGTTTTAGATAATAATGCAAAAAATATTAACTAGCTATTATTACGAATATTTAATGAATAAAAATACATAAAATAAGTTAACTCCTTACGAAAACCACACGGAACAATAGTTTCAAACGAAAGTATTTGCGATCTTCATGAACATATAACTGCTACGAACTATTTTATTGTTACATAGTTAGACAGCGTGGAAGCAAAATTTTAAATTCATAAATCATGTTATGTTCACATCGGGGCGTTGAAGAACTTTTGTCGCGAAATACAGTTATTTGAGTTTAAACTCGTAGCGGGATACAGATTACGACGACACAGACGTTTCTTCTGCAGTAAAATCTTGCGGACAATGGGCTTATATTATAAATTTTCAATTATTTTTGAACATTCTGCTTTACCTTTACCTACTATGTAGGCCCCGCAATGGTTTATTGTTTGCTGGTCCTTAGACTATTTTTTTTTTTAGGTTTACACTTATTTCATATATATATAATTGTATTATGTAAGCGATGGTTAACATTTCTTACAATGCCAATGTCTATGGGCGTTGGTGACTTACCACCAGGTGGCCCATATGTTCGCCCGCCTTCCTATTAAAAAAATCTGATATCTTCAACATTTAACCTCATTTTCAGTCAATTTTCAGAGGCAGCGTTTGATTTTGTTTTACAAAATGTAGAGGAGCATAAAATTAATATACTTATATCTTATATAATCATAAAAGCATATCTAGCTATTTTGTCATTACTAAGATTTAAGAACGCAGTGCTATTCTGGAAGAATTCACTTTGTAGCTCACTCCTAATGTGTTGAAAACCCCTACTAAAGAAGAACGTTGTAATTATTATAGTCAATGACAGATCACTTTCTAACATGTCAAGGTGAGTTTTGAGTTTGTTCTCACATAATACTGGCTTAGGTGTTATACATTCTATATACATACAACGATTGATGGTACAAGGAAGACATGTTATTTAATCTTTGTTGTAACACTCAGTTTTATATAGCTGGCCAAAAATTTCACATGTAGTCTCATGTCAATGAACTCAATGACGAAGATTACAGAATATCGGAGAAGAATCTTTACTTATATTATAAATGTGTGAGAACTTTGTTTTTCCGCTTATTAATTCACCACGATTAAGCCACTGAATTTAACTGACAAGACATTGAGATATCCTGGGTCCCAGATAAGGATATAAGCATACATTACGGGATTTTCAAGTAAACATGTTTGACGTGAATGGAGTCAACGTAGGTAATGAGAGTTACTCAATATGTTTGATTAATATTATATTTGAAAGTTAGATAATACTCTGTTATCAGTTTATTTGTTTTTCTGAATTTACATGAAAGTTACAATTTCGAACAAACGTAAAAGTGTGCACAGCCTAAAGTTTACAAAACATTTCTAGACATTTCAATACGTTATAGGAAACAATCTGTCTACCACGACTTCGTCCGGTTTGAATTATTAACTATCTTAGTAGATTACGGAATTATATTTTATTTTAAAACCTCCATGAACATTTTTTGTCTTGTTTTTCTCAGGTTTTAAAATAAATTTATTCTCCGCATTTCTTGACCTAGAGTGACCAACATTATAATATCTATGAGTGAAGAATTCTTCCAATATATGTTCCAATGTATTTGTTTTGTTTTTTTACCTTAAAATTTGTTGATAGTGATAACAAATGCTCATTATATATATAATATCGTACATTTTTATAATCACGTCTATTTTACAGTGGTTCAGAAAGCTAAATATTTCTATATTTTTCTGTTATGTTGCAAATACTTAAACCTTATAGGTATTACAAATAAGATTTTTTAAAAAGGGCCGGTACTTTAAGCATTTATTGTAAAAGTAAATTATAAATTTAAAATCATACTAGAGCTTGCACCTCTTACTGGAAGCGATGTAATACAATTTTATAGATCCCTCATCTTTCTGCAGTGCGAATGGAGTTGGCAGAAAGCCCGGAAGTTGAATTTACACCAAACTGCTCATATCTTTTTCAGGGGTTAGTGCAACGAATATTTGCAAGCCGCGCCAATAAAAATACAAATCCAGGAAAAAATATTATGTGATAGTTTTATAATTGCAGTTTTTATGTTATTGTGTGTATCTTTCGTCTTTTATACGGTTTACGCAACAAGGTATAGGAATGATTCTATTAATGATTTTTGATATCTATGATAATAGACTTTTTCATATTTAAAGGTATTTAGTGAGCTTTTTGTTTTTTTTTTAAATTATTTTGTATATTTGTTGTGAAAACTTGAACTTCAAAAGGTTAACTGACATCATAAATCAACAAAATAAATTATGTTAAAAATATATTAATATATTTTTTTGGGGTTAACTCGAAACCTTCTCAAGAGTTGGAGTAGGAGGAGTAGCCTTGGTCCAGTAATGGGACATTTATAGATTGTAATGATAGTATCATTCGTTTCCAATATATGTTAGGTGAAAGACACATACATGAACATAACATAGAGAATACGAAACTTTTTTTTCTTTTAATAATTTTTATTAACTTTATATTTAATATTATTCATTTCCAGTTTTATAATTGTATTCGAGTTTCATTTTCATTTATACATAATATGTATGAATGGGCCTCGGTAACATTTCGAAGTCCCTTTAACCTACTTTTGTCAAAGCTTCCAATCATTAATAATAATTGTTGTTAGATGCCTAGTATGAGGTAATATATCTTAAGTGCTCCGTTTCATTTAGTAAAGTAAGTTTGAATTTCGTGTAAATGAATAATGTTTTTTTGTGATGTAATACGATGTTTTTCACTTAAATATATTTATTTATTGCAATTAAGGTACTAATTTTTAAGCATTTATTTGAGTAAAAGTAAGCGTTTTAATTAAAAAAGTCAAATATATCGTAAAAAATGTGCAATGTAACAAAATGGTAGGTTTTATTTATACCAACCAGTACTCGTAACAGCCTGTGAATGTTCCACTGCTGGGCTAAGGCCTCCTCTTCTTTTAAAGGAGGTTTTACTAACTTCAAAGAAAAGTAATTTCTTAAAATACATTTTATTAGCCTACCGAATGTGATAGATAGATTCTACATATTGGTTTTGCAGAATTTATGATGTAATGGATTTTTATTAATTTGATGAATGTTTAATATCAAATCCAAATATTGCTTTCTTATCAGGTATCCTGACATACTACAAAATCACGTATTAACTGTCTTAAAAATGTATGATATATTTATAACTTCTTTTTTCATACAAACAATTTAGCTATTTCTCTATAACATGAGAAGATATTAAAATATTTTGTTAATGTTTACTGATATTTATGAAAACAATGCAATTGAATTTGGTTATTTATATAAATTAAGTCAAGATAATTTATAATTAGTTCATTTTAATTGATATTATTTTTTTATTAAATTATTATGAATATTATAAGAATAGCAACAGATATGGCATACGTAATAAATACGGTCTATAATAACCACTCCTACTTTAGGCTAAATTAAATTACACCATGATAGTGTAGTCCTTTGTCGATAGGTTATTGATATGGGAGTGTCGATACTGCGTCATCAATATCGTATTATTACACGTCGGACACCGCCGAACAAAGGGCTTTATTATAATACGTCAAAAACGTTTTGCTCGAATACTATCGAAATTTAAAGTTTAAGCGATAACGCTTTTGAATTTCGAAATATAAAAATAAATCATAGGCATAGTTAAATTATAATAAATATTGCAACGTAAAGAGGTTTTAAATAGCGAATAAATTTGTTAAATATTAATATACATTTTTTTATACATAACGGTATGAACATTTTTTGTCATAAGTTTGTTATGAAATTAAAGTATCAAATAATTAATTAGTTTCACAGTTGTTATGTTTTTAAATTTAAGTTACGTAAAGTACGAGTAAAACATATCCAACATTCGGATGTCAATTTTTTTTGTAATTACTCTATTTTTTAGACAACTTAAATTTACCGAAAGTTTAAATGATAAACTAAAAGCTTTTTCTTGTCCGGTTGCATTCTAAAATTTGAAACACAAAATAACACTAATGCCGCAAGTGTGGAATTAATATTATTTTATATTATAACAGTCCAGATTATATATTCTAAGGTTTGTTTAATGATTGTGATGATATTTATTTTTTAAATTTCAAATAGATAGGCAGACTGGGAAATGGGTTTCATCGCTTATAAATATTGGCAATATAAGAAATATTAACCATCCCTTATATCATACTAATATACCATATATCCTATGTAAAAATTATGATTATAACACTCCCACCAATTTCGGAATTTACCTAAATACAAGTACACTCTGGACTCAACGACACTACATGCATTCCGAGGCATGGGAATGTAAACAATGCCAATTGAGAATTACATGACAGATAAAGCTTTTTATTTGCATATACAAGGTGGACTAAAGATATTGTTAATTCTCAGAGGTTTTTAAAAGGCTTGTATTTTAACGTTTGCAATTATTGACAGTGTAATATTTATACAATAGTGGAATATTTCGACAGATCAAAATATAGCAAACGCTAAGTCGGCACATGTCCGCCATATATATGAGTTACATACATATTTTACACAAAGATTTTTTCAATTCAATTTGCGGTTAGGGCTCGATATAGCTTTTCTTGTGTTCAACTATTGCGATGAAGGATTCAGAAATGTATACAGTATCCAATTTTCATCACAAGTCTCAAACATTTGATTCATTTACACTGAAAGTCTCAGGCCATGGACGATACATATTGTTGAGGCAAATTTTTTTGGAATTTAAGCGATAAAAACCAAAAAAATACCGCCCGTTCTTTTACAGCGCTTCAGTTCTGTCAAGCATTGGTTCCTCCGCGGAACTCATTCTTGAATTCGAAGTCAGTCATTCGAATTTAAAGTTCCATAATATTTTAAATTAGCCAGTATTAGAAAACGTAGTTTTTATAGGAAAGGGCATAAATTTAGACGTGATTTTAGCAAAAAAAAAAATTTTCGGCGACGTTCGGGGACCCCTGTCACGAACGAAGATCTTTGCGATAGTTTTTCTTACTAATGTATTTTTTTTTATTATTACTGTATTTTTGTCACACCAAAAAGCGCCTCAACCTCCTTTATACAACTCTCTCTAATCAAAGATTAAGATATGGTTTAATTTTTTTTAATTCAATTAACATTTTTTATAATAATAGTAAGCCCCATTTTAAGGAATTTTCTAATATTAGAAGTTTTAGTAATTTACCCGTCCAGTTAAACAAAGTTTATGATGGGAATTGTGACAATAGCCCAAGGTACGAACTTGGATCTTGCGTTCGGCTCGTAAGCTGTAGCGCTATTGGTCCTTATATGGTTTTATATTACCTATATATTTTTGTATTTTAATAAAGTTAGGTAAGTATTTTAAATATAATTAATTCTTTTGATTGTTTTTTTTTTAAATTTAATTATTTAGGTTAATTAAAAAAAAAAAACGTCATTATGTAGGCACATTATCGTTTGGCATGGCTTGGTGCTCAAATTTTGCATAGGCCCTACCTCCAGAAGCGCTTGCGCAGAATACGAACGCCCAACGCATTGAATTTTGTAGCATTTTAGAGGTAGATATAACGCTATTTCGTAATGCGACATTTCCTACCATTTAACTCTACTAAAAGCCGCGTAAAAGAACTTCGTTTCAAGAACTTATTAGTTATTTTCCCCAGTATGTTTTTTTCTTTGTATAAAACTTAGTCTGAATGCCATATGAATCAATAAACTAGTAAACTAGCTTTGTATAATAAAATAAAAGCAATCTAATAACAAATCTAATAAAGGGCCAAATGCGTTCAATCAAGCGTGTCTTGTGTGAAATCGTTGCGACGAAGAATTTTGCTCCAGCCGATTTTATGCCGGCTTACAGTAAATAAGAAAATTCATCTGAATCGCGCCGTTAAACGTAATCGAGCGTTGTGGAAAGTATTAAAGAAGCAGACGCTATATTGCATAAGTTAAGATGTAACAATGAAAACTTTGAGTGTAGCACCGAGTGTGCACAATTCCTTTTTGGCAAAATACGTCCAAACCATCAAGCGACTTTTACGTAACGTTAAATTCGAGACGAAATTTTGCGTTATCTTAAGCTAAAGAATGATTTCAAATTCTTAGCCTCAATTTAAAGAAATCTTTGCATTGTTCAAATTTTATTTCCGTAATTCGCTCGGAGGAAAACATCAAAAACAAGGCCGATGTCAAAGTAGCATACCGCTACCTATTTTGTTTCTTAAATATTTTATTAAATCAAAAGAAACGTCAGGAACCTTCATTCTCGGTTAAGACACATCTTATTCTGAAATATTTGTTTTTGCTGTTGATGTGAGATCTGTGCTTGTGTGAGTTTGTTTCGCTACATTTAGCAAGAGAAGCCCGCTCGCTACATTTCATTAGTGCCCTCCTCTCTCTCCAATATTGTTTTGCTGTTTATTACATCTACCTACTTTAATTAATTTATGCGATCGATGTTTTTATTACTGTTCAACGTTAAACATTAGCTACGCAATTGAATATTAAATTTATAAATGGATGCAGTTACGCTGCATACAAATAAAATTAAAGGTTTTTTAGAAACGAAAAATACTGCGTAATTTTATACTAATAATTAAATCTATTGATGCAAGCACTAATTGGTTTAAATTCAAATATTTTTCTTTATTATTATAATCGATTCAAGCCGATAGTTAGTAAACGATCTCTGCATTTTAACCGAAATTGCGGGTTCAAATTCAGGTAATCATGTAAGAATTTTCATGTGCTTAATTTGTTTATATTGTTTATCTCCTGTTCGGTATTGAAGAAAAAGATCTCGGAAGAAATTAGACAGTATCCCAGCAGTGGGACATTAATATTCGTTTATTTTGCATTCCATTATCTTTTTGTATTGAAAATGTACATCACAAATATGAAGAACGAGAAAAGTCATTATAAATAACTCGGCGCACACATGTTTCTCGACAGAAACCGACTTGTTTGATACTATAGGTATTACGGAGTCTAAATCATAAAGTTGCTGCTCCGATGGTCTCGCATATTATATTGAGTATATGTTAAGATTGAATTTAGATAGAAAACTATTACTCATAAGCTTTTATTAGAAACTCGCACAGGCATCATCATTTTATGTTTTCTTGGGTACCATTGACGATTGAATTCTGATCTCAGTATTTTTTATTCAATAAGGCTAAAAGCTAATATTGGCTTACAGTTACTTGACTCTTTCTCTTTCAATTTTTGAATTGTTTACGTAATATAGTGATTTATAGAATATACTTAAACAAATCGGGTATGAAACAAATCTTAGTTAAATATAAATAGTTTATTTAATAGAAAAATAGTTTTATTTACATATTCTATAAATCAGGTATAAATTAAATCATGTATCGGTAGTTAATCCGTAACATTTAAATTAAGGCCTCCAATTTATATATTACACTTTCAAAGTAAAAATTCAGCTAACGTTTGTGGAGTAATTCAATAAAATTAAAACAATTTAACGATTAAACGCGGCACAAACAATTTTCGATACCGAAATCAATCACGTCGGCAAATCTCTTTGTTTGATTATGATGAAGGCATTATGGGGCTTAAATCGGCTTGTGTATTAATGAGGCTCTCCCAAATCGCCTATTAATCAAGTTAGAGCATCTGGTTGACAACCGACTGTCAACTTAAGTAGTGTTTAGTTTACGACTTAATGATAAGAGGGCGTACACTAGTGAGACAATGAAATAATATTACAATAACAAATAACACCCATAATTCATAAAAAAAATATGAAGAAAAACCAAGTGACTGGTCACGGTTTTGCCAGCAATTAGTGAAAACAATTTAAGACCAAAATATATATCAATTTAATCGTAACATTGAACGAGTCGATTAGATTAAGACCATAGAACGACCCTTTTTTATCGTTTATTATTTATAAAATAAGTGAATTACTAGTTGGTAATCACTTAGTTCTTATATGTATAGACTAAATTTAACCAATTGAAAATCGGTTCTATGTTGTCTTTCGTGTCCGCAAGCTCTTGTGAAGACTAATTTGCTGATGATATTGCTGTATTTGAATAGCTTTATTTTCATTAGTGTAGCAATTTAAATGACTTTATTTAATTCTTTTAGTAATAATTGTTAAATCAATGCTTAAAACCAATACCAAAACTTTATTTATTAAATTATTGTCGTGTAACAAAGCCACAGATACCGAGGTCAAGGGTTTCAAACACTAGGCCAATAAAAAATATTGATTTTTGTCTTTCGAAAAGTTATTGTTATACAGCTTATTAAACTTTTATTAGTAAATTTCATAAAAATAATGCCGAATCATTATTTTTAAATTTTAAAGGAAATTAAAAAAATAAAACATTTTCCGATAAAAGTATTTATTTTCACTTTAAATATTTGTTTAATTCGATTTTTTTTAAATAGCGACGTAAGTAAAAAATAAAACTAATAATAATTGTTCCTATGTTAATTTATTGAGTACCACGATGTAATTTTATTTTTAAATTCCGCTTAGTAATTATTTAATGTGCTTGATGTGGTCTTCTATAATTGAAGGAAAACACATATTTTAAAACATTATTCCATGATATAATGTACTTTGTTGGAGATGCTAAATAAATGAATAAATTTGAAATTATAATGTGAAAAGCAAAAATATCTGCGAATAAGCGGTAAGCCGTTAGCGCGCAAAATAAAATGTATTCGGCCCACCGTATCAACAATGTCATTAACCCCCGTAGTGTGGCAATCAGGGAGTAAGTGGGAATTTCCGCGTCGTTTGATACAGCTCCCGGCTAAATGTTAAGAGCCCGACAGAAGTATCGGGCCCACTGTGGGACACACGGCTTAGTTGAAAAACCAACGTTTTGAGTGCGTTTCAAGTTACTTCTAGCGTTTCAAGCTCCATTCAACCAACTGAAAGAGGTCCGCGCCGGTGCAGGCAATTAAAATGCTTCGTCTATTTTTGTTGAGAATTTTTTTGATAGACGGTACGCGTTTTTAATATGTAAACAAAAAAAAATTAAATATGTATGCGGTAATAAATATAGTCCCCGTTAATAAATATTGCACATCGACCTTTGAAAAGAGTCAATCAGCTAATTACGGCTTCGTAGAGCGTAATCTGTGTCGCACACTACATATATGACGTTTCTCAGTCATTGTTCAACTGCGGTAGTGCGGTCGCGTCAAATTTAAAAAATATATGTAGAGTTGTAAAACCCCCAACTTTTAATAATTTAAAGTTGTACGATGGCATCTTTAGTCTGTTATTCTGTTCTAATTATCAACAACTTCTGTTCTATTTATCGACATTATGCGTTGTTGATAAATAGAAATGAACCCATCACAAATCAAAACAAATCTCATCCCGTGGGTGTCATAAGAGGCGACTAAGGGACAGGGAAAAAGGGGGATGGGGCCCACCCATAAACAACTTAACCCCCTACTGCGCTCGCCAACACGCGTGCCCAGCGCGGCGAGTATGTGCAAAACCTCGTACATGGTAGATTCGCCTAAAAAAAGGCTCCTAGTTACCGGCAAGCCCGCTAGGCCCAACCAAGGTAGCGGTCGTGGTATCGGCAAAAAGGTATAAGGTAAGAGGTATAGTATATCGAAATTATTTACAATACACCGATCTGAGTTTCATTTCTGTTCGTTAAAAACACAAAAGATATTTTATTATTATTTAAAAATAACGGAAACAAAAATATCATATAGTAACCGGATCTAAAAAAGGGTAAAGACTTTTTTGGAAAGTCATTAGGAAAAGTAAAAACCTGTACTTCATCTACTACTTTGGCTATGAAGATGATTTTTATTCTGAAAGGGCTTTGGTATTTGCGGTGAACAAATATAAAAATAGAATAATCATAAAACGATGAACATTTTGACATGAAGTCATATTCAACACATTTCGTTTGAAGGCATTTAATCTAATTTCATTTCAACTGATTCATTGGAAGATATAATGTTTCGATAACAGACAACATTTGAAAGCTACGAAATTGTAATTTTCTAACATGATTACGATCTATTTGGTTAATTTAGTTTTATCACCATTAACTAGCATTTTGGTTTGAGAAACTGTGACAAACTTTAAAAGTATGATATTCTACACTTCTAACAGTTACAAAAAAATAAACATTTGAAACAAAACATGATTAATTTTAAGCAACAGAAGTATGACGTCACTTAAGGAATAGCCACATCAGTCCCACGAATTTTACTGATTCCATGACGATTGCAGAACACAAATGTGTGTAGAAAACTGATATTCGACGAGTTAAGTCAGGATACATTCCCATAACTTTCCTACTTATTGATTTCCTACTTCAAAACTTGGACTACTTACCAAATTCCCAAAACGAAACTGAAAATTATATTATATAACAAAAATTTATTAACCAAAAAGCCATTCAAAATCAGGGTGGATAACATTTTCATTAAATAAAGTTATTAAGAAATATATTTACTTTTAATTTTATTTATTGGAAAAAGACAACAATAATCCATAATAATAAAAACGGAAAGTACAGAACTATTTCAACAATAAATAAATAGCGTCCTTAAACGTTTGTCACTATGTTATCGACATGAATGTCGAATATTAACTTACGCTAAGATCCTTCATTTAATTAACTAAGTGAATAGTATTTTAACGATGATGTAAAAATTTGAGTTTTTATATAATGATAATGTCATAAATAAAAATAATATATACAAGAAGACCCAAAATTGAGCCCTGAGGCATGGCCGCTGTTATTAAACGCCTTCAATAGTCTTCCTTTCGTGACAATAAAGGAGGCGATTCGATATCACGTGGTGCCTTCCTATCTGAAAAGGCTGTTGGGGGCATACCTGGTGGTCCTGTGGGAGGGGGGCGATTGGCGACTTGTCCGGCTTCGAGTAGGTTATGGCATTCCACAGGGGTCGGTTCTCGGCCCAATCCGGTGGAACGTCGATTTTGACTGGCTCCTGTGAGCACTCGTCCTTCCCGGGATGGGAGTGCTGTACTACGCGGACGACACTCTCATTACAGCGACAGGATGTACTTTTCAGGAGGCGGCCCGCCTGGCTGAGGTGGGAGCGTCGCTCACGGTGGATCGGATCAGAATGCTGGGCTTGAGGGTCTATGTAACAAAAACGGAGGCCCTCCTATTCCACGGTCCACGCCGGGGTCCTCCTGATTCTGGATGGAAGATGGAGCTTCGGGCAGCATTTTGTCCAACTCAGCCCGAAGGTCATCAACGCCACTGCCGCCTTGGGTCGCCTTCTACCCAACGTAGGAGGGCTGGAGGAGGCTTGCTGAAGTGTACCGGTTCCGGGTGGAAGCGAGGTCGAGCGCCGACCGCCAAGGATTGGCGGAGGTGGAGCGAGTTAGGGTTCTAGCCCAGCGTAATTACCGGACACGGTTGCTTCGGTAAGTATCTGCACCGGATAGCGAGGCGGGAGGTCGCTCCCTCCTGTCACGAGTGCGGCGCGCCTTCGGACACGCCGCGTCACACCCTGATTGAGTGTGCTGCATGGGGGCCTCAGCGCCATTCCCTGAATTATCAGCATGATAAACGCCATGATCTTTCTACGAAAACGTCATGTCGCAGAAGGAAACCGCGGAGCGGGAGCGTGAGAACAGTCCTTCCGCTGAACCGCTTCGCCGAAGAAGACTGGGGAGAAAACGCCGGCGCTATGCACACCTTCTCCTCCCCCGGTAAGTGTTACCGGGACTAAGACGTCTCTGTATCCCGAGAACCCCCTTTAATTTGGAGGCCTGCAGAGGCCGGCCTACTGTCGGGACGTCACGGTAGTATGCGCAAGCGATCTCGCGGCGTCCCCCGAAAAGACAGTGTGGGTACCGCTGGTTTTTTAGTGGGTATTCATGTGGGGGAAACGCGTAAATGCGTTTTGCCAGCGAAAAAAAAATATATATAAAAAAATTGCCGCTGACATTGACCTATTTATATCCATTAATTACTGCTTTCTATGATATATTGAAAAGATATGAGCAAAAAAAAATTAATAATTTTCCCTTATTACCACTGAGACAAGTTTTTTTTTAAATAAGATCGAGTGGTTAATTTTATTTAAAGGTATTAAAGGTTTTCAGACGTCAGAAGAGAAAGTTACCCTAAATCAATAGATTAGTAATAGTTAATTTAATATCTAGTATCACTAAGCATCAGGTGGCCCATTTGCCTAAAAAAACAACGTAAAAACATGGATGGGGTAAATAATATTATAAATATTTTTTTATAATTACCAGTCTTTATAAAATATACGAAAAAACGTATAGGATTGATGTATCCGGTTTTATGAAAAAAAGGGAATATATTTATTATTTTAAAGGCGTGTGTGTCACAAATAAATACATGGAGCGATAGTTCCGTTTCTATTAATTAAATGCTTCTGTATTGTTGAACCCAGACGATGAAGATAGTTTTTAGATTCCCGCAGAATATCATTATGAAATCTCAAACGACTTAATATACTCGTTTTATTATTTAATATTTATTTAAAAACATTGTCTTATTTATATATTTGTATATGTATTTAAATATCGTCTTCTAATATATTTAAATATGTATGTAGAAGTAACCCAAGAAAACGTGAGCCTTAACTGAATATTCTGGGTAATCACTGTTGACTAAATTTTTACTTGTATTTTCTATTATTCGGCACTAAAGGAAAACATATATCGCGTCGGATTTTCTGTAACATGTGTTTCTACCCTATATTGGTGCAGCGTGCTGAAATAAGCTCTAAACATTATCCTCAAGAGTAGAAGAAATCTATGTATGTAAGCGTTCATTCCATACTAAAAATCACCATTTCTGATAGAGGTTGTTCAGGTAGGTAGTCAATTTTTTTAACTTCTTGTTTTCTGCTTGATGTCATCGGTCAGATTTATGGATTTCCAAATGATAATGAATTCCTCATAATTGTATTTTTTTGTATGCAAATGTATAGTAGAATGCGAGTGTTATTAGCGCGTGTTTGCGTGTATGCGTGTGTGAGCGCTTATGCATTTATGTGCATACTTGCGAGCGTGTCCGTGTATGCCCGTATACGCGTACGTAATGTTACTTACTAGTATGTTCGTACATTACTCCACACCTCGTACACCGTGAAGATAAATGATGATTTTGATTCCAAACTAATTTTATCCTACGCCTCACTGCATAATGAACACATGATTTTCTTGTTATATGTTATATTCGATTCAAAAATTTATAACAGATAATATTTAAGCAGATAAATAAAGTTTCTCGATCAATTTATTGATTGACTTTTAAAATGCCTCATGGCATGTTATTTGTAATTTGTTTTTACAGAATACTAGCAATATTTTAAAGGAATTACTAATATTCCTATTTACCACTTCAATTAGGCGTACAGCTTGTGTTAGGGGTCGGAACGACAATAGCCCAAGTGGTAAGGATTGAACTTGAGGTGCGCCCGCAACCGTTTCGCTATTTACGCTATTTTTAAGCCAGACGTGTTGTTCACATTGGCAGCATAAAAGTAAGCTTTTATTGTTTTATTTTATTTAATAAAATATATACTATAGGCAATTTAACTGTGCCTAAGCTTACACTCCCACGAGAGCGCAATATGCATAAAAAGAGGTACAAAGTTTTCTCTTCACGTATTAATGCTTAGATATTCGGTGACTGGCCATTCAAATCTTGTAAATGAGATAATATACACCTCTGTCGAAACATTGAGTAAAATGGAGTTATAATTGCGACTAAAAATAGAATAATACACATAATTAAATTGTACAATAATATGTTATTGGAATATATTAAAATGTTAAACAAAATCTGCACCAATAACCACATATTCTCGTATTATACACAAACATATCCGTATCTACACACTCAACACACTTTTTTTTTAAATTAAAAGTACAACAATAAAATATATTAAAGTGTAATTATACCAACCAAGACATATATTTAAAGCGAATATAAAAATAAATGCTTAAATTGAGTTATGTATACGTTAGAAGGATAAATGCACGAGAAGGGGGCCCCCTGTGTCCTATTTCAGACGGCCCAGAGGAGGAAGGCAATCGGGATAGCCATGTGCTGCCATACGCACTAGCGAGGATTTTGGGGGAATTTGGGAGGGGTTGAGTGATTACTTTTCAGGCCCTGAAGAAAACTCTGCCGAGTAACGAGTGGAGCACATGGGATAGGCTCTATATCAACACGATCCCAAAGCCTATCTGCTCCGTACTGAAGACGGCCACAGCAGTGGTTTTAGTGAGTAAGAATCCCAATCCCCAAGGGAAACTGGGTTATGTAAGATTCTAGGTACCTTTCTGAAGGTTTTCAATGCGAAAGAAAAGATAAAAAAGTATAATAATATTATTATAGATCTTACCATATAGTTGAATAAAAAAATATTGATTCTGGTATTCGTCAATGTTTATACTGGATTTATATAAATTTAATTATAATTATTACATCTATATGGTTGATAACATAGCTTCCAAGTTTTCATTCTGAAACTAAAAACTAAGTAAACTGAAAAATGTCTTCTATTTTCTGGTTTGCTGGTAGCATTAAACATATCTTGTAAAATGATATGACATGTTAATTTTTCAATAAAATCAAAAATAGAAGACTCTTTTTAATAATGTAATTTTTAGAATATCACTATTTTTATTTACTAATAGATTGCTAATTTATTTCATGTTATTCTGAAAACATGAAAACAAGAAAAGTTACTAGGTTTACTTGGTGGTAGTTGCAAGCCTAAGCTTTACCATCATCGGATATTCTACCGATAAATAGAAAAATTAAGGGTAATAGAAAAAGAAGGGTGAAAGAGCCAGTGTAACTACAGGCACAAGGGACATCATCTTCACGTCTGTACCAATGTGTGATGGTAATCACTTACCATCAGGAGGCCAATATGCCCGTCGGCCTATCTATTTAATTTTATTAAAAAAAAAGTAATAAAAGACCTAAGTTAATTGGTTTGGCATTGTACAAACTGTATTCTCATATCTTAGATAAGTAACCACCAACCCGCATTGGAGCAGCGTGGTGGAATAAGCTCCAAACCTTCTCCTCAAAAAGAGGAGAGGAGGCCTTTAGCCCAGCAGTGGGACATTCACAGGCTGTTACGGAGATAAGTAACGAGGACAATTTACTAAGTACTAAAAACTGTTCACATTTATCTTTACAAGGATTTTCTCAGGTCAGTTGGATTCTGAATCGTATGTTGGTGTCCAGATGGTAAGAATATTTGTAGGAACTCGACTGTGAATATTCGGGCATCTTTCAGCCGACATTCACTTCCAGTGTGCATTTTAGTGGCGAAATCGAATATCAATTTTAAATTGAATTTATTGACGATAACTTAACTATCTATTTTATACATATAATAAAACTGTAAACTGATCGCTGTCTGTACATGGAAGATATATGAGAAAAAAATAAACCGGGGCCTTTAACAACGCAATGTAACTCAAAACAATGATTGTAAGAATTTTTGTCTGTTAGTCTGTTTGTCTGTGCGTTTGTGCGTGCTAATCTTAGAAACGGCTTAACTCATTTCGGTGCGGATTTCACTAATGTATTGTGGCAAACTTTACATAAAATTTAGTGTTTTGTGTGTTAGCGATTTCAATCGGTTTATAAATAACAAAGTTACGTCAATTTAAAGAATCACGTCAAACATTTATTTGATAAAAATGGTTTCAAATAACTGATCAGTTGAATTGGCTGAAACTTAATTGACGATTAAGTGACTATTGTGAATATGAATTTCCAAAGAATCTGAGATTGCGTAGTAATTATAACAGGTGAATCGTGAAAAAAGATTGCTCGTTCAAGCCCATGTAGGACCCACTAAAATTTGACGTGCTTAATTTGTGTTTATGTCTATGTGTCTTCTTGTGTGCTCTTGGTGGTGAAGAAAAACATCGTGAGAAACCTGCGTTTATATGGCAGATGAAATTCTGACACACAAATTCTGGACTCGTATTAAAGCTGCGTGGTGAAATAAGCCTTCTCTAAAGGACCTCTCCTTTTATAAGCCTTCTCTAAAGACCTTAGCAAAGCAGTGCGAAATTTACAGGCTGTCGTTGCAGGCAGAAATTATAGCCAAATTATATATAAATGATCATTTCAGATTCAATATCAAAATATTCTTTATTCAAAATGAATTTGAGAAGCATTTTTAAACCGCATTTTTAAATGCTTCTAAGATTCATCTTGAATAAATATCGCAAGACTTGGTGGTAGGGCTTTGTGCAAGCCCATCCGGGTAGGTACCACCCACTTATTAGATATTTGATCGGCTCATTAACAGTTGATCGGTGAGTAAGCATATAACTTAAAGTTCTAATTGTAGTTTTCTATGGTTGATTATAAAGCATATTTAATATTTCTTACAGTACCTCTAAGTGGTGGTGTTCACTAACCATTAAGTGGCCCATTCGCCAGTCCACCTAACTATTATAAATAATAAAACAAACAAATTGATATGACATTTTACGTTCTACGGTACACAGCAACTTTAATTATTGATAGTTACCACTAGAATAAAGAATGAGAGGGTAATTATTATAGGTAAACTAAATAACACTCAAAACAATTTTATGAAACAAAATATTTTATGGTTAAATGTTTAGCATACTTACATAATATTTGGATATTAATTTTAATGGGATTATGTGATAAAGCCTTTTATAAATGATATGTTTCTGAGAAATATGTTTGCAGTTTAGTGTTAACACTCATAGTAATTACAACGGCTAAGTAACAAATGGAAATAGCGTGCAACGGCGTGCGTGGCTTTTCATCGCTGGAACAAAGTCGCCGCGCAACAAGTTACATTTCAACAACCTCAACCTAAGTACGGTCTAAGATTTCCTTTTTTTCACCTACATGTCTTCTACTTTACACTTATATTTGTTCTTAACATAAAAAATAACAACTTAATGTCTTTCATTATTTACTTTGACACTGTAGTCAGATTTTTGATATTCACAGCATCTTTTTTTCTCGGCAAACAGATCGTATGAGTTTATTTACTTTCCGTCACTTTTAAAAGAGAACGACAGAGTAATGCGCGTGCGTGAGTCGAGAGTGAGAGAGCGGAGAGTAAGAGAGGAGATAGTTGTACTCGCTCCGACCAATCGATTAGTCGCATAACGATAGCGACTTCTTAAATGCAGATGTGTCGTGTACACCAACGTCAGTCGGTGAACAGAAATCGCCTAGGCCACACGACTATGGCTTTATGTGGCGAATGTCGCCTTATTCGCGTTGTCCTTTGTAATGATCGTATTGTTAAGCCTGTTTAATTGTAACGCGATTGTAAGTGAATAATTTTACGAAGCCGGTTATCAAAAAATATTATTAAATGAACGCACTGACATTTTAATAAAACTTAGAGTTTGAAACTTTGTTGACATCGAGACAGTTGTTAAGTGTTAAGATAAAATGATTTTACATTAAGTGAACAAAGGAGGGATTGTAAAACTGGAAGGTAACGATAAATATTTTAAATTAATATAAATTTATTTTGTTCACTTAATTATAAAACTGCTTATTACTTTTGTCAAGTTTTTGTAATGAAGTATTAAATGTATCCAATATTAATGTATTTATTTATCAGGCGCAAAACAATCACTTATTTAGGTCATTTAATACTAAACTTTAAAAGTAAATTTTAAGAATTCTCTTAGTCCACTAGAACTTGAAGATAAATCTTATAACATAGAATTTAATAATATAGAATTTTCTTAGCATACGTAGAGCTCGTAGCGGATGATAACAGGAATCTGTATTCCATTCCATATATTACATTCAATATTAAAGGTTGAAGAAATTTTAGTACATACTTGTCACCCAATCACCCATCTCAGAACTCCTTTACTGGTCCAATGGTATTGAACATTTTATTTAACGACCGGCACGTGGCATTGCGTGTGGAAAGATAGCATACTAATGACGTTATTGGCCATATTTTTTATTACCAACAAATTTGGTTTAGGGTATTTTTTTATATGTGAGCGTTTGCCACGAATTTTAGGGATTATATTTACGATCGGAATCCCTGACGATTGAGTTTTTTTTTATCAACACGACGGCAGATATCGAATTTTACGCGGGTTGTATATTTTGACAATCCTATTTTAATAGACAACCTTTTTTGTTTTTCTTACGAATCTCGCGTATAAGGTTACAGCGGATTAAGAAAAAAAAATCAATGCTATTAATAATAATAATAAAATATTTATTTCGACCAACAGGGATCATAAATACAAAATATATAATAAATAGTAAAAAGACAAAAATTACAATACTAATATTATATATTACTATATACTTTTTTTAATAATAAAAGTTTTACTCTTCTGTAACGCAATTTATTAAAAATAAAAGGATTATTGCATTTTTAATACGTTGTATCCCAACTTGTTGACAGTATTTGTATTTGAAATAGCGTTATTCTGCAATAAACCTTCATTTGTAGATTGGCCTTTGACGATAGCATAATTAGATTCAACATTT
Organism: Nymphalis urticae; assembly: GCA_905147175.2. NCBI lineage: Eukaryota > Metazoa > Arthropoda > Insecta > Lepidoptera > Nymphalidae > Nymphalis > Nymphalis urticae. The sequence goes on from LR989991.1 coordinate 6,636,947, forward strand.
CGTGTTTGATGACCGAAATTGAAATGATATACGTTCGATTTTTGAATTGTTAGCTGTTTTGAATTGTTAGATTACATACGTAAAAACCTAAGCCGTTTCTGTAGTCTGTTAAATTAAAAAAATATAATTTTCTATATATAACAAAAGTCAAATAAAGGCAATTTTATAAATAAGTCTAAAGGTATAAATGACAAAAGTCTACAGTAAATACTTACGAATTATATTTTTATATTAATACTTTATATTTACACGAAAAAGTAATAATAATCATTTATAGATGCTTAAAATAATATTTAAGCTGCTCAATATATTTTTATTTGATTCAGTATTTTATAAAAAAATAATCCGTTTATATCATTCAACGTGTAAAACATTAATATTAAATATAAAACTGTTTTGTTTAATTTATTGATGATAAGTAAAGTTACACATATTGAGGGATTTCTTTCACCATATTTACAAAACTTTAACCGTTTTGCATACATGTTTATGCATATATGTTTGTTACTGAATGATTCCCGAATGACAATAAGAATTAAAAAATGTGTTTGTAATAGGACAAAATAATATTTTTTTATTTATTCATTATAATATTTTACTACCATATTTTATACCGAACGGAACTAGACCAACTCATGAACTATGGTACTCATGTATTAGCTATGATCAAAGCTCTATTACAGATCTAACACTAATATTATAAATTTATAAACTCTCTAAACTATATAGTAACTAGATCTTCTGTACGCTTGCCTATTAAGTGAAAAAAAAAGAAATTTGTATTCGAATATTTTCGAACTAGAGTGAGTAAGTAATAGTTATAATTGTAGAATTAAAAAAAAAAAGCGATAATGGTCTTGATAATTATTATAATGGTTGATAGATGGAGATGGATGATGAAAATTTATTTAAAATAAAATTATAAAAATAATTAACATATTATAGTAACATTAAATATTTAATATATAATAAATATATCATACTACATACGTATACCTACCACGATTATCAATTGTTCTAATAAAATTATGTATATCCTTTGCAACATCTAAGCGAGGTACGAACAAGCTAGAAATCTATAAGCTTGGCCGCATCTAACCTTTATCTTCAAACCCGTTGGAGTTTCTCAAACTAATTTTCGATAAATTTCTGCGTTCTCGCAGGAGTAACGAGCCATCGAAATTTATAGCTTTTGAAATGCCGTTTACCTAAGAATTGAGCGCTAATCTTGTGTGAAAGAGTCGCGGCCCCATAGCTATGTATTTGTGATTTCGATACTTTATTCGACTCTACTCTGGGACTCGGCGAGTGACATTTATCAGATTGTTAATATTGTGCTTATACTTTGGTTTCAAGTTTTAGACTAGCAAAGTACGTTTTAATTTTTTATTTCATATCTTGAAATGTAGTCATTTGTTTTGCTCATTCTTCGTAAAAACCACTTTAACATATTGTTTTTCTCATCAATAGTTGTTAACGTATTGTTTGGAACTTATTGTAATGGATCCGTATATTTGACCGTACAATATTTTATATAAATGTTTAGAGCTCTTCAGAGTTTGATTGCGTGTTTTCTCGAAGGATGACAAAGGGTTGTAATGTATGCACATAATATACAAAGTATGAGCGAAATGTTTATATCGTTAAATTAATGTTATTCCTCATTCCTATTTTAAATAGAAAAAAAAAATCATTTGATTCGTTTCTTGTCAACGCATGCATCATTCCAACATTTTGAATCACGTTCGATAAAATTTAAAATCAAAACAAACAATGAACATACTTCCTGCAAACGTCTTAAAAATTAAAGATTACTTAGTTAATAATGTTAGGCTTTGATCGTACTCGTACAAAGTTTGATCTATCTGAAATGAAATGTTTCGAACGCAACCTTATATTTGTTTACGACAGAGTGTTTACTATAGGTACCGAAATAAAAATTGGACGTTTATAGCGTTTCTCATCTGGAACATTACTTTTTTTAATATTATTAAAGTACCTACTATACGGTCCTCGAGTGAGTTTGAGTAAACAATGCTGTTTTCGCTCGGGTTCACTCGGAGCCAACCTTGATATAATCGTGGATGCTTCCACTGACCAACTCCAGCGGAATTATATACCTGTATCTGATTCTTTGTTTATTTTCGCTCCACAAACTTCAGTTTATTTACTATAGACGATTGGTTCATTCTGCCATAACAAATGTACGATAGATATTTCTCATTTGTCCAGATTAGCTTCTTCGCGAAATAGCTTTATTAGAAAGTTATTTTTGTGCGATCTTATGGAATTGATTTGTGAGTATGTGTATAAAACTATAATATTAAAGGTATTTTTAATGTGAATTATATTACTATTCTAACTAAGATGTGACTAACACTGATAAGTCATTTTTTTACCTATCATGAATACCGCAATTTAATTTACGTCTAGCTAACTGTTGCGAGTAAATTCATTTCTTCTGTTCAATGGTAACTTTTAAATATGAAAGAAAGTTAAAAAAAAAAACAAGAAAAAAAGGATAATGACTTCGAATTAAGCAGATATAGAGATTCGAATAGTAATTGTAAATTGTATGCGAATACATTTTATGGACTGTCTGAATTTTTATTTAAAAAAAAATAACATTGACACACGATGTAGAATGCATTAAAATTTAAAGTGATCGACGCGGTTCCGTACAGGATGTCGACTAAACATAAATCTTGGAAATGTGATAACTTCTGTTCCAGTATGGAACGACCGGAGACTCAAGACAGACATGACGCCGTGAAAAATGTTCGAATGAGACCTGATTCGTACTTTATAGTAACATTTGTTATTTAATACATTTCAAAATTGAAAAATCCTTTAAAGTAATGAAGTTAAAGTGGAGCGTAAATCTGCTTAATGTGACGACGTGAAAAATGCTTCGAATGCGTACTTTAGAAGATTGAAAGGAGATTTTTATGTATTTTTCCTCAAGTTTTTGCTGAATGAAATATTGAAAAAACGTATATGAAGTTCAGTTTAAAAGATAGTAGTCTAAAATTATTGTAACAAATTTCCAATGTCTCTTTTTATTGAAGTTTAATTCATTATATTATTCTTTGTGTAGAACTATTACTTGTAACTATGTACTTCTTTTGTTTATTATAATAACGTCATGTACATAACAATCGTTGAAGAGTTTATATGGTTGAACAATAGAAACTTTAATTCCAATTTGTATACTTTTTTGCTTTAGATAATCTGTTTATTGAGGAAAGTTAAATGTTATTTACCGGTATTGTACGGAGTAAAGTAGTGACTATAAATGTTATCAATTGCAGGACGCATGAACCGCGCATTTTATAAATAAAGCTATAGTATTTTTTTTGTGAACATGTGAAACTAAGGAACTAGTCGACCGATTTAGTTAATTGCTTTTACATTCCATTTTCTGTTCAGTGAGTTTATATATATATTTTATAATATAGGTTGGTGGACGAGCATTTGGGCCACCCGATGGTAAGTGGTCACCAACGCCCATAGACATTGGTTTTGTAAGAAATGTTAACCATCGCTTACATCGCATATGCGCCACCAACCTTAGGAACTAAGAAGTTAAATCCCTTGTGCCTGTAATTACACTGACTCACTCACCCTTCAAACGGGAATACAACAAATACAAGTACTGCTGTTTTGTGGTACAATATCTGATGGTTGGGTGCTACCTACCCAGACGAGCTTGCACCATAGCATCAAGCATCCTATGGAGTGGAGCTGTAAGTATAAATGTGAGCCAATATGGTCAAACGTATAATCCAAAACGCAAGTAAAATTACGGTATATAAAAGTAACGTAGTCTGAATTTTCTTGAGTTGATCGTATATTTATTTTTATAAAGTTATGCTCCATGTTATAAGGAAGTAGATTATGATATATACCACTGAGCGTTAAAACGGCTTAAGGCGCAATGTAAATAAAAAAAAGGTCGGGGGTGAGCTTATGCTTTAGCACATTTTGCCTGGAACTTCGACAAATGTTTTTAAATTGTCTATTGAAAACCCTTTTGTTACTCGAAATACTTTGTAGGTTGATTAGAATGTTATTTGACGATATTGAATTTCATTAGACTTCATTCAATTATAATTCAGCCACTTTGCAATGCGAAAAATTTTGAAAGAAAAATATATTTACTTATTTAAAGTCTTTATTGCAAACTATGAACAAAGAATATAAAAGAAGAATAGGTAGATTATAAATTATGCAAAAGCGGCATTATCACTTACAGTGATCTCTTCCAGTCAACCTCTATTAAAGATTAAGGTCGTAACAAAAATCGGGCAGTGTACCCTAGCAATTAAATTAAGAAAAATAAAAATGTATACATATAAAATTAATGTAAGCTTAAAATATATAACCAATCTATATAGTTACATACATAGTCTTATATATACATCTATTATAATTAAATAACTAACTATAAATGTTCAGTAGTCGAGTAGCCTATTGGTTAGAACGCGTGAATCTTAGCCGATGATGGTGGGTTTGAACCCAAGCAAGCACTACTGAATTTTCATGTGCTTAATTTGTGTTTATGGTTCATCTTGTGCTTGACGGTGAAGGAAAAAATCGCGAAGAAACCGGCATGAATCTAATTTCACTGAAAATCTGCCACCTATGTATCCCACCAACCCGCATTAGAGCAGCGTGGTAAATTAGGTTCAAAACTTTCTTTTCAAATAAAAATTAGAGTAGGCCTTAGCCCAGCAGTGGGATATTAACAGGCTATATATGTGTTTGATCATGTAACATGGAATAGTTATATTATATGATATGATATTAATATGAAATGTCATTCTGGTTAAAAAATATATATATTACGGCGTTTTCGGCGGCGGTGGAGGACCTCCGTCAGAAACGAAGTCTTTGTAGATTTTAATTATATCACTATTGTCACATCAAAAAGCGCCTCCACCTCTTTTATTTAACTCTCTCTCTAACCACAGATTAAGAAACGATTTTTTATAAAAATACATTTAACATTATTTTTTTAGAAAATAGTAATTTATGCATTTTAAATATAAAATAGCAAATTATAAGTTATAGATAAAGAAAAATAAACTCACTAAGTTTATTTATTGATAATTCCCTACACAGCTTGCAGTCACAATAAATAAAAATATTTAATATATCGGATTAGATTTAAGGGAATGCTGTTTTTCTCATGGCCAGAGGTTTGAGGTGAAACCGCGGTCACAGCTAGTTATAGAATAAAGTTATTAAATGTAATATAAAGCTACAACAGTTTCAAAGGGATGTAGATACAACAGAGAAGAACCGGAACTAAAATACCCTAATAGCTATAAACATTTTTATGGTTCGTATTTAACTACACATACGACCTTTTCCAATAACGTAAGCGTTTTATCACCGTATTTATAAGCGTCGTAACACAGTATTTATAAAATTTGTAATCACACATCGTGATTACAAATTTTATAAATACTGTTCATATATGTTTTTTTTTATATTTTTTTCCAGACAAAAGTCAGTCAGTTATAATTATTGTAGCTTGTATTTGGATATACAGGTTTTAAACTATTGTACTATAAAATAAAAATATTTAGCTAATAGCTATTTATATAATACATACATATTCTACTGCCAAACAGCAATACTCGTTTGAAGGTTCAGTGAGCTAGTGTAACTTCAGGCACAAAGGATATCATAATATTATAATTGCCAAGGATGGTGGTGCATTGACGATTAAAGAAATGGTTAGTTTTTCTTACAGCGCCAATGTCATGGGTTCCATTTACCAGCAGGATTTAGGCAATTTGTCCACCTTCCAATTTTATAAAAATAACTTATTTTATATATAAGTTCAAATAACCATTTATAACTAAAAAACTACGTAATGGAGAAAGTTTTCATTGTTCATAATACTCTTGTGTTTGTTTTAGGACGATGTTCAAACAGCGCTGATGTAGCAAGAGTTAAAATGGATCGGTGGGTGACGGCAGCGAGCTCGCTGTTGGCGATTTTACTCTACTACAACACCCTCAATGCTGGTTTTGTATATGATGACAGGTAAGCGTTATTATTAAAACTATATATAATAATAATAACAATCCTCCAGACCGATTTCGGCTACGGCGGCCAATCTCAAGAGAGATTAGCAAACTGCACTGGACATATTATAGTGCAGAAGCTTGTGCGGAAGCACAGCTGCACTCTCTATTCCCTAATTCTCATAATCTGTCGGCAATCCGAAACGACCGGAAAGAATTCAGGCTCAGGACCAACGCCATTACGTGCTTTCTGAGGCACGGAAGTGTACACATTTCCAATTTTCAAACTCCGGGCTGCTGGAAATTTCGACAAAAAAACTAAACGACTTTTATTGGCCCGACCTGATTTTAACCCAGGACCTCCGGGTCTGCGGGCTCACATCTAGCCACTAGACTACCGAGGCAGTCAAAATTATATATACCTACTATATTTTTACTTATGGCTATAATTTAGGCGAGAATTTAGGTAAAACTGTAAAGATATAAACAATACTTTGATAGAATGACTATTAATATTTATTTTGTCAATTTCCTCATTAAGATTATTAATAATATAAATTAATAAGGTTAATATGCTGTTTGTTAACGTAAAATATTGCCAATTAACTAAAATACAGCTCGATTAGTATATTATAGTTATTTTCGTATAAGACATGTCTCATGGAATGTCACTTTTGGATAACGCTATAGATATGCAAAAATGTCTTTCTTTGTTTGCTACGCTTTCAACATCTTAACAACTCAATCGATCTTGTAATTTTGCATACATTTTGTCAAGGGTATAAAGTACGTAATACCTACCCTCACCGGTGAAAATTAGTAAAAAATAGGAAAAATTTGAAGAGTATTTTTTTTTCGTCACTTACTTGTGCACTATAAGCTTCTCCGTAGCCGGCTAGTGTAACCATAATAATAATCTACTTTCAATGATAGTTTGGTATACAAGATTTTACATAAACACTATAAGGTACATATGTGCTTATGCATATGCTATGCTTTTCTCATACGTGTCCAACGGGATGACTATCAAAAACGACCCAATAAGACCAAAGCGCTTGCCGAGACACGGTAGCACAGAATGAATTTCCTAACTCTGCTAAGCTACTTTTGTAAGGACCAAAACTTTTAAAATAATTAAGTTTTTTGGTTGTGAGTTAATTACCGGTAAAGTTGCAAGGAACGACGTCCATACTTTGTTAAAATAATCAAATACAGTTCACAAAACCTATTGCGAACAAAGAACGCCTAAACATGAATATCGAAAAAGCCATTTGTTCAAATTTTTGCCTTCATCTCTTCATTCTTTGTATTATCAATAATCGATCGATGAAACGTGTAGGTTTTATACAACAATATCACAGACATTTGGCAATTTATTTAGCAAAGAAGGACGTGCCTCTCAAGGCTTGCTTGTTCAGGTTGCCGTGTTGCCGTATGCATAGATTTTCGAAAAGTAATTGCTTAAGTATTAATATTTATGATATTATTTTAAATAATTATAATAAAATATTTTTACAGTCAACTCGTATAAATATATACATATTGATTTACGCTTTTATGAGGTTTTGTTTGATTAAGATTAATCGATACTAAAATATATTTATTATTTTTGGATTATAAATATTGTATGATACACAACAATTTTAATGTTTTCTCGGATCCAATGACAAGGTGTGATATAACGATTCCATTGTAAAATTTAATACTCCATCTATTTATAGACATTTAGATATACATACAAAGTACATATAACTAAAAAAATATTTATACTCTGTATATCATAAAGCAATAACTGTTTGCAGTGAGGTGGTATGAACTATACTATATATAAATATAAATCTCAGTAACTTCGAAACTTATTTCACTATTCGTGATGGGATGTAAACGTCAGTTTGCTATCAAGTAAAACTCTCAACTCTCCAACAAGATAACGATTAAAGTACAAATAAATTAAATAATATATATTCATTTATGATACTTTTATTTTTGAAATTGAATAAATACAGTTAAATTTTATGTACATAGTTTGTATAAATATTTTAGGTTTAGTTTGTAATAATGTTTAATGTAAAATCCGAATAAGCTTCATTCACTCGTAGATCCTTTAATGGTTTTTTTTTAAGTTTTTGATGTTTTATGACCGATTTCGACAACGGCGTACTTTTTCGAGGGACAATAGCCATCAGCGCGAGTTATGTTAATTGTGCGCACGAGCAAAAGTGCACTCTTCATTCCCTCACTCTGAACGGCGAATCTGACCCGACGGGAAAGAGCTCGGGCGCAGCGCGACAGTTTTACGTGCTACACATACGGCAAGGGATTATAAATACATTCAATTTCCAGACTTCGTGCTGCTACAGATTTTTTTAACAGAAAACTTGTTATTGACCTGACCTGGGGATTAACCCAGGTCCTTGGATCTGCAGCCATATAAAACAGTGTATGATAATATCCTAATGGTATGAGAATAAGAATTGAGCAATTTCATATTTTTTAAAGTATGTTTTTGTTAAAGATTCATTTTTATAGTATTATTGTATATTTCATTTTAAGACTTGAAGTTACTTTTGAAAATAATCTTTACAAATATTCGAGTCCAAAGCTTTTATGACTTTCGTGCCCCACTTCACAAATTTGCGTGTATTTTATATAAAATTCAAGAACCGCCGTCCGGACTTTGGGCGAGTCAGATTGTATTGGATATCTGAACGATTATAATATTATACAAGATAATGAAAACTTGTAACAATACATTTTAATAAAAGTAGAATTTTTTGTTTCGTTCGTTGATTAAAAAATGAAGGACCTTCAGTAACGAATAATAAATATTCAATGATATTTATTATTTTATAATACTAAATATAGCACGAGGAGTATTCCGCTTACAATAACTCGTATACATTTTAATAGCCTATAATCGTTCGGTTAAGTTGTTCTTCTTAAATTTAATTTAGCAAAAACAACGATTTGACTAAATTTGTTATAAATATCTATTTACATAAGAATTGTATAATATATAGCGACATCTAGTAAATGTAACTGTTAGGCAAATACGTCCTCTATTCTTTATTTAGAAGATTTGGAACGTATTCGTAGAATTTCAACAAACACAAGCATACAGATTCACACATGAAGACGGTGCCGGGCTTGAACCCGCGGTCTTTGGTTGAGATTATAGACCTTCTTGCTCTTATCACAGGACCTATTTAGATACTAAATTATTTGAATTATGAGTTTTATCCTTATATTTATATATTAACTTAATTAATTAATCATAGTTTAACCGATAAAGTACTATCACTTTTCCCGAATATCTCAATATTACGAGCAACTTTTCCAATTTTTCTTTCCCTAAAAACTATATTAAATTAATTTAAAAAAAAAAACAATTATAGTTATCGGTTCAGCCTTTATGCGAATACACGCAAATATTTCATTTTTCAATCTGACTTCCTGACGGAAGAAAGTAAAAGGTACTAGTAATTTGTATTTGCTTGTCTTGCAAATAGTAATTGTCAGTAGAAATTGTTGTAATATAGAAACTTTTTAAAATTTGACAAAGTAGTATGACGAGCGAATAATCCATTACAATGGACACTGGAAACTTAAGAAATAATAATTATTTCTGACGCCGTCGTTTGATAGGTAGGAAGGTCTATAACTTTTTTGGTGTTGCCATGTTCTCGGTTTTGTTGGTAGTCTCGGCTAATATTGTTCTTCAAGTTTAAGTGTATTGCCATAAAAAGAATACGCTATTAACTTACATAATTTAATGAGGTATATTAATTCAATACTAATATTAAATTAAAATCGTGAAAGTAAGTTTGTTTTCATAACCTACAAGTTCATAACGTACAACGATGACGATCGTAGTTTTACTTATATATTAGTATAGTATACTTAGTATTTGTAATAATTATAGTCATCTGTCTATTTTTTACGTTTTCAGGTAAAAACTAAGCAATCAATCATCTGTCTGTGGGTTATTTTTAATAATCTTTTTTTCAACCTGTGTGTATTTTTTTTTGCCTAGTTAAAACTTCACAATATAATTATGCATTACTTATTTATCGTTAAATTATTTCAATTCATTATTCAACAAAGTTTGAGAAATTTAACTAACGCTGCTAAATAAAAAAGCTATATAGTGTAGTGTGTCAAGATAATTTTGAATCTCAACAATAATATGTGTAATTATGTGTTAAAAGAAAACGATGACACTGCCTATAATACTAGGTTGATATGTGGACTCCATCTGGTTCGTTGATATTCCAGGCTTATAGCACTGTGTCTGTTCCATAATCCGCTTGCCTGCGGGTGTGGAATTAGTGTTAATTCAAAAGCACCGTAAGCAGTGCTTAACAACTCCTATTCCGTTAAAACGTTTCATTTTTATTTCTAAAAATATTTTTTTAGTTTTGTTAAATGGATTTTATTTATTTTGAAATTCATGGGATTATTTCTAGATTAACTTGGTGCGAGGGCTTTGTGCAAGCTCGTTTGTGGTATTAATACAACCCACTCATCAGATATTCTACCGCCAAACAGTAATATTTAGTATTAATTGTTGTGTTGCAGTTTGAAGTGTAAGTGAGCCAGTGTAATTTCAAACACAATGGACATAATATTTTAGTTCGTTTGCCACCTCTAATATAAAAAATATGTCGTAATGTGCCAATGTGAAGATGAGGTGGCCCACTTATATATCCGCCGACCTATTTTATATGTTATCATAGTAGCTCAATACTGTCACATGACATACATGACGTTACTAACACTGCACTTTAGACACAATAGGTATGTAATTGTTATGACATCTATGTAAGCGTTCACTGTCTCAGAAAGTGTTAAAACATTACTATAAAATAAAATGCTTACATGATTATATATAATATACATGCTAAATATATAATAAAAATATGAATATTTTCGTTTGAAACAGCTACAAAATTTGCTGATTTATTATTTATATGTGTTTTATTACGGTTGATAAAATACGTACCACTGAATGGACTAAAATATTTATAAGCAATATTTGAATGAATTATAAATTCTCTTCATATGAGTTAATAGTTTTTAGTCTATTTGTTAACAGTGTGGTTGAGTCAGAGAATAATAACATCACCGCATCTAAACCCGTTGTCGCAACTGCAGATAAGGGTTAATACCATCGAGTATTTAAAGGGCTCGTCCATACGTAGGTAGCGAGTAACCAGTCCAAGAGCAAAGGCATTTTCAAGAAGGGATGATGTCACGTACCGTAGTATCTGTATTATAACATTACATTATAAAGAATGTTACCGTAGTAACATTCTTTATAATGTAATGTTATAATACCCTTTTTTTAACGCTTCAAAATGCATTACGCATTTCCCCTACGGGAACAGTGGGGATTGCCGGTGTCCAAGTCGCCGAGTGCGCTCCGAACATCGGAATACCCACTAAAAAATCACCGGTACCCTTTCAGTCCCAACGAGGAGCGCCACGGGACCGCTTGCCCATGCTACGGTGACGCTAATGTTATAACACCCTGGGCTAACACCAAATCTAAATAAATGTGCAAATGACGATTAAAACAATTTACTAGTTTGTTTATTTGATTTACAGATATTGACTTTAAGCGTAAAGCGTGTTTGGTATATTCAATCTTCATTTTAATATATATACAGACGTGTTGTCCTAGGTTTTTGATTGAGTTTGGTAGTTAGATGCAACTGTGTTTATTTTCGTCTTTTTTTATATTTTGTGTACCAGTTGACTTCCTTTTTAAATAACAAGAAAGTCACCTGATCATGGTAGGATATGGATTTCTTGCCTATTGCCACCGGATGCTTCCAATTGTATAAAATACAATTCTGTCTACGATGTATAATTTAGAAGTTAACATATAATGTTACCTTCTAAACCATGTTACTAACGGATTAAAAACTATGAATGACGGATAAATGATTGAATAATTTCAATAAAAAAATATAAGCGTCAATGATGATAATGATGTTGATCGGGCCGACTTGGGGTTGAACCCAGAACTTCGGGATCGGCGACCTTATATCTAGCTATTAGACTAATGAGGAATTCAAAAACATCAATAATAACAGTCGTTTATTGAATACAGTAAGGCTTTAGAAAAAAGGAGAATTAAACTACGACTACAGTTAATTCGTTTAAGGAGTATCTGCTACTTTGATATGCTCAGCTTTCTGGTTTACCGCTGTGTCGTTGTTTCATAATCCTCTTTTCTTGCTAGGATTAGTGCACAATACAACATCACCAAAAGCATTTCGGATTTCGTCTCGATAGGATTTTTAATAGTCAAATAGTGTGATTCTAATTTATTGCGTTTGTACTAAAATAATATGTAAACTGTTTTATCGCATCACTAAACATAAATATTTATGAAGTGATATTATATAAAACTAGATTTTTACTTAAAAATAATTATCTGCTTAAAAAAACAAAACCGACTACGAAATATCAAATAAAATACGATCCCATAAAAATTTCATCCCCTATTTTTTCACGCTAAGAGGTGGTATAATATCACGCGGACGCAGTAGCGGGCATCAGCTAGTCGGTTCCTAAATAATATCTAAGGTAACAAAAATAAAAAATACAACTGAATTAAGAACATCCCCTTTGTTGAAGCCAATTACATTTTTTATTTTACACTTTATTATAATATTACGTTACGACCCTAGGGGCGGAGCAGTAATTTTAAATGCTGTTGATACCGCACAGAGAAGTTAGTCGTAAAATAATTATGTATGTAGGTAGTGTAAGGCATTGTAGTAGCTTAGCTACACATAGCCAAACTACCGTCAACATTGATTCTCGCAAATTTGATTATAATTTATATATTCAAGAAAAGGAGTTTTAGATCGTACGTCATCCTTCGATATTTTATATTAAATAAATAAATAAGAAGTGTAATCTTTTCATATATAACCGATGACAAGAATATTGTGGAAACAAGTATTTAGTACGTTCAAGAACCTAATGATTTACATTTTTTATATAATTTGTTTAAATAGATCTTTTAAAAAGACGCTCATTCGTCTTCTGTGGCTAGTATATTATACTTAATATAATCGAAACAGAATCAAAGATTAAGCTTTACGTTACCAAAGAACTGGGCCATATCAGCTCAGGTACGATTGTCTAGTAGCTAGCTTATGAGACTGTATTCCGAGGTTCAAACCTTGTTTTGGGTCAATCAATTTTACCTAGTTTTTCTCATAAGCAATTCTAAGATTGTGTCAATTTTTTTTCCAACGGATTAAGCGAGTGAGCAAATATAGAGAGCACTCTTGCTACTTGCCTCCGTAGCTGAAATCTGTCCAGAAAACATCACAATGGTATTATGGTTTTAATTACACATTTATGTATTTTTATTACTTGATGATAAAATTTTGCAAGCCTATATGTGTAGTAAAATAAGTACATGGGAACATAGATTGATGAAATCATTACTATCTTTTTTGTTACGCCGTAATCTGGTAAAACATATGACCAACGTATGTATATTGAAAAACTGATATATGTAAGTTTGTACATCCGACAATCCTCAAAGTAAGGAATCATTACTTTATATTATTTTCCCGTGCAAATGCTATCAACGATAATGATGATAGAATCGATGAACTTTGTTCTGGATTGCTGCAAACCACTTCAGTGTTTCGTAATTGAGGGCTTACGTGACGGCTCTACGCCACAGCTGCCACTAACTTTCGCTGCAAAGAGTTCCGTACTATCCTCAACTTTATCTCAATCTAAGTTTTGGCACAGCTAGAAGTGGAAATAGTTTTTATTGAAACTTCTCCACAATCATAAAACATGTTTCGGTGTTTCTTTTCGTTGCGTTATTACCGAGAGTCCTAACTTTGTTGCCACTCGTTCTGTACAATACAACATCTAAAATAGCAATCTTCAACGAAAAATATAAAAGAAAAATAAAGAAAACAACATAGTATCAGCTTTTATAAAATCAATATGTAAACGAATAATATAACGAATAGACAAATCAAAGTGCTTTTTTTATATTCTCATAATCTCGAAATAGTTATGTTAGTCATATCACCTTCTTGGTAAATCTTACATGTAAACTTGTGAAATATAAGTTAACAATCATTTCCTTATAATCTAAAATCACGGTGTAATTTATTTATAGCGTTACTATACGTTGAACATATAACATACGATAAGAAGAAATATCAAATAAAATGTTATAAAGCGTGCACGAGCGGCCTTATCGCTTACAGCGGTATTTTCCAGGCAACTTCTATTTAGTAGCAGGGGACAAAATCAGGAATAGAATAAAAAAAGAACCAGTAAAGAGTATCGATTTATAAACCACGCGTTCGAAGCAGATTTAATCTAGTTGTGTCGAATTCGTCTCCAATTGTCTATAATTTTGCATTTTGTTTCAGCGATGGATTTAGAAACTGATTAATTTGCGTTTTTGTTTATACATACATTACATATTATTATATGTATGTAGTTAAGTTTCAACGATATTTGTAGTAAATACTTGTACGTATGTATTTGTCGTTAAAAAAATGATTGTCATACTGAGACCCGATTTAGAGGTTATTTATAGGTTGCTACATTACTAACATAAAATATTAGCATATTATTATAAAATTATATAACTATTGAGAAAGTGCAGCTTTGTAAATTATATCCGAACGGAGATTCATTGTAGACTTATTTTCAACGGTAAACTCATCGTCTATGATTTTAAAATGTGTCTTATTATTTTTGTAGAATTAACAGTGCTAACAAAAAGTGTTTTAATTAAAAATTCCTCGTTAGTCGAGTGGCTAGCTTAAATGCCCAAACCTCGAGTTCCTAGGCTTAAACATTGAGTCGGATCATTCAAAAAGTTATTGGGTGGTCTAGTCGACAAATAATACCTATTTTATTTTATATTTTCCAAGCTTTTATCGTAAAAGCGCATTAAGTTGACATAGTTAACTATAAAAATATACAATATTAAAATTCACTTTGTACATTATGTTCATCTGAAAACTATAAGTTTCGTGCCAGTTCTTGTTGGTTGCTTTATTTTCCGCGCAAATTCAATAAGTCCCTTCTGCGAAGTATTCCTTTCTATAAAATTCTGCAGAGATTTAACTTTCTCAATCAAAAAATTTAAATGTTAAAAATAAACATATTTTTATATAAAAGGTAGGAGGATGGATAAATGGGTCACCTGATGATAAGTGGTCATCGCCACCCATAGACATTGGCATTGTAAACCATCCCTCATAACGCCAATGTGCCACCAACCTTGGTAGCTGTTATTATGTTCCTGGTTCCCGTAGTTACACTGTCTCACTCATCCTTAAACCAGAACACAATAATACTAAGTACTGCTATTTTGCGGTAAAATACTTGATGAGTGGGTGGTATTTACTTAGATGAGCTTGCACAAAGCTCTTCCACCATTTAAAAAATCGAGATGGCCCAGTGGTAAGAACGCGTGAAAATTCAAACCCGGGTTTTCACACCAGCACATCAGCACCACTGAATTTGCATGTGCTTAATTTGTGATTATAATTCATCTCGTGCTTTACGGTGAATGAAAACATCGTGAGGAAACCTGCATGTGTCTAAGTTTACTGAAATTCTGCCACATGTGTATACATCAACCTGCACTGGAGCAGCGTGGTGGAATAAGCTCCAAACCTTCTCCTCAAAAAGGGAGAGGAGGCCTTCAGCCCAGCAGTGAGACATTCACAGGCTATTAAGGTAAAGAGTAATTACCAAGTTTTCGGAAGCATATTTAATATAATTTATATTTCACTTAAGTTAAATGACGATTTAAAAACTGTTTATTATTATATATATATACTAATTGAATAAAGCATATTTTGATTTTCATTACAATACATGCCATTCCGTTAAGAACGTAAGAAAAAAAAAAACGAATAGAGTATAACATTTTATAGCATTTAGCTTATATATTTTTTCTATTATAAATTGGTTATCATCATAAAAGTTAAGTAAAATATATCAAATATCAATATTTATCAAATATGTTATCGCAACGTTGAAGATATTCTATTCTCATTTTCGTTCACAATTTATTTCAAGCCACTTTATTTTCCTTTTAGTAAATGTAACGCTAATGCTGCTATTTCCTACAAATAGGGCTTAAATGTTTTAATGAAGGAACTGTTTTAGCGAAACCTTAACATCAAATCTATTCCATCGTTATTATACATCCTTTGAACATAATAAAAGTCATTTCCGAACAAAATACTCCAAAAAAGTTTTTCATGTAAATAAGTAAAAGGAAAGACAATTTGCAATACAATGGCCGAAATACTAGAGATGATTTTTCCTTCTTCGCATAGTAAGCAGATAAATTATTCAATCGTTTATTTTACTGACTTTATGTTTCAAATCCAAAGCGGAGGATTAAATATAAGGGGGATCAACTATATGTTTTTTATCTTGAAAATATATTGATTATGTATGATTCATTTATATTATATATTCGATTTATTTGCTTTAAACATAATACACATGTTTAGTCACTATATTTATGACATGCAAATATTTTAACTTAAATTATTACTATTAAATTAAATATTTATAGGCAAATTACATTAGATGACATTAAATTACATTATAAAGGAATTTATCTAAGAATAATGCAAATATAATATTATGATAGTGATATTTCAATTGTGTTTAATTAAGAACTATTTTTGTCACGAGTTAAAAACAAATGTGATAATAAACTGAACTGAAACTGTGTCAAGAAGTAGTCGTTATTAAGAAAGTTGATACACGACTTCGAACCTTCAAAAACTTTGGATATCAAACGAACTAGCGAATTTCGCTTATGTGCGGCTAACGCATTCCGCTTACCAATTATCCAAATGACTTTGATTTATGAAAGTACAAATTTCGACAAAGCTTTACTTTTTAAACTGCTCAGGTAAGTAGTTGTCCACGTATGTGTCTGTGTTTATGTGCACGTATGCTTGATGATAAGTATAGTATAGGTTGGCGGACAAGCATATGCGCCACCTGATGGTTGGTGACCACCAGCGCCCATAGACATAGGCATTGTAAGAAATGTTAACCATCGCTTACTTCATATGTTGGCACATTGCCACCAACCTTGGGATGATGAGATGTTATGTCCTTTGTGCCTGTAATTACACTGGCTCACTCAAGCTTCAAAACGGAACACAACAATACCAAGTACTGCTGTTTTGCGCTAAAATATCTTGTGAGTGAGTGGTACCTACCCAGACGAGCTTGCTCAAAGTCTTACCACCAGTACTTCTTTCGTCTCGTATTACATGAGAGCAAATAATGATAACGTCACGCTGCTCCAATGCGGGTTGGTGGAATATACATGTGGCAGAATTTCAGTGAAATGAGACACATGTAGGTTTCCATGTGATGTTTTTCTTCACCGTCAAGCACGAGGTGAATTATAAACACAAATTTATTAACACTTTCGCATAACAACTGAAAATTTAAAAAAATTGAGCGATTAGAGGATGTTTATTGGCCTAATGCCAATATATCAGATAAAACTATAAAGTAAATATAACCAATATATAGAACCATAGCTAAAAACAATAAAGAATAAAGACGATTCAAGAATAGAAAGAGCGAAATACAAAGTAAAATAAGAATAGAATATAGGGTTCAAGAAATCAATCTCAAAAAACGATGGTAAGCGTTTACCATAATTTAGGTGATATTGTACTCTTTGAACGCTTGAGGATAGAAATCAAGCTGTCGAGGAAAAACATTTAAGCCTGACTACTGAACGACGCTGACCTAACGGCACCGACCGACTCATAGTTTCCTATCAGCTTATCTGGAGAAATAATAAAATACGTATTCAACAATTGTAAAATTCTTAGTAATACAGGCCTAATTATAAATTTACTTCTTAGTGACATGTACATAATGTTATACAAATCCATAATATTTAATCTAAATACAAGAACTAATGAAAATAACACAGAACGATGCATATTTTAAATTACGTTTAAGAAGAAACTGCAAATGCTTATGCGGGTTTATAAACCTGTCTATAACTATTATCATCAACTTATTGGTTATATAACTATTATTCCAATTATTCTAACTATATAGCTCCGCTATGTTATTTATTTGTATATAATTCTTCGGTAGGTGTGTTTGTCAATGTACTCGTTCTAAGCGGTTTCACCGATCTTGATGCAACATTTTGTGCGTGAGTGGGTGCCTGGATGGTTAATATTTGACTTAATAGGTGACACTGCGATTGGGTTCGAGGATTAAAAAAAATAAGATTCTTATTTCGGCCAGCCAGTGGTCGGCGGACTTGCGATATGTTAGCAAATTCCATATTTATGCCAGGTATACTATTTCACCTACACCTGGGGTGTAGTGGGGAGCCTAGTGTGACTACTTTCTTGCTTCACCAGCCAGGCCAAAACGGGCGGTGTGGCTTCGCTAATCACAGACTTTCTGCAAGCTCTCACCAGTGGCTCCAAGAAGCTGTAGTGCGTGCAGCGACCACACCCTGGTAACCGTGTTGGTTCGTGGGCTAAACCTGGTTAAGGGTGTTTTGCCAGAATGGTAGACCTACAAGCGGATCCTTCCCGCTTAATGCATAAAGTCTTCGTCGGCGGGGAAGGTAACCCAACGCAGATTTGCAATCGGGCTTGACGGAACTGGCGAGGTAGCTAGGCAAGGTGGACGGCCTAGGGCGACAGTAGAAGGCGTACAGTTACTGTCGGCCAGACACATCATCGGATCCTTCCTCCAGTCGTAGCGGTTTCCCGTTCTACTGGATGAAGGAAGGAGAAGATGAGGGTGGGCCTGCGTTTTGTGTGTACTGAAATATCGCCTGCGTAACTGACTGCTTCAGTATATGGACTCCGATATTAATAAAGTCCTGTGGCGATGGGTCAAGGTAGATGCAATCCGGGCTTTGTCTGAGGCCTGCACATGGGTGGCTCTGGGGGTGTGTAGCATCGTGGTCGCTTTTGCTCTGCATAGGGGAGACAGAGTAAACCCGGCACCATCTGGAGTGAAAAAGCAGCCCTATTTAGGGAGGCACTGCTTTCCTCGCTCAGTCGGGGTGGGGGCTAGAAAAGGTGCCCTAAACAAAAGCTCTTCCCAACCATTTTTTTGAGGGTAGTAACCGCGGCTGCCTTCGCATCCTTCAATTTCGTGGTCGACGTTACAGAAAACATAAAATAAAAACACCTGCAATAACATTCTGCGCTTGGAACTTACGAACACTTCTTGACCGTGATGACAATGCGTGCCCGGAACGGAAAACTGCCGTCTTAGCTTGAGAACTTCGACGCTATAATGTGGATGTGACTGCACTCAGCGAAACATATCTAACCATAGAAGGGGAGCTGGTAGAACATGGTGGTGGGTATAATTTCTTATGGAAGGGACTTGCTACCTCAGAACCGCGGTTGTCGGGCGTAGGATTTGCGGTTAAGAACCAGCTCATTAATCAATTACAAGAATGTCCGGTGCACATATCGGAGCGCATCACCACACTGTGCCTTCACCTTGAATATGACAACTACCTGAATGTACATGTATAGTTGGCAATATGAACAGCAACGTTCAGCTGCTACTCAGCTTATGTGCACAATTAGACCTAGCGATCACTAACACAATGTTCAGACTTCCAGCCAAGCACAAAACTACATGGATGCATCCAAGATCCAAACACTGGCATTTGATTGATTACGCTATCTTGCGTCAAAAATATATCTACGAAGTCCAGATCACCCGCGTCATGCGCGGTGCCCACTGTTGGACCATCCACCGGCTTGTAGTCACTAAGCTACATCTCCGTCTTCTTCGTTCCCGAAGATCCGAAAGAGCGAAACCTGCAACTTTGGATGTCGAGAGGCTAAAAGATTTCGAGACTAGGAAGAAATATGCTGAAGCCTTGACCAGCGCACTTATGTCAAATGAGAGAACCGGTGATATTAAAGCTGATTGGGGTTCTCTGTCTTCTCAAATATTAGACACTACCACTGCTACTATAGGTCTAAAAGTCCGCAAGAAAGAATTTTGGTATTATGAGAATGACGGAGTCCTTACTGAGGCAATTGACATGCATCGGCGTCTTTTACAAGTGCGCAGCGGAACATAGCCAGGCCAACGCGTAATGGGGATCAAGCAAGGTGACGTGGAGCTGCGAAAGTTATTTCGAGAGATTAAGGACAAGTGGTGGCGGGACAAAGCGCGTTAAGTGCAGTGGCTTGCTGACACTAACCAGCTAGGAGAGTTCTACATTGAGGTTCGAAGGTTGCTCGGTACATCCCGATTGAGAATAGTGCCACTACGTCCTGCAACTGGTGATGGCCTTTTTAAAAGCAAGGGGGAAGTACTCAGGCGTCAGGCAGAACATTTTAACTTCCTGCTCAATGTAGACCGAGAATTTAATCTGGAATACATTTATTCCTTACCTCAGATCCCTACTTTTATCAAGCTAGATGAGCCACTGTCACGTGATGAGGTTGTTTCTGCCATCAAACAACATCAAAATAAGCGCGCGGTTGGCGTAGACTTAATACCGGGAGAATTACTCAAATACGGGGGCGAGGATTTGCATTCGGCTCTATGGGATTTTTTTTCGGCTCTATGGGAAAAAGAACAAGTCCCTGATACGTTGAAAGTATCTATCATCAGGATACTCTATAAGGAAAAGGGGAACCGTTCTGACAGCAGCTCTTTCCGCGGTATTTCACTATTACCGGTCCCCGGAAATGTCCTCTTTAAATGGCCAGAATTCTTTTAAACCGCCTTACAGAACTTTCAGAAAAGATTCTGTCTGAAACCCAGTTTAGCTTCCACATGACCGGGGTACTTGTGAGGCTATCTTCTCAGTGCGTTGACTGCAACAGAAACAGAGAGCTGCTTCGTAACATGTATCTTTGCTTTGTCGACCTTGAGAAGTCATTTGACAGCGTGCCTCGTGAAGCTCTTTGGGCTGTGCTAGGAAAATTAGGACGCACGGAGAAGTTTGTGCGACTAGTGAGACTATTGCATGATGAAATGAAGAGCTGCATCACTATTGACGGTGAAAAGTCGTACTTCTTCCGCGTTATCTGTGGGGTAAAGCAAGGATGCGAGCTGGCGCCCACACTGTTTGCCCTGTACTTTGCAGTTGTATTTCGCGATGTCCGACAGACGACTCCCGAGGGAGTTCGCGTCCGTTTCCGCACTGATGACAGCCTTTTCAATTTAACCAGGTTAAAAGCCCGAACAAAAGTGTCACACGCAATGATTACTGAGATCACTTATGCGGATGACTTATGTTTTGTGGCAGAGACGACGAGAGAGTTGGCCTGCGAAAGCTCATGTCCGAGTTCCATGTATCCTGCCGCAAGTTCGGCCTAAAGATCAAAATATTGTAATCAAAAGAGTGTCAAAAAGACAGAAGTGATGTCTTTGGATATCCACGGCCGTGAAACACTGGTCATTAAACTTGGAGATGACGTACTAAAGCAGGTCGATCAGTTTCGTTACTTGGGGAGCACTGTTGCATCCAAGTGCGAATTGGATGCCGAAATCGGAGCTGCAGCCGCGGCATTCGGCAAGCTGAATACCAAAGTCTTCTGTTCACATGACCTAAAACTGGCTATCAAAATTTCCATACATATGGCAGTCGTGCTACCAAATATCTATACTCTGCCGAAACCTGGCCGTGTACCGACATCATACTCGCACATTAGATCGCTTCCAACTTAAATGCCTACGCCAAATTCTGAATATCCAGTGGTGTGATCGTGTGCGGAATTCAGAAGTGCTGCGAAGAGCTAATGTGGGTGGCATTGGAGCTTGGTGTGGTCACGTGTCAAGGATGGCGGATCAGCGTGTCGCTAAGCGCATCTTTTATGGCGAATTTGAGGAAGGCAAGCGTAAGCATGGCGGACAACTCCTTGGATACAAAGATGTGCTTAAGCGGCCCGTGAAAAAATGCAATATAAAAATCACGCAGTCAGAGCAGCGGGCCGCCAACAGAGTGCAATGGAGATCCAGCATTAAAGCGAGGATCCAAGAATTTGAAGTGAGTCGCCTTGCTGAGCTTGATATCAGAAGCGGCCAGTTGAAAGCCTGACCACCCGCGGCAATCAACTACAATTATATCAATGGAGTGCTCACATGCCCACTATGCGCGAGGATCATGCCACATGCTTATGTAGCCAATCTTCTTACTGAAAACTGAAAACTGCGAACGAAACTAGGCAAGGAGTTGAAGCGGTCGCCGTGGCCGAAATCGGCTGGGAGAGGATTATTATTGTTATTATTGCTATTTCATCTGACTTAGGTAAATTGGGTATTCACTATCCCTGTCGATGGTTCTTTTGGGGGTGTCCAGAAGTCATAAAACACCTGCCCTTTTAATAACTTAAAGTAAACAATTTTTATTATTAAAAAATTCAATGGGAGACGCTTATTTCAGTTCTTAGTGTGTTTTATAAAATTTCAAAGTATTATAAAAAATTGTTATTTCAGCAAAGCTAAAAATTTAAATATGTTATTTATATCATTATTATTATACATCGATCAATCATATCGAATGGGGCGATGATAACCGGTGTGTTGTTCACCGCCAAGAGGATTTCATTCCACCTGACTCCAACTTTCCGAAATGTATCTGTACCCATCGCTGACAGTATTGAGCTTCTAGAAGTTACATTAACATCCAAACTCAACTTTGGACAATACATTGAATCCAAAGTTAAAACTGCTGGCAAAAAACTTGGCATCCTTAATAAGGTCAAACAGTACTTCACACCGGAACAGCTAACCCAACTGGTTGATCAGACCACCAGGATCCCAGACATTGATGGGCAAGCGCCTTCTCTACTCGACCTTCTACTGACTTCTCACCCAGTAGAATATCAGGTTGTGGTTCAAGCTCCACTTGGTTCTTCGGATCACGGCCTCATATCTATCGAAGTGCCACAGGCCAAGCTGCCGCCACCAGCGGTATGCAAACGTCGCGTTTGGCACTACAAATCGGCAGATTGGGACGGTATGCGCGATTACTATGCGTCAGTCCCTTGGAAGTAACGTTGCTTCAGTGAGAATGACCCGACAGCTAGTGCCGCTGCTGTTGCTGGCGAGATCATGTTGGGAATGGAATACTACATTCCTAGCTCAGATCTCGTCAGTAGCGGTGCGCGTAACCGTTGGTTCACTCGCGAATGTGCCGACGCTGTATCATCTAAGCAGGCGGCATATCGCGAGTGGATCAATGGCTGCATTAGCGGAGCATCTAACATTGACTCACTGAAAGCAAACTACAATAAAAACTCCAAGTCCTGTAGGAAGGCTTACACGAGAGCTGATGCACAGCGCATTGTACAGATTGGTCATGACCTTATTTCGCATCCTAGGGGCTCCCGTAGCTTCTGGCGTCTGACCAAGTCTGTGCAAAACAATTTCTGCCAACCTTCGCTGCCACCGCTCAGAAATCCGGACGGATCGCTCACAGTCGGCAAGAGAAAGCTGATCTCCTGGCTAAACTCTTTGCCTATAACTCCGTCATCGATGATTGCGCTGCCACCAATAATACCTTCATGTGGCCACACGATGCCTGACATTAAAATCAGGCAGCGTGATGTGCGTGCGGAGCTACGGAGCGGTGCGCGCACAGGTACGGTCTTGCGTTGAATATTGCTCGCACCTTTGGGATGGCTCCGCTAAGTACCTACTTGAGGCCTTGAATCGGTTGCAGCGACGCGCGGTCCGCATTATTGGCGACGTAAAGGTCACTAACACCCTCGAGCCTTTACAATTGCGTCGAGAGATAGCAGCGCTGAGCGCTTTCTATCGACTGTATCACAGCGAGTGCTCCGAGGAATTATTCTCCCTAATTCCTGCTTCCCCCTTCCTTCACAAGTCTACGCGTGCTGGCTCTCGATGTCACCGACTAACTGTGACATCAATTCCATCGCGCACAAAGAAATTTGGCAACTCCTTTCTTTGTCGCACTTCCAAAAAATGGAATTCCTCAAAAGCTCACGTGTTCCCCTCCTCTTACGACCCGGGTTCCTTCAAACGAGGCGTGAAGAGGCATCTTGCAGGCCGGCAAGGCGAGGGCGGCTAGTGCAGAATCTTCTTCCCGTATGTACTGGCCGTCGTCGCGTTTGGACTCTACTACCACTTAACATCAGGTGGAGTAGAGTCATTTGCCCTCCGGCAAATGACTCTACTCCACCACCACTGAAGTCTTATTGGCGACCAGACACTGGTCACAAAACTCTAGACCTTAGAACATCGTCGTAAGGTTGCCTGTCTGTCGGTATTCTACGAGATATATTTCGGAGAATGTGCTCAGGAACTATTTAATTTGATTCCCCCGTCACCTTTTTACCACAGAACTGCGAAGCATCGAAAAGATCTGCCCGTACCCGTACGTAGTTGACGTATTTAAGACACGTACGAAACGATTTGCTTCCTCGTTTCTGATACACACCGCTTAGGTCTGGAAAACCCTCCCGACCTCCGTTTTCCCCACCACCTACAATATGGGTACCTTCAAGTCTAGAGTGAATAGGCATCTTCTAGGCAAGCGCGCTCCATCTTAGACTGTATCTCACTTTCCATCGGCTGTGATAACAGCCAAGCGATAGCCTATACATAAAAATAAAAAACATATATATGTATTTGAAACAGTAGACCTAAAAGTCAGTACAAAAAAGCAAAAAGTCGTAAATACAAAATCAGTTTTAAACAAGCCAGGTCGTAATAGAAAACTTTTGATGATTCCGAATAATCACCCGTACATATTATACGAAAGATCAGTGAGCGAGTCAATATCGCACACCTTTATTAGTATGACAGAGATAGCATTATATCGTCTGCCCGCATGTTGGCACCGAGCTTTATGTCTGTTGCTTCAAATATATATGTATAATAATATTGTATAATAAAATAGTATATAAATATCAGTTTTGCTGAAATAACGCTATTTTTATATTTATATTCCCAAGCTAATTTTAGCTTACCATTTCAATTAACATTATTTCAAACTACTGGTATCCCGATGAGCCCGCGTGTGAGGGTATTTGATAGGTAGCTTTATTTGCACTTCTAATAACATGTATGCAAATTTTCATAATGATCGATTGAGGATTTAAGATGTGAAAACGTAACAAACACCACTAAATGTGGTACCCTAAATCACGCTATCAATATTTCATATTATATACCCAGCTAATGATTATATTTCGATATGATAAATCTTTCCTATACAATAAGATATTCATAGAAACAGCCTGTGAATGTCCCACTGCTGGGCTACGGCCTCCTCTCCCTTTTTGAGGAGAAGGTTTGGAGCTTATTCCACCACGCTGCACCAATGCGGGTTGGTGGAATAAACATGTGACAGAATTTCAGTGAGATTCGATACATGCAAGTTTCCTCACGATGTTTTCCTTCTCCGTCAAGCACGAGATGAATTATAAACACAAATTTAGCACATAAAAATTCAGCGGTACTTGCCTGGGTTTGAACCCACGATCATCGGTTAAGATTTACGCGTTCTTACAACTAGGCCATCTTGGCTTCAAGATAAGATATTCATAATATCTTAAAAATCAACGTAGTCGGTCTGTTCTGTATCCTGTTCTGATTTGTTTTTTTAATTCGTTACTTCCAATTTACCATAAACACTGACAATTGTCTCGCCATTGCAATGCCACGACGGGCAAAGAGCCTATCTAACTGTAAGTCGTCACACACCATTGATTTCTGCCGATAGGATAACTGATGATTACTCAAGTTAGTGTAAAGTAAAACCTACTTGTAAGTGATATTAAATTTTATTAACACGAATTCATATTTTCCTTGCCTACGTTACTATGTCACATTAGACGCTCGTTTTGTCACAGTCGTACTTTAGGATGTAAGAAGTTGCTTTTAAAAGTTCTAAATATATAATAATAATGTTGTCGGAGTTATTTATTAATGGACAAAATAATAGCAATGCCCATTTTTGAGAAATCACACAATAGAATTGCTATTCAATTCTCCAGTAAGGCGTACGTAATACAAGCGTATTAGGAGTGGGGAGTGACAATAGTCCAAGGAATCAGGATCGAAGCTGCGACTTTTTACACCGCTAGGTGGCCCGTAAATTTTTGTTTAAGTTTTTAATGAGTGGATAATTATATTTTTTCCCTGGTTCTTAAAATATATTCATTCCAAAATTTAACTGTGTAAGTTCTAAAGGACATAGTCCAATGTAACCTATCGATTTTCGAGTTGCAGATTTATTTCTGATTCTTGAGCTATTCTCGTTTCTATTCTAAGTGTAATACAAGTTTCAGTAGATACTAACAACAGTGAAAAGTATATAAATTTTAGTCTTATAAAAAACCTGGTTAGTATTTTACCAAAAACCAATTACTTAATTTACGCCTATATTTTTGATATCTAATTTCTGTAATAAATAAACTCTACTTTTTACTGTTATGTATTAAGAGTAAACAACTTAAACTAGGTCTACCATTGCTGTTAATTTGTAGTTTTCAGTTCGAAAAGTAGTTTTTTTTTTCAGTTGGGTGAAAATTATTCCATTGGCAGATAAGGGTCAAACCAAATGCTAATGTTAATGATAGTTCTAAAAAAAA
This sequence comes from Nymphalis urticae, assembly GCA_905147175.2. Taxonomy (NCBI): domain Eukaryota; kingdom Metazoa; phylum Arthropoda; class Insecta; order Lepidoptera; family Nymphalidae; genus Nymphalis; species Nymphalis urticae. The sequence goes on from LR989991.1 coordinate 6,663,627, forward strand.
CTAACATAGTATCGTGTGATTAATATAGTGAACGAGGCTGCCGTGAGCGTTTCTTGACACACTGAATATTTAATTTGAGTTTTTTCAATCGGAAGATCATCCTATTAGAAATTCGGTTTTTTTGCGCAGTCACTTCACCTCGTAGGTGAGATAAGTATAAAATATGACTGCCTGTTGCTGTATTAGGCTTATAATAATAAGTAATCGCGTAGATGCGCCTGTAGTAGATGACCACATAAGTGTATGTATTATTTTGGGTGAATGTAGAACCCGTTTCGTGGCCGCACATAACCTTTGAACAATCTAGGTCAAAGAATTTATCATATTACAAGAAACTGTAGAGGATAGTCGATCAGATGTCAAACGGAATGAGATGGTATCATCTTTATTATGCGTTTTTTTTATATAAAATAAGTTTTTTAGGATTGGCAATGACATTTTGCTTACTTTATTAACTTATATACAATAACATAAAATTCACACTAGTCACGTAAATAACTGCGAAAGTTACTTATATAGTAATATTATATTATTCTTAAATCATTCTTTCTTTAAATTATTCTAAATTCTTCTTCATAATGAGCTTGATCTTCTGGTGTAAGTTTTATACTTTATATTGCTTTAATATTATTTTTCAATTAGGTTAAGCAAAATAAACGTCTCTTCATTTATTAGTAATTTTCAGTCTCTTCATTAATAGATAACCTTTGATATAATAAAATTCTTGAAATATCTTGTTTCTAATAAATTCCAACAATATTATATTTTAATAAGATATTACACAGTTAAAGTATTGACATAAAAGAAACATTTACGTTCTATATGTATTGCACTACTTTTTCAATAAGAATTTTGGTTATTTTCATATTATTATGTCTTATTGAATGTCACTTTGTGATAACGCTATATTTATTGAAACTGTATATTTATTAAAATTAGTATAATTACTACATAATACAATTATTCGGACAATTTACATTATTCGATATTGAGAGAGGTGTATAAGAATATAACAAAAAGAAATCCACACAAAACTCTTTTTAATTTATTATTTATGTGTATATAATGTACATCAATAATAGTTTAATAGTTAAACATTGATAAATTTTCTATACGTACGATATGTATAAAAAAAATTCCACTGTAACTTTCCAACTCCGCAATGTCAATACATCCTGCCTACGGTTTGGTATATTCTATAACAAGAATTCGCAGACATTTTTATATTTGCTTTTTATAATTTAATTTATATGCTATAAATAGTTTAATATTTTTTTGTAAAAAGACGTGGATTTAATATATTAGATGTAATATGTTATGAATTACTGATTTATAATATAGAATAATTTAATATTGAATTTGTGTAATCTTTATTAAAATCTGTATAAAAGAGAAACTACCGAGATTCTTGCCAGTTCTTTAATTAAGTTGATAACTTGAAGTTGAATACCATTGTAAAAATAAAAATTGTTGTTATGTTATTTAAAAAAATATCAAAGATTTTTTGAAACTATTCATAACATAAATATTTTATTTCACAGACGGGCGATACTCTCCAACCCAGATGTCATTGGCCACACACCGATAAACTCTTTGTTTGAAAATGATTTTTGGGGAACGCCGCTCACCGACCCCGGTTCGCACGGCTCATATAGACCTTTATGCGTCGCCACATACCGCCTAAACTACGTCTTCAGTGGATTTAAGCCGTGGAGTTATCATTTTTTCAATATCCTCCTTCATTCTATAGCGACAGTGCTCGTTGTAACGACTGCGCGGCGGCTATTACCAACCCATTGCAGAAGAGTCGGAACTGCGGTCGCCGGTTTGAGTTTCGCAGCTCATCCAATACATACAGAAGCTGTGGCCGGAGTGGTCGGCAGGGCTGATTTGGCTGCTTGCAATTTATTTCTTCTTAGTTTCTTATTATATACTGAACACGTAAGGCTTCGAATTGAAAATCAGAAAAGAATATGCCGACATAACATTAAGAGTACTCTAATGCGCCATCAATTGACAACGAGTAATCAAAACTTTCGACTGAGCTGCCACGGGTTGGTGCAACAACTGATGATAAATGTCCGAAGACTGCTCAAAGCTGGTAAAGCGGGACCTTTGAGAATATTGAACGCTTGTGAAGTAGGTACCGATTCAGTGAAACTTAATAAGTGCCAGTGTAACGGTAGTGTTAGTGAAGATTCTGGTGAACTGTTACAATGGTGTACATTAGCAGGGACTCTTATATTTGCTGTGGCGGCTACTCTTTGCAAGGAGCCTGCCATAATGATTGTTCCGCTCTGCATATTTTATGACGTTTTAAAAGATAATCGGCAGGAGGAATCTTATTCAAAGGTAAGATGCACTACATTATATACATATACTATATGTCTAGGCTGAAAATAACATTATATAATCAATATATAAAGAAGGTAAAGCGTTGTAAAGTTATGAGAGATCGTACCCGAAGAGTTCGAGATTGAAGGGTTTTTGCTCGGAGCTATAAGAGCGGTCATATGAAATAGATATTGCTTCATATTCTTATGTTACCCTCGTTCCGTTATATTCGGAATTTATTCTTGACTTCGTGCGTTTTGTGGGCTTGAGTTAGTATGAACGTATCAGATACAATTTATTTCGAAAATAATTTATTACTTCCTAATAGAATTACGCCTGTTGTTGTAATTATATGTATATCAAATAATAGTCTTTATTTTTAAACGACTTCAATATAAAGAAGAGGTTCTCAATTCGATTTTAAGGTTTCCGTACTTCTAAAGGAAAAAAGGAATCCTTTTAAGATCACTTCGTTGACTGTCTGTCCATCAATACCCTTTTTCTAAGGAACGCTTAATATATAATTCCAACTTTATACCTCTAAGTATAAAGTTGAAATTATATAAACCAAATATATGACCGCTTATGTCGCATTTCCCATACATTGGCAGAGGGAATCAAAACCTATAGGTATTTCCCGTTGACCTAATCATAATTTTTTCAAGAAGCAATATTTGTATCACAACTATAGTGCAAAAACCCGAAAACCGTAAATTAATTATTGTATCAGTGTCGGTTTGTCTATGTGTCATAACTCTTTTTGTCATGAACACGTAGAAGTATCAAGCTTAAATTGATATCAAATACTCAAATCTGCAGTCCCTTGGAGCTGTGAAAAGTCAAATTTCTAAGTCAACGCTATCAAATGATATAACGTAATTAAATATACGTTGTGGGGACTGATTTTGAAATAACATTACTACCGAGCCTGTTATTTAAAAAAAAATAAGGATACCTAATTTTTACGAACAAATTGAAGGAAAACATATGAAAAGTCTAATTCTTAAAATATTCTGGTAAATCATTCAGTATTGTGTAGTGGTACGAAACCCTCAGTGCATGAGTCCAACTCGCATTTGCCCGGTTTTTTTTTTATGTTTACTACATCACAACTCCGCCACTTATAAGCCATAAGCCGATTTGGAAAACTATTTTTTACTTAATTATTCTTTGAATAAAAAGTGGATTTTAATTGTGTCATAATAGGTTTTACACTATAAATTTTGTAGTAGTTACATATATTATACTATATATTGGTATTTTTAAGATGTTACTAATAAACATATTTTCTCGCTAACTACTTTTTAACTATATGTATTTGAAATTAGGTAAATAGAGGGTATTATCTCACTCCATGACTCTCACTACTGTCGTACTAATTCATAACGCATACAGGAGGAAAATAGGAATATTTGTATTTTCTTATAAAAACACGTTGCATATTAGCAAACAAATGTTGAAAAAAACACCAGTGGATTTGTAAATACTAATATATATATATATATATATATATATATATATATATATATATATATATATATATCTAATAGTAAAAGATTCGCTTATCCAGAAATTGTATATTAAAATGTTAGCAATTAATACAAAAAATATTATATAATGTAAGGTATTAAGTGCGCATGGTAGCTGGCATTGGCTATTTTGTTATTGTTATCATATCATCTAGTGAAAGTTTATAGATTTTTACATTCGACCTTACGTAACTAGTATACAGAATTATCCTTATTGTAACATTTTATTGCCACCGACTTCGGAAGTTTATGCGATCTCATGCAATAAAGTGATAAAACAGTTAGCTCGCACAACATTACCAACTCGCGTTAGATATATTGACGCGAACAAATAAAACAGCCATTAGAAGAGCAAACTTGCCCAATGTTTTGTCTTCTTTTTTTCATAACACACAGGAAGACAAAATACTATTATCCAAAACACGCTTGGACAAATTCAACGTATATTATTTTTAATAATATGATTATCGTATCGATATAATGTCTGTGACAAATCGTAAATCATTATTCGGAGAAGAGATTAAGCAATGGAAATTTTTGTGGACCTCTAATTTCCATGATATCGTTTCCAGGCTAAATAAATGTACGTTTAGTCAAATGAATATCGATTTTCCGTCGCGTTGTCCTCGGCTCATTTACCCTGCATGAAATTAGTGTTTGGACCTTTTCGCGGATGGTAGCCAATATTTCTCCTATCTCGAGGACTGAAGCAATTTCGTGTAGCTCTCAACATTAAATTAACATTTGGCCTTTTTCAGTCCTCGCCTGCCCGTCATTCTATACCATCTCCGGCCCAGTATATTTCAACGGTCGCGTAATTTGTGGCGCGTAAATGTTCTGAAATTGGTCATCCCTTTGGTTGAGGTGAATTTATGGCCTTCTCGGTCGGTCTGTCGAAAGGGGAATTAATAAGACCCCGTTTAATGGTGAAACGTAGCCTTACCATCAATTTGAATGTCCCAAGATCGCTATGGACCAACGAAATGGGATCAGGAATATCTCACTTATAGATTTTTCTTATAACTCATTTAATATTAAGTTACTTTCGATATATACGGCATTTTTTATGATATTGTTAATATAAAAATAGCTAAACAAATTGTTTTTGATGTAGCTAATATCAAATGTATTACTTTAATTATAGTTTATTTATAATTCCAAGTTTTCTTAGTTATTGTTTTAGATTTTCTTTGTCTATTTGAAATGATATGCAAAGCTTATAATATTATTAAGTAGATTGTGATGAGTAAAAACTAAAGTCGGAAACTTACTCGAATTTAATAAAGATTGAGGGAAAACAATATAAGCTTTAAGGATCTGAAAGACGAATCGATGGACAATTTTGAACGTTAACATTTTAAATACAATCCAATGTCCAAGTCCAATGAGATATAGTAAATAAATATTGTTATATCACTTTTTTAATAATGTTTTAGTATCCCCGTTTTCTTAGTGTTGAGACTTATTATTTCCGTTTTCAAAGCCAAAAGTCAATCGTAATTCACACAATATTACAACATCGTTCAGACAAACAAATCTGGCTGTAAATAATAGTACTTGAACGCCTCCTTGTCTCGAGAAAAAGAATAATGGTATTTTCTATTTCGTTAGACCGGCTATGTATAGTTACGTCCGCTCGGATGGCTGCCAGCTGCGACGGTGGCCGGACGCGCCAAGATCTAAAGTTAAGTGTCGCTAGAAACGTCCACAATTTATGTCCCCTTCACACGGCTTGTCACGTTTTGAGTGCCACTAGACACAGGAAAGAATGGCTTGGTAGTAGACGAAAGAATAAATATTTACAACTTAAATCTATCGGTACCACCAATACATAGAATAATAATTTTAATTAGTATACTTCGAAATAATAAATTGGCTTACTTATATATATTTAATATATAATCACAATAGTGTGTCGAATTAAAAATAAAAATATTATCTTGTTAATTAATAATCATTTATACATTTTACTAATAAAATAATAAATAAGACATTTTAACAAATCGATATATATATATAAACATAATTAACAAGTAAACTTCGTTGACATAATTGTTACCCCTTCCATTTTTTTATTCATGTTAGGCGTCTTAAATCACTAAACTCCCCCTACTCTTCCATATTTTCGCACCCCACAATGTCGTTTAATGGCTATTGAGCAAATTTATTGACTTTCTTGTCATATTCCCATCTTTATGTGCCTCGAAAATTGGTTGAACTAAAGGTAAAAATGTTTTCCGAATTTGAAAGCGTAACTGTTGCTACATGTTAGAGATGTTAGAATTTAGGATCAATACATATCAAAAGTCCATATAAATTTCTTAAAGTTATAAGCGTATATAAATTTGCCATTTTAATTATAATCATTTAAACTTTGACAGGGCGGGGGAGACTTTTGTTTGACAATATATATTGATAATGAATTTTAATTAAAATACTATACATATACATAATAGGAACGTAACTATCAAAATTTATGACGGGAGAAGTCGAATAGATTGATAGTGTTATATAATAAGCCAGTTCTAATATCAATTGAAATAATAATTTAGAGTAGAGGATTACATTCCGATAAATACATATTATGAATTGATGAAGTACACTATGTTAATTAAACGCTCACGTTACAATAATTAACCTCATTACTTCCAGCTGCAGTAATAACTAATAAAGGTTTTTTTAAGCGAGTTAAAGCGACTTGTATATGATCCGAGTGCTACAAAAACGCCTTAATTCTTTGTAAAGTTGTTCACTCACGTATGCACCTATTGACAAGGCTGGGTAACTGGCATGAGCAATCACAAAAGAGCGGAAACGAGCAGCGCAGAAACACAGTCGTTAATAAACGTCCTTTCCCGATGTCGTACGCCATCAAGTTTTTAGAAACGTTTTCGTTTTATTCAAAAATCAAGTTTTATGTCAGCTGTATAACGCATTTTAGCTTTTTATCCGACAGTGTAATTGCGTCACACGGTTTTTCCATTCTTACATACCCATTTCTTTTCTTTCATATTAGCTTCAACGTTTTATTATATAAGTTTAAGTTGTGAATACTAAGATTATTATCTTCAAAGTAAAAGGAATAGCCCCACTGCTGGGCGAAGTCTTCTCCTCTTTAATCTTGGAATTTAGTTCACCACGCTATTCATCGGATACAATGTGGAAATTTTAGCTTAATTTTTAAGTGTTCTAGCCACTGCCATCTCGGTACCTTTATTATATTAAAAATTGTTGATCTTGAAAGACCTTTTAAAGTCTCATATGTCAAAATGTTTATATTCATAATTTCCAATGGCATTAAGGGGGAGAGCTGTGTACCGATCAATAAGTTAGCGGTATTCCAAACAAACTCCTTCAAAGGCAAGGGATGAAAGAGTCTACAGTGAATTCACAAGCAAGACGTCAGGTGAATGTTGCTAACTCCAAACTTGTCAATACAGAAGCCGTTTGAATTTACGGCAGTCACCCAACAGTATTATGTTACCTTTTATTGTTTCTTGTACCTTTTTGTTTTATTAATTATATTTTGCTTCATTAGCGCCCTAACATGAAAATAAATATATGTTAAAACAATTGCCACATTGTTTTGTGTCGATATAAGTGTTACTGTTGCTTATATTTAATTAATTGCTAAAACACATCTCTATAACAAAATTCATCTCTAAAATGATCTCAATATTACACTATTATTATTTTTTTCATTATGTTCCGCTTAATTTTGTTTTATTTCTGATTAGCCTTTAACTTCAATAAGTGTGAGTTGTATGAATTATACTATAGATTTGTATTATTAATTATATTTAGACATTGCTTGTCTTAAGCTATGTTTGATACAATTAATGCAAATGTATGATTTTCAACTCTTTGGAACGTTTATAATGAATAAAAACTACGAAGTCTTAAAGTTTGCCACCAAGTTGTATAACTATGTGAAATTTCTAGTTGATAGTAACAGGGAATCGTACAAGCTCTCGGCATTCCAAGTCTAACTCACTTTTTGGTATTTACTGCTGTAGCATAAAGTTGTTGAAGCATATTTAAGTTATAATTTTAAGTAAAATGCAACCAGACTACTTTATTATTCAAGTTCCATAGAAAAACTAAAAAAAGCTAAGCGAATTATCAACTTATCTTTTTACTCAGCCTAACGCTGAGCTTTGTGAGAAAATTTCTTATAAGACAAAACTCCCTTTGGTCTTAGCATACAATCAGATTCCGTCACATTCTTTAAGAAAAATAAATAAAGTTAAATGTTTGTCTAGCTAAAAAGCCGTTTGTCGATACGCGGTTTTCCCTCACAAGGACTCGTCTCTCTAACGGCCTCTAAGTATTTCGGACATACATACGTGACTAATCTATTAGCCCCTTCAGTCATCAATTTACGCCCACAGCTCCGGTTCTTATCCGAATAATCTCATATCTGATTTTATTCTTTAAACTCCAAATATATAACGTTTGTTGACCGGGGCTCATTTGCTATTACTGTCTTCGTTTAAGTTTGTAGAAGACGAAATGGATTGCTGAGGACAAAAAGAAGGAAATTTCTAAAATTTTAAGTATAAACAACTAAATTTACGAATTTATGTTAGGATAGGATTTTGTCTTTGTGTGCAAGTCAATATTTTTTGACAGGAGAAGCAGTAACGATATATCATATCGAAAATATTTTTCATTGTATATTTTTATAGAACAATTTTTAATAAAAAATATAGAAGCACTATTTCAATATTTGTTTACGACGTCAATTTTCAGACATTTTCGTGTGCAAAGCTACTCTTGTATTAGAATTTGATTTACCCAACACTGTTGTGTTAGTGGTACAGGTAATTGGATATACGCGCTGTGAGCACCATCAAATATGTACAAGTGAGCCTCGTATGCTTCATCGAAAAGTCAGAACAATTGTAGTGTCGAAACTGCTTCGATATAAAAAAAAATTGGTAGTTTGAAATGATGGAAATACTCACGAGTATAAATTGGGTTAATCAAATTCCAATTTCGTAGTTATTCACATTTTTAGTAATCCAAAATATTGACAAATATTTAAATATTAAGTTCTTTATACTTCGACGCTGTGTTTTATCTAACTTAACTAATTTTATCGGATGCGTATTTGATTGTTAAATAAAACCTGATTAAATTATGTCGTCGAAGTGTAAAATTAAAATTAAAGTGAGATCGGATTATAAAAAATAAAAGTCAAAATTTATGTATATGTTCTAAGTTCAATTTACCAAGTTTTATTTTATAACAAAAAAGTGTACAAAAGTAGATGAATGTACTTATTATGTCCGTGCCAAACGAGAAGTTGGTACAGTGGGCAGACCGACATGCATCCATACCAATACTTAAAAGCTTAAATCAATTTGACTTTTAGTATAAAAGAAATATCTGAATTACTGATACAATTAAAGCCGAGAAGGTTTGTCTGAAAACGGTTTGGAGTTGAAAATCCGTGTCCTACATAAATGAAGGCAAGGAAATTTATTATGGAATGTTTTTAAAGGCGTTCAAAGTTCCTTAATCTGAAATCGATAGAAACGACGTCGAACCAAGTTGTGAATAGTACCTTAAGTCGGGAATTGAAGAAAGTCGGTTCTTTTGCTCAACACCTGTGTAAAGATACGGTTCGTTGATAATACTAGTAGTTCCCATATATCAAATAAGATAACCAAATGTTTTATCTTATGGAGCGCTGTTTGAGAGTTTTTCATAAAACGCTTCAAGCTAAATTTACTGAGTCGATAAGTAAATATGACATTATTAATGAACTTCTGATCCATTTAAGAAAACATATCTTGTTAAAAAATATTATAATTAAGGTCACTATGCCTGACAGTTTTAATTAATGCTTTTATATAAGCTTAGGCTGTATTGGAATTTCATTTAAATTCAGCGCATTCATGTGTGTGGTGATTGTTTTCGATTAGCTGGACATCGAAGATTTTTTTAATGGTAAATCGCTGTTGATAATAATATTGCAGCTTAGAGTTTCAAGTTAAAGTTTTTAATAACGAATTTTGCAAGTGATGTCGTGAATAAGATTAAAGTTTAAATAACTCTTTTGACCATTTATAATAATGAAAATGTCCTCCAGGCCAATTTCAAGCCACAGCGGCCAATCTCAAGGAAGATTAGCCAACTGCGCAGGACATATTATAGTGCACAATTGTGCGCGAACACAGGTACACTCATTTCCCTAGCTCTCATAATCCGATGGGACGGCAATCCGACATGACCGGAAAGAGATTAGGCTCAGGACCAACGGCTTTACATGCTTTCCGAGGCACGGGAGTTGTACATACTTCCAACTTCCAGACTCCAGGCTACTACTAAGAATTTTCTGACAGAAAAACTCATTAACTTTTTATTGGCCTGACCTAGGAATTGCAACCTAACGGGGCAATGACCATTATAAAGTTTTTCTCTAATGACATTAAATAAAATATATGCATAAATGTAATACTAAATCAAACTAGACAAACTACTACATTAACCTAGCTAACAATCAATATTTTCAATCATCGATTCAAATTAAATATTTATTTTGTAGTAACTATGTTTAATTTTTATTTGTATGTACTTAAGAACGCAAAGAAAATCATTAGTATGACTTGAAATTTTTGTGTTTTCAAATCCGTTATTTAAATCAAGAGATTATTTTTTATAAAATATTTATACAACTTTTGTTGAAATTATAAGAATAATTATTAAAACTAAAATACAGAAATTCAATTACATTTCTATTACTACATTTTTATGACGACTTTTTTATAATATTTGTGAAATAAAATTGTCAAAAAAGCTTTAACTAACGATACAATTAAATACAATCTTTGAATATAACAACTTTTTTTTTCAATTCGATAACGTAGCAAGCAGTTTTGTAGTACATAAAGTACACACATACTGGTGGTAGGGCTATGTGCAAGCTAGTCTGGGTAGGTACCACCTACTTATCAGATATTCTCCCGCAAAACAGCAGTACTTGGAATTGTTGTGTTCCCGTTTGAAGGGTTTTTTCCCAAGGTTGGTAGCTCATTGGCGATGTAAGCGATGGTTAACATTTCTTTAATTCCAATGCCTATGGATGTGACTACTTACTATCAGGTGTCCCATTTGCTCGTCCACCTATCTATTTTATACAAAAAAGTAAAATTTTCAAAACAATGATACTTATTTATTTATTTATCTTTTTTTAATACTTTCGTTATAATGACATCTCGTCATGGTATTCTATAATGGAATACTTTCGTCTAAATAAATTCTATAGAATTTCTGTTTTCCATTTATACACTCGGAGAACAAATAGCACCCTTTTTGAATATTCTGCCATTCATCGCTTTTGTGCGAAACAAAGATATATTGTCCATTTATATCAATATACGAATCAACCCTTTTCAACTTTAAATTATGAATACTTTTTAATTATCTCCTTATTTATTTGAAGCTTTTTTTATGAGAAGTGTATTTATTAAATTAGTTTTTTAAATACTTTTAAAACATTTGTTAAAGTGTGTAGTTCGTATCAGATAAATATTATTTTGAAAGTGAAAAATAACCTCAATCGTTTTTTGATTTATATTCTAATTTTAAAGGTCTAAATATATCTTTACAGATCTAGCGTTAAAGTAGGCTTATCTTAATGGCCGTGGATACGCGAGGTGGGGGCCTCGCGAGTCTTATTCTAGACGGCACCGAGGATACTAAGATAATTTTTTTTCATGCAGTAGACACCTTCAGAAAGGTACTCTTGGCTCCCTTGCCCCTCCACTTACCCACTAAAACTACTGCAATGGCCCTTCTCGGCACGGATCGGAGAGGCTGAGGGATTATGTTGACATTACGCATCCACATCCCTTCCCGTACTGTGCTGCGCTCGAGGCTCCGTGGAACTCTCCTCAGGGGGCGAAGGTAATCTCGCCCCCAGAACTCCTCGCTAGTGCGGTACGGTAGCGCGATGCCATCCCGTCTGCCGTCCTCGTCACATCACGTCACGCAAGGACCCCACCCCAAGTATCCACGGCCCCAGGGTTACGCCCTAATTTTTAAGCGTCGGGCGTCGGGGCTGTTATTAGTTAGCCACTAGACCAAAGAAGCAGTCAATATATAAAAACTCTGCAAAGACACCAGCACTGTCGCTAGTTATATTCTGTATAAGATTAAAAGTAAATAAGTAAGTTACAGCCTGTGAATGTCCCACTGCTGGGCTAAGGCCTCTTCTCCTTTTTGATGAGAAGGTTTGGAGCTTATTCCACCACGCTGCTCCAACGTCCGTTGGTGGAATACACATGTGGCAGAATTACAGTGAACTAGATACATGCAGGTTTCCTCACGATGTTTTCCTTCACCGTCATGCAATAAGAAAGACTGAGATTAAAGCTTAGGGATAACTCTTTTAGCCATTATGATTTTTATTAAATGTAATCTAGAAAACAATCAATAAATTAATTTAAATATACATATGTACCTATCAACACATGTATTTTTAGTTTTATTGTTTTTGTGAAGTAAAAGCTCTTTGTTTGTTTTTTGCTTATACTCTTTTGAAATTTATGACACAGATTGTTTGAAACGAGAGGAATATAGGTTTCCCATTCATCCCGATCGAATGCGAACTACAAAGTAATGTATGACACATACAAGATCATAGAAAAACGCGTGCTTTGTCTGATGTTGTAGTAAAAAGAACGCAGGTGAATTTAAATAACTATTCAACTAATATGAAACAAAATGTTTTTTTTTAATTTAAATGACAATTACACTAACTCAGTACCCTATGTACTGTGTTTGTGTCTTGAATATCATAGGACTTTGTTGACACTGTCTGTCTTCTGCCAATCATCGCTTTTGTGCGAAACAAAGATATATTGTCCATTTATATCAATATACGAATCAACCCTTTTCAACTTTAAATTTTGACAAGTATATACTATTTGAATCTATAGCAATAATTTATATCAATTAAACAGTAAACCTACAATAAATGAAACACCTACCTTATAAGCAAGGCACTCGCGTGACATGATCCTGTACCGCTCCGCACTGTGTCTGTTGCAAACAGATTAGTTTGTCCCTCATTCATCCATCAAATAATCTCTTAATAAATTGTAACTTATATAGTTAGTTAGCATAGGTTTTAATAAAACCAAACTATAACAGATACGACAGTCGTTTCTACACAATATTTTTTATTCTAATATCGTTACGAGACGAGGTTCTGTCGTCGGTAAAACCACATTGTATGCGAAAATTTGATTTTACAGAAGACAAAGTCCTAAGTAAAAAATCATAGACGAAATGTATATGGTTTATTAAATTGTCAAATTAATATTCCATATCCGAGTTCTGCGATGTCCTCATTATTGACAATAAAAATAATGTCATTAAATGCATCATAAAATAGTGTACATTCGTTTTATGCAAGTATTAAAAGTTTTTACCCAACAAATAAATAAAAGAAAAAGTAATTTTGTGCTTTACGAGATTTTCAGTTCAGTACGATGTTGATAATGTCCTTACATATGGTGCCTCACCTGTGTTGAACTTTTTTCCTGTAAAATTTTAAGTAAATTTAGCGATTTTGAATTAATAATTATGGTTATTATAATATTTTGCTACGCAAATTAATCAGTATTATTTAGTCACTTACGGTGATGGTCACTGCTAACAATCGTTTGATAATATTGACTTTGGTATCAAGATCTATATGAAGCTCATTCTTGAAATAATCGATATCCACCTTTGTTTTCTACAAAAATGGATACACAAATAATCAGCTGTATTTTAAAAGTAACGTATCATAACTTAAATATGAATTTAAGTTGAATTTGGAATTCAAGATTAAAATTTTAAAATGCATTTAAGCCTTATTTCCGTAGTTATATTAAAATCAGTTAATTCGGACGTATCTTAACAGATGAGTAGATAATTACCGATAACCAAGGCTATTTTTAAAAGCTGCCAGTTATTATTATTGCGGATAATTTTTTCACATTTGTTTCGTCTCGTCCCTCGGTTATAACGCTCTCGGTTCTGGGCCCTGGGTTCGAATTTGAGGTCAAGAAATTCAGAAAGGACGCTCAGACTTTAAGACAGCCTCATCCTTAGGAACTCAGTGGGTCTGAGGCCGATCTCTCTTTGGTTGTGTCGGGTTTCTGTCCCAACACAATTATAATATCCCTGAAACTGGTTGAAATCGCTGAGGTGACGTTTGCTTATTCCAATGAGCAATGTATAAATGCACTTAATGATTTAGTGGAGCGATTCCGATTCCTTCATTATTATTTTGACCTACATAATATTTGTAAATATATATATATATATATATAGAAATATGTAAAACATTTTAATATAATTCACCGAATGTTCGGTGTATAGTTCCTAACTAGCTGTATGCTTGCGGTCGTCACTTCGATCCGTATTCATGACATATATTTGGTATTTTTTTAATTATTTTTAAATGGTTATTTTTAATTACTTAGTTATATAATTTAAAACTATTATAGTTTAGAACCATGCAATTCATTATTGTCACTACTTGCTTTCCATTATCCTCCAAAAAAAAAAACATTTATTTGGGGTGTGTGTCTCATACAAATAAAGGATTTTGCAGACTTTAGCAGACCATATTTTTTATATCGTAAAAACGCGTTACGCGTTTCCTCCACGGGAACAGTGGAGGGTATGTGGGGCTCACCGGTGTCCAAGGCGCCGAGTGCACCCCGAACATCAGAATACCCACTAAAAAACCAGCGGTAACCTTTCCGTCTTAACGAGGAGCGCCACGGGATCGCTTTTTTTATTGCTTGGGATTAACAGTTAACACCTCAGTTGGTTCTCGATACCCACGGGATAAAAATTGTTCTCACAAAAATAAGATAATAATATAGGGCCACACTAGTTTATTGTGTTTCTCAATAATTATACATTACGTATTAAAATAACGAAACTAAACATAATCTTATAATGTAGAAAAAAAACAGCTACTCATTGTATTCTAGTGACATTTAATTATTAAAAGAATATCTAAAATTAATCAAATTTAAACATTCCGTTCCAGGATATAGAGCCCAAGATGTTCTATTGTGCCAATAATTTGTCTAAATACTATTTATTTTTGAACAAGAATCACGCGTGTACTTAGCCTGCACTGCGATCGGGTATGTAGGATTTTTAATTTACAATAAACAAGAATAAACGAATTTAATGCGTAAGTCAGTACGAGCAGCTAGTTTTTTATAATTCGCTAAGTATTTCAGCAACGTAGCGGAAAATATATCAGTGGTGTTTGATATATTGCATAGTTCGTTATGTTCACGATATTTTCTATCAATTGGACTATTTTACCTTTATTGGTTCGTGAAATATTTTTGTCAAAGGCCTTCTTGGTAGTTTTACGAATACGGAAAGCTTTATATTTAAAAATAATATATTCCCATTGTATAGCCGCATTCATTGCTTTGTACAAAAGAGTCATATCGTGAAGTTTTCGACGCATTCGTATTAAATCCATATTGAAATATTTACTTCTGACTGGTGGTGGCTTTGTGCAAGCTCGTGGGGGTAGGTACCACCATCAGATATTCTACCGCAAAAAAGCAATACTTGGTATTATTTTGTAATGGTTTGAAGGGTGAGTGAGCCAGTGTAATTACAGGCACAAGGGACATCATATCTTAGTTCCCAAGGTTGGTGGCGCTGATGATGTAAGCGATGGTTAAAATTTCTTACAACGCCAATGTACATATATGGGCTTTGGTGACCACTTACCATCAGAGGGCATATATGCTCGTCCGCCTACCTATACTATAAAAAAATAAATTTAAGGCAAATATCAATACAAGAAAAATGTGTTTTGAGTTTTGTAAAATGCTGAATAGCCTCAATTCTTTGAGAGCGAGCAATATAACGGGTTCCGTACTTAGGAGGTATAAATTAATGCCATCGAACATGAGTGGAAAGTGCTAATTGTGAAGCAATGTTAATAAGCATTTATTTCCAAAAACCCATATATCTGTACTGCTTTAGTTATTATCACATGAACACGAGTCTAGAAAGTGAGTTTTTTGTCTAACATAACTCCCGAGTCCCGAAATATAATTGTAATTTATGGACCCGGTAAATCATGTCGGTGGGCCTATTTTTGGTAATGATATAATTTAATCAATGTTGGTTAGATAATATCATAAATAAATTTGTTTTTACGTTTTTCTTAACTTGTTTTGTCGTGAATTAAATAATTGAATATCGTGCAAGATTGGATGACAATGCAAGAAAAAAATTTGTCACTTATAATTTTTTTATAAATAATTATTTAAAAAAAAATTAAGATGACAGTCGGCGTTTATTGATTATTCTAATATTTTAGCTAATTTCAAAACAGAAGGATTATCTCCATTTGGCTTTTCATGTAATGTATGTATATACATATAACAATGAACCGTTTTCAATTTTAGTTTGTATTAAATTAACTAAACGATAAGGTTACACTTATTTGACTTAAAATATAATTAAGAGTGGGGTACTAGGACGAGTTGTCATTATATTTAATATGCAAAGTACTTGTAATTTTTTTTCACAAAATCATTACTAAACGACTTCAAAAATTTGCATTGCAAACTGCAAACTTTATCTTAATAATAAATTATAATTTTAAATGATTATGAGCAATAGCTTACAAACAACTGATAAATATTTACAATACCTAATCAATTAAAGTATTGTTATATGCAAGCAAATTATTGTTTATGTGCGTCACAAATAATTTTAAAACAAATTAGAAAGAACAAACTAAAGCTAAGATTGATCCAGTTTTAAAACCATTAAATTACAATATTATAATATAACAATACAAATGACTGCCTCGTTGGCCCAGTGGCTTGATGTAAGGCCGCAGATCCGGAGGTCTTGGGTTTAATTCCCAAGTCGAGCCAAAAAAAAGTATTGGGTTTTCCTGACAAAAAAATTTCAGTAGCATCCCGGAGTTGTATCTTCATGCTTAGCGTTTATAATTCACATCGTGTCGACTGTGAAGAAAAATATTGTTAGAAAACTTGCATGCGTCGGATTTACGGGTGGTAGGGATTTGTGCAAGCTCGTCTGGGTAGGTACCACCTACTAATCAGATATTCTACTGCAAAACAGCAGTACTTGGTATTGTTGTGTTCCGGTTTTGTGTTCCGGTATTGAAGGGTGAATGAGCCAGTGTAATTACAGGCACAGGGGACATAAAATCTTAGGTCCCAAAGTTGGTGGCGCATTGGCTATGTAGGCGATGGTTGACATTTCTTACAATGCCAATGTCTAAGGGCGTTGGTGACCACTTACTATCAGGTGGCCCATTTGCTCGTCCGCCTTCCTATTCTACAAAAAAAATAACGAAAATCTGTCACATGTATCCAATACCAAATGGTCAAATACACTCCGAAACTTATCCTCAAAAAGTTGGGAAGCTTTTGTTAATGGAATTTAGCTTAGCTTTTGGAATGCCTTGTTTATTCAATACAAATTATTAACACATCGGTACACATACATATCAATTCGCGCAACACACATACAAAAAAGCTTAGTCAAATGGCCTAATTTTTGAAGTTGCCTGGCATAAAATGTTTAACAAAGAATCAGAAATAGCTTTTAAATTTTGTTATTTATATCTTAGTATTACAGTGAAATAGCGATTTCCGCAAATTCTAAGCCTTTTTATTATCATTGCAATCGCTCTTTCTTTGTCTAGTAATCTGTCATGAATTGAATCTTGTCAATAATTGGAGCACGAATAATTTCCTTTTGTTGAGTACATAACAGTATTTACGTCGAGATATAAATAAAAAACTTATAAATAATGTTAACTTTTCTTTATATAATTTGCTTATTACATTAACAATGAACATTTTCACAAGCTGTTGAAATTACAAATTTATTTTAGAAATAAAATAAAATAGTGTCGTAATATTTTTATCAATGAATCGTATTCAAGTTTGAAATAGAAAATAATAGATGGAACACAATTACTTAAACAGTACTCGACACGAGCGTCCTATTCCTCTCTCACTACAGTAATAGGTTTTCCGTTTCTCTCGCTCCTCTTGACTTTACTGCCAGTGGTCCCGCCCCTTCCCCTCCCCTCAGCCTACAACGTCGATGCCACCAACAATGACCTCGTATTTCAGAAGGAATTGCTCAAACACGGAACAGAGAAAACGTGGAATAGCTAAGGTCCTTTATTATGTACGCACGTCACAATGAACACCTCAAGTCACTTTGTTATCCGACCTCCTTATGGCTTTGTTCCTGACGAGAAACTAATGTCCTTATGTGATTAAATAAGATTATATTTTAAAGTCGTATGACTATATAAGCAGATAAAGTGACGTTAAGGAAAAATCCTACTTTTCTCTTGGAGATTGGAGATTTGGAGAAGATTGGGATTTTATTAAAGCTTTCTCGATGCACACACGACACGTAAATAAAATTTGGCAAAGTATAAATAAGCGCCTAACCTACGATAGCAACGAAAACCGATAATATCAACGTCTCCAATTTACGCGGTCATGTTAAAACGTTCCCCAATATTTATTATAATTTAAGTAATATATTATAGTTAAGACCATCAGTTTAAGACATCATGAGCTTTTTATTAAAATACAAAAAATAATAATTTCACAAGGCTTAAAGTAACTATTTTCTAACACTTACTTTTATTAGTAAGCAACTTATTCGGTTTCGGTATAACTCTAAAGGTAGTGTGGATGCATTTCAACGACTATATATTATTAACGTCTGCCAAAAGGTAACCTAGAAACATTTATTGACAAAGTTGCATTGATAGTTACTTAACTATAGCGGATAAAGAGTTCCAACGATCTTGGGTAAAGCTACTTGGAAACTAAAACTCATAAAACTAGACACGAAATAAATGAAAAGGAAGCCCTGCAGCATATTTTGTACTAGGAAAAACATATTTTTTTCTTATAAAAATTGTTCAAGTGCCTGCGAATATGGTTCGGATTAATATGGATTATATAGTTAGCTCACGTGAATTTCTGGTGTATTTTGCTTGAAATCAACTTTTGCGATCTTCCCGTACATTATATTCCATATTGTGATACTGCTTAATATATTATTATATAATTATATTAAATACATATGAGGCGAGATAACCCAGTGATTAGCTGAATTTCAATCGGAGATTCCGGCTTTAGAACAGGCTATTTGAGATATTTTCAGGCTTTGTATCTTGCATTAAAAAATTCTATCACTTCAATTCACCTAGTGTATATGAATATATGAAATCTGGGCTTTTAAATATATTGCGTTAAGGCATAAGATACATTTAATTATACTATAAATTTCACGTCAATTTTTCCCCCGTGACTTATTAATATTCCATAATTAATGTATAAGATTGAACTATTATTATTATCAAATAATTATAATGAAACGATATAATTTTTTGATTTAAAATGATTTTTGACGATTAAAATTTTTTAAGCAAGACTGCTTCACTTCGGACGGGTTTCACAAAATCCATTTACACAGAGGTATTGCGTGGATGTCAAAAGTTGAAAAAAGCCTATATTTTCGTATAATAATTCAACATTAATATATAGAATGAATGTGCCTTATGCTACAGATATACATTAAAATCACGTTTCCTAAAATCAAACAATAAGGAGACATGGCTACATGTTTTGTGAAGTATTTAAAATGTATTTCTATACTCAATTATATCTACACAAATAAATGAAATTGAAGTATCTGTCTTTTATTTCAAAATAGCAGTTATTTTCTTCTTTTTAAGTTAATATGGCTATTTGCGAATAACCAAAATCAAAACAACCATTGCCTTTATATTTGTTAGTCTGTTTGTTTGTCCAAGGTGATCTTCAGAATAGCTAAAAATGACAAATAAAAATGACTGAACTATAAATATTTAAATCCACAATTCTAACTCATATATTTGGGTGGTATTTTTATATGAAAATATCAAGAAAAAAATGGACTTTACTGCTGAGCCTTAGCTTAATTATTATACTCACAAATTAAGTACATATCATTGAGGTGCTTGCCATTGAACCCGCAATTCTTCGATTAAGATTCACTTGTTCTAGCTACTGAGCCATCTGCGCCTTTTAATATACTACTTATGTAGTCTTTCTGGTGGACAATAAAGTATTATTATTATTATATGAGGTACAAAGAAGTTGATGGAACAGTAATGCCAAGAAACCCTTATCACTCGATCTGTTCTAGCAATTTATTAGTTCATTCTTAATTTTATTTTTACAACTATATGCATGAAATCAAATGAAGGTTTATGAAATGTTAAAAAATATATTAATTATAATCTGGGATTACTACTTTTCTGACCTTCTGATCTTTTGATCTTCAAGGCCCTATGACCGAGCTAACAACCATTTTTTTCAGAATTAGATTTTTTATTTATATTCCTTTTAGATTCGCATTGTATTCATATTGCGTAAGTAATGCGTATCTACTAAGTCACGATAATAGAGTCCAAGAAGAATATTCAGAGCATAATAATAATTGTGTATTCAAATAAAATGTATTAAGTGGTTAAAATTTGATTCCCTTCCATCTAAGTATTAAGTTTGAATGTAGTTTTTAATTAAATTCTACAACATCGATAAGCAAAATTCCGTTAATGTCCCAGTGCTGGGCAAGGACTTCCTTTCCTTATTTTAAGAAATATAGATTTCTTAACAATATTTTCACAAACAAACATTAGATAAATTGTAAACAAATGAATTACACGAAAACTGATTTAAGAAATTAAAAAATATACATCAAATATTTCAGTTATCAGAATAACTTATTGTCACATAATTTGATATTGTATTTAAACATCAATATTATTAAAATTATTATTTTTCGAATGTACAATCAGTTATTTTCATAGATTTTATTACATAAAGTTATAGTCTTTAAAAAAAATGTAACTTTTCAAAACATTGTTTCGTAGTAATAGATGTTTTGCTTTTATTGATATTAGTTTCCATTAACGGCCATTTCGAGCGGGATTAACATAGCCCCGCCATTTTCTTTTGTTACGTGCCGGCGTGAATACTCTTATTTCGAAAATAAAGGAGGAGTTAGTTAGTTTATTGTTTTTCTAATAACAATTATATTTAAAAGCCTCGTTATTATTTGCTTTTATGATTAATTTAATTAATTATATTTTTATTCTACATGCAAACAAAAAAAATATACTTTTAGAAGAAAAACCTTAATTAAATGGAAAAGTAACAGCAGTTTTAACAGCAAATTTCTCGTTTCTGGGCGTAAAGCCCATTCTCCTTTTGAGGAGAAGGTTTCGAGGATTTTCCACGACGGTGCTCTAAATAGAATTAGTGGAAACACATACTCACGATGTTCCTCCACCGCCGAGCATGAGATGAGTTATACGCACAAATTAAGCACATGAAAATTGAATGGTGCTTTCCCGGTTTCGAACTCATAATCATTGGTGGCTCTTCAACTAATGTTATTTAAAACTATGTATATTAATGTTTATTTATGTTCTAGTAAATTTTATATTATTTTTACTATTTAAAAGCCAATTAATTTTATCGAGATATAAATAATATCAATTAAATATTTAGCTTGGTAAGAACATACTTTTCCATTCAAGAAATCTCTTAAACTCGTCGAAAAACCCTTGTGCTTATAAATCAGCCTCTCCCCTCTTCTTCATCGGTTTCGATTAAATAATGATCATTGAATCCTATTGAAAATGTGTTCCTTATAACGAGTTTAAAAATACATGAGGAAGCATGTACGTTATATATTTCATATTATCATTGATAAAATATTATTTTAAGTTAATTAAAACCTTGTGACGAAGAATTAAAATAAATTTTAATCGAAACTCATAGATAAAATTAATTCACATTTAAATATTGAACGTTTCGAACATTTTGACGTTTTGTCCATTTTATATTTAATAATAATATCCTGGGACATTACTCACACACGGCCATTTGATCCCAAACTAAGCAGAGCTTGTACAATGGAAACCAGACAACTGATAAACTACATATACTACTTTTCTTTTGTAAATACATACTTATATAGATAATTGCGCCCAGACTCGGCACAAATAGACATGTTCATGCACATAAATGTCTGTTCTGGGAGGGAATCGAACCCACAACCTTCGGCGTGAAAGGCAAGTATCTATCCACCACGCCAATCGGCCCGTCAAATTTATTTCATAGAAATTTGTAGAAAGATAATAGAGAAGAGTTAATGAGAAATACTATTTAATTATTTATTTGGTATGAATAATTTATATACTTTTATATAATTTAACTGTTATATAATAAATATGTTGAAGACATACGGGCTATTAAAGTAAATTATTTATAATAATAATATTAGTTACATATTATTATTTTTTGAAAAATTGATTTTTTTCAGTTAAGACGCTTGTGTATATGGATAAATTTTAAAAACGATACCTTATCTAAATACAATATTGAGTTAAAGCCATTTCCGAGATTTACAATAAAAAAAATTATAATTCAAAGTTAATGTCCCACTACTGGGCTAAGACCTCCTCTCCCTTTTGAGGAGAAGGTTTTGGAGCTTATTCCACAACGCTGCGCCAATGCGGGTTGGTAGAATACACATGTGGCATAATTTCAATGAAATTAGACACATGCAGGTTTCCACCATGTTTTCCTTCACCGTCAAGCACGAGATGAATTATAAACACAAATTAAGCATATGAAAATTCAGTGGTGCTTGCCCGGGTTTTGAGCCCACTATTACCGGTAAAGATTCACGCGTTCTAACCACTAGGCCATCTTGGCTTTTTGATTTTTGATTTATAACTCATGTAATATTATTTTTATTGATATATATGTATATATAACTTCAATTAATCCTTCAAACCCTCTAACAAAATATGTAATAACCTTCCATTTTTAAATACATCGTTTTATTTTTAAGCGCTTTGGCTAGTACTTAGTATAAATTAAAAAGTAACATTTTTTAAGTAACTACGTGATAATTTTATGAGCATTTCACACGAAAGTTCTACTTTATTGGGGCATATACTCGTAAATGCAATGTACTTACTCTTACTTAATAGTAAGATTTTAGAAAGATTAAAAGTCTTTTAATATATAATACTAGATATCACCCCGAAATTACTAGCTTGTTAAATACCAAATGGTATGAAAATATGTTCAGTGGTTTAGCCGTAAAAGCATAACAGACAGACAAACAGAGTTACATAGACTTAATATTTCTATTCGATTGTTATTTTTAACAAAAATATGAATTATTAATTATCAAATCTCAACTATATAAAACAAGAAAAATATAATTAATATTTTTTCATTTCGTACTAAAAGACATTAGGTAAACGATTTTTGTTTCCTACAGTCAGAACGAAAGTGTACGCAGTACGCATAGCTCTTTGTACGCCAGACCGGCTTTGTTATTATTAACGTTGCAATATTAAAACCTCTTTTGAAATGCAAGTGTTTATATGCCGGTTACTGTTAACATAAAAATATTATTCTTCTAGAATCATAATAATATTTAGTGTTTTGTTTATTGCTTGGATTTTTCCGATTAATTGAAAACCTACTCAGCTGATTGAAGTGAAGCTTTAATATTATAGCCTACAGTTTTAAGACAGATATAGGTAAGCTCGTACTTGTACTTTGTGGAATCAGTTTTCGCCGGCGTTTTTTTTTTTAAGCTTACAAGAAATGAGCCTATTCATTAGGCCGGGAATTGCACTTGCAAACCTGCCAGCGTTGCACTTTGTATCAGATGACCCTACTGCCCGTTTGCCCGTTATTACATAAATAAGAAATGGAAAATTATGAGAGGCGAGTATTTGTTGCGATCGATAAACAAACAGATGTGTCAATCAAATAAAAAAGAAAGTATTATGTAGAAAAATTGTGTATGTATCATACATTAAAACATTCAAAAAGTTCTCTCGAACTTTTTTTAAATTTTCCATTTGATTAAATGCAAAAAGTTAATTTTAAATGTATGTCACGCAATACTATTTATAATTGCTTTATCAAAATTGACCTTTCAGACGGCTATTAGTATTTATTTTTACCGTAAGTATGTAATCATGATTTGCATATCTCGTCACGAGACGACACTCTATGCAAATAAGATGTGGCTGAAATCTATAGTCTGAAAATAGACTTTAGCATAGTCACTAGTGAACCTCATTTTAAAACAATAGTGCTTTTATCTTTTAAGGTGTAAAAGTGTTGGATGGTAAAAATAATATTATAGGAAGTTTGTAAGTTTGAATGTCTTACTAGATCTAGGTGATCTAGTAAGACATTCAAACTGAATGTATGGACGGTAATAAAAATCGGTAAAGAATTTAAATATGCCATGAAAGTTTCCGTATCACGTTATCCAAATAATTAAAATTAATATGAGATTGTTTAATTTTAATTTAGGAAAATTAAGTAAACAGGTAAATAATAGTATAATTATAATCAAACATATCATAGATATATAGATAAAAATATAATTACGCTCAATAACAAAATAACTTTTATAACAGAATAAGCATATGTAGGATTTATCTTTAATAGCGGTCTCTTGCATACAGACAGACCTGGAATATGTGATTAGACTTATAGAAAGAATTACATTCATATTTAAAAATAACCTAATATTAACATAATAAAATGAATATAACCTTCATTTTAGTTAAATAAAATTCAAAAATAACAATAAATTACTATAAACGTTGACGGAAAATAAATAAAGTGTGTAATTTATTTTCGAGCAGATTCCGACACGACCGGTAGGTATACGCACCGTTAAACGTAACTTGCGCGCCAAGCAATAACGTTGGTCTTACTACGTGAAAACATCCACCAGGCGACCCGTACGAAAAATATTTTTAAAAGAAAAATGCTCAAAGGAAAATTTAACATTTTTGTTTACATACGACCCAATAATTAAAACGATGGTAATATAAATAAAATAACTTAAAAAACGTACATTACAATGTTAACAGTCTTTAAGCACGAAACTTTAGTGGGTTCCCGATTCGAGTCGGCGAATTACATTTTGCCGTTGATTTGTAGCCTACAAAATAAGATCTATAATTTCAAGTTTTCTCACTTTATTAATTCTATTTCGATTAAAGCAACAAATAGATAGTCGAACAATCGAGATGTCAAAATCAAAATATACTTTATTCAAAAAAGGTCTTATATGAAAAGTGACCAGAGGTTTGGAATAGAGACAGTACAAGGGATTTGCCTTTGAATACAATATTAACGATAGCCCTTTGACACCTATGTCTATTGATCCCTCTAATTCTGTAGTCTAGACGTGAAACTGAACTATTTTAAAGCGGTCATCGATAGGCCTGCCTCGTGCAAGGCTTTATGTAAACATCTTGGTGAATTGTTAAATTTCCAACGCCAGTTCCAGGAAGGCAACATAGTGATTGTCTATGAATTTACTGCTAAAATATTGGCACCGGGGTATCATCAACGAGTGTAGTCTAGACCTAATGAAGTGCGTACGACACGGTGAGAACGTATGATACCTTTAGATTTAATCTTATAAAATGACAAATTAAATGTTTGTAAGATTCTAATCAAGTAATTTTTATAATTACTTACGAACTAAAACATATGCTTGGTGTTTTGGAGGTAGGTTATTATGTTCCTTGTAATTATAATTACACTGGCTTAATTAGTGTGGTTTTTATCCAGAAAAGATAAAAATTGCCAAATATTGGGTTCTCGTTATATGATATGACATAAATATTTACAATAAACACATTAATTCAAGAATAAAAATATTGGCATTTAAGAGCGCGCCTTGTAACATTTTAAGCATTCGCGCGTCCTTTACACTTCCTTCTATGCTTCTTTCTATCTACAACTTAGTATTTTTATTTAGTTTTTTTTTCGTGTTGCACATATATTACAAATTATTCTGAAGAATATAGTATAGTTCGTTTAACTATATTATAATAATTAATTATATCGCGGTCACGATTTGTGCAGTAGCAATTTTTAAATTATATTTGTTTATATCGAAGGCTTTAATGTAAATGATTGTGTAATAACAAAATGAAAAAATAATAATAATACATAATGATTAATAAAAAGCGCTGTAATTTTTTTTCCGTAGTCCTCTCGTCGCAACAGCATAGCAGCGAAAGATTTAAAAAAAATATGCTCATATATGTTTGATGATGCAAGTGTTTGTGTGGAGGTAATAAAATGCAGTAAACGCCAAAGGCTTTTTATTGTTATAAAAATATGTTTATATTACAAGTATAAAACGGAAAAAATGTAAAGGTAAGAGGAAATTCCGTAATTTTTTATGTTTTTGATTTAGAAACAACCTTGATAGATTTAGTAATAACATTAGTGGATTGAAAAATATGTATATGTAATTACTCTGGCGTACATCATTAAAACCAGTACACAACAATACTCAATAAGTAACTAATTCTACCAAATAATGAAATATAGTATGGTAATATTAACATTACTCAAGATTGCTCATAATGCATACCTGCTATGATTCCGGATCAAGTGCAAAATATACATCACCAATATCTAGTAATACCTTGCTATGTATTACCATCACAGTATTAGCATTATAAAGCAATGGAAGGCTCGTCAATGCCGCGAACCGTAAAGTCAATTACGCCATTACTAGATTATCCGTAATATGCTACTCGGGGATTGTTATACTGATTAATAATATTGCATAATGGTATCGATTTTATTAAATTGTATAATGAATCGAAATAAAACCTTATTTTAATTAATTTACGTTATTCTTATTCGAATAAACTGAACTAAAAACGTTGGGTCATAACATTTAAATTTAATATAAATACAAAGCCATCCATACCATCTATCCCCTATGAGTAGTATAGATAATTAAAAAGAGTATAACTATTGTCAGAACTATTTTACTCAAAACAAATAATATAGTAACTTAGTTTTTAAAATGATATATATGCATATATTGAATTGATGCTTATTATTGTCATGCTGAAAAGAAATAGTACCTGTATTGTTTATTATAATCAGGTATGTCCATGTAGTAACTGATAAGTTACAGTTTGTAAATGTCACACTGCTGGGCTGCCATCTCTTCTTCGTTTGCGGAAAAAGAGCTCCATTGGAGCTCATATCACCGTGTTGCTCCAATACTGTCTGGTATCCACCAAAGTGGAGAAAACTTGCGCCATGTGTGGCAAATATGGCAAATTTCCGATATAATTTAAGCGTTAACTCACTTCACCGTTGAATATGAAAATAATTATAAAAACAGATTAAGCACATGAAAATGAATTAGTGCTTGTCCGGGCTTGGACAAACAAACTTCGGTTAAGATGGCAATAGGTCATCAAAAGTATTTTGAGTCATAATATTGATGATATCCGCAATTTATTAAATTCGACACAACATATCGCTAATACAAAATAACAAAGTAGTTTATTAAAAAATACTTATTTTATATTAAATGTCTAATTGTTGACAAAAAAATAATGTAGCTGACCAAATAAAATTATATAAAAATGTTATTTATTCAATTAGGTTAAAAAAAGCACTTTTGAATCGTCCTGTTGCAATATTGCACAAAAGTAAAGCTACCGGTTCGGAAAGTATATAGATGCAACTGTGAAGAACTAGCAAGAAACTCAGTAGTTTTTTTAAATTTTATTTTATTTATTCTTTTTGAGCAATTCATACATATCATAAACAATATTCTAGATTCTGATATAACAATAGTATTATACTGTGTCGTAGTTAGTTACTCATTTCCACCCTTTTAAATTTTAGAGCCTCTTAACTTGTGAGATTTTATTTTATTTAGTAAATAGAATACTAGCATCCTATTATTAAAGCCATTTAGGGCAATTTCGTACTCCAGTAACTTCTTTGTTGACAAAGCTAGAAGACTGAATTTTCAAAAGGACATACTACAACTAACTATTCTTCGAAATTACATTGCATTTAAAAAAAACAGTTTAGTAACTATCGCCAGTTGAAATTCTCTAATATTGTCACTCACTCACTCACTCAGATTATAAAAATTCTAAGGTACTTCTAGAAGTCACGAAAACTTGAAACTTTGAATTTAGATAGTTTAGCCCATAAAACAATGAAAAATAACTTTTTTACTTGCGCTTGGTAACCCGCTGCTTCACAATTAGTGCAAAAATGTATCTAATGCAGCTTAAATAATTAATCAGAATAGATAATAACTTTATTAAAAAATATAAATTAATTTTATTGAAAAATAAAATAATTTCCACGAAAAGCTTACATCGGCGTTATAAAAATGTATAAAAACTCGCGATAGCTTAGTGGATAAGTGGACTGTATTAAGGTGAACACAAAGGGGTTATCCCGAAATCCGGGCTGGTGAATACACTTCTTCTTGGGAACAAAAAATCATATCAACTAACTTTTACATCAGACTAACTCCCAAAAACTCCGTATAAGCTACTTACATGCCAACAAAATGGCTATGAGTGGTGGCGTTGGCGTTACTTATTTTGGGCGCGTAAGTTAAAACTCATGGCGATAGCATAAATTACTGGGTTGTGAATCGTGATCTACAATAATTTTGTTCACTTTGCATACATATGTGAAAGTTATCGATTTTTCTCCCTTTGTTTGGACACCAAAATGTAATTTTAACCCTCAAAAAGATTTAGTAAGTTAATTATTTAGCCAACTATCAATCAACAAATATATTAATAAGTTAATTATTATTCGTACATACAATTATGAGAATTAGTGTTAGCATTCATTTCAATATTATATTTTTGTTGGGAATGAAAAAAAACATTTGTGACAAAAAAAAACAATCAGCAATCACTTGTTTATAGTTGTTATCTTTTGAAAACTTAAATACATTTACGATTAGAACTGAACATTAAGTAAAATAATAGGATATTATCTGGAGTACATTTAAATTGGACTCAAAATAGTGAACAAAAGGGGCTTTTTACTAACAGTCTGCTAGCAGAATAAATTATAATACCCTTATGTCCGTCTGTCTGTCTGTAATAACCGCATAGCACCAATTCTGAATAATTCTTGCAAATTTAATGCAGATGCATTAAATTTGCAAGAAGACAAGCATTGCAAGCTTCAAATAGAAGTTTTTAATTTACTTTTTTATGCAATGAAATAAAATAATCCAAATGCATGAAATATCTATTTTTTTTTTCAATTCAATCAATAAGTTGGGATATAATGATATACAAAGCTATGTGTTACTATATATTGTGTACTTGTACATACTAATTAACCACACGAATGGCCTTTATTCTATTGTTTAATAACTATAGACTTTTTCTCGTTTCATTTTTTAATTAATGTACGAAGGGGGACGAAAGATCGGGCTACCTGTTGGTAAGGGGTCACTACTGACACACATTGCATGTGAGAAATATTGAGCATTCTTTACATTGTGAATCCAACGATGGGTACTAAAATATGTTACGACCTTTGCCTGAGGTAATAATGGCTTACTTCTTAAATAGCTTATGAAGTACAACAACTTATTAGTGGGTGGTGCCTACCCAGACGGGTAATCACGAAGCCCTACCACCATTTCGCGTTAAAGCTAGTGTAGTGCACATAAATGTTATATTATCAACTTTATAAAACTATGAATGAGACAAGAAATCGACTATTAATTTTCAAACTAATTTCAAAAGCCGACTTTTTCAAGTTTTAGTGTAATCTTGTAACATCCTTGATATAAGTAAGCACTTTATAGTTGTAATTAGAAGATGGGACATTTACTGTCCCAACTAAGTTACTTACTTGGTCTTCTGCGTGTTACGTGACATATAAATTTAATAACTAGGTATACAATAGAAGCGGGGTGGGTCCCGTAAAATCGAGTTTATGTAAAGTCAGGTTTAAATAAACTTGATTTTACGGTTTTAATAAAATATTAATATTGCTTTGTCTTACTAAATCAACCAACCAACCACAACCAACCACCAACCCGCACTGGAGCAGCGTGGTGGAATAAGCTCCAAACCTTCTCCTTAAAAAAGGGAGAGGAGGCCTTTAGCCCAGCAGTGGGACATTCACAGGCTGTTACGGTTACGGTTACTAAATTATTTTAGTAAGACAAAGCAATATTCATATTTTTTTATAAATGAGCGTTCTTTGTTATTAAAGTAATTTAATTTGAATAGTCTATGTCGCACTGGCTCGAACCATTTAAATATTGTCGTACAAAAAAATATATATTACGTTATTAGTTATTAGATTTTATATATGATAAATATAGAGATTTTCATACATGTATATTATATTAAAAATCTAGTGACGTCTTAAAACCCAAGAACCACAGATTGTCAGTGAATAGATAATGCAATGTACCCATCGAGACAAAATGGAGAAATGTTCCGACTTAAGAGGTTTTCAATTCAATTTCTGATTGTTTCCGAACCGAGTCGTAATAATTTTATAAAAATAACGGCAGAGTCGAGCGGATTTTAATTTATTAACTATTTATTAATTTACTTAACGTTACAGGTGCATTGTATGTTTTAAATACGAATTAAAAATGTTTACTTGTGGCTTTATTGCACACATTGTATCTTATACACCATATTTTGCATTTTTAAATCACTTTAAAAGCTTATTTTTCGATTTTAGTTCGTATTATACTTCGTATAATAATAATCAAGTAACAACGTGATACTTGAAAGCTCGACAGTGTCCAATAGGACATAACCTAATTTAGTGCCTATCTGGCATAATTATTTAAGGAATCACTACATTTTGTAAAACAATCCACTCACTGCAGCCCTCGGCTGACTATCTGTTTGCCTAAACGTAATCAAACCAAAGGCTTAGGTGTAAAATTACTTACAAGTTATTTGTAAATTGACCAATATACAATAACTTTAATTATTGAATATGTCAGAAAAACCATAGAAACTCTGGTTTGTACCGCTTAAACCGATAGAGTATTGTATTACGATATAATGTTTTATATGGACCCTTTTTTCCCCATGAGAACGGGTAGCTAGTAAAATATAAATTTTAATATTAATTAAAATACATGAAGTCGCTTCATATAATTATATTGTTATAAAGTTCGGCTTTGTTTTTAATTATACACACACATTTTTAGTACTTATTTAGATTAAGCTTAAATATAAGCTTTTACTCAGTAATACAACACGTATAATTATCACTATGGTTGACTGACAGTCGTAATATTGTAAATGCATACCTGCAATAGTTTCGAATTTTGATATAAATTAATTGCTTAATTAAATTTTGTTAGACTGATAGCGAGTGCGTTACTGAAACAGTATAATATTTTCTATTATTTCATTTATTATCTAATATTACCGTATCTATCGTTCAATTATTTAAAAGCCAATAGCGAAATTTATTTGCTCATCTGCTTTTTTATCTTTAAATATATAATGAAGAGTAATAGGTATTTCGTAGTTCTGATGTTGATCCAGTTAATTTGGAATGTTCACAACACTCGTAATATTATATTATTCTGCATTGTGTATGATGTTACTGTGCATCTGATTAATATATTTTTATTTGTGTATCTTTAATTTTAATAAATGTCATGATTCCGGTTCATGTCCTGTTTTATTATAATGATGCTTCACCACTAAACGTAAACAAATCCTCATTCCAGAAATTTGTTTGTTGTTTTATTTCTATATTTCTATTTTATGCCATTGGCATCATTAAGAGAAATATTCGAAAACATGATTTTAAATCGGAATAAATGCGGTACGGTTTAACGACGGACTGCTTGCACACCGATATGTAACACTCCTTCGACATATACTGTTGAACATTACAACTTGGAAAATGAAAATGAATATAATGAACGAATAAATGAAAACTGGGAAAATGCTTAAGAAATCTAAAGCATTTAAAATTGTATTGCTCAGTTTACATTAAATGTCTATGGGCGATCGTGACCACTTACCATCAGGTGGCAGGTTAGCTATTCACCTGCCTATAACATAAAAAAACAACATATATTCACAATTTTCAATTTTTATTATATAAAAATATATGGGTGTTCCAACAGGTTCAATATTGGTAACTGATGTTACTTCACCATTTTTAAGGCTAAACGAAAATAGCTTATGGTGAATTGAACAAAGGATTATCACTGATACAAAGTTTTATTTTTAACAAATATTTAACAAGTATTTACTTTAACTACAGTAAGATATTTTATATTTTAAAATGAATATTTACAAAATGTAAAGTTAACATGAAACAGATAAAATTGAAATGTTACATTTATACTACAGAAGATAATATAATATTTTTAGGAAGTACTTTAATTTTGGAGTCAAATACTGATTGTCTCTTCTTGTTTTGGTTAACACAAGTTTTTTGAAGTCAGATTAAATTTTAATTTTATACAAGCACAACTGTAATTCATTTACAAATATGCCTACAGAGACAGTGTCGTTTAGAGAAATAAAGTTTTCCACCTTGAGTAGTGATTTTAAAAATAAATATTTGTGACCACATTGTGATGGAGGTGTACGGTATAAATCTATTTATTAAAATCAATTTACAATTGGCGAACTTATATAGCACATGATAGGTAACAATGTTAAAGCGATACAAAATAGGCGAAGATCTTATTGAACTTGGAGCTCCAGAGTAAAATCAGTAATAGTAAGTACTTATAAATACTATAATAAATAGTAAGTACTTATAATTATTTTATGCATATCTACAATTCCATTGTTTATTATTACGTTAAAGAATATGGAGAAACATTGTATTAACACGTGCGGTGAACTTGTAACATCAAGCTTCTGTCGTCGCAAAACTAATAACCATCCTTCCTTGTACAAGATATTCCTATGAAATCCTACTAATTCTTTTACGTTTGTATATTATTTTAAGATAGATATTTATACATATAACATATTCCTCACAACAAAATTATATAGAGAATAAAAAGCGATCAAGTTTTATTTTTATACTGCATATTTTACTCAGTATTTAACTTTACTAGTGGTGGATTAACCCTTTATTTAATTTTCATTTAACTCTTCAATTGTTTTTTTTTTCTGTTAATAGTATCGATAATATTTCTTTCAGAACTGACTCCTTTGTCTATGTAAAATTATACGTGAAATTTAAATCATCATTATTTTATTTAATCTGCGGCAATAAAAAGTATTTTTTTCTTTCTAATTATATCAACTGGTATCTGATCAAGGTAGAAGAAAGTTCTGCTAAATTATATTGTATATAAATCTCATACGCTAAGGTAATACGTCAACTCGGTAAATATAGGTATACCGAGTATTTACAGTGACAGACAATGTCAATAGACCGTTCGCTTTGTACAGTCGGAGAACAAACAAAGGTAATCCTTACAGTCACGAGATATTCTCAGCGGATATTGAGAGCTGAAAAGGGTTAGGGTGATCGGGAAATAATGTAAATTGCATTACAGATACCGTCCCGTCGCACAAATTTCCAGTTAAAGGCTACGTTCATAAATATGAATACAGCTTTTTTATTATTTTTGCATTATAATAATTTCATTAATTTTTCATCTGATTCATCCTGTGTATAATATTTGTTTTAATAACGTATTGTTAGATCCAAATGAAATATAATAATGAAAGGTGTTGTATACATCGTCTTATGATAGTATTTGTTTTTTTTTTTTACAGAATAGGAAGGCGGATGAGCATATGGGCCACCTGATGGTAAGTGGTCACCAAACGCCCTTAGACATTGGCACTGTAAGAAATGTTAACCATCGCTTTCATCGCCAATGCGCCACCAACCTTGGGACCTAAGATTTTATGTCCCTTGTGCCTGTAATTACACTGGCTCACTCACCCTTCAAACCAGAACACAACAAAACCAAGTACTTCTGTTTTGCGGTAGAATATCTGATGAGTAGGTGGTACCTACCCAGACGAGCTTGCACAAAGCCCTACCACCAGTGAATCAAAATCACGCCAAAATAGCTTTTAATGTAACTTTGTACTTATGGGAAGTATGACCTGTTTGTTCCTGAAATAGGTCACACACGATAATACTCGTTTATATTAAATTTATAAATCAAATTACTGCATTTTAATTCACGCACGAAGCGAGAGAGTAGCAGCTAAGTAAATAAATGTAATTTAATAATATATAATTAATAATAATAACAATAATATAATATTTTTTCTTAACTTCAAAAAGTATTATTCAACATCATATTTTGTACCAAACGTTTCATAAAATCGTTTTCGAAATATTACTTTTAATCTATACAATATTTATCAATGTAATTTTTTTTTTTATTTTTTATTGCTTATACAAAACAAATGAAAACTCAGCTCAGATAATAATATCGTTAACTTATTTCTATTTTATTTTTATTTTGATAGCAATTTGAAAAATTGTATAGCTAATAGCTATTTGCATCTCACATTAACCTATAATAAAGCCTTCCTAATTTGTCAAGTATTTTAAACTTAAAATAATTAATCATTAAAACTAGTCAACTGGAGTTTTTTTGGTTTTTACCATTTTGTGCTTAAGATAATTGATATACAGAGAGAATATATTTTCTTAAATAAATTATTTTACAAAGGCTTTAATGATATGTATATATTTATTGTGTAATTATTGCAACGTGGTCGAAGTGATTGACAACGGTAAATCACTTTTGGACAAAAAATGATGTATTATATACATCTCAAAAATGTCCAGAGCTAACTTATAACTCGAGGTGCTAAACTCAAACACCGGATTGGGCGTCTGAAAGTCAAATTTAAATATATTGAGAGTCCTTCCAAGAAATTACAGTAGTATCCTGAAGTTGGAAAATTGCCTGTTGGATTTGAATTATAATAGTAAAGGAATGGAGAGTGCGCGTATGTTTGCTCACACATTTGTGCTCAATAATATCCTTCGTGCGAATGACTTGGCTCTGAGATTAGCCGCCGTGACCGAAAATCCGTAATGATTTAATCACTCGTGTTTTCATGTTGATATTTGCGAAGGTAGGAAATAAGTCTTAGGGCGTAAAATCTTTTATTAATAATAATAATAATTAATTAAAACTTACCAAGCAATATCATCAAATTGAATATATTATTAATATATGAGACATTTATTATATGCTAATCCTTTACATATGACAAACGTCTGTTATTTGAAAGGATTATAATCACATAAGCCTGTCCCGGATTTGTAGAAATCTCCCCCTCATGGAGTGAGTGAAGTGATATGTTTTTCTGGTTATAATTTTTTACAGTAGGTACTTTATATTTTTGTATCATTGTATTCTAAGCGTTTTTACGTCGAAAGATTATCTTTAAATGAAATGTTCTAAGAAGGTAATGTTTTCATTTCATTCAAGACTATATATATTTTTATCATGAAGAAATAATGAAATGAAAATGCTAAGCAGGAATTTCGTTCGTTTTCATTTTTATTAGTGAAAATATTGAAGTTGAGATTTTATGCCAGTAGTAAACTAAATCACTTACTGTAGAGATTTTTTAGAATTATTAAGGTTAATTATTTTCATATCTTATATGCTTCCTTATGCAAGGCACATTAGCATTTTGTTTATAATGTATTTAATGTCAAAAGGTATGTGTAACAGCGTTATTTTTGCACTTTTTAAATTCAATATTCGGGATAGTTGATATTCTAAATGTGCATACATTTTAATTATTATAATTAATTTTAAAGTAGGTTTTTAAAAGGACTGATAAATGAGCTAGTATTTTCGAGGCGAGGATCGTAATGTCAGCCAGCCAGTAAATTTTCCAGATAAGCACCCTCTGACGTCTAGGCCAAGCTCACTCGCTTATTTCATTAGTTGTTTGCTTTGACTTCAACTCAAAACTCTGTTGAATAGACAGCGAGTTTATTCAATTACTATTTATTAATATGTCGTTGCTTAACTTGCTTGTTTTAAAAATATATGAACATGTTCTATTTTTATAACAGTAGTAGATGTTGTACATTTTAATAAAACGATGTTTTGACGATCCTTTTAAGAGATGAAATAATTATTTTGTTGATAAAGAAATTTTGAATTTGATTTAGGACAACTCGAGTAAAAAAAAATTTTGGGCAAATTGTTAACAAAAATAAACAACATAGTTTATTTTAAAATACAAGTAACATAACAAGGCCTTCGAATAATATTGATCGTATTAATTTATTCCAAACAAATTTTCATTAGATAATAAATCAATATATGCATTTATTTTCGTAATATGAAAAACATACTTGTGGTTTTTAAAAACATGTTTTGTTATATAGTATACGTAGAAAATAAAAAAAAAAGTTTTATTATAGATGTTATATTATACTCATAATTAATTCGCAGCAAACATTAACGGCCTAACTTATAAGCTTTGCGTAGTGGCTGTTTAGTTTAAAACTGATTTCGCTATATATGCCATTATTGATAAGACACTCGAAAGAAGAAGACAAAACATTGATCAACTAATCACCCACTAAACAAGGTTTATAAGTAAGGCGGTAAATCACTAGACATTACCTTTCAAAATCTGCCTCACCTCGTGTAAATTGCGTTGGAAATCTTACACGCTGTCGTTTGTTCTACAGAGGTTTCCCATGGGTCAGGTCGGAAGAGGAGGAGGTAGTTACCTTCATAAATCTTTTCTTTTAGCTCCCCACAACTAACAAGCCAACGAGAGCCCGCAGCCACCTCTTGTCGAACCTTATGCCAGTAAATAATGGCAAAAACTTTGCCACTTTACAAGTTTGCTTGATATTTTAAAATTATGCTGTTTGTGACTTATTCGCTTATCATAAAGGCATTTTATGTTAAACTAAATCAATTTTATCGAGCTTTTGTCATTGTGAATAAATCTATCAGCTTTTACAGTCCGATCGCAAACGTATAGTCGTAACTGTAAATATATATTAAAAACTTTCAAATTATGTCAGTAATTTAATTACCGTACTAATATTATACAGGAGTACATATTTGATACAAAACTGTCACATTATTAGATAAGAGATTTTGTTAAAAAAAGGCTTTATAAGAAGCCGAGATGGTCTAGTGGTGAATCTTAACCGATAATCGTGGGTTCAAGCCCGGTCAAGCACCACTGAATTTTCATGTGCATTTAATTTAATTTAGGATAATAATTCATCTCGTGCTTTACGGTGAAGGAAAACATCGTGAGTAAAACCTGCATGTGTCTAATTTCACTGAAATTCTGTCACATGTGTATTCCACCAACCCGCACTGGAGCAGCTAGGGTGGAATAAGCTCCAAACCTTCTCCTTAAAAAGGGAGAGGAGGCCTTTAGCCCAGCAGTAGGACATTCACAGGCTGTTACGGTAGGCTTTATAAAGATACTGTTTATTGATTATTATTGAGATAAAAATAAACAATATATATGTTTTTCAAAAAGGCTTGTAATTGTAATCAACGGCTTGAAAAATAGACTTTAATGACAAGAATAGCAAGGACCTCAGAGCTTAGTAGCTTTTCAAGTGATTGTCCCCCATAGGCTGTTAATAAATTGCAAATCAGTTCAGCGAACAAGAGTTAATTACTAAAAATAATATAAAGCTTCAATATTAATTGGCGTTTTCGTGAATACGGACAAACAAATAAAACCGTTTTATCGTTTATTATATAATATTATATACAATAATAATGTCCTCCAGACCAATTTCGGCCACGGCAGCCAATCTCAAGAGAGATTAGCCAACTACGTAGGAGATATTATAGTGCACAAGTGCACTCTCTATTTCGTAACTCTCATAATCCGATGGGACGGCAAACCGACACGACCGGAAAGAGTTCAGGCGCAGGACCAACGGGTTTACGTGCTTTTCGAGGTACACGAGTGTACATACTTCCAACTTCCAGAATTTTCTGACAGAAAAACCCAATAACTTTTTATCGGCCCGACCTGGGAATTGAACCCAGGACCTCCGGGCTGCGGCCTTATATCAAGCCGCTAGACCAACGAGGCAGTCAATATATATAAATACTTACATAATATTATATATCTTTACCTTGTTACTATCTACTGTTATTTTGTATTTGTTATTATTTTCTGAAGATTTATATACTATATAATTTTTATTCTTTGAATTATTTTTTACCTACAGCTTAAATTGATGTATTTTATTTCGCTCACGCGTTTTGTTATATTTATGCAGATGAAGTAATTATTCAAAAGGCTTCTTACGAAGAAAACCTATTTGTAGTTAAAGACATTTTTATTACCCTTTTGATGATAACCGAGACATAGAAGATAGGCGAGGGTTTTTGAGGTTAGACGGGCTCTGTGGGAAACACTGATCGGGCTATTATTCATTCATTCTGAACTCGGGTGTTCCAATAACTACTGTTGTTGGTATAAGGTAACATTTTATATAAAACAAGAATGTATTTGTTACATACAAGTTTGGTTTTTAGTAATGAGCAGTAGCATTCTGCTTATAAATTATAGAAGAATCCTTTTAAAGGATTCCATTAACAATGCAAATTTACTGCAGGACTCATACTTTTTTTTCTAAAACATGCAATTCAAAATATTTCTTAACCGACAAAGTTACTGTTATTTAAAATAAACAAAACTTTTTTTGTTTCAGTATCGATGGAGAAGTGTCTGCGCCTTAAGCACTGGGGGATTTGTGCTACTCTACTGGCGCCTGCGACTCGCTGGCGCGCCTTCCGCTTTCGCTTCAGCTGATAATCCCACTTCTAGAGACCCATCTTTACTAACTAGATTTTATACCTTTACCTACCTCCCAGTTTTTAACTTCTTCCTCCTAATCTATCCCTTCCAACTGAGCTTCGACTGGTCTATGGACTCCATTCCTCGAATAACCACTATATTCGATATAAGAAATCTTTACTCGTTAGTTTTCTATGCAATTATATCAAAAGTAACATGGAAAGCTTTATCACAGGAATTGAGACTACAGCAAGAAATAAAAGAGAAATTTTATAAGAAACAAAGTAATAAAATAAAACAAAAATGGAACTACAATTGTAAGCATTACAACAGAAGACAAGACTGCAGTGAAAGAAAGAGTATAATACTACACAAAGAAAACGCATCGTCTAAGAGATTCGTGTGCCCGTGCAATGGCTGTAAGCACACACTTAACGAAGACCATACGAATGTGTGTCGAGCTATTAACAATAACAATACCATGATGCATCTTTCCACTTGCGTTTGCTCAGTAGCCCAAGGAAAATCTAAGCCGCATAACACGATGAAGTACGTGTACCGTAGTCCTCAAGTCGCGATGTTATTATTCACGGCATTTATGGTGCTACCGTTCGTGCCAGCCAGTAATATTCTCTTTTACGTCGGCTTCGTAGTTGCAGAGCGGGTGTTGTATATACCCAGCGTTGGTTTTTGCTTATTGCTCGGCTTGGGTGCGGGTACATTGACGAGAAATTGGCGTCGATATGAAACGCGCAGTCGTATATTTATGATTACGCTATTAATCACGTTACTTGTTATGAGCGGAAAAACTTTACGAAGAAATTTGGATTGGCGTGATGAAGAAAGTTTATTCAGAAGTGCTCTACTCATCAACCCACCGAAAGGTAACATTTAATTGTTATATTTTAGTATCTTTCTAAAGAACATGGCAAAATTTTTCTGTATAAATGCCGTAAAATTTTTCATAGGTGGTGTAGTCCAAAATATTTGCAAGACGTCAAAAACTACGGCAAATGTAATGGGATTATATTATAATAACATAGCATTATGTTATATATCTCTTGTTATTTAAGCCTAAATATGATAACTAACACACAGCGCATTTGTTCTTCAAAATTTGAAAAGAAGGCTGTCGTGGGTCACCCACTGAGTATTACTAGAGAGCTCGTAATATATTCATTGTCTTTTCTTGTAGTAAGGCTCTTGACTTTTCTAGGGCATCATTAAACATTCATATACACAGCCCCAAAGGAATACCCTGCCTCCTGTCCATATCCTAACTTTTCTGCAAAAAGTAATGTTAGAACCGATGGCTCTCATTTGAAATCACTCCATTCACGAAATGTTGCCCTTAACCCGAGTATTGAATTACCTGTGTATTGAAATTGCTTCGTATGAAAATTGGATAGAAGCTCGGTTGGTTGAATATACAATTTTGATTAACTTTTAGGCTTTTTTGCGTTATTTTTAACGTTTTAATAATACGTATTATAACATAAAATATTGGCTTTATTCATACTTAGTTTTTTACAAACGGGTTGTCAAATATTGAAGCGTCAATAGCGCAATGGTTAACTTGCCCTCTAGTAATGTAAAAGTCGCAACTTCTTTCCTAATACCTAAGGCTATTGGCGTCCCCACTTCTAAAGCTTTACGCTTAACTCTCCTAGGTTAAGGTGCGGGAAATGCTAAAATTAATTTAAAAAAATGAAGTAACTTATATTATCAACATTATCAATTTAGTGGCAATAGTTAAAATATCTTTGGAATCTTGTTCTATAATCATTTACCAAGCCTCATTAAGGGTAACTTTGCGGAGTCGCAAAACTGGTGTTATAAGTAATATATAAGTTTTTCTTCAATCCTAGTACAATGGTGTCATTGTTTCTATCAAAATAATATATAATGTTGTGCATACATTATTGTTAATAAAATATTTTTAATACACTTGATTCGCAAAAAACTATTTGTTCGCATAATAAGAAGCTTTATCGATAGGCGTTTGTAGTAAAACTGTCTAACTTATTTTCGGTTTCTAAGA
This sequence comes from Nymphalis urticae, assembly GCA_905147175.2. Taxonomy (NCBI): domain Eukaryota; kingdom Metazoa; phylum Arthropoda; class Insecta; order Lepidoptera; family Nymphalidae; genus Nymphalis; species Nymphalis urticae. The sequence goes on from LR989991.1 coordinate 6,704,275, forward strand.
TATAACTAAGTAACGTATGTAAGTTTTCTGCGATTATATAATTCTTATTACAATAACGGTTTTGTCTGTTTCTTACAATTATTCAGATTTCTTATTATAATGAATATCGAATATATGAATAGATATCGAGTGAAATCTTTGTGGATGATTAACTAATTGGTATTTGTATGTCTTTCATAATATGTTTAGTTTTCATATTATTTTCAGTCCGATGCTTTTATCCATTCCCAAAAAAGTATATGACCGTAAAATGTGTGCTCATAAGAGTGTAACTTAGAATACAGACAGTTGTAATAGTGTGAATATTGAGAAAGATAACGAAAATTTAAAGTCAATTTTTTTGATAAATATTCTATATTACACCTCCACATTATCAAATGAAGCTCAATTCCAAATCACAAAGCTCTGTATCTTGTAATATAGGTTAAGCAGTACTTGAGTAGTCAATCATTCAGAAAAATGGCTTCATTAGCTAGTAGCTAAGCTAAAGCTAAAGCCGCAGACCCGGAGTTCTGGGTTCAATTCCTAGATCTGGCCAGTAAAAAGTTATTGGGTTTTTCTATCAGAAAATTCTCAGTAGCAGCCCGGAGTGTGGAAGTTGGAAGAGTTTTTTTTGTGTACACTCCCTGCACCTGAACTCTTTCCATTATCTCAAAATCAGTCTAGAGGACATTATATAATACAATTTTTTTACTGAAATCTATTATCTATCATCTATTTAAAAAATGTATATTGATTTCATTTTTATTGGTAAATTAATTCATATGTATTATTATGTTAAGATATGCTCAAAATAAGTCCGTAAAGACATTGGGAGCGTTTGATCTCTCAGATCTGTGTTGGATTTCTGTCATCTATATCATATATCAACATCATTATGTATTAATAAGAACATATGTTATTATAGAATAAATTAAGTGGTTGTGATATAAATAGAGGAGAGATATGGGGATGTATAGGGCTTCTTTACTTTCTATATAACCTCACAAACTTCAGTCATTTCTCAATGCAATCGTTGATAAAATTATAATTATATAAAATCCTCTATGCCATGAAATATTTTATCATACTTTTTAAACAATTTGAGGCGTAAAGTCAAATCCTTTTGAAGATAAAATTAAAGTAATAACGAAAAGCGATTTAAGTCCATTTACGCTAAACCGAATTCCATTTTAGAGTTATCTATTTTTTCTTAACAGGCAACTTTTATAAAATGTTTATAAAGTTGTTATCCTTTTTTTGAAATTGTTACCAAAAAGTAAATCTCTTTTTAAGATTATCCTTTCTTCTTATCACGTTAAATTTTATAACAGTGGTTTAATATCATTTAAATTAGGTGTAATAGTACAAATTTTAAATTTATACGTTATAAAAATTTAAGATATGTGGTTGGTCTATAAGAGGAAAAATAATTTTAATATATTTTCAAATAAGCTTGCAAAATTTAAGGCTTAAGTAAATAGTTCAATTTAAGGTGTACGATGATGGCTCATAACACATGATCTTTGTTTGAAAATCTTTATTTTGTTGTTATATAGTTTCAAGTAGTATTGTAATATTAATACCACATATATTCCATTTTATACTTCCAAATTAGTGTCATTTGTAAACTGTTAAACGTTTTTTTCCTTTATGTTATTGATTTGACGCAGCACTGGAATAATAAATCTTTTATAGTAATACATACAACGCTACAATTTTAATTCTTAATAGAATTTTGCTTTTTTTTAAGAATCTTTTAAGCAATCACTCAGATTAATTATAATTGAACGTCAATAAAAAACAGTTTTTTTGTAAATTTTGCGATAATAATCGAAACAAAATCATAACTATTATTTGAGTTCCAGAAGCATTTACTCATTTTTACATTAAATTTCTGTAAATAATAGAAAATGAAAAAATTTGAAATTTCATTATTCGTTTGAAACTCTTTATTGCTTTAATAACCTTGCGTAAAATTCTTTGACTATCCACTAAATGGTCGATCCAATTGGTCTCGGCGTGTTTTCGAAACAAGCCAATCACTGGCCCCTATTACGATTCGCTGGAACCGGCGATCTAATCTGTTAAGCTTCAAGCTTTATCAAATACACCTTTTGCAGTGATAACTGCACCATTTAACAAGTCACTTCTAAATTGAAAATATACCTAAGTCAACGCTATTAACTTATCTAAATTGTACCTAATTATAATTTATTATGTTTTTTATTATTATTTAGCGAATCGAGCAATGACAATTGTATTATGAGTAATTATATTATGATAATTCAGGTCTTGGAAAGATAATAATTAAAATAAATATCAAATCTACTTGATTAGTAGAAAAGTTGACAGTCTTATTATTGATAACTTGAAAACAAATATAATGAAATTGGATAGTTCTTATAATTTAAGTATGGTTGCGTAATTTAATTGATTTCACAGTAAATACAGCATTCATTTTTATCAATATTACAAAAGAATATAGGTTTTTTTTTCAACAAATATTATTGAGACTAGGTCTATCTTGGAGCAAAGCGCTTTGGTGGCCATGAATGAATAAGACTGGTTAATTCACAGCACCCTAGTGTTCAACAGCGGTGTAAAGGTATTTTCTTGAATTAATAATTTTGAAAGATGGCAATTTACTAAGCTTGAATCCAATGAATTTTAATAATTAGTGGTCAACATCGCAAGCGAGCCTTTTTTTTTACCCAGTGGAAACCTTCAGAAAGGTACCCAGCTCTCATTGGGGGGAAACTGGGCTATGTGGGATTCTTACCCACAAAACCACTGCGATGGCCGTCCTCGGCACGGATCGAAGAGGCTACGGGAAGCTGTTGATATAACGCATCCGCGGCCTCTCCCGTGCTGTGCTCCGCTCGTGGCTCGGCGGAGCTCTCCTCAGGGGGCGAAGGTTATCTCGCCCCCCCCCCGCACTCCTCGCTAGTGCGTATGGCAGCGCGAGGCTATCCCGGCTGCCTCCTGAGGGCCGTCTGAAATAAGACAAGCGAGGCCCCTACCTCACGCATCTACAGCCCTAGGGTTACGCCCTATCTTTTAAGTCCTGGGCGTCGGGGCTGTGGGAGGGCCGAGACGACGCCGACGTCATCTCCGCCAAGCAGGATCGGCCCTTTCCCGTTCCCGCTCCGCTGTCTCCTTCTGGACCATGACGGTCTCACAGAAGAAGGCTACTGCCCTCCACGTCGATTCCCTGTGGAGCATCGCCGACACAACTGCTCGCAGGGAGAGGCCTTGTCCGATTTCGCGGACCAGGATCTCCCTCTCCGCATTCCACGCGGGGAATGCTTCCAGCGTATGCTGAGTGGTGTCCCGGTCCGCACCGCAGTGGTGGCACATCGCCGACGATTCGCGTCCGATCTTACACAGGTATTCTTCAAAACAACCGTGACCGGTCATTACCAGCGTAAGTCGGAAGGTGACTCGTCGCTTTCGTCTCATCCAGGCTTCGAAGGCTGGCAGGATCGCTCCAACGACGCGTTTGCGCGCGTACCATTCTTCGCAGAGACGGTCGCGCCACGTCGCAAGAGCCCCCTAGTGTTCCCGCCGCTTCAACGCCTCGAGCGCACTCGGAGGGGGCGCGATTCCACTATTCTGACGAAGGATGCGGGTCTTGTAATAGACCCTTGCATCCATATCCACCAGAATACCCAAGGGTGGAAAGCGCGCTAGGATGGTTGCCGCCTCGTAGAATATCGTGCGATATGCGCACTATGCGGATGGCCACTATCCGCTGCGAACTTTGGATCTTAGTCCTGCAGCGGCGGACGCCCGATAGCCTGTGAGACCAAACGGGTGCCCCGTAGAGTGCCATCGATCACACGACACCGGCATAAAGACGGCGAACTTCCTCCCTCGGTCCCCCAAGATTAGGCAGCAGTCTGTGCATGGCACCCACTACCTTCTCGATTCGGGGGGCTAGACGCTCGAAGTGCTCTCCGAAGCCCCAGCGACCGTCTAGGGTGAGGCCCAGGTATTTCATGTACCTGATCACTTGGACGTTTGAGTCCCCAACGCGGATGTGCGAGTCGGGCGGTTCCCTGCTCCTTATGCTTATGGAACCATAGCGCCTCCGTCTTATGGGATGCTATCCGAAGGCCCAACTCGCAGATCTTATCGACGACGATATTCATCCCGAGCTCGGCGAGCTCTTTGGTTCTCTCAAAATTCTCCCCCGACGCCAGCACCAACGTGTCGTCTGCATAGCAAACGATGTTGACACCTTCAGGGATCGCAAGCGAGCCTACTACAGCTAAACACTGATCTGTATATTATATAGTGATTTCCGAAATATAGAAATGAATAGGATAAAGTAACCACTAATAAATTGCCTAAATTGAATTAAAATAGTTACGCTTATTCATTTTTAGTAGTTATAAAAATATTTTGAACCGAGCTGGCAAAGTAGATACAACATGTAGATTTTAACCGCTTCGAAACCGATCAAGTATCACATGTTTAAATAGTGTTGAGAGGCGAAATCATGGACAAACTACCCGGCGTTCAAATTGCATGTAATGTCTTACACGAATGTACAGAGATCAAGGAGAAGGGGTACAATATTTAAATATCCAATCACGGCCGATAAAAAGTATTGGCTTGAAAGCAGTGGCTTTCAATGGTCATCTTGGAAAAGAGGACGAATCTTGATGAATTTATTTGTACATATTATATTAATTTTTAGTTATATTTATTTATGTATTTTTTTTATAGAATAGGAAAGTAGACGAGCTTATGGGCCACCTGATGGTAAGTGGTCACCAACGCCAACATTGGCACTGTAAGAAATGTTAACCATCGCTTACATCGCCAATACGTCACCAACCTTGGGACCTAAGATTTTATGTCCCTTGTGCCTGTTATTACACTGGTTCACTCACCCTTCAAACCGCAACAATACCGAGTACTGCTGTTTTGCGGTAGAATATCTGATGAGTGGGTGATACCTTCCCAGACGAGCTTGCACAAAGCCCTACCATCACTATATTCAGTGATAGTTATTATTATTCAGTGATAGTCAGTTTATTGAACGCCCACCAAACACATACACAAATACCAATCACACCAGATATTTCACTTCACTTACACACGTTAGACTGTTGTTTTTAATTTTATTTTCTATTCTACTTAGACAACTGCATAAAAAAAATCCTATGTTAAAAACTATAAGTAAAATATTTTCTTTCTTTCAATTTTCCACTGAGTTCGTTAGACGTGCACTCTTTACTTAGAGCGAATCCAGTATTTATCTATAAGTGCATTATGTCATCTATTGAAACATAAAGACCGGTGACATCGTTACGCTAGATTAAACACCGATTGGTCCTTATTAGATATAATGCTTTTTAGAATACTTTTTGAAGTATAATGCGCAAATATAAAATGATTAATCAATTTATAGCAATTTAAATAATTATTTAAAAAAAAATCAAGCTTAATCTCTTTATATCGCCCTACAGACCTATTCCCTAAAATACCAGGATCCGTGAAAGTGGTTCTACTCAGATCAATGCAAATTAATTGCGGAAGTGAATAATAATCGAAATATTGAACTACAAGTTTAATGAGTCGCAGCCTATTAAGCGAGCAGGATTCTAAATAAGGTTTCCGACCATTACCTAAATAACAAGGTAAAGTAGCTGATGGAGAAAATATGTCACATACCAGCCTTTGGCTATATCGTTGGTAGATCAAGAAAATTCAATAATTCATTCAATAACATAAAACAACGGGTTATATTCCAGGGTCCTCGTCATCACATAGATTCTCGTAACGGGAGTGTGCTCATATATTTTGGTCATACTGTATGAGCTAATTTTGCTAACAAATTTTATGAATCTTACATCAAGCAGCAAGTAATTGTTACGACATTAAGAACAGAACATTTTGGATATGATTTTTCAAAGTTCTTGTGTGCAAATTGCTACATTTTTATGATGTGTTTCGATTAGAAGATAATGATTTATGATGAAGACGAAAGTTTTTGAAATTTCCATAACACCACGAATCCTACTAAAGATATTGAACTCAATAGATACTATACGTCTGTAGAGTATTTTTTCGTCCATTCTTTAACATTTGGTAAATGTGGTGCGTTGGTCGAATTTGTTTAATTTTATTTCAAACTGCAAATATTAGCACAATGAAAGAAGTACAAGGAAGTTTTCATTTCTTGTTTTTGAGGCATTACTTAAGATATCATTAAATGAAGCAAATTACAAAATGGTGATCTTATTATTGAGTTTTGTGGTTTTTTTCTTACATTTAACCTTACACAAAGTAGATTTTTAGAATACGATAGATAAGTTGAAGTAAAACGTATTTAAGTACTAAATGTTACATTCTCAAATTGGTCTTTTATACTATTTAACCCACCAATCTTGGAACAGCGGCTTAGTACTTTTGTTGCATATGTTTATCCTATTTCTTATTCTGAGAATTTGGGGTTAAAATATGAATTAATAGTTGTTCAAAACATGTTTCTTCAGTCGAGATAATAAATAAATGGATCTGACTTTTGTAACCATGGCTTTGCTTACCTTTTTCTTATAACTCTTTCTTATCGACGTTATTATTATCACACTAAAAGATTGTTTGCGTCCATTGCTTGAGGAAACTGACGTCAATTATATTTATCGTATAATATTGGCCATCAATCCGCTAAGTTTCAACAAGTTGGGTCCAAGGCTACTGATTGAACTGATGCCGGATTTAACGTCTAACGGTTACCTTAGAAATAAATTAAATATATAAATATTATGAGGTCTGAACCCGCAGTTTTCAGTTAAGATTCACGTGTTCTAAGCAATACGGTATCTGGGCTCATTTTTAATTTTACATAAATAAAAAGTAATAATCTGTAATCCTGTTACGTCAAGAACTACAAAAGGTCCTTCCACACCAACAATTAACAACTTAGTCTTAGTCAACTCATATTGATGTTGATTCGCAGAGCGCCTTGGTCGACCAGTTAATGGCTTCCACGACGTTCCCATTACGACGACTGAGGAAAAATTGTGTTAAAAATTAAACGTGTTAGCCGTCGCAATGTAGGTACAAATTATTTTTAAATATTATTAATTAATTATATAACTTACTTAAGTTAGCTAATCGTCCCGTGCACGGGTAGATAAGAAGAATAATGTATTTTGAATAGGATTTGCATAAAATACTTTTTTAGCGAGTGTCTACGTCGAGGAAGGAGTAACTGTGACAAATTTCAACGGCGGATAGAATGTTATTATACTTTATTCAATTGTTAGTGAAACCATTTATAAAATTAAGTTAAATAAATTTTGAAATATGATATATGTGTACTATATTTTGCGAGGATTAATACAATGAGATTTTTTTTCAATAAAATCATTGTCCAATTTTAAGGAAACTAATATTTCTATTTACCACTCCAATTAAGCGTACTACTAATAATTAAGTTTTTGCTGTAATAAGCTCAATACGTATTTCTCAAGGCGAAATTTCTCATTACTGTAACTTAATGTTATGTAACTGTTTTATCGAAAAAATATTCCCACAGTTAAATCAAATTATAAATAAGATGTACCTTATCTTAATGGAGCATTGCTTTATATATATTATACCTTGGAGAAATATTGTAAAAATATTTATACAAGATATACTCTTCTTATTGGCTCCACTGGAAACGGCTGGTTCATTTTTCGCCCAGAGAATCGGAGAATTGCGATTCAACGCAGAAATGCTGCTAGCAATCTTTGTCGCCATTCCACGCGGTCATGATTTGAATAGTAGCTATTTTTCAATATTGAGTTCTTCTTAGAATTTATTATATTATGTTTAATCTGATATTACATTAATATAAATAATATGATTTAATAACGTTATGTAGTCATATATATATATATATATTGGCATAATCCCATTCCATTTGAATATATTCAGAAAACTTTGTCCATAACAGACCAATATTATAAATGCGAAAGTGAGTTTGTTTGTTTGTTTGATTCGCTTTTACATCTTAAATACTCAACCGATCACCATGAATTATTTTATACGCTATACCAGAGGTACAGAAAAGGACTCTGCCTCTACCTCACACGCGGGTAAAACTGCGGGCGGAATTTTTTTTTATGTGTATAATGCCTTAAAAGTTTAAGGTATTGGGTTTAAGAAGTCTTAAACCCAAGACTTCAGGATAATTCTGTAAATAAAATGGATATTTTAATTTTAAGACGATATGTGAGCCTAATAATCAATGGCTTAGTTACTGTATTTTTTTCATTATTGACATATTTCTTACCTTTCAGCGTATGGAAACTTGGGTAGCGTTTTGACAACGCAAGGAAGACTCGCCGAAGCCGAAGTAGCATTCGAGAAGGCGCTAAAGCATCGACCAAATATGGCTGACGTGCACTACAATCTGTAAGTACATTATAATAAATAACATAACATTTATTACACGAAAATACGAGAAAGCCGACGTGTGCTTTTCGCGTGTATTTATATTCATCGCATAAATTTCGATTTCACGCTACGTATGCGCGAGTTATGGGCATACCGCGTTATGAAAATTGGCGGAAAACACGTCCCATTATCAAAACAATAAATATATTATGATATATTTTTAATTTTGGCATGTCTTTTAATTATAAATATTTGTATATAAAAGATGAATGATTTAAATTGTATGCATAATGAGAATATAACGTAATATCACACGTTGTATTAATAATGATAAAATATATCAATTTCATTCATTTATATTTATAATTATGTAAATGTTACTTTGTTTCCGTTTTATGAAATGTAGTAACAAAAAGAATCTTCATTTGCCTCAAATGAAATACGAAAGCATTTTGAAACATATTTAGAAAAATAAAATAATTTAGGAATAGAGTTACATCGATGAAAATAATTTCTATTGAATTTTACAAATATTAAACTTGTTTTATAGAGACAAATAAATAATAAAACTTTTGTACTACCTAAATTAAGGGTTTATATAAGAACCTGAGTACAGCATGAACTTTTACTCATATTGAACTCATATTAAATATTATATCAATTTACTACATTCAAGAAACTCAAGAAATGTATTGCTAGCAAACGTTAGAATTGTCTACAAGGCGTCCTAATATAAATGTTTAAGAGATCATATAGATAACGCATAAAAACAATGAAGTGTCGTTAAATATAGAAATTTGGCATTAGAAAATATAATAAGAAAATTTGCTGTTATTCAAACATACGTTTTTTGTACAATTGAAATTTACGCGATTTATATTATCCGTAGGCATTATATATTGTATTCGATATTTTACCACAATCATACCGTTTTTTTTCTGATGACGCGACATTTCGACAGATGCATCTGCCGTGGTCACCATTTGCCCACATGAGAATTTAATATGAAATACATTATTTAATAATAATCTATTATTATTCACTGAAAGTCTATTTAAACTGCATAAATAAAATATTATATTTGATTCTTTTTAATGCAATAATTTTATTTCTCAACCGTTAATGCTTTAAATACAATAATACCTAATATGTCGTAAGTAAAATGTAACCGACGCAACGTAATCTATTTTTGTGTGTCTAAATCGGCTTCGTATACTAGATATAGATAAGTAGTGTTGTATCAAATATACTAATATTTTAAAGACCAGGTAGCTCAATCGACATAATTCGAGTAAATATTACCTGAAGGTTGTGAATATAAGAACTGAGCAAGAGCCATTGAGTTTTTTATGCGCTTAAGGAAAACATTAAGAGGACCTGTATGTGTCGAACGATAGGGGAGTAATTCGGCCAAAAAAGGCTCTTTTCCTTTTGAGGTTTGAATTTTATTTATTGGTGGAAACATATTTGGTAAATATATATCATAATAATCATAATTCCTAATGTTATTTTTCTCTTTACACCTATTGAATTTTAAATATAAATTTAGCATATGAACATTGCCTAGGCTTGTTCCTGCAAACTTCGGTTTAGAATCACGTGTTTTAATCACAAGGCCATGTTGGCTGCTTCTACATTAAGCAGTCGAAAGAAAAATCCTTTATAGTAAAACTGTGAGGTTAGCCCAAAATCTACACTTATTCATAATAAATGAAAGACACATTGGTAAATAGCATACTGGTAAATACTTTAAAGTAATCTAACTATTAAATATATTCCATTTGTTCAGTCAAAACAAAAGTACAAGCGGCATAGTACAAGTAGTAGTTAAAAATATACACAGTACCGTATACAGTACCGTAGCTCCTTGAGAACCCAATAGGCAGTATAATATATCCAATGTATTATCATTGAAAACATTTTATTAAATATATTCTAGGTAGAAGAAATCTAGGATGAACGTAACGTGGAAAACATTCTAATTTGTTAAAATATTTTATAACATTTTTTCATAGCAAATATTATTGCTTAAAATATGTATTTTAATAATTTTAGTAAGTGTTCGGTATTTAGTATATTGAAGTCGTAAGACACAATCAATAGGGAGAGTACCGGCTGGCCCATTAATTCAAGAGGCTTCGAGTTCTTGAATTAATCGGATACGCTCCTCTGCCACCTAAGCGTTGGGTTTCCGTGCAGTTTCACAAATTAACGTCAAGCCATACGATCACACAATGTAATTACTGGCACGACAGCGTACGGTTAAAGTTTTTTCCGCAATAATTTGTATTCCCCTTTGTATTGCTTCAAACTTATTCCATTTCCTAGACAAACAATCTCGAGAACTATTTAAAAGACATTATATATATTATACTAGCTGTTCTTTGCGACGCCACCCGCGATGACTGTTATATTAGTGTTAACTATGTCACAGATAAATTCAGACAGACATTATTGGGTTCAAGATTAGATTTATTACAGGAGATAGATTTTGTTATCGTAGAACTCGCCTCGACTCGAATCGAATATATTTGTCTTAGCCCGCAAATTAAAGAATGTGTAAAATGAGAAGTAAAGATCTCTCTACAATAACTCATTAAAATTAAAAAAAATGTCAGATTTTAAAACGTAGATTTATATTGATTATATTACTGAATTTTTGTCACACCATAAATCGCAGTCCTCCTTTACTCAACTCTCTCTCATTTGTATATTTTTAGTGATTTTTATTTTATTTTTTCAAAGCAAAAATATTTTAATTTACAAAATTCATTTAACATTTCTTTGAGAAAAGAGTAATTTATTCAAATTTAACTATAAAATAGCGAATTTTAAGTTATATTTAATTTTCACAATTACATGATACCGTAATATAACAATTAATATAAGCAAACATTATTTTAATTCTGTTCACAAATGGCGCTGCAAATAGAATTTAAATGGAATTAAGTTTTACTTATTACATAAAATAATTAAATTTGATTCAGAATAATGATATAAATTGTAACGGATTCTTTATTATGAATATTATCTCTGTAAATTAAATATTTTAACAATAAATTGAACAGCAAAAATGTATTCAAAAGTTTCATACAATCAAAAGAAGAGTCCACTATAAAATAAATATTAATCGCTTGATAAATAATGGTCTAATATGTTCCAATAACTAAAAACATGAAATTTCAAATTCAAATAAAATAAATTTCATATTTTGGATATTTGTAAAATAAGAACATAAACGATAATTTATAACAAAGAGATAAATATTTGGAATCAAAAACCAAATTAATTTATGAAAAAATCCAAATTTTCTTTAAAATGACAAATATTTGCATTATTCTAAGAAAGAATTATAATGTTATATATTATGATATAATATTAACCTACAAGAAAAAGAGGTTTAAGTATCTTGTTCATTTATTTAGTCTCTTGGAAGTTTAGGTTTACTTTACATATTTATTTTATATAAATGAATCTTGCTAGTTATACATGGAAAAAATTTTTTTGTTAAATATGTTTTGTTGTTTGCAAAATGCGCAACATTTTAAATTTATAAGTAAATAATTTTGATTATATAAAACCGCCAATACGCGACCATCACGAATCTTTGTCATGTTATTTTTGGGGTATTAGTGGGTAAGATTCCCACATAACTCGGTTTCCTCTAATATCTTAAAAAAAAAACAGCACTTATAGATTAATCTTCTTTAACAGGGAATAAATAGACTGAACTAAAACTATATTTTATATAGCTAAGCTAAACTAAAACTATATTTTATATATATCAATATCAGAGGTACCAGGATACAAGTTATCAGTGGCGTCAATGTCAATAGACGTCACCGGTACCGCAGATAAAGGTACAGTGTATTTCGCTTTGATTGCTTCTATCTTGAAAATATCAAGTTCAATATTAAACTTCCTGATCGACCTGATATTTTCAAAAATATTGTCAAATTTTAAGTGATGGTAGAATCAGATGCATCGTGAACAACGAGTTATCGAAATTAAAAACTAGCAGATAATTTTTTTTTTCTTAAAATGAGTACTTACCTTATGAACTGACCTGCAAAAGTTTGTTATAATGATTGATCTTAAGGGATGTAGTTAAATTATGTTCTTAAGATAATTTTACAAGCATAATTCAGAGCAGCCTCTTGAGATCAGATGCACCAATTAGTGCTGAAGTATAATGACAAAAATATCAAACAGTTCTGAATAAGACATGAATACCCGACATACTTACCAGATCTTGTTTCTAGTGATTTGATTCTTAGTTTATTTACAGGGTTAAGGTAAGGTACTATTAGGTAAAAATAATTATAGAGTCCCGGTCCCCAATTCCATTTATTGCTACAGCCTTTATATGCTTGTATTGAGATAACAATAAAATTAAAGTAACTATCCCACTGCTAAGCAAAGGTTTTTTACCTCCTTTGGAGAGGGTTTGGGTGTTATTCCACCTGGCTGTTCCTCTTCGGGTTGATGAATACACATGTGTTAGATTTTCACCCAACACATGTCAATACAGTGATGCTTTGAACTCAGAAGCCGTGAATCTTTACCGAAAAAAAAAGACAGGTGAAGATTCACATCTTCCAGCCACTGAGCCGAATCGGCTACAGCTTGGTGCATTGATATAATAAGATTTTTTTAATAAAAGGAAAAGAATAGTCCTAGGTATGCTTTTTCTCATTATGATATATTGTTATGTAGTATCTTCAATGATACCGCACTAATGTAATTGTTTCTTTTTGCGCCTTGGAAAGCACGTATATCCATTGATCTTGGGCCTGAACTCTTTTTGGTCGTGCCGGATGTTCTGTCCCATGGGATTATAAGAGTGAAAAAATAGAGAAGTCCTCAGTGATCATATCTCTTATGTAGTTGGCTAGACTCCCTTGAGAATAGCTGACATAGTTAAATTTATAGACCTTTTTAATGGAAAAAAGAATCAGCGTGCTAAATATCTTAAAGAAATATAATCTAAAAGAAATTTGTAATTTTAAGGTCACTGAGTCTAATTAATACTAATATAGGTAATGTCATAACTAGTGTATCTAACATGATATATATATATATATATATATATATATATATATATATATAGTCATTTATTGTGATTTGAAATTATTATAAGTACGCATTTTTATTGGTATAATACGTATTTTCTGAAATTATCTATAATAAAATGTGTTTCTAAAAATCAAATAAACCCGGCACGCTGGGTTTTTACGATACTTGCTGTTGTTTTCCTTTTTACGACTGGGCAAATTTATTAGCAATGGAATCTACAGATATTGAAGTTGTTACTTTTACATTCAATAGTAAAGGTTTGACCATCGGGCAAATAGGCCATCTGATGGTAAGTGGTTACCACCACCAACAGACATTAGCACCGTAAGAAATATTAACCGTTCCTTGTCTATTGGCAATCAATGCACCACCAATCTTGAGAACTAAGATGTCATGTGCCTTGTGCCTGTGACATGCTGGCTGCTGGAAAAAACGATATGGATATAAAGACAGCAGTTTAAATTATTTATAGATATAATTAAATTGGTGATGAAGAGTTACTACTGAACTTATTATGGATTCTTCTCAGAAGTATTTAAATTCTTAACCGGAATCCTGTTAAATTATAATTTAAAAGTTTTTATAAGTCTACTTGAATATAAAATATTTTTAATCCTATTATAAAATATTTTTTTATGATCAATACTATTATTATCGAGAAGGAAAATAAAAATAAAAAAAACAAATCAATTAACCCATCAATTCCTCAAGGAAGCGTAATACGTTTTGTCTTGTTTCTGTTATACGTTAACAAGTTGCCAAAAACCATAAAAGGGCAAGCAATTTATTTGAAGGTGGATATGAAACTAGTAAATAAATAACACATTCTATATCTACTTATATATAATATATATGTACGTTGTAAATCTACGTTTTAGGTCAAACAAAGAATTGCAATTCAAATTAAGAACTTATGTTTACTCAAGAACAGTAAGCTTTTTTATGCCGCTATGATCCTTTGTGGTGCCCGTCGAAGGGCCGTTCGCGAACAATGAACTGGAACAGTCAACTTAGATAATTTATTTAAGAATAGTGCCACATTTTTCTTCATGTATATATTGAATTTAATGTAATGCTAACTAGTCTTTCCAAAATAGGGAAGTCTCTCAAATCGGCTTTATTTATTTACTATCGTTGCACGGCATGAAATATTTTTATCACCTTAGTTTGGATGTCTAGTCTTTCAATGACAATGTGTCAAATACTGCAAGTCTCAAACTGTTTGTTAGTCTCAACTTGTTGTTTCTTCATGTATATACTGAATTTAATGTAATGCTAACTAGTCTTTCCAAAATAGGGAAGTATCTCAAATCGGCTTTATTTATTTACTATCGTTGCACGGCATGAAATATTTTTATCACCTTAGTTTGGGTGTCTAGTCTTTCAATGAGAATGTGTCAAATACTGCAAGTCTCAAACAGTTTGTTAGTTGGACGTTGTCCGATGTGACCCAATTCGTTAAATTTTTTAATAGCCTTAGTGACTAATTGACGAGTCACGACGAGGAAGCTAACTATCTCACACTTACTTTTTCCAGCTTCATTTAAGATTAAAGAAATTATTGTGTCCTCTTTCAAAGACAACAGAACGGAATAAAAGTAGCTAATCTGTACTAATATTATAAATGCAAATGGCTGTTTGTCTATTATGCTCTCACGACTAGAACACTGAATCCATTTTAAGGAAATTTATTGCGAAGGAAGCTTGAACCCCCTTGAGGAAGGTCGTCGACTACTCTTTCACAACAACCCGTGCCTGCAACACCAACATCTCCCCCCTTACCTTACATGCGAAAGCCGCAGACGAACACTAGTATGTTACGTGTGATAAATAAATTAATACAGAATAGCTATTCCAGCATGGCTATTCTGTAAAAACAAACTCTAGACTCACCGCAAAGAATCGGTCGTGAAATGTCAGAAGCTGAAATGCGACATTGACCATAATAATTATAACGATTCAAGAATACACGCATCAAAGTAGTATATCACATAATTAACAACATTTCACGGGTTGTAACTAATCCCTGTTATTAAGGTAGGCCTTAATTAAAGTAGAATTAAATATTCATATTTTTATTATTTAAATACTATATTGGCTCGTGATTTCGTCTAGTTAGCTAGGATCCTTATAATGTTGTTTTCGTAATAACCGTGTTCTTTTAGAGCGTCAGAGATCATATGTTTAACAAACCATAGAGGAGTCAAATAAAACAATATTTATATTTTAAATACGTTTTTATTATAAAAAAAATGTTTTATGTAAGGGGTTTATATTAACAAATTAATAAAATTAAGTGAAATTGTAAAAAAAATCAGTTATGAGATACCGGTCCCATTTCCTTTAACACCTCTTAAGTATATTCTTATGCATGTATATAGAGATATTATATATTTGTATGTACATGTATATATTTTTTATACGTATAGATTCAGTTCGTTACAGGGTGAGTAATGAAGTAAGTTCTTACAGATTAGCACTGCTAAGACGATATTGAAGAGCCGAAATGGCCCAGCGGTTGGAACGTGTGCGCCTTAACCGATAAACACGGGTTCAAACCCTGTTCATATTTCATCTCGTACTCAACGATTAGGGAAAATATTATGAGAAAACCTACATGTGTCTTATTTTACTGAAATTCTGCCACTTATATATCCAAATCGCGTCGGGGTGGCGTGGAGGAATAAGTTCCAAACCTTCTACTCAATGGCGGAGGAGGCCTTAGTCCAGCTGTGGGACACAGGCTATATGTTACTTTAGTTTTGCCTGAATTGATTCCTATTTTCCCTTTATTCTCTAACGGTCTTAGTTCTTCTACACATAAAAATTACACTTCAAATTATTTTGATTTGCTTATAAAATAATCAATAGTGTAAAATGAGTTATATAAAACATATAAACAAAGTCCAACAATTTATAACGTATTTGTCGTGACGTTATAAATAACGTAATTCATGATTTATCTAATTAATGATAATTATTTCAAGTGACGTATTGTTTTCATAATATTACGAGTAGGTTGTTCAAATAATGTCATGCTTGTTATAAAGGTATTCCCATTACAGACGTGTCACACATATGTGATGTCTACATCTGGATCTGTTCACAGAATCCTAATTCAGAATGCTTATCTTGTAACATGTATTTATTTTACAGTGTGATTTTGTTAAATACATTTTTTAAAATTGATTAAAGTGTTTATTGGTATTTTTTTTTCTTTCAAGGCTAAATCGAATACATATTCGACTCATATTATCATTTTTCACATAGCTTATAATTTCAAACGCGTACAAATCCCATATAGATGTTCATTTGTAGTATATTCTATTAGATAAAGATGAAAAAAAACAGCTTAAGCGCTTACTTGACCAATGGAAAAGATGCGATGAATCAAAACACAGATAATTCACAATAATTATAATATTAGTATTAGTAACCATAAAATTATAATATAAATTTATGGTTTAAGAATGTATTTCTCAAAAAAAAGAATACAATTCACTTTAAATATTTGAGAAAACAAGATTAACATAGTTAAATATTATATATACAACATACGGATACTGACGGTACACAAAAATAAAGAACAACAATTAGACTTCACTTAAAATAATGTGGGTATGACCAAGACAAAGATGCAATTACGTACCGTTTATGTTATAGCAATTGGATAGCAAATGTAAAAATATTATTTTGTTTAGCTAATTTACATATTATAATTTTGTAAGAAAAATACAATAATCAAATAATATATCAGATAAAGAAAAATACATAAAATAATAAAATAAAATAGTAGAAAATTAGATAATATTAAATGAAACTCTTAAAACTATTTTATAACAAACGCAAATACTTTAGGGTCTAGAGAACTGTTAGAAACTAAAGTAAGCCTGTCGAACTTAAGATGTGGTGTTTTAGGGTATTTTTTGTATAAAGTTAAAGAGTGAATATCCTTAATGATATTAGGTAGTCCGTTGTATAACCGTGCTCTTTCATGTAATATACTATTTTTACCGTAGCTGGTTCTTGGTCGTATGAGACAAATATTATCCATCCGTTTATCTATTATTCCTATCCATTAAGCCCGGTGCTGGTGTTTGCATCGAGACTATCAATGATTTTGCTAATTTCTTTTCCGTGGTTCGAGTTAAGCTAAACAGTTCTCCCATGTTAAATCTAACTGGTAGTGTAGGTGAATTGGAAATTAACTGTGGATTACTGATTTTTCTTGCTAGAACTGAGCCAATTGATGCGACAAAATGATTGAAATGATCACACATTTCTTTGACGTTAGTAATAGGACCTGACGGTCTGTTTATTTTAGAAAGAGCATAGCCCATTTTTGGTTTTTCCTCCTTATAGCTGAAATAATCTCTTTATTTATCCAATCAGATCTTGGGTTTAGTATTTTGGTTTTGCTAATTTTATTGGCTCGTATAGCGATCTTTATAGAACTTTCTAGATCCTCGTATATAGGGCCCTTAATGTTTTCTATGGATTTTTCGACTGAATTGTATAAAGTCGTATAGTTTATAGCCTGATAACGTATTTTCTTCTTGACCTCAAGTATATATTTTCCTATTTCGAAATATAGTTGTCTGTGATCGGCGAACGGTGGATCAACTACAGACAGATGAAACTTATGGTTTTTTAGGCTTGTGGAAACATGATCAAGAATATATTGTTTAGTCAGTGAATATCTAGTACAGAATTGTGGATTTATGTTTTTTAAGAACGTATAACCATTTTCTAAGATCACTTTTGGATACTAATAGGTCGTAATTGAAATCCCCGAATACAATTGCTCGTTTCCTCTTCAATAACTGTTGTGAGTACTCTTCAAGAAAGTCACTATTGCTGTTTTTTGGAGGTCGATAGACGGCACCAATGTCCAAGTATTTATTTATATGTACCCATAAATAATGAGTGTCGTAATTACATTGGTCGTCGACAAGAGCGTGCTGTAAGCAGTTGCTTACAAAGATTGAAACACCTCCACCTCTTATTTCTTCTCTAAAGTTATAATAATATGTATAACCATGTAAGTTGACACTTGTAGCTTCAGAATTAGACTTTATCCAAGTTTCTGTCAGTATTATTATGTGCAGGGCTTTATATACTATGAATTATACAGTTGAGCTCATCACATGTCACATCATCTCATCATATGTCACAATACTACGTGCGTTGGCATAGAGAATTTTTAAAGATTTAAGGGGTTTTAACTAGTTTTTCGTATGTATCTGTAACGTCGTGGGATATATATGTGAAAAATGCATCATCTATGTTACCTCTGCGCGCTATTACTTTTTTGGTTGTGTTTTAGTAATCTTTGGTATGCCACGGACGTATTTTATTGTAATATCTGATTCACCATTACTTTGACGACGTCTCAGTTCTTCTGAGATAATATAAATAATATTATTTAAGCGTTATAGCACAATGTTTTATGGGGCGCGCCTTATGATGTAAAAAGTCGCTGGTTTAATCCTGTTCCCTTTGACTACTGTTGTCCCCACTCCTAAAAGTAGCGTTGGTAGGAAAATAAAAGGGTAAAAAAGTATAGTAAAGAACACTGAATACAACTACAAGTATATATATTTAACAGTAACAATTGATTATTGATTTATAAGAAAAATAATATTAATAATAAATTTATAAAAAAGCCGAGATGACCTAAAGGTTAGTATAATTCATCTCGTATTTAAAATTATGGCAAACTAACATGTATCCCCGAGACCAGTGGTCGTTAATGGTTCTCCACTTCAAGTTGTGCGGGGATATATTTACCTGGGCCAAACTATACAACTTGGCCGGCACACCTTTGAGAAGGAGGCTAAAAGAAGTAGACGTTTGGGCTGGGTGGCATTTGGGAGGTTGCGTCATATTTTTGAATCGTCAATCCCACAGTCACTTAACACCAGTCTTTAATCAGTGCATCCTACCTGTAATGACTTACGGTGCACAAATTTAAGGTCGCTCAGCGAGTAATGGACCGCGCGATATTTGGGGTTTCTCTGGCAAATAGAATCCTAAATGAGGACATTCGCCAGAGGAATAAAGTCACCAACATCGCGCGTAGAATTAGTTCTGGAAGTGGAAGTGGGCTGGTCATGTCTCCAGGCGCATTGATGGCCGATGGAGCTAACACGTGTTAGAGTGGACACCACGCGTAGGATGCGGACTACCCAAGATCGGGATGGTTGGCGTTATATGGGGGAAGCTTTCGACCAGCAGCAAAGGGAAAAAGAAAAAATTATCTCGTGCTTGACGGTGGAGGTAAACGTAGTGAGGAAACCTGCATGTGTCTAATGTCATTGAAATTATGCCACATGTGTATTCTACCAACCCGCATTGGAGCAGGGTGGTGGAATAAGCTCTAAACCTTCTCCTCAAAAGGGAGAGGAGGCCTTAGCCTAGCAGTGGGACATTAACATGTTACTGTTACTATAATAAATTTATTAATTTGTAACAACATTGCGTAAGAACGAAATTTAACGTTAATTGCTTAGATGAAATTCGACCTTCATATTTTTGCACATCTATGGCTTAATACTTATCAAAAGATAAGTTCCTCTCCTTTATTTCTCTCCTTTATTTTATTTTATTTTATTAAAATCTCTAATAAGGAATACACTTGACAAGCTTAAATCACACATTACCCGAGTTATATTATCGGAAACCACAGCATCCATCTTATATAACTAAGTGACAGAAATAATACGTTTAATAAAAATATAAGTTTTTTATGATCATTTTCGTCAATGCATTAATTTCAACATTAACATTTACGATTATGACGGGAATAATTAATTTTAATATTTAAGAAGCGTTATTAAAATATTCACAAAATTTACGCATATTTTTTTAAACAGTTATGAAATAATTTCATTCAAGATAATTCAATTTAAAAATTGTTTCACAAATTTATTTTTACTTCACTACTTTAGCAGTTTGAGCTATAAAAAGGAAACGAAATTATAATCAATTCGATACGCATAACGCTTGTTAATATTCTCTTTTCATGAAATATACACACACTTGGTACAGTCGTTTAATGGAGGTAGAGCTTTATGCAAGCTCGTCTGGATAGGTATCACCCACTAATCAGATATTCTACCGCAAAACAGCAGTACTTGGTATTGTTGTGTTCCGGCACAAGGGACATAAGATCTTAGTTCCCAAGGTTGGTGGCGCATTGGCGACGTAAGCGATGGTTAACATGTCTTACAATGCCAATGTCTAAGGGCGTTGGTTACCACTTCCATCAGGTGGCCCACATGCTCGTCCGCCATCCTATATAAACTTACATATATTTTCTATTAAAAAATATATGTAAGTTTCAATGTCTGACAAAAATGAAATTTCATATACTATAAACAACTAAAAAGCTTTACTTTTGAACAAAGGCGTATGATATATATATTTTTTCTTTTTGTTTATGTTTCCACTGTTTTTTTGAAAGTTAAATGTAATAATTTTTATGTTTAACAGTTTACATCATTTTGAGATTTTAAGGTAGAAGAAGTATTAAGTAGATCGTATCCATAGATGAGCATAAACTAACAACGAATAGAAAAGCCGTAGATCCTGAGGTCCTGGGTTAAAATCTTGGGTCGGGCCATTAAGCAGTAATTGAATTTGTACCGAGATTTTTTCCAGTTTCAGCCCGGGATCTAGAAGGTGTTTTCAGTTTTTTACAGAAGTTACACTGTAACTGCAAGACTGACTGCTTATGCTTTGGAAAGCACGTAAGAAGTTGTTAGTCTTACGTCTGATCTTGCCAGTCCTGTAAGGTTGCCCCCCCCATCGGATTGTGAGAGAAAAAGGAATAGAGAGTGCATTTGTATTTTTGCACACGCTTCTAATCGATTAAAAGTTGTCCTCTATATAAAAAAGAATGTATCGATACTTTTTGGGACTCTGACATTGAGGTGCTGTCAGTTGACTAGTCTCTCTTGAAATTGGCCACCGTAGCTGAAATCAGTCAGAAGGAGATCGTTCACGAGATCACAATGTGGATCTAACTCACCTGCTTAAGCATTCCAAGGGAAGCTTAAACCAAACGATGGTTAACATTTCTTACAATGTCAATGACTATGGGCGTTGGTGACCGACCACTTACCATCAAGTGGCCCATATTTTGCTCGTCCACCTACCTATTCTATAGAAAAAAAGTAAAATTGTGTACAATAAGTAAAGTACACAGTAAAAATATTTTGATTATATTTTTTTCAATATAAATATTACATTACCAAGTAGAATCGCTATAAAGCATAAAATAATTCTGTGAATACATTTCATCACATGTACTTACGCAAATGGTAAAAGAAGATTAAGCTGAGATTTTATACAAAGATTAGATTATTCTATTTCTGTCGGTAAGAAATCACTTGAGCACGTACGTGTCTCTAGATTTATGCACGGAAGGCCGGGGTTACACTGTTAAGTGCAGACAGAGAACATGTTATCAATAGTGTTTGATCTGTGTAATCTGTTAATATGACGAATAGGTTTTTTTTTTAAATAAAATCATTTTTTTATTTAAAAAATCAAAAACACTTACTTCATTATTCATATTATAGTAGCATAATTTAATAGATAAATCATAAAGTATATTAAGTTATAAATTCAAACAAGATATCATTTTGATTCGTTTGTTGAAAATCTATATTATGTAAATATTCAATGGATAAATTCCATTACTAGCTCTGCAAATCCATATTCACTCGACACCGTTTCCATTAAGAGGAAATGGAAGTACTTATAGTCATATACCGAACTTGGTACAGTCGTGCATACGTATCTAGTGATTGTATTTGTATGTGTACAGGGAATAGCGCACATGTGTAAATTGTAGGTACTAGAAAATGAGGCGAGGCAAGCGTAGTAGCGAAAGTGGTAGCGTGTCCCGACGGCGATAAGGCGTAGATTAAACTCATGTTTGCTCACACACACATATTTAACATTCTCGCCAGCTAGACTCGTGACAACACTTGCGAGGTATTTTGCATATCGTTTGTTTGCAAAACAATTTGGTTTGAACGTATTTGCTAGCTGTAGGGCTTGATATCGTAGATTTTAATGTTTGCATTCACTATTTAAAGTTAGTAGTTTATTTAAAATTGGTATATTTATTAGTATATTGTTAACTTATATTATGTTTATGTTTTTTTTATTTATATCTTTTAGCTACACTACGTAGGCTGTAATATTTGCTCGTAGATATACAAGTATGGTATCCGTTAGTTTTATAATTTAAGGGAAGTCGACAACGCTTGAAGTTGTTAGATTGTGGCATACCACATAATCATCATAAAACGCAAGTGAGTTGGTATGTTTTGAAAGCTTATAAATAAACAACTTCATACGAAACATCACTTAAAATATGTACTTTTTAAAATACATTTTACATTACATGATTGGTAAACGGAAACGAATGTTTTCTTAATTTGCTGATGAGCGAGCAGAAACCGATGGATATTTTTTGCTTTTTAAATTTTACTTGAAAGTTCACAGGTTCAGTCAAAGTTGTCTCGGTACGGTAATTTGATGTAAGAGCAGACTCTAAGTTGAGTCTATATTTGAGCCCGTTTGCCTTTAATGTGACTACAGATGTTCAAATAATAGTACAGAACTTGTCGAAACTTTTGCGTCTAAAAACAGTTGGGACTTATGGAATTGAAGCTCAGAATAGAAACAATATAGGTAGCGAATGAAGAAATAATAGAAATTCTAAGCGAGATTACATTTTGTCGTTTTGATATTGAATGGAAATAATATAATAACGAATATACTCTTGAATAACATACTTTTAGGATTATAGAATAATACACTCAAAGTAATTTATTAAGAATATTAAGATAGTTATATTTCTTGCTTAATCAATTCTCGTATTGAAATTGGCCATTTTTTAATTTCCAATTACAGAAAAAAATTAATTATTTTTATGTTAAAGTCGCAACATTTTGACTTTTGGGCTATGTCTTGCCTAGTGCTTAAAAAAATTAACTTTACGTCAATTCAGTTAAGAAGACGTTGCTTAATATAAAAAATGTTTTCTCAGTGCTTAAAATAAACAAATAGAATAGTCTAAAATGCTAGGTGACTTAATTAATATATTTGTATTTAGTATAAAATCAAAAATATTAACATACGATGGGTTCGAGTTTTGTCACGTTCAAGTGTGTTGGAGCGTTTGTTGCTTAATTGTTTACCTTATGTGTATATAATTAGGGAGCTTATGATTAGACTGTTCTAGTAAATAATAAAGTTCTGATAAAGTTTTTCCCACACTAATAAATAGACCGTCTTTGCAAAGAATACTATATATGTTACTGGTGCTAGGGCTTTGTGCAAGCTCGTCTGGGTAGGTACCACCCACTCATCAGATATTCTATCGCAAAACAACAGTACTTGGTAATGTTGTATTTCGGTTTGAATGGTGAGTGAGCCAGTGTAATTACAGACACAAGGGACATAACAACTTAGTTCCCAAGGTTGGTGGCGCATTGGCGATGTAAGAGATGGTTAAAATTTCTTACTATGCCAATGTCTACGAGCGTTGGTGACCACTAAACATCAGGTGGCCCATATGCTCGTCCGCCTATCTATACTATAAAAAAAAGAAAAGAAAAGACAGGTTTAAATACCTTTTTGTGATCACCATCAGGACTTACTGGCAAAACGGTCATTTTTAAGGAAAAGCCATGTGCATAGTGCACAAGTACCTATTTGCGCAAACACAATTACACTCTATTTCTTTAGGTGTGGCTTAGGCGTAAGACCTACGTGCTTGTGCAAGGTACATGAGTGTAAGCACTGTCAACTTCCATTGTGCCTGCGACTTTATAAACTAGCTGTTAGACATAATATTAAATGAAACATCTTCCAATGCTAATGTGCCAATGCAATTCTTGTTTAGTTAAATCACTTGAATAATTGCAGGTCCAGTACAGTAGTAGTTTTTATTAATATAGGAATTATGATAATCAAATCATTAGCAGCAATCTACTTATCTGTGACTTGATTTTGCATCAGTATTATTTAATTAATACTGGCTGAGTACTACTACTGGCGGGCTGAGTTTGATTAAAATATATAAGATAATAAATATTTCTCGATCAAAAAAATCACGAAATCTCTTCTAGTTTTTAATTTCTTATATTTATGTTCTTTATAATTTTCATTGAGACAAAAACTGGAAAATAAATTATATTTACACATTATCTGGCATTGATATTAAGTATATTTATAAATCGCTTTCGTTTTGTTATTATAACGATACAAAGATTTTGGCACATTTTCTTTTTACGAAAATACACATCTGTTACACGTCATACGTTCCTTTTACGTATATTAATTATTTATTAAGAACACGTCAAAACCAGCCAAAAATCTGAATCTGAATTTTGTTGGATTTAGACACGCTCTTAATATTACAAATGATTACCTTTATCATCAATTTCAATTTGTTTGATTATAATAACTTATATCAACTCAACAACCGATTTATTTTTCCAAATTTACAAGCACATTGCTTACGAAATCAAATTTCAACAAACACACCTAAAACAAAGTTGTACAACTATCTACTATAAACTAACGAGAAATGTTTCAAATTAGTAATATTCTGATGTTTTGGATGTTAATTAATAGGTAAATATAAATTGAATTTACTATTTGTCACATTTTGAATAAGGGAATGTTAATATTGCGTGACTTTGTGTATGGCGCGCGACGGAAGCATCCGAGCTCTTTCGTGAGCTTTCGGTGCATAAATTACTTTCAATTCATCCGCCGAGTTTGTGTTCAAACGTCCCTCATCAAACAAATAATTTGTCAGCGCCATTAATATTAATGCATCGTTAACATTAAGAAATCGCTACTGTTTTAGTAATGGAGGCGATTGTTATGAGTCATAAAACCGTGCTTTATATTAATTATAGTTAGACTAAAAGGTCGCCATACTAGAGTTGTTAAATGAAACATGTATTTGAAAAATATAAGTGTGATATCTTAAGTAGTAGTCTGTAAATGTCCCCCAACTGGGCTAAAGCTGCCCCAATTCCTAAGTATTCGGTTTGAAGCATATTCCACTCAATTCTATTGAGGTAGGAACGCATGTATCTGAATTGTAAACACAAATTAACCACATGAAAAGTTTTTGACGTTTGTTTGAATTGGAACCTACTATCTTCATTTCCATGGATATTCCATGTCTGTTCTATCAGCTGAGCCATCTCGGCTCATCTAAGTATGAGTAGGAATATATGTTACATTTTGTCTTAGTTTTCGGTTGCAGAAACCAGAATTGGAAACATTAATTTAGTAGAAATAAACTCCCGTTAGTGCAAATTTCCTTTGCTCTTTTCATTCATTAAACTCTTATTCAAAATGTTTGTGTTGTGACAGATAAATTAAAAAACAGAGTTACTGTACCTATAAATAATGCATACTATATTGCAATAAATTTTATTAACTTGAAAACATTAATTATAATGAACATGAAAATGCTTTTAGGCTTTCGCATTTTCACTAAATAGTCAAACACTGTGTTATTAAATTAATTATGATATTCCATTTGACATATCTTCTTATTTATAACAATATTGAAACCAACGATTTAATTAAACCTGACTTAGATTATAAAAATATCCACTGAAATCACATTAACTTAATTATTCAATGTTGAACGCAACACAGCTAAGAGAACATCACTATAATTAAAGGGGAATTAGTAACAAATTATTGCTGATGTCGGTGGGGTACAATGGCCAGGGAGGGTCGCCTCTCATTAGTGTACGCTAAGCCCACGTTGCCTCGACCCAGTAGACTTGCATTATTCATGCAGGCATATTGCACCGTCGCATCTATGTATTATTAAAGCACGTTTTTTATCAGACCAAACAAATGACAGGCTGTCGTGTTTAAATTGCTCACATACAGAATCTGCTGCGGTTTTTGCTCGTCGGTAATTACAAAGACTGATAAAACGGAACGTACATTATTTTATTATCATATTTTTTTTATCATACGACACTAGGCAACAGCGTAATGCATATGGAATTATGAAAGATTATTATTTAAAATCAACTTTTAAGTGATGAGTGAGATTTTTTATAAGATTTTTATAAATAGAATGTGTCTCGTTTTCGAATGTTATATTATGAATGGGTTGGCATCGAAATATAATATATTTTTTATATATGACATATGTAAGTCCATACTTATGTAAGCCATTTTGGGTAAGCACCACAAGCAAGCAATATTCAGTTTTGATTCGGTTTAAAATTGAGTGAGCCAGGGAATCTACAGGCTTAAACGGGCACAGGTGACCATCAGGCCATTTGCCTGTCTATAATTATAAACGCTTTGTTTGGAGATTGCCTATGTGGATGAGGCATCGTCACTTCATGAGAGATTCATTTTTTATACAAGCACGTTATTAATATGTAAATATTGTAGCAGTTCTATGTTTTATTTGTTGCTATATTTTTTCTTTAGAAAGTATGATAGTGATTTAACCGCTATTATACAACGTTGTTAGTGCGGACGTGGGTAATTATGTTCGTTAGAACCACAATTATTAAACTTTTTTTGTAAAATTACTTTTTTTGTGTGACTATCATTTTTGTTTTCATAGTGGCTCCTTTGACTAGCTCTTAAATACTTTAAAAGTAACTTTTTATATAAAATATTTGTGTTTTTTATTTCTTTGATATTGTTCTTATCACATTTTCTACTGATTTATATGAAAAAGTAAGGTAGAAATTCTTACAGTGATTTTGAATATAATTATAGCTCAATATTTATGTAATATAAAATGAATCAAATTGAGATTTTTTAAAGTTATATCTACATATCTGCTGGGCTAAGGCCTCCTCTCCCTTTTGAGATGAAGGTTTGGAGCTTATTCCACCACGCTGCTCCACTGCGGGTCGGTAGAATACACATGTAGAAGAATTTCAATGAAATTAGACACATGCAGGTTTCCTCACGATGTTTTTCTTCACCGTCAAGCGCGAGTTGAATTATAAACACAAATTAAGTAAGTGAAAATTCAGTCGTGCTTACCCGGGTTTGAACCCATGATCATCTGTTAAGATTCACGCGTTCTAACCACTAGGCTATACCGCACTATATGTATCTAGTTGTTGTAGTGACTAGATATAAGGCCGTAAATATACATAAATAATAATAGATCAAAGTGATCTACAATGTTAATTTTGCATTTTAATCGCTCGTTTTCATTTTTATTGATATGTGAGTTTTGTGTAATAATAAGTGAAGTAATGAAGAAGCAAATATAATTGTTAATGAGAAAAATTATAATTAATTATTTATTTACGTTAAAAAATATCTAAAGGCATTAATGTATTCATGAATTTATATTGATTAAAATAATATATTAAACGAGTATTTTTAGAGCGTCGGGTTAGTCTGATCTCAAAAACGTGTTAAACTATTATTGTTTATTTGTCTTTGTATGTTAAAAAATAACTAATATTTGAACAAGTAATTTGATAAATTTGAAGACAAAGGCGCTTTCCATAAAATAGTTTTTTTTAGACTAATCGTTTAAGTTAGTCAGTAATTCATTGAAGTCCTGTCAACAAATATATATGAGAATTAGATTGAACTAACTAACTTACAAAAAGATAAGAATTGCGTTAATAGTTACTTAATTAACAAATCATCTAAATTCGAAAGCCTCAATTTATTCGTTCCGTTGTTTTAGGGGAATTTTACATCAAAACCAAAGGCGATACGGTGAAGCTATCAAAAGTTTCGAAAGGGCAATTTATTTTCGACCTTCCATGGCTTGTAAGTATGAATACCTAAAATAATGTACTGTATGCTTTTTATTTATTAAAATATTTGTTTTAGAACTCCATTCGAATACATCTATTGTTTAGTTCGTTTTTTTTATTAAATTTGGTAAAACAGATATCTGCTTTCTAAAAATATTTAATAATAATATAACTTTTAGTGGCATACGTGAATCTCGGTACATCATTAATGGCGGATGGGCGACTGGCTGAAGCGGCAAGTGCATTGCGTGCTGGAGCACGTGCTGAGGGCGTACGCGTTCGGGATAGGCGCGAGCATGAAGCTGCCCGCGTATCTGCGTTGGTTCAACTTGCATCCCTACATACGCAGAGAGGGCACTGGCAAAAAGCACTTTCGGCGTATAAGGATGCCCTGCAAATATTACCCGACACGAATGCGCCAATAGTCGGCTGGACGCGACACGTATGTTCTATTGAAATCGTTGTTCTGGCTCGAAGCCAGAAAATTTTACGGCTATTTTAATATAACAAAAGTTTAAGTAAAAAAAAAGACTAAATGTACACAGCTTAATTAGCGTTTTGAAGTCTTCCAGATTCATTCTGTATGAAGCATTTGATTTTCTTTTTGTAACCTAGAACGTGCTGTCAATGGCGAGTGAAATATATATGCAGTTGCATCAATGGCCGCAGGCTGAACACAGCATTCTATCCGCTTTGGCTCTGGCTCCGAATCATGTGGAAACATACATCACTCTCGCACAGATGCTCGCTAGAAATGTAAGCGTTGTTGTATGTTCATTAATTTTGAAATATCTAGTATGTTAAACTCTGATTAGATTCAGATTTACTAATCAGACTAAATACTTAACGCTTATTGTCTATCTATTGCTTCATCGTCTGTAATCTGACTGTATCAGTGTTTTTAAAATAATCAGGTAAGGATAGCAAATTAAACTGTCGTTTTTTTGATAATTAGAATTATTATTATACAGGAAAGCAGAAGTACGGAGGCAGAACTTTGGTTCAAAAAAGCACTCTCAATAGCACCTTCAGACCCATTAGTTCGAGACAAGTTCGGTAAGAATAATTTACATTAAAACAATAACTTCTATAGTTATTTAATAGTTCAAGTAGCCAATGATAATATGAATTATAAGATCATGAACAGTAATGTTTTGATTTAATATTATGCAACATTCTGTAAAAATCCTACTGCCTGCCAAATGCATCACCTCTTGAGGATAATGTTAAGTGGATACAAGTATGGCAGATTTTCATCCCACATTAATATGTTAAGCATCCTAACATTCACAACATTGTGGTTACGCCGGCTCAACCGGTCCTCGATTAAGATTCATGTAGTATCTACTGGGTTTTTATATATATAATGCATATATAATAAAAAACCAACACAATACTGAAGAAAACAAAGAGAAATAGTGTCACTTACAAAATAGGAATGAAACGATTTCTGCCGTTCTTATAAATAATTTATTTGTCCTTAATTAGGCATGTTTTTGAGATCGCAACGGCGACTACGCGAGTCCGCTGAGCAGCTCGTAGAGGCGGCTCGATTGTCACCGAAAGACAGTGTACGCGCTGCAACCGCGGCGCGTGCGTTGAGAGACGCGCGACGCTGCCGCTCAGCGGAGCGGTGGTACGCGCGAGCAGTAGAATTAAGTCCAGAGGTATGTGTCATTTAGACCTCTTAAAGTTTTCGTTTGATACTAAAATTTTATAGTACTTACCAATGCATATTGCTTATATCCAAGGTTTCTCCTTTCTCGAGAAATGAGTTACAAAATTTACTTAAAATGTGTAAAAAAACATATAGAATAGTAAAGCAAATGATAATAAATAATCTAAAAACTTGATATATTTTTACTCATACAACTATGCGAGATTATAATCATACAAATTACTGCCGTTGTAGCTTCTAAGGTTACCAAGAAAACTCAGTTGGAGTTCGAAGCCCGGCAGTGTTTATAATCTTGTGCCTCGGAAAGCACTATACTTCTAAAGCTGGTTTTACGCTTGAACTTTTTTCGGTACACTTTTACTACTGATATACTCAAAACACACTCAGTTGTGCTTAGTGCGTTTTCATAAGTAGACAATTAATCATATTTATCGTATGATAGTAAAATAAAACTTAATATAAATATGGAATCGTATTATTTATTATGAAAAGGAAAAGCCTTCGAACGATATATTTTTTATTTCTTCTATTATACAAATAAAGAACTTTTTTATAATGTATCATTATTTCAGGATGCAGAGTATCACTCAAATCTGGGTGCAATCTTGCATCTTAATGGGAAATATGTGGCAGCCGCCACTTCATATCGACGGGCTTTGCAGTTGAAGCCTAATGATGAGATCACTATTACAAATTTAAAGCGAGTGCGAACACTAATGAGCAAACAACGAAAAAAAGAAATATAGTATGTTATATATCCTTTAAATATATAACAACGTGAAACATAGGACGTCAATTGCCAAAATGTAGACTATATTTATTATGTAAAATGTATTTTGGTTTATATAATTGTGCTAATTTTTTTTAAAGTATTTGCCTTCAGTAGTAGATATCTACGCCATATTAATAATATCCTAATCATACAATATAATATACACCCTACTTAACAATATGTATGCAATACTTATCTTTGATTATCATAATAAGTTCCAAAGCAATCAAATGCGCGCGAAACGGAAGTAGCAAAATATACTTTGATTATCTATTATTTACAATCTTTTTAACCATGTATTTTTTTAGGTTACTTTGTATTGATTAGTTGTTAACATTTTTCTTAATCTGTGATAAGTTTTCGTGATGTTATATCTGCTGCTTAAAATAAGTTTTGTGTAAAATATCAATATTTTATTTAACTATTTTTTTATATAGAAGTAGATTATATAATTTTTCAAAAAAAAAATTTAGAGTGCAATATATATATAAAGTATGAGCCTTTATATTTATTTAAATAATCCAATGACCACTTAAAATTTTAAATATATGTTTTTTTTATCTGAAACTTTTACGGTATATATGTACATATAATACTGGAAAAAATAAATGCCAAATACGTTGTACCTTTAATCATATTAACCGTAAAAGTATATGCGAAATAAAATCGGGTCCCTGTAAAATATACTAAAGCCTAAGTACATATACCATATAAGTGTTAAGAAACTGTATATCAAAAAGAAATAATAATAATTAGACATAATATTCAATTAAATCAATATTCTCCATAAAAACGAAATAAATGCACCAAGGGATTTCAATTTTATTCATATGCATAGTTTTTGTCTTTACTTCTAATTATACATTTTATCTTGAGGTACTAATTCGAACTAAACTAAACAACGCGATAGAATGTAGTTACAATTGTAAATAGATGGATACTGTGAAAATTTTATACGCCTGAAATAAAGTATTTTAATGAGGGATTAATTAATTCGACTGTTTCCTAATTACTGTCAATCAATCTCGTTAAGAATTTGTTTTGTCTTCCAATACGATTTGTTTTTGGTAAATCTTTAATTATAATAATGAATATGGGAGTTTATGTTGAAGGCTAGTGTGTAATTTATTTTATATATAAAATATTGTATGTAATATAATTATTTGCGCAATTGATATATTGCTTATATGAAAAAGTCATCGAGAATTTATTGAACAATGTTGCTTAATATAATAACTAAATGTTTTATCAGTTAACTGAAACTTCATTTATTTAAATGTTACTTTTGTGTATTGTAAATGGAAATTGATTTAGTGATACTATTTCTGCTTTTTAATTGGCTAATCAATTTTTTCAAGGTCAATTTGAATTTTACTTGAGTAATTCTCGTATTCACAAACAATACTTTAGTCAGTGTGAAAAAAAGACACGTGTGTGCGTTGTATCTATTTCATTCACACACAATACTCAAATTATCCTTCGCTATGCGAACGACCTACGTCGAATTACGATCTATGATTGGTCCGTTTGCGTTGCTTAGTTTCACGTGGTATTTATTGGTTTGACAGAAGTGCGTATGTAAATTAATTCGTGTGGTAAATTTTTAAGCAGCTTAGCACATCACGAGTACTCACAGTATTGTTTTAGAATACGGGCCTAAATCTGGATTAATCTAGTACATTCCACTTTTATTTATATCATATGTTTATTATTTCACATAAAATCTGAAACATATCTATTTCAAGTTTACTTATAGATAATTGACAGAATGATTGTTAATTCGTATTATAATTGTAAAATAAAATTGTTGTAAATAAATGGTGTTAAAGTTATTGTCATACATAGCTCATAAAGTTTAAATATTGATCTCTAATAATTCTATTTTTTGTCATTTTCTTCTCACCTGTGACAATAAATATAAATTACGCTTTTTAGTAATAGACGAATGCCAAATTAAGTTTTTTCTCTCAGTGTTTTTGTTTTAAATACGCAGATAATATCGTATCATATCGTATCGATGCGATATATTATGTAACATTTTTAGTCTATATATATTTTACAAGCATTTCTTCTAAAATTAGACCTGAAAGGAACCATAAACATATTTAAATACTTTTTTATCATCAAAAGTATAAGAAAGAATTAAATAATAATAACAACACTAAGCTTTTATTATATATATTTTATATTATCGTTATCGTTAAGCAAATTAAATTGCGTGAATCAGCCATGTTAAGGCCATATTGCTTGGTCGGAAGGAAGGTTCTATCGAAATTAGTCTAAAACGTTTCGGATATAATTATTGATTGTTATAAATTGGTGTTTGAAAATGTATTACTTCTTAATATACTTTTTTTTTAAATTAAAAACTGAGAAGCAAATATCGAAATAGCTTCCAAATAAAGTATTTAGAATGAATGACTAAGAAGTCGAAGACTTATTATTCATTTTAAATAGACAATAATAAAAGTGCTTAAGCCATTCACTTTAAGTACATCAATATCGTTTTATAATGTTTTTTTGCATACTTTCTTATTTCCCATATAAAAATAATAATTGGTATATTAATAACGTAGGTTGCAATCTATGTACTATTATCTATTTTCAGTCAGTTAATATTTTGAATATTATCTATTATATAACTTAAGGTTTATATATTACATGAACGATTTATTGAGGAATTGTAACCATTATTGTTTTTATACTAGTTATGTATATTCATGGTGTTATGCAAGTGAAACTGCGATTCCCAAAGTGATATTATATGTTGGTAATTTTGTAAATAAAAGCTTCAATATTTTATATGTTGTAATTATTTCATGAATTTCAAACAGATTACAAGTATATTGATTATAAATCATTTAAAATTGTGTCGTCGAAGTTTTTGTGACGCGAGTCACGATTACAACGATCGTTATAATCTATTAATAATTTATTAAGTAAGATGATACAAATATGATAATTATCTAATCGGATACCTATAAATCTGAAAATAAACAGAAAAAAAATAAAATATTAGTTTGAATTTGTAGGAGGATTAAATAAAAAATTTCATCAAAATTCAACCAAGGTGTATGTATCTATACCAATATTATAAATGCAAAAGTTAGTTTTCTCTGGCTAAGTCTTATTCTCTGTCTGATACGCTTTGACGGCTAAACCATTGAACCGATTTTGATGAAAATTGTTATGACACAATGGGTTCCAACCCAAAGGAAGACATAGTATACTTTTTTTACCTAATTCCTGCTCACCAACCTCTAACACGCAGGCGAAGCAGCGGGCTAAAACTAGGTTTTAATTTATAAGCCATTGTTTACTGATAACAATTAGTTCGAAGGCAAATGTTGTAACATGATAAGAAGTAATTTGGTATGTGAGCCAGTCTAATTAAGGAACATAATATCATCCTATGGTTTTCAGCTAATTAAAATATGTTAAAAGAAATATATTTAACTTGCATTGTTTGAGATGAAAATATACATATTTCAATTTTAAACAATGTTGATGTCTATCACGGTATCGAATTAAATAGATTAATCAAAAGAGAAATATCATATTAAAATTGGGTAGGGTGTTGCCAGTGCTGGTAAGGGAGTAGGATTTCCTTTAATTTTAAATAGTCGAGGTGTTACAACAAATACATTTTTAAAATGAACTTATAATCGGTGAAGATATCGCGTTACTTGAAATTAATAGTACGAAAGCAAAAAATTCGTATTAAAACTAGCCTTTAATCTATTTTTGCTAAGTCGCTAGAACACGTGAATCCTAAACGAAGACTGCATTTTAAAGCACTGGGGTAGCCCAGCTGAATTTTCATATGCTAAATTTGTGCTTATAATTCATCTCATGCACAGTAGTAAAGGAAAATATCGTGAGAAAATCTGCATGTGCCCGATGAAAATCTTCCACGAGTGTTCCAATTGAGTTACATTGAAGCAAAGCTTCTCCTCGATGTAAGAAGTACAGTTGTTATTTCACAGCAAATTTTCACTTTCATCCCTGCTCTGTTTGAAAATCAACATGGAATAAATTTTATGTCAATGAATTAAAATATATATGTCAATGTTTTTTTATAAAATAGGAAGGCGGACGAGCATATGGACCACCTGATGGTAAGTTGTCACCAACGCCCTTAGACATTGGCATTGTAAGAAATGTCAACTATCGCTTACATAGCCAATGCGCCACCAAACTTGGGAACTACGATTTGATGTCCCTTGTGCCTGTAATTACACTGGCTCACTCACTCTTCAAACCGGAACACAACAATATCAAGTATTGTATTTGCACAGCATTGTTTCGCGGTAGAAAATCTGTGAGTGGGTGGTACCTACCCAGACGAGCTTGCACAAAGCCCTATCACCAGTAAATATTTTACTGGTTTTATACCACCAGTCAATTTATTAAAAATTGAACATATCAAGAGATTATTTTACTTTTTGAACTTTCACGAAAAAGCGCAGTCTATTTACATTTTTATATAGCAAGAGTTTTGTGAAGTATTACGACTTCCGAGATTTTTTTGCGATTAGGAACATTAACGCCAAGCCATGTTCAGTTTTTTTGGGTTTTTTTTTTTGCGGTAACGTCAAATACGCTTCGATGAAAAGACGCGTGTAATAACTTGGGAAAAAGGCACTTAGCCTATACAATCTCGATTTTTGTTGTAGATGCGACTTCCTGATGCTCTATAGTAATTTTCCTCAAATACGTTATTTTTCACGGTTCGCGCTCTCCCTAATGCCATTTACTACATTCGTTTTTTCTAATTCGTAGAAATTTTTGTTGGATAGATATATATGTCTGTGTATATAATTTTGTAATGTGTGACATTTAGAGTATAGTATAATTAAACCTAAATGTATTGCTTAAAAAGTTTTTTGATGAACTGAATTTGTTTTGTTGTTACAACTGAAGTGGTTGTGTTGTTAGTAATTTGCATATGTATTACATATTGTCTGGAAAATGGTTTAATCATTTTTCTTTTATTAAGACAATCTACTTCACTGGAATACAATAATTGATGTCTAGTAAAACACTTTTATCTGAAAAATAATTAACGTTTTTTGTGCTGCTGTATCATATTATTGTTCTATTTTTTATATTATAGTTATAGCATAAGTTCATACAATATAATATACTCGTAAGAATGCCATATTATGACATTCTTACGTAGGCACTTTAATTTAATCCAAATTATTTACGGTAGGAGTTATATAGGTTAAGCCACCTGCAATTTGAAATAGGCAGGTAGCCAATATTATTAAGCAAAAGCCGAATTAGGTCTAAAACCGATAGATACTACAGTTTAATAACTAGTTTATAAATTACGTCATTGTATTAAATACATCTGACTATTAGCAGAACAAGAGCATTTTTTATCTCACTGGAAAAACGCTTTTACACGTTTACCCCACAAGACGTAGTGTATGTGGGACTCCGCTACTGGAGTAGCGATGAAAAGCTCGAGTGAAAATATTTCAAAGGACATGACTGTATTAGACTAGAAAAACTACCAAAGGAAATATGGATGGATTATGTGATAAATTATGCGAACTGAGGATCGAGATGAATAAAAGAACATGACATACTGTGCTCATTCTAAAAAAAAGGTAAGAAAATTTTAAATATAGTAAAAATTATGTCCAACTATAATAATAATAATAATGTCCTCCAGACCGATTTCGGTCACGGCGGCCAATCTCAAGAGAGATTAGCCAACGCAGGAGATATTATAGTGCACAAGTATTTGTGCAAACACAAGCATTCTTTATTCCCTAACTCTCATAATCCGATGGAACGGCAATCCGACACGACCGGAAAGAGTTCAGGCGCAGGATCAATGACTTTACGTGCTTTCCGAGGCACGGGAGTGTATACACTTTCAATTTTTCAGACTTCGAGCTGCTACTGAGAATTTTCTGACAGAAAAACCAATAAATTTTTAATGGCCCGACCTGGGAATTGAACCCAGGATCCGGGTTTGCAGCCTTACATCAAACCGCTACACCAACGAGGCCGTCAACTATAATAACCATAAATCAGTTAATAATGTATTAACATATGTACAAAATAAAAAACATTATTATAATATTATACAATTGCATGACAGGCGTAGTGCAGGTCTGCTGGATGTTTGGTGAAAATGTTAATCTTTTGTGTTAATAAATTTATTTTCATTCTTACAAAAAAAATATTTATTCTTCGGTGTTAAATTCACAGAATACTGGCAGGTATGATTTTTTTTGGAGAACCTGTACAATACATAATATAATGACCGAAGAAGCTGCCGACTCTTTGGTTTCCACTGTTTCCTCATTAAGCAATTTTGACAATAGTTTAAAAAGAGTGATATAAAATATTAATCCGTTCGTCAATTCAAACAAACAACCAATATATGATTTTATAAGATAAAAATGATAATAAAGAAATAAGTAAAAGGCAAAATTATTTTTGAATATTTTTTTCATACGAAATAATTGATAATTCTGCTTTTTTACATATACGTAATATGATAAAATATTTACCTAAACATTGAAATTAAAAGTAATAAAGTAGTAATTTTATTACTGTATACATCATGCCCTCACAACATGAGGAGTGAGATTGATAGAAGAATTTTCAATATTAGCTTTAATTAAAGCATTCGATGTTGGTACATAAAAACATTAATATACATGTAGATGACAATAAATAACAAACAATGAACAATGAAAATATTTATTACACAGGACTCAATTTATTTCGCTTATATTGTCCTATATCATCCTTTTTATGTCAGTGATATTAACATGAGTGGTAAGTGGTTTTTGCTCATAAATACTATGTGATTATGCGAATGGTATCCGAGAAGTACTAACCACATCTTGCACCGACAAAAAGCCGGTCTGTAATAACACTTGTTAATCCTTCAATCTAAAACATGGCAATAGAGATAATGGCAAAGTTTACAAATAGATTAAGTGATGACTAATTTG
Organism: Nymphalis urticae; assembly: GCA_905147175.2. NCBI lineage: Eukaryota > Metazoa > Arthropoda > Insecta > Lepidoptera > Nymphalidae > Nymphalis > Nymphalis urticae. Next base: position 6,741,976 of record LR989991.1, read on the forward strand.
CGCCTTGCTAGACGAGCCTGTACAACGCCCTACAGTAGGAAATCGTATAAACAATGAAAACAAATCTCTAGTTCGCTTTTATAAAACAATACCCAGTGGTTCTACATACTGTATAGTAAGCAACAAGTACACGGGTGGAGTCACGATTTACATTGAAAAGAAACATAGAAGCTTGACACTGCTTGGTAGTACGGCGTGACACAAGTTCATTAATATTAATCGTCGCGGCAAAACCGAGCGGCCACCGCGTTCACTTCATGCATAATTTCAGTTCCTCTTATTCTGAAAATTTTAATCGTGGGACTTATTTAACATTGCAACTTTGAACAAACAAACAACGCTGGCTGTACTGTGTACATATAATTATGAGAAAATTGTATACGTAATGCTTTGAATAAACAAAAACTAAATTTAACTCTGTCAAGTTTAATTTTGAAAACAATTTGAATTAAAGATTTGTTTGGATTGATGAACAATTTAAACTAAAAATGAAAAAATAAAAATTGAATTACGTTGAAAAAAACATCATAAGAGTGATATAAAAATATATTGGTCATTATATATTTCCGAGTTTTCCATCACTCTCATAAGAGTGACGGGATAAAGAGTGCACTTGTGATTGCGCAGTAGTCTCACAGTTGTGACCGTCACAGGTAGAATTTTTTCGTTTAATTAACATTCGTGTACTCTCAAAGTATAATTTAATTAATAAAATAGAATCATTAAAATCAATTTACAATAAGCAAATAAATCAAATAAATTACAGAGAACAAGTGTCTAATGGACTAGATTTCTATTCTCATTCCACGATGTTATAGGTTAGACTTTTTAATTAAATGAGACAATCTTTGGGCCTTTGTAACCTATCTAAGAAAAAAAGTATTAATAAGTCGGAGCACGATCGGTAAAGATATCGAGGACAACAAAAGGAGTTGCATTAATAATGACCTTATTCTTTGAAATCAGGAAAATCACGCTGTAATGAACTAAAATGTAAAAATATAATTTTAACTATCGCCCAAACATCGTAAGGAACTTGAAGCCCTGAAGAAGATGAAAATTTGATTTGCAAATTCTCTATACCTCTTATGTATACCTATGTAAAGTAACTTTTTTTTATGACCATCATATTTACCATCATTTATGTTACCATAGAATATCAACCAATCTTGACATTACCAATGCGTTACCAACCTTGTGCACCACCTAAGATGGTTTCTCTCTCGTACCTGTAGTTACACCGGCTCTTCAACCGGGAACACAACAATACTGAGCATTGTTGTTTGGGGGTAGAATATATGATGAGTGGGTGATACCTACCCAGACAGGCCTGTACAAAGCCCTAGCACCATGTATTATATACCTAATTCTCCAAAAGTAATTTTCATCACTACGAAATCATTTGGGCTTAAAATGTTACTGATATATTTATTTTTAACGAAGGTAGATAAGTAAATTGGCCATTAAATGTTTATCTATGTCTTATCAAATAGTATACTTATTTTTTTTAAATAATAATTTTATGCTTTAAATAATAATTTGACACGACACACCACAACACCTTTTGAAAAATTATTTTACCATTTCTAAGATTCATTATTTCAGATGAACGTGGGATATATGTTTATAAGTAGTAGTGTTATGAATATGGCGGAAAAAAACATACATCTTGAAAGTTTATAGTTAACGAAAATAATGTGTGGCCGATGATGAAAAGATATAAAAAAGTGTGTAAAAGCATATATTTGCTTATTAAGCCCGTACGAAGTCGGGACGGGCAGCTGGTCATCTACAAAATTGTGTTACACTATCGTGCCTCGGAAATCCTTTGATCTTGTACCAGATCTCCGTAGATAAGACTATAAGAGAAGAACAGCAAAATGAGACATAATAGACTGTTAATACATTTATATTCCAACGAAATGATTTGTATTCAAGTAAATATTTTTTTATAAAATATTAATATACGTCAGCGATAATATTAAATTAAAAAAAAAAATGTTGTTGTTTAGTGCACATACTTAATACATATTATGTTATATAAGTGGAATAAACAGAGAGGTTACTTTAGTATATATTTTCTGCATTATATGTAAATAAAGAAGTAATACAGTAATATCTGAAATAATATTCAGTAACGATTATAATTTGCTTATGAAACTTCAGGCGGCAATCGTTTGTAATTTAAAATTTCATTGTAACAAATGAAAATCTAAAAGGGACGATGTGAAACTTCACTACTACTTTTGTAATTGCTTCAGAAGTTAGGAAATGAAAAGACCCTGGGGCTTGCGGGTTGAAATAATGGAACTGTTATGGAAGTAAGAGATATTTTATACCAATAATGCAATTATAGAGATTTAATACGAACATTATTTTTTTAATCGTTATTTTAATTACTGTGTATATATATATATAGTAATTGTATAGTTAGGAGATTGCCTTAACCCTACAGCAGCGTTGTAAAAAAAAAGACGTTCACTAATTTCAAGCCACCATTTTGTTAGTGGGCACTTAGGTCACACAAAAGTCATTGATTCATTATAATATTTGCGCGACTTGTGATTTGTTTTATGTGTTTATTGTATTATTTTAATTTTTAAGAGTAATCAAGTGCGTAATTTACATTAATTTGTGCAATATCAGTTTCACTTCTGGATGTTAAATATATATTATTTTACGTACATAATAATATGGACTAAAACCTTCAATCCTTTTGACAAAAAAGATTTGGTTGGAGCTAATCCTATCACACTATTCTAATGCGGGTTGATGGATATGGTCATGTGGCAAATTTTAATCCTACACATGCGGGTTTCCTCGTTAATTTTTTTATCATCGAGCACGAAATGAATTAGGAACCGCAAATAGCCGCTTGCCTAGCCGGGTTTGAACTCATAATATTCTCAAACATATAATGTTGTATATTAATAAGTGATAATGATACATTAGACTAAATTCAACCAAAACTTTCTTTTTAATTATCAAACGAATAAAACATAATCCAAATATAATCCTCTTTAAAGCCGATCTTAAATAATCTTTCCCTGAGACTCATTGAAATAAATTAAAGATTTTCGCGATCACTGCCCATTCTTTTCCTTTTTCTTGACTCGAGAAATTCTTCAATCATCGAAAATATGAGTGGAATCTAAATGTCTCAAGACCAGTGAGAGCCGGTAAATGAGTTGCGCCATAAACCTTATTTTTTCGGTTACAATAATAAAACACAAACGTTGACTGGAGTAAATAAATTATTCGTGCCAATCCCGACGTAACATTACAATTGAAAACAAACAACTTTGTTTGTTTTCTGTAAAGTCTGCAAATAGTATTACTTTTAGCTTTTATATATCTAAATATAAAACAATAAAGGACCTGGTGGTAACCCGGATTCCATTCATTTTTAACTGAAATGCTTTCCACAAAAGTTAATTGCACAAAAGACTATCGCTATGCATTCTCTATCAGCCAACCTGAATATATATTATTTCAGTTACATCTTCCTATAATTTCCAATTTTAAAACACTTAGTCTTTACGATTGTACATACGTATACCTTGTATTAGTTATAGGCCTTATAATTGCGTAAATTTAAAGTGAAGATGCAAAGATACATACAAGTCGGTCCATTTTTTTAAAATATTTATTTTAGCTTAACATCTATTGGCATTCTATTTATCTATTCAATATTTCGATTTCGATTGAAATTGATAGATTTCAAAAAAATTGTAAACAGTTTTCCATTGAATTATGCAAACCTAATAATAGTTAACAGTAGTAGCAACACACAGTTTTGAAAAGTAATATGTCAATATAACAAAAGTAATAATGTGTTAAATAAAACAAAATAAAAATAAAACAGTACAACTCAATTAGGTGATACAGACTATGTGGTAGTGCAGTTATACTGTTATTTGTGTGTTTATAAGTGACTGTATGTGTATATGTGTTTGAGTATACGTTTGTTCGTGTATACATTTCGTGTGAGTGTGATTAGTTAAATATTAATTTTGAGCCCTAAGAATATCTTTTTTTAAATTATTTAATTGACCGATTAAATATATCGATTTGTGAGTATTTTTTATTATAAAGCATTATTAAAAATACTCACCAATCGATTTTTTTTTTTATAATGTGATAATTTTAAGGAACGTATTTGGGACAAAAATGTTACTATAAACATATTAGGTTAGCGTACTTTAATTAAAAATACGACAATATCGTAGTTATAAAAAGAGAGTAGTATAATTAGACGCTTTATTTCTTATATTGAGTTACAATTTCACCTCACAGTTGAGATAATATGAAGTTTACAATTAATATCAAGGCGCGGGTAGCGCTGCGCCCACTGAAATAAATTACGTTCGAGATTGAGTACCTTAAGACATATGAATAATAGCCGACGTATTTAATTGATGTTGTTTGCTTATTTCAATGAAAGTGAAAATTAGTTAAATCCTTTCAAATACTTTCATATTGTTTATTATATTGAATTTAACTGATTTTTAATAGAGCCATTCTTAGATTTATGATTTTTTTATTGCATTCTCATTATATTGTTTTTTGTAGTTACATTAAGCAACGCAAAAATATATTCTTAAGAATAATTTGCAAAATATGTGCAACGTGAACAAAAAAAAATTAAATACAATACTACCAATCGTCTTAGATAGATAACGTGTAGAAATGAGATCGCACGCCGAGAGGAGCGGTAACGTAAGGGACGCTCGCATGAAATGTGTAATATTGCAGGCTTTAACAGGCAGGTGTTTAATTAAACACCCACTAAACGACGTCTATTTATAATGTTATTATTGAATACCCTGTGAGTTATATCTATATATTGATGAAATCGTACGCCATTGTATTTAAAAAGTGGACAATGTAATTCATGTAATAAATGAGGATATAATTGAATAAACGATCTTATTTAAAATAACTAATATTTTATAAAATAAATACGATTCAGACAGTAAAAGGTATATCTGATTCGTGAGGGTGAAACCCCCCAGTGCCAGCCACGAGACAACTTTTTTGAGTCGGTATTTAATGAGCTCTGGGCCTCTGTGCTTTGCGCAGTCAGAAAGTATAAATTAAGGTTATGTAAGTATTATTAATTGCTTTTATATAAATACTAAATATAAATTTCTTTACTACTAGTTAGAACTTGCGTATTAGTTTTGACATTCATTTGACACACACATACGCACACATATACACATCCATCATTTTGGTAATGGTTATAGTCTTTGGTCGAACTGAAAAATGATTAATATTTAATCATGTAATATACTTTTTTGCTTATGATTTATCCTATAATTTGTCTAATACATATTTGTGCATATTATTAATTTTGCTACCTCTTTGTTTACTTCTTAAAAGCATTGCTTCAGAACTAAAAATTTATAAAATATTTTATGTGGGAACCGGACGCGCAATGTTAGACGCAGTTGTCAAAACCAAAAATTTTTTTTAACAATATCGTGTTTTCAATGATTTTTATGTAGTTTTTGCATAAAATTGCATACCTATTGTGTGTATCTTTATGATCTCATCTTATATCTTTCATAACATTCCGCTTCAAGGCTGCGTGTGAGCAAGGACTCAATTACAATTAATACGTGAATAGTATAATAATATAGGTATAATCAAAGCCTAAAATACCAATTATAAAATTAAGACATAGTTTTAGAAGTACGTACTGTGAACGCCAATGCGCCACCAACCTTGGGACCTACGATTTTATGTCCATTGTGCCTGTAATTACACTGGCTCACTCACCCTTCAAACCAGAATACAACAATACCAAGTACTGCTATTTTGCGGTCTTTTACTGGTGGTAGGGCTTTGTGCAAGCCCGTTTGAGTAGGTACCACCCACTCATCAGAAATTCTACAGCTAAACAGCAATACTTCGTATGGTTGCGTTATGATTTGAAGGAGTAAGCCAGTGTAACTACAGGTACAAGGGATATAACATCTTCGTTCCCAAGATTTGTGGTGCATTAGCGATGTAAGGAATGGTTAATATTTCTTACATCGCCAATGTCTAAGGATGTTGGTGATCATTTTATATCAGGTGGTCGAACATTTGCCCGTTGGTCTATAATAATATATGCTATAATAATAATAATAATAATAAATTTTGCTTACACTCAAAAACATGTACACATTACATAAGCAACATCGGTGGTGGACCTCTGACTCGGAAACCAACATAAATTATATGATATGATTATATTATTATTATTATTCCAAGACATCCATTTAAAAATTCCCTTCGTGCTCCAACCTCAAGAACAAATTTAAGTAAATTCGCGCCCCTCAACAGATTCATGAATTCGTTCAATTGTTGGTCATCTATTATCTTAAGTAGGTGGCAGGCATCGACTGGATGCGGAGGGCGGAGGACAGGGAAATTTGGCGTACCTTGGGAGAGGCCTATGTGCCTTCCAAGGCACTGGAGTGTGCCACTATTCCAACTTCCAGACTCCGTTCTGCTACTGAGAATTTTCGACAGAAAAACCCAATAACTTTTTACTGGTCCGACTTGGGATTTGAATCCAGGACCTCGTGGTCTGCGGCCTTAAATCTAGCCAGTTTCCCAACTAGGCAGTTATAGAAATATATGTATTAAAGTAAATAACTAGAAGTATTCAAACCATCTTCATATTGAACATATTTAAAATATTAAAACAAACAACCCTGTCCGCTGAAATCAATTAAATTAATAATATAAATAACAATACAAACAAACTCCACAATCTACATAAGTATTTGAGATCTTGCACATTTTTTATCAAATAATAAAAAATACATACTTCAATATAAATATAACTTAAATACTATACTGGTGGAAACTAATGTGTTTTAAGGTCTTGAGTTTTCTCTAGGGGTTCTGAAAATCTACGAATATATCAGTTTTCCTGTATCGTTTATAATTTCCTCAACGCTCGTTTGGAAAGATCTGGACTAAGAATTTTCTCTCTGGCTACGACATCATAAGCTGTATCTAAAAAAGGCAAAATATTAATCATACACATTTGTGCCCGGGACCATTTTAAAACTATATAAATATTAAATATATAAGTATGATATAATGTTTAAGCGGTAATTAATTGATATACATGTTCTAAATAAGATAATTTCAACAGTCTGTTTCAGTCATCATGGCAAATGTTTATAAAAACAAAATAAAGCAATTGGTTAACAAAGATAATTCAGTTGTTTCAGGTGGTTGAATGAACTTTAAATAAATTATTAAATGTTATTTCATTAAGGATATTTGCTTGTTAATCAAAGCAGTCAAATATCCGTCTCCTGTGGTTTCGGATGTGTGACGCCTGTCAGTCAACCAATTAGTTTATCGATATTCCCCGTCTAACCGAATCTTTTCTTTACTTTGTGTGAATTGAAATAAAACATTTTCAATACAATTATGAATATGCTGAAATGAAATAATACGAAATGCATTTTTTGGATAATCACTTGGCGCTCTTAATGTGTTCATTGAAACACTTGATGCTTATTATATTTTTTGTCTTTCCGCCCGGACAAAAAACGCATAGTGTAGTGGATGTCGAATTTTCTTGACCATCAGTAGGAGAATATATGCAAGAGATATTCATCTTTTGTGCCACTCTACAGCGTCATGAGTTGCTGTTGAACGGTTAGTAACAGCTGCAAGACTTTAATCCATTTCAGGTTGCAAGTAAAAGTGATGAATAGTTTGGTCGACAGATCATCAAATGATAGATATAATTTTTTCAAGCTGACTTATTTTTTGTTTCTTGACCTGTAAATGAATAATGAATTTATTCGAAATCCAATTGAAAAACGTATAACAATATTGCTACGTACAGGCTAATGGATTAATCACCTTAATTAAAAAAGGTTATCTGTCCTCTCCTGGCAAAAAATCAATGGATAATTGGTATATAATGCATCATACGAACTTTGTGTTTGAAATATACGCTGAACGTCATCACGGCGTCTAAACATGATATCGCGAGACACCAAATTCTTGCCAGCAACCATAATTTCATTGATTTCAACGTCGGTAGATAGAAGCATCTTTTGTGTTCACCTGCTGTCTTTTGTCTGGCATCATTTCTAATGTATTATTTTGCAAATCGAACGATTTGCAAAATAATCTCACACCTTACCGCATGAGTAATGCTACGATGCTGATTGATTTTATCATCACAATTGCCAAAGCAATGAATCTGAAGTAATTTGTCTGTTTGATCAACATTCACTGGCAGTAAATTTTTCAATTTTTTCTTTCATACAAACCTTGTACTGACAATTACGAACACAACAAAATGTGTAACGACATTTTGAAATTAGTATTTTTAAGTTCTAAGAATTCTTCTAAATATTTCTAACAAAGATATACAAAGTGCTTGTTATTATTTTAGATTAAAATAAATGTAATAGTCCGTAAATGTTACAGCATCCGCATCCTGACATCGTTTCCTGTTACTTACTATTATTACTACACATGTAATATGTGTGTTTATACAATACATGTTTATCCACTTAATTTTTTACTATAGATAAATGTTCGTAAGAGCAAATATCAATCTTATATTGATAAGTCATTTTTTTTAAATTAAAAATATAGGAAAAATATATTAAACTCTAGTTAAAAATTTTCACATATTCACACATTAATAATACTTTAAAACAAGTACCATATTCAATTTAAAAGTTAACAATAATTAAAAATTGCATCTAACAATTAGAAATATTACATATTTCAATAATCATAAAAAAGAGACGTGAGTCTTGCGGTAAGATATAACACAGTATAAGGATAAGGATCGCGTGACTCGATATAGCCATAATATAATGTTTATTTATTATCCCCTGATTAAAAAGAAAACATGGAACAATACAAATTTAAACCGCGTGTACCGTGCCATCGGGACGAAAAGCTTAAGATATAAATAAAATTTATTTAATTATGGCACCATTAGTTGAGGAACAGTTATTACAGTTTATTGTAAAGGGACCTTAGACCTTAGAAAAAAATTAACATTAACTACTAACAATCAAGCTATGCTGTTCAGTGTTATCTACAATATTATACAGCCAACCTAAAAAATAATAAGGAGAAAGCTAATTAATTATGATATGTAATTACATTAAAATAATATTATTAATTAATTGGTGGGGGGGGGGGGGGGAACTGGGTTATGTGGGATTCTTACGGCCATCGCAGCGTCCTCGGCACGGATCGGAGAAGCTGCGGGATCGTTTTGATATAATACATCTACGACCTCTCCCGTGTTGTGCTCCGCTCGTGGCTCGGTGGAGCTCTCCTCAAGGGGCGAAGGTAATCTCGCCCAGCCCACAGTCCTCGCAAGTGTGTACGGCATTGCGAGGCCATCCCGGCTGCCGTCCTCCTCAGGGTCGTATGAAATAAGACACGCGAGGCCCCCACCTCACGCATCCACGGCCCCAGGGTTACGTCCTATCTTTTAAGCCCCTGGCGTCGGGGCTGTAGGAGGGCTGAGACGACGCCGACGTTGTCTCCGCCGAGCAGGATCGGCCCTTTCCCATTCCAGCTCCGCCGTCTCTTTCTGGACCATGACGGTCTCACAGAAGGAGCCTACGGCCTTCCACGCCGATTGTCGCGAGCAGTCGTATCTGCGATGCTCCGCAGGGACTGGTCTTGTCCGACTTCGCGCTTTCGTCTCATCCAGGCTTTGAAGGCTGTCAGGATCGCTCCGACAACGGGTTTGCCCGCGTACCGTTCTTCGCAGAGACGGTCACGCCACGTCGCAAGAGCCCTCCAGTGTTCCCGCCGCTTCAACGTCTCGAGCGCACTCGGAGGGGGCGAATTCCACTATTCTGACGGAGGATGCGCCAGAATATCCAAGGGTGCAAAGCGCGCTAGTATAGTTCCCACCTCATAGGATATCGTGCGATATCCCCGCACTATGCGGATGACCACTCTCCTTACCTACCTTCTCGATCCGGGGGGATAGGCGCTCGAAGTGCTCTTCGAAGCCCCAGCGACCGTCCAGGGTGAGGCCCAGGTATTTCATATACCTGGCCACTTGGACGTTTGAGTCACTAACGCGGATATGCGAGTCGGACGGTTCCCTGCTCCTTGGCAGTGTATGGAACCATAGCGCCTCCTTCTTATGGGATGCTATCCGAAGGCCCAACTCTCAGATCTTATCGACGACGATATTCACCCCGAGCTCGGCGAGCTCTTTGGTTCTCTCAAAATTCTCCCCCGATGCCAGCACCAACGTGTCGTCTGCATAGCAAACGATGCTGACACCTACAGGGAGAGGGACACGGAGAACTGCGTCGTAAGCGAGAGTCCACAACATAGGCCCCAAAACTGACCCCTGTGGAACCCCACAGCAAACCTCTCTCCGGGTCCTCGTACCGTCTTGCTCCATATACGAAACGAATCTGTCGCGCAAGTAGCCACTGACGGTCGCCTGCAGGTAGGGAGCCACGATGGTGTAAAAGTGCCTCCCTGATAGCATCCCAGGGCAACGTGTTGAATGCGTTGACGATATCGAGACTTATCGCCAACGCCACGCCACCCTGGGCCACCGCCTGCTCCGACAGAGACCGGACGCGCAAGATCGCGTCAACAGTTGAACGACCCTGTCGGAAACCGAACTGGCTCAGCCAGGTCAGTGTCGGCACACGACATGCCCGATACGAGAAACGACAATTCGCTCAAAGAGCTTGCCAGTCTCGTCAAGCAGACATATGGGACGATATGCAGAGAGAGATTCTGCAGCCCTGCCATCCTTCTTCAAGAGAACCAAATTCGCCTCCTTCCAGACTTGTGAATATTCCTGAAGACTTGGGAATGTGCCAGTACGGAGGCAGCTGTCGAACATCCACCTCAGCCTTTTCCCCAATGAAGCCGAAGCTAACACCAGCTCCCTCCCCGGAATCCCGCCGGGGCTAGGCGCGGTGTTACGAGCCCGCATACGATCGACCGCAAGGCTCAGCTCCTGTTCGGTCACCCCCAGCTCGCTGGACCAGACCAGTAGGGGGACCCGGGGACTTGACTGGATTACCGGGAAAAGGACTTCCATAATTAAATCCGGATCTAAGTTCTCCGTCAGTGGGGGCATCCATGAGCGCAATTGGGCGGGCATTCACCGCCCGCTCAATACACGGCGACGGTTCCAGTGACGACCCCAAACCAGCGAGGGTGGTCGGGGACATTACAGGGCTCCGCCACGATCGCGAGAACCGAAACCGATCCGAGAAACTTGTGGACCGCTCCACAACGGTCTGTATCAGCAATTGCTGAGCGTTGCGGCAGTGGTTAAGGTTGCCTGAATGACCCCACACATGAATTGGTGGTAGGGCTTGGTGCAATTCCACTTCGGTTGTTACCACTCACTCTTCACATATTCTACGGCTATATACTTAGTACATATGTCTTCTGGTTTGAATGGTGAGTGAGCATGTGTAATTACAGGCACAATGGTCATAACATGTTGCCATGATCACGTAGGCAGCGTGCAACGGCAGCTGAGGAAAAATTAAAATATAATAATAAACTAAATATTAAAATAAAACAAAAAGTCTTTGGTAGTACATTGTCTATGTAAAGGATAGTTAATTACATTTCTTACAGTGCCAATGTCTATGGTGGTGACCACGTTCAGGTGGCCCAATTTTCAGCCTACCAACCTATTTTTAATAATGTTTCAATTTCTCAATAAAAATATTAATAATGGTAACAGCATTTTATAATCATTATAGCCGTGTATCACGAACGCTGATGCGGTCTGCCGCCGCGAGTCGTCACTGCTAATTTGCACACAATTGTTCATCCCAGTGAGCAAAAGAAGAGAAATAAGAAGCAAAATGTTGCTGGAAGTCTATGTAGCTCACTAATTGGGCTCGTGATTTTGTATTCCAGCGGCTAAGTCTATAAGAGCTTCGTTAAAACTGACTTGTATCTATAATATAATATAAATTTATAACGGCAAAGCCTCCTAAGTATAACGAATAATTTACTGATTTATTTTTAGGTACCTCTTATTGTTTTTCAATAAAAAATCCAATAAAATCATCTTCAATTAAATTTTCTGTATTAATTCAATAAACTTATCAGCAGAACAGAAATAATATCAAAGAAATAAAAAATCTTTATATTGATATATTTGTTATTTAGAGACAACAAATATAATCCAAGTTACAATTAATATTGAACCAAACAATAGCAACTTACAAGTTTGTAATATATATAACTTATTTAATATATCGACATTATAACCAAGTATCGCAAGTACCGAGTCTAATATTTGTCTATTGAGAAGCTTTTATAACTTCGACTTGCGAAAATGTATTAGTGTATGATGTGTAACCAACAACTTAAGCCGAGCGCTAAATGAGGCAACTTTCTGAAACGGTATCATAGAAACATCAGTAAAAGTGCTTGGAAAGGGCTGTTAGTTACTCAACTTTTGACTAAAGGGGCCTTAATCTTTATCCTTTTCCAATTATCCACATTTAATTAATCAACTTACAAAAAAATTATTCTAACATATTTAAGGTTTTTAAAGTCCGCCATTATTCCACCTCGTTGCTCCAGCGCGTGCTGCAATTGGGATGAAGATATCCAATTTTTTTTTAATTATAAAGCAGACTAGCAAATTGTCTGTTCTGTCAGTATGTACACCTTAACCATATAGATTACCATTGCTACGAGAAAAACAAACCATATCTTAAATAAAAAAAACCATACGACAAGGTATTAACACAATTTAGTGGTTTTTTACGTTAATTTTTTTACATAACATTTGTTTAAATACATTTAAATTTTGATAAAATTACATCGATTTTAGATTTAACAAAATAGTATTTCTATATTATAATACGCAAAATACGCCAATTAATACAAAACATACTTAAGTAGGCACTTTTGAATTGTTATTGTTGAAGGTTAAATTTCATGTAAAAGTTACCATCACCGAGACGGCCGTGGCTAGAACGCGTGAATATTTACCCAAGATCATGGGTTCATACCATATAGCCATATGTGCATTTTATAATAAAATTTATAATAAATTTATTTCAATTACGGCGGTAATTTTCGACACATAAAATATTAAACGTACGTAAATACAAGTGCACAATTTTCTTAAAACAGTTCACGCGTAAGATCATCGGCACAGAGTGTAAGCCACTGGCAACTTCCTTGGTAAGCTATTGTTAATTTCTAGAAAAAATATCTGTCCATCCATTCATCTTTTTATACAATAAAGATAAACATTAACGAAATATTTATTATTTAAGGCCGAACAGGGCGAAAGGTATTCAAAGTTCTGAATGGATAAACTAAATTAGATGGTCATATAAAGTTGGTAAATCTAAGAAGTACTCTAAAAGTATATACCATGGTTGAACAAACTGAAGTGCGCACAGGGAGGCCGACGCTAAAAGCAAAGTTATGAAAATAATTTTAATCGTCATATTATTCGAATATTCGACTAAAATGTAACTTTGCTTACGATGAAAATAAAATTGCGTCGGTTGTGAGTAAGAATATAATATAAATAAAGTTGATAATTTAATTAATTTCATACATATTTATATACATATATAATGTTATGTATATAAATGTAAACGTAGTGATTCTATTCTCTTTGGCTATTATTGCCCATCAGTTTATTAGAGTACTTTACTTTTTTAATAAAACTCATTCTCACTACAACTCATTAATAAAAGTCATTAGAACTCTGAACGAATTATGGTTCAAGCGTTTTTCAGTAAATAATATACATAAACTGAAACAATTGCATTTATAATGATACTTTTTTTTAAATAATATGTAATATTCTATGTATCAATGTTGAGTTTTATAGAAATACATAAATCAATTACATTTTGTAGAATAAAAACAAACATAAATTTTATACAAAACCAATTACAACAACGAAAATATGATTTATCGACGATCCTAAATTTAAATAAAGGGTACATTCACGATAAAAGTGTCAATATTAATACCTAGTGGAAGTGAAACGGGTTTTAAATCACTTCACACATAGAAATGGGTAATAGGTTTGGGAAACTGATAGACTGTAATAGTTTTACGATAGTTTTCGATTTAGAGGAATGAATATCGTGCCTAACTCGTTACAATAAGAGCAAGCTGATGGGATTTAACTCGGCTTTAACTATTCCATTAAACTTGTCTAGGGTCGTTATCGTTTGGATGCTTAATTTATATAAATAATATATAATATTGCCTAAAACTATCTATATATATATATATATATATATATATATATATATATAGTTTTAGTTGTTATCTATATATATATATATATATATATATATATATATATATATATATAGATAGTTTTAGGCTAGGTTTTTAGTTTTAGTTTTATATATAAAATATTCATCTCGTACTAAGCGATTAAGGAAAACAACGTGAAGAAATTGTATAAGTCGGATAAAATTTTCGCACATGCGTATCCTTGAAGTAGAGAAGTGGAATAAGCTCTAAGCTCTTCTACTCAACAGGAGAGGAGGTCTTTCATCAACAGTGACTGTTACAATTATTAATTAAAAATTAAAAACGTTTTGTAACATTGGTATTAATTAATTATTCACGATACTAATTTATGCCCGAGCCGAGATGGTCCAGTGGTAAAAACGCGTGAATCTTAACCGATGATTGTGCGTTCAAACCCCGGCAAGCACCACTGAATTTTCATGTGCTTATTTTGTGATTATAATGCATCTCGGGCTTTACGGAGAAGGAAAACATCGTGAGGAAACCTGCATGTGTCTAATTTCACTGAAATTCTGCCACATGTATTCCACCAACCCGCATTGGAGCAACGTGGTGGAATAAGCTCCAAACCTTCTCCTCAAAAAGGAGAGGAGGCCCAGCAGAGAGTGGGACATTCACAGGCTGTTACGGATTACGGATACTAATTTATACATTAGCCATTTTATATTCAAGATACTGTTGTTATTAAGCTTCAAGTATTACGATGATACTTTAATTTATATCTTGAACTGTCTAGGTCTATTATTAATACCACTGTTTAGTAAAGTATATAAAAAACAGCAATATAGGCAGGACAACATCGTCGCAAAGAGTTCTTAGTCTTATATTTATTTATTTATAAAACAACATTTATATATTAAACATATTTTACACAAATAAAATGCCTTATAACATGCACTGATACGTGTATATATAACAAGACAAAATCAAAATATTTTATTCAACATTGAAGCAAGTGTAATACTTGCTTATTGATAGTCAAACTATAAACTACCACCGGCTCGGAAAAGAAACACCCCGCCCCGAGAAGAACAGGCGAAAGTACATATCGTTTCGATTACAAAAAAAAAAACAAATAGAAATAGCCATACCTTCCTACACACTATCATCCATAAATTCATTAATCGTATAATAACCTTTAGCACACAAGCGTTACTTTTTTTTTTTTTTTTAATTTAGCATCTGAGGCATTATGAACGCTTTCTGGGATCCTGTTGTAGAACCGTATACATTGTCCCACAAAATAGTTACTGGCCAAGAAGTCGAGTAACGGGAGTAATTAGTTTGTGTTTGTTCCTTGTACCAATTGTACTAATTTTCTCAAAAAATCATTAATATTTCTTGGTACATACATAGCATTTCAGATTATGTATTGAGAAGCAACAGTTAATATATATATTTTTTTAATTTCTGTCTTAGAGATTCTTTAGCTCCTAGGTTATAGATTGCGCGAATAGCGGCAGCAATCTAAGCAAATGTACCCAATATTAACCTCAATGTATAATGTAAACTTAATTGAAAGTATCTTATAATATAGAAAATATTATATAGTAAAAACAAATATTATATTTATAAATAAATATAATATGATAACAGAAGTAGTTAACAGTCAATCAATCTATAAAATCCGTCCATGACACAAATCACTAGGAAACATATTATATTTGAATTGTTATTTGTTTGCTTATAATCTTTAATATCCGAAAAGTTTATCCTTATTATAATAATATTTAATGTCAGATACAGAATGGTTACAATCTTATTATGTGACGAGATTATAATTGTCTTGCTTTTACGAAAAATGTTAATGTTCTTTTTTTGTGTCGCTTTTGAATAATATAAATAGTATAGTAATGAATGACTAAATATAATTATATATTATTATATATAATGACTAAATATAATTATATATTTATATATAATTATATTTAGTCATAACCAAATCTATACGAAGAACTATATACGAGATTTGGTACATAACCAAATCTCGTATATAGTTCTAACCGCTTGTGTTGGCACTTATATTTTGGAGGTCAAATATTTTTTTTTTAAATAAGTATACTTTAAGCTAAAACAAGATCAAGAGAATAAAGGGGGTATACATAGTTAGACCTAAACTTTTTATTAATTTAGTTTACTGGAAATAATCTTCGACGAATTGCGAGGACGCATTTCATTAGTGGAAAAGTACAAACAATTCGAGAGAATTTTCTTTATATTATAGCTTGTCTGGGAAAAGATAGAATTCTCCATTGCTCTACGAAACAGAATAATTTGTTTTTTTTTTTACTATTTTTTCTGGTACTAAACGAAGTTGCTCTGCTAAAGAATATTAATTATAACTTTCAACTAGATTTACTCAATAATCAACGATAATATTAAGAAGCTTATAAAAAGTTTTGTAAAGTAAAGAACATGACCTACATTTAATTAATTCATATTAAAATCATTCACAATTTAATAAATCTATGGAATCGAAATGTTTTCGTATTCACATTCACATTACGGAAACAACGCAAAATTACTTTGTATAATTATGTATTATCGATTTATATAAACTGGTTTTTAGATGTCTCACGACTGGGCAAAAGCCTTCTCTTCTTTTAAGATTATTTGGAGAATTTTCACCACGCGATGCAATTCGGGTATCTAAATACCAATGTCACTAAATTATGTCCGACACAAGCAGGTTTCCTCGCGATGGACTCCAGAGCACGAGATTAACTATAAACGCTAATTACATACATAACACAACAGTACATGAAAACTCAGTGCTCTGTACCTGCAAACTTCGATCAAGATTCAAGTGTTTTAAGTACTCGGTCATCTCGGTTCAAAAATTCTAAATAGATAAGATATAACTACTTTACTTAGGTCCAAGTTCCCATGATATTCTTACATTATATATATTTCCTCATAGTTGGTAGAATACTGAATAATAGTAGCTGCTATAATTATTGTTACAAGCGCATAAAACGCTCCATACCGGTCAAGGGTTTAATTTTACAATTTCGTTGTGTTCAATTAATTTCGCCAACACGTAATCGATTGCGTCATTTGTGGTTTGAAGTAATTCAATGGTTGTTCTGTCCAAGTTTATTCTATGTATCCTTAATAACATGTGGGTCATGTAGGACACAAGCATTTTAACTGATGAATACAGGTAAAAAATCGAGATGGCTTAGAAGATATATTGGCTTCAAGTGCTAAATATGTGCTTATAATTTATCTCGTGCATGGTGGTGAAGGAACCTTTTACACTAAGGGAGAGGAGTTCAATAATGGACTCAGTTCAGCAATCAAATAATTAATTAAAGCAAACCATGTAATGTTTTTTGCCGCGTGCGAGAAGAGTTATAAACACAAATTTAGTACATGCAACTCTGAAAGTGGTACTTGGATTGCCAGGATCTGACTCTCCACGATCCACGTGGGGCACGTCTCCGCGCCACAATTATATCATATTATATATCAAATAATCGAATGCACGTTTATATTATAAATAAAGGTATTTCAATAAAATTAAATAGTACAAGCAAAAAATAAAATAAAATTTATGTCTGTTTTTATTATATTTCTAGCAAAACCCGCGGATTCGTCAGTGAGGAATAAAGTTTGTGACAAAAATCCTTCAAAATCCGCCTTTTTAACGTATATAATGGCTTGTTGTTATAACTTTTGATAGACTCATGTCTAAAAAAATATTGCTTTGTTTTTGGTAAGTCGCAAATAGCCATATCAACTTCAAAAGAGGCAATTATTTTAGAAATCACAGACAGAAACTTCAATTTTATTAATTTGTATATAGATTTATAATTTATTTAATTTCTTTTATATTAGAACGAAATGCTAGTAATTTGGAAAGTAGAAAACATAAGATAACATAAAGATTTATTGAAAGAAACCTTTATGCAAAAACTTGACGTTGTACCCATGGATATTTTCTTTTTGTTATATATTGCTTTGTAATTTGGTTTTGTTTTAATATGTGATGAGACGGCCGAGGTAGCCCAGTGGTATAATGCACACACCTTAATTAAATCGTAGATTATGAGTTCAAACCCGGGTTGGCAACTCAGAAATTTCATGTGTTTATATGTAGTACTGTGAAGGAAAATATTTTGTTAAATGAAATATGCCACACGTGTAACCATCAAGCTCCGAACCTTCTACTCA
This sequence comes from Nymphalis urticae, assembly GCA_905147175.2. NCBI lineage: Eukaryota > Metazoa > Arthropoda > Insecta > Lepidoptera > Nymphalidae > Nymphalis > Nymphalis urticae. The sequence goes on from LR989991.1 coordinate 6,760,459, forward strand.
ATAGGAGAGGAGGCCTTAGCCCAGCAGTGGGACATTCACAGGCTGTTACTATTATCAGAATATACCTATTTATAATTTTTACTCATATTAATAAAGTCGTTTTCATATAAGTTTATATTATCTCTAGTACAATTATATAAGAAACATGGCCAACAGAATGGTCTCACACGGTTTTCATTCATCTGCAAAAGAAGGGTTCAACTAAGAAGTGTAGCAACTACCTACCAACAACCTTTCTGTCCAAGGAAATCGCACCAGAACAAGCCGGTTTTGTAAAAGGAAGTGGTATACGTGAGCAGATCCTTATTGTTCGCTAGATACTAGAGAAGGCACGAGAGTTTAACAAACTTATATTTGCTTTGTTGACTTCTCAAAGGCATTTAACTCAGTAAAATGGCCCAAACTATGGAGGGCGTTACTGGACATGGGTACACCGATAGTTCATCTTCTTAGGCGTCTTTACGAAGATGGGACTGCATCCGTGCGGACGGATGATGTTTTATCTCTAGACTTTCGTCCCAGCGCTGGAGTCCGCCAAGGATGCATAATATCACCGCTCTTGTTCAATGCTTACACAGAACTGGTAATGCGCATTGCGCTTGAGGACTGGAATGACGGTGTTGCAGTTGGTGGTTGCAAGATTACAAATTTCGGCTATGCCGACGACACGACCCTGTTTGCGTCTGACGCGGTTCATATGGAAGAATTGCTTCTTAAAATGGAGCGCTTATGCCAAGAATTCGGATTAAAGTTTAACCGCAGTAAGACGAAGATGATGATCGTAGACCGGGCGAAAAACAACTCACCCGAGATCACTCAGATTGCGAACTGTAAGGTCGTCCAATCCTATATATATCTGAGAGCTTTAATATCAAGTAATTGTGGATGCGTAGATGAGGTTAGGTGAAGTATGGCAATTACGAGAACTGTAATGGAGAGGCTGAAATAAATATAGAGGAACAGAAACATTACCAAAACAATCAAGTTCCGGCTCGTACAAACGCTTGTTTCCCCCATATTTCTATACGCTGCAGAGACGTGGATTTTGCGGTAGGTCGCAGAAAAGAAGATCGATACTCTGGAGATGTGGTGCTGGAGACGAATGCTAAGAGTTTCGTGGACCAAATTTCGCACCAATATCTCCATTCTTCAAGAACTCGGCATCAAACAGCGTCTTTCGGCGCTGGTTCGAAAGCGCATACTAACATTATTGCATTTGCATATTTTGGACACGTTTCCCGGCAAGGAAATAACTCTGTCATTCAAGGCAAGGTGGATGGAACCAGACCACGTGGAAGGACGCCCATGCGATGGACCGACCAAATAAAAACAACTGTTGGTGGTACATTGCATGAATGCACCAGGCTCACCACTAACAGGGACATATGGCGAAGGCTCGTGAGGCGAATAACATCTGCGCCGAACAATTCAAAATACTTCATGGCGACCACGACCGCTCTGACAAGAGTGTCACGACGACGAAGAAGAAGAAGAATTATATAAGAAATATTATCTAGAATTTAATTAACACAACGTTTCAGAATAGTGATACATATTAAAGAAAATCCTCCATTTAAGCAAAATCACGGTTGTATAACTTTTAACAAGCGATTAGTACGATTTGAGTCGGTCGATGAGAGATCGCGTGCGTCTCGGCGAAGATAGCAGTTTGGAGTAATTACGATTGTTGTGAGCGCCGACAATCACTTAGAGGCACCTTATCTAAGACCTGCTTAACGTCGGCTTCGCTATTAAGTCATAAATCGCAAGCTGGTCACGCAACAAGCTGACGATTTGGTGGTAAGCGATTTATCTTCACCCATCTAATTAACAAAAGCTTTTTTTTAATTGGAATGTTATTTATTCACGAAAATAATATTTTCCATTTTATTTGCATCGAAAAATAACGAGGGAAGTGATCCAAATATACAAGGTTGTTATTATAAAAAATGTTATATAGGTATTAGAAGATTATTTTGTGCTACGACCATCAAAACCTTTTCTTTCTTTTCGTATATTATATTTTTTCTTATACTCTTTATAAATCGTGTTACCTTTGTACTGCTTATTTCTTAGCTAAATTATTATTTTTATATAAACCTATTTATTGATACGTTTTAAATTTATTGTTAAGGATCTTTTCTATTTACATAATAATAAAACATACAATATAAACATTTAATAAACAAAATTTGTTATTGTTTTTACATTAACTGTCGACTTGTTATGTCCAAGTTCACATAAATCCCAAAAAACTAATGGTGTCGATCTTATCGTAAAAATTAAAAAAAAAAACCATTACATCATAGAAATTCTATTAAAAAAAATTAATCTTAGTGAGCTATTATGTTAGTCAGAGAAATAATACACCTAATATATACTTATCTTAATAAGATCTGTGATAGAATATGTTTAAAAGACTAATGTTTTATTTGGTGGTAGTGCTTTGATCAAGCCCGTCTGACAAGGTAACTCACCTTATCTCATATTCTACAGCCAAACATCAATACTTATGTAGTATTTTGTGTTCTGGTTTGAAGAGTGAGTGAAGTAGTGTACTACAGACACAAGGAACATCTAAGTTTTAAAGGTTGGGCGCATTGACGATGTAAGGAACGGTTAATATTTCTAACAGACCCAATGTTTATGAGCAATGATGACCATTTACCATCAGGTGGTCCAATTACCGGTTCGCCTTCCTATTTTGTAAAAAAAATATGAAAAATCATAAACATAAGTGTGTTTATTCGATGATAGAGTTGACACATAACAGCGCGAAGTCAGTCTCTCTACGCATCGATTGAATGATTCCGACGTTCAATAATTTGCTCGTTAGTTGAATTAAGCATTTATTTTGCAAAGAGCATCTATGGATATCTATGCAATAATAAACATTTATACTTTACTTAATAGTTATATTTCGAAATCTTATTCTAAATTTTGTATATTAATAATAATTATATATGGGTACCTAATTAGATTTATATATTTTTAACGCGGTTACGCTATATGAATAAATTACTTGATTTTAAACCTCATATATCTTAAACAAATGATAAATTTGTAGATATACATAATAAATACTTACTTTAACGTTAATTATAATTACAGCAACATTAATTATACTATAAATAAATGCTTTCGGTGTTAATTAATGTTTAATGAAAGACATTATAAGTTAAATAGAAAATGTTGCTACTTTGCATTTTAATAATACTTTGCATATCTACGAGCGGCAAAACAGTTTGCCTTGGAACTTGCCTAAATGTTGCTTTAATGTTTGAAAATTACAAAATAATTGTAGTTAAGGACGTGAAGTGAAATGGTTATTTATATCTTCACTGTATAAAAAAGAAATGTGCCGCGTCTGTGTGGTGGGCGTGCTTAGCTTATACGGTAACTGTTTCTGAGGTCCGGGTCAATCGAAAATTATTCCGTTGATAAATGCTCAGTGACAGCCAGACACATCCGTGCCGCGGTAAACGTTTGCATGAACTGTCATCAGTTGTATCGGATTTGCCATCCCATCGGATTTTGAAAATGCGGGAATAGAGAGTGTTCTTGTGTTTTCGTACATACTAGTGTCCTATACGTTCTACGCTGTTGGCTAAATCCATTAACAAAGGCTGCTGTGGTTGCCATGGTGAAAAATCGGTCTGTCTTTTGTATGAACATATTTATGTATACGCAAAATTATACTAACTTTTCTTAACGTTGTTTACTCTAAAATTTATTCAAAGTAACAATATGTTATTATAAAACGTTTATCATAACAAGATGTGTTTATTGTAATAATTCATAATTCAGAGAATTTTGTCACTCTCAGAAACCGATAAAAACAATATTTACATATCGTTTGCCATTTGTTTGTCGATAGGATTTTGAGAATCCTCCCCAATGCTTTAGATGGAATTCTTTTTACATATAAAATAATATAACTTGAATTTATTTGTATCTCAACAACGTTAAAAGTAAAATTTTAGTAAAGAAAGAAAAACTAATTTGAAGCAAACTTCACAAGCGTCCTCAGCAGTTTTCGAAGTAATTTAGCATCTAGTGTTCCATGTTTTAATTTTCAAGTTGTGTGGGCTAAATGGACCAGTCCAAGTTTTGTAATTAAATGCGAATTTTTATGTTGTGTAATGAATTCTTTATAATTAAATACAAATTTACAACGGATATAATTCTTGTTTGATAAGTACGTTTATGGTTTTATATGAAGTGAACTTATTTTTGAAGATATAATAATTATAATATCCGACTTCAATAATTTGCGGGCGTGTACTGTTAAGTGTTTACAATTTCTAATCAGTTATTTTTGAAATAGATATTTTTTTTTTATTAAAATTAAATTTATTTAGAAATATGATGTGTCTAATTGTGGACGTATGATGGAATAGTTTACTGTGAATATAAAAATATTTACGTGAATATGTTTACAAATATGAATAAATAAGTTTAGGTCGTCCGCCTACCTATTCTATAAAAAATGGATCACGGGTAAGTAGTCACCACCGCTCATTGCGGCCAGCATTGAAAGAAATGCTTACCAACGCTTACATCGGCAATGAGCTACCAGAAAACCGGAACACAACAATACCAAGTACTGCTGTTTTACGGTAGAATATCTGATGAGTTTGTGGTACCTGGTAGCCCTACCACCACTAAATAGAAATGTGTATCTCAAGCAGACATGAGATATTTTTCAGAATATCTATTGCGACATGACGTCTCGCGATATTAAAACTCGTTTCGTAATCTGACACAGAAAAGTGACACGTCATGTTTCCCGCAATTCATCCTTTTCTGACTGGAATGAATGGCGTAGTGACTCGGATTATTCATACAATTATTTCGTGCGAGTTTGACTTGGAGTCGAGTTTTTAGGTTACTTAAAAAAAAATATTTCTTTTTTCAACTTTTATCATCATGGCAATTTAATAAGCATGAAATTGAAGTTTTATTATGACGCTCATTATTTTTTTACAATGGCTAGGATTTTTAACGCCTTAGTGGTTGGAACACATAAAACTTAGACGAAGATTACAGGATTCAAACCCGGGCTAACTACAGTAAATTTTTGGTTCACATTGGCGATGTAAGCGTTGGATAAAATTTTGTTTTAATGCCAATGTCTATGGGCGATGGTTACCATCTAATATCAGGTCATTTGCGCGTCCGCCTACCTATACCAAAAAAAATCTTCAAAACTCGATTCACTCGCGTACTTTATCTATTAGAAACTTTCTATTAATCACAAAAACAAGTATGGAGTTTAAATTTATCTTGAGAAATAAACTATGTTGCTAATATAACAATAAACTCGTAACGCAGATAACGCAAAACATCAGGTTGTTTCCGTTTCTAAAGCTTCTGATTGTAAAGCTTAGAGACTGCTCATTATTTAAAAATAGATTTATAAGCCTTATCGAAAAATTCTATAAACGCAATTTATAAAGCTTCTTCTATAAGTGGTTAAAAATTTATTGGAATTAAAATATAACCAATTATTGGTACATAAAATTTTATGATTTATTTATATTAATTCAAAAACATTGTAACTTAAATCATGACATATTTTAGTGAAAATATGTACATTTAGAAATATTCACATATTCTGTATAGTTTTAAATCATGTCAGTGCGTAATTATGTCTCTATATATTGTATAATCGCACTATTCCTGGCCACGGTACCGGCCATGGTAACGATGCGATGGAGGGTGCTAAGAATCCCCGGGCAACGGCAGGGTACCACAATCGGCGACTGTTTCTGGCCACGTATAAGGGACGCTCTCTGCGGCTGGACGAACACCTGACAGAATTGGAAGTAGAGTTAAGTCGTATTAACTGGAATATAGTAGGTCTATCAGAAATCCGAAGACAGGGCGAGGACACGATGACACTAGATTCCGGTTACTTACTCTACTTCCGAGAAGGACACCAACCATCCCAAGGTGGCGTCGGCTTTTTGATCCACAAGTCACTCAGAAGCAATGTCGTGGAGGTTGGCAGTGTGTCGGCAAGGGTGGCATACCTTGTCTTAAAGATAACCGAGAGATATGCCTTGAAGGTTATACAAGTGTATGCCCCAACGTCTACATACACTGACGAAGAGGTCGAAGCCATGTACGAAGACATAGTGAAAGCTATGTCTCGTACCAGTACCTTCTACACAATTGTTATGGGTGACTTCAATGCCAAAGTGGGAGTACAAGAAGATGGTGAATCGAGGGTAGGAAAATTCGGTTATGGGCGCAGGAATCATCGGGGGCAAATGCTGGTAAACTTCCTTGAGGCTCAGGGATTATTTCTGATGAATTCATTTTTCCAGAAAAAGCCCCAAAGGAAGTGGACCTGGCGAAGCCCCGATAACACAGCGATGAATGAGATCGACTTCATTTTATCCAATAAGCGCCAAATATTCAAGGATGTCTCCGTGATCAACAGGGTAAACACTGGAAGTGATCACCGCCTGGTAAGAGGCACCCTGAATATTAACACTAAAATAGAACGATCGCGGTTAATGAAGTCGACTCTTAGACCAACTCTGCCCCAGGTCCAAGCTGGTTGCGAAAGCTTCCAGTTGGAACTACAGAACCGATTTGCCATGTTGGAAACCAGGCAGGACATTGACGACGCCACCAATAGTCTGGTGCGTGTCATCCGCGAAGTGGGCCAAAATTACTTTCGACAAAAGAGCAATGGACGTAAGTCGAAGCTCTCAGGCGAGACTCTGAACGAGATGACGAGAAGACGAGAACAGCAGAATATGACGCTATCTGAGTGTCAGGCACTTAACAGGAAGGTTAAAAAATTAATTCGGCGTGACACAAGACGAGCTAATACCCGGAATATTGAAGATGCCATAGCACTCAATAGGGGCTCAAAGGTTCTAACAAAGTCACATACCTCCTGTTGTCACCTGACAAAACTCAGAACCACACAAGGCACAACCGTCACCTCAAAACCAGAGATTCTAGCTGAAGTCGAAAAGTACTATGGCGATTTATACTCATCACGAGTACCTCCACCTGAGTCCCACAGTGCGGATGACCCACGAGCCAGACTGACACGCCACCTATCAGACGATCTTCCCGACATCGATTTGGGCGAGATTAGGATTGGTCTCGGACAACTTGGAAACAACAAGGCTCCAGGAGATGACGGAATTACCTCAGAGCTTCTTAAAGCAGGAGGCACACCAGTCCTGAAAGAGCTGGCTAACATCTTCAAATCCGTCCTCCATAATGGTATTACACCGAAGACATGGAGCAGAAGTGTGGTGGTTCTGTTTTTCAAGAAGGGTGATAAAGCTCTTCTGAAGAACTACTGCCCCATTTCACTTTTAAGCCATGTTTACAAGTTGTTTTCGAGGGTAATCACGAATCGTCTTGCCCGGAAATTCGATGACTTCCAACCCGTTGAGCAAGCTGGGTTTCGAAAAGGCTTCAGTACCGTAGACCACATACACACACTTAGGCAAATAATACAGAAGACCGAGGAATATAATCAGCCTCTATGCCTAGCGTTTGTGGACTACGAAAAAGCCTTCGATACCATTGAGACCTGGGCTGTTCTGGAATCCATGCAGAGGTGCCTAATTGACTATCGGTATATCCAGGTGTTGAAGTGTTTGTACGAAGCCGCAACCATGACCGTCCAAGTACAAGATCAGAGCACAAGACCAATCCAATTGCATCGCGGGGTAAGACAGGGGGATGTAATCTCCCCGAAACTTTTTACCAATGCATTGGAGGACGTCTTCAAAACGCTCGATTGGAACGGACGCGGCATTAATATCAATGGCCAACACATTACACATCTGCGATTTGCCGACGACATTGTCATCATGGCGGAGACTCTGAAGGATTTGGAAGAGATGCTAAACAACCTGAGCGATTCTTCGAGACGAGTAGGTCTCGGGATGAACATTGAAAAGACCAAAATTATGGCAAACAATCATGTATCCTCGGGACCAGTGGTCGTAAATGGCTCTCCACTTGAAGTTGTGCAGGAATATATCTACCTGGGCCAAACTATACAACTTGGCCGGCACAACTTTGAGAAGGAGGCTAAAAGAAGAATACGTTTGGGCTGGGCGGCATTCGGGAAGTTGCGTCATATTTTTGAATCGTCGATCCCATAGTCGCTTAAGACCAGGGTCTTTAATCAGTGCGTCCTACCTGTAATGACTTACGGTGCCGAAACGTGGACACTCACCGTAGGACTGGTCCACAAATTTAAGGTCGCTCAGCGAGCGATGGAACGCGCGATGCTTGGGGTTTCTCTGGGCGATAGAATCCGAAATGAGGACATTCGCCAGAGAACTAAAGTCACCGACATCGCGCGGAGAATTAGCTCGTTGAAGTGGAAGTGGGCTGGTCATGTCTCCAGACGCATTGATGGCCGATGGAGCCGACACGTGTTAGAGTGGAGACCGCGCTTAGGCAAACGTAGTGTAGGGCGCCCTGTGACAAGATGGACCGACGATTTAAAAAAGGTGGCAGGCACGGGATGGATGCGGACTGCCCAAGATCGGGATGGTTGGCGTTCTATGGGGGAGGCTTTCGTCCAGCAGTGGACGGCAAAAGGCTGAAAAAAAATATATATTGTATGTATGTATGTGTGTACCTTTGACGATTGAATGTTACTTGCGGTTTATTTATTTTTATTAAAACAAACGGAGCTATTTAAGGTTTAATATATTATAAGCTAATTTAATAACACTGAGGTGCCCATGCGGCACACATAAGATTATGACGCACCGAACTAATGGCACACCACAACGAGTCTATAGGCTAAGGTGACTCCTTTAACTTTCAGTTGACATGGCAAAAACTTCTCATCGTTCTTCCGAAAACGAATTGTCTTATATAATGAAAATTATCTAAAATGCACTATAAAAAAATAAAAAGAATAAAACTTGTTGAGGAATAAACACATTTTTTATACAAAAACTGTCAAATAAATCATATAAACCTGAGCTATACTATAGCAAGATCGACCTTTTATCTACTTTATTTCGTAAGTGCGCTCTATTCCCTTGCCACTCTAAATAGTAATTAGCTGGAACTTGTGGCACTGTACGCGATAAAATCTTTGCATGCTTTTGTATTTAGCTTGGTATTTATTTAGTAACTAAATTTATGTATTATCGTAAAACCTAAATCTATTTTAAAACGATTTAAAGAGAATAAAAAGAAAGGTTAAAGTAAAGAAGTCTGGACAAGCACCATTGGATTTGCATATGTTTAATGTGTGTTCTTAACTATCTCGTGATTATAGGCGAAGGGTGAAACCCTCATGTGTCGAATGCAAAATCTACCACCTACCCGAATTGTAACAGCGCGTGGGAATAAGCTCGAAAACTTCTTCTTAAACAAAAATATCTACAATATCAAATATTGTCATAATATACCCATTCCTATTTCGTTTTTTTTAAATCCTTTATTACGACTCTGTACATTTCATTGGAAATAGAGCACCTTCAGCTCGATCGTAATTGAAAGTAAATTATTCAAACATACTCTAACATGTCACAATCAAAAATATTTTATTAAATAATTTGTTAATTACTAACAAAGCTCATACTATCAAGACTGAGGTGTGTATCTATACAAGCACCTTTTTTACTAATTTAATATAGAAAGGCAGTCGGTCAAGTGTTCCACTTGTAGTAAAAATAAACTTCGTCCATAGACATACGCACTGTGAGAAATGTACACATGCCAGTTAACTTATATTTTTTTATTTCCTTTATAAAAGAGCTTTCATAAAGGAAATTAAAAAAAATCGAGTCATCCGCATAGCAGTTATTCTTGGATATTGTTGTATTTTGGATTTAATGTGAGAGAGGCCATACATCTTAGTTCCCAAGGAAAGTAGTGCATTAGTGACGTAAGGGGATGTTTAATATTTCTTACAGTGTCAATCTGTGGGCAATGGTGACCACTTACCATCAGGTGGTCAGGGTGGTCAGGTCACATTCGCCTTCCTTCTTAAATAAACAAAGGTGATTATCATCCTCTACTTAGTGTGCATTGGTCCAAAAACGGTTACTAATCCTCCGTTAGCTGGAATTGATAATATATTAATTTATTTCAAATATAATAACTTAATCGATACAATTTATTATAACTTCAAGGTCATATAAAACAGTACATATTCGTGGTTCGATTAGGGTCGACAAGCTTTCGGCCCTGTCGCATGAAATGATCGATGAAGCCCACATCAGATTTTGTATAGTTTTGCATATTATGCTTTTTCTCTTGCAAACGAGATGTGGAATTCTAATATCAAGCTTACTAAACATTGTTATTGATATTCTTATATACTTGTTCCTTTATTTAATAAAAAATACGGTCATATCGGGTCGCTGGCAGAAATGAACATCAAAATAGATTATGAAATATTCTATGATTAATGAAACTAATAAATACATATAGAGTAAAATAAAAACATTGAATTTCCTTGGTAAAATTAATATATTATTAACATAATTTATAATGCCGCGTAAAATCTCAATTCAATTTATTGTCTATATTTTTTTATAATTATATAAATTAGTTCATACGCCAACTATCCCTTCCTTCCGCCGCACCTTATGTGGGAAAAGAGCATCTTCAAGTGCAGTGGCTGTGCCGAACTACTAATACTACATCAAGGAGCATTCAAAACAAACAGAATTGAGTCAGTGTTATTACAGGCACAAGGGACACAATATCTTAGTTCCCAAGGTTGGTGGCGCACTGGCGATGTAAACGATGGTTAACATTTCTTACAATGCCATAGTATATGGGCGTTGGTGACCACTTACCATCAGGTGACCCATATGCTCATCCGCCTACCAAACAATAAAATATATATATATACGTAAAATTGAATTCAAATATTATTCTTAACTGGAAAGATCATCAAGGAGCATTCATTCAAAACAAGGAAAAACCATATTGTCCCACGCGAACGTGACCTACTTATAATAATTTACATATAGCACGAAGTATAATATATTATTGCGATTCTCGACACAAGGGAGTGGAGAGCATCATACTGTTTGCCGTTACGGCACACGAGTCAGTTTTACTCCCAATGCGCTCCGGGGTTTCAAAGGTTTTTATTTTGTTTTAAAAGCTTCATTGATCAAATTATTGAAGTTACAAAAGGTGGACTTAATGCCGGAAAGTATTAACTACCGTTCAAACTTTAGGGTAGCCAGCAATACACGGAAGCGGTACTAAAACTAAAAAATAATATTTAAAGAAAATAAAGATAACGCTAAGTTTTATTGGATTACTGTCCATAGACATATATTACCAAACATTGCTAGATTACGTTAACTAATACTGTATAATAAGTAAAAATAGTTACTACAACGTATATTTCATCACGTAGGGAACGAAAACACGATCGTTTTAATCGAATACAGTTGTTATTCCAAAAACGTATACATAACAAGCCTATGAATGTACTTCATGTTGTAAATATGTACTTATATTGTTAATCCTATTAAACGTTGCGTTGTTACTAATCATGCTAATTTAGAAGTGTTCCAGGAGTTTTGTAGTTTTTGTAACATAGTACTGATGGAAATAAAGATAGCATAAAACAATTCAAAAACATATATATGTATTTACTCATACATAAAGAACTGTGTTAGTAACAATGATGAGGACGATAAGTATGTGAAATTAAGCTGCTATCACTGAGTCTCTAACTAAAAAGACAATGATTGTTATGATAAGACCATTTTTTATGTCCTCCTGACCGACTTCTACCACTTCTACTTCTAAGTCAGTCAAGATATTCGTTTCCTCATTCTCATTATCCGAAGGGATGGCAAATCCGACAAGACCGGAAAGAAAGTTTAGGCGCCGGAGTAACGGTTTTCCGAAAAATGTAACCACTGCCAGTTTCCATATTACGGGCTAGAGCTACTCAGAATTATTCGACAGAAAAACCTAACTACTTTGTATTGCTCCGTGGTTTGAACCTAGTACCTCTAATTCTACAGCCTTTTAACTAACTACCTGTATGCATCAGATGTAGAGCTATTTCCATTTACAACAATGATTGGTGGTTTTAAGCCCAATATAATATCCCTTTAATTACAAACTTCATAGAAAAAAGGATGTGAGCTTTTAACCATATGACAGAAGTAAAAATTTAAAAAAATAAAAAAACACCATACATTTACAACGTCTTATTATTTTCGCATGTATAGATGTATTTTAATATTTATAATAGCATCACACGACCCGAAATATATGTTTCTTTGAAGTGCCCTTGTCTTTGCATAAATACTCCGCAAGTATAACACTTGTACGTGGAAATTGTTACATTGTCTTTAAAACAAAAACACAATGTAAGAAGAATTTAAAAAAAATAAAATAACTTTTTAATTAAATAGCTTTGTAAGCTATTTAGGCATCTAAATGTGAAATATTTTTATTCCGTTACATTTCAAACAGGAAATTCTCCATAGAAAAATAAACAACTATGGTGATAAAATTTTAGCATTGAATTAATATGTATTGGAATTTTGCTCGTATTTAACTTCTTCAGTACTATTTAATTTTAAGAATTAAACAGAAAACCCAAAGCTTGAAATTTTCGATTTGGATGTATTTAAGTATCTAACATAAGCTTCGTCAAGTGTCGTCCCTTATTTCGTGGTGCTTTCATTCGGGCAATTTTATACAGTTAATTGAATTAAGGTTAAAAATAAAATAAAACTTTTGATAGGAAATTTGTGTCGATTTTGATTTGATTTTGGAAGAGCAGATCTAGCTTCGGTGTAGTCAGTAAATACTCGTTAATGAATTATATAATTTTATTTATGCTTTTGATTACATTCTAATGTAAATGTTAATTTTACTACTCAGTCGGAACGCAAAGTGCGCAAAAGAAGTATTTACGAACATAGAAGATAACATTTGTAGACACCTTGGTATTTAATACTGAACCTTTACCTAATTAAACATTATGTCAAAATCGAGTTGGATAACTGCAATAATTAGGACCTGACTGCAAACATATATTAATAACATATATTGTTACGGTAATAAAATATCTTTAACTAACTTAAAAAAGTATATTTCATCAATGAAAACGTAATACACAAAGCTTCTTTAATTAAGCTTAATTAGGCTTTTTAATTAATAATCTTTTAAATTAACAGATTTCGATGGCTCAGTGGGGCCTATAATAAATTATATTGGAGTACAAACATTAAAAACTGTCATACATATATTATGAAAAGAAATACATATATCATTTACTGATGGTAGGGCTTTGTGCAAGCTCGTCTGGGTAGGTACCACCCACTCATCAGATATTATTCCGCAAAACAGCAGTACTAGGTATTGTTGTGTTCCAGTTTGAAGGCCGAATGAGCCAGTGTAATTACAGGCACAAGGGACATAACATCTTATCGAATCGGACATAATATTATATCGCATTGGCGATATAAGCGATGGTTAACATTTCTTATAATGTCTATGGGCGTTGGTGATCACTTACCATAAGGTGGCCCATATGCTCAACCGCCTACCAAACACAAAAAAAAATGAAAAAAATCGAATTTAAATATTATACTTATTTGGGAAAGTTAAAAAAAATATAAAAAAATAACCCTAGTTTAAAAAACTACAATTTAAGTAAAATATTGGATATAGTCGAGGTTTGTTAACAATTCTTAATAAGCAATATAAATATAGAAGGTTTTATACGCTGAAAAATATAAATGAAAGTTACATTTATTTGTATTTGGAAAAATTTAAATACTTTGTAATTCGAATGGATCATTTCGAGAAGTGTTTTAAAAAAATTTGTCCTTTTATATCACTGTATTTAATACGAAACATGTATTTAAAAATTAAGTATTTTTACTATTGTATTCTAGTCAAATATATCTATAGGACACACACACACACACAAACACACACACACACACACACACACACACACACACACACATAGTTACATTAGATAGTTCACCATATTTTCACAAACAATTTTGGCTTCACTTAAAAATGTTATTAAACGGGTGATTTGTTAAACATATGTATGTGTCTCTTTCTTCTGAATGTCAAATCAATAATAACAGAAAGAGAAAAAACAGCGTCAAACTGAACAACGATTATAAGGAAGGTCGTTTTTATATGATGCTATTTATATCTCTAGAAAGGTATTGGAATCGAAACAAAATTACAATTCCCATGTGGCAATAGACCTAAAAAGTTTCATGAAACGCAAACAATTGTAATTCAAGTAAATTTGATAATATACTCCGACCCTTCCAAGTTAAATAAAGAAACATGTGAACTGGGGTGATCTTGAGAAAAAGAAAAACCAATATCTTGTTAGAGAGGCCAAATTAAACGAATAAATGTAACTTACACATCGAGCTGGCGTCTTTTTTATGACATCAAGTGCTTTTAGCCAAATGATTTCACTGTTTCATTATAGTATTGCACGGTTCACTGAACACCAAGTACTGCGATAAAAATGAACTCATTCACTAGTAACGAAATTGTCTTTGTTTATCAGTCGTCATGACAAAAGATTTTATATAAGACAATTTTAAATTAAACTACAACGTATATATGAATAATAATAAATATGGTAATGTTTACGCAACCCAAAAGTACCACCGAATATCTTAGCAGTCACAATTCTTGTTAAGAATAGGGAATTAATATGGTAGAATTGTTATTTTTTTTTTATTTTACTAACCCTCTATAAGGCTTTGTCTTGTCCATGTCAATCTTTTTTTACCTTAAATATCTATTAGTGCGCCTTGGAGGTGAATCGACTTGTATGATGTGACGGCAAACGGCATGACGATCTTTTAAGCCGTCATGCCTCCTCTCCGCCGGCGTTTTCTACTCCCTTGTGTGTTCGTCGCTTATAATATAAATTATTGTATTATAATTTGTAATATTATCATAATTATAAAATAATAACATTTATTTTATTATCAAAATATATCCATTTTATAATTAATTCTCCTCCATACTTATTTATTGGTTTTCTTGAATTTACTTAACTTTTTGATTAAGTAAATTTGAGTTTATTGTGTCACGGTCAACGACAATGGATTTGATTAATAATATTTGGATTTTGAGACTTTAATATTGTTAAAGTTTATAAGCTAGATTTAATCTTAGTCTTAAGTCTTAAGTTAGAAAGTGTTGTTTTAAACAAAATCTGTTCTGTTTCCTTCCCTCAGATATCGGTAAGTTTTTAACATCGTTAACCGCAGGATAAGCCAGCTAAAGCTCACGTACGTAGGACGTATTACATGTGATTTGACTGTTCTTAACTACTGTAAGTAGTAAATGAACTAGAAATGTTTTACTTATGTATTGGGTATTTTCCATCCTTTTTGAATTGTCAGCACAGCTTACAACACACAAGTATTACTAATACAATCACTTGTATATTAACTTAAAAAAAAACGCATGATTCATTATCGTCCACTATTTGGCTTCATATTATTTCCATCTTTTGTTGTTTCCAATTGAAATCCGTCTAGATAGGTACCTTTTAAAAACACTTATTGTACCGCTAACTAGCACTGCTTAATATTGTTGTATTCCGGTCCGAAGAGCAAGTGAGCCAGTGTAATTACAAGCACGAGGGACTTAACTTCTTAGTTATCACATTAACCACGATGTAATAAATGGAAAATATTTTTTAAAAACAAAAACAAACTTGTGATGATGTTACATCTAAGCTAGTATTTATAATATTTTATTATTATAGTCAAATTAACAATGTTCTGCTAACCGATTTTTTTTTCGTAGAAAATTATTATTCTCTTTCCTGATAAGAGACCAATTAGAAACGAGTGGAGAGAAGTTATGAGCACGCACGACTTTACGTACTCACCAACGCACCAGGCACTGCACTTGTTTTTATTCACATACTTGTGCACTTATACAGAATATTTCAGATTAAAAAAAAGTGTATTCGTGCAATATGTAGTAAAGATTGAATGCAGTCATGTAGATCATTATTTAAACTTCTCAAATTATTCAAATTGCCATGGATCTACATTTAAGAAGACGCATGTGTCGGAAAGTCATTCAAAAAGAATGACTTATAATATCGTATCATTTATTACGCGATACTGAAACAAATTATACATGCCACCGTGTAAAACAGCTCTCTGTTCACAGAGTTGAGACCGAACGATGTTAAAATATATTATAACAGGTTGCCCTCCAATATTAAACATTTGCCGATTCTAAGATTCAATACCTTAACTCTGTAAAAAAAAAGGCGAGATGGCCTATTGGTTAGAACGCATGAATCTTAACCGATGATCGTGAGTTCAAACCGGGCAAGCACTACTGAATTTTCATGTGCTTAATTTGTGTTTATAATTCATCTCGTGCTTGACGGTGAAGGAAACATCGTGAGGAAACCGTCATGTACTGTACTCTCTAAAAGAATTCCTGCAATAAATATCAAACATATTATTTATCAATTTTATTAACATAATTAAAAAAAAATTGTAATTCCATAATTAAAAGCATACTGTGTCTTTTATCTATACGATGCATTGTAATGCCTTTAATATTTAGTAATTTTTTGGTAAAATATTTGCATGTCATAAATATAGTGACTAAACGTATGTATTATATGTTTAAAGCAAATAAACTGATTATTATCTCATTTAAATTTAGTTTGTCCTTAGATGTCTTGCCTGAACTTCAATTAAGAACACTTAATTTAAACCACTTTAACTTTATCTCATTTGCGTACGATTACGAGGACAGACTAAGAATATAAAAAAAATGACATGGGATGACTGTGCGCAAGCCCTAACTACCTTGTTATCACATTAGCAACTTACTCGAATCAAATTAATTAATATGATGGATCGTCCGTCGCGTTAGCTTGTACATGACTGTCTTTCATTTTCATAATGGACCGCAAATTGGATTATGTGAAGTCTGTAAGGGCTCGTTAAATTTCAATATACACGTGGGTAAGACCGTCCAAGGTGACCAATTTACTCAAAGTGCTGTTATATTATGTTAAGTACTATAAAAGTTTGATAAATGCTTTCTATAAACCTACTAAAAAGATATATAGATCTTCCCGTTTGCGGCTTCGCCAACATGTGAATTTAAAATTTTGAATTGAATTTGGGGGATGTGTTCAATTGTAATATGTAGAGGCACATTTACGGTGTAAGTTGACTTACACTTTGAATGTGATCATTTAGCACCAAGTGGACCATTTGATAGTCTGGATTCATTAAATAAATTTAATGTATAATAACACAAGCATTCGTGACCCATTTTATGATCTGTATATAAGAACTTGTAAATCGTTTTTTTATTCACTTTTTGAAAAATATCTAAAAATTTAATTGTGATGATATGGTAGATAATAGTATAAGTAATTAAACACGTTTATTTCACAATTTTTTTCACGCAAGGTACGACAATGAGATGACGTCTTCGTTTCGATCGATCTCATTGTCGGATCAGATCACTCCGCTGTCTCTGCAGAGACAGCTGCCAGCAGAGACACTGTCTCTGCTGGCAGAGAACTGCCATGACGATCTAGCAGAAAAACGGCCCTCCACGCCGATTCTCTACATTCACCTATATGATTCCTCACAAATCTCGTCCGATGTCATGAATCAGAATCGACCTCTCCGCGGTCCACGTGACGAGGACGCACCACAGTAGTTACACAGGTGATGGCTATAGACAGTAACTGAGGCATATGACAAAAAATACTGCCAAAAATCACCTAGGAGCTGTTGAAAAAATTTTTACCGATAAAAATGAAACGTTATTTAATAAACAACATTTTTTTTAATTATTAAATGAAACTGGATTGAATCATTTAAAAAGATAATTTTATAAATTAAAATTAATTTAGACAATTTTTTATCTTTTAAAATGTACCTTCAAAAATCATGTCTGCAACCACTAGCATTATTAATTATTGTTGGATAGAAGCCAAAACTAAACGAGTCTGACAATTTTCGCTGTTCAGAACTTATGCTGAAGGATAAGTATTATGCACTTAATGATTTCAAATTTTCACAATAATCTACGATAAATTTTAATTGATTAAAAACGAAAAATATTTAATACAAAATTAATTTTAAATGAGCTGAGGTAGACCAAACGTTATATGGATCTTAACCAGCTGCTCTACTGAATTTTCTTAAACTTGTTTTGTATATAATTCATCTCGTGTCCAGTGGTGAAGTATTGCGAGGAAACCTGTCTTATATCGGATATTTCTGCTTCAGTGTGCTTATTTAAGTAACATTAAAGCCTTTTTTCTCAGAATTTTATATCAATTAACGCATTTCTCTAAAAATTTAAAAAGCAATTATTTTAATAGAAATAAATAGATAACGTAATAAACTTAAAATTATAATTGTCACAATATTTTGCTTGATTATTATCTTGAGTATTGTCTGGTCAAGAATTTACTAATATTCTTATTTCTTCTCAAAATAAACGTTAAACTTATGTTGAGAGCGAGGCATCTTCTTCATTGTTAAATGAGGCAGTAAACGTGTCTGTCTTTATATGATGTTTTCCTGACCAACCATGGCAGCCAATCTCAAGAGAGATTAGCCAACAGCGCAGGATAGATTATAGTGTACAAGTGCAATTAATTCTGACACGACAGGAAAAAGTTTTGGTGCAGGATGAACTGTTTTATGTGCTTTCACGAGGCACAAGAGTGTATATACTTAAAATTTCTAGACTCCGCGCTGCTATTAAGAATCTTCGATAGAAATCCCCGAAAAAAAAAAGTTTTTACTGGCGCATCCCTAGACTCGAACCCAGAACCTCGGGATCCGTGGCGTTATAAGCTATTCACTAATCAAACGATGTTTATATAATTATATTATTTTATATTATTTGTCAGCCTAATTGGATGGTTTGTTTAATTAGATTGTACAATGCGTATGTAGTTGACAGATAGTACTACGCATAACGAGCCTTTGGATTAAATGTCAAAACTGTAGCTGGCTGGTTTAATTTCGAAATTCGAACGACGCGGTCGGATGAATGATACGTCAAGAATGACATTGTTTTGTGAAACGTTTTCATTATTGTGAGTGTTATTTTATTGTTGACTTTTATTTAGTGGTTTTAGTTTATATTACTATAACAACAAGTGATATAATAACAAGCGAAAATTACGTGAAAAGCGTGAATTTCATATATTTGTAATTTTATAAATTATAATAATAAGGACATATCTCGTAATTACCTTAGTAATATAATGTCGATATCGATGACTCCTGGAATAAACCAAACATTGTTGTAATTTCTATTTTGTTGGTGTCAGTAATTTGCTTAATTTGTTATTCACTTGTTTATTTTTAACAGAATTAATATATATATTTTTGTAAATATACCCATGTTAACCCATTGAAATCTCATGATAAAAACATTGATAAATATTTTGCTACTCGATAAAAGACTATATATATTATAAAAAGAATAGTATTCGTTGAATTTCATGCAGATTAAATAATTATTTAATTATATTTAATTAGCATACCTATGAAATTTATTTGGTGGTGCAGTTAAGAGTGTCTAGTATTTGTATGCTTCTCGGTAGAATCTACATTCCGAACCAGTAGCAGACTAACATTTAAAACTGTAACATGACTCAAGAGTGCTTTTCAGAACCTAAATAAAGACTATTTTGATTATAAAGAAAAGCTTGTTATATTCTAGATTATAACCTGTTTCCAACCTGTGGACAAAAAGATAATTAGTCTAGAGAGGAACTGAACCAGACATAGCTGTCCCTCTCAGCTTATTGGAGGTAAATGAAATCGTGATACTTGAGTGGAAACGACGGTCCACTTAGATGCTTTTAAAGGTTTAATTAGACCTTGTTTAAGGAAGAATCCTTTTAAAGTATCATTAAGGACCTGAAAGGTTTATTGTTGATTTTATCGCTAAACAAAGACGAGAATAAGTTATAAAATAGGTTTATTTTCAACAATTAATTATAAAGCTAAGATACTCTTAAGTTGCTAAAATAAATAAAATGTTTTCAATATATGTTGCTTTTAATGGTTTTAATATACATACCACATCGGATCAAACTTACGACACATATAGAAAATCCTCACACATAAGTACACACACAAAACAAATTTATGCTCATAACGAGTATGATATCGGATTATCATTAGTAATATAACAAAGTACAAACAAAGTGGCTGCGTTTTGATTTTCAAATTTTTCGTAAACGAAAATAATTATTTTTTATAAATTAAACATATAGAACAGTTAATGCCTCGTTATCCGAATTTTTTAATGAAATATATTGTAAATAAATTATAAATTAATATGATAATAATAATAATATTTCTTAAAACAAACCATATACATGAAAAGCTTTAACTGAATCAAAGAAATAATAATGACATTTATTTGCCTGAGCTTTATATAAATACCGGATTTTAAGCACAATCGACTTAAAGCGAAAGGTACAGGAAACTCTAACTGGTAAAATAAAATTAAAACAATTAAGCCGGTCAAAGCATGCTCCAACCGTCGCAGATAATGCTGGCAACTTGGTTATTGTTGGAAACAACAATGGCACTTATGTAAGGCCTTATCTCGTCAACCAGCTCGTTTGTACCTACAAGGCCCTACCTGTGCCGTTCCGATTGTATAACATGTAACGCTTACCCATTTATCCCAATTTAAATATCGATGTACAACATACCACTGCGCTGAACTGTTTTTATATGATTACTACTATCCTAACTTAACTTAAATACTTGATTGATACGTACATATTTAGTTTATTTATTCTTAAGAAGGCTTAAAATATATAATGAAAAGAATATATGGAATTAAAACTACCCATTATAATTATATAATTAATATAATAAATATAATTGTATGTTAAACTTATATCTAAATATCTTTAATATTGTTCCGAATAAACTTCTAATTAATTTCTTATCAGAAATTCTGATTCTGATACAAAATTTTTAATTATATTTTTTTGTTTCAATACAATATATATATACAATATATCCCGTAACCGTAACAGCCTCTGAATGGCCCACTGCTGGGCTAAAGGCCTCCTCTCCTCTTTTTGAGGAGAAGGTTTGGAGCTTATTCCACCACGCTGCTTCAATGCGGGTTGGTGGAATACACATGTGGCAGAATTTCAGCGAACTTAGACACATGCAGGTTTCCTCACGATGTTTTCCTTCACCGTAAAGCACGAGATGAATTATAATAACAAATTAAGCACATGAAATTTCAGTGGTGCATGCCCGGGTTTGAACCCACGGTCATCGGTTAAGATTCACGCGCTCTTACCACGGCCATCTCGGCTTTGAATTGAATTGTCTTATAATATACAATATATATATATATATATATATATATATATTATAAGACAATTCAATTCTTAGATACAAGATTTACTTTTTTGGAAATGACGCGCGACTACAGCGCCACATGCGTTGAATTATTCTCTTTTTAGTTGTCATCGATATTCGAACTGACTGGTCGATATATGGCGCACTCTCATAAAAAAAAACAGTAGCCTGGGTTTTCTGTGAGTTCTATTATAATATATATATATAATGTAATCGTTATATGCTGCTTTGAAAACGATATTATCAAGGTAATATACTAGTAAAACCGTATCAAATCCTTAATAATTAATAGTTTAATTATGGTTATGTTCATAAAATAATTGCCATACGGTTATCCGCAAGGTTCCGCGTAAATAAAACCCAAGTATGTAAGGTGTCAGTTGAATAGAACCCTTGTGTGGATCGGCAGCGTTTCTCCATTAGTGTGATTACGGTCAAAATGTGCGACCCCCGGGGTCTGCGGTCCTGTCTCTTTTTGTACTGAATAACGTCACAAGCTTTAACGATATTGAAATATATTGTTTATTAATATTTTGAATATAAAACGTATACTAGAATTCATAACATATTGATTATCAAATTTGTGTCAAAATGAATGATAATGAAACGTATTAATATGGAAATATAATTGAATCCTTAGCTAAGTCATGTGTTCAATGACTGCCGGTATATATTGATTGAAGCGACCGTACTTAGCAGAATTGAATGTAAAATTAATTTAAAAAAATAAATATTTAGACATATTATAAAAAAGTGTTACTAATTTATGTAATAGTCGGCGGAATTTTGTATTTTGCTTGATAAAATAAGTATAATTTGAATGTTGTTAGAATTTTACCTCTTTTTTTTATTTCACATTTGTAATAACACAAACAAATATAGGTAATTTTTATGTTTGTCTTGAAGTTGAATTTATCGTTTATTCTCTTTTTATATTCTATTTAAAAGGATTCAATAATATTTTTTGTTAGACACGGATTCTTCCAAGTTATATTTTTTCTCACAAGATTATAATTAAAATGAATCATGGAAAAAAATATGTAAAAATAAATGTAAATTTATAAAAAAATGTATAAATGGAATTTCTTAAGAAAATCTAATATTATTAATATTATAAGTATATATCAACTTATATCAATGTTACATTTAAAGTAAAACTTTGAATTATAAATGCAGTTTAATGAGACATGTTTGTTGGAACTAATTTCGCATCTTACAAGCGAGTGCTCTAGCAAATCAACATAATTACGTCTTTGACGCTAGTGCCTGCAACTTGCACATACGACACTCTAGGCGGTTAAGCAAATGAGTGCCTACTCAGACACGCTTCGGTTACAACGAAAGATTTTCAGGTGAACATGATAGAGACCAAATAAAATAAAAAAAACGATTACCTTTTAAGTTTCGCATTGGATTGATTGCTTTTATTAAAATGTATACTTGGTTGTTTTATTTTATCATAAAAACAAAATATATTTCTGTATGGTAAATGTAGCGTGAACTAAACTATTAATTTTTTTTACAAAATATAATAATAATGACAATACGATTAATAAAACTATATTTAGTTACTATATTTAGCATAAAAAGATTTATCGTCATAGTTATGATCATAATTAGCCAATAATCATCTACTGGTATGCATATGCCTTTTCCGAAGCAAGCAAAGGAGCAAAATGTTTGCTTCTTATAATCCATACGAGAAAAGCCATTTTATGTATTATATATGTACATATGTTAGTTCACTTAGCCTAAGAAAGTTCTGTCTCACATAATATGCAAAGAAAGCACAACTATCCACTTGAATGGACACCACTGTACTCTCAAAAACTCGTTTATATCGTAAAGTTTATTGTCTGAGCTTGATGATGATAATGATGCTAAATTAAAAAATGATAAAATTTGTGGCGTTTACCAATGAAATACGAACTAAATCATACGCAGAAACAGCTGTAAGGTATTCAGTATATTTCAATAAAAATTCCTGAGCAAGATATGAATCTTTAGGCCATATATATGAATAATGTACATATATACTGGCCCCTGGAATTTTCATATTTTTTAATAATACTCGATTTGATCGTACAGGGAATATAATTATGTATCTGCCGTTATATATATACGTTATTTGTAGTCTATTGAAATGGTAAGAGGAGTATAGATAAATAAAAATTTATAAATAATTTAAAGGGTTCTTGAGTGGGAGTGTATGTGTGGGTGGTCAGGATTGGACTCAATAGGTGGCGCTGTGATCAGCTTACAAACAATGCTCTTATAAAAATAACTTGGTTATGAGGTGAGATGACCAGTGATTGAAACACATTCACCTGAACCGAAGATTGCGACTTTAAGCCTAGAGAAACACCATTTACATTTTCATGCGCTTGATTTATTAGACACAGAATGTTGTCTCTCAACCGTACCCATTCTCTTGACTTTATATTAAAAAATAGTTGATATTTGTATAGCTCGACTTATGCTCTATGTACTTAACGTAAGTGCAGATATTTAATACAAGTATACATAATATGCAACGTACATAATATGTTGCATTGCTTCCAGTTTATAGTAGCGTAAAAAGCACTTAGCGTAATAAGAAAGCTTTTGACAGGCTTTTTCAGTACCTACCTGTCTGCAAATTGAACTTTGAAAAAATTAAACGGTCACAACGCGTAAACGTCATTCGAGGTACTTTAATTTTACATAATTTACGAAATTGATATATTGTTTTTGGCAAATGATATCCAACCGATAAGATTATTTTTATGAATGTTTCTTTATTTTTCGAACTATTGGATCATCAAAAACCACAGTTACAAGCTCAATCTAGTGGTTTATTTACGATTATGTACGATTTGTTTGTTTTATATTTTTAATATCATTGCTCATATTTTTACCTTTGCTCATATTGCGCTTTACCTTGTATCCAATGTGTATTAGTTCACCTCTTGACAGTCAGTCTCTTAGTCAGCTCTTGTTCAGTACGAAATAGGTCGCACAAATCGAAGGTTTTATATGTTGAAAAAATATTAACGGTAAAATAACGTAATACGATATGTGTACTTTATTTGTAATGGAATATTAATGGAATATTTTACTATAATTTCATAATCTACTACTACTACTATACATAATCAAGTCTACTACATAATCAAGCACATAAAAAATTGACTCTAAAGTCTACGATATATAATTTTTGGGCTGTGAAGAATTAGGAAGTTTTAAATACTGCTCAACGTCTTATTAATTTCCTCGTAATATGCAGAAAATGTCGTCAAATTTCCTCTTTCACAGTTGAATAATAAAAGATTCCGAATTGGAAGTAACTTGTTCTTAATGCTCCGTTCAAATTTTAGTAAAACTAGTGCTATGGGACTTCCCATGGCTCCCCTTCAAATTCATGTAAAATTGTCCTCCAATAAATACTTTCTGTTCAGATAGTTTTGGATAAGAAAATTAATTTCGTCATAAATAGGTTCGATGGGCTTACTTGCAGTGATTGAGACTTCGTCGTCAACAGATCAGATCGATAGTAACAAATTATTGTATTTTAATTTCAAAAAATATATGGATACGCGGGTTATACAGAACAAATACTGCATTGAATACACTTAATTATGAGGTGCTAATCGTTGTTACAATAATATTTAAATGTAAAATAATTATTTAAGATGAGGATCCTTCTTGATACCCTTCTGCCTTGGTTATTAAGCGCAGTTTTAAAAACAATTCACAATGTTTGTCTAAGTTGAAACTTTATACTTAGAAACATGCAAATGAAATATAAAGTTTATAAAACATTTAATTCAGATAAGAATATGAAATAACAAAACATAAACAAAATAGTTAGAGTTATTCGTCAACTTTTCATTAACAAAATGCGAACAAGTGAAATTTTGTTCGACATGGATAAACTAGAGTTCATAAGGAGCTAAAAGAGAAACGAGTATCATTACTCATGGTGTGTGCCTGGAGCACATTCTTTACTTCTTTTACTTATACACTTTGTATTGTATATCTATTTTACATTCGCTACGAGGTCAGGTCTTTACTGATGGCAGTTGTTGTTTGTTAAGGTAATAGGATATCTGTCACTGCCGTGCCAGAATTATTTTGTAACCATAATGTCATCTTATGGTTATATAGGAGTAACAGTTCTCAAAATTTAGTCAATATTGTACTAATATTTATTTATTACACTTTCACGTCTACTCATACAATGATCATTAAATTTTAGATAAACTTTTCTCATATATACTTCTATATCCGTGTAAACTAGTATTATTATAACATGCAATATTCTAACTAATATTTAACGATATATTTTTATATCAAATGGAAATGTGTTTTTTTTATCAATCAAGGCTTATAATATCATTAAAAATTTCATATTTAAAAAAGGAAAATTATATTAGTATATAATCCAACTGGAAAATTGCTTAGATTTAATAAAAAAATATTTATATTACTTTCTTACCTAAACATTATGAAACATTTTGTAACACTAAACTAACTAAACACTTCGCTTCAGCTTATACAAATTTTTACCAAAGAAAAAAGCAAAAATATATTCCATTTATACACAACAGGAGATTCTAATTTTGAGCAAAATCTACCAAATTTAATATCATATTATCATATCATATTATCATAACAACTTAAAGCAATAATTTTCTTATAATAAACATTGGTACATGTAAATATTCTATAATGATTGTACTTAAATATCCATCTTGAATTTAATGTACACATTAAGGTATTTCTAACATCCACATGCGATTTGTGTTCGCTAACGACAATCCCAGGGAGTGGTGGAGTTAATGAATATTCATTAATTATTCATACAGATGTTTCTCGAATAGTTTTCTATAAGATTACGGGTCCGTACTTAAATGGACATTCTAATATTGGAGACGCTCACATACGTACAAGCTATTTCAATATTTTTGTATCAAATCGTGGACGAAGTAAGCGATACGATTCTAGCGGGAACTCTATGAATAAAATTATCATTTTGCAGAATTGATTCTGGGGTATAGTAAAATACTTGTGTTATGGCTGGTTAAAGCCTTTACCAACATTTCGTGTATGATATTGTTAGCTTGATTCAATTATTTAAATTTAATAATATAAAATTAATATTACGCTTATTTTTCCAAAAAAAAAAACCTTCAATATATTTTGTTAAGCACAAATATCTACACTTAAAATTAAAATACAATTTAATCAAGAAGGCTGGTGTGACTTTGAAACCTTACTTTGTTGTTGTACCCGATTATATTAAATTTAGAGCTATCTCCGGTTTGAATGTATGTTTTACCAAAAATAACCGGTACGAAACTTGGCGTTTCAAAAACTCATGTAAAGGCGAAAAACTATTTAAAAAATCATTCTCAGGTATTTTTAGCGTTATTCTATCGAATCCTTATACGAGTATTACTCGCAGGATTAAACAAACTGCTGTGACCCCGAATAAATGCGAAGATGACAATGGAATAATAATGACGCTATTTTTCAAAAGCATCATTCGTCCTTGTGTTATATTTTGTATGAATACCTCATTGTGCAAGTAACAAGATATAAAGCCACAGATCCCGAGGGTTTGAAACACCGGGCAGGCAGATATAAAGTTATGGGGTTTTCTGTCAAAAATTTTCACTAGCAGCCCAAAGTCTGGAAGTTGGAAGTGTGTACACTCCCGTGTCTGATAAAGCAGGTAAAGCCATTGGTCCTGCGCCTAAACTCCTGTCCTGTCGAGTCCGATTGCCGTCACTTCGTATTTTGTGAGTGAGGGAATATAGAGTGTATTAATGTTTTAGCATACACTTGTGCACTATGATATGTCATGTGCTCTTGATTAGTCTACCTTGAGATTGGCCGCCGTGGCTGAAATCGGTCAGGAGGACACTATGTTTTTTATATACATAAGTAAAATAAATAAAGAGTTTAAGATTTTAAGTTGACATTAAAAACAGCTGCATTTTTCGTACTATTAAATAGTAAGGACTTACTAAATAATACGTTGTAATCCTATGTGAGGTTATTCAGCTTATTGTGAATAATTATTTCATCCTAGCAAATGTAACATTTCATATAATTAAAGCAATCACTCAAGTACGTGATACTGTGTCCAAAGTAACTACGAAAGCGTGTAATTACGACAGTTACATAATTACAATAGAATATTACCTACGTAATTACTACAGTATTGGGTAACTGCTGGTTGATGCGATTGTATTAACATAAGTATTAAACGCTGGTTAATTATGAATGATCAAATTTTCAAATGATCCCGGATTAGCTCATTTAATTAGCCAGATATGAAGCGTAAATAGCGCAACTGTTTACGAGGCGCCTAGAGATGTAAAAGTCGCAGGTTTGATCCCCGTGAGCATGTCGTCCTCACTTCTAACTCAAGCAGTACGTTTAATACTACTACTACTACTACTTCTTTGCTTTTAAGATACATATTTCTTACCTTAATATGTAATGTTTATTAGTTGATGAATTTAATTAAAGATTTAATAATAAATAGTAACAAATATTGTTCTTGTAATATGTATGTACTGTATACATATATATACTGCACAATAATTGTAAATATGTAGGTTGTTACCTATTTATTACCTATCTCTATCTCTAGATATGAGTAGAAAAGAAAAACAAACTGCGAGCTCAA
Source organism: Nymphalis urticae (assembly GCA_905147175.2). Taxonomy (NCBI): domain Eukaryota; kingdom Metazoa; phylum Arthropoda; class Insecta; order Lepidoptera; family Nymphalidae; genus Nymphalis; species Nymphalis urticae. The sequence continues at coordinate 6,788,551 of LR989991.1, forward strand.
ATAAATAAGCTAAGGATAAGCAAATAATTATTACATTTCTTAGGTACCATTCTTATGTACAGATATATGTATATAATCTAATATTATAAAACTGAAGAGTTTATTTGTTGTTTTATTACGCGCTAATTTCAGAACCTATTAATTACAATAAGGAATTAAAGGATCAAATTAAAATTATTCACAATGCCGGGGCAGTATGAAACAATCCACAATTTATAACTTGGACGATACGACGAACTACAATTGTGAAGAAAAAACAATAGTTTTGATTTTCATGGATTCGCTCTGAGGTGATCGACAAACAGAAGAATTGACTGCAAACTCGACTACCTATCGCTTCAAAATTGCTATCATATTTCAGTGTCAGAGCAAATTACTTTCGAGCAGCATCTATCTTTATATGTGTATATGTATGTATTTGTAATTCAATCACAGACAGTACGTTGCATACTCATATTACCTACTTCAATTCGCTAATAAAACCTTTTAAATCTATAGCATGAATATAAAAACACTTCAAATGTATGTTTTTGTTCTCCAAATATTTATTTTAATACTAATAAAATTGTTAATTAAAACTGGCAGTATAACAATATTTACGTACTTTTTACGGGATACGCGAACATTTTCTATTGTTTTTTGTAACATGATTTTTTCTTCTCATAAAAAATATGTATCAAATTAATAAAATTAACTAACTAACTAACTAGCGATATTCGAGGCTTCGCCAGCTTGGACTTCAGCTTGTGACGAACATCTCTCAAAATCTGTAATTTTAACGTACATAATGCCTATTGAAGATATACGTAAAATGGTTAACAACGGATGGAAATCGAGTGCCGAAGATTGAGCTTACTGGCGTGCCATTAGAGAGGCCTACGTCCAGCAGTATTTGGCCACCTAGTAAAATACATTAGCCATTTTTAAACATAATAATAATACAGTTTTTAAATTTTGGACACTTCTTTGTGTCCACCTTAATTTTTAATGACGGCCTCACTACTAATTTTTACGATGTTGTCTTAGTTATTTTCTGCCATTCGTCTTACAGTTTTCTCCACAAGTCTTCCTGAGATGTAGGACAACATTTCCGCACCTGTCTATGTAGTTGATCCCACAATAGTTCTATCTGGCTTAAGTCTGGGGACTGTCGAGGCCATATCATGAGTTTTAGTTGTTAACACCTGTTGTTGTTCTTTTTCTTTTAAAAAGTTTGGCATAGTCTTGATGTGTGTTTCGGATCATTATCCTGTTGAAATATAAATTAAATGGGACCAATTCAATGGATTCCACAAGGCACTGCGCTATTCTGCAATAGATTTTTGTAAACTTCTTTTTTTAAGATTCCTTGTATTCGCACAAAATCTCCAACGGCGGAACCACCAAACCCAAACCATCACAGACACTCCGCCATGTTTAACTGAAGCTACAGTACAAGCATCATTTACTCTTTCGTTTAACTGCCGCCGTACGAAAACTCTTCGTTTGGATCCAAAAAATTCAAATTTTGATTCGTCTTGATTCGATTCTTGTGTTTTCTAGCCCAATTTTTGTTAATAGTTTTAAGAAATGGTTTTGAGACCGTTATACATCCCTCGAGTCCTGCGTAACGGCGTTTTCTTTTTACTGTGGATACACTGACTGGCTTATCACGATCCACATTAAGCTGTGCTGCTATTTTCGGTGCAGTTAATCGTTTATTCCGTTTGCTATTAATAACTATACTTAAATCTACATTTGGAGTTGTGGCTCTCGGTCTACTGAACGACGTTTGTTGCAAACTGTTTCTTCAGTCGCAAATTTCTTTACAATGTAGTAAACAGTTTACCTTGGTATCTTCTGCAGTCTTGAAATCTCACGATTACTTTTACCGGCTATATGAAGGTAGATTATTATGCCCCTGATTTCTTGGGAATATTCCTTAGTTTTACCCATTTTCTTCAAAAAATAAAACTCAGAAGTGAAAAACAATAAAATATTATTATAATTAAAGTGCTGGACTACGGCGAGCGTGTTTTCTGGTCAAATTACATCAGATAACTAACGTAAAAATATTTGTAGTAGTTACTCTATACTTAAGTTATGTTTATTTCTTAATAACTAAATTAAAACAAAACTGCGACATTAAAGATTAACTTCGAAGAAATACCGACAATAACACTGTTTTGGTTTTATGACCAGACACGGTCGACAAATAACAATAAGTGGCTTATGATTTTATTGTGGATAAGTATTTTGCGGTGTCATTCAAACAATTGAAACCTAATAAATGATTTCTTTAAAATGTATCGTTTGTAACTTAAAGAAAATGCAGGTGGTCAAATACTTTTGAGCGGTAGATATTTGTATTATAGTTAATTATTATGTAGCAGCGGTATACTAAAATAAAAAAAAAGCGATGGTTGTTTTGGTAAGTAACAGACGCTTCAAATTTATTCATTTGTATAATAATTAGCTATATACCATATATACAAATAACAATATTTTGTATAAAATTTAAAACAAAAGCTCTTGTTTTCCTAAGCTCCTTGTTTGCTTCGAAACTCATAATATCGTGAAGTACTACTCATTGTGATAAAATAATTAACATTATTTTGTACAATTTAAAACAAGTATTGCATCATTAAAACTTATTACACAAAGCTTCTATTATTTTAGCCAATCCAAATGCTTAACTCCCAGAGGCAAATAATGATAATTTCAAATAAATAAATTTTAACTATCCATTAGGAGCTAGAAATTAATTATATTTACATACATATATAATCATTCATTATATATATATTTAAAAAATATTTTAATATTTATTTTTAACCAGAATATATAACAAGTAACAAACACTTTTCTTTCATTTTATTTTTTAAGAGTCCTTTAGCAAAAAGCCGACGCGTTTATATATTTTTTGTTTATACTAATTCAATAATGTTTTTTTTTAAGGATAAGCTTTTTAGTTTTAGTTTTTTTGTTCTTATAATTTCATTCATTTATTTTCGTGTGCGCGCATTTGTTTATGTTTACCCAATAGTCAGGGGCCATCTGAAAATCAGTGCTGTGCATTAGCACAGCTTATACTGAGATGAACCCCTTGCTACCTACACTGTATTCTTTAAATTTAATTATTTTCTTCTGTATAATCTATGTAATGTATGTGTCTAGCAAAATAAATGGTTTAAATGGTTTAATTATGCACTTTGTAGCTAGTGTAGTTATATATTAACTATGTTTTGTGACACAAAATAATAGAAGCTGTTGATTAGATTCTAATTATAAAAATATAATAAAATGTTACCATAAATATACATAACAATCGAAAATATATAATTGATTTATTTCAACGTTACAAAAAACAGCAGTGCTATTTTATAAGAACCCCACTTTGCATATCACTCATTAATATTTGAAATCCAATAATGATTTGATTATTATAATTTATCGTATTTGATGCGATTAAATGTTATAATTATTTTTACTAGTGGTCGCATATTGGTCGAAAATCGACTGGTAATTCAAGGTGTGTAATATATTCGTTTTAATTCCAATGTATTGCATTTCAATTTTTGGTGAACCGTCAATAGTTTGCAACAACTGCTACAATTATATTATGAATATTTAAATTTATATGGCATTCAATTTTTTTTTATAATAAATAAAAAGAGAAAGATAATAAAAACATTGAATTATCGTAAAAAAGTACAATTTTATTATAATATTATAGCGCTTTATTGGTTTTTAAGTGAGTTGAGCGCAGTGAGTTTCCATTATGTTCTTACACAATAGCTCTACAGATACAGATCGAAATCGCAATGTTTAAGAAATTCCATACTAGTATACCATATATATCATAATATATTAAACATACCTGGAATCAACGTAACTTCATATATGATAATACTGTCGAGAAATATACTTAAATGCTTCTATTTCTGTTCATTTTCTTATATATTTATCTACAAAGATACATGTACGTATTTCTCTCTAAGATAAAGAATGTAAAATAATTGTCGCAGATTTTAAAAGCACATGCTCGCGGCTTTTAATAGTTAGGATTCTTTATCCGTTGCCTTAATAATAATAAGAATTATTATTAATTACTAGCCACTAGTCCGACTTTACATGGACTGTGAAGTATAAAATAAACTTGACACTCACACCGTAGAAAGCGGTGGTGAAGAGAGGGCATGACTGCATGAGAGTGTGTCAAAAAAATATACAACAAACATTTCCTACATCTTCATTCTGAAACTATAATATAAAATTATCATTTAACGGAGTGATCGGTCCAGATGTTTGTTCAAAGAATAACTCAAATTTACAAAATACTTGAGTTCAGTTGGAGTTGAGTTGGAGGCAGCCATAATATTTCAGCCCCGACGCCCAAGGTTTAAAAGATAGGGCGTAACCAAGAGCGATAGGCGTGCTCAGGAGAGCTCCACCAAGCCACGAGCAGAGCACATAGAGGGACCGTGGATGCGTTATATCAATACGATCCTCCCTGATCGGGGCCGAGGACGGCCATCGAAATGGTTAGTGTGTAAGAATCCCACATAACCAGGCGCCTCCCATAGCGGAGCTGGGTACCTTTCTAAAGGTATGTAACGTCCACTGTGAGAAAAAAAAACATATTATTTTTAATTCTTCAATCAACCGCCAATCATTGTCCACTACTGAACATAGGCTTCTTTCTCCCAAGATGTCATTCCACCTGGCTGGAGGGCGGCCTACGCTGCGTTTGCTGATCCGCGGTCTCCACTCTAGGACTTGTCTGCTCTAACGGCCATCGGTCCTACGCTACGCCTTGCAAGCTATGTCGGTGACTCCGGTTCTTTTCCGGATAATTTCATTTCCGATCTTATCCTTCAAAGATACTCCGAGCATAGCTCGCTCCATAGCACGCTGAGCGACTTTGAATTTGTGGACTAGTCCCGCAGTCAGTGTCTACATTTCAGCACTGTATGTCATGGCAGGTAAGACGCATTGGTTGAAGACTTTCGTCTTCAAACATTGCGGTATAGACGACTTGAGGACTTGACGAAGGTTGCCAAATGCTGCCGATCCCAAACGAATTCTTCAATCGGCTCCTTTCTCGAAGTTGTTCCTACCGACTTGTATGATCTGTCCTAGGTAGGTGGTATATTCACTAACAACTTCGAGAGGTTTCCCTTCGACGTACGGCTACGCAGCATTTCGGTGAGTTGTTTCAGCGACTCTGCTATGATAACGATATCATCGGCAAATCGAAGGTGTGAGATGTACTCGCCGTTTACATTGACTCCATACCCAATCCAATCCAGCATCTTGAAAACGTCTCCCAACGCGTTGGTAAACAGTTTCGGGGATATTACAACCCCCTGTCTCACCCCTCTGCACAGTTGGATCGCCTTCTTCTTACAGTCCTGGATGTGGACAGTCATTGTAGCGGCGTTGTACAGACATCTCAGTACCTTGATATATCTCCAATCGATATGACATCTCTGCAATGATTCGAGCACTGCCCAGGTTTCGATGGAGTCGAAGGCTTTCTCGTAGTCCACAAATGCCATACACAGCGGCTGATTGTACTCTTCGGTCTTTTGCACAATCTGCCAAACAGTATGGATGTTGTCCACGGTGCTGTAGCCTTATCGAAAGCCGGCTTGCTCTGGGGGCTGGAACTCGTCAATTCGTCTAGCGAGACGGTTCATGACGACTCTTGAGAACAGCTTATACTTACGTACGTTTTTTGTCTTATCACCTTTCTTGAAAAACAGTACCACCTCACTCCCGCTCCACGTTTCCGGGGTCTTGCCATGTTGGATTACGGAATTAAAGAGGCATGCTAGCTCTTTCAGAACCGGAGTCCTGCCTGCCTTAAGCAACTTTGTTGTGATTTCGTCATCTCCTGGAGGTTTATTGTTTTTAAGCTGTTCTAGAGCCACCCTAATCTCGCCGTGGTCAACGACCGGGAACTCCTCGGAGTAATGGCGCTCTCTGAGCACTCGCCTCGATACAGTATAATTTTATATTAAATATATTATATATTAAAAATATATTTATTAGATAAATTTCACAATTTGTCAATATTACCATGAAATATTCAAAAGGTTAAGGAATTGTCCTTTTAAATGTTGTAGCTTGTTAGTCACTTTGTACAAAGCACATTTTCAGAATGCCGGCTCCTTTGTTCTTTGACAATGAAAGTATTTTAATGTAAGCTGCGTATCTTATATTAGTACCCCTATTTGTATTAAAAACTTTGATGTCAGTTGTAGCATTTCAGCTCAAGTTAACATTAACATTTTCAAGGCTATTAAGGTTCTTATATTTTTGAAAAATTAATTACATGATTAAAGGGCATTAAATATTATAACTAATAACATTACTTTTTTACTGCAATTTATTAATCTGTTTGTAAAATAAATAGGATTGATTTAAAAAAATAAAAATTTAGACATATTTTTCCAAATAATGTTAACTTCCGATTTGAATAGAATTTAATAGAGGACATGGTGTTCGTTATAATTTTCAAAATACTGCAATATTTTTTAATTAGCTTATTCATAAATTTAAATCTCAAGTAAAAAAAAACTACATTAGTATGTAAGGCGTGGAATTAGTAGCCATTGAGTTTCATGCAAGATAAATAATAAATTTAATTGTAATTAATTACCATACCTACTCGTGTGTTAATTGGTGGAGTGATAGCTTTACATTTAATGAAATACTGTAACGTGACGATTCAAAGGTGCTTTTATGAGCCAACTTGAATAAGGAATGACTTGCTTTGGACTTGATCCGCATGAGTTTTTCGAAGCATACATTGGATGTAAAAAGCAATCAGTGTAACTACAGCGGCGTTTCTCCTACATGAAGTGGGTAGTGGCACTCGCCGGTATCTAGTGCTACCATGACGCAACGATACTTGCATAAGTAAAATTTTGAGAACATTTTTTGAGAATGCGGCCAAAGTCAGAGTAAGATAGCTTAAGTAGCACGTAGTAGTAGATTAATATTGTATCGTATCTTCCTCTATTGTTTTTATATATAACCGGTTGGTATGATATACTGATATACTACTTTATCAGCACATGTCCCAGTAACTTATCAGTCTGAAGACACTATTAGATGTATTAAAAATATACTTGAACCATAGCCGAGACTGAAAATTAATCATATAAATGACTGCAACTGTTCAGTGTTAGAAACTTAAAAAAAAAATAATAACTTTTAGTTATCTCTATAGAAATTCGTAATGCCGTTAGACATTTCAAATAACGGTAATAATAAATTTACCATATTTAAAGGAAATATATGAACAAGTCTTAAATTTTGGGAAATCACTACACTGTATTGAGGAACAATTGTGAGAAAAGTATAAAAATTTCATTGAGCAATTTACTTTGGAATCTGTCGAAAACCCAATAGCCGTTAACACGTTTGAAGTCACACTTTTTGTTTACAAAACTTACCTACATATCTATAATATTCTTTAATGATGTAAAAAATATAATATTTAAATAAAGTATTTTTTATTTTATATACTTTAAAATTTGCTTATTTTATTTAAATTGCGAAATTAAATGAAGGGTACAAAAATCCACCCAGTTAGAATAAGGGAGCAAATCTATGGATTTGGAGCTTATTTCCATTGATTATCAAATTTTGAAGTTCCTTTTTAATGCCCAAGCTAAAAAAATATATTTTGTAACACATCTTTATTTCAAACTTATTTGGAGATTGAATGTACACTCCAACAAATAATTTAAATATGCGCACATACGTATGCACAATAATATGATATTGAAAAATCCTTAAAGTTTTGTTTTCTCCAAATTCTGTTTATTATATTAAAGGCAAATTTTCATCCGAAATGTGCCGTCATGCAAACGTGAAAGTGCCGTCGAGTATAAGATGAATTATAAAAATAAATTAATAACTGTTGATGTTGTTTATTAAATTATTAAAAAAAATTCAAAACTAATATTTCAAAATAAATTAAACAACATGAAAATTCATGGGTAAGTGACACGTTTTTAACCCCGCAGCCATCTCGGCTAAATCTCAGAAATAATTATATCATAAATTATATTATGTACAAAATCACAATTTCTGTATGACTACAACTAATAAGTTATAATAAAATTAGTCCAATATACCACAAAATTGTACCATTATGAGTTCCAGTTATAAATAGGCCTATAGTTTTTGCTAACAAGCTAAAACAAACTGTAAGACATTCGCTATTCCAAATTTGAAATATTTCAGTTTTATGTATAGCAAAATATAAATATTGACTTATAATTCATCCATTCCATTTGAACATCGTATTGTATAGGTACAAACATTTTCAAAAATAGTTTTTATACAGATCTCTTGTAATCAATTTTGCCGGATGTTTTTTGAAATTGGTGGTTTAAAGTGGTTGGTTTATTTTTATTTTTTAACTGCAGTTAAGATTTCGTTTTTGTATCCTAAATAATATTATAAATGCGAAAGTTATTTTATTTGTTTGATACGCTTTTATACCAACTACTACCAAGCTTGCCACTCGGAGAGGCGACCGTAGCTGCGAACTGTGAACCCAAGCGTCGCGACGCAACGGGCGATAGGAATAGTCTAGGAACCAAACTCGCTGATTTGCATTCACCGTGAAATAGAAATACGCGAAAAGAACATATCATTCTTTATATGCGCATTTCAGTTACCGTGACTATGCATTTATGTAATAACAATTAAACTATAAAATATTTTAACGGTTATTCGCTCAAAAACTAATAATCACAAAATTAAAATTTTGTAACAAAATAATAAACTGGTCTGCCATTAACACAGCCAAATAAAAATGAATTGTATTATAAGGTCCTCAAAATCGATTTCGGCCGCGACGGCTAATCTCAAGAGAGATCAGCCAACTGCGCAGGACATATTATAGTGCACAAGTATGTGCGCTCCCTATTCCCTAACTCTTATAATCCGATGGGACGGAAACCTGACACAACCGGAAAGAGTTCAAGCGCAGGACCAACGGCTTTACGTGCTTTCCGAGGCACGGCAATGTACACATTACCAACTTCCAGATTCTGGGCTGCTAATGAGAATTTTCGACAGAAAACTGTCCAATAACTTTTTACTGGCCCGACCTGGGATTTCAACCTAGTACCTCCGAGTCTGCGGCCTTACATCTAGCCTCTAGACCAACGAGGCAGTCATAGTATTATAATTGCTATATAAGCAATATAAAAAGTACTGTAGCTGTAAATAAAGCTTGCATTTTTTTAATAACAAACGAATTAAGTATAATATATACAACCAAACGTAATATTTAGTGAACTATTTAACTGGTCGTATAGTTGCAAATATCGACAGTGTTCGGCGGAGTATAAATCAATCTATGTATATTTCATACTGACTCACGGCTTTGAAATATATTAAAAATGCATCGCACTCTGATCGTCATACGCTGAAAAGTGTGAAACGTTTTAGTTTTTATAAATGTCGCGATATCGAATAGTTTAAATGATTCGATATGCCACTTATTCTTTTAAATATTTTATGCTGTTTTAAATTGTTAGTTTATTAAATTTCAAACGATTATTTAAAAAAAAAATAACAAAGGTTGCTCATCTTATAAGCGATCGGATGTTTTCACTCATGTAAACATGGATATTTGTAAAAGATGAATAAACTCTCAGTAACATATTTATTTCTGTGACTATTTAGTTTATATTTAGTTCTGTGACTTTTTACAAACCACAATAGATTTTCTTTAAATGCATTATTAAGTTTTTGTTGTTTTCACTAACACTTAACGTCTGCATTAAGTAGTAAGTGGTTACAGCGTCGTCTTCCGTGCGTTGTTATTCACAATAATAATATAGAAAGTACCATCATTATGTTGATATTTTGTTTAACAATAATATTTGACATGAAATTATATTTCACAATACTACAACAAAAAATCCTGTCCATACTTTATTATTACATAAATAATTATCGTGATTGCAATAGTTCTCCTGCTCAACCTTGAAGATAAGAATCCCATGTTCTCTACAAACGCACACAAAAGACACGGGTTTTTAATTTCTTAATTAACAGAATTAATGGTAGCCTTCAATAGTATCATTTATAGATTATTTTATCACCGAAGTTATATTTTTCAGAATTTATATAATTAGTGATATCGTTATTCCAGTTCCATATTATATAATTAACTGTAAAAGTGAAGGACATTTTTGCTATTACATGTTCCTACACATAAATAAATTACAAATACAAATAATAAAAAGTAGATGAAAATACTAGGTATGACAGAGGTGACGTCACAAACTTGCAAACAACAACTCACTGATCTCATAACGTATGTAATTTTTTTTTAAATTAATTATATGCGAGAGTATTCATAAAAGAAAGCTTATAATTTTTGTTATATAAACAAGACCGCCTGTCAATCTGCCTATATTTATAATGACTAATTTTATTAATATATGATGATAATTCTGTTATTTTAGTAGTCCGTTTACCGTCGGCATTTAGCTTTTCGCTAAGTATATGTTTAATTCGTTCAATGAAAAACGTATCATTAATTTGTTATCCGGAGACTTGGGACTGCAATATCATAAACAATTATAATTTAGCATTGGAAAATACAAAACAATGTTATGTAATTCCTTTAAAATGCAAATAGTCATTAAATGATAAATTCTAATAATATTTTGGCGTATCTCTTGGCTTCATATAATTACCATACAATCTTCTGGCTTCATCATTATTGCTAGGGATTCGCTGAAATGGAACACTATTCAACTGGAAACTCAACATGTCAGCGAATAATGTAGAAGCTGTCTTTAATGTGGTTTCTACTACAATTATTAATTAAATTAGTAATTTAATATTGCGAATGATATTTAAGATTCTATACTTTCCTAGCTCGAATTAAAATTTTGTCACTGCCTAATCGCATCTTAGTAGCCATCTTGCATGTAAGCAACTATCTTATATATTTACTTATCTTCAATAAAAAAAACAATTTCTTTTACTTATTATAAATAAGCGTTTGCGCAAGCGACATAAGCTCCTCGTTCAAAGCCTGTGCGCTAATAAATCGCTTCTTCTGCGCGGCCGATTTGAACGTATACGTTTTTTTCGAGTTAAATTTCTAACGATGAATGAAAACTTAAAAAAAAAATTAAAATACCAAAATTGGTTTATTATTATTTTTTATTTGTCCATGTAAAATATTAATTGAATATAGGAGTTATCAAGAATTCGTATTCGTATTTTCACAACGTAAATGTACCTAACATTTATCCCTAACCTTACTGTGTGTTATTTACAAAGAAATTAATTGAAAATTTTCATCGTTGTTTGTGTTGTTTCAATATAATATATCGTTAAAATATGGTAACGTCAACATTTATAACAAAAAAGTAGCTAATATAAAAACAATTATCAAAATTTTAACTGTGGTATCCTTAAGTAAATCAATAAATTGTCGCTACCATCGACAAGACAAATTTACGCATCTGACACGTACATCTTTGTATTATTGTATTATTATTTCATATCTTGTCCACATACACTTTAGTTATGGGTTAATAGTTCAAACGTGTTTTACAGTCGTATAGTCGTTTATTAATAATTTATAATAACCATTTAAATTATGATTTTGACAAACAGGTTCGGCAACAGCTTGAACTTCCACAATATTTGATATAGCTTAGTGTTTGCAGGACATCCGATAACTATTAATAATTAAAAAAAAAGAAGACGATACTTGAATGCTAATTATTTTTAATATTATATATAAAATATCAAATAAAAAGAGGTGACTCCAATCGCCACTTCCATAAATAATCTTGGAACCATTAATTATTCGATAAACCTTCCTTTAATCTGCATAAGTGTAAGACCGAAACAGAAGATAAAGTAGGCGATGAGGTATGAATGTAAGCACATAGACCGTAATATAGAATCCAATTGGCAATGCAGTGGGAGCTGCGGTGTAGCTTCATTCAATATCTGAATATGGAACGAAGACCAAACATTGAATTATCTATCGCTAAACTTGGAAATTAAGGAAACAGGAATTTGTTTTTTTCGATCATTTACTAAAATACCAGCCGACCGAAGGACTCTTATAGAAGTAAATTCTGAATTTTTAAGAGGATTTTTAAGAGGACTCTGTGTGTATGAAAATTGGTGGACCGTATCTTTCTTTAAAAAAAATTGGTAGGTGTTTAGGCAAATGGCACCTGATGATGCATGAGATAATTACCATTTTTACTGGTGGTAGAGCTTTGTGCAAGTTCGTCTGGGTAGGTACCACCCACTCATCAGATATTTTACCGCAAAACAGCAGTACTTGGTATTGTTGTGTCTCGGTTTGAAGGGTGAGTGAGCCAGTATAATTACAGGCACAAGGGACATAAAATCTTAAGTCCCAAGGTTGGTGGCGCATTGGCGATGTAAGCGATGGTTAATATTTCTTACTATGCCAATGTCTATGAGCGTTGGTGATCACCTACCATCAGGTGGCCCATATGCTCATCGGCCTACCTATACTATTATTATTAGTTATTTTTAAGTTTTTTTAAATACTTCTTAAGATTCGGTGTTGCAAGATTTCCATCAAAAGAAAAATGTATATAATACAAGTTAGATTCCCTTTCTTGTTTATCTATTCCGATAAAATTTAAGAAACGGATCGCGTGCCGCAAGTGATTTATAACTCAATCTAGCAATCAGCGAAACGCTTAACTAGCTGACGATAAGGTGTCGACGAATGATTGCATCCGCCTGTTTGAAGATAGCTGCCGATAGTTTCAACTATCTACTGAATAATTTATTTTAATACTCAATTTTCAGTCATTTATTGTATTTCACAATGCGTAATAATTACAATGCATTATGTGCACCAAAACGCCACTACAAAATAGTAGAGTACTATTGACCTAATAATGCTGTTTTATATTTTATAGAATATCTTTGTTCTGTATTTAATAATGCTAAAACTTTTATTAAAAATATAACATGTCTTATTGCCTCTGTTGGTGACAGGATAGCTGGTTAATTTTTCTTCCAGAAGATTGGAATTTCTATTCAAATTGAAAATGCTAGCATTCTTGCCTCCAATTTTTATTTGTATATGTGTAAGGCTTTAATGATTTTAATGTTAATAATCCTTATGTTAGAATATCTTAATTGTAATCATTTCAATAAAAATACTCTGTGATAAGTAAATGTATTTTAAATATGTGACCGTCACGAGACGTCCGTCGTAATTGATGCTTATTGAAAATTATTTATTTAAAGAAAAACACTAAATAAGTAGTGTGAAGTAATATTAATAAAATTAGAGTTTAATTTATAAAATATTATCATAAAAATATATAGCAAAGAAGTTATTTTGTACTGTATGCGCCACGCACAAACAAGAAAGTAGAGAGCGGTGGAAGACAGGAGCCTCCCTCTCATAAATTTTAATAAATCATGAAACAATATATATAATGTTTCATACATACATTAATATGTTGTGTATATTTATTAAGAACTTTTAATCAAATAAACTAAATGTGACTGGTTGATTGGTAATAAAATTCATAAACAAACATCACAAGTACCTATATTTTAGCTATAGACTAAATCGAGTTTACACAACGAAAAAAAAACCTATCGCATTCGGAATTTCAATTCCAAATTTACATTTTGAATAAAAATATAATAAATATAGATTCCGCTATGGTTATTCGTTAAATGTGCACCTGAGTCTCGGTGCAAATACAAAACAAAGGCCGTTATTTATAAACCACGCAGTAAAAGAGAGAATTTAAAGTTATCGACAGCAATAACCGTGAACTTCTCGTTTACACCTTTATATAACATTTTCACCAAAGAGATGCAGGTGAGGAGTAACTGCAACTTTATTTTCTTAAATGGAAGGTTTAGATCTTGTTTATATTTGGAGCTTGCTGGTTATAAGTTGCTTTTGCTAAATAAAACAGGTTAGCGAGTTCATCTTAGAATTGAAAATTTTTCCTCTAACTTAGGATATAAAATATTTACAATTAATCTTCTTTTCGCTTTATCACAGCTAGAATACGACGTAATTAACATATTTTGGCCTAGCTGAAAATCCAATTAAACGGGATAACGGTTTAAAATGATTTTCAATTATAACGCGGGCGAAGCCGCGCGACATGCTCTGGTAATAAACATTACATAAGCTATAAGATATCGAGAATGCTGTATTCTAAGGTCAGTGGTTTCGACAAGTAGAAAAGTGGCAGCATTAATCTGATCTTGGACAGCAAATAGCTCTCGAATGCGGCAGACGAGGCTAATGTGCCGTGTGAGGAATTGTTCGAGTATAAACTGGGCGCCCGCAGTAGCTACAACCGACTTAGTGCCACAAGATTTACTCGACTTTGATACGATATGTCAGCTGGTATATTATTAAACTATAAATAATTTTGACGATCGTCAAAGCCACTGTGTTTTGCGCAATCGGTTATAATCACTATTTTTTGGTAAAAATCTTTCATTTATGTATGATTTTATAATATTTTCATTATAATATTACTAATATTCTGTTTGTCTGTCTAAATCCGTTTTAGATTTTTGGGTTGATTGGGTTTTTTTAATGGGAATAATTATATCGTTAGTATCTGCTGGAGTTGGAAAGCTGTGATACACAACAATTCCTTGCATCAAAATGCACATCAAGTCGTTCTTCCTGCACTTTAACTCATCTCGGTTTATCTCTCGGCTCATCTTATTTACATTTGCTGTCCCATCGGTTTATTTGAAAGAGAAGCACTCTGCACCTAATATTGCGTAAAAACTTGTGCACAATATATGTTTTTCGTAGTTGGGGCTTTTTTTAAGTAGCTGGATTTTATCATCTCCCCCATATCCCACTCAAGTAGGACTCACTGGCACTGTTTGCACCAGAATACCCACTAAAAAATCAATCGTACCCAGCCATTCTGTCTCTTTGCGGGCATTACGATATCGCTGGTGCACACTACTGGATGCCTTAACGATTGGCTTACCTCTTCGAGCCTCCAATAATGGTCATCATGACCGAAATCGTTCAGAAAGACATAATATTTTGGAATACATTCATACGCTTAGTGATCAGTCACGTTATCACAATATATGAAGTTATATTTTATCTATTAATAAATTAAAGGAAAAACATTAATACGGAAAATAAAATGTTTATTTTTAAAGCTTAGATTATGTCAAAATAATATAACCCGTAGCGTTGGTTAAAATAAAATGAAAAGTGTCGGCAGCAATGTAATATACCATATGGTTTGCTAGCGTAAATATGTAATTTAAGTGAATGTGACGTATAAAGGATTGTTCATAAACAAACTTTATGACCACATCACGAGTTGCTTAGTCGAAGTGCAGAATTCTGTTTGTATAATGTGTCAGCTGCGTTCCAATTTCATTAATTTCGCATTTGGTTAGGGACTAATTATATTTCATCGGTTTAAATTCATTTAAATATATTGTCTTGATTGCACACTAGTATTGTCCTGTAAGATGCTATGTCCTTTGTGCTTGTAGTAACACTGGCTGACTCACCCTTCAAACAGGAACACAAGGGCGTATAATTGATTAAGGGTTTGTGTAAATTATCTGAAATATGACGAATTGATGAAGAAGTCGAAAAAAATATACCCACTTTCCCTTTAGACACGTGTCGGCTGGTAAGGGCTCCCTTAGGGTAATAATATAATTATAATAACTTAGTTAACTAAGCATGCTCTAAGGTGAACCCATTGAGTCAGATGCGATTATATTTATTTAAAAAAGTGATAATTCAGGTTAAAATTACAGAGAACTTGAGTTGCCTCATAATAAATAAATTCATTTTTGTTGAAAAACAATTAGTTCTTAAAATAAGCGATTAAATATCGGACAAGTGTACTAGTAGTGAGATTGATTTTTGATGCTACTTGCCGCCATTAGCACCCTTTACACGTATTTATTTTATTCGCTCTATATCAGAAATTAGCTAAATGCTGGGTATTTTTGGATTAGGTTAGGTTAGGTTATTATCATGAAATATGAGCAAAACATACATTATCTTTTATAAATAGCTACGACAACGTAATTGATTAAAGTCAAGTATCTGCTTCAAACGTACAAAAGTATGTTACTCATAAAATAATATTTTGCAAAATAAAATAGTAATGTAGGTAAAATATTAATAAATTTCCAAGTATTCTCAAACTAGGTCTCACCTTGTTCCAGTTCTGTTCCCGTGTAGAGCTCTTTACAATGCCCTTTTGACTGAATTGTATAAATATATTATATTGTGTATGCTATAAATGCTAAATATGAAACGTATGTTTTGAAAAATACTCGTTGTTTTATTACTATAATATATTACTATTAATGGGACGTAGATTTATGCCAATCAATATGTAAGAGGAACGCTTCTATATTGAATAAAGATTTTTGACTTTTGACTTATACCCTATATTTCTATACTTAGAGGAAGTTTATTAACAATTTTTATTAAATATTTAAACAAATATAGAGTTATTGTTTTATTTGGTTTTATATAAAGTACAATTAAGTAAATAGCACTTTCGTGCATTGGTAACGTATATATAAATAAATTAACTGTTCCACTAGGAATAACTACATATGGAAAGCGTTGTTTAATAATTTTACTATTCATTGGAGAGTGATAAAGCCATGAATGACATTCGTCTAACTGGCCATAGCAGTCAGTTGAACAAAACAAACGGGGATGGAATAGATTTCCCACGAGAGCTCTATATTATAGCTTTTCAGAAAACATTCGCATGTTTCTATTTGAACGACGATTATGCTATTATCATACTGCATTTTCTTGTAAATAAATAAACGAATTTGATGATTTACTCAGTTGTTTTCCGTTTATTATGGGCTTATTTTTATTTTATTTAAAATAGATACGTGGACTGGCAAATGGCCCACCTCCACCACCACCTCGGAAACTACAATTATGTCTGTTGTATCTCTAATTACACTGGCTCACTCATCCTTACTATGACGTGGGTGGCATCTAACTAGACGGGCTTACATAAAGTCCTACCATCAAGTAAATATCACAAGCCTCCTTGTGTGAATACGTGTAGTATTTTTAAACAATGAGATATCAATATGTAATATAATTCCCCTCCTCTTACGACCCGGGTTCCTTCAAACGAGGCGTGAAGAGGCATCTTGCGGGCCGGCAAGGCGAGGGCGGCTAGTGCAGAACCTTCTTCCCGACTGTACTGGCCGTCCTCGCGTTTGGACTCTACTACCACTTAACATCAGGTGGAGTAGAGTCATTTGCCCTCCCGGCAAATATAAAAAAAATAAATAATGCAATCAGTGCCTAACCAACTTTTCTATTAGTCTGCGCTTACGTTATCATACCACTCACACGTATTTATTAAAATTGCAATTTAATAAATGTACCTACAACAATTTTAATTTACAGAAAACGCTTTAAATTCCCTTTATTTTTATAATGATTAAACATCACCGTAATTAACGAGATAATCAAGTCTAATTTTTCGTCTTGCAGCATTAATAGGCTGTGCCTAAAAGGTGATGTTTCATTACTGAACTGGACATCATATACACAGATAGGAAAAAAAAGCATTTAAAAAAATTCAAAACGTGTAACCTTATTTTTAGTGCTAATAAACGTTTGTACAAACATATTATTTATTAGCAAAACTTTCAGCTTCGCTAGCGTAGAATTCAGTTTGTGACGAAAATCCTTTAAAATCCGCCATTTTAACGTACATAATGCCTGTTTGATTTAAACATATAAAATATTTAAATAGTAGTTTATAATAAAATAAGTGTTTTTTTTAGTTTTGGTAACTCGCAATTAGCCATATAAACTTAAAAAGGAACAATAATTCTGAAATGAAAGACACTTAAATTTTATTTATATGTATAGACTTATAAAAATTATAATATATGACAATTTATAACATTTTTTATAATAAAGAGTTCATTAAATTATCATTTGACCTGGTATCTTTTATAGAGGCCACGAGGCCTCATTTTATGGGGCTGGAGGATTTGTGATTAATAGTAAAATAGGTCAAAATGTAAAGAAAGCTGAATAGACGTTATTCGTTTTAAATTATTATATAAGTTTATGGCAGGTCAGACCATTTCGACAAAAAAGGACGACGAATAATGGTATCGATGATACACTATTTTATTTAAGCAAGAGTTAGTACACCACTCACAAATAAAGAATACTTTGATGAATGTAGCCTAGGCTTGCACTATTAGCGTACGGTCTTCTTAGAAAATATGTGCAAGTGCATGTGTACTGTAAGTATATTTATCAAAGTATATTAGAAAACATTGAACATGTGCGGGCTAGCTTTGATCCAGATCTGGCCTACAACGAGATTGCTGGTTAAAAGTTCTTTCAAAAGTACCTTTGACTGGCAATATGTTTTAAATTTTTAACTAAAAACATAATCAAATGAACGATTGAGCTTGTTACTGTAGCTAAGGGTGGATATTTGGACGGTAAAACCAATGCGATATGAATAAATTATTTACATCCCTAAAATACAGTTATTCTTATTTAAGGATTTTTAACGTAGTTGGTTGCTGTTGTAAATAAAAAAGACCAATTTCGTGTACATCGATATCTTTAAATTGAAATCAGAACTGCTTTGTTCTCATATCACAACACAAAAACAAGACATAATTCTACTTGTATAATTTTCAAGTTTTTTACATTATTCAAAGTATTAAGTAATTTTTAGCATTTAACATGAGTTTTAAATGACAGCGGTAAAAATATGTGACATTTTATACATCAAAGTATAAAAGAAACGGATAATGTATAAATGCTAAAAATTCATTTGATGTTCCAACTTTATGTAAATTACAACGTGTGTAGAAATGACAAGTTAAAAGACAGCTTCATTAACACCGAGCATACAATATTTATTAAAAAGGCTTCGAGATACTTTTGAACTCTTTGTAGCTGAGTATCTATTTTGAAATACCGGAGAATTAATATGTATATGAAGGGCAAACAAATATTATTATACATCAACATTCAGAAGGGACTATCAGAGCCGTACCTACTTTAAACAGAACGTCAAATTTTAATCAGAGATATGAAACTTTAGATTCCACGAATATGTAACGACTTATCAAGTCTATAGATTAAAGCCATAAAAGAAAAGATTGAGATTGGAGAAATATAAAAAAGTATATTTGATACAACGCAATAGAGGTAACGCAATAATACGAAAATACATTCAAAAAGATATTCGGACAAAACTTATTTAAAATATATAAAAATAGACCTGACCTTAACTTGGCCTAAAAGCCTGTTGTACCGTTGTACTAGTTGATAGTAAAGCAAAGGTCTTCTCTCTTCTTAAGGAGAAGGTTTTGAGCTTAAGACGTGGGTAAAATTTAAGCCACCAATGGGTAAAATTTCATGTGGCACATGCAGGTTTCCTTACGATGTCTTTCACACCTTGAAACACAAAATAAGCTCATGAACACATATTAAGAAGAAGCACATTAAACTCAGTGCCAGTTGCCTGGGTTTTATCTAGCAATATTCTTTTCACATTAACGAATTCACTTGGATCTAAATAAATAATCCTCTTAAATTTATTTTTGTCGTATATGAAATTATAAAAAATATATCTGATAATGATCAACAGAAAATGGGCGTACATTTAGCAATAGCTATAATTTGTAACTCCAATGAAAAATTATAACGTGCTCAATATACTAAGCTTGGTAAATATTTAAAATATTAAAAACAATTTTTATTTTATCACAATAATAATAGACATAAAATAATTTAATAGAGACTCTAGCCCAACGAGCTTTGATTTTGTACTTTTATGATAACGAAGAAAAAAATCAGTTCCAAAATTAACAGAATTGAAAAGAATAAATTAACAAGTATGTAATGCTAAAATAAAATATCTAACAACATACGCCCACTTACTGAAAGCGGTGCATAAAAAATTCTAAGTTAAATTTTTTTTTAAAAACAAGTTACATTTTATTTTAAGTACCGAAATTGTACTAGATTATATTAATCAGTACCAAAAGTGTGCTAAAATTTTCAGCTCGATCGGCTGGATGGAAACTGGTTTAAAATTCAGTTGCAGGATTTAACTTGCACATACTAGCAGGTGAAGTTAAATAAAAGCATGTAACGAAATTAAAAATTGCTGCGAAAATAATTAATTGTTAAAATTGACAATAAATTTACAAAACAAGTAGAATTTGAAAAAATGTTTTGTTTATTACTTTTTTTATTCTTATATTCTATGCAGTTAAATATATATGTGTTTGTATATATGTATAAATTATTTTGTAAAATTAAAATGTAACAAGAGATAAAATGCTATAGCTCGATAATCTGACTAAAATTATTTTGTAAAGACAAACTTTAAACTCACTATATAACACGATTGTGAAATCTCAGAAATTGATATGTGTCATTTACAATAATAACACATAATGGTGGTAGAGCTTTGTGTGGGCCTGTCTGGGTACCTACCTGTTTAGCGGTAGAATATCCGTCTGAGTGGTAGTACCTACTACCACCACCAATCCGCATTGGAGCAGCGTGGTGGAATAAGCTCCAAAACCTTCTCCTCAAAAAGGGAGAAGAGGCCTTAGCCCAGCAGTGGGATATTTACAGGCTATTACCGTGAAATAATTGAAATATGTTATTATTAAGAACAATAAAAATCCTATACACTTAATAAACAATAAACTATGGCTCAAAGCCCTTAAACCCTGAGTGTTTCAATCTTTGCTACAGAGAAAATTATTATTAAAGTGTCCTGAGTCAAAGGAAAAAGTTAATCTTCACTATAGAATATAAGATAACACAATTTTAACTAAGACTAATGGACTAATCAGATTATGGGTTAACAAAGTATAAGTAATGTATAAGAGATCAATAAAACGGATTTCCTTTTACTCACACATATAAAAAGTATTTTGTATAGATGATAAATAATAATTAATACCAATCTATAAACGAAACTTAATTTGAATGTTTAGAAGATTGGGAAAGTTGAAGATTCACGCGGTCTAACCACTAGGCCATCTCGGCTCTATAAGAGCCTTTAAAACTTATTTTATGAGCTTTTTCATATATTTTTTAAAACTGATTTTAAGGACAAAAGAAATGATCACTATAAAAAGCCAGGGAAACTACCCACAACCGAAAGCATACCCAAAGAGGCTTGGCGTAAGGCAGACTGCTGGTTATTGGTGCGGTGCACACAAGAGTTTCAAGTTAATAATTTGAAGGAATGAGGATTGGAAATATCATGTGTCGTTCAAATATATATTCACAAAGTGATAAATTGACGCAGCACGTACGTGATGCTTACCCGCGAGCATTCGTGATGGCATCATGCTGAGTCGACGGTGTCACAAACAGGAACGCTGGTTACTGCGGTCGGGCAGTAATTTGATGTTTGATGTAGGTTTAACACGTCGAATTGTCAGTCATATTCATTTTTGACTTCAGACATGTAAGAAAATGAAAAATATGAGAAAAACTGCTAGCCATTTGTTGATTAATGTTATTTTTGTTTTTTCATGCATACTGTAAATCTTAGTTAGTTTGGTTTTTGGTGATACTCTTAATCTTAGTCTTGGCTATCAAATAAAAATGGTCAACTAAAACCTTGCTCATTACTTAAGAGTTATATTTATCAAAGAGGGAACGCAAATCCATACTGAATGTCATAGATTAAACAAAATCTCGCGGCAATTAATTGTAAAAGTTGCTTATTTGTGTTTACTCGTTTTGCGGTTAGAACTGACTATGATATATAATAAAAATAAAAATTATAACTTTAAAATTGTCATATATTCTTTTCGACTCCCGGTACAAAAGGGATGTTATAACTTAAGCGTGTGTCTGTGTGTCGATGTCGCATCGTAGCGCTCAAGCGGATTAACGATTATTGATTTAGTTGTTTTGCTTGAAAAGTGAATTGATCGAGTACGTTCTTAGCTATAATAAAAAAAACTGTTTCCATGATTGCAGATCATTAGTGCTATACTAGTTGTTGAACGGACGTCAGAAAATTCTATTGGTCCGATTGATTCAAAATGTTGCGGCATCATCATCTACTCGATATCAAACTCATCACAGTACTGGTGGTACTTTACTGGTGGTAGGGCTTTGTGCAAGCTAGTCTGGGTAGGTACTACCCACTCATCAGATATTCTACCGCAAAACAGCAGCACTTGGTATTGTTGTGTTCCGGTTTGAAGGGTGAGTGAGCCAGTATAATTACAGAGGCACAAGGGACATAAAATCTTAGGTTCCAAGGTTGGTAGCGTATTGGCGATGTGAGCGATGGTTGACATTTCTTACAGTGCCAATGTCTAAGGGCGTTTGGTGACCACTTACCATCAGGTGGCCCATACGCTCGCCCGCCTTCCTATTCTATAAAAAAAATATGCCAGATGTATCATATTCAAGCCGGTTATGTACTTATTATATACTTTTTAGAAGTTTATTTTTTTTTGAGTTTTTAAATTTTATTTATTTTATATAAAAATTGAGACGAAATTTATTAATTACACTTATTTAAATTAATTTTTTTTAAATTATTTTCTGTACTTAGAAACAGTCACTTTCACTGTATATTTAAAATTTGGGATATTACTTTATAATGGTACCTTTAATTCCATATAGAAATAACAAGCACGCTATAAAATTAAAATAATTTCTGTAATCACATGGAAATAGCCAATCACCTAAGACTATAATATACTTATGACAAAGGTTATTTTAACGTAATCATAAAGTGGATATTTTATTAAGTTGGTTTCACATGAATTTAATTTATAATAGAATTGTAAAATATTTAAAATGCAGCCATATTATTTATTCAATCAAATTATAATATGAATGTTTTAGAATATTTTTAATTAACATTCTCACAAGCTTATACATCCATTATTTTCTTCAACATTTCAAGAAATTAGCTGAAAACAATTCATCCGATTTTTATACGTCTAATTACTGTCGAAAAATATGAAACTGGAGACAGTCATCAGCTCCTTTTCCGTGACTAACGGTAGCCTCCAATTAATTTAATTATTCGGCTGCGAGCTCTTAATATGAAAAATTGAAGAGGTTATTTACAGTTCGCATAATTGAGCAAAATATTAAGCCCTTAATCGAATAAAAATAATACAGTACTTGAGTTAATGTACTACTCTATATACTATATATGTATTTAACATAATTATATTTGTACAAATAAATAAAATTAGTGTGTAATTTCAAATTTACCACTATGAACAATATTATTTTTTGTCTGTCTGTTTTGTGTGCCTTAAGTAATCTTCGAAAGGCCTAAAATTTACAAATGCAAATAAAGACTAAACGGTACCTTGGAATAAGTAATAACAATTTAGTTATTTGAATTTGTAATCTTTAGACGATTTGAAGATTACTTTGGATAATGACAGACGACGCAGTTATTTTGAAATTACGGATAGACACTTCAATTTTATTTTTTTAATAAATTGGCATGATCCTGAGAACCGTCCTGAAACAACGTGAAGGTTTAAACTCCAATCCGTCTCCTTAACTCCTTAAACATAGCTATGGAGTTTTAAAATGTTTCTCAGTTTAGAGGCAGGACTTAAAAATACGTTACAATTATCGCATTTATTAAATTACAGCTAATAATAATAGAATCTATGAACTTTGAAAGCTACGGGATATATTACGAGGATTTGTTTACATTCTTTGAGAAAAATGATGCGGAGCGTGAGAGAGTGTGATTACTGTATGTGAAATGTTTTGTTATAATCTGTGACGCAGCTGCTGCGTCTCACAATATCCATATTTTTAATTTCACGCTCCTCTGAATAGAAGGTTATTTTAGTATTGTGTTTTGCTCAGCCGATTCTGTACTGTTCTCAAATTTTAAAATCATACTTGATTTTGAAAAATATTATTATTGCTGCGATTTTAAAATTATAATTTTCAGATAAACTTGGAGTTTTGTTACGATTAGATAAAGAAACTATGCGGTAGTTTACTATATTAAAACAAGTTGGCGCAGTAAATGAACAAATTTATCTGTTTTATAATAATAATATTTTAAAACCTAAGGAGACTTCTAAGTTTCTCTAAGGGTATTTTTATGTTGTCAAATAAAATAAAATAATACAATAAAATTTAATAAATAAAATTATTAGAAGATAGGTAGGATTTATTATAAGATAACATCCTATAAGATAATATCCTAGTACATCTATTTATATCAAAAATAAGATCTTAACGAATTGTTTAATTACATAATTAAAGGATTTCTAGCGCCTGTCTGATTCTTATATCTGTTATCTTATTTGGACTTATTAATATAAAACTTATAAGAAATTATTAATATTTTAACACTCGTTTTGTTATTATTAAATTCGCTGATTCATTACTTTATTCCTTTAATATAGCTAAAGAGGGTCCCATGTTTAGAGTAAAATATAAATTACCTTTAATTACGGCGAACGATCCAGAAAATATGATGATGTAAAGTTTTCATCAAGCCGTAATAAACGTGGTGGCGGGTGGCGTGCCTGCCCACCTATCAAGCTGTGCACCTACATACTTGTTATGAAAATTGATGCTCAGACTAATCTCATAGAATGCCTTTGAAGAGAATTGCTGTTTCCTGGCCGCTTTAATAATCTTCATACGAAAATTTATGCCACAATAATTTTTCAAATTATATAAAGGGTCCCTTTATTAAATTTTTTTTTGTATGTGATGTAATTATTTAAAAAATATAATCTCAATAATTGGACTTAAGATTACTTTAAAAAATTATGTACTGACTGTATCTTTAAATGTTGTATTGAAGTCAGTCCCTTGGTATGATATTGTACAAATCTGTCTGGGTTGTTTGGTTGTTGTGGAAGTTGTGGAAGCTCGCCCTCTCATCATGCATTCCATGGTAACAAATGTAATACTTAGTATTGTTATGTTCTGGTTTCAAAGATTGACTGAGCCAGTGTAACTACAGGCACAAGAGATGTAACATCTCAGTTCCCAAGGTTGGTAGCCCATTACCATTCTTACAATGCCTATGGTCACCACTTAGATTAAATCTCAGTATAAAAAGCATGCGAAAGGATTCATATCTGTCATAAAAATTCCGGCACATGCGTTGCTAGTACGCTGTCGGGAAAGTAATCCGCGAAGAAATATGTACGTTACCTACTGATTCCACATTTGTAACTGCGAAATCTCCATTTCTCTTTGACTACCAGTCGTTTCAAAAGCCACTGACTCCCTCGTGTGTCGTCTAGAGGCGAGACTCATAAAAATTCGCCGTGCGGAAGTTTCGCTCTAACATGTCACGGCGCGGCGTGGTGAAACCGAGCGAGGCAGATTTTCTCGCTATAATATAATTTTAAAGGCTTCTTACTTTAGGAAGCACGTAGACCATTTGGTCCCCATAAGGCTCGTCTATTACGAAACCATATCCTATTTTAAATACAGTTTTAGCATGGAAATAACGGTAGCTTCGAAAAGTTTCAAATTTATTTAGTTTTGACTAAGTATATTTAAAATACCGCCAGAATTATTGAAATTACCTATTAAGCGATATATATGTACAATTTTTATTAAAACATATAAAAATTAAATAACGATTGTATTTTATATAAATAAAAAATAAAACATTTTTAAAAACCATATTTCTATGAAAACATTTAGGATTTCCTTATTTTTTATTCTCATTCAAAAATACTTTAAAAGTGAATTTTCTTAGTGATTTATGGTCGTATTCCTTAGGTACGACACAATTGGACGGAGCTGTTTTATAGATTTATGGACTGGAGAGTTAAGAACAACCTCATGTTTTTGTTACCTATTTTAGTTTATTTATTTTAGTATATTTCATCAATTCTACTTTAAAAAACAGTTTTATCATTGCTTAATCTAAACATAGAGTCTTTTTGTCGGAGAAAATAAACTTACATTAACATTAGAAAAAAATCTCTCCCTCGTTTCATCGCATAATTGTATTCAGAAACATAACAGGTAAGTGTACAGGGTTAGCAATTTCTTGGCACGGGAAATGAGGGGTATTCCTACTTATTCTTTGGACAGACGCTATAACGAGCTGTTTTAATTGCTGCGCTAGTAACATTTAAAATTCAAAGGATGTGCTAATGAAGCGTATTGAAGGAATATCTATCTAAAATATTAACTAAGTAACAACTCCTAACCCCCCCCCCCCTTTACTGTATCCGGACCCCTTTTAAGGAAAAGGTGGATAAGAATGTGGGATAATTTTGAAATGTGCGATATGTTTTATATAATAATATCTTGTAAATTATCTAAAATCAATCATAAAAGCGAATGCGTATGTATAATAAGAGTTTGATGAATTAAAACTAGAACGAAATAAAAATAGCTTAGTATTGGAAATTGTAATAACAAGAAAGTGTCTCGCCCCTAAGCACATTAATCCATTAAGTTGTATGTGTTAGTTTATGTGGTACATTAATTCTTTCCTTTACTTTTTTTTTGTGTTTTCACGAAGTAATCTCGCCTTTTAATATATGGAAATAAAGATCATAATAATAATTTTAAATTCGCATGAAAAGTTTTCAACGTATGAGACTGCAATTAAGCGTTTCCAGCACGTTTTTGAACTGCAAGAGTCTGCTGTCTAATTATGATACTCATCCTGTCTCTATTTTAAAAAAAATGTTCTTCATTCAATATTTTATGAACTTAGAATTTTGATATATGAATTCATTATTGTGATTAAAATAACAAAAATCTGGATACATATTCAGCAATTTGATAACTGTAAGAGTCGAGATGACCCAGTGTTAAGAACGCGTCAATCTTAACTGATGATCGTGGGTTCAAACCTAGGCAAGCACCACTGAATTTTCATGTGCTTCATCGTGCTTTACGGTGAAGGAAAACATCGTAAGGAAACCTGCATGTGGCTTATTTCGCTGAAATTCTGCCATATGTGTATTCCATCAACCCGCATTGGAGCAGCGTGGTGGAATAATAAGTCAGTTTTAATTGTGTATCTATTAACTGGCATATTAAACTATGAGACATAAAGACATGAAATTTGTTAAAATGTAAGACCAACACAGATTTTATTAGAATGCAACGTGCATACAATGTAATATAACGATGATTTTGTACTTTTTTCTATTGTAGGCTATAAATTTTATTTGTTGCCTTCATCATATAGATTATACATATTTTTTGCTTATATGGTTTTTTTTTGGCTTCATTAAGTCAACAGTTCAATATAAAGCTTTTTAAAATAACTAACATCCGTTCAAGAAAGTTGTTATTTGAACTTTACGACTTCAATTTTTTTTATCATGAAACGTAGATTCTAATACTTCCTTGTATTAAACATGCAGGCACATAACTTACATCAATATAAATTTAAGATAAATGCACTAAAGGCATAGACAACACGTCTGTGGAGATATAAATACAAATAAGAAAAAAATATAACAACTTTACGCGGCAGATTTGTAGATCTCTAAAATAAAATAAAAAAGAATCGTTGCAATTAATTTATAATTGTAACAAATTCAATATTTAGGCGTATCAATTTCAATATTTATTTATTGATATAAATCACTAAAAATTGCTCTTCATAACTTTGTGGTGGTAACTGAGTAGTACGGATGTTTTTTTTGTATCTGACTACTTTAAAAAATGTCATTTAATGGTTATTTAAAAACTTAAACCAATCGTTACAAAGTCTGGATTATTAGGTAATAAAAAATACAGTATGAGATTGAGAGCCCTTGAATAATTTTGTTTATAGTATTCCAATTTATTTTATTGTAATTTCTACATTACAGTTTAAATAAAGCAAATTGTTTTAATTTGAAACGGTGCAGTAGACGGTCGCTGGTGCAGTAGCTCTATTGCAGCCTTAATGTGCTGCGGTTTGGATACGTTCCACGTATAGAGGTCACCATAAAAGTAGCCTCACGCCGGTGTTGTTGTTCAAATTGTTTTTAACTGACAAACTTGCACGGTCCGGTTAGTGCATGGAAACAGTAGACTGCTTTCTATGTTAATGTCATTTACTATTGAATTACATTTATGAAAATTTATTTACATTTCATTTTATTTCAATTATTTAATTATATTAGCAGCTTTTTTAACTTAACCAAGTATTTCTTAATTTGCTGACTGATTTCAAATTCTAATTTCTTGGTTTCCTTATGGCTCCAGTAAAGGGCTAAATAAAGAACGACAGAAACTCAGTTTTCTTTAGTATACCTTATTTTATTTGCAACTTTAAGTACATGAAAAAGCCTGGATACAACTATTTATGGTTTTACAACCAAATTTGACATAAATATTAAAGTTAGCGAGGCTCAGTTATCTGTAATATCGAGGCTAAATTATATGTAGTATATAAAATAAGTTATAAGTTATATGTATATCTAATATTGCATAGCTTTGTTAGTTAATCACAGATATTAAATAGACTCTTTCTCATTTGAAATAGACACAATATTTTTTTGTTACATAGCCCGTATATTGAGAAAATTAAAAAGTTTTACAACTTCACGCTACGATACGATCCTAATACGTGGAGCTCTAACCATAAACATCAAACAATCTGGCGGAATGTAGCGAGTTCTCACGTTATTTATGTAACAATTCCAAATTTAAGGCGAAGAAAAACATAATACGGTGTTATAATATTAATATAAATGTAGTTTCTTTCAACTGAACAATGAGAAAAGTTTTTATGATCCAGCCCCATAACGTTCATACAAAAAAAACTAAAGAAATACCAAATGTTTTTAATTCTAATTAATGCAATGCACGTCAATTATATTAAGAAATATAATTCAATTTATCCTTAATTTTACCAACTGTGTTTACATACTAATTTTTATTTGTTTTAAAAAAGTATAAAGTAGCCATAATTGTTTGAGTAAAACAAAAATTCATAATTAATTTACTAGTTAATTAAGGGATGTAAATTATGACGAAACATCAATACATTAATAGTTGTGTTGGGTGATAATTCAACTATTAATTGATTGAGCTTTTTATGTTTTAGTTTGAAAAGTAACAGATGATACATTTTATTGTTATGTTATATGGAATATCATATGATACAAGAATTATGGGTTTTCATCAGCAATTCAGAGAGGCTGCCTTAAGCTTGGAAGCCTATTTGATCTTTGATTGCTAGGCTCAGTGTTTAAGGTAACCGCGAGCTAATGTTGACTAGAAGTATCAGATCAACGTGAAGCCTAACTAGCAAGTCTCAACGTGAACATCTATGAGTCAGCGTGACCTGTCACCATGTCACTTCACCCTTCTAGATGTTCCAATCCTACAGTGAATAAGCAACACAAACATTAAGTCGCAAAATTACTATTTATAACATATAAATAGTTATGGTGTCGACGACTAGCCTATATTAATTGTTTTAGTCAATTATGATTATATTTTAAGATTTATAATTATAATATTGTTGATTATGTTTATAATATTTAATTGAATATTAGTTTATGTATTGATACGTCATTTTTACAGAAAGAAATAGCGGCAGAATAAAATTATATAATAAAATCATATTTCATAAAATATTTTACATCAGTTTTATATTTAAGTTTAAATACAGACAAATTCAATTTATGTACGTAAAAATAGGCGAAGATAAAACAGTTCAATACCTTTCTCTCCTATATTTGTCAACCGATTTCCTTTTTTTTCTTTGTAGATATTAAAGGCCTTTAATATTTTATCATCAAAAAGAAAATTGAAATAAAAGTAGAAAAAGAAATATTCGAAACATGAAAATTCATAAAATGATGTTATCTTAAAATTAACAATTGTTAACATCTACTATTTTTTTTTAAATAAAACAAAACATCACTGAGTTTATTTATTTCATGTAAATTACTTTATAATATACATACTATACACACAGTAAATATTATAACAGTACAAAAATCGTATGATATGTACAATATACCTTTCTTAAAATTACATAGCTTACACAATAGTGATTATTTTTTTTAAATTTGGACTACTTTGCGAACATTAGTTATATTAAATAACCATAATATTCTAAAATAAATAATAATGTTAAGCTACGAGTCATTGTGAATTCACGTTTTATTATTCAAAATTATAGTTTCTACGTCTCTAGTTGGAACTCTGTGTGAATTGTTAAACTCCACTCTTGCAAAGCCATTCTGTTCCTCAGGCGTCCCTACTTTGTAACTAGAAATTAATAATGTATGTCTAGAGACCTGTATGTACAGCCGTATTAAGTAGCAAGCTGGGTCGACAGGTGAGGCATGCTGGTCTTTGTAATGACTAATTTAACTATTATACGTGACCGAGACCGATGAAAAGGTCAGGAGGGTCAAGAGATTTCATAGTATACATTATGGATATTTGACATTGAAAAAAGGTAATATGTAACTGGAAAAAAAGTAATATATAAACATTTTTATGTGTCGCTTAATTGTAAACAAAGTTTTATTAATATTATAAATCATTAAAATGGTCATATTATATTAATATAATAATAATAATATCCTGGGACATTTTTCACACACGGCAATCTGATCCCAAATTAAGCTTGTACAAAGCTTGTGCTATGGAAACCAGACAACTGATATACTACATATACTACTTTTCTTTTTGTAAATACATACTTATATAGATAATTACACCCAGACTCAGGACAAACAGACATGTTCATGCACACAAATGTCTGTCCTGGGTGGGAATCGAACCCACAACCTTCGGCGTGAAAGGCAAGTATCTACCAACCACGCCAACCGGCTCAATATTATACACGATAAGTTGCCATCCCGGCTCCGTACGGATAAAATTACGATTTACCAGTCCTTGAGTCCTTTTTTATTTATTAACCATTAACATTAAATAAAAATCAATAAGCATTCGCCAGACGATCATTTCGTCCTTACTGTGTAAATGCAACGTTGAACGCCCCGCGTATTTTTCCATGCAGTTATTTAAATAACTCGTAATATTTATAAAACTACCCAATTGAATTGCAAAGTAAGATAGACAATATTTATCTTCATAGAACGTTTTTAAATTTATTTGTTGACAATTGTAGTTTAGTTTTATATATAATCAATGTTGTCAATTATGTACAATTGTCTTTATTTCTTACCTCATAGCCCAAGCCATTACTGAACACAGTCGACATCATCAATAAAAGCATTGGCTAACTTGTCGTTGATAATATAGAAATTAAAAAGTCTTATGCATTTAAGGACTTTTTTCTAAAAGCCATTATTGCCATGTCGTCGTAAGAGCTTCATTTTCAATCCACTCCGTTTCCAAAAGCTGTGATATGCCTGGATTATATTTGATAACACCGGTATAAAGGACCGTACCGTATTTGCAGCAATGTAGTAAAGGGTGAGATATCAGAAGGCCACTACCACGAAAACTCGTGTTCCTTCCTTCTTTCGATGATTAGGAGTATGTACAAAAACAAACGCGGATAGGAATTTCATTTTCAATTATAATAAAAATTCTTTCATTGATATAATTTTATTCTGAAATTGACAACTACAATTTTGACGATCTTACTTTAATTTCTAGCTACAAAGTGAGAAACATAGTGTTTTCGAAAAAAAACAGGCAACATACATTTCAGTTCAACTTATATTATAATTATATATGGACCGAAGTAGATGAAACTTTTAATACTTCTTGTTTGTATTTTTTTCCCGAACGACTTTTACTTACCTATTGAAGTAATTATTGAAAAGAAAAACTTTACAGCAGTCTCTGAGAGTAATTTAGTTACTCAAAGTCAAATATTGCTAGAGTTGTTCGATCATTGTTTTTTTTTTTAAACATCGAAAACCAAATAGTTTTGCTTTAAATTTTGCTAATTTACAATAGGTGAAATAGCTGTATTTTCTTCTAGTAACATGATATTATTGAAATAAAATAATGTATTTTAGCCAAAATAATAATCAGGTCAAAGAAGTAAGCACACTACGTACCCAAAAGCTTTAATACAAAATTGGATTTGCTGCTCCATTAATTTTCAATTTGCGTGATTGCAATTTTCGAGGTTTGCCTCTTCCAAAGTCGTCTAGAACTACAGTCCTTTGCAGAAAAGGAGCAAGACTCCGGGATAACTCGAGATGAATGTTAAATCCTTCTTTAAATATATTCATTGGTTGGCTTAAGATATTTTTATAAAAGGAATGTTATTTTCATTGAATAAAATCACGATATTTACCAATACTAGATGAATTATATTTGTTTTTATAAAGTTATGTAATATGAAATAATATAATAAATATTTTTGAATATGTATACATATTATTAACATTCTTGTTAGCCTTGAATATTGATAGAACATATGTTAAAAAACAGTTATATGTAGCATTTAATCTTAAAAAAATGAATTTACAATTGATCTAAAGAAGCTAATTGAATAAATAATTAGACTATGAAATAGTACCTATTTCTTATTATTGTATTGCATGTCAAAATATTACCAGCATTTTTTACAATTTTAGAATAATTTTACTCTCTGTCGATATAAAAAAGCGACTAAATTCAAAGTTCATTTTATTGAATAAATATTTGCTAAAAATACACACATATACAGTATTTTATTCATAACTCATGAGTAATACGAGGATCAGATTTCATGGCCCTCTTATTTTTTTTTTACAATGACAACTTTTTGACAATTAATCAAAGCAAACAGTCCGACAAAGATCTTTTGTGACATGTCTAAAATCGGTATTAATATCAGCATCCTGTCAAGTATCATATTTGATTTGGTAGAAGGTATTTAATAAGAATGATGACAAATTGCAAGCTGTTAATGTCCCACTGCTGAGCTAAGGCCTCCTCCATTTTGAGGAGAAGGAGCTTATTCCGTCACGCTGCTCAGATGCGGGTTAGTAGAATACACATGTGGCATAATTTCAATAAAATTAGACACATGTAGGTTTCCTTACGATGTTTTCCTTCACCGTCAAGCACGAGATGAATTATAAACACAAATTAAACACATGAATATTTAGTGGTGCCCGGGTTTGAACCCACGATCATCGGTTAAGATTCACGCGTTCTAACCACTAGGCCATCTCACAAATCTTGTATTCAGTATTATTTAAAACATGGGCGCCATTTCCAAATTTTCCATGCCATAAATAAACAAAAGTCGATAGACGAAGTTTTGATAATTTAAACAAAAATATGCATAAGTATTTACAAGAGGTACGTGAGCTACAACATGTGGCCTTATTGCTAAAACAGCGATATTTTTAGACAACCTCCGGGCAGAAGAATGATTATAAATAAAACTTCAAAAAAGTCAAACTCAAAATACTTTATTCTAAATTAAAGCATTACACTTGCTTATTGATAGTCAAACTAGAAAATACCATCGGTTCGGAAAAGAAACACCCAGCTCTGAGAAGAATCGGCAAAAAAAACTCAGCAGGTTTTTTTTTCATATCGTTTCTTTTACAAAAAAAAAAAACAGATAAGCCAATAATCTAATGCTTAGACGGTCAGCCAAAGTATCGTTAATCGGATTATATTAAATCGCAGGATAAATATTTTTTTAATATCAAATAGGCTTATCAATTTATATGAATTTATTGTGGTCGTATTATATTATGATTGAGTTAAAAATTCGCTTATTCTATCATTAAACATAGCAACGTTGTGTTCTGGTTTGAAGAAGGAGCTCACATGGGCACACCATGTTATTACAGTCTCAATGTATATAATTTTTCAATTTATAATAGAATAAGATTTTTTTCAACTAATTATGACGACAAAAATTTAAAATACGACTACACCGGCAAAAACCAAACTAAAAATTAAAAATAACATAGCCGGTGCCACTCGGGATGATGTAAGGTTTATTTTACCCTAATAGGTGGAGATTTTCTTTAAATTTAAATTTAAAAATTCTGGAAATATTATAAATCCTATACCTTTATAGAAAAAATATCAAAATCCGTTTTCAATTGGCGAACTAATTGCGTATCATAACTACAGACAAAAACATTTTGAGACCCTACTTATTTAAGCCAGCTGATAAAAATTATTATCATCAAAGAGGCTGCATTTGACTATTACCAAAAACTCTTATTGATAACCTCGAGATTAATAAGATTAATATAAAATATAATTTAAATTTACTGATGTTGAAATTACCTTTTATATTTTTAGCCCCACTATCAAAAAACTACTTTAAGATTAGGTTTCAGAAGTTAAATTAGTTGTGTTTCTGTTATGGACTTCATTGCATATTATATATTGCACAGTAAATGTACTTAAATTTCGTGCCATTTGTTCGAGGGACGTTTAAACGCCGAAAAAACGTGACAAGAAAATAAAGCCGTCGCAATAAGCTTTCTTTATGTCCGCTATCACTCCGGTTTGTTCTTTGTGAAGATTAAAAGATAATGCTTATAACTCTCACATAAGTTTGCTGTGTTTAAGTCTATATACGTCCCGTATAACGACTGTCTTTAGATTTAAAAACGATTTAAAATGTCAAGTCATAACAAATTAAAAACTAATATTTTAACTTAAAAACTAATAATGATGCCAAGCTTTATGGAATATGTATAAAATTTAAATTTGTGTCAAATATTTTTTTCTCGAATCTTTATTATCGTCACATTATAATTAAAAGGTATTTTTTTTATATATCATAATAATTTATACGTAATATTATATAGTTTGAGTTCACTCAAGTATGATAAGTTTATTTACTTTTTGTAAATATTAGATAAATATGTAATGATTTGATGTAAACTATAAATCGATATTCCGATTTACGTGAACTACTTGTTTGGCTCAGACCTGAACTTACTTCTGACTAATTCACATTAAGCTGTATATAAATACAGCATAACTTCGTTAAAATGATCTTCACAATAATATAAACACGACAATTACGAGATACATACATTATCCCTTCTCATCATCTTACACCATTTTTTTTTTGTAGTATCGGCTCGCTTGGAATACGAAAAAACACTTTATCGGGTTTATTTATATTAGTGTTTTTGCACTTCGGTACCATACAATACTTGTAAGAAGGTTTTTTAGCTCCTTCCATAATCTGAAATGCTATCGCTACAGCGATTAGAACTGAAAATATGTATTAAGTAACTGAAACGCTTAGAGTAAACAAACACGGGACATGTCATGTGACGTCATCCAAAGCACGCGCTCAATCGTGGCGTTTGAGCGTTTCAAATTTATTCAAAGTTTTTAAATTTAACTTTGAAAAATATTTTGAATATTTTTAAGCGTATTTATACATTTTTTAGTACATTACAAAGATGTAAATGATACATTTATACAATTACAAATATATATAACCTTTTTTTTAAATTTAATGTTTAATAATACATTTAAAAATAAGACGTAGAAATATAAATATATTTTCATAAATTGCCTAACCTTTACATGATTATGTATATTATAAATGCGAAAGTAACTTTGTCTTTTTGTTACGCTTTCAAGACTAAATCTAATTTTGATAGATGACCCAATACTCGCCCCTTTCCCCCTAACATGCGGACGAAGCCGCGAGCGAATACTAGTTTGCTATAAACATAAACCCAAATGTTTACTGAGCTATTATTTGACATCTCTTATTGCATATTTTGCTCTTGTACCGCCTCTGTTTTTCTTGTATTGGGTTAAACACGTGACCGGAATAAGTATTCACTCCTATTAGTATCCATACATATTTGCAAAATAGCTCATACTGGCCCACTTTGTGTAAAGACCCAAAATTAACTTTGATAGCATCGGACTCGGCGTTTAACATAATCATTTGCAAAGAAGAAGTGTATGTTTACGTATTGATTCTTTTTGTATGTGAGTTTTTAATATATCTTAAGTCACGGATAGAACGGTTTTAGTTAAAAACTAAAGTTTTATATACCTGAAAACAATTTTTATAGAGTTCAATTGCAGCCTGGCCACCTGATGTTAAGTGGTCACCACTGCCCATAGAAATTGAACCTGTAAGAAATATTAACCATCCATTACAACACCATGTAACATGCAATCATCAGATATTCTACCGCAAAACAGCAGAACTTGGTATTGCTGTGTACGAGTTGAAGGGTGATTAAGCCAGTGTAATTACAGGCACAAGGGACATAGCACCTTAGTTCCTAAGGTTGGTGGTTGCGAGTCAAGCGTTGTTTGACATTTCTTACAATGCCAATATCTATGGGCATTGGTGACTACTTACATTTAGGTGGCCCATATGATCATCCGCCTACCTATACTATAAAAAATACTAACTTTGGGAACTAAAATATGCCTGGCTACAAACCTACCTGGCTACCACTTATAGTATTACAACTAAACGGTAGAATAAGTGATGAATACGTGGGATACCAGGGCAGATATGCCCAGACTGATTTGCACTGTACATCGCCAAGAAAAATTGAATTTATTTGAAGGAATTTCGTAGACCATATCACATTAAACAAAAATATATTTACTGGAATGAATAACAATAAGTTGTTATGTAATAGCATTCGTCTTTTACCCTGTCAATAAAAATCTTGATCATAAAAAAAAAACTTTGATTGGCAAAAGGCAAATATTAAATTTAAAAAAAAATCTTTTTCTTTCACTACAACCAAGAGATATATTTTTCAAATGGCTTCATTTTAATTGTAGCTCAAAGTTCAACGGCGCAGACACGAAATTTGTATACGCATTCAATTATGATAGGGCGTTCTAAAGTCTGGCATCACCAAGATAATGTTCAAGTTACTCGGTCTAAATCTCTGCAGTTATAAGCAAAATATGGTCAACAATGCTGCACGTATGTTGTAAATTATGTATGTTCCTTGCACGGTACACAAAATGCAGTGTAGGACAGTCGACCATAACGTTGTCTATTTAGGCTCTTAGCTCATTGGTACTGGCTTATATAGGCTTCCTATGTAGCTTTTAGTGTGGTTAAGTCACTAGATGTACTTATTGAAGAACTAAATTGTAGTAAATTAACAGATAAGCGAAGCATTAATGAAACATAAGCGAAACAGTTAAGTAAAAGCTTGGTATATATTATTAATTCATTAGTAGTTACTATAAGAGCATTCCATAACTTTTGGCTGGGGATGATGGATTTAAAAAGTTCGTTCTATGCACGAGTATTTTAAGCACAAGGCTAAGATATATAAATTTATTAGTTTCCAGTTGAATCCATCTAATAATTATAATTGACGGAGATGACAAGTATCGTTTTCAAAGCATCAGACGATCCTCTTTTATATAATAAAAGCACTAACAACCCGTCGTGAATAATTTATTTATTAAAATGTTTTTTTTTTTTTAAATAAGGTAATTTAATATTTTCAATTGAATACGCTATTGCTAACTTAATTTTTAAAATGATTATTAATAATAAACACTCGGAATTATCATCAATGCACATTCCTAAAAAATCTTATCTAATAACTGCAATTAATATAGGTAGAGGTGTATATATACGTATTATAGATAGTTCAACGTGAATAGTGTTCTACTATAATTATAAAATGTGCAAACAAGTGCTTTGTATAATAATAATTTAACAAAGAGCTTTGGTTGAAAAAAAATATCCGGAAATTAATATATTATTTACAACGTGTTATCATCGTTGGTGGTGATTTAGTTGTAAGTATTAAAATGGAAATTTCTATTTTCCATAGTCGTCCCTTTCGTCGCACTGACATACAAGCTGATCACAGATCCGTCATCCCATGCCATTATTTACTCTTTTGAGTAATAAAAAGTTATACACAGTCATATTACTTTAACAATGAAATTCAAAAAAGCAGATGTGCATGGAAAATCAATGTTATCAATTTAAATAAAAAAAATACTCAATACATATTACTGAATAAAATAACTGAAAACTGTCCAAAGTTGCAATCCAATAAAACGGTTAACGTTCGTTAACATTTATTTATCGATGACACCTCTTACTAAATACAAAAAAGAAAACGATGTCACTCCAATATCGAAATCGTATTGGCACCACTGAAGTTTGATAAAGGCTATAAATTTAGTATAGGGACGTTTAAAAAAAAAAGTGCATGGACCGAATCACGAGTTCTATATATCATGAATATATTCACAGGATTTGGCAAACCAATACATGATTGTGCACTTACAAAGGGCGTGGTTTCGGACGACTGTAGTCTTATATTACAAGCCATGTTCCATATATAACTTGGGAAGCGATACTGCTGATGTAGGTATATAGAGTTTTATTGAAAACATTTGAAAGCTCTTTTGTTGTGAATTGCCTCAGACAAGTTATGGTTTTAACGAAAAATAGAATCGTACTTAGAAAATAGACTCAGGTTCTGTTCTTCATATGTTGTATTCATTCTCGCTCATTTCTGATTTAGAAGTTGTATGAATATTATTTAATATGTTTTTAGATAATTAAATGTTTGTCTTACTACATAAAACTTATGTAATAAATTTGTTATATAGAGCAACGCTTGCTAGAATATTTTTTACATAAATGTAATAAATTTATTAAAATTAAATCAATGATAATTTTTTGGGTTTAAAATTACAATCAATTGGAATCGTTTTATTTTTCGTTAAGTTATCGTTTGTT
Organism: Nymphalis urticae; assembly: GCA_905147175.2. NCBI lineage: Eukaryota > Metazoa > Arthropoda > Insecta > Lepidoptera > Nymphalidae > Nymphalis > Nymphalis urticae. Next base: position 6,827,247 of record LR989991.1, read on the forward strand.
TTTTTTAACCTTCATGGTGGTTACACAATTTATGATTAATGTTACTGCAACTAAATATTGAAACATCAATACAAATATGAAGATCTGTGTAAAACACATTTATTTTTATTTTATTTTTAATTTGCGGTGAATATGAAGAATCATGTGAAATAGATATTGATAATACTTAGTGCATAAAATTATAAGCGCAGATCGGTTACAATATGTAAAAGTTAAAATCATCCTTAGCTTATTTATATTTTGTGTCAGTTGAAAGTGCGTCGACTACATAACTGTGGATTGTGTTGTCCTTTTTATTTATGTATGTAAATAATCAGCTAAGCGAAACAGCCATGACGTATCGTACATACTTTATCATCTAGATATGCATCAGATATTTATCTGACATTTTCGTGTCTTTTTTTATAATTCCGACACGTCGAGGACGCAGTCTGTTTCTGCTTTGTACCTCCAGCCCCTGTTGTTTGAATATGTATGAGAGGCGGTCGCGCAGTTCGTGACGCTCGCTTATATGAAAATGTGACGTTCCGATAAATTGTCAAAGGGTTGATCGAAGTTGTAAAATTGACACCAAATACGGCGGATCATTATACTTAAATTTTGAGTGGATATTAATATTACGTTTTTGTTGTCAAGCGTATTTATTATTATATGCTGTTAAAAATAAAAACGAAACGAAATTTTATATTTTATATCCAGAAAAATGATAATGTCATAACGTGTCATATGTTTAGTTTTGGCATTATCATTTCTTACGATAACCCCTAAGAGTCCCAGAGCTGAGATCAAACCTCTCTTCTTGAGAAGAAAGGTTATTGGCTATACTTCATAAATAAACGATGAGTAATACTGACAATATTCTCTGTGCTTTTTTCAGGATTAATGCTTTTATAATCTATTAAATAAGTAAATGTCTTGTTTAAATGTCTTTTGTTTGCCATTTTGTATCATAATTGAGAGAGGAATTTTTTACCTTCGAACTAATGTTAATAAATCGAATATTTACACATATCAAAGTGTATAAAATTTATAATAAAAAATTAAGTCTTGACGCGTACTCGTTACTTTTGGGTTTCTGTTACTGGTACTTTCTGGATTTTATTGAGAAAGCATAGGTAGTATAGGTAGTCAATTAACTGCAGCCACTTCTTGGTAATGAAGCATGCCATGTCTTAGCGGCCTAACACCCTACAAATCCATTAAAAGCTCAGTAACTTGATTGAATGAGGTATACTACAAAATACGTTATTTCGTTATACGAATACGAAATGACCTTTCGTTGGGAAGTCTTTCGTTACAGCTATTTCAATCAATTGAAGAGCCAACCAACCAATTTATAGATGCTGTTATTGTGGTTACTCTTTATCGTATGAGGTATCACACGTACCGTACCGATGAGGTATGTTGTATTTAAAACAAAACATAATCAATATTGTTTTTACAAATTTTGTTGTGCCTTATATAAATACCGTGTTATGAATAATGTATTGTTTTCTCTATTTATAATACTACAATGCTGAATTATTTCTTAATTGATAATTTACATATTTTTCAGGTGTTTTATATCAAATATATCCGAGATGGTCTAGTGGTTAGAACGCGTGAATCTTAACCGATGATCGTAGGTTCAAACCGGGCAAGCACCACTGAATTTTCATATGCTTAATTTGTGTTTATAATTCATCTAGTGCTTGACCGTGAAGGAAAACATCGTAAGGAAACCTGTGTCTAATTTTATAGAAATTATGCCACATGTGTATTTTACTAACCCGCATTAAAACATCGTGGTGGAATAAGCTCCAAACCTTCTCCTCAAAATAGAGAGGAGGCCTTAGCCCAGCAGTGGGACATTAACAGGTTATTATAGCATATTAAGTTAAGGTTTATTAGTTCCTTTAATTTATATACTTACTCAACACATCTAACGAAAGCTGTACGAATGTTCCTTCAAACTATACACCAATAACGACAGGTGCGAATTCAATCCTCTTTCTCTCCTGAAGCTTCTCGACCCCACTAAACCCCTTTTAAGTAACATGACTTTTAACTTTGTGACCTATCTTTGCTTTAAAGTGCTCAGGGTTTATAAACTCAAGGTAAAATGGATGCCTGTTGACCCGCGCTCATTTTCAAAACGTTTCTCAGAAGTAATGTTAAAGAAAAGTTTAATGATACTACCGAGTGCTACAAACGGAATGCGAACGGATTATTTACATTTTAATACCATCCATTTCATTATGAAGTGGAAATGAAGCCTTCGTCAAAATATTTAAAAAATTCCGCATTTCAACGTTTAATTTGCATCGCTTATATCAAATATATTTTTCTGTAACATCTATATGAATATACAAAGACAAAACAGTTCAATGCATTTTTCTGCTCTATTTGTCAACTGATTTCCTTTTATTTTGTTTGGTAACTATTAACTAACGGGCTTTATATAAGAATATAAATAAGAGTAAAAAAAATTGATACATTAAAATTATTTTCCTTAAATTTGTATAATGATTATGGTCAAATTTCGTCCATTTATCGAACACTACACTATTTTCAAAATGAAAAATAATATTGAAAAGTAGACGTTAATATTTTGAAGTAATCAACACAAAATATACCTTTAACGTTACAATTTTATTAAAAACTTTGGTTTTCTGAAAACTAGTGAATGCTAGTATATTCATGTTAACTCGACAGTGCATCTGAACTAATAACATTTTCTGGGTTTTATTTCTATTGGTCGCTATAAAATGCATCAGTTTTATTTTTTGTACTAAGAATCTATGAACCAATCATAGATTCGCAGTTCACACAGCGGTTAAAAAAGGTTTATTTTGCTTTCGAACGTTTGATGTATGCATACACTATAGAAATAGATTGCTAACTTTGGAAAATTATTCAATTAGAATTCTTTGTTTTTTTTACTCCTTTTTACAGTCGATGAATACAATAATTATATTTGTACAATAAAGTTGTATTAAACTATCTAAATTAAAGAAGAAGGATGTATGTGGTACATAAATTAACATGATTAACACATTTTAAACTTGAAAACTTTTTATACAGTAGTATACAATATTTATAGTATATAATATATAATAACTATTTTAAGTTTAAAAATTTACAATACAATTGATTTCCCATAAAACGTTTTTCTATCATCTTAACATTTGAATAATATTTAGTTACAGCGCTATAACTAATGAGTTGTTCATAAATCCAGAAAAAAAGCATTATTCTCCCTTGCTAGTTGCTGTTCACATTCAGTCGAACCTGTTTTCATTGTTCTTTTATATTAAACAAATTTACATTTCCATTTTCTCAAGTCAAGTTCAATAGCTCTGGAATTTTATTTTTCCAAGGATGCATGAAACATTATCCAGCCATTATATCTGACATCTCATGTCAAGAAACTAGTAAACTCCACTGTTTTATAAAAGTATACAACTATAATATTATCACTTAGGCTACGAATTTGAATGCAAAATAACTATAATTGGTTTTTATTTATAATATCATTACAGTTGTTTAATTATACTATATACTATATATATAGCCCTAGTGTAATAAAATTAAGAGTTGTTAAATATGTATCGTAGTAATGAGAGTGTTCCATCAAAAACTGATTCATGAATATACTTCTATTTTCAGAAATATTGTTATATTTTTAACATTTTATTTTGTATTCGACTTTACAATTAAAATATTATTAGTAGTTATACTGATTCACTTACAAAGTAAATATATTCATTATCTATATTTATAAAATCGCTATCAACGCACAGCCATTATTATTTTTTTATAATGTAAGCATACGCTGAAAAGAATATTTGTAAATTGAAAATTTAACGTAGGAAAATGATAGGATTAACACTGTATGATACTCGTACCAAGTACGAAAGTTACGGGCAACTATTATTGGGTTATACAAAGAGGGAATGTATTTAATTTTTTGCGCAGTCCTCCAATATAAGTACCAATGAAAATTTGAATTCATGATTTTTAAGTATTTATGATCGATCGTGTTTGAAATGTATGGATATTTTTAATTTATATAAACATTTATATATTGTGTTAATTTAATTTTTCAATTATCTTTTATTTACAATTCTTTATTTACTAACAAAAAATATTTACATCGAAGACTTAAATAAGTCTAACTTAAATTGATACCATTTAACGATACATTCTGCTTAAAAATTTTGCAATAGCCTGGGCAAAAATATAAGTAATAGAGACAAGAGCGTAAGTCCTCCCATAAGCCTTTGGTCAGGGCTCTCGCTAAGCCTTCGGTCGCCGCGCACGCATCCGGCATTACTTCTAATTGTGATTTAATGGCTGTTCGCGTCGAATCGACATTTCGCAAGAAATATAATATTTTCGTAACTCGAATATATTTCAACTGAAATACAAAACAAACAGTGGGTATGGGTATATACATATGTTATGTAATATATTCAACTAAAATATTTTTTGTTAAAAACATAATATATTATATTATTTATCTTTATAATTATCCGTGGAGTGTTATTTTATTATCCGCCTACTCTATTGCTATTTATTTTTATAATTATCATAATTACATTTTTTTATGTATTTATATGTATGTTTATGTATATATTATTTGTATGTATATGTAGATATCGTATTGTATATAAATTTATATTTATAAAAAAAAAAAAAGTTATGATGATCATTACATCTCCTTACCGCTTTATTTATTTATTTCATTCCTTCACCCAAAGGTTGTCTGAAGAGACCGTTTTTATAGCGATAAGACCGCCTTTTTTACAAAATAGTTTTCATTTTTTTATGTTCGTGTTTAAAATGGTTCTGTAACTCTTTGGTGTACAATAAAGCAAATTCTATTCTATTATACTCTATATATATTATAAATATATACATGACAGTATAACGAAATAAATATATTATGTTTCACAAGCAAATATAATCAACATTAGCAAAGGCATGTACTCAATGAATTAGTAATTAGATAGAGTTTGTGACAGAATACATCACACGTCAAATGCAGCAGACGTATTACTCAATTCGTTCGTAATTAATAAATGATTAATTAATATTGATGCATGTCATTGACACAGTCTTGATATGAAGCATTGCTTTAATTGCCAATCCATGTCAATTTATTAATAATTCAATAAAAGAAAAATAATAGCAAATATGATTAAGTGCTAATTAATATGAACTTGTGATGTGATGTGTTCACAATTTTTTATCTCACGCTTTTTCTTATATATGGTAAAGTAACATAACTTGTAAGCTTCCCGTTTTTTTGTATTTTATTTCAGGGGTTTTAACACAATCTATAGTAGCAAAATCCAGGGTAGCGTATTTCATGTAAGGAAGCAGTAGAGATAAACAAACCTTAGATTTACATATTCCTTGCAATTTCCTAGTAGCTCTGCTCCATTACCACGGCACCACAAACGCTTCTTGATTAATATGTCTATATTTATAATGCAACACTTGGAATAGTGTTTTATTGCAAATATATATTTCACTAATTATTATCCATTTCAATTTGAACTTTCAAAATTCTAATGATAAATTAACCGACATTTAAATTGTAATTTTTAATAAAACTACAGAATTAAAGCACAACATTATTTAATGATATCATGTCAAATTATCTTTTCTTTGATATTTTATCTAGCCTCCATATTGTATCTCCTTTACAACTAAAAAAGAGGTTGCCTTAATAATGTTGAGGTATTTTTGGAAGACGAATCTTAATCTCGAAAAGGGATAACATATTCACAGAATTAGTGGTTTATTCGCAATGATTTTATCTTTTGTCTAAAATATTTTTTTCAATATTTAAAGTAAACTTTTCTAATCACAAAAAATGATACATAAAGTTAAGAAAAGAGAATTGAATAGAAAATAAGCCTTTAATAATTAAAAAAAAAATGTAGCCAAAATTTCAATGTAGTTCGCGAGTTCAGACATAAACGTCTGAATTTTAATGTGCTTAATTTGCGTTTATAATTAATCGGTGCTCGACGTTTAAGGATAATATTGGAGAAAACTTACATGAACATGGATGAAAATGGATGGATGGAGCCAAATAACAACCCGCATTAAAGCAGTGGGGGAAAAGCTCCTAACCTTTATCTCGATAGAAAAGATGGCTTTAGCCGAGCATGCATTTAGCTGTATCTTTTTTTATGCAAAAGCTAGTAAATTAATCTAAAAACCGATCGCAATAAACGAATGGCTAACATGTAATAAAATTACACAACAATATTAATTAATATAATATGGGCAATTGAATATCATTGTATTATAAGATGTTCATTGTATACAGAGTGTAGCTTAAAAGTGGTGATACTACGGGTTGTATAAGTGTAATTGAAATAAGTGTATGCATTTTAATAACGACATTAGCAACATATATAACAAATATTGTGTTACTTTTCATTTTCGTCCATCAGGTCCATCTTACCGACTAGGTGAGTCACCCATAGCAACATTATCATTTTTGGTACAAAAGACATATTTTTATTTTTTATTATGTTTAACGTTGTTTGCTTTTAAGGTACTTAACTTAACTTTAATCAACTAACATCCACCTTTAAGTGTTTTCGAATGAGCATAACAGCAGTGGTCAGAATTGTGTTAATGATTTGAATTATTGAATATTTGGCGTTTTCATTTAAAGTTCTTCAATCGTTGCTCGATATTTCATCATTCAATGTAGTTTCTGTTACTTTAAGTGCTTATGTAACGGGTGCCAGAGCGATTAAATTAACGAATCCATTAAACGGCACTTTCAAAGCTGTTTGACTATATTTGTCTTATGGACTGATAATCATCATTAGGAAAAAAAATGGCATATTTGTAAGATCGACCATCGTTTATTAGTTAACGCCAATCCCCCTGGGAATGTATTGATTCTCGTACGGGACCACCATACGGGTGATTTTTAAGCTTACATGCTAGATTGATAGATGTGCTTGAATAAATATCGGTACGTCAATGGGAATTTGTTGAGATAAAAAAACATGTTATTTTTTCCTAATACCAAAATTACTAATGGCACAAGCAAAAACTAATAAGTGTTGATTATCTCATTTATTTTGATTTAAAACATTTACATCCTGTAAATGGATAGCACTTTTTTTTAATTTAAAGAAGACAAATAATCTTGGATAGTTCTATTTTACCGTGTAAGTCTACAATGTAGTTTCTATACGTCATGATAACATTTCTCATGATATTTTTCAAAAAGTGGTCCTATTAATAAGTGACAATGATTTAAATCAATTTCGTCACTCTTATTTCAAATCAAGCCTTGACCAGTCAAGTTCTTATAATTTCTAGACATCTCATTTAAATCAATCTACAACTCTTTCAATAAAGAATTAAAAAGAAACAAATCGTGGATACACTTTTATCATTACTTGATAAAAACAGTAATTCTACTTCAATATGCACGTTACCTCCAATCTAATCCTCGAATTAATTATAAGCATAGATGTTTATTCTTATATTAATATTAACATATCCTATAATTTGTTAGAACACATTATAGGATATATTAATACGGTCTTATAATCTTACGTTAGCATATCTTATATATGTTTATATTTATGTGATATTCTTTAATCTTTAAATTAAATTTCGCTCGTGCCTACCTTTTAGTACACAAAGACGTAAATGTATTTATCTATGTAGGCATATTTCGCTCCCAGGGAAGAATCCAATTACGATAACGTTATATCCCACATGAAAGTGTCGCATTTATGGTAAAATATTAATGTATTTCAATTTGGGAGCCAACTACAGACCTTCATAAATATCTGTGAAGCTTGGAGCTAAGAGATGCGTAAATAGTTAACATTGAATTTTATTATATGTTAATGTGTTTGATTCCTTCAATGTATTTGAAGCCCAATACATCTAAACTATTATTATAAAGAGGTAAAGTTTGTGAGATTGTTATCTCTGGGGGTAATCTCTGGATCTACAGAACCGATTTTGAAAAGACTTTTTAATGGTAGTCAGATTTCGTGGCCAACTCGATTTTTGACAGTCAGGAAAAAGATCATAGCACTCAGTACTAACGAAACCACAATCAAAGTTTCATCACAAGAAAAAAAAATTACCACACAATGAAGTGGGCACGGGTCAGCTAGTAATTAATAGTTTATTTGTTAGTGATCCTTAAGTGCTCTGTATAAATTAATAATAATGTCCTCTAGACCAATTTCGGCCACGCTACCAATCTCAAGAGAGATTAACCAACCGCGCAAGAGTTATTATAGTGCACAAGTGTGTGCTCTATGATAACACAGGGGTACTCTCTATTACATATACACCCTAGTTTTCATAATCCGAAAGAGTTCAGACACAAGACCAATGGATTTAATTCCTTTCCGGGGCACAGGAGTTTACACACTTCCAATTTCCAGACTCCGGCTGCTAATGAGAATTTTCTGACAGAAAAACCATATAAATTTTTATTAGCCCGAGGAACTGAATACAGGACCACCGGGTCTGCGGCCTTACATCTAGCCACTAGACCAATGATTATATATATTATAAAGATGTAATGTATGTATGACGTAAGTTCAGGAACATGCTCACAATATCTCGTCTAACATTTTAACAGTTACCTACTTATTCATGACTAATATATTTTTGCCACACGAATAAGACTACACTAACTAAAGTTACAAACTGGAAATTTGACAGACACCTTTTGTTAAGTAGTCATCAACTTAGAATGGGTCTTATGAAGTTCGACACCCAAGAGTGTTCCAAAGTATAAATGTTACAGGATTGAAACTTGGCAAAAATGTTACTTATATTTCAAATATTCTTAAGAACAAAAAAATTACATTCATATAATAAGCCCAAGGTAAGGTACGATGATTTTTTGGAAATTAAGAGTTCTACAAATTCGGCAGTAAGCATGTTCCTTTATGCATTTCAGGGTACTGAACGTCAAATGTCAAAAGTTAGAATTAGAAACTTTCTTCAGATATAAATAAATAAGAAAATTCTATACTGCGTTTCTTTTTTCGAAGTTTATTAATATCAACTTCTAAGAAAACGGGAAAGTTATGCGTGTTTAAAAGTACGCTTATAAGGTAAGGTATATTCTCCTATACCTTAATACCAACGACTTAATTCCTTTATTAACTACTCAATAATAATTATTGGCAGGCTTTAATATACATTCAAAGAAATAGGTAGGTTTAATTCGTTTATTAATAAAAACAAAGTATATTTTTATTCTAAAGTGAACATTTAATTATTTATATACTTAATCGATTCTACTCAATAATAAAATTATAGTAATGACGTTATAGATTCACTTCATATCCTTATAACGTAAAGTTCCTTGCTAGATTTATATTGACTCAAATAAGGTTTTTTTTTCTTTACCCATATCAAAATGTCGGTAACGATTATTAAATAATAGTAAGGAGACAGACCTTTTCTTCTGTTTTTCTTAATTCAACTCGTAAAATTTTATACTCGTCTAAACGATTGCGGTAAAACTAGAAGCGGGAAAATGGTACAATCGAGGCGCAAACACCATTTGGCAACTGCTCCATATTAAGATTGGTTTTCTAAAGCGAACAACGAAACGGGCCAGCGACACGAGATACGCTTTAAGAAGAAGTTAGGAACAGATTTATAGGTCCAAACAAACGCAATACTGGAGCGACTGAGAGCTACCCCATCACCCGAACAAGTTTGTAGATGCAGACTTTGGTCATTTAAATGTTTGGTTTGATAAACTGTCGCTTGAAATTGTTTGGACTACGTTTGAATTAAGTTGATATACTTTTGAAGATAACAAAAAATAATAACTATCCCCTCGCAAAAATTTTAGTTATATATTATATAAATATTGAATTTTATATTATACAATATTCTTTTCAATATTGAATTGTTAAGACTTACTATTATTTAAAATAAATGAAAATTATATTATGCATCCATATACAAACAACTCTTTTATTTATTAAATAGAATTCGTATGTGACAAAAATCTTTGAATATACTAAATTACAAAATATGAGTATAAAATGTCGTATCCATATAATTCTCTTTATCTTCTACCAAAAGCATACCAAGGCACAACAACACTGCGTCGTTTTAAATTGAATTGAAAAATGATTTCTGCCAACAATATCTCGTTTCTTTAAACACTCCATTGATTTCAAGGGAAAACAATAAATATATTTCAAGAGAGCAGAACAATTTTATTTATTGAAAATGTATCGTTACTATGTTTTTATATTACAAATTAGTTCGATGTCGATCGCTAGAATGAATTATTTATTATAAATTACTATTTCTTTAAAAGATAAAACATTTGCTTACTGATAATATCAATGCTTAAATATAATATTTTTGTTGTAACCTATATTACAGAAGATTCTTAAAGAAGATTTTATATTAGAGGCGAAATAAAAAGGTAAGTTTATATATTTATATGGATATACATGTATAATGTATATTTATTTTAATGCAGTAATTTCCTTACACCCATGCATTCTCTTTACACCCATTCTCATCCATCTCATTTACACCCATGTATACTCAATTCCATGTAGATATTTTCTGAATGTGTAGTTTAAAATATGACCATAAAAGTTTTTAAGACTGGATAAATAAATAATCACATCACAAATAATCATATCATTCAATAATATATAATCAAATCATAAATACCATAATACCTTTACTGAAATTCATATTTTTTTCAGCTAAGTAGATCGGCAGTCTAGCAAACGGGCTAGCCACCAATGTAGTTTACTGGCTCACTCACCCTTCAAACCAGAACAGAACAATACTAATCCGATTAGTACTTGATACCTACTTTACATTTTATTGTAAACCACAAAGAGAGAAAAAATACAAAACATGGATAACCTAAATAAAATAGCATACAACTTTGGCGACCTTATTGCTACTACCTACCAAGGCGAGCTTGCACAAAGCTCTACCACATACGTTACAAGCTAATTTAGCTATTATTTTTAATAAGGTATTTTAGCGTGTATGAAGTGTATGTTTTTAGTCTGTCCATATTAATATGAGACAAATTTTATAAATTCTTTAGTTACTTATGTTTTAGTTAATGACCTAAGCGTCAAATGCATTTTTTCGCCAGCTCCGACGAGTGGAGCATCGTTGAAAAACTTTACTGGAAAAAAAGTTAAGGCTCCAAAGGAGTTAAACTTGCTCTTGCGATGCAATTACTTAAATTCTGGCAAAAATCACGTTTAATTATTTTCAGACATCGGTTAAGTTTAATAATAAATATATTTTACACTTTTGTTCTTACTTTGCAGCTAAAAATAAAACTTCTTAATAAATTAATAGATTTATATCTTTTTTTAAATTGATTCTCCCCATTTCGAACGACTTTTATTCAAGGATTATCTGTTTTTGTGTCTCTTACGATATAATGTATAAAAACATTTAGTTTTTGATTACTAACTAATAAAGAATATATAACCTTATGTAATTGCTGAAACCAATCTCCAGTCACGAAAGTTATCATTATATAATTAGTTTATGTAAAGACAAATGTTTTTTGATTCTAAATTTTAAAATATTGCATTATTACATTATGGTTCAGCATGTTGTCATAAAACTTTTTCCATCATTTACTTATGTCGTTTAATACATGAGATATAAATTTAATACTTAAAAGGTTTAGTGTAATTAAAGTAATTAAGTTTTAATAAACTGAAAAATCCCACTCCCCTCATGATTATACCCACGAAAATTTAATAATGTTATTAATTGAAAGTAAGTCCTTAGTTTTAATGAATGACCAATGTATTTGAATATGATAAAAATGTATCTTATATTATTTGTTGCAAAATTTGAGATGAAAGTTGAACAAAGATCGAAGAGGAGCCACGGGGACGCACTAGTAGCTTATATTATTATTGAAAATAATGAATTGACGTTGATCTATAGCTCTATACCAATCAAAACATAATTCCTTGCAGTTAGAGCGTCAACTAAAAAAAGGACACTTGAAACGGTCGAAGAGGCGACGTTAAGGTCGATTGAAAAACGCAAACAATTTAAGCAGTTTTACGTCATTCACAAGCCAGTGCCGAATTTGAAAAAACGCAAACAATTTAAGCAGTTTTACGTCATTCACAAGCCAGTGCCGAATTTGAAATTTTAAGTTAGTTCAGAATTTTATTACTCTCTGCCAAGTTCCCAACAGACGCGTTTCTCAGTCGTCACTGTGCCGGTCATCCTCAAATATATTGTGTTACGTGGTACAATTGTCCAATCCCAAAAAAAAGCAATGGTTGGTTCCTCAAATGGATCAGATATTATTTTATTTATCTACGTAATAACTTAAATTGTACCATGTCAATTATTTTAAAAGGATTCAACATTGAGTGAATAATAGGGCGAGTCAGGTTATTCCATTTCTAAGCATACAATTGTTATAGGAGGTATCAGGGCATAAATCAATTGTGTTAAAATAGATTTGAATGTAATTAAAAATATTTATATATACATTTAAAAGGCAATGTCATAGTTTTTGAAAACAGACAGTTTTTTAAAGAAACAACTTTTATTTAGATTTCTAGTACTTATTACAAGTAACAATACAGTCTCTTCACCCGCCTTTTTTCCAACTGATACAGTTTTGTTTTTATTATTAATAAAACAAAATGGCACATCACATAATAATTAATTTACATTAACAACAAACAACTACAGGCATAGTTGCCTGTGTCTGTTTTACGATATTACTTATTTTATTTATTGGTGGATTTCTTATAGTAATATAATAATTATTACATTTTAACAATAACGTCACAATAATAATCACTACAGCATTATAATATTATAATCACAGCAGCAGTGCTACTTCTGCCTAGGAGCTCTTCATCCTTGATGGTCCATTTTCTCCTCGACTTTTCTTCGATTTCATCTTGAAAATAAAATTTTGCGGGTATTTTGTCGCAATGGCATTTTTATTGTGAAATCTATATGTATACCAAAACTCACATTGATCGGAGATATGCCTAAATGGAAGTTTATCGCAAAACCTTTTTTTTAACTGGATATAATGCTTCAAATCGTATTACAATTCAACTTCTATTTGATATTTGATAACAATATCAATGACATAACTGACTAAGAAAACTCAAATATCTATAAAATATATCTTCTATATGTAATATTTTCGCATGACATATGTTACATAAAAAAAAACTTTAAGAAAAATATATCGCGATGCATCCATTCTCTTTTCAAGGTTTTCAATTGTTCCATTTCTATTTTACAAGGCATCTACATGTTGTACGAAAACAAAGGTAAATGTCACACTACTGTTATGAAATCTTTATAAGGCTTGCCTTAGTTGCGGGTATGACCTAGAAACTAAGGCGGAGCTTAAAAAAATAATAGCTCACGTACACGTAGCCTGTATGCTCATAAATATTTGTTCCACATGTGACTTGAGCATGGCACGGCGTACAAATACCGATTTGAACATAAAATTTAGACTACGCCTTCGTAAATATTGAGATTCGATCAAAATCTGAATCAGGTAAATAAAATAAAAAGGTACGAATGAAATGATGCTAAAACGTGATAGAATGTTCCGACAGGAATCGCTTTGTCGCAATGGCATTTTTATAGGCAATAAACAATTTTAACTTTTATTGCATTCTCTAACCAATTCCATGAGAGTTATGTGTCTTAAGATAACTAATACTTCCCGGAATTTTATGAGTAAAATTCATGGAGATCTAAATATCTAATAGATAAGTAAATGGGTTTATTTGTTATATTGTGAAAATGTTTAGGCAGTATTTTAGTTAGTAGCAATAGGGTTTAATTCACCGGTCAATAAAGGCTATTATAATAAAACTTTGAGTCAGTATAGTCGAAGCAGAATATTTACTTTGCATGTGAGAAGTTACCTTTGATATTTTTCAGCTGAAGTTTAAGTATTTTGTTAATTGGTTCATAGTTCCTTGACGTAATAAAATTGCATTCGCAACGTATATTTATTTTTGAATATTTTTCGCTATTGCTCATAATTTTTGATTTGGCTTACCACACCTACTTGAAAAATGTACTAATAACCGTACTTAAATATCAGTGAAAAGTCTTTGATCAAAATCAAGAATTTGCAAATATGTCTTAACGTGCCTTTAAAACAAAGGTTCTATCTGAATTTCAAGTTTCTTTTGTGTTATTTTTTTAATCTGTGCGTGTAATTAAGTTTCAATAAATAGATTTCGTTTGTTTAAAATATTATTTCTTAAATTCGATTATACATTTCACATATCTTAAAAATGCAAAAACAGTAAGAAAATAACGTATACATTTTATATATCATATCTTCTTAGTCTCAGTTATTTTGTCGTATTATTTTAGCTCAACCGCTATTTCGCTTGAGAACATTTTGTTTTAGTTGAAACTTCGCCTGTTCTGTAAGAGTTATAAACACAATATATTGCTATTGTGTATTTCTAACTTGCACATCCACTGGTGACAACCTCAGTCCCCTGTCCTTTAACCGAACAAAGACTTTAGAGACAAATATTTTCAATAGAAAAATCTCTGTATCGGAAATCCAAGCGTATTATTAAGAAATAATATAATATATGTTATACCAGCAAAGCACCAAACTATAGCACCAAAGAATTTTCCTTGGTGCTTGCCTGGGCTTGAACTCGGAATCATCGGTTAAGATTCGCGCATAAAGTAAATATTTTTTACCATTTATTAATTAACTTAATTACTTATACACGTCGCGTCTTTGTAATAGTTCGTCGGAGTTCGTGCCAAGGATGGTTACCCTAAAAAGAGCGAATTAAAAGTTGCAACCTTCGATTAAAGTCAGCATCTTGAACACTGCAGTGTCTCTGTTTTTATATGAGCTTATTCAAATTATAATCCCGTATTTATTATTTTGGAGTGGCCTCTTATTTCCTCATGAATAGGGTTTGTACTGATTTATATCGAGGCTTTGTATTAATTTTGTTAAATGAAAATAATATGTATTCATATTGCAAATGAATACCAAGTCTGGATATTTTTTTAAATCTTGAATTGTATGGCTGTTAATAAACATGCATTAAAATAATATTAAATATTGAAAATAGCACCAAATACACCATATACACCAAAGATATGGACAACACAAGAGTACAACAAACACAAGAAGAAAAAATGAATATATATTATACTTAAATATATATATCCTTATATTTAAAAAAAAGTGTAAAAAATAATGACTTCACCTAAATAAATTATTAGATTTTTAAAACTTGTTCCTTATTAAAGTTAACATTTGGACAAAATTTTATCTTAAATTATTTAATTTATCTAAATTACATCAATTTGTAAAAACAACATCATATAAGTAGCTATCTAATCTTTTTAGAGGCAAGTTTCTACAAAACATAAAGTTTCTAAGTCTTAAAATAGAAGAGTAAAGGTCAAAATTTGACTCCTTAATTTATCTCAATTCACCCCTTTGGGAGCCTAATTAGGTAAAATCCGTGTACGGTGGATGCTGATGTGCATAGTCAGAATAATATACGCTGCGAATAACAAGATAAATATTTTCAAAGAAACTGTAACAATTTGGACTCCCTAATCCACCCACGTTCACCATCTATGTAGTCGAATTCCGTAGAATCCGCACTCATTGGATGTTTATGAAGTTAAGGAACATATTTGCTAAATCTCAAATATGTAAGTTGTTCCAATAACTCAATAATTGGTTTTACGCTTAGAAGTAGCGTTATCTTGTCATTAATTTGTAATTTTGCAAATATTATTGGCATATAAATTTAACGGCTGGTTGTATATTATCACCTTTTCCTCTACATTTACTTGATTCGTGATGTTCAGCCTCGCGATAATTATTCAATAAAAGCTATCATTTGTCAACACTGTCCAAACGTCAGCAAGTAGACATTGTGATGACTAATGCTACAATGTTCCACCCATTTGCCTCGAACTCCCTTACTTACTTTTTACCTGGTGTCAGCGCACCATTTTTCACATTATTGTGTTATGGTGTCGCGTTCGTGACTTTTGTAATAGAAAAATTTATTATCTACGAAGTTTAGGTTACTTATTGGGATGGAGGACTTATTATTTTTTTAGTTATACCCGTTTTACTCATTTAAGAAATAAGTTATCAATTAAAAAATGAAACCGAAATGTTCTTAATTGTAATTCCTGTTTAACTTTGTGTGTCTTTCTATTCTATTCGATTTTATGGCTATTTGTTTATTTCGACTTCTGTTTTCGACGAAACAGAGCTACATATTGTTTTGTTATTATTGTTTGAGTGTAGTTATAATCGGTTGAGATCGATTGAGATTGAGATATACCTTTATATAACCAACACTATTTATGTTTTTTGTTAATTTAGTATTAAGTTCAAATAACGTGAGGTCCAGGTATAATATTAAATTAAAACAATCGGAACAAGATATTTTTCTTTGGTAAAATGTAGTCTATATTTTATGTTAGACCTTCAGCATTACATCAGTAAAACTCGCATTCGATACCGTGCAGTAGTTAAACATACAGACAGGCGGACAAAAATTCTTAAAACTTGATTCTTGTTTTTGCTTTTGTCCCTTTAATAAAGACAGATATTAGTTTTTTTTTCCAATACTTTTAATGTGCATGAAATGTATAGACATCGACCTGTTACAATTTTATTATATTTATAGATAGATGGAAAAATATTTATCAGTCGGCTATTACTTATAACGCACGTATAAGTTACCTACCTTAGAAATATATGACCGTGTGTACAATATATATGAATATTTGATATTTTAAATTGATTGTATTCATTTCAAACATACATTATAGCTTATATTAATATTTCTAAAAAATGCTTGAATATAAAACATAATAATAGCCTTATTAATGGTTTCTAGTTCATTTAATGTTCGTTGAAGTTAAAGTTAAGTAACCAATCATACTTAATCACCATTTTGTAAAATAAACCATGAATGCGGACCTAATCTATTTTTCTGAACGTTAGAGTGCTAATCACTACTAATAAAGGGGCTGAAATGAAGGAACCCTCTCAACTGAACCACTCGCGTTTATTGCCATTTAAGGATGTATTAAAACTGCTCGGAGATTTTTTGCAGCTTCGAAAGTCGCGTTTATTTCACAATCATCATTTAAATTATCACTTAGACTACATTTTAATGTAAAATTAATTTATTTGGAAACAATTTATAAACTATCCTTGTTTTTATAAACTAGACTTAATAATAACTATATGAGAAGGTATAAGAATCCAGATGAAACCAGCAAGTAAAAGGATTACGTAGATCTAAACCGAAGGTAGTAAAGGTTGAAATTCGGACAATTTATTCTAGAACAAATTTGTGTTTCAATCAACTCGTAACAAGTGTATGTTTGTGGTCCAGGTAAGCTTTGCAATATTATTGTCGTTTTGCATAACATTATAAAATTCGCTATAAGCCTTTATTTCATATATTTATTATTTATATAATAATAACTTACATTCACAGTTTAGTATTAATAAAACGTAAACGATACGTATACGTACGTAAGAACTTTTATTTTGATGTAAGTACGTATTATAAGCGTTGAAACAACAATATTATCAAATATAATATCGTTTTTTAACAGTCTTAAAGAAGAAGTCAATGTAAAATTTAATCGCCTATACACATCTATCCACCGAAATTCTCTAGTCTGCAAACTAATTAAAGGTATTATACGTGAATAGTGAATAGTCCCTATAATCATAACTGTACAATACATGAACCACAATACACACACAAACGTATAATGATATAATCATGTTAAACGCGTAACGTTGCCGTCCCTTGTTAATAAATCCTTTGCTGGAAATCTATTTTGGGATTATAAGTAATTAAAATTTTAAAAGTCTAAATTTCTCTAAAATTAAACTCATTATTTTATCTTATCTTATCAACATACTTTAGAACTTTTTTTATGAAGGTGTCTCGGGTGCTTAGTACCTACCTTCATCCAAAAAAAAAAAACAGTGAGAAAAATAAGCCATTACGTTACACCGTAATTGGACAGTCCAATTCAATTTGAAACACAACAATATAATATTGTTCTTTGGCGATAAAGTAACTGGTGCGTGGGTAATACCCACCCAGAAGAACCTAATCCCTACCACCGGTAAAGTAAAACTGTCACATTTTATCGTTTTTAAATAAAATAATATAATTATGTCCAAGAAAAAAATATATCATTTGGGTACATACTAAAAATCTTATTTATAATTCGAGTTAGTATTAAGTACTTTTTCATTGCTCAATGACGATACACAATGACATATGTGCTAACGTTTTTACAAACATTAGTCCGTACGCATTTTTTGTCTTCTTTAATTTCCTCTACGAGCTCACAATTGCCTTCATAATGGTATCGTACCTTTCATTAAGTCTCATTTGAGCCCCTGAATGGTGGTCTCGACTCATAATAGGGGGAAACGTTAGACGTTATACCCTTAAGCCTTTGTGTATACTTACTGCATTCACTAGCCCCTTTCAGGGGTCATTCTTGCTTACGCTTCGCTGTACATTTTATGGGCTATATTAATATTTGCGTCCACCGAATGTACCTACTTTTATATTAATTGAATCGTAAAAAGATAGCAATTTTGAATATTAAAATATCGTTCCCTGTTTTTCTTCAAATATTTTTAAATATTAGCGTACCTATTTATGATAAAACTGCCAACAAACTTATCATACTCATTAATCATACAACGCTGTAGCCGCAAGCGGCTCGTAAAAAATAATATAAAGTGTCTACCTGAAAATTAAATGAAAGACAATAAAACATAAAATGATTAATATTCTTAAGCACTTAAGGAAAAAAGTTTTTCAATTCTTTAAAGATACGTAGTGAGCGACAGCGAGTGGTGAACTTTTTAAGAGGTGAAGCAGAGTAGCGAAGTCGAGATGTAACATTTTCAGACGGTCTCGAAGAAGCAGCAAAGATGAATGGCTTTCAATATGAAATTGAATTCCGCGGTTCATTGCTTTTCAATTTGTTGGAGAGAACGTTGCTCGGCGTTTACCTCCGATACCTCTCAGGTGCCACTACATTCTACACAATAGGCATGACTTTAGGAGCTAAATTCCCATGCACTTACTGAATATTAAATTTTTACTAAATATAAATGAATAACTTTATTCTAACACAATTTATATTATATGCTGGCAATTAATTATAATAACATCATCTACTACATGATACATAAAACTTAAAATGATCCTAAAAGTGCACTAACATAAAAAAATATACATAATACATGTGTCAAATATTTCATTTATATATTAGCTGTATTGCCTGTTTTGTATCGGAGTACTGCCTTGGCTATTTAATTCCACCTGCTCATACCTGCAATATCAGATACACGTAGATTGAACTAATTTTGAACGTGATATTGTTAAACGTATCTTTATTTCAAACATACTGGAGGGAGACGTACTAAGGCTGGCACGCTTTTATTAATTAAAATTAAAAACGTTACTTTGGAATTATAATGCAAAACTTGATGAGTTTCTTTAAATTTAACCTTATTGTTACTGTTAGCTATTTATATGATGAACAATATAGCTAATAATAAGAAAATGTGAATATATTTTCTACGTTTAGGATTTTTACTCGATCTAATGGCTGGATAAAAAATATCTTAATTATCTTAACGTGTCAAGAAATATAAATAAATGAAATACTAGAAATATAATTAATCTTATATTTAAAAAATATATATTATACAGTACAAGAATACTCTATCGAGAACATACATTGATTATTATTTGTTGATTTCCTTAAAGGACATATGTACGGTTCTTGTTTTATAGCTGAAAATGGTTTTTATTTAAAAAAAAAAATAATTTTCTATTTGATTGATTTTACAAGTTCTTTTACTCATTAAAATAATTCAGTACCATTTTAATATTGTGGCTCATAATTGCTAAAATGATTTTCGAAGGTAAAGTAAATTATATTTTAATAACGATTGCTTTTTTTTCATATAAAAGTAAAGGTTTTGTAAATGTGACAACCCTAGTTAGAATAAGAACCCGCTATAATCGTTGAATCGTATTACCATTACAACTGTCCACGGCGCCAGCTGCCTCAAACAACTTTATTTCAGAAACGAGGGTCCCTACTGGAGTTTAATTCGATACTACGACTTGTTGTGATCGAATTTCAACTTATAATGATTTAAGTTGAAAAATAATAACTTGTCTTTAAACGTTTTTTATTTAATAGCGTTTTATAATAATTGAAATACAGGTTTCGAAAACGAGGTAAATATTCCAAATAATATACTTAGAAAAACGCTAATCATATAATTTATGAACGTTTCCAATAAAAAATAATCTAGTAAGAAATGTGAATGTGTTTGCATTCTAAATTTCTTTCATAAGAGCGGATTAGAATTTAATCCTGCAGTCCCAATCAACATACTTTTACTCTTTAATCTATTCGTAACTTCAAAAAAACAAAAAAAAAAACAATTTAAATTTAAAAATTATAATGTTTTTTATTAAATTTCTATTTTTTCAAATTTACTGTCATTTCTTTAACTCTATCATACTACAATTATCGTAGACAGATAGAAAAAAAATGTCCTATTAAACACAACGACCTAAATCAAAATCGATCCAGTAAATTTTCAGTTTTGCTCGAATAAACAGCGAATATATTTGATATTATAACGTTAGATTATTTAATTCTTATTTAGGAACATTTTTCAAAATAATCATTTGAAAGTTTATTGCTTATGTAGGACACATTGCACTCCATTAGCGTCCCAGTTGCGTGAAATTACATTTCATGTTAACATATTCTTGTTTCCACGGCAATGCGCGTTGCGAATAGCATCTCTGAATTAACGGAAATCTCCCGACAGCGCCGTATATTCGTTCGTGTATGAAATAGGAAGTCTGGTCTGGTTTTTAATCTGGCTTAGTAGTGATTGCCCTTTCATTTGTGTATTAAAATGCTATGTATATAAGATACGATTTACGATTACGATAGTAGTTGTTTCTATTTTTATTATTAATTTGACTGGTTTTATTTTCTAACTATTGTTATATATTAATAAATACGACGATTATTTAAAAATTAAAATATCCAAAAGTATTTTAAAGTAACACTATTAACCCACAAAATTATACAGTTTGAACAAAAGGTGGATATAATGCATTCTCCGCCAGTCAACCTCCGAGCTTAACATAAATTTATGAATGCGGTAATTATTAAAATATTAACAAAATAACAGTGCCAATACCTAGCGTTTACCCGTAGATTCAATTTGGTTTATACGTTAACTTACTCACTCTTTCTCGTAGTAACAGAAAGAGAAAGTGTCTTGCCCTATC
The DNA here is from genome assembly GCA_905147175.2 of Nymphalis urticae. NCBI lineage: Eukaryota > Metazoa > Arthropoda > Insecta > Lepidoptera > Nymphalidae > Nymphalis > Nymphalis urticae. Next base: position 6,848,672 of record LR989991.1, read on the forward strand.
TCTTTCTACTTCTAAGCCCGCTATAGCCCATTTACCCTATTAATACTTATTAGTAAATTTAAGGGATTTTGATTTAATCGTTTCAGGAAACTAGTGATACGTTAGTGAGTGTTTCGCTATCATACATAGCATAATATACACTTTGCATAATTACAAGACTAAAATATATTATTAATGAAGTGGCTAGCTTACCTTACCTACGTCTTGTTCAATTTTTCAATTAGTGAATAGTATGTGGTCGGCTTACTTTTAATTGTCTTTTTTTTCCATAGTTTAATAAAATAAATCATTTATCTAAATATTCATAAATCCTTAATTTTTTTTCTGTAAATATAGTTATAGTTAAAACACTTAGGTCAAATTTCCATACACTATAAAATGTACTTAAGAAAAAAAAAACAAACGCGTCGGACAATACTATTGACATTGAAAATCAAAAATCTGTATTTGAGTATAACTTAATACTATATAATATCATTGTCTTTGCTTATATATTATCAAGGGAACGACACTGGATGAACAAAGAACTCTTTGATTTTAGATGAAACTTCACCCAGGGAATTTGAAATACTTGTAAGTTAACATAAAAGGTACATGTGGACTTGAACTAATATAACGGTTGTATATCATGTTCTTATTATATTGTAACTGGGATTGTTATAATACGAGGGACTTAACCAGCAAGCTCGTCTCGGCAGGTACTACTCAGCAGATATTCTACAGCGATATAGCAATATTTAGTATAGTTGTGGTTCAGTTTAAAGGGTGTTTGAGGCATTATAGCTACAGGCACAAGGGCATATCATCTTAGTTTCTAAGATTGGTGGCATATTGTCGATGAAGGAACGATTAATATTTATACAGCCCTAATTTCTATGGACGATGGTGATCACTTACCACCAGGTGGTGCATGCAAATGCGTCCGTCCACTTAACTAATTTATATAAAAAAATTGCAAGGAAATTAGTGTGATGAAATATCTCTTAAATTAATAATTCTCCTATTCCTCTCCACTATTCCTTTTTTAACACTAAAAACACTTAAAACTTTTCTCAACACCGATTTTAATAAGTTTCACATAGCTTGCTTATTAAAAACTTTAAAATTAGTCTATAAATTTTTTTTTATAGTTTTCATTCGTGAATGCGGTTTTCTTTAAGAACACTAAGGCTAACGAAAATATTGTATCAAGCGTATATTACAACAACAACTGTGTAAAAATAATTACAAAAACAAGGTGAAACCTTCGTAATTTAAAAATAACAGAATAGATATTCCAAAGGGAAGCATTATTATAATGCTACCTGAAAATCTGTAGTGTGAAATTACATGGGGCAAATCTGCTACGTACGGCAGCGAGATAGGCCGCCCTGAAAGTTTAATGTAACGACCCGGAGCCTTGGCTAGGAAAATCCACGTTGGTCTTGATTTCGGTTTTATGTGGCATCTAAGTTGAAGTGCTCGTTTAACTGAATAAATAAATACGTTCATAGAATTAACGGCAAATTGATTTTGCTGGGATGCTGAAATCATATAGTAACATAGGCTATAGAACTTAATTGAAATAATATTATTAGTATTAGCTTATTTCCTTGTAATAGGACTTTGTTGAGATAGGTATCCACTGGTAACATTCTACCGTCAAACAGCAATAGCGAGTATTGTTGTATTACTGTTTAAATTAGGTAAACTATTGTAAGTTCAAGCATATGGGACATAGATTCTTAGTACCCAAGTATGGTTGCGCGTTGACGATGCAAGATTTGGTTAAAATTATATTACAATGTCTATGGGCGGTGGGGTACACTTCATAAAATGGCCCAATTCCAAGGCTACCTACCTATTTTATATAACAAAAAATAAAACACAAATACGGATTCACTTACGCTGTTTATCGCAGAATGCTCGACATGTGTATTGACATTTATGTGATTAGTTAATAATATAATATAACGGCGACCAATATAATCACTTACGCTTCATTTACTAATTAGACTATCAGTAGTAACTTCGTTTATTTTAAAAATGTATATGTTCTTAAATGAATCATGAATTAATCAAGAATTTTACCTGGTTGTAGGGCTTTGTGCAGGCCCCTCTGTGAGGGTACTACCCACTCATCAGATATTCTACCGCTAAGCAGCATACTTAGTATTATTGCGTTCTGGTTTGAAGGATGAGTAAGCCAGTGTGATAAGACACAAGGGACATAACATCTCAATTCCCAAGGTTGGTGGCGCATTAGCGATAAAGAATGGTTATTATTTCTTACATCGCCAATGCCTATGGGCGGTAATGACCACTTACCACCAGGTGTCCCAGTTGCTCGTCCGCCTGCCAATAACACAAAAAAAAAATTAGAATCAATATCAATGTAAGTGACTTATAAATAAAAATGTTAAAAAAAAAAACAAAACAAAAATAATGATTTTAAAACAAGTCGTTTTTAAGATCATTATATATAAAGAATTGAACAAAGCGGAAATTAATCACATGTAGTAGATTTATAATCATTCCGAAAAGAAAATAATCCTTCGTCGCGCTTTTTTGCTATTTCGATGTGTAAATAAAAATAGCACCAGCCTACTTCATCAATTTGCATCACTGTATGTAATTTGATTAAAACATTGAATCTATGAAGGCACGAGAGATGATAGTAAAGAAAATAATAATAAATGCCTTTAATAAATTGTATGTTTGACATATTAATGTAATATGTTATTATTATTCGTGTTATATTTTTAATATATATATATATATATATATATGGTTTGATGATTATATGATGAAGATATATTATATACAACTCAAAATATCTGAATAATAGAAGCCTTAGATCAGTTGAGGCTACTAACGGCACACAACATTCCTAGTCTACGAGTAAAAGTATAATTGTAACACTGGCTGGAAATAAAACTAAAATGTAAATAAAAATAAAACACATTCTGTTTGCAAGCTTATAATCGAATAATTGATTACTATAATATAAATAATAGAATAAAAAAAAATCACCATTCTTAGCTTAAGATTTTAGTAGACCAAAATTATTATACTTACTCGTTAAATAAGAAATTATACAACTCTGCCATTTGTTTCACAACCACTTTGCCATATATGCTACTTGTACTAAATGCACAACGAATGCGAATGTAAATAATTGAATATTCAGTTGTATTGCATCGCAAAAATATTGCTGTAGTCGCCTTGTTCTTAAATTGCAGTTCTTTGACATACTAATGGTGTCGGCTAGAACAGAATGGTAACTCTGAAACTTTCTGAATAAACTTTGTGGGCGTTCGTCTAAAACTTTGGCAACCTGAACGTAGAACTTGCGGCTAACCTATGCCTTTAGTGAATATACAGACTTGAATCAAATTATTCAATATAAGTTACATCACTAAATATGCTATTTATGTCAATACGTATTGTACAGTGTAAATTACACTTCATAGATTATTCATAAAACATTTTTCTAATTTTAAATACATGTAAATATTTTATATAAATTTTTATTGTTCATACATTATGTTGAATAAGTCAATTTTATTAATTTAATACAAAATCATCACAATTAATAATTAGTACTAAATGCCAAAATTGAAACAACAAACATTTTTTTAAAAAGCCGAGATGGCCCAGTAGTTATAATGCGTGAATCTTAACCGATGATCCTTTCAAACCCGCGCAAGCATCACAGAATTTTCATGTGCTTAGTTTGTGTTCATCGAAAACATCGTGACGAAATTTGCATGTGTCTTATTTCCCTGAAATTCTACCACATGTGTGTATTCCACCAAACCGCATTGGAACAGAGTGGTGGAATAAACTAAAAACATTCTCCTTAAAAAAAATGAGACGAAGCCTTAGCCCGGCAATGGGACATTCACAGGCCGATTCACAGTAGCCGACTGTACTGTGCCAAAACTCAGTAATTACTTTCTGGTCTCAAAAACCCGAGACCAGAAAGTACTTACTGAGGGAAAAATCTTAATGGGATTTTTAATTTAGCCAAATCATTAGTAATAATACAAATGTGTTCTTTTTAAATAAAATAGACGAAAATTATCCCTTTATTTCTTAAAAAATATTGGCAAAGACCGACCGAACATTGTTATGTTTGCATGTTACCCACATACATAAAAATGATGTATTATAATTATTGCATTATAAATTAAACTGAGGTATTTAAATTGGGGTGTTGAAACAACTTTTTTTTAAATTTATTTTGTACTATATATAGTAGTGAAAGGGCTTTGTGAAGGTCCGTCTGGGTGGGCATAACCCACTCATCACATATTTTATCGTCTAACAGCAAATCCTTAGAATTGTTGTATTTCGATTTGAAGGGTGGGTGAGCCAGTGTAACAGTAGACAAAACTGTAGACACAACTGTAGACAAAACGTCTTACTTTCCAAGGTTGGTGACGCATTGGCGATTAAGACATTGTTTATATTTCTTACAGTACCAAAGTGTATTGCATATAAAGTAAAAAAAGATTAGCTTACAAAATATAACAAAACATTTTTAAATAATAAGACAATGTTATAAGAAAAAAAATAAAGTTGACATGAACAATCTTTTTATATATTTTTGCCAAACACAAGAACAACAGATATTGTTCAAACATGCACACATACAGCCAAACACACACACAAATAAATTATACTTACGATATAGCACTCTCGCACGCATAGGTATAAAGTTTAATATATTTTTTAAATGTATTTTAAAATCAATAAAAGTTATTATTGGTAATTTTTGATTGACTTGGCGGAGGAGCGGGTTACCGAGTAACACGGTTACAAGTCTAGTACAGCGGTCCTAGCAACTAATTTGTAATGATTTGTTATTAATATAACATATTTCTTTCTTTTTCATGTTCATGTAATTTTCGCGATTGGCCGCGTAGGCAGAATACAAAGGAATAACTATAAATCTATACAATACCTTTAACAATAGCAATTTCCATGAAGTTTTTCTACACCCCCAAGCTTGAGAGGAATTATAATCACAATGAAGCACATGAAATTTTTATTGTATTCTCAGATTTTAACCCTTAATCTCGTTAGTTAAGATTCCGAGATCACAAATAATAAGCAAATCAAACGTAGAATGTTCCGTACCTAAATTATAACTAACTGAATCCTTAAATTGTCTGGAACTTACACACAATAATAGGCAAATTTTAATGGGAGGGCTAATTCACTTGTACGGTTCAAAAATATACATGAATTAGCTATACATAAAGTTGTGTTCAAGAATATTATTACATCAAGAGAAAGCCTCTACGTGACGTTCCTTTTCGTAGAACCACTTAACTTTTTTTACAACTTTAAGCTTCTATTCTCTTCATCTTTAAAAAGTAAATTTAGTGCTAGCTTGACACATAAGTGCCCCATTAAAGTTTCTACCAACCAGCGAACTGTGATTTAATATTATATATTTTATTATTGCCGGTCCAATAGAGCCGGTATATTTGTATCAGTCAATTTCTTATACTCGTATTTTAGAAGATTAAACCATTCGAATGATTGCCAATTCAATATGTTATTTTAAAACTAAAATATATTAAATGCCTTACTTATAAACGTTATTTAGCGTTTTTAGTTAAGCACTGATAGTTTTGAGATCAAAATCATCCTGCAAACAAAGCATATTCATGAAACAGATAGCCAGGATATTGTATTATCGTGAGACGTAGTTTTGAAAATGAAAAATATGGTCTGCTAAGTCATTCGCTCACGTTCCTAGTTGCGTCCATTCGATTCGCCATGACTCCCAGTAAACGAAACAAAAAATGGCTCAAATTTTTTCGCTGTACAGACTTAGAAAAAAGACTAGGAAAACGAATATTTGATATCTATTTATGAAATCACTCATATCGATTCCTTCCATCATTCATTATTTCCATGGATATTTTTTTACGTAGAGTTTATTACAAAATAATTTGTGGAAGCATCGATCTTTACAAAAAAAAAAAAAAAAAACATTTAAATGCCTTTGGAATATTTACTCTGGAATAATATACTCCTGGATATCTGCCTCATCGTTTTTTATTATTTGTTTAAGTAATGTGAAAATCCCTTTAAGAGGCAAATTAAATTGCAAACCTTTTTGTTCGATACTTTTGAAGTGCTATAAATTGATAACGTATTGGCAGACTATTTTTCTGTGGTCTTTTACAATATCAATAATGGATCAATTCAAGCCAGCCAGGAGGGTATTTTTTTTAATTATAAAAAAAAGCCTAAAATATACACATCTACGAATGCCAGTTAAGTAGATTATTTAACATTATCGTTTTCAGATGGCTGATAGGAGCGAATAATATGGGTCCCCTTTTTATAAATTCAAAGCGCTGTCAATTGAGAATGCAGCGCTACCATGAGGGCAGGCGTGATATTGTTTCTTAGAACACAATTATCACTATTATTAATGACTACCACATGAGCAAATCATATCGAAATTTTGTTAGCCTTAAGTGAAACGTACTGAGTATTATGTACGGAGCTTAATTAACTAACTAAATTAGTATAAAATGTAGTGTATACTTCTTTGTCAAAGCAGAACGCTGTTACAGTTATGGTATTAATATATGTGATAGTATGTTACGTTAAATAATAATATTATAGATCAGTCAAAATGGAATATTACAATTTAATTTATTCTTCTTTCATTTTCATTTGTTTCTCATAGTTATGTGTATCTCCTTATAGTAGTTTTTTTATAAAATGTTGCAATAAAATACTTATTATTTTGCATATCTGTCACCTCGACATAGTTTTAACCGTAATTCATTTTAAAGGCTTATAATAAGAATTTACGGCTTTAAGTTTCTCACATTTATCGTACTGCCTTATTTAATTCCATATTCTTATAAAATGTTGCCATACTAAATTATTGTGAGAATATTTTTGCTCAAATCAAGAATACCTTTTATTGTAAATAACTATGTCTTTTGTATTTGCAAACCACTGTCTATCGTCTACGTGACCTGAAATGAACTACGCTAAATTATTATAATCTGATACTGTGACCCGATGAAAAGAGATTACTAATCGCTACATCTCTTGTACCGTGGTCTTATTACATACATTCATTCCTTCCGTGAGGGTCGTGATGCAATTACAATTGGTGTAAGTAGTTCTTATCGTATCTTTACGAACTACAATGACAACCGTTCACGGTTTGCGTGCCCGTTTTCCGATTGACAGGCGTCTAGTATACAGACGTAATTGTGCAAACGGTGCAGTGTGTCGTGAAACCAAAGGCTCCTTCTCCTTGGCAATACCGTCTGAACCAGCAGCGTCTGAGCTATAGTCTGAACCATTTCCAATACAGATTAAATAAACAAAAGGCTTACTTTGAATATATCTTCAGTATAATATAGAATCCTTGAGACACTACAGTATACAAAAATAGGAAGTATCTCAGTAATCTTTAAGCATCTGTCTATTTTGTAATATGTAAATGCGTCAGCACCAAAATTAAGTCGAGTGATTTTATTGATCTTGACTATGACATCATAAGTATATAAAGCGTTAATGTAAAATGATGTGTTATCTCGTTCGCAACCGAAATACTTTACTCCTAATCATATTAGTCATAATTATATTATATAGGTACGTTAAACTTAGTCACAATTCAATTACTCGATCTAGATTGCAATCGACTTCGGAGGGACCGCTTTGATGTACACAAACCTGCTTTACCACAAACCCACAAATAAATTTTATATTAAAACGCTTCAAGAGAACTATTGTAGCAGCCTTCGAGCAATAAGTACAAACTTAGTTGGAGTGGTTAATTCTGTAAAAGGATTTATTTGCTTCAAAGTGCTATTCGAATTCTCGAATAGAAAAATCTATTCAATATTTACTGCCGACTGTACTTTGCAGTACAGTAAAGTTTAGTTTTGCTTTTAATAGTTTTGCTATAAAGTGTCAAGACTAAAGTGTTTACGCAAATGCAACACTTGTGTCGAATGTCTAACCTGCCAACATAGATAGCATGTATTGTATCTGCCATCAAGATATAATACAATATAGTACAGTAACTGATTATGAATGTCCCGCTGCTGGGCTAAGGCCTCCTTTCCTTTTTTGAGGAAAAGGTTAATAAAATATCATTTTTATTTTTTTAATATTTGCTTTGTAAACATTATTAGCTATTATAATTTAATTTACAGTATAAAGGATGAAGTTTAATCGTATTTCCAATTCACTTACTAACTTACTAGCTCGTTATAACATAAACGTTTAGTGTCTGATAAAAAGATTAAATAAAATTAGATTAAAAACGCTAGTGCTAAGATCCAGCACTTTATAGTGCTTAATTAACACTTAGCCGGGTACTTAAAGAAAAGATATCCTGCGACTATCTGCAGTGCAGAATTATGAGACATATAATAGCTCGTAGAACCGCACAAAGACTGTTTTCCGAGCGTATGTACTCTTACATTTTGCATTCTGAGAGATTTACATATTTTTGCAATTTCATAGTAATTAACTATTGTTTAACATCATTATGGGTTCAATTAAAACTTTAATTCACTCGTTAATAAGACAAATTTGTTTTGTTTATTCAAGCTATTGTTCATGTTTATATTATATTTATTGTATTATATATATGTTTATATATATATATATATATATATATATATATATATATATATATATGTTTATATTATATTCAAAAATATAATAAAGTGTATAAAACATAATTAATTTTTCGATATACTGCATATTATGCTTGGAATCGGACGCTCTCTCTCTCACTTGATATGTATAAATTTAATAGAATTTAAAAAGAAAAGTACTAATTACACTAATACTAATACTAACCGAATATAAAAAACGGATCGGCAAATCCCATCAGATATTCCATTAACCCGCAACAAATAGATATCAGGTCTAAGTGTGCGAATAAATAAGAAAGACTCAGTCGAACCATTATATAACATTCTAGCTGTTGTACGAAGACACGTGTTTACGGCGATTTGTTTATTATTATAATTTTTATACCAGTTACGCAAACCTGCTCCAGGAAGATAGCTGACGTAGATTTCCCTCGAACTAAACAATAATGAGCATTTATCGGGAATGCTAACTTGCAGTTTAGAAATAAGTTTCTTTATTAATATTTTTCTCACGTTCAATATATTGTAAAGCTTACATCGAGTAGGTTGTACATTAAGTTAGATTGTAAAATTAGTTTTAATTAATTAAATTAGTTTTAAAATAGTTTTTGGTTTTTTTTCGGCCTTCCGACTGTAGCTAACGTAACTGGCGCAGTCGGTAGGATACTAGAATAGGGACTGTTAGGTCATCGCTAGTATCCTGAACCTACGGACCAGCTGCAGCACCGGAAGGAGAATCCAAACTTCGATTCACGAGGAGAAACCAGAAATGAATTATATGTGAGTACATTTGAACTATTCTCGTGTTGCTCCTATCCTAGTTGTAATCCCACTCCAAAATTTATTATCCTAGAGTTTATAGATATCGGGAATCTGCATCGCAGCAGGCCCGTCATCGTAGCTTAGATAGTAATAGGACTTTAGAAAATTAAATGAGAAGACTATAGACGACAAATACCCAATTCCTAACATCAACGACGTTCTTGACAAGTTAGGGAAATGTCATTACTTTACCACACTTGACTTGGCAAGTGGGTTTTATCAAGTAGAGATGGACCCTCAAGATATTTCTAAAACAGCTTTTAACGTTGAACATGGCCATTTCGAGTTTCTACGAATGCCCATGGGTCTAAAAAACTCACCCTCTAGTTTTCAGAGAGTGATGGATAATGTGCTTCGAGGCTTACAAAATGAAATATGTCTCGTATACTTAGATGATATTATAGTTTTCAGCACATCCTTACAAGAGCATATTAATAACTTAGAAAAGGTTTTTCAAAGGCTCCGTGAGTCTAATTTTAAGATCCAGTTAGACAAGTCTGAGTTCCTCAAACTCGAAACAGCTTACCTCGGACATATTATTAGTAGAGATGGCATAAAGCCAAACCCAGATAAACACAATGTTTGAAGAAAGGTAAAAAGATTATACTTGATTCCGAATATACTAGTTGCTTTGAAAAATGTAAAACACTGTTAACTAATGATCCTATATTACAATATCCCGACTTTACAAAAGAATTTAATTTGACAACTGACGCTTCTAACTTAGCAATTGGGGCCATATTATCACAAGGTCCAATAGGAGCTAACAGACCCATATGTTATGCATCCCGAACATTAAATGAGAGTGAAATAAATTATAGCACGATAGAGAAGGAACTTCTTGCCATAGTTTGGGCAACTAAATATTTTAGACCTTACTTATTTGGACGAAAATTTAAAATACTGACAGACCACAAGCCTTTACAGTGGATGATGAATTTAAAGGAACCAAGTTCACGTCTGACAAGATGGAGACTAAGACTAAGCGAATATGACTTTACAGTTATCTATAAAAAAGGTAAAGCAAATACCAATGCTAATGCCCTCTCGCGAGTTGAAATCCATATGGAGGAAACTAAAACTTTAATTGAGGAAATTGACGAATTAAATTCTCTATTAGGTAACCCCTCTGAAAATGTACCACCCCGATCAACCTCTTCGACCGACACCGTACATACTGACCAAGAAAATCCCATATTAGATATACCAATTACAGACGACCCTCTCAATAAATTTAGCAGGCAAATATGTTTTACAGTTGTTAGTGACGTTAAGCGAAAACCCACGGTAACTAAGCCATTTGACAATCATACACGAACATCCATACAATTATTAGAATCTAACCTAGAAGAAGACGTTGTTAACGCAATAAAAGAGTATGTTAATCCAAAAATAAAAACCGGTATTCTCATAAATCCACCCCTCGCAATGTATTCAATAATCCCCATAATACAAGATAAATTTAGGAGTTCATCTATGAATCTCGTTTTAGCTAAATTTGAAATTGAAAATATAATGGAATATTTACGACAGCAGGAGATCATTTCTACTTATCACAATGGAAAAACAAACCATCGCGGTATAAGCGAATGCTACCTAGCGCTATCTCGGAAATATTACTGGCCTAAAATGAAAGAATTAATAACGAAATTTATTGCCGAATGCACAATATGTGGTCAAGCTAAATACGATAGAAATCCAATAAGACCACAATTTAATATCGTACCTCCAGCCAATAAACCATTTGAGATTATTCACGTAGACTTATTCTCAGTTCATAGTGAAAAATATATAACTTTCGTAGATGTATTTACGAAGTATGGCCAAGCATATCATTTACGGGATGGAACAGCTGTTAGCATCTTACAAGCTCTATTAAAATTTTGTACCCATCATGGTGTACCTTTAACCATAATAACCGATAACGGAACAGAATTTACCAATCAATTATTTTCAGAATTCACAAGGTTACATAAAATCAACCATCACAGAATATTAGCTCATTCCCCAAACGATAACGGTAACATTGAACGTTTTCACTCGACAATTCTAGAACATCTCCGAATTTTAAAACTACAACGTACAGATGAACCTATTATTAATCTTATGCCATATGCCATTATAGCTTACAATAGTTCTATACACAGTTTTACCAAATGTAGGCCCTTTGACTTGTTAAACGGACACTTTGACCCCAGAGACTGTTGTGATATAGACATCACCCAACATTTATTACAACAATACGCAATTAATCATAAAGAAAGTATGCAAAAGGTCTATGAAATTATTAATAGTACTTCACTTGAGAACCGCACTGCTTTAATAAATAATAGAAATAGAAATCGTGAACCAGAAGTTCAATATGCACCCCAACAACAAGTCTTTGTTAGAAACCCCCTTGCTAATCGTCAGAAAATCGCACCACGTTATACTCAGGATAAAGTTTTAGCTGACTTACCAATCCATATCTACACCTCCAAAAAACGAGGTCCCGTAGCTAAGTCTCGACTGAAACGAGTCCCAAAAGAAGCTAACTTGTTACAGGCTGGTACTACTAGTGCTGACCACCACGGTGATCCACGCGACGAGCCCTCTCGAGATAAAACTTGACAGTTTGGATGATGGACCTGGACTACTACCGTTTAAACTTGGACCGACAAGACTTACGACTCACCACCATACCTTCCTACAATATATTAGACTAGACTGTATAGAAGACAAATTAGAACTTTTAATGACTCAATTAAGTAGCCTTCAAACCCTTCTTAGTAACGAAACATATTTACTTTATGAACTTCAAATAAACTATCTTACTGAAAAGCTTGTAAAAGTTTCAGATAAATTAAGTTCTTTAAAACCAAATCGGGCCAAAAGAGGTCTTGTAAATGGCTTGGGTTCTTTTATTAAAATTATAACAGGCAATTTAGATTGTAAGGATGCATTGCATTATAACAATGCAATAAAATTATTAGAAAGTAATGAAAACAAAATAGCATCCGAGTTTAATAATCACGTTAGTTTAAGTAAGGAATGGATGTCGAAACAAAGCGAAGTATTAAATAAATTAGTTGAAAATCAAATTAAAATTAATAATACTCTACAGCTTATTCTAAATTCAAATGCTTATCGTGAAAATAGTTTACTTAAATATGCAAAGTTTGCTCAATTATTAGTAATAATAGGTGAAATATAGAAGATCTAATGGCCGAATTAATTAGAATAGAAAATATATTAGCTTTTATTCATGCTTCAAGTACACACCATTCCATGTTAGATATAAGTGTTTTTAAATTAATGATAGATAAATTAAGAAGTATATATAGTAAAGATCAAATTATTAGTTTAGAATTGAGGGAATACTATGATATTATAGAGCCAGGGTACTATTATACAGAAAAACAAATTGTAATACTTTTTAAATTTCCAATAGTTTCTGTAGATATCTACGATCTCTATAAACTTTCCATTGTACCCAACAAAGTCCAAAACGCCATTATTCCTCCATATCCCTTTATAGCAATTAACGAGAACTCGTTCTTGTACATGGAGACTGAATGTCCGAAGTTTAAAAACTGGTACCTCTGTGGAAAGGAAGTAAATCAACGCATTCGAACTGAACCTGACTGCGTGCAACAGCTAATCATACATCAAGTTCTAAAGGAATATTGCCAATATACGAAAGTAATGCTAGGAAAAGAAGCAATGGATAAGCTGGATGTTCAACATTATATGTTATATTTTCCCAATATCACCAAAGTACAACTAGTTTGCGAAGGAGAAGAATTCAAATCAGTTCAGGGCAGTTTCTTAATCAGCATCCCTGTGAAATGTTTCATGAAAACTACGGAATTCACCATTATAAACGACAGCGATGAAACAAAAGGCCAGCCGCTGAAACTAATGCAAATACCATTCAGCACAGCAAATCAAGATATCGTTCCTACTCATCTCAATTTGAACTCAATAGATTTGCAAGAACTCTACAGTATTCAAGATAAAATAATTAAAGAGACCCCATTGCAACTAGAAAAATCGAATCCGGACAGCCTCTATCATACTACGATACCACTATACATCTTTATGTTAAGTGCATGTGCACTTATTATAACTACTTTAAGGATGAAAAAAGCCAGAAAATCTAATGAAACCACAATTACCCCTTCGAATGATGACAACAGTGTGCAACCAGAAGAAGAAGGGACATCAGAGCAACGCAGGAAGATGCCAGCCACATTTTATCTCAACGTTCTCAAATAGTGGCTGATCTGAGGGTGGAGGAGTTACGCAAACCTGCTCCAGGAAGATAGCTGACGTAGATTTCCCTCGAACTAAACAATAATGAGCATTTATCGGGAATGCTAACTTGCAGTTTAGAAATAAGTTTCTTTATTAATATTTTTCTCACGTTCAATATATTGTAAAGCTTACATCGAGTAGGTTGTACATTAAGTTAGATTGTAAAATTAGTTTTAATTAATTAAATTAGTTTTAAAATAGTTTTTGGTTTTTTTTCGACCTTCCGACTGTAGCTAACGTAACTTACCACTCAACTTTGCGTCAAACATGACAGCATTTGCGATTTAATTTTTGTTCATTTGTAAAAATCATCGCGATGTTGGATGAAACAGATAGATAAAAATACATTTTTACGTGTCTGCCGTCACGGGAAGCTAGGCAGATTTGGATTGAAATTGATATTATTGTATAAAACCAATATTATTTTACTCCGTATTTATTTGATGATATATTCCACGTACATAGCACATACAGTAGCAGAGAGTGAGTATAATGTTATAACAAAGCCTCATGCCGTTTGCCATCACGTCATATAAATCAGACTTCGATGTTGGTAACAAAGCACAAAAAAATATTTATCATATCAAAAATACGGTGTATATTTGTACCACAAAATCATATTTAGAGGCGAGGTAAATTACGCTCGAATAGACGTCATAACTACACGTGGCGTGCAGTCCGATGAACCTTTGAGCACTGTCATAAAACCGACAGCCAATGGATAGCCCGCTAGTATCGCTCGTCCGCATTTGAGCAAACGGACAAGTCATGCGTAGCTCAAGTCTTGGTCCTAAGCTGCCTCTGATTCACGATAAAAAAAAGAATTAAAACATAGGTACATGTTATGCAAAACAATTATAAATCAGAATTGCTAATATTTTATTTTATTTTGCATGAGCATCCAGTTCAAGGCTTTAAATAAAATATTAATGTATTCTAATCTATAAATGCCGTAATATATTATTATATCGTCAAGGGTTGTGTTTAATCAGAAATATAAAAGATGAAAGTTTATTTTTAAAAATATCACAAAAGGTCCAAAAAATCAAAAGTTTTATATATTGTTTTATTTACTTTTACTCGTAATGGTAGATTATTTAGACAAAGAGTGGATTTTTATCAATCATATTTACAAATTATCTAGAGCTGCCATTAGGGATTTTTATACAATTCTTTTATTTTATATTTGTAATGACAGAAAACTTTTCGTGTTTTCTACATTTTCGTTCCACAACAAAAAACCATATCGCCTATCGCATGTCACCCATACATAAAACGTAATTATATGTATTTATTTCTTCAATTAGTAGCTGCGCGTTGGACGAAAGGACTATAGATTTTTTTGGTAGCGCCTTGTATTAATTTTTATATACGTTTGGTTAAAAATACTATACCATATTCCTTAGAATAATTTGGAAAATATGATGGAAAATATGTGCAACATGAAAAAAAATAAAAACGATTTTGCCGGTCGTTGTAAATAGAAAAGCATTGAAATGAAATCGGCTATCGAGAGAGGCGTGTAAGGGACATGCAGGTGAATTCTGAAATTTTGATGGCCTTATGTTAAAATATTATAATTTATGCCTTCTGATATCAAAACACAACTTAATTTTTAACCAACAAAACCAAAAGGATGAGGTGCTTAAGTCGATACGTATATTCATCGTTAATCGATTTTATAACGACTAACTCTGTTACTGTATAATTCAATTTAGTTAATATCACTAACAGTAGAGTACGTTAAAGCGTTATACGCTTAACATATATAGTATACATATATAATAATAATAATACTAAAATCCTCCAGACCGATTTCGGCCACGGTGGCCAATCTCAAGAGAGATTAGCCAACTACGCAGGAGATATTATAGTGCACAAGTGTGTGCGTGTGTGTAATCTCTATTCCCTAACTCTCATAATCCGATGGGACGGCAATCCGACACGACCGGAAAGAGTTCAGGCGCAGGACCAACGGCTTCACGTGCTTACCGTGGCACGGGAGTGAACACACTTCCAACTTCCAGACTCCGGGCTGCTACTAAGATTTTTCTGACAGAAAAACCCAATAACATTTCATTGGCCCGACCTGGGTTCAATTCCCAGGTCAGTTCCGATTCAGTTCCGGGTCTGCGGCCTTACATCAAGCCAATAGACCAACGAGGCAGTATACATATATACCACATATATAAATATAGTTCATTGACTTATTGATTCTTAAAAAATCACCACCGTATCACCGTTTGATAAAGAAACACCTCAAGCCTGAGAAGAACTAGCGAAAAAAAGGATTTTTTATTTCTAACAATTATTTTTATTTACAGTGTAATTATTCATCTTTCTATTTGAAATGGCGTGCAGGCGACCTTTTTATATCGCCCTTATATATGGTGTCATCATCTAATATACATTATCGAACAAAAATATTTTAGCCCTGTATATTCCGTTATTATTCGTAACTAGCTTATGCTTGTTTCTGGTATGCATATGAAAGTATGTACAATACTATTTCTAGAAAAGTCTTCTACATTTGTGCATCACATCAACTACATATATTGAAAAGCGACAGTCAATATTTTAACTTCTCAGAATTTATTTAGTAACGAAACTTTGGGACCCTTTTTTATAATATAATGTACGTAATAATTACACAACGTTATCATCACTTTACGCTTTTGCTCGTTTGGAGCCGACAAAAAATTATTTACTTACGTTAGTTCAAGAAATCAGTTGTTAAGATGAAAGATTATTGTTTTTGAGCATTTCTGGTCCTTTCCGTCGTTATAAATTTTCTTTAAAAAGTTTTAATGCTTATTACAAATTATCAGATGATGATATCATTAGATGATCTTTCAAACAGACGACTCTGATGCTGATACAATCATTTTTAACTTTCATCAAATAAGTTAACTCACACATTATTATTAATTATTCTGGAAATATGTCCTACACATAATAACACGGTACAATTCCCAGTATTGGACTCATAAATATAATCACGAAAACAAGATCGCAACAGCATAATTACATAGATAGATAACATATACCGCAGGGTGTAATATAGTAGCCAATATCACACCGAGTAAGTCAATCGAACTCCCAATAGATATTGAATTTATTACATTGCCAGCGGCCCATGGGGGTAAATTAATGTGGAAAAGTGAGTTCACGGCTTCGTTTCGTAGCGACACGCAATTAGTGTCGCAATCTAGATAGCCTACGGTAATCCAGTTAAAGTATTCCCTTAGACTGAATGCAATGGTTCAAATCCTTATTTATGTTTTCTTTAAATAGTATAAAACGGAGTCGATATATCTGTCCGTTTGCTTGTGCACTTACTTCTTTTAAACTACACAAATAATTTTAATTTATATCGAATTTAAGAATGTATATATACAACTGGCATGTAATAATAATAATAATAATAATAAGTAACTTTATTCACCAAAAATAAACAAAGACAAAATTAAGGTACAAAACCATAAAAAAAGAGTTAACAATATGATATTTGTGATCAATTTGAATAAAATATTACGTTTAGAGTGCGCTATAGCCAGCAAATTTCAGTGTTCACTAGCAAATTATAATAATATCTCTCGATACACGATCTCATTCTTATGGTTTTTTTATTTACAACTATCTGCAGTATTGTATTTTTTTTCGTATCGAACATATTTTATAAATTATTCTGAACAATGATACAGTTCTTTAAATAATTATTATATAATTAATACAAAGCTATCATATTTTCTTACGCAATCCTCTCGATACTTAACAACATCGCAACGGCTTATTTAATATATGTTTGAAGTATGAGTTGAGTGCGACAGGAGCTGCGGTTTTTTGCGGAAAGAAAATTCAAGAAGTCGCAAAATATTTTTATCTTTTTAAAAATAAAACGAAAGACTTAAACGAATAAAAAATAAAATAAAAAAATAAAACGAAAGAAAAAAAAAGAAGTTTTACTACAAAATACGAATGACATCACTACTTCTGTTGTTAATATAACTAATTACCCAGTTTTTGTCTCAATAACTTTTAGCATTACCAGTAAAGATCGTGTCCTTTAAGACATTTCCTTATTATTATCAAGACATATTTAAATCAAGTAAAAGATTAGTAATTTTGCCTTATAACCTCTCTTAACTCAACAATGTTCGATAATCGATATATAATCGATAATATACATGATATATAACAGTATTTTTATTCTAATTTCAGCAGTACATTGTAAACGTAATTCTCATATAAACTTAATGAGATTTTTTTTATCAATAATCTAAATAAACCTCGTTTGGTCGCTAGTTAGTTTGATTTTAATGTGCATTATACATATTATATAACAATATTTTATACATATTGATATTATTTGGCTATTTTACAAATGCTCTTGTTAATCTTGAACAGGATGTAAAAATATACATTAATCCACTGTAATATCTCCCAACAAATCCTCTGGACATCCCGTCAAAGTTGAAATGCAGGTCGGCATTTACGTATTGATAAAGGAAATGAATTCGCATTGATTTTGGTATAAGGTCTAGTTGTTCTGAAAATAAATATAATATTAAATTTTTTATAATTTTTAAAATTTATTAACATATTCGGTAAACAATTAATATTAAATACTCATTTCATTAATAATTCCAACATAAACCTAACCTACTTTTTCTAAATTTAAACTGATAATTATCGATAAAATTTAAATTGAATTCGTACACAAAATTTCTTTTTTATATTTCTTAAGTCCCCATGTAAAAATAGGGGTGTTTTAAGTGTATGGAAACTTAGCTCCCAAATACAGGGTTCAAATAAGTGCGTTTTTTTCATACGAAAGTTATTTTGATTGGACTGGTTAACAACAAACAGTTTGCAGACCCAACTCCTCAAAAGTCATAGCAGATGTAACGAGTAATTGTGTTTCCCACTAAAACAAAATAAATAAATCAACGTGCTACGTTTTAAGGCATTAAGTGGTTGTTATGGTGTTTCTTAATTTTCGCGAATTCGAACGATCGCGACAATTTGACGCAAGTGATCGCTAGATTAGAATGCAACGGCCGCCGCAAGATATAATCAGTGTAAAATTTAAAATGAAATTCTATTAAATATGCTATAAAAAGTATCCAACGCGAGCCGCTCTTCGAAATTATCGTAGTCATCGAACGATGGACTGAAATTCTACCGATAATATAGTTTGACAACCCGTTATAACCCTAATATATACTTTATAAATATGCTTGGCTAAAACCTCTCCTTTTAAGAAGAAGGCTTGGAGCTTTTTCCACCAGATTGCTTCAATATGGGTTGGTGAAAATATATGTGGCAGATTTTCATTCGAGATATATGGTTTTATCATAATATTTTTATGTATTTTCCAGCCACAAATATCAATAGAATTTGTCTCGTAAACACTAAATTAGACTTCTTAAAAATGAGTTAATACATTCCAGCCATCTATATGGTGAATTAATTTTATATAAAATAATACACTATATACGTAAATAAGTATTATTTTATCATCATTATCTTTTAAATAAACTCCTACAAATTGAAATACAAACTCATAATGAATATCTGCCGTCTAATTGCCGCTGTGACTTTATTGCGTCGTGTTCTTGTAGCTATTAATTGGGATTAAAAAGATCTGTTGCCAACACAAAGATTGAGTGGAGAGGTAAGGGCAATAATTAGAAGCGATTGATTGAGACAGACGCGATCGCAAGCGAGTTCAGTAGCGATAATGATTTATTTAGGATAAATTAATGAGAGCAAAATGATCCAAATGCTTTTAATTGTAAAAGTCGAACGGATTAATTGATAGTAAGAAAGGTGAGCGGGTAGTGGTAGTAAGAAGTGATTAAATTATTTTTAATTATTAAGATTATGTAATAATACATTCATTTAATAATTATTACCTTATGAATAAACGTTAAATAGGTACAAAATTAAAAAAAAAATACCTTATTCATTATAAGCTTAATAATTTTTAATAAAATCTAAGAATTACTAAGAAGAACTATCGAGAAGAATTATAAAATTTTACTCGTAGTTGCTAAAGGTTAAAAGAGGTCAGTTGTTTAATTTAATTGTATCTGCTTATGTAATCTTAATCCTTTGTAAAAAAATAGGTTAATAGTTTTCAATCGCGGCTTCGCTCTCGTAAGGGGGCGAAGGTATTAGGTTAGCCAATCCTTTTTTTTTGTCGCGGGGATATTCTCAACACCACGGTTCCTGCGATCTACATTAGGCGAAGTTGCGGGTACACTTGCGCATTCTTCAGCAGACAATCCTACCCTAAGTTACCCTACCTACTCTTTTGAGTATTTACAGAACGCATGATTTTTACGGAAGTTTTTTTAAGGAATTATCCGTGCAGTGACGGAGAAAGAATAGTGCAGTGCAGTGAACTGCCCCTTTCCCATGGGTGTCGTAAGTGGCGACTAAGAGATATCTGAGCGACCATCTGCTCATCTGGTGGTAGGATGATAAACATCCGCCTGGCTTGTTACCACCGTACGCATGGTGAAAATCTCGTGAAGTGGCTTGCAGCCGCGTTTCGAGGTCAGCCAGCGTACAACCAGTGCCCGAGCGAGCATTGCCGCGATGGGTGTTGGTCCAGTGGAGACGGCTGCTGAACCAATGCCGGGGGAAACTGTATTGCCCTGCCGGACAGGGGTGGACCGTCGTGCCGGTTGGTGACCGGAAGGTGGAGACCCGGCGGCCACTTCCGGGGGGGTTCTGGGGCCCTTTCGTCCGGTGGGTCAGTGTAGTTTCCCTTTTGGCAACCACTTGGGGAAACACGCCTCTACACCTTGCCCATCCATATCGTGGCAATACGTCGCTCGCTTCACGTCTCTTTTCCATTCTTTTTTCCCATATGGTAGCGCATCAAAGCAGGAATAACGGTCGTACAGCGGTGCACACCCCCACCATACCCACGCTATTTGAGGTCGAGTTCACTAACATCCGTGGACTCCACGCTAACCTCAACGCTGTCCACCACCATCTTGAGACAGCACAGCCAGCAATGTTGTTTCTAACGGAGACACAAATACTCCGTCCTGCCGATACCAGCTACCTTAATTATCCCGGCTACATGCTTGAAGAATCCTTCAAAGCGAAGCCGGAGTATGCTTGTTCGTCAGGACGGATGTTTGCTGTCACCGACTGCGCTGCTTGGAGGACCCCTCCTTCGCCATGTTGGTGGTACGTGTGGATCTGGTTCGTCAGAGTCGGGTCTACGTGTGCCTCTACAGATCCCACAATGGTGACTTGGAGACAAGCCAATTATTTGACCATCTTAGTCGGGTGGCAGATGCTGCGCAAGAGCAGTTTCCTAACGCGGAATTGGTGTTTTTGGGGGATTTTAATGCTCACTATGAATCATGGTTGAAATCCCTCAAAACTGACCATGCTGGAAGGACTGCTCATGCTTTTGCTCTCACACATGACTTGACCCAACTGGTTGATCAGCCCACCAGGATCCCAGACATTGATGGGCAAGCGCCTTCTCTACTGGACCTTCTGCTGACTTCTCACCCGGTGGAATATCAGGTTATGGTTCAAGCTCCACTTGGTTTTTTGGATCACAACCTCATATCTACCAAAGTGCCACAGGCCAAGCTGCCGCCACCAGCGGAATGCAAACGTCGCGTTTGGCACTACAAGTTGGCAGATTGGGACGGTATGTGCGATTACTATGCGTCAGTCCCTTAGAAGGAACGTTGCTTCAATGGGAATGACCCGACAGCTAGTGCCGCTGCAGTTGCTGACAAGATCGTGTTGGGAATGGAATACTACATTCCTTGCTCAGATCTCGACAGTAGGGGTGCGCGTAACTGTTGGTTCACTCGCGAATGTGCCGACGCTGTATCATCTAAGCAGGCGGCATATCGCGAGTGGATCAATGGCTGTATTAGCGGGGCATCTAACATTGACTCACTGAAAGCAATCTACAATAAAAACTCCAAGTCCTGTAGGAAGGCTTACACGAGAGCGGATGCACAGCGCATTGTACAGATTGGTCATAACCTTATTTCACATCCTAGGGGCTCCCGTAGCTTCTGGCGTCTGACTAAGTCTGTGCAAAACAATTTCTGCCAACCTTCGCTGCCACCGCTTAGAAGTCCGGACGATCGCTAGCTCACAGTCCGCAAGAGAAAGCTGATCTCCTGGCTAAACTCTTTGCCGACAACTCCGTCATCGATGATTGTAGTACTCTGCCACCAGTAATACCTTCTTGTGGCCACACGATGCCTGACATCAAAATCAGGCAGTGTGATGTGCATGCGGAGCTGCAATCACTTGATGTACGGAAAGCTAGCGGTCCCGATGGAATACCAGCTATAGTGCTGAAGAAGTGCGCGGCGGAGCTGTCTCCCGTATTAACGCGCCTGTTCCAACTTTCTCTTTCTTCGGGATGTGTGCCGGAGGCTTGGAGAAGAGCTAATGTGCAAGCGGTTCCCAAAAAACGGGATCGGTCTTACCCTGCAAATTATCGGCCAATAGCTATTACCTCAGTACTTTGTAAGGTGATGGAACGGATTCTTAGCAACCAACTGATCCATTACCTAGAAGATCACTGTTTAATTAATGATCGTCAGTACGGATTTCGACCAAAACGGTCTACAGGTGATCTTCTAACATCGTAACAGTAACGTAAAAGGTGGTCGTAACACACCTCTGGGGTGAAGCTATCGACAAGCATGGGGAATCGTTGGCTATCAGCCTCGATATCGCCAAGGCTTTCGACAGGGTCTGGCACAGAAGTCTTCTCTCCAAGCTGCCGCCATATGGTCTGCCTGCTCAGCTTTGCACCTGGATTGCCAGCTTCCTACACAAGCGCAGCCTTCGTGTTTTAGTTGATGGTTGCGCTTCACAATTCTATGTAGTGAATGCTGGGGTCCCCCAGGGATCTGTGCTATCTCCCACTCTGTTTCTTTTGCATATCAATGATATGCTCTCTCTCGGGAACATTCATTGCTATGCAGACGATAGTACAGTGCATGGTGGATACCACGGACGCGCAGTGGCTGGGCGAGCGGAAATTAAGGAGAGGCGGGAGGATCTTGTCATTGAACTCAATAGGACGTTAGAGCTTATCGCCAAATGGGGCTCAGATAATCTTGTTGAGTTTAATGCCAAGAAAACACAGGTATGCGCTCTCACAGCAAAAAAGTCACCATTTTCCCCTCTTCCCTCCCTCTGTGGCACTCCGCTGGTGATACAAAGCAAAATCGCCATGCTGGGGATGGACGTTCGCTGCGACCTTAGTTCAAGGGATTACATCGAGGCTGTGATAAAAACAGCTTCACGCAAACTCGGAGTTCTGAACAAGGTGCGGCGTTTTTTCACGCCACAACAACTGTGCCTGCTGTACAAAACACAGGTACGGTCTTGCGTTGAATATTGCTCGCACCTTTGGAATGGCTCCGCTAAGTACCTACTTTGGCCGGTGTGCTCACCCTTTACACCGGAACACAACGATATTAAGTATTGCTGTTTGGTGGTATCTGACGAGTGGGTGGTACCTACCCTAGTGGGCGGACCATCAGGTGGCCCATTTTCCCATCCACCACCAATATTATAAAAATCATAAAACATTTCTACATAACAAGTTCATTGAGATAGATAAATAGCAATAGCTCTTCAATACAAACAATACTTTTCATACTGTAATATGTCTAAAAGAATTTCTTCAAATACAAGTACATACTTATATTTACTTCAGAAACAATAAATCTACTTCAGTTTCAATAAGCTCATAAGAAAAATAAGAAGGAATATACTTTTACAAAAAAATGCGCAAAGTAAAGTTGTTATTATGTAAGTCTTCATTGAATCGCAAATGTGCTTTAAATTGCCTACAACCTACGAGGCTCTCTCACGCTATTGTTTCTTTTCCCCGCTAGTAATTATATACCCGTATGTTAACTACACGTATCTTCTTACATCATTGTGGAGATAATAAGAAATAGAACAATTATTTCATGCTTTAGAAATTCAGGTTCAGGTTAGGATATTCTATACTTTACAAAATTAATCGTAAATTGTAAAGCTACCACGATGGCCAAGCCACCATGAAGGCCCAGTGGTTATAAGACGAGAATTTTAGCTGCTTATTCGGAGTTCAAACCTCAGCAAGCAAAATTTTTAGGTGCTGTATTTGTTTTTATAATTCATCTCGCACTCGGCGGTGAAACTCTGCCACTTAGTATCAACCCGCATTATAGCGTGGTGGAGCAAGCTTCTCCTTTAAAAAAGGAGATTAGCCTTTTGCCCAGCAGTGTGAAAATTCCAGGGTTATTACTCTAACACCAAATAAACTACCGAGAAGAACTCAGGTGATTTTTTTTCACCAATAAAATAACATTACATATGTTACTGAAATGTATATTTTTTATTTTAAAAATATTTTTATACAACAAATACATCTTGATGTCCTCAAACCGAAATAAATACATAGGGTTTGTGTGGTGTTGTCCTGTCCAAAAATTAAGAAAAAACAATAATTAATTTTTTATCGTCTACTAGTTTACTAAGTGAACGGGGGGGGGGGTTAGGTGTTATGTAAGTCATTTTTTTTAATTATTAGCCTCGACGGTTTTTTTCTTTTAATCTTATATAATGAAGATGTTTGAGATACATATATGGGTTATATAAGATATAAGAGATTGTAATTAGTATGGAATTAATACTTTTGCAAGATGTAAAATTATGATAATGATTAAGTCCTTCGACCGCTAGCCAACTAAGCATAAGGTACTAATATTAAAGCAAGTATTGTCACACTCACAGTTCGATGGGATGGCAATCTGACAAAGTTCGAGAGGGATCTTATAGCCTTATTACTTTCTCTTTATGCCGACTTTAACACTATCCAAACTTACATTAAGAATTTATAGAAAAAAAGAAAAACAATAATATTTACTTTCTCGATCATTCGCATTCAAACTCGAAACCAAGAGTATGGTAACTGTAGCGCTTGGTTGATCGTGTGTGATTGATTAAATTAATAAGTCCAAAATTCTCACTATATACATTTCATTTGATAAACTCAAAACATTTTATTTGATATACACATATGCAAAAATAGAAAACGGTAAGACTAGAAGAAAAAGGTAGCAGTAACAGTCTTAGAACAAGGTAGAAAGTCACATTAATGGAAACAATATAACTAATTACTAAAAAATAAATTCATAAATAGAAAGAAAATTATTGAGCTGAAAAATTTTAAAACCAAGACTATTCATATTTCTTTTTTTTTATTGGTTTGTCTATTTATAAAATATCCAATAAGCTAATTCGTTGAAATATGTTTTATTATAAAGTAAGTGTTATTAGTACAAGAAGACTGAGAAGAGAACCAGGCTAGATAAGAATTGTGTTATATCAATATAAAATACACTACAAAAATGTTTTCGTCATTCTTTTGAATCAATCAAAATAAAAAGGTAGTGAAAATACATAATAACAAAAAAAAAACGGTAAATGGAAAGATAATTAAGATGTTTTAAAAAGCAATTTTATTTTTAGTCAACTACTCATCGCATACATTTAATATATTTTATTATATCGATATTCCTGTCATAATTTTGTAAATTGAATGAGCATCGTATTGTCCTTTTACATTCTGCGCCAATTTAATTGTATATCTAATATAAATTACCATTCAGTAAAGCTAAAACCTTTTTATCTAAAACTTTGTTCGCAGTCCTTTAGTATTTTGCCGAGAAGCAATTTATTTAGTAATGAAATGACTACAAAGTTGGTAAAAATATTCACACAGCTTTTGTGTTCAATTCAGATATATTTGACGCATTCGCCGTTAAAACGTCTAAAAACAAAGCTAAGTCTTACGATTAATAATAATTATATTTTTTGCGAACATAACACAGACAATATTGTGTAACGATGTTATTGTATTAAAATTATTACTTTTTAAAATGTTCTGTTTGATTTTTTTAGAGAACACCTTCAAAAGGCTGACACCTTCCGAGTTTCTTAGATCGTTAATAAAACTTATAAGTGGTACACAAGATCTCGTTTGCAATTTTACAAACTTTGCCTCGTAGCTAATGAAAATATTTTGCAAAGTTTTGCATTTACAACGTGATATTATGTTTTGATATATTTTTGCTTTATAATTTTCATTCATATAACTATAAATACGCGCTAGTTTTATTCTCGTCAGAGATAATTAAATGTTAGGAGTTATAATTATTTTAATTTAAATAATTAAACAATTACCTTTTTGTTATTTGTTGATATTGTAATAAATTTATTTAAGAAACCACTCAGCCATACAACAAATATTAAATATTAAAAACCTAAGTACAAACTTTCGCATTTACTCATGATATTAATTAATAAGATAAGTATGTTAATTAAAAGTTTAACATAATTATTCTTGTTCAATGTAACTTCAAAATGAGGTAACTTTTCAAAGTAAAGTTTTAAATTCAGCGTATATACAAATTGAATAATATATTTATTTCTAGAAGTTAAAATAATAGTGTTCTGTTGCAAGCTAGTTTAATTATTATGGGCTATTTATTTGAAGAATATTATAAACCTAAAAAACATGAACATTTAAGTGTTTTTTTACATCAATAACTGTTAAACCGTATTTACTTTTACGTTCGTTCTAGATTGTAGCTGTTTATTTGCTATACTAAGGACCAAGGCTTATTATAATTCTAACGTATTGCAAGAGAAAATAGCTTTTCAAGCGTACATAAGCTATCATACTTTTACAACTATGATAGCTTGTGTTAATTGGGTAAGTAAACTGTATTTTGGCTTAGAAATAGCTTGGCATCTTACTGATTTTATTATATATTTTTTTTTTTTTTTAGTATTTGAATTTGTTATGAGCATAAATTCTATATTATATTGTATTAACATATTATATTAGACGAGAATGTGTTTCACGAAAGACTACCTACGACCTACATTAGTAAGTGTATGCGAGAGTGTAATTACACTTTGAGTAATTAATATTATATAACTCACTCACGATTATACACATAAGACATATAACATTAAAATTTGAATATCACTATTTCATAATGCAGACGTACTTATATTTTGTATGATATTTTCTTTTCAATTTGTGGTGCACCTTTTTATTCTAATATGAAGTACTTCACTGACACACATTCTTCAATCAGCCACTTTTTAGCCTCCAAGATTGCTGAATTTAGACTCAACTTTTATTTAATACGTTCGTATTCAGAAATTATATAATTCTTTAAATCAAAGAAACAAATAATGTGTTATTTTTCTCTATGGTTCACATTATTAAAAGGAAATTCAAAACAAAATTATTTAAAAAAAATAAAAAACCTATCTAGTGGCAATATTCGATGACAGAGCAATAATTAAGCGTATGGTTATTAAATTTATTTGTCATTCGTTTATTATTAACATTCCGTTTATTCAGAAACGAGAAATTGACGTCATTATTGGACTTTTTGATCACAAGTGATTTCACAGTACATTCATTATTTACATTGACGATTACGTATACGTACTCCGTTGCAGTTGATCCAAGCTTATTGCTTCATCGCTTGTTAATTTTTGCTTTGAAGTATTAGGTATTTCCGAGTGAAAAGAAGCTTACGTCAATTCGTATATTCATATGGTTCTAAATTTGTTGCTTATTATTTTAACACCACGTGTGAACAGTAATCTGAAAGAAAAACCGTATAAAGTATAAATAAATATTAACAATCATCACCAAGATGGCCCAGTGGTAAGAACAAGTGAATCTTAACCAATGATCGTGAGTTCAAATCCGGGCAAGCACCATTGACTTTCATGTGCTTAATTTGTGATTATAATTCATCTCGTGCTTTACGGTGAAGGATAACATCGTGAGGAAACCTGCATGTGTCTAATTTCACTGAAATTCTGCCACATGTGTATTGCACCAACCCACATTGGAGAAGCGTGGTGGAATAAGCTCCAAACCTTCTCCTCAAAAAGGGAGAGGAGGCCTTTAGCCCAGCAGTGGGACATTCGCAGGCTGTTACAGTACAATTACAATCATCATCATCTAAGAGACAAACTCTGAGTAAGGCTATTTGTCTGAAGGTTAATACGTGTTATCAATTAGCTTCTACAAGTAAGTTCACCTCGATGGTCGTAATTTTTGTAATATCTATAACTCGATCATTATTACCCCTTCCTATCTGCATCCAGACATGCAAATAAGTATTAATAGTGTACATTCATTAAATATTAATAGTGTACATTCATTAAATATTCTCAATCTTTTTCACAAAAGTGCATAAATACGGTTTCCCTGCCAGATGAAGAGTGAGTGAGTCAATATTGCACACCTTTATTAGTAAGACACAGAAACTATTATATCGTCTGTCCGTATCTTGGAACCGACTTATGTGTCTGCTTCTTTAGATATATATGTATTATTATACAATAATCATGTCAATAACATATATAAATGTTAGCTTTGCTGAAATAACGTGAATATTTATAAAATTTTCGAACGTTTGTAATTTTATAAAACACACTAGGAACCGGAATAAGTGTTTGCCATTGCCATTGAATTTATCAAGTCAGTTTAGTCAATTTAGGTGATTTTTGACTTCTGGATACGCCCAAATATCGACGGAAATAGTAAATCCCCATTTCACCTACGGCAAGTGAAATATTGCCATTTTGTGCCATTACACACTGAAAAATATATTTTTTTATAAATAAAATGACTGCTCCACTTGATGGTAAGTAGTAGTAGAGTCCAAACACGACGACATCCAGTACAGTCGGAAAGAACAATCTGCATCGTCAGGCGGCCCGTCAGATGCCTCTTCACGCCTAGTGATATATTATATTGATAAACTATATGCGATTTTATTAATTATAATATGTATTCTATATGGGTCGATGATGTGAACGTAATTTAAATTACAATTCCAATATTAACAATAAACAATCAGGCCTAATTAATTATATACCCTTGGTTTATGAGGCCGAAATTTGATAGCCACTTAAATAGCTGAATTTCTAAAGAGTACTCGTGTATCACATTTTGTATCATTATTATGCCTTGACCTCAACATTATTGAGCGAATATAAGTGTAGAGGGTAGTTTGTTTATATTCTTTCTTAGGGTATAAGAAACCCCGGCTTATCGCTTGCGGCCAGGCGGCCCATATGAGTCGGTCACCTCGTGCCTCTATTTGGGATATAAATCATGGGAAACACACATTTTCTTTCTATAAAATGCTAGCAGCGAGATGTATTTTTCTGTTGAAATATATGATATAATACGTTTTGATATAAGTCATATAGGATAAATTAATGTTATAGTTTTTGTGAATAATATTATTAAGAGTACAGATTATATTTTAATTTAAAGTAGGCACAACGTATACCTAAAAAAAATATGTTGTTTCCACTTAGAATTGGAAAAAATTAACAATATAATTTGTGTGTGTTCGCCCTTAATTAATAAAAAAAAAACAATTTAAAGCGATAAACAACTAATACCTTATAATTATAGTAATTTAAATAGCTTATGTTTCTAATACCGCAAGCGAAAAAAGTATATCTTAATCTAATTCTATATTTGTAATAAAAATTGTTTTACTTGGCTGTGTTTAAATGATTTATAATGGCCACGGATAGGTTACTATGGTAAATGGCGAGAGGAGTCCCTAACAAATTGAAAATCAATGAACCGCGGAATTCAATTTGATATTGAAAGCCATCTCTCACGATGCCTCGGAAGGCATCAGAGAGCACTTCGCGATATCTCTGTCTTTGACTTCGTTTCACATATAAAGCCGAGTATTTGCACGTTGAAAAGATATTCGAGTTATATGAATGTAACTGTATATCGGAAGCCATTTTGTTTTGTATTACATACATTTTTAGTCAAACATTGACCTATTATATAATGACGTTATAATTTTATAACAAAATACTATTTAAAAAACATGAATAATGATATTTTTTAAGCAATCATTGAATGGCTAACAATGTTTACATCTGTGCCTATGTCTATAGAGCAGTGCGATGAAGCCTAAGCTTGAGGAAATATTTAAAAACAAACATTAATTTACAATCACGTACCATGAAATATTATTATCCTATAACGATCTTGACGATGTAAATATTCTGAGAGAAAATTTATTACTTAAATAAAAAAATAACATACATCAGAACATGTTTAAGTCAGAAGCACTTTCTACTTCAACCCAGGGTACTTATAATTCTGCAAAAGCTGTTAACTTTGTAATGTCCCGATAAGCCCATATAACAGTCTTCGCCGGCGTATAATTAAATGTTATACTTCGTGTGTTATGTTTACAGTGACTTCTCACGCAACACTAAGGAAAGGTAGAGCTTTTCTTTTTATTTACAACATTCTTAATACTTATTAAGCCGGATTAATCGGAAGATAAGCAATTAAGTACAAAAATATAAAATTTTGGTGTGAAGTTTCAATTAAAATAAAACAACTTGTATAAATTAAAAAAAAACGATTGAATTTTCTCTCCTGCTTAACTGTTCATTGGTTTAGACCATAAAGTTTCGAGTTCAAATCCTGGGCAGTCCAATGAAATTCTATGAGAAATAAAATTCATTCACTTGCACTACGCACATACGCACACACTTGTGTACCATATTACAATGGGATTCACTACCGCAAAGCTATATTTGAAATATAAATAAGCTTATTTATACACAAAAAATATTATCTTTAATTAAAAATAGGTAGGTAAATTAACAAATAGGCCACCTGATATAATTGATAATTCCGTAACAGCCTGTGAATGTCCCACTGCTGGGCTAAAGGCCTCCTCTCCCTTTTTGAGGAGAAGGTTTGGAGCTTATTCCACCACGCTGCTCCAGTGCGGGTTGGTGGAATATACATGTGGCAGAATTTCAGTGAAATTAGAAACATGCAGGTTTCCTCACGGTGTTTTCCTTCACCGTAAAGCACGAGATGAATTTTTATCCCAAATTAAGCACATGAAAATTCAGTGGTGCTTGCCCGGGTTTGAACCCACAATCATCGGTTAAGATTCACGCGTTCTTACCACTGGGCCATCTCGGCATTTTAAAATTGATAATTAATTGATAATTACATTGACACTATAAGAAATATTAAGTATTCCTAATATGGATCGCCAATGGTCTCGCCATTCTCTAGTCCTCTAGTTAAACCAGAGCATTTCCCTTTAGAAACCGTTGCCTGTAATAAAAAGTACTTGAAGCTGGACAGCATGTTCCTAGCATGTAGTCTGAGGAGTGCATTCAATTAGAAAGGGTTACGATACGAAGAGCCGCCGGCGAGGCCGCGGAAGAATGCGCGGGCGTACCCGCAGCCGGCATTTGCGGAGAGTAGGAACACCGTGGTGATTTTAGTCGGTAGAAGTCCGACATAACCATCCATCATCTCCGAGATGGGAGGGGGGTATCAATGAGGAATTCCCCACGGAAAAAAAACATTCCCCTTTCAAACTGGAAAAAATAACACTATTTCTGTAGGTACCTACCCAGACGGGTTAGCACAAAGCCGTAATACCAAATGTATATAACTTTTATTTCGGAGTACCGACTGCTTTTATTAATTGGTAATTCGATGCTGTGGTTAATTCCCTTTAACTTCTATCACTTTATGACGTGTTAATAGTTGAAACATACTTAATGATATTTTTTTTTGTAGATCATAGATTTGGGTTTAAAAAAAAATACGAAATCTATAATATAACAATGCTTTATTTTATATGAAAGTTAATTTCTTGGACATTCATTTAATACCAAAATTCGTTAGAACATGTGATCAAATACTTCCATAAATCAAAGTGACATCAGCGTTATTGCAACGAGCGCACGAAAAATGTCACGACTTACTAGGTAAGGACCTATTCTCAAGGAATTCGCTCTTTGTGATATATGTTACCATTCTTCAGCTCGGTTTCAGCGAACTATACTTGATTTGTTCTAACTCTCTCCGGGTAATAGTCGATTCTTATTGACATGAAGTATTACATCCTACGTATGTTAGTATGAAGTAGTAATATCTTCATCTTATAGGTTAAACGAATTACTTTTGATTCCATTGTTATAAAGTAAAAAAATACCCGTAATTGCACTATTTTATTTACATTAATTTTGTTTTTCTATATTCTATATTAACATTGCTATGTTAATTTTAAAGTAATATATGTAGAATTGTAATTTCTCTTAATAAATAAATCTTTTTTTTTCAATTTTCTGGTACGATAAGATCTAAAAAATTAAAATGTGGTAGATACTTATGCGTCTTTCTACGTAACTGATACACCTGGTAGTGGACTTTCAGAAAACTTGCATGGGAGGGTGCAACTCACTTATCATTACTACTACCCGGTAATAAGGCTTTGTATAGGTCCGTTGCCTGGGTGATTCATTGTATCGCAAAAATTTAATATTTTGTGTTACCTTGTACCAATTTTAGTGAGCTGAGATTCATCGTCAATGCGCCATCAATCTGGAGAATAAAAAAGTTATGTACCTTGTGTCTGTTACAGCACTAGCTCACTCACTCTTAAACCAAAACACAAAGACACTAAGTATTGCTGTTCGGTTGGATAAATTTGTGCTAAGTGGGTTGGAGCTACCCAGACGGGTCTGCAAAAAGATCAAGTGTTTCTCTAAAATCCTAAAATATATGCGCGATGAGTAACGTTCTAATGTCCAGTGGTGAATCACGTGAATCTTAACCGGTGATTACTGGTTCAAACCCAGACAAACGGCATTCATTTTGCATGTAAGAGGAGATTAACTGACTGGCTTTTAAAACTGGACTATGAAGAGACAGAAAAATTATTAATTTAACCCACACCCATACACATGCGTTCACACGCACATATTCACAAGCATACATTATCTTTTTATTTCTATTAGCATAAGTGTAACTTATTACTAGATAATATATTGTAAAAGCTTTAGTGTTTCTCCTGTTTTATATAAAAATAAACAAATAAATAGTTCCGTACTCAACAGGGGGAGCCAGGAGACCCTTAGCACAGGGCAACCTAGTTTGGGCTCCTGTCTCCCACATATAACTGTATTTATATATATTATAAAAAAAATGTAAACATTATTGTCTGTGGGAGAGAATAAATAAATTTATTTATTATTTATTTATTTATTATTCATTTTTTAATGTTCATCGTGTGTGGCTATAAAAAATTAATGAGGAATCCTGCATGAAGAAGCTTTCACCTCAAAAGGAGAGGCGGCCGAAGCCCAGCTGTGGGTCATTCACATTATATATTTTTTTACTTTACTATACATACATGTCAATAACTATTATAATTTAATAATGTATTAAATTGTGGATAAGTGTGAATAATACGAACGACGTTCTACAATTTGATTCTTACTTTACGCTTGCTCCATTGGCTTGAAGTTAAGAACTTATTCCTCGCGCGTTTAGTAATATTGTTTTAAATATTTTACGTAGTCAGAAACACTTGGAACTTGAAATAATAGTGCAAAATGTTTAAAAAGATTTAACACCCGGACTTATTGCCGTCTCTAGTAAAAAGGATTCATATCGACTTTACAGCCATTGCTTATTATTCTTAGCAAAAGATGAACAATTCACAAAAAAAGGAATTGTCTTTGGATTTTTTGGCACAAAGTTGCCCTGAATGTTATGATTCCTTTAAAAAAGATCTTCATTTCGAAACGGTAAATAAAAAGCTAGAAATAAGATGTTATGTCCTTTGTCACTTACCTTTCAAACCGGTACACAGCACTGCTGTTTGGCGGTAGAATATATGAGAAGTAGGTGGAACCTACGCAGACAGTCTTGCACAAAGCCCTAGTAAAAAAATATACATTTAAAAATGCTTCTAAAAGTTTATTCGAATAACTTTTATTTGAGAGGGTCCCATTGGTAAGAAAACTCTCCTAGCCCGAGTCAAGTGAGAATAGAGCCTCTGAATTTTCATGTGCTTAATTTGTGATTTAATTCATCTCATGCTCTAAGGTTGAGGAAACCTGAACGTGTCTGTTTATGTATCCGCATTGGAGCAGGGTTGTGGAGAACTATACTATGTAACAATAGGAGCACACAATAATTTGTTTATACCACATCAATGGAGAAAAGCATCGTTAGAACACTCGCACGTATAACATTTCCCTACATCCGCTAGAAACGCGTTGTGGAATGAGTTCGAAAACGTTTATCAAGAGAAGAGTCTTTTATCCGGCAATGAGACTATTAGGGATACCGAAAGTATTTTAAATTAAATATTTCATAATAATCTTGTATATTAAAACTTTCTAGAACAGTTTACAGTCCCATATACGTTATAACAATTCCTTATCTGTCATTTCAAGGTAGATGCCGCATTGGCGATGTAAGGCATAGCTTATATTTCTTGCAATGCCAATGCCAAAGTCTATGAGCGGTGGTAAACACTTACCATCAGATCGCCCACTTTGTCAGCTTGCTACGTAATATCATAAAAATAAATTAAAAATTAGTTTCAAAATTGTAATATAAAACGTATATCATAAACAAGTACCAATATAGTTTTGGAGATAACCCAATTCATCTACTAAACGGCTTAAACGTCACTTCGTTCGATTGCGGCTTAGTTTTTTTTCAAAATAGGAGCTTTAGTACAAAAAAAGCATAGTTTAAATTGACTTTGCATGTCTTAAATTATTGAGTAGTTCCAGCAGTTAGTATTCATAAATCAGACGAGTCTGTAAGCGTTTCCATCTATGGTGGTGGGAACCAGCATTTTTCCGCAGCTTACTCTAACCCACACTGTTCAGCACCAATCCGCGAGTGAATATTTTAAAAGCTTTAGGTTAAAAGCTAATTATGTATATGTACTAATATTATAAAGAGAGCGTGGGTTTGGTGTGTTTGTGTGCCCTTTCATTTAAGAAGGGGTATAAAGAAAAACGCCCGTTTGGCTCTGGTTCTAAAATTTTGCCAGTTTTAGGCGGACTCTTCATTATTCCTAATAATAAGAATAATTCCTAGAAAAGTATAGTACAGAATTACTTGAAAATTTAGATTAAGATTTTATTTTTATTACCTTTAATAATAATTATAAAAATATTTGCTTCATAAAGCAAGATATTTTCCAGTAAATAAGCTCACACACACTAACTAACAGAACGAATAAATGCCGAGATAATAAATTTTTCCCATACAACAAATACTTTTAACTCAAAAGAGGGTAAACCTTTTAGGGGTGGGTTTTATTCAAAGATGAAACTCGTGTTACATAATTTCTGATACGTACGTCTATGTGTATACGTGCTAAATTGGATTTTGAAAACGTACCTATAATATTAAGAATTTAGCTTAAACATCTCACACCAATTTATTATTTTCATACTTTTTGATCAGTCAGGTAGACTTTAGATAAAGTTAATAAGTGTTTAATGTTATTAAAATATATATAAATTTGAATTTATATAATATTAAATAATGAAATTATTAATATATTTGCCTCATTAATATCGAGAGCAATTAAAATCATACAGATCGAATATTTAATGAATACATGTTAAATTAACTCTGTTAGCATCTACTACGGTTCCAGATTTAATTTCGTCAAAATAATGGCTTCAACTGAAATTATTAATTTAGTTATCGATGAGGATATACCGTCATTTTCCCGGCAAGGGATAAAGCGAATTGAATTATATGGTTGGCGATTGGTTCATATCAAAGGAAAATCTCAACCTCTTAAATATTGTATTATGTTAGATGCGGATATATTATATTAATAATGAATTCACAACTTCACCTTCACTGCTACACAGTGACAAAGTACCAATGATTTATTATTAATATATGTTTAACGCTATATATTAGAATCTATATTGACATTATCCGAGACATGTACCATCATTCGGAATTAATAGTAAGGACCGCCGTTGGCGACACACATCGTTTCCCGATCACAGTTGGTGTCCACCAAGGCTCGGCCCTGAGTCCTTTTCTGTTCAGTGTAGTGCTTGACGTTGTCACAGCGAAAGCCCATGAGCCGTCTCCCTGGCTCATGATGTATGCTGATGACATTGCACTGGTAGATGAGGACAAGCAGGTATTGGAGCAAAAGGTGAACCAGTGGAAGGGTGTGCTAGCGAGGGGTGGTCTGATGCTAAATGTTGCGAAGACCGAGTATATGGCCTGTGGCAGTACGGACCCTGAACCCATAAAGATAGGCGGAGAATCCGTTATCAATACGGAAAAGTTTAAATACCTCGGGTCCGTACTGCATGAGTCTGGTACTATCGACCACGACGTCAGAGCTCGAATAAACGCAGCATGGGCCAAATGGCGGGAAGTCACCGGGGTAATCTGTGATCGCAAGATACCGGTGAAATTAAAGGGCCTTGTGTACAAGTGCATCATCCGACCAGTCTTATTGTACGGCAGCGAGACGTGGCCAGCTCTCGCGAGACATGTTCAGCAACTTCACGTCGCGGAAATGAAGATGCTGCGGTGGATGTGTGGCGTTACGCGACTAGATCGTATTCGTAACGAGCACATCCGTGGTAGCCTTGCCGTTTGCGATGTAGCGGATAAGTTGCAGGAAAGCCGTCTCCGTTGGTTTGGCCACATTAGCCGCAGACCACCAGACTATGTTGGGAACCGAT
Source organism: Nymphalis urticae (assembly GCA_905147175.2). NCBI lineage: Eukaryota > Metazoa > Arthropoda > Insecta > Lepidoptera > Nymphalidae > Nymphalis > Nymphalis urticae. The sequence continues at coordinate 6,885,091 of LR989991.1, forward strand.
GCCTGGACTTTGTTGTCGAAAGCCCTAGATCCCGCGGCAGGCCCAAGAAGCGCTGGCTCGATGTTGTGAGGGACGATATGAGAGAGCACGATCTCACAAAAGACGACGCTTTAGATCGGGCAAAGTGGAGGCAAAGATGTACAAAAACGGACCCTGGCATTTCTAGGCCGGGAAAAGAAAGGTAGGAAGAAGAAGAAGGAGCTATATATTAGAAAAAATCATGGCAAAGCGCAGGTTCAAGCGCAGACTATCACCAATAAAGTTTTATATTATATGCTCCAAAGCTTCATGTCATCAGATGACATAAGTCAATTTAACCATTATTAATATGTTATTGGTAAATTGTGAAGTCTTGGTGTGGATGACGATGATAATTATTCTAAATGAAGCCATAAATACATTTTTCAATTAGATGCCTTGTTATATTTTACAGAGCACGTGATTGATATTTGGTAGTATAATCGACGAAATGGCATTAAATTTACAATAGTATCCTATTATAACAATATCCGCAATTGTAACCGCATTTACCTAATTGCTTCACCGATACCTTTAATAGTCAAAATTTATTTTTAACGATAAAATCATCAATTAATATTTATGGGGTTTCTAAAACTAACGTTACTGAAAATTTCACTGGGTTTTATTCATTTTGCTTTATATATTAATTTGGATTAAGGTATCAAAGAGCTATTCGATTGTGATTTTAAATAATATAAAAAAGTATTTTTTCGCACTTTCTGTTTGTTCTATAACTTCTACTAAACTACACGTTGGATTTTGATGCTGTTTTTACCTATACAAAATAATTACTGTCATTAATGTCGGTAAATGAAATGTTTAGTAATAAACATAAAAAGTCATACGACTAAATACGCGTTATTGTAAAAAATAAAATGGGACAATTCACGTGATTTCATTTCATGACGATAATAAAATAGAACAAAAATAAATGGAATTAAATAACATACGTAAATTCGTTTTCACGCCCAAAATATTCTAAATACAATAAAATCTGATGATAAATAAATACATGTTTGTTTCAATCCCAGTCTTGTCAGTAAAACATCTATCTATTCTTTATTTGTTTTACATGTATTCGGGATAAATGTTATGGATGAAAGTTCTAAATCGTAAATTCATTTTGTAGGGTTGGCAAAACAATTTTCTTCGACTTTTTAGTGTTTCCTCTATAGTTATCAAATTATTAGTTTCCTTTACACTTCACTTCACTTTTACATTATTTATAATCATTATATATTATACTATGAAAAAAAAAACTGATACGAAAATATCTAATAATTTAACTTATTTAAAGTTAATCTGTCATAAAAAAAAACTCTTCTCCTAGTGATATGTGATAAGAATAAATGTGCGAAATATGTCGATGAGCAAGCGACACTTTATTAAAGGAGTGACATTATTACGCCTTCCTCCATATCTGAGTTATAAATCCAATAGTATTATTAACAATGAACAAAGAACACAGCATATCATCAATATTAACTTTTAAAAATAAATTTCGACGACATCGTTGTAAAAACAAGTGACGGATTTTTCCAGCAATTTATTGGAAAAATTCAAGATTCCAACGGAGATAAAACATAATAATGAATCAAATCAGCTTCTTAATAAATATACAACCATTTTAAATTACCATATTTTTATTTTTTTTCTTTGGACAAATCATCAACGCTTTACATAAAAAATATATCATTAAATTAAATTTATTGTTTTTATTGTTATATAATTATCATTATATATACAAATATTAAGTGATAATACAGCCTCTTCTAAAGTTAACATGGCTATTTGCAAGTTATCAAAACCTTAACAATTATTTTTTAAATTTTTGTAAGTCTGTTTTATTAAATTATTATAAGAAGTATTTCAAGGTTCCATTTAGTCTTTGTTGCATCGAAATCGGTTGAGTCTGTCACACGTTAAAGTTCACGTAGGTATTTTTGTTGTTATAATATATGATGCGGCTATTAGCCCATAGATGGCGGTGTGATTAAAACGTCAATTTCTAAGTCGAGGCTTAAAGATTTTCTGGAGTGAGTGATCTTCCTAAATTTGTATCGTCATTGTTTCGTTTGAATGACATTCAAGGTTTTTTTCATTGATTTAATGGTTACATAGATACTATTAAATACTTTGTCGCTTTAAATTGTGATTACTCACTCGGTTGTAATTCTATTCTATTAGTTTTAACTTCTTAAGTTAATTTTTTTTTTTTTTGAATTTTATAGATTATTACTTTTTAGTTTTTACTTTTAATATAACTTATTCCTTAGTTGTAGGGTTTAATAAAGTTAGCATTCAATTGTTTAGTGTTATCCTTAATAAGGTCATTTTTAGTTTTGAGTTTTCATTAATAGTAAGCTTGCATAAATTATAAATTTTATTAAAGTTTGCAATTAATTTAGTTTTAACCATATTTATAGTTCAATTAAATAAGAAAGGTTAAATTTATTGTCTATTACTTGCTGCTACAGTATTCATGGACACTATATGTAGCAAATTCACGTGTCAGTCATGTCAAATATATTGTTACCCTAGCAAATTGAAATACTACACCTTATTATACTATGTAAGGAGGCACTACAATTACTTCGTATAATAATTTATCTTTAATGACTAGAATAATAATAATAATAGCATTAATATCATAAATACGAAAGGTTGTATTATGAATATTTGTTACGCGCTTTATCACAGCTAATGGTAATGGTAACAGCCTGTGAAAGTCCCACTGCTGGGCTATAGGCCTCCTCTAACTTTTTGACGAGAAGGTTTGGAGCTTATTTCACCACGCTGCTCCAATGCGGGTTGGTGGAACACACATGTGACAGAATTTCAGTGAAATTAGACACATGCAGGTTTCCTCACGATGTTTTCCTTCACCGTAAAGCACGAGATGAATTATAATCACAAATTAAGCACATGAAAAGCCTAGCTTTAGCCTAGCAGCGGGACATTCACAGGCTGTTACAGATGCACCTGACATAAGATATGATATCTGGAGACAATTAGAGATATATGTTACATATAAAGTTTTGTTTAGCATAACAAAAAATCCCTCGAACATACATACATATGTGCTTATCTATATCAAAGATACGTAATCGAACTTATGGCCATAAAAATGTCGTGTAATATTGATGCTATATAAATAAAATAACACAACATAATATTAATTCTACTATAAAGTAGATAAGTACGATGCAAGATATTCAAATTTTTCTAAACGTTCTTCTTCTTCTTCTTCTTCCTAGCGTTTTCCCGGCCTAGAAATGCCGGGGTCCGCTTTCCTACATCTTTGCCTCCACTTTGCCCGATCGAAAACGTCGTCTTTAGTGAGATCGTGCTCTCTCATATCCCTCACAACATCGAGCCAGCGCTTCTTGGGCCTGCCGCGGGATCTAGGGCCTTCGACAACAAAGTCCAGGCATCGGTTCCCAACATAGTCTGGCGGTCTGCGGCTAATGTGGCCAAACCAACGGAGACGGCTTTCCTGCAACTTATCCGCTATATCGCAAACGCCAAGGCTACCACGGATGAGCTCGTTACGAATACGGTCTAGTCGCGTAACGCCACACATCCACCGCAGCATCTTCATTTCCGCGACGTGAAGTTGCTAAACATGTCTCGCGAGAGTGGCCACGTCTCGCTGCCGTACCGGTCTCCTGCGATCACAGATTACCCCGGTGACTTCCCGCCATTTGGCCCAAGCTGCGTTTATTGGAGCTCTGACGTCGTGGTCGATCGTACCAGACTCGTGCAGTACGGACCCGAGGTATTTAAATTTTTCCGTCTTGATAACGGATTCTCCGCCTATCTTTATGGGTTCGGGGTCCGTACTGCCACAGGCCATATACTCGGTCTTCGCAACATTTAGCATCAGACCATCCCTCGCTAGCACACCCTTCCACTGGTTCACCTTTTGCTCCAATATCTGCTTGTCCTCATCTACCAGTGCAATGTCATCAGCATACATCATGAGCCAGGGAGACGGCTCATGGGCTTTCGCTGTGACAACGTCAAGCACTACACTGAACAGAAAAGGACTCAGGGCCGAGCCTTGGTGGGCACCAACTGTGATCGGGAAAGGGCGCGTGTCGCCAACGGCGGTCCTTACTATTGATTCCGAATTATGGTACATGTCTCGGATAATGTCAATATAGTTTGTGGCACATTCTTCGTCTTCAAAGCCCACCAGATAATTTGGCGTGGGACGCAGTCAAATGCCTTCTGCAGGTCTAGAAACGCCATGTATAGCGGCTTCTTCTTTTCTCTGTGGGCCTCGGTCAGTATTCTTAGGGCGAAGATGGGGTCTATGGTTCCACAGCCTGGGCGAAACCCATATTGACATTCCGAGACGGTACATTCTTGCCGAAGCCTTGAATCGATTACGCGTTCGAAGAGTTTCATGGTGTGGCACATAACCTTAATACCGCGGTAGCTTTCGCAGTCCTGTACACTACCTTTGCCTTTATATACTGGAGTAATGATACTCAATCTCCAAGAGTTGGGCATCTTCCGGCTAGTAAGTATTCGGTTAAAAAGGTAAGTAAGTAGGTTCAAACCATGAGAACCCATCGCTTTCCACGCTTCAATCGGCAAGTCATCAGGGCCTACGGCTTTTAGGTTCTTCATTATACGAAGACATTTGAGTACCTCGTCAGGTGCTACCGGTGCAACAAGTCCGAGATTAGGAGGCAGTTCTGGAGGAGACACATTAGCGTGTTGTGTGTTAAGCAACACGTTAAAGTAGCCACGCCACCTCTCCCTCACCTTAATTGCATCGCAAACCAAAGTGCCATTAGAGTCTTTGATACAAAGACATTTTGTTATGTCTTGTGTCGCTTTCTCCCGAGCCTTTGCCAAACGGAAGATAGTCTTTTGGCCGTCGTTTGTCTCGAGCGTGTCATACAGAGGTGACAGCGTCTGGTAACGGGCTTTGGCAACTGCTCGTTTGGTGGCACATTTAGCTGCTTTATACGCGTTCTGGTCTTCAGGAGATTTGATCTCTTGCCACTTCTTAAACTGTGTCTTTTTCTCTCGAACTGCCTCCTGTACTGAGCCATTCCACCACCACGTCTCCTTGTCGATGACGCAGCCTCCCTTCGAAGTCCCAAGCACCTGTTTTCCAATGGTGTTCACTGTTGACTGGATCCTAGACCATTGACTATCTACTGTGTCTGTGCTTAACTTGGAGCTAGCTACGAATTTACAGAATTCATGCTGTTTTGGTCCATCCAACAGCCACCATTTAGTTTTAGGTACTTTTTTACTTGGTACTACCAGCATGTCCATGACAAGGATGCGGTGTTGTGTTGTGAGGCATTCCCCAGGAATCACTTTGCAGTTAGTCACTCTACCAATTTGGCTTCTTCTTATGAGCAAGTAGTCGATCTGGGTGGATTGCGGCCCACTTTTATAGGTGATGAGGTGCTCGGGTTTCTTTTGGAAGAAAGTGTTAACAATGGCAAGGTCTGATAATAAGCAGGTGCTGAGAATTGACTCCCCCTCTGCATTCTCACGACCATAGCCGAAGCCGCCATGTACACGTCCATATTCACGTGACTCTTTACCAACGTGGCCATTCAAATCTCCACCAATCATGATGCTCTCGGTGTTCGGAATACAGCGGAGCATGTCTTCCAAGTCATTCCAGAAGGCTTCTTTCTCCGATGCAGAGCCTGTGGAGTGTAGGCGCTGATAAGATGAGTAATTACTCCTTCTATCAGCAACTTCAACCGGAGAAGTCGGTCGCTCAGTCTATCGACTTCTAGAATACCGTTCTGGAGTTCCTCAGATAGTACTACGGCCACACCGTTCTTCCCTGAGGGGGAGCCGGAGTAGATCAACTTGTAACCCAGTCCAATATCACGGGACTTGTTGCCCTTCCAACGGGTTTCTTGCAAGAATGCAACGTGAACCCTGCGCTTCGTCAGTACGTCAGCCAGTTCAAGGGAGCGACCTGTGAGAGAGCCGATGTTCCAGGTGGCAACGCGGAGCTTCTTTTTAGGTACTTGCTTCTTTAGCCGTGCCCGTACTTGACACGGTACCCCTTTCCCACTTGTCGCAGGTTTAGGGCGATGTTCCTGCGCGTCGTTTTGCGGCGACGCCCTAGCCATTGTACCTAAAATTCTTTTTTCCATTTTCATAGTAAATGGCGGGTACTGGTTTTATAAGGAGCGACTGCCGTCTGATCTCCCCAACCTATAGTAGGGAACCAGTTCAGGATAGAGGGATGTTGAGGAAATTTGGTGGGAATTCAAGGTATAAGGATACTTATGCCACGGAAGACACAGGGTGTAGCATAAGTAGCTCGGAGAAGGCGGGGTCGCGTGCCCGTATGTTTATATCACTTATACCGGACAGGTACAAAGATACAAACACCTCCTGCCTGTAATGTAATATAATGTTTTTAAACGTTACGTTACGTTATTCGGCTGTTATTTTAAAAATTGAAGCAAAATTGTAAATTAAAATAAAAATTACAATTAGGTCAAACTCCTCTTTCATAACAATTTAATTTATTGCTCTTTGAAATTGCTATTATAAAAATATAGTAATAAAATTCAATATATTACCATGTTTTATTCTCTTCTATTATTACAATTCATGATTTGTCTCTTTATATTCTAACTGAATAAACAAATTCAATTATGACGTATTTCAGAAATAAGATTTACTCGCGTTGTTTGTATACCTTGAAAATAATTGAATTAGTGTCACGCTTCAGTGCAAATTACTCGGGCAGTTTAAATTAACTTGTTACGGACGAGGTCGACATTGGCCCTAAACTTGCCTAATTTTGTGAGCGCAACATCAAACTGTACTTCGTCCATATTACCCGTTGGTCCCACATGAATTTTGTACACTAATTAGTTCCTGCGATGTTTATTTGACTAAGTTTGTGTACGCTACGATGATTTATGACTGCGACGATCTAATGCAGGTTTTCGTGTAATTATTTGAAGTACAGTATGTATTTACATTATATATATATATTATACAATCCTGTATTTCACGAAATGAATTATAAAATAATTTACGTTTATGATTAGAAAAACATATCATTCAAATTATAATATGTTCTTAAGTTAGAACTCGTAAATACTATATAAATAATAAAGTATTTATAAAACATTGGACAATAACTTGACATGTCATAGATCAAAGTAAAATAAGTATATCAATGTTAAAAACAATGAAACAAAGCTCACAAAGGTAAATTATTTATATAGACAAAGAGAAAGCTTTCGCATATTAACTCGTTTGAGAGCACTAAACCCGTGCACTAAAAACTTGAAGAGGGAACGAAACGGGTACGTCCTTGTTTATCTCACTTTTATAATGTAACGCCGCGAGGGTCGACCACAGGGAGTAAAAGTGAAACTAGTTTTTGGTACAGGTGAGTTTTAGGTAGTGTTAAATGCGACAAAATTGTTTCGAACGGACGATTAAACTAAATGAGTATATAAAACTAAAATACAGTTATTTAAAATAATACTGGTTTGTTTGTAACTAATTGTATTCATTTGTCATTATCGAATACAAAGCTGATTAGTATACACTATTATTCATGTAATTATATAAGTACACTCGTAATTATGTAATCCAAACGTTGTATTTAAGATTTGCTGTTTAAATTTTTATTTTAAATAGTCAACTCTTTACTTTAACATAAATAAATTTACATATGTATGTATGTAAATGAAATTATACTTATATTTTAAAACATGTCAAAATTATAATCCTTGTTTCCTGAATTGCGCTAACTTTATCTTTGCTTGAAAGTTATAACGAGTTGATTTGAAAAACATATTACTTATTGTTAACGAATTTAGATGAAAATAGAATTACCAAAGAACGATTATTTTTAAAATCGGTAATCCCATAGCGTGTATGTGTTATTTGATGCGTAATTCAAATCAAGTCGTGTGGACATTCAACGTCATGCATCGCATAATTATTTTATACTCAATTAAATGAGGTGGACAAAAAAGTACATTCCATGTACACATAATAAAAATTGAAAAAAATGAATTACTCCGTAGTTTTTAACCTCCCTGAACTTGGCGGTTATTATTTTAAATAACTTCTATTCACTGATTTGAATTTATATAAATTTACATTCATCGTCAATAAATAATAAGCCACAAAAAGTTCTAGACGCTTATACAATTGAATAACAATTTCCTTGAAGATTGTGTTGACATTATTTACCGTTCTGTAGACCCTCTATTCAAGAGCGCGCCTAAAGCTAGCAAAATTTCAGATTTTACCCACTCGTCGTTTACACGCCCTTCTTGCAACGCAATCATTTTTTATATTTTTTCTATCTACAACCATCGGCAGTATTATACTTAATCATTTTCATTCAGATTCAATCATGTGCATTAAATCTGAATGAAAATGACATTATTACAAATTACAAATTATTCTGAAGAATATCATATAGTAATTTAACCTATAATATGATAATTACAAATCTTAACTTACAGCATTATGAGTATATTAAATCAGTCAGACAGTCAGTCAGTCAATTTATCCATTGATAATAAGCCAATTAATTCAGACCGGGATGTTACTACTCTTTTTGAAAAAAAATTTACTGACATTCCAATTTCGACTCCCAAATCACTCAATTCCTCTCCTACCGTCGCTGAATCGTTACTAAAAAACAATGTTACTAAATGTAACATTTGGTTTAACTTTGATACTGTAAGTGTTAAAGATATAATAAGAACGTTCAATTCATTGGATGTTAAGAAAATGGCCGATCAGTGGGGTATCTTTGTTAAGGTAATCAAGTCGGTTATTGATGTAATTGCACCTTATCTTGTTATTATATTTAATAATTGCTGTGTTTCCTGACCTAATGAAACATAGTAGTAGATTCCTATTTTCAAATCTGGTAGTACTTCAGACCCCAACAATTATAGACCCTTCTCTGTACTACCAACGCTTAGCAAGATTTTTGAAAAATTAATGTTAAGTTAATGCTCAATCAAATGTTAGTACATTTTGATACATACAAGTTGCTGCACAATAAGCAATTTGGCTTTACAAGGGGTCTCGACAACCGATGCTGGTGTCGAGCTCGTTAAAAATATTTATAGAGCCTGGGAAGAGTCACAGGATACCATGGGAATATTTTGTAAATGTATGCAACAGGAAACGTTGATCAAGAAGCTACGTCACTATGGGATTAAAGACACAGCACTTAGCCTCCTTATTTCATATTTAAGCAATCGGATTCAGAGGGTTGATGTAAATGGAAAGAGATCTCCCTGGGCTCCAGTTGGTGTGGGGGTCTATCAAGGGTCTATTCTTGGTCCATTTCTCTTCCTCGTTTATATAAATGACTTGCCACATCTACTAAATAACAAACATGAGATAGTATTGTTTGCTGATGACAATTCCTTAATTTTTAAAATAAATGGTAATAATGGTTTAGTGTTAATAATTTTCTGTTAAACAGTAAAAAGACAAAAAATATTAAATTCACTATTCCCAACGTAAAATTCGTAAAAACGAATGTTAGTTATTTCCACAGTATTAATGTCTTATGGCATTCTACTCTGGGGTAATGCAGCCGATATTAATACGATTTTTGTACAGCGGAAGAGGAAAAACCCGCTGAGTTTCTTTCGCCGGTTCTTCTCAGGTCTGAGGTGTTATTTCCGAACCGGTGGTAAATTTATGACAATCAATAAGCAAGGGTAACGCTTCTATATTTAATAAAAAAAAATGACTTAGCCTTTTGAGTCAAATGTAAACATTAGAGACATTTCGTTCATTTGCGAGGAGACTAGCCAGTACGTAGGACATAATAAAGTTCAAATGTGTGAACAAACACAAGTGCACACTAATCTCTCGATAATAATCCAAATCCAAAGATAGTTGACAATTGACAGTAAATCCAAAGAGTTCAGACACAGAAGCTTGACGTGTTATGGAAGGTATCGAAGTGTACAAACGGCCAACTATAAGCCGGGATCCAAATACTTGACATAGGGATCTAAAACCTTTTAAGCTAAACACTACACCAACAAGCCAGTATTTCGGGTATCACACCTTCAGTATCATCCAGGAAGTCCAGTCATAATCATAGACTTAAACACACTATATTATATTTTATGTTACTTTATTTGTTTCCATAGCAAAACTGATGTATATGTCCCTGCTGACCAGTGAAAATGTTCTCTATAAGTACGTTATGTTTCGTTTATGATAAGCTATTGACATGAGAATACGTCGATGTTAATAATATCATAAATCAAATTAATAGTACAATTTAAGTCTAACATTACCCAAATAAGTTATTTCGAGGTCGCTTTTACGAATAATATAGAAACGGATTTCCTTGCGTTTCAAATGCTAACAAATAACACAGAACAAGATATAATTACAGAGTGAAAGCATTTGTATACAACTTCCTCTGCGCGTGTATTTGTACGCCTCATTCGCTGTATGATTTATAGACTTCGAAAGGCTTTAACAGCCTTCACTTTTACAGTGATTTATTATCAGCTAGCTAAGTATTTGTGTAAAACAGAATCCACCTATTGAAAGAGCCCCAGCGATCAATACCTGTCAAAGTGAAAAAAAAAATCAATTAAAATGAATCATTAATTCTTTCACAGGATAAACGGAAGGCCTGAGAATTGAAAATTGCGTGAAAAGATTTTTTCGTATACGTTTTCAATAGGCGCTGCTTCAATGGAATTTCGTATAAATATCGATTGAATTCGACAATACTTCGTTATGTCCGTATTAATTCTACTTTTAAAGTACTTTTACGTTTTATGTAGCTATATTAATACTCAACGTAAATTATATTTGTTGAAATGGTAATCGGGATAAATAGAAGCGAGAAATATTTCCACAGCCGCTAACAAATAACACAACTATAATTGTTTTGAGCACTTATTTAATTATGAAAAACAGTATTAACAATAAAAAAAAGGGAAATTATTTTATATAATTGCAAGAAGGCGTTATTTGCGTATTCAGAAACACAGCATGGTACTAGTCTTTTATATATAAGTTTATTGAACCAATATCTTGTCACAATTTAACAGGGAAACTTAAATGTTAAAGAATAGAAATGAAAACGCTTGTTACAATAGTTCCAAAGTGCTTTTATTTGCATTTTATTTAGTATGCAAATATTGCATATTATTTACTGTCAAGTGATATTGGATGTTACTTTAAGCCTTAAAAAGTCTAGTTAATTAGTTTGAATATTAAGATTATTATTACTACGACCATTAGTCATGTAATTTTTTTTTTAAATAAAAACAAACTGCAACGATATGATAGTTTATTTTTTTATTATGATCGTATAATAACTGAATATTTCATCATTAAAAGTGATATTGATTAGACTCATAATGTAACCATTAATAATTATTTGAATTATTTTTAATTCTTAACGCAGATGAACATGTCTACAACATAGTTTGGATCTAAGCAAATTCTTGTAGACGTCGATATTCAGTATTTTTAATATAAAAATGTCCTTTTGAATGTGATTATATAATAACATTTGTTATGAGTTCACATTTTGTTATGCACATGAATTCACAGTTCGTTCCAGTTTCCTGATGTCTGGTGTAACGACTCTATATATATATATAGAAACTGCCATGCATCACGTTCGAAGCTCGCCAATTTGTCTGTCATTTTCCAAATCCGAACGCGCCGTGAATATTAATAAAATTAAAGCATATAGGTAACTTCAAATATTTATAAAATTAAAAAAAATATTTATTTTATTTTATTGTTGTATATAATATTTGCTTGAGGATAGTTTTACTGGTGACTTGATTCACCTCCACTATATTTGTTCGAGTTCGACGCTAGATACATTGATGGTAGTAAAAACTACATAAATAAATATTAGAATAAGTTCAACTGAAACTGTCTTATTTGGTCGAATGGTTAGCCCGGCGATATAAAGGGTCTCAGTCTTCTTTAAAACCATCCCGATCCAATCCCGCTTGACGGAGACGATAAGCCGTCGCAACGTATTGCTATTTCAATACGAATATAAACAAAACTTATGCAACAAAATTTAAAGAGAATAATTCAAATCAAAAGAAAGTAAAACAAAAAATTATGAAACGTCCTTAAATTTAAAATTATTTTAAACGTTATTTAGAAGTTAAAATTAATGCTAAGTTAAGCTACAGGAGGATATTGTAAGAATCTTGTCTGCCAACTTTCTGAAGTACTTAATATACCAAATAGGTAACAAATTTATAAAGTTGGCTAATTAGAAGGGAGCTTCGGCTATATTTCACGTTCACCTAGCAACGTAACAAAGTTTCTCTTTGTGATTTGAACCTTCGTAATCAGTGTTACCTGCTTTTAACAATATTACTATACAAACGGTATCTGTATAATCGATATTTGACTATCAGACGTTACTTGCAAACGAGTGTTTTGTCCACGTAAGCTTTATGAAACGGTTAAAAATAATATATGAAATAAATACATACATACAAATATTTTTTAAGTGACACTTCATAGGCGGCGATTTGATAATCGATACGAGGACGAGAGGACGAGAAATGAGAGTAAAATTTTACAACGCATCACGTTTGGGCACATTTAATTACATGAGAGAATAGAAAGATATGACGAAAAGAACGAAAAAGAGAGATAGATATTTCAAAAGTATCACTTCGGTCATGTGGTACTGTACGCGCAATAATCTACATAATGCGAAGATGATTTCATCTAAAACTCAATTAGAATGTAAAACTCCATGTGATATTTTTGTTGTTATATTATGTTGCTTAAATTAATTATGTATTATAATTTTATTACTGTCACCTTTTACAAACATTTTAATATTCTATTTTTTTTAAACTAACATAAACATTGACATTAAATAGAAGGATTTTTTTTAAGAAAATGTATCTATAAGTCAAGAGAAACCTCGATTTATTCCTGAGTTGTAAACAAAGATCTTTCAAATAAAATAATATATTTTTAAATAAATAAGTGCACACATGAGCCCATAAATATTACTTTAATATAATATGCATACTTTCCTATAAAAATATAGCGATCGAGTTTTAAAAATCTTAAAAATTCGAATGAATTAATTCTCAAAGAATACTTTCTCAATATGAACGCTGATATACGCAAATGGACGTTGTTATGTAAAATTGAGTTTTAGTTAAATACATGTATAAAAATAACAATACAAACAATAGATTTATTTAAAAAAAATATTACAGTCTTAGGTCTTTTTTGAAGAGACTAAGGTTGATATGTGAATCGTTGATGAAAATAACTCAAAAATACGTTTTTCAGGACTGGATCAATGTTAAAGTCTCCTACCAATTATGTTGTAGCAGGCAACAAGATTTTACGCACTTATATTGGATATATCTAATATATAAAAATCTCGTGTCACGGTGTTTGTGGTCAAACTCCTCCGAAACGGTTCGACCAATTTCATGAAATTTGTTATGTATATTTGGGACGTATTAGAATAGGTCGTAAACTATATTTCACACCGCTAGCTGATAAGGCTCTCCCTATCCAGAAAATACAAATAACCCCAAATTTTCACCCTCCTAACCCATCATCTCATTTTGTAATCACGATTTTAGTATTTTTGTATGAACAATATCAAAATAATTACTTATAGTGAACCTCATCGAACTTTAGTTTAAGTCATTCACGAGAAGTCGCGTCATTTTGACATTTAACAATTTGCACGATTAATTTTTATTGATAAGAAATATAAACGTGTGTTAAGAGTAAACATGTTTGTTACTATTTGTCAATAGATGGCGTTGATACATTTTTTTAAATTCCTGAAACACGCTGTCTAAGTTTCTTTCTAATAGTACGTATATGTAATGTCAATGTTACAAAATCGATCAAATTTATTAAAGTGTTTATTGTTTATTATTTATTAAAGTGAAATATAGTTCTTATTTCGTTTATCATTTGGTCCCTCCGAGTACGTCGGGAGTAAACATTGTTTACTCATTTATCAATGTTTACTCCCGACGTACTCGGAGGGACCAAATGATAAACGAAATAAGAACTATATTTCACTTTAATAAATAATAAACAATAAACACTTTAATAAATTTGATCGATTTTGTAACATTGACATTACATATACGTACTATTAGAAAGAAACTTAGACAGCGTGTTTCAGGAATTTAAAAAAATGTATCAACGCCATCTATTGACAAATAGTAACAAACATGTTTACTCTTAACATTCCGCCCACCATGGACAGGTGGTCCATCATAAAATAGAAAAATAACAATAACTAAGTAATGAGATTGTTTTGATATTTACCGCCCACCATGAAGTAGTAAATAATAGGATACAAATTATAACATTTTCTTATTTACAACAATCGTTAAACAATAAAAGCAACAAATTCATATATTTTAATAAATATCTTAAAATTAGTTTACTTCAACATTCTGTTTCATACTAAATATCTTATCAATAACAATTAAAATAAACATAACAAATGACTTTTCACAAATAAAAATATAAATTTAACGTCCAATGTTAATCTTTAGCAATAGGTAAAATGATAATTTTGGACGTGGGCCTTTTTATTATGTTGCCCTTACATTTAAGTGAAACTACTCTTGTGAGATTGTCCGGACCAATGTGCTTTTGAACAATAATACCATACAACCAATATGCTGGTGGCAGATTGTCTTCTTTCACCAACACAACATCTCCTATTCGTGGCTCCGGTGTCTGATTTGACCATTTGTATCTATTGTGAAATTTAGTCAAATATTCCTGAGACCATCGTTGCCAAAAATTTTGTACTAATCGTTAGTGCCATCGTTGTAGATTTGAAATTTGTGTATTATCACAAGGTTCCGGTATCAATAATAAAGGCTCACCGATCAAAAAATGAGCTGGAGTTAATGGGAAAGAATCGTCAGGATTATTGTTATTGAGTTGATTAAGAGGTCGTGAATTAAGACACGCCTCAATTTGAGTAAGTACAGTAGTCAACTCTTCAAACGTCAGAGTGTGAGTGCCAATTATACGCTTAAGATGGGTTTTAGTTGACTTCACTCCAGCTTCCCATAAACCTCCAAAATTTGGAGAATGCGGTGGAATAAAGTGCCAAGTTGTGCCGTTATTGGCTAACCAACTTGCAATGTCAGCAGCTAAACTTGATTTATCTTTGGAGAACAGTGTTTGTAAATATTTATTAGCTCCAACAAAGG
Source organism: Nymphalis urticae (assembly GCA_905147175.2). NCBI lineage: Eukaryota > Metazoa > Arthropoda > Insecta > Lepidoptera > Nymphalidae > Nymphalis > Nymphalis urticae. Next base: position 6,900,351 of record LR989991.1, read on the forward strand.
TTGTTCCATTGTCACTCCATAAGTCGGCACAGTGACCTCTCCGAGCTGTAAAGCGTTTGAATGAAGCTATGAAGCTTTGTGTGGTTAAATCGCTGACTACTTCCAAATGGATTGCCCGAGTGGCCATGCAGACAAATAAACAAATATAGCCCTTTGAAGAGTGATAACCACGACCTTTGTGAGGCCTGATACTAATAGGCCCAGCATAGTCAACTCCGCTTTGAAAAAAAAGTCGCCTAGCTGTAACTCGAGCTGTTGGTAGTTGACCCATTAACTGTTGATTACTCTGAGCAGAGTAGCGGATACAAGTAACACACTTACGATAAAAGTTACGAACTAGACTTTTTGCATTAATTATCCAATATTTGGTTCTCAAATAATTTAGCATCAATTGTGGACCACCATGTAAAGTTCGTTCATGGGCATCAGCAATTAAAAGGTCTGTAAAGTGTGACTTGTGTGGCATTATTACAGGATGTTTCATATCTTCCTGTATTTCTGCTTTCTGAAGCCGTCCACCAACTCTTAAAATATCATTTGCGTCTATATAAGGATACAGAAAGGTAAGTTTGCTCTTCTTATTTACTCTACCATCTTTTTTTAGGTTCTCTATATCTTCATTAAAACATTGTTTTTGACATATTTTTATACAAGTAAGTAATGCTTTATTTAATTCTTCACAGGTAAGCCACGACACATTATTTTTGTATTTTAATGACATTAGAAATCTTTTACAATAAGCTATAACCCTTGTCAGTTTTCTAAGCGATGAAAATCTTGACAAAACACATTCTTCAATCCTTTCACTAGTTAAATGACATACAATTTTTTCTTTTCTTTCTTCTAAATTAGTGTTCTCTATTTTATTTTGATTGTAAATAATTATTTTATTTTTTAACCATTCAGGACCCTTTTTCCATAAATCATTTGTATTGCATTCACTTGGACTTAAACCTCTCGATGCACAATCAGCAGGATTTTCCTTTGAAATTACATGTGACCATTGACTATTATCCATTATGGTAAGTATTTCTGATACTCTATTGCCAACAAATGTCTTCCACTTACTGGGATGACTTTTCAACCATGCTAATACTACAGAAGAATCTGTCCAAGCGTGGACATTAGTCTTCATTATCCCTAAAGTTATGGTAATTTCATTTAATAACTTGGCTAGCAATACAGCGCCACATAATTCTAAGCGCGGTATTGAAACTTGTTTTATTGGAGAAACTTTAGTTTTTGATGCAATGAGATGTGTATAAATCGTGTCATTGCTACAAATAACTCGAGAATATACGACAGCAGCATAAGCATTATTTGACGCGTCGCTAAATCCATGTAACTCAACAATGTTGTTTGATTCAGTTTTTATCCATCTTGGTATTCGAAATTCCGTAACCCTTTGAAGGTTATTACGATATGACAACCATTCTTGCAACAATGAACTTAGTAACTCTTCGTCCCAATCTATTCCTGAGAGCCAAAGTTTTTGAATTAATATTTTCGCCGTTATTATCACAGGTGCGATCCAACCAAGAGGATCATAAAGACGCGAAATATCAGATACAACCTTCCGCTTCGTCACTGGTGTTGACAGAGGAGGAAGTTGACAAGTATACTGAAATTCATCGTTTTGATGGTCCCAAGTTATTCCAAGTATTTTTATAACTGAATCTATTTTCAAATCTAAATTTTTGTTGCTATCGATATCATTACTTATTTGCTCCATTAATTCACTACTATTGGTACACCATTTCTGAAGTTGAAAACCTCCGCGATTTAATAACTCGTTCATGTCTTTGTATATTGCTTTACCTTCGGAAACTGTTTGACAACCTGTGATAAGATCATCAACATAAAAGTCATTTAATACTCGATTTGACACTAATGGAAATTCATTTCCTTCATCATAGGACAACTGCTGCAAGCACTTTACTGCTAAGTATGGAGCTGCAGATGTACCAAAGGTTACACGCAATAATCTTAAATGTTGTAATTCTGAATTTGGATTATCACGCCATAACAGACGTTGATAATCAGTATCCTCATCAGACACCTTTATTTGCCGGTACATCTTTACTATATCGGCAACTAAACATATAGGATGACAGCGCCATCGCATGATAATTTGACGCAACTCAGGTTGCAATTTGGGTCCCACCATTAAATCATCATTGAGTGAAACTCCATTAATTCCTTGACAAGATGCATCGAAAACTGTTCGCACTTTTGTTGTGCTCTTGTCGTTACGTACCACTGCGTGGTGAGGTAAATATACAGCACCACTCTTGTTTCTTTGTGATGTCGGAATCACCTCCATGTGATTCAAATCTAAATATTCTTTTATCACTGCACTGTACTGAGTTTTCAATTCTGAATTCTTATTCAGCTTATGTTCTAACATATAAAACCTCTTTTGTGCTATATGTCTAGAATTACCATATTTACTGAGTGGGTCATCTCGTTTAAAGGGTAATCTCACTATATAGCGCCCTGATTTGTCTCTCCTGGTTGTTTGAGAAAATAGCTGTTCACAAAGCTGTTCTTCTTCAGTAAGGATTTTTTTATTTACTGACACAGGCTCTTCTAATTCCCAGAACTTTTTCAATATTTCATTTTCATTCAATTGTACATGCATACTAACAACAACATTATTACTTATTTCTGAACGATCTTTTGAGCTTGAATCATAAACATCTCCAGATAAAATCCAACCGAACTTGGTATTTTGAGCAATGGGCAACCCAGGAGGACCTTTAACTAAGCCTTCTAACAGAATTTGTGCATATACTCCTGCACTCAAAACCAAATCTATTTTATTTGGCTTGCCAAATGATGGATCTGCTAAGTTAACTGCAGATATTGTTGATAGCATTTGAACTATCTTTTTCTCAGGAAGAAAAGATGTAAGCTTCTTTAAAACGTACGCGTTGACATTTAAAACAAAAGCAGAATCAAAGCGTGATTTAATTTTAAGTGAAACTACAGCTTTAGAAGGTAAATTGTTACCCTCATCACCTAACCTTAATATATTTGCTGTAGTTGGCATTTTTCTTAGACCTAATAACTGAACCGCTGACTCCGTAATAAATGAAGCTTGTGAGCCTTGATCCAACAACGCTCTCAAAATAACTGTAGTTCCTGTTTTAGTTTCAACCTTCACTAAAGCTGTGGCTAGTAAAACCTGGCTTTTTAGATCAGAAAAACATGACACTACATTATTCGATTCATTTTGTGCAGACATGGATGCAATGACCGCATCCTTATCATCAGACGAACCATGATCATTACTTTCTTCTGATTTAGGCACGTTATTAGGATGAAGTAATGAGTGATGCCTTTTTTTACAAATACGGCATCTGGTAGTCTGACGACATGAAAAAGCAGAATGGTTTCCACCTAAACAATTGAAACATAGCGCATTGGACCGAACAAACTCACGTCGCACATCGTTATCTAAATTTGCGAATTTTTTACAATTATATAATTTGTGACTATCCGAGCAATAATTACATGAAAGTGTAGCAACATGCAACATTTTTTGATTAGTACTACGAATGTAATTTTGTTTTTTAACTTCCTTTGAATCTAAAAATTCGAGTGACCTAAAACGGTGTTCTAAAAATTCCTTAAAACTATCTAGTGTAGGCAAATTATTCTGGGAATTACTAATTTTAGCCTCCCATTGTTTTCTACTCTCTGGATCTAATTTTTGACAAACTATGTATATCACTATTAAATCCCATGACTGTGTATCTACATTTAAATTTGACAATCCATTTAACAAGTCATTTATATTATCTAATAGTTGTTTAATAAAACTAGCTGACTCTACTAATACATTGCGTTGAGAAAAGAAACGTTTCAAAATACAATTAGCTAAATATTGCTTATTATTATATCTACTATCTAACAAAATCCAACACTGTTCATAAGTATCATTTGTAATGGGTATATGGCGAACGAGCTGCTCCGCCTCACCGGTGAGATGTCCTTTCAAGTAATGAAGCTTTTGAACATTGTCTAGATTATTGTTGCTATGAATGAGTGATATAAACATATCTCGAAAACTTATCCACTCTGTATATAATCCAGAAAACATAGGAATAGTTATTTTTGGTAATTTAACTGAAGTTTTACTATTTCCATTTATATGTAAAGATTTATTTATTTGAGTATTTGCTGTAAACTTGTCCAATAATTCATTTAAATTAGTTTTAAATTCCAAATAAAATTCTTCAAGTGATCCAAAAGTATCTTTACTAAAATAATCTGTATTTAAAGTACTCTTTTTCTTAATTAATTCATAATGATTCTTGGCAAATTCACACCATTTATTTTCTAACGCTTGTAATCTTGACTCTATAAACTGTTTAGTAAGTCTTTCCTTTGCACTTTTTTTAAAATTAATTTTAAGTCTTTCAATTTGATTCTGTATTTCAATTTGAATTTCTAAGATATCCATTTTTTTCTAAGTGCTTAGCAATGTTTTTTAACTTAAGAAAATTTGGGCATAGATTCCTCGTCTAGTCACTTTTTTCTTATTTTTTCTAAGTCTAATAATTCTTGAAATTTTCTAAGTCACTAATATTATATAATTGAAAATACTCACAGTTTAAATCCGAACTGACCAATACACTCACTAAGCGCACAATGCTTGAACTCGACGAATTTGTATCCCGCTGACGCTATGAATCCAGTATCCACTTCTTATGGATCTGCTTTACCTGATGCCTCTTCAACCAAGCACCTTAGCCGCCAACAGCAACAAACCGTACCCAGTTGATGTTGAATTGAAATCACTTCTTCGCTGTAATCGAGAGGTGCCCTTATACTTCCAGAGGGCACCTCTGCTGATATCTTCCAACAATCCGGCTCGAAGGACCAATGTTTACTCCCGACGTACTCGGAGGGACCAAATGATAAACGAAATAAGAACTATATTTCACTTTAATAAATAATAAACAATAAACACTTTAATAAATTTGATCGATTTTGTAACATTGACATTACATATACGTACTATTAGAAAGAAACTTAGACAGCGTGTTTCAGGAATTTAAAAAAATGTATCAACGCCATCTATTGACAAATAGTAACAAACATGTTTACTCTTAACAACGTGTTTTATATATTGAAAAGGTTGGTAGAATACTAAAAGATCAAATACATTATCGAAATACTGTTTTTATAAGTAAATACAACAATTGGGTCTATTTCTGTGTGTGTGTTATAGTGAAAAAATCCAGCAAGACGCAAGGGGACTGAAGGAAGTATTTCATTGTATTCAACAAAATATTAGTTAACTTTAAATTAGGTGGGCGGTATCTTCAAGATCAAAAAACATTATGCCTACTATTATATAGTTTATTTTCTAATCGATAGATGGCGTTTGATGTGTTTTACATCGCGCTATAAGAATGTTTTTTTTCAAAGTACTAAGTAAGTTTTGTAAATTCATAATAAGAGAGAACAATTACACTATCTGACCAGTAGTACATACTGCTGATGGAGGCTTTATTTTGAAGTCTCACAGTACCAATACTACCGGGTAACCCCAAACAATTACATACATTCAATAAACACATGATTCGAGTGTTTACTATTGACTTGTATAATCAGAGAAATGATAGTATAATCATATGCTCAGCGACAAAAAAACTATTTCAAAAAAATAATTAGCAGTAATTCAATTCGTACGTTTTAATAGAATCTGTAAGTTGCTAATAATTTAATCGAATGAAAGGCAATAAAAAGTCGCGGTTGCCTCACTGGAATTATAAAAGGATGAATTTAAATTAATATCTTAGGAGTCATGGCATAATTAAAATTGTCGCGTAAGAAGCAAAATTATGGTGATGGCCAACAATGCGACAGCGAAATAGCCGGCGCAAAGATTATGTTCCATTCGTATGTACTAAGTTTATCCCATATTCTACCGCCAAACAGCAATATTTAATACTGTTGTATTCCGGCTTAAAGGGCGATGGAGTCAGTGTAACGACAGGCACAAGGGAAAATTTAGTTACCAAGCTTTACTACTATTTACTAATATTAAAAAAAAAACAAATAACGGACCACCTTCAAAAGTTCTGTCTCATAATGTGGGACGAATGTGCGATGAGCCACCAATCACACACAAAATCCGTAGACATAATCCATTCCTTTTTCTGTCATAGATCCCAACCCCACACACAATAATTCGTTACTTTTTACGTTAAAACCAAAATATTCAGTAGATATAATTTCAGGGTCAGCTAGTTATATATATAAATCACACATGATGTGTTCTGGCTACAAACCGTTTTTGGAGAAACGGAAAATTTTGTCCGTGCAATTATAGAATTATTATTATTATAGGTACATGTATATTGATCATAGATATCAATAATATCAAGACGAATAATTATTCGACAGTAATTACCGGAAATAAGACATAAGAGATAGAACTCTCGATATACAGTGAACCTGTCAACATCCCGGAAAATCATTACGACATATTGTTTCCGCTAAGTCATCTAACAAACAGTGAGTATTTGTGCAGACATTATCAAGTATCCAAAATAATCCTCAAACAACTTGCTCTGTAGTGTAGCAGATTGTAACGTTGGCTTACTATAAATATAATCTCAAAATAGTTGAAAATTATCACGTGCTGCCCTACTGGAACAAAGAGTTTCGGTACTGATAAATAAATAGATAAAATGTAACCAAAAAAATTTCGTGGTAAAAAGTGGTAGTGAATTTAAGAGCTAAGCAATGCTAAGCATTGTTGCCACATGATGAAATAAATGTTTTACCTTGCTCACGAGATTATTGTGATTTTGTATTTAATGTTGATTTAACTTTCATTGTTGCTATTAAAGTCTCATACAATATATTAATAGAATTAAAATAAGCATAGAATTTTCCAACGATTAAAAAACTCTCACTTGATTATTGGATTAAGGACTCGAGACAAAAGGCACTTATATTGTATATGCTATATATATTTATATGTATAATATAGTTGCATCTGGATAGGTACCGAGCACTCATCACATATACCGCTAACAGCAATACTTATTATTATTGCGTTCCGTTTTGAAGGGTGAGTGAGCCAGTGTAACTACAGACACAAGGGATATAACATCTTCGTTCACAAAGTTGGTGGCGCATTGGCGATGTAAGGGATGCCTAATATTTCTTACAGTGTCAATGTGTATAGATAGTGATGACCACTTACCATAAGAGGGCCCACATGCCAGTCACTTATTATACAAAAAAAAACGGACCAACTTTTTCAAGAGGTCTGTCTCATAATGTGGAACAAGTGTACGATGAAGCCACCGATCACGAATCCTTTAAAAAAACTTTAAGAGACCTAACGAAGTTCCGACAAAATTATGGGAGCATTTGCCAGTGACTTTTGTCGGACACTGCCTGTTTCAAAAACAAATTAAATCTACGTGATATCTACTAAGACAGCAAAACGTTTAACCTGGACGAAGTCGAGGCGGGCCGCTAGTTTTATATAATACTAGCAGATCCAAGCAGACGTTGTCCTGCAATTACATATGTATATATATACAAGTAGTCATGGCGATCGGTTGAACGCTATGGTTGCTAATGAACTGCAGAGCCATCTAGCAGCGAGTTACAATAACGTGGATATAACAAATACCTTGTCTAAGTGTAAATAAATACACGAGCCAACATTTACAGTAATCAGTCAACATCGAAGTCTATTAATATTAAAAAACATATACAAATCTGTATATACAAGATAAAACACAAGAAATTTTTATAAGTAATGAGAAAATAAGAAGGGAAACCCTTTAGGGTCGTATTCATCTATTATTTTATATTATTATATATTTATAGGCTATGGATATGTTAATTATATTTTTATGATATGCAGATGTTTTATTTTTGACATAAATTAAGCGAAGTATTTTCTCAGAGCAAATTTCTCATCCTCATTGTCAGCTTCTCCATTCTAACCGACAAATCGATTATTCTATTGTCATACAGTTTTGGAAAATAATTTTGCCGATATATATGTGGATTATAGCTATAAAATGACAATCATCATTTGTTGTGTGACGTTTTTTTGCCATGAAATATTTTTGCATGCCATATGAACAAAGTAACTAATGGACGGACAAGCTGTCACGACGGAATTGATAAGGGTCAAATCTAAAATGTAACTGGGAAACGAAACTATTTTTTCTTTTAGTCTATAAATATATCGTACCGTTTACACATACATACGTACCTACACTATTTTGCTTTGTATAAAAAAGTTGTTACGTTTTCCTTAAGCTATTTCGTTACTTTACAAACATAATATAATGTCACTAAAGCATTAATTATTTTAAGAAACTTTTCAATTTGTTTACTAATACGCGAACCATAGCATTTACGATGTGATCCATTCAAACCGATTTACAGGTATGACGAGTGAATGGTACCCTCCTAGGCAAGCTCCCACACAAGGTGTGATAGTAGATAGTAGTAGATAGTACTGAGTTGATCCCTTTATTTTAAATTAACATTGACTCCAAAAGTAACTGAGTCGATATTTTAAATAAGAAAGGTATTGTAAATAGGCAGTCAAATGATTTATATTTTAATTTGTTAAAATTATATTTTTATATTTTAATTTGTTAAAATTATTACTACTATATTTGAACCTTTGTTTGAAACAAATGTTCATGTTCTATAGCCGAATTATAATTTTGCTTATAGTTTTATCACTTTAAGCCGACTGAAAAATGCGACCATAAGTATTTTTTATCACTGTATTTCATCGCCAACGTAACCAAATATTTAACATTCGTCACTGGTCTCAATAATGCATACACGGTAAAAACCTTATCACCACCTACATTCTACAATACCACCTGTATTGATACTGACCACTGAAAAATGAATTTGACAATCTATTATTTTACTGAAATGAAAATATACATCGTATGTTGTATATTAAGTTGTCGTAGATTTTTTTTCACAAAGCTCGCCTGTAAGAGATTTCTGTAAGCGATAAGCTTGCCTTTGAAGCTTTTATCATATAGTTTATCCGTTTATAAGATCATTTTTATTTTATTATTTTCAACCAATGAACACTCAAAGCTAGAATGCATAGTTATTTTCTAGGGATCCCAACGTGATTTATCAATAGAAATTTTTTCTATCTAGTAGGGAGTTTAGCAAAACTATTCTCACTCCTGACAAATCTAACGCCTATCAGTTCTACAAGCTTCACCTATTAGCTCACTCGCAATTCGAGGAGCGATGTTGATAATTCTAATCCTTATCCTTAGGCCCATAGTTAGCATATTTTGCTATCGTTAATCACTATTCGACAACACGTACTGATCAAAGAGAACTAATACTTGCCAACAATTTTAACTGCCAAGTTGTTAATAGTTTGAATGTACATAACATGAGCAATCGACTTGGTTTTCAACATACTTTACTTCGTGATACTTCCCTTTCCTGGGTACCTCAGGTTACAGAAATGAGCCGTTAGACTTTCGCTACCGGTTTTCTAAGGCGATGGTAAAATCTACTGCCCATTAAGAGTATACCCATTAAGAGTTTGCCAATTCTTTCCTTTTGCCAATATTTGATTATACCGATGGATTAAGTAGAAGAACTTCTAAATAAATTCGAATGTCTTCAAATATAGCCATATAATTTATCTATGGTCTACGTAAGTTTGAACAATTTTCACAGTATCGCTCTCATTTAAAATTACTGCCCATCCAACTTCAAAGAAATGTTGACGTCTTATCTCTTCTTTACTCTGTACTATGTGTCGAACATACACCATCTTACCTTAAATAACGCTTTAAATTTCTTCTGTTACATTATTAATATAACCTGGGTTTTAGGGAGGATAGTAAACTTGTAACCCTCTGCAGCCAGACACAAACCTACAGTAACTCTTTAGCAAAAATTGTCAAGCTATGAAATGCGCTACCCACAAATATTCAGCGGCCGAAATCCTTGAGCATTTGTTTGTAAGTATGTATGAAAAAATATGTATTTTATAATTATTTGTACATAATTTCATACTCTACAATCATATAATATATTATATTATATGAGTATTATTGGGATGCGGCGATGTGTAGTTTTTGTTATATTTCAATATAAATGTTCTTATGTTATCATCTTCTCTCTGATATTTAAATGCTACAATTCCTACCTAGTCTCTTACAAAACTTCTATTACCAAAGGTCGCCTGTAAGAGATCATTTGATTAATAAAGTATTTATTTAATACAGCATCATTACACTTGCTTTTTAATTGTCCAAAATCTATTAGCGGTCTGGAAAGAAACATTTAGACCTGAGAAGAATTAGCGAAAGAAACTCAACGGGACTCGGCCAAATTTATCGTATGACGATTTAACAGACTCTTTTAAAATGTTGTACTCGCTGTTTATGTTAATTTTAAACCCGTTCCATCAAAATACTTAAAAGCGTCTTCCAATACAGGGAAAATAGCTTCAGATATAACACACCTCATTGTCACATTCCTTACTGAAATGAAATAGGACTAGTGCTTTGGGCCTTATTGTTCCTTATTTTATTAAGTTGTTTACGAACCATAATAATCTCGTATAGGCTGTACAGTAACATCCAGATTTGTTATTATATTTGTGTGCCATATATTTTAAAAACAAACAAGAAAAACCTTTAATATTATTTTTATTACAACATTGTAATATTTCCCCGCTTTACAAAGTCGAATTAAAACATCGAGTGTGAATGTAACTTTATAATACACTTGACAGTCGCGTATTATTATCGCTCTTTCATATTTTATATTTGTTGTATAACCAAACACGCTTTCCGTACCGGTGTTGTTAAAATACATGGAAAATAAAAGGAAAAAGTAATATGAGCTTTTATGACACATTTCATGCGTAGCCATTTTATCATACAAAAAGGTGTCGAGTAATGATTTTGAATTTAATTTTCCTCTTTGTAAAATAACGACACGATACACGATACATATGTAAATGACGTAATAAATATTTCAGTTTGTGTTCGTGGTGCTCTGTTTTTACATAACATTATATAAAATTGTTTTCAGTTTATTTTTATATCATTCAATCTATTTTATGAAATCTATATTTGTTTTTTATTATTATTGTAAAAATAACAAATCCTTTTAATTACTTATATATAATATTATTAATACACGTACTTATTTACTTAATTTCGAATTTAATATATTCAATGTAAATGATAACAAACGGATCTATACAAACATAAATAAAAGCGTCCGTAGGCTTTACACGTACGTTTTATCGTTTACATTATTATTAAAGGCTGCTAAACCCAAAACATCCGTTTACAAGAGCCGTATTATGTTACCTAGTAAATAATACGAAACGAAGACAATACCGCCACACAGTGTTAATAATAGCTTTGTTGCCTACAACGAGATAAAGCCTTTATGGAAATTGTTTTACGTTTTGTCAAATAAAATCAAATGAATCGAGGAAATGTATTCAACTTCTTCGACTATTTATAGCTTAAATATAAAGTAATAATATCGTCGTGAATACGTATTCAAACAGTCTTGTGGTTAAAGCGCGCTTCAAATTCAATGAAATTAATTCAACACTCAAATAAATAAAATAAGAATTATCGTACAGATTTAGATGTGAAAACATTAATTTTTTATTAATGTTGAACGTTTATTAAGTAGGTTTTACATTAAATAAAAAATAAATTAAAAAAAGTATAACAACAGTCGAATTTTAATTTTAAACTAGTTTTTTTTTTTACGATAGGCAAAATAACCGATTGTATTAATATTTACACATATAATACATTCATATGTATGGGTAATACATACATATAGATTATACAAAGATGACACGAGAAGACATGTTATTATTAAAATATTATTTTTGTAATTGGATACCATATCCCTAACAGCCTGTGAACGACCCACTGCTGGGCTAAAGGCCTCCTCTCCTCTTTTTGAGGAGAAGGTTTGGAGCTTATTCCACCACGCTGCTCCAATGCGGGTTGGTGGAATACACATGTGGCAGAATTTCAGTGAAATTAGGCACATGCAGGTATCTTCACGATGTTTTCCTTCACCGTAAAGCACAAGATGAATTATAATCACAAATTAAGCACATGAAAATTCAGTGGTGCTTGACCGGGTTTGAACCCACGATCATCGGTTAAGATTCACGCGTTCTTACCACTTGGCCATCTTGGCTATAATTTGATAGTAAATCACGTTTTAAATTATTAGTAAGATGCCATTATAACATGAGGATTTGTTAATCAGCGGTGTCACCACCAACACCGCATGATATCAGAGTAGTTGAGTATAACAAAGGGCGTAATATCTCATGACGCAATAACGCTGCGTTACTGAGTGCAGGTGAGATTACGGTAGTATGTGACGTGAATCTCATGATTAATACTCTGTACTCCTCAAGTACGAGTATGATGCTTTTAACTATATTTAAATTGTATCATCTTTTACAATACTAGTTGCACTTCTTAGTACAACATTACTTGTTCCTTTATTTTATTAATATTGAAGTACGGGAAGCTGTATATTGAACACTTTTCTCAATGTAGACATCAATCAAGATAATATTTTTTTAATTTAAAATATTTATAATTTGCATGATAGCATACATAATATCAAAAATACGTCGTTGTTTGCCAGTATTACTATTGGGCTCAGTGCGGGCTCAAATCCAGGAAAGTACTACAGAATTTTCATGTGCGCTGAATGTATTCATCTCGTACTCGGTGAGGAAAAAAATCATAGTGAGAAACACTGAATGTATTAACCGATGACAAATCTGCTACTTGAGTATCCACCAATCAGCATTAGAGCAGCGTCGTGAAACAAAGGGTTGGACCCTTCTTCTTTTAAAAAAGAGGAAGCTTAAGCCAAGCTTTGAGACATATACAGGCCATCTGAATTATCATCGCTGAACCGAAATTACCGAAACTATTCGTAGAAGGAGTAAGAGTGTATAGAGAGTAAGGTTCTCTCACGATATTCGTATGAAAATCTGTTATATTACACAAATTATCAAGACACGAGATTCATAATTATGTTTATTTAATAAAACATGATTTTTGTATATGAAATGTGTTATATACCAATCACGAAACTTGATGTCAAATTTATGTCGTAGCGCTTTTAAAAAAATCACCCTGCGAATAATACTAGCAATAACTTTCTCTCATATATAGGTACACTATACATATATATATGTGACGGAGCTGGGTCCTATTCATTTAATATTTTAGACAAAACAGTTACGTAATTAAAATAATACTTCCAGTGAAATCTGACAATTTCGTAATAATAACCGAGACCGGTTTAATATGCTTTCCGAAGGGACAAAGGAGACCAAATTAATCCTCTCTGGATGTATTATACAACCTAAACATTAATAATTGAACAGTAAAGAACTTCAAACAAATTGAATATAATACGCAAATTCGTTTAGATGTTACTATATCGTCAAGTATATGTTTTCTTATTATTTAATTAATAGCGTACATATTACATTTAATTTAAAATAATTTATCTCGTGCTTAGTGATTAAGGAAACCATCGTTAAGAAACCTGCATGTGTCATATGAAATGTTGCGGAATCTGTTCCAGAACGTTCTTTTTAAGAGGGTAGACTATTGTCCAGCATTAGGACTGCCACGCGATCTTAGTTACTTTTACAAATTTAATATTTAAATATTATATACAACAATGTTACGTTCAATAAGAAATACGATATTCATTCAAAGATCTGCTTAATCTTATAAATATTTATCCTTGATTATATACATAATGAAAATTAGATCAACTGTAAGGCTGGAAACGTTTAATAAATACACGTCTGTAATTATCTAGCTCTTTAATTAGAGCCACTTTTCAACGAATTTATGTTAAAATAACAACGAAACGGTTGTGATGGCAAGATGAGAAACAGCGTCTGTAATTAACATGGTAATTATAGGCGTCTAATTGCCTCACAGTTCATGCTTTGAGAATCAAAAGGGCGTGATGAAACTTGAGAACGGAAGTTAGTGTTTGACGGAATGATAATGTCACTCGTGGTATTACGTTACCATATTAGTAATTATTTCAAACATATGTTTTATATATAACTTTTTGTAATATAATATGGTCAGACTTGGAATAATGTTAAACTGGCAATCGGATCAATCTTAACTTCTTTCGTTATCCTTGTGCTGCTAACAATGTTATCAAATATTTTAAATACTTTGTAGCTTTAATTAAACTGGCTGAAGTTTACTCACCATTTATAGCAGGCTATAACATATAAAGATATTGATGTTTTCGGTAGATTATTTACATAAAGCCTTTCCCTCAGTGAAGTGAATAACATCCAAAAGATCCATTGTATTGTTATGTAAAACCAACAATCCGTAAATGTTTTACTGCGAGGCAAAAACTTTTAATTAAGGAATGTGTCCTACTTTATTGGCAAAATATTTGTACTTGCATCGTTCAAATAGTAAAAGCCCCGGGGTTGAGCTAATAATAATTTAATGGGCTTATCCGTTACGATAATATTAATAATAATAATAAGCCCCCCAAAATCCAACCTTACGTCCGGGCTGAACATCTAGTCTACGTGGGGGGCGGACGTGTAATATAGAATGTATACTATATATAAACTTACACGGCTAACAGGGCAATGGTAACCCATTAACATGGAGACACGGTCAAAAAGAAAACGTATAGAGTCGCTACCCGGGGGTGATCGCCGGGGCACACCTGGAGCTGGCGCTGGGTGTTTCAGCATGCGAACCGTCAGCGGTGAGGAGTTGAGCAGGCGGGCTCCAACCGACAAAGATGCTACAGCCGAAACCACTGATACAGACAGGACGATTAGCCCTAGCACTATCTCCTACATACCCTCAAATCCATCATCACCTTCAATTTCATCGTCAATATTAATATCACATGAAATTCCACCCATCCCAACTTTGGATGTTGCGCGGGAGGTTAATGCCTGGTTACCTGCGTCCACCAAAGCTGGAAAACCCAGAGTACGTATGAAATGGAGCGCAACAGTAAACATGTTTATCATGCGTACCTATTACTATATAACCAGATTAGAAACCGATATGACTACCTACAGACAACAATTGCATGAACATTTCTCCAGAAAATACCCAGAAATAATTGTTAGTGAACAAAGAATTGCTGACCAGAGAAGAACAATAATCAGAAACAAATTATTAACCCAGGAAGTATTAGATAGACTAAAAGAAGAAGCACGAACACAATTAGAAAAAGAGTTACAGAATAATATACAACCGATATATCACACACAAACACTTTCTGAAATACAAACTCAAACTCACATTCAAAGTCAATCATACAGCCAAAGCACTCAGACATCATGTTCATCTACCCAAACTGAGTCTATAGCTTTAATACTAGAAAATGATATCGAGACATTAGACCTTCACAATACTATAACTGAAACACATACCCAAGAAATACATGATAAATTTAGGACAGCTTTAACACAGTATTCTGGGATGGACCCAGCCGCTCGACCAAAATTACCAAAACTCAAATACAGCCTTCAACTCTCTCAACTTACTAATTTATTTAATCAAAAAATACTGAACCTGTTTATATCTAAGGACACAAAGCTCATAGACATACAAACTCTCATTTATTGTACAGCGTTAGTAATATCTGAAGAACTCAAATATAAAATAACAGAATATACAGGAAATAGGAGACCACGACTTGATTATAAGCCCCCGTGGCAAACTAGACTAGAAAAAGACATAGAAAAACTAAGAGCAGATTGTAGTAGACTAACACAATATGTCAACAATAACAGATCGAAAAAAGTTGTGAAGAGGGTTGAAGTAATATTTAAAAGTACAAAATTACATACAAAGCACGAAAATAACAATAGGACACCTGAAGAATATTTAGATACGTTAAAACAGAAACTAGCACTTAAGGTTCACAAACTAAGAAGATATAAAAAAGCACAACAACGCAAAAATGATAACATCACATTCATTACAAATGAAAAATTATTTTACAGAAACTTATTAAAACCACAAACTCGAACTGTTTCTAGAGAAAATGTCAAAACACCAACACAAGAAGAATTAGAGACATTTTGGTGTGATATATGGGAAAAACACACACAACACAACGATAAAGCAGATTGGATAAAGAAATGGAATTTGTTGAAATTACAGCGACCGATATAACATACATCACATCTAAGCTACATAATTGGAAATCACCGGGAATAAATAAAATACATAATTACTGGTATAAAAAATTAGTAACACTACATGAATCAATAGCTAATAGTTTAACAGAAATTATCTTAGAGAAACAAAATATACCTGAGTTCCTATCAACAGGAATATCTTATTTGTTACCAAAAACTACACATTCATCACAACCTTCACAATACAGACCAATTACATGCCTACCCACAATATATAAGACCCTTACATCAGTAATAGCTTCAAAAATAAATAACCACATTGAAAAACACAATATAATTGCAGAGGAACAAAAAGGATGTAGGCGGGGCCATTTGGGATGCAAGGAACAGTTAATCATTGACTCAATAATTCACAAACATGCCACTATCAAAAACAGAAATTTACATTGTACTTATATAGATTATAAAAAGCTTTTGATTGTATTCCTCACTCCTGGCTAATACAAGTATTACAGATATATAAAATTAACCCAACTATAATAAACTTTTTAAGCACTATTATAAAACGATGGAAGACAACTTTACAATTAAACAGCCAAAACAAAACTATTATAACTAGACAAATAGCTATTAAGAAGGGTATCTTTCAAGGTGATTCCTGAAGTCCTGTATGGTTCTGTCTAGCTCTGAATCCTCTATCCCACTTACTGCACACTTGCCAAGCTGGATACTCCATTAAACAGTCAGCAAAAGAAACAATTATCTCACATCTCATTTATATGGACGATATTAAATTATATTCAAAAACCGAAAAAGACATGAAAATACTAATAGACATTACAACAGAATTTAGCAAAGATATAAATATGGAATTTGGATTAGACAAATGCAAAACTATACACATAATTAAGGGTAAGATTAAGCCTGGCAACTATGCAGTTAATGATAATGAAATAATAACAGCTATGGAACCAAACGATTTTTATAAATACTTAGGCTACAAACAAAGTAAAGGACTAGATCACACAATAATTAAACAGACAATTACAACGGAATACAAAAAATAATAAATGCTGTATGCCAAACACAACTTTATGGAAAGAATTTAATAAAAGCCTTAAATACCTACGCTATTCCCATTTTAACGTACTCATTTGGAATAATAAAATGGTCAAAAACAGATTTAGAAAACATAGAACGATTCACACGTACCACACTTACAAAATACAATAACCTACATCCTAAATCAGCAATAGAAAGACTGACTATTAAAAGACAAAACGGTGGTAGAGGTTTAATAGATATCCAAAACTTATGGCAAAAACAAATCAATAAACTTAAAATATTTTTCGATTTAAAATCTCATTCCAGCCACATACACGAAGCTATAACTGGGACTGATTAGAACTATACTCCACTTAACTTAAGCGAACAGAATAAAATAGAAAATAATAGTAATAATGACCCGCAAAAACAAAAAATAGACAACTGGAAAAAGAAAATACTTCATGGGCGACATCCTCATGAACTGGAACAACCCCATATTGATGCAATAGCATCAAATAAATGGCTGCAAATTGGTAATTTATTCCCGGAAACTGAAGGATTTATAATAGCAATACACCAACCAAATCATTAACACAAGAAATGACAGGAAATATATAATTAAAGACCCTACTATGAAAAACGATAAATGCCGCAAATGTCATAGACACCCGTAGACTATACAACATATCACAGGAGCTTGCATAACCCTTACACAGACGGATTACACTCACAGGCACAACCAAGTAGTTAATATTATTCACCTAAAGTTGGCACTTACACATTCACTAATACAAAACACGAACACTCTTTACTTCAAATACACGCCCCAAACAATTCTTAAAAATACATCACACAAACTCTATTACAACCGCGCCATACTCACCGACAAGACTATTCACTACAATAGACCCGATATAATTTTACAGGATAAAAAAAACAAGTCGACTTACATAATAGACATAGCAGTTCCTAACACACATAATATACAAAAAACAATAACTGAAAAAATAAACAAATATACAGAACTTAGAGAAGAAATCGCACGAATCTGGAGACAAGAAAAAGTATATATCGTACCCATAGTCCTTTCAACCACCGGTGTTATTCCTAGTCACCTCCATCACAGCCTAAAATTATTGAATCTGAAAAAATCTACATACATACCACTACAAAAAGCAGCTATTTTAAATACTTGTAGAATCGTGAGAAAATTCATGCAAATAGAAGAAAATGACAGTCCTCTACCAAATTAACACACCACATGCTGCATTTACTTGGTTAGCGCCCGTAAATGTAGCTAAAACCAGCCATGAGCTGAGAAATATAAAAATGATGATAATAATAATAATAATAATGTTTATGTAACAATAAAATTGTAATGCGACCAACTGCGCAGGAAATATTATAGTGCACAAGTGTGCGCCCAAACACAGGTGCACTCTCTATTTCCTAACTCTCATAATCCGATGGGACGGCAATCCGGCACGACCGGAAAGAGTTCAGGCGCAGACCAACGGATTTACGTGCTCTTCGAGGCACGGGAGTGTACACACTTCTAACTTCCAGACTCGGGGCTGCTACTGAGAATTTTCTGACAGAAAAACCCAATAACTTTTTATTGGCCCAACCTGGGAATTGTCCCAGGACCTCTGGGTCTGAGGCCTTACATCAAACCACTAGACCAATGAAGCAGCCAATCGTTAGCAGCCTGCAATTTATTGCATCAGTATCCAGAATTATTTTTTCTACCAGATTATAAAAGTGAGATATTAAAGTGCACCTGTGTTTGCGCGCACACTTACAATAACAGCCCGTAAATAACCCACTGCTGAGTTAAAGGTTTCTCTCCTTTTTCGAGGTTTTAGAGCTTATTCCACCACACTACTCCAACGCGGGTTGGTGTAATATACATGTGGCAGAATTTCAGTGAAATTAATTTCTATAAACACAAATTAAACACATGAACACTCAGTGGTGCTTGCCCGGGTTTGAACCGGGTAAGATTCATGCGTTCTAACCGCTAGGACATCTTTGCTATATAATCTATAGATATATTTATCAAATAACCGAGATGGCACAATAGTTAATACAAGTGAATCTATCGAAAATAGTGGGTTCAAACCCCGCGCAAATACCACTGAATACCCATGAGCCGCAAAGCAAATCATTAATATGAAATCTGAAAATGTCTGATGGAATTATGTCACACGTAAATCGTGAACATACATATGAACAGCCTTGCGGAATGCGCCCCAAATGTTATCATAAATAGCATTAAGCCACCAGTAACTATTACTTTACTTTATCTTACAAATGGAAACTGATATATTTATCATATCAACATTTTATATTACTACTAGAACTATATAAAAAAATCGATTTAACAACAAAGTCAATACACGACTTCACCGCTCTATAAACAATATATTCTGGGACAGCTTTTTATGCTTAAATATTTGTATAGCACGAATGCTGTAGAAACATAAAGAATAGCGTTTCATATGAAATTGAATTCCGCGGTTCATTGATTTTCAATTTGTATGGGGCGTGCAGTGAGCGGGATGGGACAGCCACACTTCAAATGGGCAAATAAATCTCTGTTGGACCAAGAATGCTACAAAACAAACCGCTCCAAGCCATTACCGTCCAAACTGGTTGCGTAATTTCGCATTGCAATTAATTTCTAATAAGTGATTCACTGCTAGCATTATAATTGTTTTAATAGGTGTAGAAAATAAACAATGCTTAAATAAATGTTCATTTCAACAAAGTAAATATTACTACAATTGTTGTAGAAACATAACTGTAATGATATATATATAATCGCTTTTAACACAAGCTTTACTAGATTTTTGAAACTTTAAATCTACTGTACTAATTATCTATATAAGTATGTATTTATAAAAGAAAAGTAGTACATGTAGTATATCAGTTGTCTGGTTTCCAAAATACAAGCTCTGCTTAGTTTGGGATCAGATGGCCGTGTGTGAATAATGTCCCAGGAATGTCCCAGGGTATATTTATATATTTTCTTGTTTAACTGCTTCGTTGGTTTTATGACTATATTATAAAAAAGATCTCGAGGGTCTTGGTTAAATCTGGATCAAAAAAAGTAATAAGGAATTTCTGTTAGCGAAATATCAATAGAAGCATGGAGTTAGGAAGCTAGCAGTATTACTCTTCCATGCCTCGGAAAGCAAAGCTTTGGTTCAGGTAGTCAGCGTTAACAGTTGTTGTGTTGGATTTCCATTCTATTGGACTATAAGAATGAGAGAAAAGAAAGTGCACTTTGTATCTTCACTGTTCAATATTTTCTCATTGAGTGCTGCTTCTTGAGATTGACCATCTTTACCGAAATTCATTCAGCCGAACTTTGTTATTATTAAACATTTTCTGAAATATCCAATATATCTAATGTTAGTGAAAACTTAGTTTTGAGCTAAAGTATTAAAACGCAGTGATATATTACAGCATACAGTATTAGTAAAACATATGTGGCACATCTTCATATATACCCTCGTAAATACATGTTATATTAACTTAATTCAAGCGAGCTCTTATTAGAGATTTTGAATAATTTTATTTTAAAGGAGCAAACTTAATTGATATAAAAATATTCTGGTTCCAAGTAGAATTGCAAAGAAGCTCAGTAATTAATATTTAATGCAAATAATTGTGGCCCGCAGTTTCAGTCGCCTGTTTAGACTTTAAGAGAAGAAAAAACACACGACGAGTACTTGCTACCTGTAAACATATTAGTTTACGTTTATGGTTACAGCAGCGCATCCATTAATAATAATCGTTTTAATGAGTGACATAGCTTTTAATATTTCTCAATTATCTGATTTTCTAAAACATAAATAATGATTGGAATTGGATTAGTTCTCACTGAGATTAAATTTCGGATAACAATGAAATGTATGTATTATGTACGAAGTTAAGGAATTTGACAAGTTTTCGTTAATAAATGAACTTATCCGTGTGTGTGTTACAATAAGCGCATCACTGGGCTTATTTTAGTATAAGGTCCTTTTTATTTTTTATATTTCTTTTCTTTTTAAAATTTTCTGAAAAAAATAATATAATTTTGATTATGTAATAACCAGTTCAAAATTTCAGTAAGTAATCAATAAAACAATGTTAACTTACAAGAAATATTTGGTTATCAACGCTATAAAATAAATTGTAACTTATTTCCCGTAACTTAAGTAAAACAATAGTGCTTTTAGTTTGTTTTGGACAATTATCATAGAATTATTACTGTAACTGTAATGCAGTTTTTAGGCGTTAATTTAGATTCAAAGCTCCAGTGGAATTTTCAAATATCATCCTTCGCGATATACGTAGTTAAGAAAATTAAATGTTTAGCTTATTGACATTTATATTGCTCGCTGATTAAATTTTGTATATTTCTTGGTCAAAGTCCGAAAAAATTGACCAAGGCGTTGTACGTTTATCGACTTCCAATTTCCAGCTTCACTTCAGGATCTGCTTTTGTTTGGTTACCAATATAAAAGCAATATATGTACTTCAAGTCAATAAACTAAACGTTATAAATGAAAACAAATTCAAAATCAGTCTAGAAACTCAGTAGTTTCTCTTTTTTTTTCTCAGATGAAATACATACTTTACCGGATCTTTACGGTGACCACTAAATTCCAAAACGGTGGTAACATCAAATTCTTTAAAATAACGAAGTATATTTTTATTTTAAGAGGGTAAGGGAAGGACCACTTGTGAAAAACATTAAAAAAAAGTCAGATAAATATTTTTTTCATATTACCAAATGAAAAAAATTTAGACGTCATGGTATTTCAAACATAGTTAAAGCTCAACCGATGGTAACTATTTAACACACAATGCCAGTATTTGCGTTGCAAACGCATGCACGTACGGCAACGAGTCATCGATGCGCTGCTGGCCGGATGTATTGGAAACCTAACAGGATGTCTCGCAAATAGTTTGTGCCTTGCATACCGAATCGAACTCAAATATGTGTACATTTAACTAGAGTAAAGAATACGCTTGCTAAACGGAGCAGTAGTTTTTTGTATAATATAGATATTTCAAAATATATTTATCATTTTTTGTAAAGTGCGTGGCCTCATCGAAGTATTTACAGTTTTGCCGTCGTGATACATATTATTTTTGCTTAAATGTCAGTCCAGTATTAAGCGCGATCGTGCCTTTTATTTTCCCGAAGTTTTGACAGCTGTCAGCTTGTGACCATGATATTACAATTCTTATAAGTCCAAGTTAAATAACTATCCAAGATGATCAATACATATTATATTATATGTATAAAGGTAAAGAGGTACATAGAGGTACATTTTACTTTATTGTACTTAAATTTATTACAATTTAAAAAAAAAGTACGGAGAAAAATGTCGTAAAGCCTTGTAAATGTTCCATTTCCAGACTGAAGCTTCCTATCATCGAGAGTAGAATGCTCCAAGGAGTGTTGGTATATAGAGAGTTCACGTGTGGTAAAATTTCATCCAAAACATATAGGTTTTCACACGATGTATCACTTCACCGCCGAATACAAGATGAATTATAAACACAGATTAAACGCAAGAAACTGGTGGTGCAAAGATGCGAGTTCAAATCCAGCCAGAATTAGACCGGCATCTGCATGTATGAAAATGACGTTTAATTTGCACGTTGGCTTTGAGGTCCAATCTTATGCTGTATATATAGGATTCAAAAGGATTATTAAATTAACGTCTAATTTAACTTCTTGTAAAATACTTAAAGGGTCGAAGAAGATAAACTCTGCATAGATATTTTATTTCAATAAAATAATCTCTTCAAAGCGAATGAAAGCATGTCTTAAAGTTATAAAGGAATTGACTGTACTCACAGGTTCAACTTTCAAGTTTGTTTTATTATTCGAAGTCTTTAATGAGATTATATATAACAGTATCACAATATACATACACATAGTATTCGATTTTAATTAAACAACGACTGGAAAATGCTGGAGATCTCTTTAATAAAAGATGATATTACCATGCTAAGTTTTTAGTGTCGCGGATATTGGTATGTTTATTACACATTTTGTTTTATTAAGGTTTTTTTATATTATATTGTATATAAATATATATATATATATATTATTTAGAATAGGTAAGCAGACTGGTAAAAGTGACACCTGATGGTAAGTGGTCATCATTTCCAATAGTCATTGTCACTGTAATTTTATATATTTTTTACGATATTGTTACTACAAAGGCTCAAAATTTACTTCGAAACGGTACAATAAACCCAAAAAAAATAAAAGGCCATAAAAGTCAGTTGCCAGTAACACCTCTAATATACAGAATCCTCAAATACGGCCCACAAAATAAAACTAGGGAACCGCGATACTACGACCTCATTTCGTCCCAGAACGGTCATTTCGCTCCAGCATCCGAAAATTGTCACCTCGCTGCTGTCTTCATTTGCAACAAATATAGAGCCCTAGCCTCAGCAATAAATTGCTGAATTTACTTTCCCGCTTTCTCTTCAACCGTACTATTTTTCAGGGTCTTTGTTATGTAACAAAAGGGATATTTAACACCAATTTCGTACCCCAGAATCCGCTCTATATCCTTCAGCTAACGTAAACCGCGCACCGGAATGGAAAGAAAATATTTTCATTTCATAACGCATTTGATAGTCAAGAAAATTTATATACATACGAGTATATGCCCTAACGGTGTACCGTATATTAAAATGAACGGATTGTTTTGATTCATAACTTAATTAAACCTTGACCATGTAATAATAATAAATGTAATGAAAGATTGAATTATTTTTTCGTAAAACTTCAACGTAGTTACGTTTATCAGGACTGGATCAATGTTAAAGTCTCCTACCAATTATGTTGTAGCAGGCAACAAGATTTTACGCACTTATATTGATATATCTAATATATAAAAATCTCGTATCACGGTGTTTGTGGTCAAACTCCTCCGAAACGGCTCGACCAATTTCATGAAATTTGTTATGTATATTTGGGACGTATTAGAATAGGTCGTAAACTATATTTCATACCGCTAGCTGATAAGGCTGTCCCTATCCAGAAAATACAAATAACCCCAAATTTTCACCCTCCTAACCCATCATCTCATTTTGTAATCACGATTTTAGTGTTTTTGTATGAACAATATCAAAATAATTACTTATAGTGAACCTCATCGAACTTTCGTTTAAGTCATTCACGAGAAGTTGCGTCATTTTGACATTTAACAATTTGCACGATTTATTTTTATTGATAAGAAATATAAACGTGTTTTATATATTGAAAAGGTTGGTAGAATACTAAAAGATCAAATACATTATCTAAATACTGTTTTTATAAGTAAATACAACAATTGGGTCTATTTCTGTGTGTGTGTTATAGTGAAAAAATCCAGCAAGACGCAAGGGGACTGAAGGAAGTATTTCATTGTATTCAACAAAATATTAGTTAACTTTAAATTAGGTGGGCGGTATCTTCAAGATCAAAATACATTATGCTTACTATTATATAGTTTATTTTCTAATCGATAGATGGCGTTTAAAGTATTTTACATCGCGCTATAAGAATGTTTTTTTCAAAGTACTAAGTAAGTTTTGTAAATTCATAATAAGAGAGAACAATTAGACTACTTGACCAGTAGTACATACTGCTGATGGAGGCTTTATTTTGAAGTCTCACAGTACCAATACTACCGGGTAACCCCAAATAATTACATACATTCAATATACACATGATTCGAGTGTTTACTATTGACTTGTATCATCAGAGAAATGATAGTATAATCATATGCTCAGCGACAAAAAAACTATTTCAAAAAATAATTAGCAGTAATTCAATTTGTATGTTTTAATATAATCTGTAAGTTGCTAATAATTTAATCGAATGAAAGGCAATAAAAAGTCGCGGTTGCCTCACTGGAATTATAAAAGTATTAATTTAAATTAATATCTTAGGAGTCATGGCAAAATTAAAATTCTCGCGTAAGAAGCAAAACTATGGTGATGGCCAACAATGCGACAGCGAAATAGCCAGCGCAAAGATTATGTTCCATCCGTATGTACTAAGTTTATCCCATATTCTACCGCCAAACAGCAATATTTAATACTGTTGTATTCCGGCTTAAAGGGCGATGGAGTCAGTGTAACGACAGGCACAAGGGAAAATTTAGTTACCAAGCTTGCCATAATATATAAGCCAATGTATATGGGTGGGGGTGACCATTTACCAATATTATAAAAAAAAACAAATAATGGACCACCTTCAAAAGTTCTGTCTCATAATGTGGGACCAATGTGCGATGAGCCACCAATCACACACAAAATCCGTAGACATAACCTAAGAAAACAAAAATAAATAAACGCATGAAAAAATTCGCAGGGTTGTGCTTTATGCATATATGTATAATGACAATCGATAAGTCGCAAGGCCAAACGATGTCCGTTTGTGGCTTAGATTTGGGCACACCATGTTTATCACACGGACAAGTATACATTGCATGTTCTCGGGTGGGCAAACCATTGAGCTTATTTGTGTTGGCTACAGTCGGACTGACAAAAAATATGTCCATTACATTAACGAGATTGGGTTGAGAAAATGAATGGTTGTTTTTTTTACTTTTTTATTCTTTTTTCTGTCATAGATCCCAACCCCACACACAATAATTCGTTACTTTTTACGTTAAAACCAAAATATTCAGTAGATATAATTTATATGGCAGAACAATGTTTGTCGGGTCAGCTAGTTATATATATAAATCACACATGATGTGTTCAGGCTACAAACCGTTTTTGGAGAAACGGAAAATGTTGTCCGTGCAATTATAGAATTATTATTATAGATACATGTATATTGATCATAGATATCAATAATATCAAGACGAATAATTATTCGACAGTAATTACCGGAAATAAGACATAAGAGATAGAACTCTCGATATACAGTGAACCTGTCAACATCCCGGAAAATCATTACGACATATTGTTTCCGCTAAGTCATCTAACAAACAGTGAGTATTTGTGCAGACATTATCAAGTATCCAAAATAATCCTCAAACAACTTGCTCTGTAGTGTAGCAGATTGTAACGTTGGCTTACTATAAATATAATCTCAAAATAGTTGAAAATTATCACGTGCTGCCCTACTGGAACAAAGAGTTTCGGTACTGATAAATAAATAGATAAAATATAACCAATAAAATTTCGTGGTAAAAAGTGGTAGTGAATTTAAGAGCTAAGCAATGATTGTTGCCACATGATGTAATAAATGTTTTACCTTGCTCACGAGATTATTGTGATTTTGTATTTAATGTTGATTTAACTTTCATTGTTGCTATTCTTAATTAATTCAAAGTCTCATTCAATAAATTAATAGAATTAAAATAAGCATAGAATTTTCCAACGATTAAAAAACTCTCACTTGATTATTGGATTAAGGACTCGAGGCAAAAGGCACTTATATTGTATATGCTATATATATTTATATGTATAATATAGTTGCATCTGGATAGGTACCGAGCACTCATCACATATACCGCTAACAGCAATACTTATTATTATTGCGTTCCGTTTTGAAGGGTGAGTGAGCCAGTGTAACTACAGACACAAGGGATATAACATCTTCGTTCACAAAGTTGGTGGCGCATTGGCGATGTAAGGGATGCCTAATATTTCTTACAGTGTCAATGTGTATAGATAGTGATGACCACTTACCATAAGAGGGCCCACATGCCAGTCACTTATTATACAAAAAAAGACGGACCAACTTTTTCAAGAGGTCTGTCTCATAATGTGGAACAAGTGTACGATGAAGCCACCGATCACGAATCCTTTAAAAAAACTTTAAGAGACCTAACGAAGTTCCGACAAAATTATGGGAGCATTTGCCAGTGACTTTTGTCGGACACTGCCTGTTTCAAAAACAAATTAAATCTACGTGATATCTACTAAGACAGCAAAACGTTTAACCTGGACGAAGTCGAGGCGGGCCGCTAGTTTTATATATTACTAGCAGATCCAAGCAGACGTTGTCCTGCAATTACATATGTATATATATACAAGTAGTCATGGCGATCGGTTGAACGCTATGGTTGCTAATGAACTGCAGAGCCATCTAGCAGCGAGTTACAATAACGTGGATATAACAAATACCTTGTCTAAGTGTAAATAAATACACGAGCCAACATTTACAGTAATCAGTCAACATCGAAGTCTATTAATATTAAAAAACATATACAAATCTGTATATACAAGATAAAACACAAGAAATTTTTATAAGTAATGAGAAAATAAGAAGGGAAACCCTTTAGGGTCGTATTCATCTATTATTTTATATTATTATATATTTATAGGCTATGGATATGTTAATTATATTTTTATGATATGCAGATGTTTTATTTTTGACATAAATTAAGCGAAGTATTTTCTCAGAGCAAATTTCTCATCCTCATTGTCAGCTTCTCCATTCTAACCGACAAATCGATTACTCTATTGTCATACAGTTTTGGAAAATAATTTTGCCGATATATATGTGGATTATAGCTATAAAATGACAATCATCATTTGTTGTGTGACGTTTTTTTGCCATGAAATATTTTTGCATGCCATATGAACAAAGTAACTAATGGACGGACAAGCTGTCACGACGGAATTGATAAGGGTCAAATCTAAAATGTAACTGGGAAACGAAACTATTTTTTCTTTTAGTCTATAAATATATCGTACCGTTTACACATACATACGTACCTACACTATTTTGCTTTGTATAAAAAAGTTGTTACGTTTTCCTTAAGCTATTTCGTTACTTTACAAACATAATATAATGTCACTAAAGCATTAATTATTTTAAGAAACTTTTCAATTTGTTTACTAATACGCGAACCATAGCATTTACGATGTGATCCATTCAAACCGATTTACAGGTATGACGAGTGAATGGTACCCTCCTAGGCAAGCTCCCACACAAGGTGTGATAGTAGATAGTAGTAGATAGTACTGAGTTGATCCCTTTATTTTAAATTAACATTGACTCCAAAAGTAACTGAGTCGATATTTTAAATAAGAAAGGTATTGTAAATAGGCAGTCAAATGATTTATATTTTAATTTGTTAAAATTATATTTTTATATTTTAATTTGTTAAAATTATTACTACTATATTTGAACCTTTGTTTGAAACAAATGTTCATGTTCTATAGCCGAATTATAATTTTGCTTATAGTTTTATCACTTTAAGCCGACTGAAAAATGCGACCATAAGTATTTTTTATCACTGTATTTCATCGCCAACGTAACCAAATATTTAACATTCGTCACAGGTCTCAATAATGCATACACGGTAAAAACCTTATCACCACCTACATTCTACAATACCACCTGTATTGATACTGACCACTGAAAAATGAATTTGACAATCTATTATTTTACTGAAATGAAAATATACATCGTATGTTGTATATTAAGTTGTCGTAGATTTTTTTTCACAAAGCTCGCCTGTAAGAGATTTCTGTAAGCGATAAGCTTGCCTTTGAAGCTTTTATCATATAGTTTATCCGTTTATAAGATCATTTTTATTTTATTATTTTCAACCAATGAACACTCAAAGCTAGAATGCATAGTTATTTTCTAGGGATCCCAACGTGATTTATCAATAGAAATTTTTTCCATCTAGTAGGGAGTTTAGCAAAACTATTCTCACTCCTGACAAATCTAACGCCTATCAGTTCTACAAGCTTCACCTATTAGCTCACTCGCAATTCGAGGAGCGATGTTGATAATTCTAATCCTTATCCTTAGGCCCATAGTTAGCATATTTTGCTATCGTTAATCACTATTCGACAACACGTACTGATCAAAGAGAACTAATACTTGCCAACAATTTTAACTGCCAAGTTGTTAATAGTTTGAATGTACATAACATGAGCAATCGACTTGGTTTTCAACATACTTTACTTCGTGATACTTCCCTTTCCTGGGTACCTCAGGTTACAGAAATGAGCCGTTAGACTTTCGCTACCGGTTTTCTAAGGCGATGGTAAAATCTACTGCCCATTAAGAGTATACCCATTAAGAGCTTGCCAATTCTTTCCTTTTGCCAATATTTGATTATACCGATGGATTAAGTAGAAGAACTTCTAAATAAATTCGAATGTCTTCAAATATAGCCATATAATTTATCTATGGTCTACGTAAGTTTGAACAATTTTCACAGTATCGCTCTCATTTAAAATTACTGCCCATCCAACTTCAAAGAAATGTTGACGTCTTATCTCTTCTTTACTCTGTACTATGTGTCGAACATACACCATCTTACCTTAAATAACGCTTTAAATTTCTTCTGTTACATTATTAATATAACCTGGGTTTTAGGGAGGATAGTAAACTTGTAACCCTCTGCAGCCAGACACAAACCTACAGTAACTCTTTAGCAAAAATTGTCAAGCTATGAAATGCGCTACCCACAAATATTCAGCGGCCGAAATCCTTGAGCATTTGTTTGTAAGTATGTATGAAAAAATATGTATTTTATAATTATTTGTACATAATTTCATACTCTACAATCATATAATATATTATATTATATGAGTATTATTGGGATGCGGCGATGTGTAGTTTTTGTTATATTTCAATATAAATGTTCTTATGTTATCATCTTCTCTCTGATATTTAAATGCTACAATTCCTACCTAGTCTCTTACAAAACTTCTATTACCAAAGGTCGCCTGTAAGAGATCATTTGATTAATAAAGTATTTATTTAATACAGCATCATTACACTTGCTTTTTAATTGTCCAAAATCTATTAGCGGTCTGGAAAGAAACATTTAGACCTGAGAAGAATTAGCGAAAGAAACTCAACGGGACTCGGCCAAATTTATCATATGACGATTTATCAGACTCTTTTAAAATATTGTACTCGCTGTTTATGTTAATTTTAAACCCGTTCCATCAAAATACTTAAAAGCGTCTTCCAATACAGGGAAAATAGCTTCAGATATAACACACTCATTGTCACATTCCTTGCTGAAATGAAATAGGACTAGTGCTTTGGGCCTTATTGTTCCTTATTTTATTAAGTTGTTTACGAACCATAATAATCTCGTATAGGCTGTACAGTAACATCCAGATTTGTTATTATATTTGTGTGCCGTATATTTTAAAAACAAACAAGAAAAACCTTTAATATTATTTTTATTACGACATTTTAATATTTCCCCGCTTTACAAAGTCGAATTAAAACATCGAGTGTGAATGTAACTTTATAATACACTTGACAGTCGCGTATTATTATCGCTCTTTCATATTTTATATTTGTTGTATAACCAAACACGCTTTCCGTACCGGTGTTGTTAAAATACATGGAAAATAAAAGGAAAAAGTAATATGAGCTTTTATGACACATTTCATGCGTAGCCATTTTATCATACAAAAAGGTGTCGAGTAATGATTTTGAATTTAATTTTCCTCTTTGTAAAATAACGACACGATACACGATACATATGTAAATGACGTAATAAATATTTCAGTTTGTATTCGTGGTGCTCTGTTTTTACATAACATTATATAAAATTGTTTTCAGTTTATTTTTATATCATTCAATCTATTTTATGAAATCTATATTTGTTTTTTATTATTATTGTAAAAATAACAAATCCTTTTAATTACTTATATATTTATATTTATATTTATTAATACACGTACTTATTTACTTAATTTCGAATTTAATATATTCAATGTAAATGATAACAAACGGATCTATACAAACATAAATAAAAGCGTCCGTAGGCTTTACACGTACGTTTTATCGTTTACATTATTATTAAAGGCTGCTAAACCCAAAACATCCGTTTACAAGAGCCGTATTATGTTACCTAGTAAATAATACGAAACGAAGACAATACCGCCACACAGTGTTAATAATAGCTTTGTTGCCTACAACGAGATAAAGCCTTTATGGAAATTGTTTTACGTTTTGTCAAATAAAATCAAATGAATCGAGGAAATGTATTCAACTTTTTCGACTATTTATAGCTTAAATATAAAGTTATAATATCGTCGTGAATACGTATTCAAACAGTCTTGTGGTTAAAGCGCGCTTCAAATTCAATGAAATTAATTCAACACTCAAATAAATAAAATAAGAATTATCGTACAGATTTAGATGTGAAAACATTAATATTTTATTAATGTTGAACGTTTATTAAGTAGGTTTTACATTAAATAAAAAATAAATTAAAAAAAACTAAAACAACAGTCGAATTTTAATTTTAAACTTGTTTTTTTTTACGATAGGCAAAATAACCGATTGTATTAATATTTACACATATAATACATTCATATGTATAGGTAATACATACATATAGATTATACAAAGATGACACGAGAAGACATGTTATTATTAAAATATTATTTTTGTAATTGGATACCATATCCGTAACAGCCTGTGAACGACCCACTGCTGGGCTAAAGGCCTCCTCTCCTCTTTTTGAGGAGAAGGTTTGGAGCTTATTCCACCACGCTGCTCCAATGCGGGTTGGTGGAATACACATGTGGCAGAATTTCAGTGAAATTAGGCACATGCAGGTATCTTCACGATGTTTTCCTTCACCGTAAAGCACAAGATGAATTATAATCACAAATTAAGCACATGAAAATTCAGTGGTGCTTGACCGGGTTTGAACCCACGATCATCGGTTAAGATTCACGCGTTCTTACCACTTGACCATCTCGGCTATAATTTGATAGTAAATCACGTTTTAAATTATTAGTAAGATGCCATTATAACATGAGGATTTGTTAATCAGCGGTGTCACCACCAACACCGCATGATATCAGAGTAGTTGAGTATAACAAAGGGCGTAATATCTCATGACGCAATAACGCTGCGTTACTGAGTGCAGGTGAGATTACGTTAGTATGTGACGTGAATCTCATGATTAATACTCTGTACTCCTCAAGTACGAGTATGATGCTTTCAACTATATTTAAATTGTATCATCTTTTACAATACTAGTTGCACTTCTTAGTACAACATTACTTGTTCCTTTATTTTATTCATATTGAAGTACGGGAAGCTGTTTATTTTACACTTTTCTCAATGTAGACATCAATCAAGATAATATTTTTTTAGTTTAAAATATTTATAATTTGCATAATAGCATACATAATGACAAAAATACGTCGCTGTTTGATTATAAAAGGCCAGTATTACTATTGGGCTCAGTGCGGGCTCAAACCCAGGAAAGTGCTACAGAATTTTCATGTGCGCTGAATGTATTCATCTCGTACTCGGTGACGAAAAAAATCATAGTGAGAAACACTGAATGTTTTAACCGATGACAAATCTGCTACTTGAGTATCCACCAATCAGCATTAGAACAGCGTCGTGAAACAATCTCCAACCCTTCTTCTTTTAAAAAAGAGGAAGCTTAAACCCAGCTTTGGGACATATACAGGCCATCTGAATTATCATCGCTGAACCGAAATTACCGAAACTATTCGTAGAAGAAGAAAGAGTGTATAGAGAGTAAGGTTCTCTCACGATATTCGTATGAATATTATACAAATTATCACGACACGAGATTCATAATTTTGTTTATTTAATAAAACATGATTTTTTGTATAGGAAATGTGTTATATATGTGATACCAATCACGAAACTTGACGTCAAATTTATGTCGTAGCGCTTTTAAAAAAATCACCCTGCCATCAATACTAGCAATAACTTTCTCTCATATATAGGTACATTATACATACATATATGCTACGGAGCTGGGTCCTATTCATTTAATATTTTAGACAAAACAGTTACGTAATTAAAATAATACTTCCAGTGAAATCTGACAATTTCGTAATAATAACCGAGACCGGTTTAATATGCTTTCCGAAGGGACAAAGGAGACCAAATTAATCCTCTCTGGATGTATTATACAACCTAAACATTAATAATTGAACAGTAAAGAACTTCAAACAAATTGAATATAATACGCAAATTCGTTTAGATGTTACTATATCGTCAAGTATATGTTTTCTTATTATTTAATTAATAGCGTACATATAACATTTAATTTAAAATAATTTATCTCGTGCTTAGTGATTAAGGAAACCATCGTTAAGAAACCTGCATGTGTCATATGAAATGTTGCGGAATCTGTTCCAGAACATTCTTTTTAAGAGGGTAGACTATTGTCCAGCATTAGGACTGCCACGCGATCTTAGTTACTTTTACAAATTTAATATTTAAATATTATATACAACAATGTTACGTTCAATAAGAAATACGATATTCATTCAAAGATCTGCTTAATCTTATAAATGTTTATCCTTGATTATATACATAATGAAAATTAGATCAACTGTAAGGCTGGAAACGTTTAATAAATACACGTCTGTAATTATCTAGCTCTTTAATTAGAGCCACTTTTCAACGAATTTATGTTAAAATAACAACGAAACGGTTGTGATGGCAAGATGAGAAACAGCGTCTGTAATTAACATGGTAATTATAGGCGTCTAATTGCCTCACAGTTCATGCTTTGAGAATCAAAAGGGCGTGATGAAACTTGAGAACGGAAGTTAGTGTTTGACGGAATGATAATGTCACTCGTGGTAATACGTTACCATATTAGTAATTATTTCAAATATATGTTTTATATATAACTCTTTGTTATATAATATGGTCAGACTTGGAATAATGTTAAACTGGCAATCGGATCAATCTCCACTTCTTTCGTTATCCTTGTGCTGCTAACAATGTTATCAAATATTTTAAATACTTTGTAGCTTTAATTAAACTGGCTGAAGTTTACTCACCATTTATAGCAGGCTATAACATATAAAGATATTGATGTTTTCGGTAGAATATTTACATAAAGCCTTTCCCTCAGTGAAGTGAATAACATCCAAAAGATCCATTGTATTGTTATGTAAAACCAACAATCCGTAAATGTTTTACTGCGAGGCAAAAACTTTTAATTAAGGAATGTGTCCTACTTTATTGGCAAAATATTTGTACTTGCATCGTTCAAATAGTAAAAGCCCCGGAGTTGAGCTAATAATAATTTAATGTGCTTATCCGTTACAATAATAATAATAATAATGTTTATGTAACAATAAAATTGTAATGGCGACCAACTGCGCAGGAAATATTATAGTGCACAAGTGTGCGCCCAAACACAGGTGCACTCTCTATTTCCTAACTCTCATAATCCGATGGGACGGCAATCTGGCACGACCGGAAAGAGTTCAGGCGCAGACCAACGGATTTACGTGCTCTTCGAGGCACGGGAGTGTACACACTTCTAACTTCCAGACTCGGGGCTGCTACTCAGAATTTTCTGACAGAAAAACCCAATAACTTTTTATTGGCCCAACCTGAGAATTGTCCCAGGACCTCTGGGTCTGAGGCCTTACATCAAACCACTAGACCAATGAAGCAGCCAACCGTTAGCAGCCTGCAATTTATTGCATCAGTATCCAGAATTATTTTTTCTACCAGATTATAAAAGTGAGATATTAAAGTGCACCTGTGTTTGCGCGCACACTTACAATAACAGCCCGTAAATAACCCACTGCTGAGTTAAAGGTTTCTCTCCTTTTTCGAGGTTTTAGAGCTTATTCCACCACACTACTCCAACGCGGGTTGGTGTAATATACATGTGGCAGAATTTCAGTGAAATTAATTACTATAAACACAAATTAAACACATGAACACTCAGTGGTGCTTGCCCGGGTTTGAACCGGGTAAGATTCATGCGTTCTAACCGCTAGGACATCTTTGCTATATAATCTATAGATATATTTATCAAATAACCGAGATGGCACAATAGTTAATACAAGTGAATTTTAACCGAAAATAGTGGCTTCAAAAGTGGCCCCGCGCAAATACCACTGAATACCCATGAGCCGCAAAGCAAAACATTAATATGAAATCTGAAAATGTCTGATGGAATTATGTCACACGTAAATCGTGAACATACATATGAACAGCCTTGCGGAATGCGCCCCAAATGTTATCATAAATAGCATTAAGCCACCAGTAACTATTACTTTATCTTACAAATGGACACTGATATATTTATCATATCAACATTTTATATTACTATTAGAACTATATAAAAAAATCGATTTAACAACAAAGTCAATACACGACTTCACCGCTCTATAAACAATATATTCTGGGACAGCTTTTTATGCTTAAATATTTGTATAGCACGAATGCTGTAGAAACATAAAGAATAGCGTTTCATATGAAATTGAATTCCGCGGTTCATTGATTTTCAATTTGTATGGGGCGTGCAGTGAGCGGGATGGGACAGCCACACTTCAAATGGGCAAATAAATCTCTGTTGGACCAAGAATGCTACAAAACAAACCGCTCCAAACGATTACCGTCCAAACTGGTTGCGTAATTTCGCATTGCAATTAATTTCTAATAAGTGATTCACTGCTAGCATTATAATTGTTTTAATAGGTGGAGAAAATAAACAATGCTTAAATAAATGTTCATTTCAACAAAGTAAATATTACTACAATTGTTGTAGAAACATAACTGAAATGATATATATATAATCGCTTTTAACACAAGCTTTACTAGATTTTTGAAACTTTAAATCTACTGTACTAATTATCTATATAAGTATGTATTTATAAAAGAAAAGTAGTACATGTAGTATATCAGTTGTCTGGTTTCCAAAATACAAGCTCTGCTTAGTTTGGGATCAGATGGCCGTGTGTGAATAATGTCCCAGGAATGTCCCAGGGTATATTTATATATTTTCTTGTTTAACTGCTTCGTTGGTTTTATGACTATATTATAAAAAAGATCTCGAGGGTCTTGGTTAAATTTTATCTTGGTTATCTGGATCAAAAAAAGTAATAAGAAATTTCTGTTAGCGAAATATTAATAGAAGCATGGAATTAGGAAGCTAGCAGTATTACTCTTCCATGCCTCGGAAAGCAAAGCTTTGGTTCAGGTAGTCAGCGTTAACAGTTGTTGTGTTGGATTTCCATTCTATTGGACTATAAGAATGAGAGAAAAGAAAGTGCACTTTGTATCTTCACTGTTCAATATATTCGCATTGAATGCTGCTTCTTGAGATTGACCACTGTTATCGAAATTCATTCAGCCGAACTTTGTTATTATTACACATTTTCTGAAATATCCAATATGTATAATGTTAGTGGAAACTTAGTTTTGAGCTAAAGTATTAAAACGCAGAGATATATTACAGCATACAGTATTAGTAAAACATATGTGGCACATCTTCATATATACCCTCGTAAATACATGTTATATTAACTTAATTCAACCGAGCTCTTATTAGAGATTTTGAATAATTTTATTTTAAAGGAGCAAACTTAATTGATATAAAAATATTCTGGTTCCAAGTAGAATTGCAAAGAAGCTCAGTAATTAATATTTAATGCAAATAATTGTGGCCCGCAGTTTCAGTCGCCTGTTTAGACCTTAAGAGAAGAAAAAACACACGACGAGTACTTGCTACCTGTAAACATATTAGTTTACGTTTACGGTTACAGCAGCGCATCCATTAATAATAATCGTTTTAATGAGTGACATAGCTTTTAATATTTCTCAATTACCTGATTTTCTAAAACATAAATAATGATTGGAATTGGATTAGTACTTACTGAGATTAAATTTCGGATAACAATGAAATGTATGTATTATGTACGAAATTAAGGAATTTGACAAGTTTTCGTTAATAAATGAACTTATCCGTGTGTGTGTTACAATAAGCGCATCACTGGGCTTATTTTAGTATAAGGTCCTTTTTATTTTTTATATTTCTTTTCTTTTTAAAATTTTCTGAAAAAAATAATATAATTTTGATTATGTAATAACCAGTTCAAAATTTCAGTAAGTAATCAATAAAACAATGTTAACTTCAAGAAATATTTGGTTATCAACGCTATAAAATAAATTGTAACTTATTTCCCGTAACTTAAGTAAAACAATAGTGCTTTTAGTTTGTTTTGGACAATTATCATAGAATTATTACTGTAACTGTAATGCAGTTTTTAGGCGTTAATTTAGATTCAAAGCTCCAGTGGAATTTTCAAATATCATCCTTCGCGATATACGTAGTTAAGAAAATTAAATGTTTAGCTTATTGACATTAATATTGCTCGCTGATTAAATTTTGTATATTTCTTGGTCAAAGTCCGAAAAAATTTACCAAGGCGTTGTACGTTTATCGACTTCCAATTTCCAGCTTCACTTCAGGATCTGCTTTTGTTTGGTTACCAATATAAAAGCAATATATGTACTTCAAGTCAATAAACTAAACGTTATAAATGAAAACAAATTCAAAATCAGTCTAGAAACTCAGTAGTTTCTCTTTTTTTTTCTCAGATGAAATACATACTTTACCGGATCTTTACGGTGACCACTAAATTCCAAAACGGTGGTAACATCAAATTCTTTAAAATAACGAAGTATATTTTTATTTTAAGAGGGTAAGGGAAGGACCACTTGTGAAAAACATTAAAAAAAAGTCAGATAAATATTTTTTTCATATTACCAAATGAAAAAAATTTAGACGTCATGGTATTTCAAACATAGTTAAAGCTCAACCGATGGTAACTATTTAACACACAATGCCAGTATTTGCGTTGCAAACGCATGCACGTACGGCAACGAGTCATCGATGCGCTGCTGGCCGGATGTATTGGAAACCTAACAGGATGTCTCGCAAATAGTTTGTGCCTTGCATACCGAATCGAACTCAAATATGTGTACATTTAACTAGAGTAAAGAATACGCTTGCTAAACGGAGCAGTAGTTTTTTGTATAATATAGATATTTCAAAATATATTTATCATTTTTTGTAAAGTGCGTGGCCTCATCGAAGTATTTACAGTTTTGCCGTCGTGATACATATTATTTTTGCTTAAATGTCAGTCCAGTATTAAGCGCGATCGTGCCTTTTATTTTCCCGAAGTTTTGACAGCTGTCAGCTTGTGACCATGATATTACAATTCTTATAAGTCCAAGTTAAATAACTATCCAAGATGATCAATACATATTATATTATATGTATAAAGGTAAAGAGGTACATAGAGGTACATTTTACTTTATTGTACTTAAATTTATTACAATTTAAAAAAAAAGTACGGAGAAAAATGTCGTAAAGCCTTGTAAATGTTCCATTTCCAGACTGAAGCTTCCTATCATCGAGAGTAGAATGCTCCAAGGAGTGTTGGTATATAGAGAGTTCACGTGTGGTAAAATTTCATCCAAAACATATAGGTTTTCACACGATGTATCACTTCACCGCCGAATACAAGATGAATTATAAACACAGATTAAACGCAAGAAACTGGTGGTGCAAAGATGCGAGTTCAAATCCAGCCAGAATTAGACCGGCATCTGCATGTATGAAAATGACGTTTAATTTGCACGTTGGCTTTGAGGTCCAATCTTATGCTGTATATATAGGATTCAAAAGGATTATTAAATTAACGTCTAATTTAACTTCTTGTAAAATACTTAAAGGGTCGAAGAAGATAAACTCTGCATAGATATTTTATTTCAATAAAATAATCTCTTCAAAGCGAATGAAAGCATGTCTTAAAGTTATAAAGGAATTGACTGTACTCACAGGTTCAACTTTCAAGTTTGTTTTATTATTCGAAGTCTTTAATGAGATTATATATAACAGTATCACAATATACATACACATAGTATTCGATTTTAATTAAACAACGACTGGAAAATGCTGGAGATCTCTTTAATAAAAGATGATATTACCATGCTAAGTTTTTAGTGTCGCGGATATTGGTATGTTTATTACACATTTTGTTTTATTAAGGTTTTTTTATATTATATTGTATATAAATATATATATATATATATTATTTAGAATAGGTAAGCAGACTGGTAAAAGTGACACCTGATGGTAAGTGGTCATCATTTCCAATAGTCATTGTCACTGTAATTTTATATATTTTTTACGATATTGTTACTACAAAGGCTCAAAATTTACTTCGAAACGGTACAATAAACCCAAAAAAAATAAAAGGCCATAAAAGTCAGTTGCCAGTAACACCTCTAATATACAGAATCCTCAAATACGGCCCACAAAATAAAACTAGGGAACCGCGATACTACGACCTCATTTCGTCCCAGAACGGTCATTTCGCTCCAGCATCCGAAAATTGTCACCTCGCTGCTGTCTTCATTTGCAACAAATATAGAGCCCTAGCCTCAGCAATAAATTGCTGAATTTACTTTCCCGCTTTCTCTTCAACCGTACTATTTTTCAGGGTCTTTGTTATGTAACAAAAGGGATATTTAACACCAATTTCGTACCCCAGAATCCGCTCTATATCCTTCAGCTAACGTAAACCGCGCACCGGAATGGAAAGAAAATATTTTCATTTCATAACGCATTTGATAGTCAAGAAAATTTATATACATACGAGTATATGCCCTAACGGTGTACCGTATATTAAAATGAACGGATTGTTTTGATTCATAACTTAATTAAACCTTGACCATGTAATAATAATAAATGTAATGAAAGATTGAATTATTTTTTCGTAAAACTTCAACGTAGTTAAATAAAAATTTTTTAAAGTAATTATTGAAGTACCTTTCAAATATTTGACATTAATACATAAACTATTTTATTAAATTGTATATGAAAATACATTGAAACCACGAAAAAAACCTAAATAAAAGTCTGTAACAATTTGTAAATCCATTGCATAGCTTATCAGAAGTAAGCGAACAAACGGACAGGCGCGAAAGTTATTATCTTTTAACTAATTAAAGAAGGTATCCTACCGGAGAATAGATAAAATTGGCACAATCAAAATCTTGCTTAAGCAACAAAGCCAAAGAGTTGTTTTTGTATGACGTACTTATCTTGAAAAAAAACAATCGGTAATCAAATTACCTTAATATTTAGTAATCAGATATTATTTTCAATGATAAAAATGATACTATTCTTAATCATATTTAAATAAATTTTAGTTGCTTACAACAATTGCTACTATGCTATGCTACTGAAATAAAATAAATATTTGCCACTGAAATCTTTATAAAACCAAGGGACGGTATTAAATCGAAGTGTCAAGTACAGAACTCTTGTGTTTGACAAAAACAATAAAACGATCCTTAAAATCGTATTGTTCCCATAAATGAATACGAACAAAATAACTAGTAATTGCTGTAGGTAAACCAACATATTAAATTCACAATAATAGCACTATTCAATTTTATATTATTAATATTGGCAACATTGCAGTGTTGCATTTAAAAAATGTGTTTTATATTGTAAATTATACACAAATATTATTAAAATAGAATTTTAATTAAAATAATTCTATAATTAGGTACTTTAGGTATTGGTTTTATTTTAAAAAACGGTATTAATTATAATTTTTACACATTCTTAGTTGAATTAAGACATATGTTAATTTATATTAAAAACAATAATGTCAATGTTGCCACTGATTGCTTGTCGATAATTTCATAATATCTTCGATCACGACGATTAAAAAAATTATAAAACGAACTTTAAATCTAAAAATTATAATATTCAAAAAGCATCTTATTTTATATATTTTATATATTTATGGTAAGCGTTAGTAGAGTCCAAACGCGACGACGGCCAGTACAGTCGGGAAGAATGTTCTGCACTAGCCGCCCGCCCCCACCTTGCGGGCCCGCAAAATTATTGTTAGTAAGTTAATATTATTGTTAGTAAGATTTTCAAATGATAAGTTGATAAGTTTTCTGAAGTAAAAGAGACAATTTTTAGCCCATCGATTTAATAATTTACAAAAATCCTTCGATAAAAAAAGCTTTACTTAAAGATATTTTTTTTACAAGATACATTAATTTATTCATTTCCTATACGAATTGAAGACTAAAAACTACAATGGTTGTACAAGTTGAATCAAGTTGGCGCCGCTCCAATTGTTAAACTACCTACAATTATGTATGTTAATATGTGTGAGGTGATTCAGATAGCGTCTAACGACTTCCTTCGATAAAAATAAAGTTGCGTTGAAATTTTAGTTCCTTAGTTGCAAGTTTATGGCCGAATTGCGTGTGCACGCCGCTATCGCGATTTCGCCATCGCTCTTTATACAGACATTGATTTAATTTACATTACATTTTGATTAAGATTTTTTTCAAACTATACATTTTTATACTTTAATTTTCCCATTTTCATTAACTGATAATATTATAAACTAATTACCTCCTCAATAATTTAAATTGTTCATATCATATCCAAATATATCACAATTAATAACTATTATACGCCGCTATTCCCTGCTTATTTCAATTAAATCCATGTCCAAATATACTAATAACTATTAATATAATAAGTAAATAACATAAATGGAAAATGTTTATATATTTTTGCAGAAACGTATTTATATGTAGAAACATAAGTAAATTGTGGCGCTCAAAACAAGCGGTGTTCCGGAAACACTTGCATTGTATCAAATTAATTTCACTGCGAAACCTCGATAGCTTCAATCTAATTAAAAGCATGCATGTGATGCTGCTTCGACTAATTTTATCATTATAATACTAGAAGGAGTTCACTTCTACAGTGGATTAATCAATTGGCGTTATCTTTATAATGAAAACAAAGACAACATTTATTTCATTAATATTAAATCAACATAATAACTGACTGGTGGTAGGGATTATATATATAGACAATACCAAGTACTCCTGTTTTGCGGTAGAATACCTGATGAGTGGGTGTTACCTACCCAGACGAGCCACACAAGGCCCTACCTAGTGATAACGTAATATAAAATATAATCCTCAGCTTATTTCAGGAATTTCAAATAATATGGGCTAATGTCTTTGGGCGACGGTGACCACTTAACATCAGGTGTCCCATTTGCCCGTCCTACAAATGACTACCTTTAATATAAAAAAACAAAACAAATGAATAAATAATTCTAAGCGAATACTAAAATGTTATTGTTTTTAATTATAATTCATCGGTACAACATTTAAAACAAATAGTTTTACATATTATTTTGTATAACTAATAACGTTTTAATAAACAACTTTGAACATTTACTTGGCATATTACTTGAATTCAAGCGTTACGCTAAAAGACCAAGTTTGAGGCAATTCTCCAAAACTTTTCCAAAGTTAATTTCGAAGCAATATGTTATTAAATTTCCTTAATGCGATCACAAGAGTATTGTTATCTATGCCATAAAATTATAATTCTATTTTCTTTTAAAATATACCAAACAGAATACGATATTACAATACAAAAAAGAATATTTTAAATGAAACAGGGCAGTGACTTTATGACGATCCTACAATAGATGGTACAAAAGTAATTATCAAGAAACATTATCCCCGCGTTGTGAAGTAGTACAGTCGTGGTCACTGCAGCGATATTTAAAATAATGTGGTTATACATTAATGCATTATGATGAAACAATGTTCTTACCTATACTAAAATCTACATCTATAATAAATACAACAGATTTATCATCGTCTTTTGAATGCCAATCGTTTGCTTGACGCCATCTCCTTGGGAATGCTCTTGCTGTTTGGACCGCTTGCCAATGTTACACTTGTCAAAAGTTTCCTTCATCAGCCTACACTATACCCGGAATTTGAGATGAGATGGACCTTGCTGAAGCAGCGTGCTATTTTTTTTGATTAAAAACATCGATTGTTGGTTAAAAAAAACTGTTATTAAAAATAGTGGCGCTGTCTGAGTAAGTCTTTAAAAAGTCATGGCAATAGAATATAATATTTATACAATGGATTAACCTTAAGTAAACTTGAGTAGCTGTTGATGTTCTACGTGCTGATAAAAGATATTATCCCTGTATGTTAAGGCGTAGAAGCAGAAATTTATTCCATGTTTAAGAATTTTTGAAGCTCCCTCCACAAATTTTCCTTGTATTATATTACAAGATACAATCATTGTCAGCAAAAATTCAACACTTGCTAAAGTAAGTATCAGGATTTAAATCTGTTACTAGCGTCTTTCAATTAAGTTTCATGCTATTCTATTTCATAGGAGTTATCTCGATCTGACTGCTTAATTTATAATTAGCCGCAGATGTGTAT
Source organism: Nymphalis urticae (assembly GCA_905147175.2). Classification (NCBI taxonomy): domain Eukaryota; kingdom Metazoa; phylum Arthropoda; class Insecta; order Lepidoptera; family Nymphalidae; genus Nymphalis; species Nymphalis urticae. Next base: position 6,943,718 of record LR989991.1, read on the forward strand.
TTCCATTGCAGCACGGCACAGCAGGTATAGTAACTTTAAAATATTAGATAAAGTAGGAAAATATTACACCCAACACTAAATATCTAATCCTATAAATATAAAATTCACAAGTAATAATTGGAATTGGTAAGTCAATGCGGTCGCTCAGGCCATAGTTGGCTATAAATCAGGAGGTTGCCCTGGGGTATTAACTCCCGCCTATCTCAAGTCCGAGAGTTCATTGTTTCTAAAGATCAAAGTGACACTTGGTCTGTGAGATTTAAAACTCAATGTGGTTGGACGAGAATGAGATAAAGGATATTTTCCCATTTAACGCAGAATATAGTTTTGCAAAGTTCTGACGGCTTGGGAGTTCGACCCTTGTAAAGGCCGGGATAACTTGAAGTAAATCAAATATAGATGTTTGTTACATTCTGTATTTGATTGTAATGGGATCTTTGGAAAGCTAGCTGTCAGTGAATTGTATATAAAGGTCAATAAGGTTCCTGAAACGTAGACACTTTCATGTTAAAATAAAATAGATATCATTAATTTTTATTTCGCTTAATTAAACATGTATTCAAAGACAGTGTCGGCAGATTATGCAGCACCCAAACAAGCTGACAAGGATTATGGTTGTCAAGAATAAAAATAAATGTTAATAATTTTGTTGGAATGATTAAAGGCATTTAAGAAATAATTAACTTATCTGTCAAAAATAAACAAATTCCCAACTTTATTAAAATAAAAATTCAAAAACAGAATCTCTAAAACCAAAGAAAATTTAACATGAATCGCAATAACAGCTAACTTTTAATATTTAAAAGTATCGTATCATTAAACTGATCGAAAATTTTAAATTAAGACTTGCCACTCGCCCCCGTAACGGCTTATAGGTATTAAAAATATGATACGCAGTGACACTCATCTATACAGATGACGGGTAATTTATTCTTGGTGCGCTTGTATTGTCGCCAGTTGAGCTTGACGGATGACAGACTCGTTTTGTTCGTACGAAGCAAGAGACAAATATGGCAGTATCGCGCTCTCATAAACGGACTCAAACATTAATCCCTTAACAAATTATCCACCACATTTTCTACATGTAAAGAATGAACATCTTGTAATGTAACAAATATTTCTGTACGTATTTTATTATATAAAGTCCTTTGAGGTAACTTATTTCTTTGCATCAAAACTCCTTTGTGACGATTATTTAATACAGCGTCTATTCTAAGTAGGTTTATATTGATTGTACTTACTATTGTAATTCCTAAGAGTGTCTAAAATTGCAAGTAATACACATACGTATTTAGAAGAACAAGATTTTTTTGTATTTTTAATCACTGTGAATAATTATTAATATAGAGATTAAAATACCAATTTATATAGTTATTAGGATGAAACGGCAACTACAGGAAAATTTTAATGAAACATTTTATCCTAGAAATGAAGCGGATTCCCAAGTAATAAATACACCAGTAGAAGTAATAAATGTTATTATTTATTAATTTTAATATCTTTAAAATAATAACTTATGAGATATTTTAATTTAATTAAAACAAAATATCATAATTATTCTCTCACTATTAGATATCTACTTTATCCAAAGTAATAAGTAAATTATATGAAATATAATGTTTATAATGTAATGTTTAATGAGAGTTCAGCATAAAATAATGGTATTATTATATAGTCAAGCCAGACGAAAAAGCGCTACAGCGCCGCCTTTTCTGCGTGCGCCTATGTATGAATGTACCAACTTTTGTAATCACTTTATTTCTACAAAATCTTCAAACACGTTAACATCATATCATTTCTTTTAGGTTATATTATTTATGTTCTAGAAACAATAAAATAAAAATAAAGAAATCGCATCGATTCATCGCTGTATATTGTATTGTGCCAAATAGTCTACGTGTGTGACAAATGTTGTTGTTATTTTAAAAAATGTGGAACCAAAATCGATGAAATCATACATCTGTGAACTAATTGTTGTACAATGGACTTACAATGCATTTATTTTATTCAAGTACTAATAGAAAATGTACACTACTATATTGTAAATTTCAAAGCTATTATCAGAAAAATAACAAATAACCTAGTAAAGTAAAGTTATAGTCTATATAATATAGTCTATATATATAACTAATTGTCAAAGACAACCACGAAGGGTTCAAAATTGCGGGACAGCGTATCCCATGTAGTGGCAGCCGCTGCAAAACGCGTCACGCGAAGAAATTCGTATACTATACCGACAATAGTGACGACGCGACGGGTAAACTTGTGAATAGGACACAAGTGGCAACTACAAAAAAGAAACCCCATCATGGCAAGCTGGCTGAACACCATCCAGACGAATCCTAATAAGCTAAAAAAAATCACAATTCAATTTTTTTTTAATTTGATTTACATAAAAACAATATGAATACGATATATGTTAAGGTGTTAAATATGTATGAAGTACAAATAAAAAATAAAAATAGCTACCTTACAAATCATTACCGCGTGGAATGGTGGCACGATGGCGAGGAGGCATTTCCCCGTTGAATAGCAATCCAGATCCCATCGGCGAAAAATGTTACCCGTAGAATTAATAAGACGATACTTTTAATAAAGGTTTTTGCACTATTATCTGATGACAGAGTTAAAAATATATATATTATTAAAACGCTGACATAGTGATAAACTCGTATCCCTTGTGCTTTCAACGGTTGGTAAACGTAAACTCGTTACAGGGCTCGTTAAATTGGTTGCAAAGAATGTACGTGGCTTTTAGATGGCGATTCAATAGTGAAGCTGGAAGCAGGATATCCGGTTTAGTAGACGTAGTCAAAGAGTAAGTAACATTTAATCTCCGCGATAAACTAACGACACAAACGTTACCATGACTTCGTTAGCGTAGACGTTGGATATTTCATTTTATCGCCATACTTCAAACCCTGATATAAAAATGTCCACTTACGTTACTCTACTTGGGAATTTGTATACATAAAAAATAAATTATGAATAATATCGGTGTATAATATTTTTTATGCATGTGTTCGTTTTACTGTCAAATATTACTATTGTAAGTTATTTGTCTCTTAAAATATATTTTTCTATTAGTATTTGACATATATTTCCAGTTACGTACTAAATTATTCATTCAGAATTTCATTTACATTAATATAAGGCTTATGTAATTAAAAAATGTTATAATAAACATTATTTTTTATTATATTTGATACCCTTACCTTGTATGCTTATAAAGTAAAAAATAAATTAATCGTCAGACCTTTATTAACAAAGCAATTGTTGCCGGGCTTAATTTCGAAAACCAACAATGGAAATGGAAGAATAAAAATGGAATAGAGTGCGCTCGCCCTCTCTTCCTAATGAATGAGGAGTAATTTGAGTTTAAATAAAGGAGAGCACAATATAATACCCGTTTAAAAAAAACATTACGATGAGCAAATTACCGTGCCATCCAATTTAAATAGACAATAAGGGAAAATTGTTGACATTGGTATACCCATTACAGCGATAACGAAACCGCATTGTCATTACATTACTGATTTGCTTTAATTGTTATCCGTTCACTAGCATGTAAAAATAAATTAAAATTAAAAATAAACTTGATTTAAGGACGCTTATACGAATAATTTCGAAGTTTGCTCCATCTGGATGGCTGCCACCCACTCACCATTCATGGCAATATAAACTAAACAGCATTACTATCTCTATCGTTTCGGTTTGAACGATTTGAATGACTACAGGTAAAAGAAATATCATATCTTAGATACTTCGCATTCACGGTAAAGAAGTGGTCTATACTTTTTAAGCTGTCAGGGTTTTTGAGTGATGACGAGTACCTATCATCACGTAATTCATTTGAATTAATTTTAGATCATGTTGTTTAAAATCCTTTAATAATTCTGTAACATGAAACACCGTGGCCCAATTATAATTAAATTCGTCTATTTCGTCGTTTTAATCTTTTAAATATTATAAAATATTTTTTAAGGAAATTTTGCTATTGCATATATAAAAAAATATATAATAAGATCTGTTAAATACATAAGACAAGCTAAAGTCGCAGGTAATATCATCGCTGATGCGAAGTTATTTCAGTCGTTGTGAACATTATTAGTATAGAGAACCAAAATAAAAGTTCTAATAATATTATCCGTATGTGTTCGGATCCATATCTACAGAAGAAACTTTTTTCCCCAGAAATGAAGCGGACTCAGGAAAAGTTAAAACTTTAACTTCCGAATAAAGTTTAGCAGCAAATTATCGTAATTAATAAGCGATCGTTCATTATAATTTTATAATAAAATCGCAAATACAGTATATTTTTCAAACACATAAAATTAACTTTAGAACATTTCGTTGAGACCATTAATATTTCGTTTCTAGGAAAATTGTCCAATTATTGAAACGTAAGAAATGAAAACAGGGAAATTGCATCGATTCATCGCGGTATTAAGTCCGTAGATGGGACAGCATGTTTCATTTCCATGACATGATTGGCCGCAGCCCAAGAGAACGATGTGTGCCGACAGTCCTCGAACAGCCTCACTATCAGATGTTTGCGGTACTCGCTATTTTTCTCCACAAGAATACAAATGTCTTGCCAAATTGTCTACCATCGAAGCAGTCCAATTTAGAAAGCAATTTCGTAACAAATTCGTTTTGTGAGCGGATCAAGAGGGCAACATTAAATATTGTTTTTTAAACGTCTTATCTAAATCGTAATCTAACGTTACTAATATATATTTTTTAATTATTGTCACAAACATTTTATTAAACATAAGAAACTATTTTTCTTTTATAGAGATTTCAATTATAAATTGTTATTATAATTATATTTTCTTTTCAATATTAAAAACTAATTTACCATCATGAATATTTAATGCATTATTATTGTATCTATGTTTGAAACTGTTCTATAGAAAGCCACCAACAAATTAATTACACAATATTGTAAAGGTTTCGGTTAAATTTTCTAATGGGTATTATAGAAATATTTATCACCAATGTGTGGTAGGTAGCACACAAATGTTTTTAACTTTCGCTTAGTAGAAACGCAATTTTAATTCAAAAATCTTTCAATTCACACAATAGTTAGTACATTCTTACATAGCTTATAATTATATATTTTTTTTGTTATTGCGTATACGTTTCACTTATTATTATTATCTGATCATATTTATTAATGATAAATATAACATCAAGAATAAATGCCTCGTTAACACCCCTGCACGGATAACCACAAAATCCTGTCAAACATTATACTTTTAAATAAATTTCATAACAATATTTAATTTCAACAAACAATATCCTTTCACCTGTGTGTGCACGTTTCAGTAAAAATAAAAAAAATAAAAAACAAAACGCTCGAAACAAAACCCTTTTCTCTTTATAAAACGCTTTTACCATGAAAACCTTTCCTCAATTTTTAACGAGCCTTAAATAGCGATATACAAATATTTTTATATGATTTTACCGAGTTTACTTTTGTACGTTTCGTTTAAACTTAACACGGAAATATAACCAAGTTGTTTCGCATTATTTTTAAAACCTATATTATCTCTTCATTTCTTGGCTAAAGCGTCTCGTAACCAAGTTTAAAAATAGATGTTCGTGTATACGGTAAAAACGCATTCCCTTCACATTTAGTCTATATCTGTGAGGTATTTTCAAATATACTACTTGGAAAATTGTCATCTACATATGTAGTTGGCAAAGGCACAAAGCAGTTAGATGTTAGTTATCGATAAGCCGCTCTCCGGGTATAAGCATATGGGACTTGAAAGACTCATATCTAAATGAATTTTCGGCCCGTTTGTGTTACAAACCAAGTCGTGATATGATTGAAATTTGGCATCAGATAGTTATCACCGTTTCATTAGGGAATTGACCCTCGCGTCGCATATTCATTAACTTGCCACACTAGTACTGTATTTGATAAATGCCGTGATTAAAATTTGCAAAACTAATTAAATAAAAGAAGTGTTTTTACAGCTCTAATAAATATTATAATTAAGAAATATCTATATTAAAATATTATTATTTAAAACTTATATTTATGAAAAACTCAAGCGATGGAGCTGAAGATGAATAATTCATGAAAATAATCCGATTAATATCAAAACTAATTTAATTAAAATATTTCTTTATAATACAAATGGACATATAAAACAAATATACATAAGAATTAAGTAGATAAATTTAAAAACATATAATAATGATAAAATAATTTTACCTGACAACTTGTTGGAATAATAGCCCATTTAGATTTTACTGTTACTTTTTTTAATGTCGCAAGGTAAATTTAATTAAATATTTAATAATAACACAAAATACCAAGACCTCTAAAAAGGAAGATAAAAAAAAAGAACTGAGAAAGAGTTTAATTGTTTTATAAATTTTTCACTCATAATATTTTCGTTAAAATGTGGTATTTAAAAAATAAGCATGAGACAGTCAAGATCGATCGATTGACCTGCACGTGCTGATAAGCCTTGCGATTTTTCTTTTAATAACTCGTAATCTATCTAAAACTAGCTGATGCGCCCGACAGATGGTTCCGCATCGAATATTATATTTTTATTCATATAGATAACGGATCAAAATTACAAAGCATACTCGACTACATATATTTACAAAGATTGACCATTCTAATTTTACCTGGTGGTAGAGCTTTGTGTGGGCCCATCTGGGTGAGTACCACCCACTCATCAGATATTCGGGCGCTTAGCAGCAATACTTAAAATTGTTGCGCTCCGGTTTGAATGGTGAATGAGCCAGTGTAACTACAGGCACAAGGGACATAACATCTCAGTTCCCAAGGTTGGCAATGCATTGGCAATGTAAGGAATGGTTATTTTTTCTTACCTGGCTAATGTCTAATGGAGCTGGTGACCACTTACCATCAGGTGGCCCATTTACTCGTCCGCCTACCAATATCATTAAATATATATTTATATTATAAAAGCGAAGATGAGTTTGATTGTTTGTTTGTTTCACGTATAGCTACTAACCGATCCTCATGAAATTTAGCTTATACATCTTCAGAGGAACAGAACATAGGGTATCCAACACCTGCCACCTGCCCAACCCTCACAAGCAGATGAAGCCATGGGCGGTAACAAGTTTTTTTTTTTATAGAATAGGAAGGCGGACGAGCATATGGGCCACCTGATGGTAAGTGGTCGTCAACGCCCATAGACATTGGCATTGTAAGAAATGTTAACCACCGCTTACATCACCAGTGCAGCACCAAACTTGGGAACTAAGATGTTATGTCCCTTGTGCCTGTAATTACACTGGCTCACTCACCCTTCAAACCAGAACACAACAATACCAAGTACTGCTGTTTTACGGTAGAATATCTGATGAGCCCCCTGAGTAGGTACCATCTACCCAGACGAGCTTGCACAAAGCTCTACCACCAGTTTCCTATTAACAATGGATAATAATATACAAAATTATCAATTTTTAATTTTTATAATTTTTTTTGTTTATTTATTTCATTCGAGCTTTAACCTCTATTATACTTATCGAAACGTCGGGCAAAATACAAAAAGGTGAGATGGCGGTTAAAAGCCGAATATAATTTATTAAATGGATAACATACAATACCAAAGTGTATACTTTTATTTAAGATTATACTTTATATGTTTATGAAAAATACATTAAGCTTAACAGTGATAAAAGTATATTTTCATCCAAAGTCATTTATAGACTAAACATATTAAAATGTATATATACATATATAAAGGCGGGGGTCTTTTTCACTTATTACTTATATATAACACTTAGAAGCTGACCATTCGATATAACTGTAACACAAGAATATAAAAATACTTTAAAAAAATATTGGATGTTATTAAATGAAATTTGTAATAAGGAAAACTGACATTTGATCGTAAATGTTTCTTCCAGTAAATGAAAAATGCAGATATATTACAAACATCTCTATTATAAATACTAGCATAGGGGCTTAATTGTTTTCAATTTAATTGTAACATAGGAACTACATTTCGGTAGACATCAAAGACAGTAAATACAATTAATACGATCGATGTTTGATTCGATATCCGCGAAGCGAACCGTGCAAGCAGTAAGGTAGCCATCGCACGTTGGGAAAGCAAACTCGCGAGACGTGAGTTACATAAACTTCGAGACGACGTCGCTAACCCGCCCCGGGACATATTGGTCACGTATTTTCACCAACTGCTTTTATTATCTCTCCCTGACATTTAATTTTGGGACAAAACTAATAGTGACTAAATTGTCTTATCGTTAGTTAAAGTTTAGTTTACTATAACTCTATACAACAACCGAACAACAATAAAGTTGAAATTAATATATCAAAATATTTAATATAATATTATATTATTAGTTAATAAAACTTAAACTAAAATATTATATATAGAATAAACCCTTTACGTGAATTCTATTAACAACATTATTATCAAATATTACTATCGCTTCATTAAATTTAATATAACTTTATTTAAAAGTGAAATGTATATAAGAAAACTACGTCGAATGGAAATGAAAACATTCTTTAGTCTAGATTAATATTAAACAAATTCAACTTACATTTGATTTAGATCTGACTGGAAGGGCTTTTAAAAGTATTAAAACCAGGACCATTTAAAAGCACAAAAAAAAAACCATTTTATTTAAAGTCCGCTTAGCCACAAATAGGTACAAGGATTAAACGTTGACTCTTGAGTGCTCCCTGTCATAGACAGCGTTCAACTCCTTACTTTTTCCACTCCACTACATGCACATAATGGACTGAACAAACAATAGTAAAATGTCAAGAGTACTATTGTTGAGAGCTATTACTCGAGTACAGACACTTCATTTAGTTCCGCTGCTTTGATCATTACGTAGTACGGACTGACGCAGTCCGACTCAGGGGTCTCATTCATTACTCTCCTGTTTCAATAGATTCTAGAAGTTTAATAACAAAAGTAGTACAATATATTTGCTGGCAAATAAACTATACTACATATTGACTGGGTTGCTCACAGTAACGATTGGCACTTTTTATTTAATGACTTTATTAGTTTTCTTTTAGAATAGTATGACTGTGATACTGAATTCAAATCGTTTTGATTTTATGTACAGAAGCAATGGAAGTAAACATGACATTGCATACAAAAAACATGCATAGCAGTATTTACAAAACAAACCGATTCAATTTTATTGTGTATTTTTTTAAAGATAAATATAAAAATATACTTGAGTTTTCACATGCTACGTGTCATTTTTATTTTATTTTAAAATGGAGCAGTCAGAAAATACGTGGTACAATTTCAATTGCCACTCGCTATAGAAATTGTCACCATTCGCTTCTATTCGAAGTGTCAGCCTCGCTTTGATTATGTGACGTGCAAATGCTTCTGAATTGTTCAATGTGCACTGGACACAGACACTGCATTCGTGTTCGTGAACGACACGACTATCCATATTAAGCCAGTCGTACCTGATCAAGCCGAGATGGCCCAGTGGTAAGATCGCGTGAATCATAACCTGATGATCGTGGGTTCAAACCCGGACAAGCACCACTGAATTTTCATATGCTTCATTTGTGATTATAATTCCTCTCGTGCTTTACGGTGAAGGAAAACATCGTGAGGAAACCTGCATGTGTCTAATTTCACTGAAATTCTGCCACATGTGTATTCCACCAACCCGCATTGGAGCAGCGTGGTGGAATAAGCTTCAAATCTTCTCCTTAAAAAGGGAGAGGAGGCCTTTAGCCCAGCAATGGGACATTCACAGGCTGTTACGGTAGGGTACGGTACCTGATCAATCCAATACTGTCATTTTGATCTACAACTGTGAACGTAATTAGCAAACTTATAACATTGTGTAATTACATGACTCCGAAAGGCCTCTCAAAGGTTGCTCTTAATGGTCAGACTTTTGTCGATAATTTTTAATGTTTGTTAAAAGTAGCTTCTGTTTAATGTTCAAAATCTTATGCTATTAAGAAACTTAACAATGTTCTAAAAAAGAAAGTTTACATTTTTGTGCCTAAAGCTATTTAATAGCGATGGTTTATTTTCGAAGTATAAATGGATATCTAAGGTTATTTTATAAATAATATCAATTATAACAATGGTATTGTTTTATGGTCATTGCCATCGTAAATGCTTAAACTGTACCAAGAGAGACTTTACACTAACCTTGGTGAGTTTTCATCACCACCCATAGATATTGCTACTTTTTGGCCACTCATGGCTAGTTTTTTTTTTTTAAATATGAAAATAAAACTACTTTCACCGTCAATGGTGCATTGGTGATGTAATAAATAGCTTACATATATTTTTTCTATGGGTGGAGGTGACCGCTTGTATGATTAAGTATCCTTTCAATTAAAAATAGATTAATTTTAATAGAATTTTTACTGCTTAAGTAATGGTAAGCACACGACAAATATTACTTCTATTTTTTTACTAGCATTTGACAAAGATATAGTTAATATATACATTATACCTCAGACAAATATCAGCGAGTAAAGCAGTTCTTGGGGCAGAAGAACCCCTAAACGTAAATTTATATACATATGCATATATTTAATACTATTTTACAGTATTTCTAAATCTACACTTACATTATTCCAACTTCCATTAATATCCTGCAAAAAATATTTCAGTGATATTTATAATTACAAAACAACAGCAGGTAATGGAATGAAACTCGTCGATTAGGTTATATCATGCGATCAAATATAATTATATATAATGCGATCGTTAATGCGATTTGGATATTCACATCCAAATTTATTTCATTAAAATTATCTTTTATTCATTTCATTTGGTTAATTATACCATTATTATTTATTAACAAAGATAAATATTAATATAATGTGTTACATTTAGTTTTACACAAAGACTTCGAAGATGAAGGGTTTTGTTGACTGATTGACTTGATTAAGAATATACAGTCACCGTGTCACTTGTTTATATGTTAGATTATTCTTAGAGTACGCCTTATATGATAAGGTTACCGTAAAATTTGACCGTGAGCTTATAACAAATCTAGAGTCAAGACATACTGTATATTTTTGAAAATTTGTGAATGAAGCATTCAATTTACAATGAAACGCGTAACATTTCGATTATTTATAATTATTTTATGTCAGATTAGGTAATTCTAGTTGTCCCGTAATATTATATAGCTTATTATATGGCTAGAATTATCATTATAAAGGAACATTAAGATAAATTTTTCCTTTGCCTTTAAACTTAAAATCGTTTTCGTCGGTGATTCGCGCTGCTTTAATATAGTACAAATAGATGCTCAAAGCTTTCCGGCGCATTATTTTGATTTTCTTGCACCTTTTAGTGACGCATCCTAGTGATTGTATTCTTGTCTCCGAAACCTGGTTGAAACTTGCTCGTAATTAGAAAACTTGCTCTTGCTTTTCTGGTTTTCAGATTGACGATCGCAAAGATAAAGACGAAGTCTGTATCTGAATTTACTTTTGGAATATTTTAACTTTAAAATCGTTAATCAATCACTTTTATTCTGGCAATTTACATTTTCTTCGTTTGAGTTCCGTCTCGTTCACTCCTTACTACTTATTGGATTTATATAGTCCTCGTCCTACTATTAACTATTTCAACTTCTTTCTATTACTAATTGAAAATCTTTCTTCTGCTCATAGTAATATTATATAGATTATGTAATCATGAGCGATTTTTTTCTCTCAAAAAGTATGGGGATAATTTTCTTCAAAAATGATTGAAATCTAAACAAGTTTCTAAATATAATGTCTTTAAAAATAACCATTTCAGCTTTAATCGAGTTGTCACTCTAAACATTTTATAACTATTGCTTGAAGTTATAAGGTCACTGAAGATATTCGTAACACTTTGAATTACTTACTTACTTGTCTGGAATTTAATGGGTTTTAGTAATGCCTGTAATTTTGATTTTTTAGCAAATAGAGTGAATGAAATAGGAGAGAAAATATATCCATATCCGAAAAAGCAACATATTTAAAAATACCTTAAGCAATATTATACAGACTCACGATGGTACAAATGGCTTTCGACATGATTTTGGGTTGTAAAATTGCCATAAAATAAATTTAATATAAATCTGAGAAGGGGCGACACATAAAATCGGCGTAAATCACCAAAAGTCAGGCGTTTGAGACGTTTACAGCCTCTGTGGCTGTTAGTTCCGGAAAGCTGTCGCGGATACCACTCCACACGGAATAACGAGATGTATAATGTACGAGCTCCTACAAAATTCAACTTTTCAACGATACCTACATAAACTTATTTTTCAAATACCTACGTTTCATTAGATATTTAAGACAGAAACACATGACGGATGAGACTTAATATCTCTATTTGATAGGGTTTAGTAGTGAATTAGAAAAGAAAAAAGAGGAAAGTTTCACAGCGGTTGCACTCCCTCTCGCTTAAAGTGCACCTCAGCAACATTAGAGGGTTGCACTCTAATATCGTGCCAGTTCACTACCACCATGAGACTGCGAAACCCCACCTCTTGTTTCATACGGAGACGCAGATAGGTTGTCCGTCCGACGTATCGTATCTATCCTACCCAATTTTAAATCACGTGCATGCACGTGATTTAAAATTATTTTCCGTTTGCGTTTACGTTTACGTCCGGAATGGCAGCTTTCGGCGTCTCCGACGATTTGAAGACACCACGTGTTCGGTACTTTGGGCTTTGGTGGACACGAGTATTAAGAAAATTCTGTATACCTGTGTCTACCGATCGCACAGTGGGAATCAGGAGACAACAAGGCTCACAGAATACCTCAGTGAGGCGGCTGACGCTGCTCAACAGTTGTACCCCACTGCCCAAGTAGTGCTTCTGGGGGATTTTAATGCCCACCCCAGGGAGTGGCTATTTCCATTTCAGAATATTGACCATGATGGGTTTGAGACATGAAGGCTAGCCTTAGCGTTAGATCTTACCCAGCTGGTCCATGGTGCTACACGGGTACCTGACGTTGACTCGCATATTGGTTGGACCGTCTGCTGACAACTGATCCGGACCGTTACTCAGGAAGTAATGCGCTCTTTCCTTGCTTGCTATCTTTGGCAAAGTGTGTGTTTCTCTTCTGGTGATCCCTCGATTAGCGCACAAAGTGTGACAGATTTACTATTACTACTACTGAATATTTTATTCCATTTTCAGACAAGCCACTGTTCACCCTAGCTCAGTCTTGGTTCGGGCCAGAAGCGTTGAAGCATCAAGCGTACCTGGCCTGGGTTGATGCTCGTAACTGCAAAGCCGGGGACATACGCGAAAAAAAGAGAGCCTTTAATAAAGTCGCCAAGTCATGTAAGAAAGTTATGCAAAAGTCACGCTTCGATCACATTAGCCACATTAGAGAAACACGGAAAGGCACTTGCTGTTTCTTTGGATATCTCGAAGGCCTTTGACAGGGTTTGGCATGAAGGCCTTATCAGCAAGCTTCCTGCATATGGCCTGCCTGCTAGCCTTTGTGCGTGGATTTCAGACCCGAGGAACCGATCGTGCGTGGATTTCAGACCTGAGGAAGTGGTGGTTGCTGGCCCTTCGTCGGATCAAATGGCTATAAATATGTGTGTTCCCCAGGGGTCAGTGCTCTCGGCGACCCCATTTCTGCTGCACATCAATGATCTGCTGATTCCCGGTATCCATGGGTACGCAGATGTCTGCACAGTTGTCGAGAGCTACAGGTCCAACGCGCGAGCTAGTGAGGCCCTAATTCAGACTCAGAGAGAGGCCATGGTTGAGCGCCTGAGCGTGACCCATAAGGCGACACGAAAACGCGACCAAAGTGCCATAGATACACAGTGGAACTTCCCCGCCTACGTACGAAGCGCTTTCCACATTTGCGAAACTGTGGAATGCTTTGTTTGAGTCCATATTTCTTGATAGGTACAATATTGGTGTCTTTAAATCCAGGGTAAACGGGTTCCTTCTAGGCAGGCGCGCCACATCCTAGACCGTGTCAAGTGCTTGCCTATTAAGTGTAAAAAAAAAAACATTTTACTATTCTTTAAAATCCTTATTAAAATTATTATTACCTGAGTTTACCATCACCATTCACCAGTTACAATAATATCTATAAAGTGTTAAAATAGCTAAAGATTTTTTTAATTTATTTATTTAATAGGAACACCAACAATATACATATTAAAAGGTGGCATACATAACATCCAAAGAGAATGAGAGAGAGAGAGATGTATATCGATTATAAGTATACACAACATTCACAAAGTAGCGCGTTTTTAATATATGTGTTCTAAATGATATAAAAAACGAGTGAAGCAATTACTTTGTACATTGACAAAGGTGACCACTTACTATCAGGTGACTTGTAACAGCTTTGATCATGCAACGTGAGCACTACGTTATAAAACAACTCTTCTAGGTTATACGATTTTTTTTATTGTCACGGATAGCTGTAGTTGACCTTGTGAATGATATTTATATAATATTTATTTGTATAAATTACTATATTTTGCAAAATTTATTACTAACATTTTACATTTCTTTTATGCAATTTTTTTAAGCCTCATAAATCTATTATCTCTTTCAACAATTTTTGAGTATTATATTTCTTTGTTATACAAGTAAATAGGTATAAACAAAGCAGAAAATTTGAAATAAAATTCGTTAAATCAATTCCAAGGTGCAACGGTATTTCTAAAAATATTTTTATTCTCTCATATTCTATATTTTAATAAAAATATTCAAAGTACTGTAACATAAAATAATGTAACTGTACATAAAATAATGCAACTGAGGCATCGAAAATCTGAGGTAATTTTTTTGCCGGCGGGAATTTTCGATGTCAATATAATTTCCTTTTTTTTTTTAATATTAAATCCTTAAATGAAATGAGATTCTATCATATACATTTATTAACAACATACATACATAACGTTTTGCAAACAAATATTTTTCATACATTTTAATTTAGTAATGAAAATGCAATGAAAATGAATAATAAAAATCGATTACTTAAAATACTATTACATTTTATTATTTATTGGCTAACTCTTGACTGCTATCACACCTGATGGAAAGTGAGATACAGTAAGGTGGAGCATGCTTGCCTAGAAGATGCCTATTCATTCTAGACTTGAAGGTATATTGAAGGTGGTGGGGAAAACGGAGGTCGGGAGAGTGTTCCAGACCTGGCGGTGCGTATCAGAAACGAGGAAACAAATCCTTTCGTACGTATCTTAAATTCGTCAACTACGTACGGCTACGTATCTGTTCGATGCCTCGCAGTTCTGTGGTAAAAAGGTGATGGGGGAATCAAATTAAATAGTTATTGAGCACACTCTCCGAAATATATCTTGTAGAACACCGACAGACAGGCAACTTCAGGACGAGTCTGGATCAAGCTGGTACTTAGCAGAGCCGTTCCATAAATGGCTGCAGTACTCCATGCACACTTTGACTTGGGCTTGATATAAAGTCGGAAGCTGTTCCGGTGTGAAGTACTGTTTGACCTTATTAAAGATGCCAAGTTTTTTGCTAGCAGTTTTAGCTTTAGCTTCAATGTATTGTCCAAAGTTGAGTTTGGATGTTAATGTAACTCCTAGAAGCTCAATACTGTCGGTGATGGGTACAAATACATTTCGGAAAGTCAGAGTCAGGTGGAATGGACTCCTCTTGGCGGTGAACAAACACGCTTGAGTCTTGGTAGGATTAAATTTAACTTGGTTATCATCACCCCAATTCGGTTCTAATGTCAAATTGATGCGTTCTACCAAGGCCTTCCTGTGCTCACGAGTTTTTGTTGCATTAGTTTGAGGACCTGATATGTAGCTCTCCGTTACAGCGCTTTCGTCTGCGTACCCAAATATACCGGGTTTCAGCAGATCGATTATATGCAGCAGGAATAGTGTAGCGGAGAGGATTGATCCCTGAGGAACACCGGCATTAATCACTATTATGTCAGACGAGAAGCCATCTAATATAATTTAATTATATTTTTAAAGGTGATTTATTCATTACATTCTTATTTTTTTATTATTTTATTTATGCGTCGTTGTAGGTTGTACCTGGAGATATAAATTATATTAAATTTTAGGTATTCTTTGAAAACTACACTTGCACCGACCACTTTCTTAACAATTAGTCTAATCCTTTCCTGAATGAACTTTCTAACGTCACCCGTTTAGTGCGCCTGGGCCGCACGCTTTCTCGCTATGTGTTGCGCCGCCACAGTACGTATTTTTGAATTCATAGCAATGAAACGAACAAAAATAATGTTAATTGGTTTATCTAAGGAACATATTAGTGCAAAAACATTTACGACTTGTATTCTTTTTTATGTTAAACCGTTCTGTAAGGCATCAATCCCATAACAACCCCATACCATTTTTGTATCTATAATGTGGCGACAAAGAATTATTATGTATATATAATTATATATATATATATATATATATATAATTAAAAAAAGAGTAATGAACACGTTTTTATAAATTAAAAGTATTTGGTTTATTCGTAATATATATATATATATATATATATATATATATATATATATATATATATATATAATAATATAGTAATATATATATATATATATATATATATATATATATATATATATATAATATATATATATATATATATATTACGAATAAACCAAATACTTTTAATTTATAAAAACGTGTTCATTACTCTTTTTTTAATTTCGCATTTAAATGTAATATTTTGCCTAAGATTTATACAAGCATAACATTACTACTTATTAGTGACTCAATAGACAATAACTATTTTGGATTAGAAGAGTTGTATAAAATAATACTTCAGTTGTGAAATAGCTCAAAAAGCAATCAAATTATTTTGAATATTTAACAACACACATCCTATGGTGTTATAGTAATTACTACTCAGATACATGGTAATACCATTTCGGCAACGAAGCAATTGTCATATTATTATTGGGGGCGTTTACACCACTAAGCTAGATATATGGCCCATTTGCCGACAGTGGCGCGAAGCGTAACATGTTACAAATGGCCTCGCTTTAATACCGTCCCAATGTACAATTGTAGCCAAATTAATGCGTTTTTATCATACTCATATAAGTAATAAAATTAACAAATGTGTGATGAAAGACAGGCAAACCTAATTGGTATTTTAAACAAAAGAAAATTCTAGTATGTTTCTCAGAGTTAAAGCAATCAAACATCTATATTAAATCGCTTATTCAATATTTTCTTGTATTTATAATTGAACGACAGACGAGTAAATAGATTATCTAAAGATAACTAGTCATTACAGTAGGCGTTGTAAGAAATATGAACTATTCCTAGCGCAGTCAATGCGCCAAATATGGGAACTAATATGTCACGTCTTTTGTGCCTGTAATTACAATGACTCACTAACCGTTCAATCCAGAACGTGGTCTTAACGAAATGCATACAGCTTAATATATAATAAAAAACAATATTTCATATGGAATTAGTACACAAATGCGTCGAACGTGATTAAGAACTAAAGTCGCCGTGGCGCGATTTACGTGGGTAGTTAATATGGCAATTAATGTCTTTATCTAGCCACATGAAATTCCTCCAAAATTAATACAATGCATAGAAATACAGATAAAAAATATAATAAAGACCTCAGATATACCACGTAATTTTATCACAATGGCTTACAATAACGTCGCGATGCCCTTATTCAAGGAGTAATTGCGGTTTATGTAGCAATTTCCTCGTGTAATGTCGTAAAATGTTTACTTTAGCACGTCTATTTCTTTGTTTCTTTGCTACGTAATAAGTAACACGTGAAGATTTAAACCCCTATTGCCATACGTGACTTTCTCTAAAGATCAATCAGCGATCTTGAGGGGCATCGCACATTTGGCGAAGCCAATATTTCACGCAATGCGCAAGACCTAAATGTGGTGTTATCTCAAAAAAAAAAACTTTTATACTAACAAAAATTAAATTAATTGATTTTAAAATGTGAAAATATGTTTGCTGATGTTTAATCCATATAACACAAAAACCTTGGTTAAACCTTGGTTAAGAGTTATTAAAGAATTGAAAATGTTTGATTATTTTGAGGTTTTTTTTTATAGAAAAGGAAGGTGGACGAGCATATGGGCCTCCTGATGGTATGTGGTCACCAACGCCCTTAGACATTGGCATTGTAAGAAATGTTGCCCATCGCTTAAATCGCCAATGCGCCACCAGCCTTGGGAACTACGATCTTATGTCCCTTGTGCCTGTAATTACACTGGCTCACTCACCCTTCAAACCGGAACACAACAGTACCAAGTACTGCTGTATTGCAGCAGAATGTCTGATGAGTGGGTGGTAGCTACCCAGACGAGCTTGTACAAAGCTCTACCACCAGTAGAGAGATCTTTAATGTGTAGTTTAATGTGTGTCTTTTGAGATTCATTATCACTAAAAGAAAGTAGGTGCATAATACAATAAACTATTTTTACATGCAAATGAAGAGATTAAAATCGTATGTAGCTTTCCGTGAATGAGTGAAACATACACGTACGTACACGTTGGTTGACTTATATTCCAAATAAAATGTTAAAATAACAAATTTTTAATAAATAAAAACGGTTTTCGTCGTCTCGAAAATTGAACATGACATAAATACAAAGTTGTGACATCCTTTTAAGTAAGAAAACTCATGAATTTATTAGGCTCGCTCTACCATAAGTAAAAATTACTTAACAATATACTTAAGTCTGTAATATTATAGTCGAATATAGGTAAGCAGGCCGGTAAATGAGCCAGGTAGTGGGTAACTACTAACCACTGCCTATAAATATGGGGTCGAATTTTTTTTATCACCTCTTACATCGCCAGTGCTACTTTGGAAGCTTAGATATCGAGTACTTTGCGCCTCGCCTACGCTGGCTCACTTACACTTAAAACCAGAACACAACAATACTACGTGTCGCTGCCATTATATATATATTTGAAATTATGTTTACTTAAGTTGATTGCGCGAAATTGCAATACATCTATTTCCTGATATTTGTCCTGCTAGCTATATGTAGCCTCAATTACAACAAAGGATTGCCTTTGTTGTAATAGAGGCTACATATGTAAAGATAAATAATACACTACTTGTTCGTAATTTGTATTTAGGTTTCTTCTGTTCAATACAGACGAACTGACTTTCTTACAAATATCATTTAGACGGTGATTAAACTTAGCTTTGTCTTCTTTTTTTGGATATCAAAATAATAGTGATAGAGAGAGCGAAATCAGCGTCTAAATAAACAACCGCAAAATATATAAACTAAAATATTAGTTTAAGAGTAAATTTTCATAAGTTTATAAACTACCTATTGGTAAAATTTCAAAAGATTGATGAAAGAAGTGGTAATTTTTATTTTATAAAAATGCTTAAATTAAACTGTTATTTGTTATTTTATATAAGTTTCAAGAAATATATAATTGTACAAAATTTATCTATTTATATTAGCGTGAAGAGAATAGATAAATATGACTAGTATGAAATAACGATTCTAGTCAAATATAATGTTGAAAAATAACAATAATATATGAAATCCGTAACAAACCACGGATACGAATACAGATATATAAAAAAGAAATTAAATAAGAATCGGAAAACAGCATTTTTAAATAAAAGATAGTTATTCAAAGATACTTTTATTCATGTCTGCGTTGAATCAGCATTTTTGTTGTTCATTTTGTTTCAGAGCAATCCCTAGAGGAGCTTGGCGTGACGTGATTCATTTCCTAGCCGTATTATAAATTTGTATCTCCATTGTTTCTTTTCAAACCAACATTTTCAGTTACCTATTGTTGACAAACAAAGGGTTGATACGCGATTGTAAATTATACATTCGAATCCATATTATCCAATGTAAAGACAAACAAAATTATCTTTATATATATTACATTTCGACTTATCCTCGGTTACATAATCTTATGATATTATTCTACTTGGCGTATTTTTATGCTGGATACAAGGATATTGTTATAAAAACATATTAAGGAACCCCTTATTTTGCAATCTATTTATTCTATTAGATTTCGGCCGGTTGATATTTCTCCATTTTGTATGGGAAAATAATGAGGTATATTTTATTAATTTTTCGTTTCATTTTGAATTACAGAGACCGTATTCATAAAAAGGATATTCGAATTCATATATAGAATGTTTACCGCTTATTCGATAACGGATAGATCTTTTTGGATAATTTAATCTTTATTAATTAAAGTATATTCTCGCAATACGCGCAAATGTTAGTAACATTTGCGTACTTCGCGATAACCTTAAATACTTTACACATAACATTTCTCTTTAAGAAAATTTATAACATATCAATTTTATGAAGAAATTATATAAAATGAATTTATATTAGAAAATGTGCTTGAAAATAAAAAGTAGCATTAACATTGTACAATTTTAATTAGAATGCTTGGATGTTTAATACGCTCGAAATACACGATGTTTTAAAAACCCTTAAAAAAGGTGTGCTACGAACGGTTGGATTAAATCTTTTGTTTGGTTAACGCATATTGTTTATTATAATGATGATAGCTTGCGAGTAGCGATCTAACCTGTTATGGAAATGTAGATATAAAAAAGGTCTTAAATTTTGATATATGGGGCCTTCAAGCCAGATTTGTGCATATAAAACTTTCTAACGACCACTCAAATTGTTATTTTTTATCTATTCTATTTTTAAAATTTTTACCCCTAATGTTTTTCATAAAATATTTATTTATTTATTAACAGTTTAAAAATACAACATATTATTTTATTTGCTAATATTATATAAATATAATATTTATTAACACGTGATTTAAAAATAAATATCCTCCTATCCTAGTTAAACCCGGGATACAGAGAACCTAACTATTCTTTAGCTACGATGTATATCATACTAATGTTTTAAAAAGATAAATTTGATTTCATTGTTTAACTTAAAACCTCCTAATGCGACTGACATAAAAATATAATATTATTTTAGTTTCGGAACGGGAGTTAGGGTGTGTAGTATTTTAATATGTTGCATATTTTTTATGATATAGAAAAGCTATAAATAAACTGATGTAGACGGAAATAAATTTGCCGGTTCGCGCTTTCGAAGCGAACTCTGCGTGAACTAGAATAGAGACAAGAAAGAATTAATATCAAAGATCTGTAGTTCTCCAAAATATTGACGTAAATTCCGCGACAGAATATTTCTTTAATAGTTACAACATAATAACCATACCCATATTTCAAAAAAAAAATGATATAGTTAAGTACATGAGGTACCTAGTCATAATTATTATTTAATTTATAACAAATAAACATCGTTATTTAGTTATAACGTTAATTACAAATTTTAAACGTTTACGGAAACATTAGTTTTAGATAATATCTATATCGAGATATGTGTGACACTCATGTGAAATCAGCACAGGTAGTTGGTAAGTCATACAAGTATATGTCATAAAATAATGTCAGTCACAAAGCCTCGCATAAATAATTATACTAAAATATGTTTGCGAAACAAACTATGCCATCAACTATTATTTTAGTTACCTTAAAGCATAATTACAAAATGCAGATTAAAATTTGATTTAAACAAAGTTATACAGCATCGAGCTGATTTTATCGTCATTCAAGCGCGTAATTGTTTCTCATCCATAAATTATAAACATAATTTGCGCGGTATTACTGTTTCATCATAAAGGAGGCTGGAACAAATGTGTGACCTGACTACATACCGCTGACTATATAATATGAAGACCTCAGAGATACGTAGTAATGTATCACGATAAGTTACTATAATGCCGCGATGCCCTTATTCAGGGAGTAATTGCGGTTTATGTAGCAATTTCCTCTTGTAATGTCGTAAAATGTTTACT
This sequence comes from Nymphalis urticae, assembly GCA_905147175.2. NCBI lineage: Eukaryota > Metazoa > Arthropoda > Insecta > Lepidoptera > Nymphalidae > Nymphalis > Nymphalis urticae. The sequence continues at coordinate 6,965,575 of LR989991.1, forward strand.
TTAGCACGTCTATTTCTTTGTTTCTTTGCTACGTTATAAGAAACATGTAGCGATTTACACCCACTGTTATCTTCAGGAATTTTATTTTTATGTTCGTAATAAAACAATGTAACATATTAATTATATCTCCACAAATCCACTAACATCTTTTTTGACACGTAATGCACAACCGTTAGAAGTAACCGCCTGTTAATGTCCCACTGCTCGTCTAAGACTTATCCTTTTGAAGATGTGGATGCACATGTGGCAGAATTTCACTGAAATTAAATTGAATTTTCATGTGCTTAATTTGTCATTATAATTCATCTCGTGCTTTACGGTGAAGGAAAACATCGTGAGGAAACCTGCTTGTGTCTAATTTCACTGAAATTCTGCCACATATGTATTCCACCAACCCGCATTGGAGCAGCGTGGTGGAATAAACTGCAAACCTTCTCCTCAACGAGGGAGAGTAGGCCTTTAGCCCAGCAGTGGGATATTCACAGGCTGTTACGGTACGGTACGGTTTACCTTCACCACCGAGCACAAGATGAATTATAAACACAAATTAAGGACACAAGAATTCATGCGCTTGCTGGGTTTGATCCTGAGTTCAAGAGGTTGAGATTCACGCGTTCTTACCGCTTGACCATCTCAGCTCATTTGTTTTTTAATGTGAAACATCTATTGGTGCACCTTGTGGGTAAGATCGACTCGTATGCGGTGACGACATGACACTCTCTTATGCCGTCATACCCCAGTCTCCGCCACCGCTCTAAGGGACTACTATATACTTCGATGTCATTTTTTTCACGTCTTTTTCTAAGGAAGACAAACTTGCTGTCGCTTGTTACACATACTTATGTGTTACATATAAATATGTAAAATATAATTTTAAATAAATGCATAAATACATAAAATATACTTTTACATACAATAAATAGCCAACAGGCCAGTCATTATTATAATAATAAGAAAAATATATTTATTTTATTAACGAAACTATGATTTTCTTTATTTTACTCCTTAATTAATTATTATTTATTGGTGTCAATATCATATATATTTTTTAAATAATAACGTGCTACTTTATTCAAAATGTTACTATTTTCAGATAGATTGAATTGTCGATCACACTCCAAAACATTTTTAAATTATGTGGAAATGGAACGCAATATTTCGCTGAATAGAATACATTATAATAAATTATATATCACAGAAAAGCGCTAAAACTAATGTTGATATGCGGTTACCGACATTCCCTGCTTCGCATTTCAAAGGATGTCAATGATCTGAGAGCTATGAATATAATATAGTTAAAAATCTCATAAAGTAGAGAGCAATAGAAATGCCACGCATGTGAATGATTAAATCCATATGTCGTTTCTTCCCTTTCAGTAACCTTTTTTTATAAAATATTTTCTGCTTTTATACTACAAAATTATATATATATATTTGATTATATGGCAGTTATTAAAAAAAAATGTTTTATAAGGAGCCTTGCGCCTCCAAAAGTTTAGGGTACAACTATTGTTTTTGGATACTCAAAATTTTTAATAATATAGCCTGGAGTATTTAAACATGCTACAAGTATACTTATAATAACATAAATATATTTTTTATATTTACAAAATTAAAAATAACAAAAAAAGGAAAATGTCTACAGCGGTATGGCAAGCAAAACAAGTTTTACCCTTATAAATTGAAGATATTTGCATTTCTATGAATAAAAATTAGATATAAATAATATCTCTTTAAAACCTGACCTCTTGTGGTACTAGAGAGCTTCGCAAAATATATCTTGCCCACATCAAATTTTGTTTTAGACCCGACACTGATTATCTGTTCGCACACAACACCTTTCGTAACTTCATATAGCCGTCAATAAACGACGAATGTTAAACTTCGTTACTTCGCGTAGCCTTTTGTGTTAACTGAAGCTATTCAACCTATTGAACAATATTGGAAAACTTATATTATTGTAGTTTATACAATAAAATACAGGACAACACAAAGTTAATAATGCTATATTAAACGGTTTTATTTAGCTTACCCTGTTTGTTGGTTTATTTATTTGTTTTAAATTATTTAGATTTTTTTCATTATAATTCTTAACACTGTAATTGGAGCTTAAAATACTTTCATAGTAAAACAATGTAGTATGTTGAGGTATAAATTATTAGTAATTTCAGATTAAAATCTGCATTTCCTACACAACAACTATAAGGAAAATGTATAAATCACCATCTTTCAAAATATATTTCCTTTGGTTTATTCTTTAAAGGCAACGCCTCTGCAAGCCCTCCGGTGTTGCACATGTCTATAGGCGGTGGTAGTCACTTTACCCCTTCCTTACATATATACTTGTAACAAATTCAACAATTCCTTTACAATATAAAAAGGAAGCACGTCCTTATAATCTATCACAATACACGAACTTGGTTATCCTTCAGGTTTACTTAACTTTCTCGTTTTATTTTTCAAACAGCCAAGTATACAAGTAGGCATGAAACAGGCCGTCACGTTCAATTTATTTAGTTAACCAGCAACCCTCTATGGGTTCTTTTGTTTGCTCCATCGCGTGTGTAGATTGTTCTTATTCAATTACAATATCTTGAGCAATATTCTTCAAATGTTAGTGCTTCGTTAATAAGTTATTTATGACTCTTAAGAAATGGTACAGATAATTTATTATTAATTTCAATCATACTTTATTTATCAAGGCCGAAACCTTATAAATTCTAATCATAGAGAAAATAGAAATTCAACAAAATGACCTTTACGAAAGCAATCTCAACTAGACAACTTTATCATGTCAAATAATTACATTAAAATATTTCAATAGTATGATACAATATGAATTACATAATCAATAATTAGCTCAAATATACAATAGAAATTAAGTCAAATATACAATAGAAGTTAAGGTCTCGCGAATTTATAATGATAGGTAATTCCACAATTTCAATGAAAGGTCGAATGAAGCTTGAGGCGATTATGTTTTATATAATAGTAAACGTTAAACAATCGTATGATTATAATTATAATGAATTAATGTTATGATACTATACATATATATAAAATAGGTAATAGGTAAAAATAAAAAAGTAAAAACACGACAATTGTCACACAAGCCATAATGAGCCGTGATGGCCCAGTCGATAGAAAGCGTGAATCAACCGATGAAACCGATGATCGTGGGTTCAAACCCGGGCAAGCACCTCTGAATTTTCATATACTAACTTTGTGTTTATAATTCATCTTTTGCTTGATGGTGAAGAAAAACATGGTGAGGAAACCTGCATGTGTCAACATGTGTATTCCACCAACTCGCATTGGAGCAGCGTGGTGGAATCCTCCAAACCGTCTCCTCAAAAAAGGAGAGTAGGCCTTAGCCCAACAGTGGGACATTAAAGGCTTACTGTTACAAGCCATAATAAAAGTAATTCTTTATAGATGTAATTTTCATTTACACAGCGAATAAGTCGATACATAGTCTTGTCGGCGTAGAAATTTCAAACTAAACTTGATTCGAACAATAAACATTAAATTGTTTTTTTCGTGTAACGTTCAATTGAGTGAAAAAGTCATTAAAGATAAAATATTTGTGTTAGCTCTCGTGCTAACAATCTATATGGTTCATGCTTATTTCTGGTACAATTTTTTTCGATGGAAGTCAATGAAATTGCAGTGTACTTAACAACTACCTACAATTGAATAATCCTGATAACAAAAACATTCTTATCTGACACTTTAAAGTATGACGTTACACATACAGTAACTTGATGAAATTTAGTAATAATAATTTGGAGGTAATTTAAAAATGGTAACTTACATAAAGGTGCAATCTCGACGCCATTTAAAATCTGGACTAGCAAAACCATTTCCTAAATATTAGCGCATAAACATTTTTGAAGTGATGTTTTGGAATTAAAAGCTTCTATTTGAATAACCCGACTGCGCTAACGTGAGTATCTTTAATCTGATATTATCTTATTTGTTCAGCTAGAGATCGACAAAGATTTCGACTAGCTCATTCAAATTGTTTGCAACAATAGATTATCGAGCTAGCAATCTGTCAACATAATCGATTTTTGATTGTTTTGATTTGACTTTATTACAAGCATTTAAACTCAAGTAAGTGACAAAATCCTTTTTTTATTTCATTCTATGTATTTTTAAAAGTCGCCTTAAGATTTACTACCTACGTTAGATATTTTAATATTAACTTTAAATTAGTTTTTATCCATAATTATAAAGTGACTCTCTTTTAAAGAGCAGGTTTGGAACTTATTCCACCACCTTGCTCCAATACGAGTTGGTAGATACACGTATCAGAACTTCAGTGAAATAAGACACCTGCACGTTTCCTCACGGTATTTACCTTCAACGCCGAGCACAAGATGAATTATAAACACAAATTAACATGCACATGAAAATACAGTGGCACTTGCTGGGTTTGATCCCGAGATCATCGGTTAAGATTCACGCGTTTTTTTCACTGAACCATCTCGGCCAATATATTTATGTATAATAAGTTTTGTTTTAGTCACAGGTAGGCAGGCGGTATGGGTCACCTTATGGTAAGTGGATACCACGTTTAGGAGAATATTAATACCTACAGCGAATAAATATAATAAAATTCTATTATAAATAACAATCAACAGAGAAAAATTTCAAATATCATAAGGCACAAAACCTACCTACTTTTCAAGAGGATTAAAAACCAAATTTTGCTTAAAAAATCATGTTTTTCTTATTGATAGTATAATTCAAATAACTACTAGATATATTATTTGTAAATTATTCTGTTTTTATCAGCCTGCTAACCAAATATTGGGGGATTGTTATTGGATAATCAATAAACAAATATATTAAAAAATAAAATTTGACCGCAAAGAAATAATTTTAGGCGAAACACCAAATTTCATACGAATTAATAAAATACATGATATTTTTTACAATATTAAATTTGTTATATTTTATGGTTGTAAGAAACATTGCTCCCAAAATTCCATTTTGTAATGTTCTTTAAAGAATAAAAATAGGATATTATAATAGCTGCAGTTAATTCACAAGAGTACAATCACTTTGGAAACGTTTTCGCGTTTGTAGTAGGGCACCGTCAGCATACACATAAATAAACAAATACTTTTTATATGCTCTTCATTTTTATATATATTTAATATTGTACATATCAAACGTAATTGGTAATTTTAATTTCAAAATCCAGGCGTCATCATCTTCCTTGTTTTCTTCTGATGATTTCATCTATAGTTACAGCATTACATTTTTGTGACGTAAGTTTTCACTGTCGTCCATAATTTCTATGCAATTAAATTCAGGGAGGTATGGCGGTAAACAAAGCATAGTATGATCGTACTCTTATAATATTTCGTCTATCTTATACTCCACAAACCTCGCTCTATTTTGCAGAATCAGTTCATATAAGAATGTTTAATATTTCGGAATGACCGCCAGTCAATCATTTGCTGTTTTTTTAAAATTAGAATTGGATGCAGGATTTTAAATTTAATTATGATAAGGTTGACAAAAACAAAAACGATATTCGGTTGTATGTCGGGTATTAATTTATTTAGATCCACTTTGAATAATTATCGTCCAAGTTTTAGGCTAGTTTCAAATATAAGCCAGCCATGAACAATGATCAAACGATTGCCCTTCGATACATGTTACTTTAAACCTAAACTGCTTCTATCGAAACCAGATCCTAAACAGCTTCTATCGGAACCGGATATGCTTCTACCAGAATTTTGGGACGTATAATTGCTTCGGTTAAAACAATTGGTTGGTTTTGCGCACGATATTCTATTTTTTTATGAGGAAGTTAATTCCTAAGTATCGAATATCGTGCTTCTCCATTTGAAGTTTGCGGTAATCTCTCGTTCGCCTCCATTTAAAATCTAATGACATGAAGCATTACATAAAGTAGTGATACAGATTTTATAATCTGTGCTGTTATTTTTGCACGTATTTATTCAGTATTTTCAGTGTGGTTATTTATTTATTTATGATGTGACAGTTGTGATTGTCTTCCGAGTACATGCTTATCAAAATTTTCTGTTATAATTGAAGGCTATTACAAGCTGCAAATTGTACAAAACTTTTTTAGTTTGAAAGGTCAAAGGCTTACCTTGTTTTAATACCAGAGCCATTTTAATTAATATTTAATGGCTCACCATATCGTGCACTGGAAAATCTCAATTAAAACCAATGTATCTTGAACTGTTGGAATTCCATTGAAATTTTTCGAATTAAAAACTTTCGAGTTGGTGTAATTCAAATATAAAAACGATTTAAATTACAAGTAAAGCCACCTTCTTAAATAGCGATATATTTAACAATTTATAATAAGAATAAAATTTGAATTTGACAATGTTAAACATTGCAAAATGTAAAATTTAATAATAAACAACAAGAATAGTACAATAATTGGAATTCAATATCTATCAATTTATAGTAAGAATAATTTCAGGCAATCTTGAATAATTAACAATTTAAACCAATCAATCAACAGCCAATCATTGTCCACTGCTGAACATAGGCCTCTCCCAAGGTGCGCCAAAGCTCCCTGTCCTCCGCCTTCCGCATCCAGTCGGTGCCCGCCACCTTCTTAAGGTCATCGGTCCACCTGGCTGGAGGGCGCCCTACGCTGCGTTTGCCGATCCGCGGTCTCCACTCTAAGACTCGTCTGCTCCAACGGCCATCGGTCCTACGACATACGTGACCAGCCCACTGCCACTTCAGCCTACTAATTTTGCAAGCTATGTCGGTGACTCCGGTTCTTTTCCGGATAATCTCATTTCTGATCTTATCCTTCAAAGATACTCCGAGCATAGCTCGCTCCATAGCACGCTGAGCGACTTTGAATTTGTGGACTAGTCCCGCAGTTAGTGTCCACGTTTCGGCACCGTATGTCATGGCAGGTAAGACGCATTGATTGAAGACTTTCGTCTTCAAACATTGCGGTATGGACGACGTGAGGACTTGACGAAGGTTGCCAAATGCTGCCCATCCCAAGCGAATTCTTCGATCGGCTTCTTTCTCGAAGTTGTTCCTACCGACTTGTATAACCTGTCCTGGGTAGGTATATTCCCTAACAACTTCGAGAGGTTTCCCTTCGACGTATATCGGTCCCGGCACAACATGCCTATTGAACATGACCTTGGTCTTGTCCAAGTTCATACCGAGAGCGACACGCCGGGAAGATTCACTAAGGCTACGCAGCATTTTGGTTAGTTGTTCCAGCGACTCTGCTATGATGACGATATCATCGGAAAATCGAAGGTATGAGATGTACTCGCCGTTTACATTGACTCCACATCCAGTCCAATCCAGCGTCTTGAACACGTCTTCCAACGCGTTGGTGAACAGTTTCGGAGATATTACATCCCCCTGTCTCACCCCTCTGCGCAGTTGGATCGCCTTCGTCTTACAGTCCTGGATGTGGACAGTCATTGTAGCGGCGTTGTATAGACATCTCAGTACCTCGATGTATCTCCAGTCGATATGACATCTCTGCAATGAGTCGAGCACTGCCCAGGTTTCGATGGAGTCGAAGGCTTTCTCGTAGTCCACAAATGCCATACACAGCGGCTGATTGTACTCTTCGGTCTTCTGCACAATCTGCCGAACAGTATGAATGTGGTCCACGGTGCTGTAGCCTGATCGAAAGCCGGCTTGCTCCGGGGGCTGGAACTCGTCAAGTCGTCTGGCGAGACGGTTCGTGACGACTCTTGAGAACAGCTTATACACGTGACTCAGGAGAGAGATTGGTCTGTAGTTTTTCAAGAGGGTTTTATCACCTTTCTTGAAAAACAGTACCACCTCACTCCCGCTCCACGTTTCCGGGGTCTTGCCATGTTGGATGACGGAATTAAAGAGGCTTGCTAGCTCTTTCAGGACCGGAGTCCCGCCTGCCTTAAGCAACTCTGTTGTGATTCCGTCATCTCCCGGAGCTTTGTTGTTTTTAAGCTGTTCTAGAGCCGCCCTAATCTCGCCTTGGTCAACGACCGGGAGCTCCTCGGAGTAATGGCGCGTAAGAGGGGCGCGCTGGTCATCAATACTGATTCCCACAGGTTTATCCGATCTTGAAGAGAACAACTGCCCATAAAACCTCTCTACTTCTCCAGGTCTACAATCTCAGGTCTAGAGGTAACGACCCCACCATTTTCAGTTTTAAGTTTTGTCAGACGCGGCTTCCCAAACTTGCGAGCGAACACTTTCGATCCCCGATTTTGCTCAATCGCAGCCTTGATGGCACGGGTATTGGAGCATCGGAGATCGCGTCGCGTCAGCGTTTTTATTTTTCGGTTTAAGGCCTTATCTGACAAAAACGATGGTAGTTCTCGTCGTTTCCTCATGAGCTCGAGTGTCTGAGCAGAGAGTTTTGGTGCGTTGTCGCTTTTCTGTGGCGGAAAACACTTGCGGGATGTGTTTTGCAGTATTTTGACCAGCGTGTCGGTTTTCTCATCAATACTGCTTACGGTTTCCAACGCGGTAAATTGATTTTGAAGTTCCATTTGGAACTTTTCGGCGCCTTGAGCAGCTTGAAGCATGGTAGGTCGGAGAGTAGACCTCATCATTCGCGATCTTTCAGCTTTAAAGTCGATATCTAAAGTGCCTCGAACCAAGAGGTGATCACTTCCGGTATTAAACCTGTTGATCACTGAGACATCTCTAAATATGTGCCTTTTATTCGAAATGATGAAATCTATCTCGTTCCTTGTCACGTTATCGGGGCTTCGCCAGGTCCACCTCCTCTGGGGCTTCTTTTGAAAGAAAGAATTCATCAAAAAGAGCCCCTGCGCTTCGAAAAAGTTTACCAGCATTTGCCCCCAGTGATTTCTGCAGCCCAAGCCATAAGGTCCAACTTTCGATTCACCGCTATTATGTACTCCCACTTTAGCATTAAAGTCTCCCATAACAACATTGTAGTGGGCCTTCGAGGTGTTGTTGAGGGCCTTTGCGATGTCCTCGTACATCGCTTCGACCACATCATCAGAGTATGCCGAAGTTGGCGCATATACCTGTACGACCTTCAGAGAGTACCTGTCGGAGAGTTTTAGGACAAGGTACGCTACCCGGTTCGACACACTACTGATTTCTACAATGTTGCTAATGAGATCCTTTTTGACCAGAAAACCCACACCACCCTGGGAGAGGTTATCACCTTCGCGGAAGTAGAGTAAGTTACCGGACTCTAGAGTTATCGTGTCCTCCCCCTGTCTTCGGACTTCAGATAACCCCAGTATATGCCAGTTTATATGACTTAGCTCTACTTCTAATTCGGCGAGGTTTAGCCTTAACGAGCGTCCATTGTACGTTGCCATGTTTAGTCGCCTTTTATGGTAGCCTGCCATGAACCGGTGATTCTTTGCACCCCCTGCCCTGCCGATACCGCGACCGCTACCTTGGTCGGGCCTAGCGAGCTTGCTGGTAACTGGGGGCCTTTTTTTTTGCGCATCTACCATTGGGAGGTTTTGCCCATACTCGCCACGCTTATGGGGGGGGGACGCTGCTGCCCATCCCCCCCTTTCCCCTTCCCTCAGTCGCCTCTTACGACACCCACGGGATGAGATTGGGGGAGTACTATTCTAAGCCGGTACTCCACGGCAACAATTTAAATGTAATTATTTAATAACAACAACGATTGACCTTTAACAAGCTATAATAAAGGAAATAATAAAAAAACGGCATTATATTTCTAATGCTACTTATGCGAAAGTTGCTAGTTGCGAGGGACGTATGCTAGCGCAAACTGGTTTATTCCAAATTTAGTCACTGTTTGTATTCACACTACTACAAACGCGAAAACGTCGCCAACTAATTTACCTTTATATCAAAGACAGCGTTAATTAAGAACCCTAAGTAATTGTTCTACTTTGTATTAGTTTGTAGATGCATAAACAAAAGAACAGTTTGTTATACCTATACTTTTTAATTACGAACAAACTCGTTTTTAATTAAATTACACCGTGATTTAAATTAAAGCACGATTTCAGGCATACTAATACGATACGTGCAGCATTGGCAGTGCTACATTTGGAAAACAGTCAGCAGTGGAGCAGTGATACCGCTACCAAGCTTAGAATGTTATCTAAATAAGAGTAAAAAGAAAATAAAATAGCGTTTCTCACTGTGAATTATAAATATAAAACACTAATCTCAGAGAGCAGCTTCACCCCCGTATAAGAGATGACGTGTTGGGTACCCTATGTACTTTTCTGTACCCCCGACAACGTGTATGCAAAATTTCATAATGATTGGTTGAGTGGCTAAGATGTGGAAGAGAATTTTTAAAATGAGTGAGGAATCTCTACTAAATAACCATAATAAAAACTGTAAGATAAAAATAAAATCTATATATATATAAATTATTCTTCATAGCTTACACTGATTCAATGCTTTTATTTATTTTCGATTGTCAGTTGTTTATTGTTATTTGAATTGTTGTTATGTTTTCAGTTTATCGCAAACGTTTCACGAAATGAATTAATTTTCATTTCATTTGAATAAAAGTACTTTTTTAAACAAACCATAAGTTGTGGATTTCAGCGATTCTCGAAATTATATATTAAAATATATTAATATTAAAAAAAAAATTATTTAAAAATATTTTAACAGAAAGAGAACAAAATTTGTTTGACATAACTTCACTTAACGTCACACGTCAATGTTAACCGATATATTTTGATATTCGATATGTCAGTTAACTTCAGAATTCTATGTTTAAGTGGTTGAAAAATGAACTAACACTTATATTCTGTAATATTTCACGAAGTCGACTGGATGAAATCTCACGTGAATCAACTAGTTGGTAATTTTATGACTAAATTATAACAATAAGCTCTGCACTATGGCATCACCAAAATGTGGTCTTGGTTATAAAGAGCCGAGATGGCCCAGTGGTAAGAACGCGTGAAACTTAACCGATGATCGTATGTTCAAACCCGGGCAAGCACCGCTGAATTTTCATGTGCTTAATTTGTGATTATAATTCATCTCGTGCTTTAAGGTGAAGGAAAACATCGTGAGGAAATCTGCATGGGTCTAATTTAACTGAAATTCTGCCACATGTGTATTCCTCCAACCCGCATTGGAGCAGCATGGTGTAATAAGCTCCAAAACCTTCTCCTCAAAAAGGGAGAGGAGGCCTTTAGCCCAGCAGCGGGACATTCACAAACATAATTCAGATCTCATTACAAATCAATGTTAAAGTCAAAATATTATACTATATTCAAGTACGCTCTCAACAACAGTTTTGATCCGTTATTTTACAATTTTAATTTTAATATAAAGCTGCCATCTAGTAAGAAACTTAGATTTTTTTTACAATTAAATGGATCTTAATATACAGTTATATTGTTTATATATTATGTAACATCAACTAATATTAACTCTTCTATAATTTATTATAATCCTGAACAGTATAATAAGCCTTATTTAATAAAAAATTTAACATGAGCTTTAAATTTATTTATTGGGTTAATGTTAAATGGTCTGTGGAATTTTATTATATAATCGTACCTTTCCCAGAAATAACGCGTAAACGTTATGAGTTCATCTTTACTTTTCATGTTTATACATTTTTTGTCATTGTTTCTATTAAAATTATCGATGTTGATATGATTAAAAAATTATATTTTATCATCGTATTCATCACAATCAATTTTTAATTATATTATTGTTCAGTATGACACCAGCCAACGTAACTTTTTATTATATAAACTAATACCTATATCCTTCTCATGCAGGATAAATGATTAAATTAATTGTTTACAGTTAACACATATATGCAATAATGAAAAAGAGAGAGAAGCTATGTTCCAAACCGGTGGTGACTTTATATTTAATTCAATACTGTAAATGCCGATTCAAAGACGCTTTTATGAGCTTTATATTGAATAAGAGTATTTTGAATTTAATGCAATAAATTTGCATTGAAAGATGAATAGATGTCTCAAATTAATAAATATACGATTGCTTATGGATTTTTTTTTTATTTTAAAAATTGTTATCACTTATAAAAGTAGAAAAATAGCTCTCTGAATTTAACCGGTTCTTCGCAGGTCAGTTTATTTTATTTCTCAAACCTGATTTCTTCTTACTTTCACTATCAAAAAGTGTAATGTTTCTATACAATACAATAAAAGAATTTAAATTCTATATTTTTTCAAAGTTACGTGATACAAATACACTATATCAACGAGGTAGTTAAATTATATGCAGGAAACAGTCCGTCAACATTACGTCAAATAGATCAAAACTAAATAAACTCTCGCACTGCTTGTCGCCGTACATCGTATGTACAGAACAACTGGATCCTCCATTGTTTCGGACACAGCCGAAATATATCACAAGCGTGTTACTGCCTTTAAATGTGCCACACGACCCTTGTTCGAGTTGTCACTGCTAAATCATTTCCAGGTATATTTCAGTTTGTATGCCTTGATTGTGTAATTTTATATCTCCATTATAACGTCTATCTTTTAATTAGAATCTGAATGAATATTACTATTTCCACACAATCGTTATAATAAGATATGTGTCAGAGAATGAGAAAAACATAAGGATTTAAATCGCTGTACTTGTGATAAAATATGTTATATTTTTTCTGGCTTTGAATATATAAAATGATATTTGTCACCACCGCCGTAAGAAATAATAACCATTCCTTACATTGTCAATGCGCCACCAACCTTGGGAACTGAGATGTTATCTCCCTTGTGCTTGTAGTTACACTACACGTTTACATTACAGGTTCACTCACCCTTCAAACCAGAATGCAACAATACTAAGTATTGCTGCTAAGCGGCAGAAAGAATATCTGAAGAGTGGACGGTAAGTTTTCAAATTTCTCGTAAATATTATTTAAATCAAAAAGTATTGAAATTACATATGCAAAATTACTTTTGAAAGAAGCATTCAGCATACTACTCGAATAAATATGGCGGCAATGGCCAGTTCGCGGTAATGCGGAAGCTTGAACGATATAGCTACATTCGCGGTATTACTCTCATAATTTTTCTACATTGGGTAGTATTTTCACCATAATTTGTATTTTTTTTTTAATATATAGGCTAGCGCTTGACTGTTATCACACCTGATGGAAAGTGAGCTACAGTCTAAGATGGAGCGCGCTTGCCTAGAAGGTGCCTATTCACTCTGGACTTGAAGGTACCCATATTGTAGGTGGTGGGGAAAATGGAGGTTGGGAGGGTATTCCAGACCTTGCGGTGCGTATCAGAAACGAGGAAGCAAATCGTTTCGTACGTGTCTTAAATACGTCAACGTCAACCACGTACGGGTGCAGATCCTTTCGATGCCTCGCAGTTCTTTGGTAAAAAGGTGACGGGGGAACCAAATCAAATAGTTCCTGAGCACACTCGCCGAAATATATCTTGTAGAATACCGACAGACAGGCAACCTTACGACGATGTTCTAAGGGTTCGATTCCGACGAAAGCCGTACTGCTGTAAACATGGCAACGTACAATGGACGCTCGTTAAGGCTGGACCATCACCTCGCCGAATTAGAAGTAGAGCTAAGTCATATAAACTGCAAATACTGGGGTTATCTGAAGTCCGAAGACAGGGGGAGGACACGATAACTCTAGAGTCCGGTAACTTACTCTACTTCCGCGAAGGTGATAACCTCTCCCAGGGTGGTGTCGGTTTTCTGGTCAAAAAGGATCTCATTAGCAGCATTGTGGAAATCAGTAGTGTGTCGAACCGGGTAGCGTACCTTGTCCTAAAACTCTCCGACAGGTACTCTCTGAAGGTCGTACAGGTATATGCGCCAACTTCGGCATACTCTGATGATGTGGTCGAAGCGATGTACGAGGACATCGCAAAGGCCCTCAACAAAACCTCAAAGGCCCACTACAATGTTGTTAAGGGAGACTTTAATGCTAAAGTGGGAGTACATAATAGCGGTGAATCGAAAGTTGGACCTTACGGCTTGGGCTGCAGAAATCACAGGGGGCAAATGCTGGTAAACTTTCTCGAAGCGCAGGGGCTCTTTTTGATGAATTCTTTCTTTCAAAAGAAGCCCCAGAGGAGGTGGACCTGGCGAAGCCCCGATAACGTGACAAGGAACGAGATAGATTTCATCATTTCGAATAAAAGGCACATATTTAGAGATGTCTCAGTGATCAACAGGTTTAATACCGGAAGTGATCACCGCTTGGTTCGAGGCACTCTAGATATCGACTTTAAAGCTGAAAGATCGCGAATGATGAGGTCTACTCTCCGACCTACCATGCTCCAAGCTGCTCAAGGTGCCGAAAAGTTCCAAATGGAACTTCAAAATCAATTTACCGCGTTGGAAACCGTAAGCAGTATTGATGAGAAAACCGACACGCTGGTCAAAATACTGCAAAACACATCCCGCAAGTGTTTTCCGCCACAGAAAAGAGACAACGCACCAAAACTCTCTGCTGAGACACTCGAGCTCATGAGGAAACGACGAGAACTACCATCGTTTTTGTCAGATAAGGCCTTAAACCGAAAAATAAAAACGCTGACGCGACGCGATCTCCGATGCTCCAATACCCGTGCCATCAAGGCTGCGATTGAGCAAAATCGGGGATCGAAAGTGTTCGGTCGCAAGTTTGGGAGGCCGCGTCTGACAAAACTTAAAACTGAAAATGGTGGGGTCGTTACCTCTAGGTTCGACATTGTCGGAGAAGTAGAGAGGCTTTATGGGCAGTTGTTCTCTTCAAGATCGGATAAACCTGTGGGAATCAGTATTGATGACCAGCGCGCCCCTCTTACGCGCCATTACTCCGAGGAGCACCCGGTCGTTGATCAAGGCGAGATTAGGGCGGCTCTAGAACAGCTTAAAAACAACAAAGCTCCGGGAGATGACGGAATCACAACAGAGTTGCTTAAGGCAGGCGGGACTCTGGTCCTGAAAGAGCTAGCAAGCCTCTTTAATTCCGTCATCCAACATGGCAAGACCCCGGAAACCTGGAGCGGGAGTGAGTTGGTACTGTTTTTCAAGAAAGGTGATAAAACCCTCTTGAAAGACTACAGACCAATCTCCCTCCTGAGTCACGTGTATACGCTGTTCTCAAGAGTCGTCACCAACCGTCTCGCCAGACGACTTGACGAGTTCCAGCCCCCGGAGCAAGCCGGCTTTCGATCAGGCTACACCACTGTGGACCACATTCATACTGTTCGGCAGATTGTGCAGAAGACCGAAGAGTACAATCAGCCGCTGTGTATAGCATTTGTGGACTACGAGAAAGCCTTCGACTCCATCGAAACCTGGGCAGTGCTCGACTCATTGCAGATATGTCATATCGACTGGAGATATCGAGGTACTGAGATGTCTATACAACGCCGCTACAACTGCCAACTGCACAGGGGGGTGAGACAGGGGGATGTAATATTTCCGAAACTGTTCACCAACGCATTGGAAGACGTTTTCAAGATGCTGGATTGGACTGGATGTGGAGTCAATGTAAACGGCGAGTACATTTCACACCTTCGATTTGCCGATGATATCGTCATCATATAAGAGTCGCTGGAACAACTAACCAAAATGCTGCGTAGCCTTAGTGAATCTTCCCGGCGTGTCGGTCTCGGTATGAACTTGGACAAGACCAAGGTCATGTTC
Source organism: Nymphalis urticae (assembly GCA_905147175.2). Lineage (NCBI taxonomy): Eukaryota > Metazoa > Arthropoda > Insecta > Lepidoptera > Nymphalidae > Nymphalis > Nymphalis urticae. The sequence continues at coordinate 6,981,199 of LR989991.1, forward strand.
AATAGGCATGTTGTGCCGGGATCGATATACGTCGAAGGGAAACCTCTCGAAGTTGTTAGGGAATATACCTACCTAGGACAGGTTATACAAGTCGGTAGGAACAACTTCGAGAAGGAAGCCGATCGAAGAATTCGCTTGGGATGGGCAGCATTTGGCAACCTTCGTCAAGTCCTCACGTCGTCCATACCGCAATGTTTGAAGACGAAAGTCTTCAATCAATGCGTCTTACCTGCCATGACATACGGTGCCGAAACGTGGACACTAACTGTGGGACTAGTCCACAAATTCAAAGTCGCTCAGCGTGCTATGGAGCGAGCTATACTCGGAGTATCTTTGAAGGATAAGATCAGAAATGAGATTATCCGGAAAAGAACCGGAGTCACCGACATAGCTTGCAAAATTAGTAGGTTGAAGTGGCAGTGGGCTGTTCACGTATGTCGTAGGACCGATGGCCGTTGGAGCAGACGAGTCTTAGAGTGGAGATCGCGGATCGGCAAACGTAGCGTAGGGCGCCCTCCAGCCAGGTGAACCGATGACCTTAAGAAGGTGGCGGACACCGACTGGATGCGGAAGGCGGAGGACAGGGAGCTTTGGCGCACCTTGGGAGAGGCCTATGTTCAGCAGTGGACAAAATGATTGGCTGTTGATTGATTGATTGATTGATCCAAGTTTCGGAGACGCCGGCAGCAGACGTCATTACGAGCGAACATACAGACCCCAGCACGAGGTTTGAAGTTGTGCTCGAGAGAATATCCGGGATACTGTAAGTACGTTACATCCACTGAACTGGTGATTTGTGTCTCTGTGAGAAAGAGCAAGTGCGGCATGGCGGTCTCAAGGTGGTGGTGGACCGCAAAGAGATTGGAGTGCAAACCTCGTATATTAGAGAGATGCACTGAAAATGAAAGGTGGTGCAGCCGCTGTGAAACTTTCTTCTTGCTGTATTTATAACTCATATATTGTGGGCGTGAATAGGTATGGGGAAATGGAAGTTGTACGAGGTGCCGCATTTTGGACACCGTGACTTTTACCGCAGAGACGGAGATGGTAGACTCAACTGGAGACCGCGGGGACGCCCGAACCCCCCTGGGAATCGCCACCGGGACCTCTCTCTGGTCGCCAACCAGCACGGTGGAAACCATCCCAGCATTTTTCGCAAGTTGGCGAGGCAGCCTTTCGTAGATGGCGAACCTACTAATTGGGCCCCCTACTAACTGCGGTCGGCCAGCGGTGCACCGTGCTTCGGATCCCGCTGCCCTCCAAATTGAGCTGCCCGGCGTCACTGTGACTACGGTCAGAACCTGTCACCAAATGCAGAGCACAACTATACAGACCCAATCCCCCATGGTAAGCTGCTGCAAACATCGCACCAGAACACGACATGCTGCGCGACAGTGTGAATCTAGCCACTTGACAAATCGCTATGGCGGTGCGGCTTTGTTCGCAGGGTGGTAATGCTAGTAGCTACGGCCGGAGCCTCCCACCTAAAAATATATTGCTCAATTAGCACCACCCAGGGGCCACGTGTAGGGTAATGAGGGATGAAACCTGTCTTTGGTGAGACCTACGGACGTGAGCAACTTTGACCCCCAATTTGTATACTTAATCAATCAAAATAATCAAGTATTTCATTGAATAGTATAATTTTCTCATTCTTTTAATAAAAAAGACGAAACCTTTAACCTAAAATTATGCTCAATTTTTAATATTTTCAGTAACAAAAAAACAGAAAACCGTTTTTATATAGACGAATCTTTGTACTGGTAAAATTCGCTAATTTCTCACATAGCATTTATGAAATGATGATATAAAAATAAATATTATAATACAATCAGTATCGAGCTAAGCTATGTATTCAACCGTACTTTTATAATAAATTTTATTTTTTTTGATAACAATTTATACTGTAAAACAAAGTAACTTCTGTGACGACTGATGTAAAATACAGATACAAGCAATCGCTAACTTTTCCTGTTGATATTTTCGAAATCTACAAATATTTTATAAAAAGTTTTCATGTTTCAGTTATAGCTTTGGCAGCATTCGCGAGGAAAGTGCTCGAAACGACAAAAACCGTTCATGTTAACATCATAAGTTACGAGTACATTTCAAAAAATTTACTACGTAGCCTTTATCATTACATCTTTAAACAATAAACGCTCATAATTATTATATTTACGAGTCAGATTCGCAGTTTTTGCAAAAATTGGAAAACCAAATATATAATTTACAAGAGAAATTTTCCTCTTTATTATTATCATAAGTATTGTATAATATGCATTAACAAAATTTCGTAGACTTATTAGTGTATTTATCTTTCCGATTCCCACTTTCACATTATATAAAATCAAATGTATAATTTTACAACTAGAATCTGCAGTTAATTCTAACATTTCATAATTACGACTTCTAATTAAAGCAAACGCACGTAAATATTATAACTAACCCCCAAACTAGAAACAGGTTTCCAGAACTATTTCAAACAAAACTCATTTTCGTAAACTTTGTTTACCGACATGAGCTTGCAAAATTCGCGGACCAATTGTTCAGAGTGGTAACATTAGAACATAAATAGGTAATCACATTATAACAAATGAAACATCAAAGCAACGACTAATAACGCCGACGATGAATAAAACCGACACTAATAAATACAATTAGAAGTCCACTTACTTTAATTAAAACCATAACGACACAAACGACAACTATAGGATCGAAATGTAAAATCCAAAACAATTTATTTTAAAGTCAATTTTATTTAATCCCAGGAAAGTCGCCGTGACCTAAGGAGCTCAAGTAATTTCCTCGGGGGGACGAGGAGGTAAAAGACTGTAGGGGAGACGGTTGAAAAACGAGAATTACACCATTCGCTAATTGCAGCAATCAGTTTAATGTAGTCGACAAGACCGAATTGAATGGGAACCGGCCAATGTCTTTTTATAAACAACCAGGATTATTTTTAATCAACTCCGTTTTTGTTTCTCATTGAATTTATAATATTGAATTTATCGCGTTTATTTTTCAGAATGTCTTTTTAACTGAAATGAAACATAATTTGAATTGAGGACGAAATGATCGATATCTAAAAGTGTAATAGCTCGTTGTATAGCTCCGAAATAAACGGTACATTACGGTGCATATGTGTACAATGTACATGTAAAATTATTTATTTTCCTTCAATTATACATTTCTGTGTTCTAAAAATACCCTGAAAGGCACACACACAATGCTTTATACCGTAAAATATATTCTAAATTATAATAATTATTAAGTAGGTAATTTAAAAATAAATAAATATTAAAAAATATATTATACTCGTAGTACACTATAATGAGCACGTGTAGAATCTCTTATTGACCCCTTCTCGAACAGTCTATTGCTTAAAATTAAATTTAATGTTATATATTTAATATTATAATATAATTTTATAAATAATCATTAACTACTTGCAATTCGCTTGCTAAATATATTACGAAAAATCAAAATAACATTTTTTAAGTTAATGAATAAGTTAAGCGTCAATAGTGCAATGGTTAGCGGGCCGCCTAGCTATGTAAAAATCGCAGGTTCGATCCTGACCCCTTATGGCTATTATAGTCCTCGCACCTAACACAACTTAATTGTAAATGGGTAATGGGTAAATGGAAATATAAAAACGGACAATGGTATTATTCTTTGTAAAACTAATGCTAGAGACAAGAACCATTTCCATTTGCAACTTATGTTGACTGACATATTATGTAACTTTGAATATTTAAGTATACTTTCAGTGTTCTCAAAGAAAAGTTTTGTTATATCTTATTTTTGTTCTTAAAACTCATATTTATTATATTTTAATTCTTACATTCAAATGTTGTTAGTATGATACTGTGCAATTTTAGGAAAATAGTTTTCCCTTTTGCAGTTATAAATATATAGTTGGTTTCAAATAACTATTGAATTTCGTATTGAATTTCGGAATAGCATCTTATCCCTTTGTTTGTTGGGAAATTTCGGGCACGAATTTGTGTTATTCCAACTATACGAGCTTTACGTCCGAAACATTCTTATACAGAGATTGTGCTTGTTTTGTAAACGATATAATATTTTTTTGAATTTTGAAAGGCCAAAATTGCATGAAATGAATGACAGATAACGGACTTGACATAATGCTAAAATAAATCACTCCCATATACATCAGATTATATAGATTTCAATACAATAATACATTAATGATTAATACAAATCTGTTGAACAAAATATGAAAACAAATGGTCAATAACGTGCAAAATAAGTTACTCTTTTCAGGCAATAACAATATTTCTATGAAGACAGGTCGATGTTCGGATTGGAAATGACAATTGGTAGCTATACCTAAAGCTCAGCGGGAGTCGAGGCACGCAACGCCGGTTCCCGACTATTTATTTCACTTTATGTGTCAGCAAGGTGCGATTCCGCGAATTTATACCATCCCTTTCAAACGGTTTAATCTTCACCTACACATAGTCACTTGTATTGTTTCAGAATAGATAAACAAACAATGCTATATAATTTCAAAACAACCTAGGGGTTGTTCGTTTTTTAGCTTTTTGGTTATTTGTAAAACTATTTATGTTTCTTAATAGCTATTTATACAAAACTAGTCCTCGCCCGTGGCTTTGCCCTTGTGTTAGGGATCAGGTATTGTCCTTCCTTGGAGTTCAAGTATACTACATACTAAATTTCATCAAAATCAATTTAGTGGAATAGCCGTGAAGGTATAACAGAAAGGTAGAGTTACTTTCGCATTTATAATATTAAAATAGATTTTAAATAAAAATATTATTTATATTCTTAATGTTATTTCTTTATATCTTCATTCTGATAATTTAAGAGAATGCTGACAGAATATTTGTTCTTCGTTTAAAGACTTGGTAAAAACGTGACCCCAGTTTTATATTTATATTTTATATTCTCTTGCATCGTAAAACGTTCGACTTAATATCCCTTGGCATTGGCCCTCATCTTCATTTCTGGGTGAAGTCCGCGTTTACGATCACGCCCCGTGATCTGTTAATCCATCTTAAACTTTAGCAAATTAAACTCCAGTTAAATCCTTTCCGTGAGCAGAGCGTATCGTATGCTTTCTATTCTATACCTCATCCCTTTGTCTATCCACGAACTAATTATATTAACGAACAGGGTTCGTACATCAACCACACGTCACGAACTGTTGTGAGTCAGGTGATGCAATTACAATTATTATGTTCAACAATGATTAATATTACTTTCACAATAAAATAATTTAGCGACATGTCCTTGTCGGGATCTCATCTTTTCAGTTATTACAATTTGTGTAATATTGAAGGCTCAGGATGCATAGTTTAATAGTGATAAGCAAGAAAAATGAGAGACGGAACAATAAAATGCGGATTTTTAAGGCTGTAACAAATTGCGGCTCGCAGAGCTCGCGACTCTGCCAAGAGATGAGCTTTTGCCCATACCATAAAAAGTAATTTTTCAACCTACACAATAGTTGTAAATATCCGGTGACGTTTATCTAAATACACAGAAATAACTTTAGAAATGTTCACTCTCCCATAATTGAATATTTTTTTATAAAAATAATTTAACAAGCATCGAGAAAAAGAATGGAAAATACTTCCACCTTTTTTTAAATGTAAATATAAATCTCATCTGTATAAGTTTTTTAATAAAAATGAAATATACAATATTGCAGATTAAAACCATTAGTAGGGGCAGGTGGTTCATCTCGGCGAAGATTTGTTTGTGAGATTTAATTTGAGATATGGTCACGACCATACTCTGCTACCGCTAACTTTTATAACCTACCACGACCTTATATCATCCCCAATGTATATGCATCAAATTGAGTATGAAATATTTTACCTATTTTTATCAAAAAATACTTTGTAGTATTTTCTTTTCTATATTTTATTGAGTTGTAAGAAGATGCATGCTCGCTACAGCTTTTAAAAATTATGCAATAACTACAAGTAGTTGGATCGATCGTTCCAGAAAACGGCAAACGCCGGCATGTATCATTCAAAAGGAAATGTGGCTTCAGGCGTACACCGCGAATATTTCACAGTCGGTTTATCGAGAGAGCAGAGGCGTGTTTAAAGCCTCATAGAGTACGGGCACAGGTGGCTCGAATATCCTCGCCAATAGTATGGAGACGTGATCGGAAAACCCAATAGCTATTGGCAACTCGCGACTTCCTCTTCAAATAATGAAATTTGAAATTTATTGGACCAATCGAACTCTCTGTCTTACTTCGCCAATATATTAAGGATCTCTAGTTTCTAAGTGAATTATGACATTTTCTTTCAAGCGTTTATGATAAATTATATTACTTGTATAGAATGTCTTGAATATATAGTTTCATTAATGTGTATGTGTATATCCATGTATGAATACCCTTTGTATAAATTTCTCGAGGTTTGCCCAGTGCTCTCTCGCGTGCGATATGAGCCCGCCAACACAAGGTAATAATTATTTCTTGTCAGTACAAGTTTGTGCGCGGCAAACAGAGATATGAGCGTAACGCTCGAGTAAGCACAATGTTGGTTCTATTCAGGTTAGCTCGGTAACGTTAATATGTACTTAATAAAGACAACGAAACATTGCATTATTCTGCCCACACAAATTACTATAGTCTATTTCATATGAATAATATAATATATAAAACAAATTATAAACGAACAAAACATAATATTTGCTCCCATTTCGTATCAAATAAACATATTTAAATCGAATGATAAACTAAACTAGATTAAATCCATAAAGTTGTGCACGAGGGCAGGCTGTAGATACTTTTAATACCACAACTGAATACTGTATTCAGCTTCCGTTTAGACCGCAGAAACTCTCCCGCTAGCAATAAACTCGCCGAGAAATATTTTCACATCGTTGTGGAAGTTAAAATGAAAGTAACTACACCCCGTAGAGCAATAGCCGGCCTGCCGACGACGGATAATGCGGAATATTTCGACGAGTTACATAATTTTATTCATGAGACCGACGTACCCGATTGCATATCAAACGCTTACATAACAATATTTACAAGAAACAAGAATCGTGAAGTTCCCGAATGCCGGAATGTAATTAGTACACCCGCTGACATAATCAGCATTCCAACGAAATTAAATCTTTCACCAGACTCGTAATACGGGCGCAGAATAATATTTATGATGTAGCTACAGGCAACACTTTAATCTTCATAATCCTCACAGCTAGATGCTTTATTAAAATTTGTATGATTAAATTTCAGCCTGTGCTTTGACAACAATGTTCAAAATAGTTTAATATGTGTAGTTTTTTTTATTTGTAAAAATACATAATGGTTTTCGCTATCAGTATTTATAAATACTGTTTTACGAGTATATTTGGTCTTAGTGCTTGGATGAAGAAGGTAGCTTAAGCAATTGCTTATATCATAATTAAATATCGGCATTTGTGTTCCATTGATATACATAAACATAAGAAGTTATAATCATTCGTCACATTACTATAAGGTCGAATCAATTGTTTCATTGTAATCTTCACACAAAAACAAAAAATTGTGTGAAAACATAAGTACGAAATTCGATTCGAAACCGTTATATTCGATATCATTATTCGAAATATGTACTCGACGGCCTGACTTCAAATCGAAATTTTATTAAAATAACTTCTCGTGTCGCTCGATTCGAAGAAAAGAATAATAAATTTTGATTACTTTCTCACGTTCGCAATCGTGAGCCGATTCTTCAATTTTTCACTGCTTCCCTTAAGAAAATCATGATTAAAATGAAAGAATTCGATCTAATTCTTCACTTAAATCATACTTCCTATTGAATTTAAATAAGACACCGAAGGGAAATTGAACATTTGGGTCTTTTATGCATTATAATGAACTGTTTGTTTTTAATTGAATGACGTAATAATTTATACATCTAGCTAGTGTCATGACACGGACCTACGTGAGTATTTCATTATGTATATCATATGCGCCGAGTTAATTAATATTAAATAAAATGAAAATTATAAAGTCTAAAATAATAACCCGACCTGTATTTACGAATTGAACAAAGTTACGTACATTGCACAAAATGTTAAAAAGTACTTATTTTAACAGGATTACCGCCTTAGAAATTTACGTACACGCAAAATTCTTATTCGAAATCTTAACAGAATGTTCAGGGTAAGATTTTTAGAATATCAAATTTTAATTGGTGGTGCTATTTGCAATCACGTCTGGGTCGGTGCTCTCATCATATATTATACCGCTTAACTGCACTACTTAGTATTGTTGTATTCCGGTTTGAAGTGTGAATGAGCCACAGAAATTACAGATACAAGGGACATAACGTTTTAGTTCCCAAGGTTGGTGGCGCATTGGCAAAGTAAGGAATGGTTAACACTTCTTAAATCGCCGATATATGGACTATGGACGATGGGAGCTACTTACAAATTAAGACAAAATATACGTGATGTTTATTCGTTTGAATAAGAGTTAAGCTCTTTAGCAGACACAGATTCGTATGTTTACTGTAAATTAGTTCGAACGATAGCTTACGTGACCAAATAAGTTGAACTGTAAAGCTGACTGTTAGCATAGTGTAGATTTTTAGAATTGTTGAATTCTTTGAATTGAATTCCTTACTTTGCCAATGCGCCACCAACCTTGGAAACTAAAACGTTATGTCCTTTGTATCTGTAATTTCTTTGGCTCATTCACACTTCAAACCGGAATACAACAATACTAAGTAGTGCAGTTAAGCGGTATAATATATGATGAGAGCACCGACCCAGACGTGATTGCAAATAGCACCACCAATTAAAATTTGATATTCTAAAAATCTTACCCTGAACATTCTGTTGAGATTTTGAATAAGAATTTTGCGTGTACGTAAATTACAGTCATAAACCTCAGAAATTAATTTTAAATAATGTCATCTAAATTCTACAATTTATATAATATACATTGAACATAATAAGACCAATTGGATACTTTTTTAAATAAGAATGAAATAATTAAGACCTTAGTGTCTATACACATTTTGTATCTTAGCTATTTCTATATACTCAATGCCTTATTGGAATAAATTCTTATGTATTATGACCGGTTGAATGGTGACACAGAATACTTTGATTTACTTAAATTAAACTTAAATTAATAAAAACACAGTGCATCACGTTAGGCGGGTATTTACAAACACATATAATTGAAAAACTTTAGCGTACTTAAATATTTAAAAAAAAAAAAACTATAAGACGAGATCGTCGACTCAAATGTCAACCAATCGATTTGACAACAACCAGCCATAGATTTGTTCAACAAAAAGATACCAATATAAAATTACGTGTTCCAGAAAAATACTTTTTCAATTCCAGGTTCGCCGTTTTTATTAAAGTAGAATTTTCCATTTACTTCGAACGTCGCGTCGCAAGTTAGTATATTTCAATTGTTTCGTACTCACCTGTATATTATTCGACATTCAATAAAATAAATATAAAATTAATGATGGTTATTAAATACATAATTATAGTAAAAAATTTCACTTAAAGAACTGAATCAATAAATGTGTCAATTAATTAAACTACAGGAGCGAACTGGCCAATGGGCAACGTGATTATGACGGGTCACCATTTCCCATAGACGTCGGCACTGTGAGAAATATTAAGCATACATTACAAAGTCAAACCACCCCGGTCTTGGGAACTAAAATTGTTGGTTTCTTGTGCCTATAGTTATACTGGCTCACTAATCCTTCAAACGAGAATATAACAGTACTAAGTAATACTGTTTGGCGGTAGAACACATGATGAGTGAAGGATACTTGGCTTGCACAAAGCCCTTACACCCAAGTATGGGTTTGTGCAAGCCCGTCAATCTTATGCGAGGAGAAGATAACTATAAGTTTGAAAATGTGATAACTATGTGAAGAACATAGATTGAAATAGAAATATCCATGTGTTATACTACGTGTTTAATGTTTCGTATCCCAGTCTATGTACCTCATATAATACTTTTTATTTCTTTTGTGAGTGAACGAACTGTATACGGATCAAAAGTTTTACTACGTACTTACTTTGATTAACTTTATCTTAAGGCAAATATATAAACGCGTGACAGCTTAGATATATTTATTAGGATGTTTAATTTTCTTCGACATCTTCAATTAGAATGTTTCTTCGAAAGTATAAAAAATCACATAAAAATAACGCTTGGAAGTTAAGTAGCAATTCTAATAAATTAGTTATTGAGTCAAACCGGGGTTTGAAATCAGGACATCGAGATCTGCATCCTTATGAGCTAGTTACTAGAACAGCGAAGCACCTCCACTTGCTTCATGCTTTTATAATAACAAATTGTCTTATTGTCTAACATGTTCAAATTTTCACAAACGTTTGTTTATTTCAAGATTTATATGGTAATTAAATGAATTTATTTCCGTCGCAGAAGAAAAAATGAAAGAGTGCGTAATAAAAGAATCTTAAGCATTATTGTTTATACCTCTTTTATCTTTCCGCCCATTTCATTCAACGATTTAAACGCAATTTTTGTTTTTTTTTCATTTTATTGTTGTAAATTGTGTTGTTTATCATGTTTCAAATTCGTCATTGAATAATTTTATTGCAATAAATATTAAATATATATTTTAAATTAATTACATATATTATATTTAAATTAAGAAAGTAAAATTAATCAAAAGGGTTATCGTTTTAAGCGAAAGCGTTTTAATAATCTTAAGTGATAATGTAATGTTCACAAAAGCAACAGAATTTACCTCTTGCGACGAAACATCTGATTCCTTACTCCTGCTACCTACCTACCTTTGAGTTGTACTCTAATTCATCTCGGCCGAATGACTTTCCAGTACACAAGGGGGAATTGTCCCGACATACGAGTATATAGTGTCGCGCTCAGGACGCGAGAATTGAGACAAAAATTTTTGTAGAAAATGCTCTTTTCGCCATCCGCAAGATTAGATTCAAGAGGATAAATCTCTCTTCCTCCCACTTGCGTCGCCCATTTTGTGTGAAGGCTTTATTCAGGATTATTTATACGGAACATTTCGTTCGCTGGCGTGACATGCTGAATAACGTCTTTAATCTCTCTTACTTGGGATAGTTTCGCATTCACCTTTACAAAAGCTTGCTGTTTCTATTCAACTATGAAAGTCTTTGAAGGTAATAACTTCATACGAATTCAGCTTTAATAATATTCACCTAACCTTTACATTTTAGCGAATAATTTCTATGAACAAACCCTGAATACAGTACAGTGTTAATTTTCATACATTAATTAAATTAAAACTGCTATTAAACATACAGTAATAATTAAATAAATAACGAATAGAAACCTAAAGTGAATATGAATTTATAATTATAAGACACTTTAGACTTTAAATTTGTATGTGTATTTTGTTCTTTTTATTTTAATTTTGTATTTTATAAAAATATCTGTACATATTAGAGAACTAACATAATAAAATGTAACATAATTAATTATATTACAAATATTATAAGACAATAAATGCAAACAAAAACAAAAAGTACTCTCTATTGAACCAAAAAGCTTAAGTAAATTAATAGTAAAAAAAGAATAAAAAAACCAAGCTTTTACATGCAGAACATGTCTGTGCTTTTAACCGTTGAATTCCTTCATCTGGATATAGAATCAGGTCATGCTTACCATAAAAATGCTGTTTCATCATGAGATAGAATTAATAGAAAATTATAACAAATACACAAAAATTACATAGCAGTTGGATAAGGATGTTGGCACATTATACAGTTGAAACAAAAGGCGGATTTAATGGCTGAAGGTTATCTCTACCAGGCAACCTTTAGACTAAACAGAAATCCGTGAAGGCAGTAATTAGTTAATTATATCATCAACACTTCATGTAATGTATTTGTAACTCGCCGCTAGATGGCGTTGAAGCACATCAACTTCTATATCGCTCACCTTCTCGTCATGACAATTCAGAGAGACTACATCGGCTGGTTTTTCCTTGTACCCAATACAAATATTTCGATACAAGCTGGACAACATTATATTATAAGCAATATGAAGTCATGTGTATACACTTTAATAAATACGATTCGATAGTGCATTCGTAGAATTTATTTTCAACTAAAACAAGTTAATTTCTAGAAAAAGGTATGACATAAAAACTGCGGCAAGAAAATTATCCGTACCGTGGCTATTAGCAAATTGTGTAATTTTCCTTTTTCAAATTTCTGTAGGCCCTGACAAAATTGCTTTGCCCTCGCAACCCGCCATTATGGTAGAAATGATGAAAATGGAGCGCAATAATAATTATGTGAATCAAGTTCGCTTTATTCGAGTTTTTATTTCAACCAACGAAAGTGATATATATCTTAAGCTTTTTAATTTGATATAAACACCAAAATCAATAAAATAAGCCAATAATTAAATAACCCCAATCATTATGGAGAGGTGAGCAATTTTTAAAAATATGGAAAACTCTAACGAATATAACATCCGAGAAAATTAAACTTTTACACGGAAACTTGAACCTAATTTACGACATCTAACTAGAAACGAGGAAAATTTAATGAAATTAAAAGTTATTACGCTCAGTACTATTGCTTTTAAAATATTTAAATTAAACCCTTTTTTACATGGGTAGCAATGCCAAAACACTTAAAATTTTAAATAGAAAAGTTGATTTTTGACTTTAAGTTATTTAATTCATAATATATTGCAATGTAATAATACATCTAATAGTTTATACAAGTGCGTGCGACTATTCCTGAATTGTTTTTACTCTTAACAATGACATAGTATTGATTTATTAGTATAAACTAACGTCTAACCTAACAAGGCTGCAGGTCCCGAAATCCTGGACTCAAAGAACATATGAATCTTAACTGGTGATTGCGGACCCAGGCAAGCCAATCCAATGAATTTACGTGTACTTAATTTGTGTTATTTAATTATTATATTTGTGCTCGGCGTTAAAGGTTTAAAAACGGTTTTTCAAATGGTGATTAATTTTAATATTTATGTAAAATAAAAACTCACTCCTTCAATATAAAGTTCTAAATAAAAAAGTCCATGGCATTCAATCTGGGGTGTGTTTGTTGCGGCCGCTGGGGGATCAGTCTTTGATGTAAATTCACAATTTTAATTTCATTTGTAAATTGTTTTGTTTATATAACCTTCTGTTTTACAATGAAAATAATCGCTAGCAAGGAAATATTTAAATTATAACTCTTTCAACATAAATAATTATTTACAAATGTTTTCAAGGGCTAAGGCACATTTTTCATGACATTATTTTTATTTTTGATAATCAAAAACAGTGAAACTATTATTTTATTTTTATACAATTTAAACATATTTTTTCGCCTTCGGTCGGATAAATCGCATTTTATCAGTTATGTTGCTCACAAAAAAAATAGGTTTATAGTGGCACGGGGCCAAAAATGGCGATTTCATCACGCTTTACAGGCGTTACTACGAGTTATATACTTCGGAAAAACGATCTCGCATTATATTTAGACTGAATTTTTCCATTATAATTTTACATGGCCGTGTTATAAAAATATTAAAACAACACCAATATACTTAAATCAAATATTTAAAAAGTTTTATTAGCTAAGTTTAATGTCAAAACAAAAATTACGCAGTCTTATCGCATCACTTGATGATACGTAATGCAAATTACCTTATAAATTATAATACAGCACCTTATATTGTTGTTTTTATTGAATAAAACGATTTCAAAGAAAAATCCATTACACGATAAAAATGTTCTCACAGATAGTTTTAATATGACAACTATAATATCCTACAAGATAAATAACGCTTTGTCTTCAATCCAGATATCTATGTGCATTTTGCAGAATAAAACTCTTGAACTCACAACTTTATTTCTCGTTTATTCGTTATACAATAAAACCATTTCAAAACTTCATTAACAGAGAATATTTTCTTATGTAAAATTGGAATTCAAAACTTTATAGTGCTAACGTACCGGAGCTCACAATGTAACTCCAAAAGCATTATTCTATTTCGAGCAGACCATTACGACAATAGGACTAAAGGAATTCATATTTGCTACTGTTCTCTCTCACGGGCAAGGAATTTAAATGAACTTTGCTCAACAACAATGACACCACAGACTTTTGTTCCACGAACAATACATTTTGCCGGAAAAATTAAAACCTGTGAACAAAAGAGTACAAATTCATATTGTGGTGTGGGCGGTCCGCGACGATTACGCAGCTAGCCTCGATGCTAACGTGGAAAAAGAAAACAACGTTCCTTTTATTTCCTCCCCGAGCAAAATAGTGCTCATGTGTGTACTAAATGGGCACGCATTCCGACATGACTTACTTCGCATTCCTCGTCAGGATTAACAAAGGGCTCAATAATGAAATGGACTAACCACATTTTCACATAAAGTTTCATTGATTCACAATTCCATTACTTGTACCAGAGACTTTTCGATTAATTTGACTTACAAATTAATTTACGAATTTAATAGCTTTATGTACACAATTATTTACGATTAATTATAGTAAAAGGAATTTTCAAATCCTAAGTATGGATATATTGGATATTTTCATATATTTTAATATTTCATATAATATCTCAAGCAGTTCGTTATATACTATTTAATAATAATTATTTAATTGATATACATATAAATTGTATTATATATATAAGAACAAATGAATAGCTACCTGTTCTTTATGTAAAATAAACTTAGATTAGAAAACTTAACGTCGCAGCAGTCCTCTTTGAAGTTCGTCAATTTCTAGAAATTGTACAGAAATGTGCACTAAAGTGACTTTAGCTTCCTCGTCTACATTGTTTCTCAATATATTTGCTATGTTCCAGATGAGAATTGTAAAGATCAAATAAATGAAAACAATAAACTTATGTAATAATTAGATTTAATTTCAAGTTATTCGTTAGAAAATTAAAATATCTATCAGAATTTGCTATCGTGAAATGTTTATAAATTAATTATACGGATTTATTTATTCAACTGTGTAAATCAGCGAAAAATGTGAAAGTTATTGTAATACAAGTTTGTACGAAATAATAGCCAATTTAATATTCTTATTATTTATAAATTTTGTTTTACTGAATATTCATAAGTCGCCTGTTCCATAAAAATATAAGGTTTAAATACGCTCACAGTCACAACTCATATGGGATAATAACTCATATAATGTAAAAAGCTAAACATAAAGAGACTCTCTTTATGTTTAGCTTTTTACATTTAGAAACTCTTTAATTTAACAGCTTAGTTGCTGAACATTTTTTATGATTAACGGCTAATGAACGGCTAAGATACTTTTTTAAATGGCAAACAAAAAAAATCCGATATTAATACAAAATTAAGCTAAATAAAATATCTTCCTGCTTTTCTCCGCATAACAATTAAAAAGAAGTGTACCTACTGTGCTCAGCCACCTCATGGTAAGTGGTCACTACCGCTCATTCACATCGGCACATAGAAATACTAACTACCCTCATTACTATGTTACGGTTAAAGAAAAATATATAAAGCCTGAGAATTTAATAGAATACAACTATCGATTTTATTTTTTAATAATAGTTCCTAATAGATGACCAATTATAAGAATATGAAACATATTATATAACATATATATCTATCTATAATGCCTTACGTATATGTTATAAAAGTTCCCATTATGATTCAAAAGGTAGGTAGGAAAAAAATGGCACTACTTTTAATTAATATTGTATTGGGAAAAAATATTGGATATTTTCATACAATAATTTAGCGCATGTTCGGTACCATTTTGCGTATCTTTTTTACGATGTAATTTTTTTCCATCAACGTAAATGAAAACTTAAAATGTATTTAAAGAAAGCAACCTAGGTATTAACTACAACAGAGGCTTTACTAACGTTCTTTCTTTTTTGAACATAATGTTGATAATCTTTCCTTTAAAAAAATTCTGAATACAACATGCACGGAGATGACTCTCGTAAACAGACTGCAATTTCAGCGATACAACATTTCTGCGAGATTAAATTCGTAATACTCGAATGGCTCCGTTCCGTATTCATTGCGTTTATACTTGAATATAACTGAATATTTGTAATAACTCGCACGTCTATAAGTTTCCATTTGTTTTTACTTGAATAGGCATTATAAAATGCAACATTTTTATTATTTATAGTTAGTACTAATCGGATATTAGGTAGTAGTCTAACAATCCGTAATTAACACACATTTTAATACAATCAGTGTCATGCCGAGCTTTTTTGACAGCCGTGACCGTGACAGCCTGTGAATATCCCACTGCTGGGCTAAAGGCCTCCTCTCCTCTTTTTGAGGAGAAGCTTTGGAGCTTATTCCACCACGCTGCTCCAAAGCGGGTTGGTGGAATACACATGTGGCAGATTTTTTTTAATAAAATTAGATACATGCAGGTTTCCTCACGATGTTTTCCTTCACCGTTATGCACGAGATGAATTATAATCACAAATTAAGCACATGAAAATTCAGTGGTGCTTGCCCGGGTTTGAACCCACGATCATCGGTTAAGATTCACGTGGTCTTACCACTGGGCCATCTCGGCTATTCTTTTTTTGCTATTATATTTTTGACAGCACTCAATGCTAATACATAGTGCTTACCGTAAGCCCTAATTTTCCTCATGCGTTTTGCTCGTTTTCGAAAATGCTTAATCTTAAAAAATACTTAAATTCGACAAGGGAATTTTACATTGTTCATAGAATGTAATATACTATGTAGAATGATATAATTTAATTGTTAAAACAAGACCGTTTCCTTCGTTCGTATTAGGCTATCCTCATTACTAAGTACAATCTTAAAGATAATGTTATAATATTTATTGATTGTCCACGTGTGGTTGATATGTCAATCAGTCAGTCATTTATTTATATATATTATATATTCACAAAAACTGTACTTCAAATATAAAAACAAAATTAATTTCGCTTCCATTGGGATGGCGGTCTGCGCTTCAAATGATATGAGTACTAATAATTTAACTATCTTATTAGAACCCTCAGCTTATCCTTTCGGCTTTAGATTTTCTACAGCCATGAGTGATTAAATTTTGAACTTTGATCCTTATTTATTATATATATATATATATACTTATGTAGTTATAACTACTAAGAAATATACATCTTCGCCTAGATTACCCACTGGACTACGGATCAGGATTTATAAATAAGACTTCAGTCTATTTAAAAACCACAATTTTAGGCGCGTTACATTTAATCAAGTGCGCGAGCAATATACAATTGTATTTCTCTCACAGATACGAGGTTCGCACCCATAAGTGGTGATGGCAGCCATATTAATCTCTTTCCCATAGTGTATTTATCAAAAATGATAATTGATTAAATATATAAGGATAAGTAATTAATTATTATTTACATTCATAATCATAACATATACACAGTCATTTGTATATGTATATTAAAAGATACCTCTGTTTTATGTTGGTGATGAGTTAGGTATCCTGCTCATTTCAGAAGATGCTACAGGATCAGGTTAAGGTTACCATGTTATTGTAAAATAATTACTGGTGGTAGGGCTTTGTGTAAGCTCGTCTGGGTACGTACCACCCACTCATCAGATATTCTACCGCAAAACAGCAGTACTTGGTATTGCTGTGTTCCGGTTTGAAGGGTGAGTGAGCCAGTGTAATTACAGGCACAAGAGACATAAAATCTTAGGTCCCAAGGTTGGTGGCGCATTGGCAATGTAAGCGATGGCTAACATTTCGTACAGTGCCAATGTCTAAGGGCGTTTGGTGACAACTTACCATCAGGTGGCCCATATGCTCGTCCAACTTCCAATTCTATAAAAAAAAAATTATATGATTATGTTGGTTGGTTGGTTGGTTGATTGTGTTGGATCTGCTATTTTTATATAAAATTATCAACAATATAATAGACTGTCCAGAATTGCTTATAAAAATCCTACTTCCTGCTAGATATCCTCGATCTCCGATAACACCCCTATAACTAACCCACTACCTTTGCGAAGAACTGTTCTTCGTGCAATTTCACCAATTCCAAGCCTGTAGAAGCGCCTAAACTAGGTGTGTTCTTTTGTCGACATTCACTTCAATTCAAAACTTTAGGAAGTATGTAGATGGGTACTTGAATGATTATTAGCTATGAGTATGGATTACTAGACTTAGTACTACTTACTAGATTACTAGATTAGTGTACTTGTTGGATATATTTATATTTTTTTTATATTCCGTTTTTTTCGTTTTTTTTTAAGCTTCTTCTTTTGTATTTATGAACTGATTCCATTTTTCATTCGCATGTTGTATTTACTTTTGATCTCTACACTTAGATAATTAGTTTGTATTTATTGTTTCTTTAAATGTATTAGTGTTAGTGATTGTAAGTAAACCTAATAAATCAAATTAAAAAAAAATGATTCTAATAGAAGTTGCTTCCATTACTAGAAGAGTGAAGAGCTGATAGTCTTCAAACGTCTAATCAGATTTTCCCTCTCTTTTTGCTTTAAGTATTAATAAAAACCATTTTACATGAATCTTAAACACAAGTAACTAAACGAAATCACGAGCCAAGCCGACGACAAATAACAAAAATATTAATATTTATTTTTATTTAAAATAATAAATAGGCATGGAATAAAAGAACTAAAGGTTAAAATGAAAAAAATCATTTTATATTTAAATAAAATGTTAATAATTACTTTAATAAGGATTGATACTGTAACATAAATAAATTGGACGAAAATTATTTAATATTTTTTTCGATATACTTAGGTATAAATATTATTACTGTGTCTTATCTTTAAAAGATAGACATACATTGGTTTAAAATTTTCCTTAGATATTTAAGAGAACTACAAATCTTTCGTACAAAGTTTTCGCATATCTGTTAAAGTTTTGGCAGCGATCGTTTGAAAAGCGCTTGAACTGTCTATTTTCCCAATCTCGATTACGTTGGTATAATAAGCTACTTTATATTAATTGCGACGTGAATATCATATCATAGTTTAAATTTTTTATATCCATTCCGAAAAAAAACAAACAAAACTAACTTTATATATATTAATTTACGGGTATAGTAGAGTTCTGTTTGTTGTACCTGACCGTTTTGCCAGCATAATTTTATTTATTGAGTAAGTTAATTGTTTAACTTAACTTTGTTTTGGTACTAAACTATTCTTTGTTTGAATTTTCCATATCTTAAAAATTACTAATATTGAGCTAATAATATAAATTGTAATATAACATAATATTATTTAATATCTTAGCATGTTTTATTATAACTGACTATATTTATGAATTTTACAGTTTTTTTAATAGTTATGTCAATGAAGCTTCAATAGCTAACAGGCCGCCTAGCGACATAAAAATCGCACGTTCCATCCTAACCTCTTGAGCTATTGTCGTCCCCACTCCTAAAATAAGCTGTACCCTTAATTGGAGGATTAAATAGATTTATTAGTAATTCCTAAAAATAAAAAGTTATTCTTAAACTTGTTTTAAAAAAAAGTTCTAGTTTTTGCTGTTCATAGCATTATGTTAAACCTACTAAAAAAATACATACTATTTATAAATAAAATATCAAAAATACCTTCGAGGATATATAAAACGATCGCAATGAAAAAACGTTTAAAGATAACAACAAAATCTGTAGGATTTTCACACTCGTTATAACGCACAAGCTTAAGAGTTGCTTAAGAAAAGAAGATTACGTTGCAGATGCTTTCTTTAATTTGATCACTTTGTTTATTCGACATTTATTATTATTATATATTCGTACCCTGTATATTACTTTGATACCCATACCATTTAAACATAATATAATGCAATACGTATATTTTGAGAAGGAAAATAAATGGAGATTTATACTATAAAATAAACGTTATTTTGAGTTAAAGTTTACCCATTTCCTGCTTGTTTACGTACACAAACGTTACGTTCTTGCATAGTGAAGTCTGCCTCTCTAGTCAAGTGGCTAGTTTAGAAGGCAGCCGATCTTGACGTCCAGACCCTTTATCAGCCAGTAAAAAGTTAATGGGTTGGTTGGTAAAGTTTTGTCAAGAAATTTCCGTTAACAGCCTAGAGTATAAAATATGTCAGTATTTACACTCCCGTTGTTCAGAGAGCACGTAAAGCCATTGGTCTTACGCCTGATAACTTTTGACAATGAAGTGAGGATGGGAGGACTACGAGGATGTTTACGAAACAATCTTGTCATAAATTAAAATGAGATAAAACTTAGGTTTATCGTATTTTATTGTCACCAAATTTCATGCTGTAAACTTTTTATTTCAACGTTTAATTAAACGCCTTCAGCCATAAGGTTTTTTTTTATTTGTAGCATGTTTAATAAGCAAAATCATGTAATTAGTGTAAAGTTAATGTAAATATTAGTTATTGTTTAAATTATACGAATGAACTATGACGTAAATTTTAACCTCAATTTTATTGAGCTAGTTTCACATTGAATTACTGAAAATAATTTCGCTAGATACCTCTCCGACGAACTAAATGTCGAACACAATTTAAACTTTATGCAAGTTCTATGAGCTCTACAATGTTGCAATAAAATATAAAAAAAGTAATACGATTCTGTAGTTACGGTATTCATGTTTTTGCCGATAAAAACGATTTCAAATATTAGTCATCGAACAACGTAACAAATACATGTTAATAAAAATACATTATTTATATTGAAAATATAACGTATATACGTATAAAGCTAATAAATATTAATACTAAAAATAAAGTTCGGAATGCAGAGCAAAAAAACAAGTATTTTATTCAACTAACGTAAATATTTTTTTATTAAAAATATTTACCAAATTTGATTATAGATACTATTTATATATAAAATATCACTAATATCACATAACTCTAGTTATAGGTTTACGTATATAATAAACAATATAAAACTGATAAAGCTATGAATGTAAGAACTTATAGATTCATACATCAATGGTTGAATCACTATTTGTGTGAATCACTATGTATCGTATACTTATTATGTTCAATTGAGAAATTATAAATAAAAATTAAATACATCAAGTCGAATAACTTGTCCAAGTTTGCAGATAAATCTAGACAATATTTTTTTAGAACATAACATGTACTTTGTATAATATAATCCTACTACTATGCACTTCAATGAGATAATATTATTATCTTTATAAAATTGTACATACAACGAAATAAAAAACTGCAAAATATTTCCGCTTTTAAAATAACTTTTAATTAAAAAAATAGGTATAATTTGCAAGAGTGCTAATATAATCAACATTAACTTAGTGAAGTGGTTTCTGGCAACGTATGTATTTCAGCGAACGAATGCTGCAACTCACATTAACTTTCACATCGCAAAACAAAAATACTCCATTTATAATTACGAGGGCTCTTTCGTTTAGCCAGGGAAGGTATAATAGTTTCAAAATATTTTATAAGATGTATAAGAATTATTTTACTGTGTTTGTAATTTATAATTTACGGCCTTACTTATGAATATTGTTTAGCGAGTAATTTGTTATGCAATGCTTTGTCTTCTTCTTTCAAATGTCAAATCAATAATGACAAAAATAGTGAAATCAAGGTGAAACTTCAGAGCTGTTAAGTAACGTTATACATAAGGTAAGTATATTTAAGTGATTCTTAAGAGCTTTTAATTTCAATACTAGTTCAACATTAGTACGAATTGTTTCAATCATCTCTTACATAATTATAATAAAAACACAAAATTATCCGCTGAAAACGATTGAAAAATCTTAGAAAGTGATATGTGTACTATATAATAATTATAGCAGTTAAAGGAAACACGTCGGTGTCGGTGTCGGTTTTCAATATTCCACGAGTGAGACACGTAGTGTTCTTACAGTATAACACTGCTCTGTTTACTAATTGACTCTAGATATATGTACGTATTTCACAGTACATTGCGGTTTTTGATGAAATTCACTGCACGGAACTTCGACGTGTCGCTGAAAGGGGCGAGGACCTCTATTTGTCATTTTATTAGTCACGCGCACCGCAATATTCTGCGAAATAACTCTGTGGCTGGTGCGACGAGATTGCTTCCGACTTTACGGCCTCCATCTGAGACCGACGAAGAAAAAGTTGTAAATTTTCCGGCAAATCGCTCATTTATACAAACCCTATTGACCTCAGAAGTATTTCTTTAAGTTCTCACAGTAATTCTTACGAACCCAAAATTAGGTAAACCAGCATGAAACTATATTCGGCCACTGACCTCGTGTAATATTTTTATATAGGTTTTCACGTAACCAGCAAACAAAGAAAAGGCGAAGCATATTTTTATTTTATTAACATTTCAATTTCACTTACTATTTTAGCTATCGTAGAATAAATAAAAACGTTAATATTTCTTGTTTTTATATGGTTGGCAAATGCGCCACCTGGGTAGATGGTAAGTGGTCAACATCGCTCATAGACATTAGCACTAAGAAATATTCATTATTCTTTACAATGCCACCAAACCTTGTGTCTGTCACCTTTCATGTCGTAAAACAACAAAGCTAGGTATTGTTTTGCGATAGAATGTATCATTGAGACAGACGAAATTGCCCGTTTGGGGTACTTCCACTACTACAAAGCCTTATCACCAAGTAATTAGTATCCTAATGGAATGCAAAGTTAATTGTTTTGTTTGTTACGCTTTCACGTCTTAACTACAAAACCGATCATCATGAAATTTTCAAACACTTTGTCAAAGGTATAGAAAGGGACGTACGTAACACCCACTCCCTCCTTATACACGAGCAAAGCCGCGAGCGAAAACTAGTATTCTACGAATATCTTATATAATAAGATAATCTTCGTTCTACAATATTCCATCCAACTTGTGTTATTTAATTAGGGTTAAAATTATAATAATATTTTATATTAAACCTTATTGTTGAGATTACGATTGCTGCTAAAATGGTGCAATTCAAAAAAGGTTCCCTCGTAAATGTGCTCTCTTTCTCACAGAAGGCCTTTACTTGCAGATGTACAATTTGAACTGTAATGTAGAATGTTTTTTTCATATATATATATTATGTACTGTGTATAAAACAAAGTAAATCCCCTTGAGAAGGTTTAGAGATTCTTACACCATGCTGTTTTAATGCAGGGTGGTAGATGCATTTATTTACGTGTATTATTATAAACTCTAATTAATGCGTAAAACTACAGTGACGAATAAGATTCACGTTTCCTAAACAAAGGGCCGTCTCGGCTTAGGTATAAAACGGCTCGACATGTCTTGTCTCAACCAAACATCAATACACATTGTTAGTATTGTTGTGTTTAAGAATGAGCGAGCCAGTGTAACAACAGGCATATTAGTTCCCATGATTGGCATTTGGCGCATTGGCTTTGTATATATATTTGTATAACACTGTCTGTGGGCAGTGGTGACACCATCAGGTAGGCAATCGTTTAATCTGCCTACCATCTTCAAATAAATAAGGAGTAGCTTTTACTTGTTGCAGTGATTATGGGAACGTGGGTACTTACTTACATTGTGTCGTACGTTAGACGAACAAAAATTAATAAAAAAGGTAATTAAAAAAAAAACGATTTCCTAGTTTCCATTGCACTACTATTATACTAGTTCAGTATACGTACAAAACATTGAAATTTTTGTACTCCAAGTTATCGAATAAGTCTCGTATATGTATAAATAACTAACAAGCAATTCTTTATATAGTTGCAAGTTAAATTGGAAAACTTATGTTATATGTACAGCTGTTTTGTAGTTCATCTGCCGCAACATAGAGAACGAACTGAGTTTATAACTGAAGTTAAGAACATCAACCGAATTACTTTCCTCGCAGGCATTGCTCAAGTTTAAAGATATTTTTATAAAAGGGTTTCACAAACTATTTTATAAGTATATTTGCATAGTTGTATTTCTGATGGCAGGTTGAAATTATTATTATTTCGGTTTATTAAACAAGTATTTAAATTAGTCAGTCAAAAAAACAAGCGAATATATGAAAAAGCTATCTGGCTTAACTATACACGGATAAAATTATGGATTTCTTAATAATGCTTTAAATAATAGAATATTTAAAAATGTCAAATTCTCTCGATAATGTTTTATTTTCATGTATCTGCTGCTTCAGATCGACAGTGCACGTGTACTGGACCAAATTTAAATATGAATTATAGAAAAAACATGGTAAACAAAAATACTAAGAGAATGGATATAAAAAAATGAAAAAGAATATCCCATTTGATAAGTAACAAAGAAAAAAAAGTAACCATAGCTCATATTTTTATGTTTAAAAATATACATAAAATTGTCACGTAGTTTATTAATCGTTATCAAAATAAATAGTAATAACTAATAATAATATTAAACGTCTTAAAAGTTTTCTAAATTATAATTGCGTCTAATATTTTAAAACTTGGAACAGTATTTTACTCAAAATATGAGACATCTTTAAACAATAATTGCAATGACAATAAGTGCATGCAGTAGGGCGTAGTGATCAATATTGATCATATTATAATATTTGCTTATTTATCGTTATTTAAAAGAAAATCCCGGGAGAAAACAATATTGTTCCCGTGCGATACCAGTTCGTATAACTAGTATCAAATAGTTCGTATAACTAGTGTTCGACGTAACAGTAAATCATTTCGAGAGCATTACACAAAAAATCCAATATAATAAAGCGAAAGCTGGCGTTGACCTTTTTTCAACAAAAAATCATGCAGTCTAGACATGAAACAATGTCTAACTGCTCTCACAATCGTTGCAAAATAGCACTCCATACACGTACAAATCTATCTATCGAATGTATATTGTATTTTAATATCGGCGTAATAAAAATTGGTATTACTTTCATTCAATCACATTCACATTCAATTTACAATAGTGTTCGTATCTAAACATATTCTTCTTATCTTGCTTTGGCTGCTATTACCTCAAAAAAAAAAGATTTACTATAAATGTCCCTTCTGAGAAAAACTTAGGTTTTACTGTTGAAAAATAAAAATAAGAAATATAGTCAGGCCATTCTAATAATAGATCTATTTTTTTAAGTTATTTGAAATATCTCATCATAGCTTGTGTCTAATACATTATAACAATATTATTATTTTTTAAACGACTAAAGGTTTTTAGTATTATAAAATATACATTTCAGTCACAACGTTAAACCTCTAGCCACCGCGGCATTTATCGTACTATTATAAATGTCATGATGAGATATATAAATATTGTTTACGGGGTAATTAGTTAAGCAATGCTATTGTCTTTTTCTTTCAAATGTCAAATCAACACTGCCAGAATGAAAAAAAACGGTGTTTACTACACACCCGTAAAATAACTAAAAAGTAAATAGGGAAATATAAAGTTATGAAATTGTGTTGTGAAAAAATGTGTAATTCCAAGCGCTTATTCTTATTTATTTATAAGATTAGTATAATTAATATAAATAAGGATAATAATAATTATATATATATATATGACAATCAAATACATTAGTTACTTCATGAACTCGTACATGAAAATGAAACAAACAGCTGTGCTACTAAAGTAAAATAATAATTCTCCTGTGAAAAAATGATTTTCCGCTTTTCTCTTCCACGAATTAAATCCTTTTATATTTAACAAAAATAACTTACTTAATGTAAGACAAAGTTGGGTAATTTAAATGTTGTTTCAACACATAATCCGATTGGAACACCGTTTATTTAATATAATACGGATTTCACATTGTTCTTGTACATATCGTGAAATAAACATGTGGCAGAATTTCAGTGAAATTAGACATGTAAGTTTCCTCACGATGTTTTCCTTCACCGTTAAGCGCGAGATGAATTATGAACACAAATTAAGCACATGAAACTCAGCGGTGCTTGCCCGGGTTTGAACCCACGATCATCGGTTAAGATTCCCACGTTCTAACCACTGGGCCACCTCGGCTTTATTTCTTACTTTATTCATAAACACTTAATACTAATTCGTACATCGTGAGTTAAGGTATAATCAAATTTTCTAAGGTAAAAAAAGTATATAATATATAAAGTATAAAAAAGTATGTAACTATTCGTATTAATAAGAATAATGATGAAAGAAATAAATATATGAAATATGTGAACTTTAAATAACCTAAATTTATAACGACAAAAAACGATTACAGCATTGTAGGCTCGCTTCACGAATTCCGTATAAACAGCTGCAACTAAAAAAGAAAATGCGAATTGTCTGCAAAACGATTTATCCTCAGGATAGACAAGTTGACGACGGCCTTATCGATGGAACATTGTTATTTGTCTTGTGGAAAATACGAAAGTCGGCTAAATTGCTATGACCAAATTGCTTGTTGAGAACTATTCAGGAATACAAATAAGTAAAATTAGGGCAACGTATGTTTAATGAAAGAAAATGGAATAATGGTTATGTACCATTAATCTAGTACATATGCCTTATAATATGTATTCTTAATAGGTTTTTACGAATAACCTTACAATGAGTTACAGTAAGTTTCGGAGTTTTTGTGAAGTAATCTCGAAGGATTAACCACAAGAGAAAACACAGTTCCACGGAGTTTTTGTGATTAAAATTGACTACCCCGTCTGTCTAGTAGACTACATCCCGTAATTTGGAAGCTGACAGTGTTCACACTCTCGTGCCTCGGAAAGCACATAAAGCCATTGCACCTGAGCTCTCTTCTTTCGCATTTAAAATGTGATCGCTATGCTTATTAACTGTTATTAAATATATTTGATAGGCAGTAAGAAATAGAGATATTAAAAATCCTGAGATGACATGTAGAGCTTACTCGAATATCACAAATTCGAATCTAGGTCAACAACACTGATTTGTCTTGATAATTCATTTAGTTCTCGACGTTAAAAATTCATATACAATTAACACACAGCGGAGTAGCGTATTTAATAAGCTCGAATTCTTTTCCTTAAAAACTGAAGAGCCCTTTGCCTAACATTGGGAGATTTATGGAATGTTACTGGACTTAACTTCCAAGGTCTATCTTTGCAAGTAAGTCAAATAATTCTATATATCAATGCTCTTATTTTTATTAAGGTTTTAACGATAAGTAATAACCAAGTATGTAAATGTAAAACGTTAACATACATTAAAGAAAAAAAAAATGGCTCGCTAAAATAAAACCAAAACGAACTTTTACCAACGTTTCCCAAGAAGTTTCCGAAGCGAAGTACTGTAAACATGTAAAAAGTTAGAGGAAATAAAATGTTATAAAATATTCTTAACTGATGCAAAACGAATTTCCGATTTACTTTCGAAATGTGTTATGCAGCAGATAAGAAGTTCTTTCTCTTTTGAATATGTATTCTTATTAGCGTCACCACTTCACTGTTTGAGAGGTATTTAAAGATCAAAGTGGATGTATACTATGGACAGCGGCAGACTTTGTAACTTGGCATCTTATCTCTAAGGAATAATTTAGTTCAATTACTGGTCATCAGAAACAGAATATTTTAAACAAAATCTGCTTTATTTCTATCTTTTAAACATTTTATCGTTGCGGATGTAGGTTTCAACGTTCAATGAAACCATTTTAAGCAAAACCGACTTTATGTATGATGTCAGGAATTTGATCTATCGACAAGGAATCGATTGATTGGAATTGCTCGTCAAGGAAAGGTGTACTATTCGATAGTACTATTTGGCTACACAGTGATTTATGCTAGAAACGATATCAAAATGATAATAAAATTTTATATGAAAACCTCTATAATATAATACTATTAAATATTAAAATGATTGGCCAATTTTTTTTCTTAAAACACAATTAGAAAAGTTAACTATTTCTAACAACTACTCGATTCGTGTATTTTAAGTTGTAATACAGATATTTTGTAATTTCATTAAATTACACATAACTGATATTTAGTTCAACATCAACAGAATATGCATGTTTCACAGTTGAAAAGTCCTCTCATGCTGAGCGACATGGGTCCACAATTTTTGACGGTCTTTTTGAATGGCCTTACAGTAGTAGAGGTTTCAAACCTATGCCTTTTTTGACACTTAAAGTTAGTTAGCTAGCCAGGTGCCACTTCGTTTGAAATTTCCTTTTCTTTTAGTAAAGTCTGAGGTCTTTACGAGCAATCGGTAGTAAGTAGCCTTTTCTTCGAGGCATTAAACGCACTTAGGGTGACAACAGTCATTTTTGATTTGATTTGAAATAACTAAAATATAAAAGGCGAGCCGTTCAACATCGGTAAATAGTCTTATTTTCTTAACCGCGAAAGCCGCTGAGCTTAGTCTACTCGCAAATCCGTCAATAGGGGCCCCTTGCAACTTGGCATCAACAGTAATGTCAAGGAAAGCAGTAGACTGAACTGGATCCATTTATGGATAAGTTTTTATTTTCTTTATATTTGGTGTGCTAAATTTTACAACTTTTGTTTTCTTATTATTTAACATAAGATTATTGACACTAAACCAATATACTACATCAGAAATAGCATTGTGTACATCGTTATACTGTACTTATTTTCTTTTAATTTTAAAATCTAAAGAGTTACCATCAGCAATAATACTATATCATATTTGTTCCCTACTTACTACTACTAATTGTTATTTGTTCGAAATAAATGTTCTATCTCATGATACGCTTCTATGCCTAGAGAATCTACTTCTAGGATAAGGAAAATAAAAGGCCATAATGACCCTAATAGATCCTCAATTAGAATAAACCCTAGAGAGGTACATACCAAAAGTGTGAGCCTATTTACTTTTGGTTAACAGGAAGCATACCTTTTATACAATAGTAAGTAGAATATTTTTGAATAGCACAATTCACATAAAAAAAGAAAAATCATTTAATAATTAATTGTTTTAATTTTTCGTTTTTTTTCGTACATTGTTAGCCGTAGCCACTCTGAAAAAAATTTTTTTAAAGTTATTTATTTTAAAAAAAAAAAAACTTTAATCTGCGATAGCGTTTCAATCATGATACTTAGATGTAATTCGCCAACAATGCTCGGCGTAAATTTTAGTTTTGATTTTTGTTATAACTGGCAAAATTTTAAAGCTAGAATGCTAGTATATACAAATAACTAATATCTGAACAATTATAAAGTAATAATCGTAGACAAATCAAATCTATTCATTGAGGCGAGTGCTAAGTAAATACTTGGTCCAATTGATATATTTAGATTTCATCTATTGCTTCATTCGCTGAATCCACTTACGTAAACTTAATATTTATTTAAGTGAAAATACATTTTAATATGATACAACTACAAAGCGGTGTGGGTATTATCAGGATAGAAAAAGCCTAACGCCCAAGGGAACGTTTACGATTAATTTTCCTTATGGAATTAATCGGAATAAGCTAGAAGCGGTAAGAAAGACTTTCCCAGAGCGATATAGTTTTCCTCCTGCATGTATTTTTGGTTAAGAGCTATCAAATCATAACCTTATTTATTTACTTCTCCTTAGACTTTTTTCACCCGTGCCTTTGTAAGCTTGTATTATATATATAATATAACTGCATATTAATATTATTAGAATTTCACTATTATTTAATCATAATCTAGCTTATTTACATATGTTTACATTAAGCGTCCCACCAAACTGCAGTCCAGTTATTTCACGAGATAAGCTCACACATAAAAACTTATATTAGCTTATTATTTTCATCACATATTTTAATTACGCTGGCATTCGATACATTCACTCACATTATTAATCGTGGCTTTGAGATGCAAAATCAAATTCTCGCAAAATCCATCGAGTATAATAGTTTACATTCCTGCAATTCCGTATACTGTTTACTGCCGAGCATATTAAAATTCTACATGAAACCTACACACAGGTTAACGTGGCTGAAGCAAACTTTACTGCCTCTTCAGCCAACCATTCCTGAATAAGTAAAGATGTTTGATTTTCTCGCAACAGCTACTATGATATTTTTGCACATTAGTCGCCTGAAACTTTGTGTATGTCATATACATAAACAAAGTTGTGTTGTATGTTACATTTATAGTTTTTTTCCGTAGTAACAGCAATTTCCCACTGCTGGCCTGAAGCATTCTCTCCTTTAGAGGATAACGTTTGCAACTTATTTCATTCCGGATTTGTGATAGCAAACGTGTATAATCCGACACAAGCAGGTTTTTTCACGATGTTTTTTCATCACCGAACACGAGGTGAGTTATAAGCACTAATGAAGCACATGAATATTCAGAGCTGATTACGTAGATTTGAACAGATAATAATCTTTGCTTTCACGTATTCTAACCCCTCCATAGTTTTTCCTAGCATTTTCGAAAATTTTTTTAAATTTTTTATTTCGAAAATTATACGCATATACAACTAAAAATATAAAATTTTCGAAAATGATTAATTAAAGCCTTATTTCAATATTTGGCATTCTTTCATAATCGCAATAAATGCTGTAAAGTAGAAATCTCTTTTTTATATAACTTAAGCTTTTGCTGTGTATATTATATATTCTTATCGGTTCTTAACCATACTCATATATATTTATTTTGGCGTGTCGACAGAGTTTCGTCTCTCGTGGCCACGAACTGACTGGGAAAAGTTATGACTGCGGTTGTAACATGAAAACAATATTGTTTTCGGATTATATAAAACGTACCGTAACGTACATATAAAACAGCTAATTTAATAATGGTGGTGACGTAACTATCAAAAATAATATTTCTAAATTATCCTATTTGTGTAAATCCCAATCCACACAACGAGACAAATAAAAACACATGTTATTTATTGTTACACATGTACATTCTTCAGTATCAGAATAGCAGTTTTGTG
The DNA here is from genome assembly GCA_905147175.2 of Nymphalis urticae. Taxonomy (NCBI): domain Eukaryota; kingdom Metazoa; phylum Arthropoda; class Insecta; order Lepidoptera; family Nymphalidae; genus Nymphalis; species Nymphalis urticae. The sequence goes on from LR989991.1 coordinate 7,011,974, forward strand.
ATATCACCAGAAATCGAATTCGCTTTATTCATCACATCAATCATCAGCGGGCCGAGACAAAGCCAGTTAGCTACTGTAGATTTCATTTGTAAAAGATGCCAATATGTATGGAAATAACATATCTATTCGATTTATCACGTGACTAACAATTGAATAATAAAGACGAAGACGCTCAGAAATCACTTCCACAATTTACTGTCGAATGAACTTTGTCTACCCCCTCAGTACTGTTTATGCTTTCTTTATTAAAATAGATAGGACGAGCAAATGGGCCACCTGATGGTAAGTGGTCAGCACCGCCCATAGCTATTTTCGCGGTAAGTGCGCCGCTATCTGCTTTGGGAAGTATGATGATATATTCCTTGAGCCAGTAGTTACACTTGCTCACTCAACATTCCAACCGGAACACAGTAATACTAAGTATACACAGGTGACACCTGCATAAGGGTTTGCACAAAGCCCTACCACCAAGTAAATGTTAAGTAAATGCTAATTCCGATATTTTTATATTTTCAGTAAGTACTCGAAAACAGTTGTTAATCACATGTTAATCTCATAGATATATGAGCAAGATATACTCCTAGTCATATTACAACGAAGACTTTATCTCCAAGCAACGGTTTGTTTATCGTCCGACTTCCATTTATGAGTTCGTTATTTCCCTATTCTGGAAACATAAAATGTCATACATAAGAATAACCCCTAGCTTTTATCTCCATATGTAACTGTGATAAGAGAAAATAATGAGCGGACTTATACGGAGATTAACTTGTTATTGTAAGAAGTTAATAATGTATACGTAAAAACATGTGATAAGATAAATACATTGCTACATTTTTGGGAATAACAAGTGAAAACAGTTGCTACGATGTGGTTATGGTAGAAATTTGTTTCTTGAATTTGTTTTTCTTCCTTCTTAAATGATTAATGTTATTATCAATTATTGCAAATATTTTTAAACAGTGATTTGTATTCATGTGCGATCATTGCATCGTCACATCATGCCCCAGATATCGACAATAATCGAGACATAAATACAAAAATAAATGTTCATTCCGTTCATAAATTTTAACTTTTTATGTGATTGAAAAAAGCAACTCCATTGAAAAACTTTATGCTCTAGTATAACCATTATACAAAAGTTTTATAATGTTGACTTGTTCTCATTATGCTAGACTTATTATATTTTATGAAACCCTCGACGTTCATGCTTCAGGGGGCCGTAATGTGCCTGAAAATACACAAGACCTTATTAACAACGTACCACTACCCGCATACCTGGGCCAATATTTACTTAGGCACATTGTTTATTGTGGCTATTTGCTCAATAACGAAAGTAATATTCTTTTATGCTATTTCTCAAGTAGGTTTTCCTAAAATAAAATTACGTAAATTAAACTATATAAAATATTTTTATTAATAATATGTTCTTATAAAAAAAGCTATTTATTTAATACTCAAAACTATTAAAATAGTCTGGTAAATAAAAGGATTATAAAACACCTGAAAAATTTAATATTTATGTGTCTCAAGTACCTAACAGTAATGTTAGATATTTTATTTTAACACCTAAAAAAAATATTTATTCATTATAAAATTCGGACATTGAAGTAAGTAAATAAACGACTTCAACATACCTTGGAAATAAAGCGATCCCCTCCAGGCTTTTCAAATAAGCAAATATAATTTTAAACAAAATATGTCGTAAAAACAACACCCGGAGTTTCTTCAAGCCGTACTTCAATGTCTTTGGCAGTCGTAGCACATCAGTGCTTTTCGTTATTGGATGGATTTGGACTTACTTTGGAACCACAATATTAACACAAGCAACTGCCTTGTTGGTTTAGTGGCTAAATGGAAGCCCGCAGACCTGAGAGGTCCTAGGTTCAAATCCCAGGTCGGGCCAGTAAAAAGTTATTGAGTTTTTCTGTCAATTCTCAATAGCAGCCCGGCAGCACGGCCAGCAATGTTGTTTCTCACGGACACACAAATACTCCGTCCTGCCGATACCAGCTACCTTAATTATTCCGGCTACATGCTTGAAGACTCCTTCAAAGCGAAAGCCGGAGTATGCTCGTTCGTCAGCACGGATGTTTGCAGTCACCGACTGCGCTGCTTGGAGGACCCCTCCTTCTCCATGTTGGTGGTACGTGTGGATCTGGTTCGTCAAAGTCAGATCCCACAATGGTGACTTGGAGACAAGCCGATTATTTGACCATCTTAGTCGGGTGGCAGATGCTGCGCAAGAGCAGTTTTTTAACGCGGAATTGGTGTTTTTGGGAGATTTTAATGATCACCATGAATCATGGTTGAAATCCCTCAAAACTGACCATGCTGGAAGGACTGCTGATGCTTTTGCTCTCACACATGACTTGACCCAACTGGTTGATCAGCCCACCAGGATGCCAGGAAGGCAAGCGCCTTCTCTACTGGACCTTCTGCTGACTTCTCACCCGGTGGAATATCAGGTTGTGGTTCAAGCTCCACTTGGTTCTACGGATCACAGCCTCATATCTACCAAAGTGCCACAGGCCAAGCTGCCGCCACCAGCGGTATGCAAACGTCGCGTTTGGCACTACAAGTCGGCAGATTGAGACGGTATGCGCGATTACTATGCGTCAGTCCCTTGGAAGGATCGTTGCTTCAGTGGGAATGACCCGACAGCTAGTGCCGCTGATGTTGCTGACGAGATCATGTTGGGAATGGAACACTACATTCCTAGCTCAGATCTCGTCAGTAGGGGTGTGCGTAACCGTTGGTTCACTCGTGAATGTGCCGATGCTGTATCATCTAAGCAGGCGGCATATCGCAAGTGGATCAATGGCTGCATTAGCGGGGCATCTAACATTGACTCACATAAAAACTCCAAGTCCTGTAGAATAAAATCAAAAATGTACATGACAAAATAAAAATGACATGGAATATTATTAATTGCGAAACTGGTAGAATCAGCATACGCAGCTCCGAAATGTCTGTTATTAGTAACAACAAAGTCATAAGTAATGATCGGGAAATTGCTTCTGTTTTTGAAAAATTCTTTGCTGATATTGCAGTATTAGCAACAAAGTCCCTTATTTATTCTCCAATTGTTGCTGAGTCATTGATTAAAGAAAATGTAAAAGAATGTAATGCTAACTTTAATTTCACTAGTATAAGCACTAATGATATAATAAGTACATTTAAGTCATTAGAGATTAAGAAAACTGCTGATCTAAGGGGTATATCTGTAAAGATAATCAATTCATTATTGATGTAGTTGCACCTTACCTTGCTACAATATTTAATAATTGTGTTCAATGTGGTAATGTTCGATTTCCTGACCTGATGAAACATAGCAAAGTAATACCAATATTTAAATCTGGTAGTTCTTCAGATCCCAATAACTTAAAGCCAATTTCAATACTACCAATCAGTAAAATATTTGAAAAGTCTATATTTTAAATCAATTACTTGCTTGATGCAGACACAATCTGCTTCAAAGAAAACAGTTTGGATTCATGAGGGGTCGCTCAACTACATACGCAGGTATCGAAATTATCAAGAATATCTATGAAGTCTGGGAGGAGTCGCAGGACGCCTTAGGGATTTTCTGTGATTCATCCAAAGCCTTTGATTGTGTTCAACATGATACTCTGGTCAGGAAATTAAATCACTATGGAATTAGAGAAGGAGTGCTCCAGCTTTTGACTTCTTATCTTAACAATAGAATTCAGAAGGTCGACGTTAATGGGTAAAGATCTCCTGGGGTTCCAGTCGGTATTGGGGTCCCTCAGGGATCAATCCTCGGACCTTTTGTATACCTCATATATATAAATACAAGAAAAGGCAGGTCGCCTTTTCTTGTAGGCAACAAACATGACATAGTGTTGTTTGCTGACGAATAAATCTGACTGATAAATCTTTAGTTCTTAAAATTAAAAGAAAACAATTACAGTATGTCGATGTAAATAATGCTATGATATAGTACATTGGTTTAGTGTCAATAATCTTATGTTAAATAATAAGAAAACAAAAATTATAAAATTTAGTATACCAAATGTAAAAAATGTAAAAGCTGATGTACTTATCAATGGGGAGTCGATAGATCCAGTTGAGTCTACTACCTTCCTTGGCCCTACTGTTGATGCCAAATTGCAGTGCCCCATATTGACGGATTGGCGAGTAGACTAAGCTCAGCGGCCTTTGCGGTTAAAAAAATAAGATTATTCACCGACGTTGATACGGCCCGCCTTGTATATTTTAGTTATTTTCACAGTATTATGTCTTACGGCATTGCACTGTGGGGTAATGCTGCCGCAATCAATACGATATTTGTGCTGCAAAAGAGGACTATTCGCGCAAACTATAACCTAGGAGCTAAAGAATCTCTAAGACAGAAATTTAAAGAAATTAAAATATTAACTGTTGCTTCACAATACATATTATGTAATGTTATGTATGTACGGAAAATGATTTGTGAATATTAATGATTTTGTGAGAAAATGTGATACTTATAACATTAGTACAAGGAACAAACACAAATTAATTACTCCAGTTACTCGACAGCATAGAGTCAGTAACTCTTTTGTGGGATGTATACGGTTGTACCACAGGATCCCAGTAAGCGTTCAAAATGCCTCGGTTGCCAACTTTAAAAAAATTGTAAAGGAACGCTTGTGTGCTAAAGGTTATTATACAATTAATGAATTTATGGATGATATGATGATGCACACCTTGGGAATGAGACGATCGCCGCATGGTTATTTCTCTCTCCTTTTTTTTGTAAAGGAAACATAACATGTATAAAAAAACCCGCTGAGTTGTTTTCGCCGGTTCTTCTCAGGGCTGGGTGTTTCTTTTCCGAACCGGTGGTAGTTTCTGACATGACTATCAATAAGCAAGTGTAATGCTTCAATATTGTATAAATCATTTTGATTTCTTTTTTATTTTTATTTTGTCGTTCACTACAACTTTCTAAAATCTGGCCAAACGATTACGGCAGATATCTGTTGTCGGCAACTGCAAACCCTGAATGAAGAGCTAGCTACTAAACAACCGAGATAGGTCAATCGCTCTAGGCTACTGCTGCTTCACGACAACGCAAGACCACACACTGCACAACAAACAACCACTAAGTTAGATGAGCTACAATTTTAATGTCTGCGACATCCACCGTACTCTCCAGACCTTGCTCCAACAGATTACCATTTTTTCCGGAATTTGTACAACTTCTTACAAGGAAAAAAATTCAACTCCGATGTTGCAGTCCAGACCGCCTTCAAATGGTTTATTGATTCTCGCCCCCATGGTTTTTTTAGTAAGGGGATCAATGAACTACCTATGAGATGGCAAAAGTGCATAGATAACAACGGTGCATACTTTGTTTAATTAAATATATTTTTATAAATATATTTTACAAAAAAAATTACTTTATATTCCTCCCGTACAAAACACCAATTTCAAATGTAAGAACATAATAAAATATATATAGAATATTTCACTGAGGTCCATACCATAACTAAGTTTTTTACAAAACCAGCGACTGGCAATTTGTCCCGGCTTAATGTAATAATAATAATAATATCCTGGAACATTATTCACATATTTTATTATTAATATATCGCTTACACAGCTATACGTTATACAATGATCAAACACAAAGGCTCACCGCTATATGTATGTTAAATATGCTCGCTATTATTGCTTCATTTAAGAGATAATGGAACATTATTTCTATGTGTTTACGGAAGGTAGTCTAATTTAAATAACATATTTACTTCACTTTGGGGTAACGCTTTAGACATAAAGCGGTGTACTCTTCTGGTAGTTTCTTCTCCCTTTATTAAATATAAAAAATGATTACCATAATTTAGCTATAAAATGTGTTATATACTATATCTGACATTTGCGTAAACATTTTGGATACCTACAAGGCTCGCATATAAAGCTTGTGTGTATCTGTATTAGTTTCTATAGCTTTCGGTTCATAATTTCATGGACCAATGATATTCCCTCTGACTACGTCAATATATTCAACTAAAAAAAATTGCATCTATCGACATACTATACAGCCTCTGTCTGATCTGAAAATATAAATAATATGAAAATTCCAAATCAATCGGATAAGCAGTTTTTGCTTGAAACCGCAAAAAAAAGCAAGCAAACCAACTTACCTCTTTATAATATTACTATGATAATAATGAAAACAAATGGCAAACGAGATATAAAGTCAAAATATGAGCAGACAAAGTTTAAATCGAATTCAGGTACGTTCGTTCGTATGCGTAAAGCTTTCACACACACTTTTATTCATTCTCACAGACACTGGTAGCGCGCAATCTCAAATTAAATCTGCGACGAATATCAGACGCGAACTGCCGTTCGTTCTGTACAATAATTCTGTAAATCTGTTCGTCTACATACCTTATTTATTATATTTGTAGTACGTTTATCTAATGGGATTAAAAAGTAATGGGAAAATATTATTAAGAAACGGTGGGTAAACCGTGTATATTATCAGAATGTCACGGGCTCAACTACGAGCAAGCCGCACCAAACATGTCTTCGATTACGCGAAATCAATACATCTATCCTGGATAATACTCGATTCTCTAAAAAAGTCCCGCAGCTATTTATTTTTAACAATGAGTAAATTTAAACCATTGTATCATAAAGTTATTAGTGAATAAGGCATGTTATTTTATACCAGATTATATACATATATGATAAAACATTGTACTTATAATATGTTATGTATATAAATGTTTTATACAATTTTATTGTATAATATGATGACTACGTGTCGTACTCTTAACACTTTTTTACCGAAGGATTTAAATATCGAGTTTGCAAATCTACAATTAATTTATTTTGTAATGTGTTGATACATAAATGCAAAAAGCCTATTGTAGTAAAGTATATTTTGATTTTGTTGAGTTTCATTTGTGTGCTTAATGCATCTTGTTGTCGTCCGAGAAGAAAAATAACGTTAGAAATTCACGTGTCTCATAAAAATCTGTAACGCCGGCGACGGAACAGTGATATAGAAAACGTTATTCTTGCTGAGATAGGCCTTATCTCAGCAGTATAGCATTTAAGGGATAAAAATAAATTATGAACAATGAATTGGTATTGTAATTTAATACATTTATCAAAATATCTTAATCCTTACAATACAATTATAATATTATAATAAAAAGCTCTCTCGTCTAATCTACATTGTGTTTATTGAGCACAACAAATACGATTACACATTCTTGTAAGATTATTTTATAAATAAATAACAAGTACGAGATGAGAGCATGTTTAAAAGAAAGGCTTATGTACAACCAAATACATCGAAGCACAATGAATAGTCATTGCTGTACACCAAATTATATACATTGTAATAATCCATTCAGAATAATATTATAATACTAATTTTCGTCGGTTTTATCTTGTCAAAATTGGAAACTTTGACGTTTTAGGTATTAAAACCTTAAATTATTTAATTATGTATATACATTAATATTATGAATAGATTATTATTTGTGTGACGACAGGCAATTTGATTTATTATTATTGAGGATAGTCTCTGAAATGAGATTCACTATTGGTAAATCACTTAACATATTCCGCTAAAGATTCAACATATAATTTTAATATTTCTCAGTAATATTATGTTAATAACTATCAAAATCAATGAAAGGTAATAAAATAACATACTTCTTTTTGAAAATTTAAAGCTAAAAAGGTAGTGAGATGTAGTAGTATACAACAATATTAGACAACTTTACTACAAACCGTTCTAAGTTTTGATCGACACAAAGATTAAAGTTGACGTCTGTATTATTTGATGAGCTATTTCAGTATCCGTTCATGCTGGCTCATCAAGAGTTGTAAAAATATATATTTGCTATATTTTTAATCCAGGCGTTATAGAGGAGACAATAAAATTTTAATTACTATAAGACTATCTTTAAGTCAGCACGTCAACGTTTGTATATAAAAATTCTTAATAAAGTCATCATTCGTTTGCCTGTCTGTCATCAATATGAATTCAAATTTTATAGATAATATTATTTGCTACTACTTCCTCTTCAAATTATCAGGAATGTAGTTGTCTTTGCCAGGTATACCTGTTCCACCAGAGTCACCTAACCAAGGATACCTGAAATTCATTAAAAAATTAACAATAAATTGATGCAAAAGTATTCGTCATAAAATATTAGTCCCTTATTTTCATGCTATCTTTTTAAAATAGTGTAAAATAATGTAACAGCCTGTGAATTTCCCACTGCTGGGCTAAGGCCTCCTCTCCTTTTTTGAGGAGGTTTGAAGCTTATTCCTCCACGCTGCTCCAATGCGGTTTGGTGGAATACACTTGTGGCAGAATTTCAGTGAAATTAGACACATGCAGATTTCCTCACGATGTGAGGAAACACCACTGAATTTTCATGTAGTTAGTTTTTTTTGTGTTTTTTTTTTATTATTGAATAGGAAGGCGGACGAGCATATGGGCCACCTGAAGGTAAGTGGTCACCAAACGCCCTTAGACATTGGCACTGTAAGAAATGTTAACCATCGCTTACATCGCCAATGCGCCACCAACTTTGGGACCTAAGTTTTTATGTCCTTTGTACCTGTATGTGTATTACAATTGGTGTATAACACATTATTATACAAATTTGGACTTTATTTATTACTTATTAGTTTTATTTTGAAAAGTCTGTAAAATGTGCTCACTTAGTTGCCTAAGTAAAATTAAAACTAAAATAAAAACTTACTGATTCGGGCATTCAGAGCAGGTCTCCATATAGCGGGTATCAGTAAAGTTTGTGTCTGGATGCTTGAAGGACAACGCGCACTTGTTGGATAGATTACAAGGCGCTGGTGGGAAGTCCTTTTTGTCACATCGCCACGCCTCGTAGTTGTTGAGTGCCTTGACCGACCGCGGATCAGTCATCCAAGTCAGAGCTTGTGTTACGGTCACGAACCAAACGTCATCCCTGGAAACGAATGGTTAATGATTAATCTTCCTCGTTTTTGAAATCGGAGGTAAATATTTTTAAGGTAGGCGAAATGGCAGATGTGCCACCTGATGGTAAGTGGTCACCACCGCCCAAAGAAATTGGCGATTTAATAAATATTAACAATCCCATACATCGCCAATGCGACACCAACCTTGAGAACTAAGATATTATGCGTCTTGTACCTGAAGTTAGACTGGCTGACGCATCCTTCATGACTATACTAAATATAAAAATACTAAACACTAAAGTAAAAAGAAAGTTATTAATAAAATAAATATTTAACTAAATAATTTTCTATACTACTTAATGAAAACTTATATTTAGAAAATGTTTAAATTTTCTCAAATACTTTATTCTCTTTTTATGAGGTAAGCTACGCCATCTTTTTATGAAAATAGCTATTTTAGAGCCAATGTTTTATTATTAAATGAACTTGTTTTCAAATAAAGAGAATATTATATAAAAAGGGCTTTATTGAATAGCAAATTATTACGATTCTGAATGCGTTCGTTTTAAAGAAATACAGGAAAAAAATAAAAAAATCTTTCGATAGCAATTCAGAAAAAGACCAAATAAATACATCACTAGTACAATTGCAATAAGGGGAAATGTACGCTCTATTGAATCGCTTAGAATTCTATTCACTGCAAATAATTAATTAATTTGCAATGAATAGCAGTCTTATTACTGATTCTTGAAATGTTTTTGAAATCAATAATTCATTTTATGAATGCTAAAGGTATGATAAATAATGAGTCAATTGGTAAAAACTAAATTCAAGCTTTTATATTATTATATATAAAATAAATTGATTGATTATTTGGGTAACCCGTTAATTCTATGAGTAGTAAGATCTTACTTAGTTGTAACACTAGTTTAAATCTTTAAATCACTTATGTACGGTTACTATATTCAAGAAACGGAGCTCTTTATTTAAGGATGGTATTGTTTACGAACGGCAATTTAAAAGGGTCCTTATAAAAAGAATTCCAAGTTTTAAAGTCGCATGTATGAGTAGTATAGGAACTACTTTAATGCCTCGTTACTCTTACGTCTAAAACGATTTGTTACTGAGACAGAAAAATCGTTAAATATAGAAACCTCGAATTAAATATATTAAATTTATCCTTCTAAATAATATGAACAGTATCTTGACAAAGAAGTAACGAAATCTAGTCCAATATAATAGGCATTTTTCATTTGCCTAAATAATAAAATTAGTAACGGCACATTTATATTTTATTTTTATTTAATCAAATAGGGAGCCAATATATTGAGAATATTATTAAGTTAATAGTAACGTTTAATATTCAGAAAAACTTTCTCCTATTGGATATATAAATATATTGTAACAAAATATATAACAATTACGGGGCAATTTATTCTCATCTTTAACTTAAATAACAAAATAAATTACTGAATTTTGATATAAACATAAATTAATGAACAGTAAAGAAAACATACGAAATGACATTTATGTAAATATTTATATTTATATTATTAAATAGTATGTACATAAGTATACTTGAGGTTCAAAGGCGAGACGATATAACGATCAAGACTCGTAATAATTTTGCCAAGAATAATATAACTAGCCAAATACATGTGTAGTGAACATAAACTTACAAGTTAGACGCCCACTGCAGGAATTTATGTAAGCCTTGCTCGAGCGCCTTGATTTGGAACCAGTTGGTGTGGAAAGGCATCATGTATGGCGCTCGGTTCTGGTCGTAATGCCTGGTGAAATCCTCTTGAAGCCATTCGAAAACCTGAAATTTTGAATGTTATAAATTTATTGGAATGAATTGTTTATTTATAAGTTTTTATGTATATATTTATCATAAATATTTACACATAACTTATTATTAAATAATAAATTACGCTTAACAAGCAACTGTGGAAGTGTTGATGTAACTTTAAAACTATAGTATATAATGAAATAAATAAAAGTAAGGGACTAAATGAATGATAAGAGCCGAGATGGTCCAGTGGTTAGAAAACGTCCAACAGGCAAGAACCTTTGAATTTAAATGTGGTTAAATTTTGCGCATAATAATATGTATCGGATGAAAATCTCTCACATGGGTATTCACCAACTTGCTACTCCTCAATATCACAATGCAAACTGCTACTTTAAGTACATTACTCAGTTAAAAATTCTTATCCGATGTTAATACTATTCGGATATTTCTTACGATTGAATATTTTTCAAACATACCCAACATGCAAACATTTACAATGATTCTGTAGCCGTAAGGAAAAATCAATTACACATAGTGTGGTCAAAACACGGCTGCGTTTTATTTCCTTGCACGTTTAATTTGTTCTCTATCGGAACGGAAATTAAATCGTTTAGGAGCACAAAAAACTTGAGATAAAACGTTCGAAACAACTTTCAAAACATTCTCGTTACACGTTCGTGTTTAATTAATGAAGTTTGTCGCCACCTTATAACAAGCCGTGATTGTATGAAACTTACAAATCACATTGTCACATAACTTGTTAACATTAATATTCTGTATTGTCTTTGAATCTACTTTTATGAATTATATATTTATAGTAATTTTAAAAATTTAAAGTTTTACACATTAACTAATTGTTAGTTTTATTTTGCTTAAAAAACTAATATGTAAACAAAAAAATTATACTTTAAGGACTTACCTCATTGGAATCGTGATTGTGCAAAACGCACTGATCCAAGTAAGGACAATGTCCGCCTTCATAAGTCTCAACGTAATGAGCGTTGAAGGGAACTTCCCACAGACCTATCAAACAAAATCACAAAGAAATGCATAAGGACACAATACGACATTTTACAACAACTTATATGTTTACGTATAAATCTATAAAATACCAAAGATTGCATACATTATTTAACTTATTTTTATTAAATATCCAGGCGGACGGACTAATGAGCCACCTGATGGTAAGTCACCACTGCCTATTAACTATTTCTTACATCGACAATGCGCTTCTAACCTTAGGAACTAAGATATTATGTCCCTTGTGCAAATGAGCCAATGTAAATAACACTGGCTTATTTTCCTTTCCAACCGGAATACGTCAATACTAATTTGTTAGCGATAGAATATCTCAAAGTATATCTTAATGACACTTCAATCGCGGCATAAGTACCGCTTACTTGGACTGCATGCAACAGCTGCTAATTCTGAAGTAATACCGCTAACAGTAACACTAACAACTTATGTTTTTTTTTTTATTGATTTATTAAAATATGAACACCAACAAGGAATACACTGATAGATACAAAAGAGTTTTTAATCATAGATAATTCTATCTAAAGCAAGTATCTTCTTAATTACATGTGTTACAAAATATTACTACACAAATTTTCTTAACTCAAAGCAAAAAATGAGAAAACTAACTTTTTAAGTTTCAGCTTATCCAAAAATTTCAACTATTATTATTTCAATTGTTTGTCAATTATTTTATCAATAAGATGAATCATACAAATATAGGTTTATATTTGTTTGTTTCACTTTGGGTATTTTTGCAACGGATTTTCTTGAACTTGGCCTCACACAATACCGTTTCTCACGATGAGAAGATTTAATAACTTACCCTCCTATATATAATATCTTATAGTGAACGTGTAGTGAACGATATGCAACTATCTCAAAACACTTTCATATTCACTACTACGTTACTTATATTAATACCGTATTCTAACATACATGGTAATCTATTCTGAATATGACATTTTTATATTACATATTATTAATAATTAATATAATTTTTAATTAAAAATACATATGTAAATAATAAAATATAATAATTAACGTTTGTTTATCCTCACGACCACACTTATGTATTACTTTACAGGATACGCCGTGGTATACATTGCTTCGCCTAAAGTTTTAAAATATTTTATATTAAATATTATCCTATTGTGGTTTTCAAATTAAAGTGCACTTATTAAAACGTACGGCGATTTTATAATGCATTTTTAATTATTGTCCATGATATAAAATTCCATTGTTTCATGCTGTACCGAATTATTTCGTATTGCCTTATATAGTTCCAACATATGTATTTTGTATAATTATTATAATTGGGTCTTTGTCTATAGAAGATGGCTGATATGATGCAGTGCTGATGCTTTACCGATAAGGTTCCTAATGGCTAGAGTTGATGAACAACATTTTTATTTACTATAATTATTTATGAATTAATTATAAATGGATGGCCTTATTTATAGTTTCAATGTTACAAAACAAACATTAAGTACTGTGCCTGCTTATAGAATTACACTGCATTGTAAATTGTCAGTACTTCAAAAATGTTTAAAAAACAGGTGACAAACAAAACATAATAACAATTTTGATATGAACTTATCATTGAAAATGATAAATATATTCGATAATATCGATTGATTATTGAAAAATGTAGAGGTGAAAATCAGCAGGCAAAATGTATGTAATTTTTTCGCACTGAAGCACTAATACGAAGCAAATGGACATTACAACAATGAACAAATCACTACGACTATTATTATTGTTATTATCTACATTTTTAAAACTTTACAATAATTCTGATCTCTGGATATTGTAACTTTTTTATTTACTTGGTTTTATGGTGATTTTGATTACAATCAATTCCGAAATCAACTCTAAGCACAAGATTTAGTACCTATTACTTAAAAATTAGGAAATCTTACTAAAATTTATTATACGTTATATCATTATAAAATATGAGTCAATTATATTTCGAACTATTCTTCAGCTTCCAAGCACATAGAAAAGTAATATATGTAGTATATCAGTTGTCTGGTTTCCGTAGTACAAGCTCTGCTTAATTTGGGATCAGATGGCCGTGGGTGAATAATGTCCCAGGATATTAATATTATTATTATATCTCAGCACATTCAATGAAGATTGCAAGTTCAAGCCCATAAGTTTTCGGTGAGCATATGTCGGATGAAATTCACACAATAGACTATGCATTCTAGCAGCATAGTGGAATATATACCAAAAACTTCTCTTCAAAAGGAGAGAATTGCTTTTCCCAGCATTTGCTGAATTTTACTTAAAATCGCATTCAATGATTTCATATATAATATCATGCAATATTTTACGATATCTTTTGCAAGCAAGTTCGTGAAACATAAATTACAAAGGCGTTAAAAACCTGGGAACGACTTGGTAGGGCAGGTTGCAGACTTGCACTCGTGCGCGATCTTGTAGTCGAGCGTGTAGGGCCACACGGGAATTGGCAGCGGCGGCACGCCCACCGAGCTGTCGTAGATGTAGCCGAAATCTTCTAACACCTATACACCAGAGTAAAAGATCCCTTTTATTTTTTTAATATTCGTTAAGAAATTTGATTAATTGATAATTTGATTGATAAATAAATTTATTATAAACAATATATGTTAATTTCGTACGTATGCAGTATTTTAGCATTTTTTAAATATCAACCATTAAATAATTGAACTAAATTGTATACATTTAGATATATAAAATATCTGCATATACTATTGACTATTTTCCCATATGTATATATTTTATTAAATATTTTTATTCATGTATGTTACTTAATAAGAACTATTAGTTTCTTTCATATATAATTAAAATATATAAAAAAATTTGAAACGTTATTGCATCTATAAAAAATAAATGTAATTCTATTTTCACTTTCAGTACAAAGAGCACGCGAGCATCAAAGCTTTCAAGCACTCTACGCTTCCATCATTGAAGATGCTTTCTTTTTTAATTATATAATATATTGATCGAAAACTGCACCACTCACACTTGTGTATTCTTTTTAACAAGAAAACGTTCTATCTTGACATGTTTTGTATCTACTTTTTTCTGGTACGTATTATTAGCTGTTGAATAAATAAACCATAATTGATGACACTTGAAACTTTTAAACTTGCGTGATTTTCAACAGTATTTAATCTCAATCTCTATTTATTTTTTTTGCAACGTTTCGACTGTACTACCTACTGTGGTCACAAACTCACTGGCCAGGGCAAAGAAATAATGCTAATCACGGTTTAAATCCAAAACAAAATATAAAACGAATCATTGTTAAAAAAAATCTAGTCCAAGTGTGATATAGTTCGTACACCTTATGTCTGATTTAATCTTAACAATGTTTATAATATTTCTGTACTGTCAGATGTCATTGTACTAATCAAAACCTGTAAAATCTCGCGTACCTTAAATTGAGTATTACGTCCGGGCTTGAGGAATGGTGCGCGAGCTCCGACGATCTCAGAGCGTGAAACATTCGCGAACTTTTTTAGAATCTCGCGCATGCCGATCATCTCGCCGGCCCACTCTTCATAGCCTTTATCTTGTAGACCTTGTTGTTGAGATATCGTGCCCGTTGCTATCTAGGCGTAACATCATATGTATTTACATTATAATTGATTCTTGCTAACTTATTTTTTTATTAAAATGGGAAGCAATGGTCATGATTCAATGGTCTTGATGTTATGGTCACCAAATATTAACTATTACTTACATCGCCATCGACCATGGAAACTAATATGTTATGTCTCTTGTATTTGTAACAACACTGGCTCAAGCACTATTCACTCTTCAGACAAAATCAAATCAATACAAACGTGTGATGAGTGGGCGAAACAGGCCCAAACAGAATTGCTGTTTATGTTTATTTGAATTTATGTTAAAAATGAAATTTAATTTAAATCAACTCTAATATATTTTCTGAAATAAATCCTTATTTAACAGAAAAATTAAAGGTACTTTACATTACGCTACATTTAAGTCTAAAATGTAAAAAAATATGCTACTGATCTAATTGTAATATAGGAAGTAAGAATACTCACTTCGTGACCATCATGTGCGAGCGCCTGCACCATGGCATAATTACTGTAAATAAAATCAACATTATTTTTTTAATTAATGAGTTTAATGAAAAAATATATATATATTTCAAAATATTTCCTGATACTATACAGGGACGGAACATATATTCCCGTTATATGGAATGGCTTATACTTAGTCTGAAGTGAATTCTTAAAATTAACATCAGTTAACCCGTCTCTCAGTCTGCCTTGATCACACTTAATATAAACGTGTGCATTTTGGTAAAGCGTTATAAAGAAACAAAACACGTCGATGACATGCCAGTACGTGGTAAAATACAGAAGACGTCGTCCGTCGAGGATAAACGGATAACCAATCTGTTTTTTTTTAATCCACCATTATCTTAGAAACCTGCACAAGAAGAACTTAAGAAAAAAGGGCTAAATATATCCATACAAATAAACGAACGAAATAAAGTTAAAATAAAGGATTATCATAAAAAACCCGCTGCTTTAACAAAAACATATTGAAAAAAGAATAACAAAAATCGTTTATTTGCATGAAATATTTTGTTGTTGTTTTACATTGCTTGGACACGAGAAAACAAAGACCGTAATTAGGACAAGGTATTTTTTTCTAGCGAATCTTCGTTTAAGGCTATCACCACCACATGTCATGCTAGGTCAACTACCGGTAACAGATTCCTCGAAAGAACTGTTAATTACCTGGTAAAAGTGCATGATTGGGGATGCTTTTCAAAACAGGATTTTGGCAATTTATACTTGTTTACTGGTTCTCTAAATTAATCAAGGATAAACTAAATCTATCGAAAGACTTTATTACCGTCTGCTCGAAGAATATTTCCAATCGCAAACGATACATGGATATTACATATATATTACATGATACAAGAAGACTATTATCCAAAACACCGAAGTCGTCTGTGCGCCGCCAAGAAACGCGAAAATGACATCGAGCATCGAGCCATCGGTGCAATCTCTATTCAAAACGTATGGGCTTTAATGAAGCTTACACTTTGGGGCAAAAAGGTCCGAGCTGCCGCCGAGATCACTCGCAATTTAAAGGGATTATGGAGAATATTCCAAAAGTTTGCCTCGAAGATGCCAGACCAATATAAACAATGGAGGGGACTGGACACCTTATTAATAATAAAGCGTACAAGTACACAACATGGTAAAACCTCATCAATTTAATTTATCGATAAAACAAGTAAAGTAACAATTAATATCATCATATTATGCATATAATATATTATTGAGATATATTATTGAGTAACGCTTTAATCAGAAACTAAATGCAATTAAATACTTAGACAGATTCATAGCAAAACCAAAATCAAAAACCATAAATGCAATATATCTACTATATATTGTATATGTATTCGAGCTGTGGGTTTGCAGTTTCACCTGTTTAAAATTAAAACTATTGACGTAACATTCGCGAACATTATGTTCTTGTATAATACTAAAGAAACGATAGTATACTTGAATTCGGACATTTTTGTTCACAGTAAATGCTATTAACAACGATAAAGTAAAAATGGCGCAAGCTCTAGAACGCCACGATCTTTGTCTTTTAATTTAAGCAAAAACTTTTTCATTTCTTCTAATGACACAAGATATCTGAGATAGTGTAACACGGACAACTTCCTAGTCCTGTGCTGCTGAGAATTTCTCGACAGGAAAACCCAATTACATTTTGTGTCGCCTGTGGGTTTGAAGCCGAGAGTTCTAGTTAACATAAAAAACACGCTAAAGTTACAGTTCAAATTATTGCACAATCAATACTTGTTCCTCTTTAAGATAATTACTTACCCAGGTCGAATGCAGATTTGCGTAATATATCAAATAACGGAATTTTTGGTGTTATAGGGTTTATATCACCTCGACTGCAGTTATTTGATCCAACATAAAACGTTTTTTTTTTAATTATTGGCTTTGTAAATAATATGTATTAAGTTTACTGGTGGTAGGGCTCGTCTGGGTAGGTACCACCACTCATCAGATATTCTACCGCAAAACAGCAGTACTTGGTATTGTTGTGTTCCGGCTTGATGGGTGAGTAAGCCAGTGTAATTACAGGCGCAAGGGACATAAAATCTTAGGTCCTAAGGTTGGTGGCGCATTGGCGATGTAAACGATGGTTATCATTTCTTACAGTGCCAATGTCTAAGGGCGTTGGTGACCACTTACCATCAGGTGGCCCATATGCTCGTCCGCCTTCCTATTCTATAAAAAAAAAAAAAAAGATGTTGTGCAAATACTATTCCTAAAAACTTTCGATTACGTTTAAGTTATTAATGTTTGTTTTATATAAATATTTTATAAAGTACCTACAATATCATCGAAACAGGAGTTTGTTAGTTCCGGTCCTTTTGTTATGAATGCTTTTAATGAAATTTGTACAGGGAATTTTTTGCCGTATTTTTATTGGGTTCATATAACATTTTAATGAAATTATTTGACTATAAGTCAAATAGACTAACAAATTGTTAGTCTATTGTATTTTTATCAAATATTATTGTGTTTTTATTAAACAAAGTTTATTAAACAAAGTTTTTATTTGATAAAATATCATAATGTATTACGTACCCACATAAATATATCAATAAATCTTTATCCATAATTAATATTTGTATCCAAATTTTAAATATAATAAAATATATTTAAAAGTTTGTATGAAATAGAATGAATTTTATGTAGGTATAGCCCTAATGGATACAACTTTTATCTTAGCCAAATTAAGTTAGATAATTAAATAAACACAAAACTCATCTACATAATATAAAGATGATATACAACATAATGATCAAAATCAAAATATTATTTACATATGTGTATTCATAATATAATATAATATTTGGTTGAAAATACAATGTTTATTATTCCAGTATGAAAATCAACAAACACAAACTTCACTCTAATCAGATGTTCATGGTTTAATAGAATTTAAATTCTCAATAAACAACCCCCCCACCCCACGAGCAACTATTGCTGCATGGATGGTAATGAGACTTAAGCCTATATTACATTATTCTTACGTATAATATTTATTGTCGTTTACATTTTTTTTTTTGTAAGACCGCGTGAATCTTAATCGATGATCGTGGGCTCAAACCCGGGCAAGCACCACTGAATTTTCATGTGCTTAATTTGTGATTATAATTCATCTCGTGCTTTACGGTGAAGGAAAACATCGTGAGGAAACCTGCATGTGTCTAATTTCACTGAAATTCTGCCATATGTGTATTCCACCAACACGCATTGGAGCAGCGTGGTGGAATAAGCTCCAAAGCCTTCTCCTCAAAAAGAGGAGAGGAGGCCTTTAGCCCAGCAGTGGGACATTCACAGGCTGTTACGGATTACATTTTTTTTATTTTCATCTGTCAAATGTTATCTGTCATCTTCATATATTTACTATTCGTTTTTCGTAACTTTCTGATTCGTAAGTAGCAATTATAGTTGAATAATACCTCGAAGAAGATTCTACTAGCCGTATTACATAATTCTTTATTGTATATTGAAACCGGGCACTAATCGCTTGCAGTTGTATATAACCCAAATTAACATGTCATTTCTCATTTAATTTCATTATTTTTTACGCTTCGCTCACGAAGAGTATGATTTACGTTATTCAAAATGTCATTAAGAGAAAAATAATTCGTTTGGTAAAAGTTATGAAAACCAAGTCGTTTGTAAATATCACAGTGACGACAGTTTAATAACTCAAAACACCCCGTTCGCGTTGAAAAGTGAAAAGTTTTGCTCTCCTTTCTTTACTTTTTACATTATGATTATGAAAAAGATAAATCTAATTCAAAAATTACAGATAATGCATAACAAAAGTTTCATGTAGGTACACCTACTACAAAGCTATGAATTCGGTGCCATGTCTAAATAATATATTAAGGGATTTTTTTCTGAGCAATATGTACACCTTAATTTTGTTATAACGGCATTTAAGCATACTAATTATATAACTAATTAGTAACAACGATAGTTTACGAACGGCGGACTGACCTGGTATGTATATATAAATATATAAAACAAATTATAATTCAAAATTCTTTATAAGGTAGGTTGTTATATAAAATCTCTTGATATTTTGTAACGATAAACAATTAAATAAAAATGACATAATTTATATTTTGACATAACTTACTAGTATGAGTATGAGTAGATAGCATATATTTTAAAGTTATATGAACACTATGAAGCCGAGATGGCCTAATGGTTAGAACGCCAGAATCATAACCGATGATCGTGGGTTCAAGCCATTATTATTCACTAATAGTACACTTAGTATTTTCATGTGCCACCAAACCACTGTATTATAATTCATCTCGTGCTTTACGGTGAAGGAAAACATCGTGAGGAAACCTGCATGTGACTTATTTCATTAAAATTCTGCCACATGTGTATTCCACCAATCCGCATTGGAGCAGCGAGATGGAATAAGCTCCAAATCTTCTCCTCATAAAAAGAGAGGAGGCCTTAGCCCAGCAGTTAGACATTCACAGGCTGTTACTTTATTATATTTTAAAAAGATCTTAAATTAATCGTACCTATTCGTCAATTTTTATCTTTAATACCAGTAAGGACTACAATTCTCCGGCAGATTATTGCAAATTCAGCTTCAATTGAAATATAATGTGATAACCGTAAGACTGATATTACTTTCATTATTACGAATATTCTCTATATAAAGGCGGTTAACCGCGCCGTTCACGGGTAATCTTCATTATTAGTTCTTTACTAAAATAAGCTAGAAAGCGTTTGAGATACGGACTATTCCGATACTAACCTGTACTCGTGAGATAGGAAGAAAGTCCCCCGAATTGGGCAGTCGTTTGGATTACGTAATTTCCCATTAAAAACTTTCTTGTATAAGTCGTAGTTGTTCAAATTAACGGCGCCATCAAATGTGAGCATTATCATTTGCGGCGTCTGAAATTAAACATTGAAACATAAAACTTAATTAATGTTTATTAAAGTTATAATAAAGCATTACACTAATTAGCCAGACTCTGGTCACATAATACATATATTGACTGCAACATACGGAGCGCGTTTACTTAAATTTATTATAAAATATAACATTCGCCTTAACGCCAACTTTAAAAAAATAACAAATAGTTTTTTCTTTTTTTTATATTTAATTTAATTTGTAACGTATGAATAAAAAATATTAGGTCATACATATGACGCGATACATAAAACTAGGCTGTGGTTTCTGAGTACAATGTTAAACCACATTTAGCATGACATCATTTTACATATTATCATTTTTTATAAGGCTTTCATAGTATACAATCGGAAAATTCGCTTAAATTTATACAAATCCATTTGCTTTAGAATTGCTGCAATTCAATTAACGTGCTCCGCGCGACTACAATGTTATTTGTTCTCAGACTTACATCCTCCGGATCCAGACCGCCCGGTATGAGAGTGCCGTCCTTCGAACAAAAACAATATGGAAGCTGACATTCCGCTGAATCGCACTTCAACGCTAAGTCTGTTGGAGTCTCCGTGATAGGAGCAGGAGCTATACAAAATTTAGGTAAATTATATTAACAATAGTAATTATATACATGATATTTATAAAAAAAGTAGTAGTAGTAAATTTTACTATTCGCAAGTCACCTTGCAATTGAACTTATTTTTTTATGTTTTAACTTGTTATAATGGATTATAAATTTATAAAAAAAGATGATTTACATTTAAATAATATCAAACATAACATGAGAAATATCTTCTGGAGTTTTTACTCCAGAAAAATATGTAATTATGAGTTGTGTTTGTAATATGTATGTGTATATATGTGTCTCACACTGGTGTTGAGAAATCGTTTCGTATAAAAGTACTATAATTAAAAATATATAATATGAAATAATAACTCTTTTACCCTATTTTCATGACAAAAATAACACACCGGAAGGGATGTATGGCACAAGATAGCATAATCACAGCTTACGACGTGGGTAAAATAAAAATAAAAACAAACTTACGGAACACACTCTAAACTGAAATTCGCTAACTAAAATAAAAAAGGTTGTAACTAAAGGAATCAGATCGTGTGTCATTCTATTTAAGAGCATCCGTGCGAGACATAAACTAATCGGTGATTATTATCTACCTTTCGTTGAAAATGGACACAGGATTTTTTAAATCCTCAAAAATAATTACGACAACTCTGTCACAAGAAGCGATTTCTATTTCAATATTTATTAAGCCAGTGATCACGAAGCTATTCAAACAATCGATTCAAGATCAGAGCGATGGCTGTGTACACAGGTGGAGTGCATTTCCCATCGGTAAACAGACATACTGTGCGAGCAGGCATTTGCAGTTGTATGTTTGGCATCCGTGCCATCCCGGTTGTCTCGCCTCTTGTTTCGTGACACGGTGGGTATGCTATGGGTACATTTGTGTTTGTAACGGGATAAAGCTTCCAAAGTGTACCGTAATACGTATGCTTCACGCCTACTAATTGAATTTTAAGTTCGTGTGGTAAATTAAACTGAATTTGGAAGGAACAATGCATAAACTGCTAATTTATTATTTGTTTAGACGACAATACTGATATGTTTTTGCTTTAATTTGATAAATTTAAAAGTACACTTAAATATAAGACCTTATTGTTGTGTTAAATGTTAATAAGTTATTGTCAATGTTTTTTTCTTAAATTAATTTTGTTTTAATTTTTGGTTTATATATATTCTTTGTTGCCTAATTTGTTTATGTATATTTCAAATGTGTTAGATATTTATTTACGATAACGGTATGTCTTTCTCTACACAAAAAAATAAACGTAAGAAATTTTCGTCGTTACATTTGTAGGTGTAATGCTGTTTTAGTGTTCGTATTAATTTGTGTGACTGCCATGAGGAATTATACATACTTGTCGGTATTGGGCCACATCTTGCTTCTGCCTTAAACGTACAGTATTTACTGATGTCGTCAAAGTATAGGCCAGACGGACATCTACTTACGTAAGGATACCCATCTACACACTGAAAGAAAATATATTATATAGTTGCGAATTACACGTAACGTAAATATGACACATTTTATGTTAAATATAAAATTATAATATAAACATAAAATGATTTTCCAACGACAAAATGTATATAGATTTCAAGATAATATATATTTCATGAGATTATTTAATATGATATATTTAATGTTAAAATCTTTAAAACACCTAGTTTTGCATATATTTTAAATTCTCTTAGATATACTTTATCGTTATAGTTGTATAAGAAATAAACAAAAAAAATTAGTAAAGCTTCGCATGCATCTCTTCAAATTATTTCAATATTTCAATTATTAACTAAAATAATCGATCACGTCTGCCGCAATATAATACCTACTATTGACAACTTTTTTTATAATATAGGGAGACGGAGAGACATATGGACTACCTGAGGGTAGGTGGTCACTACCGCACATAATTATTGGTGCCGTATGAAATAAACATCGCCAATTGCACCACCAACTTTGGGTACTAAGATGTTATTTCTCTTGTCACACAACGCGAATTAAATTGCTGTAAAAATGTACTGTATGATTTATCCGTGTCTACTACATCATTGTATGTTACTTTTAGTTTGATTTGTTTGTTGTTGTTGTGTGTTGTTTTTCAATTTTATTGCCTATTGTTTTTGTTAATATTATTTACCACGCTAACTTTGCCCACGTGTAAATGGAGTGTTGGAGTTATATGTAAATTTTATTCGTTTATGCCAATGTTTCATTTATAAATCAGTAATATGTAGTTAATTATTATCACTGCATCGAACAATGCCGTAGAACGATTCAAACGTTTAGGAATGTTGCTAGTTTGGCATGACGATGTCAACTCCTATTTGCAATTCGTTCCTAATGCAGAAGTATTCGACAGTCGCATTCAAGTGGCCAACTGTCAACACAGTATATATAGGGGTGATATTCCAATTAATATAAGCCACTAAAATTTATCCTATAGCTCTCTACTGGCAGAATGGCGTAAGTGCATCTCCATTGTGGGGCACACTATCACTTGCATTTTTGGCTGGGAACACGACAACGACGAACTATGACGGCCAGTACAGTCAGAAAAAATGAGCTGCACCAGCCGCCCCCGCTTTGCCGGCACACAAGATGCCTCTTCACTTTTAAATATGTTTTTGCATGCAAATACTATAAAAGACAACAAGAAATATAACGCATGTTTACTCGTTTTATATCTGAATTTTAAAGTCACATAAATATATATATAATCGTTTTATTAGACTTCTATTGCTCTGTTCGCGCCGTTTACAAATTAAATTGTCAATAGAAATCCAGTTTCTTAGCGCTTCAAAACCGGTTACTCTGAGCCTTAAAGGTATATAAAATTATTCAATTTACAATTTTAAAGCACATAAAATTCAAACTAAGTATCAAAGCACGACTACATATATTTTTAATAATGAGACATATTATAGCAAGCGATTAGAATATGAAAATTTATAAAACAACTATTAAATCCCTACTGGGAAGTTTTTGGTTACTTAATTTTGTACACTCACGGTGAGTTATTTGGTAATATATTCCTAGTGTTCGATTTATTTTCTTTAGGAAAAACGTTTGTATGAATCTACGTTATGTCAACTACATGTTTGTACGCAACGTTGTTCTAGTAACTGGCTTGAATATTATAAGTTATTGGAAATGTCTGCCTAGAAGGTCTTAACATCGCCCAAACGAAGTTGATAAGATTTATCTTAGTTCTTCGCCTTATCTCCAGTCTAATTAGATTAACGACCTATCGACCTACATCCTTATGTATAATTCTTAAACCTTTAAAGCAACAGATTTTACACCTGCTTTTGCGCGGTCACTTGAGCGCTATAATGTCTATAATCGAAATTCGGTCAAGAGGGCATTATGTACGTATTTACGTTGGTGAATGTGTCTTTCGGCTCGCGTGTCTTATAGACAAATGATAATATCAACTCGTAGTAACATGTTTTTCAATTCTGGATTTCATAATGAAGCCTGATAAGTTTTCATTAATTTAGATTTAGTGTTTTTAACCAAAACTAAAATTAATATATAGAATTGAAGGTTATTATTATTATTATAGTTATATATTGCCTCTCAAAGCAGCAATGGAGATGTTAATAACGTTGGTGGATTTAACCGAACCAAGATTATTGTTTTTCTAATTTATTCAGAAAATAATTGTCTTGTACGACTAATTAATGATAGAGCAACGATGATGATTACTTGCTCTGTATAAACAATTACACAAATTTACTCAATTTATTCAATATTAAAAGTATACTATTATAAATTTTAATTAAAAGCTTTCATTGAATTTCAGTTGAATATAACGAGCTACTAACTTGGTAGAACCGGCGACAAGTGGCGGGATCAGCGAAATTACCGTTGCCTTTAGTACCTTCGGGACAAACGAATTCCTCCGCTTCTTTTTCTTTCTGGCAATTTACTGTAAATAAAACATGATTTCTCTCATTAATCCTTATAAAAGAAAAAAGATAAATTATTTTGCATAATACTTTCAATTTGCCGATGTGGTTTTTAATTCTTAACCATAATTGATGACAATATATAATAATATTATTATTTTAACACATTATTTATAACGAATTTGACATATTATATATTATGACTTTATATTAAGACGGTGAATGACAAATATTGCGGAATATATATTTTATAGTAATTTTGTATTATATTAACATACTAATCGAAAAAACGAAAGTGTTAAATATATATTACAATATCCTTTATAAATATAAAATCAGATTTTACAACCTTTAACTACAAATATTAATTATTATTATTTGTTGAAGATTTTTCAATGGTGTTGGTGATAAATCACTACATTAATTACTTTTAATTAATACAATTTTGGTTTAAAAGGCTATTTTAGTCGCTAATTTAGTTATCGTATGTTGAATTATGTGTCATCTTAGTGGAAACATCGGTGAAGTTAAATAAAAATGCCCTTTGTCACTGATTTATATAAGCTAATAGGTATTTAAATATAAATAACGCAATTTAACATTTATGTATGTTAAAAGAATAATAGCAACAGCCGTTTTAGGAAGCTAATAGTTCCCATTTACCCTCCAATTAGGCGTAAATCTTTCATTAGGAATGGGGACGACAAGAGCTCAAAGGTTCAGAATCAAACCTGTGACAATTTACATCACCAGGTACCCTGTAAGCCATTGCGTTTTTGAAGCCTCAATATTTCTATATGGATACAGTAGCCATATGGAAAACATTATTATAAATAATGGTAAATCATATACGTAAAAAACATACTTAATATGTTGAAACATATGTCTAAATCTATTTTCATTTCATATTTCACATATTTTATTAAACACGCATTACTATTGAACAATAATATTCAGATTGACCAATAGTTAGCTTTTTTCTTATTAAGCTGAAAGTCTCGCAATAGTACTAACCTTTTTAGTAACAGGAAGTACACGTAATATATATCGAAATAACAGATGTAGCTGTATACAACATAGACAAACCATTATTTCCTCCTAAAATTATGTGGTTTTCTATACCATACTTACCCACAGAAAAGATTTTGTAATACCACTAACCGATAAAATAGCAATATTACATAACCTTCGAAAATTTGCGTGTAAAATATGAAAATATAATTAAATCAATCAAGTAGTAATAAAATGTATAGAAAAAGTGTATGGAAAGGTAAAACTGCAATCATTATACATTACTAAATTTGAAGCGGAAATGAATGTGAGCTAGCCATTTCTTTTTAACATTAAATATTTACTATGCTATCCGTCATAGTGCACGCTTATAATCACGTGATTTGCGGTGCACGATCAGTACATCTTTGTGTAAGCGAGTTACGTATTGTTTACTGGTTTCCAAACTTACGAGTTGTGAGTAATTATACAGAATTACGAATGCCGGCCGCGTATTTTATTCTCTCCGAGCAAACCAGTTAGAACACCAGGTCCCCAAGGAGAACTGGATTTAACGTTTGATTTATCAATGATTACTTGCCATGAAGCAGAACATCGTAGTCGTGGATTAATTTGATTGGAATAGACTTAATAGTCTGTGCCTTGTGATTGTTAAACAATTTATATATTCACCCTTGATATTTTATACCTGATGATACCCTCAGATATTTTACCGCATAACAGAAATACTTGGTATATTGGTATATTTATTGGTATTGTTGTGTTCCGGTTTAATGGGTGAATAAGCCAATGTAAATACAGGCACATGAGACATAACATCTTAGTTCCCAAGGTTTGTGGCGCATTGGCGATGTAAGCGATGGTTAACATTTCTTACTATGCTAATGTCTATCGGCATTGGTCATCACTTACCATCTGGTGGCTCATTTGCTCGTCGGTCTACTTATTCCATAAAAAAAAACTTCACAGACTATTATGTCCACACATTAACATGAGCAAAATGAAATAAATTCTAAGGTTAAAGTTCTTTAATATGACAGCACCCAAGAAACTTAAAAGCAGAAATGGATACGTGAACATGGCACGAGAAGGGTACGTAATCGTATGACAATATTGTGTATGGATAAATATTGCCTATTGCTCTTAATAAATTACCTAAGGAGTCGTTGGAATCAAATCAAGAAGAGAAATTATCTCTTCTTAGACTGTAACAATATTCAAATTATTAGGAAAAATAAATTTCATATTAACGTAGATTAGCTAATATTTGTTTATATGACGTTACTGGACTGTTATCACTTTTTTTTTTTTGTTTAATGAATGAATAAATGCAATGTAACAGATTTATTATTTATATTTATAGATAAAATAGCATCAAGGAATTGACTATAACTTTTAATTATCAGATTGACATTTACGACAAGGAAGTGCTTGAGACAAGTATGAGTAAGTTGTATGTTTAAAAAATGTCGTTCGTACCTTCACAAAAAATCGTAATCGCTTTTTTACTATGTTATTAATTTGTTTCCTTCATTTTATTTCATAGGATAACATTATTAAAATAATGAATCATCTATAAGCAAGATTGTTCCTTGTAATGGTAAAAGTGAAAAGCTTTTATTTACAAAATAATGTAAAGTATGACGATGTAATATTTGTTGAAAAATTATGTTTTAATGTATATTAGATTTAATTATATATATTTTTTTAACTTATAATTAAATTAATAGGAACGATTGTGAATATTTTTATCCATTGTGAACTGATGAAAACATGTCTCATTTTTATTATTCAAGTTATCTGAAATTAAAATTGAGCAACCATGGAACGCCGCCGCCGAAAGCAAAATGGTGTGAAAACGTACGTCAATAATATCTAACTTTATTTCATGCGTTAACAACTTTCTATTATGAATGACTTGGGTGTATATATTTTTTTTTAAATTCGGGATGGATCTACGAACATGCAGTATTTTTTATTTGGCTGACGTTTCGACAGAGTTACAGCTATCGTGATCACGAGCTGACTGTCAGTCAGTTGTCAACGGTCAACATCGAACGAAATAAAAAAAGGTAGAATCGCGGTTAAAACCCGTTATAATGTATAAAATAGATAATATACATAGCTAAAGGTTAAAGTCTACAATATGTATGGTTGTTATACGGTATTGTCGATGAAAACCGTTTTAGTTAAGATATAGTAACTTTTCGTGTGATATTTCGACATTATTTAACTTTTAACAACTTCTCATTTTAAACAGGGTCAAAACTTTTACAAAACGAATACGTAATAGGTTTATTATTAGTAATATCTTTTTGCATTATATAATTTTTATATATCGGACACGTTTATATTGAAATATGTAGGTATTTATAACGAATACAATTTTTAGTTTTGCAAAAATACGTTAATTTATATATATTCAAAATAGTTTTTTTTTCAATTACAAAAAATATATATCTATATACGTACGTGTTCGTTAATTTGCTTACATTGCTTAAAAATAATTTCCTAGTATTATATAGTAATTACTACAATTTCCTTATTGATTCTTATTCAAACTCCGTAACGCGGTTTGGTATGCGCCTATAGTTTATCCGTGGAATGTAAAATTATTTTTTGTGGGAAGGTCACTACCGACTTCAACACCTTATAGGAGACAATGAACATTTTACAAACTACATACATCTTACTTATTTGCTTTTGCGTTAATGCGATAATTTTCTATGGTTTCTTAGAAGTCGTTTTTTTCTTTTACTACCAAATCACGTAAAAATTTCCTTTAACTAATTTTAATCGACAACTTTAATCATATAATTTGGAAATATATTTGTAGTCCGTTGAATTTTAGCACCGTGGTGGAATGCGCTTAAAAACCTTTTCATCAAAAGGAGAGAAGACCTTAGTGGGACATTTACATGCTGTTAATTTGCTTTATTTTTGTAATTAATCTTCCAAATTTATTTTATTCATTTTTAAATACAAATACTATATTGTAATTACCATTGAGCTGCAATGTCTTACTGCTATTGACGCATGGATGCCAAGAGCTCGTAACCAAATAAAAGAATTTAATGTATTCAAGTAACTACAGTGCACATACTTAAAAAACCTGTCAGGACACAAGTCCACTATAACATTTACATCAAGGCAAAAAGTATTCGAACATATGCGTATATATTCGTTTTAATGTAAGTATAGGTAGATTGTATATGTATGTATATATACCGATAAGATTCTATATTTTACTAATAAACAATATTAATTACTTGAATTCTCAAAATTTATTACGTTTTCAATATAAAATATAATTTATCTTCATTTTAATGAACCAATTGATCTTGCCACTCAAATAATCTCAAGCTGGTTATATAATTTTTCACTTTCGAACATGGAGTATCAACATCCTCTAATATATTACAACCGGTCACGTCTCAATGTCAAGTGAAAGAAAGGACGTGTCTACCGCATAATAATTAGTGAGTACACTTAGTAACTAATTATTATAAGACACTTTCTAATTCGTTAATCGTATGTACATATGCAACCATTCATAATAAAATTTCGTAACGCTAGCTGTCATATTTTGTCATCATTTTGTTACTAAAAATTATGCACGCACGTAGATTTAGATTAGCGAAATAAATGTCTGTTACATATTTTACCGCACGCATTTATGTATAAAAATAAATTGTTTACATTTAGAAATATATCTAATCACTTGCATAACAATAAAGCCTATAAGAATGTAGTTATTATCACAAAATTTGTCGTTAAATAATTAAGCTTAATATAAAAAATAAAATGCTTTACTACTAACCATTCACAAATATGGCACAAAAAATAAATACTCGCGTGTAGGCGGTCATGATGGCCGCACTTCGCTAACTCAATAATTCGATAAAGCACCTTTCACCACCGCGCGCACACTGCCAGATATCCAAGAGAGGTACTTCACTCTACCACCACCCAAACTACCGTCTGCTACTCGTCTGCACGGCTTTCTCCTTCTAAACCATCTGGTCTAAGGTTCTGGCTATATTGGTAGGTTATATTTTACTATTCATTATATCAATCAATACCTACATAAACACTTATTAATAATGATATTTCAGTAGAAAAATCGAGTGATAAATATAAGTACTATATAACCCTGGATAGGAATGATAATATATTGGCATGAGTATAACTGGTCTATTTTATCGCACATCATAAATATTTTTTTTATATATATTTACAATCCTATAATAAGCTTTTGCAAGAAAAACATACACCTATATATGTATGTATACACTTTATCTCTCTCTCACATACCCACAAACACAAACACACATGTGAATCCCATGCATTCGTCTAATATTATAAATTATCTTTATACAACACTCATGTCAATCGAATCAGTTCATGACTATTTATAGTAGTAGTTTTTTGGGTTGTGCGCTACACAGACTGAATAATAGGCAACAGGTAATCCTTGTAAATACAACAGAAATACAAACTACATTTGTAGGTCGCCGATTCACATGAGTACGATATTAATTTTATGTAACTTTTGTAATTTTAATATCGGAGTAAACATTTAACACAAATTAATAAATCAAAGATAACCCAAGTCACGGACGCACATGTCTGTGAAGAAATTGTATTAAAAAAAAACCTCAACTACAGAATTGTTATACTTTTGTTATAATATGTTTGAATAAATAATCTTACTTAATATAAACAAATAGTTCAAATAAAGAACAATGATAAGATTTAAGAATTCGGATTCGGATTCGGACGTATTCTTTTCCTTAGTGTACTTTTTCTATATAATATGTAGTATGTTGTAAAGACAAAAAAATTAAATAGATTGTGTTTTTTTTTTCACAACAGTGTAATGAAATTGAATATAATATCAAATTAATGTAATAACAAGTATAATTATTTGCTTATTACTGTTGATATTGTAGCATCATTCAAATAAATATAAAGTAGATAGATTGACAAAAATTATAAAAAAGTACTAAATGGCATTAGGAATATTGCAAACGTTAAATTGCTGTAACTAATATTTATTTTTATATATACCTATTTTATATATATATATATATATATATATATATATATATATATATATATATATATATATATATATATATATTAGTTGCGTTATTAATCAAAGGTTTTTTTATATTATATTCAGGATTACATTTAAGCACTGGTTATTTTTTGTCAAAATAAAGAACTATTTGTAAACTTAGATATTGATCACTTATTCTAAAAAATAATAATTCAGGAGATTACTGTGAAAAATTAACTTTATCTTTACAAAAACTAAACTAAATTTTGTTGCAGCCATTCTGCATCATTTCTATTGTGTCATTCAAGTTCAATCTAGTTTTTTTTTTTCACGTTATTTCATTTATGAACTTATAATATGTTAAAACCATTACTTGTTTAGTTAAAAAATATCTTTTTAAATATATATAAGTTTAAAGCTGATTTGTACATTTTGCAATTACGAAATATTGAAATGACATTAAACCCACATTAATTTGCATTAAAAGTACAAGTAATTTTTGGAAAATGTTATATAAGAAACAATTTCGTTTTGTAGCAATTTAATTGATGACACACATTTTGCAATTCATATTTTGAAGCCAAGCGTTGTTCATTCAATTGAACCTACTTTAATAAATTCTTTTAAATATTTATTTAAGTAAAATTTCGTTTATTAGCTATAGTTTAATTTGTTTTCTGTAAGGGCTGTTTGATGTAAAGTTTGTTTCTATCATCATCGATTTAATACAGTAAAGAAGAAGACACAGCATTATTTAATTAATCAGCCCCTAAGCGACATTTATAAGTAAAACCATGATTTTCCAATTCACACCTTGATTAACTATAAATGATCGAGAGATTTCCACTATTTATACTAGCTGTTTTGCGGAACTAACGTAATTACGACTTACACATTCACCTAAGTAAGTTAAAAAACATGGCAACTTTCTTATTTTATTTATTTAAGAAACAAGCGATTTGAATATTATTGTATACATTTTCTTACATATCTACGAAAAGAAGTACTGAAAAAGGCTAAAACACACACATACATTAACAAGAAGTTGTAGCTTTACATTTAATTTACCCTTTTATAATGACTATCAAAAGTCCTCGTTAGAGCATACTTGGATGAAGTGTATTGATTTCAACTGATTTTATGCAGATTACATACGAGGTTGGATTGAAAAGTTCGCTGCCTCATATGGACATGATTAAAATATTTAATTCGTTCTTCGTTTCTTCGTTTAATTATATTCATACGAGTATGACTCATTGGCTATACTTGTGAGACATTTTATTTCAAAGCTAATTATTAACAATTTATTGAAAAGCATAGATAAAAAATACATTTTAGTGATTATGTAGATTTTTATGTAAATATTATAAGCCATTTTAAATACTATTATAAATAAAATATAAACTTGTTTGTAACATTTAAACAATAAAAATATTGTTCCTTAGCACTTAATTTGTATGAAGTCTGCACAAATTTGGACAAAAAAGGTATAGTTTTTTTACAAATTAATATAACATTGTTTCTTATAAGTAGTAGGTGTATCCTCCTTCTGCCGTTACCAATGTCTGCAATCTATCTGGATAGACTCGCAAAGGTTTTTAATGCTTTTTTTCTCAACAAAACTTCTATCGCACAATAGCGATAATTGTATTTTTATATGATATATTAAATTTGCCTGCACACGTCGCTGCGTTATGAACAGACCGCACTTTGAATTCGTTCAGAAAAATAGGGATACCAAATACAATAAAGAAAATCAATGGGGTAGACAGGTCTCTTGTAAAAATCATGTTTTAAATTCTTGTTTTAGTAATATTAATTATTTAGTAAAAGTAGCAGCATGAAAATTCAATGGTGCTTTTCCGGGCTTGACCCCGAATTCTTTGCTTACGATTCACTGGGCAATCGGTGATCTGATAATAACAAATGGCTGACCATTTAACATACAAGGAACTAATATAAACTTTTTAAAAAATTCCTTTGAATGTTAATAAAACACGTTTATCAATTATAAATGTCAATTATATTTTTGTCAAAGGTTACTTAAAACCACCGCTTCACTAATGACCTAAGAATACTAATAACAAAATATAATTAATGTTAAACAACAATTAATTACCTATATAAAAAAAGTTTATTCTTCAGTAGTGCGATTATGTAAGTACTCACTTCATTACTCATTCGTGAAATGTTGACAACCGACTTATGGTAATATACCATTTCATGCGTTTATTCTTGTAATTTTTGAAATTATTTTTATGGTGAATGTCGCATATCACTTTCTAACATTTCACGACCAATTTCTGCGGTGAGTTTCGAGTTTGTTCTCATAAATAGCTCTTGTACATCTGAAGTAGCTGTAGCAAATGTAAATATTTTATTAGATACAGTTTGACTGAGCGTTCTTGCTGGAGTTAAAGCATATTATTATATGCACATTAAATATATATATATATATATATATATATATATATATATATATATATATATATATATATATATATATATATATGTGTAGTAAGCTTTATAGCTTAAAGTTATTCTAATATAATAAACGAATATATAATTATTCGTTTTCAGGATCATGATGAATCAAAATGACACGTCCTTTAGGACCATACTGAAATAAACTTAAGCGAGCATTTTATTTCTATTTTAATAATAAAAATGTATGACGTCCTTCATTTTCTATAACTTCTAGATTCACGTGGCAAAACTGAAAAAATATAACATCTAAACGTATGTAAAATACGAGATAATATGTTTTATTTCATGAACATTTCAACATACCACTGTGATAATGAATAATTTGATGTGTAAATATAATCCAACTATTTATATGATTAAACAGAGACAAGTAACACATTTATTACGGCAGTCTCAGGTGGGCTTCTTACCATTTGCTTAAAGCTAAAAAAAACCTACTATAAAGTATCGAAAAAGCTAATGAAAAAGTCTATAAGATTTTCTTGTACTTTTCTCTTAAAAAAATATTGAAGAAAGAAAATGACTAGAGCACCTAAATGTAATAAAGTTTGCTTTACCTGAAAATGATCAGCCAATTTCGATATAAATTAGGATAAACATTTTTCTACAATGGCAGGCTAAAATTATCTTAATACTATTAACACTAAAAATACTTAAAAAACTTAACAATAAAAAATATTTATTTATCTGGTAATTCAACAGCTTATTGTATACATTAAGTAAGTATTATAATATTATTCGTAACCAAAACGTCGTATATAACTATATTATATCACAAGCTAGATTACAATAGGTACCTAATTATGGTTAAATTATTATAAGCAGTGAGTTCTCACTCACTCAATTATTCTTAAAAATCCAAATCACAAGTCGCGCCATGAACTAATTACTTTACCTTTCGACATAAAAGGTAAAGTAATTCGAAACTAACAAAATGGCAGTTTTAAATTAGCGCGTATTTGTTTAACAACGTTGTTGTATGGATCAAGGAGTATAACTCCTAACTCTATAACATATCTATAATTATTACATTATTGTTGTACATAATGTATGCAATTGGAATGTTGAACTTGACAGTCTCTATCTCAAAAACGGAGGTCATCTATTTTCTCACTGTTTATCACTGTTCCATGACAGTAACATATGAGTAAATGAGGTATCTAGGTCTGGTCCTGGACGGAAGATGAAGCTTCAGGCAGCATTTTGTCCAACTGAACCCGGAGGTCATCAACGCTAATGCTGCCTGGTGTCGCCTCCTAACCAACGTGGGAGGGTCGAAATCACCATGTCAGCGCCGCATATACACTGTTGAAGAGCTCTTCATAAAGCTGTACGGTGCACCCATATGCAGTGACCACACCCTAATGGAAATCTTTCGCTGCCTAACCATTGGGCCATCAAGGCTCTGTTACGGTAAAAGAGCCTTGATGGCTAACTAAATAAATTAAATAGGCATTTTTTAAATACTATTTGAAAACAAGGCAAAATAAAATTATGATGGTCCCAAATGAAATTACTAAATACTCGTCCAATCACCAAGATTCCAAACCAATTTTTCCATAAATGTCATTTGTCAGAGCTGACGTGTCGACAGAGAGTAAATGTCAGTTTGACAAACGTAAGGACATGAAATTTATAATTCTTGTAGTACATATTTTTGTCATTTTTTAAATGATAATAAAAACAATACTTTTCACATAAATTGCAGTAGGCTAAATTGTTATAACATTTGATGGCAATTTAATTCTTACGATAAAATGACGACCTTACGAGAGCGACAACTTAGTAAGTTATTATAGTTTTTGTTCAGTACCCATTTTTAAGTGTATATAACATCAGTAGTACTATAAAAAACTTCCCTGTAATAATACAAACTTTAATAACATTTCGTCTGAGTGTGTGTCAATGACGCCATAATCTATATTATTTTATGTACTCCCCAAAAACATCTAAAGTAATACTTCGATTTTTTTATCTTTTACTTATTAATTATTTCGACATTATTGTTTTCTTTTAAATTATAACTTATAATTAAAAAATATTGTTGCAGATGCCTTAAAACAGATGCTAAATTTGAATCAACCATTGACTAAAGCAGTGGCTACTGAACCCACATGGAAAGTGCTCATTTATGATAGAGTGGGACAAGATATTATTTCACCACTAATATCTGTTAAGGAATTAAGGGAATTAGGTGTTACTATACATGTGTGAGTAAAATTGTATTGTCTGTTTAAATCCTTTTGCATCGCCTAGGGTAGGAATATCATATGACTTTATCATTATAATTTCAATAAAAGATGTCTGATAAAACAGAACTCTAAGATAATTTGTTATAGTGCGAGAAAAGATTAAATGAAATCATGAGTAGTACTATTACTTCCCATATTGTGTCCAATCTATAGAGATGGGCATAAATAAATTACATAAGGGCAAGATGATACATGATAATGATTTAATTCTAATTATATATCTTTCTAACATAAAAAATCCTATTTATAGACAACTACATTCAGACCGAGATTCTATCCCAGAAGTACCTGCAGTGTACTTCTGTGCCCCAACAGAGGAAAATCTTGGAAGAATATGTCAAGACCTCGACAATGGAATATATGACCAGTATCACTTGAACTTCATATCACCAATAACGAGACAAAAATTAGAAGACCTAGCTGCTTCTGCCATCCAGTCTAACTCTGTTATGAGCATTCACAAAGTCTTTGATCAATATTTAAATTTTATATGCTTAGAAGATGATTTATTCATAATGAAACATCAACAATCAGATTCATTGTCTTATTATGGTAAATAATTATAGGACTTTATTCAAACAAACACTTCGTAATTGGCTTTATAATATTATGTGATATTTCTTTATTCAATTTTCAGCTATAAATAAAGGAGATACTAAAGATACGGAGATGGAAGCTATTATGGATGAAATTGTGGAGAGTCTTTTCTCAGTGTTTGTTACACTTGGTATGCATTTTACAGAAACAAATACACTTTTTTTTTAAATATAAACTAACTAGCCATACTGAAATTTAATGTTTAAAATTGGTATGAATTTTCACCATGCAAATTTGTTTAAATAATTATATAATAAATGACAGTGGTCTTAAACAATCAGTATCAAGCCAAAAAAAGCAACAACTTATACTGTACTAATACATTTTATCTCACACACTTTTTTCAAGTGTTTCAAGTGTTGAAATATTATCTCTATATAAAAATATGCTAAGCTATAGAGTTTGCAACTGTTATAAATAGGAAAATATTGCTCAAAATGCTAGTTATTTAATTATCTTGTTCATATTTGACATATGAGCAATAATTAAATACGCAGTTGTTCAATTTAAACATTGGAACATTATGATGATGATGTCCTTCTGATCGATTTCGGTTGCAGCATTCAATCTCAAAGCAGAATAGCCAACTGTGCATAATATAGTACACAAATGTGTGCGGAAATACAAGAGCACCTTATTCCCTCATTCTCATAATCCGATGGGAGGACAAATCCAACATGACCGGAACAAGTTGAGGCACAGAAGTGCAAACACTTCCAACTGCCAAACTCCGAAAGACTGACAATTTTTTAACAGAAAAACTCAATAACTTTTTACGGGCCTGACCTGGGGTTCGAACCCAGAACTTCAGGATCTGCAGCCTTATATCACTGGCACTAGACCAATGAGGCAGTCAAAAACTTACAATCACCAAAAGTTATGCTACTTAACTACAAGTTACTATTTATTTGAATCAATTTAATTTAAAGAAAAATGTGTATTTCTTTCACAGGTAATGTCCCTATAATAAGATGTAGTAAAGGCAATGCTGCAGAAATGGTAGCGAAGAAGTTAGACAAGAAGCTACGAGAAAATCTCTGGGATGCAAGAAATAATTTATTCCATGGACAAGCTGGTACTTTCAGCTTTACTCGCCCAATGCTGATATTACTTGACCGAAATATGGATATGGCAACACCTCTACATCACACTTGGACATACCAAGCATTAGCTCATGATGTACTGGATTTATCTTTAAACAGGTTATTATTAAAAAAGCCTAAAACACCTTGATATATATAAAATTAAATTGAATAATCCATTTTATGTAAATAAAATTATTATAAACAATTAATTACCACTCTGTGAATTACATTTTGTTTTTCTAGAGCAGTGGTACCAGAAAGTTCAGGACCAATAGTACCCGGACAAAAAGCCAAAACTAGAATTTGTGATTTAGACTCGAAAGATCCATTGTGGTCTGAACATAAAGGTAGCCCTTTTCCCACGGTAGCAGAGGCCATACAAGAAGATTTGGATAAATATAGGTAATATCTTTTTTAATACAACTTTCACTTAAAAGTAATTAAGAAATTGAACTGTTTGTTACATTACTTATTATTATCAAAATATTGAA
The DNA here is from genome assembly GCA_905147175.2 of Nymphalis urticae. Taxonomy (NCBI): domain Eukaryota; kingdom Metazoa; phylum Arthropoda; class Insecta; order Lepidoptera; family Nymphalidae; genus Nymphalis; species Nymphalis urticae. The sequence continues at coordinate 7,050,224 of LR989991.1, forward strand.
CCTTAAACTGATATACTGTGATTATTATAGGAGTTCAGAAGCAGAAGTAAAGAAACTGAAAAGTTCTATGGGTTTGGATGCTGACAGTGACCTAGCATTGAGCTTAGTCAGTGATAACACACAGCGACTCACCAGCGCAGTCAACTCATTACCTCAACTCATGGAGAAGAAGCGTCTTATTGATATGCACACTACTATTGCTACAGGTATGCGTTGTGTGTGACAAATCCTTTGTTTCACAATAATTTTCCATTATTTTATTTTGAAGGAGAGATAATTAAAAAATAATAGATTATTGACATACTTTTAATAAATAACAGTGGTAAAAAAATATGCTAATATTTTATCTATTTTCCTTTCATATGTTATATTTTGACAGATTAACTATGTTCCTTTTTTTTGCTTCGAATATATTTAATTTTGTTCTGGCACACTGTCAGATTATTTTACTAAAAAGAAAATGAAGAGATGTTTGTGTTAAAACATAACCCTATTAAAAAATATTACAATCTTAAGCTAATTATTAAGTATATTGTAAGTAGTAGTACTCGAGTAATTATTTATTTTTAGCAATCCTAAATGCAATTAAATCAAGGAGACTAGATTCATTTTTCGAGTTGGAAGAAAAAATAATGAGCAAAAGTAGTGGAGTCGAAAGTAAAGCGGTTATGGATTTGATTACTGATCCTAGTGCAGGGACAGTGGAGGACAAAATGCGTTTGTTTATTATATATTATCTGTGTGCAACGCAAATACTGGACGATGATTATGAAAAATTCGAATCTGCATTACTAGCTGCAAATTGTGACATTAAGCCAATGAGTTATATGAAACGTTGGAAGTGAGTAGATTTATCTATATTAGTTCTTGACTCATATATTATCTATATTCTATATTTATAACACAACACTATTCCACTTAACTACTCAGACCCACTTTAATTTGACCTATAAACATTTTCAATAACAACTTCGCCTACATTCAATGTACCATTCTTTCACAAATCCATAATGTATCAATAATAATCTACTAATTAAGGTCTCGACCAATGATTTAATGTCAATTCAATATTGTTTATTTGTCTTTACTTCTTCTGCTATTGAAATAGACTATACAATACTAATTTTATAACATTATGAAATATGTTGTATTTGTAAATTTTTATATTAATGACGATATCATAAAATACATGATTTACTTTGCAGAGGATTTACTAAAATGTCTAGTCAAGGTCAATATGAAGGTGGAGGAACCAAAACAGTATCCATGTTTTCAAAATTAGTATCTCAAGGATCATCATTTGTTATGGAAGGCGTAAAAAACTTGGTTGTGAAGAAACATGTAAGCATCTTTTTACTTATGGAAATAGAAATCTCAAAGAAGGTATCCTTCTCTAGTCAATTGAGGATTTATCAATAGAATTGTCAAAGTTTTATTTATTTCATATTTTCCTGTTTTAAATTATGATTTTCAATAAATAATAAGTCTTAATGATGACAGGTCGTAACTTCAAATTATTTTTTTAATATCATGTATTTGCGTTATAATGTATTTATAATTACATTTCTGAATAGTTCAATTTTTTTTATATATATATACAATAAATTGTATTGATTAACATATATGAATGAGACAAATTCGTGCACTACTTTTCATCTCTTTTGCCAAATTGTTATTCACACTAAATCACTATACAATATATTCACTATTTATGTGTTGATGTTGTCCTAAACCTATCTGCACTCTAGGGATTCCGTGCGGAGAGTAATTTATTTATTTTAATTGATGTGTTCTGTAAACATACACAAATATTTAAAAAAAAATAACAATTGGGATATTATTTGTTCGTATCTAAAATTAAACCAATCATTATTCCAATTAAGAAATTGCCCGTGAGCCGAACCGTGGAGACAGCGCTGGGGAGCAGTGGAGCGGGCGACAACGAGCTGGCGTGGCTTGATCCTCGTGCCGCACGCACTGACGGGGGCGCACGAGCTCGTGCGCCCCGACACCCCCCTCCCACCGATGCCGTCGTGTTTCTCGTTGGGGGTGGCAGTTACATAGAATACCACAATCTCATCGATTTTGCAAAGGTACATTTCAACAGACAATTACGTGCAAGTTTAGTAAGCAAAAGTGATCGATCTACGACTTTTTATGTTTCATCGTAAATTAATTTACTGCTTCACTTATTTCTTTTTTTTTATCTTTTTTTCTAAAGTTCTTAGAAAAAAAGGGTAACTTACCTTAAATATTTACATATTTATTTACATTTATGAGTTCCGTATTTATTACCAATATTATCAAAAAATGCGTGTTCGCAAAAAATATTTGCTACATTATATTGTTAAAATATAATATGCTCTCGGTAACAATTAATCATATATTTTTGTCAAATTTTAATGCCATGTATAGCGAATTAAATACATGCTAAAAAAATTGTTGTTTCACAACCATATATTAAATAGAAAACAATACATAGTTATTTTTTTGATTATATTTAAGAGTTAAAAAATTACAAGGAGACCAAGCTATTTGTAATATTTTGGTGCTTCTTTCTTTGTATAATTTTATAATTGTTCTTTTTAGCAACAAGCGGCGAGTGGAATAACAAGAAAAATCATCTATGGAGCTACAACTTTGCCAAACGCATTTCAATTCCTTAAACAACTGTCTTTATTGGGAGAGGAACTTCAGTAACATTTCCATTTATGAGATATTTATGAAAAGTTGTAAAATATTATATTATACGAAAATATTTAATTGTTTTAATTACTCCTAATGGGTATTTTATATTAATGTAAATAAAAGACTAGTTCAACAAGTTGGCATTTTATTTACATGACATTGAAAATAGAGCTAACATCTAATATCTACTAAAACTTTTTATTGTTTAGAACAAGAAGTATAAAATCTAAAATCACAAGATTACGAATTCAGTATAGCATCAGATCTTTAAACAAGCTAGTATTATAATGCATTGTCACGTCGCTTTCTTACATTCTTCTTGATGGGGCAAACGATTTAACAACCGCAACTACGTAATGTGGTCAATACTAAATAAATCAGTACATAAAAAGAAACTTGTCGATATTTTTTATCCCAACCCTTAAAACTATTGTGCTAATTAAAAATTAAAATGTGTTACATAAAAAATTTAAAGTAATAACCTTCGAAAAATAGTGATGTGTTAGGTATGTATTTACAATTAATATATAAAATAAAGAAATACATTTTTTTATTCGACAAGGAACTTGAATTTATTACAATGAGCAATGCATAAACCTTTGTCGAGTAAGAAAAATATTCCATGTCCATATTTATCTTCTATAACATGTTATCACGGAACAAGATATGGTTTGGCACAGTGAAAAATTAATAACAAGTGATATGTGACTATAAGAGAGCAAGCTTGAAAGTAACCTAATTGCAGGAACTCACATTAGAGTATGGCAAGGTTTATTATGGTCAAAGAACACAAGACATCTGCGTCTGTTTTAAATTTCTAAACTACAAGTCTTGATTAAAACTATTATAAAATATGTAATATATATGTCATCATTATATAGAATTTAACAAACATAATCGACCAACGGAAATTTTTAAAATATTGTTCATCATATTGTGCGCATAATACTTTATAATAGTAATTTTATACGCCTCTTTAAATTTTGATACAACGCACAATTACTTAAGCTCTAGATAGAATGTCAATAAATTTCGTTTAAAATATAAACACATTGACAGCTATGAAAGCAAAGTATAATATGCAATTTCTAATATCACACACGACAATTTAAAATATTTATAGAATATAAGTACATATCATATAATAAAAGAGTAAGCCTTATGTTACTTTATATAAAATTTATCACTTTTTAAAAAGGCTAGTAAATAATTATAATGGCACAAACATAATAGATAAATAGACATACAAATTATCGATAAATCATTAACTCCTTACTTCTAAAATCAGTGACAAGTCCTATAATATAAAAACATCGTATTTAGAAGGCGCTTCAACCGATATCTTCTAGAGGTACATATATTATTATTACAAATAATAAGTACGTTAATTTCATCATTTTAATGTACATAGCAATAATATTGTAAACTAATATAAAAAACTAGAATTTTCCACAATCAGGTTTTAAAGTAAACAATAGCCGATTTATCGTGATAAATAGAATATGTTATAGAACACAATGTGGTTATAATAATGTTTTATTGCATTAAAATAAAATTCTGGTAAATAGATAGTGACTGCTTTAGAAAAATCAATGCACATCAATTGTTTTCATAAATTTACTTGTCATATTAATCTAATGTTATATTCAAATAAACCATATTCATCAAAATGAGATTAGAAAGGACTAGTATGTCATAAATAAACAGGAAAAACCTTGTCACAAGAATAATTAACAGAGTTCAATATAATAAATGTCAAAGGTTACAAAAACATTAATTCATATGAAAATCAAGTAAATCTTACTTTTCTAAATAAAATGCTTAACATATAATTAAAATAAAGTGATATTGTAAAGTAAAGTGCATAATGGTTACCCTGGCATGGATAAAATTTATAGAAGTACAGTCTACATAGCCATGTCAGAAAAAAGTATGAGGGATTTTTCATTTACATTTTAAATTGATACATTAAGATATCATAATCATAACTCACCTCATTTTTTTCAATTACATATTTTTAAAATCTATAAATCAGTTCTCCCGTCACAGCCTTCATGAACACAAATTACATTTCTTTACATTTATATATCTGACAGAATTGTAAATAATTTTTTTCATTAGGAAACTTTTGGTATATGGATATATGAAATAAATTAACATCAAATAAATAAGATGGACTATTTTTTTTCATTTTGATTGTAATAGTTCATATTATATTTTGGTTTAATAAAGTAAGTGAAATCAAGTTTTGACAAGGTGTTGGTCGTGAAAGATGTGGACGGAAGACACATTTATTTTTTTTAGATTATTATTAACTCAAATTATACATTTATGTAAAAATATATATAATTTCAATATGTATAATACAAATATTTATATTTTATATAATAAAAAGTTTTAAACATAATGCAATAGTAAAAGTGCAATACTGAAAAATGGAATGTCTTTATTAAAAGATATAACATTAGGATTCCTTATCGGAATGTAGTTTTTGTCAGATAACTACATAACTAAAATATGTATTGGAAAGTAAAATAGTAATTAATGAAATTGAAAGAATTATAAAACATTCTACAAGTTATTAGGTTAATGAAATGGTTGCTTGTGTTATGCTTTGCATGATATGACTACCTTATTATAACAAGAATATGTAGTTATAAAATCTCTGAACTAAAACCTATAATATACGACATAGATTGCACTTCGGTAACAATGTTGACCTTATTTAAAAAATAAACATTTTGGAAAATGCTTTGTTTTTTGAAAACAAGTACTTTTTATATAATTTTACTTACCTATCTCCTTCGACTTCTAAATTTTTTTTTTTTTTTTTTAAGTAAAAAATATAGCTTGTTTTAAGAAGACAAATTAAAAAATCGTGCTTTTATGTTTTAATCTATTATTTTTCTACAATAAATAAATATAAAGAAGCTATTTTGTGAATTCTGCATTAGGCCCATTAAAATATTAGTTTTCTAGTCTAACAGCAGTTATGGAATATTGTTAATTTTTTTCAGCGACAGTACTTGAGAAAAGAACATTGACTATGATGTAGTCATGTTGTATTTGTAAAACTACTAATAGATAGGAAGGAGTCAAATTTAGAATATTTAGCTTACATATTATAGCATATACTTTTTAAAACAACTATTTTATTATAATATGGTTAAATAGGAAATATGTCACATACACACACACATTAATTATAGCTCAGCAACTTCCATTCTATTCAATTGTAAACAATATTTGTATAAACAAAGTCAATCCAATTAGATCCCACAGATGTTAACCATAACCTAACAAATACAACTATTGCATACAATCAATGGATACAGCAGCTAATCACAATTCTAGCCATATTATAACTATCAAATTTTAATAACAAACTTTCAAATCCTAATATTAGCTGAAAATCCGAATTATTTAAAACTTTTTGGACAGCTCCTTTTCATAAAACAGTAACAATTAATATGCACATTTATGTGACTATAAATATGTCATATTATCAGCCCATGAAGCCCAAATATCTAATGGCATTCATATAATGATTAATTTATATTTTATAATAACTTCCAACAAATCTTAGCATTATGGGATTATCACTTTATCTATAAGTTAATATTAGCACAGAATGTTTAGAAGAGAATATTAACCCTAAATACTCAATTTAATTATTCAATAGATAAATGAAGATTCTTTTAAGGATTTTTCATATTACACATATTACTTTATTCTATGTCATGTAAAAGTTTAAATAGAGATTATCAATGACATGGATTGAAGTTTGAGATTCCAAGAAGAGTAACAAAGCAAGAAGCCTACTTTGAAAATAAAAAAAAACAATTTAAGTTCACAACTTAAAAATATCACTTATGCAAATTATTATTGAGATACAGCTTTACTTACAAAAATTGATTAGTGTTTGTAATTAAACACTGATTTCTCCTTTGTCATTGATGATTTCAAAAAAGAAGGCATCATTGTTTAACTAATCCACATGCTTAACAACAATTACATTTGTAAAGCCAATAATGATTAAAAAATGATTTGACCTCTATTTAAAAACCTCATAATTACTGTGACTAGTCCAATATTCTATTAAGTTTCGTTGATTATTATCAATAAGTAATTTCTAGGTGTATGTACTCACCCATACAAATTAAAACATTGAGAAAAGTAATGAAGTAAATTTAACAAGGACACATATTGCTGGCAATTGCCTTAACAATAAATATCAATTACTTTAATTTTGTGTGCCAAATTAATAATGTTATACCAACTGACAAGTTGATTACATAATTTTTTGCTGGGTGATCCAAATTCACATAGAAATATTTATCATTAAGTACCTTAATCACATTACAATTCGCCAATTCAGAGGAGAAACTATTGTTGGGTCTTGGGCTGGGCGTTAGTATTACGACTTGAACTGCTGCTGCTGCTGAGAATCATTTTTTGCATTTGTCGGATAACTGTAGTCGCATGATATGCTTGTTTCCAGCGGGACTTGGCAAAGTTCTTCTTAAGTTGCTCAGACACTGTACCATGAATATTCTTGTTGCTAGCTGCATTGCCAGAAATCCATGGATGTGCTAAGGCTTGCCTGCAAAACATTATAATATATTTATTTATTACCAACAAAACGCACAAGCCTCCATGAGCTTATTATAACATTTGAATTTTGTTTTCTTTATGAGATCTTCACATCTTCAGATCAGAAAAATATTTTTATTAGTATTTCAATAAAGAACAAAACAAATACATACAAAAAACATTAGCAATTATAGATAACATTATATAATATAAATTATATGATCAAATAAGTTCACATAAACTCAATAATGATGATAATGAAGAAAAAATCAAAGGTCAATATGATAATCTGATTCAAACATTTCAGTATATTAGAGAATTAATTAATTATATCAAGAAACAATATATAAAAGCATATATACTCACTTGCATGTATATCTCTTGTCCACATCAACACACATCAAATGCCGGATGAAATCTTTAGCTGATTCACTAATGTCATCCCAATAAGGAGAATCAAATTCAAAATCACCTTTAAGAATTTGGGCAAAAAGATTTGCATCATTTTCGTCATAAAATGGTGGGTATCCACATAGCAAAATATAAGAGATAACTCCTATACTCCACACATCAACAGCTTTACCGTAAGGTTTTTGAGCTAGTACTTCAGGAGCAACATATCCTGGTGTACCACAAGCTGTCGCCATTATTCCTGAATCTTCAATCTTAGAGAGGCCAAAATCACTTATCATAATTTTACTATCCTCATCAGCACTATAGTAAAGAAGATTTTCTGGCTTTAAATCTCTATGTACCACTCCCTGACAATGCATGTAATCCACAGCCTCTAATACTTGTCTAATAAGATTAGACGCGTCTTTTTCTGTATATGATCCCTTCTCAACTATTCGGTCAAATAACTCACCTCCTGTAACTAATTCCATTACAAGATAGACCTTGTTCTTATCTTCGTATGTCTCTAGCAGCTGGACGATATTAGGGTGAGAAAACATTTTTTTCTCGCCACCTTCTGCTTTTGCGTTTTCGCTAAATCTTTTTAAGACTCTAATTTCATTTTCCAATGAATCTTCTTTACCTTTGAGGGCTTTTTTATCAATAATTTTGCAAGCGAACAAATGTCCATTTTCTTTGCTCTCAATGAGACGTACTTCTGAAAACGCTCCGGTTCCGAGCAGATCCTTTACAACATATTTATCCTCGATCGATGGCTGCTTTTCAGTTTCTTTACCGTCTTTTTTTGACTTTCTACCAAAATCTTTTTTGCCAAAAAGAGGCATTCTGTAGGCCTTCACTTATTCACTAGAGATTCGACTTGCTCTACTCTAAAAAATATCTACGACTACGTAGCTAAAGGCTTTAATCTATATCGATAAGACATAAATTTAAAAGTTAGACATTACACAAACGCACACTACTATGATTATAAAGCCAACGCTACACAGTAGCACAACTTTTAATAAAAATATTATCGGTATCTACCAAATTATTTATGTGGTTAAATAGATTTACTATTAAATAATATTAATCATTGTTCTAGTGATTTAAAAGTATACTTATATAATTATAATTTTGAATTTGACTCAACATCTAATAAATATTTGTTAGCACATTTGCTATCATTTATTAGCACTAAATTATTATATTATGACCATTAAAATTCAAATAATGTAATAAAATATATTCTTATAATAGATAATAATAATAGTGACAAACTTGCAATATTTTCACCTAAAACCGTATGGAGCATCCACATTCGCGTTGTGAGCACTTGTTAAATAAAACGAACAAGAATGTGAATATTTCTGACGCCTTTTCATGCAGTCGCTTCTACACTCGCATTGTGAAAAACAGTACGTACATACAGGTAAGTCAGCTTTGTAGTATAAAACATACAGAAACTAAAACTAAAATACACCTGTTTGCGCTAGCTACCACGTGCCTCGAACTTTTATATAAGTAGCGGTAAAAGTAACATTTAATTTTGCTTCTAATACTTTTATTACTAAAAAGTTCATTGTTTGTTTAAATTCATTCATCGTTGTTATTTAATTAAAGAAAATGACTTTAACCTCCCTAAATTGAATTCTATAGAAAATGCAATTATTATAAATAAAAAAGTCACAATTAATATGAATGCTATAACAAAATGTATTCAACAGGTCCTATGCAAAGAAAAATATTATTTCCAGTTTTTTTAGAATACTACAGAATTTAAATAAATTATAAAATAAATCGAAATGCGAACGCACGCGTATGAGTTTAACAGAACAGAATGTCATCAATGATCAGCATCACATTTTCTCGTTAATTCATCCTGATCAGAACTCACGAGCGTTACAGAAATGTTGTTTTCAATGTTAAGAAGTTCACATCATACACCTAATATGCTCAATATAGCTGAAGAAAAAATTCTCCGAAGATCATATATAATCACTTAATACGTACGCCAAATATGATCAAATTCAAAAGCCAGTAACTGACAACACTCTACATCAAACCAAGATAAAAAAGAATATGAGCGGCTGCAATGTCAGTAAAAACAATTGTAATTGTTATATATTAGTCATCATCATCAACAGCCTTTCGTAGTCCACTGCTGAACATAGGCCTCTCCCAAGGTGCGCCAAAGCTCCCGGTCCTCCGCCTTCCGCATCCAGTCGGTACCCGCCACCTTCTTAAGGTCATCGGTCCACCTGGCTGGAGGGCGCCCTACGCTGCGTTTGCCGATCCGCAGTCTCCACTCTAGGACTCGTCTGCTCCAATGGCCATCGGACCTTCGACATACGTGACCAGCCCACTGCCACTTCAGCCTGCTAATTTTGCAAGCTATGTTGGTGACTCCGGTTCTTTTCCGGATAATCTCATTTCTGATCTTATCCTTCAAAGGTACTCCGAGCATAGCTCGCTCCATAGCACGCTGAGCGACTTTGAATTTGTGGACTAGTCCCGCAGTTAGTGTCCACGTTTCGGCACCGTATGTCATGGCAGGTAAGACACATTGGTCGAACACTTTCGTCTTCAAACATTGCGGTATAGACGACGTGAGGACTTGACGAAGGTTGCCAAATGAGGCAGCATTTGGCAACCTTCGTCCCATCCCAAGCGAATTCTTCGATCAGCTTCCTTCTCGAAGTTGTTTCTACCGACTTGTATAACCTGTCCTAGGTAGTATATTCCGTAACAACTTTGAAAGGTTTCCCTTCGACGTATATCGGCACATTATCGTACGATAGTAGTGTACCATCGTACATCGTACGTAGTTATGGAATTATCGTATTCGTACGATAATTATCGTACGGTTGCGAACCCTGATTAGTCGTAATTGAATCTGGGTTTGTCTGGATCCATTTTTTAAACGGATCTAGGTGTTACTTGGTGCTCGTAGTTCAAACCTAAGCGATATGTACTAATAAAATAATACAGCTGTTTTTTTCGTTGAACGCTATAATCTGTAGCGGTTACTCGAGTCGGAGCTTAAAAACTTTTTTTGATAGCAGACATTTATTTTATAATGTAATTATACGCTACGTTATGGCTTACGAGAGCGGAGCAGGAACGTTTTACAGGTGAAACCAACTACTTCATCCAAAAAATAGTTTTTTTTCTTTTATAGGTCAATGAATTTTCTTTCAGATTGTGTGTGTGTAATATAAATGGTGGTTGAGCTTTGTGCAAGCTCGTCTGGGTAGGTACCACCCACTCATCAGATATTCTACCGCAAAACAGCAGTACTTGGTATTGTTGTGTTCCGGTTTGAAGGATGAGTGAGCCAGTGTAATTACAGGCACAAGGGACATAAAATCTTAGGTCCCAAGGTTGGTGGCGCATTGGCGATGTAAGCGATGTTTAACATTTCTCACAGTGCCAATGTCTAAGAGCGTTTGGTGACCACTTACCATCAGGTGGCCCATATGCTCGTCCGCCTTCTTGTTCTATAAAAAATAAAAAATAAAAAAAATAATATATCTAATATAATATAATAATTTTTTTCTTAACCTTTTTGTTTTACAAATTTGTAGCGTTGTAAATTAAAAATTACTGCATTTTACGTAGAACTTTAAGTAAAGCTGAGATATATGATGATAGGTACGTTCGCGGCTTCAAACCCGAACAAGCTTTTTTATTATTCAAACTACTTAATTTTCATGTGCTTAATTTGTGTTTATAATTCATTTCGTGCTTGAAGGTGGAGGAACAATCGTGAGGAAAGCTGCACGTGTTTAATTTCACTGAAATTCTGGCACATGTGTATTCCCCTAACCCGTATTGCAGCAGCGTGGTTAAATAAGCTCTAAACCGTCTCCTGAAAAAGGAGAGGTGGCCTTAGCCAAGCCAGTAGGCCAAAACATACACAAACTGTTACTACTACTGAACTTTCATCGTTAATATAAACTTATTTCAGGTTATTTTTACAGTTAATATATTTCTCTAATTAAAATATAATAAATACTGTTATGTTATTTTTTAACTTTTAAAGGGCATGTCTAACGACTCACGAGTCTAATTTTGATCTATGTATTAAGATACTAAAATGGATGTTACCATCAGTCCCAGGATTATTTGATGAGTTTAAGCAAATGCTGCATCGAATGTTTTTCAATTAGTAGGTAGGTAGACATTTTCATTAAACGGCGCGGGATTCGGTCCACCCAATTGAATAACTTGCGGAAATTAACAAAATAATATTAGGTAAAAGTAACTACTAGTTACTAATTATTTACTAGGACTTACCAAGTCACATTCACAGTCAAAAGCACTTAATATATACTACAGTTGGGAAATAATTAAAATATTTTAATTGTGCCTTATAAAATAATTTCCTGATCCAATTTATTTGAGTTGAAAGTGAGTTTTTCTCTTCCATTCATTGCCTTTTGACGATGCCGACATCGTCTCCGCCGAGCAGGATCGGTCCTTTCCCGTTCCAACGCCCTTAGACATTGGCACTATAAGAAATATTAAACATCGCTTACATCGCCAATGCGCTACCAACCTTGGGACCTAAGATTTTATGTCCCTTGTGCCTGTAATTACACTGGCTCACTCACCCTTCAAACCGGAACCCAACAATATCAAGTACTGTTGTTCTGCGGTAGAATATCTGATGAGGAGGTGGTACCTACCCAGACGAGCTTGCACAAAGCCCTACCACCAGTAATCTGTTTAATCTATCTGTTGCTTTTGTTCTTGGTTTTAAAATGATCTATTTAAAAAAAAATAGTTGAGTATAAAACGTTTTATATAATAAAAGATCACTGGTTGGGGGTAATATAGGTATATTATTATTATCCTAATGAGAGTAAAAATTAAAATAGTGCATTGTATTTTTCATAGGCAAACCTATGAGGTTTCTTAAAAATATGTGGAATCGAAGGAACATAAAAATAAGAATGTACTTAAATCAATTAATTTTAAAATTATATTATTTAAATTCAATTAAAAATGTATATGTTAAATTTTAAATTGATATGTTAATTATATGTTAAATGTTTTAGTAGCAAGAATTAATGAGTGTTATCGCTTAAATGAAAAGTCACTTAACTTTTCGTAGAGGCTCTACGGTAAAGACACGTAGGTGTGGCGTAGAATTGATAACAGATAGTATTTTATTAAATAGGAGAAAGTTCAAGGAGTAATTAAACTTTTCAACTTGAGTGTATTATTAAACTTAAATTTCTTTATTTAATCGCGTACTAAGCGAACGGGCTCCAGTAGCTTTTTTCCTAGTTTTTAGTTACTGTTATTTGACGCTATCTTACGTTACCTTTGACGCTAAATTTGGCAAATATTCGATTCGCTACAGGTATTGTTCTTTTATCATTCAACAGTGTACGTAAACATTTCACAGTCTTGGTCAAAGGTATGAATACGGTTTTATGGAATATTTTACTTTTTTTTTTTATAACGACAACTTTATACAGAAGAGGCGCTGGTTGACGACCCACTTGATGTTAGTCGTTTGTTTTCTCTAATTTATTGAATTCTACTGAATGAAGGAATCCTACATTGCGTAAACCTTGCCTCGACGTTACTACATCGGGCAAAATAATATGCATGAAATGTATATGAACAATATGCATACATAAATAATACCTACCTAAAAATATTTTATACAATGTTAGTTTCTGGCGAAAAGTAATATAATATAAAGTAATTTAATATAATGAATAATTGTATGTAATGGTTTTGTTACTTATGGTTAATTTTAAATATATTTTCATACACCTATAATCTGTAATCAGTAAAAAGTTTGTGATAAAATATCAAAACTATTTTCTATCTGCGTTCACTTTAAGCACGTAAAAAGAATTTATTTACGAACAACCCCTAACATTTTTCTCCCTTACCCTCGCAAATTTATATTGTCTATGATTCCACCCTCTGACGTCACAGTTGAAATCGACCAATCCTATAAGCACAGTAGTCGACGGCCCTTATAAGCGGAATCACCACCGCGTATCATTTTATTACACTGTCTTTATAATCTTAATGTTATTATTGTGTTTCTATACGTGCAGTGTAAAAATGTATTTAAATGTGATTAATATTGTGAAATGATTATTTTTTGTTTCTCAATGTTCGTGAAACAGTTTATTGTTTTATTTCTTTAGAACAAAAATAAGTGTTACAAATTACGTTAGGGGGCGGTACCGTGATGCCAGTTCGTAAGCAAGGTGAATATTTTAATACCAATGTTGTAAAGTTGTAGTGTGATCTACTGCGCTATTTTTAACAAAAGATTATGCAAGGGGTTGTAACGTAATGGACTTGTGCTATAACACCCCTATGTTGTTTTGCATCAACGGTGTTGCCATACTAGAATGTTTTGAGTCTCTATTAACTATATATATATATATATATAAAGTAAATCTATGTCTTATTAAATTTTATAAAACTATAAAGTACTATAATAACTCTAATTGCGTCCTGTAACTAAGAATTTCGCAATTATATTCCTATCATTAACTGTCTTTATAAAGTAATACTCACATTAAAAAATATTATAATAAATTAATTCGATTTTTGGCAAATTTTTGACAAGAAAGTTTACCAGCTCATATAATATAAATATTATTTAACTGCCCCGAGAAGACCAGACATTTAAAACTGCTAAAACTATGTCACACAAGTGAAAATAGAATGTTAATACCTCTGATATGCATAAAATATTATTAATAACCAGCTGATGAAAATAAATAAGAAAAAACATACATAATTTCGTCTTATTAGAATAAATAAGAACACGTAACGTAAGCTTCTTGACCTGTCATATTATGTCCGTATGATTTTTATTAGTACATGTAATAAGTCACACACATATCTTATCGCATACTGTGGTATTTGGCGACAGCTGGTGACACAATTGTTCAATATGTGTACAGGCATTACAATTACATAATAGGACGCTTTGACATATTACTGAAGAATTACAAAATATTTAAAGTCATTTAGAGATAACCCTCCTACTTACTTTCGCCTAGAGACTTATTGAAAATGCGATTGCATTGGGGGAAATGATGCTTTGAGGGGAAATGATTGACACCATTCCACGCGATCGTTACTTGCACAGTAGCTATGTTTAAATTTTTGTTTATATATACTTATTTAATATTTCAATGCAGTCATTTGGTGTTTTTACAGAATACACATCCACGGAGAGACAATCCGTAACGGTGTATTCTGTAAGTTTATATAAGCGATTTATGCTGGCAGTTTCATCCACGAGGACTTCCTTTATTATAAAAAAATGTATGCCCTGAATTATAAAGAGTACATGTTTAAAAAATATCGCTTCATCTTACTGAATTGCTTATGAAATCCTCCAGAAGTGTGTACTATATTTATTTGTTTGTTTAAAAATATTTCTGTGTATATTAGCGCTTTTTGATGTCATATTGTCTGGCAACGATACCATTGTTTCTAGGTCTTTATATAATTTATTATTATAAAGCAATGGTATTGCAATTATACTTTATAGAGTACCACAGCAGTAACTTCTTTCATGACCCTAACCCGAATGGGCTGAGCAGGCTGCTCCAATAATTTGTGTCACTAGTCAAGATTAGCGCATAGGATATTTACTGACGACGAAATTCGCTTCGCAAATTATATTACAGTAATGATCTATAATTGTTTTGGAAACTTAAAATTATATTTGTTAAACTTTCAAAAGATATGGGTTCGTAGCCACTGTCACCATTAGCTACGTCAATCCTTGTTTAATGTTTTAACGGTAGGTAATAGTAATGTTTTTTTTAACAGCTTTAGTAGCTTTAAGGCATTGAGTAATGCCCTTGTTCTAACTAGTATTGAAATGAATAACGTAATTTGCTTATTTAGTATGTAAGTAAAGTTTACGTTTTTAATTAATATATGTTTAATTAAAAAAAAAAACCTTTATTAAAAAATTAAGTTGTACTAATATCATTTTTTTAATTTTATTAAAATATATATTTGTATAATAATAAGTATTAACAAATAATTTACGCCTTGTGGCATTATTTTCTCAACTATAACTAATACGAATGTGGGTACCTTCGTATTAAATTTATCTTCAATTCGTTTCAATCGATAGAGCTCAGACAATCATCGATATTTTTACACGCTTCGTTTATAGTTTTAAAGCTTTAAAACTTTGTTACGTAACAATTCTCGTTTTTTTTTTTCTTATAACAATAAAGTTAATAAAATATTATGTTACAATACACATGTAAATAAAACAGTATAATATAATATGTACCGTTTCTATACCCTCTTAATGAAACAAAATAACATATTTTCATATTTGTTCCAGAGGCCCACCGAGCATTAGAACTGCTGGAAGACTATCACAGCAAATTAATTAAGCCGCAGGACCGCCAGCTTCGTCTCGCTATCGAAAGAGTTATCAGAATTTTTAAATCACGACTTTTTCAAGCTCTTCTTGGTAAGTGATTAGGTATAATTTAACTTAGCATAAAATATATGCAAATTGTAAGCTAATATTGTTTAATTATATTGTAACGTTACTAAATGTAAAATCCATTGATCGTTGTTTGCCAAACCTTCTCCTCAAATGGGAGAGGAGGCCTTTAGCCCAGCAGTGGGCCATTCACAGGCTGTTACGATTACGGTTGTTTGCGTAAATTAATCTAATTAGGTACTAACTACTTTTACAAATATAATTCTTAATAAAATACCAAGTAGCGTAAGTGTCATCTTCTAAGCCTACGCGTTTTAACAGCATGTTACGACCGACTTGCACTAGGGAAAGTTTTAATTCTTTAAGACAATGACTTTAAATTAATAATATTTTAAATTTCATTTATTTTTTAAATATAAATTCGTATTATCCGATATTATATTAATAATTTAGTATATGTTATGCTTTTAAATAACAAAATATTCTAGTGGCACGATATCAAGCAACAATTAATAAACCAAAATAGTATTGTAATCTTGAACTAAATAGTATTGTCGTGTTACTATGCAGCTATAAATATATATTAGCAGGCGCGTGACCGCAACTCACGTCAATATCGTTCTTGAGTCCGACCACGACACTGCCATTGTGTTCCGCAGTATATTTAGACAGTTGTAATGAGACGCACGAACGTTAATTATAGTATCCATTCCTGAAATTTTATTATTGTTCGATGTTTGTAATCAGTCAATATTTTGTTCAGTTCTCATTTTTTTTGCTTATAAATACCCGATGTCTAGTGCTAAGTGATTTACTTCACAATCATCACTCATTTATTCGGAGGCGCCGTAATTATTTTAAATCCATGAATGAATTATTTAGCAGTCTTAAAAGTTTGCAAGCTGAAAGACGGTCTGCCTGACACCTAGCCTTGGCAATTTTTATTGCTAGTGAATCACCATACAGGTTAAGCCGTTTAATGGAAATGCTCGTATGTAATGATCTAAAAATCCTTAAGTCGGCCCTTATGACGGCAGCTATGGTTCCAAATGGTCTACATAGTTGCATTGTAAAAATGCGTCTAAAAGTGACTGGTTTGAATGGATGCAGATATAGCTTCGATTATGATTAAATTTAAATTGAACTGCAGAGCAGTACCGACTAATTCAGGTTCTAATCCGAATGTCATATAAATGTCATGTAATACCATTAAATTTTTCAAGTGTTGGTAGAGTATCTCATGGCGTACTCGGTGGTAAAGATTAACAATGTATTCAGTATCACACCAGTCTGGCGAATTAGGTTCCATATTCTTTATATCGCTATTGGCTCGAAAAATGATACCTTAAAGGAAAGTTTTTCGAGCCAATAGGTTTTATATTTATTATATATACAAACATTTAAAGCAATTTAAATAACTATTTTACTTAAATAATTATAAAAGCAGTAAATTTGGTAGCAATAATAAAACTAGTATAATTTAGGGAATACCTTAGAAGAATCGGCGAAATAAAATGGGTGGTTATTATTACATATAACCTAAAACCTAATCTAAATTAGTTTGCAACTCTTGAGCATAATTATGAAAAAGCTGAAAGGGCATCGTATCATTAAATAAATAAGAAATAAATAATATCCTGGTACATCATTCACACACGGCCATCCCAAACTTAGCATAGCTTGTACTATGGAAACCAGACAACTGATATACTATTTTTCTTTTGTAAATACATACTTGTATAGATAAATTACACCCATACTCAGGACAAACAAACATGTTCATGCACCCAAATGTCTGTCCTGGTAGGGAATCCACCAACCACGCCAACCGGCCCGTCAGTTCAGAAACTATATATCTTTGCTGAGTTTTTTATTAACAGATAATTTTAATATTAAATTACGTTAACCAAAATATCATTTACTTAAGTTGCGAGGCACCTATATTTTATTATTTCGCTTTTTTATAACTCCTTAATTTAATCTTTAAGTTGCTTACTTTAAGAAATATTACAAGATGTAAATAGAGGTTTGTATGTAAATTGTCGTTAAATATGTGAATATTATATAGCTATTATATGATATGTAATCATTATATAGCTTTCATATACCTATTGAGATAATAATATAAGTGTAGTGGTACAATAACGTATATTGGATTAACCTTGTTAAGTTGTATGCTTGTGCGCAACGAGACTTACATGTAGTTGCAGTCATTCATTTTTTAAATCTAATTGTCGTTTGTAACGACAAAAGTATTATTTACTAGATTTCAGATATTGCAGATATTGCTTTAAGCGTCTCGATCACATTCAATGAAATGTAATCAACACGATTAATAAACCATTCCTCTAAAATCTAAAGTATCGAGGTTTTGTTTAGTTAAATAAGTTAGCTCAGACAAATAATATTTAATAATTATGATCATTGGTGCTATCAGAATTTTCAAATACTATGTAGTAAAATCCGAGATAGATTAGAATAAATAGAAAGATGGGTAGAACTACTAGAACCTAGCAGAAAGTCGCAAGTTCAAATCCGGCAACTACAATTTTATTGATTTTAACTATTAATTATTTATATATCCAATTAAGTAAAAAAGTAATTTGGTCATTTTAGTTAATAATATGAATTTTATGTTCGCTGATCGTATAATCGTTAATGTGCTCAGTTTGACCTACTTATATAAATATGGGTCATAACTCGTAGCCTACCTCCAACACAACTTCACTATCAGCGTGCTGACGAAGCTCCGCTAGGCCTGTTGAAACCATTTTAATTGAAATTTTAAATAACCCAACCATTCGGGCGATAAATGGAACGTTAACTGTGTACTTTATTGTAACAATGTTCCGCGATGAAATAAAAATTTCTGAATGCACAAATGAACAACGAAATAGAAGTTAAAACTACTTGACTTTGTGAGTATATTAATGTTTTTTTTTCTATAAATGCAAGTTAATAAACATCCCCAAGTTGACGAAAAAATTGACTGCCTGAATTATATTGTGTAATAAATTCTTATTCACCTTAGGTAAGACGGTCTCTAGGACACTCTCGATAAATAAGGGCCATTAAAAACTTGCATTATCAATATTAAATCTCAGCACTAATGTAGGAAGATAAAACTCATTTTAATATACAGAACGTGGTATATAGACCCTTAAAAATACTTTTTTTCACGGGCCACGAGACCGGTAGTTAGGTGCCCACATTGTCTACAACAAGAATGCGGGATTGCTCTTCTTTTTTATTTTCTTTAAGAAGCCAAACGAGCAAATAGTCGACATGCACTTGCAATGTAAGAAATATAAACTACTTCTTAAACCGTCAATGGGTCAATGCTTTACCCTAGGAACCCTTATGCCTGTAATTATTCAGACTCATTCACCATTCAAAACCACCAAATAGTAATTACGAAGTTTCTATGTAGAACGATAATGATTGGATGGTACGAGCCATGACGGTCGTGCATAATTACTTACCATCTGTTTTTGTTCTATTTTATGTCATCTTTTGACAAACAGTAATGTTTTTAATTATAAAATAACTGCATTGAGAGACGAGTATAAATGTGCCTGAGTGTAAAATTAAAAGTCGATAGTGGGGGGTGGTAAAATGGCGCACACTAGGTACTGTTTTTAACGTTCATTGCCTGATGTTCTCATTAAAAAGCTCTATGAATTTTAGTTGTCTGGTAAATTTTTAAATCAAAAGCGAAAAATATTGTTATAATTTTATTATATATCTTCTTCTTCTAATTTTAACATACCTACACATTATCTTATATTTTATCGTTATTATTTTGTGTAATTTCTATATTCTATATTATATTGGAACTATAATCTATATTTCAATATATAAAAATATAAAAGTTGCCACATTGTTTGGAATAGTAAACTTAAAATCTGTATTTTTCTTTCTTGCCGTTATCATTTGGAAATTTACAGTTAATACTAATATCACAAACTAGGCAACTGAGCTTCGCTCGGCTCTTTTAATTGATTGGTTATAAAAATACGGTGGTATCCCATCGGATATTATTATTCTGAAACCCTTCACCGCCCAAACTCTTATTTTACTTCGCTCACAGCACTATTTATGTAAACCTGCTGCTAACAAAAGAATTGTCTGCAATGAATGAATTATAAGATTTCACATAATACTTAATTTTGATTTCTGATTTGTAAGACAACTCGTAATTGACTAACGGAACTGACACAAAAACTTAAAATATAAGATAAAATAAAAGATAAGCTTACATAGTATAGCTATTTAACTACATATATCTCCCTGACCCATGTAAAACTTATACTAAACCATTTACGAAAAATATATAAAAAGGGATGTCAGGGAAGGTAGCTTACCCGACATTGTTTGTAGGGTCAAATTATTCGATGAACCTTTCGGGGGAGATTCTATTTATGGTGGATATTTATAGCAACATTTGACAAAGATACGAGTGCTACAAATCAAAGAGGACCATATATGATACTACATAAAACAACAACGGCTTTATCATAGCATAGTGTAAACACTACAAGCAATTCGACAAGTTTAAGACCTACTTTTACACTTCAAATCTCCGTCCCATATAGGCCTTCGCGAATAAAAGAAACACTTTGCGATCTAAAACACACCGACTACTCTTAGAATCATCCTTAGTAAATAAAAAAAACTTGTTGTTTTTTATTTACTAAGGACTGCAGCGTCGTCGTCGTCAGGGACTGCAGCGAGAGCAACCTGCGAAGTATCAGACTACGTCACGTCACACACAATCCCTAGTGTATAAGCAGAAGGTACCCACTATTCCTGCAATAGGCAACAAAACTAAATAACAAAACGTAACGTTGTAATAACTTTCGGTAAAAGTTGGTATAGGTATGACTTTATAGAGTAGTTAACTCTATAAAGTCATACCTATCCTTACCGACTTGTTGCGAATAAAATTAAGGTTTGACCACATCATATTTTTATCCCGTTTCCACACGATCCTATTGGGCTCTCCTGCACAAAGACTAGTACGAGTATGTCCCTTCAAACTTATATAATTGTAATTTAATATATTACATTTAATAATATATGTTAATAGAGGTAGCTTTCGACAATAAATACTAAGCTAAACAATAAACTGGCCTTTATACTTATATAAACAATAAATACCTACATATGTACAGTAAGCTCTAAATGCTAACTATAATATTGCAGATATTCACAGCCCAGCTTATCATGATGCAGAATAATACGGTCTCATTGAAAGTATAATATTTTTTGAGATATTCTCACTTTTTCTATTATAATTCGTAGTATCAATATTTAGAGATATCGACTTATATATCTACTATCGGTTCCACGAGACTGCTTTATACTTTTTATTCTTAAGTCCCATCTTTCAAATCCTTATGCAGGAGACCCCAATATCAAATTTCATTAAGATTGGTTCAGTGGTTTACTCGGCATGAGATAGCAGACGCTACTATTTCATTTCTAATATCAGTATAGATATATCTATAGTCAAACAATGTTGCTTAATATTTCTTTTGGAAAGAACTTCGCTATATATTTTTCACTTAAGGATTGCGTAAGAACTATCAATGTTTTTACCATTAATATAGAAGTGTTTTGCTTAACTTTATTTAACTATTTGCCAAGTAGAATGAGTCCAAACAACATGCCACCCAATCGATCCAACGCTTTGTGTTCGTGCTTGTTTGTAGCAATTTGGAATTCTACAAAAAAATTTACATGAACAAGTGTACGTATTTTTAGGTCAATTCTTTTTGTTGAGACATAGCTGTGTTTATTTCACGCATTTAGAATATAATACTAAACACAACTAAATTGTGAAGTATTAGATTATTAAATAGTCTTAAATATGTACTCACAAAGCATTACCAGATATCCCACTCCAGTGATTAATATATACATATATAATAGTATATTATATATAATTTTCATGTTTTTATTTTATTATTATCCGTCCATAGACATTGGCTGTGTGGGAAATATGAATTGTCCCTTACATCAACAATGCACCATCAGCCTTGGAACTTAAGATGTTATGTATCTTTTTCCCTTGCGCCTCTAGTTACACTGACTCATTCACCATTCAAACCGGAAATATGAAAATTCAACATTAATTCTACACTGTAAAACGTCTCCTAAAAATGTGGCTTTATGAACAATAATAGGATTTTTTTTTTATATATTTGGTACTCCACCTGATGGTAAGTGGTAGTAGAATCCACGACGACGGCCAGTACAGTCGGGAAGAATGTATATAATTGCAATTAAATTTCATTATAGTTGCAATCAACTGTTTGAAGCAGATAGTTGAACACGATCAACCTGAAAACTAAACAAATCGTAGAAAAATAATAAATATTTATTTATTTAATAACAGAAATATAATATTTTTTTGGTTTCGCTTCAAACATTACATTATAATTAGCCCTAGATTTTTGCCTAGGATCGGCCCAGAGGCCCTACCAGGGGGAGGGGGCAAAATTAATCTCCTCAAATGTCAAAGTGCCTAGGGGCCTGGAGTCAGGACCTGTTTATAATACCGCTTCACTGGACGTAAAATACTTCTTAGTTATTTTTTACATATCCTATTTTAGGACATAACCTACTTTATGCATTTGCACGCTTTCCACCGTTTAAGAACCATAATATATATAATAAATTTTACACAATTTAATATAAGCTCTTACTTATTCGACTTATGGTTATACAAATAAAAAAAGTATATATAAGTAAGTAAGTATATATTATACTATGCGCATATAACTGTGCATAGTATTATACAATATAAAATTTATAGGCTAAGGACGATCGAAATCGATTTGTCGGTGCTCGACTGGCTGCTATGAACATATGTAGAACACATAGTTGGTGCTGCGAACAATTTGTTTTGTTGGCTTTACTCAATCTCCTTATAGCTACAATTAGTAATTATTACTGTTATTGTTAAAACCGTATTCAGTTAAAAATGTTGTATACATATATGTATTCTATTTATTTTTATTACTGTCATGTCGAATTACTTGTAGTTTAAAGAAAGACAATAATACTAACGATATTACTGGCGAAGCTAATATAAACATATTAAAAAACCCTCTATAGTTGTGTTTGACATCGATCGGCTACTTACAACACGCAATATCGGTTGTCATAGAGAGCGAGATCACACAATAAATCTAGCGACATGTTGACAAAGAAATTTCATTGAAATATTTTATTCGTCTCAATTGCTTATTTATTATTGCTTGTTTACTAACTGGAACGCGCTTACTATTATAGACAGTGTTGTTTTTAGCACTATATGCATACCTATAGTGCTAAAAACAACAATATATCGTTACGGATCGGATATATATTTATATAACCGATATATTATTATTATTCTTATTATATTAAAAAATGTCCTACAGTCTACAACCACCACAGTACGCCATCTCTGTTTTTCTCGTGGATTCTAAATTGTCGTAACCGGTAGAAATATACCCCAATTGCTACGCGGGTAGTAATTTAAAGGCATGTAAATAGAATATTTTTATTTATTTTTATTAGACTTATAAATTAATAATATTCATTTTTATTAAAAAAAACTACTTTGGGAAATTAAACTGCAATGTAAATTCTAAGTCGAATTCAAGTTCGATTTCGAGTAGGTACTACGACGATACTATGACTTTATGTAACATTTGTCTAAGTGTCTTTTTTCTTGCCCACAGATATTCAAGAATTTTATGAATTAACCCTTCTCGACGATACGAAATCTATTCAACAGAAGACTGTTGAAACCATTCGTATAGCAAACAAGTGGGAATCTGATGGTGTCCGGGGTGAAGTAAGTGTTTTTATTATCATAATTGATTCAAAATAAATACAATTTTATTTTATTATTTCCAATTAAAATTCCACTCAGATAATGATTGCATATTTTGTTTAATATTATGTATTATTCAAAATCTGTTCCCACGCCGTTCGCAAGTGGGTGCAATACTTAACAATCTGTATGAAAACCCGCTGGTGCAGCTTGTTTTATTTTATGAGTACTGGTGTGGGAACAAAGAGAGCTCCATTTTTCTGCGCTATAACTCCTTTATAATAATTACCTAATTTCGTTGAAAGTTACCGCCGTGGCCATAAGTACTCTTTCGTATGGAACGTAAGAGATTCTTTATTTTGTTTTACTTTTGACCTTTTCAGTTTAACTCTCATAACTTTAATATAAAATATTTTATTTTATATTAGATCATAAAACACAAAAAATTAAAGCCTCAATGTACTAACTACTAACACCATTCGACATTGTTTTTCTCAATTGTGAATATATAAACCAATTAGAACATTCTGAAAAAATATTGTTTCGAAACAAAATTTAAGTTCGTTTTAAAAACTTATTTGATATGATATAATTTTCGGTTTTTGTTACTTAAACTACAACTGTGGTACATAGGTAACTGTGACACAAAATTCTTTGGATTTTTATTATTATTATTGACAAAAAAATAATTCATCAATTGTTTCCATATTTTATAATTTTAGTTACAGGCTAATAATTTCTAATTGGTAAACTTCGCATGCACAAGTAAATATAGATATAAATAATAAAAATTACAATACAACGAATAATAATTTTATCCTGTCACCTAGTGATGTCCATATTTTGTGGCTCTAAGTCTGAACCTTGCGGAACTCCAAAAGAAATTTTGTGACTATACTGTAGAACAACCAGTCGCATTAATCCATTCGATTATCCTACTTATTCAATTTAACAATGGCCAAAAAATGTTTCAATACCTAAAATACCATTATCCGTAACTTATATTATGTCTATGGATGTCATTGGAAACTTTTTCAAAGGCTTTACTAAAACCTATGTAAAATTTATCGACCTGCAAACTAGACTCAACTACACTGTACTTTATTTGTATTAATAAATCCAGGCTTATCACTATTAAAAAGCTTTCGATGATTATAAAAGTATGAGCATGTATAGTAACGAGTGAAACTTTTTTAAATAAACAAATGAATTAACGTATTATTGTTACTGTTGTTGTTGATTTGTTACATTTATGATGTATATATTACAGTCTTTATTACGGTATATACTTAAAACTATTAAATTTCTATTAGAAACAAGTTATTAGGCAAGAATTACACGGAACACCTAATGTGTTTTTAATTACAACAGTTTAACGAATATACGAAACAAAACAGTTGTTTTATATATATAAACAATCACTATTTATTTACACGGTTTATTTTTAAAATATTGCAAAACATTAAAAAAATGTTCTTAAGCAAATAGATATATTTATACTGATATATCAAAATTCTTGGCCGCTCTGATGCAAGGCGATTTAATTAAAAGCAAATATATTGAACTGTAATTGATTGTTCAACATTCGAAATAAATGACCCATTTTACTATTGGATGAATAAAAAACTTTACTTTGGGAAGTAAGCGCAAAATCTTTTTTTCAGGCACAATCGGCGGATAATGATTACAGATCAGTTTCGAACGCTTTTCTGCTGGACAACAATAGAAAATCGGACAATCGCAATGTTGACTCACCAGATTCAGCAAGGGTAAAATATTAATCCCAATGAATTGTTTATTGTATGTATATACGATAATACGTGTCACTGTTGATCATAGACGGTAATGCTCTTACGAGATGTCATATATTCATATGTATATTTTAATATAGCCCGTGAAAGCCTATCTCATAGTATAAAAGCTGACAGTTTCTCTGCGCTATATCTCCAATAGTTAGTTTAAAGAAGGCAGCAAAGGTACTTATATAAAACATGCTACCTAAATATGCTTACGGTAATGTACATACATTGACAAAACAAAATAAGTTTAATCTTACAGAGTTAAGTTATTGTACTGCCTATCTGGACGGCATAACACAAATTTGTCATGTTAATAATATGAAAATGTATCTTCAGGTCGGTGCGATTCCCTCCATCATATCACCAAGAGGAGACGCGGAAGAAAAAAAGGTAAAATGTCTATAAAATTAATTTTTTTTAATAGCGAAGTTATTTGGCTGCTGCTGTAACGATATGTAACTGGTTTTTCCTGGTATTGTGTATTAACACTAATTATTCTCTAAGCATATATTAAATATATAACCGCAAAAATATATAACACGTCCGAAGAAGATGAAACATAAACTCTATAAGAAATGTTATTATAATTAGGTACCATTTCTATTTGTTTTCGTTCAAATAACAAATACGTAACGCCATCTTTCGGAAAACCTCTGAAATTCGAGGTGTTTACCGATACCGTTTTTTTTTTTTTTATTTCTTTTTGATGACGTGACGTCTCCGAAGGTAGGTACCCGAACGCTATACAACAAGTGGTCGGTAATGGCGGATAGTTGGTGTTTCGCGTTCCGTAGTACTATTTATAACCTAAAATATAGTACAAGTTTTCAGCGATATGTACGCTAACGTTTCATGGTTGTGTGAATTTGTGCTGTTAAACTTCACAATTGTGCCAATGACTTACGAACGATACATCGACTAAAGGAATACTTCATATAAATGATTATCAAGTGAAATGATATTGCACATAAAATTTTGACATTCACACTGCTGTTATTTCGTATTCGTCGCAAGTAAGGCCATATAATATACACTAATCTATTTTTAAACGTTTAGTAATTTACAATTTGGGACCGTTTTCAAACTTTTGGTAAGACTAATGAAACTTCTGAAATAGTTTTGCTTGTAACAATTCGCTACGTTACTCGCTAAACGATTTATCTATCTACTAAATAAAGCCAAACGTCTATATTGCACGTTAAATAACGTAACACGGACATTCTAATTAAAGTTCATCGCTTTGACATTCATACCATCCTATCATTGAACACAAGTTGGTAACACCCAATTAACTACATACGCATACATTCTAATAAAATCCGCTATCTGAAAAGGGCTCGGTTCGAAAATAATTCTTTAGATAAGGACTGTATAATTTTAAATTAAGCTAACATGATTATCAGCTTATATTGTGGGACTACATGCAATCATAAATCTAGGTTGCGTTTTTTAAAAGTGGCGTTACACATATAAATATGTTTTTGGTGCAAGCTAGAAGTGGGTTCTAGGTAAAGAATGGTGCATGCAGGAGTGCAGCCAGTAAGGTGCTGACAGCAGGCACAAGTGTGTAACTAACATGCATGCAGTGTACATAGTATAGAACCGAAAACAAGTACCAGCGGGCTATGCACACTTGGTTAACAAAATGACTGAAAGACGGAAG
Source organism: Nymphalis urticae (assembly GCA_905147175.2). Taxonomy (NCBI): domain Eukaryota; kingdom Metazoa; phylum Arthropoda; class Insecta; order Lepidoptera; family Nymphalidae; genus Nymphalis; species Nymphalis urticae. The sequence continues at coordinate 7,077,658 of LR989991.1, forward strand.
AAAAAAACCCATAATGGATTCCTTCGGAAAGTCTCCTCCTTATTTAACCTTGATACGGTGAGTAGGTGAGTGCTACTTCATAAAAGAATGATTGATCTCAAGTGAGCAAGATATGTTAAAAAATTAACTTACAAAATTGTTAAAATTTGTAACTGAAGCAATATAGAGATATAATAATTCTGACTTAAATTTTCTGCCGAAAGTAGTAGCATTGTAATAGGAAGTTTAAGAAAACTACTTTTATTTTTCTAAACGATTACATGCAGCAGCCATTTAACATATTTTTTATCCATATAGATAGTTTGTAAAGTATATTAAGGTATTTTTTTATTATAATATTTTGTTAGGAATTAAATGTATATATATAGTGTCTCGCTAATCCAATTAATTTTATACTTGTTTAACTAATCAACTATGTGTAATTAATTACAATTGTAATCTTGGGAAGACAGCTATTTACCGAAATAATTTATCTTTTTTCCAGGTTCACGTATCATCACCTGAAATGAAGCAGGTAAATATTTTAATGATATTTCTACTGAAAAAATTCAATTATTAATTGTCTCACTATACTCATTCTACTTATTTTATATTATGCATAAGTATTATTCTTATTTTTAATAAAATATGGTTGTTATTGCATATAATGAATATTCATATGTAGGGAAATATAATTTATTGTAACATTTGTTCCTTGTTGATACAAATCTAATAAAATTATGTAACCAATTTATTTTTTTACGTAATTCTTGACTTTTGTGTTAAACTCATTAATAAAACTTCATAAAAATATTATAATCTTTGTGGTAAATTATTACAAGTTTTTGCATTCAGATGTATTTGTAAAAATAAATCAATATCATATATCAGTAAGAAGTCCCAATGCTTGACAAAAGTTCTGTTAAGGATGAGATTTGAATGCAGCACATGAAAACAAAAATTTTTTGCCCAGATTTGAACTTAGTTATTGGCTTTGGCCACATGTTTTTTTCACTGGACCATCTCAGCTCAACAATTATATAATAGATAAGTAATTTTATCACTTTGTGGTTTTAAAATTTTATAAAAGTACTAAGATATTGGAGTGATAACAAAATAACAAAAATATATGTATAATAGATAGATCTTGGAAACAATTTTTACTTCATACATCATTCATATAAATACACAAATAAAGTATTTGTTTGTACTAAAAAGTAAATCAAATAAAAAATATATATTGTTGAAAGTTGCAGATAAATGGAATAGAAGGTGGTTCGGAGCGCACTGTCGGCGATGACGGCTCTTTGTACTTAACTGTGGTATTATCTCGCGCGGGCGGCGCTGGGCTCGGGTTCAGTATCGCCGGCGGCTCGGACAACCCTCACGTCGCCGACGACCCACTCATCTATGTCACAAAACTTATACCCGGTGGAGCGGCGGCCGCCAGTCAATTGCAAATAAATGATGCAATATTACAGGTATTTATTTATTAATAAAACTACCATTACAATATACATGATATATACAAAATAACAGTAACGTGTTAACATATATCGTATATACTATATTGACTGTCTCGTTGGTCTAGAGGCTAGATATAAGGCCGCAGAACGGAGGTCCTGGGTTCAAATCCCAGGTCAGGCCATTAAAAGTTATTGGGATTTTTCTGTCGAAAAATTCTCAGTAGCAGCCTGGAGTCTTGAAGTTGGAAGTGTGTACATTTAAGTGCCTCGGTAAGTACGTAAAGCCGTTGGTCCTGCGCCTGGAATCTTTGCGGTCGTGTCCGATTGCCGTCACATTGGATTATGGGAGTTATCGAATAGAGAGTGCATCTGTGTTTGCGCACACACTCGTGCACTATAATATATCCTGCACAGTTCGGTAATCTCTCTTAAGATTGGCCGCCTTGGCCGAAATCGGTCTGGAGGGCATTATTATTATTATACTATATTAATTATTTATGTATGTATATAATATAACAACATTTTTAATTGACTGTCGGTGAGTGTTAAAAAATGTCAAGTATGATGTTATCAGTTACAGATATATAATATTGTAATACTAAGTATTTTGTAAAGCTATTATCAGTAACGATTTTAAAATGATTACTATTTCATTCAGGTTAACGACACATCGGTCGAGAATGTATCCCATGCTGAGGCAGTCGACGCATTAAAAAAGGCGGGAAGTACAGTGAAACTGGTAAGCATCAGACATTACCGTATAATCTAATCCAAACTGTTCATATTTCTGATGCATGTTTTATCATTGCAGAAAATTAGACGTCGGCAAACGGGAGAAAACACATTAAATGTTTCCCAGATATCAAATAAAGAGGAAGCTGTCGAGATAGAGTTGGTGAAGGGCGGTTCCGGGTTAGGCTTTAGCATAGCAGGCGGCCTGGGTAATCAGCACATACCGGGTGACAATGGCATATATGTAACCAAGATCATGGCCGGTGGGGCCGCGCATCGGGATGGACGTTTAAGGGTCGGTGACAAGCTGCTCATGGTGAAAAATACATCAGTAAGTTAAAATGAACGATTAATATAATATGATGATTCATTTTTAAGAAATCGGAAGATGTAATTTTGACCACTCTTCCGCAGAAAGGTGACGTAAACTTAGATAATGTGACGCACGAAGACGCGGTGAGCGCGCTGAAGGCGTCGGGCGAGCGCGTGCTGCTCGTGCTCGTGCCCGGCCCGCGCCACGGGCAGCCGTCGCCGCGCGTGTCCCGCGCCAACACCCGTGAGTAAATGAGACATGTTATACATTCGGGGAACCATCTCCCTGAATTTATAAAATAAGGAAATAGAATGTTCAAGTTAGTAATAAATCAAATCGATCTGAAACCAACATTACATACATAAAATAGACAATCATAATATATAGTGTTTCTTAAAAGTAATATTCAAATATCAAATACATTATCATCGGAGTCGATCTCGTATGAACGGACGTAGAGTGGAACGAAAGAGAGTAACAGAGACATAGCTATCCTCGCAGCGTCGAGCACGGCCAACTCGCTGCGGCGCGAGGACGGGCAGGACGGACCGGACGCGCCGGACGCGCCGGACGCCGAGGAGCCGCGCGTCGTGGAGCTGGAGAAGGGCCCGCAGGGGCTCGGCTTCAACATCGTGGGCGGGGAGGACGGCCACGGGATATACGTGTCGTTCCTGCTGGCGGGCGGGCCGGCCGAGCGCTCGGCGCGGCTGCGGCGCGGCGACCGCCTGCTGGCCGTCAACGACGTGGACATCACGCACGCCACGCACGAGCAGGCGGCCCGCGCGCTCAAGGTACGCACGCGGGAGCGAATACACTATATACTCTTAAATAATTATTCTTATTCTATCTTAGTAGACGATGTGTTAACCAATGTTTTGTAATTGTAAAATGGATAAAATTTATTCTAATTACAAAAAATATAATAACACAGTATGAAATCATAAGTTATATAATCTAATTACATTGTTGTCTAGTCTGTCTGAAAGATACGCAATGTTTTATAACAATTAGGCTCCACATGTCCATGAACGATGTGATTAAATCTAGTTATGAATACAGACGTGATTGATAAACGGACGAGTTAAAACGATTCAATTGCGTAACAGATCGTTTTAAAAACGTATTAGTCACATGATTATACAATGTCTCTATATATGTACTACTTTTAATTAAAATGATGTCTAGGCGACAGGAAGCCCATATACGTAATAATTATAACTACTACAGAACCATAATAATTATTATTATTATGGTACTATATTTGATATCGTTTGTTCATTATATAATTATGTTATAACATTTATGCCATAATTTTAATATCTTTCTTAGACGAGATATTGTAATATATTATATATATTTAATTCATGAATAAATAGCTTTATTTGCTAAACCGATTATTTAGATACCGCAATACCGTTTTCGAATATAATAGTTTATCAATTTCAAAATTTGAAAAGAATGTCCGCATATATATATGGATCATAAACCATTTTATCTACTCTTTTTCAACAAGTCATACCAACTAAATCATACACAATATGGGATTTTTTAAGAATTGTTCATTTAGTTTTTATACTACTGCTAAGTATAACATAAGTATAAATACTATATAGTATTCCTCGTAAAGTATGAAACCACTGCAGTAAAAATGCTAAAAAAAATCCATAGAAATAAACTTATAAAGTTCCAAATTTATATTTTTTTTTTTTCACTTTAAACTTTAATTTTAAAATTTAATTAATGTAATAGCAATATTGCTATTCTGTCTGTTCCGAAAACTATAATTATAGATGTCTAAAGCTAGTAAAGCTGAAATGTAATTTTAGTATCATCATTTAATATACTTTTTTACAGAGCACAGGACAGAATGTGAAATTGACAGTAGTGTACAGGCCCCAAGAATACAACAAATTTGAAGCTCGAATCAATGAATTGAAACAACATCACACACTACTAAGGACATCTCAAAAACGTTCACTATATGTAAGGTAATGAAAATAAAGTATATATTTAATATAATTTTATAAAATAAAATTGTAACTTCCTAGAATTAATAGTTCTTCCAGTACAGAGTAATAAAAATCAGAAAAGCAGCGACAATCAAGGCTCTTATATTTTGTCTGTTTAATACAGATAATTTTACGAAGTGACACAGCCAATTAAAATTTAGTTCTTTATAATTCTTATATATTTTCTATATTAAACTTGAATTACTACTAAATACTAAAATTACTTAGTTAAAACTATTATAACTTCGAAAACAAAATAATATTGCAAGGCTGTATACTATTTGTACATGTGAACCCGCGATTTTACATGTAGTATGCGCGCAAGTATACTTAAGTATAATGCAGGCAAGCTATATATATATCAGTCCGTTAATAATTCTTCTAGTATTTATTATAGTTAGACAGACTGTGGACAATGGAACCTAAAGATACCATTTTATATTTATTTTTAATTTCAGAGCTCTATTTGACTATGATCCCATTAGAGATGATGGATTACCCTCTAGAGGACTGCCATTCCGATACGGTGATATACTACACGTCACTAATGCCTCTGACGATGAGTGGTGGCAAGCGAGGTGAGAAACAATTTTCTTTTATGAAAAAAGCTAACACTACCTTAGCATATTTTGTAACATTAACAATTGTAATTTTTTACTTAAATTATTATACATAGTTAATTTAAAAATGTGAAATTGGCCTTCAAAAAAAATTAAATAATGTTTACAACTGTCATGATGGTCCCTGCGTGCCTATATTAAACTAAAACACAACCATACAAAATATTTATGTTTGGTGGAACAATTGTATACCCATAATACGAAGGGGTATGCAGATAAATAGCAAATAATTTGGCAAACATTTATTTGGCCGCACGCTTAACGCCAATCCGCCTTGCGAATGGTTTCGCTAGTGGGTTCGCACCCCGCCTTTGGGTTGCTTCGTATGTTCCAATGACTTCCATGAACACGCCTAACACAAAAACAACAGAGTAGATACTCTGCGAGGATCACATGACGAAAGTAAGATAATAACCGGTCGCTATCGTTCTCAGGCGACTAGACAGCACAGACCCGGAGGCGATCGGCATCATCCCGTCCAAGCGGCGCTGGGAGCGCAAGCAGCGCGCGCGCGACCGCACGGTCAAGTTCCAGGGACAGGGCACGCCCGTCAGCACGGTAAGCGCACGACGCTTGTAGCTCAGGTAAACTGTCGGAAGTCAGGCAGCAAGAGGTAGATTCTCTTTGGTGTTTTAATTTGTCCATTTATTGTAGACTAGCTCAAGTCTTGTTATGATACTAAGTTGTACCGTACGACAATACGAAAATATTTTCTTTGATTGATTGCTTCACTCCGTAATCTGAAACAACACGTGTCCATACAACACAAGCGATCTATCGAGAATCATAAGCATTCCACTAAAATAATACTAAATGTATTTACATAAATGTAAAAAAATATAATTAATAATTTCAGAGTCAGTCAACATTAGAGAGAAAAAAGAAAACTTTATCGTTTAGTAGGAAATTCCCGTTCATGAAGAGTCGAGAGGACGGCAAATCTGAAGATGGTTCGGACCAGGAGCGTAAGTATTTATACGCTGTAATATTCGCTTTGCGGAATCTAAGTAACCTATCTGTTTAAATTCACTGACCACTAAATTGCCACAAAGCGCACTATAGTTGCAGAAAATTGGTCTAGAAGCGATTTGATCTGCACACACTAACGACTTTGCATTTTACACTATACACTTTTATAATAGACACTTATAATCTACAATTTTAAAACAGTTTTTATTTATACAAAAAAAGTAGATATGTATCACTTTGAGAAAGGTTACGCATGCTTAACATACACAGACAAACAGCCTTTCTGAAAAAAAAAAGTGTTAAGAAAGATTGGATTTCCGAAAATCGGAGCTAGTACGAATATATGCGAATTAAGTTGGCCGAACCGAATTTGACTCTCTGATTATTAGAAAAGCTTGTGAAAACTCAAATGTTTTTGGTAAAATGTTGTATTTACTACAGTAATATCCCGACTCCCAAGTTAATGTCAAGTCCAGAATAAATATGTTTCACTTAATGATATTGTTATATTGCTTTATTGATTAATTACGGAATCGAAATAATAAAATTTTAAAATGACTGTATAATTACAATGAAGTATTTATGAATGACTATTATTATCATTCTCATTTTTCAATTAAATTATATTTTAAAAAATTAATGCTATTAACAATGATAGTTGTCTACTTACGTGATTGCATCTCTAGTCTCAGTACTTAGAGCTTTTCGAAAACATCTCTCTTTAAAATAATATTATCACAGCCACTGGTGACTAACTTCGATTCGGCCAACTTACATCGGACGTACTATACAAAAAAAAGCTTCCCAACTGACAGTCTGACAGTAAATGAGATTAAAATTTACATCACTTACACAGGTTTTATGCTAAATATACTTGAAATTGACAAACCTTAATAACAGACTACAAACATTCTATAAATAATATTATTTAATAAATTGATAATAATTAATAGTATTATAAATAATTAATCAATTTCGTTTTTATTTATAATCTCTTTTTATGCATAAGAAAGATAAATATTTGGTTTTAAGCATTTTCGTTAAAAAGAAACACGTAATTTCTTCGACTATGGTAACTATCCAGCCATTTCAGTTGTTGCAAATACTTGGTGTATTATACTCCGTAAAAGGTTTACGGTGTTGCCATATTAATTATCATGGTTAAGATACGATATTCAATTGACCTTCTTTGTGTTCTCTATCACTCTTACACAAAACGCTTATATCTTTTTCACCCACACACATGTATGTCACATGGCAACAATGTTATTTGTATATTTTTCCTATATTTTATATCCCAATTTGTATTTATTTGTCTTAATTACCAAAAAGGTTGAACAAAACTTTTTTTTTATTTTTATTTGTGTGTATAATGTTTCGAGAGTTACGATTGAAATACAAATGTTATATAACTACAATAGATATAGAGAATGGACTAAGCATTCACCACCTTTGCTTTTTCAAGAAATAGTGCGAAAGAAATAATTATTCGTACCTTGTCACATAACAAATTTCTCTCGGTAACTGCCCTTGGTGAGTAAAGATGCGTAAAAAGAAGTCACACATTGGTCGCATCCTCTTTGTCTCGGAGATGTGGTCAATTTTGTGAGGTTATTGCTCTTTCCATTCGCTATATGAAAACCATAGTGACATGCTACTACAATACATCTGTGTCTATAGTCTATAGTTCTATACTAATGGATCGAAAACTTTCTAACCTTCCACATTCATGGTGTGCGGAGTCATAAAAGTTGTAATATACAATTTTGTTACAGCTTACTTGCTTTGTTACACACAAGAGGACACTAACGCAGACGGTGAGTGCACAATATATCCTTCATGACAATATCAATATTATTTTCGCTATTCCGCTGTTCGTATTTAGGTCATTATGCCCGTACGTTGTCTTATCGATCTCGAAATGGTTACAATTTCATACTTTTTTTTTTAAATATGTTGACATGCATTTTCATTATTTTGTAGCAATGAAACTTGTCCCTGATTTCATAAATATTTTGAAAATAATGTAATTATATTATTTAATACATTTCAAACGGTTGGGACGCTCAAGTGTGTCCACTGATGAAACTCCAACATACATTATCCCATAGTACTTATTATTTAGAAGTGAAGCAAGTGTATGAGTAATATTTTACTCACAATGACTTATAAATGTAAATAAACGATGTCCCTTCTGAAGTGTACCAGATCGATAAGATTTCGGCGATAGTGTACGCAACTTTTCATTCGGCTGCTAATGTTATCACTATAAAATGTTTTAATTGGAGCTGTGTGCTTTTTCTAACCGTTAAAAATGACGCATTGTCTATACATGAAGTTCTTCTAAATTATATTACATAGATATTTTAAAATGTCCTTAAAACTTTGTCCTAAGTCAACATCGTGCTCAGAATGTTTCGTTTGTAGGTTGTATTGTATACAGCAGTTAAAAAAAAATCGTATCGATCGTCGATTCGACGATTATACAAGTTTAATGTTTTTCTAGACCTACAAATTCATCGAATTAAATATCGATAAATTATTTAGGATGTATTTAGTGAACTGGTTTTCTAATATTTTAATGTTTATTTAAATTGGATCGGTGTGAGTAAATTAACGCTTGTAGTGTCTATGGAAAGCATGATAATGCTTCATAATTAATTATAGTAATTTTAGTAATATAATTTGGAGTAGGTAAATGCGTAATGTGACTGTTGCTTCACGAAATGGCGTACCGGACGCGACGGAAATTTTATCATACACACACTCTTTGTGGTTAGATTTTTTGATTGTAACGGATCTCCAAATGTCATAAGTCACATAACCGTTCAATAATACTAATTCAAATTCAGTTGATTGATATTAAAAAAAATATTTTTTAACATAAAACTAATTAACTGATTATTGTTTTGTTTCTATATAATATCTTATTATTTCGTACTATGAAGACTTTGGGTAAAAATAGCCAATTAAAATGTTTGTCTATATATTGTAGTATATATTATACTATTTATACTACGGTTGTGTGATGAATGGACATGGCAGAGCATAGCGTCGGCCGGTTACCTGTCGCTAGGTGTGTAGTGCAGCGAGCACACGGTTTGACTTGACACACGTTCGGCCGCCGTCCCGTGCTTCTAGTTGCCTGACCGGAGCGAACGTGTCGCACGCACCATCGTACCTTAAATACCTACATTATTTTTTGTTTACCCTTTGTGTTACGTGAGCTGCTCATCAAGTAGACCGTCCTGTGTACGTACTAGTGGGAGCTTTGAATATTAATTTCAAAATTGTCAAATTCAAAACATCGTTACATATAACAAGTCAATCGACAATTATCTTCTCCACGACACGGACTCTTTGCGAAGTTCAGAATATTTTCCAATATGTATGTAACGTGAATTTTTCTACGTGTAGGGGAAATCTTGTACCGAGTGGAACTTCCCATGATGGAGGAGATAACGCTCATATATCTCGAGGACGAGAGTAAGTTTTGGGAGTGAGGCGTAGCTTGCGAGTGCCGTAGTCGATACCTTACCTCCCGCATTCTGCCGCATTCTGGTTATGATCATCAATTAGAAATGTAGTTTTCATTTCAATAACACTCGATTTTTTTTATATTATTTGTCATATTTTTATGTTTAGTTTTTTTTCTAATTCATACAACGCGACGAATCTAATAGCCTCTTCGCACACGAATATTTCCATCGAACCCACGAAAGTTTTATTCACTATTCACAAATAGATGTGACGTCGCGCTCTCTAGTCTCAATGACGGGTCGCCGGCGTGAACAGTTAAATATCTCATTATTAACTTGTGAAGGGAGAGTGGGCCACTGGAAGCACACGAGGACACTAGAGCCGCCTCTATCACATTACTTGATGCTTGAGGCGCCGCGCATGTTCGCACGAGTATACGCGCTTTGCCTTGGACATACATACGTCACGCGCATGACAACAATAATAATATATCGACCTACCGACAAACATCATTCGGGCTTAAGATTAAATCTTCAGATTTATTGTGTTGGTTTATTTCAGAACTTAGATCTTGTGTCGCTTCTGATGTTTAGATACGCTATAAATATTTTTATTAGTCTATTAGTTTCAGATTATGTTTCAATGGTGTGAAACGTGCTTATCTATTCAGGAAGTTTTAGCCAGAATTAATAAATTTAAATTCTACACAAGAATAACTAATACACAAGTTCATATTTGTTTATACCGTCCCATACCATAGTATGGAATAAATTGTTAATTCTGGTCGATATTATAATGATTTATTTAGTTGCCATCATTTTGTGAAGCATGTCTTTTATTCGCTGATTCGTCTTTTTGTTATGATTCCATTATATCAACGTCAAACATTTTTTCTACACAAAGCAAATTACCTCAGAAAAGGTAAGGAACGTGAAAAATCGAAGAAAATATACAAAATATGATTTGTATCTTTGGTTGTTTATATAGAGTATATGGAGATTATCAGTAGTTAGTTTTATTCAATTTGATATTGTAATATAGAAAACTTAGACAGTATAATAAATGCTAAAGAAAAAGGCATGCAGTTCAATCATTATTTGCGAGTTTTTTTTTTCTTTGACAGTATAAATAATGATCCAACTGCAACTTTATTTTGCTTTTATTTATTAGCACTGAAATTATTTATGAAATAATATGTCTGATTTAGTTTTATAATAAACTATGCACATAATGTCGTTAGTAACTTTCTATAGTAATTAATCATAGAGCACGTTCGCACGATAAATTCAAAGATTAAAAACAAAATCGAATTGTCGTTGAAATTGTATAAATGTAAAGAAAATTCGCTAGATTTCTTATTTGAATAGGTTAGTGGCTTTAAATATATGCTCAAATTCAAATTCTAATCCACATCCATACAATCAAAAGGTAAATTGTTAATATTGTAGCAAAACATTCAGTAATACTACAGTAGTTATCAAAATAAGTAATTTTAAGAAAGAGGTTTTATATTATTTGTTTTATGTTTCAGGTCAGGACGAAGCCGTTTTGTCATACGAAACAGTTCAACAGTTAACTATTACTTACACGAGACCAGTAATAATCTTGGGTCCGCTCAAAGACAGGATCAATGATGATCTTATATCAGAGTTCCCTGACAAGTTTGGAAGCTGCGTACCTCGTGAGTAACGTGTATTTATTAAATATTAACTACTATTCCACGAGATGCATGTTTATATATGTATTATTATCAGATATGAATCATATATAAATGAGACCGCACCCGAATCCCGCATACAACAAGCGTATAGAAAATACAGTACAGTAATCTTTTCACCATATTTAGCACTTGAGATATTTGCGCTTTAAATCCAAACAATGTCCTCTTGTGCCGCGAATGCTACCAAATACTAAATATGTTGAAGCAATTTGTGTATAAGTATATGCTAATTTGTATATATCTATGATAATAAAATATTTTGTCATAAATATATGTTGTATAGGACAAACAAAATTTGTTTTATTAATTAATTGAACTTTCACCATCAGATACGACCCGGCCGCGGCGAGACTACGAAGTAGACGGTCGCGACTATCACTTCGTGGGCAGTCGCGAGCAGATGGAGCGCGACATACAGAACCACCTGTTCATTGAGGCGGGCCAGTACAACGACAACCTGTACGGAACTTCCGTGGCCTCCGTACGGGAAGTGGCCGAGAAAGTATGTCAAATTAATTCTGCCATAACAATTAATTTGATTCGAACACGATCGATAAAACCTTAGGTCGTACGACTAAAACAGTCGTATAGAAATAGACAATTACAAAGGTATGTCTTACAAAAATAACATTTAATAATACAATACTTCCTTTATTTTCAGGGCAAACATTGCATTTTGGATGTTAGCGGAAATGCTATTAAGAGGTTACAGGTTGCGCAACTCTATCCCATTGCCATATTTATTAAACCAAAGAGTGTAGAGTCTATAATGTAAGTTGACCCTTCATAACCGTATTCGTTGTAAATGAAAATATTATAAGTATAAATAATTGTACAAATATATTTTTTACATATAGGGAAATGACGAAGCGAATGACCGAAGATCAAGCGAAGAAAACGTACGAACGTGCTCTAAAAATGGAGCAAGAATTCGCCGAATATTTTACTGGTATAGCATATTTTATCATTATATATATCATATTAAATACATATGCGAACATAATCGGTGAGTGCGATATAACGTACGGCGTGTTCCAGCGGTGGTGACGGGCGACACGCCGGAGGAGATATACGCGAAGGTGAAGGCGGTCATCACTGCGGAGAGCGGGCCCGCCGTGTGGGTGCCGCGCCGCGACCCGCTGTGAGCGGCACGTGCCATACACGCACTGTTTGACTCTAATTCCTTTACCGTTTAGGGTATTGCACAGAAAATAGACCGAAGTGTGGACCTTTAGATTATCCTTTATTTATTTCTTTCAAAACTTGACTTTTACTTAAGGCGTACGATGATAAAGAGATTTTAATAAATTTATATATTAATGAATTATATGAAAAAGAAAATGACGACGTTCCGATACCGACTCGTTCGTCGTCGCTTTGGTATATAGATTATCGATTAGTTAAAAGCAATACGTTCAATGAATTTAGAATCTCCCAAACTTCGTGGTCGGGTGTTCGCCATGGTACGAGTGAAGCAATATAAAAGCCGAGGATGATACTCGTCTCATCTAAGCAATATATCGTTTCTTAGGAGCGAAGCGCTATAGATAGTCACGTATTTTAAAAATCTGTTGATTTAACGATAAAACTTTATAAATACCGCTGGGTAGACCTTCTATCAAAAATCGTAGCATAAATTACATCGTCTGAAACGATTCCAGCTATTTAAAGTGGTAACAGTTTTTTAAAACAAAGCTTTCACTGTAGTATATTATGCTTGTGTTTATTGTGCTAATCATTAATCTAGCGTTTATATTTCTTCAAATAGTATGTTTGCATGGTGTAATAAAAATATTTATTGACAAAACAAATTATATGCTTCAATTTAATGTAAATGAATTGTATATTGTAGAAATTAAAAATGATATTGTTCATGTTAATTTGTTAACTCAGATTGCTAGAGTAAATTGTGAATTTTCGCCATTATCAAATAATATATAATATCTTTATTATGTACACAGATAATAAAATATCATTATCGATATAAAATTGTGCACTGGATGATAAAAGAAAAATATGACATATATATTAGTTATAAAGATTATTATGATACTATAGTCGAACCCACCTCACGCGTCCTGCATGGCTAGGCTAAGAAGTAACCAGAATTATTTGCTCAAGCAGCAATCTGTAATGTAGCCATTGAATCTCATGACATTGTGCATACTGAAGTCCCTTTAACACTTATTTAGACGAGGTGCAAAGTTGTTGATAATTTTTATAGTAAGAAATTGTGTTATACGGCGTGAAATGTCTCACCAATAATGTATGACATTTATTTACTGAGAATTTTATTTAACTATAGTATGCCCATCTGCAAATATGGCTATGTACGCGAGCACTTTCTACTTAAGATAATCTTTGAACACCGAACTCGTTTATTGATGAAATAATTCTGTAAGTGCAATGAGTATTTTAAAAAATATTACAATTGATTACTATCGCTTGTACTTAAATTATTTAAATTATAGTATATTAATATTTTTACTTTATTATAATGCCACGTTAACGCGATTTAGAGAATATTTTTTTGCATGACAAATATTCATTGATTATTACTCAATGTAATCACAACAAACAATTCCGTTTTACTTATATGACAATCATTGTTTTGTGCGTACTTTCATACTACCAAAGATATTCAGCAATTTGTTGCGTGAAAAATTGACAAATAACTAATTAACAAGTGTATGAATGTGTCTTCGTCGTTGTAGTTTATTTCAAGATCTTTGTAAATAAATAAACATTTTTAATCAGTATGTAAGACATACAAGTTACAACAATAAGTTATGAAAGTCAATTGAAAATATTATTTTGAATATAAATTCTTAATCATTGTGTATACCTGACAAGTTATAATTAAGTTTTTACACTGATTTATTAACAAATGAGTATAATTTGTTTTAATGGTTATTTATTTTATTGTGCTAAGTAGGTATTCTATTAAATTAATGGAATGTGTTAAATTTGTGTATATTAATAAATTGTAAGTATTAATAATGTTTTAACACCTATCTAACTGAAACATTATAAAAATCCATATTTGCAGATGTACAATGTTTATCAGTTAGTGATGTTCAATAGACTAGTTTGAATAAAATTATTTACGTTGAAAATTCAATCAGTGTTTTTTTCTGCCCTAAAATACTTTTCAATATCAGATGCATAATTGTAAATATATTTATTAAGTACTAAATAATTTCTATTTTAATACATCATGCCATCCAGTGGCGTAGCATGGGAGGACGGAGGGTTCGGTCCGCACCACGTGGAATTTCATAGGTGGCGATAAAAAAACTATTGTTTGCTTACCAATAATATGCAATATTATGATCAATGATTTTTTATTCCCTATGTCAGCAGATTTCATTTTCACTTTTCAGGTTATTGTTATTCAATATGGGTACTCTTTTTACCTTTATTTTTTTGTAATCAATTGCAAAAATAAAAGGGGGGCAAATTTGTGATTCACACCGGGTGCTAGAAATCTGTGCTACGCTAATGATACTATCGTCAATAATAAAGATAAATAGAGTAGTTAAGAGTAAATAGATTGTAATGGTTTTAACACTTTCACTGCCCTAATATCCTGAAACGTATTTCGACCAAATGCTTCAGGACTCTTTTGAATCGTATCAATATAAGCGACGATTACGAGCGACAAGCTTATAGGGCTGGTAAACCTAACTAAATTTTTTTGTTTCTTAAAACAGGATAGAATTATGGGTACATTCAAGGACAATTATATCAATCGCATATTTTAAAAGAAATAAAAATATAAAGCTTACAAAGTTATTAAAATGTAAACTGAGGAGTTTATAAAAATATTATTCATTTTAGCCCAGTGAAATGTGACAACTCATATAGGTAGTGAAAACTTTTTAAATAGAGATTAAGATGGCATGGCAAAACTAAGTCTTTTATATTTTTTGAAAGTGCCTACCGTAAAAGTGGCCACGCAATTAATTATGATCAAATATGAGCGGTTACTTATTAAACATACATATAAATGGAAATTATATAATTTGTTTATTACATTAATTGTCTAAATGCGATATTTTATTTTAATACAATAATAAAATCACAAAATTACCTAAGTAAAAAGATTATAAAATCTATAACAGATTTTATTAAAACAAATTAAGAATTGGCACTTGCGTATAGTTCGCGCGCTATGAGAATGGGAAGGGCCTTTGTCAAATTACATAGCATTGAAATTGAGTTTATAAGCGAACTGACAGAACACTTTAGTCAAGTTTGCCATCTTAAATGGAGCTGAGCTAATTGCATAGATTTACATACACAGTACTCTCTTATTGCAACCAGACAACACAGAGACTTCAGGTGCTGGACCAGCTTAACTAGCTATCCGAGGCCAGAATGCATTCAGAAATTTTCAGTCACTGAGCTGCTACTGATTTTGTTGACAGAAAATTCAATGTTTTATTATATACCCTATTCCAATCGCAGAAATAAAGATCAACAAACCCTAGATTTATATATTCCATGCTATTTGCCATAATAGTTCTTCTTCACTACAAACAGTTCTTGATTAATTTATCTTTATTTATAATCCAATACTATTCCACTATAACTAGTTATAACCACAGTAATTTAACTTCTGAAGTTCCAATTACAAATTCACAGATATTAAAAACCCATAGTAAATATCATAGATTATTCAAGATCTTGACCAATGATATTGAAGCGGAGATGGTCCAGTGGTAAGATCGCGTGAATCTTAACCGATGATCGTGGGTTCAAACCCAGGGAAGCACCACTGAAATTTCATGTGGTTAATTTGTGATTATTATTCATTTCGTGCTTGACGGTGAAAGAAAACATCGTGAGGAAACCTGTATGTGTCTAATTTGAATGTGAAATACACTCCAAACCTTCACCTCAAAAGAGAGGAGGCCTTAGCCCAGCAGTGGGACATGAACAGGCTGTTACTGACCAATAATATTGCATTCATTGTTAATTAGTCTTTACTCCTCTAGTGGCTGGAATAAGAAATACATAGATACCTACCTATATGAGTTGTTACATATGTACTTGAAATGGCACATAGCATCATTGAACACTTGAATCATAAACCCAGGCAAGCACCAGTTTTAATGTAAGTAATTTGTGTTTATAATTTTTCTTGTGCTAAGCGTTGAAGGAAACCTGCATGCTTTGAAGGAGCATGGTTAAATTAGCCCTCACCTTATCCATTTATCTTAAGAGGCCTTTGCTGAGCTGGGACTAAGTGTTGCAAGCTGACAGATTGTCATATTCAGGGCTTGATATAAATAGAGATGTATTTGCTATAGTAAGAGTAACAGTACAGATTAAGATCATTCAGAGGTGTTAAATCTTGTTTGAATAGTTGGTTACGATTTTAGCCCATTATTTGAAAGGTTTTATTTTGTTTTACATAGAAATATTTTTGCTTAGCCGCTATTTTTTTTTCTTCATTTTTTGTACAGAAAAGATTTACTTACTTTAATTGGGATAAGAAAAGTAACTAATACAATCATATTTAAATAACCTTATTTTCATAAGCAAATTAAGACAAAAAAAGTACAACTTATAATTCATTTGCATATATAATTTCAATAAATAAAACCAATGCAATCTTTAAACATCAAACACTACACACACATACTTTTATTATATATTAATATTACTACTACTAATATATATTAATTTTACTTTTTAACTTTACAGGAGACTATTATTAGAGTTAATTTAAATTGAGTTGTAAATAAAAGATTTTATTCAGCTTAAAACTTTAATGATCTTATATCTCATCCAATACAACAGTAGTTTTCTCAGACACGTAAAGACCGTCTAAGAACTTTCTGATGTCCTTATTTTTGACAGTTGTGGATTGTTGAATGAGTGCTGCTGAGCTAGAGACATCTTCGAGTGAATTACCTTCAATGATAAGCTCATCCTTCTGTTTTGGGGAGTTCACAACAGTAACACCTGGGGCCATCTTTACCCTTCTGATGTACTTCTCTCCAAGGAAGTTACGGATTTCAATAACTGAATTGCCTTCAGTGGTGACACAGTTAATGGGGAAATGGGCATATACAGCACGCATTTTGTACTGGAATCCCTTAGTGACACCTGCATAGAAACATTTATTTTAATCTATGATGATAAGAATTAATACATTCATAGTGAATTGGTAAATTCATAACATTAACTGATTTTAAACAAGTATCATATTCTTATTGTACTATTACAGATCAGTTACTAGTAATTAACAAATTATAAATAACAAAGTAACCTATTGAGATCTTTAAAGAAATAGAAATTAATTAATATTTCATTTGAAATAGATTTCATTTATAAAAATTATGCTTTTAGATATTGTTTGACTAAATTGAAGGAATATTAACATTTTAAGGCAAATAAAAACAAATTGTATACAACGTACCTTTAATCATGTTCTCAACGTGGGAACATACAGTTCTTACTGCAGCAAGTTCTTTCTTGGATCCAAACCATTTTTCCACTTTCAATAACCGAGAGTTTACCATGCGAATGTCCACAGCTAAATGTTTAAAGTTTCGTTTCAGCACTCCTCGGGGACCTTTCACTGTCACTAGTCTTGATTTCACATGAACAGTCAACCCCTCAGGGATTTTCACTTTTTGGTTAGCTACGATTTGCTTCATGTTGAGGCCTAAAAATATAAAACATAGATCAACATAACCTATCCGAATTTGTCATTGAAAAATATTGTTTTTATAACAAAACATAGAAATATTCCTCAAAACTTTTGTACGGTATATTGTTTAACTAGAATCTGCATCACAACACGAAAATTATTATAACTTTATAAAGATTCTTTTAGATTTTTTCTTTCATATTATAGAAATCGCTTACTTTCAGTGACACAGAGAGCCGGAAAAGATCGTAAGATGTTGCCAGATTGACAGTGTTCTAAAAATAAATCGATTATTTTACAGTAATCGTAATTTTAATCGATTAATTTACAAATAAGAAAACGTAATTTAATAGGTTTTTTATTTATAAATTATTGCGAAAAAATATTTTTCACGAGCTTACATAAAATCGAAAAGAGCATTTCACTTTTATTCTGATATAATACCTGCTAACTAATAAAACGCGTTTGTACAGTTCAATATAATAGAAATATTTATTAAGATTTTTAGAGCCTGTTAAGTGAGCATCTGAAAACTGAAACTGTGAAAGCGCAGCAACTTATAATAAATTTATAATATTATTATATACTAAATTAATCACCCCCAAGTCGCGCTGCAAAATCAGGTAGCTTAAATAGGATAAGTTAATAAAGCGATGTTCTGGTATTTTTTTTATGGACATATTATATTGGCTTAGTAGTTTTTTCAGTTAGGCATTACAAAAATACATTCATCCAATCTATTACAGAAAAATCAACTTGGAAACGTTTTTGTGTTTGTAGTAGTGAAAGGTGAACAGATTAATAAAGAAACAAATATTATTTTATTTTTACACTTAATAATAATAAAAATGTCCTCCGGACCGATGTCGGCCACGGCGGCCAATCTCAAGAGAGATTAGTTAACTGTGCAGGGTATATTATAGTGTACAAGTGTGTGCGTAAACATAGGTGCACTCTCTAGTCCCTAACTCACATAACTCAATGGGGCGACAATCCGACACGACCGGAAAAGGTTCAGGCGTAGGACCAACAGTTTTACGTGCTTTCCGAGCAACGGGAGCCTACACACTTCCAAAATCCAGACTCCCGGTTGCTAATGTAAACTTTAGACAGAAAAACACACTAACTTTTTCTGGCCCGACTAGGGATTTGAACCCAATACCTAGACCAACGAGGCATTCTAGGCACAATATTATAAATATTAAACGTAATTTTTAATCATAAATTTCTCCAACCTCAGACATTTCTATTTTTTTTTACAACGGTTGAGTATTTGAAAGCGAAACCAAACAGCAAATAAACAAACTAATTTTCGCCTACATTCGCGATTACCTAGTTATAACTGTTATAAAAATCAACTTATTAGTATCTTACTGTCTACATGTTACGTTAATTATAGCAACTCTTGAATCTTAAGTCAATTTTGTCAAATGTCAATGTCATTCTATTTCTTGATTTCCCCTTTTTTCAAATAAATATTAGTTATATAGGTTAAGTTGGAAATAATAAATTAAGTAAGTTTCGAACAATAAAGATGTTTTTAAGAAAATTGATTTTTTCGGAAATCAGTTTAAGTCATAGGATATTGATTCGAGGTAACGTATACTGTTATATTTTGTGTGTAGAAGCTAAAAAATTAATATCAAAATATATCTAAATGTTCTTCGCAGACAAGTCGTCATGGGATTTGGTAACTGGAGTATGTGTCGAAAGGCTCCCAGTAGTTACCCCACCACTTAATGACATTCAAAAGAAGTTCAAAAATATGCTGGGGACACTTGAAATTGAAAAAAGTCTTAAATCTAATCACGAACTTAGAAAAGAGAATGATAAGTAAGTTAATAAAAAATATTATTATTTTAAAATTAAATAAAAGAAATTTCACAAAAACACAATTTCAGAGTTCAAGCAGAACTGCTTAAAAATGAATCAGCTGATGTTGATATGGATATTGTCAGTAAAATAACAGCTCAGGATTTTGAAGATGCATCCAAAGAAGAATTTGATAGTTTCAAATTTGGTGACATTGAGACAGGTATTGATAAATCTTCACCAGTCTTCATAATAATTCATTTTGTTTTTATGTGTCATTTAATCAATCTCATTATATTGTAATTATGTTTCCTTTTTTTATTGTTAATTTCCTTGTTTTGTTATTATTTTAGTTTATTTTTAAAACAAATATGTGTTGATATAAGATACAGTAACAGCTTGTGAATGTCCCACTGCTGCGCTAATGCCTTATTACAGCATGCTACTCCAATGTGGGTTGGTGGTATACATGGCTCTGCTGATATAAAATGCTGATTAATAATATATAGAATATAGAACATTCAATCAACAAACATTAAATTTACATATTCCATTTGATTTGCTAATAGCTTAACTAAATAAATAGTATGCATGAAGTTATTTTATTATTATTGCTTTTATTTTTTCTTCTAAAATCCTGAAAACGTCTTTTCTAACATTTAAAATGCCAATATTATTTAAGATCTTGATCAATGATATTGTGGTAGTTTAATATCAATGTTGTTTATTTGTCTCTACTTCTGTGATGGGCATAGGCTATAGACATAAAGTCACATTCTTTATTTTATTTTTTAATTATTTTTATAGAAGCAGATAAAAAAGGTGATAAAAGTACTCATAATAGATTTCTTCAAAGGCATCTGGTGCTTGTCACTCAAGTTAAATTAGGAAATGATTTCAAAACTATTCTGCCTCACGGAGTATGGACAGAGGGAGAGACTTTAAGACAGGTATTAGGAATCATGATCGTATTAAAAACCTATATGTCAAACCTAATTATAGACTTATTTAAATTACTTTCAAATAGCTCAAAGATTGATTAATTGATAACTGCATAATACATATTGAAATTTTATACTGTTAATCGTTAATAAAAAAGTGTAATGTAGAGATATATATATATATTTATTATATATATATATTAATTTTATATATATATATATATTATTTGAGTTGATAATACAACAATTATCTTTTTTTTTCAGACGGCTGAACGAACACTTTTAGAACACTGTGGTTCTGATTTAAAAGTAAAATTTTTATCAAATGCTCCTAGCGGTTACTATAAATATAAATATCCTTCAGAAGTAAATGGCAAAATTGGTGCCAAGGTAAGATAGTTTATTTATATTTAAAATGTATCGTTAGAATCCTATTCGCAATTTTCCTTTATTTTTGTAATCTATGTGTCAAAGATTTAGTTCACATTATTTTGATGATGTACATTGAATCTTTTTTTTCAGGTGTTTTTCTACTATGCAAATTATGAATCTGGCGAAACCGATAAGAAGTCAAAACCCAATTGGTTAACAAGAAATGAATTGACTGAAATGTTACCAGAAAAGTACAATAAGTGTGTCCAAAGTTTCCTGATCGAAGAAACATTTTAGTTTAATTTTAATAATTAGAAATAAAATTTTAAATAAATATAAATATTAGTCAACAAACACATACATCTTTTTTATTCAAGTAAAAAAAATAGTATTTTTATATCAGCTAGTATTTACATAATTTTTTAAAAGTTTACGAGTCAGTACCGAGAGAAAGAATAGAGACCTCAGTGTGAATTGAATTGTATTATTTTTAATTGATTAGTTGTAATATCAGAAAATAATTATCCTGTCCTAGCATTATTTAGAATAAAAAAAGTGAAGAAACATTGTGTAAATGGCCTTTGCCCACTGGGCTAAATCCTCGGTTTGAGAAGGATTTATTGGTATCGATCTAACAGTGGAAGAGTGATGAGTAACAAATAAATTGTCCCAATTTCATCTTTTAAATGCCGCTCCGATCGATTTTGTTCATTTGCTGGTATAATATTCTTAGGTCTTGACGGCCTCGTTGGTCTAGTGGCTTGATGTAAGACCGCAGACCCGGAGGTCCTGGGTTCAATTCCCAGATCGGGCCAATAAAAAGTTATTAGGTTTTTCTGTCAGAAAATAATCAGTAGCAGCCTGGAGTCTGGAAGTTGGAAGTGTATACATTCCCGTGGCTCGGAAAGCACGTAAAGCCTTTGGTCCTGCGCCTGAACTCTTTCCGGTCGTGTCGGATTGCCGTCCCATCGGATTATGAGAGTTAGGGAAAAGAGAGTGCACCTGTCTTTGTGCACACAACTGTGCACTATAATATCTCTGGAGATTGGCCTCCGTGGCCAAAATCTGTCTGGAGGACATTATTCTTGGGTGGGTAGGTATTTACGTATGCCCTTAGCGTGAGTTATTTATAAAAGATAGGTACCGAGTTTTTTGTAGACATTTTGTAGGTCACAAATCCCTTATATAAAGTTTATGTTATCTGTTATAATTTGGCACCGTTGCTCGTTGGCTTCGAAGTCGTTTTGGCCGATTTTTTTTTCTCTGACTGCGTCGACACATTCTGCTATTTCTCAAAAAAATATGCAACATATTACTATACTGTATAGCCTATGTCCGTGCACAAACTATAAAATACAATAATATGAAAGTACCATATCAATCGAACGAGAAGTGGTTGTGTGAAACTGAAATAATAAACAAATTTTACCTTATAAATAGGCCGTATTGTGCACAAATGTTCTAACCCACTAATGACACTAAACTAACAGTTAATAAGACTTAAAGAGAAAATCATTAGTATAGTAAAAGTAATCCTGTTACATAATGTTATATAAGTAAGTATTTTAAAGATATTTCATAAATGGGGTTTTTTATAAATCTTAGTAACTATTAGTTTAGTGTCAATAGTATTTTGTGGGTTACCCCGGTTACCTGCAAGAGTCAATTAGTCGCGCGAATTGGTGTTGGTACTGTAACATAATTTATATTTTTAAACAACAACAAAAGATACCCACATAACCCGTCCGACTTCCGATTTCCGGTTTGAAGGGTGAATTAGTCAGTGTAACTACAGACACAAGGAACATTACATCTTTGTTCCCAAGGTTGATTGCGCATTAGCGATCTAAGGAGTAGCTATTCTGAAGCTTTAACGTGAGACTTTCAATGTCAATTGGATTAGTAGGTGTATTTTAAAATAATCAATGTCATGCCAAGCGATGTTTTGTACATCTTACGGAAACACCGCCTTTTTATTCCATAACATTTTGTCAAATAACGTATAATTGGTATATCTAAAATTCATTGCCTATTCACTAGACCAAATAGCGAAGATATCGTTAATTTTTAATTACAGAAATCGTAAAGTTAACATTAATATGTGATAAAAAATAAATAAATATGGTTGCTGTGTACTTACCTACCTATATCAGACAGAAAAAGGAATATTCATATTCAATTAAAATTTTAATATTTTAGTATTATTATGGCATATTAGAAGGACCTTTTTATCATAATGAAATACTTAAAATAAGCAATGAATAACTATATAAAGCAATTTAATAATTTCTTATACTAAAAACTACTGGTGGTAGGGCTTTGTGCAAGATCGTCTGGGTAGGTACCACCCACTCATCAGATATTCTACCGCATAACAGCAGTACTTGATATTGTTGTGTTCCGGTTTGAAGGGTGAGTGAGCCAGTGTAATTACAGGCACAAGGGACATAAAATCTTAGTTCCCAAGGTTGGTGGCGCTTTGGCTATGTAAGCGATGGTTGACATTTCTTACAATGCCAATGTCTAAGGGCGTTGGTGACCATTTACCATCATGTGTCCCATACGCTCGTCCGCCTTCCTTTACAAAAAAAAATTGTAAATAAATAAAAGCTTAATTTTTTTTTAAATAAGTAATAAACTGTTACGTTTGTAAACTAACTAAAATAGAGATATTTAGTTGTTTGACTTCCTTTATGTTTAGATTAAGAAACAATTCTAACAATATTATATTATGATGAAAATTGTTATTACACAAAAGCTGTTCTTAAGTGCGCATTAAGCTGGCACTTCCCACGTTTACGGTGAAACAGTGTTTAACGCGAATCCCGTGGCAAATGTTTCACGGTAATGCTTCGAAATAGAAATTTATTCAAACAATGAGCGTGATTTATCGGTAAACAAATTGGATGCCCAATACCGAAGATTCCAGATCTACATATCGATATATGATTCTAAATTGAACCTTACTACTGCTGCTATAAAGATGATTTATATATTATATTTAAGAAGAAATAAAATAAAATTTACTTCTTAAGTTTAATTCTATCGTGTTGTGATGAAAGTTTAATTTACCTTGTGTCATAGTAGTAAATAGGTTAGGATGGAACATGTTAGCTGCACTTCTCAAGGCTCATGGCCGTCTTTTCGTATTCGTTTACAAACATTGCGGCGTGCTGTTTTTCGTTTTGCACGATGTAAGATTAAATAATTCTCAATGAAAAGTAAATAAACATTTACAAGTTTATTCGACATTGCATCAATTCGTCACTGCATTGTTTTAAGACGCTTTGAGAGTAGGAGGTGTGATGTAAGTAAATATTAGAAGGAATGTTATACTTGCAAGATGTAGAATATAAACAAACATAAAAAGCAGCCGCTATTAAAATATCTGATAAAATTACATTAAATCAATTTTAATGATAAATATTATTAAAAAATTTGGTGTGTTTCTGTTCTCTTTATTATCTTTTTCTCTTCCTCTCTTTCTAATCTTTCAGTAAAGTTTATTTTAGTAAAAAACTTTAGTGTTCCTAGCCAGCCTTAAGTTATCTATTTGTTTTTTTTTTCTTTGGTTATAAAGCAATATTTACATTCTCACAGTTACAGTTAAAATTTCATTGAATCACTTAAAAATTGTGTTATTGAATTGAAGTAATTATGTTATTCCTACAGAAAACAACTCACTCGTTAATTAATTTAAGTAAATGGATCCCATTCGACCCACAAAGAGAAGCTATTTCCACGTTAGTCGGGCAGGCAACCTGCTGGGGCTGCCTCCCGTGGCTTTGGACTAACATAATTGATAAAATTCTTACAATAAAGCAATAATTATTTCTTTTACGCATTCCTTTATTTTAAGATAAGAATATCTCTGTAATCTTAATGTTTATTCTATGATAGGTATTTACGTACCTATACGAGGCAATTATAATAGTTGATAAATAGTACTTTTAAGCACAATATCATACAAAAATAGTCGTTTATTCTTCTTAAATACGTCGTATATAAATCGTAGAACTACGATTTTTAAATAAAACTTAACATAATTGTTGGGAAGTTGAAACAATAATAGTTTTATTAACGGTCTAGGAAAATTTGTCTATATTTAATTAAACAAAAATACCATTTTTTCTAGATAGTATATTTTTTAGATATTTTTTATGTGAGTAATTTAAATAAAGCATTGTTGGAGTAATTTTTCTCAAATGTATCTATTAATAAGTTATCGGGCATTTCAAAAGTGTTATCCGTTATATTCTTGTAGTTTAATTATGATCCCTACAAAGCCAATTATTTTTAAAGGAAGATTATTGACAAGTAGTTGAAGCCGTTAGGATGAGTACAATACCATCTAGAATTACAATGACCTACAGAAAACCTTATCATGTTAATGGCTACACATCGTTAGCTCCAGTTATAAAAAAACACCGACAGAACTCACATAAGCTGCGTTAAATACAGATAAAATTGGTAATAGAAACTGAGTGGGCCATTGTTCCAGTTTTAATGGACCACCCGACCGATATGAGGTGGAATTTCTGCAAAAACAGTTCTGAAACGTTGATGCCGAAAAAATAATAAGAAAAACAGTATACCGACTAGTCCCTCAAGGAATTCCGTAAAGTATTTTATCTCTGCCTTTCACAGGTCGATAGCGGTCGCAGTGTCAAACTGTTGACAATATAGACTTATCATTTAAAAGAGACCCTTTTTAACATGATGATAATTAGAATATTTTCGTAGTCATATAAATTATTCTTAAAATATTTGTCTATGTGTGTTACATTGTATTTATAGCAACTTATCAGTTGTTGGTTAAACATTAAAGTTTCTTATAAATTCGAGTACCTATCGTGTTTTCCTTATGCTTCAAAATCTGTTTTTTTCTTAAATGTGTATTATGTCATTAATATTTCCTTACATTACTTTTTTACCTCTAACTCGCTTTTATTTTTTTACGCGATAAATTAAAAGCGAGATAGAGTTAAAAAAAAAACTTTCAAATTAATAACAAAAAAGTGGAATAATATGTTTTAGAATATGATTTGACTTTATTTTCACTTATATTTTATCTTTATTCACAAATGCTATAATTTTTTTTATGTTAAACGACAAAAAAGGAAGGTTTTTTACCTTATACTGAATAATAGCAATATTGTTGTTAAATGCTATCATCGGTCTTTTTTATAAAACAAAAAATATAACTGTCCCACGCCTCTTATGTTTAATGCAAATACAATGGACATTGTTTTGTTAAAAAAAATACCGTAAAAATTATCCCTGATTGAACATTCTTAAGATAAAGTAGCGACCACATTCGATAACTTGCAATTGAATACATTTTCTTCCATTCATTGTTGTTTTGTAAATAAGTAAGTAGTTTTACTTGAAAAATGATTTCGTTATTTGTATAGCTAATACGTTGTTTTTATTTAGTTAAGACTGCTAATCCTAATGCTGCTTATTTTTAAGTTCAAAGGCAATTTTATCAAAATCACAGTGATGATTAATGACTTAATAGAAACAGGTACAAGCTTAATAATATTTTTATGAACACATATGTTACGCTTAATTTTGTAGTATAACTTACTTTTTATTTTATCTTATATTTAATACATTATAATATCACTTGGAAATGGGCGTTTGATAATCTTACATGTTGATTGAAAATTAAAACGAGTGAATATCTTTAATTATATTTATAATCATAAAATAAGCAATATCTTTAATAATATATTATAAATATTATATTAGTCTTTCTATTACGCATGTATGATAAAAAAGAGCTCGTTAATGAGTCACAGCTGGGCAAACGTCCTCTTCCCAAAAGTGAAGGCTTAGAGACTATTCCAACAAGCTACTCTAATGCTGCTTAGTGAGTACACATTATATCTCAAAGGTACAGTCTTTTTTTAATTTAAGTGGTAAAAAGTTATATTATAAAATTAGCTTAATCAACTTATGTTAATAGAAAAAGGAATTGCTTATTCTATTAACATAGGATGCAATATGTGCTTTTATTATTATTCTCGTATACATATAATAATTTTTCATTAAAACCCATTTTATCACAAGTATTACGTGTCGAGACAGACTCTATGAATTCATGTTTTTTAATGGGAAATCAATTATAATATCTTCTTTCATTGAATTCTTTAACAAACTTGCTCTTGCCCAAATTTAAACCCCAGACTTTCAGAACAAACATATGTATTTTATCTACTGTGTCATGCTCATTATTCTGCATCAATCAACATATGTAGCTTAAAGACGTGACCACAAAACATAAATTTAATTGTCTAGCATTATTATATGTATCTGATTGATGAAATACAATAACTACGGGCTTTCTTGTCGGTTCTTCTCTGTAGAAATTACATGTCGAATGTAAAATGTCTTTTAAAATTATTGATGATTAAAGTATAGGGTTAAAAAAGTGAATATACCAATCCATTTTAATAATAATTAAAAACGAAATTTAAATCTATTTAAAACCTAAAAACAACAGAAAGTGTACATAAAAGTAAATAAAAAGAAACTTTAAGGTTTAAATTTAATTTTAGGGTTTTTTATTGAAATATTTCATAAACCTTCAAAATCGAAGCCTGTACGAAGTCCAAAATATGGACAAAGAATTTATGTGTTAGCAATATAAACAAGTTCATTTACTAACACAGAATATGATTATAATTATGTGATTACATATTTAATTATACATTGAATAATAACGATAATAGCTTTTGAGTGGCAGTCAAACCTATGCAAATGTAGGTACAAAAACTTTAAAACTAAACTTTTTAAGAGTGCGATAATGTAAGAAACATTGTTGTAACGAAGTGACTTCTGAATCGATTTTAATCTTAATAAATATGGCGCAGTTTAAATCATAAAAATCGGTTGTGGGCGAACATATATATCTCGGCTTCCTTGTTTTGAAGTCAGTTAATGAATGAATATATTATTGCGTTTTAGCTAATCGCCATGTCTTACATGAATGACGCCAAAGATCTAAACAAAGAAAAATATATAGCCGTATTCAAGTCAATTTAGTAACGGATATGAATAGCAAATTGCAACTATTGAAATACTACAAACTAATTATTTTTATGCGTATATGATTAAAATATTGTCATACAGCGTACAATAGATGTCATTGTAGATTACTACAATCACATTTATTAAGGGCATTAATAAGTCTTGTATCAAAAATCAATCACGCCTTTATTTCATGGAGGAGATGAGATGACTGGATGGTTGTGTAGCATGTGGTACGACATGGAATGTGTGAGCGTGTAGTATGTAGAAGGGGCGCGGGGCGCACGCTGCCAGGTGGGCTCCCATTAGCAGCGGCGAGGCTCGAGCGGCCGCTCTTCATCTTTATGATAATTATTTTCTGTTTGTTTTCGTCGAAGAATCGGCCCGCCTCGCCAGCCAACGCTTCTCAGAACCATCTTCCATTGTGGTAAATTAAAGCCGCCCGGACCCCTGCCACGACGAGAGATAATTCGACAGGATGCCGTATATTATTAATTGCACTATGACTTGTGGAAATGGAGCTTCGAGTTCAGTGAGTCATTCATTCTGGTAGAAGCGACGCAACGCCGCGTGGGAACGAGCGGCACTCGTGATTTACACTCGCCTCCATTTACGAGCTTTTAAAATTCTGTCTAAAATAGATTCTCAAGACTTTTCCTTTTTACATTCCTTACAGAATGTTCATTTACGAATTACACTTTACTGATCGTTTAACTCTCAAATCAATTTGGCATTGTAGGGGAAAAGCGATAAATTTTCAATTAACCGCATCGCAAACGCCGAATTGGCATCGAGAGACGAGTTCGTTAACAACAGTTAACAAGGTAATAAATAGGGGTTTTGATGTGGATGTGGGCACTAGCGACCAATAAAAATGAAAAAAAAAAACTGTAAGTAAGCCGAAGCTCGCAATAAAAAAAGGAACCTTATAATGTTTACAATCTTGTGGCTTTATTCACTTTGTGTTCCAATTTCATGCTAAATCGAGCGGATAAAATCCTTCTTTATCAAGCAGACTAACCGTCTCGGCGTACTCCTCTCCTCCGGCCGATCCCCTCCCGCGCCGCAATCGTGCCTGTGCCGCGCTGCTGTCAGATCAAATCTGTCTGTGCTTTGAGTCGCTATTAAATATAAATTTAAAACACATCCTGAATGAAGCATAGCGTGTGGAAAGGATACATTTTTATGATTATTCAATTTGTGGAAACGAATGAAATGAGGTAAATTAGGTCTACATTAGTGTAAATTAGTAGGTAAATGCGATTAAATATTAGAGGTAAAGTGATGTTTATATATAAACATTGCGTAATCTTGATATTAGGTGCAGAAGATGGAAGCACCGGATGCATTGAGCAGAATTAACTCAAAAAAAATGTAGAAAAAATTCAATTACATTCTTTATAATAAAGAGACATAACTCCGAGAACGCAGTAACTTAAGCAATTCGATAAGACTTAAAAGCCTTTTCATACTAAGAAACTGTTTTTCCTTTCTAAGTCTTACTTTTCTCATCACTTGTGATTTTGTGCTAGCGTTTATATAAAATCAAGCCTTATGCTTTTTGTGTATATGTCACTACTTAATTTAAAAAAAGATTGTTCAATACAATTACAGATAAGAGTTTAATTATAAATAACATTCATTTGAAAGATGAATTTTATTATTAATGTTTACATCCTCATATGCGTCAGTCAACAATTTGATAACTCAGTTGAAATATAGGTCACGTAAACAGTTACAATATTAAGCGGTAAACGCCCGTTTTCCTCGGCATGTGTGAAGTGCACATGGGACTCAAGAGTGCATTGGTTAGGAGGCTCGACGGGTTATTAATTTTATGGTGTCGATGGCCGCACGCACCTGGCTGCAGCGGTCACTGCCGCTGTCTCAACCCCCCCTCGCCCTCCCTACCCCTCACCCCGCACCGGAATCAATCACGTATTTGTGTACACATGTTTCGTTATTGTCATTCGTGTAAACGTTTCGTGAAGTTGTTTTAAAATACCCTTAAGTGGCTAACATTATTTGTTTTTATTTTTTTGTCCTGTTTAGTTGTTTTTACTGAGTTGAAACTTTGATATTCGAACGATAATCTGGTTGAAACATTTAATTACAATTTATAATGTAAGAAATAAAAAACAAATCAAAATACAATCATATTGCACATAAATCAGATTACTAAAATCAGATATTTCACATTAAATAAATGATAATATTCTTTGATATTATATGTATTTAAAATAAGTGACCTCTACTACTCAGTAAGGCCAATAATCAAACGAAGAGTTAATAATACTATATTATTTTACTTACGCATCACGTATTGACAAAACTTTATCATTTACAGAGCCCAGAAAGTATGTAGACAGCATTCCCCTCCTAATCGAACTGGTTGGAGGTTGTACGTGCATTACAATGTAAATGGCACATTCGTCTGCAGGTGCCGCTGAGAACTCGAACGCTCACTAATATACTACTATTTGAACATATTTTTTCATGTACTACACTAACGTTTCTGGAGTGGAAATTTCAAGTAAACAATATCAATTAGAACCGGTTGAAGCATATAAAGCAATACTAATGGCTT
Organism: Nymphalis urticae; assembly: GCA_905147175.2. Taxonomy (NCBI): domain Eukaryota; kingdom Metazoa; phylum Arthropoda; class Insecta; order Lepidoptera; family Nymphalidae; genus Nymphalis; species Nymphalis urticae. The sequence goes on from LR989991.1 coordinate 7,108,357, forward strand.
TCGGTGTTTTAACGGTAATATAGCATACGAGACAAGCGGGCGACGTGACGATGAAATGTTGCGGACGCGTTATTGTATCATTTGCCCTAACACTTGACACCTATTCGACTTTTAAACACGTTGACGTGAACATATGTCACAACGCAAGTTCGGACATAAGCTTTCTCAAAAAGCTTGTATAAACCTCGGCTAGATACGATGCTCTGTGTCAATGTTTTTCTGTGTGTTGTTTTACCAATCAGGTTCAATAGAAATTTATGTTAATAACGACAGTATCAACGAATTAATCATACTTAAAAATGATAATTAAAAAAGCAACGTAATTATATATTTTTTTAACTTTACATATCAATAAATCTATAATGATAAACATATCTATCTGATTTGTCATAAAACGCTTGTATGTCATCAGCCTACATCCTTCTATCGATACAAAAAAGGCGGTACAAACTTTGAATATATTTTAAAGAAACACTTAAAAACGCAATTTCCATGCACTTAGAATGACTTGAAAAGACTGAACGTGTTTCGCTCAATGCAAATCAATTGTTAACGTGTTTGCGGGATATTACTTATCACATTAGCAATATAATTTATCTATAATAATTTACATTATAATTAATTACTATATTATTTCCCTTTGCGCGTGTCTAAGCGAATTAATGAACCTTGTCATTACTGTTTGTAATTTATATATACTTCGTCACAACAAGATTCTATAGGCATTTAATCAAGGTTTTCATCATAAAAAATTCCATGTATAGTGATTTTCCGTGCTTTTAACTAATGTCATAAAATACGTTCATTTGAAAAAAAGAATTTATTAGCTCTTTCATACTGGCTAACGTCAGTCGTTAATGTTTTCTGTTTTTTATAATATAAGGACCTCTCCGATTAATGTATGTATATTCTTGACCCAAATTTTCTTTCGAGACACTTCAGTTTACTTATGAAATATTCTTTTACATCAAGTTCACAAGAAAATTTGTTAAAAAAGTATGAAAACGTCTAAACAACATTTAAAGATCTTAATTTTTTTTAATTGTGTCAGCGCTTATCACGAATTCGACTTCGATCACGACATTTCAATCGACTCTAGCCATTTTCGCAGGATATATTATAGTGAACATGTAGATATGTGCGTAAACACAGGTGCTTTCTGTCCCCTTACTCTCACTATCAGATGGAACGGCAGACCGACAATACCGGAGAAAGTTTAAGCGTAGGACCAACAGTTTTACATACTTTCGGCGGCTTGTGTAAACACTGCTATCTTGCAGAATCCAGGATGCTGATGACGATTTTTCGATAGAAAAACATAATGATTATGGCCGACCCGGGGTTTTCGCCCAGGATATTGCGATATGAGGCTAGATAATATAGTGCAGCAGTTAGACTAACGAGGTAGTCGAAAATACTAATCACACATCAAAGTATGTACAACAATAGAAATCTTAGTTACATATATCTATTTAAATGCAGCAAATGAAAAAATATATTAAATGATATAAATTGTAAATCGTGATGCATATTTTACATAATCATTATACCTTTACTAACTAACACTAATTTATCATAAAAAATTACCTAAAACAAGAGTTCGTTTGATATGAAATTAGTACTTTTCGCATGATAGCATTATTTTTTTATGTGAAGACAATATTTCTAATCTTCTGCGCTCTTGACTAGATAAACAAATACTTCTTTTGTTTCTTTTTCATTTGTTGTTTGTAAAAGTTTTGATCGTAATTAGGTTTGTTTACAAGTTTTATTTTTTACGTCGTCATACAAATGGTACCAGTAGGTTAAATATTGGAGATATCAAATGTGATAAATTTTTTTATGCAACTATATATTCATCTATAATATATCTTTGACAATAGTGAGTACACTATTAGGAGAACACAATTAAAATGTGGAATTAATAATATTTGTTTATTTTTATTTAGTTAAAAAAATTAATTTGCCAAAAGTTTGCTAAAATAAATTAAAATAATCATTAAAAATGTTGCGTAACCGTTCTAAAAAAAGACAAAGGCTGAGCATGACGAACATTTTAGCACTTCAATAAAAATTTAAAAGAAACTGTCAATAAACGTTCAATAAATTAATAAGTCATCGTCAAATACCTCCAATTATAAGACAATACAAAAGCGAAGTCAAGCAGGTAAACTAAATAGAGCTGTTATAAATTTTACAAGAGCGGCCGAAGCCCACACTGCCTCTCGACCGCATTATGCAGTTTTTTTCGTCAACTTTTTGCTCGATGGTATTTGCTTTGTGAGCTTACTTCCGTCGGGACTTTTTTATGGTGGCGCTTATTTTGAACACAGAGATTTTACTATAATAGACGAAATAGCGTGTCAGCACCGTCATGCTTTACACTCTACGGTACCCTACGCGGTGGCGCAAACTGACCGCGCGTCTGTACCTACCTGTCGTGCGTCAGCACATCGGTATGCTGAAGGTGTTTTGCATTGCTATTTTATTTTGATGCTACCTAAATACACAACTATTACTAATGTACATCTAATTAAAATTTTCTTTAATGTACACAGTATAGTCTCAATATATCATTGTCGTCACGGAAAAAAATATTACCTCGTCTTTGTCGCGTTAAACACATTTTAAAATACAGTAATCTATATATATAGCATATATTTTCATTTCAGTATTTTTTTAATACTTGAAAATACAAATTAAATCTTTGTTATCTTGAATGTGACGCACATCTATCGATACATATTACACAAAGATACCGAGCAATAAATAATTTAAAAATGTTTATTCGAATTATCTTAAAATCTTTGTGCGTTCCCAAACTTTCTCCGAGTGACACTGTCATTTTTTCTCCATAGATTGATGACGAGGAGCCGTGTTTGTGTTTTGTTTGAAAATTATATAATCGCTATTGTCCTGTAAGCGCCAGCGGCGCTCACAGAGAGCTCCTGTACTCAGAACTATTAGCAATTGTATACTTATTTACAAAGAATTGTTTTAAGTATTTCATGTCATGCTTGACATCTAAATCCTCACGATATGTTTTTGTGTTTCTTATAAAAGTAACGCCGCTGGAACGACCTATTCTGCGACGCACTATTGTTAGACGTTTAATGTTATCAACAAATTATCAGCGAAACGTTAGAAGGTAGCGGTTAACTATTGTGATTCATGCTCTCAGTTTTAAGTGACTCATATGTTTTTTATTATCTTAAACCCTTGGGCAGATTCTTTGTAAGATATAGTTCAGAATGCCAGTTACCTTTCAGCTTAGCTATGTACTAACGGTAAATATATGTGTTGGAAGTGATGGAAAGACAATTCTAAGTGATACACTCATCGGGTCCATTCGTATTGTACATTTTGTGTAATAAAGGTTGTAAATAATGTAAATTTAGGAAACATCAGAAAAATAATAAGGTAGGTAGGTAAGTAAGGTAAGTGGTCGCCAGAGCCCATAGACACTAGCACTATAAGAAATATTATATATTCCTTACATCGCTAATGAGCCACCAACCTATACCACAATCACAATAACACGTTATGTCTCTTTTGGCGGTAGAATAAGTGATGAATAAGTGGTGCCTATACTTTTTATAAGCGCTACCATCAGTAGGTACTAATATGTTTAATATACCACCAGTAACATAAGCATACATTCCAAAATATTTTCTTAACTTCGCAAGTGACGTAACATTATATTAACATTCACAATCAATTTCATTCAAAATTCATCATATTACGTGTGTTTAATAAAAATAAATACAAATACTAAACACCATATCTGTTGAAAATATACTCTTTTTTTAAAACAAATTTCAGATATCGAAGGACGAAACTTACACGATTTTATTGATACTGTATGAGATCATCATTAATTTTCGACGCATTTTAGAGTGGAACGTATAAATGAATCAGAGGTTCGGCAGGGTACCAATTAGATACGTGCGTGGCTCGTTAGTTGGGAAGAAGATAATTTCTTTATCGCCAGACCTGCGTGCGGTCCGCCTCATCTTCGTCTTTGGATTCGGCCGCTAAAACCCCAAAGAAATCGTTCAACGACTAAAGCATACACGATTTTATGACAAATTATACCATTATAATATTTGTGTATTCCACAAAAACTACAACTGTGGTTTGGATCTTAATTTTTTTTGTCAGCTACTACAGCATACTATTTCTCATATTATGTTAAAATAATGCATAACATGTTTCAAGAACATTGTTTTAAATAATATTATAATGAGTTTTGTTCCGAAAATATTGATATATAAAACTGCACGTTCTATAATCTTGTTAAAATTTTCAAAAAAACCTTTTTAGGTGATGAAATCTGTGTTTCAAATTTCAGTTTTCTAGACTTATCTTCGCTGTTTAGTCAGTCAGGACAAACGACAATTGAAATAAACTATCTGAGTGGTTTTCCATTTTAAAATTGTAATAGTTGATTGCTTAAATCTTTAGCAATAGTACTTTATAAAATGATTAATAATCTACTCAAAATTTGTATCTACACGAACGATATTTCTTCCAAAACTAAAGTAATTCATGTTATTACTAATTTTATAGAATGATAATAATGACAAGGTTATTGGAAAATAATTTAAATTTAAACGAAAATATTTCCTACCTGTTGAGTGCTATAACTATTAATTTCGCTTTTGAAAATACATAAACGGTTAATATATATGGATACAAGGACTTAACATATAGTATATTTCGTAAAGGAAGGGCGCCGGTTAGAATGCGATTAAACTAGTAAAATTCATTTACTATTATTATTTATAATGCATAAACAAACTATACAGTAATTATATAATAAATTATGATCTTTGTATACTAAATTTCCACAATATTGTAAGCATCATACAACACGATAATCTCTATTACGAATCATTCTCCAAGCTGGTAGTATGATAATAAGATTTTCAAAATCGTGAGTAAATATTTGCCCGTCTGACCATTTCTTAAGGCAAGATGAGAGGAACAAAAAATATCTTAACAAGAAGGTCCTGTGGGAGCGGCCGTAAAACGAAATGGATATATGCAATGTCCCTGAGTGTGAGTAGACCAGAGAACGACACGCCCACAACCACCCACGAAGTCGTAAACAGTCCAAATCCTTTGCACGCATTCATGTATCCCAAATCGAAATCGCTCCAAGCATCATATCGACCTTTAGCAGAGAATAAGTGTCTTTTATTCCCCTTTTACAGAGTCCACACTCCTTTGAAGCATTTTAAATAAGTTATTCTATGTCTTTTTCATTTTATGATCGAGATTATAATGATAAATAACTCGAGAGATAAATCCAATTCGAGAATAATAATTGATTTTGATGTCTTAAGTTTAACACGATTTGATAGGTAAATATAGATTCAGAATAGATATATGTGTGTGTTGTTTTATTTTTATTAAAATATTGTCATTTTTCAGGTTTAAAAGGAAAAAATATAAGAACTCTTCAAATTTAAAGCTGTTTTATTATTCTACTGAAATGTACCTGTTTGTCTTACGACTATGTACAAATCTACATATGTCTTCGAATAGTTCAATTCCTAGTTTCGGAGTGAACAATTAATTTTCATATTTATTAAAATGGAGCTATTCGAAATGTACTAAAAAAATCAAATAAAAGAACGTCGATTTAAAGATTAGCTTGAAGCAAATTAGAACAAAATAAAATATACAAAGTAATTGGGCCAAAAGGTATAAAAGTTTTATTCGTTTTAACTTCGAAGTCGGCATCGAAAAGCTATAATTTGTGCATCCACATCGACATAAATAATTAGAGGGGACGTGACGCAATAAGTTGCACATTCCCATATGGACACGCCAAGGACAACTCATAATAATTTTGACCCATTATTTTAACCGCAAATTGCCGTCCCTCACACCGTGATGGGTGCTTTAACATATAATAAATTTGTAACAGATATGGCCACAAACAATTGAAATCTGTGAAAAAAATTTATTGAAATTAATTGTTGCGGCCACATTATACTAATCAGCATTCTTTATTTATACTTTCATGCTTATTTTGCACGAAAAGAAAAGAAAAGTAGAATTTTGTGAAACTCTCTGGTCCTGTAGATTAAAGTTTTGTGGTTATCGTCTAAAAACATTACGTAAATCTTCATTTTATCGAAAAATGTGTTGTATTTTTGTTGAAATTTAATCACAATAACTTCTTTAATAAATGAAATTTTACCAAATATATCATTTTATGAATATATACTAATCTATATTATGGATAGTTATTTCAGCCTGCAGTTTTTGTATCTATCGGAGCTATTTTGTCTATAATAATGTTTTCATCATGTCAGTGACTAATAAATAATTTATGAAAAAATGGATGTTAGTTCAGATAATCATGTTAATTATTAATTTGATAGACAGATTTTTTTTTAAATTAAAAATAGTTAGGGTGGTGTGACTGTTTGTGGGTTTAGTAAGCATTTCCAATCGGAAGTGGTCACAACCACCCATAGACATTGTTACTGTAAGAAACTTTAACCATCTCTTACATCGTCAATGCGCCACCTATCTTGGGATGGAAAAGGTTATGTCCCCAATGCCTTGAGTTACAAAAGCTCACACACTCTCCAAGCTGAAACACAACAATGTTAAGTATTGCTATTTTTATTTATTTATCCATTTAAAAAACAGTACACAATTTAACATAATGATAGCAGCTAAAAAACCACTAAGGTTTATACGTGTGCTATTAATAGTCTACACCACAAATTTATACATTTAAATACTATCACTATACTACAGATCTAAATATGTACATACACACTTAAAGTAAACTTAAAAAATTGGCAGTAGAATATGTGATTAGTGAGTGGTACCTACCCAAACGGGGCTAAAATTCTGTCACCATGTCAATATAAGCTTATTATTTCCGAATTGCTACCAAATATATAGTAAATATTTAGTTTATTTCATATAATACAATCAATAAAGTCAAAATAGCCAGAAAGTAAATCGTCGAAACAAATAGGCGAATTATAAATATAATAAAGTTTTCTAGACACTATGTTTGCTTGTATTTTTTCATGCTTTTAAGACGATAATAGAAAGTAATCGGTATATTAACATAGTATTTAATTAACACTGATGAAACCTTATAAAATTAGATTAGTGGTTAAGCATGCGGTACGATATTTTCCCATTATGTAGGGTGAATAGTATAAGTAACTTAAATTAATACTTTTTTGAAAAAGATGCTTGAAATTACGGTCGAGTTAAGATAGAAAGGTCTAATCAAGAAAAATATTTGTAAATACTAACCACATTCTAAATGTGATTTATTTTATAAGAGCAAAATGTGTTTCTTCTCGCTGCTTGAAGCTGCTTGCTTAGAGTTAAAATATTGAATCAAATGACGTTTTATTGTAAGGTATAATTAATGCGCCTGTTGTCCTCTTCTCTTAAAGAGAATGTTAGGAGCTAATTCTAACACGCTACTCCAATGCCGGTTACTGGATATACACGTGGAAGAATTTCATCTGACCTAAGCAGGTTTCCTCACGACGTTTCCGTGGTAAACGGTAGCAGGGCAAGGATTGGAAAATAACAAACATCGATCTACAATTAAGATCTATATACATCTTCAATTAATATCTTCGATTAATTAGGTATATATTTATGATTCATCTCATAGATAGTTAAATTTTCCAATAAATTTAATCCCATAAAATTATTAATTAATGGTTTATGTTCGTTAAAAGTTATGTAACTACTATAATAATTACATGTTATAGTAATTTCGTTTTCACATTTAAATATCAGCTCGGTTAAGTATATAATATTCTGTAATTGGATAACTAAACATTGAAACGAAGCGCAATTTTAGTTTTATCATTTAATAACGGACGTAAGATATTACCTGCTAAATAGAATTACGACAAAAAAGAACTCAAACAAGAGGCCGACGTTCCGTCTGCCTCGCTCGCATAAAACAAATAAAATGTAAAAAAATGTGAGCGATGCATTAAGTGCATATAAACATGTTGCTGTAGTGTCAATATTTGCGGACGTTTTCCCATGGGAACCCGGGCTTGGCTCTGCGCCGAAGACGTGCTAAATCATTGCCGTACGACCACTCTCGCCGTTGCAACTCCTTTCCTTTTTTGCCATTGAAATGTCAATTTCTTTACCATCTCCAGAGAGCCCGATCGCCTAAAATCAATTAAAAGTCACCTTTGATCTGGTCGCGGTGGGCATGCGGTTTTGCCTTATATTTAGTTCTTTTATTTTAGGGTCATAATGAGTTACGGTAGGAATGGAATTTTGTATTTCATTTTACATTGAGGTTTTATATTGTTGCTTAAAAATAAGCAAGATTCTTTTGTTTTTATTTAATTTATAAATTGTATATACATTTTGTTTGAGTGCGGTTGAACATGACAGTAAAAAAGTTTTAAGCGAATAAATATTGAGCAACATAATATTTGTATTCTTTATTTATTTATTTTAAATTGTAATAATCACTTTATTATACGTACCAGAAAATAAAATAGATAACATTCTTTTTTTATATAAAGTAAAGTAAAAGATAGAGAAAAAATAAAAACATAACTTAGTTTAAAAGGCCTTGAAGAGTTTTCTTCCAGCCAACTTCTTCATGTATTAACTCCTTAATGTCATATAGGATATTAATACAAGTCATAAAAATATTATCACAACCAAAACTTTATTACGATCTTCCTAATAAGGGTAAAATAGTAAGTATGTAGTTTTCTTATCAATAATCTGTATTCACACAAAAACTACGATTTAACCTTCTTTATATTATCATACTAATATTATAAAGAGGTAAGTTTAACGTAAAACTTATAGTTTTTCATCTATTACATTATGGATGGCTGGATGGAAGGTTTTTGGAGAAAAAAATGCCGATCTGGACAATTTTTATGGGAACACTATCAAAAATGGAAACATATAACGAAAACTATAGTAGCAATTTGTGAATCTCCAAAATAATAGAAATTAAGTTCACGAAAGCTATCTCTTATAGATAAGTAACACAGTTCTAATTTTTATGTTTCAAGAAATGAAAAAAACAACTTGAAATGTAAATTTTGTCAAGCGGTGTTTATCCTCTTCTAATAAAAAATAAAGATGGAGAGTGCGGTTTGTATAACACAGTCAGAAGTAGATCGCCTTACTCGACTATTATTGTAAAATAATATTTTGTTTATATATAACTTATTGTATATATCTATACAAATACATAACATTTAAGTGTATGCCTGTGATTTCAAAATAGCCGCCTCTTGTTAAGTTAATATGACTATTTGCGAGTTCTCATAACCAAAACTGTTTTTGGCTATTGCTTCCTAATAGTTAAAATATTCCATATCTATAATTCAAATATGCATATCATAAACTGAATGATGCATAACGCGGATGATGAACTTAATTAGCTGCGGATTTCGCAATTTTTACTGTGTCAACGTGTCCGAGGCTTATTTTACCAGTGCGAAGTTGGAACGGGTAGGTAGTGAGTATACTATAAGATTGTTGAAAGATAAAAGACGCTAAGATGCTTAGAACCAAGCAGTTTAGGTAAAAAAGGAGAGGACGCTAGGAAGTATTATATTTATTTATTATAGTATAATAAAAAAAATATTCCAATTTTATCTTAAAAGTTACAGTTTAAAAAGGTTATTCATAAACTATTATAGAGGTTATATATAAACTCCCACAATAAAAAAAAACTTGATTGAATAAATTTGTAAGTATTTTTATTTGAGGTATATAAAATATTTGTTATGTTATGGGATGACGAATATAGCGATTTCTTGTCACTTCACTTGTTCACTAGTACTTGGAAAATATATCATAAATATTTTTGCATAACCCAATAAGTTTGGCTGACGATCACGAATATTTGTCCCGTGATGTCAGGAGCCGAGTTAAAGCGAGATAAGGTAATTGTAAATACGTGTAGCTGTCTCTCGGATATATTGCTGGGAAGCCGATGCGGGCGCGGCCGCCTCGCCGACCCTTCTACAACCAACTGGCCTACACAGATAATTATTCATTTTTTTATTCTGACATGTTTCTTATGTGTGTTCTTTGACAAACCAAAATATCTGAAACATTTTTTTATTGTTTCTAAAAAATCATAAAAGAAAACACTACAATAAACGAAGTAATATTTCTTTTTTGTGTTTATACTGGCTGGACTAAATAAAACTTACGACAATAAGCATAATCTGTTATCTAGGGGTAAATCAATGAAACCAGGAGCATCTAATGTTGTATCAAACCATCGCGATGTTCCGACATATGTATCTATACGCTGAGCGCAGGTACCTGTGATGGAATGCCCGATACACTTCTATAATGACGTTAAAACAAACTGTTAGGCTGTCATTAACGCGGCGCTGAGACCAAATGGGGGAGGCCCATTATAAAAATTTGTCCCATCCGTTTCGGCTCAAATTTATGGTTATCGTGATGCTCCGTTTTTCTTGGACCCTCGAATTTTTATTGTCCCATGATTTGAGTGGGAATAGAGATAACGATGTTTTTGGATTCGATTCCATGTTATTTCGAAAGGCGGCAATTAATGAGCTTGGTAAGTATGCTACAAATTTTCAATCACTATCACCTATAATTAGTAAACTTATAAAATTCCCGAGTAACTATATATTTTTTTCACGAGCAGCCGGTCCCTTGACGCAATTTGTTAGCTTGGAATATGGGTTGATGTATTTTGATATCCTTTGTATACTTTCGGCCCTGGATAAAAATGATTAACATATATATGTAGCTATAAAGTTTTTCATTAATAGTCTAATACATATTGTCCCTATCTGTAAGAGAAAACTGCAGGGCCAAGATACTCAATAATAAATAATAAATACTAAATTTATGTCTTATGTAGAAAAATAATATTAAGCGAAGCTCATCGAGATATAAAGCTTGGATTTAGTGTTTGTTGATTTTTAGATAGGTTACATAAATTTGATTTAATTTTATTAACATATCTACATTATTGTTTTGATTATACGAAAAGAGTAACTACAGCGTTACCTACCGGTTCTTTTCGGCAGAATCTACATTCTGAACCGACGGTATGGTATGGATGGATTGTAGCTTTGATATTGTAAGCTGGCGATTCTAAAGTGCTTGTAGGAGCCTAGATAAATAATTTGTTTTTATAACTGAAACACCAATAATGAATATCTTGATCAATCTTCTTAAAACGTCCATATACCTTTCTTTAATGGATGGAACAGTGACACCTTTTAATGGATAAAACGTTACAGATATGAACCCAATTAAAAATTGTATCCACATACTTAAATTTGCTTATATGGCTATTAAAAATAAACTGTCCCATCATGTTCAAAACAAAAGGGAGAAGAGGCCTTAGCCCAGCAGTGGGAGATTAACAGGCAGTTACTGTTACTGTCATGTTCAAAAGCCGTCGTATCATTACAATTAATAATAAGATATACAATAAAGACATTTTTAATAAATATTTGAATGCAACAGTAAAAAAGTTATTAATTCTGTGGAATCATGCTTTGATTACTTAATAAAATATAAATCAAATTTTATTTAACATTTACTACTTTTTTTAATTTTTGTTTCGCATACAATTTACCGAATTTTGAAGGCAATGTAATCGACCAACAATAAAATAACCATAAATAAGGCTTAAGTTTTTTTTTTTAAATCCAGAGTTATTGCTTTTTTCTCAGTACAGGTTTTTAGCCTTTTATTAATCGAATATTATTAAAACTGTATATACACGTAACACGGGAGCCATTGATTGCTCGTAATGTATTGTATTTTATAGACATGGCCTGCGGTATGCAAAACTTGCTTTCGATAAAATCTGACGTGCAAATACCTGTTCCACTTTGCTGGACACGAAACTTGATAAGATTCATACGAAACCGTAATGCCTTTACCATAAAATATTTTTAAAAGTAACAGAATTTTAACCACGTTATTGTAAATAGAGCCGAGATGGTCCAGTGGTTAGAACGCGTGAATCTTAACCGATGATTGCGGGTTCAAACCCAGACAAGCACAGCTGATTTCCATGTGCTTAATGTATGGTTATGATTAATTTCGTGCTCGGTGGTAAAAAAAACACCGTGACGAAACCTGGAAGTATCCGATGTAAGCCTGCCCCAATGCAAATTGTTGCATTGGGGCAGCGTGATGGAATAAGCTCCAAATCTTCTCTACAAACGAGTGAGGCATTTACAGGCTTTGTAACGGATTGCTAATATTAATAAAAAAAATGTCATAATTATGTTTTTATTAATAGTAATGTCGCAATTATTATTTAACAGCCTGGCCATGGTTAATGAGATTGGGTATTTATATTAAGGGATTACCCGATTTAGGAAGCTTGTAGTGTTAATCTTCTTTGATGTGTTGTTGCAGACTATAATCCTGTTGGTTCATGTTCGAAAGATTGGGCACCGGACAATTGCCATCTGATCGGATTATGACACCGAGGGAATATAATTTAGTTTTTTTTAATATTTTGAATTTTTCTATTTGGTACATAAGAATTAAAAAACAACAACAAAGTAATGCTACTTACATAACGAGTATTTTCACTTACAGTACTTTGTTAACGGCTTTCATATAACTTTACCTGTGAGTATGTGTGGATCAAATATTGCAACTACTTAAGTCCAGCTGAGCGTATCGTATGTTTATAAGGTTTTTTAATTCCCTAATTGTTTCTTATTATAACAGAAGGCATACATATATGAGCAAAACATGCTGAGCCACTCCGTTCTTTTATATGAACATTTATTAGACACATCAATACAACAGCTTTATTTGTATACCGAAAAAACCATTCATAACGTTATATATATTTAACCTGGGCCTACAACATCAACTCAGGTACCATTTTGTAAGGCGTATTCGTTTAAACATGTAAGTGCCTAAGCCGACCATTTGGTGACGAGAATCAACCTACCAGTAAGAGTATCCCTACAAAGAATTGCTGATATGGAGATGACCCACGTTAAAACATTGTCAAAGCCTTTCCGCGCAGAACATACGGCGTCGAATCCAAATGTCCCATACATTTGGGCCAGGGCAACCGATATACAATTTTATGTATCGTATTACATATTACTACAGAATATACTTTTCGAATAATTTTATGTAGAGCATCTGGTGTAACAACACTGGTCCGTTAACAACTCTCATATATGTAGTACGCTTTTAATGGTCAGAAAATAATTCCAAAAGTCATATGTTATGTCAATAGTAATACAATGTCGAAATATTCAGCAACTTTGTGGTATTATTCTTATTTTATGTATTTGTGTTTTGTAAACATTAATATAATGGCTTAATTTTTGAGTTGTTTTCGAGTTACAAACTCGTATTTACACGGAATATTGCGTATAACTTACTTAATAGTTTCTATTTTTAAATGTTTTTATTTTTAAATCGCTTATTTTATGCACTAGAATAAAATAAAAGGCTTGCTATGATTACCGACTGTACCGTATCGGTAATCGATAATTACGCACATTTACAGTCATAATATATCGACATCAATACGGAAATTAGATAATATCAAGCAGCCCTATTTTTCGAATATTTTATTTGCATTTACCCACTAGAAGCAATGGGTCGTGATGAGGCATCGTTTTTATCACGCGGGCGCTTTGATTGTTTCGTTGTGCCCTGTCTTAGTGACAGTATGACGAATGGTGTGATACAACCTCCAGATAAAAGCCCGAAACTTGTCCCCCACTGACCGCTCAGCGTCTTGTCACCGTCAAAAACAAATAAATTCTAATGATCGATCGGCAGACCTCCGTTTGGAACCCTTTAGAGTTATCTCGATTCATACTTTGACTGGAAAGACCTGCTACAAAGTGGAAGAGTGAATTATGTTATTAAAAGTAAACCTTCTAAGATCTATCTTTCTATAAAATAGAAAGAAAGAATAAATTTATATATATATCATCATAGTTTTTACATGTCTTGTCTTGCATCAAATTTTTATAAATTATATATCTATATATATACTTGGTGTACCATTATTTTACTGTCACTATAGAATGCTATACATGTACACTTTTATACTTTTGTCATGGAATACGTATTAGTATAACCAACAAACAAAAAAAACTTTTTTACGTTGATTTTTTCCAATCTTACAATAGCAGAAACTTTCAGGTTTTATGTTATAAGGATTTATTAAATTAATACCAAAAACCAATAATAGTTAGACTCATACTTAATGAATAATGATAAGCTACATACATTTCGTCATTTAATTACTCCAGAGAGATTAAAAAACTAAATTCAGTTAAACGCTATACTTAGTCCGTAGATTTAAGGCAGAGTGGTAAAATAGTTGATGTTTCCAACGCCAAGTAATAGCACCACGAAAAGCTCATTTTGTATTATTTATCACTTGCGGTTACTAACCAGTGCAACGATCGCGGCTAAAAATAGACAAGCTCATATTACGGTTATTATTGTAAACTACTTCATTATGTGTTATAACGAACCTTTGATTTAATTAGGTATTTAAAGGATGTTATCTCATACGACTAAATATTCATATTTTATGCGCACTTTTTAAGATTATATTTCATTTGGAAGAAACGTTTAAGCAAACATTTAACAAAAATGGAATTTAACAAAAATGGAATTATTTATTTTATCATAATTTTCAATCGCTATATTTATATTTGCATTATGTACATACATAAACAAATATTAAATATTTTGAGCACGGCTTAAGGTGATTAAGTGGTTTAATGTATTTACAATTTGCGCAAGTAATGGCGATTATCAATAAGAATTTGCAAGTTGAGTGTAAATAGCAATGGAATTGAAAAGTTTTAATTTTATTGCTATCGGTTGTAATTAGAATGTTCATTTAGAGAATATGTAATATTGCGTTTATATATAATCGAAGCCTGGCATTATACGCACTATCAGTTTTATTAATAGAAGCTCTTCTTATATACTGTAATAGTTGCACTTGTTTGATAGAGATTGGTGTCATTCGCACTTACAAATACATACATACAATATTATATAATAAAGTTTAGTAGTAACTTAGAGAATTGGTTGACGGTTATAATATGATACAAGAGTGCAAAATCATTTATTAACATTGCCACTATTTGTTATTGTTCAATAATAATTTAGAAGACGTTTAACATACTACTAAATTTTTATGTTTTTAGAATTAAAAAACAAATTATAAATTATCTATATGTTTCTACAGCAACTAAAAATGAAAAGGTGTAAAAGTACCTAACTTTAAATAATTTTGT
Source organism: Nymphalis urticae (assembly GCA_905147175.2). Lineage (NCBI taxonomy): Eukaryota > Metazoa > Arthropoda > Insecta > Lepidoptera > Nymphalidae > Nymphalis > Nymphalis urticae. The sequence continues at coordinate 7,123,665 of LR989991.1, forward strand.
TTTTCCTTTTTCGATTAATAACAACTGAATATGTACTCAAGATTCTAGTCGGTAAATTCTCGAAAATTTATTCATAATGTTTAAAAACGTTTTATTCGTGTCATGAAAATGTTAGCGTTACATTTTTGTTTATGGATATTAATAATATAGCGATGAATGGTGGCCAAAAATAAAATCGTGCGAAGATTTGATTGTTGATGACTTATAATATGGTTAGGTTATGTATAACCTCTCATGGATTCTTGAACAGTTAGTTGCGATGACTGCATTCGCGGCGTTTCAACTATGTGGACGAGAGTGTATCAAATGTTAAGTCAGGCTATCAAATGATGGGGGCATTCCTTCGCAAACGAACCGCACGCGCGGCGAGGTGGAGGCGGCGAACGGCAGAAATGTGGCCGCAAGTCTGCAACTCGACACCACGTCCGCGCCGTCGCCACAAGGTCGCTACTGCACTGCGCGTGCTTGTGCCTGTATTAGGGCTAACACCACCATGATTAAGCGAAACCAAAAAACTGTATAACGTAATGCCGATGTTGCTTATAGCTTATTAACTAAAATATTCGAATATTATATCGTAAGATAAGAAGAATTCGACTATTTTATTGGATTTTAAAATTTAAGTATGGAGAGACCAGTGATTTAAATCATATTGTTATTAGTAAGTCTAAACATAGATTTTATATAAAATTAACAAAGCATTAATATGAGCTTACAATACTACGATATATTTATATAATAATTCTTACGTTTTTATCTATAGAGATAGTGTTAGATTATAATTTTATGATTTAATTTATTATTAAAATTTAATTTATTAAGATAGCATTATTATGTAAATATGAAAAGATCTCTTAAGTGATATCAAAACATAATTATAAATTTATATTCGCAGTCTTGAAAATAAGGTGTTTTTTTTTCCTTCTCGGTTGTTAACGAAGTGAAACTTTGATATTAATAAGTATGTAATAAATATTATAATTATGACGAAGTTTTGCGGTTATGTCACATACTTCAGACGACGAGGAAACTCCTAACATATAAAACTAAGTTACTTTTACAGAGCTGAAATTAAATACTTTTGAACATATTTAAATAGGAAATATCTAACGAGGCGTCCTATTCTAGCTCATACACTTAAAATGTGTTTTTGTCATACAGTGAACCATAGTTTCTATTTTTTTTTTTCTAAAACAACTATTATTTCAAACTACATATCAACGCTTCCGCTACCTACTCTTGTTTATAAAGAAAACTTCAACAACGTTTAATATTATTGTTTAGATTACAGAATTCCAGGAGTACCTGCTTCTAATCTCCAATGTATAAATGTCATGATTCGCTACAGAGTCGTAAATATTTATGTTAATAACTTGTGTCGGTACTAGCATATCATAGTGTTGATTTTATTGCAAAATGGAAACGCACCGCGAACTCAGGTATGTCGTACTTGGTGCATAAGTAATATTTCCTTCGCTTCGTTTATGCAAATTAACTATATTGACATACAAATATACATGGTAATGTATGAAGTAGATGCTTAAAAATGACAGCGTCCAGTGCAACGCTACACCAACCGGCTGTGACTTGTAAGAAATTTAGTAATAAGTTAGCTTATAGTGTAGAGCACAATACGATTGAATTTACTTTACTCGTATAGACTGCACTTTATAATGTAATATATTATATTTAATGTCCATAACCTTTACTGATAAGAAACGGGGAAAGTATAATCATGCTAATATCAGCTAGCTTGCTACGTCGTTTAATGGAATGAAATGTCGAGCGGAGCATTTGTTTTAATATAATAGATCAATATATAATTATTATGAATGCTATAAACAAGCGTGTCAGTCGGTCATGAGATAATAGTAATTTACGATTATAATCGAAACATTACCGAGGTCTGAGGCAGACACGATGTCGTTTCGAGTTAGCCGATATGCGAAGACCTTTAGCTTATAGCGGGGTGCGGCAGCACCTGCGACTTACGATAATACTCCTCGTAATGTCTAAGATTTATGTCGATGAATTAAAATGAAATGTCACTTAATATAATCAACACTCCCCGTAGCGCGGGCGCACATCTGGGCGGGCCACAGTAGAATAAACGTGGATGAATCACTTTGTTTTGCACTTCATTCTCGGAATCAATTAATAATTATAATAATTTATCTCGTCAATAAAATAATAATTAACAGCATCGGTAGTCATACGAGACATCGTATAAATTTCCTAATGTGAAACCTAGTGTAACATGATCTCGAGATCGAACAGGTTGCCGCTACACCTGTGAAGCTCACGTCAACTCTGCTAATAGACCATTCAAATTAGATTTTTATGTTATTTTTATAATCGACTATTATTATAAATGAATCGATAAGAAATGCGTAGTTCTTATATAAATATTGAAAGTACGTTTTCAAAAATTATGTATGAAAAATAAATAAAACGGTTTATTTTTATTTTACTTTTAATTACGTGTACCGTCCTTCGTGTACATATATTCCAATATATACTTGTGCTGCGTTTAAACTTGGCACTGTATCTGCATTGCTCATACACAGTGGACTGCTCAGCCTGCGCAGCTTCATCATAATACGTTGCCTTCGCAGTTAGCGCTGACTCCTCCAAATAAGGGCAGGTCGTTGCTCCGCGCTCTTTGTTGAAAAAAATACATGTCTTTTTACGTGCACGGAAAGCCAACTAAGGCTTAAAATGCGTTAAAAGACCTAATTTGTATTAAAAGAATGCGAGGAATTGAAATCTTTGGTTAGCTTTACAAACTTTAAATAATATACAAACAAATATTAACAGTCAGTAATTATTTAGAAATTTAAACATACATATTACATTAATAATAAATCGTATCGTTAGAGAATATGTGATAGAATGATTATATCTTGATCGGATATCATGAACTAGTTGAAATATAATATTTATGTGTAAAGAATATTGTTCTCATAGTAAAACGTCTTTAAGAAATTCGATACGACGAAGATCAGGTCTTAATATAATTAATATAATATTTTGATATTGTGTTCATTTGTAAATTTGATATTTATATAGTTTTGCAAATATATTCATAATTGTTATAGTCGTAATTATTAGTAGAATATGGATTTTGAACAGCAATATTGATCGTGATGGTATCGAATGTCATACCAGCACGGGGTCTGCCAGGTGTGCTCGGAACATTAATCGTCGATCCACCTTCTTATAGATCACAATCAAAACCAGTTTTATTATTTTAAAGTTGTAACTTGTAAATGACGCAAGTGTTGGTGGTGCGCGGCTCGCAGGTGGGTGCGTGTACGGTAACTCGAGTCGAGAGACACACCGTCGCCGAGGACAACGAGCACCTGGACAGACTAACTAATCGAATATTCACTATGTACATAATTAATGCAAAACAACCTCTCGTTTCTATTCGATGTTCGTCCGTACGATTTACAATTTAAGTGTTTTTAATCACTACCAGGTGGTGTTTTTTCCTTGGCTAGGTAGATTATTGTTTATTTTGTAGCGTTATATTTATCAGTAATGCACAATGTTGACGTAAACTGTTAGAAGTGAAAGCCAACTGAGGCGGGTCAAAGGACTATTTGATATTGTCGTATAAAATTAGTGCTAGCGCGTCGTGCTTCACTTGATAATACAAATTAATATTTTCAAACTTTCAAGCAAGTCTTTGTGCGCTCAGTGTAACTAGGTTCATTTTTTTTTCAAAATTCCAATCATAATACTGTTATACCATACTACATCGTAACTAAACATCACATGTTTGAGTGACCTTTGTTTATATTCAATGATATTTTGTAAACACGCAGCTAATAAGCGAATGTTTACATACGTAGTAACTATAAAGATCGTAAGACGAAATGACTCTGGCTAATATTTAAAGCAGTATGTGCGATACGTAATGCGACACGGTCAGGCGGCGCGGCGTCGTCGCGCGGCGCCCTATCGTCTACCAGCCGACTACCACTCCCATCCAAATGTGTACCAGTCGACCTTTTATCCTGACATTTTTGTACAAGAACACAAAGAGTAAAATGATCAAATGGTCATTATAAATACGAAAAAACCTTAATATAAAATAAACTATGTTAGATTAAAGGCATTGACCAAAATCTTTTGATTACGATTAATAACGTTCTTGAGTAAACGCGCGAAGGTCCTTATTAAATTATCTTTTAAACTTAGCTATATTGTTTTGGCGGCAACATAATATGTTATCTTTTTATACTGTGGCTATTTAATCTTCACCTTGTTTTTTTTTCTAAATATTATTTCCTAAGTAAAACAAATTAAAATAATTTCAAATATTTTAATAAAAATATTATATCGTATTACAATTGTTAACTGCTATAATTACTATGAAAATATATAAAGATAATAATTATGAGACAGTATGCTTCACGTAGAATTATAATCATAAAAGAGAATTCTTGAAATTTTGATGACTTGACTTTACCTTTCTGTGTTCGACTATCATCCTTTAAAGATATCGGCAAAATGAATCGTACAATTTTCCGTATAAATTACTTAAAAGAATTATTTTCCATGTTAATCGGCTTGTTTGTGTTCCAGTCTCGTGCGTTTTGTGTAGATATAAATATTTTATTTATGTACATTCCGACAGACTTGCGTTGTAATTAAGTAGCTGTTAAGGCAATCCATGCTAGTAGCTAGAACATCGACCCGATTATTCCTTAAACAATCAAGCCTCAATGTATATATAGTAAGAGTAGGTTCGCAATCCTGCTCGCGATGTTTGCTCGGCAGATTCGTGGAAGCACGGCGTCCGCGCGTCTGCCTGCGCGGCTGCACCTGCCCTCGCCGCGGGCTATTTATAAACCAGATCGCACTTCGTACATAGATTAAAAATATACTGTTAGGTAAATGCAAACTTTGTAAACGTAACACGATCTCATATCATTTAGGTTAGGTAAGGTGAGGTGTGATGCGCAAGTAAAATTGCTTTCAAACAATGTAACAATATGCAGGCGCCATTTCCGTGGATTATTGTCGATGTATAAGATATTTTTTTTGAGGTTAAGTCCAACATAATTTTTTAATGTATAAAACTTGTTATTAACTGACTAACTGATTATATATACTCTGATTATATAATAGCTTTGTAGGTACTTATGTATTATCAATATAATCATTTATATGCGTAAACTATCGCTCTACATCCAACGCAGTCTACTCTTACCTAAAACAAATATCGTGAAATGTTTTAATTTAACTTAAGATTTACCACTAGTTGTAAGTAGATTCCCTTCCTCTTTCGCCTATGTTTTTCGAATAACTCATTAGTTTAAAAAAGCGTGTTGGTTCGCGCTAACAGAATAAATATTGTTTTTAACGATCAGTGCAGCCGGTGTTTGCGCACTGTGTTCAACATGTTTACGTAACAGTTCGACTAGGAGTCGTTTACGCAGCGCTGGTAAACACGAATCGGCTTCCGAACTCGACTCAGAACCTTTGTTTGCTCTCGGCTCTTTGTTCGTATGAACGGGTGCTTAATCTACATATATGAGACAACACTGCTTTAAAATTGAATATTATTGATTTTAATTAAATTTTGAGTATATTTTGTGACACTCCATTGTAATTATATTTACTTAAGTATTTAGTGGTATTTATATTTAAACATTTTTAACGATTTATTTTGTAGATTTGAAAAAATCAAATAGTATTCTTTATATATTATGCGTGTTTTAATGAACTCTAAATCAATTTAAAGTACTAATCCTTTAATACACCTTTTAAATCTGTCACCCGTATCTGTTAAGAAACGTAATGACCAACTTATAAATAATCCGCCCGAGAAACAACTTTGCTGTCTTGCGAGTTGAGAACGAAGGAAATTGATATCTATTAAATTTAATATCTGTGTCTATAGGTCACACAAATTTTATCACGCAACAATTCGAATACGCAACGTGTTTTCTGCAAAACGGACACGTCCTTTGCGGAAGGTCGAGCGAGCGAAATAACAAATCGTCTTAACGATCAGTATTTAAGCTACATGTATAGGCTATGTGAACTGTTAGACAAAGGCTCATCGTATAGTGGGCTAATTAGGCTTCACGTCCAGCGGAATGCGCCGCAGGCCACTGCCGTAATTGCGGCGAGCTCGCGCCGTCGTTCTTCGGGGCTCTAGGGTTGCCATTTTAAAATTGCCCTATCATCATATATATACAGACCATTCCAACTAAATTATATTGGAGTGGAAATTAATTTGGGATCAATCGACTTAATACAGTAGGTATAGATCCATATCGGTATTAAATTATTTCGTTTATTTAAGTTAAGTCTTTGTATTTTGATTTAAGACTATAAATTAAAATATTTTACATGATATTTGATACAATAACTTAGGACCGAATGCGGTGTGACAGTAAAATTTCTCCCAACCCTAAGATCGAGCAAACAGTGCATGATCATTGCGTACGCTCATGCTCGAAGATTTATTTACATCCGGATTCTCCGTGTAATAAGTATTCCACAAATATATTACTTCAAACCACTTCGATAACCGCTGGCTAAACGTGTTCATTTTTATTTCAGCTTAGTGAATCTAAATCACGCGATTTATCTGTTTATTATTAATCTAAGTTGTCTTTGACCGACTCGCCTACTTTTATATCTCCTTCCATGCACTTTATTCCTTTTTTGAGACTAACTTAATTACACGACTTTAATATAACATATCATAGTTTTCTTATAATATTTCCATAACTTATATTCAAAAACTTGTATTTAATAATAAATTATGAATTCTACAACACGACGTCCATGCGGTTAATATAAACGTCACGTCGTAGGAAAATAGTTCTAACCGGTATTATAATTATTCATATTCATATAAAATAATTACTCGGAGGATTACAGACACTTTTCATTTATTTTTGTCGGGCAAACCAAATTAAATTCTTATAATATATATTTAGACTATTATAAGCAAAAAATGCTAAATTAATCTAGGTAAGAAAGGAATTTTCCTGACTATATTTTGGCATAGCAACGAATTTAGTAGTAAATGTTATTTTAATATAAATATAATATACTTAAATCTCTATTAAATGCAAATACATATTTTGGAAGCCTATGCGTAGAATTAATAGAATATTTTGATTACTGAGTGTCTATTAATAAATATGAAAGTCATCACGATAAGTAACATAACTTACAAACTCTGTACACGACGCGACGTGGTTGACAGTCATTTGTGCGTTCAGTGAGTAAACGGTAATTACAGGATCATTAAGTTATATAAAAATACTAGTGCTTTATCCACGGTTTCGCTTGCGTCATAAAGCAGAATTTCCAAAATAATTCCACTTCTTTTTCTTCAAAAACGAAGGATTTTCATACAAACATTTATCTCATTTATCAGTTACCTCAGGAGTTAAATTTTCAAAAATCGTTCCTTCCTGCCTAGGGTTATGTAAAAATAATCAAATTTTCATGGTGCTCGCCCCAGTAGATTAGGCTATGCGTTGATATGTCAGTTAGTCACTCACTTATTTTTGATATAGATAATAACACCAGTTGTGTGTAATAAACTAAAATACATCATAGGTATTTACGGTAACTTCAAAACGTAACCTATATGAATATCATAAAAATAACTTGTGCCGTAATAAAAGTGCCGTGTGTTGAGCTTGAGCCGAAGACAAAATCGAGAAGCAATATACAAGTAACGAGATAAGATCTAACTTATATATTTGTAAAATTACAGGTTGTAGGGTGTTTAATTATCCTAAGTATTCTCTATCTTCCAAACTGCCTCACTATTGGGCAAAAAGATATTTGGCAAGTATTCCCGCGTATATTGGTGTACCTATTGGTGTACAAACTACACCACATACCTACATACTGATCTCGTCACTAACCCATATGTACTTAGATTTTTTTTTCACTATGTTTATTAATTTTCAAATATGTTGTTTAATAAAGAACTTAAACTAGGTCTGTAATAGTTATGTATCCGTAACAGCGCGTGAAAGTCCTAATGCTGGGCTAAAGGCCTCTTCTCCCTTTTTGAGGAGAAGGTTTGGAGCTTATTCCACCACGCTGCTCCAATGCGGATTGGTGGAATACACATGTGGCAGAATTTCAGTGAAATTAGACACATGCAGGTCTCCTCACAATGTTTTCCTTCACTGTAAAGCACGAGATGAATTATAATCACAAATTAAGCACATGAAAATTCAGTGGTGCTTGCCCGGGTTTGAACCCACGATCATCGGTAAAGATTCACGCGTTCTTACCACTGGGCCATCTCGGCTCTCATCTCATATTCCCTCACTAGATACATTTCAGTTCTGAAAGTGTTCTTCTAATGGCCGCCAAATTGACCCCACGAAAAAATCCATATGTTGATGAATGACCAAATTTGTTATAAAGTTATCACAAGGAACCTATGTTCTAAAATAAAATATACAGTCAAATAAATAAGTTGCGACGATTATAGTTTTGTCATACGAATTAAATGGATTCAAACAATGTATTTTACTTCACCAAATGACAATTGCTAAAATTATTAAGAAGTCTTCTCTTCGAGTTAGACTTGGGTGAACTTAAACAGACCCATAGACTTAAGTTAGGCCTTATCATGTCAACGATAAATAATTTTGTCCGTACAATTAGAAAATTCATCTCAGCGTAAGAGAAAGTACTTCACGCTAAATACCAAATATTATTAAACGAAAATTTGTTAACACAGAATGAGATAAGTGCCTACTAGTAGAGCTGACGAATGTAAGTATTATTTATCATAGTATATTTGTAATGGTTTTGGTGTATATTATTTACGCTTGGTGCGACGCGCGTTGGCCTTCGCTCGCCGAGAGCCAAGGGGCTTGCTGCCACTTTCACTCTGCCGCAGCACAACGCAGCTACGAATCACACTGACACAATTGGATGTGGCATTATAAAAGAAGATGTTTAACAATACATTCAACTTGATTACTTCACACTTGTATTTATTAAAAATATACACACATAAGAATTAATTATGACTTCGACAAAAAAAAAATAATCATATATTATATTCGGATTTTAACAACGAGCATAATTTTTCATCATTTAGCTCGACGTTTTTGACCTGTTGCACCTTTCGACTGCCTGAGTTTTCTTCATCTACCTTCTAATCTTTATTTCTACTATATTATGCTGCTATAACACTACTAACATAATCAGACCGCACGAACGTTGTTCGAGGCACTATAACTTTATAAAGTTTACGCTCTCAGTATGCTCGTGACCACGACAGGCGGCTACTCTGCTTAAACGTCGGACAAAATAATAATAAAAAAGATATGATAGCGGTTAATATTCGGGGTTTAACGTCACGGGTATGAAATTGATAACATCAATCGCGAAAGCTTAAACTGTACTAATAAACCTGATCTCTGTAGTAAAATAAAATGCAAATATTCAATTATATATCTACAATTAGTTACAATTCAAATTAATTTAAACGCCAATGAAATTATTTCTAACCATCCCGGGGGTAATTATAATAAATAAAATATTAGGATTAAATCAAATAAATGAAAGATTATTAAGAATCAATCCAAAATCCAATAATTCTAAATCAAATGAAAATATGTAAGATTTGTGAAAACATTGCCCTATCAAAAAAATAACCCGAGCCTCCTATAATCTCTAGCATTAGTAATTCAATTTATAAAAAAATCCCATAATATTTTTTAAATAATAAGACATAAGCAAATATTATAATTCAATCAGTACTTATTGAATCAGTCCATCCGTACTGTGCTAAGTAATAATGTATATGTATGCTTATTTACTCGTACATCTGACTGTATGATCATATTTTTTTCTTATGCCTTTATATATAAATAACTTGTAACATATACACGAAAGTGCTGGTCCAAATTGAAAATGTAAACGGTTCCTTTTTAACAGAAAACGCGTATTATGTTTTATTTTTATTTTGATAAGGGTTAAAAATGTACCCATAACAGCTAAAGTTGTTTATATTTTAACATTTTTCTAACACAACAATTGTGTTTTTATGCCGTGGACTTTTCTATACGACGTTGTAGAGACTTACGAATCTTCCATAAACGGGTTTGGTACTTTTAAGTCTATCAGCCCAACCCCGTCTTTCATCTGAAGGGCGATAGGGCCTCCTAGTACGCTGTCGAGATCACAGGAGGGCTCACGACGTGGCGCGACCATCTCCGAAAGGAACGGGATGCGCGGAAATGCGTCGTCGGAACTATCCTGCCGGCCTTCCAAGCCTTGATGAGACGAAATTGACGAACCACCTTCCGACTTACGCAAGTAATGATAAATCATGTTTATTTTGGAGAATACATAGGTATTCTCCAAAATAAACCTCCAAAGTAAGAACCAACGCAAAGTGAATACGAAGTGGCTCGGACCGGGACACCGCCCAGCATACGCTAAAGGCGTGTTCAGCCTGACATGCTGAGAGGTAGATTCTGGTCCGTTAGGTCAGACGAAATATCTCCCTGCAAGCAATCGTGTCAGCGATGCTTCATGGGAAATCGGCGTGGAGGACTGTAGCCTTCTTCTGTTAGACCGTTATGTTAAAATAAACATGGCAGAGCGGAATCCCGATAGGGATCGTTTCTCTGTCGAAAAGATATGATTTGATTTTCTGACCGATTTTGGCCACGACGGCCAACGTCAAGGGAGATTAGCTAACTACGCAGGATATATAGAGTGCACATGTGTGTGGCCAAATACTGGTGTTCTCTCTATTCCCTCACTAGATATAATTAACACAAGAGTACACATACCAGTAGAGTTTTACAGCTCAACTTTGACAACTTTTGAGGCTCACAGCGGCTAAAGGCAGACATTTATCCGATATTGTGTTTCATACATATTTTCTACTTATAAATATTTCAAACATATAAACCATTTAACACTATTAGAAGGAGAAATTTATAATTAAGCAAAGTAGTATACCTTACATGCGGACATTACATTCTATATCCTATGTACTGTACCTACCTACTATGTCCATCCTAAAACTATAAAATATCATAATAGAAAATTCTAGAACATTTTTGCGTGAACCCAAAAAACAAACTGTATCTAATTTAATAGTGTAGGCATACCAAATATGTCTCGGAGCAATTTTATATTGTTAAAATTGAATAAATTTTGTTGTTTCTGCTAATGAGCACCCATCTCGGTGGTCTAGTTTATAAGGACGCAGATCTGGATGGTCTGAGTTCTGTCAGTCAAGAAATCTCAGAGCAGCATTGAGCTTGGAACTAGTGTTTATACTCCTGTTGCTCGGAAAGCACGTAACGCCGATGGCCCTGAAATCACTTTTGCAGGCTGTGTCGGATTGTCGACACATCGGATTAAGAAATTGAGGGTATAAAAACTGCACCTGTGTTTGCGTGCTCATTTGAGCACTATATTATCACTTTCGAAGTTGGCTGCTTTCCCTTGAAATAGGATCACTATAAAAGTTGCATGTTGAATTATATTATCATAACATTACAAAATATAACAAATCAGAATAACTGACACTACAATGACTTTTGTACAAATCATGTAAAGGTAGTGAGAATTCTAGCATTTTCTCTAAAAAATACTCAATTTTCGTATTATCGGTGAAGATAATGAGACAGGTTGTATAATCGAACTAACTCTGAGGCAAGATACAAAATAAAAATGTCGTTCCGAATAGGATCTTTTTTTTCAGTGAATCGTTTCTATTTTAAATTGCCTATTTTAAAAAGTCCTTCCGATTTTTTTGACTAATCAAACCTTAAAGTGAAATTATTGCAATATTATGAACTGATATGCATAATCAAAGAATATAAAATAAAAAGAAATAATACCGACTCTTTTGTATCATAGCTAGAAATTGTAATAGCTTCTGTAAGATTATTTTGAAGGACGGTTAATCTCAATTTAAGATTTCATTTACTCTTTATAAAGTTTATTTGCAAATAAATATCAATTTTTAAGCTCAATAGCATATAGATATTACTAACATGATATAAAATATGATAAACACAAATATTTACAGTACAATACCCTAATAGTAAATAACCAAGACCAATTCTTAGATAAGTAAATAAACATAGTATATTTTTGTGTATATAAGTTATATATCGTTTTTTTGTAAAATAAACTAAATAATCAAAGTTTGCACCGTTGTTATCTAAGCACTTTTGCCATCTCATAGGTAGTTCATTGATCCCTTTACTAAAAAAAACCATGGGGGCGAGAATCAATAAACTCTTTGAAGGCGGTTTGGATTGCCGCATCGGAGTTGAATTTTTTTCCTTGTAAGAAGTTGTCCAAATTCTGAAAAAAATGGTAATCTATTGGAGCAAGGTCCGGGGAGTACGGTTAATGTCGCAGACATTCCAATTATAGCTCATCTAACTTAGTGGTTGTTTTTTGTGCAGTGTGTGGTCTTGCGTTGTCGTGAAGCAGCAGTGGCCTAGAGCGATTGACCAATCTCGGTCGTTTAGCAGATAGTTCTTCCTTCATGGTGTGCAGTTGCTTACAATAGATATCTGCCGTAATCGTTTGGCCAGATTTTAGAAAGCTGTAGTGAAAGACACCGGCTCTAGTCCACCAAACACTTACAAGTAACTTTTTCTGAGTCAATTTTCGTTTAGGGTGGGGTTTTGGCTGGGTCTCCAGGGTTCAGCCATTGCGACGAGTGTTCCGATTATACTTTACTTTATACTTTATTGTACACCACAAGGAGAAAAAGAATACAAAAACATGGATACATACATAACAAAAGTAGCATACAAATTTGGAGACCTTATCGCTACATAGCGATCTCTTCCAGGCAACCAACGGATTAAGAGATAACTCATAGGATATGAGGCAGGTGGTGCTCTAATAATAAATTTCGATTATAGTACAGTATCCACTCTTCATCACAAGTAATGATTCGATTTAAAATTCCTTCATTATTGTGTCGGTTGAGCAAAGTAACACAGCAGTCGACGCGTGTTTGCAAGTTCGATTCACTCAATCCATAAGGTACCCATCGTTCAAGTTTTTTTACTTTCTCGATTTGCTTCAAGTGGATTAATACTGTTTTATCACTTACCCCGAAGCCTGTAGCTATCTCTGAAGTGCTTTGTGGAAGATCCGCTTCCACAATAGCCTTTAATTCTTGATTTTCCACTTTGGCCGTCCACGGGCTTGGTTTTGAAGATCGAAATTTCTAGAACGAAAACGTTGAAAAACGTGCTTTCTTTTGTGACACCAGCGCCGTTCGAGCTGTTTCTGCAGCACTGGTGCCACGGTAGAACTCGTACTCGTAAATATACCGATATTTCATGTTTTCCATTGTGCGGTAATAAGCGACGCCAAAGAAAAAAAATAATGAGGAAAAAACAAATGACTGTTTTCAAAACTCAAATGTACCAGCTAAATGAATTTATAAATTTGAATTTGGAATTCTTAACCAAAGAGGAGATATTTCTCATCAAAAAGCTAATTTAATATGTAAGGACCTAATATATCTATATACCTAATATATTATATATACTACTAATATATAATACTATATACCTAATATATTAGTTTTATATATATATATATTCGTATAGCCTCTTATATTTTTTTAATCTAGTGGCAATCTTTATAATATCAGCTTACCGCCGTCCACTGCTGGACGAAAGCTCTCTCAGAACTGGTGTTCCTCCCGCTTTAAGTAATTCTGAGGTAATTCCGTCCTCGCCTGGAGCCTTGTTGTTTCCAAGTTGTTCGAGAGCAATCCTAATCTCGCCCAAGTCGATGTCGGGAAGCTCGTCAGATAGATGGCGTGTCAGTCTGGCTCTTGGGTCATCCGCGCTGTGGGACTCAGGTGGAGGCACTTGTGATGAGTATAGATTGCTATAGAACTTTTCGACTTCAGCTAGAATCTCTGGTTTTGAGGTGACGGTTGTGCCTTGTGTTGTTCTGAGTTTTGTCAGGTGACAACAGGAGGTATGCGACTTTGCAAGAACCTTTGAGCCCCTATTGAGTGCTATAGCATCTTCAATTTTTCGGGTATGCGCTCGTCTTGTGTCACGCCTTATTAGTTTTTTAACCTTCCTGTTAAGTGCCTGACACTCAGATGGCGTCATATTCTGTTGTTCACGTCTTCTCGTCATCTCGTCCAGAATCTCGCCTGAGAGCTTCGACTTACGTCCATTGCTCCTTTGTCGAAAGTGATTTTGACCCACCTCGCGAATGACACGTACCAGACTGTTGGTGGCGTCGTCAATGTCCTGCTCGGTTTCCAACATGGCAAATCGGTTCTGTAGTTCCAGCTGGAAGCTTTCGCAACCAGCTTCAACCTGGGGCAAGGTTGGTCTAAGAGTCGACTTCACTAGCCGCGATCGTTCGATTTTAGTGTTAATATTCAGGGTGCCTCTTACCAGCCGGTGATCACTTCCAGTGTTGACCCTGTTGATCACGGAGAAATCCCTGAATATTTGGCGCTTATTGGATAGAATGAAGTCGATCTCATTCATTGTTACGCTATCGGGGCTTCGCCAGGTCCACTTCCTTTGGGGCTTTTTCTGGAAAAATGAGTTCATCAGAAATAATCCCTGAGCCTCTAGGAAGTTTACCAGCATTTGTCCCCGATGATTTCTGTTCCCATAGCCGAATTTTCCTACCCTCGATTCACCATCTTCTTGTACTCCCACTTTGGCATTGAAGTCATCCATAACAACTGTGTAGAAGGTACTGTGACGAGACATAGCTTTTACTATGTCTTCGTATATGGCTTCGACTTCTTCGTCAGTGTATGTGGACGTTGGGGCATACACTTGTATAACCTTCAAGGCATACCTCTCGGTTATCTTTAAGACAAGGTATGCCACCCTCGCTGACACACTGCCAACCTCCATAACATTGCTTCTGAGTGACTTGTGGATCAAAAAGCCGACGCCACCTTGGGATGGTTGGTGTCCTTCTCGGAAGTAGAGTAAGTGACCAGCATCTAGTGTTATCGTGTCCTCGCCCTGTCTTCGGATTTCCAATAGACCCACTATATGCCAGTTAATACGACTTAACTCTACTTCCAATTCTGTAAGATGTTCGTCCAGCCGCAGAAAGCGTCTATTGTACGTGGCCAGAAACAGTCGCCGTTTGTGGTACCCTGCCGTAGCCCGGGGATTCTTAGCACCCCCCGTCACACCGTTACCATGGCCGGTACCGTGGCCAGGGATAGTGTGACTACCGGGAATTGGGGGCCGTGCTTTTGTGTTGTCGCTCATTTGGGGGGTTTGTTGCCTTAGTCACCACGCTTGGCAGGCGGGTTGGTGACCGCAGTAGCTGGAAATCTTTCGCTGATAGCGCTGCTGCCCGCTATCAGGATTTACATTTTCGGATTCCAGCATTTGTGTGGTTATACCGCCACGATATCGGTCGCCAGAGCCTCGTTCGTTGATCAGCAGGATGCACCACGGGCAGGTGAGGTTGACGGTAGGGAGCCTAAGATCGTTGTCGACTCCCCTTATATCCCTATCAATCTTTACTTTATTTTCATTTGCAAGAAAAACGTGAAAAGGTGAGTTTTTTTTTCATCCGCGGCACGTTAAAATTTGCACGAAACGGCGGAATTAACCACATACGAGTATCTATAGCTTAAAGGTTCTAATATAAATAATATTTAATTACTACTACAGTAACGTTATTATTCATAATGACGTTTTAAATTATAAAAAATTTAAAAAAAAATTGTAAAAACTTTTTTTTAAACGAAATTACCTAAATCTAATGTATTTTAGGGTGCTGAAATCATATTTGATATTAGTTTTTTTTTATCACCTACACTTTTTTGAAAATATGACATCAATTATATATTTAAAATAGTAGGGAAAAATTTGGTACATACAAATTAAAAATTCTATTTTTATCAAGTTATAATTTTCACTTACAGAAATATTAAATTACTGAATACTACTATATTGATATAATACGTTTATAAGATAATTATATTTTTTTATATTTCCCCTCCCTTTTCTCTGTAAAGTTTTTTAAATAGGTAGAGTTTTCTCTGATATGATGCTTTTTGCTGTTCTCAGTGTAGTAACCAACATTAAACACTCATTATGTTGGTGTTCCACCGTCCCTGGTATTGTTTCTTCATCTGTTTTGTTTACTGATAATACCGTTCCACTTACACTTCACTCACATCATCTAAGTTTTCAGAAAAAAAGCAAGATGGTTGTGCAAGAAGCGGATTTTAAGATCATAAGATAACCAACAGTTTCAAAACTGTTCATCACGTTAGCAACGATAAGTTCATACAAGTACGAAAACTGGTGTTTTCGTTAGAACAAATATTCGTAAATTGCTCTTTCGGTTTAGCTTCTGCTCCATCATCATCAACATAGTCATCAACAAGCTTCGACAATTTGTTTCATTAAGCCCAACTTAATATGTAGAGGTGGAATCTTTTTGGGGGCAACTAAAGTTTTCTTCTAAAATATTCTTCTTGCTGGGCCCTAATGTTTTCCTTAAGTGCTATTAATTTTTGGACCAATATTGATCCCTTGTTCTTCATCTTCCACTCACTTTTTGTTGACTTTTTCACTCTTTTGTTGACCATGGAGCGAAACAAAGAGATAATTCTAAATCTCCACACAATATCCAACCATAAGCTGTTTATTGAATGTTCTCTAAATTTAAATTAAGATTTTCGTAAGTTTTCTTCATATACATGAATTGGTAACAGACAACAATGCATAAGTATTTCCATTGTGTAATAATATATCTTTTAAACTAATTTTTTATGAGTGTATATATATTTATTTTCATTTGATATTGAAATGTAAGAAATTGGTGGGTGATATGACTTATTTGTTTTTTTCGGAATCAGCGTACCAAATTACATAGAAATAAATCAAAATTATTGAAAAAGTTTTTTTATTGTTGGCCTGTGAATAAAAAACGTATCATAAATAAAAAAAAATATTATAAATACTTTTCTTAATACTGATAGCGTTGTGGATCTTAATCAAACTTAGTTTTAAATAATACGGGCAAATACTACTCAGTTTTCGCTCAATACATACACGTGCTGTAATCTAGTTCAAACTGGTACAGCAAAATATCGTACATACTCGCATTTGCGAGACTGCACCAATCCGCAGTCGACACAATATATACTAATTACTTACATTTTATAAATATTTGTTATATATATAACAACGAATACTAATTCCACGCCATTATAGCTTATATTTGATTAACAATTATTAAAATTCATAAAGCAAAGATTTTGACAAGCTTTGTAAAAAAACGCAATTGTGTAACAAAATTGTTGGCAGAAATATATGACGCATATGTTTCATTACACTGTTGCACATATTTAAAAACAAAAAACCATTTAAAGTTTATGGTATCATAAGTTTGTATTATAACCATCCAGAATAGTCAATAAACAGTTTGTAGATGGGTACATTCTCGATTGTACGCGGTCTTAATCTATTTAAAACAATTAATAGAAGTAGTTTTACAAGTTTCTGTTTGTGCTGAATGATATGTGTTGGAAAATTCTCGAAATTTTCAGTCATTCTTTAGTTATTTACTATTACTTACCTCCTAAAAGATGCCTTTAATATAAAAGTATTCTAATACAAAGTCGAATGTAATGAACATTTTTACATGAAAATCGTATGATCTAATGTCACACAAAATATGTTACTACATTAAAATATATTAAGTAAATAAATAGTCATTGAATTATAGCTATAGTATGCAAATATATGAAGACTGCGCTATGCTATTTATTTATGTGTTAAGGGTTAATACATTATGCATGCTGCACAAACTCCTGCAAGTTTTAAGCAAACAACTAATAAGTTAGATATTGGATTCAAAATTTCTCAGCGTTTTGCATGTCTTCATTTAATTTTTTTTTTATCTTAAGATATTTTATCTAAAGATATTGTTGTATATAAAGTAGTTACATAATTATATATACGAGTATCTTAGCTGCTTTTGATGCGCAATATCTTCGTTGTATATTCGAACGTCATATATACATATTTTAATTTTTAAACGAGATTCCATGATGTAATGTATATACATTGTATGTAATTTATCTAAATGGTATCCTTATTCAGTAAAAAAAACCTTTTCATAGACTTGTCATCGCTTGTCGTTTAAGTAATACAAGCCTACATAGACCGTGCGTGTGCGCATTTCGAAACCGGTGTTGCGCAATAATAAGGTCGACGCCAAGGACGCGGGTTCGTTGCCAGAAATAAATTATTGTTTATATCTGTCTAATGTACTGTGGAAAATATAGGCTACAAGAGTAAGCAACACGGAAACACTTCAAAGCTCTATGCGCTTAGGCGTATTATACTAATTGATTGTGAAAGAAATATTAAAATGAGATATTCTAAAGAAATGCATTTATCTAAAAATACTATTTTAGTAAATATATTTTATATCTATTATAATACTTTTAACTTGAACTAAGTTAGAGCGAATTATTTATAATTAAGAAGTATTATAAAATTACTTTGCTTGTAACAGTTTGAATATTTTCAATATAGATATGATATCGATTATATAACATCACAAATACCTTAATTCAATATTTAAAAAAAATATATAATTGATGAAAATTATATAGTTGTCGTGACAGAGATATCAAAAGCCACTTAAACGTACAGATAAGAAAATAAGCTTAGGACGTAGTATATGGTTTGGGAATATAGAGTGTAAGTACGTATAATTTTATATATTTTTTGGTGTAAAGACATATCAATTACTCATTTCATAAATTAGTTTATGATCAAAAATAATTACGGACACATCTTAATTTTACAAGCATTTCTTACAACTAGAATTTAAGTTCAAAATCTTAAATATGTAATACCTGTGTTAAAATTAATTGATTTATCTTCGAATATAGATTATAGATTAAATGACTCGATTAGTTGATGATGTCGTTCAATAAATAGCGCGGATCTCACGGTCTCGTAGAGCGCGCATCCGAGCGCGGGCGCCGCCAGCCGGTTAAATATGTCACCACCGTTATATGACCAATACCATGTGACTGACAAGTTGCATTACGAGCCACAATCCACCCACATCACAAACCATACGCACCTATTGTTTATATCTTTATCCCGACGAGCCGGAAAATAATCTCTTGTTTCGTGTTTTACAATTATTTATTTTTTATTTACTTATTGTTTTAAAAAAACAGCTTACAACAGCTAGTTTTAGAATTTTTACACAATTTACGACATTTATCTGTAAACATGTTTTTTAATATATTCATGATGTTGAATAAATAAATAAACAGGTATAGCCTACTATGTTCAGACGACACAATATGTTAGATTAATTAATAGGGTTTGACGATTTGAACGGCAATGTTTATAGGAATTTTCCGCTGATAGGCCTAACAAATTACCTTATGTGACGATGCCCTTTCGGTGAAAGTAGATTGTTATTGAGGTGTGTACGAGACAAGCACGTGGCTTGCGATCGTGGCACGCGACTGCCGAACAATTTTACCAAAGTTTGTATATTTTTTGCCACTCGCTTTGCTCCCGAGTATAAATATATTATATCAGATACATTTTTTTTACTAAGACGTTCATTGCACTGAAAACATAAATTTTAAATTATAAAAATCCTAAAATAGAAATATATTCCAATATAAAAAATAAAAATATGTAAAAAATATTACATCTGATAAATAAAATGGCAGCAGTAATTATATTAACAGATATAAAATAAAAAATATCTACTAAAATTTAAAATATATATATAAATTATATTACAAGAAATGGAGTTTTAGAATTATATTGCCACGTCGTAATCTTTATATTGTGTACATCTTTTAAATATTTAATATTTTAGGATTTAAGCAGAAAACAAAACGATGTCTACATAGTTACTTAATTAAAGCTATTAAAATTTAATTTAAAAGAAAAATACACCAATCCATATGTGAACAGGATACTTTTGGTATTCAAATGTTATAAAAAATGTAAATGATCTCTGAACACAAGAAACGGCACTAGATAGCTAGACTATTTATAGGTCCACAACTTTCCTTACAAAGCCGCGAACTTGTCTGCTGTATGGAAGTGCATTATGTATAAGCTGATTCACGAATCGCATCGTACAAATATGTCTAGTATAGACTCTACGGTGAATTCAATTTCTGTTTACAAATCAATATTTAGGTAAAAGTAATGCAGGGAAAAACCAGTTTAACTTATGCATACTTTGAATATTTTGAGATGAGGCCCGAGTTCGATGGCCGCACGTCGCCTCTCTGCCTCACGCTACACATAATATGCGAGTGACACCTAATTATGCATTACACACTTTGCCTTATCAACCAATCATTATTACTATCAGCTATCGACACCTCCTTTTCGAGGTTTTGATAGGGCTTCATCAAATCAACACCTTTCACCTACACATTATCATATTGATAGTTAAAAACATAAAGTTTCTGGTTCCTCACCGAGCAGTTCAATATTTGAATTTGACTTAAATTGGGTACCACAAATGGTAAAATTATTTATTTATTACTATAAATAAATTCACAATGGCGTTGGTGATGCTAAAGTCGAAAAATAAATCGTTAATTTAAACCCTTCTTAAATTAATTGCGGCAAAGTTTTTCGTTTTTTTTTTTAATTTGCGCAACATTGTTGTGACAACTTACCCAGCTATCTTTTAAAATATCAGGTTGTTGCTATCGCCCTTCGAAAGCTTTTGCTGAAGCTTACCTACTCCGATTCATTCGTAACTTTTTGTCTCGAGGGAATGCGAGTCGTCAGACTTTGGTCTGGTCTGTAAGACCATCAGCGCGGGGGGCCCGTACCTCGCCCTTTTGTTTTTGTACTCGTGCAAGAATGCAAAACAATTATAATTCCCTCAGGGATAAGTCGCCGCACTCCTTGAGAATCGAGCCCGCAATCGCAAACGTATCTTGTTCTTCTTGTATCTAATTTGTATTGTGGTTTAGAAATATGTCGGCTTAATTAGATTACATTGGCTTGGTACGTATTGCAGTTGAGACGACTTTGTTCAGTCAACATAAAAGCATAAGAGAATCGTTTCCAAAGATGCACTCAGTGGTACCGACACTGGCCAATCCATTTACGTTAATTACGTCGAGATGGGGATAAATCGGCGTCCAGCCGTCCACTGTCGAGTTACGAGCGAGCCGACTATAAAATAAATTATACCCACTTCGTTCGCCTCCACTCAGTTTTTTGTTGGCTTCCATGGCAGAAAAAAAACAAAAGCAATACCTCGAGAGGACGAAATACGAGGCAAAGACAAAGCTTAAATTTATCTACTGATAATATAGACGTAGGGTGGCGGGCGCGGCAGACGTGGAGTTGCCGGGTGGCCGGCCAAATTATACAGGCGGGCATTCCTGCGTCTGAGCAAAAACATGATATATCGTCGCGTTGTGACGAAATATTTGAAATTTGGAGACCTGCCACACTCTAAATGGAATTCACTTTAAATATTATCTTTAGCATTCTTTCTCGACGACTTTATAAGTGTTTGCGTGAATTTTTTACTAAACAGTTCAGTAATTTTTATTTGTTGGCCACTTACATACTTCGTTTTTTAATACATATAAGACCTTATTTGTTAAAATTTTCTACGTATTCACTACTAACGTAATCTGAAAATATGCCTATTTAATATAATAAGTATGAAAACTAAAGTTTGACAATGCAAGAACGCGCATATTCGACAAAACTACGAGTATACATGAAGACTCAAAAGCTCGGAACATTTAAATGAATTTAATTTATTTTAGAATACTAACGATTATATTAATGCTATTGAAAACGAAGTCAATACAAATCGCTTTACTGTGCCAACAATCTACGGCGAGAGAATTAAGTAGATACTCACATAAACTCAATTTTGCTTAACATGTTTGTCATTTTAGATTAGCGAGTACCGACCAATTAGAATCGACTTTATACTTTCACTTTTCTAAGATAGACTTGAAATACTACAAAGAAAATTGGTAAAATATATTGGTTATAGAACTGGTTTTAAGAATATTCTTATGTATATGGCTCCCAAACGACAACAGATTCTGCTCATAAAACATGTCGCAATTAATCTCCACATCTATTCAAAAAGCCATTATAATCTAAATAAATAAATAAAATTGAAGTCAAAATAACTGCCTCTTTAAATGTTAAAATTGCTAAGTTCATTTCACTTCAGCCTTTTGCCGTCCACTGCTGGACGAAAGCCTCTCCTTTAGAACGCCAAACATCCCGATCTTGAACAGTCCGCAAGTCCGAGTTACCAAAACCAACATTTTTTTTTTTTAATTTAGTGTACCGCTACTACCTAATCGTTTAAATGTTTTATAAGTATTATTTAAATAGGCATTGACTTTGTACGTTAAAATGACTGATTTTAAAAGGATTTCTTCACAAATCGAATTCAAGCGGCGGGTCTTGGTAGTATTTTATAAAGAAAGGGGAGCTCTATATAATATATATATTTTTTAAATAATGATAACCATAAAAAAATTTTTTTCATTCTTAGTCAGGTTACTCACAGTATTGTTTTTATCAAGACGACATCGAATTATTTTATTTGCTTATAATATTAATTTTACAAAACAAAACTTTTGACGTATTAATTTTCGTAACCATTTAGTTCGAATTGATTTCATATACCTATAAAAGTATTCTGATAGTGAATCGATGTAATTTATAACTATCACACAACATAGACATTAGCATTGAAAGAGGTACGAGTATTTCACATACAATGACTACCTACATTGACAAATGCTAATACGAGACCTGCAGCGTTATTCTGTAATACACTTCGATATTACTCGTTAAATGTTGTGAAACGTCAGAGTGATATGCTGTTTTGGATGTGTGTATTCTATAAACATTATAATCAAATGATAGTCAACGTTATAACTGTCATTTCACGATCGTGGTCCGAGGTGAGTTTCAAGTTTATTCTTACATAATAGTTCTATAAACTAAACAATGTAGCTGCCAATTTGGTACTATAATATAATTTGCATATGTCGAGATTAATATAAAGGAATTGTGTTTAATTATTAATCACTCAATAACACAAGAACAAGTTATAGACATCGATTACAATATAAGCACGTTATTTCGTCCGAAGACTGTACTATTAATAATTTTTTTGACAACATAGGTAATGACTTCAAAGTTTTTATAAGCCCGATTGTCCGGGTCTGACAACTTTTTGGTTTTTACTTTTTAAAATAGCAACCCAGAGTCTGGAAGTTGGTTGTGTGTTCACCTACGTCTTGCACCTGTGTTTGCGCACAAACTTGTGTAGGTGTTGTGCTGGCAGCTTGCTAGTCTTTCTTAAATTTGGCAGTCGGACCGAGGTTGGTCTCCTGGCTGATTGGCTGAAATACCAAATGGCATCATCATTGTAACCCACTTTTATTATAAATGGACCGCGAATAAAAGCTTAAATACAACATCTATTTTGATGTATATGTAAATAAATGTAAGTTGGATTGATTGTTTATTTATTTATTTATTTATTTATTTATTTATTTATTTATTTATTTATTTATTTATTTATTTATTTATGTATTTATTTATTTATTTATTTATTTATTTATTTATTTATTTATTTGGGAAACAAACAATTATAATTACACTTAATAGTAAAAAAACAAATATAAGAAAAACATAAATCAATCAAGTTTCCACTAAAAATTAATACAAACAAATGACATGTTATATTAAAAATAAAAACAAAAACAGAAAGCACAAGATGCAAGTGAAACTGCTATAATTTAATTATATGACGTAAACTAAATTTAAATTCGCTAATTTTTGAGTTAAATATATCTAATTCTGTACAATGTTTGTTATAACTTTTACATGCACGTAACAAGAACATATTCTTTGAATAGTCACAGTTACAAAGGGGTACAAAAAATAAAGTTTGGTTTCTCGAGTTAAGGCGAGGACATTTAAAAAGTATATTATTAAAGAGACTCTTAGAATCAACAATGTTATGAACAATTTTGTATAAAAATATTTGGTCTCTTATACTTCTACGCATATTTAACGGAATGATACCCGAGATATTATTATTGTCAGTATTATCAGAAAGGCCACCTCTAAATCGCAAATGTTTCAAAAATTTTGACTGAATTTTTTCTATTTTGTTTACATACGTTTTATAATAAGGGTTCCAAACTGTAGAGCAATATTCCAAGATAGATCTAACATAAGCATTGAAAAGTAGAATTAAGGTAAAGCTATTTTTAAATTCCTTAGTCAATCTAAGAATAAATCCCAGCATTTGATACGCTTTAGCTATTATATAATTCATATGATAGGTATTTACTTTACGCAATATTAATAACTTGATTAAAATTAAACATTCACCTTATAATAATTAAACCCAGGCATAGGAGAAATAATTCATCTCGTGATTTACGGTGAACGAAAACATCGTGAGGAAACCTGCATGTGTCTAATTTCACTGAAATTCTGTCACATGTATATTCTACAAACTTGCATTAGAGCAGCGTGGTGGCATAAGTTCCAAACCTTCTCCTCAAAAAGGGAGCGGAGGCCTTAGCCCAGCAGTGGGACATTAACAGGCTGTTACTGTACTGTATAGGAGAAATATGTAAATCTTATGAGAAATATAAAGTAGAGCTTTCCTATCGCATAAACGGACAAAAAACATAAACTATTTGTCAAATGTAGTACAAGAGGTATGTGAGTACTACAATATATGAGTGTAGTTCCTATAATATAGCAAAGGCCTATAATATATAAATGATTATATAAATCACAGCAGCGCGGCTTAGTTATACTAATATTATGAATGCGAAAAGAATGAAAGGGGTGGAACTATAGTAGCTAGTACTTTGTCATAATAGAAATATGAAAACTAATATTTAGGCTCTAAGATACAAATAACAAGCAAAGAAATCAAGGTACTATGTAATTATGGCGGTTAAATTGTGCTTGAAAATCAATAAATGAAGAATTAAAAAAAAACTGAATATATATTGCTAGACTTATTTAAATATCTTAGACATAACACAACGCGATTTTAAGGTTTTTACCTACTTCACCGGTTATATTAGGGGATATAAGTTAGTATGAGCTCACATTCTTATAAGAGTTTAATCACTTTTTATTACGATACGACAAAAAAATTATCATTTGAAAGGCCCGCTGATAACAATACCTAAAATAATAATAATATCAGCACCGTATTATATCATGACTGCTGGACACGCGCCTCTTCTCAGTATGCGAAGAGTTAGTCGATGATTCCGCAAACTGCACACTTCTTTGAGAACTCTCAGACATGCGGAGTTCTTCACGATCTCTTCTTTCCCTATAAAGCCAGCGAAATCTCTAATTAATACGGATATAACATGAAAAGGCAGATGGGTATGCCGTTCGATCCAATTTTTGTGTTTCAATCCAACAATCTACACTGTACTGCTTCCTAATAAAATGATCGTAATGGCACTTTGGCAGATTTTGATGGATTTTATAAATTGAGAAGGTTTTTTTTATTGCCAAATTTAACATGTATAAAATATAGCTACCAACTCATATATCAAATTAAGTATAGTTTGTTTTGACTACTTTAACATTTATTTTGGCTACAAGCTTCGTCTTAAAATTTGTCTGAAAGCTTTTTCTGTGTGTCTTGAATGAAACAACCATTGATAACACAAGGAACAACGTACATTGTCGTTAAAACTTCAAGGCCAGTGTATGTTACAAACATTTCAAGGCATGATTTTGATGTTAATTTTATATGATTGTTATAAAATGTTAGGTTTTGTACCATAGTTAATACTGTATTTTTATTGAAATATAAAATAAAAAAATAACGTTAAACCAAAATTGTGTGGTTATTTTCCATCATTTCCATGGTTATTTTCCAAAAAAATGTTGATTAAGAAACAATCTTAATCTAAAAATAAAGTAACCTACTAAGGTCCTGTATTTTCTTTATAAAGATAAAATTCTGGCCGAGTAACAATAGAGATCAGAACCTTTGGCTAACGAGCTCTCTCCTGCCTACTTCAAGGTCTTTTTAAGCTGCTTAAGAGAATTTATTGACGTTAAAATCGAATAACTATTAATAAGAGCTGGATGAAAAGTTCACACCTTAAATGTAACATACAACAAATAAAGTGGTTACTTCAAATGTTCAATGGCTTAGAAACCTTCACCCATGATTATAGGTCACATAGGAACCATTTAAGCTTAATTTAATCGTTTAGTGATAAATAAGATAAAATTTTAGAAGAAGACAATCGTACACAATTCTTTAAAATACAGTTATTAATTTACTTCAGCATAAAGCGATCTATTTTATTTAGCATAATTAATAATACAAGAAATAACACAGGCGGTACTAATTACCCTTTGTTCTTATTTCCCTATTAAGTTCCTAGTACGATTAAGTGGTCATAGAGTGGGTGTAATCACCTGAATGCTTAATTTTAAAGACGTGTTCAGTACCAGTTATAGAAATAATATACGATAAATAATGGCGATTAATGAATTGTTATTATTTTTTTTATTAATTAATTGAGATTCAACGGGAAAATGCTGCTTGAACTCTTGCCACGATTCTAAACGTTCATGATTTACAGTACAGTTTTAACTTTAATTCATATTTGTATATACTTAAAGCTTTACTGTAAATAATTAAAATGTAAATATAATATTGTATTTTTACATGTGCGAAATGAGATATTTGTAAAATTTAACATAACAAAATGCAGACAGATTAGATGAATATTAGCAATCAGACGAACGTTACCAATTAGAATAGCCCGACAATTAGCTGGATTGCACATTACGCCAAAGTAGACTATATTAATATGTACTCAAGTTAGCAAGATTGTGTTTAATTTCATACAGCTATAAGTCGGCAAGAATATTATAAGAAGAACAATAGAGAAAATCAGAGGAGAAATAATGTCAAATTAAAAAATATATGTTTATTATTTAAGAAAATAATTCTTAAATTTTTTCAATTAACACACTTAAGTGTTAATTGAGTTATTTATTTAAAGTTTTTTTTAATTACTTTATTTAACTAAATAAACATTTTCCATTACTTTTATTGTATATTAGGTAGAACTAAGACATACAATAAAATACTATGTAAATTTAAACCTGCGTTTATTTATACTGGTTTTCTTTGTAATTCTCGTACAGTAATCGATGAAGTACGAAAGTAATTAATTAAACGTATTGTTACTGCTTCAAAAACAAACGGATGTTAAATAATAATCATTTTTAATATTCAAATCTTTTATTAGATCAGTATCCTTTCAATAAAATAATAATTACACGAGTGTATATACAAATATAATATGTACAATTTTCGAGGCCACTACTATATGTACACTGGGTCCACGATTTATCACTAAGTCCGCCCGAGGCCGTGTAACCTTCATCATCGACAACCACAACCCACTACCATCATGTCCTGATAATTTTTAAGCACCACATTGTTCACTTCGTCCATATATAACATAGATATAGAAGAAAGTTGCGTAGGAACGCAACACGCTTTGGGCACCGCTGCAGGGTTCACTGAATTAACAAGAGTCTGCACGATCGCATGATTTGTGCCGTTCAAATGATCCGCCAGCGGGAAGGGACAGTCTCCTTGGCAGTAATACGCGTCGTAACCTTGTGGGGCCACGATCCAGTCACTCCAGCCAACATCAGCGAAATCTACGAATAGTGGTCTTCGTTGGCAAATCTCACGAGCTTCTTTGCGTCGATGATGAGCCCGATGACCTTTTCGCTGTGTAGCTCGTTTATTTCGCGTTAATCGCGTCTCACCGAGTTCTCTTGCGGCTCTCGCTCTTTCGTCTTCAGTATAGAGCATAAGCAATGGCTGAACTGCTCTCCATTCTTCGTTCTCTTCCGTAGTGCGTCTACGAACCCGCACATGGGGGAACTTTGCATTTGTGTTTGTCGAGTCCTCTTCTAAAACACGCACTAATAGTCCATGGTTGTGTTTTGGCTCCTTCAGCCATCTTCGGACCGCTCCTAAAGCGTCTGCAGTTACGATGCCTTCAGCGGGCCTAAGAGGTATAGAGTCTAAAAGTCTTAAAATGGGCTCAGTTTGCCCACGCCGCCCGGGTCGAACGACATCATAGATCAACAATCTCTGCTTACCCGTCGTACCGACGGCCCTTTGGAACTTTAGGTCTGCACCACGTGCGACTTCGTCGGATGGCACACCGCTTATATTAAAAAATAGGCGGAAGCGATGCTCGCCCGGGAAGCGGTCATCGAGATCGGTGGGCGTATGGTAGAAAGACCGCGCCGTGTTGGCCGCTGCGGCGGGAAAGGCATTTCGTTCATCATACAGCAGGCGCATGGCGCGGGGCACAGGCGGAGGTGGCCGATTGCGAGGTGGCGGCCGGCGTGGCAGTCCCAGCAGCGCAAGCAGCTGCTTTTCGGCGGCGGCGCGCGTCGCCTCGTCCAACCCCGCGGCCGCGCAAAGCGCCACCAACGCGCACACCACCGCGCACGCGCACGCCCCACGCATAATTCTCCTCGACCCACCTGCAAAGAAATAAAATGCACTATTAGTGTTTTGAAAAAAATCCATAAACTTTAATTAAAGACGTATCGTAATGCAAGGAACTAAAAGTTTTAGAGTCCGTGCACTATCCGAATTACCAGTAATTGTACAAAGATCAACATTGTATATAACCGGTAGTCGGTTTATCTCATTTCTCACTATTCCTAATAAATGCGTCGTCTCATTATAATGTCCGCCAACTATTATTTCTATTGCATATAAAATAATTATGTCAAGTAATTCTGTTTACTTTACACAATTTTAAATTGAATAATTAAGCAACGTTTAGGTTTTCTGTTAGTACAGCTTTATTTGTTTAAATACCTAATAAACCTAGTAAAGATTATAAAATAACATTAATGAAACAAGCATTATAAACATATGATTTCGTCAGTGGAATTGGAAGAAGGGTCTAATAGTTATTATTTAAAATAATAACCATAAGTACATCATATTAATCCTAAATATAATTTTTTAAACATCGATAAACTGTTGTCTTAAGGGATATGGTAGTAATTGATAAAAATAAAATGATGACAGTCTCGTGCGTTACATCATAGGTACATTAGTATTTCTTCCTTGCCGGCATTACTAGAGCGAGCCATATAAGGCAATTTAACGACACTATGACATAAGGATGCCTTATAAGACAAAAGCTAAAAATAAAGGCACCCATCTAAATAATATTTATAAATTTATAGTTTACTTTTTGATATTATGAAATGGTCAATTAGCTATGTATATTTTGGAAATATTTCAATTTAAGATTTAAAATATATATAAAAAAAACTTTTGTACAAAAAAGACAACTTCATTTAAAGTAGTTCAATAAATATTAAAGCTACGGTGGTTTCCCGCGGTGTTGTGCAAAAGTTGTCCCTTTATTACTAAGAGGCCTCATAAATCACTACACATTCTTACTGAACGTCTGTTTACTGGTTTTATGTAAATTGTAAGAGATTGTAAGATATAACGTACTTATTTTGCGAGTTTGATAAATATTTTTTTAAGCTTTTAATATAACTAAGTAAGTGCAATATTTCTTGTCCGTCGAAAATCACATTAAATACGGCGTGTAACAGAATATTTATTTAGTAACTTTATTATTTATTTTAAATTCAATTCAATAAGTAGTACATATATTCAAAGTAGTTAAAAAAATCTTGTTCAAGCTGTTAAGTAGTACAGTATAAGTTAATAAAGTATAGTTATATTATTTATTAATGTAATGTTTATGTTATGAAAAAGATGCGATCTCAATATAACGATGATAAATAAGAAGACATTTAACGTATCCGTAACCTTTGCTACCTACGCCGTTGTGCATAATTTGTTTATTTACTAACAAGACGCTTGTTTATACGTCTGAAATATTATCCGTTTACAAATTCTATGACCTGTTTAT
This sequence comes from Nymphalis urticae, assembly GCA_905147175.2. NCBI lineage: Eukaryota > Metazoa > Arthropoda > Insecta > Lepidoptera > Nymphalidae > Nymphalis > Nymphalis urticae. The sequence goes on from LR989991.1 coordinate 7,153,717, forward strand.
ATTTCCGAATTATTTAAAACCAATTTTTAAATTTGAAACGATTTGTCTTTGTACGTTTGTATTTGTGTTACAATGTTAGTTCATCATACTTATCCTATCCATACATTGTGTTTAATTATATTTATAATTATCCAACCAGAATTACTTTTTTAAAACAAATTATTTACCATTTTTTGATAATTTTTTTAGCATATTTTTTTCTAACAAATGCAATTACTCTATTTCAAGCATTCAATTATTAGTACTTAATTTTAATTCTTAAAAATATAGATACTTATATATAGGTATCTTTATAGATAATATAATGTTATTTTTTGTAAAATAGTATGAGAACAGTTTCTCTGAATCTGTTCACCTTTCAAGTCATAACTGGAGCTCTCTTATAAGCAGATTAATAAAAATGTGATATTTGATTCATGGTCGAAAATAGAAATCATATTTTATTATCTAGGAATGGAAGAAACTAAGCTTACTTGTAGACTATAAGAATTGTAATTATAATAATATATTGCATGTGTAGTGTCTAGAAAGGCTTGAAACTGCGTAAATTTCGGAATCGAAAGAATCTAAAAGCATTAAATTTACATTTAGCATAAAATAAAGTAGACTATATAATGTTTTCTCTTTATCGTTTATAACTTATATAAAAATTTAACCGATTATTACCGAAATTGAGTATTTTAAATATAAAAGCATAATTTAAAAGCCTTAAGCAAAAGACTTCAACGAGACGCGGTTCTGTTATACTCGTGAAAACGATGTAAGATATTATATTTATTACCTGTTCTCTGATATCTTTCTTTGTTTTATAAATGATAAAGTATTTGTATATGTTCTGTTATAATAATATTAGAAAATACTATCAGGTCAATGTTCCAGTTGCACTAGCAAGTGTAAAATGTTTACAGCATCAAATGATTAGATAGTATCGAATACGTATTTTGTTTTTATAGTGTTTTGATCGCTCTAGCACGGTCGACCGGATCATGGCGTACGTATTTCGAAAATAATGCGGTCAAACCAGCCGCAGGCGCACGACCACTCGGCTCTCTCACTCACCCGAAATTTTAACGCATCCAACGTCGATAGTTACACAAAATCCGCAATCCGTGATATCTCCGCGAGCGAGAAGCGCGTACAGTCAACGCTTCGGGAACAAATGGAACCGCACTCGTTCACGATCGAACCGTTGGCACATAACAACAGAGCGGGCGGGTAACATCACTGGCGCGTGTTGGCGCTCGGGAGCGGCGGCGCGCGCGGCGTGCGTGTGCGGCGGACGGAACGACAAAGTGTGCACGCATTACGTGCTCGCGGCGCCGGACTCGCGGCTGGAATGAGAGGCCGCTCCAGACGCGGCGGCGTCGCTGCGGGCAGGCCGGGCTCGGCCCCGCCCCGCCCGCCGCCCCACCGCCCCTCCGGCCTCCTACCGCACCCGCCGCACCCACTACCACCTCAGCCCTTCCTACCCTTCGACCTCTGCCCTGATCTGCCTAACCTCTTCGAACCTATTTAAACTCGGCTCGTCGTAGTCGTTTCGCTTAACTATAAATTGATGTTGATAAGAGTTTATCGCAAGGCGACTTTTACTTATCAATTTCACATTCATAAACATCAGCTGCAAATACAATGCTTGCACTAAAGCTGCACTATCGTTTCGATTATTATTTTTTTAAATACACCGGATTTAAAAATAATTTAATTTTTAGACATCACAAATTTTCAATACTTAATCAGAACTATATTAATCTCTTTTACCAATAAAATTAGTATGAATTTGAAAGAAACTTGACAATATGAATGATATAAGTTATTTTTTTAGAGGGTTTTTAAAATAATATTATAACCTATTTTTAAAATACTATATATAACTCGTAGGATGGTTTATTGAAATAATAAAGAAGTAAATAATAAGTATATGTGTATAAAATTATAGAGCTATTAAATCGGTATGTTATATTTATATCGATTAAATGGCACTACAATTTTACGAAATATATAATGAAAATAAAAAAAATACAGAGTAATTGCGGAATATTAATAAAAATTAGATATTTATAAATTAATTTTGCTAAGTTAAAATGTAACATGAAATTTCAATCTGAATAAATAAATAATAAACATCGCTAAAATATTTTAATAAAACTCAATAACCACGAATATTTAATTTAGGAATTGATTTTTCGCTAAAATTTCGACAAATAATTAAAATAATATAAATAAATATTTTCCAAAAAATAGATTCTTACCTATTTAATACAAGGTAACACGTCCTACAATTTTCTGAGCACGATTATTATCAACTTATTACGTATCCGTCACTATATTCAGTCACAGAGCTTTCAAAGCGTTTCTTTTGACGCGTATTTATGTCACATAAGGCGCGTCTCAGAATAACTGAGCTGAGTTTAAGTAAATAGTCGTAATTATAAGTGGGCTAGACTATGCGGCCCCGACTCATCTCCGAGAGTGGGGGAAGGGTGTTGACGAGACTGTGCGCCATTTCTTGACACTTGATTTTCCGAGAACGCCGCCCCTCCGTTATGGTAGATAACAATAATAACCCCACCATCAAAAATGTCCTTAATAACGTAAAACATACAAATAAGATGACTTCTGACTCTAGGCTAAAAATGTCCTTTAATAAAAAATGATGTACCTAATACATAAAACTGACTTTAGTTAAGTTTTTGACTCGGATTTTCATATTAATGTTCATAAACGCTATTATTGTGTATATTTGTAGATGTATTATCGTAGGTTTATAAAATTTTAATTAAATACATAAAAGTACAACTAACTAGTGTATTTCAATGTTGTTAAAAATTTACTTCATCTAATCCAACTAAATTAAGTTGGATTACCAAAATAATAATAATAATAATAATGCGGTAAGAAAAAAAGAGAAAATGACGAGACGAGACTCAAAGAAAGTATTTAGGTAGACGAGGCTTGGAAGAAGGTTATTTTATAATATTTTATCTAACAGCAAATTAGGAACAAACTATAGTAAATTGGAAAAATTATTGTTTCAAACCCATTGTCAACCTAACTCATTTGAACTATTATGGTAGCGCCATTTTAACAGTTTATTTCACGATTAGTCACTGGCCAATGCATATCGTTCTTACAAGATAAGAAGAAAACAAAAGTTATTTTAACGCAAAAATCACAAAGTATTTCCTTTTAATTTAATACCTTAGTTGTAAACTTTTTCACGTTCAGCAAATGATTGAATGTAATTGTTTTTAATCTCATTTCCTGTTCGCTTCCCACGTGTTTAAATCCAAGATAAAACAATTTAGATAATGGAATAAAAGTAAATATAGCAAAGAAAAATTGTTTCTTATGAACGCTGTGCGCGTTTTAGCGATGAATGTGCTCGTTAACAATGATAGGATGCTTCGAGCAGGTGAGACGTTTTATTTTGATTACAGTCCACGCACGTGCCGTCGCAGATGGTATAAGTTGTGTAAGCTGAGATTTTCATGAAATATCTGATCATAATGTAACTTTTACCAACATATCCAAAGTATTGCGTATATAATCATGATTAATTATTCGATTTTTACATACTAAGATACAAAAAAAATAATTATTAGTGTATTTAATTTACCTTCATAATTCATAAACAAAAGCATTTTAAGATTTTTATAAGCAAATTTTTATTTTAAAATATGTATTCACAATGATTTTTTTAAGAATAAGTAAATTAATTTTTAGAGTAATCATAGTTAAAAACAAAAAAATACTAGCTCTACTACTTTTTTCGTCATATTTTTTTTAATTTGAAGTATTAATAACTTTTAATGTTTCATGTAAAATGTGCATAATTATATAAGTATTTGAATAAAGTAGAAGCAATTATGACCTCCATCAGGAATGTTAAAAAAACCCTTGTAACTGACGTCGTAGTGTCTAAGAACGCACAGTTTCGAGATAATATTTTGAGTTTAATTTTATAGTGATTGTATGATTATGATCACTTGTGACAAGTTGCATAATTTCTCCGGTTCTTCCGAGGATTTTTTTTTATAAAATTAATTGTTTTCAAATAAAATGAAAAAAAAAACTGTGTTATTTAAATTTTTTATGCAAATATAAAAAAAAATATTTTTCGGAAAACCTAATTTAAAAAATTATCAACTGGAATTATAATTATAGCAATATTTTTATAAATAACTTTGCCGATAAGAATGTTGTGCTTCAGATGTCAATATCATATATTTTTCTATTTGAATTCATTCTTTTATTTCACTATTTCAAAAGATATACCTACGCGACATATTCATTCTTATATGTCTTTTTCTGTTATGATCTGAGTCACAAGAATAATTTAAATATGAATTGTTATAAAAGTTAGATTTATGTACACTATTATTATATTGACTGACTGTCCCATTGGCTTCATGGCTTGCTATAAGGCTGCAGATGACGAGTTCCTGGGTTTAAACCACGGGTCGTGCCATTGCGTGAATAATCCGCAAAATAACGCACGACGGGAAGCCACCTTTACGATAGTGGTAAGTTTGGCTTAGTAAAAAAATGAATTGTATTCATTTAGTAAAACAAAAGTTAATCATAAACATTCAAATAACATGCAAATAATTTATACAAACGGGTATACAAGTAACTAATGCTATGAATATAGTATGTAAACAAAATATATTACAACCGAATACAGAGCATAAGCTAACAAGCATAACCCTATTTAATATGACTGATCATATTCTGACCTCAACTTACATTAGAAGAATCTAAATCCCTGAAACTGACCATTTCTTAACATTGTTTTGTTCCTATTAACTTTCAATCATCATTTTACAGACTATCATATATAGGTAGCTAAAGTTTCAGCCAATTCAACTGAACAGTTATTTTATAGCATTTTATCGAATAAATGTTTGACGTGATTCTTTAAATTGACATAACTTTTTTATTTATAAGCCGATTGAAATAAAACAATCACTAAATTTTAAATGAAGTTTGCCACAATACATTAGCGACCGCACCCAAATTAGTTAAACTCTTTCTAAGATTATCGCGCACTAACGCACAGACAAATTGACAAAAAAACAAAAATTCTAACAATCATTGTTTTGAGTACTATTGCGTTGAATGGCTCGTTGGTCTAGATGTTTGATGTAAGACCGCAGACCCGGAAGTTTCCTGGGTTCAATTCCCAGGTCGGGCCAATAAAAAGTTATTGGGTATTTCTGTCTGAAAAATTCTCAGTAGCAGCCCGGAGTCTGGAAGTTGGAAGTGTTCAAAGTTCCGTGCCTCGTCAAGCACGTAAAGCCGTTGGTCCTGCGCCTGAACTCTTTCCGGTCGTGTCAGATTGCTGTCCCATCGGATTATTAGAGTTAGGGAATAGAGAGTGCACCTGTGTTTGCGCACACACTTGTGGACTATAATATCTCCTGCGTAGTTGGCTAATCTCTCTTGAAATAGGCCGCCGTGGCCGAAATCGGTCTGCAGGATATTATTGCCGCCGCTAATAGTTTTACTCATACACATCTTCCAAGTACAGATAGCGATCAGTTATATTTTTATTATATTTATAAAGATACCTTCGTGATAGTAGCCATATTTTACACGTATTCTATAAAAATTTCAACTGCCTACTGTAAAGGTCTGCGAGTAAGAGACAGACGACAACACACACGGTTTAGTAGTAGGGTTTCACATCACAAGCGTAAATAACGAGAAATCCTAAAACGAAACCATTATTATATATTTTTTATCTTAAGTCTATCTGAACTAATTAATATTTTGAAATTCTTACAAATGTCTTCCATCATCAAACATTCGGTAAATGTCCTCTTGAGGAGAAGGTGTTTTGGAGCTTTTTCTATGACGCTGCTCTATTATTTTGCGGAGGATAATTAAAAAATCATATACCTATCATATTTATTTTTCATATTAGCAGATAATCGTTTTTGAATTCTAGTTAATACAATAAAGATAGAATTTGAATGGCGCCAATGCTTAAATAAAACCAAGCTAAGTTGTCATAAAGCAGCTTCCATTAAATTAAAATTACCGAGATGGCTTATCATTCTTAGCAAGCTACCGGAGCCGTTACGCGCAAATAAAGAACTGTTGTTCTTGTTTTTTTTTTTTTCTTTTTTTGGCGCGTGTCTCTCGCGATCCGTTATATGCTGCCAGCGAAAGTTAGAAGTCGCTCGGAATTTTATACCAGTTTTTGTTGAGGTTATAGAATTTTAGTTACTTATTATATCTCTGAATATCTGCTGCGTCATTGTCGTAGATCATTACTAACACCTCTTAATAGAATTATATTATTTTATTTCTAATTGCAGTAATACAAGTTTAGTGAAAGGAGTTTTTTTTAAACTGGATACATAAGAAATTTAGAAGAAAAAAATATCAATAATAATGTATTCAAATAAAGGTGATATCCCGAGGATATAAGTAAGCTTATAGTTTATTGTTTTCAGATCAATAAGTATCATATTACTTATTGTATCTTTAAATAACCAGTTTTAAAATGCTTAATGTTTAACCTTTATAACTTGAATTTGTTCGAAATTACCGCCTAATTTATTAATTATAATATATTTTATATTAACTATATATTTTATAGACTAAACTAGAATATTTTAAATAGGCTAGCGAGGTTACAGTGAAAATTATCCGTAGTAGTTTTTTTTTCGTTGCTATTAATTATTATTTAGTGGATACATGTTATTTAGAAGTTTTGGTGCATTTTATTTGATTATAAGAATCAAAATCTCACGGAAGTTTCATATATATGTTTTTTTTTAGTTTTGGGTGTCCATAAGCGGTAATTTGATTTATTGTATAACCGGTTACATTTGTAAATTTGTCTCTTCTCTTATCTAACTAAACTAAAATGCTTTTTTTCTAACTCATTTAATGACACAGCTAGCTAAAATATTGTTAGAACTTTTCACTAAATAGTACTTTTTAATTTGGGATAATAATTAATACATGTCGTAAAGGATTGCAAATCGAGGATTCGATCTTCCTGAATGCAAAACAATGCATTGTTAATTTTTTAAGAGCTTGATTTAGTCAAGATAAAAATCCGCATAGGAAGATTTGGGCTTCCAATTAACTTTTTAACCATATGGTCCATTGATTTCATACATAGGTATAGCTTAAAATAGTCCACATATTTTATTTTACGTAAAAAGCAGGACAACAGACTTGCCCACCTCCATTAGATATAGGGATCATCTATTCTATAGTAATATTCTATAGTGTCAATGTTTCGACGTCAACTACTTATCAATACCAATCAGTAGTAGTTACAACACTGCCGAGATATACAATTACTCAGCTTACTACAAAACGAAGCAAAATTGACACTTTTTAATCAATTATTTTGAGAAAAACTTTAGTGGTCGTAGTTTTAATAATTAATAAAAAGAACTATTCTTATTAAAATAATCTACATGAAAAAAGATCGGATATTTTTTACGTCTATTTTATTTATTTACTGGGGCCTGACCCACGAACTTATCAATTTTTTTTTTAAATAAATACTATTATATTATACAGATATTCTACTGCTAAACATGAATATTTAGTACCGTTGTCTTCCTGTTTGAAGGGTGAGTGAGACAGTGTAATTACAGGCACGAGGGTCATAATACTTTAGCACCCAAGGTTGGTGGCGAATTAGCGAGGTATGGCTAATATTTCTTACATCGCCAATGTCAATGGGCGGTGTTGACCATTTACCATCAGGTAGCCCATTTGCCAGTCTGCCTACAGTTTGCCAACCTATTTTAAATAATATTACGTAACTACTATTTTTGTTATACTTAGTTACTTTTATTATATAAGGAACACTTTTACAGAATACAAATTATAAGTGACTTATAAAATATGTTTAGGGGGTGATAACTTAAAAAATGCAGTTTTTCGAATGTCAAACCAATAAAGGCAAAAAAAGAGAAATCAGTGCGTATAATTAATAACGCAAAATTTTACTATAAATATAACTAAAAAAATAATTTTCTTTTAGTAAAGAAAAAAATAATTAGAAAAATTCAAAAGACCGTTGTTGTTACCGTATTGTATTTTAATATTGAAGTAATTATCTAAAAAAACATATAGTTATGTATACAGTTGGCAAGTAATTATATTGATTTTAGTAGTTGTATATTTAATCTCATACATATTGAGGATCTACCGTACCTGGTACACACGCAGTACATACACAAAGTCAGTTATCAGCCAATCGCTAAACAGTAGTATTGCTATATTTTGGCTTACAGAATGAGAAAGCCAGTATAGTTACAGACATGACCTCAGATATAAGATTACATAGTTAGCAGCGCGATGACGGTGATCGGTCTGAGAAAAGACTTACAGATTTTTCCGTTAAAGCACTACAATTAGATGGATTCTCTTGTCCGTGTTTTTCTTAGCATTCAAAATATTGATAATGATGCCGATGTCCCGATCTGACCGATTTCGGGCACGACGGCCTTCACAATTGAAGGGAGATCGGATCGGATATCGAGAATATATTATAGCACACAAATGTGTGCATAAACACAAGTGCACTCTCTGTTCCATCACTCTCAAATTCGATGGGACCACATATCCAATAAGACTTGAAAGATTCAGGCGCAAGAACATAGGAGTGCACATAGGTACTTGAACTTCCCGACTCCAGGCTCCTACCATAAATTTCTCAACAGAAATTCCCAATAACTTTTTATCGGCACGTTCTTTAAATTTAGCCAATAGACCAACGAGGCTATCAAAATATTATTAAAAAAAACATCATCTAAAATAATAATAAAATATAGCTATTTAAATAAAAAAATCTTCTTCTTACGACTATCAGGGCAATATCACGGTCGGTACTAGTTTTGTAGAAAAAAGAAAAACAGATAGTTAAAGATAAACTAACACAAAGCCTTTTTATTGAATTATTAAGATTAAGTTTTGTTTAATTATATCCAAATGGATAGATTTGAACAACAATATCATCAAAAATATATAATAAATTTTTAGCAACATCATACCACTATAGAAAGTATGAAGTTAAAGTAAGTGAAACAGCCAAGAGCCTTGAAGCGGCGGTAAAGCACAACACACAGCTTTCGCGGTTAAAGTGTGCAATATTAAAACATAAGCATTTTGGAAAAGAACGAAAACCGCGAACTGTGTTTTGTGCAGTTGAAATTCTATTAATTATTACTAATCATTATTGGTTTTGGCAACTAATAATCTGTTTTATAAACTATTAGTATAAAGATAAAACGAGTTTCGCTTGTGCGTCTGTTAATAACGATAAAACCATCTTGAATATATTTAAATGCGACTTTCAAGAAGGTAACTCGTTTCTATAAGATCGAAACATATATCGAGAAAATTATTAGAAATATGGTACCTAATTATTATTCTTAACCAAATTAACAATGTGCACAAAAATGAGTCGATTTTCCACAACGAACTATGGTCGCGGTGCCATGCCGTCTGCCACCCACGGCCACTCGCGTCCTGCGTTACTCACCAATTCTCTCCTCATGTACGTAATTAGCCCATTAGCACGCACGCACCACTCAAATGCTCAATTAGATCAACGACCGTCGGGAATAGTTGACAGGATTATGTTCCCCGGTTTCAATGAAACACGGGACAATATATATCTAACATTTGACAAACATTTTTCTATTTCTTAGCGCATTAAAAACAGTTAAATAAATTTATTCCTTCGGTTTATCATCCGCTTGGAAACGCCAACAAAAAACAACGATTCCGAAGCTATTTTCTACTCATCCTGTCAGGTGTACCTAATGTACAGCTATTTTATACCAGTAATAGTTTGCCCGTCTTTCCCAGCCCACTTATGTCTGTCTTCGTCAGAGACGTAACGGAGAGGAAATCTGGGTCTTAGAAATTTTATTTTAACCTACTTCTAAATTCGTATGTTTATAAAGATACCATGTTGCTGAATAGACTTATTGTAATATCAATGTAATACGTTTTTACTGATTTTAATATTGAAATAATATTATTAAAAATTAATTTGTATATTTATTTCATTAAATAATTTAAATGTTTTTGTAGTTACTTTTGTATATTTTACTTATTCATGTTCCATTAAATTCATACGAGGACAAAGCCGTAGACGGAAACTAGGTAAAGATATAAAAAAAAATAAAAAAAAAACTTAATACACGTGAGCATTTTTGTGTCATCTTTATTACTTTAGAACAACATGGATTCATATATCAAGCAATTAGGATTTGATTTCACTTCCTTGTAATGAAGTGCAGTGTGAAAGCAGATTGTCTTATGCAATTAAAAATAGAGTCTACTTATGTTTGATGGCTATTAAAATGCATATGCAGGTTCCGATTGCATTGGTAGAAGCCTACAAATGCAGTGATCGCTATCATAATGTGATACTGTCAGCTCAACGTGTCAAATTGAAGGTCGTCAATGCATTCCAGAAGATCTGTACCGAGATACATGCTAATTTGCCTTAACATTATATTTGCATCGTAAAATACTATCTTTGTCTGAATTACTCCTGAGTATGCCATTTTGTTTACATAAATAAAGTAACTAGTCAGTGTTATGGAATTGTTTGCTAGTAACGTATAATGCATAAATGAAGAAATTCTGCATATAGACACCGACGATTAAACTCTTTTTTTAAATTAAATGTCAATTTAAAAATATTATATACTAATAAGTTTGGATTCTAATACAAAAGATTTAACATTTTATTCCTGATTAGATTATATTCTGTAAGTATACAGTTAAGTTTATTTAACACATATTCATTATTTAACAATATATTAAAATATAAAATGTATATTGCATATGTATATAAATAAAAATTGGTTTTTAATAATATACTTTAAAAATGAAAATATCGTATAAATTATTATCATTAGGACTAAATTGTTTTTTAAATTCGCCCTTGGACACCTTTTATTTGTTATTTTAATATGGTAATGTTTGTAATTGCGATAATTATAACCTTCCTACGCAACTGCCTCGGTTAAAGAATTCCTGCGAACTCGACATTGCTTAATTAGTGTAATGACTTGTTAGTTCACACGTTCTATTTGTAAAAGGGTCTTTGAAGGAGTCTAGCAATTGTCTACGTAATAAAAATAATGTATCCTGCTATGCAATTTTAATATTAAAGTTACTAAGAAAAACTACTATTATTAAAAAATAATGGCTTTCTCGTGTTTTTAGAATTATTGTATTGTTTTTTTAAACAATCAATTTAAATGATTTTTGCTAAACATAAATAATTAATATCCCGAAGAACCTCTTATCATACATGTGGCCTTACCCCAAAGTATATACTTATATACTTTTCTGATCGTATAGGTGTTCTGCGAAGCTTTCGTCATCGCAAGAGACTAATGTTTTCCGTTGAAGTTAAAGCTTAAAATCCAACAGTAATACATAAATTATGTAAATAGTCTTTTAGTTTTCTAGTTAAAAAACCTTTTATTTATTTATATTTCTGTAATATATATTACTGAAATGTAAGTAACAATTAAATGCTTTTAATAATTAAAAAAAAAACTAGTTTCTATTTGAGTTTACTACTCCCAAGTATTAATATATATACATATTCTCGTCGTAGAGTGGTCCTTTTGTGGTTAACGTTAAAATTACTAATCCATATTTAATGTTAGAATTTATAAGATTGGATTAGTTTACTTTTTCAAAGTTTTTAGACACGTATAGAAACCTTCTATAAAAATTTGGCGGGACACTGAGCAGCATTTATTTCGTATTACAAAATGGGTTGCGCTGACATGACCCAATAAAAATGGCTAAAATACATGAATCTTAACCGTGGGTTGCAGTGTAAAAATCTGGCTACTCTATTTTCATATGTTTACTTTATAGTTTTCATACATTTTAGTTTTCATTCATTTCATTCATCATCGTACATCTCGAGTTCGACTTTAAAAATAAAGTATATATAATCGTGAAAACTATTTCAATAAATAAATAAATAAATCAGTATGTGTCGGATGAAATGTATAATATAAATAATGTACATGTTCATCAACTAACCCGCAACTTCTTTAGCGATTTTGAGGCATTTGTCCAGTATTGAGACTACTTTTTATTTCAACAAATAAAGTTAGAAATTATATATGTCTTATGCTTGAGAATGATTACTATAATAAATAAATTTGTTTTATTATATTTTTTTGTTAACTGTTAGTGATATTCAGTGTATCAGTGTGTTCAGTGAATTTTAAATTAGCGCATTGTTTGTAAGCTATTACTAGTACTAGAATTCTAGAAATATTTGCGAGTGCCACTAATTGAATTGAGACAATATTCAGGGTTCAGGCCTGTTATTTTGGTAATTAAAAATATTTAAAACCAAAAAGCCTTAATTCTCTTAAACGCGCTTGAAGCTGTTGGAACGGTGGCCAAAGAGAATCCCAAAAGAGATTAGCCAATTTAGCGTAGAACATATTACAGTGCACAAGTGTGTGCGCAAACACAGGTGCACTCTCTATTTCCTAATTCTCATAACCCAATGGGATGGTAATCCAATACCACTGGAAAGAGTTCAGGCGCAAGACTAACGGCTTTACGTGCTTTCCGAGGCACGGCAGTGTATATATTTCCAACTTCCAGACTCCGGGCTGCTACTGATTACTAATTTAACAATTCCCAGGTTGGGCCAATAAAAGTAGAAGTCAGGTCCTCCAGGTCTTACATCTAGCCACTAAACCAACGAGGCATTCACTTAGTAATTTATTTGACCGTTGGACCGATTGGTAAATAATATTAAAATAGTCTCAAAGGACAGTAAAATGATGTTTTCTGTTTTATAAATTTACTTCTAGGTCATTCAGCTGTTTTTAAAAAGGATGTTTGTTTAAAAGTAGTGTAAGTTTGTTTATGTATATTTCTTTGGCTTCGCCAATCGACAGAGCAATGCATTATAGATTGAGGTACATCTGATTATATTATAGTTAAATGAGATTGTTTTTTTACATTTAAAAACAAGAAAATCATTATTGCGCTGATATCGAAATATTTTCTGTTATTTACGCTACCGTAAACAAAGAATAGATAGAGCTTTTAAGTGACGAGTTACATTTTCCAGATAATTTAAAAACAGCTTGCAATAATATTAAGTTTAGATTTTTAGTTCTCGCTACTAAAAATATTCTGATTGGAATCAATGTTTTTAAATTGATTTAGTATATACGCATAACCAGTTTCAATGAATTCTAGTACCAGCAAGGTTCTTCAAACTAGGGCCTGTGAGCCATCACTGGTCCGCGAACCTCGTGGACAACCTCGATATTTGTCGGCATTGTTCGAATTCAATAAACATATAGTAAATTTGATTAACTACTCGTCGGGCTAGAGTATAAGGCAGATGAGGCCCTGGGTTCAAATCCGGGTCGGGAGTGATGACAAGTGAGACTCAAGTGCCTCGAAAAGCACATAAATCCATTAGTCCAGCACCTAATCTCTCTCCAGTTGTAACCAATTACTGTACTTTCGGACTTTAAAAGTGAGAAACCGAGAGTGCAATTGTGTTCTCTCTACTTCTCCTGGGCCGAGGGCTTAGCTTTGCGATTGGCTGTATTGATGTAATAAGATTGTTTCGTGAGTAAGAGACCTTGTGCGATCTTATCCCTTAAGAACCCATGAAGGACCGTCCTTAATATAAAAACTTTAGGGAGCCTGTTAAGTACAATTATTAATTTTAAATTAATAGTATTTAATAGGTACAAAAAACAACAGGGAGACGTTCATAGTTAGTTACCAATATTGCTACTTAACCTTGGAGAACTTGTTATGCTAAACATATTATATCACGAAACAAAAATAAGCTTATTTTATAAACTTATTTATATATACACAGAGTTACGAACAAAAGAAAAAATTGAATGTATTTCAAATTTCGTCACGAGCAGAAGACAGACGTAGGTATACTGTACAGTATATAACAGAATGTATAAAAACTGCAAACGAACATGCTCGTATTTGCTTTAAAATTTGCGAAATGTTTTATGCAAAACGTGTAATAGGTATGTTGTTTTGATTAGGCAAAGCACTAAACTAACTGATAATAAATTATTGTCCCAAAAAATCAAAGTCTAACTAAAACTTACTTAAACAAAATATACTTCATTCAAGCAGGCCAGGCCAAGCGTTTTTGAATCGTTATTTTTCAGGATTATATTTATATAGCCATTTCGTAAATAGATTCTTCCAAAAAAAGAACTGGCAAGGCCTGTATATCAACAAATACTAACTAAATGATTCCACTACTTTTTTATCATCTTTAATATAATCTTGAGTTGAGTAATATGTATGTGAGTAATATCTTGTGTTGACCGCTATTCTCAATAGATTTGAGTTTATTCATTTCCATTGCTGTATTTTTATTTATAAAGTCTAGCTTTGAGTAACATTGAGTAAATCAAGCTGACAGTTACTTAAACTAGTGATTTTATTTTTATGTATAATTAAAAAGATCTTGAAGACTTGTCCAATACTTAAGCCAAATAGACTAATAGCTGGTAAACCAAAATCATTATATTTTTTACATATTTAAAATATACACATAGAAAACAAAAATATACATAGTGTTTAATTTATTATTTATAATATGCTTAAGTTAAATTATTTATTATCTAAAAAATACCGGAAGTGACTACTCTTTCGAACATCACCGCTACCGCAAAAATAGTCTAGCAACGTATATATGCCTTTTATCTCTTTTATTATTTGTAAAACGCTGTCCGAGACCTTATCGGTTATTTAAATGATGTGACCGTATCGTCATTTGAGTCTATAAGACCGGTCCGTACAACAGCAGAAATTCACACATGTAGCTTATTATGGATCTTTTAACCCGCTTAACACTCAGAATTTCTTGAGTTCAGAAAAAAATCAAATTAAAATATCGTCTCATATCGACTCTATATTTATAAATAGACTGTACTAGGAGATTAAAATCACAGTGAATAATCTGATACCTATATAGACACTTAAGATATTTAAACTTGATTTTGTTAATTTAAATTACAATCCCATCAAATTAGCATTTTATAATATGTCAAGTTTGTTATAATCAAATATAATAATTATCATCGTTCTAATTTTGTCTTTATGTATATTTATATATGAATAAAATATCAAAACTTTATAATTAATTTAAGAACATCACCGTCACTAATGCGTGAAAAAAACGATGCTTAGGGCGGCGCGAGTAAAACCAGCTCACCGTAAATATAGCCGGCCTTTTAATTTCTTGCTTCGATGATCACCAATCCTAACACGACATTTTTACTTTACCTAAGGTATTTTTAACCGAAGATCCGACTAAACTGCCTATTAGTGTAATATCGTTATAAATATTCTTACCTTATTTATAAAACAAGTTAACACAATCGAGACAAATATTTTTTAAATGGCATTAAATTAAAAAATAATTTATATATTATATCACAATGTACCTACAGATATCTCAATACGAATTGTTATTTGTTTGTGCAAGTTTGAATCAGACCAAATAATTAATGTGGTTTACAGCACCATATTATAATATTAAACGAGCAACAAGTACCTACTACACTGAGAAGGTACCTACTGCTGCATAACCGAAGTGGTAACATAAAATAAATAAATTAAATGATTAATAAAGAATTAATAAAATAAATAAATAAATAAAAATAACCTCCACTTCATGGTAAAATACCTTTTAAATAATACTGGTACATTAGACGATACAACTTCACGCGTAGGGGATATAAATTAAAAAGATTTTTCTGTATTTAATTAATTTTAAATTTTTGGAACCTTAATCTAATAGTACGAGATATAATATCAGAAATATATACCCTCAACTTTATTGGTGGCAAAGCTTATATGTTATATAGTATGTACATTGATATATCGCAAATGTGCTTCTTAGCATTTAGCTAAGCAGCGGTACCAACACTGTCAATTAACAATAAATTTAATTATTTTTTGATCAACTTCCCCGATTTGTTATCGATGAAAATCGAACATTACTCTAGAGTATTTTACACAAGGAATTAGAAAAATATAGGTTGTCTACTTTCTCTTTAGCACAACTATGAATTTGCAAGGTACAAACAGGTAAACGGGCGTAGTTAATATAAAAGTTATTTAATTGTTTTTTTTTTTATGAAATGAAAGGTTATTTTATCCTCTATTCAACAGTATTAGGTTGCCTTGTCAAAAGTGTCATATCTAAGATACTCACGCCTCTCAGTCAGTCTCCCTGCTCGCGATTAAACATTGTTAAAATTTAAAATCTAGACAACCATGGACGTGACACACTTTTGATAAGGCATTTAAATAATGAATCGGGGAAGTTGATCAAGAAAATGAATTAAAGTTAATATTAATTAACAGTTTTCCCGTGATTTAGCTAGAGAACCCATTTGAGATTTATCAATGTACATATTATCTAAAATATAAGCCTTGTCATCATCAAATAACAAATGAGCGTATATATATTTCTAATAGTGGCTTAGACTTAAAAGCATTTTCATGTAAGTAGGTTGAAAACTGTAAAACTTTAAGAACTTGTAACCTTTACCACCTAATCATAGCATTAATTTGATAGGACTAAAGATTCGTTCTGTCGATGTCGAATGTTGTTTTTTTTTGTACAGTTAATAGGCAAGCGTTTGACCGTTGACTAGCCTGGTCTTAAGCATAGTCACGGTCTAGGATGGTCTGCCCAAAAGGAACCCATTTACTCTGGGTTTGAAGACACCAACATTGTACCTATCAGGAAAAAATCGAATGTCTAATATGTATGTCAAAATAATTAGTGTCTTCACAAACAGTCTGGGTTGGAACTGCACGCTAGCTGCAAATTTGCAGTTTTTTAGTGTGGTTGGTATAACTGCTTTGAATGCAGACCGTATGATAGTTAGTTTGGAGATTCTGTGAACACCATAACTAAAGCACAACACGAAAAAAAAATATGTTTTTTTATTTGTTTCGACCATATTCCACAATCGAATGTTCAAATTGAGATATCGTAGTCGTGTCAGTAAATCATATAGGTAAATAGTAGAAATAAATGAGATAATAAAAACTATTAACTTAAGGTAGCTATGTATATAACATACAGACAATGATTATAATAACTTTATTATGAAGTACATCTTGTATATAGTGTGTGTTTGTATAAGTAATCCAGAGTTTGCGGCCAAATTATCTCACGATAGAACTTAAAAATTGACACGGTCTAAGTCGCTTGATTGATTTTACTGTGGCTATACTAATATGACAGTCGTGGCTATCGTTTGACTTAATCTGAGACATGTCAATGTTACGGAAACTTCAGACGGCAATTTTTTTTTCACATTTTTCCTGTTTTTTTACTGATAACTCTCATTAAGCGTATAATAAATACAAACATTACCGGGAAGTACAACAATTTAGTCACATACTACTTCGTTCGTATTACATTAAACGTTTAATTAATGATACAATAAAGTCGAGATGACCTTTGCATTCTAGTAAGTAATCCTAGAGACCGCAGCGGTCAAGACCACAATATGATTTTAAACGACTCTGAAGATATTATAACGATCTGGAACTCAAAAATAACTTTGTTATATTCCTATATCTAACTACCTAATGTTGGTATTTCTGTTAATTACATGAACTACTTACTGTTATAACAAATATTATAATAACAAATTATAATATCAATATATGTTGTTGTTATTTTTCGAAATCTCTTTAATGCTCACAAATCTATGAACAAGAAGTAAACTTAATTAGAAAGTTAAAAAGTTAATAAAGGCGGACTTATTCCAATAAGACATCTCTCCCAACCAAAATATTAGATACTGAGAGGAGAATTAAGTGAAAAATGAGGTAGGTAAGTAAGTAATTTGTGGCACTAATATGAATATAAAATAGATACTACTTCTTCAAATATAATAATGAAATAAATATATATAAACAAATCATAACCACTTAAATTTATTGTAGGTATATTATAGGTATACCATAGGATTTATTGCGTAGGCATGCACTTACATAGGATATATTTAAACTTTTTGTTACGTTTATTGTTTTGCTTGGTATGAATTCTTGTATTAACAATACCATAATTGGAATTTAGCTTTAAATATAATAAAATTATCTAATCTATTTCTGAACAAAATAAACGTGATCGCGTTCTTGTGACGTTGTTAGGTTAGCGGAGATATAACAGGTTAGACTAGTTAACTTAAGATAGAGCTAAGAAACGGTTTTAACTTTTAGCACAATACTATTAACGTATTTTGTGTACTTGCAAAATTATTATTTCCGAAAAACATCTGTTATACATTCTTATCGGATTAACTCTTTCTAATAATAAATTAACATAAATACTTTATTTTCCCTTGTTTAATAATAGTATAAATATAGTGCGCCATAAAACAATAGAAATCAATCAAATAAATTACCTATTTATATAAAGAACAATAAAGTTTGTTAAATTTGATGTTACGTTTTTTCAGCGCTGAGGTTTATTATTTCCTAATTACTTATTAATAAGTTCAAAACGTACATGGCACGTACATAAAAAAAGTAATACATTAACTTATTTTTTAAATTTCATCCAATGCTTAGACGATACGAAAGTAGATTTACGTATTTTAATGATGATTTTGTAGTCGCTTATATCATGATGTTTATTGAAAGCATGTTAGATTATATCTTAACTGGGTATTACGCAAGTAGAAACTCATTTAAACGTGAACAGGTTAATGTGGCACAGCAGGTACCTAGCAGAGGAGAATACCGATTAATAAATGATGCGGAAAAGATATGATAGGCAATTTAAAATTGTAACGTACGTGGATCATCGCACGTTGTGCAGGAGGTGAGCGCGCTGGGGCGGCGGCAACGGCGCAGGCGCGCCGGCGACCTGCTCGCAGAACACACCAGTTGAGCTACAGGCGCAGATCGAAAGTTCGATGCAAGATCGAGCGCGCATATGTAAATATCGCCACATTTACAAGCGAAAGGGTTCACCAGAGCGGCGTACTAACGCAGCGTTGCGCGGGAACCAGTTCGGTGAGATTCCTTCGATGTCCGATACAAAAATGTCGAATGAACTTCAGGTCCATCACTTGCCGCGAATGTCTGATACGCGACGCGGCCGCCACTCGACTGCCGTCCTCCGCTCGCCGCCACTCTGTTGGTATATTTATCGCTTAATTATTGAACTCGTCTCTAAAACAATTATGAGGCAGGCAGCTCGACATGTGGCTAAAGGCTGGCAGAGGACGTGTGGCGAGCGGCGCTACCGCGTCTGCGCTCTAGCATTGCGTCACAATCTGCACAGCGATCGTATACGCAGCCTTCAGATTATTATTATCATTCGGCTAATCCAATGGTCACCAATTGAT
Organism: Nymphalis urticae; assembly: GCA_905147175.2. Lineage (NCBI taxonomy): Eukaryota > Metazoa > Arthropoda > Insecta > Lepidoptera > Nymphalidae > Nymphalis > Nymphalis urticae. The sequence goes on from LR989991.1 coordinate 7,173,141, forward strand.
CTTTTAAATGCTAACCTCCAACCTTTCTTGATTAAAAGCTACGCCGTTTTTACCCGTTCGTATTAAACTGCTAGTATATTAAGAGAACTTTTTGTACAATCGACTATTACTTGGTATTAAGAATAATAATTGGTATTTAGTTAATGAATTACCGAAAGCAAATTAAAATTGAAATTAAATAATAATCAATGAACCCATTTATTCAAAACTCTCACCTGCATTCATTATTTCGTGAATTAAAACAATTATATTCATAATATAATACGCAACATATTTTAATGACTTTATTATGTTCAATAAATATACAAGGCTATGGGTTCAAGTAACTAATGAAAGTAAAACTAACATTGTCTATGTTTTCAATTTTATTGTCTATTCACACGACATATGACACACGTCAATAAATAAACGTCAACTGTCAAATGTTCAAGCAAATCATTTTTAAATTATAATAGACAAAGTATGTAAATAATTATTTATTATTAAAACACAAACTATGCTTTAACTAAAAGCATAATTTATATATAATTCCAACAAATTTTTGTCTAATTCAGTTATGTATTGCAGATTTAAAATACGGTAAGTCTTTGAACTTTTCACTAAATGTTTATTTGACATATAGCAAATTATAACCATTTTAATATTATTTAGATGCCTAGTTGGGATTATGAGCAGATCTTTGAGCTCCGCAGAGGTGTCCACTGCATTAAGACCATTCTATTTTAGTGTACATCCCGACTTATTTGGAAAATATCCAGAACAAAGAGTAAGAGCATATTTATAATTTATATTTTACCTGCATGTATTTTCTATGGTAAGAGAAAAGGTTAATCTTACGTGAGTGCCCAACTACTTACTGTTATTTTAAATTAAAATAATAAATTACAGTATATGATGTCTGCATTTAATAAATACATAATAATATTTTTTCCTTTTTCTCTAGAAAATAAATGAAAACTCACTACAATTACTAAGTGCTTTAATAGAAGCTCAGCAATCTAGTAAAAACATGGCTATACCAGTTCTGCCATTCTATTTAAGACAGAAAGATATGCCAGATGGTAAATCACTTATTATTCTTTTATTGTTAAATGGGTATGATAACTAATATGACATATCTAATTCTAACTTATGTTTGCAGGTAATTTCAAATTAGTTAAAATTCATCTAAATAGCAAAAATGTTAGAGAAACAGTAGTTAAAGTTTTAAAAGCCTGTGATATATCAACACATTACATAGATAAAATACCAAGAAGTCCAACTAAGTCTGATGGGAGGTAATTTTATTAAGTCAAAAGTAACTGGTTCAGCTATTTTATACATCATATTATAACATTAAAATTTTATTTCAGTAAAATTGATTTTACGAGAGCATATGAAGAATATAATAGGGACTTTCAAAAAGCCACAGATATGAAACAGAAAGTTGAAAAAAAGAAGGCAATCACCAATATAATGTAAGTAACATAACTGTTAATTTAAAATATAAACAATATTTTTTAAAGATGCTTAAAATTCAACAGAATATTCTGTAACTCATCAAAAAATATTATTTTACTATCACACAATCCTCTTTTAAAACATAATATGATTAAGACTTAAAATTTTGTGCACTTGCATGAAGTTTTAACATAGCTAATACCATTAACATGCAATAGGTGATGATCAAATAGTATAATTTAATTCAAAGAAGAATTACAAAATATTATACTTGGTAAGTCTTTGTGCAAGCCCGTCTGGGTAGCTACCACCCACTCGTTACATATTCTAAGGCAAAACAGCAATACTTAATATTCTTATAAGTATCTTACGAGGGGAGGACAAAAAGTATATGAAATTAAGAGGTTCTCAATTAAATAATATAACCAAATTATTTTTCAGTACAACACATTAATTATTTCAAGAAATTAGCTTCTATAGAATGTCAATAAATATTTATTTTCCCTATAAGTATGTAATAAAATTTAAAGACAAAAAAGTAGATAGAGCCAAATCTGGACTAAAGATGTCATGAACGAGTGACTAGAACCCATATTTCTGTAAAGCAGCCATTGCAACTTTGACCTTGTGAATTGAAATCTTCTTCTTAGACATTCTGATCATTATTTTAGTATAATTGTCACCTACATAAGAAACATAATATTTAATTTTACAGAGACTGGATGTATGAAAACAGTGATGATGGTAAAGAAAAATATGAATTAACAAGAGCGACAAGACTTCAAGTAACAACTCTCATAGAAAATCTCTGCAAAACATATGGTATAAAAGAAGTTGGTAAAGTCTCAAATGAATATATTTATTTTTCTCGAATTCTCTTGTATGTTTTTTTATTTATTTAAACCAGTTAACTACCTGTGAAGAAACTGGCTGATTGGTGGATAATGTTCTCTTTCCTTTTTTCTTGGTTATAATCTGGTTGATGAGTAAAAATTTCGGGTATTGAGCTTTTAGCTTCAGCCGTGTTTAAAAATATTTAGATAATTTGAAAATATTACGAAGTACTAAATAGAGAATCAAAAATCTTCGTCTGTTTATGGCTAAGTTACATTCTCATAAATTAATTGTTATATTAAATATGAAATACATATAACATGGTTTGCTTGTGCAGGTTAAATATGATAGTGGATGGAATATAAGTCACATAAGAGGAGCACTTCAAAGCCTCACGGCAATGGCATCTCAATATTCGAAATACATGGGCAATTTAAAAGGTTAGTTATAAATGGATATACCTACCTTTTTGTATTATATATCTCTTTTGATGTTAATGCTTTTTTTTCAGGGAGAACAATTGCATTAGGTCAATTTACAGGTGTCAGCTTAGATGGGGATGTATTCCTTAATATTATTGATGTTAGAAATGAATGGCTATCAGTATGTTATTTTATATATTACATAATATTTTTTTCTAGTTATTGGATGCTCTTGTAAATAAATAATTATTATATTTGTTTTTATAGCTCATCAAAAAAGTTAGTCAAGAAGACACTGCTTTAACGGAGATTCCCAATTATGAGAAAGCTCTTTCTAGTATACTTAGAGATATACACATTTGTAGAAGGTATTTTCATTGTAGCTAAAGATAGTTGCTTCAATTTTAATAAAATTATACTAATTTTATTTTATACATATTTCAATATTTTAGAAAGTTCATGCCAAAAGTATCAGCAGCACAATACTGTAGCCATCTCAGGCAATTGATTACATCCATTGGGGATTTTTATGGGAACGGAAAGAAAATTCCAGAATCAGTACCCGAATCACTAAACAAATATGAAATCGTCGTTGAACCGTAAGTATTGTTTGATTGGGGATTTTAAAGCCATAACTCTAAAAAATTAAATCAGCTTATGTATATACAATACTATTGAAATGAAATGAAACATAAAAAATATGTATGTATTATATTTAATGACAAAGCAAACTTGGTAATCATATTATATTTAAAAAAAAAAACAACGTCACAGCTAAAAATTAAATAAATGAAAATATTAGGTATACATAATATATTGGAAAAGCATTATGTAAGTTACGAACATTCTATTTCAGATTATTTTATACCAATAACACCACTAACACGCCACTTCGCGTTCTAGGTGTGCAAAAATAGATTCTTTGTTGGCGTAACTCGGATTATACTCTCAGGGCCTCGAAGACTAAGAAATAAATTTACAAAACATTGCTAAAAATAATATAACTTTGTTTTGTTTTTCAATAGTCATTTATTTTCAATTTGTACCATTTTGACTCAAACAACAAATCGATACGTAGACAAGTTGAACGAATTTTGTTGTTATATCAGTACATTATTTATTATTATAGATAAATAGTTTAGAATTTGTAATTAAATATAAGCAATAAATTCAGTCTGGTACACATACGCGTATATGATATACGAAGTGAATAATCCATTTACTTTATTTGTTAACTACATATAACCTTAAATGAATAAAATAAAATTTAAGTATTATCATTGTTATAGTGAAGCAGGCCCTTTGATGGTTTCGCCAACTGGTCAGTTCATAACGCCGTCGTCATGTCCTGCAGATGAACTTATACCGTTTATCGCTAAACATCTTGACGAGGCTACTTTACTTCTCACAGAATATAGCATGTAAGTGGAAAGTTCTGAAGTCAAATTAACACGTTATTATATCGCGAAAACTATTAAATATCATCGTTTTTATAGAAATAAACATATAGAAAAGGCGTTATGCAAAGAAGTTAAGGAAAGATTTGGATTATTAGATCTTCATAAAGATGACAGCATAACCCCGGGACTCATGATCCTTTGTTGCCAAAGACTTCTTACTCGAATTGACAAACTCGAAATGGTGAGTTTTGATATTTTATTGTATTTGTATAAAATAAAATAACTATTATTTGTTTATTTTTTATTACAGAAATTGCGTGGAAATATTATTTATGTGACCCACTATTATTCAGTGTTGTCCGAAGGCGTTCTTTGCATACCATGGAATTTCAAATAAATAAATACGTGAATACAAATGTACGTTAAAACAAGCTACAAACAATATAGGAAAGATAAAATGAATTTATTCACAGAATAAACAGAATGAAATATTCTACAAAAAAAAAATTGTATTTTATTATTTTTTTATCATAGAAGTTATAGTATATAATATGATAAAGTAGTAATAAATAATAAAAGTTCCCGAAAATATACAACAGAAAATGCAATTCGTTTTTGTCAGTCTATTATTTTAAAATATCATATCGATTCCCAATAATATTTATTGCATTGTTTTGAACATAGACAAAATACTCTGTAACTATATATTTACTTGTTGATGTAAATAAATAGAACAAGGGAAACTTACTCAGTGTTAGTGTAGTGGCTTAACGAGAAATCAAGACACTAAGCACTCAATTTCTGAGCCTGTAAGACAGGTTTGTAGGAATAGTATTTAATATAAACAAGTTATACATTATTTTATGATGTTCACACATTGTTCATGTTATGAATTATAGTAACAGTTATAAGATATTAAGTTTTTGATATTGAACATTAATTATTAAGAAAGGGAACTTTTGATGTTATATTTATGTACAAATTATGAATAAACATTATTATTGAAAGACATCTTTTTTTATTATCATAAAATAATCACCTAGTCTTAATTCTAGAAAGTTTAACTAACTTTACTATGGAACATGCAAAAAACTATATTGTAAAATATTAAACATGACCTAGAATTAAATTCTTATGTGCACAAATTTACAAAAAAATTATTGATATTTATACAAAACTACCTCGAAATATTTCATTGGAAATCACGCGATTACTTCCCAAAATACGCATTTTAAGTACTTTTATCTAATCTTTTAACAATTAACGTGTTTCACAAGACATTCAAAAGGTGCGTTAGTATGTATATAGGTAAAAAAAAATTACAAAACTGTTATTATATTTATTTGTGTTTTCCTCGAATCAAATATCTTCGATAAACACTTTCACTGCCATCTACCAGAATTTGTAGTCAAAACGTATTTCGTACGGACGACTATAGATGACATTACGACACAATACGGTTAGTAAACTAACTGATAAATGGAACTAGTTTTTTATTCACAAAACTGGACACAATTAGGTGGTACGTACATGGACACAATAAATAGAAATAAAATAACTAATTATATTCTAGTAGATGCAAATAATTAAAACATAATTGCTTTTTTACACTATTTATTTATTTAAGTGCAATTACATTATTTATAGATATTTTTATTTTGAAAAATAAGTATACCGTTATTAGTTTTTTCGAATGTAAGTAAATAAACCTAACATTAAATATCAATTTATTGAGTCCAGTATTGCGAATAAAATAGTGAAACAAAGGACAATGTAGTTACTATGTTTGGAATTTTTTCTTTTAAATAACATTATAAAACTATTGTAAATAATGTTGACAACCCTCCTCACTAGTGCGTGAACCCGGTTCCACGTGCAGTGGCATCGGGCGACCGTTACATGATCATCGCGATGATCGATGGATTTGAAAATGTATATTCATCAAGTATTGTGCGGCATCGAGATTCTTTTATGTAAATTAACTTTGCAGTGAAAATGTAAATTGAAGTCAAAAATGCTATGTTATATGTAATTTGAATATGAATTTCAACCAGAGAAAAAACATATAAATTGTCTTAATATTGTCAACATGTAAATTAGCACCGTTTGTACTATCGATCCCAATTATTATTCCTGTCATATTATGATAAAATAGATACTAAGTGAGCGCGCGCGTCACGCAAAACTACTGGAGACTATGAAACTTTCTTATTTCTATGAAGGCTATAATTTTAAGCTTTATTTGATAATAAAGTCACTTAAATATACAAGAAAACAAAATTACATTGTCCACATTAGAAGTGTGACGACGAAATCATGGGCTGCCAGTTACATTTAAAAGACAATATTATGGAGACTTTTTAAATATAAAATTCGAAATCTCATAATTTCTCAGTTTTACCTATAAATATCTAATGCTGATTATTGTGAAATGGAGTTATTTAGTTTCTTTCGAATGTTTAAATGAACGCCGTTTAAATTTTTGTAACGTCAGCCACATGTGAAAATAATATTCAACTGTTTTATTTAAGTATGAGATTTATCCCCATGTACACGCAATGGTTAACGGATAGGCGGTATTTTCAAGTATTTAATTAATTTAACCTTTTAAACCTAAACTTTAAAAAAATCGATTAAAGCAAATCGGAATAAAGACCGAATTAATAAATAAGTAGCGAGTATTAAAATTATATTGAGCGATAAAAATAAAAAGTTTTCCCAATATCAGTTCTTCTTGTTCTGCTGCACTATCACCAACTTGTTCTTCTCTTTTGTGACCTTTGCTACCGGAAGGTTGGTTGCTGGCATCAGCTGCCTCAAGTTTTGGCTGGGTATTACAGGAGCCTGCAAACATTGAAAATGAAGCTGTAATTTTAGCTAAAAACAAACGAACTAAAAACGTAGATAATGGTCATTTGCATTTTTCAATAATTAATAACATGTTAGAAACTCACCGGAGGGTATCTGGCGAGTTGTCTCACTCGATCGACCAGCCGCAAGGCATCGTCCGACGTTTCCGTATCCGTAGTCATGCCAAAAGAAAGAGCACGCTCTGCGTTACCACCATCCAGACATCTAGAAGATAGAAAGACAAATAATTAAGATCATAACTTTTTATCAGTTCAGTGAATAGTGGTGTCGTTGGTCAAAGAACAGCTTATGAGCCCTAGACTAGAGGCTAGGTTCAATCCTCGGATCGGGCCAACAAAGATGCCCTGTTTAAAATTCTCAGTAGCAACCCAGAGTTTAGGAGTAGGCAGTGTTTCATTCCCTCGTCTCAGGAAATTAGTTAACACCATGCGCCAGAACTCTATCTGGTCGTGTCGGATCTCCCGTCCCATCGGATTATGAGTAGAAAAATTTGTGCATTTGTCTTCGCGCAAGCACTTCTGCGCTTTAATATATCCTGCGCAGTCGGCTAGTTCCTCTCGAGACAACCGATAACACTAAGGTACAGGTGGTATAGTGCGAGTGCGTACCGGTGGTGCGCGGGCGGGCGCGCGCGCTGCGCGTGTCGCCACGCCTGCACGGCGCGCGCGCGCCACACGCCCGCCTCGTCCGCCGCCGCGCACGCGCCCGCCTCCAGCGCCGCGCACGCGCCGCGCAGGTCCACCACCTGCGGACGAGTCACGTCAGCGAGCCGCACTCACCGCAGCGACAGACTTTATACGCGTCTGTGCGGTTAGCATACATGCGTCATGATCGACCAGCAATATGATGAATGTAAAATACTGGCGCCCAAAAAAATTATGTCGCCCTAAGTGTTAGTGTAAGTGTTACGTTATTCAAGTGATCACAGATACGTCTCTCTTTAAGCCGTCTGCCGGTAGATGTCAATACTACTTAGTTGCGTATGCCCCGCTACGTGTTCGACATACTACATTATATGTCGACTTAAAGATGAATGGTAAATTATGGAACTTAGCTAAATACACAATTATTTAAAATCTTATGTGCATTAATTAATTAAAGGAACATTGCAGTTAACATTACTTGAATAAAATAAGCAAACCTTTTGAAAATATCTATATAATAAAGTTTTCATTTCGTCATGTGACAATTTGTCCAGTCGCGCCATTAACATTTGCTCCCCTCTACTTCTGTTGTCTTTATTGTCTTGAGAGTCGGATAGAGAGGCCGATGGAGATTTACCGCATATCAAATTGTTTTTATATTCAATTGCGGTGTCTATTGCTTCTATGGCCTCTTCACACTCGAGCAGCTTGCGTTCCTGAAACACAAAAATAATTCATCGTAGCGACATTCATTGATGTAATTTAAAGTCTTCTATCTTTTTAGTTATAAGTGCAATTGCTGTTAGAAGAGAGCTGTGGGCGTGGTACTCAAGCGTACGGCTTTAAGTCTTATATAATTATTTTCAGTTTATATTAGTTTAAGCGGCGTCTCCCGTGTGATGTTATGTGTTTAGCTACCCTATGTATGTTTTTGTGTGATTTAGTAAGAAACATCTAAGCATACAAACATTTACAATTTATAATATTAGGAAAATAATATAACATTAAAAAAAATTAATAATTAATTATTCCAGTATATTCTCTTTTTGCATTAATTTATGGTTCCATTACATATATTATTACAATAATCATAATATATTTCATTTATTTAACAACTTGTACAAACCTCAGAGTCTGACAGTGATTTATACATCTTCCTTTTGTGTCCTAAGCTGCAGCGCTGCTCATGTAAGCATTCTCTAGTTTTGCGCAAATTTTTTATTTCTTTTCTTAACATAAGTTCTTTTTCTTTTGACAATTCTAATTTGGCTAAATCATTCGTTTTTTCTTTCAAGATACTATCCAGCTGAGTTATTCTATGTGTGAAGTGTTTTATGGAATGAGATTTTTTATCTTTTACATCAAGAGATGACTCTGAAAGTTCATCTAATTTTAATTTGTCTTTAAGAAGTTCTACGTCTAATGTGTTTTTCCGTTTTTCATCCTTTTTTATTTGTCGCTTGATTTGATCTATCTGTTTCTTGTATGTTTTCAAATTAATTTCATGTCTTTTAATTTCTTTTAATATATCTTGATCAACATAACTCGACTCACTCTTTTCAGAATACAATTTACTTCGTGTGTTATGTGATACTCCTCTTGAAAGATCGTCAATTAATCTCTGTTTTGCTATACATATATTTATTAATTCTTTTAACTGAGTTTGACTACTACTTATTTCTTTCGATAACTTTCTTGCTAAGATTTGCTTTTGTGTGTATTTTTCTTTAGTAATTTTATACTTTTTACATATTTCATTTGTCTTTGGTGAGTCAATCATCTTTAATAATTCTCTTTCTATTAATTTAGGCTCTGGATCTATATCTTTTTTGTGAGACTCTATTATTATTTTCTGAGATTCAGGTGATATGGCTTTTGCTGCTACCTTTCTTAATAATTCTAATTGTGCACCAGATAAGCTCTCCCCAGGCTGAATAGTTCTTCTTCTACCGGAATTTGACTGAGATGTCATTACTGGTAATGATTGTGATCCACTTGTTTCTGATATTGTTATATCATCTGAATCAATATGATTCAAATACTCTTCACATCTATCTGCAAATAATTGATCATTTTTCTCTCTAAAATATTCCATTAATTTTTCTAGTTTGTCTTGAAAAAGTATTTCAGAATCACTATCTTCAGAGTCAGATTCAACATCTGATTCACTCGGTTCACTTGGTTCAGTATCCTCAGCTATTCTAGGTAAGCCCTGTTTTGTGCCGCTATCCTTATTGTCAGCTGTCATGTCGTTGTTTAAGCACTCATCACATTCAGCTTTTAAAAACAACCATTCACTCACTTGATTCATATCAGCTTCAGACAAAGACTTTGATTGTAATATTTTATTAAAAAGACCTTCTGCATTTGATACCAATTTTATCCATTGTGTTGTAGCAAACTGTAGATTGAATGTATTGTCTGTGGGAGTTTTCTCTGTATATACAGGGGTATTATTGTCTGCAAATAAATTAACAGTAACAAAATTCTTAATGCCTCGACAACACAAGCTCAAATTAAGTATCTTTAGAGTATCTTGGTAATCATCTGGCTCTGTACTTATACATCCTATGACCCATGTGAATGCTCTACCACCAAATGAGTCTCTTAGCATGGCAGTTAGAATACACCTATCATAGTTTATTTGTTTAGGTGGATTTCCGGCTACTAACTCTTTAATTATATTTTCTAAAGCAAAGATCCCTGGTTCCGGATAAGCTGCTAGGTCACAAAAACTTGCAGTAGACATTCTATGGTTGAGAACACCATTAGTACCCACCCACTTCTGTTCCATACTCACAGTAAAAACTGTATGATTGTTTCCATGACATCTTTGTCTCCATCCTAGCTGAAGGTACTGAAAAGCTTCTTCGACATTGGAACACCTTACCAAGCCAGCACCCAATACATCAAATATATTATTGTTGACTACTTGCATCCAGGTTATATGTAAAATATACTCTCTTTCAGGCATTTGTCCAAGCCTATGAAAAATTTCAGTCAAAAACCGTGGCACTATTCCTTGATCACATTCACTATGTATACATTCAAAACCTAAAAAAAAAATATATTTCTAAACAATTTTAAAACTGCTGTTAAGTATAAAATATATTTATAATTATTATAACCCATTTATGCAACAAATGGTGTAATCTTATTTTGTAGAGAAACACATGATTCATTGTTTGAGATATGATCAAAATGGAGACAGTAAGTTTAATTTAGATTTCATTTAGTTATAAAAACCTTTAATCCCTTAAGAAACAAACCTGACTTTTGAAAACCTACTACTATCAAATTTCTGGCATTGTAAATAAGCATTGTATTAGATACATGTCAAAAAAAAAAAAGGATATTAATGAAAATAATATTTGTTTGTTCATACCTGGTCCAAACAGGGTATAAGTTTTTCCAGATTTTGCCTGACCGAAAACGACCACCGATGTATCACACCCATCTAAGAAGCAGTTGATTTGAGGTATCATAAACGAATTGAATAGGTGAGCTTGCGTGCAATCTCCTGGCAGTGCTCTATTTACGTGAAATGTCTGACCACTCTCAGTAATGACGATTTGTGTAACTGGATTACTAAATATGCACTGCAGGGAATCAGCTATACTTGGAGGCTTAAGTCGAATAGCTATTTGTACTGGGATATCCATATTTACGAGTTATTCACAAAATTCAGGAATACGATATTTTATAAACTAGTTACATTTTATATTATATTAATTATTATAATATATCTGCATGTTAATTCAACGAATCAGACAAAATATCAGAAAATCATGTGAAATATAAATTAAGAAGATATCTGTTGAAATATTTATCCGTAGATGATATAAAAGTATATGCTATCATTTACTATACGCAATAATTAATTATATAGAAAAAAATCATTGATTTGATGAGAAAAATAACTCAAGAAGTCAACAGTCAACACATAAACAAAAAAACCACAGATGTCATTAAGCTGGTAAGTGGTAAAGTGAAAGCAATACAGACTAAATAGTTACAGATAGAAACGATTTTAGTCTTTGTTTTATAAAAATAATAATAAATATTATGAATAAATCTCTTGTGGTTTAAATCTAGTTCAAATTTCAATGGAATTTAAGAACCTCATTAATGTATCATTGAAGTTGGCAGCAACTATTCAAATATCAATCTTCAGCACGTCAAGGTATTACCATTAGACAGATAAAAATAATAACTGAATATGAAACAGTATTTATTAAACTTTTTAATATAATCAACAAAAGTCAAGTAACATTAGTACTTTACTTAAAATTATTAATCACATTAAAATTGGCACCGCTATCCGCTTTGATCAAACCACCGGGTAAAGTGGATAGGCTCATAGGGCAAAGTGAACACACGGTTAATTAAGGTAAAATTATCGAATAATATAAAAAAAAACATTGGTAAACAAAGGAGAGAATAATAAAAAAATCTACTATTCAGTCATCAGTGCAGTTGTCACACAGATATATGCCATTTCTGTCATAACCCGTGCATTTCTCATGACTCCATTGCTTGAAAAAATTGCATTGAATCTAGTCATCAACCGGTTGTTCGTTAATTTCCATATAATCCTCTCCACAAAAACAGCACGTACACTTTTCATCATTTTCTTTGTCCTTAGATCCTTTAGCTTTAATATTTTTGGTCATTTCAACATTTTTGTTCGTTTTGGCAATTTTGGTTGTTTTGGTTCTTTTGTTCGTTTTAGTAGTGTCATCATTTCTTTAATGTTTGTCAATATTTTTTTAATAATTTGGTACTTTTAACAAATTTATCTTTTTGTTCCTCCTTAACAGCAGTGATAAATCCATTAGTGCTCTGAATGCTAAATCACCAGCTTTTCCATTTTTATTCCAATTTTGTGGATATGTTAGATCATTTCTTTTTGCATAAATACTTTAAAATCTTTAACTAGCAAGACTTTATTCTATGTAATGACAGACAAACAAAAAAGACAGGAAAAACTCAACAAAAGCTTGTAAAATACGTACCGGGCCAAATAAACACCTGGTGGGCAAACTGAATACGGTGTCCACTTTGCCCGTGTTCACTTTGCCCAGCGGGTACTTGTTGAATTAAACCCAACCTAAAATCAAATATAGAAACAAATTCTCAATAAAATTATTAGCAATATTTCAGCAAGAAAATATGCATTTTGAAGAAAGAATTAAGCCAATACAGTAGTGCAATATAAACATGAGTAATTACAGAATAACGTACCTTGGAAAGTCGTAAGCGATGTTCACTTTTTAATTTTTATTATTTTTTCGCAAAAGACTCATGACTCGGGCTAGATCTATTTGTTTATAACTCAAAGGCGCGGGGAGCACATCGTGACGCGACGGGAGTGCACTTGGGTACGTCATTTTGAAATAATGGAGGGTATCAGCTTTGCCTGGGCTGTTCACTTTGCCTGCCCTTCCCCTACTTCTTGTTTTAATACAAATTTGTATAAATTACATACATTATATAGTAAAGATAAACAAATCTTCTTCTTCCTACCATTATCCTACTACGTGGGGTCGGCACAACATGTTTTTTCTTTCCACTTCTCTCTGCCACTCGTCATCTTACCACTTACACCTTACATACACATATCCTTTCTTACGCAATCCATCCACATTTTCTTCGGCCTCCCCCGTCCTCTATATCCATCAACATTCATACTCATCACCCTTTTGGTAACATGCCTTTTATCCCTCCTCATCACATGCCCATACCAAGCTAATCTATAACTCTTCAACTTTTCAACTATTGGTGCTACTCTCAGACTTCCTCTGTTATACTCTTTTCTTATCTTGTCCACTCTAGCTACACAGTACATTACTCTTAACATTCGTATTTCTCTTCTTTTGATGCCCAACATTCAGAACCATACATCACGACAGGCCTAATGACGGTCTTATAAATCTTCTCTTTTAACTTCAAGGGCATCCGTCGGTCACAAATAGTACCAGAGACCTGTCGCCATTTCATCCACCCTGAAAACAAAATACATTAAATATTGTTCACATAAATACATATATATTTTGTTTGTTTGTTTTTTTTTTTAGTTTAAATTGATATAAACTATAAAGCAACATAATGTGTTTTTTTATGTATTATAATCATTTTCCTGATGTACGATAATTTTGATCCATATACAATAATTTTACGGCCCTGGTACGATAACTGCCTGGCTTTAGGTTGTGAGCACTTCATTATCAAGTCATATCTGTCTGTGGTAACGCTGTCAACGTTCGACAAATTCATTCCTAATTTTTAGACAGTCGTTCTCACTTCTCAGTTAATCAGATCTCCTTCTAACTTCAGTCTATAATCTTTGAAGTTGTGTTGACTGTTCATTTATGTCATTTTTCAGTTGCGAAATCTTTTTAATTTCTATTCAGTGAATCGGCATGGCTCGATTATATTAAAAAACATTTATTTAGAATATAGAATAGGTAATCTTTTTCTATTAAATATTTGTATTAGCTTTTTTTATGTTATACTTTGTGAACATTAATTTATATCTTATATGATTTTCAATCTTATAGTGATCTACTGTAACCGGGTACCAATATACTTCAAACTATGCTCTAAGTCTTTTTATAATAATGGACAAAGAAATTGTATGTAATGAGACTATGGATGAACCTCCAAAATATGGCCTTAAATTTGCATTGAACCATGAATTTCCCCTTAAAAGCAAGCAACTTATTATACCGAGGCCTAAACAAATTTTTGAAATGATGCCTTTAACAACAAGGTAAATAATTTGAAATTTATTTGATACAGTGATACTACTAGTACTACTACTAGGTATACAGTGACCTTTATATTATTACTACTTCACTTTATTTATCAATTTTAGGTATCTTAAATATTACTTAGCACGAAAAATGCAAAAAAGACGACCAATAATGGATTATATTCATATGATTTCTGCACAAAGAATGTATGGTATGTAAATGTTTTATATAATATTTAAAATAAGTATTCATAACCTCAATAAAAACATATTACAATTCTAAAAAAAATAGGTTGTCCAATTGGAGGCATTGGCGGGGGTACCATTGGCAGAGGATTTAAAGGGGAATTCTGTCGGTTCCAACTTTACCCTGGCATTTACGAATACGTCACAGTACCAGAATGTCAATTTATTGTAAATATTAGGAATGCCAAGAAAGAGACCATATTTCAGTCAGTTTTATCTACCTACAAGTGAGTATAGTATTTAATGTCATATATATTTTTGTATTTACTAATAATTATAATCATTTTAATAATCAAAATTTTATTATAGTAACCGCTTAGAACTTTCTTTTTTTCTTTTAAATTATCAATAAAATATAGACATTTATAAAACTGGGTGCTTCTATCAGTTTGTAGCCACACAAATGGAAATTTCTTTGTCATAATTTATTATATACTCAATAATTTATTGTATTCCACAATCTTCAGTATGTTAGGGTTCTGTTTCCGCATATTCCAAATAACAATGTATATTTGAGCTGTTAGCTTGTAATAATGAGATTATTATGTACTCTTCGGGGCACAGTAAAATATCAGGAGAGAGAGGAAGCTTTCTTTTGGATCTAATGATGTTAATTTATTGAATTTCTAATTATAAATTTATTTCCAGAAACAATTTCTTACATTTAGTTATATAGTCTTATATTAGATTTGCAACAAATATTTATTGGTATTGGGACAATAATTATTTAATACGGAATCTACACAAATTATTTGACCAAATACATCAATCGACAGTAAGATTTGAATAGTTTTGCTAAGAGATCCATATCAGTTTGCTAAACAAATTAAAACTATGCTCTTGTTATGTAATTTAACCATGATTCAAAATATTATGATTTTGAAGATATCCTAACTTTAAATTGTAGATGTGAAAATTAAATTACTGTGTTTATTTTAATTTAAATCATAAAATAAGTAAATGATTGTTAGGTTATGGTGCAGAAAAATCATTTTTTTTCGTAACATAAAATGTGTGATGTTTAACTGATGGTACCTACCCAGATGCGTTGTATGAAACTACCATCAAGTTGATGACTTATTTGTTATAAAAAAAGATACTGAATGAATATTCTACTTTGTTTTATTTAGTAATGCATGAACTAATGAATTGTTACATATTATTGAATGTGCTTTAATGTTTGTAATTTATATAAGTAAATTTAATATTCTATATATTACAACCTATACTGAAAAATTTATTCGATAAGAATTATGTACTATATTTATGAGAATGTATAGGTATACTATGTATATTATTTAGACAATAACTGTCTTAATAGTCATGAAACTTTGTAACATTTGTTATTCATTTAAGAATATTCATTATTTTTTTTCCTACATAGCAAGCCAAAGAAAGTTCTTCAATCATGGGAATGGAAAATTAATGGCTCAGATTGTGAATATACAGCTTTATATCCAAGAGCTTGGACCACTTATGACCTTACAAAATATGGAATTAAACTAGTCTGTCGTCAAATATCGCCGGTGATACCTCACAATTACAAGGTTAATGTTTTAGTATATCATATTTGAAATATATTTAATGACTAAAATTGTAAATTAATAATTGCATATTTAGTAATCAAATTACTTATTAAAAGAAACGGTTACAATATATTGCAAACCAAACCAATTTTATTATCAAGTAGCTAAATTGAAATTAAATGAACTTATGTTAAAAAAAGTCCTGGAACCCGATCTTAGCGCCACTTTCCGGGACCAATATAAGCCATTCAGGACCACTTTAATATAACACAAAAATTAATCAAAATCGGTCCCGCCGTTTTGGTGGAGTTCAATGCACTCAAACAGAAGTATTATATATATAAAGATTACTCTACTTATAAGTATTCCTAATAAAATGATTACATAATGAGTTCAATTGATTTTTATTTTCAGGACAGTAGTTTGCCGTGTGCTGTTTTTGTATTTTCAGCGAAAAATGTTTGTAATGAACAAAGAGATGTAAGTATAACGTTCACATGGACCGAAGTTCTGGCAGAACCAAAAAAGAAGAAAGCAACGGGTCAGTAATAATATTTGTTTTTTTTTCTATCCACTAATGACACTAATTTTATAAAGAGATAAGTTTTGGTTGTTTGTTTCTTTCGGATCTACTGTGAAACTGTTAATGAGAGAGATATGTAGCTTAATATTTTATTTTCAGGAATTATATGTGCAATTTAGTGTTCGCATTTAACATTTTATTGCATGATATATTTATCTACTAGCCAACCTTAGAGCCGGAAATAATGGTTGTACATTGTATGGCATTGTTCAATTTAAAAAAAAGAGTACTTTTTACTGAAATGAATAAATAGAATGAACAAATTTTCGCCTAATTTAATTTTTCAAAAAATACCGTCAATTTTATTATTGGCACATTATCAAACAGTGTAAATACAATGAGTTTTCTCAGTATTATCGGATAACGTTAACATTACACTGCAGAAATAAATGTATGTGATTCAGAGCTAATGATATCTTGTTGGCAAAAAAAGCATCTTCAAAATTATTTCTGTAGTGCTATTTTTATTAAATACTTATTATTAAATCTTACTTCGTATTAATTCTAAAGTTTATGCGTTTGTGTCTGTTGCTCAATCACATGGCAATTGAACGGATTCTTATGTAATCTTGTATAGGTTTATTATGTCGTAGATATGGTACGAAATTACTTCAATTATATATAATGTATGTTCGGCCATAACTCTTATGGTTATGAACCAATTATGATGATTGTCTTGGGTCCAGCGTAGTTCAAAGGTGGTCTTGACCCAATTTCATTAATATACTCATTGTATGTTCTTTTTGTTCAAACCGTTGTTACAGTAAAAAAATATTTTAATATCTCAAAAATGTATATTATATTGTTAGACTTATTTTAATTTATCTATTTTTAATTAAAAAAAAAATTGTTAATACTTTTTTAATACAAAGAACACGTGCCATATCAGCCGATTATTAATTTCCCGTGATTAGGATAATTGCTGATATCAATACTATTGTTTGTATTACATAATATATCGTTATGATAGCCGTTGTACAACACGAAATTAGTAATTCCGAGGTAAATCTTATCTTATTCATTATTTAATGTATTTATTATTAATAATAAGAAAACTGAAAATCTCATGACATAAATCGCAAATAGTTAAAAAAAATACCGTATACCGAAACTACAGTGAGACAAGTAATGAATATCAAATGAATATCGTTCAACCTTCTAAAGATGTTATAGCTTATAAGTTAAATATATGTATATCGATACAAGAAGATGGTCGAGTTAATTTCAATTTATTATTTACTTGTTACCTCACGAGAACGTAGTCACGTATATTGTCCCACACACTACACATACACTACTATTTCCTTATTATTGTTTATCAAAAATATATTTAAAAATTGGCTTACAGAATATTATTATATGATTAGGGAATAATGCATTACTACTTATTTTAACCAGTCTATATATCTATAGGTAAATTGGACTTGGAAAGATATTCCGAGGAAAATACGTGCGGAGTGACCTTGGAACAGCGAATAGTTGACCAGCCTTGCACGTTCACAATAGCTAAAACGAAACAAGAAAATGAAACAATCCATGAAGGCTACTGCCTTTGGAACTCTGCAAAAACGTCCGGCTACGTGTGGGAATGCTTAAAGAAGCACGGAAAATTAGAACCCGATCCGAGTCAGACGCCGACTCCGCCGAAAACAGACAACAAAAAGGAAAGCAAGGAGAAAACGAAGAAGGTTTACAAAAGTAAGCCTACTTTTTTTTTTCTTTATAGAAAAGGAAGGTGGACGAGCATATGGGCCACCTGATGGTAAGTGGATAACAACGCCCTTAGACATTGGCAATGTAAGAAATGTTGTCCATCGCTTAAATCGCCAATGCGCCACCAACCTTGGGAACTACGATCTTATGTCCCTTGTGCCTGTAATTACACTGGCTCACTCACCCTTGAAACCGGAACACAACAATACCAAGTACTGCTGTTTTGCGGCAGAATATCTGATGAGTGGGTGGTACCTACCCAGACGAGCTTGCACAAAGCTCTACCACCAGTTAAGATATTATTATAATGTCATATGTAGGCGGACGTGCAAACGGGTTCCCTGATGGTTAGTGTCACCACCTCCCACATTGGCGATGTAAGAAATATTAAGCATTCCTTCCCATTCACAATGCACCTTGGGAACTAAGAAGTTATGTTCTGTTGCCCCTGTTGTCACACTGACTGTATAAGTAGTCAGAATGTATTCACGTTAATTAATTAACGATACGATAGTTTCAAGAAGTTTTCCTAATCCTTGCTTACAGATGACTCCATAGGACTGTCAAGCGCAATATCTTTAGAGCCAGGAGGATGTGGTTCAACCGAATTTTGTCTTGTATGGGACATGCCAGTCATAAAATACAAAAAAGATAGTAAAATTCATAGAAGGTATTTTTTCTTTTAGATATTATTGTTGTATGTTATTGTTGAATTTTGAAAATGTTTTAAG
The DNA here is from genome assembly GCA_905147175.2 of Nymphalis urticae. Lineage (NCBI taxonomy): Eukaryota > Metazoa > Arthropoda > Insecta > Lepidoptera > Nymphalidae > Nymphalis > Nymphalis urticae. The sequence goes on from LR989991.1 coordinate 7,192,305, forward strand.
AGTTTTTTTTTTAATTTCAGATATTATACAAAATATTTCGGCAGTGATGGTACAGCTGGTGCTAGTATAGCGGCGTATGCGCTTAGGAATTATAAAATATGGGAACAGCAACTCGCAGAATGGCAAGATCCCATATTAAATAACAGGTATTTTTTTGGACAGGTATTCCCATATTAAAGAACAGGTCTTTATCTCGTTATATCACAATGTCAAATTTGATTAAGATTCTTTGAATGGTTTATTTACGAGGTATCAGATATATGGTTTTTGTCGTTGCAGTAATGTACCCGATTGGTTAAAAAGTGCCTTAATGAATGAGCTTTACTTCGTCGCAGACGGTGGAACAATTTGGTTTGACGTCCCCGACGAGTTTCCTGAGACTGACCCGCGGTAAGCACTTGGGATTAGTTAATAAAAATAAATCGGATATTAATGATGTGTATGAGATAATAGACGTGACTACATACTCGTGAATATTAATGATGTTTTATTTCGGATGTTTATCAGAAGTCTTCTAAAATAGCGGTGTATTTACTTGTTTACATTTTCAGACATGAATTTGGTGTATTCGGCTATTTAGAAGGACACGAATACAGGATGTATAACACTTACGATGTTCATTTTTACGCATCTTTCGCACTCGCACAGCTCTGGCCTAATTTACAAGTATGATTATATTATATATGGGTGAAGTTGAAATACTATAAATTTGATAAGACCTAATTTAATTTTATATTCCTATGTTACAGGTCGTGTTACAATATATGTTCCGCGATTCGATAGCAGTAGAAACGACAAAACTAAGGCAGTCGTTATACGACGGCAAATCTTGTAATATCAAAATTAAGGATTCCATGCCGCACGATTTGGGCGATCCGGGTACGTACTAATCTGAAAAAATAAAATAACGGTTAACCCGCGCCGCTTACGTTATTTAATAATCTACACGTATGTGTCGCAGAGGGCGTACCGTTCACGCAAATAAACGCGTACAACATCCACGACGTGTCCGAGTGGCGGGACTTGAACCTCAAGTTCATCCTGCAAGTGATGCGCGACCACCGCCTGCTGCGGGCCTACAGCGCGCCCTTCGGCGACGAGCGCTGCCGCTCGCTGGCCTTCATCGACGACGTGCGCGACGGCACCGAGGACGACCTGTACTCGCGCGCCACGGGGCAGGCCGACGACTCCGAGCGGCCGTCCCCCGCGCGCGCGCCCCCCGCGCCGCCCGGGCCCGCGCCCGAGCGGCCGGCCGGCGTGGCCGACATCCTCGACCTGCTGTACCGCAGCTCCGAGCCCGCCGACGAGCGCGGCGAGGCGCTGCAGCCGCGCGAGGCGCCGGCCGCCGTGTGGGACAGTCGCCGCTACCTGGCCGACATGTACCCCGTCTGCGCCGCGCTGCTGCGCCGCGTGGCGCTGTGGGACGAGGACGGCGACGGCCTCATCGAGAACGGCGGCTTTCCGGACCAGACCTACGACGCGTGGGTAATGACCGGCCCGAGGTACGTCCGGGACTCTTGGTGTTCGGTTCGACGCCTTAATATTTAAATTGTACATGATCGTTTTATTCTAGCGCCTATTGCGGCGGGTTGTGGGTAGCGGCGCTGAGCGTGGTCCAGACGATGGCGCGGTTACTCGGTTTCGAGGAGGACGAGAGAGAGTTCTCGAAGATGCTGGAGCAGGCCCGCGCCTCCTACGAAAAAAAACTTTGGAACGGGTCCTATTATAGATTCGATACGAAGCCATGTAACGCAGAGGTAGTTATGGCCGATCAGCTTGCCGGACATTGGTGAATATTTCTTTTCTTCAAAAAGTTACAGTCAGTTGTGATAATTTTTTTATTATAATATATTTTTAGTCGCTAGGTATATTTCCATGAATCTAAATTTTAAGGTTCCTACGGGCGTCCGGTTGGACCGATCCAGTGTTCCCCGAAGCGAACGTTAAGAAAGCTTTGCATACGATATACGAGAATAACGTACTCCGTTTTCTGAATGGACGAATGGGTGCAGTTAACGGCTTCGTGGGAGGAGCGCGAGGTCACATCGACACTACCGCCATACAGAGCGAGGAGGTTTGGACTGGAGTCACATATGGACTAGCTTCTCTCATGATTTATGAAGGTAAAGTGAAACAATAAAAATTAATTGTCAAAACTTTTTTCATCTCATCCCTGTGCATAAACCAAAATATTGTTTTATATATAAAACCCTATGTCATGGTGTAACGACTAAACATGGCTACTTGTTACTTTGGGTTTATATATGTATATATATATCTATATTTCATTAAATGCATATAAAACAAGTAATAACAGCGCGTATTTTAGTGATTGGAACCACATATTTAATGCCAATGATAAGCGCTATCTGCAAATCGAATTTGAATGTCATATCTATTGGCAGGTGTTCATACTAAGATGTGAACATGAGAATTTAGATTAGATTTCCTGTGTTTTTTTAGACAACTCCCGTGACGTAAGTCGTTTCATAACAGCTGTTTAAATCAATGTGTTGATTAATAATTAATGTGTTAATGTAGTGGTTAGATATAAGGTCGCAGATTCCGGCCGGTCCTGAGTTCAAACTCCAGGTCGTGTCAATAAAAAGTAATAGGTTTTTTCCATTCCAAGGAAAACATTAAGGAAACCTGCACGTGTCAACGACAGCCCTTAGATTGGTTATATCATAAGCAATCTACGGACTTTACAAATAAAAAGTAATAAAAAAACAGAACAAAATAACTGTCTAGAAACATAAACATATGACTCTTGTTACAGGTATGCACGAGCAAGCATTTGTAACCGCTGGCGGATTACATAGCACTTTAGTAAAAATGGGATTATCATTTGAAACTCCAGAGGCACTGTATGAGAACGGAAACCATCGTTCTATAGCGTACATGCGGCCCCTGGCGATATGGGCGATGTATCAGGCTATATTAACCAGGCCTTGCCCTATAGTTCCTATTTCTAACGGTCAAGCTGTACACTCGAAAGAAAATTTATAGTATTAGCAAATATTTAGTTTCCATTTCAAAAACAGGACACAAGTTGAAAGGTTTTTTTTTTTAAATTTAACATCAAGATTATCAATGTGCCAAGCGGTTCCGTTTTATTGAAAAAAAAATATGTCAAATCTTTAATATCCATAGTATATTTACTTGAAAATAATCCTGTAAGATATTTGAAACTTTTGAAAAAAGACGTCAAATAAAAATTGCCTTATGATTTAAAAAAAACGCTTAGTAGCATTATGCCTATTTAGGCTTTTTGACGTCTTGGACGAATTATTAAGAATGTACACAGTATTTCTATTCACGAAATAAATAACTAAATTGTAAAAATAATTATGAAATATTTTTTTTATTGTCATACAAACACAATAAAATAATTTACTCATTTTTAATGCATGCGCTGATTGAAAATCAATGTAATGGCAATGGCAAGTAACTGCACAAAATATGATAAAAATATGATTCATATTTTTTTAAATCACTTTAGTATTTTAAATTGAAATAAGCCATTGATTACCATACTTAAATCTTAATTTCACTTTGTTCTTTAAGTTTATATAACCACAGACAAAAATCCATAAAGATTTTTTATTACTTTCTTAAAAATAACTTGTAAATAATTTCAGTATTTTACTGCTTTTTAGTAATTTTTTTTTTGTATTAACGATAGTGTATTATTTTTAAATATACAATTAAAGTAATTAAGTAAATTCCTTATATTTATATACGGAACCTAAACAGGTTGTAAATTAATTTTATCTCAATTTGCTTTTTTAATAATGTTGCATAGATTTTGTCTGTTCGGGGTTTTAGCTCTATTAAAACCGAGTACAGTCTGACCACGCACAATATTGTATGGTTACATTGACAACATTGTGCTAGGTAAGTATTCAAGCAAATGGTATTATTTGCAAAATTACCTTATGTTTAGGTATCATTGATGTGTATGTGATTTTTATTTCTTCCTTATGTAAACATTTTGAAGTTGTTTATTTTATTAAAAATCCTTTAATGATAGGCAGCTCTGAAAGACTACATAAGATAGTAAATAAATAGGAAAATAAATATTTATTAATTTAATTAATATTTTATTTCAGTTTTGTTTTAAATTTTATATTTATTATTATTAGTTTGAGCAATTTATTTTTTAGGTAAAATTCAGTGTGCAATAGATGATGAACATCATAATTATATGCCAAAGATATAAATGTAACTATTGCATATTAATAATTTTAAATGTAATTTTATGATAATAATTAATAATTAAGCTAAAGAGAACTGAAGAGAAAGACGAAGTATTATTACATATACATTTGTATAATTGATAACGAACACTGGACCCGGTAACAATGATTATTGCCACTAGAGTGAAATAAGTGTTTATTTAAGTGGTTTTAAAATACAAAAAAAAAACATCTGATTTTACATTTTTATTTTCATGTATTATAAATGCATTTTGGGAAAGTTAATACAATTTTTATTAAAATATCTTGTTTTTTCTATTAATTTCTAAGATTCCATAAAACTATGCATACATTTTATTTATTTCTTAACTAAAACAGCGTTTGCTTATATTTTGTACTATTAATAATAAGGAAATAAAATTTGTAAAAATAAATAGAAATGCTTAAAAAGTTATCTACGCTTATTATATATTTACAAATATTTACAATATGGTTTCAAGAATGGTTGTCAGTCTTCAAAAATTTCGCGAAAGTTCTAGTAACAAACTTTTATATAATGAAAAATTTAAAAAAATAAAACCTCTACGGTTATTATAATGGAAATCACCGAGTTCTTCGAGTGGCAGTTGAAGTTTGTGCCCAAGATGTAACTTTTTTTATGAAGATATGTAATTTTCCTTTACATTAATCATTTGAAAAACATACAAATAATATAATATCAGATCAAATCTATGTATTGATTATGTCAATATCAATTTCTTCTAAGATTGCTAATAAAACTTGCATTTTTATCCTTATTATTATAATCTAACACACTACTAATAATATATAGTTTAAACATAATCTAGAGATTGATGATTCATTCTATGCAGTATTTATTCAATGCATTAACTATTCATTATATTATGCACAACGCTGGCCATTTAATGTTCGTTTATGTATCTTTCAATTCCCGCCAAATTTGGTTGATTGCTGTCACAAATTTATGTCAACATTATTTTGTATTCCTTGATCGTAATTATTCGTTTAGGAACGACAAGTATAGAAAACAGTATTCATATGTTTTTATATTCACGACAAATGTTTTGAGGGAATGGCAGAATTACATTAATTTAAATTTACATGAAATACATTGTAACTTTGAACTTTTGTACGATACTTGCATACATTAATTACTTTAATGTGAGTGCATATGTAAATGTTTTAAGGGTGTTGCAACATTTAATGGAGAAATACTATGAAAATAACTCAATTACATAGTAGTTATGTGTGTGAAGCTGAAATATTCATATACATATGTGCTCCGTCGCGATCATCGCAGCGACTAGCAATAGATTTATCGCGTGCGCCGAAGTTTAATCGCAGATGTGTGGAGCTTGTGTCCGAATCACAGTCTAATCGTTCTCTTGAAGCAGACGCTTCTCGTTCAACAATAGTCGCCATATGTTGCCCTCTGTTAAAAATAAGAATAATAATAAAAAAAATAATCTTAAACTTACTTAACTAAAATAAAGAAATCAAAATCATTTTATTTAAAGGAAACTATAATATTTTATGGTATTATTCTTGTTAGTTATATTTACCTATTTTCGTGCTTGGGATGTCCGAACGTGGTAAATTGAGGACATCCGTTGAGGGGTCGCGGCGGCGGCGGAATCAAGTAGTCGTCGAGACGATTCTCACCGTCACAGGAATTCATTGTCAAAGTACTCGCCGATATCTAAAAATAGATAACATCATTTTTATTTATCCTAGATTAATGATATGTTAATAAATTAACATTTTAAATAACAATATGATATTCATGTTTGTTTGTTTGTTTATTTATTAAAGAATTTACAGCCTTGAATATTAATAAAAAAAAATAAAAATATAAGATTATAGTCTAGTAAAGATAAACTAAAATATTCAGATGTGCTTACCACTGATCTAGCTTTATCGTCCAGTTCAGATTGAACGCTGTTAGTTTCTCCAACACTCCCTCCACTAACAGTACTTAAGCGGCCGGATGATGAGGAGCCTTAAATAATAGTTAATTATTAGGTTTATTTCTAAACGAGTCTTATTATTTTACTAATAATGATCATCAGCTAGAGGATGGTAAAAAAATAAAATGAGAACAATAAAAATAAACTTACTATCACTTAAACTACTATTCGGTCTTGTGTTTCCATTCCTTTTTTCAATTGTCCCAGTATTGTTATCATGATCTGCAAAACATTTATATAAATAAATATTGAAATTATACTCAGTCATCAAATAAATTAACAGCCTGTTTCAATACTTACGTTTGCTCTTATTTTTCGAAAACATTTTCTTTACTCTTTCGAAGGGTGTTGGTCGTTTCATATTGTCTTTTATTTTCAGCTGAATTTTGTCATACTCTTCACGCATCTTATTTAATTGCTCTTGCTTTTCTTTAAGTGATTGTTGAGTTTCATTTCGGTTCTTCCACTCCATGACTAATTTTTCCACTTCAGAAATAGTAAAGACATTATTTTTAAAGTCTGTTATTATTTCTGCTAGCTCTTCTTGTCCAGTCACATCCTTACCAGATTTTATGCTACCGCTATGGCGGATATCTTTAATGTTTAGATTTATTTGACTAATATCACTCGTTGGAGTGTCAATGGTAAAAGCCTTTGATTCTTCGGTGGGAGAGTATAGGAATATGTCGGTTTGTTGAGGTAATAGCCTCGAACTATTTGCATATAAATTATTGGGTCGAAATTTTGGACTTTCTACTTTTATGTTTGACGGTTGTACTAGATAATCATGCTCGATTGCTTGTTGTATTCGGTCAACTCTATTGTCGTTAAGTTGGAAATCGTTTTGGTAAAACTGTTCCTTTACCTTTGGCAATTTTAAATTTGGTCTTTGTCTTTTCTCTTCACGCTTAAGCGGTGTTTCTTCTAAATTTTGAGCGCAGACTTCACTAAAAGGATCGGGGATAGTCTCTTTCTCCGAACCTTTGTCATTTTCATTGCCCGGAGAGTCAACCGTGTCAGCGGTTTCTACTATACAGAGTTCTTCTCCCTGTCTGTCTTCCTCCTGGGAATCTTCTTTGTCGTTATCAGACATATTTTTCAAATAGTAGTACATGTTAGAAAATTCATTTATTTTCTGTAAAGAAAATATTAATTAAAAATTACAACCATATGTAACGTCATAAGTTCCTAATAGTTGGATCGTATAAAATTTTCAAAAAGCTTTACTATCTGTATTGTAATTCAATCATCACATTATCATAAAGCAAAAATTGAAACGGTTTCAAAACATCGAAGTAGAAGCACTCACGAGATGGTCGGCCAGCATGTCGGCGAGGCGCAGGTGGCGGTGGTCGCGCGCGAGGTCGGCGGGCGTGCGGCGGCGCGCGTTGCGCATTGCCACGGCCGCACCGCCGCCCGGGCACTCCAGCAGCTGCCAGCACACGCGCTCCAACCCGAAGCGCGCCGCCCAGTGGAGCAGTGTTGGGTACTCCTCGCCACCTGCCACGGTTGGATTTATGAAATGAAATCGAACGCCTCCAACCTTCATACCAATGTTATTATCATAGTGAGCGTAACCCTTAAAACTACGTCTTGGTGCAAAGTAAAGATATAAGGAGATATTTCGAATGAATAGATTTGTCGAAGCTAATTTAAAGGTTTGTATGCTAGTATATTGGAATAATGCGAACTATATATCGTATTTTTATACATTATGTAGATAACAATTATTATCTTAATATTAATCTCTAGAATGTTATTTATGAAAGTTACTTACTCGTCAAATCAGATTTTGGGTTGTACTGCTCGGTCGAAGAGAGCAAATTGAAATGGGGTGGAATATTCTTTTGGAACGCATTTAACATCCAACTGTCTAGTTGTTCCTTGCTCGTAGTCTTAAACCCTAAAGTCTGTAATAAAAATGTTTTTTTTTTTCAGTAAATAAAAATATTCCTACAAACTTTTTATTGCTTTTATCATAATAGTATTGTTTTTTTTTCATTTTACCTGGCACATAAATTCTAGTGGATGGTCCGATGCCCTTAATAGTTGATCCAACTCTCTCAAACGGCTCTCGCATTTAATTTGTCGCCTGCCTAAGGATTGACCATTTTTGCTAATGCGCACCCAAACTAACATCGAAACTTCTAGGCATGATTCTGTAATTAAGTTTTTTAACGTTAAATTATAAAATTTTTAAAAGTTTTTTTTTTTGTTTTGTAACATTTGTGTTTAATATGTATTGATTTAATACTGCACCTGGTATATCAAATTGGAGTGTGTAAGGGTTCCTTTTTTTGAACGTCGGTATGTGAATCACCTCGCCCTTTTTGTCGACCATTATTTTTATACTGTCTTCTTCTCTAATGGGGTCGTTGAGAAGCGCTATCACTCGACTTTGACCCTGTGATAAAAGAACATTTTAATTAATTGTGTTCCTACTTCCATTTTTATTATTTAACTCAACCAGGGTCTTATCAATATCGTCAGAAACACTTAAGTAATAAAATGTTCTTGCAATACATTTTATAGGTAGTTAATACGTACTATTTTAACTTTTTTTGGTACAATGGAGAAACTTGTTCTGTCCGTGGCAGTGTCTTTGCAGTCCTTTGTCCTGAGGATACCAACGGCAGCAGTCAGAAATGTGTCAACGAATGAGGTATCCTTCTCACGCACTGACATCATCTGCCACTGGTCCATTGAAGGATAATCTAAAAAAATTACATCATAGAAGAATAGAATATTTAAATTAACCATTATAAACTATACACATATATATTATATATACAATAAACAAAGTATATTTTTGACAGATTAGGTAAATCTGTTAAAAATATACTTTGAGGAAATAAAATATATTGAGGAAGTAAAAATTTGTAAGTACCGGCAAATAATTATATTTTCAGATTCACAGTACAGCTGCGGGATAATAGGTAATACAATTCTGAATATTTATTCCAAAACAGACAAGGACAAGTTTTTCTAGCCAAATATTATTAGTACCTAAACTGTTTTTAAACCCATATTTACAAATGCTTAATCAGTAATATATTTGAAATATCTTACCCAATAATGATATAGTAAGTTCCAATAATGAATCTTTACCAAAATATAAAAAATCGTATAGTTGACCTACCTTCACAATTATTAGCCACAACATGATTCTTTTCGACGCCAAGGAGCATGACTAACACTTTGTCGACTTTGAACAAATTCTCAGAATGCAGTTCTCTTTTCAGATCGGACAATTTCGAAGCAAGAATAGGACATAATATTACTATTTGTAATTGAGCTTTGGAAAGTTTTTCTAGTTTTTCTTGAGAGTCCGAAGACATGAGCTCTTCCGCTGTTATTGGTGTGACTCTGAAATTTTTTTTACATTTTTACCGATGACAAAATATGTACATTAGGCGGTCGGCAATGCCATGCGATAATTTCGAATTTAAAGCGGAAATGTCTAGTTACATAATGTAGTACAGTTAAAGAGGAAACAAAAGTTTAAGCAATAATTATTAAGTCGCCAGAAACAAGCCTCAAACGAAGTTTGCCTGATGCGAGTGATGTCGTAAAACAATAATATTTAATATGGACATAAATAATTATACAAAAAAAATTTATTGTTTACCTATAGTGATGCCTCGCCCGTTGTGACATAATTTTGTCGAAGCTAGCCACTAGATAATCCGACCAAAGTGCGCTTTCTGGTGATCCGGAACTCCACAGAATTGCAATATCTTCCATTTCTAAAAGAAAAAAAGGTTTTTATGATTACAATTATTGAATATCAATAAAACGATACAAAAAAGTATTTATTTTAATTCTCTACGTCATCATAATTTTTATTTGAACACCTAACGATAAACTCCAAATGAAGTAGGTACCTAAATTTACGAAATGTAATTAAAATCCGAAAACTAATAATAATAAAACAATCACAATGCCCACTGAATAAAGATAACAGTAAAGAGGTTTGATTGATTCTAAGAATATTGTAATGACTTACTGGTGGACGTAATTTATTATCTAACATATGACGACGTTTTTATCTAACAAGGAAATGCCCTAAACATAAAATTTATATCAAGTAAAATTGACATAGTGTCAAGATGGTGCCGTGATGTTGTTGAATTATCCCTAATGTTTAAAGGAAGCGTTGTCAAGGGATAATCAAGGCATGAACGATGTCGTTCACTTCATATCTTTATAGGTCGTTGCCTGCATCGAAGTTCACGGGTCATCATAAAGCTCCACTAATAACTTTTACCGTCGTTATGTAGAGATGCGTATGCGTGTACAATTTAAAATATAACTATAAGACGTTCACATTTTTAATGTTTAACTATCTTTTACTTGGCGTTTATTTTATTGACTGAATATTGTCATTCACTTGTTATCAAAGTGACGACGATAAAATTTATAAATACACTTAAAGTAATGTAATAAATACGGCACTAAAAATATTTTACAAAAATATGTAATGCCGTTTCAGCTTAAATATTTAATAATAAATTATTGCAAAGACATCTGCGCGCGCGCCTACAGCTGCACGCTGACGTCGCGCCGCGCCACCCGTAACCTGAGCGCCCGTCTTTAGCCCTTGGCTTACCATTAGACCGTTTATCCTTAATGATACTTGAAATCAATTAATGCAATTCAAGACAAGCTTAATGGATTTAAAACGAAACTTTAATTATTGGTATTGAAGCGCTTCAAAGTTATTTTAGGATTCATTTGAAAATAGGCCGCAGACCTATTCTACCAAGCCCCAAAAACACATTTCTCTCAAATGTTCAAGTATAAAAACACGCGTTGGTTGTTAAAGTTTTTATTGCATCCAGCGCTGCGCATACGCATCGGCTGCTTACAAAATATGCTATGCACCGCGCGCACCGGAAACTCATACGGATTTATACTTACCCACCTCTGCCGCCAAATGAAGACCCAACTAAATGTAATATCCGTTTCCTAAATAGACAAACGTCTATCAGCGTGGCCCAGAATAACTATGGCCGATTACATGCAGGACGGCACGGACTTAATAAAAGGTTCTGGTACGTTTGATTAACAGGGTCGTGGTTTTATTATTTCTTAATTATTATAAAACAAATTATTCCTTGGTAAAATTATACGATTTTTCACTAAATGAATTTACTGGGTAAAATGTTTTTTTTTTTTTTAAATTATTATTTTAGAATTATATTGATGTATTTATATTACTGTCTTAATACCTACATGCAGTAGATTCGTAAACTTAAGTACCTGTTCTATAAAAATGATTATCATTTAAGGCAATGAGCGTACATCGTTCGTTTTCAGTTCAATGGCCGACGTCTTTGATGTGCCGGCTGAAATGTTGCAATTTCCTACAACGGCTTTCAGTTTGTCAGGTCAGGTGCCTTTTTGATCTACTGTTTTCTATCACGTAAATAATATTAGTTCAAACATCGTTTGTAAATTATATTTATATAATTTATATTTATATACTAGAAAAAGTATTAATGTTTTGGTTTAAAACTGAAGGAATGATTTTAAGCTTATTTGAGTAAAATTAAAAAAAAGAACGAAATTAGATACACGGTCAAATATCAGTACCTATTATAGATTGTTTTTTTATTTTTTGTATTTTATAATGCTGTACTGCATCGAAAGCTTTTTAAAAGACAACAAAAATAATGACTTATTTACTCAGCCTGATTAACGAGAAACCACGTAAATCGTATGATATGATATTTATTTCAGATAAATATTATGGAAGTTATGACAACAAAGAGCCTGTTATAGTTTCAGTTAGTGTGAACTGTGAGCTGGCAGCACCCGACTGTGAATGAATCACGATATCAAAATAAACTTTTCCTTCTTTTTCTGTGGCTTCTGTCTGCTCAATGTACTTAATCATTGCGATTTTATACTTTCTGACATCACATAGTAATTAGCACGGTTTAATTTAAATATAACGTACATTCCGTGTGAGTAATATAAAAATATTATTCATACGGATTAATGTAAACTCGTAGGTACTTAACAATCTATTTCAGTTGTTGATTTAAAATACGCAGGAAATCGTCATCTTTAAGGTAAGGGATCGTTTGTATTACTTGTTTAACATTTAAATTACTATATTATAGTAATGTGGTTTTTTGATGAAATTGAACGTAAAGTAACACTTATCATGGTTGATAGCATGATCATTATGGCAATTACGCGTTTAAAGCTCCTGCGTTGTATGTAATACATATACCTACTATATTGGCTACGTTTCGAAACTATTGATTAGAATATATAGCAATTAGCACGTGTACTCGTAAGCCATGCTTGAAGCTTGTTAGGAATTTGTCTAACTAATTTAATAATATTAATGTCTTTGATTATAAATAAACTGAATGTTTTTGATAAAATGAAGAAGGAGGTTATGTATTAGCAGAATCTATGCCGGATACACTTAAAGAACTATAACGATATAAAATATACTTAGCGATAAGATGTCCTTCAAGGCACTTTTTTTCTTATAGATTAACACAGTTCTTCTTGAATACTTCCATAAAAAATCGAAGTTTTCTCTATGATAAAAATAATGATTCAATTTAAATAGATTGAGTTGTCTTTATATAAAGAAATTATTATCGATTACGTATCAGCCTATTTATGTAGTTTAAAAATATATATATTAAATGAAGCTTGTATTATAGAAAACAAATAACAGCGTATAATGTTTGCCAGACTATCGTTCTAATTTTTAAAAAATATTATAAATTTATGCTAAAATATATACACAATTAGGTAAGCTAACGTCCTACTAATGCAAAACCCACATATCTGACCTAATTATCAGTCGAAGTGAATAAATCCAGAACCGTAATCTGTCATATATTTTTAGCAGAATAAACATTTAAATTTATTTACTTTAATAGCGGTTTTAATGAATAGGCAGAGGAGCAGATGATACCTTAGCCAATTGACATTAGCACTGCAAGAACTACAAATAACCTCTTACACTGCATTTAACTGTTCTATCTCTTGTCTCTGTAATTACAGTGCCCCACTCACCATTCAAATTCTGGTTTAAGGGATGAGAGGGACAGCAAAAAAGGATTGCTGTTTGACGGTAGAATAACTGATGAGCGTATCCATCTAGAAAAGCACAGATGTCCGTTACCGGCAAACTTATTTAAGATTTCTTTTTTTTTTTTTTTTTTTTATAGAAAAGGAAGGTGGACGAGCATATGGGCCACCTGATGGTAAGTGGACACCAACGCCCTTAGACATTGGCATTGTAAGAAATGTTGTCCATCGCTTAAATCGCCAATGCGCCACCAACCTTGGGAACTACGATCTTATGTCCCTTGTGCCTGTAATTACACTGGCTCACTCACCCTTCAAACCGGAACACAACAATACTAAGTACTGCTGTTTTGCGGCAGAATATCTGATGAGTGGGTGGTACCTACCCAGACGAGCTTGCACAAAGCTCTACCACCAGTTATTTTATTCTTTGTTCCTGGCAAGTTTAGAAATAAGTTTAGCCGTGATCATGGCTCGAGAATATGTGCCAAATGCACAGATAGAGAACAATAATTATTGTGAATATTATTTTATCTCTTAGCGTTTTACAATATATATATACAATAAAATGTTTCAAACTTATAGTAAGTTTATATAATATATATAATTTTGTAAAGTGTAAACAATGGGATTTTTTATATGAATTTACGATATCTTGTAAACGGCGGATGTCATAAAAATGTTCTACAACAAAGAATATCTGCTTCATGGGGCGATTCTTTACTTTAAGTTAAGAAAACAAAATAGGCGTCTACATTTATATTCCTATGGCGAGTACATTACGGGAGTTGCTTTGATGCATGTAAAGTATATCATGTTTATACTGCCAGTCCTGCCATTTTGCATTGTTAATGTGCTTAATAGGTTAAAAAATATACATGACTGACGATTTTCGCCTTTATAGCAACGGCGTTACGACTAAGATACAGTTTTAGTATAGTTCACATCGGTAAAACTGTTTTGGTTACATTTTTACGGTGTCCCTTTGACATTTCTCTCGATTAACTTTTGTAACAGAGCTGTATTATTTCTACCAAAACTCAAACCTGAGTGAATTAGTACTAGATTAAGAAGAGTGGTTTTGTAGGCGATATTTAAAAGCTTATAATAGTATTCCAATAAATTAATTTCTCGGTAATTTTAAATGTTCTTTTAAAACATAGTTGTTAAGCAATACAAGACAAATAAATAATCAATGTGCTAGGATTAAACTTTATCTATACCAATTAAATTAAAGAAAGAATATTTATAAATAATAAATCGCACTCACTTGTATTATGGTCTTCCATCATTTCGTCAATTTTATCCATAATTATAAACACGCGAATGAGACTAAACGTGGTATACGAAGGAACAAACTTAAAAGGATGACATTGCACTGAATTGTAGAGAAGCACTAGAATGCGTCCGGAATAAGCAAACTGAACAGAGGTCTTAGAAGCGAGAGCCCTGAGAACAGAGCGTTGCGAAGTGTCGGTTCGCGACTCGCGACGAAGCGCATCGCGCCGGCGCGGCGGGAGTGCTGCGCTGGCGTCAGGCGGCGTGCTCGCACGCACTTCGCATACTAAAAGCACTAAAACGCAAGTTCGTCGCGACGATAATTGAAACACCATCTTTGACAGCTTATCTTGTTAAACAAATTTGGACCTATTTAAAGACCTAAATCAATATTTTCTAAAGGATATCTGTCGAAAAAAAGATGCTGTAAATATTGGCACGTTCCAATTGTGTTCTCAACGCTTCCTATGATAAGCCTAATCGCCAAATATTTTATGAATATCGACGACAGATAAGGATAAGGACCTTATGGACCGTAGGCCTATTGATATATTATTTGTTATGTATTTTAAGAACACTATTACTTCACGGTAAGATCAAAAATATCGTTAATGACAAGATTCAAACGAGTTTTAATTTGTTGCATTGGCAGGACATTAATATTGAAAGCGCCAGTATAACGTATTCTTTAAGATCGTTACCTATTCGAGACAATGGTTTTTCGTTATCATGTTATCATAAAGGGTCGAAGAGTTCGGGAGCAATGCTCTCTATTGATAATGCGTTAGGTCTCTAATGTATTGTTTACGACCATTTATCATCCTGTCCATTTCTACGTTTATTATTAACTATATTGATAGGGTTTCGACAGAAATGATTCCCTTCACTTTACAAAATGAAAATATTCCGCAAGCGCAATCGCTTATATATCAATATATACGTTATCTTATAGCGTAAAATATAATTCTAATGATTCTTTCTACATACCTTTGAATGGAAAATTTTTCGGCCTTCGCCTCTTAACAGCTTCATCCTCATTTTGGTTGATTCGTGGCGGGGGCATCTTGGGGACTTCGCTAGGTACCGTGGTGACTTCCCCAGTCCCTGCAGATCCAGTATCCGCTAGGTATCCACCAACTGAGTGTCGCCTGCGGCCTTGCAAGGGAATTGTGTAGAAAACTTCCTCGTGCTCCTTGGTACCGTCCGATGTAAAAATCTTTGAACTTATTTTGCCTTTCCTGTATTAAAATTAATTTATAAGGAAATATATATATTTGTTACTATAAAACGTTATTTATATTTTTCTATCAATACTACAGTAGCGAGGTCAAATACTTGGAACAATAGAGATAACGTCATTTGTTTTATGGAGTTATGTCGTATCTGAATCTTAGTACTAAGTTTTGGTTCGAAATAAAATAAGTTATTTTAAGTACAAATTTACTAATCGTTTTCAATCATTGGACCCGTATTATGCTATCTACCGTGAGGTTATAGTTTTATGTAAATAACCAAAACAAATCAATTCCTAAAATCATAATTTTTATAATTTATTATGATGATAAATTTAATTTTTAATTTAGATATATAAAAACTTTACTGACCACCTGCTAGATTTTCACTTGTTTAATGTACATTGTTGCAATAATTCATTTTAAGCTCGGCGGTAAAGCGTCGGAATAAATTTGCTACATGTATAAGAGGAGTGCACCTTTGCCCAGCTGTGGTACATTTACCCGAAATTACATACTATTTACTATATCTGTTGATGATGAAGTAAAAAAACTCACTTTATCCTCGGTGCCGTAAATGAGGAACACCTCATGTCACTAGGCGCACAATCTCCCGGCCTAGGCTGACCTTTTAGAAAGGCTTCAGCTTGTTCAGGTTCCTTAGCAGATAGAGATCTTAAAAGAGCTCGAAATTCTTTTCTTCTAGGGCTTTCAGGCTCGCGTCTACGCGGTGAACTTAAGGGTCGTCCGCCATCCGCCCAAGCACGTGCTGGCGCTGACCTGGAATATTGCTCTGACGCTGATGTATGAGGGCCGGCGCTGTCAGCGACATCTTTGTCGGAAAACGCGAAATACGATGGATTGTCTGTAACAAATTGATAAAATCAGGCTACTAAAAATTGTTTAAGTATATTTTGTTCTATTTTGGCGTGATAATTAAATTCTTTATATATACAAATAAACTTTGATGTATAACGCATTACTTCAAGGTGTCTGTTTACCGATGATCATCATCACTAGCCCTGAGAACCCGTCTCCAGTTGGCTAGCGCCAAGCGACTGGGTCGCGCGGGAATTATTCAATAACGACAATGAACTAACGGCTCTCCATTATGTCCAGAGCGGACCGTAGACCAACCTACTTTTGTAAGCCGGAAAATGCGAATTGAAAGCAATCTTCATCCCAGCTCCACCGTATTTAAGCCACTGTTCTTATATGGAGCGATGATTCCTAGATAAACCCATTTAGACAATCAGTATTTGCACCGCTTAAGCAATGAATGCCAATAGAATAGCAGTTATAAATTTAAATTACAATTTTCCTAACCAAGTAAGGTTTGTCACGAGTTTACACGGGAATATAATCACTATTTACTTACTAATTAAAAACTATTTTACTGATACAATGCAGTAGGAATGTATTAGAATACTCTTTAGAAAAATCATCTTGTACTTAGAGGATTTCATTATCGACTCGACGCTTAAATTTTTTTTATCATATCATTTCATTTTATGTATTAAAAATTGTCCGTTTCCTTGTCGTTCTGCACAAGCGTCACGCGGAATTTTAATGAACTACGTCTTATACTAGTTTCCATAATAAACGTCACCGTAGTTAAATTTAGGGCTTTAACATTTGAGGGATGTCAGTTTGGTCTTATATGAATAACTTTAATAAGTGTAATTATATTTGAACTATCATTATATTTGAATTGTATATTTAATACGCAAAAAATACTAATCAATACTGTTATCCTTAATTTATAAACAGTAAAATGTTTCCGCTATTTTGAAATGTTTTAGCTTAATTTTAGAAAATATATTAAGTATTATAAATATAATACTCCTATAATATAAATATATTGTAGCAACAACTCGGTGTGGTTAATGGAACGTTGAGAGAGGGTCGGTTCTTAAGAATGAAATATCGATTTAGATATGAATATTATTATTATATATTATCTATTTAAAATTCCCAACAGTCACTATTTTACGTACATTATTAGTAATTGATTAAATTTGTATCCTTTTGATACAAATTTCGTACACCCGCATAGTGTTAAAGTATTTTCAACAAAGCGGGGTGATATGCCCTCGGTACATGTGTCCCATATAAATAACAAGTAACATACAATAGTAAACTCATTCCCGAACAAGAAACATGTCGAATTCAAATGTACAGAAGTACAAAGCATTAATAAGTATCGTGAGAAAATATAAACGCTGGTTGTTATACAAAATTACGAATTTTTATATCTTTATGAATTAAATCGTAATATATGTATTTACAGTGAAACGTATGGCATAGTCTTCAAAACATCTGTTGTCTGATGAATCAATCTAAATTCTTGGAAACCGTAAAATGAAATGTTCCGGAAGAAAAACAAAGTTTGTAAAATGGACGTGAATTTTGTTCAATAAATAAAATTTTCTTTTCGTAAAACTAAATATAATGAATAAGTTTTAAATTTAAGCATTATGATACGACGTTAATTATAAAACGAGATGTACATAGGTATACATATAACTATAGAAATAGGCATACATATAACTTTAGATAATATAGGTACGGCCGTATCCTCAATTAATATTATGTTTGCATTTTAATCAATACTATTATCAGTTTATGCATGTGCATTAGTGAGTTACACTTTGGTTTTAAATTAATATTTCGTTTTACTCTAATAACAACATAATATTCCGAATTATTATTAATTATTGGATATTGAGTATATAAAATAATAGTAATAAAATATATAAAAGACACTCACTGGCTGCTCGCAGACAGTAGTCGAATTGGGGTCCCATGACACCGGAGATATGTAACGCACTAAGCACAACACATCCCGTCGAACGCGCGTCGGGTTCTGGACGGCGGCCTATCTCAGCTCTGCGCGCGCGCAGGTGGATCGGCGTGCCACACGTGTGGACTTTCACGAGGAAGGGAAGCTTTCTTAGCACGCGCGAGCAGGAAGCGTCCCAACCCGAGCTCAGAAATCACGTACGTATTCGTTTATGAAGGGGAGCCTGCGACCAGATTTAATTCCATTGCACATGCGGTGTGTCCATTTTGGTAGCACACGCCAGCTTTTAATGTTTGTAAATAAACGCCGTACATTGTTGACGTTGACGTTCATTCATAGACGGTACTAGTTCCGTTTACCTATTGGGTAACATATGCTAAGTGAAATATAGAATTGTGTTGTTTGAGTATCAAAAATCAATAAAATGAGGTGTGTGATTCAATATTTTCCTTGTAGGTAGTCATTTATTGAGACATATGTATATAGACACTCACATTAAATAGGTTTTAAATAAATAGGAATTTAGCGATGGTTTAGAGCTATAACGGTATTAAGCGCTACTACTCAAAATGCAATCTAGAGCAAAATACATATTATGGTAAATGTGTAGGTATTTTATGACCAATCTCAGCTTTTGATTTTTTTTATATAAAACGAGAAATGTGTGACAAGGGGTGACATCTTGCAAACACACGCAGCTGTTTCGTATCGAATGCGAAATATAAATATCTTACATTCCGAAACGTATTTATAACTGGGTTATTTTATAGAGTTACGTTTCCGACACATTGATTCTTACTCGTTGATCATTGAAGCTTACTCTTAAATATAAAAATAAATAAAGATAATTTATTTTATTTTTTCACATATCAAATGTATTATCTCAAACAAACATTTTTTTGTAAAATAATTGATTGAATATTTTTTTTATTTTATATAGAGAACAATACTTTGGTTCTTATAACGTATAGTTTGAAAATAGAGCACTGTGTTAGTGGAAGTTAAAAAAACAGACCAGATGTCGAACTGACTTTGTTTGGTTCCATCTGTGAAACAAAGCGCACTTGTGTACCATCAAACTTTAACAAAGGACTACGAGGAAATAACTTTTCAAAGCAATTACTGTTCCGTATATGTACCTACATACAAATAGAATATACATACATGTTTATTAAAGTTATACATGGAGTTTTTATTTAATTTTTTTTAATGATTATTCAAATTTATTTGCTATTTAAAACTCTTGTTCGTTCTAAATTTGAATAATTCTATTTTTTAGAAGAATATAGTATTAATAATTATTGTAATATAAAACATTTTTAAAGAGCAATTTCAGTCAATGCGATGTGGTAATTATTATTTGTGTGACGCAAGTTTACTCATTTTGTAATTTCAAAAAGATATATAAATATTTTTTTTTACTAAAGAATACGGTTTTTTTTCATTATAAGATGTCATAGATATCTTTCGTATAAAAAAAGATGTTTTAGAAAATCATCCTCGTTCTGGTCGTATCGAACAGAGTCGCTATTTGCGTCTCTTTGTTAGTTCGCTAAATTCTTCTAAACTAAAACTACCAGTACTAAAGTTTATATCGAGCTGAAACGGACGAACCGTATGAAATAAACAACAAACAATTTTCAACAAAACAAAGAATGTCGTATCTCAATTTGCACGTGTAAGATTTTCTGTTTTATTAGTATTTCACTTCAAACACGAACGAGGTTTTATATTATTAATATTAACATTTTTATCACTTAAAATTAATCTACAAGCAATAATGATTCATATTAATAAATGCACAGTAATGAGTCGTAACAATTTCGGGTTCAAAATCCGCAAAGTATTTGCGGAATGGTGCGTGTTTATTTACGCCGCGAGCGCATGTGCTCAACATTGCCACGAGACGCCGATGCTTATACACAATTACTTATTACACACGAACGAGAAGCAAACATTAATGTTTTCAAAATCGTATATTGCTGAGTCTATTTAATTACCTAAGTAATGAGCTACCACACGAATATTTTTAGTGCACGCTTTCCGCAACACTTAGATATTTCTTTTAATATTTATAATTCAAAACAGGGGTAACTTATATAAGTTTGGATTTAGAGTACTAATTACTTATTTCTATGAACATACTTGTTCTCAAAATATGTACCAACCATCAATAAATCTTAATTATTATTTATTACTGTACTGTTTTTTCTTTATAAATGAATATTACCATTCACAACAATATAGCTGTAAGTACCGCCTCTGTACGCTAAATGTAAGATTTATCTTCTTATTTTTATTAATAACAATGTTATTTATGGGAATATTATATATTAATATGTGAATGAATCCAGAAATAAAATTAAACTTAGCTTTAAGTTATATATTAATTACATAAATAGACTTTCTGTCTATTTTTGTCTGAAGGAACAAAATAACAAAATATTCCAAATACAGCATAGAACAAATAGTAAAATCAACAAATATAGATAAAATAACAAAGATCAACACGACCGGGTTGCTATATTTCAAAGTCGTAACGCAATATAAAATAATAAGTCTCTTTAGCATCTCAAGCAGACATTATGACATAATAATAACTGACTTGGAATATGGAATAAGGGTCAATAGACAAAGATAGGCATTATCGTTCAGCGACGGCGATCGTCGGCCACGGTATAGATACAATTGGCTGCTTCCGGTTGTGTCGAATTAATTGACTGTGCACATACGTCGTACTTAGGAACAAACGGGAAGATATATAGACTTATCCCATAGGATTATAGTGTTTAAGACTAACGTAATAAGTACGATGAGCCCTTGTCATCGTTAACATAGGTATATATATGGTATGTTTGTGTCTCTTCTATCTCGTGGAATAATTTAAAAATCTTTAAACGCCTATTGTTAAACATGATATTTTATTAAGATTAAAAACATTGTATTTGCTGTATGTTAAGTAAGTTTCCAAAATTATTTGACAATACTGAAAAGTTTCAACCTTAAAGACCACAATAAACGCATATAAAAATATTTTTTAATAACATATTCTATGTATAGAAGATGAATATTTAATTTTTCTATACAATTATTTTTTTACTAACTATTTTATTATATACCTAATTTTATTATTTATCAAGTATAGTTCACGGATTTCATCAGCCTCAAAATAATTGATTTCAGTTGCAATATTATAATTAATTATTTATTTCTTAACATGATGGCATTGATTACACATAATTATTATGTATAAGTGAATGCACCTAACTGCACAGTAGGTTGCGTGTATTAAAATTTCACAGTATGATTTGCGTTTATATTATTGACTAGCTGTGCCCGCGGTTTCACCCGAGAATAACTTAAAGAAATTACTAAGAACAGACTTATAATATTTAAGTATTTACCATTTTTAGTTTTATTTTCGTGAGATATTAGTATTTATTGGTTTTTGCCGCACCCGGATCAAGATAGGGCGACATACATTTGAGGCCATGAGAAAAACATCGTTCCCTTAAATCTATTCCGACATACTTGAATGTCCTTCCCTGTTCTTTATTTATTGTGACGATACCTTCACAGGAATTGTGTCCTTTTAAAACTAAATTTATTCACAAACCGAAAACAAACATACTTATGTATGTATAAGTATATTCAAACAACCTAATCTACTATCTTGATATCTTTCATAAGAATTAATGTACTGTTTATAAAAACGACTGCAAATAATGCATTATTTTAGGAAAATTTGATTACCACACAAAAGGTTTTAATGAGTCAAACTTAAAAGATAGACATATATCTACGCATGGGCGAGTTAACCGACATTTACCAGCATAAGCTAAACCCTATTTAATATGATTGACCATATAGATCTGAGCTCAAATTACATTGAAGTATCTAAATATCTGAAACTGACCATTTTTTTTAATTTTGTTTTGTTCCTATAAAATTTTAATCATTATCATTTTACAGACTATCCTTTAAAAGTAGCTAAAGTTTCACCCAATTCAACTGAACAGTTATTTTATATCATTTTTATCGAATAAATGTTCAACATGATTCTTTTTATTTATTTATAAACCGATTGAAATAAAACAAACACTAAATTTTATGAGAAATTTGCCACAATATATTAGTGAAAACCGCGTGCAAATCAGTTAAGCCGTTTCTTAGATAAGCGTGCACAAGCGCACAGACAAACAAACAAAATTGTAACAAACATTGTTTTATGTTCTATTGCATTGATAAAGACCCCCGAAAATAGTTTTAGTCGTATTTCTTTTTTTAGGTTTTGGGTTAGGCTTTTCGTAGGTATGTCTTGAGTGCTAAGAGCAAAATAATTTAATTAAAAAAAACTGCCTGATAATTGTTTAAATAAAGATCAATAAGCTAATCTTTAATTGTTTCAAAAAACGATTAGTTTTTTTAAAATACGTTCCTATACACACAATGTAACATTTAAGAAAAGGGCCAAGTTGGCCAAGCCGTCTAATCCAAAGATTGGGATTTGTTGTATATTTATATTCATTTTATATTGGGGTCGGTGGTAAAGAAAACATGGTGATAAAACCTACATGTGTCGGATGAGGCTCCGCCACATGTGTGTACCTTTATCTTTAATCCGCGTTTGTGAGTTGATGTAATTTAACCTCTAGGTACGCCTTAATTAATGCAACTAATTTTACAGTAAACAAAGCTACTATTTATTCACAATTATAATTGCCTAACATTACTTTACCTCTATAGAATTAGTACTGTATACAGATATATCATCTTCTAGACGTTCTAGACGCTTCTAAATGTTTTTGCGTTTGTACTGGTGCATAAAACACACAGTGACTCTTTATTTCGAATTTATGAAAATAAATAGTTTATGTTAAAGTACCTCGAACTCTCGCATAAGTTAGAAATATCATGCCATGTTGTTTATTATGTATTTATTTGTTACTAATTAAATTAACAAAAAAGTAACATCCTGTTAATGTAGTACTGCTGGGCGATGACCTCTTCTCCTTTTTGAGGAAAACATATGTAGGATAATGAAAACTTCCCAAAAAATAAGACGAGGTGAAAAGCGGAATGGAGAAATGTTTGTGTACATGCTCGACGAGCCTGAAGAGGAAAACTTTTAGGGTAACTAAGTGAGGCTTTAAATTCAATTTATTATCATTAACATAAATTATGTATATTAAGTAGATATAAAATTAAAAAAGTGTTTATTTATTTATCTTATGACGGTGCACTACTTCGAATTTCAAAAATATTAATTAGATTTTCTGACATTTTTCTGACAAATTTCAATGACTCACTCATATGTGACAGAAAAAAAAAGTTTGCAACAGTAGCAGTAGCAATAATAATGGTATCTTCAGTGTAATTTTACCTGACTGAATAAAACACGGATGATTTTTCAATATTAGCCGATTTTTTTAATCGGCACGAAACTATCGTGGACCTCAATAACTAGTGGTAGATATACTAACTCGTTATTGTAGCTTCTTTTAGGCAATAAGAACTCTTCATAAAAACAAAGGATCCTTGTTTACGAATTCCTATGTTTTTGCCAAGAGTATCATATTATTATACCAAATATGCTAAGCGGATTAAAATTTTTTACAACGCCTTATCTTTTGCGCTGTTTGAAAAAAAAGTGAATAAACACGTATTAATATTTGTCTTGGCCAGCCAAAAAAAATACGCTTTAAACGGGTCGGTCGGATGAAGTTAACGATTGAAGGAACAATGACTCCATTAAGAAAAGCACTGGCAGGATTTCTTGGTCGGCCACATGCCGAAAGCTTTTGAGCGTGTCGAATTTCGAATTTTAAGCAAATACTTAGATACAGGCTAGTACAGTTCCCATTGCCGTTTTGTTGCTACCTTCAAGTCGTTTATATAAATGAGAAAGTAAATTAGTGAAATCTACCAAGTAGTATATCTGTGAAAAGAGATCTCGTTGTCCAAGAGATACCTTTTCATTTACATTAAAAAATCGATTTTCATTAAATTCAAATTAGACATGTTTTTATAACGAAAAAAACTTTGTCTTTCCTAAGTTAGACTTTTCTATAAGTAAGTACACATAAAAGTAATATCAAGTAAATAGAAATTTTAATAAAAATATAGATATATTTTATTATTTACGCTGAAAAAGATCGGAAATATGGAAATATTCATTATTGACACAGAAGTGTCAAAATATTATTTATAAGGTACTGTGGTACCTATTGACCGTATGATTATTTTTACAGTTTTGGAACCGAACCGACAATGCACCTGCCTGAAAAGTATTAAAAATATCGATTATATAAAAAATCGATTTCTTACTATCGCACTCGCATACTATTCGTAACTCAGTTGCATGTTTTGTTGTTAGAAAAAAAAAATTAGCGAACATAAATCAATTCGAAGAATATTTATTCAAAATAAACATTAAATTTTTAAGCCGGCTTAATAGTATATATTAAAATAAATTTTATTGCTATCAATAATAAATCACTTTCAGATATTATAAATCTTTTCTATATTGGCACGCGTTATAATAACGCTTAAGCTAGAGTTATTGTAGACTTATTCTTTATTTGAATAAATGATGAGATATGAGATGGTAATATTTTTCGCAAGATTAAACGTAAACCTTCTTCTAGATGCAGACTAGGCAATGGCCCGAGGGGTAAGGATCGAACCAGCTACTATTACTATACTGGATTAAAGTAGGCAAGTAAATAACATTGTAAATATACAAGATAAACGAAAATCCTAATTTATTCCATTTGCTCCTCGACGAAGCAGCTATATTGAATTCATTCAGACGTAAAGAGAGGAAAATTGGAATGTAGGTCACGCTCCGCCAGGTACCCTACTGTCCTATATAGCGGCAAACGTTAAATGTCACCGTTAAAAGTAGGTTAATGAAAACGGTTAGGTTAACAAATCTTTTATTATATATATCTGTAGGTACATTTATGTATATAATAAGAAGACTTAATGAGACATCAGCTAAACAATAAGAGGTGTCACAGAAAATCTATAAATCTACCAGAATTGACAAACTTGTAAGTTTTTTACATAACAAAGTAATCGTTTTGTTTTTTTTTCGAAATCTTATTACCGGACGAAAATACCGCAGATACGGAAGTGTCAATTCACAAGATTAGTTTTTTACTGCGAGCTATACCTACAATTTTGTTACTGTCAGGTCTGTATTTTTTTATAAAAATGTAGCAAGAATTAAATTTAAGCCATCTGGTCAGAATTATCCAATCGCTGAAAACAAAGAATAATAAAGTGTTAATTGATGCATTGTTCAGACGAAACGGGACCGTAGACGCGTTTGGCACGCAGAGGTAACAGTACCTCAGCGACAATGTCACACGTCTTTAGTAGGCTAATAAGATTCAAAATATTAATTGCTACTAGATACAAATTAAGTTCAGCTATACAAAGTATTGTACACGTCGTCGTCGTGTCATCTGTATGTATACATCGCATATGAGTTTGTAATTGAGACCTACGTTCAACTTAACTGTAATTTTTTTTTTGTTTATTATTTTTCTGTTTTTTATTTTGTCTTTTATTATCATGTAAGTGTCTATGTTATATAATTCTGCTGAAAAATCTTCACCAGTTATAATTTATTTCAAAATTTATTGAGTGGGAGAAATAGATACAAACTTAGAATAAATGTCAAATAATGATGTACCTATAAAATTTATTAGATCTGTGCAATATCTCTTTATTGTTTTTAAGGTTAGTTGCTAGGGGAAAATTTTATCAATCTGAACATAAAATACACACAGATTAAAAACAGACAATATTCAGGTTAAAAAAGATATATTAAAAAAATGTTAATTTTTTTTATTAAAAATGCATATTTTCTGAGTGAAAAAATCATTTAAATCATATGGGCGTGAGAAAATACTTTTCGTAAGTTTTATGTACCTACTAGCGATAAAATTGGATAAGCTTTTGAAAAGCCCAACTCTGATCGATCTGAATTTTCGTATAGACGTATTTCGACGCAGAAATTATGATAGGCAAAATACCCGCAAATTCCATTTTTAAAGTCGATTCAAGAAAAATATATGTAATGTCATATTTGTTTTCACCTTTATAGTAATTAATGTTGATTTAAGAGAACTAATATTTCGTACAAAAGTTTCCTACAAAAAGCGCGTTTGTCACAGAAACTCAAAAACTGCTGGCTGGACACGACAAGTGTATTGAACAACAAAATGTCGACCATCTTAATGGCTTACAACTACACAATACACTAAATTATACAATTTTATTGTTTTTTGTGGTTATTTATTTATATTTTTTGCGACTTTTTTAGTGACTACGATACTGTGTGCCAGTTACCTACCCTGTTATAAAAGAATTTAAAAACACTAATTGCAATTCAACGGCAAGATGCTGCATTCTTGGCACTATTGCATACGATCATGATTTGTTTGGTTAAATCGTTTGTTAATATATAATAATATTTCTAAATTAAACTATATGCTCGTGTAGAGGTAGCTTTTGTGTGTTTATTGTTATAAAATCTGACAAATTGACAAACAAATTGACATAGGAATTTACTTAATATTATAATTGTGTATATACTTTATTATGTCCACTTTGTTGGCCGTTATTAGTCCGGCCGCTCATGCATACGCTGATAAAATTATAGCTGATAATAATCCTAAAAGAGTCATCGAGCGATTCAATAATTTACGATTTATTAAAATATGTTCATGAGAACGATAAATAAAATAAGGGCATGCCGTTAGATTTTATAGTTCTGACTCCTGAGTACGGTTTTAGGCTAAGAGATCGCTTAACGCGATAATGATTGTATTGCTTATTTATATATAACGTTTGTTTATAAATCTTTACTAAAAACATTTAGTACTAGTACCGATGGGTAGCTAAATAAATAAAATAATATTAAAAATATGTCTTTATTATTAAGAAATGATGTTATTTAATGTAACTCTTAAATATGACAAAGTTTCGAAACGTACACATAATTAAAATGAGTAGACAGTGTTCGCGTCTACACATTAAATCCATCTCGACAAAAAATTAAAGGTTGAACAAACTTTTGGCGGGGACATGGGAAGAATAGAAAATGTGGGAACGAGGCTCGGAGCATTGTTGTTAGGCATTCATATGCCACTCCACTCACCCATTGCCGGGACATCCGCCGCTACTTCCGCTGCCAAAGATGGTGAATCTTCGAACGTTTAGTTCGTTGACAGGGCCCGCAGATGTCCCCGATACTGTATCATAACAACGGTACCACTATAATATTTTGTTTTTTCGAATAACAAATAAACGAATCGAACTCTTCGCGGCACAAGCGAATTATTTGAGCGATGTAAACATTATTATAAAATTCCTCGAGCGGGCACACAGCCGGTGTGGCCGATGAGCTCCGTAAACTTGCGTCTAGAGCGTCTTCAGTGGCTATTTTTGATGCAAAAGCGCGTTGGGAGTTGTTTGAAACGCCAATGTCTAGAGCATGCACGGAATATGCAATGTCGTCAGCCTTGATGTTTATATTGAGGATAGGTTTCCCTACATTTTATGTTTATTAACATTTTTGTGCCATTTTTCTTTATTAACTATGTGTTTTCTCATATATTGACTTTGGTAAAACACAAATGCGAAGTGAAGCTGAATGGATCGCGATTTTAATATTCAGAATTCAGATGTAGATAACAGAGCACTACCTTTCCGCTACGCGTTTGTGGGGTAAAATAACATAGACTTATGACGTACTTATAAAAAACAATTCAATTAAAGGCATCATTTTCATTTGTGTTAGGCACATTACAAAACCTAAGTACAATGCTCTATAACTGTGAAGTAAAATAGATAGATTTTTTTATATTAAACAAATGAAAACAACATTTTTATATCTCACTAAGAGAATTGTTAGTTGTTTGTTGAATGTTTTTAATTAAGAGTTATTTACTTACCCCAATTTCACATTGACGACCTGAATTCAGCGCTCAATTGTCATAATAACTAGGTTGGTACCTATACTCCCTTAAAAAATTAACGAGATAATATTATGTCTATATGTCGTATGTATACAATAAATCTGTATGCAAACACAGTTTATTTATATCCAAAATAGACAGGTTTTTAACAAATACCTTACAGTGAAATCATCATAAAACATTATTTTGGTTTTAACAGCAATACTTTTACATGTAGGTAGGCAGGTATTATTATTAAAATTCGCACATTTTTTAATAAACATCTCAATCATCATAATATAATGGACGAATAAAGAGAAAAATATAAATATTTGATATTCTTAAATATGTATTATGGGGTTTTCAAACTGCATCATACAGCTGAATTTTAATTATATAAATATATACTTATAATTAATTAAAAAAAAAATACATTTCGTGTGTACAGATTTTACAATTAGAGTGAAGTCCTATTTCTAAAAATGGAAATAATTGATTCGTACTTCTTTTTATTATTGTCTTTAAAGCAACACTCTGAAATACGAAGCTTATCTGTTAGTTTTAAACAACTTTCATCAAGAGTAACATGATGGAGGATATTTATTTTATTAGATGTATAAGTTTACATTTAAATCACTAAAAATTGCACTTGTGCACAAGCAAATAAAAAAAAGTAATTGACGTCATGAACGGAAGCATTTGTATAAGCTAATTATAACTTCATAGTTTATTGCATCAAATTTGTAACAATAAAAAAGCTAGGTGTAGGAAAAATTCCTCATGTTTCTGAGACTGATTGTCCAAATCATCCGGGAAATAAAGAAAAACCATTAGGCAGATTGAGGGCTCTGGTTTATCGCGCTCGCTTCTGGTTTATCTGGTCTGCACTATTCCAAGTTTTTAAATAAAAAAATGACTAACTTTCATTCATACTCCATTTAACCGTCTTAGGAGATAAAGGTTCGATAACGATATAACAATTGCAATGTGCTGATGAACAGAATTATTTTAGATGAATTTTAATAACGATCATACATCGGTCTTTTAATCATAAACAGATGCCTAATGACAAATTTCTATATGAGTTTCATCCCCAATAAATATTTTAAGGGGTAAATTTTTAAAAAATCTCTAACGCTGGTGGAGTCTGTAAGTAGTATGTATGACTGAATTGTCATTTTAGAATTTTATTTAGTTGAATAACTTTTAGAGGGAGTCACTGGTAGTATAAAATCTTACCTCCATAATTATAATAATAGCAGCGTGACATGGATTAATATCGATATAAAAATTTAAATAAGAATAATATTAAAGCAGTTAAATATAATATTTACCTGCTTTAATATCTTTAATATGATCAAAGTATAACAAGGCGTACATATTGCATTTTATTAATATATGGTATACATTTAATATGAATATGAGTTTTTTTGCAAATCAATAGGTATCACTAAATATATAGTAGAGAGGTTTCAATGATAGAGATGTAAGATTATAATCTCTAAAAAATCTCGCTGGATTATTGATCACTACACAACTTAAGCCGCGCAGTGCGCACTGCGCAGAAAGATCTTTTATATAGTTGAACGTTTACATGTTACAATTTGTCGTCTGAAAACTGGCAACAATTGTCGTTTATAATACATTGCTTTTTTATACCCATTATGAAAACTCTCACATAGAATGTTGAGCAAGCAATGTATTCGTTACTACCGTCAAAGTCAACAGCAAGGCTTTTGGGCTCTGGTTTACTTTTCAATTGTGTGAGTGAATATGTACCAATTCGTGTATATAAATATGAATATACGCAAAAGTGTGCGTGGAGTAAGAGGGAAAATCTGTGCACATGATGTAGAGGATAATGGTACGCAACTATAGTCTTTCGTTCTCTGACATAACGAATACCACTGAAATTTATGCGCAATACAATTTTATGTAGTAGGTATTATATACCTTGTATAGGTAGTCAGGTGCTGCAAATCGTTACTTCTACATTGATAAGTTTCGTCAGTATACATTGGGGTTTTGTTAGGGAGGGTCGTGAAAATGACCGGAGTGGATGAAATACTAAATTATCAAAGAAGCCTCGATGATGATTTCTATGGATTGCTCGGATGTGATGAAAATTCATCAGTAAGTTATTTTTAACTTTAGTTTAATAATATTAGGATAATTGCAATATATATTGATTTCATTGACCCACTTGTTGACCTTGATTCGAGACCTCAGACATTGACCTACATCCGGAAATCTTTGCAAAAATTACTATTGTGATCGAATTAGTCCGTTCTATTCGATTTCCATTAAATAACTTAATTGTTTTTAATAAACCTGCCAATATTTCAGATTGAACAAATAACTACTGAATATAAGGTGTTGGCTTTGCAATACCATCCTGACAAGAACGATGGTGATAAAGAGGCAGAGATAAAGTTTCAAAAACTAAAAGTAAGTTTATAAAAGTTATACTGTGTATTAACTATATGAAGGTGTCTTGGCCTTAACCGGTTTGCTTATTGATTAATAAAAACAGATTTTTTAGAAATTGATGTCTAATTTCTGTATTTTTTCTAGGAAGCCAAAGAAACACTTTGTGATCCAGCTAAGCGTGCTCTGTATGACAAATGGAGGCAGAGTGGCATTTCAATGGGCTATAAACAGTGGCTTGGTATGAAGGACCACATTCAGCAGTCCATGCATTGGTCCAAGCCCAATACAAAGGACCGCATGCTAGAGGATGAATCAGGACGCTCCTCTGGCCCTTCCAGCTTGGGACCCAGCAATGCAGCTGCTCGTCGGGCTTCTGAGGGTGGCGCTGCTCTGTGGGGACGTTGGGGTGGTGGCAATCAAGAGCCTCCATCCGAAGTCATCTCAAAGTTCCGTAACTATGAGATTTAAATCTCTGGTTATGGCATTTACTCATGTTTTACTTTAATTTATTAGTTATGTTTATTAATTTTTTAAATATCAAGAGATTATTGTGTCCAGGTCTCTTGACTTTTTGTTGCAATATTTTTATATATATTTTTTTGACCCTATGATACTTTTGTATTCTTGCCTTTTTAAATAAATAAAAATTATTTAGCATAGATGTTAGAATAAATTAGCCTTTATGGGCACAATATTCATCAAGTCAGCTCATGGAACAGGTTTGCTCGAATGTTACTCGGTATCTTAATGTTCGATGTTTGATGTTCAAAAATTTTCAGTGTTTTACTGTACATCGGTGTTAGTAACCTCTCAT
Source organism: Nymphalis urticae (assembly GCA_905147175.2). Taxonomy (NCBI): domain Eukaryota; kingdom Metazoa; phylum Arthropoda; class Insecta; order Lepidoptera; family Nymphalidae; genus Nymphalis; species Nymphalis urticae. Next base: position 7,224,082 of record LR989991.1, read on the forward strand.
TGGTGAGGTAATCTTAGTGTTAAACACTTCTGTAGTCTGTCCTTAGCTTTAAGCTATGCACATTCCTAAAACTTATGAGTCTGATTATAACATTTCTGCTGTAATATGATGTGTAAGTTTTCTAAGAATCTCTATTATATTTTGAAGAGTTATATTTTCGATCCTCTTAAGGAATATATTATTTTGCTATATGTAAGTATTACATTACCCACTGTTTGGATGAAGGAGAATATATTGGAAATGTGACTTAAGTGGTAACAGGGTATTGTTGACAGAAAGGAAAGATTTTGTTTCCATATTATTTGTGACCTCAACAAATGTACAACTAACATATTATTGTCATTGATTATTTATTCTTCTACATGAACAACTATTGATGTTTCCCTGATTGTTAGATATAGTTTAAGATTAATATGTGTTAGATGTTTTTATCAGTATTTACTCTTTATTGAATGTTTCTTAAATATTTTAAAATTTTATTCATAGATAAGTAGATTTTGAAATCAAATGTTTTATCTGAATGTCTATAGGAATCTCTTTAAAGAATATTGTAATAATTTTTATTTTTGATGTAATATCTAAATGGAACAATAAACTTTACCAAAATAAACGGTCCTTTTTTTATTTTTATTTTAATGATAAAATTTTACAGAATGGTTTTTTTTTTAAATAATTGTTGTAAAATAATAAAAGAAACAAAACATACTCAGTTATTACCAAGCCTTAATACGCGTTTAAATATTTCGTAAATAAAATGAAGAAATTTGATACTAGGTGAAGGTCTGACCAAAAAAAAAATATTTTATTGCAATATAAGTAACAAAACTGAAATGAATAATATATTATTGTATTAAATCGTATATAATTTTCGTTTTATTTGTCTTTCAGTTTCTTTTTGTACTAGTTATTCTCTCTTCTGCTCTGTACATCTGTATTAGTTTTTAGTAGAAACTTGATTGGTTTATGTGTAATTTGCACTGTAAGTTTTCCGAATAGTTAACAGTTTCAACTTGAATTACATTAGGTAGTATAATACTACTAGTGTTAGCCTCCGGTACAGTCGTAGCTTAATAGTTATATCGCCATTAACAAAGCAACGCTGAAAATCGAATCGATCGAATTTCGTTGCTTGAACGAGCAGGACAGGTAGATACAGCGAGCGAGCGAGCGACTGAGAAGATAAATCTATAATCCATTAGGCATTAGCAAATATAATATATGCGTTAAAGACGGTAATAGAATATAAAGGATACGTATTAAACACGATATTAATTGTCGTGTATTTTCAACCGATTTAAAAATGAAGTTTATTAATTTGACTGATCTACGCAATATTTTTACTACCTATTAGCGCGCGGTCTAGTAGCTATACCTAGAGGAAAGTCCCGTTTCAATTTGAAAATAATATCCATCAATAAGAGCGGAAAACTAGAGAATTCGTCATCCTCACATGTTTCCTTTAACCGGTGTTGTCTTTTTGACCAATGTGTTTAAATGGTGTACATTATATATATTTATAATAAAATTATTAACAAAACAAATAATTTACTAATAAAAAACTCATTAATTTCTTCAAATTTTTTCGTTTTTAAAATCGATTTGTTTGTTTTTTTTTTGTTCATAGTTTTATATTTTAGAGTAGGCATATTTAGCAATGAATGAAGCTTAGTTTATTTTTGACAATGGTATGAAACATTGAACACTTTTAACTTGAACCAAGTAAATTACATTCTTAAAAAACAATTATGACATCATATATTGATGACAATACATAGGTATACATACTATGCACGTGTCATCATTGTTTTTTAATCTTACTGTAGACCCTTCGCATTTCTCAATGTTTATTAAAATGTCTTGTACTATCACTAAACTACTGGCCTATATATATTTATCATATACGTTATATATTATTGTATTGTGTATTTCAAAACATTTATATTTAATATTATGTTTGTTTAAAGTAGTATAAGTTAGTTTAAAGTAATAGTAGTGTAGTGTTTTCTTAATATTGTGTTATAGATATTTTCAACAAGTATTTAATTTTAGATAGGTAGGTATACTACTACTGCTTGTACCAATGGTATTTGCACTATCCCGATTTCGTATTCATATCGCCTCATGTTAAAGGTTGTCTGTAAGAACGCATCAGAGAATAATTGTCATATTTTTTTGTAGTTGACAATTAATTTATGCGTAACGACAATCCCGTATTAGTAATAAGAGCATAGTAATTTCCGCATAAAATACTTGTACCTTCTATCTATTTCTTTTTGTTGTGGCAAAAGTTCGCATTTTCCATAAATATGAGTTCCATAAACAACTAACAAAACCCGTGGTTTTGCCAACGTAGAATTAAACCATTAATTCAACCATTTTAACGTACACAATGCCTATTCGAATAGGCATGATGACTGATTTTGAAATAACCTTCTATAATGTAGGTACACGTCTACTATTACTGAAAATAATTTTATTTTAGTAATAAGCTAACTGCTTACGCAAATAATTGAATTTTCATTTACCTATTTTGAATTTCGCTCGAAAACACCCGCAGGTGTCATGGCGCCTGACGTGACGTCACGCCTCAGAAAACGACAGTAAACGTTGTATTGTGTCTATGCTCAACGAAGAAAGGCAGAAAGTATTGCGTATTTCCTAAGGTTAAAAATGAATTCCAAAGTTTAGCAATGTGCAATACGATGCAAAATTAATTTTGAAACGCGTATACACAACAACTGTTCAAGAGAAACGGTTATAAATAAAGAGGCTTGACGTCATTCGCTCTGATTGGCGTTTCAAATAAAATAGCCGATTGCAGAATTTAATACTTTTAATTAATAAAAATCTTATTAATCCCAAAGTGTATATTAAAATGGGATAATTTTTTAGAATCCTTTTAAAATAGTTTCTTCTCTAAAATAATTTATTTTTTAATTCTTTAATACTGTCATCATGTCTATTATACTCATAAAATATTTAAATTATTTAAATGGCTGCTAACCGCAATAGGCAGTTGTTTTGAAATCACAGACATACATAAGCCAAAAATAGTGGACAATAAATATATGTAGGTATGTGAACTTAAAGTTGTTATAATTTTTGATAGACGACATTTTGACGAAATAGATTTACGGTACCTAAGATTGGAATACTCCTTATAATAATGTTGGTATTTGCATTTTTGTAATTCAAGCCGTTTTCAAGATTACCCTGGACAAGCACACAAAACAGTTACTCGCAACTAGTTATATTACCTTAAAAAGGGCAGTTATTTTGAAATTATAGACAGAAACTTGTTAGAAATACTTATTTATGTACTTCACTTAATAATTACATATTTATAAAATTTATTACTTCTGTAAGAATAACTCAGTAAAACAATCCTTCACATTTACACACACGTATCTTGTTACATAATTTATTAATATTTTACAATTCTATTACAATTTTCTTTGCAATTCTTCCAATCACCCTGGATACCATCGAACGAGTCAATTTTTCCGTGCTTTGTTTCTTTTTATATATCGCGTAGTTTTTTTTCGCTCAAAATTTCCAACCAGTGTTAATTTAGTTAAAAACATTACCATTATTTTCTAAAAATCTCAAAATAATTATTAAAAATCAGTAGAACCTTACTCTTCTACTGGTGTATTTATCACACTTTAATTTTATTTATTTGTATTGATATATTATATTTATTTATACAGAGTAAAACAATATTCTATGAATGTTTTAATTTGCAGTAAAAACACCCTTCGACTGGTTTTCCAAAAATGAGTTGTAATATACCAAAATATTTATTTTTCTAAGTTACCGAAGTAATAAATATATGCGCGCACTGTTATACGTGTACTGATATACTGTAGATATCTATTTAACTTTTTTTATTACATCGGCATCCTTACTTTTCTATGTAATCGCATTTTTCACTGAACATGTTTTGTAAATATCCAGTATAACAATTTTGCTTGGGAAACAATTTCTGTAGTGGCATTCGATTGTTTTAAAATTCCATAGATAGATAATTGAAAAACAGCGCGTGCTGTTATAAATACTTTAAATAACAAGATTTTTATAAGTTGCATTGCTCGCAACTCTGTTTGTGGTGACTTTAAATAAAGATGAAGCTTTGCAATTATCCTTTATTAATAAATAGTTTAAAAAATAATTTATAACAGAACAAATAGTTTAGACAAACCCTATATTGGCTTACTGACCTGGAATAGTAGGTGTTGCGTATGGTCAAACTATTAATTCATTTTGAGCAACAAGTTTAAATTAAGTCAAAATTTAAAAAAGTCAAAATTCAAACTTTTATTTCCACATTTTCTTTTTCTTTCAAAAAGAAAATGTGGAATAAAGGTCTTGTTTGTCAGTTTGGTTTTAAACTCCTGACAGTCACCAACCATTACCCGACAGGTTTTGTTTTACAGTTTTAGTCAATTTAAAATATCAAAGAAACTTTTCCTCTCTCCTTCAGATTTCAAGCATAAGTGATTATAACTAAATAAGATTTTTGGAACGGAAAAACAAAATCTTTTGTAATTATTGGCACTCTTTGTTATACATTTTTTTTCGTTATTAATCAAGCAACTTCTCCGTATGTATGTACGATTGATAATAATATTAAAATTAATATATCGGCGTTGATACGATAGTTATATCATATCATATCAACAGCCAATCATTGTCCACTGCCGAACATAGGCCTCTTCCAAGGTGCGCCAAAGCTCCCTGTCCTCCGCCTTCCGCATCCAGTCGTTGCCCGCCACCTTCTTAAGGTCATCGGTCCTCCTGGCTGGAGGGCGCCCTACGCTGCGTTTGCCGATCCGCGGTCTCCACTCTAAGACTCGTCTACTCCAACGGCCATCGGTCCTACGACATACGTGACCAGCCCACTGCCACTTCAGCCTACTAATTTTGCAAGCTATGTCGGTGACTCCGGTTCTTTTCCGGATAATTTTATTTCTGATCTTATCCTTCAAAGATACTCCGAGCATAGCTCGCTCCATAGCACGCTGAGCGACTTTGAATTTGTAGACTAGTCCCACAGTTAGTGTCCACGTTTCGGCACCGTATGTCAGGGTAGGTAAGACGCATTGATTGAAGACTTTCGTCTTCAAACGTTGCGGTATGGACGACGTGAGGACTTGACGAAGGTTGCCAAATGCTGCCCATCCCAAGCGAATTCTTCGATCGGCTTCCTTCTCGAAGTTGTTCCTACCGACTTGTATAACCTGTAGGTATATTCCCTAACAACTTCGAGAGGTTTCCCTTCGACGTATATCGGTCCCGGCACAACATGCCTATTGAACATGACCTTGGTCTTGTCGAAGTTAATACCGAGACCGACACGCCGGGAAGATTCACTAAGGCAACGCAGCATTTTGGTTAGTTGTTCCAGCGACTCTGCTATGATGACGATATCATCGGCAAATCGAAGGTGTGAGATGTACTCACCGTTTACATTGACTCCACATCCAGTCCAATCCAGCGTCTTGAAAACGTCTTCCAACGCGTTGGTGAACAGTTTCGGAGATATTACATCCCCCTGTCTCACCCCCCTGTGTCCCTGTGTAGGATCGCCTTCGTCTTACAGTCCTGGTTGTGGACAGTCATTGTAGCGGCGTTGTATAGACATCTCAGTACCTCGATGTATCTCCAGTCGATATGACATCTCTGCAATGAGTCGAGCACTGCCCAGGTTTCGATGGAGTTGAAGGCTTTCTCGTAGTCCACAAATGCCATACACAGCGGCTGATTGTACCGACCGGGAGTTCCTCGGATTAATGGCGCGTAAGAGGGGCGCGCTGGTCATCAATACTGATTCCCACAGGTTTATCCGATCTTGAAGAGAACAACTGTCCATTTTTTTTTTTTTTTTTTTTTACCGTTAATAGGCAAGCGCTTGACCGTTGACTTGCCTGATCTTAAGCATAGTCACGGTCTAGGATGGAGCGCGCCTGCCCAGAAGGAACCCGTTTACTCTGGATTTGAACACACCTACATTGTAGTCATCTGGAAATATGGACTCAGGCAAAGCATTCCACAGTTTCGCAGTGCGAATAATAAATGTGGATTCAAAGCGCTTCGTACGTAGGCGGGGAAGTTCCACTGTGTACCTATGGCGCTTTGGTCGCGTTTGCCTGGCCGTCCGATAGTAGAAGGGGGTGGAAGGAATCAGGTCATGTAATTCCTGCGCACATTCTCCGAAATGTATCCGATAGAAGACAGAAAGCGAAGCAACCACACGTCGATGTTCAAGACTTTGGAGTCTTGACTCGACCAATGTGTCGTCTCCTATCAGCCTCCTAGCACGTTTCTCAATCAACTCTAGAGCCCGAAGGTGGTGCTTAGCAGAGCCGTCCCAAAGGTGAGAGCAGTACTCCATACAAGACCTCACTTGTGCTTTGTATAAGCTGAGCAGTTGTTCTGAAGTAAAGTAACGTCTCACCTTGGCGAGGATACCAAGCTTTCGGGCGGCTATTTGGGCTTTGGACTCAATAAAAGAGCCGAAATTTAGAGTCGACGTGAGAGTAACGCCAAGAAGGTCAAGGTGGTCAGTTATAGGTACGGACACATCTCGGAAAGAGGGAGGTAGCTGGAATTCCCTCTTTTTGGCGGAAAATAGACACGCCTGCGTCTTGGTTGCATTGAACATGACCAAGTTGGCATCGCCCCAATCGGACACTGCCTTAAGGGACATGCTCAGTCGCTCAACCATAGCTTCTCTCTGAGCCTGAATTAGGGCCTCACCAGCTCCTGCGTTGGACCTGTAGCTCTCGACAACTGTGCAGTCATCTGCGTACCCATGGACACCGGGCATCAGCAGATCATTAATGTGCAGCAGAAATAGTGTCGCCGAGAGCACTGACCCCTGGGGAACACCGGCATTTATAGCCATTTGATCCGACGAGTGGCCATCAACCACCACTCGTAACGATCGGTTCCTCAGGAAGTCTGAAATCCATGCACAAAGGCTAGCAGGCAGGCCATATGCAGGAAGCTTGCTGATAAGGCCATCATGCCAAACCCTATCAAAGGCTTTCGAGATATCCAAAGAGACAGCAAGTGCCTCTCCGTGTTTCTCGATGGCCTCACTCCAGATGTGTGTGACGTATACCAGAAGATCACCAGTGGACCGATTTCGGCGGAATCCGTATTGTCGGTCACTGAGAAGGTCATTGGCTTCCAGGTACGTCAGGAGCCTAGTATTTAGGATACGTTCCATTGTCTTGCACAGAATGGACGTAACCGAGATGGGCCTGTAATTGGCAGGGTCAGCACGACTACCCTTCTTAGGCACGGGCTGCACGTTAGCTAGCTTCCAGGACTTAGGCACTTTACCTGTCTCAAGAGAGAGGCGGAACAGACGTGTCAGGATAGGAGACAGTTCAGGCGCACAGTTCCTCAGGACAATTGCTGGAATGCCATCAGGTCCGCTAGCCTTGTTCACGTCCAGACTGCGTAGCATTTTGCGAACTTCCTTTTGCCGAATGTGTATATCACTCATATGAGTATCGGCGCTAGGTGTTGCTCTAGGTGTCGCGCTACCAGCGTCAAGACGAGAAGATTCCGCAAATAAAGACGCAAACAGATTTGCCTTCTCTTCAGCGGTGTGTGCTAGCGTTCCGTCAGGCTTCTGAAGGGGAGGCAGTGAGGGGCGACAAAAGTTCGCTTCGACCGATTTAGCTAGGGACCAATACGCTTTGCTACCCGGTGGGTATGAAGCCAGTTTTTTCCCTATTCGACTAATGTGATCGAAGCGAGACTTTTGCATAGCTTTCTTGCATGACTTGGCGGCTTTATTAAAGGCTCTCTTTTTTCGGCGTATGTCCCTCGCTTTGCGGTTACGAGCATCAACCCAGGCCAGGTACGCTTGATGTTTCAACGCTTCTGCGCGTCTGCATTCAGGCCCAAACCAAGGCTGAGCTAGGGTGGACAGTGGCTTGTCTGAAAACGGAATAAAATATTCCATAGCCAGACGTAGCAAATCTGTCACACTTTGCGCGCTAATCGAGGAATCACCAGAAGAGAAGCACACGCGCTGCCAAGGATAGCATGCAAGGAAAGAGCGCATTCCTTCCCAATCTGCTGACTTGTATCGCCACACCCGCCGAGTTCCAGTGGGACTGGCGTTGGGCGGGGGGTAGACAGATACAGATTTCACCAGACAGTGGTCGGACTTACCTAACGGTGAAGAGATCGTTACTGAGTAACGGTCTGGATCAGTTGTCAGCAGAAGGTCCAAGCAATAGGCTTTATGCGAGTCAACGTCGGGTACCCGTGTAGCACCACGGACCAGCTGGGTAAGATCTAACGCTAAAGCTAGCTTTCGTATCTCTAACCCAGCATGGTCATTGTCCTGGTATGGATATAGCCACTCTTTGTGGTGGGCATTAAAATCCCCCAGAAACACTAATTGGGCAGTGGGGTACAGCTGTTGAGCCGCGTCAGCTGCCTCACTGAGGTATTCTGTGAGCCTTGTTGTCTCCTGATTCCCGCTGTGCGAACGGTAGACACAGGCATACAGGATTTTCTCCATACCCGTGTCCACCAAACCCCAAAGTACCGATAATGTAGTGTCTTCAAATCGTCGGAGACGCCGAAAGCAGATGTCATTCCGGACGTAAACGTATACGCCTGCTCGTGATTTGAAATTGTTCTCCAGGGTATACCCTGGGTACAAAAGATACGATACGTCGGACGGACAACCGATCTGCGTCTCCGTAAGAAACAAGAGGTGGGGTTTCTCAGTCTCAAGGTGGTAGTGGACTGGCACGATATTAGAGTGCAACCCTCTAATGTTGCTGAGGTGCACTTTAAGCGAGAGGGAGTGCAACCGCTGTGAAACTTTCCTCTTTTTTCGTTTCTTGACCATTGTAACATCAGAGTACTTGATACAGGGCAAGGGTCGGAAGTAGAACGAGGCGCCATGCTGCAAAGACACGATGATACACACATGGAGTATCGCGCACACTGATGGGGGACTAGGCTGGAGACTGCGGGGACGCCCGAGCCCCCCCATGGATGTCCATCGGGCCCTCTCATCCGGTCGCCGACCGGCACGATGGCGCATCCTCGGGATTTTTCGACAGTTGGCGGGGCAGCCTTTTGTGAGTGGCTAGCTCACTACTTGGGCCCCCATCTATCTGCGGTCGGCCAGCGGTGCACCGTGCCTCGGATCCCGCTACCCTCCGCGACTAGTCTCCCGATGTGGCGATTCCAGTGTGCATTATTTCGATCTTTTGCAGAGACGCAACTGTTCTGACCCGACTCTCGGAATGGTGTCACCGGACATCGTACCGGAACACAACTGCGTTGCTTGGCGGTACGGCTTTGTTCGGTGGGTGGTCACTAACCACGGCTGAAGCCTACCACCAGTTAGAGTGTCACCTGATTGGCACCACCCAGGGACCACGTGTGGGGTTACGTGTTATGGGTATTCTCCCACGGACGAGGGTGACTCGGTCCATAAAACCTCTCTACTTCTCCGACAATCTCAGGCCTAGAGGTAACGACCCCACCATTTTCATTTTTAAGTTTTGTCAGACGCGGCCTCCCAAACTTGCGAGCGAACACTTTCGCTCCCCGATTTTGCTCAATAGCAGCCTTGATGGCACGGGTATTGGAGCATCGGAGATCGCGTCGCGATATATACGATAGTTGACTTGCGAATATGCGAATTATTTATGACTTATGTTATGTACTAAATACGAACTTGGTAAACTCAAACTTAACCTTAAATATAAATACTGTACAAAACACAGTCGTATTAAGGAAAAGGGGTATCAATTCCATAAGTTTCAAAATGTTGTACAGATTAATGTCAAGTAATTATTTTTGTATTCACGTATATTAAAACAGATTGAACTAAAACCATAACATAGCAAATTTGTAGAGCTATTTTAACATTTTTAAAACATGCAGAGGCCGCCCTGTTTGTCTGCCTCGTATATTTTATTCATTATCAGTATATCATTTATTACTCTGGTTCTGAGGATAGCTCCAACAAATATGGAGTGGGAGTAATCATAGACACAAATTACATTAATACACCTGTTAACTTAGTACCAAAATCAAACCGAACCATGTTACTTCAAATAGAAGCCAAGCCAAGAAATATTAACATTCTTCAAGTGTATGCTCCCACTACAGATGGGTCAGATCAAGAAGTTCGAAACTTTTATAAAGAAATAGAAGATCTACTCCAAATGACAAAAAATCACGAAATAAATCTAGTGATTGGCGATTTTAATGCTAAAGTAGGAAAAGGAGAAGTCCCAAAAGTAACCGGGAAGTTCGGACTTGGGGAAAGGAATGAGAGAGGAGATGCCCTTGTACAATTCTGCCAAGAGAGTGATTTTGCTATCATAAACACCTATTTTCAATTACCACCAAGGAGGTTGTATACATGGACGTCACCTAAGCATACCCCTCAGCAAATTATAAGAAATCAGATAGATTACATCCTGATCAATAATCGCTTTCGTAATTGTGTCAAAAGTGCTAAGACCTATCCTGGGGCTGATATAAGATCTGACCATAATCCAGTTGTAGCGACAATATCATGTCGACTCAAACAATTAAAGAAGAGAACACAGTACCACGCAATAGACGTAAGGAAACTTAAAGATCTTAACATCAAAGATAAAGTGGCGAAAGAAATAAACGAGTGGGCAGCAGATGAGAAACCTGGGATAATACGCACGGTGGAGGAAGAGTGGTGTTCAATGAAGAACAAAATAATTAACATTAATAAGACACACTTGAAAAGAGATTGGATTCCTAAGCAGAGTTGGATGACAGAAAAAATATATAATCTTATCGAAGAAAGGAGAATCTACAAGAATTCTGACAATAGCAAGTATACTGAGATTGATAAGCAAATTCGGCGTGAAGTTCGTTATGCTAGAGATGCTTGGTATCAGTGCAAGTGTGATTTTGTGGAGGACCTTTATGCTAAACATGATGCATTTAACCTGCATAAGGAAATAAAATCTTTGGTAGGGCACAAAAAGACCATTCACCATCTTACGGACGAAAATAATATTCCCATACTAGATATATATCAGGAAAAAAACACCTATGGGAACAATACATTTCATCAATGTTTGCCGACGATTTTCGAAGCATAGCGGTAAATTGTGATCCAAATGAGGGATATCCTATCCTGAAAAATGAAGTCACAAACGCTCTTAAAAAAGCTAAAACGGAAAAATCAACCGGACCGGATAATGTTCACATAGAGGTACTCAAACTTATCAAAGACGAAAATATTGACTTCCTTTTTTTTTTTTTTTTTATAGAAAAGGAAGGTGGACGAGCATATGGGCCACCTGATGGTAAGTGGACACCAACGCCCTTAGACATTGGCATTGTAAGAAATGTTGTCCATCGCTTAAATCGCCAATGCGCCACCAACCTTGGGAACTACGATCTTATGTCCCTTGTGCCTGTAATTACACTGGCTCACTCACCCTTCAAACCGGAACACAACAATACCAAGTACTGCTGTTTTGCGGCAGAATATCTGATGAGTGGGTGGTACCTACCCAGACGAGCTTGCACAAAGCTCTACCACCAGTTAATCCTGGTTAAACTATTTAATTTGGTATACGACTCTGGTCTTACCCAAAGACTGGCTAACCTCAACTTTTATTACGCTTCCTAAGAAGGCCAACGCAAGAAGGTGCGAAGAGTTTCGAACGATTAGCCTTATGAGCCAAGTATTGAAACTATTTCTGAATATCATTCACGAGCGAATAAGAGCTAAATGCGACGAACAACTCGCAGATAGTCAGTTTGGCTTTCGAAAAGGAGTGGGCACGAGAGAGGCTCTTTTTGCAATGCAGGTTCTCGTACAAAAATGCAGAGACATGCAACAAGACGTTTTCCTTTGTTTCATTGATTACGAAAAAGCCTTTGACAGAGTACTGCACGACCGTCTAATTGCAATATTACATGATATCGGCTTAGATGACAAAGATGTACGTATTATTCAGAATCTGTATTGGAACCAGAAGGCTACTGTACGAGTTGACAATGAGGAGACTGATGAGGTAGAAATAAAGAGAGGAGTCCGACAGGGCTGTATATTATCACCCACGCTATTTAATTTGTACTCGGAAAAAATAATAACAGAAGCAATTGAAGACCTAGAATGTGGAGTCAAAATAAATGGCCGGTATATTAACAACATCAGATACGCTGACGATACAGTCCTAATAGCATCATCTCCTGAAGAGCTGCAATTAATTATGAGCCGTGTTAATGAGTGCAGTGAAAACGCTGGTCTGAGGATGAACATATCAAAAACGAAGATCATGGTATTGTCTAAACACAGCTTCGATGACATTGCTATCATTGTAGCAGGCCAAAAAATTGAGGGAGTGCGCAAGTACAAATATCTAGGGACATGGCTTAATGACACTTGGAGCTGTGAACAGAAGGTAAAGACTCGCATTGAAATAGCTCGAAGTGCCTTCTGCACGTTAAAAAAAGTACTCTGCAATCGCAGACTTAAGATCCCTGTGCGCATACGACTCCTACATTGTTACATCTGGCCTATACTTCTTTACGGATGCGAGGCGTGGACAATTAAAGAAGACCTCAAAAAACGTATAGAAGCTTTCGAGATGTGGGCATATAGACGTATGTTGGCCATAAGTTGGACTCAAAAGGTCTCGAACGTGGAAGTTCTGCGACGCGTCAACCAAAACCGGCAACTTTTGGAGACTGTCAAGAAGAGAAAAATTGCATATCTCGGACACGTGCTTAGGCATGAAAGATATGAACTTTTGCAACTCATTATGATGGGAAAAGTTGCCGGAAGGAGAGCTGTTGGGCGCAGAAAAAAGTCTTGGCTGTGCAACATCCGAGAACGGACGGGAATTGCGAGTGCTGCCGATCTCTTTCGCCTCGCGAAGAATAAGAAGGAATATTCCAAGCTGACTGCCAACCTTCGCTAGTCGGAGTGGCACTCGAAGAAGAAGAAAGTATATCATTTAGAGCTACAACAGCAAACATGGGCAAATGATTTATTATGCTCAGCTTTTACAAATTTGTAAAGCTATAACGTAAAAAATGCAACAACGTAGATTATTTCAGGCGTAATAATGTCTAGACGTGCACGAGGCACGGGAGCGTATAACTAATTGGTTTTTTTTTAGAAAAACTTATTAGCTTTTTATTTGCCCGTTTCGGAGTATGAAGTCAGGACCTCGGTATCTGTAGCTTTATAAGCTAAACATTTCTCTTATCTTATACTCCGCTTTTAGTAAAACAAATTGTTTTTTTGTTTAATTTGTTTATTAATATGGCACCCTCATTTTTTCCCACGGGGAAGACTAGATTCCACTAGATCCGGGATTAAGGGTATGTTGGAAATTTCTTATTTTACGTAATAGAAGACAAAATCATCGAAGTTTTTGTACTGGAAAGTTGATAGGTTTATATATTTTTAATCAAATACATACATTTTTTGTCATTCCAATTCATTCATTGTTTTTTTTCAAATGTTGGTAAGGGTCAAGGTTCCTTACATAATAAGTATATTATTAAAAAAAGGCTTCCATAACACACATATAGTAAATTATTACATATCTTCTTCTTCTTCCTAGCGTTTTCCCGGCCTAGTACTGCCAGGGTCCGCTTTCCTACATCTTTGCCTCCACTTTGCCCGATCTAAAGCGTCGTCTTTAGTGAGATCGTGCTCTCTCAAATCGTCCCTCACAACATCGAGCCAGCGCTTCTTGGGCCTGCCGCGGGATCTGGGACCTTCGACAACAAAGTCCAGGCATCGGTTCCCAACATAGTCTGGCGGTCTGCGGCTAATGTGGCCAAACCAACGGAGACGGCTTTCCTACAACTTGTCCGCTACATCGCACACGCCAAGGCTACCACGGATGTGCTCGTTACGAATACGATCTAGTCGCGTAACGCCACACATCCACCGCAGCATCTTCATTTCCACAACGTGAAGTTGCTGAACATGTCTCGCGAGAGCTGGCCACGTCTCGCTGCCTATTATTAAAAAAGTATATTATTAAAAAAAGGCTTCCATAACACACATATAGTAAATTATTACATATGTGTATATATATTTTTTTTTAAGGGTGAGTGAGCCAGGGTAATTACAGGCACAAGGAACATAACATTTTAGTTCCCAAGGTTAGTGACGCATTGGCGATGTAAGCGATGGGTAACATTTCTTGCAGAGGCAATGTCTAAGAGCGTTTAGTGACCACTTACCATCAGGTGGCTTATATGTTCGTCCGCCTGCCTATACTTTAAATTCAGTTATCACACTTAAATAAAATAAAAAAAGTATATGTATCTACATTAATTCTTCAAGCGACGTCATGACGAGTAACATTGGTAAAAAAGCATTACAATTATTTGTGTTACTTTTATCTCGATGGTGGCCATACGAAAAATTTAATGAGCAAATTTGTTGTTACGGGTCCCTAGCGATAGCTGATCATTCCTGTCACTGGATGTTTATACTTTAGCTCCGGTTGCATCGTTAGGCAGTAACAGTGTCTGCACCAACAGTGTGTTGTCAGTATTCAGACTAGAAAGTGTGGTAACTGAATTTATAATTACAGTTTTTCGAAAAATACTTTAAAAATTGTCACTTATAGAATGATAATTCAATAAAACATTATAAAAAATAAAAGTTCATATTACTAACAGTATTTCTTGTTGACTACATATACAAAACGTGCTTCTTTTCTAAAGGATTTGATGTGATGAATTAATGGAAGGTGAGATAAGTTTACACAATTTTCGTAAATTTACATGAACATGTTATTATTTCAGCGGAGGAGGCTTTTGACCAGGTTTGGCCCACACGTCTGGGCAAAGATCTCCTCCTGTTAAGGAGACGGTTGAATGTAATTTTTTAATATTATTTTAATTTTAAATTCTCACCTTGGCTTATTATTAGGTGTTTTTAGTATAGACTTAAATCGTATGAAGCGTTATGCTTTCCGAAGTTTAACAATCGCGGATTTGTATTGAACTTAAATTCCCACTGAATTACTTATTAAGTTTAATTTGTTTTGCTTAGGTAATTCTCTTATATACTTTTGAATCTAATCTTAAGTTCGGACATGAGAGCAGTCGATGTTTTTTTTATGTATAAATCATGAAATAGACATTGCATTTGTATTGTAAGCTATATATATATATATATATTGTTGTATACTTTATATAAACATTAAACATAGGACGGTATGCAAGGCTTAAGTAACAAAAGTTTTATAGAATTTATATCGAACGTCCACCGAGAATCTTATGTTTTTATAATACATAGCTATCTATAACCTGTAAAGGTCTAGTAAAGGTTTATTAACATAGCGTTCTTGCCAACATATTTATGTCACAATTAATTGATAATTATTTTTTAGCTTGCTGTGTTTTACTAAAGTAACTTATTAATCTTAAAATTGAAAAGAAGTAGTACATAGTATTAGGATTATTACCAAATATATAATATTAAATACTTATAAATGACTATTCCTTACGATTTCACTGAAAGTATTAAAAATATTAAGTAGGTATATAGACGTTTTCCATGAAGCTTAATACCATTAAAGCAATATGAGAACCAGCACACAATTGACCTAACAACAAAGAGTCATTACTAACACTTTGGCTGTGAAATGTAACGCCGAAGGTTATCTGATAAATTAAATGATGTTCCTAGAAAGCCCATAATTTGCACGAAAGTGTTGTACAAATTAATTCAAGTACGATTTATGTAGTAACTCGGAGAAACGGGTCATCTTATTAATATTGAATTTAATTAAACATCGGTTTTACGATAAAATATAATTTAGATTTTACGTGTTTTACCGCAATAACCTAGATGATAAAATATTAATATTTAATCTTCTCTTAAATGTAAAATTTGTTAATTTTACGTTTATAAGAAAAATAATGTACCTACTAACTAACAGCTAGCTGTTATCTGCTAACAGTTATTAGCTGACAGCTAATATTTTATCATCTCTTTTTATCTCTCTTTAATATCTGAATATTCTTATATTATTTTTAAAATAGTGATAAAATCTCTGGACTCGTCAAGATCTCTAGATTAAGGGTGTTTCAAAGCAAACACAGTAGTGTGCAATGCTAAAGTTAGCCCATGCATGTACTTACTTTGTTTGTTCTGGAATCCCCTACATAACTTCAAGGATCAGGTAAATAAATCAACCGAAAACCAACGAAGCAGCAACACAGAGAAGCTTTAGGGTAATGTATAAACAACAGGAATGTTATGTACAGTATATAAATAATTCTATATGTAACTTTTTTGTTGTCTTAAATTGCTCTCCGCTCATCGTGAAAAACTTCAAGATTATTTTCGTGCAGAGGCAATATCGCAATTCGCCAGTTGTCTACAATTCTACGGCAGTCACATAAAAAACAAATAACAGCTTATAAAGCATATTTAACGTAAGGGAAAATATTTTATATATTTGGGTAATTAATAATTACTCCTTTCAAATATTTTAGGATGGGATCCTATGGAACAGAACTCAGTCACGTGACGCTTGTAAGTAGCGTTAGCAAGTGCTATCGAAGTTATTTTTATGCGATATACTTATTAATCTATGGTACATTTTCATCAACATGAGTGCTAAATCACATGTGTGAAGAAAATGTTTATGTAACGTTTACAAAATGTAGAAGAATTAGATGACTGTTTTTAATTGTGTTATTTAATTACTAAAACGATGTAGTATATATGTGTTTTATACTTTTGCTGTTTATTTTATAGTAACTTCTCTTATTTTTTTTTATATACCATAAATAATTATACTATTTATTTTATTAAGTTTTTTAGATTTTATTCTGACACTACATTTGAATATCACATTTGAAACAGATATAATTATTGTCTAATACAAAATGTATTGTGCAATACTTGTTACTGAATGGTTTGATACGTACTACAAATGAGATTCAAAAGTATAGTATTCATTTTAATAAAACTTGTATGACATAAAAGAATAAGCAGTCTTATGAAACTGTATAATATAAAGTATAGGTTTGTACGATTTAGTTTTTTTATTATAAATTTAGATGAAAGGTAAGTGTTTAAGCTATGTTTTTTGTCTACGTCTAATTTTTTAGTCATGTATTTAGTATTACACTGCTAAAATTTAAATGAATTCATGAATAGCAATACAATCTTCGTTTCAATATATCGTTTATCCTTTGATTAATTAGATATCTATTGGTAATAGGAATTTATATATATGGTGGAATTATTTTTTTACAACATTCCTGAAATATCATAAAAAATGGAAACAAAACTTTGATTGAGATATTTTATTGAGATATATGATTAAAATACATGTAAACATCCAGTATTTTGTTTCAAACATTAAACATCATTTCAAATGCCATTAGTTCACATTGTAAATGTAATATTTGATTTAAGAAGATCATTTATTTATTTATTTAGGTAGATTTGTAGCAGCTTATAATCTACTGGATTAATAATAATAATTCATTATTATTTTATAAATTCGAAAGTATGTAATCATTAATTTAGGGTGGTATGTTTGAAATAATTTAAAAAATATTTATGATAAGAGAGATTTATGTTTATGCTGACCATACTTTTATATGATAATAAAAAGCGAAATTAATTTTATATAAAATGAATTCCAAAATTGGACAATAGCTGCTTCTTTAGTTGTTTCAAAAAGCCAATTTATAATATTATATTAACCCAACATAATAAATCTAATGTCAAAATTTAAAGATCAAAATGACCAGAATAAAATTGTCATAACAGCGATAAAGATAAAACTATATATTTTTACAATACGTTAAAACACATTCTAACAAAAATATTTCAAAAATTTGTATATTTTTTTACTGTAAATAATTATGATAATTTTGTAAATATTAATTAGTAAAAATATTGTAAATCATAACTGCTAGATAAATGCAATGTTAATGGCCAACAAAGAATTAGAATACAATTATATATTCTTCTCTTAAAACTAATAACACAATTGACAAATAATGACAGCCTCTGTAGCATTATTTATTTTTAAAATAAACTTAAAATATTTCCGACTAAGTATACATATAGAAACACAATTTTGGGCAAGATATATATTCTTACATTAAGTTATTATTATAAAATATAGTTTTTACGAAAATATATGACTTTTACACCACTGCAATAGTCCAGACTCAATATTAGTCGTCGCGGTATCCTTGGTGTCGATATATTTTGTAACTAAAGTAGAAGAATTACTTTTTCCTTATTATGTAAATCATACTGTTTTTGGGTCATTAAGTTGTTCAATTAATTATCATTTTCATGATTAGATCTTACCTATTCGATTATTTCAAAGTGAGATTTTTTTTTTAATCATAATGCAACGATTTTAGTATACAATATATTCGAAAACCGCATATTGTTTACGCGTTCGAATATAATTATGACTACGATCTAATACTATAATTATTATTTAGTCTGCCTAGTTCGCAAGTGAATATTTTGAATGTAAACATTTATCTAAAGGTTTTCTTCACCAAGGGTCGCGGAAGTGGTCGAATTATGCCCTCGGACTGGTACTCCAGGTCGCAGGGTTTTATCAGCTCCTGGCCTCCTTGGTGGATCCACTTGTTACACACTATAAAGATATTTTTCAATTAATTCTACCCATGATATAATTACTGAAGATGTATTGTGATAGCTGTATTGTGAAACTTCTTTGTCTCACAAGGTGAAATTGGGAGTCATAATATAATTGTTGCCGTTAGTTGTTGTAAGATCCTGGATCTTGGAAGAAAAATGGATGGCGTTATATGATATATCAAAATATTGACGGTGACAATTTCAAATGAGATTTTCGTTCGTGTGTATGTGCGTGTGTACCCACCCCACTTGGAGCCGCGCAGCACGGGGCAGGCGGCGTGGCGCGTGGCGAGGTCGCCCTCCCCCGACGGGTGCAGGTTGAGCCAGAACACGGCGGCGCCGCGCTGCGGGAACACGCTGAGGCCGAGCTCCGTGAACACCGTCGCGCCGCCCTGCGCCACGTCCGACATCTGGCGACGGAGTTACACCCAAACTCGTGATGCCGGTATGTTCAATATCATTTTTGTATACGAAATAACATCTATTTAAAATTGAATTAAGTTGGCGCCTAGATTGTTATTCATTGTCGACATCAAGTCGTTTTTCATTAAACGATTGGGTCGGCTTTATAATATATTTACACTAACAATTACAGTTATTACTCAAATTATGAAAAAAAAAACTTACATAGAATAGAACCGTTGCAATACGATTGCCGCTAAAGTTTTCAAAAGCACTCTCTTGTTTCTGTAACGACACATCGTACATAAGTATATGTTTCTTATCATTATCGATTTCACTGAATGAATTGTAAAAAAATGTAATGGGACTTACGCGAGCAAAATCGAAATGCGGTTCGTAATGGCCACCGATCCCGTAGTTGACGACTTGCAGTTCCTCTGCGCTGGTCATACTGAGTCCGGTGAAGTCCGCGATTCTTCTAGACAAGTTCTCTATGACGGGCGCCTCCTCGTCCTTGAGCCACGCGGATTTGCTGATGCGGTAGTGTGCGGGGACCAGCTCACCGGTCTTCGGATCGTGGACTGTTGCACGGCGGAACTAGACATGAAAAATATTTCTTATTATAAACTTAATTTTTAAATGATGGATTGTAATACGACAAGTTCCATCTTAAAAATAATCAAATATTGACAAAGAAATCGCGGATGAGAAATCTTGATGGTTTTTTATGTTGATTCTAACTTATCTGTCTTAGGGTTACAATATATTTACTGTGTACTTATGGTTTATAGATATTTTAATACAGAAGAAAAATTATTACGATTTCCACTCATGTAAATTCAGTCAATCATCGATCTCACATAGAGGTCATGAGTACCACCAACGTTTTTAACAGTAAAAACTTGTAAAAAAGTTAAAATAATTGAAAATTTGGATTGGTTTAATTCTTAATTAAAATTGCAAATTGAAAATTCATGAAGTAACTCTTCTTCTTCCCAGCGTTTTCCCGGCCTAGTACTGCCAGGGTCCGCTTTCCTACATCTTTGCCTCCACTTTGCCCGATCTAAAGCGTCGTCTTTAGTGAGATCGTGCTCTCTCAAATCGTCTCTCACAACATCGAGCCAGCGCTTCTTGGGCCTGCCGCGGGATCTGGGGCCTTCGACAACAAAGTCCAGGTATCGGTTCCCAATATAGTCTGGCGGTCTGCGGCTAATGTGGCCAAACCAACGGAGACGGCTTTCCTGCAACTTGTCCGCTACATCGTACACGCCAAGGCTACCACGGATGTGCTCGTTACGAATACGATCTAGTCGCGTAACGCCACACATCCACCGTAGCATCTTCATTTCCACGACGTGAAGTTGCTGAACATGTCTCGCGAGAGCTGGCCACGTCTCGCTGCCGTATAATAAGACTGGTCGGATGATGCACTTGTACACAAGGCCCTTTAATTTCACCGGTATCCTGCGATCACAGATTACCCCGGTGACTTCCCGCCATTTGGCCCAAGCTGCGTTTATTCGAGCTCTGACGTCGTGGTCGATCGTACCAGACTCGTGCAGTACGGACCCGAGGTATTTAAACTTTTCCGTCTTGATAACGGATTCTCCGCCTATCTTTATGGGTTCGGGGTCCGTACTGCCACAGGCCATATACTCGGTCTTCGCAATGAAGTAACTAATCACAGAAATACAAATGAAGTAGGAGGGAAACCCATTCGCCAGTCTACTCGAATAGAAGGAGGAGAAAAGGCAATGAAACAACTTTGACCTTGATTGACGTGACATTGGCAAAAGTAATGAATGAGTAAAGGCCTATTGGTTAGTCCCCGTGAATCTTAACCGATGATTGTGGGTCCAAACCCGGGCAAGTGCCATTGAATTATTATATGCTTAATTTGTGTTCATAATTTATTTCACCACATGCGTGTTCCACCAAACCGCATTGGAGCAGTGTGGTGGACTAAGCTTGAAAATCTTCTCTCCCCCCGCAAGCAGTCGAAGTCATGGACGGAAACTGGTATTCTTATAAATCAATGATCAGGTTGTAACTCACCCGCGGTCGAGCCATCATCATTATTTCATATATTTCGTCTTCGTTTAAAACCTCGTGGAACACCACAATATCAGGATCAAGATACACGTACTCCATTTTGATCGGTGCCAGTCTCAGGAAAGGATGGTTTTCAGTCAGGTAGCGACATGTCAGCCTGTATATATAATAAATAAAAAAACAATCATAAGAAAAAGTTGAAACAAAAGCATGCTAGGGTTTGAAAGCGATACGATCGATATTATGTTATACTCCATTTTTACATTTTGAGCTTTGTAATAAGCTGTTATAAAGTTCAAACTGGCTACTCGCGGGGTTTAAAAGAATGGAGTGCTAGAATACGAGTGTGTTATGGTGGCACACACTCATATTGGTTGTGTGCTATCAATAATAAATCATTAATAAAATGTTATAAATGAAATAAATACAGCTTAATTCGCTTAGTAGTGCTTGTTCTGAACAAGTCTATTATACTACTAATATATATCACATCTGTATCACATATGTAGAAACATCATTCGTTTGCCAATATTCAATTTATATGGATATCGTAGTATACTTTTATATCGTTTAAATTTTTTAAATTTGCAGATTTTTACGGCCGGAAACCTTCTTGAGAATTATTTGGGCTGGGTTGGTTTACCACCACCATGCGGGTAAGACGATAATTGATTAAGACATTAAAGGATACGCTTAACACACAAAACCCTTACTTAGCTCTAACGATTCACGGGATGAAATGGGATGGCTCTATTCATCTCGTCAAAACCACACGGAGTATTCTATTTGAATATGTAGTTGTAATATATATTGCTAGGAATATTTTCCTTTTTTTTATTTTTTGTTTTGCAAACTAAAATATTCTCATTTATATTTTTTTTTTTTTTGAATTATTGAGAAAATTAGAATTTATAATGTTTACTTGTTCAATATGTTTTGTTAGATATGTAATGTAATTGAATACACTATTTCAAATCGAATACTTTTTACACTCACCGTATATATCAAGACTACCTTACATGTTGAGCTCAGATACGGACTCATGTTCAGTTATATAATAACGTTACGAGAATGAGACAACGCGACGCACCGTTTGGATATCGTCCGAGGTATTTCCATTTCACCGCGACAAAGCGCCTCGTAGACTTTCCTCTCCTTTTCATATTTCGACGGTTCCTTTGGTTTTTCATCTTCCTCCTTTGTATCTACTGTTGGCTCCTCCTTTGTATCTACAGTTGGCTGTCCTGTGTCCTAAAATAATTAACATAGTGAAAATAAATTTCAGAAATTAAACAAATTATTTCAATTATGCTTGATGGAGTTGCCCTCTGACATTCCACAATAACTATGACATTCTAACAGTTCTCAGCCATTTTCAATTGTGAATAGTTCTTTCTGTGCAGGTCATGTTATAGTGAACAAGTGTGTTTAACACTGGAAATTATCTCTATTAGCTCCGATTGGACGGAAAATTTGAAACGACCAGAAGTAGAAATAATTCGGGCGGTAGAAGCAACGGATTCATTATCTCAAGACTGGGCTGAGAATTTCTTGACAGAAAAACTCACTACATAACTACTATACCGATCTGGAGTTAGCATCCTGGACTTTGGGAAGTAAGATATTTTTTGCAGTGGAAATCTTATATACTTAGTCTAGCCCAACGAGGCAGACAAAGACAACCGGAATAGACATAAGGATACTTAAGATGCTAAGATACTAACTTGTGTATCTCCAGGTGAGACCTTAAGAGACCAAAGTTTTGGGATTAATTTAAGTGATTTTATTAAGTAAGGTTATGTTTTCGCTGTACTCTTAAACACTTACCCCGCGAAGTTTCGTAGCGTGCTCGGATTGCCTTTTGAAAAGGGCGTCTTGATAGTGCGGTATGTTCCCTTTAGCGCGTTCGTGACTTGGGTCCAGCTTCAGCAACTTGCTTGTCCAGTTCAATGCATTTCTAATATCACCTGTACAAATTAATTTACATCAGAATATATACAATTAACAACTTATTTTATAGGCAACTGATGGTCAGCGGTCATCAATAGACATTGGGACTATAAGAAATATTAGCATTCCATTGCATCGTCAATGCGCTACCAACCTTGGGAACTAAGATGTATTGTTCCTTGTGCTTGTTCCGGATCACAATAATAATGAGTATTACTTCTTTGTAGTAAACTATGTAATGAGTATATGGTTCCTATCAAGACTGTGCAGTCTATTTTTTGAGCCCGAAGTTAATTTAAATATCACTTTTTTTTTATTTTAAGTTTCTCAACGATTAAACTACTGGACACGAGTTAGTTAAGTGCACATATGTGTCAGCAAACCCAGGTGCACTGTATGTTCCCTCACTTCATAATCTGATGGAACGGCAACATGTGTAAATATTTATAAACTGTGACGTGTAAACATATATTATTATTTTAGCGTTATACTGACCCAACAAGTAGTAACAGAAGCTGATATACTCCAAAATATCGACATCCGTGAAGTTGTATAGTTCGTCATCCTCGGGGTACTTTTCCAAAGCCAACTTCATCCAGGCGAGCGCGTTTTTATAATCCTTCTCGTTGTACAGCACCCTGCCAAGCTCGTAGCAGTCGTCCGAGTTCATTGACGTACTGCAATTAAATATAAATATTATAATCACGATACAACTTTGTTTGTCTTATACCCTTTTAAAAAAAACTTTATAGTGACGAAATAACAGGATTATTAGGCAGGCTTTTAGCTCGGCTCCAGACGTACCATCACCGACAATAATAGGGTGATTGTAAGGACCGTTAGTTTACAATTGATATCTAGACAGTTTTTAAACAGTCGAAAAATTTATAACGGAACATTCGATTTACTATAAAACGCATAAATAAATATTTGACGGGTTATATATTTTTTGTATTATTAACCTCAAATTGACTTGGTATATTAACAACAATATTCGTCGTTCATAATTTTTCGACAGCTTATATCTATAACTATTATATCTGATTAAATTTATTATAAAATAATTGCCCTTACAATTGTCCTGAAGCATGTATATCCGTAAGCTTAGTTAACTCTTGTTACCTGACTGCAGAGGGTTAATAATTAATTCGTGTAAAAATGGATACGCTTTTTTTTGTTGGACAATTTAGAAATGCACAATTGTTCGATGCTTTAAAAATCTTTATAGGATTATGGTGGTTAGTTTGTCTTGTATAGTATGTATTAAATGAAAAGCATGTAAAAATGTTTATATAAAAATCATAGATATGATTTTAGAAGGCATTGTATATATATAATGGCTATATTATATTATCAACAACATGAGTCAGTCAGAAGTCAATTTAAGTCCAGAAACCAACATTTTTATTATATTTTATTCGTTACTTAATGGAATTAGTAAATTACAAAAATATATTATCCAGCATAATACAAGAAGTCGCCATATCGCCTTCTGCGCGACTAATAGTGTTTTATGAAATTAATATACTGACTATCTATGGGTCTCCTTTTTTTTTATAGAATAGAAATCCGGACGATCATATGGGCCACCTGATGGTAAGTGGTCACAAACGCTCTTAGACATTGGCACTGTAAGAAATGTTAACCATCGCTTACATCGCCAATGCGCCACCAACCTTGGGACCTAAGATTTTATATCCCTTGTGCCTGTAATTACACTGGCTCACTCATCCTTCAAACCGGAACACAACAATACCAAGTACTGCTGTTTTGCGGTAGAATATCTGATGAGTGGGTGGTACCAACCCAACGAGCTTGCACAAAGCCCTATCACCAGTAAAATCCTATAAACATTACTCCTATTCTGATCAAACAAAATGAGCACTCCAAAATATATTTTTTATATATGTTGTTGTTAATTGTTAAAAGCATTGTTATTGGAATGAAGTATCGTTTAAATGTAAATGATTGCTATTTACACTCAAATGTCACACCACCAGTTTATCACAATGAAAATTTGTAAATGTAATTATTTTGCAGACTTTTTTTTTAATTTGACATGTCTTAATAACTATTGAATGGTAATCAACCAGCACTAACAAAAAACACAAACACTTGATAAAACCCGATTTAAATATATAAATGTTTTATCACAAAACAAAACTTACGATATTGCGATTGATTGATCGTTACTGAAAATATTTTTAATTAATTAAATATAATTATATTATTTTCATTTTATTCATTAAATTTACTGATAACAAGTTACTTACAAAACTGGTGTACTTTCGTCTCTGTAAAATGTAATTCAAATGTTGTACTTAAAGATTGTACTCAAGATTAGATCAATTATACTTACTACTATAATGTTAAAAAATAATTATTAATTAGGTAAAATACTTCGAAATCTTTTTTTAGAGTTTATCAATTTTGTACTTAAATAGTAAAATAATTTCAGATATTGTAATATAGATTTGAGATTTCATTTAGTTTAATGTCTTATAAGTAGGTAGTAAGGTAATAAGCCTATGCAATTTTTGATGCGTTTTTAATATTTAATATCGTATCTATAAATAGATGTGTTTTGTAATATATATTTTAAGTATGTTTTTACAAATGATATACCTGTATATAACACCATTCAGTATGCCCTCAGCAAGGTCGTTGACATCAAGATGATAGGTCTCCTGTAAGCGAGTGAGAGCTTGAGCAGCCCCCGTGAGATCCTCCAGCGATGGATACGGAGTGAATTCGTTATCAGATATAAGTGATGTATTCTTTACATACTCTGAAAATCATATTTACTTATTTGTATATTTATTTCCTTCGAAAACTAAAACCAAAATATAAATAAGTTGCATAAGTTTGCATATATTATTATATTAACACGTAAATGTTCTAGAAACGACAATGAAAAAAATATATATAAGAAAATATTGCAGTATTTATTTTTATTGTAACGGTACTTTAATACTCCATATAATTTGTTAACTCGATTGTATATGTACATTTATGGTTGACAAAAATCTCAATCAGAGTGAATTTGTTACAGTTTATAACGCAATATTATTTTTTAACTAGAAATAATAAATACACGATAGCCTGAGCGAGTTTAATTGTTTAAAGCCACAATACATATTATTATCTGATATAAAATTTATTTTGAAGTTTAAATACAATGAGTTTTCTAAATATAAGTGTATCTGAATAATAATTATATATAATTCCGATTAAGAAATAGATATCTACTTATAATTATATATATATATCTTAATTGTTAAAACTTTAATAGAAATAAATAAATATACAATATATTTTTTCTTTTATTAGAACAATCGTCATACTATCTCTCAATTAAAACACTTAAAATTAAATTGAAAAACAGATTGGTCCATACACCTACCTCTTGTTAGAAAATCTTCATAATGGATAGCGTACAAACAGAAAAAATATATATTATTAAATGTCATATTAAAGTACATTAAAACCATTAAACAAATATTTTACATAATATATACATATTGATATTATTATGATGTTAGTTGTGTACGATTGTTTATTAATTTGTGTAATATTAGTCATCTCGTTTCGTAAGGAAACCTGCATGTTTCGGATGAAATTCTGCTATATATATATATCCATCAACAACCAAACCTTCCTCTCAAAATAAGAGTCCTTAGCCCAGCAGTGGAACATTTAAAGAATGTTTATTCGAGAATATCACTGCTGGGAACTTTTTATCAGAAAAAATAAAACAGAAAAAAAATACCGTTGAGATTGGAAAACTATGTTTTTTTATATTTAAAAATATAGCACTTGATGTACCACTAAAAAGTTGTATCAGCTAGGCAAGGTAAATTAGTAGGTAACGAACATCGAATCGAAAAGCAACCAATTAAAATTATTTAAATATAATTTTAAGCTTTTAGTTTAAGTATACTGGCAGGCAAGTTTTGAATTAGGCTTTGTTTTGGTAATTGCTACTTGAGGTGAGGGTTGCTACAAGTGAAAAAACATTTCGCTGGCAAAAAGCTAGCTCTTTATATAATAAAACAGATTATTGCTCATCGTGAAAGTAGTCACGACGAAGACACTAGATAGACGTTATATTCATTGCAAAACGGAATATATGCACTTAATGTTAATAAACATTAAAGCTGATCATTACGATTGTGTCATAATAATGTTCGTGAGACACGTTCGTATTTTTGTTCACAAATCATGATTACGATAATGTAAACGCAAACGTAACTTCGGAAATAAACCTAATGGCTTCAATGAGTACTAATACAGAGGTAACATATTGTAATGTTTATTTTCATTGATGGTGTAAATAAAGATATTTGCTATTGGTTAATATTATCGTGCCGAAACCATTTTTGTTTACAGAAATGTATAATTTTCGTAACGGTGTTACATGATTAATTTTTTTTTAATACTATATTTTACTATGACTCGCTTCGCTTTAAAAATTGGTTTTATTTTATTACCGAATTATTTAAATAAACACAAATTATTGTGTAATAACGTTTATATGTAATTTTTAGTTTAATATGTAATTTTTAATTTAATCCTAATATATATTAATATTATAAATTCGGAAGTGAGTTTGTGTTAAATTAATTTTGCATTCATGGGTTACAGAAAACGACATACATACTTAACACCGGCCCCATCCTCGCGGGGGTTTAATAAATAACTCGTTTAGAAAGATTGTGAATGCAAACACCGATGAAGACTATTTCCTTCTCAAAGACCAATGGGACGACGATAATTCGATACGACAAATAATGTCCAATACGTGCTTTTCGAGGCACGGGAATGTAGCATTGTGAACTTCCTAACTCCAGATCGATATTAATATTGTTTAGCCAAAAGAAAACTTTTGCATATTGATGTTTCTAAGCAGATTAATGATATTGGATCAAGCAAGTTTCAATTATTATTATACTATATGCACGAAAAATGCTTCAAGCATTTTATTATGTATATTTTATATAAAGGAAAATTTCACAAACAGTAATAACAATGATTCGTTCGTGGCTTTATTTTGCTGTAATAAAAATTATAATATTGCATTGATAATATTCAATCATGAGCTCACATTATTACGACATACATAGATAATGATGAGATCCTTATGAAATTACAATAATCCTCCTTACATCTCGTAATAACTTTAATGCATACAAAACATTTGAAATTTTACACGTTGGTCCAGTTCCGATACTTTCATTTTTATGGTGAGCTTGACCTGACTCTACATTCAGGATAGGCTCCAGACGAAGGAAATCCTCAACAGTGAACAGCATAGACACGAAATTTTATATATAAAAGCATTTTTTTTAAAGTTTTTAATCCCCGACGAAAAACGAGGGGAGTTATAAGCTTGAGGTGTGTGTGTGTGTGTGTGTGTGTGTGTGTGTGTGTGTGTGTGTGTGTATGTGTATCTCTGTTCGTCTGTCAACATCGGATCGTAGCTCTCGAACGGATGAACTAATTTTCATTTAGTTGCTTTTGTTTGAAATATCTTAGTCGAGTGTTTTAGGTTTTATGAATGAAACTTGATTCAGCCGTTAAACTGTTATGGGGGTGGAAGAGGGGGTGAATAGATGATAGTAAGCGAATATATTTTTATATTATAGTTCATTGGAAATGAATGGATTTGATTTGTTTATTACAAAATTGGCTGTTGAGGGGGATGGATTTACCGAATTCAGCGAACATACCTGAGTGGGGAACCAAATGAAAGAATTTGATTTGTATATTGAAATACAACAACAAAAACTTGATTAAGCGGTTTTATACATCTCTTATTATTATTATTTGACTCCATTACGTCGATGTATAACATTTATGAGTAAATCCATAACTACTTACTACACAGCCTAGTATAAATATTAAAAAAAAAAGTTTTACTTCATTAAGAAAAATTATCACTGTTACATAAAAAAATATATTTAAATGTATAAATGAAATAAATAATTATAGGTAATATTATTGTTTTAATTAACTAGATCTTTTTAAAGTCGTTATAATTTATATTTTTTAGAAATATATAAAGAAATGTTAAAAATATTTATGTATAAATTACCTGATCCGATTTCGATTTTCTTTTCGATAAAATCTAAATCCGTAGTCAACCTCTTTATCAGCGTAAATGCATTTATTGGATTGCCCAAATAATTCGGAATATCTTCCATAGCCTTTTCATGTTCAATTTGGTATACTTTTAAATGACTGTAATAAAACAATATATTTAAAAAAAAGAAAACATTCATGACTTTATGTATTATGTATTTCCATTAAATGTTAATGACTGATACATATTTAAGAATATTATTAAAACTTACTTATTAAAAAGCTTTTTTGTACAATTAGTTATATTTTTAATCCCATTTAGTAGTTTTACCTTCAGTACATTACTTGAAAACATGTTTATGTAATTTACTCATTTGGCGCCCAAAATTAATCTCCAAAGTCAAAAATCGTTTAGGTTCGTGTTATACAACAATAATACGATCACTAACGTTAACTTTTTTACCAAATTTAAACATGATTCGTCTAGTAGACTGGTGGAGTCAGGACTGCTTCGTTGGTCTAGTGGCTAGATGTATGTATGATGTAGGTCAAGTCAATAAAAAGTTATTGGGTTTTTCTGTCAGAAAATTATCAGTCGCAGCCCGGAGTCTGCAAGTGTGTGTACTCCCGTGCCTCGGAAAGCACGTGAAGCCGTTTGTCCTGCGCCTGAACTCTTTCCAGTCGTGTCGGATTGCCGTCCCATCGGATTATGAGAGTTAGGGATTAGAGAGTGAACCTGTGTATACGCACACACTTGTGCACTATAATATCTTAATAAAATAAAAAAACCTTTTCAAAACATCTATGCGCTTCTCTTCCTTTTCAATGTATTCTTCCAATTCTTCAATAATCCTAAGGTGGGTGTCTAATAGCGGTTCCACATCTGATATGGCAGTGAATAGTTCTGCTCGCGTCGATACAGAAAATAAGCCAATGAAAATTAAAGCGAGAGATGAAATTTTCGCCACGTAATTCATTTTTCAATTCTAAAAAAAAAAAATTTTTAAAATCATCCATCCACACAAAATTTAATTATATGTCTTAAATTTACAATACATTTCTATTACATATATTATAATAAAATCAATATATACAAAATAGTTTTTGAACGTTAACTAAGGAAACGTTTATTACAAAAACCGATAAATTATCAATAAAATAGGGTTTGAAATATAAAGATTCTCTAAACAGAATGCCAGAACGACAATTGAATAATACAATCAGTTTTTTATCACACTACAAAACAAAAAAAAAATATGTACATGATAACTGGGAACGGGTCGCGGTATACATAAGGAATATTCTAAAGATAACGAGAAACGCATGTGTGTGTTACTATTCGTTACTGCGACCAATATCTGGAGCAATTATTAGTCACAAGTTTATTAATTGGCTACTCATATTTTAACGAATAGAAACTCATTCAAACTTTTTAAAGTAGTTAGTTTAACTACTTTAAAAAGCTTTAAAAAGTTTGTTAGTTTAACAACAATTTAGAAATGTAAGGATAATATAATTGATTTAACTATTTAAATCATGAAATCTCTAAAATATCTTTTTCTTGTGTTTAATCACATTAACACTAATTATGTTCCGTCAAAATATCTTTATTAGACGGTTTATTTTTGCAGTATTAAAAAAAAAAAAATTAAACTAAAATGAATTATATAAACCATAAAATTGCATCACTATTATCATATATTATCATAAACTTACTTTTATAAATAGTATATTTTCCTGTACGTTTTGTTAATAATAATTTATTTTGTATCAAACTAGATATTAGGTTCCGGCTGCAAGCCTCAAAGAAACTAATATAAATGACAACGAAATTTTTAGTTAAAACTCGAAGAGCTCTAGAATTTTCGTCGAGAAATTACAATACAATATTAAATTTTATTGTAGTAACATGATTCTTTTATGACTAATTTTTAAACAGCTTTATTAAACGACACTAAAATGGTTTTTATTATTATTTAACTCGTACCTTTTTATTTAAGAAATAATGCACAACAATATATTGCTTGTGTATAGTACACAAAATCAATTATTAAAAAACATACTTATTTAAATTTTATTATATATACATTTCAATAACAGAGCAGAAAAAAAGGAACATTGATTTTATATACGTATTTTATATTATATTGAAAAAACTTGTACGTACCGCAGAGAAATATAGGATATACTACCTAATATAATTTACATTTAATAAATGATAGGTTTACGTACCTAGAATAACTCATAACCAAACTTAACCTATGCACAATAACGTTCACTTGAAATAGAATGAACAAACACCGACGATGTAAACTTCACTAAAAACTAAAATACTATCATACAAAACGTGATCAGACTTCCTCCATCCGGCATGGGCGGCATACGAGCAATGAACACTAAGCCAGCACAGCACACATCGGGTCAACGGACAAATAAAAACATCGCTCAGAAGCTAGCGACAAAACGAATGACCTTATCAAATGATGACGATTTTATTCAAATAATAATTTACACGAGCTTTACATTTATTAAAGTCCTTAACGCAGAACAATCATACTATTCAAATTCAATATAAATAAAATATCAACATTATTACAAATCGTGTTATATAAAAAGATTGTATCAGAGCAACGAGTTCAATGGCTGATTTGAAATATTTAAATTCCAAAATTGTACGAATACAGAAAACCAGTTCGAGAAGGCATACTTTATTCATATTAGTCATAGGGATTTTAATCGCGCCGTCCATAATAATAATTTAAATCGTTAAACGTGTCGCTGGGGATCGAAATGATTATTATCAGCTATCTCTAGACATAGCAACAACATTTCATTCATCTTAATTAAGGCCAATTTTACATAGTTATATGTAATACAAACGATATCATCGAATGTTTTTCATTCAATAAGAACACATGAAGTTATAACAAAAAAGATATATAGAAATTAAAAAAATAGGTAAGGTTTTTTTTAAGAGACAATCCTTTTGAGACAATCATTGTAACATAGAAAAAAACCATTATATATAAATGAAATTGAAGTGTCTGTCTGTGATTTCATAAGAAAGACTTTAAAAGTTAATATGGCCATTTGCGAGTTACCACAACCAAAATTGTCATTATTTGTGTTTGTCTATTATATAAGAAGTATTTCAAGGTACCGTTTAGTCTTTATTTAATGAAAATCGGTTGAGTCTATCAAAAGTTATAAAAAATAAAGTTTACGTACGTAATTTTGTTGTTATATATGTTTCGATAAGCTGATAATGTTTAGGCCATTAGCTCATAGATGGCGGTGTGCTAAATACATAAAAACAATAATATCATAAATACGAAAGGTTGTGTGAGTATTTGTAACTTCTTTATGCTTTATCACAGCTAAAATTTGATATGAACATATTTTGGTCTTTTTATTCCGTTTAACTGGAAATAAAATTCGTTTATGACGCAGGCGAAACGCTAGTTATACAATAAAAATAACAGGACTAGGAGCTTTACTTTAGGGTGTATGATAATTAATTAGTAATTAAATACATAAAAATATTCAAATACAAACTGCTGAGTACTGAGATCGCAACTTAAATCATGTCTATGTCCTAGTCAGGCGAGTAATCCTCTTCGAATCATTTGATAGCAAAGTAGCAGACGGTCTTCAATTCTTTAATGCAACACCGCCGTCACAGTTTTACTATATTTAGGCTGTCCCATTGAATTATACTAGTAAGGGAATAAATAAGGCATATGTGTTTGGGCACATAACATAATTGTTAATATTACTATACTCTTCTACATAATAGTCTGGACACATATTTGAGTTTTATTGTTAAAACACTTTTTTAAAGTTAGTTATATAAATATATATGTTAATTTACATAATTTATAGACCCCGATCTTTATAAACATTTCAAAAACAATTAGAACTTCTTCTTCTTCTGTATTAGAAATAAGTAAAGTACCATTTGTTTGTCTATCACGAAAAATTTACATCAACATACAACGCCAAGTAGTTGTATTACTTCCAAGGGAACCTGCAGCTTATTTTTTAACGACTTTTAAAGTTAATTGATGCGCGCATATCGCGATACAACCCTTTGCCGCCTCAGTGCGGGAAGAGACGTTGAGATAAACAGACCTACGACACTATATTCCGCTAACGCAGAGTACAGAGGTGCATTGTATGTGCGTAGCATATTTACAGTAACGCCCAGTAGAGTAAGGTCAACGATGTATATGATATATTGTTGAAATAGTATACGAAAAGGTAGTTGCAAATAAAAATATACTGTTACGCATAATATTCGTCTGCTACCAGTGAAATTTTGCTAGATTAATTTAAATGTTTGTAAAACAAAAGGAATATTTCCGAAACATATTATATAAAATTCTCACAAATAATACAGAAGCGACAGTAAGGCATGGGCGACGTGGGCCACCACCTATGACCTCGCGATCCGGTGGTTTTTATGCATGGCGAGTTTATGCATTACTTCAAAGCCTTCAAAAATTTTATTCATCATGGATCGATATTATTGACATAACTAAATATGGTTTTATGCAGTCTAGACAGAGGACCTGGCTAAATGTATCTTGCCCACATAGAATTTAGGTCTTGCCACGCAACTGAAATAATATTATATAAATTGATTTTTCAAACGTTAAATTATATTTTTGTTCTTTAAACCAACCGTAACATCGATTCGTTTAAATGCAAGCTTCGAATAATTCAAATTTCCCTCATACTTTACAATTTCATAATTAAAATTTCAAAATTCCAAGGACAGCAATAGAACTATCGTACACAATAAGAAATTTTCCTGTTACACAAAAAAAATATACAAAGTTATTACATTATTAGTGTATTTGTTATTCGTTAAAAAAAGCAGCACGACTAGTTAAGTCTTTAAACCCACGGAAAAGTGTGAAAAGCTAGAATCAGCTGACAGCCAATTACAAAACGAATTAATATTTTTTCATCGCATACACTTTATTGCCATTTAAATTTAAAGAAAAATATAGACCTATAAATGAGTAATAAGGATAGGAAACTAGAAGATTTTCAGTAAATAAATTATAGTTTAATGGTCACAATGAAAATATAAAAAAAAATCTTTACAATCTTATTTGTAAAAAATTAGGGGAATCGACACTTGTTGTGTATTTTATTTAATTATCTTCCTTCTCTGTTTGAAACATAGTGCAGGATATCGCACGGTAGCGTTTAAGGCAGTGACCGTTCTAACGTTCGATCGACCCTTCGTCATTTTGACAGATATGGAGGCGATAAGCAGACCTGCGGTTCTTGCTATGCTGTTAATACTAAATTTTTCTTTTTACTAACTTTCAATATCAAAACTCAATTGACTTGCAAACAGCGAATGGAGCGAACAGGACTTGTAACGTCGTCGCGGCATTGGGGCGACCGACCACAGGGCGAACGATAAGTCCGCAATGAACATGATATTTGTTACTTGCGACCTATCACAAAATTACTTTTTTCAAAATTAGGTATTTACACACGACGACGATTCGATCAGGCTCTTGGGTTTACGACACAGGACTGTCGCTGTGACTAAACAATCTTGATAGTTTTTCTATTATTTAATTTATTGCCACTAGCTATCCACCCGCGGCTTCCCTCGTGTACATTATTAAAGATTTTTTTTTAGAATAATAGCAATTTTAAGGAAATTACTAATATGTATTAGGAATTGGGTAAATAGATATTTTTTTAAATAATTAAAAAAAATCTTGTTTATGAAGTAACGTTAATTTTGGTATATTTTATTCGTAATAATAATTAATCGTTAAGAAAAAATTCAAAACTATTTCGGCGCATTTTTAGTAGTTTTATGTCGTATAATGTGATATTTTTTTTAATAGTTAATTCATATATGACAAAACTTTCAGGCCGCTATGGACTAAATCACTGCTTAAAATATAGTTTGTATTTGTTCCATTCAAATTGTTAAGTAGTTTCAGTAGTTCAATCTACGAACTCAAAAAAGTGCATTCTTGCATTTTACGTAAAATTTGCTTTTAAATTTTGACTTTGTATAAATAGATGTCCAAATGAAAAAAAAAGAAACTGGTATTATCTATATTTATAACTCATTTTTAAATAAATTAAAAATTTCAAAATCTTTTACTTTCTCAGAATATGAACACAAGTCAACCATTTAATGAAAATGACACTTGAAATGTTATGTAATAGCGCTCTTAAGTGCAGTCCTAGAAGATGTTTTGATTATTTTTTTCCGAACAAACTATAGATACAACAATATTTTTTTTTTATATTGACGGGATTAAATTGAATTCTATAGAAGTTAATAGCTATTAACACTAAAATGAACCAAAATAATTAAAGTAAATCTGCTACATTGTCAATATTGGAGAAGATAGATTATGGAAAAAATCTGATTTATTAGTATTCAGTATACAAAGACATTTGTTGGTTGTTGACGAGATAAAATAGGATAAATTTAAATTAACTGGTTTACATGAAATTTATAGATTACAAGCTTATGACACCCATGTCTTCAATGAGTGGTTTTAATTACTGATATATAAAAATATCTGTATTCATATATTTACTTGTTTTACTTTTAATCAACCAGCACACAATTCATACAATATGCGTCACTTCACAAGTTTTTTTTTTTAACATGATACATTTTTTTTAAAATAAACTATTGAAAATTTCATGCAATACTTCAAGAAATCTTCTCGCACATAAAGGTTTATTTAAAAGTGTGTAAAATATGATTGGAAATCTAAATGGGATATTAGTAAAAAAATATTCCAGGGTTTTATACAATATTGTGTATTATGTTATGCACACTACTCTATAATATATAGAATAGTAATTACATATCTTATCTAAACAATAAAACTCCAACCACAATTTTGTTGTACATCTTAATTCCCATGGTTAGAGGCTCATTGGGGATATATGGTAGAGTCTATTCACCATCAGGTAGCCCAATTGCTAGTCTGCATAACCATATTAAGTAATTGAAATAGAAAATAAACTAAGTAAAATAGTGATTGTATTCACAACTAACTATATGAATTAGTTCTTCAGTTTGCAATTTGTAGAACAATTGAAGCATTATTAAATAAATAAGATAAATTTGTAGAGAATTAAAATAATAATAATATGGTTTTGTCTGTAGGAGACCATAAAACAAAATTATATTAAAAGATGAAATTCCAATATTATTGTAAATTGAGACGGTTTAGAAAAGTAACAGTAAATTTATAATATATTAATTATATTATTGAATATCTCAACAGTATATTAAATTATTAATGGCAATTACAGCTTCATTTTGATTTATCAAGTCGAAATGTAACTTAACTTATTGCTACGAATATTATAAGTATTGTTCTAATTAATTTAAACTAGTTCTAACAATAAAAAAACTGCGTACAAAAATATATTTATTACTTACATGATTTATCTAACATTTCATTCCAGCAATAAGAATATTGTTGATTAATCAATACAGAATGAATAATAATTGAATACCGAGAGAATAATTTGTATTACCTAGATTTTTAATTGAATACTATGGACTATCACGTTCAAAATTATACCAAACAATTCATAATATTACACTTCGATTTTTATTTTGAGCTCATAGCGCAAACTCCGGCCCGGTCTCCGACTAAAAAGTTTAAAGTAGACAATGTAGACTTGCGCACAAGCCACAAATTATTAAGGAATATCGATTTCATCAGTTGTCATTGTAATCGACTCTTACGTTCCGTTTATCTTAACATAAATATTACTATTTTAATTCTCCTATAATATTTTAATTATTTTTTAATGGACATAAAATAAATATTTAAAGATCTTTTCATTCTTTTGACTAATTTTATAAACTCATCGGAGTCTATACATGATATTATGCTTAAAAACGTAGCCAAAGAAATTATTAGACGCAATGACGATTTCCTTCTCACTTACACAAGAAAAAGAACGAAAATGACGTTGTAAATGGCTTAAACAGAGATAGAATTATCAAATCTTTTGTCCCTTATCGCGTAACCAGTTTTATCAAGGTCGGCTACTCAAGTAGCGAAACAAACTTGACAGTTGGTGCATTATTTGTGTTTTTGTTCAATTTTTGCTTATTTTTATGTAAGAAAACGATTCTTATCCAGTGAAAAGACAGATAAACCTATTCTCATAGCACGTGGATAATACAAGTGCAATGCATGCAGAATGCAACTACAGGTGCAATTTTTCACTCTCATAGTTGGTTTGGGTTAACTCAAGTGTCCTACGCTTGTATTTAACCCAAACCAAAGGCACATATAACCTTTTATTTGTGTAAACAGAGACAGAACTTCCTAAATCCGACTTACTAGAATTGTTTGGCAGAATAATCCAATATAATATAAATTTGACTACAATGAAGTGGATAACTTATACTAGATAATGAAGTGGATAGATAATGATAATTGGATCATTATAAATATTATTTTTTTGATTATCAAACTGTTTACATTTACAATTAAAAAGAAAATTATAAAATCGATTAATGTGACTGTCTTCTTAGACGAATGATTATATAAATTTTTTTCATCTGTGTAAATGTTTGAGTGTTTGACAATGTCAAAAACATGCTGACATTCTACAAATTTTATATGTAGTGAGGTTAGCTTATTAGTGAGTAACTGCTTATAACTTTTTATAAAAACAATTGTTTGTAATCAAAATAATGTAAAACTCTTGATTATAAAGTAAATCGAATACATCAATAATAATATTTTTACGCACGGTACAACATTAAATAAATATAACTTAGACACACGAACAGAAACAATAACTGCATCATGTCTAACAAATTAAAAATAAAAGTAATTAGCCGAAACCCAGAAGATTATTTACGAGCAACAAAAAGAGATATCCATAAAAGTAATGTAAAAATGTGATTAATTTATTCTTAGTACTTATTTACTGTTGTATTTTTAAAGATTTAACAAACAAGATGTCATATGTTCTTTTCAGTACCTAGAAATTATGACCCCAATTTGCATCCACTCGAAGGACCTCGAGAATATGTGCGTGCTTTAAATGCGGTTAAACTTGAAAGAGTATTTGCAAAACCATTTATTGGTAATCTAGATGGACATACAGACGGTGTCTCAAGTTTGGCTAAACATCCAAGCCGTTTAGCAGTTTTAGCTAGTGGAGCGTTTGATGGCGAAATCAGATTATGGGATTTGGCAAGTCGAAAGTGTACTAGACATTTTGTAGCACATGAAGGTTGGGTCCGTGCTATTTCTTATGTTCCAAATGGAGAACAGTTTATAAGTGTTGGTGATGATAAAACAATAAAAACTTGGAAGGCCGAAGTAAAAGATGAAAATGATGAAGATCCTGTCAATACATTACTGAGTATGTCAGTTGTCTCTGGTGTCACGCACCATCGATCAAAACCAATTTTTGCAACATGTGGAGAGCATTGTCAATTGTGGGAGAATACTAGGAGTGAACCTATCAAAGTTTTTAAGTGGGGAGTAGATAGTCTGCATCATGTGGCGTTTAATCAGGTGAAATAAATTAATCTCAATGTATTACCCAATAAAAAGTTTATTTGGTCATTTTATCGAATATAATTTTATATTTTTGTTTCTTTAAAATTTAGATAGAACTCCAACACATAGTCCATAATATTAAATTAAAAGTTAATTGAATCTTTTAAATGTTTAATATTTACTAAACTTAGTAGTTTTGTCTCTTTTATCCATCCTTCCTCCCCCAACTGCCTGTATTCAAGTGAAGTAATGTTTAAATAATAATAATCATTTAAAAGTTTAAAAAATATAGGTAATACAGTTTTAAAATCACATGATTTCAAAACTATATTTAACAGTGTTTTGAATTTGTGTTGCAATTATATAGTGTATTATATTTATTTACTACAAAATATAATTGTCTTATATTTCATATTGTTTCTAGGTAGAATCAAATCTTTTAGCATCATGTGCAAGTGATAGAAGTGTCATATTGTATGATTTTCGTGAGTCTGGTCCCCTGAGAAAAGTTGTTATGGAATTGAGATCTAATGCACTCTCCTGGAACCCAATGGAAGCCTTTATATTCACTGTAGCAAATGAAGATTACAAGTTTGTATAATTACTAATTTATATATTCATATTTGGTGACACAAAAATGTTGTTTATTTTTTTTTATTCTAGCTTATACACATTTGATGTAAGAAAATTAAAACAACCTGTAAATGTTCACATGGATCACACATCTGCTGTCATAGATGTAGATTATTCACCGACAGGCAGGGAATTTGTGTCTGGAAGTTATGACAAAACAGTAAGAATATTTGAGAGCCTTAAAGGTCATTCAAGAGATGTATACCACACCAAGAGGATGCAAAGATTGACTTCTGTGAAATGGTCATTAGACAATAAATACATACTTACTGGATCAGATGAAATGAATATCAGAATGTGGAAAGCTAAGGCATCAGAGAAGCTTGGTATTGTAAGTATTAATTATAAGTATTAATTATGGTTTGTATATTATTGAATAATATTAAATTGACTAACAATGTTTAAGATATCATGTATATATAGTTAGTTTATTATGTTTATTTGTAATGTATTTAACTATCACTCAATACTTTAGTTAAACCTGTTTTTAAATACATCCATTCAAACGGTGTACTAGGATTGCTATATATTTCTAAGATTTAAAACAAATGCATTGTTATTATAAACAAATATATTATTTTACAAGTAACAATTTTATTTATTCTAGCTAAAACCAAGGGAGCGCACAGCACTCAATTATGCAGATGCTTTGAAAGAGAAATTCAGTGGGCACCCACAAGTTAAGAGAATAGCACGCCACCGACATGTGCCAAAACATGTTATGAATGCCCAAAAGGAAATTAAAACCATTAAAGAGAAAAACAAACGTAAGGAGGCTAATAGACGAGCACATAGCAAACCAGGCTCTGTACCATTTGTTGTTGAACGTAAAAAACATGTGGTCAAAGAAGATGAATGATATTTACAAGTTATTTACGTTAATACTGTGAATTACATAAGGTATATTTGCATAAATATATTATATGTAAACTATTTTGGGCATTTTCACTGAAACAGCTTTATAATATCTATTTTAATTTGTTGATAAATCTTTAAAATAACATAATAAATATCCTGGTTTAATCTCAATATTTTTAATTACACATAAATATTTTACATAATAAATATATATATTATTCGTTGACACTTACATCAAATTACTAATTCACATAAATGGTTGTCATAACTTGGGAAGATTTCTAACCTTTTAGTAGAAAAAATACCTTTTTTTCATGTGATATGTTTTAATTAATATAAAACTAAGGAAATAATTTGTAATGAAAAACCATAATATAGAGCATATATGCCATATACCATATAGAGCATATATGCCAAATTCTTTGATGCACAAACTTAATATTTCATCTTTATTTTTTTCTAAAACAGGTGATTCTATCGAAATTTATAAGTTTTAAAAATTTACATATGTATTACAAATTTGTTTAATGCTACTTAAAGTATATATATGAATTATCTTCCACAATATTATAGAAATTAATCTCATATTTAGTTTTTAAAATCAATAATATATTAAAATTTTGACTAAACATGCAAAGTAACTTACAATTTAAATATCAAATTTCAAAAGGTTAATAAAAATGTCTGATATTGCACTACGACCAAGTCAGTAAAGACTGACACGGTTTTTAGAAAATGTATGGTGACACAACCATCAATTATATCATGTTGTACATGTAATTATATATTATAAGTAATGCTGTCTATTCTCAAGTTAACCTGCTTGATTAATGGGCCTGCTAATCCTGTTTGGCAATGTCATTGTTCTTATATCAATTCTGAAACAAATTTATAATTTATTATATATACAGTGTAATATCCATGTAACATCACTTGATTCAATGACAAAATCCCTAAAGCATCAAAATCACTCGACTGGTTGGTTTAGCTTGCTTTCCATACAATGATACACTCTACATAGCATTACACCTAATCTCAATAATGATAACAATACGTCATTATGATGTAGTAAACAGTACTTTTCAAGTTGCCTAAATAAGTAAGAACTGCAGCTGTGTACATTCTTTTGTTGCTTTACTTTCTAGCCAGTAATACTCAACTCAATAAGCTTTGTTAATGGTTTAAATTTTTTTTTTTCATTTTTATAAATTTCATAGTTGATTTAATTAATTTTCTAATACATAGCAAAATAATATTGATTTTTCTTCTCACTTTCTTATATTTAACAACAACTCTCAATACCAACACAAAATGCGCAGTCCTTACAGTGTCGTTATATACAGTTTATATAAAAACTTAGAAATTGAAATGACACAATATTAAGTAGCATTGTATTGTAGAATAACACCAAAGCATGTTGCAAATTATATTTTGTTACTTACATAATATCTCGTGGGAGTGATGATTGATCCAAATTATTTTCCAAGACACAGAGAATGCTCAGGGTTTTCAATGTTGGTGCATAATCTAATACATGGAGATCACTATTGTCTATCAGTCTCTCATGATTATCTTCTGCATCATCCACTGGTCTATTATTATTGTTATTGTTATGGGAACAGGGACTAAAACAGCAGAAAACAAACTATGCTTGAACATAAATTAATATGTATTAGTTTCTTGGAAATGGCACAAGTATTTGGATAAAACCACCAATTAATGGCTCAGAAATTTTTCAATATAACCTTTTACAATTTTTTTTTTTTATATTTGCCGGGAGGGCAAATGACTCTACTCCACCTGATGTTAAGTGGTAGTAGAGTCCAAACGCGACGACGGCCAGTACAGACGGGAAGAAGATTCTGCACTAGCCGCCACGCCTTGGCGGCCCGCAAATTGAATATTGTTGAGTAGTTATTCATATAAGACTTACAGTACAAGGAAAAAGTGTAATTAGTGCAATGAAATAAAGGCCGCCAATTTAAGTCGTAGGTTCAATCCTGACTCCTTGGGCTATTATCATAAATTCCATGTTGCTGTAACCTATTAAAACCATGAGAGGAGAAAAGTCAAAGTTTAACATTTAGTTGATGCGATGTCATGGTCAATATTTTTAATATTCATTATGCATTCTTGAAAAATAGAGTTTTAAATGTTGTTATATTATTTTATGTAAATTTAAAGACATTTTAATCAAAAACTGTCTGTTTGGCTT
The DNA here is from genome assembly GCA_905147175.2 of Nymphalis urticae. NCBI lineage: Eukaryota > Metazoa > Arthropoda > Insecta > Lepidoptera > Nymphalidae > Nymphalis > Nymphalis urticae. The sequence goes on from LR989991.1 coordinate 7,266,494, forward strand.
AATATAGCAAAGCCAATAGAAGATTACATGGAATATGCAAATTTAAGGTTTATGTAACTTTACTTGTTTCTTCGATTGGCTATATTAATATTACAAAATAAATAAATAGACATCTTACTTCTTACTTATTATGAATCAAAAAAACAGCTCATTGTCTTAAGTAAAATAATTTGACTAACCTTGTTCCTCCAAATATATATACTTTCTCCTTAAAAATAAGACAAGCTTGTCGTCTTCTCTTGCAAGGTCCTACACCACAGACATTAAGGTATTCCCAATAATTTCCATTTATAGAATATCGGTATAGGTCATTGAAGTGAGTCTTTGTTTTAGCATTCAATCCACCAAATATATACATAAAATCTTTATATAGCCCTAAAAAAATATTACAAAATTAAAAATTATTTATTTTACTATAGAAAATAGATTATAGAAAACTTACAAGCAGAATGGCTGCGCCGCGCCTCTGGCCAAGATCCACTAGCATTTACATTTACCCAAGTTTCAGTAACTGTATCTAAATAATAAACTTGGGGACAATATATTTCCTCTTCAGAGTTATAAGGACTGTTCAAGTCACCTCTGCCTCCATAGATGTACATTCTATCATTATATGCTACCGCGGTATGAAAGTCTCTGTGAGAAGGTATTGTGCCTTGAACATTGATAAACCTCCATTGCATTGTATCTAAGTCTAGACAATGGACATCCTGAGAGTACTGATCTGTCAGATATTCAAAACCTCCAAAGATATACATCTTGTTTCTAATCACACAAGCTGAATGTCCATCCTTTGCATAAGGCAGCATTCCAGTTACTGGAGGTGAACTCCATTCTAATTTTTTAGTGTCAAAGCAAGATAGAGTTTCACAAGCTACAGCATTATTCCTTCCGCCCCACATATATACCTGTAATTATATATAATCACCATATAGAAATTACATGCAAGGACACATCCTTTTGCATTCACATGTGCATTTTTAAAGTTCTAGAATAACGGAACATTGCTTTGCATTTCCATATGCATCTTTAAAGGTCAAGAATATAAATATTTTGTCTTACAGATATAGATGGACCAGTAAACAGCAGTAGATTCAATTCTGGCAGAATTTAAAAGGAAGTTTAAAGTCAAAGTCAAAGTTTAAAGGAATCCAACTCCTCTTCCTCACTTCATTTTGAATTAAATAAATTGTTATAAAATAACAAATATTTATTAAAATACAATAATAAATATTTATAAAACAAAATAATCATATTCTTTCTATACATGTAAACAAATAATTTTCTAAGCTTCAAACTCCTACAAAAAAAACTACTCTGCGGGGTTGTTTGAGAAGGGCAATCAACCCTTTTCAAGACCAAATTCGAGAAAGAAAAAAAAAAGTCAAGTTTTAGTACCTTGTGTCCATAAGCAACTGCTGTATGGCCATACCTTTGGAAAGGAACAACCTCATTTTTTTTGTAATTGACGGCTGCCCATCTTAATGTTGATGTATCTAATATATGAACTGGAATGGGTTCCCAATCTTTGTACTCTTCAGTTGAACAATATCCACCAAAGGAAAATATTTTGTCACCAATACATACGGCTGCGTGATTAACCCGTCTAGGTCCACCTTCAATATGTACCGTCCACCTCATACTGTTGGTAGAAATTTTAATATATTTTTATTTTATTGTAATGTAAGTAGTAAATATGTACGTGATTGTTAAATAGGTATTGGTAAATGTCTTACGATAAATCGATATAAATAAGTAAATTTACCTTCCTGTTACAACCGAGGCCGTTTGAAGAATAAATTATTTTATGTTTGCTGTTTATTTCATTTAGTAAAATTCAAACTAGGTATGTTTTTGTTTTTACGAACATTAAATGTCGAATGTTGATATCTGTTTGTCGATTCTTTGATCTGTCATTCTGACATAAACTCTTAAAATACAGTTGGAATGCCAGCTCTCAAAATGTAATTATATTTCAATCTAATGTTGTAAACTGTGAAATTCTTCAAGGCGATCTTTGATTAAAAACAAATAATTAACCGAAATTCTTACAAACTTTCTGTCGTGCAGTAAAATTTGCGTATTAATTTTAATATCTCTAGAAGCATGTTCATAATATACTTAAATAATAAATGGATTTGAACCAATTTTATATTAAGAGCGAGAAGAAATCATATATTAAAAAGATTCATATAAACGCATTGATTAAATATTAGTCGCATAAACTTTATTACAAAAAAATACGTTATTTTTTTAAGTTACTTACTGAATATTGCTTCGAAACTAAAGTTTCCCACAAGTTTTACCACAAGAAGTAAAAATAATTTTTAAATCTTTCTTGATCATATTTTTATAAGTAGCTCAAAAATTTCTCCCGTAATCATTGTATTGTGTCAATAACAACAATAAACTCAAATGCAAAAATTTTTAGTTTTTAGTGCCTGATTTTTACTGCAAACTACTATTTTACATTCGTTCATTTTTTCATTATGGCTTATATATTTTGAATAAGACAACCATTCAGAGAGTAAATTAATATAAATTATATGAACATATTGTTCATAGTTTTTACCTGATATGCGTGACGACGCTGACAAGGTCTCAACGCTGTAGTAGGGCTTTAAAACCATGTCCTATGGAATCACGCGGACAACAAAACTACTGCAATAAAACATGCTAGGTATTTCTGATGTGACAAAGGGAAACAGGATAAATATCTGCAAATCTCAAGTGAGATCCAAATGAACGTAGTGAATAGGTCTGCACACTGGACTAGTGTGCAGACCTATTCGTTTGATGTTAATAACCAATAACAATATGATTCTTGGCTTTACATAACTATAAGCACTTTAAGGTAACATATGCTCGTCATCTTTCTTTGTTGAAGACACAAAACTTCCCATTCTTTTTTGCAAAAATGCAAACTCTATTTTTCTTTTCCGTCTAGACTTTATAAACAGACAATACGTATTTACTACATTGAATATACATTAGATATATTTTTAAGCTATTGTAAGTATGTTACGCAATAAGCCTGTTCTTTTTTCATCAGTAAAAGAGCAATAGGCGTGATCTTTCAACGCCAGGCGGTGTTAGGGCGCGAATCATTTGTTATTATTTCTATCACGCGCCGAGTTTCCAAACAAATTGTATTGTAACTGACAATATGAGCGATTATTGTTCGATTTTATACAAATGTTCAGCAGTGCTCAAATATTTTCCCAGAGATAAAAAATAGATTTACAAATGGGGACTGATTGTATTATAAGAATATTTAATTAAATTATTTCAGTACGTAGGTACTACGCTGTTGCCTTAATGATATGTTCTATAATGTTATTATTAAGTATTTCGGCTACTTATTCTCTGGACCGACAGTATTTATTCATATTTATAATAATATGGTGTAAAACAAAATGCGAAAATTCTAAGTGGGAAGACTATTCTTCAAACTATTAACCTTCACATATTACAACAGATTTGTAATGTATTTGACAACTGAAAAAAATTGTTAAAAATGTTTTAAAATAAAGTTTTTCTTAATCAATATTGTATCCTTGGTACTTGATCTTTGACCCACAATTTCAAAAAAAACATGCATGGCTATTTAGTACGATTAATACCTATACAATATTTAGATTCGTACTCTTATATAAACTAACTGCACTTAATAAATCTACTAATACCTAATTGCATTTTTTATACATTACATTGATTGAAAACGTTTTTAATAATATAATAAATATATATATATATATATATTTGTTTCATGTTACAGCAACAAAAAAAGATAGATGTGTAATGGTGATTTATTTGATTTTTCATATCTCAATACACGTGTAACATGAAATTATCTCGTACATTGTAAATGTAGAAAGGGAGGCCATCCAGCAGAAAGTATTTTTCTTCCCCCATGCCTACCCGAGGCGGTGACATGTCCTGACGTATAGAAAGCGCATTGCCGATGACGGCCGATCTATAAATCATATTTGGGATCGGCAATCGTCCATCCTCCCGTCTGCCTCGTGATTTTACTCGTTTTTTGTCTGACTTCGAAACCGAGCATCTGTGATAGGGACAATTTCACATCTAATGAAAATATATACATAGTAACTCTCGAGTTATAAATTGGATAAAAAGTAGACTAAAAATTTAATATATCAATATGAGCAAAAATATAATTGTACCTTTCAAGTTTATTTACATAGATAATTTAAAGTGAGGTAGTTATTCATAAACATTTTATTTTTTGTAAATACTCCTTTTATTCACAAGGACTTATTCAAAGGTGAATTCATATCAACATTCCTATGTAACAGTAAAAATGTATGTAAAAATACAGCTTATAAGATTACGAAATGTAAAAACGTAAAATATTATCATGTTTTTTTTTATTCCATAGGTAATTCTTTGCATAACTATCGAATTATTCAAATGTAAAAGTGGTGGAAAAGTGGCTATTTGGATACGTTTCACGCACCATCCGTTAGCCTGTCCAATGGCAACATTTATCATCGGAATGCTATAAAAAGTAAACCGGAACTAATCCCGCGCCCTAGCACGTTCCCCTAATCTGCATACGGTAAAGAAGATAATTTCACGCTTTTGTTGCTATAATATCTTTATAGACCAATATTTTCAATACTAATAATAATATTATACTTGTAATAATATTTTAATACACAATATATCTTAATTTTTCTGTGAAACATACAATTTATTGTAGTAAGCTTCTTTCCGCGCGCGGCTTCTCTTGCATGTGTTCTTTTGTGTACCCCTGAGAAAGTTATGCAAAATTTCGTGATAATCTGGAGTAGTGAACACGTTAAAGAGTAGAAATCAAAAAAATAAATAAACAGACATACAAATTAACTTTCGCGTTTATAATATTAGTAAGAATTATTAATTTAGTCATCCTTTGAATGCTTGTGTTTTTATTTATTACATTAGTTTAGCTTCTCTATCTTATTTAGTATATTCTGTCGACCCGAATTAAATATTTAATTAAAATAATTTTAGCTAACAAAGGAAATTATATTTCAATTAAAAAATCATAATATTATAATTCATCTGCTTATTGAAGGCTCAAGTTTTACATAAATATGTAACTATTACAAAATTATTTAATAGTTACTGTCGCAAAATTACATAATAGGTATATTTGGATTTTGCAAATACATTTTTGACAAGTTTTATTGGAACAATACTAGTATTATCCACGTGTTTCTGTTATTTACAGTTGAACTGATATTAAGGAATTTTTATATATATATAATCTTTGATTTTTATTGAAAAAGTTAAAGAATTGAGTTATACTTCATACATAAACCTTAGAAATATTTGTGTTCCGATTCTATACGATAAGCTACGATGTCAGAGCACATAAAAGAGCGCAATGTGTCTAGTCGACGCCTCGGTCGACGTTATTGATACACGGAAAAGATTTCTCTTTGATAGTTGCGGTTGGTTCGTTTTGACGCCTTCGCTTTCTCAGATAGTGAGTTCCTGCAAAACAGGTATCGACATTTCGTTTGTATCAATCAGATATATCCTTCTAAAAGTTTAACATATGTATATATGAACATATATGTACTTACCTATTTGTAATACAACAATAGTATTTATACTAATAAATAATAACTAATTATGAACTTACCTAATTGTATAAAAATAAATAGCCTTAATACAGCTTATAATTTATTCTTAGTGACTGGATAGCATGCTTGATGTGAACAGTTAACGTAAACATGTAGCTACAATGGCTAGATTACCTAGTTTTCAGGCAAATGCCAGAAAATGAGGTAGGCGCTTATGGGAGCGATTACCTCAGTGTACTTGCATAGCACACATTAATTTATTAAAGGTCGGTTAATAAGTAGTTATGGAATATCGAATATCGATACACGTTATCGATATACACGGTAAGCTCTATTACACGGATAAGGCGTAAAGTTCCCCACTCAGCGTCACATTTATTGATGGACTTTAGAAGTTTTCAATATTATGACTGCCTATTTTACATGTGATATGGATAGTTTTATTACGATTTCGCATTTGCCGCCTGGTGCGTCGAGTTTTAACCCCTGGCGAAAATACATGGGGTGATAGGTATTTGACCTGTGTGAGTGCAATAACACAAACATATCTCACTTGTTTTTTTTTTCAGATACTTGAAAGTCAAGTCAAAGTTTAAATAAAAAATATAATTATATAACTAAGATTGTTGTAGCATATTTTTTTAATTTGAAAATAATATGATACTACGATTGCCTAATATATAACTCCTTAATTATTTTTAAAATCATTTTATTATATAACGTAAATTATTAGTTTTTTTTTTAAATTTTCAACTGTATTTAATGTTTAGCTGTGTCTACTTATGTGCGTAAAGCTTTATTTTTCTATTGAAGCCGTATGTCATTTTTATGTGGCCACTTTTCGGCGATTTATTCCTTTCTATTGTCGCAAAGGTGCTTTAGGGATAAAGGCTTTAATATACGATTATAGGTGACACCCACTATTGTGCTTGACCTACTCTGAAAGTTATCGTTGTCATCGCAAATGATAGAGAAGTTTAGAAAATTTTATGATGTCCGGCATAAATTAAAAAAAATAGCTAACATTATTGGTAATAAAAAAGGGAATTATTGAAAAAGAGTCAGAACTTTGCGCAGGCCCATCTAAATGAATACCAGCCACTTTCCAGTAATTCTACTGATTAACTTTGTATCTGTTTCGATTTGAATGGTGAGTGACTTAGTGTAAGACGGTATAAAATGTCGGCTATATTTATAACAGTGCCAATGTGTATTGGTGAAGGTGAAATTTACAAAGACCGTTGGTCAGCATCCTAAAAAAAAATTAGGATTGGTATTACCATCCACACCATCATATAATCTTAAGATCAGACCAGACATAGGGCAAACGCTTGCCTATTAAGTGTAAAAAAAAAATACTATACTAGTATTACAAAACATTCATCAACCTCAATTGATTACCACTACGTAGCAAATAAATTTTAACGTTGTTCTATACGAAAGTAATATAATAAATTAATTATTCAGTCAACTTTACTTCCAAGCAATCACAAGTACTTACTACTAAGCACGATCTTTTATATTGCTGCAGTTCAGATTGTTTTCTTTACAAGGTACAATGGACGGCGAATAATAGATTGGACCATTACGAGCCAGTTCAAATAGCAACTTCTTAAAAAAATATCTTATCCAAAGAACACATAAAAAACAGACATCGTTTTTCTTTTAAAAAACTCTCTCATTTGCCTATCAATAGTGGTTCGAGCAGATCTGACCGTAATAAATGTCATACTTTATGGCACTTTGGAAAATATGCAAGGGAACCATTTTTACATTTTTAGACTGTGACCGGGGATCGCTACGCCGAATTACGCATTTTGATGGTCACATCCTTGGGGCATTTTAAAATATTTCAATATTGGTAATATTGGACCGTGAGTGGGACGAGTTAAGAAGAAGGTTTTGGAGCTTATTTACGCATTGACCAAATGCAACGCTTAAACAGCTAAACGTCTGTTATTTATGCTTATAAAATAAATGTTAGTTATATTGATTAAACATATAAGTAAACCACACACAATTTTATCTGACGTAGGACCTCTATAACCTCATCAGATTACTGTGCCATTTTCTTAATAAGACAAGATTAGGTGCTCACGTGAAAAGCAAAATGTATTTACGTTGTTCTGAATTTCACTAAAATGCATCAAAGCTTAGTCTGCTATTAATATCGTTAGATTAAAAGCGCCACTGGAACGAGGTACCTACATAGCGTCGCATAATAATTACTAATTAATGTAGAAATTCTGACAAAACAAGTTGCTGAAAACCAATACATATTTATATTAAATAACAAATTCATTATATATGTATAGATAATTTGTTAATAATATAACATAATATAATATAATGTTAATGAATAATTTAAATAATTAATGAATTGAATGAATTATAATTTGTACATTATTTAAGGTTTATATTTAAGGTAGAAAATTTAATTACATTTATTAGACAATAAACTTTTTGTAAATACATAGATTTAAGATTTATGTTTTACATAATCGTTTATGTAAATAGATGGTGTATAGTTCTATACGTTACCTTTTGTAGTTCATGCCTTGTAATGTAGCGATCCATCAAAGATAGCAAATGTGTAGATCACAGCTGCCGGCGTTGTTTAAATTAAATCGATCGGAAATCTTGGTGCATTGTGTACACAAAATGTTTTTTTGTAAAAAACTATATTAAAATCGATCGAGAAAAAAATATATATGTCATTTATTTTTTTATCTTCTGCATACAGTTTTCATAGATGTATTGATCGTTTACTTATGCTCACTCCTAACATTTGACAAAGGCGTTCGGAGAAAGATTAGGTTACAATATTTGCGTGCGGCGAGTGTGGGTTCCCGATAAAAATATTCTATTTATTACAAAATCGTGGAGGTACATTCAAAACGCGTCATGCGTTGACATCCAACTTCGGTGGGTTTTAAATGTGTCTCATAGGGGTTGGTCTAGAACATTTTATACGATTAAAATTAATTTAGTATAAAATTGGTTGTATGTATTTTAAAATTTTATTAAATATTTTTTAATTCACCGTCTGTATGTCATTGAATTGTTGTCGTGCCTACTTTTAGTGTCAAAATAGAGAAAAAAGTGGACCTATAATTTGGAAGTGTGCCAAAGGTTTACTAAAAAAGTTGTACACATTTTAACGAAACAATTGTAATCAACTTTATTATAATATGTACAACAACGCGACTTATGATAGAATAGGTATTATTTATTATGAAACAAATAAGGTATATTTCATCTAGACATGTAATATGGCAACATTGTTTTTTGTATCTATAGTAACTATGTAACACAAATATAAACTAATAGAAAATATCTCATGAATGATCACTATGTGGTAATATACATATAAATGTCATTAAAAATATATATTTTTTTATTAGATTTCCGTTAATATTGGTCGTCACAACCCTATGTCAATTTCGAAAGCTCAAACGCCCCTGACAATATGTGTAAAGTCAATACTCGCGAGTGTGAATAATTTTTCATCCATTTCTTATTCCCATTATAAATATCGGTAGCTTGCTATCAGCTCTGTCACAGTGTGGCTTATTGATTATATTTTCCAAATTACTACTTGAGTTTTCGTCTACGTTCATATTTTCTTTACAATAAATAATTTATAGAAAAACATGACACTTCATCATAAACTTTTTAATATCCAGTATGGTAAACTAATTTTATTCGAAACATAATTGCTTAATGAATAAAAATGTTTTCATTAACTTAGATTCAGCATTTTAAGCAGCATTTTCAGCTAAAAATATATTTAATGTTTCCTTTCAACAGAGTGAGACCACTTAGTCTCTTTTAGTGTCAGTAAGAACATAAGAAGATGTTTAAATGAAATGGACACAAATTTTAAATCCTAGATTTGAAAAACCCCTAAAAAACTAAACACGTAGGTACTAGCTCACTTAAAAGTATCATTCATTCTGCACTGTGGTCAGCTCCGACTAAACCGCTTTGCAAAGTCAAAAGAGCTTTGACTTCAAAGCGAATGGCAACACCAAGAGAATGCAAAATAAACTAGCAACACTAAAGGAAGAGTGCAAAATAAATGCGGCAACACCACATTACACAGCCACTGAATCAAAAGACAGACTGAGCGTGAAGTGATGAAAACTGGAAAAAATAATAAAGGTACCCTCTTGTTAATAGTTAGACGAGTCCTATTCTGGGATCTTGAGTAATGTCGTGAGCTAACTGACCTGTTAAAAAAAATATCGTGACTTATAAATGACGTAAAATATATTGCATAAATTATATTTCGATGGTTAACAATTGTGATTAATTTTTATATTCATTTGATTCTTATTAATCTCATAAACTACTAAACTTAATAAATAAAATAGAATGATAAAAGGTACGGTCAACGTGTGAAGATTTTAATGTAAATAAAAAAAAAACATTAATACTCGTATAAGGACAAAAAAAAAAACTATAAATGATCATCTGTAAGCAAAATACGAATTAAAAAAAAAACAAAAATTAACAATAATAATATTGTTTGACATATTTTATAAATATTTTTTTTAGTCATCTATAGAATAGGCTTTCATCAAAGTTAATTCCAAAAAGTACTCGGCTGCTTCTGTCAATATGGACTGTCATTTGCAAAGGGCGAGATGGATGATTTTTACATCAAAGCGATGCCGACTTGAATCACACCTCGTAAACACGACTTAAATGGATACCCATTTCAAACTGTGGAACACAGAGCTAACATAGCGTTGTAATTCGCCTTAAGTACTTCCTTTCTAACTGTACTTCAAAAAGTGCAGTTTACTTATGCCGTTGCTGTTTGTACCTTTTTTTTCTTTATAATTATGGAATTAAAATTAACAAGTAATACTTAAAAGTATTAGATAATTCATTTTAGATAATAGTCATACAGAGATTAAATTATCATATGTGATAATATGAAAGTTCAATTAATTTTTTTAGCCGAGATGGCACAGTGATTAGAGCATGTGTATCTTAATCGAGTGCGAGTTTAAGCCACCACTGCAATTTCATGTGCTTAATTTCTGTTTTTAATTGATTTGGTTTTATTTATTTTTTGCTCGGCGAGTATAAAAAAATCGTGAGGAAATTTGAATGTGTCAGATGAAAATGTGCCACATGTTGGTTCACCAACACACATTGGAGCAGCAGTGGTGGAATAGGGAAGTAACAGATTTTTAAACTTTTCATTAATCCATTTGCATATTGTAACGCTATCAAAACATACAAAAATGTGTGCAAAATCTCTCAATAAAATACTCATCAGCTGTCTTTATTATTATAACGCCAATCTACATAAATAAAAAAGAATCCTTCTTGCTTGTTTGATAGTTTTAAGCTATATTTATAAACAATGTGCTAATTTTTAATCAATAAAAAAACGATAATGTGTAACATATTTATAACTTACTATTTGCGACCATTTCAATGAGCTCACAACCACCACCACCAGTAGAAGTTGCTCACATCACTTCAACAACTAGAAAAGAGCTAATGTTCTTAAAAAGCTCAATAGATTTTCTCTAATCATAGCTAAGAACACACTCGGTGAAGTCACCATTCAAACAAATAAAACTAAACTAAGTCTAGACAGATACATTGGTAAAAATATATCGATGAGGTTCTGTGATAATATTAGTAGAAATTATATAATTGTTTTCCACGGAGACGGAATTGTTGGGTTTATATATGTTTATTATCGCTATAAGTAAACATGCAAGAGACAAATATAAGCGAAAATTAATCAGAACATTATAAATCGTTGCTGGACTAGGACTAGCTCTGCGCCTAAATTAATTTCATAGTTCGCTAAATGTACGAAATGTGGCTACGGGTAGTCATGCTTGTTGCTACGTTATTTACTGCGTTTTGCAAGCTATGAAAAGCAATAATTCGATTATTGGTTGTGGTCACCTCTGAGTGCAGCGCGCATTATTCCTTTGTTACGTTAATGGGGAATTTTATTTTTACATTAAGCACGATATTATTATTGAATAAATAATAAACACTAAACATTACTTTTTCATACATTTTATAATTTTGAAAGAAAATAATTTGTTTTATCTTATATATATAATTTAAATTTCTGTATACTATTCCTAGGGTATCGATGGTTCCTGGTCCCTAGGTCCCTAAAGTATCGACATTTCTATAGTTTATATATTTTCATAAACAATTTATGAAAAATAATAATGACTGTTATTACATTAATTTTAAATACAAATAAATCCACGCATACGTTTTGTTTATGTAAATGTGAAATCTAATTAAATTCGTTTAAACTTATTAAATAAAACTGATTATCGCTATACCTATAGTTTGCGTCAAAGCATGTACATAGATATAATGTATTCGGATTTCAAAGGTGAAGCCTTCACCTTCATTCCGGGTTTAAATGTATGTAAATAAATAAGTTAATTGTAAAACAGTACCGGCTTAGTATAATTTAATAATAATGAACTATTGATTATTTAGACCCGAGATGGCTCATTAGTGAGAACTTGTGAATACCGAAATAGACATAACCGAAGATTGCAGTTTCAAGCCAGTGCAAGCACCACTGAGTTTTCACATGGTTATTTTGTTTTTATTTCTTGCTTGGCGGTTAGAAAAACATCGTGAGAAACATGTTTCGGCTGAAAATTCTGCCACATAAATATCCACTAACACGCATCGGCACAACATGGTGGAATATGTTTCGGGCAAATTCTAGTAACAAAATTGTCACTTTATCGCAATCGAATCAAAATGTAATATAATGTAAGTAGGTTATTTTTATGACTTTTTTTGTGTGTTTGAGTGCTCTGGATGCCTTGGATTGGACCTGGTAAGTGGCGCTGTGATCGGGTCCCGAAATATTTTAGCAAAAAAAAAAACTTATTTCACCTGTAGAAAGTCGGGTCGAGCAGCTAGTAGGTCTTATATATTGTTTGTACAATATTTGGCAATAGATAACTCAATAATTATGAGTTATTAACGATTAAATTAGTGTTTTTTTTACCTTTTATCCAGGTATCTGAATTTCATGGCGGGGATTACGTCGGTGGCTGTCGCATCCTGAAGTTACGGCTTTAATACAAAAATAAAGTTTAACGAGGATGCGCAGTCTGTTGCAGCTCCCAATGTTGAGCCCGATTTATTGCTCGCAAAAGACCATTTATTTCCAATACTTTTTCTGACTATAAATTTAAATTTTAATTAATATAATGCAGTGTGATGTTTTAACAAGTACAGTGTATAGAAATTTTAAACTATATTTTTATCCTATATATAAAATGTGTTATGTGGCTTTTTGAGATTAAAAAAATTCGAAACTGTCTGATTACCAGCAAAGCTGTTGTTGTACTTCGCCACTAGATAGCGCAACAGTCTATGACATAATCGAATGACTAAATTAAATTTTGTGCAGTAGTGTATTATTAGCATGGGTCTACACGATTGGTTGTCGCAATAGCTGTGATTTGGAGAAATACCTTAATGTCATTTATCTTATAAAAATATAGTATATACTTTATAACTGTATTAAATTTGATAATTTTCCGTTTATTTTTTTCTCTGGTACATGATAAAATGAAGTCATACTACGAAATTTAATTGCTTCGTTAATCCAGAGGTTAACATACAGCATTATAGTTATATCCCGAGATTTGAGGATCTTTAAATATTTGAGTTTGAGTAAAGTTATCCAGTTTTTCTATATATAAATCCCCAATAGCAACCCGGAGTAAAAAAGTTGTCAGTGTCAGTCCTCTTATGTCACAGGAACGAACAAAATTGTCACTCCTGCGATCTCTCTTCGGTAGTGTTGGTTCGTTTTCATATTAGTCTGTTCACCTGTATTTTACATCTGCATGTGCATTATATATTAATTATTACCTACTATCTCTTGCGTACATTGATAGTCTTTGAGATTAACCGCTGTGGCCAATATTCAGTCACGAATGCATACTTAAATAAAACGCGAGTTTCAATAAAAAAATATAATTTCATTATTTATAATAGACGCTTTGCCATGCTGTTGACAATAATAGCATAAAAAACCCATTTTTCTAACCGATACATTAAATTTATTATGGCTTAAAATTTTCCCATACTGTCACAGTTCCATAAACATTTCTTAATATAATTTGCGCCTGTCTTAATTATGAGAGCAAAACGTAGAGAAGTAAGTTTTTGCTATTTTATAAAGTTAGTTATCCGATAATCACTTTCAAATAATATAATTATACTTATGTACTTATCTATAATAAGTAATATTTTTTACATGGTCGGGAGTAGTTTAAAAGTTTAATAATTTATTAAACTTGTGGCTTCTTTGTACAGCAATCAGCATTTTGAAAATATGAAAATGGCAATATCGGTTTTTTCTTGTTTAAATTAAGAGTAGCAAAATTATAATTATAAAAATAAGTTACAATAAAAATAAGAGTGATAGTCTGTAAACAGGTAGCAGATCATTAACAACGTTGCGAAATCTCAGATCTAAAAAAGATAGCGTATGTAGGTACGGTTATTTTGTTTGTATGTTGATAATCAGAACTAGAGATAATCTGACAAGTAAAATATTCCACGCTTTAACTGCGACACAGATTACAATTAAGGAGTAAGTAGAATAAATTTTCAAATTCAAATATATTTTTGCTATTTCGTAAATTATAATAATGATTATCCCAATATAATTACGATTGCTTTTATGATTACCTATACCTATAGGTACTTAAATAACATTCTTTGTAAAATAGTAATAATGAGTTTTTTTATGTAGATATGTATAAATATATAGGTTAACACAATTCTTATTTTAAATTATAAAAACGAACGTATCGATAAAATTTATATTAAAAGGAATATATCATTTTGTGATTTAAATTAAACAGAAACCAAAAACACATTAAATATACAAAACCAAATTGGGTCGCGAACTAAATTTAATTTCGTATATCTATGCAAAAGCCGCTATGCTCGTTCGCTATGATGGTCGTAAAAATATGTTAACAAAAAAAAAAAACAAAAAGCAGATTCGCCTTAACAACCTCGAAGCTAAATCATATTAACTTTAATACTTTTAAGATTTGAAGTCATTATGAATTAGTGTTTCAGTAAATAAAGATAAGACTGTCCTTTGTTTTTAGTTTTTTAAACATTATGTTGTGACATGTCATTATCGCGAAGATTTATCATTGATGATAATTTTATACATGGCAATCTCGTGTGCTGGTTGTTTTATGAGTAGGTAACTATAATATAGGCATTGTAATTGCTTTTGAAAAAGTGTAATATAATGTATAGTATTTTATCATTGCATTAAAAAAGAATGTACCATTCTACTATGGAATGTGTTACATACATGAAATACTTTAGAATGCTTTCATTACGTTTTCGAATGAGGAGGGAGGGGAGGGGGAGGGGAGTCAGGACAGGCTCCAATTCGATTACAATAATAAATTTAAATTTAAAAATTATTATTTATTATTATAGTATTTTATGTCTCTTAACTTGAATGGGTATGTTTTTGTGAACTGGCTCGAGAAGTGCCTAGTCTAGTTGGCGGTGTTCAGCCATTGATGCTCTAAGGAATGAACACATGAAAATTTGCCATCATAAAAAGTATTTATTCTGTATGTAATTGTGAAGATATAAAATAAGATAACAAGAATACAATATATCTTGTATGTACCTAAGTAGGTAATCTTATAATTTTATTATTATAAGTATTTACCTTTTATTTCTTCGTATTCTATGCGTTGGCGTAGCTTTCATCCGATTGGGTTGAACCTTAGTATACTTATCGATGGTACGCGAGTTAAAGTGCCTATAGAGAAGGCAAGGTACATTAGTGGGTACTATAAAATTAATTATTGTTAATAGTTTAGTATTTTTAAAACAACTTTATTTACAAAATTTACTAGTGTTTAAAATACTTAGAAGTACATACTTATAAAATACGGTATTTCTTACATTTTAGGGATCCGTGAAAATAATGTGTCTGTCTGTGTTTGTCACATTTTTACCGTTTTAAAACATCTTGTATGTTTTAATATCTATTTAACCAAATACGGGAAAGCTGTTGGAACTGCATCTCAGTTATGTTTCATGGCGAATATGTTTAATGACTGTGATAATAAAATCGTAGAAACTTCTTAAAATGTATTTGAAATAAAAATATTTTAAGTATCAATTTTGTTTACATACTTAAATTTATCACCCAGACTAAGATTAAAACGATGATCTAATTTAAAAAAAATATGGCATATCCTAATAGTTTATATAACACTATCCAAATAATATTAATTTAAAACGTATCTATCAATAATTTTAAGGGATATTGCGAATCGAATTTTAATCCATTTAAAATATACTTGCGTTGCTTGACTACTGAACCCTACCCGCGTGGTTCCGACACGTGCTTGTCTGAATTATCCCTTTAATATTTACACAGTAGACCTACCGTAGTCTTAAAGTTGAAATTTGCCCCAAATATTACCAATATTGTCAAGGGATGGCAATTTACAGTAAAAAAATTAAAGTACATTATAAATTAAATTTTATTTTCACGCTGGTAAAACACACAGTTTTATTGCCTCCGCTGGTAACAGAAGGGCAGGTCATTTTTCGTCCAAGGAATCGGAATTGCGATTCAAGGGGAAATTTCAGCTAGCATTTTTGTCAATATTCCACGTGGTCACGATTGGTACAATAGCTACTTTTTTATCTTAATTTACGCTTTCTTCAAGTTCTTAATGTAAATATTTTTTATTTTTCATGAGATAAAAATAATGAAATCTGTGATATTTCTTTTTTTTTTTTAATTTAAATAATACAAGTATGTAATTAGCAACATATTTTGTATTCACATATAAATAGCCACAGAGTCATTAATACCACCACCGTTAGCGGACTTGCCAACCCTAGAGCTGGTGCGGTAAGACGGGGCCAATCGAGTGCCATTGGTTTCTTTGTCTAAGGCCATGGATTGCTTTTGTTTCCACTTCCAACCCCTTTGTATTGTAATGAGTGAGTGGTCTCACATACGTGAAAGCAGATGGCAGTGGGTACTTTCTATACAATACACAAGTATATATTATCGGGTATATTTTGATATTATTAGTTTACTAAATATGATATGTTTATGTAGTAATAACAAATATTTTATCTTATTTTTTGTACAAAGTCAACAATGGTATCCGACAATAAATATAGTTTCCTAAATTGAGTATGGCTGAAGACTAGACTGCAAATTTCTTATTCTCATTTCTTATGCTTCCTGAGGTATACATTTTTATTATCGTAAATGAATAGAAAGGCATTCTTAATAGTTGACTCATATTTTATATGTGTATCGACAAAAATATATTTATAGGAATGCAATTTTGACTTTTAATAAAAACCTATTAGAGACTAAGAAAATAACTATACACTAAACTGCACAAAGGAGAGATGCCTCTAGCAATAGGAAACTGCAAACTTAGTAATTGCTCTTAGAAGTGACAGACTTGAAAATATTATATCAATTCATTCTAAAATGAGAATATCAAAATTTAAATATTACATTCCATTAAATATTATCAATCCGTTTTGTGCCTCTATTCGCTTGGAATTACGGTGATATAAAAATAATAAACAATAAAAACATTTTTAAATAACAGGCTTTTGTATTTGCCAAGAATCAAAAATGTGCGCATCGCTTGATCTTAATTGTTTTTGTGAGTTTTTTTTTACCCTCAAATAACTTCAACTTTTTTACCCTCAAACTTATATTATAAAGTAGTTATTTTTTCTTAAAATCACTAGTAATCTGATTGACATTACGATAATTTTCATTTATGAATATCCGATGACAAATATAGATTAAACAATTAAAGCAAGACAGGAAAAAAAAGTAGAATAGTCGACCCTGGCGAACTCTGGTAAAACTATATCAGAATGATAACAGCTTGTCTCTATGTGTGACACCTTTGTATACATTAGAAGAAAACGCCGTGTGCGGTATGTCGTACGTCTAATATATATTAAACTGCTGCTACTTGCTGGGTAAATACGGGCGGATCGTTTGTCACGATGCCGGTTTTTAAAATACGAGTATGTATGTATATGTTAAATTTACAAGGTTTCACGCTCATAAGAAATATTTAATTATTATTGACTCATTTTTTTCTGATACTTAAAATGTTTAATACGTTTAATAATACCATCACAAATTGCGTTAAAAATAAAACCTATAAGGTTGAAACCTCCTTTTTAGCATAAATGCACATGTATCACAAGGTCTCGTTCGTCATAAATAGAGGTATTTTTTGGTATAATGTAGAAGAACAATTTGTCATCTTATGGTAAGTGGCTAACATCGCCTATTGACACTGGCACTGTAAAAATATTAAATATTCCTTATATGCCACCAAACATGGGAAGTAAGATGTTTCTCGTGTCTGTAATTACACTGGATCACTCAAGCTGAAACACAGTAATACTTTTGGTAGTAAATATAATTGATGAGTGGGTGCTAAATATTTGCGAATATCTTAAAATATAAAAATGTATAGAATAGGGGAAACTAGAGGCCATTAAGCGTTATTGATACTGCATCTCATATTCGGATATTTCATATTCTACAATATAAAGAACGGAAATTTATATAAAAATAAAAGAGTTCAACCCGAATATCTAACTTGAATTTGAAGGTTCCCATATTTTTTACCGCTTGCTTGAGCCGCCGCTTTCGGTGTACACGTGATATAATTGAACATCTTTATTAGAGTATATATTTAACATGTGTTTATAAAGAGTAATCAGGTGTTTAACTTATAGTAACAATTGTCCGCCTGATTTATTTTTAACATCTTATTGGACAAATCTCATCATTTTGAGATCCCTCAATTTTGGGTAAGTTTCATAAAAAGAATAACTTTGTATTTGCGTATGGACGAATGTTTGTGATTATACCTTTCATCTTGTATACCTTGGAAGCAAAATAAAGTGACATCGACTTCTAACCGATTTAATTATTCGCCTATATGGAACATTAAGTGTTGAGTTTTCATTAAATTTATCAGTTTGCAAACATGCTTGAATCTAAAAAATCTAATAAAAGCCGTACAATGTGTAGCTACCTAAATAACTATTTACAGACCAGAAATATTTTTTATTGATGTTAAGAAGGCTAGAATGTCACAATTGCCATCTGTTTGTAAGACATCTAGGCCATTCAGTTCCGATAGAATAGAAGAGTCACCCCATTTTAATCTTAAAGGAAATATTTGTTCCATGCATCTATTAAGCTTGGTAGCTGGAGCTTTACAAAGGATGCTTAGTGTCAGGCAGCTGGTCACATTTCAAAGTCATCCAAATGTTTTCCACGTAGCTAGATAGACATTGGGCTGAGCCAAATGGTGATCTGTCATTGATCATCATTGCTCAACCATAGTCGCTTTGTAAAGGCGATAATTAATTTTATTATTTTCAATATAAATAAGTCCTAGTTAAGTGCCTAATGTTTCCTGTATCTTTAAGTCTTACTATAATCATACTCTTCTATTTTTTTGGGCTTGATTCAACTAATTCTCTTCCATTCATCGCCATCTTCAGTGCTATGCTCATTCAATCCTATACAGTTACACTTACATGTTTCATACATGTAAGGTGGTAGAATATAACCATAATGCATTTTTGCTCATATTTTACGGTTGAACATTTTTTTTGGATTTCGATGTGCATATGCAATGCATAGTAAAGTAACAGTAACAGCCTGTTAATGTCTCACTGCTGGGCTAAGGCCTCCTCTCCCTTTCGAGGAGAAGGTTTGGAGCTTATTCCACCACGCTGCTCCAACGCGAGTTGGTAGAATACACACGTGGCACAATTTTAATGAAATGTGTCTAACATGCAGGTTTCCTCGCGATATTTTCCTTCACCGTCAAGCACAAGATAAATTATAAACACAAATTAAGCACATGAACATTCAGTGATGCTTGTCCGGGTTTGAACCCACGATCATCGGTTAAGATTCATGAGTTCTAACCACTAGGCCATCTCGGCTTGATAAATATTGGCATTGCATGTGTCGCGTGTAAATCCACTACCACACATTGGACCAGCAAGGAGGACAGCCCAGCTGTGGGACATTAACACGCTTTTGCTTTATACTTTAGTTTACTTGATTGTTCAAAAGTTGTTACAAATTATGTCTTGAGGTCACTTCTAAAAAGCGAATTAAGAGTGATGTAAGGTTACAAAGAGGTTGACTTTTGACTTTCATGTCGTGTGCCCTGTGCACAAGCCGTTACTAAAACCGAGCTAGTTATTCCTCATTACTGGCGTCTAAACCAATTCACTGTCGTCACAATGTTATTTTGATTTAACGGGTACTTTATAAAATTCTTACAAAACATAAAAAGATAATCAAAATTAATCGTTGTTCAAAGCCGATATGGCTCAGTGGATAGTACACGATAATCTTCGAGGTTCAAATCGTAAAAGATTTTATAATTCACTTCGTGTTCGGCGCTACTGGGAAACATCGAGAGGTAACCTACTATATGTCTGATGAAGTTCTGCTACAAACACACCTATATTCACCACTATAAAATATATCTATTATAGTGGAACGGTGTAGTGAAATCAACTTCAAACACTCATTAAGATAGATATGGTCAATAGTCTATTATTTATTAATTATATCTCGAAAGTAATGGTAGCTATAAAAGCAATTTGAAGCGAGAAATTTTATGTGTTCAAGATTGTATTTCTATAGAATAGATTTTACGTAGCGAATGTGTTAATCAGATTAAATGAAATCCTAAATGAACCAGTATGTATCAATGTTGGTAACGATCACGCAATGTTTTTATTCACCTATGTGATTAGTACTTAGCAAACTACCTATCTAGGTACTTATATAGAAGTTACCTAACCATTACCGGTACGTTTTATTAATTAAACCCATTGTACTTAATTAATATTTTTTTTAATTATAAATGAAATAATTAAAATATAAGCTATGTAGCATGTACGTCAATTAGGCTTAAATTGATATCGTTTTTTTTGCCTACATACCGTGATAGATGTCTTAAAATCTGTCTGATTGTTTAAGCGTTATGGTTTGATAAACAAAAGTCCAACTGCACATTACAAAATTAGTTATATTCGTGAAGTTAAATCGCAATTAAAATTATTTTGCTATATTTGTAGTAAGCTTGGAATTTGATTTCACGGACAAAGATTTTTTTTGTACGTGATATATAATTTAAATAAAATTATTTCAATTACTATAGATGATTTAAATAAAATTTGTATATATATTTTATTATTAAAAAAATAATTCGTTATTTTTATTAAATGAAATTTATCAAATATTTAAAATAAAGTTATCCCAGAAATCACTAATACATATTTGTACAATTGCAATAATATTAATATAATACAATACATATTAAATGGGTATATAGTTGCTTTAGGAATTATTTGGTGGTAGGGCTTGTAGAAGACCTGTCTGGGTCTGAGTCTGGGTATGTACGAGTACAAACCACTCATCATCATTTATTCTACCTATATATAAATGGTAAGTAAGCCAAAGTACCTAATTTCTTATCTTTGATCTCATGGTGGGAGCTAAAATTAATTAAAAAATATTTTTTGACAATTCATAACAAAAACAAAATATTTGACTCGTTAATTATTCTATTTATTCATAATATTGTTTTAAGTATTATTACCTATTAGTAGTTCAAATTTTAAATAAAAAATAGATTTTTCTGTATTTAAATAAAATAAGTTTTAATTGAAGTTTGAAAATGCAGAGCATTAGGTGTACCTAACTAATTAAAGGGTACTCTTAATTGTAGTTACTTGTATTGATTTAATACTCACCAATGTATTCGTTGAATGTATAATAATTATTATTTATCGACTCGTGATGACTACATCGCGAATAAGCAGACTTAGTAAGACTCGAAGTAAGTTAATAACCTTCTGTGACCCTGACCCCGATATTAAATAACGACCTACACTGATTTACAAGTCGAGTGAACAGCGCGTACCCACCGAGTCTAACTCACGGTAAAGAATCTATTCTAAATGATTAATTAATTATTATCATCGTTTATTATTACATTTAAGAAAAACGTCGTTGACATTATATAAATTAATATTAAGTTTATGCACACTTGTGTCCTTGTATAGCATTTTAGAAATCTTAACAAATAATACATTTTAATCGATTTATTGCTTCTTGGTCCTTTCATAATTATTATAGTCTTTATTAGTTTATATCTGTAAATGTTTTTATAAACAATAAGAAGTAGAGGGAACGCTTGCAAGTAGAGTTCCGTGGGCCGCAGGCAAGTTGCGACGCTTCCGCGGCGGCATCCCGGCTCATATTGATTGCTGGTGACATTCTTATCAATACACCCCCGGTGTGGCCGCTCCGCACCGCACCGCCGCACCGCTCGCCACCCAAAAGAAACAGAAACGTTTCTTCGCGCGTTCGCAACGCAACGGAAAAAAGGGCGGAAACAACGCGGCGACGTCGTCAACCAATCCCTGCCGATCCGAGCCGTCGACGGACCAATCACACACTAGTGCCGGGGCGGGCGCGCGCACGCGGCCGCGCCCTCGTTTCGCTCCGGCTTTTTATTTATTGTTGCGCGAAACACCGCGCGCGACGGGCGTGTGATGCGTGTGTAGACAGACCTAATGAAGATGGAGTCCGCCGTGGACTCAGCGTCGACCGCGAGCGAAGTGAGCGGCTCATCCGGGGGCTCGCCGAGGGTAAAAGTGGCGTCACCAGCTCGTGCTGTTAGCCCGCCGCAGCTGCTAGCGCCGAGATTGCCGTTGCCACCACCAGGACTGGGCTTGCTGGGTTCCTTGCAAATGATGCACCACTCACCTCTCGAACTGATGGCAGCGGCGCACCATCATGGTCCGCCGCGTTACGGAAGCCCACCACCGATTTCGACGTCCGACCCATCCGCCAACGAGTGCAAGTTGGTCGATTACCGCGGACAGAAGGTCGCCGCCTTCATAATTCAGGGTGACACGATGTTATGCTTGCCGCAGGCCTTTGAACTGTTTCTCAAGCACCTGGTGGGTGGTCTGCACACAGTGTATACGAAGCTAAAAAGACTGGACATAGTGCCACTGGTGTGCAATGTGGAACAGGTTCGCATCTTGCGTGGGCTGGGTGCTATCCAGCCAGGCGTCAACCGCTGCAAGTTGTTGTCCTGTAAAGATTTCGACGTGCTCTACCGTGACTGCACTACGGCAAGGTACGTTTCATTTGTGAAACCGTCTATAGATATAAAGTATTTTACTTATTTTCATTGGATCTCTCAGGTATCTACTCGATATCGATTTAATTTAAGCGCTTTTCCTTATATTTTGTTTTTCGTTTTAGTGGCGTGTTGTTTATTTTACTATGCAGCTATTTTATTTGTTATCTGATTATTTTTCATATAACTATTGAAGGTTTCCTTTTAATTTTCCCCTCCGTTATGACCAACATATTAATTAATCCACAACTCATTAATTAGCTGCATGATGTTAGATAATGTAAATGGTAAATATAATAAAATAAATTATACATGGTTTTTTGACATGATAAATAGTTACATTTGATTATAATACTTGAATATATTTGTCTTAAAACCGAGAAAATTTAAATCCAAGTTTAGAGTTTTAATATTGACGTATAAACTTGAACGCTTTTACATTTGTGAATGCTTCCTTTCGTCTTTGATCTAATAAATAGCTACAAGGAAGAGACCGGTAAGAATTTCTACGACTCTAACCTTAAGCTGTATTCCGAATGCTGTGTCCCGGGCGACGAGAGGGTTGCGGGCGTCGCATTAATTTTTCACATTTTAATACGCGCCAAATATTTCCACAGGGTTAAATATTAAAGTGAGCTTCGGCGACGGAAGGGTTAATTCTCTGTTAATTAGAGGCCGTGGCTTAAATTTTTAAATAGTAATTTTTACAAACGCTAAAGTTAGATTAAAAAATCTTGTTTTATACGCGCTCCGGTTGCCCGGTAGGCCTATATCATCTTTTCCGAATGCGATTTTAAAAATGTAATGTCCGCGGTAACGGTGCGCTTGGGAGATGTAAAAATTAATTTTTCGCTCGTATTGACGACGCTTTGGACTTTTTTTATTATTCAATGTTTGTTTATTGTTGAAGAAACGTTTGGCCTGATGCCGGGAGAAACAGTATTTATGCGCACACTACCAGCACGGCCAGTCTTCTTATATAATACATATTAACCTACTAAAAGTAGAGCCTATGTAAAGGTTAAATTAATTTGTAGGTGACTAGCCGAACTATTATAATAAAGCCATAAAGTAAGTTATTTTAGCAGGCCAGTTAAGTTAAATACGTTTTAGTATGATAGATGCATTGCATTCTCTTAATAAAATATTTATTATGTTTATAAAGGCCGTCGCTCTTTGTTCTCGGACATATTCAGATTAACTTTAAAAAAAAAACTAAAATGTCGGATTACTACGTCTTAAATTGACAGTCAATTCATACTAGGTAAAGGTATGACAATTACAAAACGCATCGTCGACAATTTGATAAATTTTCATAAATAAAAGAAACTAAACAGGCAGAAAACTTATCTATTTGAATATAATAATAAAGCATAATAATGAGTAAATTTTACTCAAATGATTATTATTATATTATTTTTCAAAAATCAGATTAATTTATGATTATTATTTTTGTTTAAGCTTTTATAATTGCCTAATTTCTATTTAATTATTATTCAATACAACGTTCTAGTGGATACGTAATTTAGCTAATTTGTTTCCGCCTACCGCCTTGTTGGTTTTAGCTCATTTTCTGATAATCCTGTTTCCTTTTTCTTGATCCTAATTTTATTTACCGTTTAATTTATTTACAAAATAATCTTTTAAAATTTACAATAGCACTTATGAAGTTGATACTGAATGTCCTTCATTTCTAAGTCAGAGTGTAATGTTGATTCCTGTTCGTGTAATAATTTAAACAAAACTAAATAAGTACATATGAGCAGATAAACTGTTCCGTGGTAATCCGTATTTATTTTGTTAGCTAGAATGTTTCTTTCCGCTTGGCTGTTCGCGGATCGATCTTCGGTCGTCCGTATCTTAATTGGATAATTAGTACCTGTAGACTTATTACTTTCCTCACCAGTGCATTATCATATTTATACATTTTTAGCTTTTCACCGCAGTATTTTATGTGTGAAATGTACTTATATTAAGAGTTTTAATGAGAAAAAGATAAATAGGTCCTTTTTATATTCATTTAAAGAAGTTAATTATACTATAATTATTTAGGAATGTTCTGGCTACCTTAACAAATTACAGAATTGTAATTAAGGAACAAAGCGAATACAAAATACTGATGTATCTATATTAAAATAAAGGATTCGTCAGTATTTGTTGTAACAAAAGTATTTATTTAACAGATAAGATTAAAATGAAGGCAGATCTCGGTGCGGTCGAATCAAACTAATCTGTATTGACATGTTTCCGCCATTACGATTTCACTGGTTCCATCCTATAAGACCCGCTCACAAATAACATGTTTTTTTTGTATTACCTACCTCCGTGTGGACGAGGCATAGTAATCTTTTTAAATTTTGCGATATGGTATTAACTGTAGCTTGTTAAAGTGGTATTTATTATTTTTAAAGTATTTCAACCTATAATATATAAAATATAGTAAAAATAGAAATATATATAATGTGCGAGTTACACTTTTACCTAGGGATAAAATTTATTACAATTAAAGATATCGTTTGGAACACAGGCAAAAAATAATCATATCTTCTTTTTTTATCTGTATTAATAATTTTTTAAATTTAATAATTTGATACGACAAAGACAATGATTGAAATGAAGTTAAATCATTTCGATTGATATCTATTAATCAATGAATCATTTGTTCATGTGTAATTTCATTTGGCAATATAAAAAAAAAACTGAACACATCAGTATTTATTCAAGTTATGAGCTGGTGCTAGGAAACGCGATATTTTATAGCATCGCCCGCATAACAAAACGTATATAATAATAGGTGGACGTTCCTTTTCACGCTTCAATAATTGCTCGACAGCAGATAAACGCGGCTCAGGTTACCTTGATCCGAGAATGGAACCCCACGGGTGTGACTTGTGATTGTGACTGACTAACTCAAAACTCTTTTAACTCGAGTACGACTACTTAGCGCAGATTCTTTTGAAGTAATTGAATTAAATATGTGTGGTATTAAGTAACCGTTTGGTTTTTTATTGTAGAATATACTTGATAAATAAATTATAGGTACAAATGAGAATTATTATTTGCAATTATTTACCAATACTTTTATATTACTGGTTATTATCTTATAATTTCTATTTTCTTGGATTTATTTATTGTATTAAATTTACAAATGATTTTAAAGAATCTATTTACTGGGCTTAAGATTAATAAATATTTAAATGAATTTATTTACCACAATTATAAATTTTATTATAAATATACAAGAATACTGTTAATATAAGACAATGTAACGAGTGAAATAAGATATCAAAATGCCAATCAATCAGAAATTTACCTAATAGATACTTACATGTTTGATTGAATTGTATTATCTTAATCAATACATTCGAAACATCGGTTCCTTCCATTGTCTCTGCTGTACAAAGCGAGGTTCAATTATGGAGGTCATCAACACGACTTTTTATGGAATTTTCAACTTTACGACGCATTTTGATGGTCCGCCTTCAAACGGAGTGATATTTTGTAAATAAACAAAGCACTGAAATAACTAAGTCATTACCTTTGTAGCGCCGGTAGGTGTGACGGAACTTCGCTGACGTACTGTAGATTTTAACTTTGAAATTTGTCGGAAGGATTATAGATATACAAGAAGGATTTTTAACGGCGGCACTGTTTGAGCCGTGGTCTCGCGGCGCGTCGGCGCGGGACGATTACATTTCCGTGGAATTCCACTTTTTGAAATCGGTGGTCAAAAATTTTTTTAAATTTACTTTATTAAGTATTAACGGTATAGGTTTATTTTAATGTATCATTACTTTTTTTTATTAATAAATCCCGACTTCGTGTAAATGACTAAATTATTAACATATACTATTAATATTTTTAAACATATCTCGCGCTTAAAATCTCATTAAGTTGTAAGATAAACAGTTGTATTAATAATAAATCGATCATTTAATGAATGGCAAGTTAAATTAGAAGTGTGTGTGGCACATGTTAACGGTATTATGAATGATGATCGGTGTGGGACCCACGACTGGCTGAGATCCAAGCGGTGGTACTCATTGAAATATTAAGCCAAGACGCCGCAATGCAGTCTCAGACACGTGCTGCCATATTATTTCAAGAAATTGCCGATATATCTGCTGGCTATTGCTATATTTGCCATATTGTAATAGATTCACAATTAATATTGCAATAAATGCTCCTTTTTTATTTTTTTCTAAATTTCTTTTAAAAATAATCCTCGATTTGAAACTAACATAAACCAAATATCCTTTCAATGTTTTTATTAAACGAAAATAAACGATGTATTACAAAGTAATAATCGTTGCGGCCGTGAACTTTGCCAAAATAGTTCGAACTTGGCTCGTAGATTTCTTTTTATAGAAAACTTGCAATGAGTGGTATCCTACCTATTCTTGAAAATAATATTAAATTGTTTTCTGAGTTTTTTTGGATTCAACAAGTTAAGCGACTGCTTTAATAAAAAAACCTTAAAATCGATTTCATTTATGTTTTATTCATAAACGGATTTTGTTGAAAAAATAGCCAATTATACATTAGCAATTACTAATAGTTATTATACGACAATATTATCAATGCAATGTTACGAATGTAAGTCGGTATGTAATAATCACGTGATTTCCTATATCTGTTGTATTTTTTACGGTATTAAATGGAAAATCAATTACCTAATTGTATTTAAATGTTTAAATTAGGTAATTCGGTTAGTAGAAGTTTGTACATCAATATTTGAAAGAGATAAAGTTGTTTCAGTTCATATACTACTAACATTTCATATTAAATACATATTTTATACATGTATAGCATTTCTTCCAAGTCCTAAAGATTATTACTTGTATAATTTTATTTTTAATATGAAATGTCATCAGATTTTTTAGATTTCAAATAAGAAGTTTTTCAATTAGCTGAATATTGTTTTCAGTTATCTAAGTAATGCGTATCTTACTTTAAAGCCTATTTATGTTACATTAATATGTGTAATTATATAACATGATAACATATCAAAGGTAAAAGCGTGATGCTGATCGTCTGTCGAATGTTAGAAATCGAGAGTTTCGTCGTATTGAGTTAGCCGCGGCGTTTCTACGTGGGCGACTAGAATTGGGTCTAAGACGTGCTCGATTAATCTCGGTATTGTTTGACGAAGTGTACTGACACGGTATTTTCTTTAAATATCACTGCTTATAAATGTAACTCAGTTTATTTTACGCATTATAATACAATTCATAACAACGTAAATGCCTATATGAAAAAGAAGACTTAATAAATGGTATTACTTACCTACCTTTTATATTTAAAATTATCTGCAAATTTTATTAAAAGATTAGTGCATATAATAAAATTGATATAACGTTAACTATTTTTATGTTTATTATATGTCATTATCTATTACCTCGAATAATTGTTACCGAGAATAATTCATTTAAAAATACAATCAACAACCTCCCAATTGTCATTCAAAGAACATTGAAGCGTCAAATAAACTCAAGTAGCTTAAGGAAATGTAATTTCCTCGGAGGCAGTAAAGCGACAAACTGTTCCACAATGGGAATATCATGGAGGCAATTTATTACGATTGATCAACAAGTAGCTGGGGAACTCGGCTCGAGCCTCAGACGGAACGGAAAGAATGAAAACCCCGACACCGACAACCCGAATCGGAACGCCGATAAAGGACCCTCCGAACACAGCCAAATGCACAGTCGAAACGCACGCCAACATTCGTAATCCTCTTGTACAGTTCGAAAAACGCACACAAGTGACACGAGGGAATCCCTCCGGCTAGACGGAATTATCTCGGGCTCTCTATTTCCGTTTCGCGTACTATTTAAATTGCGTCTCGCTCTTTCACCTAAGAAGCAATTTTGCCATCTCTTTCGCATTCGGTTTCATTCATGATTGTGGGTTTGAATGGATTTAGAACGTTTCCGAACAGCAATTCCACAATTCACGTGTTTATTTGTAGAGTCGAACGGGTGATGCTTTGACGCCTTGCGACCGTAGGTGTGAGTGTTTATTCTTTATACTTATGACTATAAAGAATAAAAACTTAAACATATCTATCAGACGGCAATATCGCAAAAAAGGAAGAATAATTAAAATTAGCTTTCCGTGCTAGTTATTGAATGGCTGATAGAAATGATCGCATGTAACGTAGTGCGGTAGCCGTTGTAACGTCTTATAATTGCGGCTCACCATGTGTTGAGCTCTAATCATGTTTAATTATAGCTAGAAGAAGTCATTGCCGTTTATCATGAGATGAACTGTTGCAGACATATAAATGATGCTAGAAAATTATGATTTTAATGACGTTTCACTTAGAAAGTAGAGTTAGTAAAATATGGTTTTCCTATTATTTGATTTTCTTATATCAATCCATTGTATATTTTTTCTTTCAAAATAACAATGATATTAAATGAAATTACAACAAAAGTATTATTTTTTAAAACGATAATATTAAAATTATTAAAGTAGGTAAAATCGAAAACGCTTAAACCAAAAATATATTACATGACAAATTTTTATTGTAACTCGTTATCTTAGTACCTATTACGAAGTATGGAGTTTCTATAATTGTTTTTTACTATCTCTACTCGATAGCAACAGTTATTAATCCAATGCAGACTGTAATGAAGACAATAGGTGGCGGAAACACAGAGAATTGGCGTTTTTGTTCGCCTCGCTTCACTCGCTGTGAGAACGAGATCGCGTTTACTTTACAATTGTACGTTCAAATTATATATTACACTTGTAATTTTAAGGAAAAAGAGAAAAATGTGTATCATTTCTTGTTGAAACGGAATCATTTATCTTAATCGATAGAAATAAATATTAAGGTACCGCAATCTAACTAGCAATGGGTTGATATAATTGGTGACAGTTTTATTAAATCAATTACAGTAAATTCACAAATATTTTACAAAAACTCATATAAAATCTTGATCACGGAATTAATTAATCATTCGTATATGTATGTTATATATGTAAAAGTTAATAATGTTATAGAATATAACTTTAAATAATTGAATTATGTGAAACCATACAATAGCGTTCCACAAAATAAGTAAACAAGTGAGCGCTATGTAACATTAAGCAGTATCGCAGAAAAAACATTGATTAGGTATCCAAATATAGCAAGGAGGTTATTGTTTCCTTCTTATGTAATATTCTATAATTTTCTTAAATTTTATTTTGTATTTTAATAATTTTAATAGAAAATAATAATGAGAAAATTAATATAATAATTATCGTTATCGGAAGAACTTTGAATAGGAAAGTATATGTGGGTGTCACCCACACATTTGTTCTCATTTATTATCCTTTTAAGTATGAATACTCTGTGTTTTGGCGAGGTTATATTGCTGTGATACAGGCGGACATATCTTAATTTTCAAGGTTTGTGGTGCATGGATGGTAAAAATAGGTTGTAAAAGTATTACTTTCAGTGTCTGTGTCTATAGGCTAAGGTGACAATAGTATACCGATAAACATGGTTTTAAATGACCTGTTATATAAATACTAAAAATATTTCTGTATATTTAATAACAACTTTAGGAATATGATCGAAGAAAAAGCTGTCATAATTAAAGTAATATTTTTTTCCATTATTGACATGAAATGTATGATATAAGTCATGAATGCAGGTCAATTGGCTTTTTTAAAATGAATGTCGCAATCCTAATAATAATAATTATATACAGCACATATGTATAGATCATATTGATATTTTTTATTCTGATTTTCGTGTTTGTTCAACACAGACTATTTTTATTGGAAGCCGTTGAGTGTTAAGGGATATTTATTTGTTTATATACGTTAAATAACGCAATACTCGGTATGACGTTTTTACTACTGACTTACTTTTATTACATTAAGCTTATAAAATAGTTTTTTATAACTCGAGACTGAAGGTTGTATCGTTAGTGATTGCACGGAGGAACTGTTCCTGAATATACGCACCTAGTAGTTGTGCTCGTTACATAGAAACTTCGAGTTAACTAACTCGCAAACAACTCGAAACGTCCACAACAAAGAACGAAATAAGATAAGGGCTACTTAAGTCCCTCGTTAAACTCTGATATACGGTTCGTAATAAAAACTAATAAAACATTCGCAACAATTTAAAAGGGAATCGATAAAAACTTTGTAGAATATCAAGTGGGTGCTGGAGGTTGTAAGTTGGAAGATAGTAAATTGCGTTTTATAGCCTTTATGTTATTACTCGTGTTTTGATATATCAAAATTAAATAATTTGAAAATATGTCGATATATATAAATACAATTTTAAAGGCTACACATAGTTAGTGATTTGATTTTTGATATAGAATCGACTTTGTTTAAAAATTTTATATAATACAATATCGTTACTATTTCTATTTTACATCTTTCTAAAATACTATTTTAAGACGTAAAAGTACTTGTGTAAAGGCAATAAAATATTTTATAACAAAAGATTAATTAAGCATAAACGTAATAATGCGGTTTTGATTTACAGCCAACATTTTATATCACAACATTGTTGTATAAAGTAATATAAAATGGCAACAGTCCCTTAACTGCAGGTACCGGTCATGGATCTCTTACCGATTAAATTAATTTATAGCCAATATAATATTATTTAACTCCGACGGCGCAAATATTCAAAATAATTATCGTTGTCACGCTTAATATTACATTGTTTTTGATCTTAGGATGTTATAGGTCGCGACTTATGTAATAAACTTCACGGCATTCATTGTTGTACAAAGTTAACAAATTATGTAAAATTGTAATAAACTCTTCATATTTTTTAATATTCTGTAGGTACATTGTTTTTCTATTAAAATTGATCTATAGGTTATAATTAATTGTTAATACTCACCTATATAAAATCGATATTAAACTGCGAGTGTAAAATCGATACTGGTCCAGATGCACAAAAATGGGGCAGAGGAATCGATTTGCCCCACATTTTGGCGGTCTAGCGGTCGCGCGCGAGGGTAACGCTCGCGATAAGGGATAGTGCCCCCTCAGGGCGGGGGTACAACCCGTCCCCCCTCTATAATATTTACCGCCCCCGGGCTATACTTACGCCCCTCAGTATTTACGGGTTAGAGAAAAACAAGGGTACTCGAACTTCGGAAGGTGCAACGTAGATTTTAATCCTTTCTGATGTTTTATGATTGATGGCGGATTTCGCGATCGGTATTGCGCTGATGATGGATTCTTTATAATTCCCGCTTGTTGCTTGACGCTAGCGGATCGTGTCTGTGACTCGAATTATGTGATTAGTGAATTTATGTTAATAGATTAGCGTTGAGTATATAACAGAAAAAATATCCATATGCTTTTAAAAATGGAAATAGGGTACCGACTCAAATCAGTCCTTGACAAACGTGGCGCTGCATACAAAACTGGTTCGTGACAACGCACACGTCTTCACTTCTCCGTGCAATGTCGTTGTACATATTTGCGCATTTCAACAGCATAACAATTAATATTTCAGTGCTTATAGGTAATCTAAACTATGATTTACATTGGATTTCTTTTAATTAGAGAAATAATAACTAGCTATTGAAACTATTCTCTTATTGAAGAACATATAACTATTTTAAAATGCCGCTAGCGCCATCTGCCAATCAGCATTGAATTTCAATAGTTTTAAAAACTTAATTAGTCTGCTCTCAGAGACGGATCAGTAAGATGACCAGTATATGTTGACCTATACAGTATCTGTTGCGGCAAAATAAACTGTATTTTTATGAATATAAGGTTGAATATCTCATGCGCGCCCCAGTCTGTGTTGATAGTAAAACGAATTTAGTCGTGACAATATAATGCAGTGATGATTGGTAAGATCACGTGAAGATGTCCGTCAAATATTGACGCGTGCTCGATGGCCCACTGAGATCACAACACTCTGTCAGGGCCAAAAGACTAATTATTATTTCCATGGTTACGAAACAGCTGATCAGTGTGTTTTTGAAATTCTATAAAACTATTTATAACCTTTTGCACATGTCTTATGAGGTTTATGAAGTGCTAAATATACATACGTCTCTGTACTGCAAGATAACGCTAAGCATTCTATATTTAATTACAAAATAAGTTTCTATACTTTAATATCTGGACATAAATAGCTATTTTTATTAAGGCAGCGTTAAATTAACTTTGATTGTAAAGCTCATTTGTTTGTCGAACTGAACGGACGTGTAAGTTAATTTATTAAAATGTTATAGCGTTACATTTCCAGTTAGTAGCAGGTTCGCGCCTAAGGAAATTAGATTTGGAGAATTAAAAGTCATTGTTCTTTTAATAGCGGCCATTTGTGGCGTTCAAGGCGAATTGTGCCAATCATTGTGTGTCTCACTAAACAATCGTCTCTATATTTTATTATGTGTTCCTTCACTATACAATATTTAGCTTACCTATTCATTGCGTATTCAAATGCAAAATATATTTCGTTTAAATATATAATCAGGATATAATAATATCAATTGTAACTTCCATTAGATTCGATATTAGTTTCCCACGTGTTTCTAAGCACTTGTAGTTTTTTTGTTAATATTTCATTCGAAATATCATTATAGATATCAAAGAAAGGGTTGCACAGTGGGCCGAGTGCGCGCTGACTCGCACAAAACGTTCTATCTGCATATGCCCTCTGATTGATGTGCTCTGTAATTATTTAGACGCGTTAATAACACCACCGACGACGGCCGCACTTTGTTTTTGACGACTTAAGACGAATGAAATGAGAAATTCTATCGGACTCTTAATAGAGCTCATTGCTTTCTGATGTTTTGTTGATTAAACACGAACTGATTAATAATACGCTATGAGGATTAAAAACTTTTTCGCTTTATTATAATTTGCGATTTTAATTACACGTATCTATATTAACTTATTACGTTTAATTTCGAAGATGAAGGGCAAATTATAAGGGGACCGGAATCAAATAATTTTTCGAAGCGACCGCTCCCAAGAATTACATAAATACAAGCCACTCCCGTTTCGTATCTACAATTTTCATAATAGCAGTGTATCGTAGATTTATATTTACATAAATGGTCGCTGCGTACGGATTGTCTTTATGTTTGTTGTGCGTGCGACCCCAGCGAGCTCAAACAAATCAGAATATTAAGGTAAATAGCAATGGCAGGAAAAAAAGCTATTATGCAAATGAAACATTTTGTGGTAAATAGAAAATGACTTTATGCGTAAATGAAT
Source organism: Nymphalis urticae (assembly GCA_905147175.2). Taxonomy (NCBI): domain Eukaryota; kingdom Metazoa; phylum Arthropoda; class Insecta; order Lepidoptera; family Nymphalidae; genus Nymphalis; species Nymphalis urticae. The sequence goes on from LR989991.1 coordinate 7,300,593, forward strand.
AATAAATCGTTACTACTAGTTTAAGACGTTGGATAATTTTCATTGTGAGTCAACGCTATATACTTATTTACATTATATAATATGCAAAGAGCAGAGACGGTCCAGTTCTAAAATATGTGAATCTTATATTAAGGTTGCGAGTTCAAACCCGGACATGCACTACTTACTGAAGTATGATAACTGCGTAAATAAACCTGTAAGGAAATATGTCGGATGCCATATGTAAATCCACCAACTCGCATTGAAGCAGCGTGGTGGAATAAGCCCTAAATCTTCTGTCAAGAGAAGTGAAGGCCTTAACCCAGCATGGGACTTTAACAGACTGTTACTATATTATATGTTATGTACTGGTACAGATAATTATTAATGTACTTTGTGTAAATATAATCTTGGCACAGTTTGTTGTAAAAAAGCGATGCTTTAAATATTTAGACTTATAAATATTGATTATATATATTTTGATTTGATATAGTATTACTTTTTCCGAAACGATAGTACCTTTTACTGTGAATTAAAGTAAGTAATAAAAAATAGAAAAACATACAGTCTATACCTATATTTAATAAAACATTCAACTAAATACAGATGTGCGAAAAATAAATAACAAGAAGCACTCAACATTTGTTAAAAAGCGCAAATATCAATCTCGCATAACCGTAATAATGAAATTGGCGTATCCATTGAGATTGCAGATATGAATACGTTATGATATACATTATTACATTTAATAACAAACGGCTGTTGAATCAAATGTGCTTACGTCACAACGGTATACGTACCGAATAATAGAGTTCGCTTGAACGTTTAGCGCACCCTCGAAAATTGAAATAAAAAGGTCCATTCGAGATGTTACAGCGATATGATTTGGCAGTTTTTTATTTTATATTTCATTTTTCGTGTGTTTTAGCTGTGAGTGTTGTAGAACTACGAATAGGCCAGAGAGCACACACATTCAAACTCGAGTGTTACGTGACAGTTGATACCTACATTTAGGACGTGTTATTCAACAAATTTATTTACCTGTAAATATTTTAAGTGTGATCGAAATAACATTTTCTATGACGTTCGATTGGGGAAGCATTTGTTATTTGTAAGCTGTCAAAGTGAATACTGCGTGTACGGCACAGATTCTGTATCGTTATATATTACGAAATTCATCGATTTGTTGACCAGAAAGTACTTGTTTATACTAGGTTTCAAGTAAGTCCTATTGTTAATAAGGAAATTCGTTATAAAATTTTTGTACAATATTAATTTTAACTTAAATTCTTATATGTAATCCTAGAAATATATATCAGTATATAAGATGTGACGATAAAATTGTAATGAATATATTACGTTTTTTATTCGTCAAAGCCATGTCTATTGGTGCGTATATCACTCAGGCGCCCCTATTTTTGTCAGACTAACATAATTACAAGCGAGATTGTTGCAAAGTGACTCGTAATATGAACCCTTCATAAATATTACTTGTATATCAAAACATTATATTTTTTTACTAAAATGGCCGATAGCACATTTTAATTCGTGTTGTAGAAACATTAAATTGAAATATGGAATTGGTTTTACTAATTTTTTTCATAGTAATAAATAAAATAATAACATGTGTATTTTTTTTTCTGACACTACCAAATTATTGCATGATGAGAAAGAACTCAAATTATTCGGACTTTCGGACGGAGGGCCCCAATTGTAAGAATGTGATTAATTAAATAAATGTACAGACCCGGAAAGAAATTTGCCAACCCTTGGCTCAGTTTTTTATGACGAACATTCCACGCCATTTTGTTTTGGGGTGTAATTGACTCATCGTTAATTTTCTTTTAATTTTCTACCGTCAAGAAAATATATTTCGAATTTTAAATGAATCCATTATGAAATGTTCGAAAAATTTCGACATCTTAATAACGTAATTATTTAAGATCGATAGATAAGTGTGGTTACAAACATCTAGTTATTTGTTTAATCTAATAATTACTGTTCTCAGCAAGTATATGGAAATTGATGCTAATAAAGCACTCATATCTCAAAAGGAATCTAACGAAGACAGTATAGAAAAGATACTTAATCAAAACAGTGCAATATTCCCTCATATTTCCAATTAAAATTCCTATACATATGCATTGTTACGAATCATATTTCTCTATTGTCCACTGAATAGTTTTGCTTCTTGTCTACAGTCTATTATGCGATTCTAGTCATCGTTGACTTTTGTGTAAACATGCGACTCGGTCTTGATATCTGTTCGAAACATTAAACTAGTTAAAAAACTTAATTAATACCACTATCAACTTAATACTTACTTATTGACTTTTTATTTATGTTTTAACTTATTGAAAAATACATTTTTTTTAATGAAAATTTATATTTTTAATAGTATAAGTGCTACAATGTTTTCCGAAATCTTATTATACAATATATTAATATTAACTGTGCGTTATCTCAAGGCAAAGTCATTTTAAAGCAAGTAGTGAGCACACACTTACTCAATGAAGAGCAAACAAGATTAGCTGCGCATCCTGCTATCCCGGTGGCCTAATCTATTCTTATCATTACAGGAAAAATTTATGAATAGGCTTTTTAGTTGCTTACGTATTGTTTATTAGTGACAAAGAAACCGCATATGAAGTTTATATTATCCTAATATTCTTTTTGTCGTTAAATCCGATTTGAAAATAGACATAGTAAATCTAAAAAAAAATATTATTTGTCTCTAGTCACTAAACATAAATAAATACTTATGTACTTTTCTTGTATGACGTATGGGTTAATTTGTAAAAGTTTATATAAATTGAATGTTTTTAAAGTAAATAATAGACGTTGTAATAATACTAACAGGTACATAACATTAATCAAGGCCTGATCGCAACTCACATTACAATTTGTGGTTAACGGTCATCACGATTGGCGTGTGTAAACGTGGCAAAAATCATAAATTTACTTTGTAACCCACTGCGGCCGGCGGTTGCGGTTCAACGTATTTGAAGTACATTAGGAAAACGGAAAATATTATGCCTCCTTAGTTTGTTACACTAGAATATGATTGCATCTGTCGTCAGATTGATTGATTTGATTTCTTGATTTCCTCTAGAATTGCTAATCTTCAATATACATTTTCCTCAATTGTATCAACGTATATGATGAGATCATTTTTGTGATTAATTTTCTTAGAATAGAATATTTTCACAAATTACAAATGTATAATACATACAATAGTTGAAATGACTAATAAATAATCAAACGATTGACGCATGAATGTACCATTTATGTAAATAATGTTTAAAATTTTTAGATATATTAGTAATTTCACGTCCTGTAACTTGTAAAAGAAAAATATTTTTTTAAACCAGACAGATTTTCGAATTCCTTCCTCGTAATAATGAATAGTCTAAATCAGTTATTAATACATAATAAAGATAAGTAAGAAATAAACAGTAGATAGTGAAGATTGACTATATTATAAAAATTACTGACAAAACTGCATATCTAAATAGCAGCAAGGCACGTTATGCACATGTAGTAACACAGTAGGAAATGCAATTAACCAGCGCCTTGCCGATGCCTTTACGTCGCTCAAGCATGTAACGCTTATCTCTGTTGCATGCTTTTTCAATATGCAATCCCATACAATCGTGCTTCTTTATCAGACAATCAGAATTCTCAGGTATTTCTTCATTCGTTAATAGTTCTAATTATTGTGGAGTTTCGTAAGTAGTTTCGTGTCAATCGAACATCAAACAACTTGTAATACACAGTGTCGAGATGTTCAGCGAATTAGTAACGTACACGGCTCAGTTAATCTACTTCGTACCTACGTGTTGCTAGTAACGGAGGCACAATGCGACATGTTTGTTTATTAACGTGGGACATAAAAGCTGTTTAGCAGCAAGTAGCATAATCCGGTGGTGAATTATGTGCTTTGCCAACGATCCCGTTGTCGGCGGCATCTGCATGCACGTTAGCGTTCATGTGCCTTGGCGCCGGTGAGTGTATTGTTACGTCGGCTCGATTTTTTATCGCTTAGATAGTAGTTCCCTCGCCTCGTTTCAGACGGATTGCTCGGACGTTTCGCTCGTGCTCGCTAATTAATAATTTTCACTGATCGAGTTATAGCTTACAACATTGTTTACTAGTTTTTATCATAACATTATAATTATATATATTTTTTCGAAAATTGTCTTTAATTTTCAAATTACTACACTACTAACACTTTTTTATAAATTGGTTACGTGTATTCAATTATTAACTTTAAGAGCATCGATTAGTCATCTCGTATACTTAAATAATGAATCACAGATTATATAACTTTTTAAAATTGCAATAATGACTAAAAGCTAGACATAAATAATATGTTTAGTTCTGTAGACCTGAGCTATTATATTTAACGATTACATACGTTTTCCTGAATTAAACAAAGTGGTTTCCCTCCCCTGGTAATATTTTGATGTCTTAATATAGTCCGAATGATGTATGCGTACCGGAACTGTGAGCGGCGGAATTATGATATATGATTATAAAAATGGCCAATTTGTAATAGTGTACTAAACACACAGTCTAACAAATTATGTAATGACTGATAGTCGGTATAAATTCGTTTTGCTTTAGTTAAATATATGTATAAATACTAGATTTTGCCTGCGGTTTTGCCCGCGTGTTAGGAGGGTTAGGTAAAAAGCCTATGTCCTAACTTGGGGTTCGAAATTGCTTCATACCAAGTTTTATCAAAATCGGTTTAGTGGTTTAGCCTTGAAAGCGGAACAGACAGATAGACAAACAGATTCACTTAATTTCACATTTACATATCAAATTAGTATAGTTACTGACATATTATTGTTTATCCTATAATAATAAATGTTTAACGTTAATAATTAAAATATTATTTTAAATATTTAGTTGAATGAATGAGTATATTTACGCATATTATTTTATATTAAATCAATCTATCAAAACTGTACAAACACAAATTGATCTTCATGATATTTATCTTACTAAAATCATTCATATATTAAATCTAGCCAAGTCATTCATTCATTTTTCAAAAGATATGAGATTCAAACTGGCATAAATTTGTTTCTCATACAAACTGTAACACTTTCATTCGCCAATCAATCTAAGTTTAAATATTAATTTTAAAACATGACCTTATTTTTGAATGATGTTTATAAACAAAGGTGGTCGAGGAAATAGACCATTTGATGGTAAGTGGCCACCATCGCCCATAGACGCCAGTAAGAAATATTAATCATTCCTTACATCGTCAAAGCACCACCAACCTTGGGAACTAAGATGTGCCTGTAGTTACACTGTAAATCACTCCTCGAACCGGAAAACAACAATGCTAACTATTGCTATATTGCGGTAGAGAATATGTGATGACTGAGTGGTACCTACCCAGAAGAGTCAGTACAAAGCCCTACCATCAAGTACAAGCATGATCCAAAACAATTTTATTACATATTAAGAAGATACGGAACACAGTTGCAGTAGAAATATCAAGCATATATCATGCTTATTCCCAAAAACGAAAATAAAATGGTTTGCGTGATATCATAATATTTTGCTATAAAGAAAAATGGCTGTAGTCATTTTAGCCACTTAACTCTTTATATGGCGATGTTCTTGTGTACTTTATATACGGTTTTTTATTTGATACTAGCTGGTACCCGCGATTCGTCCGTGTGAAAGTTGGTTTTATTAAGATCTTCTTTCATCGCGCACATTCGTTTCTTGATGAATATTTTCAATGCTCATACACACAGTTTCTACTGCTGTATTATATGTTTAAAAGATTGAATATAATTTTTTTTTCTGTCACCCAAGCTGATCTTAATCTACCTTTTAAAATCGCAATAAAATCCGTTCCTAAGTTTCGGAGTTTATCGTGTACAGAACAGACAGACTGTCAAAAATAAAAAATAAATGTTTTTTGATTTTATGATACCTACAGACACATGACGTCTACTGCATTATTATATAAATTTAAACCATGAACGTTCTATAATGCTTATTATAACTTTAATTGACGACGTAGTTATAACAGTTTAATGAGAATTTGTATAATCTTCATAATATATTCTTCTGTAATTGTCTACTTCCAACTATGTTTTAACATGCTTCCTACTATAAATAAATAAATGAACTTTAGTCAAGAACTAGGCTATAGTTTGCAATCATATTCAATACAGACTGGTTCCTAGCTAAGACAAGATCTTCCTTAAACTGTTCAGACTACCAACTCGATACATAGATGCACTCCGATGAAACTGGTCATAGGATTCAATGCCTTGATGTCTGTAAAATAAAGTTTAATTTCGTTTAATTTAAATTTCGCAAGTGAAAATTTAATATTGTCTATGTGAAATAAATCGTGAGCACGCACTCGGTCGATGCCTGCAGCTAATCGCTCCTGTTGTGCTATATACCTCTCTCGTTTCAAGATCTCAAGCTTATCCAGTGCTAAGGCTTTTTTACCCGTTATATATTTTTGTAAAATATTACCTCATAACGCCTATTTATTTAACAAGTAGTAATATTTAAAAGTCTAACAACGAAATGTTTAAAAAGTTCTTTTTTGAGTATTATTATATTCGTTATCTATCTATATCATATAAATTTAATTAGCACGAAAATAATTTATCAATCGTGTCGGAAAAAGTAAAAAAAAAGATTAAAAGGATTTACAAATAATTTATCGTTGTTTTTAAGTTACCCCTTTAATTAGTGGTAGAAAAACATTGTAATCTTAGGATTACAAGAACGGAGCAAGGACTTAAACGATTCGGATATAATATTTCTTTAGACAGTAATAAATAAGAAAAGTAAAAAGGATTTTCCTCTGGCGCCAATACCAAAAGGGGTAAGGCAAGGCAGCTACTCCATTGAAAGATATGCTTTAAAATGTTGTTTTAAACATAAAAAAACTTTGCAGTAGATAGTAGCTTATAGTAAGCTTTGCTTCGTTTAATAAAGTACACAGTCATATCTGATTAAACTTACTAAAAGCTGCGTATTCCAAGGATACTTCTCATTAAAATTAGCTTTAATTGGGTGTTTTCCATTTAAAATTATAAAAATTAGAAAAAAAATTGTAATGTATATGTAATTTAATAAGTATTTATATTATATACAAGTTAATAATGTATTCAAATATATTATTATTTGCATATTAATCTCAGACAAAGTTCTTTAATATGATAATATTACAATAGAAAACAATATTGTGATATCCGAATGATTCATGAATGCGATGAAGCAGTAGGCGGGAGCTAATTTACTACTTGGTATAAATAAAATGTACTCATATGCATGTTAGCGAATGTAATGTAATATTGATGAGGTTTTTATCGACATTACTAATACAGTAACAATTAAATGTTTTAATAGACATGAGACCTATGTACTAAGCTTTGTTTACTTAAACTTTTATTTTTTTATTTTAACGCTTTGGTCTTCAAAGAATTTAAAAAAAAGTATGCATATTTTTGTGTAGGAATACCTTAACTTGTAATCTGAATCCAAGTAAGAAGTAATGTTAAAATTGGGTTGTTTTCAGGGTTGTATCGCGACTGTCGGAAAATTAAGTGTCTCGGCAGGATAAATTCACCATTATTTGTCTCGAAAAATGTTTCTAATGGTGTCAAAAGTTTGTTTTAGGAACAGGTGTGGTAAGAAAATGGCATACAGCTTTTTTAAAATATAGGCACCGATTTTTTTTTTGTATTTATGACGTAAAATGAAACAGTAGGCGCAATTGATAATCGTTTATTATAACATAGTAACAAAAACAAACATTTTAATATGATTTATGAATGATGAATACATGAAATTACATATTGTAAGTGAGGTTATTATTTGAATATCAAATGTTACGTTGTAGTCAGAACTCTTTCCGGTCAAAATTAATTTTGTCTGGATCCATGGTCATAAGTACATTTGAATAATTACATGTTTTGTGAAGGCTGGCACGGTTACAGAAATAATAGTACCCTAACTTACGACCTTGGACAAAAGTAAAAGTAAAGTAAAAATGTGAGCCTGTAAATATACCATTTGGTTTTGGTCATCAGGCTGGTCATAGGTTATTCTTGAAAAAACTAATTCTGTCCTTCATAACCAATTTTGAAGGATAGAGTTATGATTATAACACAATCTAGATAAATTATTATTAACAACTTTTGATACATACAGTATATATACAATTCATTTTGCCAATACGAAATTATTAACTTAAATATTACGCCCATATTATAATTTGTTATTAATTTCGCGAATCAGATTTTCAAAAGGGGTGGAAAATAATTATTTTTCATTTTAATTAAGAGCTCTGTTATTTCAAGACCCTTGAGATCATTGCCAGTTTCTATATTTCAAGTAAGTATCGTCGTTTTCAATGATCCTTATAGAATAATAAGGTTATACCTTCAATATAATTATACCAATTTGTATATAATTTGTCCAATAAAGTAAATCCTTACATTAGTTTACTTACTTGCAGCCTGTGTTATCGCAAACAGATTATAGAATAATAGAAAAAAAATTACTTCAGCTGTTTGTCATTTAAATAAAATATTAACTAAGATACGATGTTTATTTTGTGTCACACAATTAAAATGGAAGGAATCTTTTTTAGAAATTGAAAAATTTTCATAAACAGAACAGAAACATTAACAATTACCAAGTAGAAATTTAAAACAATTTAATAGACAATCTTGCTAAGCTCGACGCCTACGTATATATGTACATCTTGGATGAAATACTCATAATACTTTGAGTCTTCTATTATTTTATTCATGAATTTATTTAAAATAATTAAATAGACTTAAATAGGAGACTAGACCCCTACATCCCGACATATCACTTTCAATTGGCTGTGTAGCCTAGTACATATCAATCTAATTTTATGACCTGTCAGAGTTAATTTATCTGTTACGATGGGACCTGTCATTTACACTTATTCATATTTTGACGTTTATCTAACAAGTAGCCAACTCAGTTAAAGTTTAATCTCCGACTATTCAATCGACTCGCGTTTGGACTCTACTACCACTTAACATCAGGTGGAGTAGAGTCATTTGCCCTCCCGGCAAATATAAAAAAAAAAAAAAAAAAAATACATAAAGTAATTTGTGTATGCTCGCCTGGGTGTTACCACCCACTCTTCAGTTATTGTATCGCTATATGGCAATACTCTGTATGCCTGTTTTTCAGATGAGTAATCAAGAGTAATTACAATCACAAGGAACATAACACCTCTTTTTCCATGGTTGGCGGTGCATGGTTGGTCCAGTGTCCGTCTGCCTTTGTATTAATTAAATAGTCGTCAAATTAGAAATGTTTGTTTTTTTTTAAATGCAAAAGAATTTGAAAATTTATAATTTTTAAGATTGTATTAATTAATAGAAATCGAATATATTCATGTATTTATTATGTCCGTTAGTTATACTTTTTGGGAATTTTAGAAGAAACGTTCGAACGTTAGTAGTCGATTTATTTACAAGACATTTGTTACGGTTTGGGCGGATACTTGGTTTGATGATAAATTGTATGCGGTCAGTCATTACATTTTATTTCTGTTGATATAGTAAGCAAAAATGAGTCTTAATAATTTCAACTACGTTTTAAATTTGCTCTTCTCTATTATGTACCGCCTTCAAAGATTATATGAGCTAGGAATTTTAATTTGAACTTTATGACATGCGTTGAAAAAGCATTTTACAGTAGACAGAAATCATCTTTCAACTACGAAATTTGAATGACATTGCGGATTGACAAATGAATACCAGACACAATTCAACAGTTAATTTGTATGTTAATGGTAAAAATAAATTAGTTATTGTCTGAGAACTGATTTTCGAAGAGCAAATCTTTGCATAAAATATTTTTTGAATATGAACTAATTATAATTTGATTATATTACAATAATACAGCTACAGTTTTTATTAAGATATTGTAGTGAATAAAACGGAAAAATAAACGCTAAATTGCACTCATTTAGAGAATTGTAGCGATCAATCATGGCGGCTAAGTCATCAGCCGGTTCAAATGTCAAAGGAACCTAGGGTGGCGATAAAAAAGAAAACTGAGTTGCCATTATTAAAAAAGTGACTGTGACTTTATTTCCATTGTCGATTGCCGATTCAGGATTATTAACTGACTTGCATTATTTTTTGTGTTCTAATATTGATAGATTGGTTTTTTTCGAGTACGTTTCCTTTTGAATTTATTACGTGTATGTTTCGCTATCTGCGTTGTAAGTGCCGTCGATTATAATATCGATGAGAAAAAGCTAGCCAACTAAATAACACAAAACGATAGTCATCGAGTGCCTTACAAGCGTACACGCGAAGTGTATTGTTTGAACTGCAGTACATAACCGAGCAAGATATATTCATTGGTTTTTTGTTCCGCTTAAATAAATTGATTTTAGCGTCATGACATCTTACTTATCCAGATTGTTTTCTTATATCTAGTAATATTAAAGTCATTTAAAATTTCAACCGTAGATAATCAGCATTTGATTACATTATATAATTAGCGTAGCAAATTGAAATAAGAATAAATTAATAATGTCTTTATTGATCATCTCAACCTTTTTGATATAGCGGATAAGATATTTGATACCTACATGAATGAAAGCACATCCCTATTGATTGATTTAATAGGAATGAAATTTATGGAATTGAATTCAATTTAACCAAATTGACTTCCTTTAATTTTACGATTTCGTTTGCGTGATCTCGTCCGGTAATAATCTAATAAATTCGTCCATTGGGATAGGGCAGCACAATACCGTAATGACTCAATATTAATCGGTCAATTTATTAATATACTTTTGTTTCCCTTTTATTGGAAATCATGATCTACTTACCATATGGTTGGAATTACATTTCTCAACCCTACATTATAAATATTATGAATTATCATATTCAATCTTGTATTTTTTAAAATAATGAAAAATCAATCAAGTTTTTTATTTCTTATTATATTAATAGTTGTCATAGATGAATATTAATGACTTACTGACATTACCTTTATTGATAAACATTAGTTATGTATAGATATAACTATTAGAGACAAATTGTAATCAATAAAAAATAATTTGAATTAAATGTATGGAATGGCAGAGCGCAAACACGACGAGATCGCGTGCAAGCGCACAATATCATCGGAGTCAAGCCGTTTCACGCTACCCTATATTTTAACAACTGTCCTAATACATCTTGCAATGTTGTTTTTAACTGTTTTTGCCACATTATTGTTTGTTCATTTTGTTGAATGTTTACTTTTAATTTTTATGTTTCATTTTATGTTGCCTCTCCATATAAACTATTGTATTGTCCATTGATCAAAAATACGTTTAAATCGTGTTGTAAACTTTAATTTTTATATTCAAATGTGCTCTGATTTTTAGCTATACTTACATTACATTGTTTTTATTAATGTATTTATTTATATTATTTCTATAGATGCATGTAAATTTATCTGTGTAAATTAAAAAAAAAATCGAATTAAAATTTTCTTAAATTTTAAATATTCAACGAATTGGATGGCTTTTTTTTCTTCATTTCAGGTGCCTGTCAATGAAAGCGCCAGACAGGTATGTCGCTAAGTCTCTCGCGCGTTCGGTTTCGTTCGGCCGGATTCGGTTACGTTCGGAAACGTTCGGGCGGGCTGGGCCACTAAACTGGTCGGTCGCGGGCCAAAGGGTTAGCTTGGAAGACCACACGATGAAACTACACACCCGGGTCGCAGGATGTTTGAGCACAGTATTATTTTTCATCAAAATTGCTTATCAATGTGTGTTCTTATAAATGTTTTATTTTTATTTTTTGCAAATTCCATTCATAGTTAAGGTATAAATCTTGTCATCTGTCCTTGACATTTGATTTTATTGAATCATGTTTTAATTGCTTGATTGGCCATTTTCTCCTTATACAATCGATTGCACATGTTCGGTGGTGTGTTTTATTTTACTGTTTAATGTATCAGAACCATTGTGGGTGATTGTTAGTTGTCGTTGTTTTGCTTCCAGGTTACACCCTTTCTATAATTTGATATTGGTAATTAAATCCTAAACGAATCACAGATAAATTTACAAATCTTTATCCGTAGTTTAGTCCATGTATATTTGAATGCATTTATTTATGTTTAATTCTATGTGCATGACTGTATTATTATTATTTTTATTGAAGTGTTAAAAGGTTTATGAGCTCGGTAAGTAACACAATATTATTATTTTTTTAGTAAATTATGATTTAAAAAAAAATGTAACAATAGTAGTATTCGTTGGATTTTAGAACACGCATGAGCAGTAACGAGAGTCCAAATTGATCCCATGACAAATTCATGATCATCATCATCAAATCGTAAAGGATTTAACGCCTCCGTTGGCACGCTTCTTTTGTTGGCATCATAAAGCCGGCCATTAACATGTTTGATAAAACGTTGGCCGCACAAAAAGAGACCGCGGAGCTACTGTAGGCTCCCCACTGAGACACCTCATTGAGGAATGATGCCATGCTGTGGTACTTATAAAAGAACACAAAGATGTATTCCGTTCTCTCTCATGTTTTAGTCGATCACCGCAATGCCGAGTAGCCTTGATATTGCATTCCATACGTGTCATAGAATTTAAAAAAAAAAAGACATCGATTACAATTGCAGCACGTTTTACATTTACAAGAACATCTGTCAAATTTTGCACATCAATAATTTGAATATTATTCTTATTATTATCAACGTTTCGAAGCTTTCGAAGCGTAGTAAAAATCATATTTAATCAATATATGCTATTTAAATAACTATATACTTATGTAAATTATTGGATCAATAATAAATAGTTCTACCTACATCGAACACCTTAAAATTCTAACAAATGGTATAATCCTTTGAGTTGCCGCCCATACGGAGAGGACTAAAGATAATACTTATTATAATGATCATAATTTAACTAATGGACTCAAAATTGAAAAAGATCTATGTCATTTCATATCATCATTCTTATTCTTAAATAAGATAAAGAAGAAAAAAGAATTGATCGCTTTATTTTTAATTCCTTTTAAATAAAATACTATAGCAAATATCTGAACTCAGAACATTTAGTACTACAGTTTTAAATACATATTAGATGTTCGTATACCTTATTTGAAAGAAGGTAAGGTTTTTAGTAAAGCAAACAGAAATCAAAACAAAGGATCGGCTTACATTTTGACGCCTTTTATACTAACAAAGGACGAATTCAAATAAACACTAAATTGTTAACCCTTTGACCGTCGGTGGGTAATTTTCACTTCGAAAACAGAATGAAAATGTTCTGTAAAAGGGTCCGAGGTGTTTTCGTAATACATAATAATTCATTTATATGTTTACACGTTACATTTACATTAATTAATTTATCGATTTTTTTTTATTTAAACTTTAACTTAAAAAAAATACTCAATAATTAATGTCGAAGAAGCCAATGTAATTACCATTTCATTGTTAATAAAAAGAAATATCAATCACAAATTATATATGTACATAAGTTATTTTGTAAATTCGCCAGACCCCCATTAGAGCAATGGTAGAATAAGCTCTAATCCTTTTTTTCCAAAGGAGAGGAGGCTTTAGCTCAGCAAAGTGTCATTTACAGGTCGTTAAATTACTTCACTTTTTATATATTCTAAAAATGAGGATATTATCAAAAACTTAATTCGTTAAAATACAATAGTAATATTACGAGCGCATTTTCAATCATTTTTTTTTTGTTTTATAAATTAATCGAAATCTGTTAAATCCATAAATTAAATACTTTTGACTACTAATAAAATACGACAAGTAGATTAAAGGATTGAATGTAAGTGCGAAATGATTAATTTTAATCATAAATGAATAAGTACATACAAATAAGAATCATTACAAAATTTGAAACGACACCGAACGTTGTTTTCGCACCCCTCGCATTGCGTCCATGATCCTCTGCTAATTGAGCTACGTTTCCAATTGCCAGTTGTGAAAGTCTTAATATCTCGGACTGAGGACCGAAAGTAGATAATTGAAAACATATTATGTACATTGGGTGGTATAAGAGCTTAGCCGAGCTGTAAAGAACAGTTAATTGAAGAATACAATAAATCGTTATATCAATCAATCATAATTTACATGTACGGTATAGTATGTGCATCATTCCCGTGTTTAATGAGGCCTCTTGTAAATTATGTCATGAATGGTCGGTGCATTGGTTGCCGGTAACCGCACTCACCCACTTGCGCGCGGATGCGTGAGATACGTAAACTTTCCCTCTCATCACAATACCCCGAGTTGCGCAAACCTTCCCTGACCCACACGTGTATGTTCCAAGTCACTGCGAAGAGGGTGCAGATTATCCAAGTAAACTTGATGAAACGTAACGGCTTACCGCTATTTATAACATTAAATACTTTAGTCTTATTTCGTTTATCTATTATTCAAAAAATTGTTTGTTTTTTTTCACGATAGCTAACAATAAAAATTATGAAATAAAATAACTGCGATTTAAATTGGCAATATTTCATAACGTTTTTGGCATTAATTAATGTACAATGAATTAATTGGAATTGAAGTTCTGGGTCTTAGTAATTATCGAATTCTGTCGTGTATAATATTTTATATAACGGTTCATCGTCATAAATTGTATATTGCAATTAATTTATGACGTAACGGCGTAGCAGAACATATAAATAAATTTGATTCGATAAAGTTCAGCAAATGAATATTTCAAAGCGTCTAAGACAAATGAATCTATAAAATTAATTGGACAAGTAATCGAAAACTCAGAAAGAATTTCTTCATCTCTTGCTTTAGGGGAGAGGAAACAAATGAAGGGCGGACATTGAATAATTCGATTTCCTTATTTGTACCAATCAATATCTTAAAGGGAATTTGATATTACAAACATTTGTCTATAAAAGATATGGTATTAGAACTGATATAATTTCATTAAAATTGTATTTTTTGTATTTTTTTCTTGCAACTTTATACCAGCAATAATTGAACTGTTAAAGATTATTTATTTATTATTTATTGTTCGCATAGCTGAATTCAATAAATTAGGTGGTACCTACACGAACATAATAAATAAGAATAAAAGGTGAAAAACCGTATGCAAAAATATAAGAGTGACTCTAACTCAATAGCAGAATATAATGACTTAGTAATATTGTATGAATTATACATTTTACTCAATCTAAAAAGAAAATTAACAAGTGGATAAAGTTTAAAAAAAATTTAAAGATCATTTTAGACATCTCTAGATAAATTTTGCAAATTTATCGAGAGATGTGATTTGTCTATTTTTTAATGGGGCAATAGAACCTCGAACCTAATTTTATTAAAAGAAGTACAGATTCTAGTATTGGTGAATTAAAACCTATATAAATATCGAAAATAGTCGTTTATTCTTTAAATATTATATCTTAAATATTTCTTATAAATGTGAAAGCATTCATTATCAATCTTTAAATATCGCAAAATTAAAGAGAATCTTCCGCTCCTTTAAACTGTTTTACAATCTCAGGTGCAACATCATAAGAACTAACTTTTAAATTATCTCTTCAAAACAATTAAAGGGAAGTATCGCTTGAAGCAGCAGGGTGATAGAGGGTGTTGGTTGCAGATGGCATATTAGTAGCTGTAATTGCATTTACTACCGACCTCGCTGACGTTTCCTACGGAGTCTCTACAGCTCGATCTTATAGACAATTATATTAGCAACATAAATCACCCTTGGAATAAGTTGCTGTTGATGAGAATATTTCTTGATTGACATCTTGAAATACTTCAAAAATCATCCAAACGGCAACATTTATCAAGCACCAAAATATATAATAATGATAAAGAAATTGTGGAAAGTTAAATATTCGAATGTAATAAGTAGGATGCTGTATCTGATTAATTAAGTAAGATGCTTGACTAAAAATAAGCTCATATTAAATTTTGTTCGTAATTCGGTCGGGTACTTATTTAATTCCGGATATAAAATTTCTGTGATTGAGCCCCAGCGGGTGGAGCTGAGGGGCGTGAATTCCAACAAAATTAGCACCAGGGGTCGAAATAAAAAGTGAAGGAAAAATTTAATGAACAGGAAAATGCTCCTTTTTGCAGCTATTTCATCTATTTATCTACATCGGGATGCCCATTACCTTGCTAAGAGAAAAGTTTACATTTTTAATTTAATGATTCCACTTTGTGGAAGTTGGGCGGGTTTCAGCGAAATCTTAATTTGGGGATTTCTGAGGCGTCTCGTTTTGTAAATATTATTCCTTTAATAAGACCTCACGTTGAGGGGTGCTGCTGAAGTCCGTGATTACGACTCTCTTTACGAGGTTCATTTTGGACCTCGTCATTTTGATTGGCGCTAATGAAATTTTTCTTACTCCTTGACGTCTTCTTGTTCTTGACAGAATAATTTTCAGGAAGTCATATCGTTCGAGACATGTCATCAACATACCCTCTTAGCGTGCTCTAAACAGTTATTGACGGTAATTTCACTACAGCTGAGTCAATGTTTATGTCATCTTCATTTAAATTTCCACTTTTGCTAATGCAATTTCTTATTTTATCTCTTGTGAAGTGCGTGTCCCATCTGTATCAAAATTTCTAAATCGTTTTGTCCCAGCTGCGTTTGTATGGGCGATGACATTTCGCTTTTAGCGGCTGTTTTAAAATTGAATATTTGATGGCGCATTCCCTTATGACGAATCCGCGGTAAGTGGAAAAGGCCAATTCCGTGGAAGATAATTTTTTCAACAGGCTTTTAACGACCATACCCATTTACGATATAGTAAAGTGAGGCTTAATCTTTTCTATTTGTGTTGAGAAACTAATTAAGAAGTAATGCATTATTAATGCTACATTGAATTGTGTCCTTTGGAGTTATCATAACCCTTTTTTATTTATTGTAACTTAATCAATACACATATTTTATCTGTTATCAAACAACTGTATTGCGCTCAAAAGTTCCCATTATAAACGCAAATGGTTCCAGCTTAGTTCCTTTCTAATTACGCAGATAAGCGACTTCAATAACGGTACTTTTATCACGTTCATACGTTTGGAATCTAATTGGAATTTTGCATGTTGATATGTGTAACTCTTTATTGGTCGATATTATGTTTGCTTTCCGATATTAATGTTTGTTGTTCGAATTGAGCTATCCAAATAGCGATTAAACTGCCTTATTTTTATATTGCTTCTATTATGTTTCAATTAAAATATATTCATTTCACAGAAATGAAGATATACTGGGTATATTTTTTAATCTGAATGCACCTGTCAAAAATATAATATCAAAAGCAATCTTAATTAGAATTTCAATGTAAATTAATTATTGGCTAGTGGTGTGCTTCAATTCGTCAAAATTAAGTCGATATTAATACATCATAGTAGCAAATTTGCATTTAAACGTTTTTATGAGAAAGGTTATTTAGGTAATTACATTTATCCTAATAGAAAATTACAGTTGGCGTTTTTTAAGGTATATTTAAGTTTTTATACAAGGGTCGTTGGGGTTGGTTTTTTCGTAAAACATCTGTTGTGTACATCATATGAGTTTTTGTTATTTTAAAAGGAGACATGATGGATCAGTTTCAACACGTATACGTCGGTCCCTTTGTTGTTTGGTTTATAGCTTTGTAATGTGTTTCTTTGTTTGTTCAATACGTGTTGCAGTCGCTTCCAACACTGAATTTACTGAAAACGTTGATATTTTTCTATTTAAAAAATATGTAAATGAAACATTTTTTAAAACAATTATTATAATCTTGATTATATTATATTAAAGCACTATTATGTTATTGAAATTTCATATAAGGCTATAAAATCAAAATCCTTTAAAGTGTGTTTTTTCTTAATTCATATAGTGTAAAACTTTTCACGACCTTAAGAGTTTTATTGCAACAATAGTGTTTAAAAAAATAATCCAGATTACGTGACAAAAGATTTTTTGGTGTTACATGCAAGAGCGCCATCGCATAAACGAACGCATAGAGGTAGAAGTTAAGTACGTCTGTCATTAGTAAAAACTTTTGTGCAAGTGTGGGAGTGTCCTGAGATTTAAAGAGCTCGCCCTTCAAAACCACTGTTGCGTGTTCTTTAAACAGGATTTTGTGCAGATTATCAGTACCCGTAAAGATTACATCTTATCTTGTAAAAGGTCTGTTTGTCGTCGATTCCTTTTTTATTCCATTTCATAGACATGTGTTTCACCGATTTAGTTTGAGTTAAAAAATACATTTAATTAACGTTTTTAGCAAATGGTTTGTTATACAAAAAGTAAAGTTTTGATATTATTGGTCTAAAAGGAAACTGCTGTCATACATTAGTAGGTTTACTTTAAATAAAAAAAATCCATGGGCTTTAATGTAATATTTTTACGATATTAAAGTTGAAAATAACAATTGTAAAAGTCATAATATCAGTGCGAACGGATTTTGTTTTCGTTTGAGTTCATGGTCCTTAGATGTCCATGGTCCACGACACCAAATTGTCCAATTTCGAAATAATAACTGAGACACATGATTGACCGTGACACACGATCGGATAGACAGCTGAACGTTCTACCTTAAAATATCAAAAGCTTAATAAAGTTAGTGAACCAAGAGTTGATTAAGTTATATTTATATCGAAAACGGGATTGATAAATATTTCTGAAAATAAATTATGAATAGACTAAATGTATAAATATATTAAAAATAAAACTTCTAACAACTAATCGTAGATTTTGTGACACAATTATAATATGTGTATTTCCAACCAGATAATTGCAAGATCTCAATTTATTGCGAGATCTTTTTGTACAGTTTTCTGATTGATGATAAGTTGATAACGATATTGTGATTGAGTAATTTGTAATGGCATATTTCTTTGACGTATATGAATTTAAATTTATTTTTTGCCTAGCAGGTCCAAGACTTTCTCTAACCATCACGACATACGATTGACCGACATGCAACGTGATTGGTGTATTATGTATATATTTATATGTAGGATTTTCTATTAAATCGTAACATATATCTATCTAACTACATTTCTTTTGTATAAATGAATAAATATAAATGCTGACTGTACAACTTGCGTGAATATCTATTACAAGTATTCGTAGATAAAAGGTATGGTTTTTATTGTAGTTCCAATAATAGTATTAAAATTAAGAAAAAAACATTCTATAATATAGTTAATATTAATTTCATTATCAAGTTATGAAACAATGTGATGATAAATCATTTCAACCAAAATCCATCAAATTTAATTCAAAGTGTATCCATTTCCTTTTTGCAAACAAAATAATAAAGACACATTTATAGTGGTTACAGAAAGGCGAAAGGGTACGTACTGCAATGGGGAATAAAAAAGCGATCGCGAGTTTTGATTGATCACCAACTCGAAGCAGTTTTTTGTGTGAAATTAAAAACACGGAGTGGGCATGCGTTGGATTAAAGAGGAATTTCAGACGGCCATGAGTAGGGATTCGGGCCTTTGTTGCCGAAAACAAATTTTGAAATTAATTTATTTTTGTAAGACGCGAATTCGAACATCGATTTCGCATTACTGAATAATAGAAGCGTTTTTTATGGATCGAATTTCACGGCGTTGATCCTATAAATATTCCTTAACGAAGTTTACCAACTAATTCAATATGGAATACATCGTAACTAATTCGTCTCGAATTTATATCTTATTAAGACAATGAACATCAACATTTGAACCGCAAAGCACACCGCAAACGAGTAGGTAATTAAAGCTTCTATAATACATTAACATTGTGCATACTAAATTCGTGGGAGACTAAGTCGAAATGTTACCGGAATGGTTAGGGAGAGATGCGTAACACCCAATACCGCTAAGGTGAAACGTAATAATAGTAGCTGTTTGGAGCTTTATGAACGATCAAAATTGCAGAAGCACGTGTATAAAATACACTTTGCAAAGTAGATTTAAATTTTAATACAAGCTTTCAGTCGAGGGTCGTAAGTAATGTCTTGGCGTTGGAAATGGGTGGAAGTGCTTCCTAGCACGATTTTTTTAAGCGTTCATAATGCCTATAAATAATATAAAATTTTGAGAATGTATATTTTTAGGTTTAATTACTATTTTTTGTAATATTTTTTTTTTTTAAGTTACTAAGTTATCAATATGTCGTTTATCATTTTATATGAAATTATTTTTTTTATAGATATATAAGTACATTAAAATATTTCAAAAAAATATATAAATTAAATTAAATTTATGATGTAAACACTATATCGCGATTACTGTATTTGAGATGCTTCGTAAAAGGGCCATAATAGGCAGACGCGCAGGATATCCACATTAAGTCCTCAGAGCCCAAGTCTCAGGTGTCGACTGTGGCCGATTTCACAAGACAATGCTTAATAATTTCATTTCACCATTACGGCGGCCATCTTTGCGAGTCGCACAGTTAGAGGGCATCGACGCACCCCTCCGCGGTAATTTGCATTGTAACTCGGACCACGTAGAAGGCCCTAACTGCTATACCACCACCTTCTAACTCTTGAATATATAATTTTGTTGCTTTTATTAACAGCAACTTTGCGTGGGAATTGACGATAGCCTTCTGCGGTGACTGTTTATTGTAGACGATAACTTCGCTAGATTTATTTTATAGTTGAGCGAGACTTTGTCCTGCAAGGGTTGGTTCTTTTACGGACGCATTTATACTACCAATAAAGAGGCTCGATGCATGTGCCTATTAAAATATTTGTTGGATTTATTTGACGGGCTTGTTTTGCTGAAATGTTGATTGGACCTCTTTACATTGTTGCACATATTAAGTAGTAAAGTATGTTGTCATATTATGGATTTAATTTTATTACGTTAGGAACATTAAAACGATATTAACGTTGCTCGGATGATTTGTTGATTAAATAAAATGTATTTCATAAATTCGTAATATACTACTTTCGATTACGTTCACCATTAAACCGAGATAGACCAATTGATAGAACACGTGGATTTTAACCGAAGTTCGTGGATTTAAAACTGGGAAAGCACCATTGAGTTTTCGTGTTAGATATAAATGTAAATATCTTTATAAGTAATCACAGTTAATAAATATTATGTTTTAGCAATGTCTTTATTATTAAAGTTCGAACATTGATACAAAGCAAACGACATTTGCCGATGACGGTACGGGTCTTAACGGCACAGTAATAGGTGCAATCGTAATGGCTCCCCTTTCCCGGTGTTAATGTAAAAGTTGTCGGGGGCAAGACGGTTATAGACTTGTAAAGTTTGTTTTGGTTCTATTAATTAATGTGTTTGCATGTCTCCGCTTAAGATTTTATAACTTTCTCTGTTTCGAGAACCCTTACATCTAATGGAAGAAATAATTACATCTTGTTTCATTAAAATTAATTGTTTATTATGAATGATGACAATAAAAGTCAAATTGAAATATTCGAATATTGCAATCGATATTCGAAAATTTTTAAATATCTTTCCTAATAATGTGACGTCATAAAAACAAAGGATTAAATAAATCCACGTAAGGAAGGTACAGGATGGAATTTAATGCAGCTTAGTAAGGTGATAGTTTATATCCTGACTTGAGGTAAATAGATTTAGCATACATTTTATCCCAGGATACGCATAAATTACAAGTTATTAAAAATGTTAATTATCTTCTGTTAAAACATAAATTCATATACATATTATTATTTATAAATAGGTTAATAGTTAACTTTTAAAATGTTAAAAGAAACTTCTAGAGGATCTTGCGGAAATATTAAACTCCGACGCAGAGTAAATTGTGGCACTAATTCTGATGGCGACTTTTAGGGGAACGAGTAATTCCATTCCGTGTTTCTAACTCTTTAGGGAGTCGGAATATCGACATTAATAGAATCTAAAAGCTTCCTTACGACGTAAATTTCAAATGACTTGTTTGAATTTGTGTTTGTCGAATTATTGACAGTAATCGTTTCCGTATTCAGAGACTATTTTTTATATAAATAAAATTAAACTTGAGGTTATCATGAAATCGAGACATTTATTTTCGATAGATATAATATCATAATAATATATTCACAATAGAAAAAAAAACAATTATTATATTTAACATAAAGGTAGTTTATTCTATCTCCTAAATTTAATTTAAATTAATGCTTTCTAACATTCCCACAGACTAAGTAAAGTGCTATTATATGGTATGAATGAGTGCAGCCGTCGTCATAGGGGCATCTTATGAGCTCTCCATCAGGATATTGACACTTCTGTCTGTCAGCCTTTGTTCTAGCACGTGTTAGGTTACACTACCCACACGTCACAATCGTACACGTGTGCCTATCAAAATCCATTCTTCCACTCAACTCTCAGCTTTTGTCTTTTAAGGTCGTCACGATACTAAATACAGGTCAAATATCCTGTTTAATTTTATTCATATAATAATTATGCCAATATAACAAATTAACTAACTGTATTTAAGGGTGTTTTTTTTCATTTTTACTTTTAAGGCTAAACCCATTTTGCAATTCCGAGCGAAAAATAATCGCATCCTGCTTCGTTCGCGCGTAATAATTAGTACAAATCGTCTGTTTACTGCTATAGAGCTTTGAAGAGATAGAAATAACTAAAATTATTAAAAACACTTAGCAAAAGTTTAATTAACAGTTTTATGTACTATAAAATAAATATAAAAAAATAATTTATAATCAAAATATCCACTTTGCTTCAATTCTAAATAAAATATGTTCATTCTATATGTTTGGATATCTACTCAGCGATGGAATCCTGTAGTCGTGCGAGTTAATAGATCCGATAATTCATCGTCACGCCTTGCATTTGATCCGACGATGGATGGCGCTCATATCGAGACGGATAAATCGAATTTCTATTTCGTCTTAAGATTGTCGCTGCAATAACGTATAATTATTCTGCTATCTTGTTACTGTAAGCTTTCACCGTAACAATTTTAAACATCAATAAAAAGTTTTGTATAATTTATCTATTTTATAACTACACAAAATACCGTTTGAAATCTATTAAGCCCTTTATTTTGACTCGCTTTCCCATAGCATTGGTATTTTGGAGTGACTTGAAACGATTCAGTAGGCGATTCGTTCCACTTCTGTATTGTTCATTTAGAAGAAGATACCTTTATTTTTGTGAGAAAAAATAATTTACGCTATTGAAATAATTCTCAAGTTGCTTCGGATATGACGGCATTGGTCTGTCAATTCTAGTTGGAATTGATTTTTTTGTCGAAATTCCACTGATTATTACGCTTCTTTCGTAATGCTAACTCTTTATTGCGGTTATATTATCCGTTATGGATAAGTAAACGCATTCTTTATAATAAAATAGTGATCTCGAAGGTATAAAATCATCAACAAAATTAATTATATCGGTATGAGGCAGCTACTGAAGTTGCGGATCGAATTATGCGGGTTAAACATACCGTTACTAATTACCTAGCACCTAAAAAATTTTAGAATTAAATTCAAACATTTGTCTCCTAACGAATCGTGTCGCGTCGGCTTCGGTTCAAAGCAGCGTGATTCGGCAATTCTATTCCATTTTCAAATGCTCGCTGCCCATTCGTTCCCTCAGCTACGCCTACCCAATAAATTAGATGCCTAGCGTGGAACACTACATAGTTACAAACTAATGAAATCTTGAAAAGTACTCAACCAATTTTCTTAACAACTTTTCCGAAAGAGCAGCTTCAAAGATTTTACCCTAAGAAATAATTCCGCTAATAACGCTCAGCGCTCACACGGGTATGTTATGCAACCATAGGAATTTCATTAGATACACACGCGTCTGTTTGTTAAGGCGTTTTCCATTGCTAAAAGTTTCTTGAGGCGGGTATAATTCCTTTGTTTGTTGTCGGGGTGGCACCCGCCTCACCCACTACGTTTTCTAAGTCATCGGGTCCAATTATGCCCCTTTGTAGGTTTTGATATGTAAATTCGCGATTTTATTAAACAAACCATGATGCCATTCGAGGGCAGCGAGCCGGATTAATAGCTTCTTCAGATTTGTGTAATCGCTTTCTCTAAAGATAATATCAAGACGCGAGGGAGCTATTTGCTCTTCAGTACCTGCCTATAGCCAGGAAATGTGATTGTTTCATTTTCACCTCCGTAAACTCCCGATTTTCAACAGAGTCGCCCATTAACATATGTATATACATATATAATTATTTCCATTGCGCATTAATTCAATGTGTCGCGATCCATGTGATTATTATTACAGAGATTTCGGGGACTGTTATCGCCCTACAAATTAATCTGTCCATAGAAACATAAAACGGACGTTACTGTCCAAACTACCCATTCGATTTAAGCTTAATTTTTACCCCAGCACTATTAATAATTTACACTGTATCCCGACAACGCTTGCGCCATATTACATCGCATAAATTAATAATGTCGTTCGCTTGTTTAACTGCGAATCAGATGAGTTTTATTGACAATTTTGTTTGGAAAGAGCAATTTGCGGGATGGCCGCCCAGTGTCACCAAGTGGTCACCAAATAGGGGAGAATGGAGCTTTATGGGAGATATGAATCTGCTAACAATTGTGGAATGAGTAAGGCTTTCGTCATAATATGTCGTTTAATAATTATAACATTTAAAAATATATATGTCTTAAAGAATTTTACCTTCACAAATAATAACTATATATAATAATGACTGTAGTTATACCATTTATCATTTACTCTTAGAAGGATCTTCCTTATAAGGATTTTAAACTTACAAGTGACATTTATATTCCCGCCAAATAAAAAAAAAACTTGCTTAAGGTGTGTTCATAAATAATAAATATCTATTAAAATATATTTTATAGTATATATTTTAAAAGCCTGTCAGGTCCATCATAATTATTATACACCTCAAGCCAACTATCGGCAGTCATGATGCAAATGTTTCCATCGCATTACTGTAACTCAATACTCGCACGAATGTACACAATTGCATTTGGGGTTGCATTGAGGAGCACGCCGCTATTATTGTGCAAACAGGGTCGGCTGTTCGTATGATCTATGCACCGTGTTCACCACTATGCATTAACTAAATTTAGTGCTGGAATTACAGATACTATATGTTTCATGGAAGTTAAGGCTCTATATAGACATATAGTTTAACATCTTTTGTGAACAGTAATGTCTTGAAAATCATTTTGTTAATAACATAATGTTCGATTTTTAAATTATTGTTTTATATTAAGGAACTTTATAAATAGAATTGAAAAAAAATAAGTGCCTAAAATGTTTGTATGATGTAAGTTTCACGATAGTGGAGTATCTGAATCTGACTTGTACGATTGAATGTCCCTTATCGCACATGAGCAAAACGCGCTGTCGCCTCGAATTAACACAAGCTTTTGTTATCGTTCAATTTGATTTCGCCGCCGGCTGCTTTATTATTTTAATGAGACTCAATTTTCAGGGATAATTGAATGGACGTCGCGCTGCTTCGATTATTCCATTGAACAGCCAGGCACAGGTTGTTTATATGGAGGCTGTGTAGAATTCTAGAATCTGGAACATAGTGAACAGTAGGATACTCGTTACTAATACCATAATTGTGTTAAATTAGCTTTCACAACTTAACACCTTAAAATACCGTTAATTAACCTCAAATGTATGAAAACATTGAATCGAAAAGTCGCAAAGTTCGCAACCAACGAATGATAAATGTACGGAGCATGTAAATATAACTTAACAAATGTTCACCTACACTATATATGATATAATATAATATGGTTTAATAAATAAATTACATGTACATGTTACTTTTCTTCGTGGAGAAGGTTTGGAGATTCGGTTTGGTGGATATACATGTGGCAGATTTTTTCCTCGCGATGTTTTACTTCACCGCCAACCACGAGAGGAATTATAAACACAAGTTAAGCAAATTTAAAGGTGCTTGCCGATGTCTACAACCCACTATTTTCGGTTATGATTGTTCGTTCTAAGAACAGCGCCATCTCGGATCTAATAAATAATTATTAAAAAATATATATCTATACGAAATTCATTATTTTTTTTTAAACGGTGGTTAATTTGTCCAATTATCACGCAAAAGCCTAACGATGTCACCGTCTAATAACCTCATTGTTTGCTAAAACTTGCGCCAGTTCAACCCCACACAGTAAACAAAATAGTACAATTATACTAGTGAATTATATGAGACTTTATTTCGCGTTTAATAGCTAACTAGTTTTACCTATAGTTACAGTTGACATAGTGCCGCCAGTTTAATTAAAGGGGTGCGTGTTGATTTGTAGTCCAATATGAAAGAGTATGTTCGATAATGTGATTTCAAATATACATTTCAACTCTGACTGTACAAAAAGTATTATAAAAGTTTTTACATATTATATTTTTGAAATACTTTAAAGATAACGAAATAATTTTTGAAGCATATGACAAAATTTAATCCATGAAAAATTCTTATCATATACCTATGTATGTATAAATATAATAATTATGAATTTACGCTGGTCACGTTAGTAGTCTAAATTTATAGCGGATAAAATTGCAAAGCGCAGCTACTAAGGTATATAATAATATTTTAAAGGTTTTACTAAACCTTCTCCGAAAGGCTCTGCATTTTTTGGTATAAGTTAGTGAATATATTTGATTTAGTAGTTTTTTTTCAGTTAGGCATTACAAAAACTACCTCTTCTTTTATTATTAGGTATAGAAGATAAATACTTCAATAAATTATGAAAAAATACGAGTCTCTCGTAAGTTAATACCCTTAATGGGGCGATTTGAAGCAAGCAATACACGGGTTAACCGCAGACCACGGCACGCGACTGATCCGAGTCCATCGTGACCTCATTTACAAACATCAAATATTATTTTTAATTCATTCTGCTTAAAAATCAAATAAAAGTGGAGATTCATTTGTAAAAGATTTTTGTTTATTTTGTCCACAGTAGTAAGTAAAAGTAAAGTGCCTGTGAATGTCCCACTGCTGGGCTAAGACCTCCTTTTCTTTTGATAAGAAGGTCTTACCTTAAGCTTTTACCATCACGCTGCTCCAGTGCGAGTTGGTGAAAACACATGTGGTACAATTTCAGTGAAATTAGACGCGGGTATCTTCACGAGGTTTTCCTTCACCGCCGAGCACTATATGAATTATAAACACAAATTATATAGAATATATATAGATAGCATGGACTAGCCTTGGAGGATCAGTGGACGACCAAATTATATGTATGTTTCATACATCATAAAACTCAACTAAGGACAGCGTTATTCATCTTTTATAATGTTAATTTAAAGATTTTGTTTTAAATTATTAATTATGTAATCAATCACTATTTTAGACATCTATTTGATATAACTGTTTAGAAATCACTAAGGTGTTTAACTAAGATCAAAGGTTAGAAGATTACATTAGTGTCATTATAATTATGCGGTTAAGAATAAAAGCGATGACAGACGTATATTGGTATTGCATTATGTTATAAGTGCATTAAAAAAACCGTTACCATAGCGGTGAGAGCTTGAGTTTTGACAGGTCTCGTCACGTGACTACCTTTATAATTTTTTTTTTCAATCTTCCATTTTCGGCTCTATTAATAATTGTCTATTAAATGTTTTTATTGTTAATTTGACGCCTTCATTTCACTCATAGAGATGACGCAATCTTGTTTGGTTAATAATGTCATTTTGACAGATATTTTGTCATTATAAATAAGAATGATAACAGTACTGTATTTGCTTTCGTACGTCATCTTTCTTAATGTTGTTTTTGGGTTCATTGGTGTATTTTCAGCAGTTTTAAATTTAAGCAAAATTGGGTGGATATTTGTAACTAATAAAATTGTACAAAATATTCATTATTATCTCGTTACATTCGTTAAAATTTTCCGTTAAAATATATTATTATATTTATTACTTTTCTGTTGAAGAAACTATTCATGTTTTATTAATAGGTATTGTCAGTTGCAAGTTAAACCGTGATAATGGTTTTACTTTGAAATAAAATAAACCCTTATCGATATAAAGTAAGGATATTCCTAAAATCTAGGTAATTTATTAAAATTTTCCACTGTTTGTGTTTTTTATTGTATTCACTCACTAGAAAAAAATGTCTGGTTTATGTACACAATTGCATAACATAAAAAGAATGACATATTTTTCATCTCAGTACTACATTAGTTTAATTTTATATTTGCTTAAGATAAGCAAAGGCTGGGAACGGAAGTTGGCTGCTGACGCATGTCAAGTGGCGTTGATAATATTCCTTAGCGAATGAAAAATGTAGTTTCATTCATGTTTAAGATGTACCTCGCTTTTGTATGTTCTTCGCATGAATTTTATCCTTTGCGTTTGAAAATGACCTTGAACAGATAGTAAGTCATACCTACATAAATTATATATTTTACTAAAGAAATGGTTCACTCGACGCGTGATACCCGAAACAAAATGGGAGTAAAAACTTTGAGGTTTTGACAGACGTATAAACGTGACAAATAAAAAAAAATCTCTTGTCATCAATTTATTTATTTTTGGGTTCAATAAATTAATTGATTTTATTCTGTGGTAACCTAAAATGAAATAAATAAGAACAAATCATAACCCGGATGTAGAACACAATCGAATGATTCCCACATGCCTCCGATAAAACAAAACAAGGTTTAAACATCTCGTCTAAACGCTGAAATAACAAACCGATTACGCCATGATCGGTGCTATATCTGGGTTTAAGTAACGAGCACATTGAGATTATGGCCGTTCATATTTCTAGCTAGGATAAATTTTATTAATTTGGGTGTAAACTTCACTCGACACAGCAGCGGTAAGAAGATAGGGCAGGTTTCTTCGAGATATATTTTTTCACTCGCTCGTCGGTTATCACTTGCGTTGAAATGTAAAAACAGTTCGGGTAATCTCACTCAGCGATCCAATATTTAATAGTTTTATGATGTATTATCAAAACAAATCTCAGATAGTTACTATGAAGCATTGTGAGTACGTTTCAGATGCAATTGATGCGCAACTCAATTGCCTTGATCCTATTGATATAATAAATATATATATCGATTTATTTTTCACGCTCAAAAGTTTTTTTTTTATTATTTATTTACCGTATAGCAAAATAACGTTATGTTGAGTAAGATTAAATATCCAAGCATGTTTTATTTCTACGGTAAATTTTTGTTTTGTCATCAATTTTCACGTACAGTCTAATTAATTACTTTGCAAAAGATTATCATCGGAATCTCTAAAAACGGACAAAAAATATTTTTACGTGTTAAAGGTTAATTTGTTTTACAAGGTTAATTAATTAACAATTATTAATGTAAATGTGACGTTATGCATTACCAAGAAAATACATGGGGATATAAAGATAGAATTGCACATTTGATAAAAACGATGTAAATACGAGCATATTGACAAAAATAATAAGCCATGTCTAGTGTTCATTGATAGCTCTTACCGGGTGCATGAACCTTTTTTATTTTTACAAAACTGAAAGTGTTCATTACCAGTTTGATATTTATGACAATGTAAAACTTTAATAATGAATAAAGAGTTTTATTTGAATGACTTTTGTTCCCATTTGGACGTAATATTGATGTATATAAAACATCGCTACAGCAACAAACCGGTACGCTGGCATTTAATAAAATGAATGAATATTATTCATGGCTACTCTCTGTTTTTATTTATGCGATATAAACGCAATTAACGTATTACACTGCAGTACTTCAGGCAAACTACTTATATTTTTTTCTGGTCGGGTTAACATTGTCCATTAATTGGCAAAGATTAAGCGATAAGGACAATGCATCAACAGCTTACAACGGTTTATTTATTTTTATAATATATTGGAATACGAATCGAATTTTCCTAACCGTTAATTTTATATATAAAGTATCAAGACTGTTCATTCATAGGTTCGTACAAACAGAAGCGGTCCATACAAAAGGACTTAACGTCTTTTTTCTTCATATTTTATTATGAACTTCTGTTCAACATCCAGATGTTTGAGTCTGATCAAACAAAAGATTTTTCAGACGTACTTACCGTAGCGTCAGAATGTAACTATTACGGTCTTGATTTATGAATAACTTGTGTTTATTTTAAAATTCCCGCAAGTATTGAAATGTACACCGGAATGTGTGTTTATGAACTAATCTAGTTGTTCGCGTCTTTATAGAATGTATTAAGGAATATCCTTACGATATAAATATCCTTGGATATATTTAAAGAATTCAATTAAAATAACATTAACGCGCATTGATTTGAAATTCATTTGCAATATATAAAATGAGACCACATTATTAGGTTTTAGATTAACTCAATAATTTAGTTTAGGTTAATTTTCATAATCATAATAGAGTTTGTGTTATTTGATTTAGAATGCTAAATATATTGTTAATCAAAAACATGTTATAATTAAAACAAATGTATTAAGTTCTTAATATAATTACAAAGGGGACAAACCTTAGTAAAATTTAGAACCAAGATTAACGGAGAATATTTATAAATCAAATGATCATATCAAAATTCCATGTTAAATTGATATGTCGACGTAATAACGGTATCTGGACTGATAAAATAGATTATTTCCTTGCTCCTTGTCGGCAGCTGATGTTTTTCTAATAACCTGTTTAACAAATCATAACGTTTATTTTCGTTCGACACTAAACGATCACACGTCCGGGACTCTATTCTGTTTCAAATCTCAAGACTGTTTGTTTTCATTAATTTAGTTTTTTATTAAATATACATTATGAAATTAAACATGACAGAGTTCGTTGTTTTTTGATGAGTGTTTTGTACTTTAATACTTTTAATTTGATTGTTAGATTTATAATATAGTTTTACTTTTAATAAGACTACTTAGATATTTCGATTCGATAAAGATGAGGATCACTGATTAGGTTATCAGTAAAGTCGCCAGTCGCACTACATTTTTTTTATTAATTATTAATAAATCCTTATTTGACGAATATTCAATATCAACGTGCAGTACAACAATAAATGAAACTATCCTAAGAAACCAATATCGAACATCGCACACTTAAAACCAAATTTATCTTTCAAGTTACTTTTTAATGGTTGTTGATGAAACACTCATATTATTCTATTTCTAAATATCTACTCGTTAAAAGCCGCTGTTGGCATATAACTTATATATGACTCGACAATATTAGTTGCCAGAATTAGACGAAATTAATTTGGGGTCCAACAGATTGTGTTGCTCGCCAGGTAGCAATTTGTTTTTTTAAAGCGCTACATGAGAACGTTTATAAATAAAAAAGGCAACAAATGGCGGGAACGGTAGCAGATATTTCTGATTGTTGCTGATGAACCATATCACTGTAAATGGAAACTATTAAATCCTTAAAAACGACACAGTAGTACCAATGCATTTGTAAATTGAACGGAATTGTGTTATATCCGACACGGGTCGAGAATTTTTAATTTCTTTTTAAATCATTCGCTCGCTGAGAAAAAACTTGGCGCCAGGATCCGAGACTTGATTCTAATATTAATTTGCGGAATGACTGATGTATCGTTAATTTGTTTTACTTTGATTTTTAGGATGCGGTTCCCTCTTCTAAGGAAAGCTATAATAAAGCACATATACATATGACTTTTACTGGCATTTGCATTTGTAATATTACTGGTTTAAGTTGTATTAAATTTACTAATGATAGATCAAAAAAACTGTGTGTGCTTTTTAAATTCTTAAGACAAGTTTCAAAAATTGGTTTAAAAAATTAGTTTTATATTCGCAATGTTATTAAATACATAACAAAATAAAATTGTTTCTAATTATTACTTGAATATGTGTATTGTACAAAATAATACGTCGAAATATTTGTCCAGATTTTCTCAAAATACTTTTCATTATTAATGAAATGGACTAGGGTGTGACATTGCAGTCGCAGGGGCGGGCGTCCTGGTCATTCGTCCAGAAATTGTATAATTTGACACAATAAAACAGTTCAGCAATACAGCGTGCGTGAA
Organism: Nymphalis urticae; assembly: GCA_905147175.2. Lineage (NCBI taxonomy): Eukaryota > Metazoa > Arthropoda > Insecta > Lepidoptera > Nymphalidae > Nymphalis > Nymphalis urticae. The sequence goes on from LR989991.1 coordinate 7,332,573, forward strand.
TGGTTATGTCCGAACCAGCAGCCGTCAAAGAGTCCGAACAAAACGTGCCAAACGCACTACGACCGTTTCAATGAAAAGTGGAAAATGAAAAACACTTACAAAAGAAAATGTTATCTTTTATATATTTTTTAATCATTTAGGGTTTCAATTTAAATTTTAGAGTTTTATTTTATTGAGATAAAAAAATATATATGTTTATAAGTAGGTTAAAAGAGATTTTACCAACGATATGAATCACTGTAGAACACAATTTCAAATCAAAAATACGTAAGCTAATAGTTAAAAAGAAAATTTCATAAAAGCGCGGGGAAATGAAATAAAACGACAATATGTCGGGAGCTATTACCAGACTGACAATAGAGTTACGACAAAGGGAATGTAAGAAGGCTTTTCAGTAAAAGAGATAAAGTTACATTGAAGATAATATCATACCTCAAAGCGGCTGAATGCGGCCGTTCATATATTTTGCATCAAAGTATGATTTAATGATGAATAATGAATAAGAGAGTTATATCTTATACGGACCCAATCGCTTTTAAATTAAAATAAAACCATGAATGTAGTCAGTTACAAATGAGGGTTCTGGACGAAGGCATTTAATATTAAGTTAACAAATAATAATCTCTAAACTTCTTAAATGTGTTAAGATATAGATCTCATTATTTTGAATTCAATCGTTACAAAATGTACTATATGACGTCATAATTGTTTTATTGCTCTAATGCTGTATATTAAGTATATAGATAATATGATATTATGAAATACTTGCAAATATGTTTCGTACAAAATTGACATTAATATGATATGTTTTATTTTTTATTATGCATTAAACTTGTACACACCACAAATTATAATAATTAAAATTTACAATTTTCTGATTTAATTAACTTTATATTCATATCTGTTCATTGTGAATGTTAAGCTGTAATTATTTTTATAACGAAATCAACTCACAAACTCTTTGAAAATGTAGACAAAGAATTAATACAGAAGCCGGTATCAGAACTTAATTCAAAACGAATAAAACAAAACGAATTCGCAAGACTTTCTGAAGATGACGTCTCTTTCTTCTCAGCAGTCATCGAGTTTCCTTTGTAATTAAATATTGAAATTAAGAAATGAACAGCCGCTAATTACGAGAGCTTGTCCCTTGAGGGCTGATTATTTTGCCCTAGCGTTGCTCGCTAAAGGGATGCGGGACGAACGCTCTTACTGTACCGTTATTATAGAATATTGTTGCAAGCAGCGATTTTTACAAAAATAATTTAAACAATAATTTCAATTATAATTATCAATAATCAAAGCAAATTTTAAAATCATTTTAAATTATTCTTTGAACATTAAAAGTTTTATTTTACCGAACTAAGCTGCAAGGTCACAAATTGGGTATATTGTTTAATAGTAATAAAAAAAGATAATGTAATGTCATCATAGTAACAACAGCAACATAAATTCAGTGTTTGGACATTTCAATTATCCGGACCACGTGGCGTGCCGACAAAGTTCGTGCCAACAGTAATAAAAATTAAAAAAAAAGAACAATATAAAAATCGTCCTCCTTTCTTAAACTTGGGAATTAGGTGGGGTGTTATTATTTATCACTTCTTCTGCGTGCTTTATTCAGAGATATTGATTACAAAATCAACATGTGACTGCATAGCCAAACTTAAGCATTAATATGGACAATTTAAGGTTAAACATGAAATAATAAGCGAATTGCAACGTACGTACGTGCAGTACTAATTATACTATTTTAGTGAAACTGCTAATTAAAATATATTATTTAAATACTATTAATTTGAGAGCCTCATATATAATAAAGAATCTTTTAAGATAATTCATATCTAAATATACTATCTGACAAGACGTTTTTATTGAAACGGATAAAAACTCTATTTCATAATTTATATTGCATATTATTTGTATGCTATGTAGCTATATACATTTATTAATGTCTAATATATGAAAAAATACTGAATTATTTTGTAGCAGAATATAAGTGCTTATAACTTTAATACTACTTCGAATAAAAGTATTAATATAAAAAAAAATTAACAATGATTCTCTACTGTAAATAAACGAGTTAAATAACAATCTCTAATAAGAAATAAAGCAACTATAATAACATTTCTTCATTATCAAACGGAGTTAGAGATGAAATAGTCTGATCTTAAATTTGTTCGGAATGTCTTTATTAACTGTCATCGAATCAAGGCAGCCGGAGCTGTTTAATACCCCATCAGACAAACGTAATTAGTTTTGTAAATAAAATGCCTCAAGATATTGAAACGTACCGGCTACCTGGCAATGACTTGCTTTATTAACTTATGATTTCTTTGTACACTAAATGAATAAAACGATGTTGCAATTGTTAGACTCTAGAACGACGATACGAAATAAGATATTATACTCGTAGTTTTCGATACAGAAAATTGCTCGTTGCTGTGATCGATAGATTGTTATTGTTAGGTTTGCTTCTTTAATCTTTAATTATCTTTTATAAATTACGATTTGTTTATATATATATATATATATATTATTCCTTTGAGGCAACACATGTATGTTAAGAAAATACTTCTTATAAATCTGCATTTATTTATCGCTGTGTAGACGTGTGTCATGTTTGTGTTTTTGTTTTGCGACAAACTTATTTGCACTTACACAATTACAAAACAGTTATTATATAGTAATTAGATTGTATTTACATTTACATAACTAGTGTTAGGTACATGTTTATTGCCTTTTATTATGTTCCTTGGAATAAGTCGTTAAAAAATATACTCGTTGATATAATTTCAAGTAGTCAAATAGACTTTATGTAAAGAATGTATAATTGCCTAATAAGACAGAAGTAGAGTTAAAACGATGCTAAGAAAATAAATTACGTATGCTAATGTAATATTTAATTGGTCCTTGGATAAGGTTAATAGCCTAGGGACAGGTAATATTAAAAGACCGTTGCTCCATCTGAACATGAAATAATTGCTAAGCATTACTACGCTTCCGAAACTTTTCCACCCTAAGCATTTTTTATTTAATTTTTATTTTTACGACACACTTAAACGCGGCTTTGCTTTCATTTTTTATTGTTACTGTCGATGTTCCCTCTAATTTTTGGTTACAATTAAATTTTTCTTTGCTGTTTTTTATTAAAACATTGTTTTTAATGATGTGAAGTCTGCGCTTTATTTGTTTGTATGAGTTGCCTAAGGTTGTAAATTTTAACATAACTAATGTTAACTAGCATAGATTAGAATGTTTTCTGGTAAATCAATAATGTTCGTTTCTCTTCTTCTCCAGGTACTTCTCAAGGTGAATAGGTATTATAATTTAATCAAGGAATGAATCTCTCGCTCCGACCGGAACTCGTTTACAAAATAGAACAACGCTTTTTATAACCGAAATCATTTATCATGTTTGTACTGAACCCAAGACAAACTGCTACTGCGTTTGAGTTTACCGTAGATAAGATTACGTGCGTTTGTTTTACCTCGTCTACCGATTCCTGAGCCATTTTTTAAGACAGAGCTTCGTTGTTTGGTGTAATATGGACACGGTGTTTCCGAGAGAGGTGTATCGTGAAAAGGAAACGTCGTTTAGAGAGATCTCTAGATGTTCTAAATGATTACAAAATTATGTTGAAATTATTTCTTACCATCAATACTAGATTACACTAATGTAATGACGGCAATAAACAGCAATTTTATTATTTAGAAAAGATAAGGTGTAATACTGTAGATACTCGTCCAAAAAATTATAAAATTGTATATATTATTGTAAATAAAACAAATTATTTATTTGCAATGAAATCGTGAAAACAAAATTATCATTATAAAAAATCTTAGGAGGTTCAAAGTGCAATTTTTGTTTTGTTAAGTGCGACAAAAATTAAGTCATTCTTCGAAGCCGATTTTGCAATTAGGTAAAAAGTAGAAAAATTCAAACTTCTGTTAATCAAAACTTTTGTATTTATAATTATTAGTAATAATGATAAAATTGTTAAGAACGATCATTGCTTGACGTTTTTTAACAAACCTTTATTAATTATATAATATATTTTATTTACATTAAAGTGAATAGTATTACATTTTTTTACATATAAACATTCCCATACGAATTATAGTGTTTGGTGTAAATAAATCGTACGCTTCAGACTAAAAAATAATATATAAACAGATTATGTCTATTAGCTCGCCATCGGCTGTCAGCGACTCGTATTTGGTCTTTTCACTTTTTTTAAACTGCTCGTCGTATAGGGAAGGATGTTTACGCTACGTGAATGTTATGATTTAGTGTTAGTAATTGGTAGTGAGTGTGAACACGTCCACTAAGAGTCGAGAATAGTAACACGAATATAATAACAGAGAGTCGGTGTCTATTCATAGTTTGTATGAAGCTCCGATTGCTTGTACTCTTAATAACCGTGAGGAGCTAATATTGCTCTGTTTTTAGAATTCCAATATATAGTATATATTTTAAAAGATACTACATCTACAAATATATTATAGTGAACATGTATATTTGTTAAATGGGCTATCTATCAAGGGTAGATCTGTCAGAAATATCTGGGGATCCTTTGTGGTTGCTATTTGATCAGTGACATGGGTAGTGAGTGATGAATATTGCCAAGCAAATATAACAAAAAGCAAAACTATCCGCGGTGTTAGTTTCACTAGGGCAGAGGGTAGGGTTGATCAGAAAGAGTATAACATATAAATACGGTTCGCTGTTTACTTTCTGCAAATGTAGATAAAATTCGCAAATGTTTGCCTTTTGATTCATTTAGTCAATATAGCAGGCTAAATTAAATAATTCAGACAGTATTGTCTTATAGGCTAAGAAGGCGTTGTACATTAATTACGTCAACGCACACGGATAGATTGTTGGAGTTTCTTGTGTACATCGTTTAATCGGGCTATTGTAGATTTTAAAATCGCCTAAAGAAAACTTTCCATAGAAATGTTATTGTAAATTATCATTGGCTTTTATCTTACTGTATCACATTTACTAATCCATATGAAAATAAAGTTTGGCAGTCATTTAACATGTTTCGCTTAAATAAAAATCTTTTGAAAAGTAAATGCTTAGAATAGTCGAGTTTCATCGAATTTTTAATGGTATTATACGATTTTTCACAATGTGTAATTGCTGGATGAGTACTAATCTTAGCAGCTTGGGACATAATATTAAAGCTGTTCTAAGAATCATGGGCGTGGTTGGTATGTGAGAGCTAGACTTGTAATTTTTTAATTTATTGACTTTTACATTATTAATATCAATCAACCTTTAAGCAAATAAGAGAAATTCTTGAACCGGTGCATCCTTAAGTAAACGATCCTGAATTATATCAGCTATACATTGACATAAGTCGATAATGTTCTGCACTTTGCACGGCCATATAAATCGTTCGGAAATCGTTGAGTAATAAATCGAACGCTTTTTAATGGCAGTTTATCGGAGTGAGCTTTGGTGTTCAGATTACGGTGTGGTCTAAGTGGCGGCAAGGGGCACGCGTTCCTTATCTCCGTCCCTCGACACTTTCAATATTCGATTTCGTCGCTTTGTGTTTTGTTTGATTTTGCGCTCCCGAACGTTTGTTATGATAAATATAAATTACATGAATAAATGAATGGCTTTTTTCTTATAAATATTGTTTATAGTTACATATATACATAAATGTATTTGAGTGTTTACCCCTGTTTTAAGAATATATCTTTTTATAAAGTTATATTGAAATATGTAACGTACCTATATAAATTTCACTGAAATTTATTGAACTCTTGTCATGTAATAACGAAATCTTATTTGAAACTAAAAATATCAATAATCAATAAAAAAAACTACTACGGTCAAGTGGACCGTAGCACCTTGAAACCCAATATTCGATTACGTGGTAGTCATCGTTTTGTTTGATTTTTACGCTTCCAGCATTACATTACTGGAGTAAGGTGTTAAAAATAAATTAGTTACAATTTTTGTGCGCGTCATTTTCCAATTTATTGTCGCTATTTTGGTATACATCTGTCGATGTGCGACCACCGGAAAGACTTTTTATTGAGTCATGAGTAAAATTTATTGTTCTAAATATTATGCCTGGTTTCTTTCATACGTTTAGTTTAATTATTAAATTTATTATATTAAGACCGAGATATTTTAAGATTATTTTTTAATATAAAATTTATGAATGTTAAAAGGTGTTTGGCCAAATTAGATATTTGTCTGACGCAGTACTTATAATATGTAGATACTGAAATCTTTTATCAAAATGTCGCACCAACGCAAAATCGTCATGTTACCGAATCGCCCCACCTACCGAAAACGAGATACCACAATCCGAGCTAATGGAGTATCTCATAATGACGGTTGCTGACATAAAAATAAATAGGCGAGAGTCAGTTTCTGCGTAAGCCGATACTATGATAACAGCATCGCTCCCTCGATAATTGTCGAACTTGTCCGACGATATGAGATCGTTGTAATGTAACTTTGCAATTGCTCTATTTCATTGCATAGTCTGGTCATATAGCGGAAATTCGTAAGTCGATAAAATTATTGCAAGAATGCAATTCTTAATTTCGAAATTCATTTATGAGATTCTTAAAACCTAAATGATATCAACAAAAGCAGAGGCAGAGGTATAATCATAGTCAAATGTTTTATCCAACACATACCATTGAGCTTACCATGAATCACTACGCAATAGGCGCAATATTTAGTGAAGATACACTAACTTCTTAAACTAACACATTATAAAATAAAAGACCTAATAAAAAAAATAAGTAGAGCCGTTTGTCAGCAGTGTAGACTAGAGCTCACCCAATCTTAACGAGTACCTAACAACCAGCATGATGTTGGGGCAATCCCATTCTCAAGAAGGATTGTCGTAAAAGTCTGCCACTGCAGCTTACACATTGTATCGATAAATCAATAATACAAGAAACAGGCAAGATGCTTGATAGTCATTATCAATTAATTATAAAAAATAAGTATAGCCATCAAAACCAACTTTCTTAAAAATCGAGGAAAATCATATTTTAGCTTTTGCCTCAATATTGTCTTGAAATACTTTTAAGATAAATAATCACTTTAATGTAACATAGACCGTTGTTCATTGATTACAAGTTTAACTCGTAGGTTTATATTTTGTCGACTGTAATAGGCTTAAGGGTAAAGATTTAGGTGACAAAGTTTATTGCGGCCAGGAATATACTGTACACTATTACTTGACCATAAATCACGGATGGGAAAACAATAAGCGTGAAATTGTGGAAACTGCGGACGATGTCTTACGGTATTAAATCTTAGGGGGAGTGAAATAAATAAAAATAAATCTGGATCTACCCTCACGCGAGAACATGATTTATTAAATAAATCCCGTAAAGAAACTTGCACAAGGAGACTTAGATACCCGCCCCGTTTCGTTTTAATTGTTATTAATTAATTATTTTTGTCACTTTTTATTGGTCACTTGATACGTATTTATAGAGTAATTATTATAAAACTTCTCTGATAATTAATGGCAATGAACTCAAACTGACTTCTTTTGTATTGCTCAGAACTATCTTAAAAATCACGGGTATCGGTTATAAGGTATACAATAGATCATAAAAATAAAACGTTTTGCCCGTTCTTTTTTCAGTAAGCAAAAAGAGAGCAAAAAGTTACTTTGCATTATTATTTCGTTTTAATATTAAAAAAAAGAAAGATTTACGTATATTATATTATATTGTTATAGGAGCTAATAATAATTTCATGCCTACGGTATTTACTATATTATAAGATAATGTGTTTTTTTTATAAACGTTGTTACGATTTTTTCTTTGTTTAAAATTATAAAAACACATTTTAATATCAATTTTAATCTCATGGCAAAAATGAAATAGTTTTTTAAATTTATAGATGCTTTCTAAGTGTACTAAGTTTTTCTTGGGACAGTCTGTAATGTTTTAGTTTTAGTTCATTTTTTTGATTAAATATGTATTATTTAAAGAAGATTTAGTATAATGAAAAAAAAAATACTTAGCAACGTTTTGTTTAAATTAGAATTAAATGCATTCGAAGAATTACGTAAAATGTAGATTTTTGTCATTTCACTCATCATTGTGAACACATTAGACACAGAACAGTGGCACAGGGTTATTTGGGATGGAAGTCTTCGCATGCATTTTGTATTGCACTATCAATGTTGCAAAATTATATGTAATTTGTTAGAATTGCACTCTTTACAAGCATTTATTCCACTTCACCTGTTAGTATGTGGATATAAAATTTTGCAACTGAATTTTACACCAGTTCCATCCAGCAAAGCTAAATTAATTTTGCACACACTTTTGGTACCGATGTACATTTAATTGATTTTAAATTTGCATTTTAGAATTCAGAATAATTATTTTATTATCGTTTTTTTTTGCTAATTGAGGATAAATGATCGTCTCCGAACTAATTTCGTCCGGCGCTTAAATTCATTATCGGCCTTACAAACGCTTGCTTAGCGACTGTTTAGTTAAAAACTAGTTTCTCTATTTCTGAAATTATAGATTTGACACACGAAAGAAGAAGACAAAGCTTTGTTTAACTAATCACCGCTAAGCAATGTTTATAAGTAAAGTCTTAAGAGTTTAGACGTTTGGTATTAGATGAAAGTTGTCTTATGAACGTGAAATGGAAATTGATAGTGGAGGCAAACCAAAACGCACGCAGATTATATTTAATTGTTATTTTATATATTCATTTTTTATCACAGAAAATCTATCGTAAGTATGTAATGTATGTAGTATTAATATCTACTCGGGTTAGCATTTACATTCATATACATTCATATATATTATCAGCATATAATCCACTTCACAATCTAGTATAAGTTTATAAAATTAAGGAGTTCATTGTAATTATAAATTTGAATATCGAACAGAAAATTGCGAGATCCAATCCTGGGGGCTTAGACAAATGCATTACATTCTAGCAATCTTTCTATTTGTACATCTTTGAACAATTAACATGTCAAATAAGTAACGCCCACACATTTCTGTGTCTTCTACAAACGGTGTGTAACTTGTCTAGGCCCGCTGATTTTGGTTTGATTCCTTTATTGGAACAATTTATTTATTTATTAGATGGAACAATTTATTTATTTTCGTATGATATTATTACACTACAAAACTTGTAATAGCTCACTGTTTAGTGTAAGTGCATCGTCATAAACGGCAGTAACGTGCTACTATGTCCGCAGCTCCAGACCGGGTCGACCACCGAAGCGCGCGTCCGGCGTTGGTCTCTCGCTTGCTGCGACGCAGTTCCCTGGACACCCATTCAAGAAGCACCGGCTTGAGAATGGGGATTACTCGCCTTATGAAAACGGACATATGAGTGGTAAGTTCTTGTAAACAACACAATATACCGATCTACTAAATTTAGGAAAACTTATAGAATTGCGTTCCGTATTGTTTGACACAATTACATCGTTTTACATATAATCTCATCACATGGAATTTACGAAATTACAATCAAGACGTTAAATATCTGACTTATAATATAAATCAAAGGAAGCGATAACGTGATATGTGATAACATCGAATTGGGTCTCTGGATGCTCCGGATAGACGCCGGATGTTAAGCCCCGCTTCTCGGGTGGCATGCTCCTCTTTTCATATACAAATTACACAAATACAAAATTATCCCAACACAAACGGAGAAAAGGGAATAAAGTGATTAAATAGAGCTCAGCGCAAGACGGCTGGCAATCAATCATTTTTGTCGCTTAGACCTTTGTTGATTATTTTGTCTTTCATCTCATTTGTACCTGCGTGTTCTGCGAGTTCCGTCTCGCTCCAGCTTGAAGTGTCGTGCCAGACAAGGGAGCAATTACATTCGTGATCTTGCATAAGCGACACTTGCTTATCGCGCACTGCCGCATTTGACTTTGAGTGCAGTTTGTTCGCTTTTTTCCCTAAATTTGCAATTCGAAACACTCTCATAAGTTCGATAGCATTGTTTTGTTTTAATTTTATTTTTATTTTACTCGGTCTAAATATTATTTTTATAGTCCTAATTATTAATATGAATAACGCAATGTATATTATTTAACTACATACATTAGCAATAAATATATGTTTATAGATATTGTAACAATAATATGTGAATGTATTCATATTTTATCATAACACAAGCCCTTAGTTAACCAATATTATTTTGACGAGTCATTGACAGTGGTTTGTAGTTGATGAAACTCACACACTGTTACTATGTCTTGGAGCCGAGACACACATACGTACATTTATTAACACATACATACACTGGCATCGTCAGATAAATGTCAATGTTTAAATGAGTGAGTGAGGTGGCGGGTGGCCCATTTTCACCCCGTGAAATAATAGGATACGAAAATATCCGAGGCAGAATATAATCCTCCTAGGAAGGTTGAACGGAATGGAAATAGGAATATGAAATGCGTGGAAGGGACGTCGGCCCACGTGCGTCCGTGAAAGGGTTGATGTTTATCTTTTGGTGATAAATCAAAATTGATGCTCATTTCATCTCGCTTAATTTTAATTTCGAGTATGTGTTATGGCAATAACATGATTAGTTTTATCAAAACCTGTCTACCATTTCATAAAGATAAAACTTAGACATGTAGACTATTGACAAGATTAGAAAACATTATTAAAAATGGTATAGATATGTAAAGTTACACATTATTTAAATAAAATTTAAAGCGTTATTGAGTTTAGTCAAATGTTTTGTAATAGGATAATGTATACAAAATTAAAACGTTAACGCCTTGTTAGTATATTTGACTAAATATATATTTATATTTTATAATAATTATTCAGTGACAGCCCTATTATTACGGAAACTGGTATGAAAATGATGTGTTGATAATAATTAAAGGTTTCGTACGATGTCGCTTCGATTCGGATGTTATATAAACGGGGGGATAATGTAAGGCATTATAACATTACGTAGGGGTATAAAGCTTTACATTCTGATTGAATTCTGCGACTGAAATTAAGTAAGGATTTGCCTGTTTATGTTACGGGAGAGGGGTATGACGGATCAGTCAATTTGCGAGCGTTGTCTGTCAACGCCTTTGTTCTTGATTGTGTGCCGTGATTGTAATGGGAAATATACAATAACATAATTATTGTTAATAATATGGCACAGTGGTTAGAACACAAACCCGGGTAAACACTGAATTTTTGATGTGATTATTTTGAGATTATTTTTCATTGCGTGCTCATGAAGGAAAACATCGTGATGAAACATACACGTGCCGGATGAAATGGAGCAGTGAGGTGACATAAGTACCAAAGCTCTCAAAAAGAGGTGGAGATTTAGCGCAGCAGTAGACTTTTATAGGCATATTAGTTACATATTTATTGATACAAATCTATTCTTGATATATAATACAAAAAGTCTTTCAGTAAAGAAACTCAGCATTAATGCATATCATCTATACGTTCGTATATATAAGTACATATTCGTAGCCACTTGAGTAATAATTTACATACAATTAACATTAATGCAGATATTTTTCAAAAAACCTACACACGCAATATAACATTTATCGTATTGTTAATAACCAATTTACTCAACGAACTGCAATTGAAAGTTAATGTAATTACTTTTTATCCCCACACATATAATGCTGTTCAATGTACAATAGGAATGCAACTTTTTAATGATTAAAACATTAAGTGGCAATTGCAAGCAATCAAACAAATTACAGATGGATAAGGAAACAGTAACAATAACCGCGGCGACAATTAAACGCCGAAGTGAGGTGGAACACGGGTGTTTCGATCAAAGACTAGAGAGTGCGTCGCAAATGGCACATGTATTACTGGTTTCGTTATGCATCGAAGTGTGTCGATGTGTGTATTGTCACAGACAGTAGGTTTTTTTATAATACCTGATAAGTGGTCACCACCGTCATGGGCTTTGTGCAATCCCGTCTGAGTACCACCCGTTCATCAGATATTCTACCGCAAAACAGCAATATTTAGCATTGTTGCGTTCCCGTTTGAAGGGTGAATGAGCCAGTGTAATAAAAGGCACAAGGGATATAACATCTTAGTTCCCAAGGTTGGTGGCGCATTGGCGATGTACGGAATGGTTAATATTTTTTGCATTGCCAATATTTATGGGCAGTGGCGACCATTTACCATCAGGTGGCATATTTGCCGTACCTATACCATAAAAAAATACATGGCCTACACTTAAAAAAAAAACGAATTAAATAAGAGATAGGTAGACTGTATCGTTATATTAAACTTCAATGCGAGCGATGTCAAGGAAAAATCAACTTGTGTAAAATATTCAAACGCAGTTCGTATATAATTATTTAAGAATTATACAAGTAAGTCGAATGCATCAACTGAGTAGTAAAATGGGTAGTTGTGTGAGTTTCTTGCTTCGGTTCCTGTTCATACAGTTTGATGCTAATATAATTATAGTTGCATGTTTGATGTACAATTTGAATGAACTATAGCGGAATTAAAAAATAGTAAAATAATAAAAATAATTTATTCATAATTATTTTTATTCATTTATTCTTTCACTAAAATGAAAATAAAAATAATAAGCATTACAAATTTATAGAAAAAACATGCCGTCTAAAAAATGTCTTTGGTGTTAGTACACAAGATGCTGGCACATTAATTATAATACATAATAATTTAGTAATTGTATTCTTAGAAATTAGAGATCAAAATTGATTGGTGCCATTTTTGATAAGTCTTCCTCTAAGATGATGAGGTAACCACTGAAGCCATTAGTGATCCACGGAGATAAATACAACGGTAAAATATGCTATTACTGTGATTCTATTCAAGTACAGTTATTGATGTGATAACATTCAATCTTCTAAAAATTGAATTATTGTTAAACATAACATAAACTATAATTACTTTTGTAAACATACTCAAACCATAAAAACATACATGTTTTATAAACCTTTAAAGACCGTTTCTAATAGAACTACATCGAATTATCTGACGCTATGGACGTAATACAACAATTATTTTCATCGGTTATCACGAACGTGATTTAAAATATACTCTTAACTACTCCGCACTCTACTTTTACTTCATTCGACTATTTTATTATTAACGCACCTTAATCATCTTTCAAGACATATTTTCAAATCAGTGTATCAATTTTTTTTTTTAATAAATCAACGATTATTTCTCTTTAGAACGACAATTATTGATACTGTGTTTTCAAATTGGGATTTTTTTCGTACTTATGTATATTAAGTTTGAAAAAATACATTGATTGATCCAAAGCGTTTGATTTATTTATATTTTAACAAGGTATCGGCTAATATATTCTGTATATATATTTGTTACGTTGTTTGTGTATCCGTCCCTATACCGATCCTCCGATTGAGTTAAAGCTTTGTAATTTGTGCTATTCTAGAATTTACTTATATCTCATTCATGAAATCGATCGTCTTACTATTTAAACAATATTAAGCATCAATCGTATCCTTTATATGTAATCATTAATGTATCGTAACAGCCTGTGAATGTCCCGCTGCTGGGCTAAAGGCCTCCTCTCCCATTTGAGGAGAAGGTTTGGAGCTTATTCCACCACGCTGCTCCGATGCGGGTTGGTGGAATACACATGTGGTAGAATTTCAGTGAAATTAGACACATGCAGGTTTTCTCACGATGTTTTCCTTCACCGTTTAGCTCGAGATGAATTATAATCACAAATTAAGCACATGAAAATTCAGTGGTGCTTGCCCGGGTTTGAACCCACGAGCATCGGTTAAGATTCACGCGTTCTTACCACTGGGTCATCTCGGCCTGTTAATGTATCAATGTCACATATTACGAGCTGATATATCACGATAGTGTTCTGTTCAGTTTCTAGTTTCTTTTTACTAAATACAGTTAGTGTTGACACTTGCGAAAAATGATTCTAGCATACTACCGTCAACTTGCAATAGGTGGCCCACGAGGTTAAATTTTTCATATAAATAATAAAATATATTTTTATTTTTTTATTTATTATTTATTTAAAATATATTTTTCATATAAAAAAAATAACGAGCCAGTGAAACGCATTTTTTTACTATTATCATAATAATAGATTTAAAAAATTGAAGCAATCACAATCTCCTAAGCCTATAAATCTAATGCGCTTAGTTATAAATAATTTCTTTTGTGTATAACAGTTCCTGAGAAGTAGAATCAGTTTTTTTCTTCAGTAGCAATAAACATTTCTTGCCCGTCATTACGTACATCAGTGCAACCTATTTCCATACTAACATTAGCAATAAACTGTTTAATTCCCATCGTTTTGTTTGTGGTGTGGAACGAGGTTTACAATTAAAATGCTGTTTTGCCATCCACTTACGGCATTACTCACACCTCGCAGTCATCATGGCGCATTCATTTTGTTTTTTGCACGAGTAAAAGCATAACGATGGAATTTCTTTTAATTAACAATACCGGCGTATTTTGAATGTCGGCGCCGGTATACTTTTAATTCATGATTGTTTGTGTTTTTATTAACGTAAGATAATTGAATTTTAAAAAATATGTTGACTACGATTTATAATACAATTATTAAAAAATTAAAAATTTAGATACACAAGATGAAGTAATGCTAGAATTTTCCGTTATAACAATTGATGTTCTCTTTAAATATATTATTATGAAGTTTTTACCTAATTTCATTTATGAGTAACAAGCGAAAGACGTTACGACTTCACCCGCGAACATGTTTTTTTAAGCAACCCAACCAAAGCGCCGGCTTATCGGGTCCAGATTTTGCGGTTTGTTTTTGTAACTAAACATTTTGCGAATTAGTTTAGCATTTGTTAATGAACTGACTATTAGCGCCACCTATTGGATCATAAATTACAAACAATTTCTTGACAAAAAAAATAAGCATATTACCTCAATCGATCAAGTTACGTGATCACTAACAGACACGCCAACGATTTTTTTTTGTATATACTCGTACAAGTTTTTTTGAGAAGTGTAATCGTTATCGTTATCATATACACGCTACACTAGACAATAACGCAATAATTTATAAGCTAAATATTGTTTTCCGATGGGCATAATGTGATACAGAAATATCCCCACTCCTTCTCAATAATAAAAACAAGTCTAATAGCTAAACTATTTTATCCGTTGCATTAATAAACCAAAATCGATCAAGTTAAAATGAAATTATAGGCTATGTCGTAACTCAGTGCGTTTGTATCCGCTCGGCGACAGTAATAACACTGTATTAATTCATCCGAGCAACTGCCTAACAGCCTGTCAGAGATATCGACGCAGATAAATTTGACAATCAAAAATGATTGTTTATAATGAGTATCTGCAATATGTGGCGAAGAAGTTCATCGATACATAAAATTATCATATTGATTTACTAATTAAAGAGCGTGATTTGTGAGCAAAATGTAGTACAATTAACAGGTCATAATAAAAACAGGAATATGTATTATCAAGTTTTATTAATTATACGAACAATTCTGTTAAATCTGTCCCTAATCGATATTATTATCTTATCGAGATTTGCTAGACAAAACTTGACAATGAATTAATGTACATACATGCAGTATACAAACATATTTCTTAAAACGATTACATTCGAATTACCTTGGTGATGTGTCAAAGTATGGACTGTTTTGGAAATATCAGGTTCATTATAAAAACTTCCTACTTTCCTTCTAAGTAGTTGATAATTTAACACGCGCATGCGACTGTTTAATAATAATTAAAAGTAAATTTTAAAGAAGTTTTTAGTTTCTTCATTCAACAAAAAACAACAATAATTATTGTTTAGGATTATATTCATTTTATTTTTTCAAGTTTAAAAACAATTATCGTATCAAAACTAATAGTAACATGTAATATTGACAGTTATACCTATCAAAAATAGATGTAAAAAATGTTCTATTTCATGATTCGGTAGCAGCAGCTGTTATTAACCACGGATATAATCCCTCTTTTGTGCATAGATATTAATAAAATATACTTCGATTTTGTATCTTTGATACTTGTGTTACAATGGCGTAGTCGCCTTTGTAAAAGTTTACGGATGAGTAGCTCTCAACAAGTTCTAGGTCGATTCGATTGAAAGTCGGATCTTACGTCATTCTTTGCAATACCCATTACTTAATATTTGTAAGTTAAAATATTTTGCAAGAATAACAAAACAATATAGATCAAACAATCGCGGCGAATATCTTGATATTTCGTGACATGTTTCCTTTTTTAAAATAGAAATATGTCTTTTATAAATACATCGTACAAAACACCCTAAGAACTTATAAGAATCTTCCATCACTAAAACTCACATAATAACAAATATGACACATACTAATCCCGGCCCATATATTTATCCGGGATAAAACTGTATCCCGGTCAATTTACGAGTAATTAACTCTGACCCTCTTTCACGCTACAGAGGGAAGTTTTATTCCGCTCGTAGAAATAGCCTCGAATTGCGTTAAAGTTCTTTACTAGTGTCTTCAATAAGAATTATAATCCGTTAACGAGATTTTGTTTAGTCAATTAAACTCAGTTTTTTAAAAGAATTATTTTCAGTTAATAATTAATGTAGGATAGTAATTAAAATAAGACTGTTTTGATAAAATTCTTTGTTATGTATTTCTGTTGCTGTTAATGTCTTTTTTTTCTTAGTATATATGAAATAAAAGATGTTAACTATAAAATCACCTCATTCTTTCAAAATATTTTATTATATGAGTGTGTTTACTAATTCAAATCAATGTTGCACTTATAAAAAAATATCTGTCCAAATAAAGTAAACTCGATCATGTCAAATTTATCACGTAGCAGTATTTTAATAGTTACTAACATCCGTTCCTTTATTTTATAATGTTTACGCAAGGATTGTCCAAGACTTCCTTAAAAATATTACTTTATTACTGAGGGTAAAGTGAAATTACGTTACAGTGATGTGTTTCATTCCAACTCGTGTACAAGACGTCGCTTTTCTTCAACCTATAACTTCTCAAATTGCCGTCGTAAGTGAGGGACGCGGATTAGCGCGTGCTAGGGCAAATATTTTATTACAGTCCAAATCTCCAGCCCTCAACGTTTTATTGTTCATAAGGCTCGTCCGAGCCAAATGAAAGAGTTTATGGCAAACACATAAGTCTGACGGTGTTGCAACTAAGATAAATGTTCGCCCGATTTTGTTAAAATTTTGGCGTAGGAGTCTTAATAAAGCAATTTATCTATTAAGCAATATATTGTTTATAACACTATATTATTTAATTTTATTATTTGAATGTTAATTTCATTAATTTATTATATATTTTTAAATAATAAAACAATACTAGGATATGTTTGTAAGTAAATATAAAAATAAACAGAATTAAATTCCTAATAAATGTTTTTTTTTTTACACAGCATTTAATTTATGGACATTAATAACCTTGGATCAGGTAACACTGTCTGGTTCGTCTTGTTGACTCAAGTTATTGGCAGTCCACATTTCGCCGGCTATTGTGTATTACTGTTATTGATTGTACTTCGCACGTGACTTGTGTTGATGATAATAGCTTGTATCTCCTTCGGGCGTTTCTTGTATCGCGTATTGACATTAAGGGTAGCTATCCAAACTACATTTATCAAATAATAATAATTTATATAAATTATTATATATACATTAAAAAAATGTAATTATAATATAAAAAATTAAATTAGTTGCAATAAAATAATAAATATATTAAAGAGTACCAGTCACTAACTTCCGTTCCATAGTAATTGTTTTAAAATAATATATATTATACGACGCTTATGCAAGCGACAAGCTGCGATTTATCCACTAAATTGCAGACAATTATTTCGCCCAATCGTATATGCCATTGGTGCACTGACCGTACAATTATGTGTTTATTGTAAACGCTACGATTGCCGGCCGCCTGTAATTTTCTTTTAATTCGCCTTGTTTTGTATCATTTCGAGTTTCTTTTGTCGTTTTTGTTTTGAGATTTGTTGGATTCAGTGATATCGCCTCGGAGCGATCATTTACTTTTTTTTTGAAAATATAATTTTATTAATGCAAATCAGTATGGAACGAAAATTTTAATAGCTTACTTTATTTTATAATAATTTTGCCATCTTAAGAATCTTTTATGAAAATAAAATTTAGCATTTATAGCATGTGTGTAACAAGACCGTGCATACTATTTTATAAGGAATATTAGACTAATTAATATAATGAAAATAATAATGACATTAAGTTCAAATATTTAACTATACTAATATAGAAATTGTATTAATTTTACAATATCCGCTAGTTACGTAAAAATATTGACCAAAGTTCAAACTGTTTATTTTCACGCGAAATCATTCACCACAAACAATTATGTCATAATTTAATATTTACATTGTGTTTTAAATTAATTCGAACAATAATAGTTCATGCACATTGGACAAGTACCTACATTGTTAGCAAAATCGCTCGCTCGTCTCGTTTTACAGCCGACCATTTATACCTCACTCATTCGGTTATTTCGTAATCTTTCTCGTAATAAAATTCAATGGTTATTATCTCAGGACTTGCAAATGTAAAAAAAAAACACAGCGGCCTGTTACGAGATTATATACATGTTGACTTCGTACTTTTATTAATTACTGTGAAACATAGATATCATGCTTCTGCTTGGACACTATAAAAATCAAACAAACGGTACTATAAAAAGCAGACGAAACGGTTTTTTACCAAGTAAAAAACATAGTCCTTAAAGTTTGTGGTTATAATTGCCTTTATCCCAACCTCCTTTAAACACATAAGTGATATAATTGAGGTTTCGATTCTATCGATTCTAATTTTAAATAATGGTCGGTAATTTAGTTCGATCATTTGTCGAGGACAGTCAGTCGGTATTCGATCAATAAATCGATGAAAATCGTTATAATAACGGCTCTAAATCGACGTTTCATTTCTTTAAATGCCTGATCAGTGGATTCGCTTAATAATAGTTATAATCATAATCGATGAACATTTTGTTGGTTTCGATGGAATGTCTTTAAATGCGATTAGATTTTTTATCCAAGTATCATAATACTTAATACTCATGGGTGATAAGTTATATTACGATTTTAAACTAAGATAATGAAATTATACGTAATTATAACAATGGATTTATAAGTTAATAGGTAATATAGCTTAATAATTCAAATGGTTTTTAAAGTTATATAAATAAAGCTTGTTTGATAAAATACTGCTAGTTGGTCACGAATTATAAAAATAATAATAAGATACATCACTTATAATGTGTTATTTATCATTAGAAGTACTCAAATGATTAAATATACAAATGAGAAAGAGAGTGTATGGAAGGGTTATTGTAACCGCAGGTTATTACGAGATTTAACACGTATTTAGTTAATTAGTAAGTGCGGTTGACCGGCGCGGTTGACCAGTTGTTGGGTTCTTATACTTTGGGGATTTGTAAATACGTTTTTTGGTACGCTAACCCAATTGTGGTTGTATACTAAGCTTTGATTTATATCATAAAACACAACTTTCTAACTTCTACAATAATAATAAAAATTATAGTTATAGTTTATTATTGATTATAATATTTTTGCGTGAATATTAACTATCTAGATAATAAATAGTATTAGCACATGTTTAATATGTAAATATATTAAAAATTGTATACGTTATGTTCGAAAAAATAGAATTAACGAACTTTTGAGAGATTGTGATACTAATAACATTAATACAAGGCACAAAAACAAACATACCTCCAGGCACTATTGAACTTTAAAAAATAAAATAAAACTGGCTGCTTATATAAATTGACTTAATATGTACCAAGCTTATTAGAATATTGACTAAATAGTTTTAGATTTGAACGAAAAAATCGATGACGTATCTTGTTTTTTTTATCTGAAATTGCTGGATATCGATGAAGTAAGAGTAGTTATGAAATCGTTATTTCTAAAATTCGTTACTTTGTTATTTCATTAAAACAAAAACAACTAGCTCGTAAAACACAAAGCTAACATCAAGTACATTAAATGCGGTGTATGGCTGAGAAGATAACAGGCGGTTAACTAAGTAAATAGAGCCGGTCAATTAATTCAGGGCCCATTGGTCATAATCTTTGTTACATTCTAACATTATATTATTATTATTCAATAACAAAAAACATATCTCTTAATGTTTGGGTTTTAATAAAATATTTTTCGGTATTAATAATGATAAATAATGTAAACTTATGGAATGGTGTAATCAATTTTATAGTGTTTTATAATTACAAAAAGGAAAAACAAATGTTTAATGGATGTATCGTATTTGTAAATAGTTATAAAAGTGCTTTTGTTTATAAAGTTTTTATAAAAATCAAATTGATATATTAGATATAGGGTATCTTTCGTTAATGTTGATGAGAAGATGATAGCAATCGGAGGTTTCCGTTTAAATTATGTTTTGCCAAATCATTTTATGTTTCTGATTTAAGCCCTTAGTATTGATTATTATCATTATTAATGTATATGGCAGCACTCATCTGAGATAGGCATAGTTCTGATATATAAGATATAAAATTGTAATATCATTAAAATTTTCTAACATAAAACTAATAGGAACTTGAAATTTTTAAAATTATAGCAAACCTCAGTAATTTGAGAGGTACAAAATGATATACATATTATTCCGTAACCAAAATAGGAGAAAGGAAACAGATATGGAAATTTCGTGATTTATAAATGTTAACAATTTGTGAATGTTTTCAAATATACCTGATCCCTAATCATGTAACAAAGCGAACACATATTAAATACTCAGCAATCCTAAAATCCTTTGTAGAGCGTACAATGGAAAAGGGTGTTTCCTTAACGGTCCAAACGTTAATTCGTGTTTAATTCGACACCTTGTTAATTGTTTCCGACACCCCAGTCCGTTTGGTGACCTTTGGGGGGGTATGGACATCCAAAGACCACCCGATACCGGCTACCCCATAGGGGGTCATTTTAAGAATATTTGCCTTCCACCCCCATGTTTACACGGGTTGTTTGTGGTACCCAGAAAACAATAGTCTCGAAATTCATTGCTCATTTTATTATTGTTGATACGCCGTTTTACGGGCGATTCGATTATTGGAACGAGTAATTAAATGATAATACCGGGTATTAATTGGATTTTACCTGAGTAGGTTCGCGATTATATTTAAGTGCTATGCTATTTATTATAAGGAATTGAAAACGGGAATTACAATTTATGCCGCGCCCAAATTTTCATAAACCCTTTATTGGGTTTAAGCTTAATCAATATTTATATTTTATAATGATTTCAATTATAAGAAATATAACAACGAAATTAATATGAAAACGATCAATATTATTTTCATAAAAACTGATGTGGTTTATCAATATTAGTATGTAATAGGTACTGAATTTCATTGTAATATATCACATTGTTGCAGAAATGGCACGAATGGACAAGTCACCGCTTCTGGCTAATGGTTACAATGCACCACCCACTCATCTGGGACCAATGGGCTTCATGCACCAACATGCTCTCATGTCCCCTGGCATGCCTCATCATGGTGTGCCGAGACCTGACGGCTCTATCATTAAAGGTCAACCAATGCACAACATGGAAGCACTCGCGAGGTAAGACATACTTTTAACAATAATATACCATAGCATAATTATATGTAAGAACAATTTACTTAAAACAAATAATTTACATAATTAAAATTAAATTAATCCTCACCACACGAAAACGAAAAAGTCCAATGGCGAATTGGACTTTTGGAAAATAATATTTCTTGTTAGAAGATAAACCACTAACGATAAATTTCTATTTCGAATATAATCAACATACATACATATCTCGTTTTAAAAGATGACTAAGATATGTGATTTTGATAATCATGGCGATAACTTGATATACATTATAACTTTTAGCGTTTAAAGACGTCTAACGCCATCTAGCGAATTTGGAAAAAATGTTCTTGAACACAATATTTTTAAAATTAATTATCCGCTTAAATTAATCTATATAGAGACAGTATATTGGTAAAAGTTGATGCATTTTGAATATATAATAAAACGTCAAATAAACAAATACAGCTTACAGCGGATATTGGTCGCGTAAAACTGTGGCGTCCCAAACATGGTATATGAGCTGGTATTAATTCTGTATTATGTACCATTTTCCCACATGGGCTACCATTGAGGTCTAGGATGTCATTTATGATGGAATTCGCTTTATTTATTTTCGTTTTATTTATTGAGAAATAAAAGATGAGCTTAATTAATCTTTATTCATTTAATAAGTCTAATGAAGCTCAATCGCATTGTGACAGTGTTGTTTTTGTTTGTCAAAAAATTCTCATTAAGATCAGATCAGATCACTCTGAGTCTTGTTAGAACGGGAATAAAAAGTTCATGTGTTTTGGGATTATCTTTTGCGCTATAATCTTTCCGTCCATTTGTTTGTGAGATTGATCGCCATATCCGCAATTTAAAGAGGAGACTAGCGTTATTTTTATGAAGATTATATTCATGCAAAACTTCTAATATATATTATATTTTGGATTAAAACTTTACACTTTAACTCTTTGACATTATGTTTATATTACATATATTGCTACAAAATAAAATATATTTACATAAGTGTTAATAATATGAGACATTTCAATTTTATTTCGTTTTTTTTTTTTAAATACTCCGCCCATAATAATATTATACATATTAATTCATACGTGACGTGCTAAAACAATTACAACTAATTAAGTCATAATGAGCTTATATACATAAGTTAATGAAAAAGAAGCCTATAAGCGGGTCACAAGTGATACAGGTTAAATGACTGAGTTAATCCAATAAGAAAAGTACAAACAGTGAGTGCCCTCACTTCCGCCCGAAGACCCGCAGTGCTCACTTGACTTGACTTACCCCAAGCTTACCCCACTGTCTTACTGCCACCCAAGTGATTCAACTACAAGTACAATAACCTACAAAAGTATTACGTCCGTTAACACATATGTCGTATGAATGTTGTGCAATATTATAATGTACTGAACAGTCAAAGGATTTTTAATTAAACAAGTATTCTTGTATGCTATAGTAGGAAGGGAATTTCATTACCAAAGAAACTATTTTAAACTATTTTCTTCATTTTTTTTATTGTGTATAATCTAAATGTTCTCAACATCTTTAAAGATTCGTAAAATTATCTGTTTTAGTTGTTAATTTTAAGAATTTAGTGATAAATTGGTGGCGTAACTATTTCAATAAATAATTGAATAATAAGTATGTCAGTTCCTAGTTGTATTTTTTTTATCTCGATCTAATTACAAGATTGCGCATTATACTCTAAATACGAATTGTATGCGTTGAGTGCACTATATTAAAATAAAATAAGGAATAAGTATGCGAATAAAACATTTATTCTTTTTCAAAGTTAAATATAACAATTTTAAGAAAAAACTTGTACTATGTCTTATATGTACACGTTAAATGAGTCTGAAGTATTTAGAGAGCTTCTAAAGGGACAAAAGTATGCTTCAGTATAAGATGAGAACGAACGAGCCCTTACCGGAACCCTTTAACTATTGTAAGAAGTATTCCCTCGAAGAAAAGTTTAATGAAAACAAAGTGCTAAAGTAATTGAGAAACAATTTCGACGATCACGCATGAGTTGTTCCGACACAAATATAAGCGATTGTTTTAAAAACATAATTAATTTCTTCGACCCCTCGCTCAGCCTAACGGAACATTTAATATCGAGTGCTCATAATTATTCCTTTTACATTCAAACCCTTTTTTATTAGCAAATTTTTTTTGTTAAATACTTGAGAACAATTTGTTGCAAGTTTTGTCTTTCTAGAAGACTTATTGGTTTCAAAAAGTCTCTTTGTAATAAAATCTTTGTTTTATATTACGATAAAAGCTGTCTGCGTTTGGTTTCTTTACTCTCTTTAAGTTTTATATTTAATTTACCATGTTTTATCTTTATTTCTCTTATTCTGTTCCCTTTGTCTACAGATCTGGTATTTGGGAGAATTGTAGAGCGGCTTACGAGGACATCGTAAAACATCTAGAAAGGTAAGAAATAAAATCTCGTCCAAACTTATTTTTTATTTTCTATTTTTTCTTTTAAATTATTTTATTAGTGTAAAGTAATGTAAGTAAATATTACAAACCTACTCTTCTTTTTCATGATCAAGTATATCGAATCAGAGCTTTAGACGGCAATTAATTAAAAACGAAATCGTTTTTAATTTAAACAGCTTGAAAATGACACAGGGGAGTGTGAAATTAGAGAAGACAATTAGATCGTTGGATCGGGTGTATTTTTAACAAATGACCGCTCGGCGGCTTCGGCGGCACGGGGCGCGAACAATTCATCAAACTCATTCTGGGCTAATCTCGATGCGAGGAAAATGCGGCTCTCATGTAAATTGGGCCGATTCGAGGGCCAATGGTTAGGGGAAACGCTTTTCTTTTCCTGCTTAATGGATGGTGATTGATCGGCGGGCTCGAACGATACTAGCGGTTTTGACTTCATTTTCAAGTGCCGATTAAGTGCATCGATTTTGATTTGAAACCTTTAGTATACAAATATAACCGTATCATTTTTTCCATTAAATGGAGTTTTCGTAAACTGAAACTTTATAATTCTTAGCATAAATGTTTAAATAACACAAACCTTTTTTTAAATATAAATCAAAAGAGGTTTCTATTTAAATATTATTGATATTGTATTCAAAAAATATTTAGTGGTTATTTTTTTTAAATTAATATTTGAAGCTCAAAAAATCTAGGCTGATTTTAATATATTGTACTAATTAATCCTCTATATTTGAAAATAAAACGTATCCATGGTCCATGCGAGTTGGGTAGAATTACAGTCGGACAGCCAGCCTTGTACCGATGTGTCACTGTCAGCCGCGTTCACCCGCCACGGGTATAGGATTAAGGCTGTTTTAAAAGAAATTACTCGGTAATTTTTGGGTTGCCTATCTATTGTGCGATTTGTTTTATATTTTTAGTTTTAATTAAAAACGATCTAAAATGTTTAGTCTGCTAAGCACACTTGTTTAAGTAACTCATGTTGTAATGAAATAGAAAACAAAAAGTATATATCTATATTGCGCTTTTCTGGTCATAACTTGCTCTACTGTTTCATAATGTATTGGAATTTATCAGAGATGAATTAGTAAATTCTATTCAATCATGTTATAATTAATATTGATCCTTAATCTCCATATGTTTGATGATAATCTGTTCACCAGTTCGCATTGGAATAGCGTGGTGGTATAGGCTCCTAAATTTCGAGTTGATCGAAGAGAAGGCCCAACAATGGGATATATAATTTTTACTTAAAGTAAATAATTAAAACGATAAAAACTCTACTAAATTTATAGACATAATAAGTATATAATGATAATATAACGAGACTAAATTGAAGAAAAAGTATTTAAACGGAATATAAAACGTAAATATTAAAGGTTCATATGAGGCACATCTTATATTTCTGATATTGACATTTATAACAAGCTACAATGTTTATTAATATCGAGGTCCTTGGTTTATCGGCTCGGTTCGTTTGATTCGCGCATGCGCCGACCGGTTCTCGATCCTAAGTCCAATTAATTGACAGGATTATCTCTGATTTAATATAATTCGTAGTTACTGTTCGTAGGTACTGTTTGTTTTGCATCTTTCAAGTGCACTCAACCGTGATTATTAGACTCTTTGTTCATCTTAAGTGATATGGAAATTGTTAAATTCAATACATAACGAAATATTTTAAGATGACACGTTTTAAATAAAATAAGTCTTATATATGTGGGACACACGTGGGAGTAGATATATATATTTCAGTTCCGTTAGTCCTCATTATAAATTATTTAAAACACAAATTTAACGTTTTAAAAACTATAATAACTGGCCTTGATTCAAAAATCATATAACTATATTAGATTAACAATACACATTACAGTACCTTTAGCTAATGTTTGCATAAAGAGTGAGAGAGAGAGAGAGAGTAAAATTTCAAAAACGGTTATTAAACGTATCTGAATCTGCAGTAAATCAAACGACGACTCAATTAACAGTCAACAAATCGTTGGGATCTATGCATTGGTCCGGTTTAATTCCGTTTCGGATCGAATTAGCTGCGATTAATCGGCGTACGGCGGGTTAAGCCGGCAGAGCCGGGTAGCCGGGAGCCGGGACAGCCGGCAGAGCCGAGGGCATACGCTGCACACATCGCTCTGACGTCGATCGTTATTCACCGTGCCCCTTGCTCTGGAAAGATACCTTTGTTTGTTCATCTCTAATTATAGTTCTCATGCGATTTAAAAAAATATAATAAGCTTAATTTTTCAAAATAATAATTATTTTTTGCATTCAGATACGATCAGTGAAATTAAATAAATATTAACTCTTTATGATCTTATAGGAACAGCAATAAACTTTTGCGCAACTTGAGTTAAAAATAAATCAGTACGCATATTCATATACAATTTTAGATATTTTATCAGCTTGTAGTAGAAAATGTCAAGAATCGCGACAGTAACATTTGCGTGATTGAATCCTCTACCATTAATTTCAACGAAGATCAAACGAAGACCGAGGGTGATATTTATCAAGGATATTGCGAATTATTTTAATCAAATCAAATTCCCTTCGTTGTAAACAAATGCTTTTGATTAATGAGACGCGCGACAGAGCATCGTCGCTGTGATAAAACACCCGAGGAAAAGACAAAATTAATGGTCATAAAATGAACTCTTGTATCCGAGAGATAAAGATGCTGAATGCTTCGGATCTTCAATAATTTTTCCACGCTTCTATTTGAAGGATGATACCAGAGATCGCATCTGGTGACTGTACATTTATGTCACGATTTCGTTGGATATCATTTTCGCGCGTTTATAGCTAAAGTTTCAGCAGAGTTATTTAGATTGTCATGATGCGAAGTCATTAATAATAGCGACTTTTGATTTTCAGTTGGCTAGTATGCGTAGGGCGTTGCGTAAAGGGTGCCGAGTCATGGCAGTCAGCCCTCTGAATACCTTCCGAGATTGTCACCGATGCGGTCGTACTGGCATTTTACGTAGCTCTTTGTACTTTGCCCTTTTATAGCTGAAACTATTCGGGTAGTTCCGATGGTAAACCGAACTATTTATTGCATTCGCTTTGATATTCCTTGCTTGATGTTTATCTGTATGGAATTTGCAATTTTTACAATAATATAACTATTTTAATATATACTTTAATGATTTCAATAGTTATCAATATATATTATATTCTAACCCCTTATTAAGAATTTAAATGTGATGAAATAGGAAAAGAAAATTTTCTAACAGATATGTAACAAAACACGGAGATAGGATAAAGGTTTTATATTATAACCGGGGAACGTCTAACATTGTTATAGCGTAAGTTGCAACGTCAGCCTATATTAATCTGGATCCGGCGCCTGACAGCACAAGTCAAATTTCTCATCAAAAATAAGAATTAATGGCGAACAGCATTAATCATTAGCTCGCAAACAGCAAGAGGTGTCCGTATCCCATTATTTTGCATTACTAATGATATGTACACAGCGATAAGGGATGCTTTATAAAAACCTCAAAGGTATCAACTTTCTTCATCGATTTTGTGTAAGCTCGCTAATGTTTCATTATTTTGTGACGGCATGGAATTTGTTTTTATTTGAATTTACAACTTCGCTTCTATAGTCCTTATGAAAATAGTGAAAAAGGTAGCTTCGAAATGCTAATTCCAAATTAGGATTAAATTTTATGCGAAAGCGCGTACAGATTGTAGAAGATTTATTACTCAGGTGTCACTCTGAAATGATTTGCAAAAATTTTGCTATATTTTTAGATTTTCATATTTATTAATCTTTATTTTTGTTGTACTTTGGAATTACTTAATCTATATTTGGTTGATATTTTAAAAACGTCATATACTTAACGAAGTGTGACGAGACGTCAAACTGAGCAATCAATTAGATGCCTTCACTCAATAATTTTTAATAAGTTTGAAACACTAATCACTTCCTCCCCAAAAGGCGTGACCGTTCTATTTCTAGAACTTGGCCACGCTGTCAATGACAGAAGATGTCACTTTTCCTTTAATTACGTAGCGGCCTCATTCCTTCGCGCCCTATTAGTACGCATCAATCAATGTTGCCAATACCTATTTTTTACCCTGCGACTCGAATGTTTTTTCTCTGGGTGCGTTTTTGTTTACGGAGATTTTTTTAAGTGGGGAATAATTTGATGAGGTCCGCCACCCGACTGTGTTGGACGCGGCAATGCTCATTTGTCATCGTCTTGTCATTTCTGCGTTTCTTTCGAACAGTTGTATCGCTAAAGTAATTATGTAATTTTTAGTAGACTTTTTCCACTCGACCCGTGGATCGTTGTTGTGTATCCGTAGCAATATTATAATAATGGAGTCGCTGATGATGTTTACTCTTTACAATCTAGATGATTAAAATTCTACTTTTTATACAACAATTCTCTTTAAATTTACTCTTGTCTTGATTGAAAAGTTTTGAATTTTATTATTAAAGAAAACAAGCTAATGCAAAATAAGAATCAATTTATCAATATAACTCTAAATGAATAAAATTTTATTTATTTGAATAAGAATTTTACATTAAGGTCTTATTAAATATACTATTGTCACATGATGACCGCGTGGAATGGTCACAAGAATGCTAGCTAACCCAGACGGGCTTGCTCAAAGCCCTACAACCAAGTAAAATGTAATGTCAGGATATATTTTATAATTTTAGTCTTCTAACTAATTGAATTTTAAAACTATATCAGATACATCTGAGTGACGGTTGTTCTTTGTTAGTTATCTGATATGTTTTTTTTGTTCTCTTGACGATTTTCGGCTATGAAGGTATTTGAAGATACCTGTAATTAACTGTTTACTCAAATCGTTAGGTTCTAAGTAATAAACAATATTAAGAGAAGAAGAATTAATACATATTTGGTCATAAATTTTAAATCACTAGCTGGTATCAAACATAAAAAGCAAACAAATCTATATTTAAAATTTTACTATGTGAGGATTATCATATAATTGCAGAAAAACTATGAATACGTAATTATATGGCATGTTGATACCGACATCGATGGGGTAAATCAAATATGTGAATCCACAGATCAAAAGAATTCATTACAGTGTGTAAATCACAATTTGCATGTGGCGCAAAGTTATCATGAATATGCATGCGAAACGCCTGAGTTTGAGCAATCTGTGCTGCGTTCAAATTATCTTCGTACTCGTATTGTTTTGGCATTAAAAGCACATTACGAGAAATCTGTTTTAATAAATACTTCTTAGCTATTGCAAAACTTTTGCGAACCTGCTTACTGCTTGAAAAACGTTCAAATTAATTTGAATAAACATTTTTACAACTAAAACAGTGTTTGTATTTCAATTGTTTCGGAGTGACATAATAATGACTATAAAAAGCATGTATATAACATATTACAGATCATAGCCGTTATGGATCATAAAAAATACATCACTAAGGCTACATCGATGATAGGATATTAGTAACATATTACACCGGCATCGGCAAGTGTAATAGAACGTCGAAGCAAGCGCTCCGTCAGCCAGCATTGCTGACTGGGCATCAAACCGGACACTTGCCATTCCGTTCGCTTCCTGACCTTTTCCCGCTTCCCGTTTTGTTATGCAAATCCGAAGCGGTGAAATTACAACGCGAATAAAAAGTATTTTACTGTTTACACGCTGACTCCGCGCCGACTCCGTGTCGAGTGTGAGCATGCATTAATCAACTGAATATGCCTTTTTTCATTTGTACTTTAATAACCTAATAGTTATTAGATTTCGCAGATTTCGTTTATTTAAGAAAGACAATTTGCATAAATTTTACAGTTCATGATGATCCTCAATAATTTTATGAAATGCATCAATAATATATAATTGATTGAACATAAGTAAGGGTCATCCGGCGTAGCATCGAATGGCTAAATAACCGCACTCAACCCTACGCCACAAATCAAATGTTTTGATAGCGCGGTATTAACGAGACAATTTGATTGCGGACATATCGCGTTAAATTGCTTCTAAATTATATTTTCTGTTTACTTTCTGCCGAACTCCCCGCTCGCGCTGTATCGCTCGCTCGGAACAGATGGCTTTGTTTCTATTGCGTCGATTATCGGTAAGAACAAACATGCTGTTTTTAAAATGTTTCAGTAAACGATATTGATTGGAAATATATTTACTTTTACATATTCATTGTCTGTAAATATTGCACGTATGCAGAGCTTTTGTGTTGACTGTGTCTACTGCGATACAGTTAAGACCTTTATCTTTTGACAATCTTAGAATAGTTAAGAAACTTGAACAAAGTTTTTACATATCTATATTATCAAAAATTAAATATTTTTTTAACGACGTTTTTTAAGAAATATTCGATAAGTTCATTAAAATAATTCAATGCTTATCTATAGGATAATGTTAAGTTTATCAATGAAACGAACAATACTATGATCGATGTGGCTTGGCCGACTGTTCCTGAGATAATCGTCTTCAGAATGTGTCCGCTCATTAGATGATATCTCAGAGACATTTATATCATCGAACTAAATTTCTAACACCTTAAACCTCTTCCATTCTTTTATTTGCTTTTATCTACTTTTACTCGAGATAATAAATATTTTTAAATACACCTATATACCATACCACATTATAATAAATAAATAAAATCCTATACAAATGTTGCAATACAAAAAAGCTCATAATATAATAATAATAAAAAGTTTCCAATATCGCCTCATTAGAAACACGTTGCGGTGAACGCGAACGGTCACTTCGATTGCAATCATTACCCATGCGACTGCTCCGTGTGCATCCAGCGATCACAGCCGATGAACAAGTCCAATCATCTACGTTCGAGAAATTTATGCTATTCGACGAGCTGCGCTGGAAGCCGCTGGAAGGCAAGAGAGGATTTGTCGCGTCACATTATCCAAGGAATTGAATTGGAAGTGTGTCGTTGAATGTGAATTCTCTGCGGTTATCCCATATGCTGCATGCCTTGAAGCCGTACTTATGCAATCTGTGGTCGGCAAAATGTTCTACTAGGATTACAAAAAAAAAAAAACATAACATCACGACGACGTAATAGGCAATACAACTCACATTTCCCTAAAGGTATTACAATGAAATTCAACATTATCAAAAAGCATTCCCATTACAGATAATGGTAATGTCCCTAAAAAGTCGGGGACTACGAATCGTAGAAGCAATTTTGCATAATTATCCAACATTGTGCCGGGAGACAGGCGACGCGCTGGCGCTTAAATCCTAATAACATCGCACGGATCCGATCGGAATCTCGTTACGCTACTGTAATCTGTTGCGAACAAATAGCTTATTATTTTGCTATATTTTTCTAATGATTAAACATTCATTTAGTACACTTAAACACTACTATAAATAGGTTAGGTTTAATGTTATTCCAAATGTACGCATTCAGCGTTAAAATACTTATTAGAATTCAAAATGTTCTTCCGTCATTTCTTATAAAAGTTCATCTATTATGTTCACCAATGACAACTTAAATCCTCTCACGTTTTTCTAATATTATAATGAGCTCTAAAGCCTCCGAGACATATTTTATTTTTTTCCCGACGCAGTTTATTTTTCATTTCACGTTTCATAAGCGAAATTTGCTTGTCCCTCTTTGCATTTGGCAAGCATAATGCCCCAGTCGCTTAGTGCACTTTTATTACGGTATTAAGTGACGTAATTTTTTTCATATTATATTATTCAAATTTAAATAACTGTCTCCGGTTTCCCCCGCAAAGGTCCCACTGACTAGCGAATCCTGTTGTCGCTCGTTGAATCTTGTTATTTTTTGTAAGACAAAGTCGTAAAGAAATACGAAAACTGTAGAGCTTACTTCAAAAGCGAAAAATAAATATTTAACAGATTAATATTCTCATACAAAACGTTTAACTATAAAAATCATGTAAGAAGTGAGGATAGTATTTTTTTTTTGGGATAAATTAAATATTTCCAAACATCTATTCTACGTCTTTTGTGTTATAAAATCGAAAACATTGGAAGGCAGCAATTTTTACAAATGACATTGTGACGTTTATGCGGAGGGTGCGGCTGCCGACAAGTCATCATGTTACTTCTTTCCTATTATTTTTGCATTTCGCCATACTTGTTCTGCCCTAAGTGTTTCTTTTCGGTCCTTCTACTACTGACAATAATCTTATTTGTGGTTTTTTTTTCGGAAAATTCAAGTCTTCTAATATAACAAAAATAATTATTATCTTTTTAATATATTTAACCCAAATGTGTTATAAAGAATTATATATTATTTATACGAGTAATATTTTATGCAGTGTCCAATCACTTTATCTGTGGTTTAAATATTTACAGTTAATTTTTATTTAATAATTTAAATCGACAAGTATTAGACGAGACATAAGGTTTGTTATCTGCATAAACATAAAAGTTTTTACTTGCTTGCAGCCCCTTTGCTACTTGTATTTTCTTTATAATTTATTCCATTCCTCCCCCATACATTGGCATCGGCCGCTGATATTTTTTATTCGATTAGTAAACCCCTAAGGTGTTTTTAGCCTTTTTTCGCTCGATTTTCTTCGAAGCTTTGTTGACTGTTACGGGGGTTACAATGCTCATTTCTTGTGGATGAGCAGGCTTATTTATTTTGTTGCTTATAATTTTTTTTAGACACACTCCTAACTTAAGAATTTAAATAAAACAAGACAAGATATTTTTTCTTACGTGACGTTTACGAGTAACGATCGTTTTTGTATTCAATTCAATTAATCGTTTGTCACACATAGATCAGTTGTAGAGAATTCTTCGTTAACTCGTAGACGTTGGTATGTTCGACCCTAGTTCCTCAAACCGCAGTACTTACACACTCGATTTGTGTCGAAGAGGAGACGGGGAAAGGAAACTTTTTGATGGATCGGACGGAGTTTGTTTTGCATGTGAGTGATATGTCTGAAATAATAAATGTTGAGGCGTCGACGCTTCCCCAAACTTCCCTCGGGAGGGTGAGCTAAAACGATTTTTGATTTGGGTGTCAAGCAAATGTTTTACGCAGTGACGCTCCGGGAGGATTTGATTTTCTTAATCGATTCCTCGCAATGTGAGCAACCTAAGCGTACATTTTAATTATCGTCGCAACGCGATTGACGCAGTTTTAGCATCTCTATGTAAATAGATGGCGCCACCGCCGAAAGCTTTGTATAATACTTACTCTAATCAGATTATGCATACAAGAACGGTTTGGAACGTTAAGCGCTGCAATATTAGGCAGTATGAACGGTTCAGAATTAACTAATCAGCGTACATTGGCTTCGGTGGTGATTGCATCGCATTGTCCGCGCTCGTGGCCCCGGAATATCTGTTTAGGCCACTGCTCGTCCTGTAATGGCAATGGTTAGCGTTAACTAACTTAGTTAACCTTCATAATTTTGTTAGCAAATCATTAGCATATCTATTTTATACTGGTGATAGAGCAGTACACATTAAAGTAATTGGTATTGCATTTACATATACTTTCGAAATAGTCATTTCACTTAATAGGTATTATGTTTTTCTTAACATTTTTATTTTGTTTATT
This sequence comes from Nymphalis urticae, assembly GCA_905147175.2. Taxonomy (NCBI): domain Eukaryota; kingdom Metazoa; phylum Arthropoda; class Insecta; order Lepidoptera; family Nymphalidae; genus Nymphalis; species Nymphalis urticae. The sequence goes on from LR989991.1 coordinate 7,366,218, forward strand.
TACAAATTACGTTTACGAACATGTTTTCTTATTATTTATTTATAACTATCAGAATCAGTCTTTAAATCATAATCGTTATCTTTAAATAAAAAGTGTTAAACTTGCTTAGAATTTAACCCGTAAAATAAAAATCCGAGCATAACAAAATGACTATTTAATTTGCCTCCCTCAATCTGTCACGGTTCGGTTTGTTTTTTTCACTTTACATTGCATTCGCAAAAAAGTCGTGTTTCATCTCGAATTTAAAATTTGACAAGAGACTGAATAATATTATTTGATATAACGACTGTTGAACTGTTATTAAACTTTCGTTGTTATTAAAATAAAATAGAAAAATATGTTAATATTTTTTAAATACATCTTTTCAACTATTTATTAATTTTAACATTTCGTAATATATTAGGTAGGTAGTATTATTTCGTTTTATTATTTGTGATACTAAAATAACCCTCTTTTGTTATTGTAATTACTTGAATAAACGCATACATACATTTGTAACATACTATCTATTATTGTTAGTTTGTTTTATATCTATCTTAATATGTAAATTAATATAAAAATGTTGATGCACGGGGCAACCAAACGAATTTCAAATATCATCGATCACATTAACAGTTTTATAATGATGAAAATAAAACGAAGGAAGTGGAAATAATTTATTACTTTATTGATACAACGTTATCTTTTGTCCGATCGCACTGTGATGATTTGGTCATTTCTTTTGGATTCGTTCAGGATACGAGGCCTCATTTATTTTTATTCATTAAAATTGAATTGGATTGTCAAATAATATCCTGTCTTTTTAGTTCTTATAACTAATTGATAAAATATTCCTTTACCTTTATTATTTTTTGTGCGATTCATTATCAAGATATGTCGCTGTTTTATATAATAATTTTTTTATTGAGCGTATTAAAATTTCACGGTGTAAAAGTTTAAAGATGCAAGGAATTATTAACATATTAATAGCTGCGGAAATGAAAAATATATTAAATTCAAGCAGTGTTTCGTGACTCGTCAGTAAAGTACGAGACGACTCCATTCCGAGGGTTGGAGCACAGAGTACTATTCGACAGAGATAATGTTTCGTAAATTGCAATTCAGATACAATACCCGATCAAAGTTTGTCAAATTTATTTTATAACTTTTATTTATATTATATTTGTGTTATGTTAATAAACATTTATAATAATAATTTAATTTATTTCGTATCTGATATAGCTCATTCCTTTTTTAACTTATTTTTAATTTATCTGAAGAAAATACATAAATAACTTAATTTTGATTTTAGTGTCAAAATTAAACGAAATTTATTCTAACTTCAACTTCATTCGAAATTGCTCTGTAATCCACAAAAGGGTTCCGCGAAGGCTTAAAACAGCCACTTATTATGTATGTTACATTTCACTTTCAGACGTCATTTATATTCAAATGCTCAAAAGGCATTACTGGGCAAAAATTGTAGCATTAACCCCTTTGAAATGAGCGAAATTGGTTCCGACACGGGAAATCATTTTTTAAGATATATTTTTTTATGAATAACTCACTCATTGTTGATTTGAAATAAAATACTGTAAATATTGTATTTTATTAATTTTAAATTGAATTTATTAATATATTTCTCGTTATACACATGCAGATACGTAATTTTGTTGATTTGTTTATTAATATGTAACGGATTCGTGACGAAATTAAGCACAGTCAACTTTCTTAAGACATTAATTAAAAATTTAATAACATTACTGTTCTTGGTACATCACCTCATGAGTTATCATAATGCCATACATAAATGTTGCTAAGTTTCATGGGCTAAAGAATATACGATCTAGCATAAAACCCATCAGGTCCTACAATGCCTGTTGATAGAAGTGACAACAAACCTTTACACATCTATCTTACTTCCTGATATATATATAAATGGGAAGACATATTGATGCTTATAATTGTCTCAATTATATATAAAACAGTTAGTTGTAAATTGAATTGATACTTTCTTAAAAACAAAATGGAAGCTTCAAAGAACGATAACTCACAATCAAAAAGAGCCTACGGAATTAGGGTAACTGTACCGATCCGTACAAAATGATTACACACACCGTCTTCATCCGTTCACAAAGGAACTCAGCGGGGTCTTATAATATTATACTTTTCCCTTTGTAGTAGCTCCGCAACTCAGTGGGTAGCATGCTTTATGGTTTCAAATGATAAAACTGTTTGTCAGTGGCTTTGTTGGGATTCGTTTTGCGTGGTAGCGTGTCCGATTGTCGGTATTTATGATTCGTGATTGTATCTATAACAAGGTGCTGACATATGATCTTGTTTATTGTGAAATTCGATTGCTTTTCGCTACGGAAATTGGTTGAAATGTTCAATCTATGTAAGCAACCTTGTTGCAAACAGCCTTATTTCATTACGTTTTACTATCAACAAAAATAAGATTAATATATTATACTGATTATGATATAAAGCAGCAAGCAATTAAAAAACATTGTTGAGGTTTTTTCATTTTCCGACCCAGAAGTATTTTTTTACATTACTTCAAGTAAGTGTTACTTCTACGTTGAATAAATGAATTTGAGTACGAGTTTTCTTCAAGTAACAACTCCACGCCCCTGCAAATATAATAAACACAAAAGGCAAACCGCTCTAGGGCTTCAAACATGAATACTAATGATTAGGATATCATGACGTGGAATTAATAATATAACTGTTATAACATGTTTATTACAATTAGCTCAAATAGTTTATTTTATGTTTTAAGAACTGCACATCCTCTTGTTACAGGTTGCGAGATGAACGAGGTGACATCGAACGCGTTATAGCCATGGACAAAGCTCGAGAGGGTTCACATAATGGTAATAATTAATCAATATGTTTCTATAAGCTTATTATTATTATTATTATTATTAAACAACTTTATTGCACACTCACAACGAAAAAAAAGAAAAGACAAACACAAGTAAAAAATAAACAAAAAAAAGAGAAAAGAAAACAATAGTTCAAGAGAAGCCATGCTTACTTAAGACAATAGTATAAATACTGATCATTCCTATTTATTCTCTAATCTAATCTAATCTTTAATTTGTCGGTGGTGTGTCTGCCACACGATATAAAATCTGCAAAAAAAAACCAGTGGTGAAATGTGCTTTAAGCTTGTCTCATTAAGAGAAGTACCTTTTTGCTAGCGATGAACTTATTTATTAAACTATAAATGTAAATGTATTAGTAAGCTTATAAATGTAAATTTTAGCATTGTATGTATCTTTCGAATGTCTATTTTAATATCCTGTTTTGAACAGGTTCGTCTCCAGGCCACAGTCCTGTGCTAAACCTTTCTAAGTCCGGTTCGGGCGAGCGCGAGCGTTCTGAGCGCGAGCGTGATCGCGGAGAAGGGTCTGCGAGCGGGCGAAGCTCGGCCGCCTCTCGCCGTACCCCCCAGCCCTCGCGAATACCCTCTGCAGCTGCTGCAGTGTCACCACGCTCGCATACTGACGAGAGCGACGGTGCTCTATCCGATCAAGAAGACCATAATGTTAAAGATGAGGATGACGGTAAGTTTTCAAAACATATCCACGTTTTCAAAGCCAAATGTAATTGTCACATATTTAATGTGATCTTGAACAATGAAAACGATTATAAAATTAATCTAGGTATAATCATATAAGTGAAAATAAAAACGACGGGTACTTTTTGCATATAACTTAATAAGTATATACAACTGATAAATTTTTATTTATTTAATACACATCATTTTATAAGAAAAATTCTTCTAATCGTCTGTCTAGTACAGCACTCCAAAATAGAGTATTTAAAGTACTATAAATAAAGACTTATGTATATTTATATAAAGGCATATTTGATTTACGGTTATGTAATTTCTTAATAAAAATGCTGGCCATTAATCCATTAATGCCATTAATAAACAGAAAAATCTTTAGTCTCGATAAAAAGGTATCAATTTTGTTGAAATAGAAGCGGGTAAAAGTTACTCATTATCATTTAATAAAAATCGTAATCTTAACTAATATTATTAATATATTTACGGTTTTGTTAATTTTTGTCGATACAAAATCGAATTGAGGACAACTAGTCGCAATTTTTTAAGACATAAGTATTTATTATTTAAAAAAACGTTTTTTTTCCTTAAATACATATGTATAATCTACTTGGGAATATAAAAAATAACGCAGTTTTCTCGTACCTATAAAACTATTTACAAAAATACTAAATTATTAGAAAAACTTAATTTGTACACATTATATAATAGCAATTTAGTGAATGATTAATACTTAATTATAAATCCAAACATACTTTTTACAAGACATCAGGAATGATACAGGTTCTGAATGTGGCTACTTATGTTCTCCCAACACCGCCATTAAACTCGATAGTTGCTTTTTTATTAATAATATTATATGTTTAAATTATATATTTAGTGTTGTTACCGGTTATAAAATCCAAAATTATTTATATAAAATATGTACATAATACTAAAATCACTTTTTTAGGAAACAATATATACACCTCATAAATATACAAAATAAAACAAGTCCATTTAAAATCAGATAAAATTATGTTATACATTATTTATCGTTCGAGATAAATTCAACTTAATCTTGTAATAATCAACAATTTATAATTGACTAATCTTTTTAATACGTCGCTAGATCAGTAATCACGGCTATGACAAGAAAGTATCCATGTTGCGTTAACACAACGTTGTATCACCCGTCCGATATACGGCATGTAATGCACAGTAAAATTACCCAGTAATAGTTACAAAACGTTCGCATCCATAGTTCGGAAATTATCAGCCATAAAATCATGTCTTTTTATTTTAAAAAAAGCAATAGAACTTCGAGTTAAACTGATTCAACAATGTTACTTGATGACCGTCTATGTTTATTGGTAATTAAAGAACGAATGCTATAAAGACAAGCAGGTGAAATTAAAATGGTCTTTATTACATCGCAACTATTATAGATGCGAAGGAAGTAACAATGAAATGTTTTTTGCAAACGCATCTTGATTGCTAGTTCCTACATTATTCCTCGTCTTGATCCCGGAGCACCGCACGTTTACTTATAATGGTCCAATATAATAAAATCTTATTACCAGTATCTGCTGCGATCACCTTTAATAGTATGGAGTACTTAAAGGATCAATTCAATTTTACACCTCACTAATACTTATCAAGACTAAATTTTATCTACAGATAAATTATAGGTTAATATGTATTACTTTTAAAATTTACGAGTATAGTCAATTTATATGTAATAGTATTAGCCCAGTTGACCAAATTCTACCATAATTATTATTGAAAAACTAAGGAAATTATATATGAATTTTCTACTCTCGTTCCCAATTTTTGAACTGGTAACACTAAAGCTCAAAACAAAAACAAAAAGAGAAAATCGTTTGACAAGCAGTAAAGAATAAGGTACAGGTCTGTTTTATCTTTGCCTATATATATAGATTTCATTATAAGAAATCAACATTTTAAACAATACACCAAACTTCTTTCTAAATCGATTCGAAGAAGAATACAGGAAGATATATCACCGGAGATAACGGTAACTAAGTAGATAATTAATATCAATCTAGGTTTACTTTAATAAGATAAGATATCATTATTATATTTCTTGCACTATTAAGACGATTAAATATCAATCAATGATGGATGGCATGAAAATTTCTTCAAAGATGTTCGAACATTAGTTATACCACTACAGCAGTGGCAGTATAATAGCACACAGAGGTGTATATTGAAACTATTAACATACTAAATATTTTAATCAATTTAGTATTCCGTATATCATCAATCATGGGGAAACTCGTTACTAGCATCCTAATAACTGCGACACTAAATTATATAAACAGAAAATTAAATAAATAATATTACACTTGTTGCCACTTATTATAACGATAAAGTTTTCGATCTTGTCTTGTGAAACGAGATTTTATTTAAAAAAAATACACATTAATGGTATTCGTTTCTTTATTAGTTCTAAAAACTAAATAAAATTATTAACAAAATTAATCATTTCCCGCTAATATCGACGTCAATCAAAACAATGATCCAAAAATGTAAATAACAGAAGCTTACAATGGGCGAATTTGGGAAACAATAAGGATTGTGTATGTAGCTGTCGAAGGCTGAACATGTATTTCTTAAGCGTGGGAACTTAACAAAGCGATATAATCTATCATTTCTGTATGTGCAAATAACACGGCGTTTGAAGATAGTTTCCTAGTCGTATAATTATGTACTAATGTTGACTGAATGACTTTAAATAAAAAAAAATCATTTTTATTTCATTAATTCTTAGTTTAATTTTATTTCCACTGGAATCGTCATATGAACTTATATGTTTAGAATAATAGTATACTTGTAGATCTGAAATCAGAAACGATCATGGACATATTGATTTTGAATTTGAAATTTATCATAAATTTCAAGATACCTTAAAGAAAAATGCCTTATTTTTAACTATTATCTCGTGTAACATAGGTTAAGTAGATAGATATCGTCGATATCTTTCAAGGCACATGTACAGGCACTTTTGGGTAGGTTTGGTAGGTACATTCTCGGTTTAAATATAATTCCCGGTAATAAATGTTCCGGTTTAAAGCCATAAGGAACGTAGCATTTTTACTATGGTTAGAGGCGCATTATTAGTTCTAGAAATGAATACCATTTCTGACCAATATATGTATATGGGGCCCTTACAACCTTTTACCATCAGGTGTCTTTTTTGCTCGTTGGCCATGTATATAATTTAAAAAAAATACTTATATAAATTCAGTAAATAATATAATTTTTCTATTGTCTGATTATAAAAGTAATTACACTAATATATCTATTTATTTTATCTCAAATTTCAATGTAAAATCTAGTCATAAAATAAAGAAAATTCTTGATCAATGACATAATCATATTTTTTCCAAATCTTGCTGCATAATCATGACGATCGCCCTGTCTTCATTATAAAAAACTTTTTCTTCACATTCGTGTCATTCAACTTTGATCTTTGTCGATCCGATGTTACCTCTTTCTTTCAATCATCGTATTTGTGACCCTGTTTCGTCTTATATTCGTTTGGTTGTGTTAGTAACAATTAATTATAAATATAAATTAATTTTTAAATCAAGTCTCAGAGGGTTTAATTTGGCTTGTGAGTATTATTAAAATTTTTGTTAATTGGCCTTATTAGGAAGATCGTGTTGTGACAAGTCGAAAGTGCTATCGTGCTCATCGACAATGACGAAACGATGTTGTCTTTATTATGTGATGAGCGTTCAGTATCGTGTCAGTTAACTTATATGTATCGATATATTACTTTGAACCGTGGGAGACGCAGATCAATTAAAGTAATATTAACTATTCATTTAGCTTGAATCATTTGTTAGCTTTAGTATAAAACAGAAATAATACAAAGATATAAAAGCCGTTATAATTGGTACTATTCAAGTACCTGATCTAAGATCGCAAAAGGAACAAGCGGTATAGTGCAGCGAAGCATATATAAATCGCTTAGAGACAGCCCATTCGGTGTCGAATGGCTAACCGTGTCCTTATTCCGACTAGTATCTGTGAAATGACTTGTAAACTGAGCTACACAGTAGAGACTTGATAAAAATAAATAGTTTTATTCCTTCTTTGAAAACAAAAAAAGGTTTTATACACTGTTTACGAATAATAAATATCGAGTAGTTTTAAATGCTTTTTTTGAATATACATAAGTTTGATAAATATTAATTCATTTATGTTGAAATAAAATGTTTTCACTATTTTAAATAAAAAAGGTCTTTTAAAATAATCGTGTATATCATTTATCCTGTATGTGTATTCAATTTATGGGCAACTTAAGAAGAGGACGGCGTTTAATTTATTAAGTTACATTTCAATGGTATTCGAATAGGGCTTGCTTTGCTTCATCAAGGCACCGCGTGGATTACCACGCGATTTCCATGTACCTTACAATAATAATTGTTATGAGAATGATACACGCACGCGATCTGTAATGTCGTTTTTATTATTGATTGTTTTGTATCCAATATATTTAAAGCAAGCAGTTGATAAATTAATTGGTATTGATATAAGGTCATCCCTTTATTATTTATTTACATATTTTTTATGTCTTTGAAGGAACCTGATTTTTCGAATACTTACGTAATAAAACATTTCGTTCGCCGGTAATTTTTAAAGATGATAAAAAAAATTATTGTCAAATTATACTTTAATAAATACATATGCTATTTTCTATCAGTTTAATAAACGACGCATTTTTTGCCTAGGAGCAGATCTGAGTGATGGCGAACGCGATCTTCCCACCAATTCGTCCCCGGCGCCCGTCAACTATCCCGCACAAGGCTCGTCGCCTAATGTTCCCGTAGACCCCACCGCTGACACCCTGGTGTCATCTACAGAAACTCTTCTCAGAAACATCCAGGGCCTTCTTAAAGTCGCAGCAGACAACGCCCGTCAACAGGAACGGCAAATCAGTTACGAAAAAGGTGAGTTAATTAATCATATCTGAAATTAACAACTTCAATCTCGTTATTATACTCATTTGAATAAAACATGATTCTTATTATGTTGTTCACTCGAATAAATGGATTTATGATAAGATCCATAGAGTTAAGGTAAAAATACCCAGAGCTATTTAGCATTGAAGGCGCAGTCCATTACCAATCTTTGTAGTTTAAGCGTTTATGAATTTACATATAAAATTAAGGCTTATTATATTATGAGGACTTAAAACATTTTCTCCAGTGGATATAACACTTTAATGTTATAATCGATATTAGGTAGATAATAACTTTCGTATATAGAATTTCTTATAAACAGTCTTATACCAAGATGGATTAGCGTTGAATATCTGTGATCATATTCGTTTACCCTGTAATTTCTACATACTTGCATCTCGCATCCACTTCGTGTAGTTTATTTGCATTCGATGTTGCTTCTACATAACCCTATCCTATTGACTTAATTTATTGTCGTCGTAAGTAGTATCTGTGAAATTATCGTTACTTATATTTTCTTTTAGTGCTTATTTGAAATTGCATAGAATGAGCTTTTTTAGGAAGTAATATATAATAAATAATATTAAATACGCTTATCTCAAACTCAGTTAGGACAATACGAATATCTATTTTCCATGCGAGAATCGGCGCGGGCGCATGTCGTGCCTTTGCAAATAGCCGTAGAACAGATGCGCCTGAGTTATAGCACAACCCACTATCATTACCCACGATTCCATTCGGACAGCATAATTGTTTAATTGATATTTCTGCGAGTTATTTATTCACGTCATTTTGTTTTCACCATGAGAAATAAGTTCGTGCGCTATGCTTTCATTCTTACATATCAAAGATAATTTACATCTATGATTATGTATTATTAACTAAAAAAAAACTTGGTATAGAAAGTATTATGCAATATTTAAAATATTAAAATACATATATTCAATATAATATTATTCAGATCATGTCTAAACAAAAGGAAAGAAAGACGCAATTGTTATAAAAGCTATAAAAACACAGAGGATGAGAAAACGCGGCGCGAGTCATCATCAAACTTGAATATCAATATTGCGCCTCGAGCCAATTGTATTAATAAACAAAACAAAATGAGAAATAATAATGCTATAGGCCAACAAAAGGTTCCATTTCTCCCCCTGATATGTTGCAAGTGCCAAAAGAATAACTTCCTAAGTGCTAAAGGCTTAAGATTGGAAATTGAGAATCTATTTACTAAACCAGTAATTTTGTTATTACGATAATAAAATTATTCTTGATGAAATATTTTTTTGAATCGATGTGTCTGGCGAACCTTACCGTTGATTTTTTTATAGAAATTACAGCAATCACCCGCTTGGTTCGCTTCGGCTGAATTGATAGGTGGGTATTGGTTGAGAGGCTTGTGTTTTAGTTGGTCGTCCTTTCGGTTGTATATTGTATATAAGTTTTCATATCCTTTGAGCCTTACATAGTCTTAATGTACGGACAGTTTCGTTGAAAGTACTGTTCTGTAGCTTTGTGGTTACGAAGGTAAACATTAGTTGAAACTGTCGCCCCTCTGTCGCGCACAAAAAGTAGATTGATATCAGACGTATTCGTTGACAATTTTTACACCAGAGGTACAAAGTGGGTGTCGCTCAGACAAATGTACTGCATTCAGAGTGTTATCAGATAACACGGGAGGGTCCTATGAAAGGACTTCACCGTGATAAAACTTTTTCGATTTGTTACAGCTATGAATGCAAAATGGCTAGAAATATCCGTGAAGACTTTTCAGGTGGATAATATTGTACTATATTTAATATTATATATGTAACAATTTTACAAAAAATAATATTATTCATAAAAATTATATAAAATAATATTATGTGACTCAAAATTGCAACAATTATATTTTTGTTTCCGAACTCTCGTCACCTTTTTTTCAATTCCAGTCTGGTTTAATTGTAAGCATAGTGGCTTTAAAAACATTCGTAACTCGCAGAGAGGTTCCGATCGCAATCATCGCGACATAAATCTACTTCGGCTACTCTTTAATCCTTTATCCCTGTTAATTCTTACCGCTTAGTTTATTTCTGAACCAAATGGCCCGGGCTTGTACGAGATTTTGTTCACCTCTTTTGTTTAACAACTATCAGTTTTTGTTAAGCTAAGTGCTGTTCAACGGACAAATGGCACATGCGAAAGCAGATAGGACAAGCGTATTTTATGGGGTTCTGTTAGAAAGGAAATTCCACCTCCATATCTAGAGATAACTGGTGTCGAGAACCATAGTAGTCATGGTCTTGATATTGCATATTGTATCGACTTAAAAACTCATACAAATAATATAAGTATTAGTTGTGAATACAATATTTTTTCTGAATAAAATGATGTAAAATAAATAACGAACGAATATTAACAAAGAAACTAATGCTATATAAGGCAGTGACTCTAACTGTCTGTTTATTTACTTTTTACGAATAAACCAATAAACTAATGACAGTAAAATATGACATAAAAATAGCCTAGAAACTATATAAGGACATAATGAAATTGATAAAATAAAATAAATAAAAATGAAATAAAATATATACTATTTATAACATTGGATATAAATTACACGGGAAAAACAATTTGACCTAAACCGAAGCGTGTAGCAGTTAGTATATTATAAACGTTATAAATATGTGTAATATTATGTTATATTTTATTACTTGTTTTAACTACTTCAGTTTTTTTGCATCATACATATCTAATCTCAATGACAGTTGGACGTAATATAGGACTGAAATCAACAGATACATTAACTAAATCATATGAACAAGTATTTAAAGCTTAAACGGCAGATAAAGTAAACAGACAAATACACACAACAATTAAATTAAAACGTTTCTTATTTCTATGTATTTATGACATAATTTTGGATGAGATCACATTGCGTTGGAGGGAAACAGCCCATCAATAACGTGGAAGTGACCGATCGAACAAACAAGAACTGGCCAATGATAAAAACTGATGAGCAAATAGACAGACAGGACTTGTGTACTCAGCTAATGGATTCAATTGATATGAAAGCTTTTACAATACTGTCAGGGATATTGCTATTATGTCGCGATGTAACCAAATTAGCAAAATTGTTTAATGTTTTATTCTTTCTGAATTATACGTTGAAATTTTGAATTGTTAGTTACTGTTCAATCGTGAATTAATTGTTTACCTAACGATTTTAAATTGTTGTTTTTAAACTTTTTAAGAAGTAAAACAGTAGAAAAACTGTTCATACAGTCTACGAGATAAGTTAATAACTATAATAAATGTAATACGTCAGCATTCACGCCTTCAAAAATATTATTGGATATATCTTTATAGCATACCAATGCTGTGTGGTATGTCACCAGAACCTATGACTGGTTATAAAGTAATATTTTCTGTTTAACTGAAAAGAGTGAAGCTGTCGATAGCAGTACTCATAACTCGCTAGCTCAAACCGCCCCCAGCTAACGAGCCACCGCGAGATGCGAAGATACCAACGAGGCATTGTGCCGCGCCAGCTTTCGCACCATTGTAACATAAGCGCTGAATCTCTCGGAGCAATCTTTGTTTGTTTACTTCAACGTGCTGACATGACTTATAGTGTTATGATACCAAACATTTATTAATATTCTAAATCCTTCCTTATCATGCTTATTATCGATAAAAAAATGTTACAAGTGATAGATAATTGTGGAATTACTGCACGTTGCTTTTCATGCATACTAAATCTTTATTATGAAATAAGGTTCTAAATAAGTAATACTTCCTACTATTAGTCATTTTAAAGTATTTATATAATATATTGATTGTGTTTGTCTTCAATAGAATTTACATTTCGAACAGTAGTTAGTTTTTTTTATTTTTAATATCTTATAAAATGACGATTCGAACTATTTATGTCGCCATAATCTAACTATTATTACGAGTGCATGCATACATATTACTTAGCACATTACAAATTTGATAACACGGAATAAAATAACTTTTGAATGACAAAATAAACAAAAATACCTCATAATCTTACTAAAGTGTAAAAAAGTTGGTTATCTAATATGCTTGAACAAAAAAATTGTATTTTTTATACGCTCGCATTTTTATTAATGCTTAATTTTTTATATTATGTCATATCAGTGTTTATATTTTTAATATTAACAAGGCCAACTGTGTACACTTAGCGGTTCATAGAGTGATTATAGTAACCGATACATGGTTTCCGTACCACTTGACCATGAAACCAAGTAAACAATAAGTGACATTAACAGGAGTATTAAAATTGCATTCCTGCAATGTACCGATATGTAAGAGACATCGGGCGGCCATATTGAATTACTTGCGCGTGTCGCTCCGGTTACATTGCGCACGCGACTTGACCACACGCACGCCATCTAGTTGAGAATGTGCATATCGATAGTTAAACATTGTAAATGTCGGTACACCACAATAGATCCTCTGTCGGGTATCATTTTTAAACGATGTTAATCGATATTATTTTGCACGAATATTTACGTCTATCTTCTATGTATATAATTTTAAACAAAAGCATTTTTACTTATAGTCCTTATTCCTGAACTTAAAACAATCGAATTTGCTATTTCATAAAGGCTACTAAATCCGTGTTCATAATGAATTTATTTCGACTATAATATATGTACAAACTCCCGACAGTAGCTCAAATATGAATCCTGTACCGTATCAAGCCAAGATACTCCCTAAGGATCTTAAGATCTACACGACGAATAGCAATATTAGATACGCAAATGCTACACACTTGAATTTGAACCTTCTGCCAATACAAATACATTCACAATCCACAGTCACCAATTGTTTTCTTAATACGGTTTATATCTGTAACATGTATAAAGGGGTAAAGTGAGACAATCGTAAAGTTTAATAATAATTACATTCTCAACTCTCCTCCCGACTTGTGCGCAATAATTAACCGCTCGGAATTACTTAGCCGAAATAATTTAATGTGACGTACGCCCAATTATTCGTGATGTGCAAGATGTCTTTATTGAAAAATATAACGAATATTTTACAAAAAAAAACCTTTTCTTTTCATATAACCTATCTCAATTTAGTTTGAATATAGAATTATCGTGATAAAATAAATTATTAATGAAAATTTGGTGACCTAATAATTGTTTTAACTAGAATTCGTGTTTCATGGCTTAGCTTCACATAATATTTATTTGACCTGCAAATAAAATGTAGCCGTAAGTAGATTTAACTGTACTGATTTAAATATTTAAAACTGACGTAAACCGAGGTTTAAGAGCAGTTATTTGACGACAACCTTAACAAGAACTGTATGTGCTAGCAATTCTGTACTTTATAAAAGACCATTTAAAACCGGTTACGTGATGTCTCTATGGGGTGGAACTGAACCCTTGTTCTAGTTGTAATTTACATATGGAATTACAAGCCGGAATAACGTCGTTTATGCATATGTTTATGATTTGGAAGCACGTTTATAGAGTGAGATGTGTTTTTATTAGAATTGTGATACCTACAAGGAAGAACACTTTCATATGACTCATTTTAATATTCGGTTATTCCGTTTTATAAACGAGTATACGCGTAAAGCGGGAACATGTATTAAAAATAGCAAATTTGATTATTTTTATATTAAATTGTACATACTTATAGACCGTCGACTTATGTATCTCATTTTGAAATTGAATACAAACGAAATGAAATGATAAGACTTTTTTTCTTTGTTTTATTTTAGTCAATTTTTATTGACTTTATTTACTCTGTCGCATTATTTTATTTAATTAAAAAATATTGCGCATTAGTGACACGTATTCTGAAAATAATATAATAATAATAAGTCCAAGAATTATTTATAAAAAAATTACGAACTTAATCTTCAAAAACACTTAGCATAATTTTAAAAGAATTGAAAAACTTCTTCGCCATTAATTTTCGTTAAAACTTATTAATCATAATTTCGTTTTCTTCAATAGGAACAGGGAATTGTAATAATATAAGTCAAGCCTCGCAGCTGGAACGCTACGACTGTATAAATATTCTTTATATGCAGTTAAATTTTTTACACCGCGCCCATTATATCAGGAAGTTTGCAGAAAAATGAAAAATTACCGGTCAGGGAGCGACCGCAAAAACATCTCATAAGGAACAACTAATGAAAGCTTAGAGCTATTCGCATAAATCTCCCTTACATTTTTAATACCAATATATCTGCGGAGGGGAGCTTTCACCGGGGAAAGAAAAAAATGAAGCCGAAAAACAAAACATTCGTGGACTCGCGAATTTATATCTTATTTAAATAACAGATGTTGTCCGCTTATAAATGTAGATATTTTTTAATCAGTACCTTACCGAGGACATAATGGTATCAGGCGATCTGCCGTCAGCTGGTATGTAGATGTAAGGGAGTTTATCGTGTTTGGTGGCTAATTTAAAAATCCCTCTCGCGGGGATTGTTCGCATTGCGAGCGCCGTCATCCCGAAGCGGCTGCGTGATATCTCTCTTGACCCGTATACTTTTTATTTGCTTCGTTACCTAAGCTTTTTTCGTATCGTATCGAATCTCAAGGAGTCGTGTAGTCTCATTAAAATAATACAGGGCTACCGGATAATCTTATCCGGTGTGTTTCGATCGCAGATTGGTTGCGCGTGCGCCGATAACACCGCGAGTTATTCCGGCGGTGCTCGTTCCAAGCACTACTATTTTTAATTTATTTTGTGCGGACATCTTCATTATTTGTACTTTTAAACGCTACACAAATGCATATCATGTCAAAACTTAAAACAAAACAAATGTAATCCTTCAAAAATGAATAAGGTAAAATATTTTTATTAGGAAAATAGATAAACATCGTTCCAAGATAAAAAAAATAAACGCAATGTTGCAATGATTTTATGATCTAAATTTCACACATAATAAAGAAAGGCAATTCGTATGATTATTAGCGAGGAGACTGCGGGAATAATCCTCCACAGTAACATCTCCGTGTGACATAAGCCGGAAAAATCTAATAACACTAAAATAAAATTGCCGACGGTTTGTAAATTTAAAAAGCATAGGGAAGAAAATTCGTTTTTCGCACCGTGACAGCCATTATCGTTACTTTGAATTTGTCATTTAGAAATATTGTTAATTCTGTTAATGTATTGGTGAGCGTGTATCAATCATTGTTTCATGAAAATAATTAATGTTGTTTAATTTTAAAACAAGATTCTTAATCAGATAACATTGTGAAATTTTACGTCTATTTATTTTGCAACAATGATCCAGCTTTATTCGCACTTCTTCAACTTCTTAAGCATTTTAATCAGCAAAATTGCACCGTAATATTTCCTTATGCTATTACTATTAAAATTTTACCTTCAAACCGCCGAAGTCTTCCTTTCATTCTGTTGCTTTTAAAAGGACTAAAGGTGAACCAGAGGGAGAAGTAAATGCGTTCTTTTGTTTCCGCTTTCAAAGACCCATTTTCGTCGTTCTTGCCATAACGCTCGTTTAAATTATTTTGCCAGTTTTGAGTCGTAAATTTTAAACGGACTTTAATTGTTATTTTAACTGCAAGCACAACTTAGTCTTTGCAATGGGGCTGTGGAAATATGTCTTAATTCGCTCCTTCCCTATGACTTATGTGATACCGTTTTATTGCTATTTTGTTTTGATATTATTAATTTATTTAAATTGTTTAGTAAATATTAAGTGTAATTTAAAGCAATTCGATTTAGTTTAAGAATATTGGATTTTAATATTTTAAATATATTAGTATAATTTACACAAGAGTCGTTAGAATTCGATAAGGATATCGAACTTTGTAATTTAAATATTGTTGTTGCCTTTGCTGAGTGCACGAAATTGAAGAGAAATAAAATTACCCTCCACGACCCTCTGGGACCCGATTCGTAACGACATCAGACTAAAAAAATAACAAGAAAACGACTTTTCAATTCAAGAGAACACTTATGTTTTAAACAAAATATTTCAAGAGTCGATACGATATCAGTTAATTACTTCAGACCATTATTAAATTGCGTAACCGGAATCGATCCTTTTGTTTATGGGTTTCGATCCTTTCAATCATCTATCAGCCATTGAGCTTCGGTATAATAATAATTGTCCATAATTATATATTCCCTTGAACGGCGCATCACTTTTATTGTTATTTTATTTATAAAATGGTAATTTTTTACTCGGGCCCACTCTATCGTGTTCTTAAGTTTGATTGATTCGATGTAACGATCGATTTAGTAATAATCGAATGTTCTACGGAGCTTTGCTTTCTATTTTCTTTGTGTACGACGTTATTGCCAACCTTTTTATTTATTATTAAATTATTTTATTTATTACACTGGTCCTTTAAAAAAATAAAATTGAGTACAGATAGTTTTTTTGGATTTATTAATTTAATTGGATATGTGTTCGTCTAGTAAGTAATTATTTGCGGACTCATTACTCGTATCTATAACACGAACATCAAACAATACAAAGATAGATCGGTCTGGACTCAAAGACCACCGGGAGCATCTTTTGTTAAGACGCCTCGGCTCACAAATCGCGAGATGCGGAGATACGGCGCGCGCGCATACCGACGCGGACCTTAATGGCCGCCTCGCCGAAGGTAATTTACGTCTCATGTGCGAAACCACTCTTAACTAAAAGCCCTGTAAATTACAACATACAACTGGATTGATTTGAAATTAAACTCAAAACGTTCTTCGCAAATTGAAAATTATTTTAATATTTATATAAAATATATAGCATCAAACTCTTATAAAAGAATATTCGAATTTCTAATAATACAAAGTATGTATACAATCGGTACAAAGTGTGTACATAGTGGTAGCTCAAATTTAGTTCGTGTATTTAAATATATAGTAAACCGTACCATCATGTCTGCCCTAAATAAACTTTCTTAACTTTATACATAACGATACAATTTTACTCTATCAAAACAATTATTTCGATTAATTAAATACTAAACATAAGTATGTTTAGTATTCTCATTATAATTATGATAAAAATTACGTTGGATAATCTCTTGATAATATAAACAGTAACAGAAAATTTAACAAACAATGAACACGACAACGTTTCACTTTACAAGATTGAATTTCGAGATAGTGGAAGTAACTCGCCTTTATTCCCGGCCCTATTACACGGCATACGAGAGCAAGTTAACTTGTCTCTGCATTATCTTCTGTAGATTATTGTTTGTCGATATAGAAGCTACCCGGCACTGGTACTGCCTCCCTGCAAAATATCACGTCTTAATGATCGATATCAGATCGATATTTCTGTACACAATATACGGGTATATAGAACGGGATGAAAATAACTATAATAATAAACAACACTGAATTGACGCGATGGGAATGTCGAAAAATCTAGGGTAAAATTATTAGGGATTCGCGAAAAAATTGCCCTTTGAATATTGGCGAAGTTGTTATCGAAACTTTCCATAAATAAAGTAGATATAATTAGTTAAGTTTAAATATAATTATATTGATGATAATATAATAAAACTATTTGTAGAGCCTAATATAGCAGAACTATTAGCATTATGAAATATGTAAACCTAAAGTTTGTTTATTATTTTACTCCTTGTTCGATTGGAATCAAGTATAAGTGAAGTTTCATTGCGGTAACTGCGAGTCACACGTGATTAGCTAGTGGCATGAACAATTGAACAATTATGATTTAACTTCAAAGTAGTTTGTCGGTGAATAGGTTGATTCAAAACAACTAATTGCATAACATAACAAGAATCGTCTAAATGAATATTTAAAGATTAATCTTTGACTAAATTATTATAAATAATAATAAAAATAAGAAAAAGAAGATCAAGTCAGTTTTTCTAAACGTCTCCTTGTTCTCCACTATGTCTGTCTGTTTGTGCGCAAATGACTAAATAACATTGAATTTAAATGAAATAAAAAAGGTAATATATGTGTAGGATTTATGTTTACCTAACACGACTATTTCCAGGCAATAATTAAATAATGACGACATAGCTCTTGGATAACACAAATATTATGAAAACTAATATTATGAATAATTCATTTAAATATATGCACACATACATATCTATTTTCTATTTAATTTAGATGTGTGTAATTAACGTTTGCATATTTAAAGTAACTTTATCAGGTAACCTAATCTATCTATGTATATCTCATTTAGATATATAGATAGGAAACATGTTTTATTTTATTTAAAGCGAATTTGAACTGATTACCTTATTTGCTCTTGAATAAACAGTAATCAGACATTGTAATAAAATTAATATATCGTTTCAATAGCGAATGTAATTAACAAACAGTACTCGAAATCTATTACCGAGATGTATTTAAATCGGAAGTAGCTCCCCAATAATTTCCGTCAGGTTAGGTTTAATTGAAAGTTATGCAAATCTCTCAAATCAACTCCTTCACAATGGTGAGGATTCCGAATGAGTTAATCCGTGTTTATGTTCTAATCGGCCCCTTGCTTGGCCTTGTTACGAGTTTAGTTAACTGTTTAAATACAATGCCTTTTGTATATCGAATCATCCATTTGGGATTTAAGACTGTTATCTTGTGTTTTTATATTTTTATTAAATTGAAATTCAAAATACTTGAAAACAAAAAGTGGACTTAATTCCTGAAGACAAAAGTACAATTATGTGTGAAAAGCTTATAAGTATATGCGTCTATGAAGTATATAATAAAAATATATCTATTTAATTGAGCTATTCCTTATTTTATATAGTTCTCGTGCTCAGCAGTGAGGGAAAACATTGTCAGGAAATCTGTATGTTTCTAATTCCACTGATATTCAGCCTATCCACTAATACGCGTTGTATTAGCGTAGCCTTAGCTCAGTAGTGGGACATTCACTTTAATGTATTTAACGATATGTTTTTTTGTTACAGCTGAATTGAAAATGGACGTCCTCAGAGAACGGGAAGTAAAGGACAATTTGGAAAGGCAACTGCTTGACGAACAAAAAATGAGAGGTAAGTGCAATATTAAGACAGGCTATAAATAGTATTTGGCTCCAATAGCTTATACCTAGAAAACATAGTCCAATAGACATAGATGTAGGAGAAAGGAGAAAAGAAACAAAAGCGGCGTAATTTCAATGCCTTCATAAATCGCCCGTCACGACCGCGCTCCGTATTCGCCAAAATTAACAGGAGATCTTATTACTAAACCATTGTCTTCTTCCACGACACGTTATTTATTTCCTACATTAAAACCTATTATCTGAGAATGAAACGGTATATCCATCCGTGGCCAATTTTCTTTCCGTGCCACCGACACATTGCTCTTTCCTATATAATTGTTTGCTACAATAGATTGCGGATATTCGATTAAAATGCATTTTTATTTTCCTATTCACACGTACCTCTCAACTAGATGTTATTGTTACCTGCGATATCACATTTGTTTTACTTTCCCAAGACTCGATTGCACGTTTTGATAATTTCTATAATAATTTATGGGTTTATTGATAGTATTTCTGATATCACGCGGTAGTATTTAATTGTTATAAATAATATTGAAATATCATGTTATGTACGTTATAATTGTATTGTATTTTTGTTGATTAAAATATATCAGGTAAACCCTGATAGATAACAAAGGTTAAAATTACATGCAATACAATACCACCCTGTCTTTACGAATAAAACGGAGTCTACAAAGAAAACGCACGGAAAGGTAACCTTTATACAAATGTCAGGCAAAGCGGTAGCGTTGACCTACCCGCCCTAAGACAAAGGGTTATTCCTTTTATGCAAAACTTCAATAAATCTATTTAACTAAAATAATATTATATTTGATAGATCATTTAACACCCAATAGTACTTTAAGCTAACATGACATATACGATGCTCAATATAATAATAATAATAAATACATTTTGTTTTGTCTACATAACTAGTAATATTTAAACATAATAAAGAATTCTTGTTTATGAATCTTTGCTGATGCCAAAAGGAATGAGATATACATAGAATATTTGATTTCAAATTCGACCATTATCAGTTAATTTTTTTTTACCGACGCGAACTGTTAATGGATTTTGCCCGATATTTGACAATCTCGTGTCCGATGCACTAAAAGCTTTTTGACAATTACTCGGCACACAATTAAAATTATTGGCGAAATACAGACGTTTCCGCACCATTGTTTGTTTAAAAAAATCTTGATTTCAAAGGTAAAAAGTTTTATTATATAAACAATTTATGATAATATATATTACGTGTATACAATTTTATAGGTATTAAATTGTTTTATCGCAAACAGTTAACTAGGGAACGAAGAGTAGTTTGAATAACAAACTATTGCTCGAACACCGCAATGGATGCCAGCAACAAAGAGAATCGCGGATCCCATACATATTTCATACGGTGAATGAACCCGATTGCGACGTGAGCAATACTGGTAATTGCCAAAAACCAATCATCAGATAGCGTTCTATGTGTCGACGGTATGAAATACGCCTTCGGTTACAAAAGCGATACTATATGTGTTAGCATGTTAACTGCGTAAAAATCAAATGCATGCTACAAAACAGACTTTAAAACAAGAAAACTTTAATGTCGAGTTTCTAATATTAAAATGACAAAAAAAAAATTAATAATAGTTAACAAATTAGTAAAATAAAATATATCGATTTATAACTTGTTCATTAATTATAATAATAAATTTTCTTCAATAATTAGAATACACTGAATAACAATTATAAACATATATTATGGAAAACGATTAGACAAGTTCGGTTAAATCGATAATATTAACATTTTGTAGAGACCTTACGACGGTGAATTTAATATAATCAATCAATCAATCAGGGTGAATCAGTCTGAAAATTGGACTAAAGCCTGAATCAAATAACCGTTCAACAATCATTCGTAATTATTATTGTTTGGAATGGTCCATTCTTGTATCAGAATGCAGTATCCGCGTTACATTAGTCATTATAAAGCAATACCCCATAATATGTACATGACTGTTAGCTTAATTTGACAGACCATATTCTAAATTCCTCTTTCCATATTTTAGAATTGGAATTTTACTTCAATAGTAGTTATATATTTTTTCTACATTATAACAAGCCAGTAGTAATGAACCAAAAGATGTTTGTTAAGTATGACTAATGATAGCTATCCAATAAGGTGAAAATAGAAATAGATATTGTTGTGCAAGTAGAAGTAACTAGGTAGGATGGTAGAAGAGAAAATTACACTGCACTAACTCCTAATAAAGTTGGTAAAGGCGAGAGATCCATCAAGACCCATCACGATACGGTTATTTCTGAGTAATGAAACATTTTAGAACATTTAGGCACTCTGTTTGCCCAATTTAAGCTGTTCGTTTAAATTAAATTTTAAATACTGATGATATATTACATATACTATCGCTTTGATTTATACGTTTATAATTGGTATGGACAGCTAATTCTCAGGGGTGGGGGATATCCAGAAGGGTTTTAATCCTATTTCACCTTAACATTGTAGTGTAGCTAACAAGGACTACATGAATCCATACTTTGCAAGTATGTTTAAACTGATCACTAACAAAAACAAACTTTACCGTTAAGAGTATATTACGATGAAACTTATTTTGTATATATTATGATGTTTTGAAATATCATAATGCTTGTATCTTTCTTATATAATATAAAATATATTTTTAAATACAATTATAGAGATACAAAACAAATCACTAACCATTTGTTGGTATTGTTCTATTTTGAGTGATTGATGTGATGTTATGTACTAATATCATTATATTGTCAGATGGACAAAGAAAATAAAAAAATAAATATATTTTATCTAAATTTCTTTCTTTTCTTTTTAATATTATGTATATTGCTTATCTTTCAAGCAATGTTAAAAATGATTAATTTTCATAGTTATTTATTTCATAAATATGCACGATAGATTTTAGTGGACAGTATATTTACAGCTTGTAATCGCATAAAAATATGCATACGGCAAAAATATCACACAATACTAAAAAGCCAATCCATTAACTCACATTTTTTATAAAATACTAGATAAGTTGCTTTCTTCATTTCTTTAAATAGAAATAGTGCATTATATTATTTGTAGTGTCGTTGTTACCTCTAACGTTTGATATCTGCAACCGAGACTTGAGTCTATTCGACAATTCGCATTGTGTTCAAGATTTTGTAATTAAATAACATGTTCGCCGTAACATTACGGGTGTCTTGAAAGGGTTGGAATGGAAATGTTTCGCCAATTATGTGAACATTACGTTCGGAATGGAGGGTTATCGATATACCTCACGACTATACTACATCCACCCTTTGAATGAATATCTCTTACTTATAATTAATAGAATATTTCAAATCAAATTGTCTGCGATTCGAATTCGTAATGAAATTTCATACGTGAGAGGAATGATGATGAATTTTCTGTTCAATTACTTATACTTATTTTAATTTTATGATCAATTTTTTTTTATAACTTCAATCAATATTTAAATATATATTTTACTAGTTACTGTAGTGGTATATAAATTGCATCATACACGCCTATATACCAGATATATAGATACGCTTTTCCTATATCCTAATGCAGGCCCAGGTCTAGAATAGCAGTTCTAGATAATAAATTACAGATAATTTGAAATTGTAATATTCGATATCAGTGTTACCCTGACGGCGAAACCCCTTCTATTTCAAATGCTATCACAAATCGGACAGGCGAGTGGTCAAATTCAAATGAATTGTTTTGTGAAACAATCGTATCAACGTACATCAGTAGTCAGTCTAGGGCATTGTTAGGCTACCTAATACACCCCAAATAACTGTTTCGATGACGGGAATACGTCATGAATCATGGAAATTGTGACTATTAAATTAACGATATGAAAATATTTAGAAATAATGTATTTTATGTTGCACAAGGATAACATACAGTGATTGAATTTATGCAAAACTAAGTTTTTTTTGTAATAAATAAAACCTGGAACTCGATCGCGCACGACCTACCGATTTCAATCTTAAGATACACATAAAAAAATCGGTTCAGACGTTGAGATGAGTAAAATATCAAATCCAGTTTCGCAATAAACTTAGAATTGAAAAAAAAATATCGTTGCTTATTAATCTTTCCATTATTGTAACTTGAATTGAGTAAAGGTTACAATTTAGTACAGTTAACGGGGAGAATGTTGTTATAACCATTGAGGCTGCAGAGATCCCAATAGATGCAATCTGCACTGTCGAATGAGCATCTCACCGCTGCTATTGTTCCCGACATTAGACGGAAACCTCCCATTACGGGGCACGTCCCTGTCATACAAACACTTTCCAATAATACGCAGACACGTTCGTAGTTATTATGGCGTATAGAGAAAACGAAATATTTTATTTGCTTTATGTTTAGTCACTTAAAAATAATTTTCAATTTATACACATTTACTTTTTCTGGAACTGAACAATTTTAGAATACTTTTTATAAATGTATTATTTGTAACTTTCTAAACAGTATATAGGAGTAGTATAGACGGCATAGCATGTCGTTGGAACGTGACTCATTTGGTTCAGAAATACCAGCAATAAAGACACGCACTACCCAGTAGAAATATGTCAAAAATACTTCCGATACTTAATAAATGAGTATCGCGAAGGAACGTAAGAACATACGGCACAAGCGACGAATGCCAGCTTGAAGTGAATTAAAAAAACCTTACTCAAGACTTACGTAATAAAAAAATCTATTTCTAACGCTATGAACAACATTGTACTTTATAAATAATAAGAGACTATTCTCTTCGATCGTTACAATAATTTTTCTTTCAAATCATTACTCTCAAATTAATCCAAATAATTATTGATAATCTTAAATTTTCAAGTTAAATCAAATGTCTATTTAGTATGATATCATCATTCCTAACTTTCAAACTAATAACAAAGCCTTACCAACTTACCAAGAGTCATGTAAACTGACGTACGTTGACATGGGTATAACTGCGGAACCGTCGATATTCACCGAAGTTTCTGGGCGGTTTATGTCTAATTTTTCGCAATTGTGGTATCGTGAGTCAAACTTTTTGGCGCTACGAAATTTTCGTGTACGACGAGTAAATATTTGCACTTGAACGATGCAATCGCGATTCATTCTTTTTTTGTTTCGCCGCGGCTTTGGGAAACTATGTTTGGTGTCGGTTGGTTTTTTAACTTAATAATTTGGAATTTAAAATGGTCTTTTATTTTCAGATACAAACTTGACCAGAATCATTAAAATGTTTCTCAAAAACCTGATATATTATTATGGTTTTATTATATATTTTAGTATCTTAGCTTTCATCATATCTGGCGAAAGTATTGACTACGTGACCTCTTTACCGACGCCCTATAATGCAGGACACGTCCCTTGAGGGAACATCTCACCTATGTGTAATTTCTATGGTATAATAAAACTATAAGTAGTTAATAGGTTCTTTGGAGAAACTTATAATCTTTCAAGATTGGGGGTTAATAAAAAGAAATAAATAATATAACCCTTTTCTTCAGTTCTTTAAAAATAAAAACGATATTTCAACCTCAGTTTCAACGGACAAGCAACCTGGGCTCGTAAACAAAACTTTTCTTTTTCTTGTACGTCCTAATGGATTTCAGTTTTTCATTTCGAGGAAATTTTCAATTTGAGAGACTACAAACGTATAAATCGGATCAAGGGAGGATGTTCTGGTGAAATGAAGCGCAGTATGGGCTTCGGCCGCGCATGACTAATGCAGATGATTAGATTTGGCCGACTGGTCAACTCATCTCTCCCTAATGTACGAGCCGAATGCATGCAATGAACACGCCGGGAAAATAAGGCTTAAACATTATATTTTTAACAAGGTTATCTCTCCATTAAAAACCGACTCGTAGCCATAACAGTTAATTAATAAGACGACGCCGGAATAATCATATTCAATGTTCTTTTGTAGATTTTATAGGTTGAAGATCTATGTCGTTTTAATTAGAGTACAATTATATCATTTTTAGGTAGGAGGGCTTTATTTAATATTGTTGCGTTCCGGTTTAAGGGGTGAGTGAGCCAGTGTAATTATAGCATAAGGTTAAGGTTCTATGGTTGATAGAGCATTGGCAGTGTAAGGAATGGTAAATATTTCTCACATCAGTGATAGTAGCAAATTTGACAGTCCGTCTATCTATAACATTAAAAAAAAATAGTAAAAACTTAAATTTCAATGTTTTCAAGAATGAATTTCCACAACTACATCTCCAGTTAATTCTAAACGCTCGTGTAATTTTACACTTCAACGCAGTAGCTCCAATAATCCTTTTCATTATTTATACGATTACCTTGTCCTAGTAAAAGTCAAGGCGTGTTAAGGTACAGTAGAGGGCGGCTTCAGAAAGATTCAAATGAAAGGCATTACACATTTCACCGCTAAGTAAAAGACGCTGTAGTCATGAGTCCTGCCGCACTACACAAATAGACTACCTTATAAGAAAGGTTATTTCTCTCTATATATACCTTATCGGGACCGGTGTCGGTGCTATCATTGTATTTAAAAAAACACTATTACTTAAGCTGCAGATTTGATTAAAATCTGCAGCTTAAGTAATAGTGTTTTTACAATAAAAAATATTCTGTATCGAAATACCGATATATTATTTAAAATATTCAAATTTGCATTTTAATTTTCTTTACAAGTTAACTATTGAATTTAGATGCTTAATATCAATATTAGTGGTAAAAAATATATTATTTATGCACCGAAAAGAATAATTAAGGTATAATTCAAGTAATTCAAGTGAAGTGGATAGGCAGTTTTAATAAAGAGAACATATGTATGGATGACGTTTAATTTAACAAACCATCAACATTCAGAGCGCAATAATGTAACGAAGGCCCGCGAATATTTCACAATGTAAGCAACATTGTAATTACAACTTCTGTAATTACGAACTTGTAACTAAAGAGAACACATACGGGAACGATGCTAATCAAGGCCCTATTCAGATTCGCCGTACGAGAAAAGCAATAAATATGAAGCGCTAATAAAATCTCAGTAGCGGAAATAATAATAAAATATTACAAGACCCCAAGATTTTGTCTAATTAATTTTGTATACGTTGCGGGGCTGCACCGTCTTGGGAGTAACATACAATGAGTCGCGATACTGTAGCTGGTAACTCGATCCGGCAACTCGCTAAATTAGAATTTATGATTGTGTATGAAATTATTAGAACACGTTTTAAGGTCTACGTGATACACATACGAGTAAATAATATATAAATATTATTAACTACAGTTTATGTTCTGATGGTCTCGGTTTTGTTTTAACTGACATAATTATACTCGTGTCTGTAAAATAATGCGTCTTAGATGTTAATTAAGGTAAATAAGTGTATATTTTTTTAAATATGAATATGTCATTTATTATGATTAAGCATCGTATTCACATATGCAAAAATTAATATTTTATGATTATTTAAAAAAAAAACATATTTACTTATTATTTATACACAAGACACGTTACGTCAGATGTTTTATAATTAACAATACTAGTGTAGCGACGCGGTCACCGGTCGTGTTGATTTCGCCACGATCGAATTGTCGATTTTGCTTCAATCCAATGCACGCGCCATGTGTCGACCGTATCGTATTAGTAATCTGATACGGACTTGTTGCCTATATGACAATCGTTCGATTATGTTCTATCGATTTAAGACAGAAAATATGCATAGCCATGTATAAATATACAATAAATTCCCTTCAGGTCGATTATCACAGTGATGTATTAAATGCATTATAAAAAAAATGTAATCATAGATTAAACACCAGCTAATGTCATCAAATAATTTCAAGTCATTACAAACTATACAAGCGAAATTAAATAGAATGCGGTGTTCAAAATTGCAAACATTTTCTAAATTGCCCACTGGAGCGTATGAACTAGCGAGGCAGCGTTGCGTGCCGCGTACCGCTGGGAGTTGGGCTTTAAAACTACAATGACTCACCGGTCATTGGAGGTAATGTGACCAGCCGTGCGAGTTCTCCACTGTGTTGAAATCTTCGAAAATCTAGAAGTGCCCTTTTTAAGACCACAGAGTAAAGACACGTATAGAGCGGACACGAAACCTTAGTACTCCCTTAACTCTTTGAACAAAGTAGAGTATTTAACTAAAAGACTAAGGATAAAACGATGTTATTTATCAAATATGCACGTCATAAAAAAGGACAAAAATACGCATCGCATATCGCATTGATGTCCTAAGAAGAGTAACTTTTTGAACGTAACAAATAAATGAAGATTGCAGCGCCTCCCATAAATAAAATGCTTTCTTTATATTACGAAAGAAAGGCTTCCCTCAAATTTCAAATTTCAATTTATTATACTTTAAGTTATGCATTTATAGTCAAAATAATGAGTTATATTAATTTTAATACGGATAATTGACAATAACATCCAAATCCTCTACAAATAATCCTAAAATAAACTAACTCAAATTAAGTTGAAATTATAGATAGGTAACGATAAAATAATCCCAAATAATACAAAAGCGAAATAAAGTGGCGTGAGGAGTAACCCTTTGTAAAAGCGATTAGATGAAATAACAACACGGTATAACTTCTTAATTATTGCAAAAGTTTTTGTTATTCATTAAAGTAAAAACAAATACGGAATTGCTCATAGATTATAGTAATAATAATAATTAACCTACAATTATATAACATAATATTAAACAAATTGTTTGCATTAATATATACGTAGATATATTTAATGAAATCATTATAATTTTTTTTCAATGAATTGGAAGAAATAATAAAAAGGGAAATAAGAAAAAATAATAAATAATTATTTTAGTATGTTTTATTATTTAAGCGTTTCATTAATTTAAATGAAATGCATAACGCCATAACTTAAAAGGAAGCTGGACCTTCTCTTTTTGTCGTCCCTGGCGTAGGAAATTCAATAATAATTGAACTTGTGCCCGGCAGACCGCATCCGGTGTCTTGGGGAAATTGCTTATTGATCTCGGCTCTTCTCTATGCGCTTTTAAGTGCGGATTTATTGTAATTAAAACCTGAATTGATTACAAATTTCTATTTGTAACATTTAATGGTAAATTCATAGCTTGACAGCAAAAGTATATAAAATTTTCTACGAAAATAAAATAGCTTTGAAATTGAATGCAAATAAAACTGTTAATCATTTAAAAACAATTTTTTCTTATTATCTCAAATCAAATATTTTATCTGGATAATTTGTGCTTAATCCACTTTATTAGTTAACATATAATCGTAGTACAATGAACAAAAATAGAAATAAGTTTCAATTAATTTAACAAATAGCAATATAATAAAATAAATTAATAGCAATTTCAACAAAATTTTGATTATAGTTATTACAGAATAATGTAAAGAAAAAAATAAATCAATCTATCAATCAAACCTGATATGTAAGCAAAGCAATCAAATTCGATATTTCAGCGAAAGCAAGTCGATACATCGAATTGACTGTAACTGTGATGTCGATTGTGGTAATATGATGTTGACGTTATAATATGACCATTAAGAGCTTTGTTTACGGACCACACACGGGCAGACATCGAGACTATCGAAGCCATACGATTTGATTGCAGGATATCGTATTGATGTTGTTAATATCATATTTAGACAACTGACTTTGAATCCACCAAGGATTCGTGATTAGTTTATATTGTAATATAAATAAACAAATCTAGATACGAAACGTAAATATTTTGTTTCATTCGAATATCGTAAAACAATGTCGTATTTATTTATAGATTTAAATGGCTTAACCGGTGTACATTAATTTAATAATTACTTAAGTATTTATATAGCAATCTTAAATATATATATTTATAAAATCAAATGCCATACCTAATATAGGTTCATTAATTTAACTAATTAAAATGTCGATGATTAATTGAAATTATTTGTATAATTTTATTTAATTATTTGTGAAACAAGATATAATTTAATAAACGTAGGCGTAATTATATTAAAAGTAATGTCTTAATATAGCTATTTTGATAACTGTCTATCTATGTATGTATATATTGACGTACTAGTACGATAATAAAATCAATTTTACTTTCGTGTGCGGCGGCGTGAAAGATTCCGATTCCGTTAATACCTCTCACTTTAAGCAAACAGTCGCTTTCTATAATAAGCTCCCAGTTTATCAACATATTGGTTTTAATCGAGAACTCGTTTGTTTATTTATTTTATCCAATCGGATTTGTTGGGAAGTCCTTTAATAACTTATTTTTTACTAACAGAAAATTGAATTTAAAAATGCATATTTTAATATATTTATTATTTTAATTATGAAAGGCAAACGCACAAATAGGCAATGTGATTTTAAGTCACCTTTCCCCGTAAAGATTGGCACTGCGTGGAGTACAAAACATTCATTAAACAGAAAATATGCTTTTATATCCCTTGTACTGATAATTACACTGGGTCACGTTGACTTGTCTATATTGGTAGAGTATTGCTGTTTGACAGGTTTGATAGAAGAAACGATGAGTGACTCCTACTGGTTTTAGTGCAAACCTGTAGGAGTCACTCACCGCACAACCAAGTCAATTGTTAATGATAAATTGTAATTAATATCTTTATCATTGTTTTCTGTACTTTCAACAAATATTGTCTACTCTTTTGCAATACCATGTCTACATACTACAATTCATATATTAACCAGACAGAACAGAGCAAAATGCATTAAATTGAACCCTCTCTGACTGGACATAATCAAATCCATCCAAGCTGAATTGATTTAAGGAAACCCTTTGCGAACTTTTATTCACTTCGCGCAGACTAGTGACAATTTCAAAAATACTATGAATATATGAAACTTACACACTCCATACGTTGATGGGTCATTTAGTGATATTATAAAAGATTAAATTTAAGTGTTACTTTAAAAATTTCATCAAAAAGCGTTCACAACAAAAAACTTTTACAGTATGCTCTATCGTTTATGAATTGGACGATAAAAAATTAAATATTGACGCACAACAGAACGCTCTCCGTTTGATTACTTATGGAAAATTTATTCAAAATTTTGCAATCAATCCTTGAGTGTTGATAAAGTTTCAAAGCTTTTATCTTTCATTTTATAATTGATACATAGTTTGGTTTATATAGTTTTCCATTTACAACTTACGAACCATTCCAGCCAAGTAAGTGCCATTTAAATTAATAAACTGTCGGCACCTGTTAGTGTTTACAAATGGTCCGGACATACGTTTCCCGCCTTGGTTTCCCGACAGGGGCGCCGATTCACACCCCTATGATGAATTCACCTTTTATTTTGTCCCACTTGACTCGATTGAGAGTGATTTTTGAGCGTGAATGGGCTGCCAGTGTAATTTGCCACTGACAGGATGAAATCTGCATTGAAAGCAATAAAGGACTGGACGGAACTCAATCATGGTTGTTTTGTTGTTTATATCAAACGAAAAAGTTTATAGCAAACATTATAGGACTTCAAAAACATGTACAATTTGCTTTCTTTTGGGAACGGGTAGAAAACGTTTTCATGTTTTAGCTAAGAGTTAGCCCAGTGGATAAAAAAAACGGGAAACTTTAACAGTAGATCACGGGTTCAAATTTTAGATGGAACTTATGAATCTAAAAAGGACTTATAACTTATTATACTTATCATTGAAAAAAAGGATAGGATCCTAGATCAAATTGGATAGTAAAATGTTTACGAAAAAAAACAACTACGTTAAATTATAGAAGGTAATTATTTGAAATAATATTAAAAAATAAATGCTATTTTTGTTTTTAAACACTGCTACAAATCTCAATATTGCAATTCATTTAAGTTTCAAAGGTAAAGTTTCTAATACCATAACGTAACTTTGTAGAATCTTAGAGGAACATTTGAGTACTGCCCCTCACGAATAGTTGTTAGACAATAAATTATTTAATAACCCTCGGCGTCGGTCCCAACCTGTGCACTTAATCAGGGAATATATTCGACGGAATCACCTCTTTAGAAACAATTAATTCGGTCTTGATTAAGACCGTTGCACTTGGAAGACATCTTGTGGTATCTGATGGAGGCGGCTTCGTACTTACGAGACATTTGATCTTTGCAGAATATATTTGCACACAGAATATATGAGACGAGGTTGTAACATACAGCGGGATATATGAATTATTCTATTATACAAAGTATTGATATATATTTATGGATGGCATATATATATGCATAAAACCGAAGTATATAGTTCCCTCGACTTTACAGATATGTATATATCTAGTTTTAGTTTTTGAATAAAACAAAAAAAGAATATTAATTGATCTCGCCGCAAGTGCCATGCATTTTTTGAGCAATTTTTTAAACATATTTTACAATCTTGGAAAAGACTACTCTAAATTCACTGGAAGGGCTAATGCGAGTTCATTTGGGACACTATCAGTCATCAGTTATTGTACAACCAATTACGTATATACTACTATTACATAGGTACTATTTTTCATTTTTCTTAAACAAATGTAGCCACTGTTATTTAATAGTTATACAAAATACACTTATAAAGATTTTTTTTAAATATATTAAAATTAAAATGTTTTCTCTCTAATTGCGTAAACATAGGTAATAAACTATATCAAAAACATAGAACATTTTGGCAATACTCTAGGTACGAGTAGGTAAGTATCACTCATGTCAATGTTTATGTAATATATTAGCAAATTTTATATGTCAACCGGAAAGGTACTCCTTTCGTCAATTAAATGGTGTAATAATAGACGCACACTACACCTTTATTTTAGTCCTTCAAGGGCTTAAGTTTCAAAGGCTTTTTCTGACCAATGTTGACCGGTATCAGGTTATTACTTCGGATTAATTCAAAGACAAAACGATTCTGGTTACATCCCTATCCCTATACTAAAACTAATTGAATTGTTTAAACTTAAGGGCAGTAAGGTAGTGACTTCAATTAATACATATAAGACTTGCTATCGTTAAGTTTTCTGTATATAATACCTACAGTTACCCTTAAAACGTTTTAGGTCAATATTATGAAAATTTGGAAACTTAATAGTTGTGATAAGACTTTCTTCTTTTAAATATATAATTGTATTTAATATTCTAGTTATTTAACTTGAACATCCTTTTAAAAAAAAATATTTATGTTAAGTGATATCAGTAAATGTGTTTTTAGTTTGATTATTTTTTTTAATCTGAGTTATTTTATTGAGGGATCCAAGTTTTAATTAAACATCTATATTGCAATTGTATGAAATAAACAAATATTATTTTCATCGAAAAATATACATTAATACCTATTTCAATCACGTGCGTTCGACATCTACAAACTTTTAATTTTCTCTCGAACAAAATGCGAGAAGGGGTGGCCCATTTGATGTCAGGGTCGTTGAAGTTCGATCGCTTTATTACAGTGTCCGGCTTTAAGTGGGTGAAAAGTTTCAACACCCTTTGATTTACTTGCCGTGCGGGGAATAGGTGTTCGATGAAATTAACTGAACTTGATAGAACTTAGCCAAATTCTAGACCTCCGTTTACATCACTTAAAAATCGTAATGTAAATTTTAATATCAATAAAATACAGTCGACGAGAATTATTATTATTGCGGTAAGACTAACAATAGTTACCAAGGGAATAAATGGCAATACTAACCTCATATTGTGCCCCTCAATTATTACTCTAATGCCTTAAAAGGACTACTTTAATCCCCTAATCGGAAGCCAAACTAACGTGGCGCCGTCCCGCATAGAAATATCTTAAATTGGCAACCCGGTCCGGCGGGCCGACCATAAAACATCTTAATGAGTACCGCCAGCAGCTGCGAAGCCCCATATTGCCGTTCTCATATCCATGCAAACTACCCACCGACTACGTCTTAGCGGGCTTACTTTCCTCCTCCATGTTTACAAGTCGACAACTAATTTGTTGCAATATGTGCATAGGACAACATTACGGCCGCTATCTCCTTAGTGCGTGTCTTGCATAAGTTTAACTCCTTCTTCACTACGACGTACCTCAACGTGACCCTCGAGCGTACCCCTACTATATTCAAATTTACTCCAAGCGACCATTTGGACACGGATTTGTTATAAGATTAAAGGAAGATTTCACTTGTGAAACAATATGGCAGACGATTTACATATTTCGTTTCCTTATTAGTTTCGGGATATTTGTTTTGGGGCCGCCGAATTTACATCCACTGACCGATTAAATGGCCCTTAGGCATCTTTAATGGGGGTGCCGCGTGGTCGTTGTTGGCCTTAGCAAATGTGTGCTTATGCGTAATTGAATATTTTATGAGCTAAAGCAAATTTAGTGCTGAAACTTTATTGATTTCTTGTCCCGTGTTGCTTTTTACGGTGATATCTTCAGTTTGCTGTCTCAAAATGTTAAAAAAATGTTAAGGGCTCATTGAGCGGAGTCAACATTGACATTCATAACTCGCCATTCAATTCTCGCATGTGTTTATCGTTGGCATTTATCTGTTGACTGTTTTTATTTCGTGGTTGACATTTACCCTCTGTTTCAACAAACTCATCCTGTTCCCGACGAGTTTCTTTCATTCGCTATAGAAGTGCTCGCGCTGCATTACCCCTATTCAAGTCGAGATAGCTTCACTTAGTTTCCGCTTTTTCAGTGCGGACGGGTTAATTTCTGCATCTTTATTATTCGAGTGGCCAGTATATGGATAGTCTGTAGACTGTAGTCTAGCGAGTCTGGTAGCGCAGATTGTGTGGCGGAAAGCAAACTTGAATTGTTGGTCGCGTGGAGGTAATGAACGCACGGGTGGGACACGGTGCTGTTAGAGGCGTCTGGTACGAGCGAGAGGTACGCCGGGGGGCAGCGGGAGGTGTGGGAGGTGCGCCTCGCAGTGGAAAGGGAGGATGCAACGCGTCCTGTATGCACAGCGCCGCTTCCGCATTCGTTAATGCAAAAGCGAGCACAGACTTCAGGTGTACATTTTCAGCGCTTGTGTGCTTTATACTCGATGTTAAGGCGCGCGTCTTTGTAAGATGCTAAGCCTTAATTATTATTACATTTTATCTCGTTTATATTTTATACCCTTTGCTGGAAAACACAATTCTGCATACTATTTAATAACAGTAAGCAAGAAGTTGAATCGTTCTACAATAACATGTAACATAATAATTTTCTATTAGGGATTTACGTTAAAAATAATTATTTATTTTAAGGAAATACCTACTCTGTATTACATTGTAAAAATATATTGTTTGTTACCATTCACTTAAATACATATGTATATACATATATATTCATTTCTATTCCACGTCTGAGAAGAATACACAGCTTAACAATTCATTATTAGAATCGTTCATTTCGAGTTCATTAAAATCGCATTAGGATTAATTTTTCTCGTCCCCATTTTAATTCGCAGTTTGCCAAGGGGATCACGCTGGCCGGCTGCAATCATCCACTGTCAATATTTGCTGAATCTTACCTGCATCTATATTATATGATATTATTGCATGGAAAAGCTGAAAAATATTATCTTTTTATTTATCTTTAACCGTCGAGTAATTGCTTTAATTTTTGCTTGTTAATCGAACAACAATTATAGTGATAAGTAGGTACTTGTCTTCTTTCAAATATTAAATCAATAACGCCAAAAGACTGAACCAGGTTTATAAATAGGTAAGATCGTAAATGTATTAAAAAAATAAGCGTTTTGCCATTTAAATGAAACGATTGAAATGAAATGAAATATGAATATTTTACAACTATTGGAAAAATTATGAATCATATTGTCTTGTAAAAAGATACTTTATTTCTTAAAAAAAATTGAAAATATAATAATAACACTAAATACTAATATACTCTAACTAATATACACTTCATTTCAATATTGATTTACAAGGCGCGCTAACTACTTGTTATTCAAAGTCAAAAGTCAAAAATCTTTAGTCAATATAAAAGCGTTACACTTACTTATTTATTGTCATAAATCTACCACCGATTCGGAAACACCTCAGACCTGAGAAGAACTGGCGAAAGAAACTCAGTCAGTTTTTTTTTCATCTCATCCTTTACAATTATACGTAATATACAACAATATAATTGTATTTTTTTTTCGATATGGCCCGGAGGCGCTCGTTTTATTCCCGAGGTGTGCATTATGCCACATTTTTACATATTATTATTGTTATCTTTATACACAATTTT
The DNA here is from genome assembly GCA_905147175.2 of Nymphalis urticae. NCBI lineage: Eukaryota > Metazoa > Arthropoda > Insecta > Lepidoptera > Nymphalidae > Nymphalis > Nymphalis urticae. Next base: position 7,401,943 of record LR989991.1, read on the forward strand.
TTCTATAATTAATTTATTTATTTGATAGACTTTTTTTTTATTTATAAAATATTATTCGACGACTAAATGATATGATAATTATATAGGAAGGTAAACTTTTACCCTTCAACACATTTGCTTAGTAATATATTTGCAAATTGAGTATTTGTGAAATAATAAGAATAATTTACTGTGAAAAACATAGTCTTATAAATAAAAGTTCAATTTTTATTATTACTAAGAAAAAAAAACTACAATTATAATATAAAAACTAGGTGCATAGCTTTCTGCTAGGCTAATTATGATTGATACACGTAAATTATTCTATCGACTTCCAAACTAGGCGACAAACCTGTATCTTTGAAGTCAAAATTTGAAATTATATTTTATAGACGATTGCAGAATAAATGAATTTGCCACCTGCATAGTTTCTGATACATTTTTCGTAAATTGACGATATACGTCATACGTTTTTTGTCAATCATTAGAGAATACATATTATTCAACTTATGATTATTATTATCGTTATAAGTTCATGGTTGAAGCGACACTAGATATGCATTTACGAGTATGTTACTATTAAACATGGTTCCTAAATTAAATGTCCAATATGTCATAAATAATGATTAAATGTTTTTTGTCGGCTATTACGATTAACGACTCGACGTCCAATTTCAGTTATATCGCGTCGACAGTATAATAAAAACGCGACATAAATATTCGATAATAAACGACTTATGTTTACACTTGATGGCAACTTTGTAAATAATTTAGATTTTCAGATAACAACTCGAATCCGGTTTTACATTTTTCTGTTGTTATAATTAAAATAATAATTGATTTTTTTAACAGGAAATAAAAATCTTATAGTTATAATTATTTTATTTATTTATACTGCTTATTGACTTAGAAAACATTTTATAAAATAACATACAGAAATATGTATGTCATATAGAAATAATTTATAGATGTAATATTTAATGTGATGTAATGGTAATATGACAATAACACGGCATTGCATAGCGGCATCTTGAAATTAAGTACTTAACTAATCCCGGCTAATCCCCTATTGGTGTATAGCCTAGTTCCTAGAAGAATACAGTCACCGTTCTTTCATCAGTCTGTTCATTAGAAAAAGAAACTCAAAATCGTATTAGTAATTTGCTTTAATAACAATGAACATACGGCCGACTCGATCACGATTCCGTATCGCTTGAATCGTATGTAAATCGATATTTTTCTCAAATCGTTGCACTGAAGCCTCACGATACCATCATTTGCACGCGACATGGTTCCTGCCGACTAATATCTACGTTATTAATTCAGGCATATTAATAATGGTGTCGAGTTACGACCACACTGGCGTCGCAGGAAGCATGGCCCGATGAGCCATTCCATCGAAAATAATACATTTGATCCCGAAATTATTTTTACTACGAATCAAATACTCTTTTTACTAAACGATTAAATGCTTTCATTTGAGTATTCTAATGAATAATCGAATAATCCTATATGTAATGGGTAAATATGAAACAATTACTTTGGCATATACATTCATTTTATAATTATATAGATCAATTTTATATGTTTGTATTTTACCGGATTCGTATAAAACAGAGAAACAAGAACGGTTATATATTAGTGCTGGTTTTAATTCTGGGCGGAGAAATTACCCTAATTATACTACAATATTTGCTTGTGTCAAAAAGTTGACCACAAAGCTAATTCATAGTTAGGAAATCATCCCACCCGGGAGACCTAGGCATTCCCAAAGGTTGGCGTCAGCCGTCCAGCCGGTCGTAAGAGTCTGTTAAAACTTTTCTTGCTGATTTCGTAAAACACTAAGTGCCGATCCCAAATTTATATAGTCTATAACTTTTTGCAATAAATGGCCATATTTAGATATTCTAATGCGAAAACTTCAACTATACATAGTACTAGTACATCCTGAGATTAGTTCGTACAAAAAAAAAACAAATTGTTTTATGTAATAACAAATGTTAGTTTAAAAATCGTAACCATTAAATCAAGGCAATATTTTATTTTAAAACAGTAACGTAAAACACAAATTATTATTTAAACTTAACATGAATTAATTGTAATTTATATTAAATTTTTTATTTGAAAAGTCCGAAATTGGCCTAGCGTACCGGTGCCAGAGCCCGGGGTCTGCAATATCGAGATTCCAACATTTCACGCTCCGTAAGTTTAACCGTATCGATACGGATATAATAACCAGTGGAATGGTAACTATAAAGAGAGATTGTATTTTTACTAACGTCGTAAGAAGTCGGAATGTCCGACCGGCCTTTGATCGGTTTGATAAAACAGCCTGCAATTTTCTTTATTTTTTTTTTCATTATTTTTTTTAGCCTTTATTATAAGCATGATATATAGAATGGAATGTAACGTTTAAAGATATGTTAGAAACTCATTGGCTTGCTACGCTGTCTGCTTTTGTACGTATGTATCCGCATCATTGGCCATGAAGATGGAGAGAAATTTATTTGACAAAAAGACTCGAGCCAGGCATAAATTCTAGTATGTGCTATCAAAACAATTAATCATACATCAACAAAGCCGTTTTGCGCGTGCAAATGAATTCACAGGTTTGATATTGACTACCTTTAAAATGATAAATAATGACTTCTAATGGCTTCTATATTTTGAAATAACTGTAAAAACCGATTTTTTAAGCTATAAATCTATTTATATTATCCTTATTGACAGATAGCAGCTACTTTTTATCGTCCTGTGTTTTCAACATAAGTGAATATATCGCATAATGGGTGAAGGTCACTCTACGCTCGTAACTCAAGAGTCCCCACTCATCCGGCTAGAACAATAATCCGAACAATTTTGAGGAAAATGTTTATCGCGGGAACCACTCGCCTCATAAATTTTGCCCAAATAAAACAGAGGAAATAGATAAAAAGCTAAGACTACTGTCATCGGGTAAAACGGGCCCGATCGTAATCATATAATCTTGTATAACTGACTTTTTAGATACTGGTATTATTTACCTTTACATATCATTCCATATTGAATATATATATTCTTATTCAGTAATATCAAACCCTTGATTGGAACTAAACATTATCAAAAGGAATGGAGTATTCATTTAAACGAATATTTTTTAGACTATGCACTTAGTTACCGTGGTCGAATTATGTAATTTTAATTTTGTAATTACCAAAAAGAAAATCTCAAATGATCTTATCGAAACTTCTAATATTATTTTGTATCAAGTCTATATTTTATCTTAACTTTTTAAAGTTACTTAACATTACCCCCAGATTGAGCATTAAGAAAATCACATCGTCATCTCAGTCGATTGTGCCCCTTGAATCGAACATACGTCCTGATAACTGACGCATCTTATCTGCCAAACATTATTTCATACACATCTATCGGAAAGCCATTTCGACTGTGTCTGATTTTATTCTAGGCAATTTATTTTCAATAAAGAACTATAAAAAAGACTTATCTAAATGGCTCGGGCGCGACTGAGGGGAGTGGCTGTCATAAATGTCGATTTTTATTTACTTTATGTCACGGTGGAAAAACTATTATAATTTTGGCAAATATTAAATTCTAAATTAACAAATAAAAAATAAGTCAAATAATCTAGGAAGTCAACTCAACATGTATAGTACTAAAGGTTTAAAGATATAATAAAGATACAATATAACAATATGCAATAATTAAAAAATACGACACGAGTGTAAAACTAAATCATCAACGTCATCTAATAGTGTTGCCAGTGTTTATTATTTATTTATCATCTAAATTGGTACAAAATTGTAAAATACACAATTAATAAAGGACATATTGTAACATGAATTTAATAATATTTCATTTTTAAGTGCTATTAAGGGAATGGAATATAATTCGTATACACAAACCGACTCATTTACATGTTATTTGAGGAACCGACCCAAGGGGCCCGTATCAGCCATTTATGAGTTGAAAGTATTAAAGAAAAGAACCGGATACATATAAAGAGATAGATATAATAATAATAGGAAAAAGAAGCGTGCAAAGAAACTGCTCGCGGCGTATAAACCCCGCAGAAAGCGGTATTGTTCTGCGACTTTTAAAAACGGAACAAAATGAACGAGGGGAAAGGAAATCGGATGAAAATATGAAAAGAATACACGTTATACAAGTAAAAGTGAAACGGAACGTCGGAGATCGGTCTCAACCGCGGCGGTCCGCAAATATAATTTGCATAGTCAAGTAGCCAAACTTTTGTCTGCAACGGATGTTCGCAACCATATTCGTTGGTTGCTTTTTAACCACACACTCATTTTGTATCGAGCCAGACTTTTTATTGCATTTTTTCCCCTTTGAACGGATTCCTTCAATATTTCGTTGGTTCGTTTTTATTCATACGCTCGGTCGTCGAATTGTTTTGCTTAGTATCACGACCTCTGTTCGTCTGTTCGGTATGCGACCGTTGATGTTGTTTTGTATCGCATATCAAAAAGTTAAATTTTAATTTCATTATCACCCCATCCAATTTTTTTATCATTACAAACATTAAACTTTGAAAAAGAAAGTAATATAAGCCAAAAAAATCGTCTTCAAAGAAAGTAATAAATTCCAAATTCACTTGCTGTTATAAAATGAATATTCTAAAAGAACTTTTTCAATTCGAACTTAAATCAGATAGCAACAAAGGATTAGGATTCCTTTCAAACCTCGAAGCGTCGAGAAGAATATAATCAATTGAAAAATTATTACGATTCATCTTTACTCGTGAACTCATCGATATAGAGCTAGGAGCCGGATTATTTTCAAAGGGCGCCGCCGATCGATAGACAAATATTGACTTATAAAAACAATAGACGAGCGTCGCTCCCGCTTTATTGAGTACGATAAGACGTTTGATTGCTATCGGATTCTTTTGAATACCTTCCAGCTCCGAATAAATTATCTCAATAAATATGCTATTTTCAATATACGCGGTAAAATGCTTCAGCTAATTGATAATTTACGCGTTATTTACAAATGAGATGAGATGAAAAGATCCAAAAATAAGCGTCATTGAAGTGAGAAATCGTTTTTCAGAGGTGTTGGTCTGTACCGCCGTTCGGACTCGACGGCCCGTTGAATTTTCCACTCACTGGACCTCTGGGGGCACAGTCACACCTTTATATTAGCGTTAGCGTCACCTTTTATCCTAAATATGTGAAATTATGTCGTATAAAACGCCTTCTGCCTCATATGTTTTTGGTCAAAAATATAATATGTTGTAAATGACAAATAACATATTTTTAAGGTAACAAAATCAATAACTAATTATTAAAAAAAAGGATCTTCTTAGAAAAAATATATATTTACTAGCTACGGAAAGACATTATATATATGATAGGTTTAGTTCAAGATCACTTTTATATGTTTAATTAAGTCAAGATTGACTTACCCTTTTCGCTTTAAATCACATTTATCGTTTTATTAATCAAATTATTTTAAGGTCATTTCATTATGGAACAAGGTTGATTCATTAGTAGGCTATGACTACACTTACGTGGCTTAACTTTTTAAGGCTTATAAGATATATTATAGGTAAAAATATATGAATTTACATACAAACAATAATGTAATAGTTGCTTATGATTAATAACTCTATCTTAAAACGTCAATTTCAAACAAAGTAGGTAACTTGAACAAATCAAGAAGCACTGGCTGATCCATTGGATCCTAATTATTGTTTATTTTTACAATTTCCATAAAGGCAAGTCTCAAATCGTATTAAGAAATGTAGAGGAACAAAAACGACGCGTTATTACGAGCCGTGTCGGAGGTTGTATGACAAATGATGCGTAGGAGTCGCTCGCTAGTGAACCCCGAACCTTCATTAGCAACAACATTAATTACTAGCGAATATTTAATGAGAAAACGACTTGTTTTATTTTTAGTCAACTTTAATTTGTACTAGACAATGTTATATAATTATCTAAGTTCAAGTTACTACCATATATTTAAAATAAATATATTGTTATATTTTCACCTTTGGTTTAGTTTCACTATTTTATGTAATACTCGTAAACACACACGGTTGAACAGTTGCATACAACTATTCAACCGTTTGGCGATGCAACGTTCCATCTTTCTAGTTCCATCAATCGATCTCGTTTGTATCTTTTCTTTAGTCACCTAATAAAAAAGTAATTGCACTGTACAGACAAAGAAGGTATACTCTCTGGCAAATTATGGCGATTCTTAAACAATTATAAACGATTACTTTTCTAAGATAAAATGAAGGTTTAAAATCATTTTTAAAAATAAATGCACGCGTATTGAGGAATAATGAGCAGAACTCAGAAGTTAGAACTAGTATTGCAGCTATTTTGCTTGCACCGTACAAGTGATAAATATGGATTCCTAGGTGCCCCTAGTCCGGAACTATTTCGACGCTTTATGAACAAAGCGGTTAAATTTTCACCGTATTGTTTGAATACTCGTTGCCAATTATCAAGATAAACATCTAGAACTGTCTTCTCCAAATATAAACAGTAGTGTAAACCTTGAACATTTATTTATTTATAGTATTTAAAAAAATCTATCACGTGTTGACATTGCAATATTTTTTCAGTCATGTACCAGAAGAGACTGAAGAAAGAGAGAAAGCAGAGACAACAAATTCAAGATCAGTTAGAATCAGAGCTGAAGAGACGACAGAAGATAGAAGAAGCGCTGAAACAGTCTGGAGCGCCTTCTGAAATACTTAGAATAGTTACTGGTGAGAAAATATATAATAATTAAAAAAATCTATTGACAAACAAAATCAAAAGTGCGCCACTAGTATAACATACTGTCTACATTCGCTTGTGCACAAATGCACTTAATACGTTATTACATATCTACCTTAAATATTCAAGAAAAAACATGCTAATAATATGTCAAAATTGTATTTTATAATATCTGATATATGTGCTTGTAAATGTTTTGTAAATAAAATAGAACAACCATTTGCAGTCAGGAAGTACAACAAATCCCTACATTACCTGAGTGCCTCTGACATGTTAACTTAACTTCTGTCAAACTATCTGTATATCAGTTAAAACTCGACATTTTCACAGTAATGAAACGTTATGAGGTGAAGTTATTGTAATAGGAATTTCAACTGTATGTAACAAAGAATAAAACTATGTTTCGTTTAAAGAATAACATAACTTGTCTTACAATTGATTGCAAGTGTGTATGGAGTGCGTGACGTAAGTGGGGTGGTAAACGTTAGTGAAGGCTTGTACTAATCTCCGTGTCAGGAAATCGTTTCGCAGGCCATTTGAAATGAGGGTTCGGAGCTGAAGTAACACGCATTTGAGTTAAATTTCTTGTATAATCACTGTTTGCCACTTACATTTATTAACAAACCATTAAAGTAGCACAAATACAGTTAAAAGACTTGGAATTTACAGTCCATTATTATTAAAATACCAGCAATTAGATTGCGTTGTAATTATGCACCGAATTTTTTATCGAAACTTCTAAACCTGTTGTTTCAAGTAATCTGAACCTATCACTGTTTCTTTAGAAAACCTTACACCCGTAACGCAAGAGAATCGAGAACGTGAGAATGGTACCGAGAGCAAGCCACCGAGCACGGAACCACCCACCTCATCGCCGCCGTTCCAGCGGGACCCGCCACGCACGCCCGACAAACCGCAGTGGAATTACCCGCCACCGCCCGTCGACATCATGAGCGGAGGAGCTGCCTTTTGGCAGAATTACTCTGGTAAGCATTTACACAAACGTTATAAGTGATGAATTACCTCTCTATATATCATTCGATAATATAAAGGAACTTACCAAGTGCTTGACAATTTCTCACATCATCACATCCTAAATTTAGATATCGCAGGCTAAAGTATGTAAATATAGTAATACGGAAACGGTATTATCTATTATCGTTAACATATCGATCTCATTGAGCATGTTCTTGAAATACCAATGGAATTCCACTAAAATAAATATGAATGAAACTGCATAAAAAGTAAAATGGGCGTTTGTTTTGGTTGTGGTATGTGGTTGAACACACACGTTCTCGTAGTCGTAAAAAACGTTTTACTTTTTTTAACATAAGCCATAATTTTGTTATTTTCAAAAAGTAAAACATTTTGTAATTTTCAAAATATAAGAGATATTTTGTAATTTAAAAATAAAAATGTATGTTATTTATACATTTTATAACAACTAGTACTCCAAAAAGTACATTAAAACAATTATAGAGCGTTTACAGCGTCACAAATTGATCAAGTCAAAAAAATGTTTGTTTGAAAAATATGATCGTATAATTGAATTAACTTATTAACTACAATAACGTCATTTAAAACGAATCCTTTCAAAGTTACATTACAAAATTAAACTCTCCTGCAAATTCTAACCGCTTTGTATTAAAATTAAAACTGTCCCTCTATATGTACATATAGATATTGATTGAAATGGAAAAAAATTCAACATGCGATGTTTGAACTCATCATATTACATACCATTGCGAATTGAGAATGTCAAGTATTCAAAAGCAGAAAACGATACACGCATTCTTATTTTTATTGAATTTGTATTAGGGAGAGCACCTCTCAATTATTTTTTATCGAAATAATAATATCAGTTTTTATAGACTTACAAAAAATACATTTATTTATTCAGTAAAATATAATGTTAAGCACTATTAATCAATGTAAATAAATATAACGTAATAAGCGTAGAAACAAACATAGTGATTGTTATTCAGTATTTAATTATCTTTAAATTAAATATATATACACACTACGTACGTCTAATACGAACATAATTCGAAAAATACGTAAAGCGAAAGACAAATACAACAAGTTTAAATTATTAAAATATGATACAGACATACATGCATTTGTAGACAAAATTGCCAGTGGCAGCGCCCAACAAGAAGAGTACGCTTCGCTCACATGTTAGTAGATTTTTTCATTCATATCCTCTTTGTGGAAAGCCCAGAAATTTCATTAAAAATGCACCGGCCGCTGTGGACTTTCAAATACTATTGTGTGCAGCCACACCCTCACACAGCGAGTGATGGATATGAAAACTAGCATCGCTCTTTTGTGTTTCATATTGTTGACTTATAATATTTTATTTTAATTTATTTTTGTGTTACTAAGCGATGTCTAAAATGTTTTGTTGTAAATTAATAACATAAATAATTATTCGTAAAAGAACTAAATAAATTTCTATTAAAAATAATTACATCAATAATTCCATTGTATATTTTTCATCGTAGAAATATATCATGCGAAATTAGATGTATCGCATATCGTAAAATATCACATTAACTAGTAGTGGAACATTGATACGCTTCACATTTCCTGTTTTCCCGACAAGTGCCCCGCCAACAGGCTTTGCTTTCAAATAGAAATTGCAACTAATTTAACTGTTGCCCTTCTCAAGTATCTAACGCACGCGAACACGCGAGTGTAGCCTACAAATGGAATATTACTTTACTAATTTAATTGTGTTATTTAGAAATGTTGTACATTTTATTAGATATAAAATAAAAGACGATTGGCACATCTCATTTTGCACTCTATTCTCATAACTCGATGAGACGGCGCGACTGAAAAAGTTAAGACAAAGAACTAGATTTACATGCTTTCTATTGCACGGAAGTGTATACACATCAGCCAAGCCATATCCTGCCATGTCCTAATACATTTTCATCATCTTCACATATTTATTTTTGTGCGATTATATCCAATACTGTTATATCTAAAAACTACTGGATTGCAAAAGCAAAACAATATTAAACTATTTTTAATATTTTTATGATACAAATACAGTGATATTACAATTACATAATAAACAATAATAATAAATTAAGAAACATATATTTAACTAACTCTAAAGAATATATTTTTTAAAAGGCAATAGAAAGTATAAATAAAAATAAAACTTTGCCCTTTTATCATCTTTCTTCATTGCCGCCGGTAAAAGAAAAAAAACATATTTTATTATTCGTAAATTAGAAAACTTTTTCTACATTTTCCTTCAACGAAACGGGGGATAAATCAAAAGTTTAAAGATACATAAAAATACAAAAAATGTATTCATAGTACAAAAATTTCTGAAATTAAATTTAGTTGAAATTAAATTTCATTGGAAACGCACTTACATATCACACATAACAACATTTTTGTAGAATACAATTAATGACGTCGATGTAGGTAGTGAAAAGTATTGAGACGATGAGAATAAATTCATCAAACGTTCTTTATAACAGTCGATAGCTAAAATCTATAATTTTTTGGACGTATACGACCAGTACGAAAGGGTAACATAATTTAAAAAAAGAAGCCTGACATTAATAAAATCATTGAAAATAAATAACTTAATATTTTTTTATCTCACGTAAAAAAAAGGTCTTATTTAAGAAATTGATCTCGAAAACATTAAATTATATATATATATATATATATATAAGTTTTCGATTTCGGTCGATGTTTAGGGTTAGGGAAGAATCTGAATATCCTTGTTGTTAACACACAAACATATATAATATAACTACTAACTAACTAACTATTTCATTTATATGTCGATAAATAAACAATGAAAATTACATTATTTTTTTTATATAAATAAATATCGGTACATTTTTCATAAAGGGCGTAGAAACGGAAATGAACCAACTGATGTTAAGTAATATAAAGTTGAAAAATTAATAAAGAGGAAACTTCTCCGGCTACTTTATAGGTACGCTTGTAAAATGAATGGAAATAAAATTGTACAGCACAGGTGCGCCCGAAATCTTTGACGATATTAACTTTTGTACGCTTCAACAAAATATTAACATGTATAAGAAATAAATACTATGATAATCTTATCTTCTTAAATTCTTAATAATGAACTATATAAGAAATAAAACTATCACTTTTACCCAATCACCCGATGCGATCACAGTTAGAACTATTATAATGACGAATCACAAAGATTTGTTTATTTTTTAAAGTTAAATTTAAAATGAACTCAATTGTGTCACGAAGAAATTGAATCCTTGGAAAAAATAGAAAGAGTGCTTCTAATAGGAAATCAATCAATGTAATTAGTCACGCTTCATGTTAGCAGCAGTAGCACCCGTCCTCAGCTTGTCAAGGAACAATTACACTACCCACTATCCGGCTCGTGCGTAAGCGTAAGCGACTAGCGGATCTAATTATATAAGGACTCATATACTCCTCTATACCACTGCCTTCATTTATGTAAGCTAACCCTTTTGTCACAACCTTCTCAAATTCAGCAAAGAATCATTTAAAAAAAAAGAGTTTAATTATTTTGAATTCGAGGTCTCGTCGTACAAAGGCATCGGTTGCTATGCAGGATAAAATATCACTTTTAATTATATTTTTCAGAGGTATAAATTACAAAAAACAAAAGTTTATAATAGTAAACAAAAAATAGATCACGGGTGAAAGACATCTTTAAATCTGAACAATACAAGTTTTTGTTTGACCAAAATTCGAGAAACAATTTGTCTTTAAAGAGTGAATATCGTCCGTCTAATTTCTTGCTCTATCTTCTATTTAATTACAAAATCGATTCGTTTCTCTTTGAACTAATCTTTGACTTGATCAATTTAAAAGTTTTTCAGATTTGCTTTTAGAAGGCAATGTAACCTATGGAATGTCTTTGTAAAAACCAACCCAATAGCTATCGACTCTTTTTTTATATTTACGTTAAAAATATTTTCCATAATTATCAACAATATCATTCCAGGATAAAACAAGATAGTGTTTATAATAATTGAGAAATAATATTTAATAAGTGTTCAATTCGAAGAATTGCTTATAGAAACGAAGTCTTACATGAAAGGCTAACTTTTTATTTAACTCAAGCACTCAAGCGTAACAGTTATTTCAAAGAACAAATAGATTATAGCACTCAAAGGAACCGGCAATTCTGTTTTAGGAGCGGCAAATGCAAAAATATTACGTATTCAAACAGACCTAATGGGACATTTAGGGGTGGCAGCGAAGTGAAACGGCAAAGGCCGAAGCTTTTAAGTGTATAATATTTAATTGTGACGCCCTAGGCGTATAATCTCACCCGGGATAATAGGTTTCTGTTTCGGGACAACCCTCAATGAGCGACACTTGCGAGTGTGATGCCCTGGAGCCAGTCGCCGTTGAGACAAATCGGATTATAATTGAGTTTTTTTAATGACAAACGAAACACAAATTGTGTCATTTGATCAACCACTATTTGTTTTACGAAGTTTTAAAAAAAAACTTTCCAAGTTTTTAAAACATTTTCTTATATTTATTTTATATACATATAATAGACTTTTTTGATTATGAAATTAAAAATGAATTAAAAAAATATCTTCAACCAAATAAATTTAAAAAGCAACGAGTATAATTGCCTTCATGAAAGATTCATATAAATAATACACTATTATTTTTAAGCATAAATTATAAACGAATATCTCTTACAGAAATTGAATTCCAGTTGAGAAAATGTTCCCTGAGAGTAAGCAAAAAACGTGATTCCGTTTATATCTTTTATATCTCGTAAATTGCAGGAGGCGGCAAGCGTTGCATGAAATTGAATAAGCATATTTCGTAAAACGTAGACGTTTTCGGAGACAATTGCCTTACCTCACCTACTCTTGCCTCTTCACGAACTTTGTCAATTTTCCCAAAACCTTATTAGAAAATATTCGTCTCATAAAATGTTTCCTTTTTAAATTTTTCTTTTCACTTGTTTATGTCAGGTTATGAGATTATCATTTATATTAAAAATATCGTATTCCATAATTTGTACCTTGTTTCCCTTACAATAAATCAAAAATTATTTTTTACGTTAAAATCGTATTATTTAACTTTTTCATGCTTGAGTATATCTTTAATAGCAAAACTAAACAAGTATGTATGTATATTATATATGAAAACAAACGAAATTGTTTTTTATTATTCAGATACACATTAAACTCGTATTTATAGCTTATTCACAAAAAATAAAAGACGATCGCGACTTAGTACGTGATACGTTTTTACGAAATGCAATATTTAATATTAAATTATGAAGTGCCATATAGACGTCGAGTCCGTTTGATGTCATCCATTGCGATACTAATGACATTTTCCGGAGCGACACATTCATCTTTTAGCGCAAACCTGTAATATTACCAAATAAAATTCGATTTAATGACAATTTATCTCTTATATCAGAGCAAAAGTATACATAATTAGCAGTTTTGTGTATGTGTTAGTTTATATTTACATACTTTATTTAGGATTGTGTGTGAAACTACAATAAATATATCCAATATTTTTTACGAGTAATGTACGATACGATCCATAACATTAATTTTCTTGCCAACAGAATCCTTGGCGCAAGAGTTGGAGATGGAGCGCAAGTCCCGCCAACAGGCCATGGAACGTGACGTGAAGAGCCCTCTCTCCGACCGTGCCAGCTACTACAAGAATTCAGTTCTGTTTAGCTCCGCCACTTAGCTGGCAAGCACCGGGGCGAACGACTTCCCCGACCAATACGAAAGCAGCGACGAAACGAGAAAACCCATCATAAGCGTCAAACCTGAATTCAGAGAAAATAAGATGCAAGATCAAGACCCAAAGATATCTTATCATTGAAATGTAAATGCATCGTACATTTGTGAAGGGCTTTTCGAGTCTTATTCCGAAACGACACGTTCGTTTGTGTAAATTAAAGTATTGAACTATAATTACTAGCGTTAACATTTTTTGTGTATCTGATCTCGATAAAGTTCTTTTACTTTGAGATTAAACTGTAAATACTGTTATTAAATACGAAATAAGCACGTAGATTTCGTGACGTAAGGCGAAGTCGCAGAAACTTTTCTTCCATAGTGAAATTTGTAAATATTTCTTAATATTTAGGTTAAGCCTAACGGTTTTATCGACGATACACATTACTTATACGTCAACATTTAATCTTTTACAAAATGTACCTTTAAACTTATTGTTAAATGCCATATTTATACATTAAGTGTCTTGATTTACAATTTATACATTTAAATAAGCAACAGCTTCAGCCTCAGCTTACTTATTATTTGTAACCTCAATAATACTGACAACAAAGCAAGCAAACAACTATTCAATTGATCACTAAAACGGTTGGAATTGACCTAAGACTGCTTTTAAAAAATTTCCAAACATTTATATACGATTTCAGATTTCTCACTAGATATTTAATTTAAAAAAATTAATGAAATCGTCAAATAAACTGCACAACAATCGAATGTAAAACAATCCGAGTGTGTCTAAGTATTCATAGAACATTGCGTACAATTTTTCATGTTAATATGTGATCTTCAACATCAAATAACTTGTTCATTTAGTGCAATGATTAGGTTTAACTGATACTAGAATATTTAAAAAGATAGGAATGTATAATAGCATTGTTAAGTTAGCGATTTTGAAGGTTCATTATACAAATACAAATATGACTGAATACCCACAAAGAATTCTGGCGTACAATATAAAGTAAGAGTTTCGTTAAAATTTCCTACTTTAAACATTGTAATATAATCTCAGCGTCTCGTATACATATATGATCCGGTGTACGTGGGTAGCTATTGTATTAAGTGCAGTAGGTTTAACGTTATAGATAAAGTATAAATTATAGCGTTATTTATATCGATGCTTAGTTTACGAAATGACTTTAAATGTCTAAAATAGTTTAAATAAGATTTAGACATTGTATCGAGCGTTTGATTGGCGCTTGGCTACAAGGGCATTCGACGTCACCAATTAAAATACATTCAAATGTTTACCTTTGTAAAAACCTTGTAAGACGATAGTCAAGCGCCGACACTAAATAAGGCTTGAGACGATTAATTTCATACTTATTATCTGTAATGGATAATGCGACGTAATAAATAAAACTTAGCTGTTACTATAAATGTTTAGACGAATGCGCGTGTGTGGGTGTATGCAGGGCGTGAATGTGGTAACTTCATATCAGTTCTTTCATTTTTATAATAAAATGTAAGAGAGTTTCACTGTTCAAAGTTAATTGTAAAGTTCTGGTAAACTAGTAACCGTTAGCGTAGGTTTCTTTTGTCAATTAGATGTCGAGGCTTATCAGTGTACACGTTAATATCTTGGTTATTGCGTTCATAAAGCGAGTTATTATTTATTATTTTTATTATAATTATTATTAATTTACTTAAAATTGTGTGTGTGCCTTGTATCGTAGAGGAAAATATCAAGATTAAAAATGAAAATTATCATCTGGTGTTTTGAATTTTTTAACATAACTTCCCATCCTGACGATATTAACCCACTATAAATTGAGAAATAAATACTATGACTATGATAATTAAAGGTGGTCCATAAAGACTTAAAAAAAATATTTAGCGATATTATCATTCGTTTGCACCAATTCCTATAATATATATATCTCATAGGTTCTTAGGTCACCACGACTTGAGATAGGGTGGCTCATGTTTACTTTCCCAAAACAACATGGCTTACTTGTAATTTACTAATTGTCACATCAACAATTTTAATTCCCTGATTGATTTTTATTAGCATTATTTTAACATAATGGTCACAAAAACATTAAGTGAATATAACTTAAAATGTATTGACATTAACAACAGTACAATTATTTTTTAAATATTTGTCTTTGTTGAACGACATTTTTCTATTTTTATAAATTATGTTTCTAATATAAATCGTATATATAATCGGCTTGGACTCATTTATAGAATTTCAATAAATTGTTTTGTATTAAAACTAAATTTAAAAAATATCTACAATACCAACCGAGCAATTAATTTAAATAGAGTAAGTTGAAACAGCATTTAAAAATATAATTTATTTTTTTATTTTTACCATTATATAATAATTATTAATATAATAAATATGCAGAAATTTAAATATAATTGAATAAAACATCGTATTTTTGTTGAATACATATAAAAGAAATCCTTTATTTACCTAAAGTAACATTTATTTTTTAAGTATCTATATAAGTTCCTCGAATAAATGTGCTTGTCTTAAAGCGATCTCGAACAATCGATAAGATCGATACTCTCGTAACGGATTCTGTTTGACTTCACATAATTTTTCGAGAAAGGGAGAGAGAATAATGTTAAGGTATGTAATGGTTTTTAACATTAACTATATAAGATACAGTCGATAAATTAAGAAAAACTAAGGCTCACTACCGCGCGAACGCTATCGATAAAACAAAATTGTTTGAAATGTTAGAAATTACTAAAAATCTGTTTTTATTCAATAACTAATATTACTTATTTAAGAAATTGAAGAAAGAAAGCACCATAGGCTGCCATACCATTATTTTACAAGTATGATATTTCTGAAAAACCCAAAAGACCGAACTTCTACCGTTCAATTAATAACAAACATTTATTATACATTTTATAATAAAAGTTTTTTACACTAAGATGCTTTTGATTTCGAAAGACCACGATTACTTGTGACGACACTACGAATTCCTCAACAATAGGTATCATACTTATGACAATCGTTTGAAGCGAGAAAATCGTTTGAAGCAATGAAAAACAAAAGTACATTTGGATTCAACGTAAATCAGTCGTTTTTTCCATTGGTCACGTCTGCTTAAACTCCTTAAATGGATCAACGATAAAGTGGTTATCCAGCCAATGGGAATTCACTTTATTTTATATTGGCAATCAATTAAAATGTCTCTTATGTATAATTATTATAATTTGATTTGAATTATTAAAACATATGCGAACAAAGAAGGGTTAAAGCAAATTTTATTATATTATATGTCTCATGTTTATAGCTTGATAACCTACCAAATTCACATCTAACCGCTTTTGATTAATTTTATGGGGTAGCTTATTAGACAACTAAGTTCTGTAAATACTAGAACAGGCTACCCATCCACACAGGTTTTTAATCGTATTCATAATTTTTTTTTACACAATCAGATTCGAGATAAGTGATCTACCCGTTCTATGTTGTGTTACCTCCTTACGTAAGCTCCTTGTCTTTTTACAAGCTTATACTTAAATTCATCTGTTAGCGTGACACCTTGCAAGTCAAACATTTTCCACCGAGCCGAATATAGAAGCTATAAAATTTTGCAAAATCTCATAATCTCAGTTACATTTTCAATATTATAGATATATTATACTAAATTTTATTTGTATTAGAATATTGATTAAATTAAATTGTTGAGCACACACTGGTGCTGGTGACAACAGAACATAGTTATTTCATTATTCGTATTAGTCCCTAGATTAAAAGAAATATTTTTGAAATTGATACTTATGGTCTTTATTTTAAGTCGGCTGTCGCTGAGAAAACCTTACGAAGTGTACCAATCCTCATATTAATAAAATATATCAGAAGTTGATTTTGACAAAGATTAAACAAACAACAAATTAACCCAAAGTTATCGATTATTTATTTCCTATGTTTGTAAAAAAAAACTCTAATATGTTCCATGTGAATCAGTGTATCAGTTTTTTTGTGTGTTACCGGAATAAGCAAACCAATAAAACTTATCTCTTTCTAATGTAAGTACTAATAACGAACAAATGATATACTATATTATTAAAATTAAATCTTATAATAGATGAACTTATAAGTTAAATTTAATTTTGTTGTCATACGTATAATTCATTAATTGATTTCTTTTTGTTTATCCTAACTCACTTAACGGGGATGTAGAAGCAACTTCACAAATTCCGATTATCTAATAACTTCTACACTTTTTTTAAATTGTAAATATGCTGCCAAATACCTGATGATAACTGGTCACAACCGGCCATAGACATTGGCGCTGTATGAAATACTAAATTATTGACATCGCCAAAAGCCACCAACCTCGGGAACTTAGATGTCATGTTCGTTGTGCCTGTAGTTACACTGGATCACTTATCAAACCCAAACATAACAATACTATTAATAGCCAGGCGGGCTTGCACAAAGCCCTACCCACCAAGTATTAATATTATCTAAGCTTATAGTTTTAAGATGAACAAAATATAACCATTGTACTTTCTAAGATAACGCTAATTATTATTTATCAAAATAAAAACAACATAGTTGGAGCGGAAGGAAAGAAAATCTAAATTCGACGAAAAGAAATATGAGACGTAAATATCCGCTGATCTGCAGTTTAATAGCGTGGTTAATTAAGCTCCGTATCTGCCTTGGACCAGAACATAGCGTCGCTGTGGCACAATTATAAGCTGTTTTCTTTTACCGCACCGTAACAGCCTGTGAATGTCCCACTGCTGGGCTAAAGGCCTCCTCTCCTGTTTTTGAGGAGAAGGTTTGGAGCTTATTCCACCACGCTGTTCCAATGCGGGTTGGTGGAATACACATGTGGCAGAATTTCCGTGAAATTAGACACATGCAGGTTTCCTCACGATGTTTTCCTTCACAGTTAAGCACGAGATGAATTATAATCACAAATTAAGCACATGAAAATTCAGTGGTGCTTGCCCGGGTTTGAACCCACGATCATCGGTTAAGATTCACTAGCTCTTACCATTTTTTTTCAACTTTACAAGAACTACAAATTAATAATTGTCACAAAAAAAATGTTACCAGTAATTTATTTATTTAACGAACTTATAAAATTATATTTAACAACGTTAACGAGAAACACTATAAAGAGTTGCGGTAAGGATATAGGACCATCTCAAAATCTCAAAAATAATACATTTCAAAAATATTTTGCTTTACCAATGTATTAATTTTTAGCCACGCCACTTCAAGCTCTAGTGTCACGCGGTCGTTTAGGAAATTTGTATGTTGATGCGTTTCACAAATTTCCGATATCAAATTCCCGCAACATATTGTAGGTGACCAAATATATAAGTACAGTTCTATAAGACTTGTACATATGGTGCACACTAGCACCGTATTTTTATTTATGTTATTAATGTTAATTATCGAGTACTAAGTTGCTAAATATTTCATATTTTTTATACGGCAACACCAAAGTGGCTTCTATGGCCTAAGGCATTTTGATTGGACGTGACTTCATCA
Source organism: Nymphalis urticae (assembly GCA_905147175.2). Lineage (NCBI taxonomy): Eukaryota > Metazoa > Arthropoda > Insecta > Lepidoptera > Nymphalidae > Nymphalis > Nymphalis urticae. The sequence goes on from LR989991.1 coordinate 7,420,938, forward strand.
AAGGAACATTTCGAAATATGGTTTTCAATCCTCTTTTTTTGTTTAACATGACAAAAGTAAAAGACCATTAGATATTGGAACATAGAACTAGCTCTACAAACTTTATGCAAGCAAGTTATATTTATAAAGAAGTGACTAAACTGTTTAATCAATTTTTCTACTAATATTATGATTGTGGTTCCACGTTTGTTTAAATAAAAATCGATTTAATAAAAAGGATTTATTTCCTATTTACAGAATATTTTTAAATTACCACAGATTTGTTTAGGAATGGTTATTTTTTATTTATAAATACGTTATGGATTGATTTAATTATTTAAGGGATCATTAAAGATTTTTAATGAAAAAAAAATTAGCACGGTGTTGCAAAGGAGCCCGATAACCGAAACTACAGTGTCATAAAACAGAAAAAGTCATAGAAACTTTGAAATTACATTAGACCTCCGCCATTTTAAATCCTGTTAAATCGGAAAACTTCATATTTATTGCTAATAGATTTTCGGCCGGTGAGCACCGGGTTATTTGGGATGCAATTTTATTTTGTCCATATGAATGATTTTTATATCTGCCTGGGGCGAACGGACGCTCTGATGCGACGCCCTCGCGTTTTATTTCGGACGCTTCTCTATCTGTTGTCGCTTAAATATTTTTTAGATTTTCCGATCTTCGTGATCCGATTGACATATCAAGACAGACATGAATATTACTAACATAAATAACTAAATTCTGGTCCCTTTTTTATTCATTGATTTAAAATATTATATGTTTTTAATATCGTGCCACTGTTATCACTTTATTATTACTTGATATGTTTTCGTATGAGACTTTTTGAAATACTGTAAATGGTAGTCGCACAAGAGTTAATATTGCGGGCATAAATATTGTCGCACAAGACAGCTACTTGCCGCCTATAGTCTCTATTAAAGTATGGTGTTGGTGTACAGGTTGATACGGTAACAAAATTTATGGGATAAAATGTTTAATTAATTCACATATACACATGTATTTAACTATTATTTTACGTGTTGTAGGGTTTAAGGCAGTCACCCATCACTCACTTATTGCACCATTAAATAAAAGTACTTTTAATTGGTGTGTTTCTGTTTTTATAAAGTATTCTATAAAATTAATTTTATATTTTTTTTAAATCTAAGCGCTTAAAAGATTTTCATTTGAATCACTGTACAAAGTGTAGTTTATAAGAGAAATGAATTAATGCAATATATTTAAAAACATAGTTTTTAAAGTATGTACCTAGATAATATTGAACAAATAATATAATGCTAACAAAATATGTACATATATTGTAAACAAAACTGAATTAACCAAGAGAACATTATTTTTTGCTACTTAATTGACCACGTAATAATAAAACTTATTTTATTTTAATCACGCTGTATAAGGCCACGCATGCACACATAAGTAAAAGCACCTGTCGACGGGGCGCGTAATTTTCGTTCTCAACAACGGATTAGTTTTTCCTTTAGATAATTAAATAACTTTGAGCTATGTTTCCGCGTGATGTATGGCCTTGTTTATTGTCTTATTACGAGCTATTCATTGTTAGCTAGGGCGATGAAGGTTTAGCATTACTTCCTCTGTATTTCAATTATTCACACCATTTATAAGAACACTATATTAATGAAATATTATTCATTAAGCATTTATACATTATTATTATTACATTTCTTACACCAATGTAATTAATTAATTATACTATAAACATGGAAGAATATAGGAGTGGTCAAACCGGAACGCAATAGAAATATATATTTGGAGATACTATAACTGATGAGTAGGTTTTAGCCACCCGGGTGGGTGAATTAAAAAATCCACCACAGTAGAGGTTAAAGAAAAAAGTATAACGACATTTTTCAAGTAATCTTTATTCATTACAATTTGACGCGACAAAAAAGTGATTGCTTAACAATAAATTGTAGCAACACTTTGCTACAATAACATCTTAACCCTCCAAGAAAAGGGCTGTTATTTGAATTTGCATACTATCTGTATTTAAATTATATCACTTGGAAAACTCAATCATGTCAATACAATAAATTTTTAATCAAAAAATTTTGTACGAGTATTTATATAGTTATATAATCATATATTTGTTTATTTTTTTATGGTATTAAATAGGTAGATTGACAAGTGGGCAACACTGATGCTGAATTGTCACTACCACACATAGACGCATTGTAAGAAATGTTGCCATACCTTACATCACCAATGCGCCACCTTACTTGGGAATTAAGATGTTATGCCCTCATGCCTGCTGTTACGTCTACCGGCGCACTCACCCTTCAAACATAGTATTGCTGTTTGGCGGTAGAATATATGATGAGTGGGTGGTACCAAATAAATCATGTGTTGTTAATAAAAGGTATAGAATTGATTTTATCCTACCTAATAAAACAGCCCAATACATTAATATCTACGACTAGTTTGTACCAATATTTTACAATTTTTTGTGCAAACCCTACTTTTCATTATGATTAAAATTAATCATTAGACTGTACCACCGAAATTATTTATGTTGATAATATATAAGCGGTATTTCTATGAACTCCCCGAGTACAATTTAGTTTGGTAAAAGTTATTATTAGAACGTTAACTAGACACGACAGCAGCGAAACATCAACTCACAGATTCGCATCAACTAAGACATTTGATACTGTCTAAAGACCTCTCGCTTTTAATACAATTGGATTTAATTCAGGGCGCTCGGGATTTCAATGTTTACATTTTACATTAATCTTCAAAGACTTTTGCTATTAAAATTCTCTCTTGAATGTAAAGTTTACGGCAGACTTGGCTGCATTTATTCTAGTGATGAAGAAGTGATCTTGATCGCCAAGTTTAATCTTTTTATTTAAATTTTGTGAGCTAATTTATCATTATCTTAAATCATTATTTGATTCCTTATAAAGGCTTATAAGTCTGACATATCGTGACAAATAGAACAAACAACTAGATATGTAATTAAAATTTAAAATGTAATACCTTTGAGAACAACAAACGAAATTCTTAACCTAATATCTACTAAATTCTAATTAGGTCATTGGATGTGATAAAAGAATTACCGAAAAATAAGACTGCAGACCACAGAATAAATTTTACTTCGTGGTAGGACTTTGTGCAAGCCCGTCTAGGTAGGTACCCTCGCATCGGATATTCTACTGCTCAACAGCAATACTTAGTATTGCTGCGTTTCAGTATAAAGGATAAGTGAGCCAGTGGAATTACAGGCACAATGGACCTCTTCGTTCTCAAGGTTGGTGACGCTTTAGCAATGTAAGGAATGGTTAATATTTCTTACATCGGCAATGTATAAAAATAATATGTTTGTAAACGTGAATCATTAATATACCTGTACCACTAATACGTCACTTATGTGATGTCTTTCGTGTTTGTTACGTCACGGCTTCAATTTCCAAATCTTGCTAAGTTCATACTTACTACATACTTACTCACCAATAGAGTGAGTACATCACCTGTCCATCTGTCCTACACAAAGATTGATGACAAAGATATACTTTATCGTAGTAATAACTGTAAACTCGTAATATAAAACACTTTATAATTAAAAACATTAATTTTCATAATTATAGTATAAGCGTAAATTAGTAAGGAAAAACGCCATCCATATATTATTTTAAAGTATACAATATAGTAAAATATATAATTTACTACATAAACAATGTGGAACAGACAACAAGGGGTCGCACAGCAATCAATTTGGTTGTCAAATTAGTTAAAAATATTTATAAGACTGGTCCAAAAAAAATAGATTTTTGACAAACAAAATGTGCCGAATCTATTCGATGTTGTTCATGTCTGTGGGGAGCGAGCGTTAGACATCATCTAGAAAAAACTATTTCTGCAAATGTCTCATAAAATATACTTCGTAGGAAAAAAAATAATGAAGAAATTTTTATTGTAGAAAACTATATTTATCAAAGATTTTTCATTGTTTTATTTTTCCGAAATATAGACATCATATTGATAAACAAATTCAATTGTTTTGGTGGCATATCCTGACTAATGTAAATGCGAAAGCGAGTTTGTTTTTTATTATTGTTATTGTCAGACACGTTGTCAGAGGTAGAGAAAAGAACATAGGGTACCTAACACCTCCACTGCCCCAAGCGGACGAAGCAGCGAGCAGAAACTAGTACTTTATAACTGCTGTAGCATATGGAATGTGTTCCATTAGAAAAAGTCGGTTATTAGGTTGAGCGTCCTCACTTTTGATGCTGTCATTTTGCGGCTAATCCTAAGCTCTTCGTTTCCATCTTAAAACCGTTATTAAAATGCCACAAAAAATGTTTGATTATATATAAACTATCGTAATCAGTCATGTCATTTGACATTCGAAAGAAAAAGTTACAACATTATTTAACTAATCACTCGCTAACTAAATTTTATATAACACTAAGTAAAGTAACAGTTTATGTATGTCTCACTGCTGGGCTAAGGCCTTCTCTCCTTTTTTTAAGGAAAAGGTTTGAAACTTATTACAACGCTGCTCCAATGCGGGTATTCGACTTACACATGTAGCACAATTTCAGTGAAATTAGACACATGCAGGTTTCCTCACGATGTTTTCCTTTACCGTCAAGCACGAGATGAATTATAATTACAAATTAAGCACATGAAAATTCTGTGATGAATGCCCGGGTTTGAACCCACGGGCCATCTCAGCTTCACACAAAGTAAAACTTGTAAAAAAACTGTTTCCATCAACCGACAATGGTTTTGAAGTAGGAAGCAGTACCAAGTGACATTTATTTTATTTAAAATGATTCGTCTTGATATATATACTCCAAGCGATTGTTTCTACCAACGGAGTGAGGGTACGACCCGAATTATTATGAACTAAGTTTAAATTTGATGTGTCGTTTATACTTAACTGCTCAGCTAAAACATATCTTATAATTTTCCTTTAACCTAAACTCAACCCTATGAATATATTATTATATGTATGTTACATTATTTTTTATTTAGAGGTATTTATCTTCTTATTGAAATAAGTTATCGCTGACAGTTTTAAATTACTTTGTAAATAAGATATTTTACAGTTATTAAAACTTTAATTTATAATACCTTAGACATTTTCACTTTGACAATATTTTAAATAACAAAGCGAAACTTGCAGCAGCTGTCATCTGTTAAATTAAAATTTTATAGTTTCATGAAACATTTATTTTTTTATCATGGCAATCGTTTGACGAACATTTTTATCAAAGGTTATTTTATTTACTCCATTACCCTTAAAGTATTTTGTAGACTGAAAAGTAAATTTAAATAACGAAAATATTAAAAATTAAAATTGGACATTTTGGTTATTGTATAGGTGATTGTAAAGTTTTTCATCATTTCAATATTATGCAAATTCTTTTTATAAAAACCCTATATCTCGTCAGCATTTTTACTTCATTATATTATACATTGTTGTTTCAGCCGTTTCCAAGCCGAACAATTACGATCGTAATAATCTTCAATTGCCTTACAATCGTTATTGGAAATACTGGAATTATCCAGCCAAGAGTTGATAAAATGGCGGCAGCGACGAAGGCGGCACAGAGACACAATAATAAATTGTAATTACAATTTAAAATGAGCAGGCGTCGACGAGGGAGTGGCCTCCAGCCCCCACACGGCACGCCACCTTACACACATCTGCACTTTTACATGCATGTAAGTAATTAATGTACCTGTGTGGGTAAACTTAAGAATACAAAGGTATCCAGTAAGACATTAATAGATGAATGGTAATAACACTTCCTTGAGACGAGCACAAAATAATATCAATTGAAAATTGATATAAAAGATAATTAAACACATTGTTCGTAACAATAAATGTCTACATGAATAAATGTGATTTAATATTAAAAAAGTGACAATACCAGTTTGAAAATTGCAATTATAGAAAAAAAAAATATACTTGATATATTTTCCTTTAAAATCGAATTGGAATATAAATCTTATATGTTGGAATTAATTTCAACACCAATAGATTACCTGAAATTATAAACATAATAAAATACATATATAAGCTTTAAATATTCATTTGTACAGCTTTTTGTTCCCAAAACGATTTGATTCGTATCAAAGAGCTATTTACCAAAATTACATGTTATGAAACTACTTGTTTTATTTTTCGTTCCCCTATATTCGAATATGATTTTTATAATAAAAACCGAATCAAGCAGACTCCTTCTATATTCAAACGTGAGGGTTCCGTACGAATTTATTTATCTTAAATATTTTTTTTATTATTCTACATGAAAAGGATAGCATGTATACTGTTACATACGGCATATTAAACCTTTCTTCGAATTTTAACTAAGATCAATATGATTAAAAAATATATATCATATTATGTTTCAATACTTATTAATTATATTTTTATTTTACATTTTTTTCCCATTCAACTTTATTTAAAATTATAATTTTCTATATTATTAAAAAATATTTCAGCAATAAGATATTCTGATTCACTAGCGGTACCCTAAAAAAAGGATAGAGATCATAATCGGAGAGGTTGGAGTCGAAGCTCCAATAAAATGGGAATACATTTAATGATTATTATGCCCGAAAACGATTTGCCCTCAACGGTCTTATATTATTCAATGGACCTAATCATTGGTACACTTTTCACCTATTTTTAAATTTATTTCAACTTAAATATAGTGAATTTATCTAAAGTCGGGATCTGTAATTTTGTATAAAATTTAATTCGATCATAATGAATATTAATTAAAAGCAAAATTTCAATTATTAAAAAGAATACGTATTAAATACTTTGTGAAATATTATATAACAATGTTTGCGTATGATTTTTATGGATGACGAAATGTGTATTGCACTTTAAGGGTATGCCAATTCTTTGTCAAAATTAATAAACAAAAAATATATTATAAATTAAATGTAAAATTCAAAGATTCTTTCGTGGTAATATATTCGATCGTGATCCGAATGATTGATGGAAATTGACCAACGCCCCTAAAATTTTGCTTCGGTAGTGGCGTAGGCATTAATATTTAAATTTTGATACCCAAAACTGTGCTTACTCGTTCATCACTTGGAGCACTTCGTCAAAAGACCGTGGCAGAACTAAACACAACAATACTGTAGTCACTAGCGTGGGTGTTTCGACACGAGCTAGAGCGGGTATATTATACCAAATATATATGAAATACAATTTGTATCTATCTTATATTTCTTTTATTAGGAAGCTATACTACGAGTATCAAATTATCCACTTCAGTTCACAGGTAATGTAAGAAATATATAAACTACTTCTCACATTGTTAATGCGCAGTCCATCACAGTCTGTGATTCTATTATTATTAATTTTTGTATATGTCATAACTGTTTGTCTTCCTTAGATTTAATAAATAAATAAATACACAGTCACTCACTTCAATCAAAATAACAAGACACATTGTACACCAACCAGGTAGAGTGAAGTAATCAGGGTTTTTTGCTCGTGATTAAGTTAAATATGTCTCACGCCGTCTTGTTATTACAAAATATTTAAAAAATGTTACATTCTTTTTAAAATATCTGATTAAAATATTAAAACCAAAATATTATAAGTCTTTCTAAAATACCCGTTTCATCTGTTTACATTATTAAATGCATAGATGTTCACCGTTCAAAATAAAAATATTTTTTTTGTTAGAGACGTCGTTCAAAAAGTGTATATTATTTGATAACTGTTACTTTTTTTTAACCCTGCTTATTAAATCTCTATCAAATTATAGTTTTGAGAAGTTGCAGCATTATATTATAACAGACCTTATATTTATTATTCACAAGACGGTTTTTAACTATTCGTGAGCCTGAAAAAACTCCTTAATATTTCTATACAATATTAAATGGGCCTTCCGTCTTAAGCTCTAAATATGGTTTATCATATAATAGACAAATAATTAAATCTCTATCGACTTTGACTTGGGCTTTGATTGGCAACAGCGCAACGAGAGCACTCTTCGTGCGGCGCACAATGCCGGTTTGTTTGTCGCTGCTGTTTGTGCACCACCGGCACCGCATGCCAGCAATTCAGAAATTATAACTAAATTTTGAAGCTGCATTCAAAGTCTCATGTAGTCAAATGTACATTTGTTTATCGACATCTCATTTATACATAAACTATGGTAGGCTGTGCATTAATTAGCGCAACGACGTAATGAGTATTAATAAATTATAAAAAATAGATAATTGCGTTACTAAGAAAAAACTGCATCTATAAATATAAATATGCAAAGACAAATCAACCGACTTTTTTTGGTTTGGAAGTTATTGAAGAACAAATTGAACAAATATTACCAGAAAAAATTTGATATAAGTGTAGAAAAATTTATACTTGCGAATACTCGTATAGATAAAATTATGATAACTAATGTTATTATCGTAGAGCGAAACAGTTAAAGGGTAGATTTTTATACAATAGAATTAAAATCCTAAGAAAGAACTTATAGAAAAATCTTCCCCAAAAAAGGGAAGTATAAACAGGGCTTAAAAGATAGAAATTATAGACTCGAAATCAGTACTAAAGCGTCAGTTAAAAACCAAAAACGAACCATTTTTTTGGATCGATGTCCCAATTTATTATAAAATATACTTGATAAATTGATAGATTATTTATATAATTTAATTACCGAATTAGTATATTATTCCTTAATTAAAAGCTTATAAAATATTTAAAAATATTAATTAAGACTATACAATAAAGTACTTAGAGGGTATAATATAAAGAAGTGAAATTTATAATGGCACTATTTAATTAAGGTTTCATAGCATACTTAAATCTACTTTTTTCTATTTTTATTAAGATTTAAGTATTGTGTTCATGTTTATTATGATGTCGCCTATGTAATATTGTTAATTCTTATTGTTATCTGTGCTTGTAATAAACACAACGTATCAATAAGTGACGCGTAATGGTTGAAGTTTTGTATAAATATATTTGTTTGTTTGATATTCAACATTACTTCCAAGAATTTGCTCTTATCGGCTGCCTCTATCAAGAGATTATTGGATTTCAGTGTAGAAAAACTCAGTAGCAGTTAAGAAGTTGTCATTGTTTACACATCCGTGCCGCCTAAGGCACGTAAAATCGTTGATGCTGTGCACTTGAGCAGTATCATATGTTCTACGCAGTTGACTGATATCCCTTGAAAATGGACGCCGGGGCGAAGTCGGAGAAAGACATAGACAAGAATAGTATTTTTGACTTTGCCTTAGATGTGTCCATTAGTTCTAATAAATACGCTGACACAATTATATCGCCTCAAAATAACATTATTCATTTTAACGATATAATTTCTAGAAAAAAAGTTCAATGTAAACATCAGGTAAAATGCCTAAAGCCATTAGGACAATTTTAATTAACATAGCAAATTATACCATTAAAGTGCAATTCTCATGCGACTTTAATAATTAATTTAAAAATAATAATAAATTCCTGTCATTACTTTGTTTTTCATTTTAAAACTCAGAATTACTCTCTAAGGATTATAATACAACATTGACATAAAAACACTAAGTGACAGCAAAATTTATATTAATTAACATTCTGTATATACCGACATTATTTTAACGTGCAAATGCATCGTATTTTAATATATAATTGTATAACAAAAGTGTCTCTAACTTAACGCTCGATATAAAAAATATTTATCACGAACGTCCTTATAATGGGTACTATTCTTGCTTTTCTGAAGAAAAATAAAAATTAAAGTTCATATATAAATATTTTAATTATTTGTATTTAAAAAAAATATATCTACTAATATGTTTTTGTAGCCACTCAAAAAAATACTAAGTTTTTCAATTGAGTTGTGAAGTTACAACAATTTGATGTACAAATTGAATGTCTTCACAGATGTTTTGTTATTTGTATGTTTTTTTAAATTTAAATTGTTTATATTTTTTAGATATAACAGTGCAGTTTTTTTAATTGAGTTTATATAACATCTGCGGTATATCAGAGAATCCAAAATACAGACTATATCTCAAAAATCACAATACATCTTTGTCATTAGCAGACAGGGATGCGTACGATATGAGATGCATGGCAATAACTCGATTACAGGGGGGCAACCGGGGTTGATGGCGCCGGAGGTGGGATTATAAGAACTTCGTTAGACTCACGAAGGTGTCTAACTCGGGTCTGAGACGAGAGAGATTATCGCTTTTGCCTTCAGCGCCGCATTTTGTCGTCGTTCGTATGTGTTACGGTAACGCTCTATGTTTCAACGATTTTCGTATCTCTCAGTTATTTTTATAGGTAAGGTTTTGTGATATTTTTTTTTAAATGGCTTATAATCACATTATCTGAAACCAATGTTTAAAAAGACCTCGAATAATTTTTTTTTTAGTAGGTTAGAGAGATGTTTTTTTTTTATAGAATAGGAATGCGGACGAGCATATGGGCCACCTGATGGTAAGTGGTCACAAACGCACTTAGACATTGGCTCTGCAAGAAATGTTACCCATCGCTTACATCGCCAATGCGCCACCAACCTTGGGAACTAAGATGTTATGTCCCTTGTGCCTGTAATTACACTCGCTCACTCACCCTTCAAACCGAACACAACAATATCAAGTACTGCTATTTTGCGGTAGAATATCTGATGAGTGGGTGGTACCTACCCAGACGAGCTTGCACAAAGCTCTACCACCAGTAAAAAAAAATAATTTAAATATTTGATAGATACTATTTATTTGATTACAAACACATCATACTCTACAGGTGATCATATTAAAAAAACAATGGATATAATTATGAATTATATAAAAATAAATAAAAAATATTACTCTACACGTGAAATCAATAAGATTCATTTGTCACAAACTATTTAAGATAAGATATAAATGATTATTATAAGATATTTTTTATAAATTTATTTGTATTTTTTTTTTAATTTTCCTTACAGACAAGCTTAAGTTAAAGATTAAAACGAGAATGTTCTTTGAATTAAAAACTAAATGTATATCAAAAGTTGGTTACACTATTCACAAGTCATAGATATTTCTAGATAGATAGTGTGTGCAGGGTAAACGCACCAGTTGGTGGCTTACAAAGGCAGCCCCGCAAACACAAAAGGTATCGAGTGCGCTGCAAAGTTATAGAGGATGTAATCACAACTTGGACCGCGCAACGTGCGCATATAATTAAACTTGCTGTTTCACTCATAAACTATAGAGCGAGGTGATACGTTTTTTTTGTAGGTTATTCTTCTATCTTGAGATTTATATTTTGGTGTCCAATCAAAATCTCAAGATATTTTTTTTATTTAGAATTATATTATTTATGCTTCATTTTGATAAAACTAATAAATGTAAAGCATAATCGAATAATCATATAACAGTCATTCCAAGCCTGCTTATTAAAAATCACAGCTTTTTTTCTTAAATTACTTAAATATAATAAAATGTTTGTCTTTTAAAAACCATATCAGCATTAAAGCAAACATAAATATGAGCAATTTAAAGTCACAGACAGGATGTTGTAATTTTACATAAAAAATGTCCATAAAACCAATCTAACTTCAGAAAAAAATTGAATATTTCGCCGTTTCCCTTTGTTTCCTTTCAGTCATCGTAAGTAAGCACAAAAGTGTTAAAATAAACTCAATAGAATGTAACGTGCTCATATACTTATTTAAATTGTTATCTATTCAAATAAAAAACTTACAATATTTTCCTGACCACTCTATTCCAATGCTGATTGGCGGATACACGCGTGGCAGAATTTCATTCGACATATACAGAATCCTCCCAGTATTATCCAGGAAATGATTTATAAAAACAAATGAAACCAACTCAGTGTTTCTTTATTTTGACTTGGATTTGAACCCGTAATCTTCGGCTTAGTTTTCGTATCCTAACCACTAGGCCATGTTATTAAATAACAGAGTTAATTGATCGTACTGATGTGACATTTTTGTTTACTTTGAGAAATTATCCTTAGTAGCACTATTTAACGGACTGTTGCGACCGGAAGCCAGTAGACTTATAGCTACATACTATAGTTTCCTATCCGATCCGAACCTTGCGGAAGATGTAACCGCATCCTGTTTAATGATGTTTCGCGAATTATTAACTAAAATTTGACTTCGGTAATAAATTCGAAGTTTTGTCTGAGGGATTACGGACAGTTCCGGTTCATACCTCGAGGGATAGTTGATGCTACTATCACATAGCTATAAGGTAACCGTTGTTCCTGTTTCGAGTTATATTATTATTAATATTTATGTACATATTCACGTACAAAACGATATTATTATTGAAATATTATTATATTTTTTAATTAATGCTTATTATAATATTACTAGCTGACCCGGCAAATGAATATTTTGGTTTTTAAAAAGGTTGGTAGCGCATCGACGATGTATGCGATGGTTAACATTTCTTACAGTGCAAGTATGACAACAATTTTCATTCGTTTATTTATTATTGTTTTCTTAGGTTATGTCTAGAGCCGAGATGGCCCAGTGGTAAGAACGCGTGAATCTTAACCGATGATCGCGGATTCAAACCCGGGCAAGCACCACTGAATTTTCATGTGCTTAATTTGGGATAATAATTCATCTCGTGCTTTTCGGTGAAGGAAAACATCGTGAGGAAACCTGCATGTGTTTAATTTCACTGAAATTCTGCCACATGTGTATTCCACCAACACGCACTGGAGCAGCGTGGTGGAATAAGCTCCAAACCTTCTCCTCAAAAAGGGAGAGGAGGCCTTAGCCCTGCAGTGGGACATTCACAGGCTGTTACGGTAGGTTATGTCTACGGATTTTGTGTGTGAGTGGTGGCTCATCGTACATTCGTTCCACATTATGAGACAGAACTTTTGAAAAAGGTGGTCCATTATTTGTTTTCTTTTTAATATTGGTAAATGGTCATCCCCACCTATTTACATTGGCACTATAAAAATATTAACCATTCCTTACATCGCGAATGCGCCACCAACCGTGAGAACTAAATTGTCCCTTGTGCCTGTAGTTAGACTGGCTCCATCACCATTTAAGTCGGAACACAACAATACTAAATATTGCTGTTTGGCGGTATAATTTGTGATAAACATAGTACACACGAATGGAACATAATCTTTGCGCTGGCTATTTCGCTATCGCATCGATGGCCATTACTATAATTTTTCTTCTTGCACGAGAATTTTCATTTTGCCGTGACTCCTAAGATATTAATTTAAATTAATCCTTTTATAATTCCAATGAGGTAAGCTTTGAGGGTTTTAAGCGAACCCTGGCATTTCTAGGCCGGGAAAACGCTAGGAAGAAGAAGAATAATTCCAATGTGGTAACCGCGTCTTTTTATTGCTTTTCAATCGATTCAATTATTAGCAACTAACAATTTCTATCAAAACAGACAAATTGAATTACTACTAAATATTTTTTTGAAATATAGTTTAATATTTTACACAACTCGAGATGATTTATTTCACACAAACTATCTATAACTATAGTCTATTCAAAGGTGGCGCTGCTAACAGAATTCAAATGGAATTAAGTTTTACTTATTGCATAAAATAATTAAATTTGATTCAGAATAATCATATTATTTCTAAAGGATTTTATTTTGAATATTGTCAAAGTAATTTAAACCCTTTAACAATAAATTAAACATCAAAAATGTCTTTAAAAGTTTCAAACAATCAAAACAGTCTACTATAAAGTAAATATTGTTATAATTGCTTGATAAATAATGGTCATTGATTTTGTTTTTTTTTTCTTTCGATAGTTTTTTTTACGCTGAGCATATGATTATACTAACATTTCTCTGATTATACTGTCAATAGTAAACACTCGAATTATGTGTATATTGAATGTATGTAAGGTATACTTTAATTAATTTATCCCATTTATTTAAGTCCCGTGTAAATTAAAACAATAACAAAAAAATAATGTACGGTTGGGTTATATTTGCGATATTTTTTCGTGTGCGAATGGACTTCAGGAACAGCCTTGCAAGTGGATACGTGCCGATGAGCAAACCGTACAATGGTGACATGCTCACACGCATATTTTCATTATTTTGTTCTTGTTTTTGTTCGTCTTTTCTTTCTGCTCTACTATTTTTCATGTTTGTTGCTTTATTCGTTCGACGACGACCGTAGGGGAGGTCCTATCTTGCGTCTTGCTGGCATTATTCACTATAACAAACACACGCAAATAATACTTACTGATGAAAAACGGTATACCGATAATGTATTTTTACTTTTAGTATTACAATCATAAAACACGTATATAATATTTCTTATAAATTAAAAACAATCGTACTATAATTTGCACGCACTGCGTTGTGATACATAACAAATGCAGAATGTAATGTCAAAATGACGCGACGCTTCTCGTGAATGACTTGCGCATGTGTGGATGAAGTTCGATGAGGCGAACGTAGCGCCATCTGTCATTCAACACTATGAATAATTTCGTTTTGTTTGAAATACAAACTACGGTTTAATTATTTGGACATTGTTCATACTAAAATCGTGATAAAAAAATGGGTTGATGGGTTAAGAGAGTAAAAATTAGGGGTTATATTTTTGACGCTAAATCTAAATAAAAAACAAAATGATCACCTAGCGGTATGAAATATACTTTACAACCTATTCTCATACCTTCCAAATATAAAAAACAAATTTCATAAAAATCAGTCGAGCCGTTTCGGAGAAGTTCCGCCACAAACACCGTGACACGAGATTTTTATATATTAGATAATGTAGAGCTCTCAAGAATTTGAAAAAATATTTATTGGCCACATTGTAACTTTTGTTATTTTACGCACAAGATGTAACACCAATTCAACACATGAAAATTCAGTGGTGCTTGCTAAGGTTTGAACCCGCAATCTTCAGTTACAAATCGTGCTTTCTAACCACTGGGCCATCTTAGCTTACTTGACACTGTTTGCTAGTAGATCCCACTTAACTTAAAAAGGTTTTTATAAAATGTTTTATTTTAGTCAATAGTGACTTTAATGAAATACAAACGTTGATTTAACTACAAAGGTCTTCCAATTATGTGCAGTCTCCAATCTGTGAAAAGTTTTTGAATACTTTCGACGTCCAATGTTTTGCCATGTCAAAAACTTATTGTAACAAACTCGTATTATTTATCATATAATGTTAATTTTCCATATTTTTTCGGTTTTAGGGAACAATTTGGGTTTAAAATATGTATATTTCGTAATATGACACAACGCTTAATATGTAATATACAGATCACTTACAAATAATCGAGGTACAAATTTTATAATTCAATAGCAAATTCCCCGTTCGTATCGCAACTCAAATTTTCTGATATATCGAATAACTCTCCACAAATTAATCTGTATAAACTTGTCCTTTCAACAAACTTAACATAAATAAATAGTTGTTATTTTAAGGACTGGCATTGGGATCTATTTAATTGTATAGTCTTGGTAAAGCAAACAAATGAATACCGACAGAACTGTAACATAGTTAGAAATATTATAGCTGCTCTTAGTATATGTTATATGTACATATATAACGTTAAGTACCCTTTGTCGTAAAGTAGTAAGGAAGTTTCCTTAAACTGAATTTTAAAAATAAACAGATTTTCTAAGCCAATAGGAACATAATAATATGACGTTAGAGAGTTAAAGAGATCTTCCTGTGTTTGTCCAGCCAAAATGATATATAATCTTCTTTATACTTCTTGGATAAGAAGAAAAGAAGAAGATAAAAAAATACACTTTAAAAGGGTTGATCAAGTGAAGAGCTTGAATTGCTCGTTGCATTTCAAGCTTTATATGATTTGTAATGAAAAAATTACAGATTTTCGTAATTTTCCAATCGGTTTGGTGAAAGCTATATTGCTTGTTTATGCTGTTATTATTGAATTTTTACACTAGTTCAGATATACTTCGTGGGACACACCCCAGCAAAGCCTTTACCGCAAACATCACAATGCGATTTTTATGTGATATCACGGGAAAACGTTAAAACTTAACATCACGATTGTTTCTCAGTGCGCCTAACATAATATAACGAACGTCTATGAAAATCTATACTTAATATGTATTTTTATTTAGACTGTACGTTAATTGTTATATAGTCATGACAATAACTTTATATTACACCAGCTAACCTACACAACACAAGCAAATGTGACGCTTACGCCGTAACTTTACGCCGTAACTTTAAAGTATGAAATACAAATAAATATTTTAACATAATCAGTATTGAGCCAAGCGATAATTTATAAATCATGGTAACAAATCTTAACACACAAATTCCTTTTTAAACATTCAACAATACAATTGGCAAAGTGTAATCGACAATTTTTATTTGTGATAAAATAATACAAACGGTATATTATTATAAGCATAAATATTGTTAAAAAAAAACCATTAAACAATACCATTACTTTTTCTATTTTATTAAAAAGCTTGATTACCTTTGATGTGGCCCATTTAAGATATATGCGCGATATTTCGACTTTTCAGTAGAAATGTTCGTGCAGTTCTGGTGCAAAGAACAGATGTCGTCGTTTCGTTCACAGTGGAAATGCTTGTATATTTCCCATCTGGTAGCTATTATCAATGCAAAAACCTTTTATCAGATTAGCCGAAAAGCACCGGAACCGAGTAATTTATCTCTCACTACATTGTATTAATTACTTTATATATTTTCGTCGATAAATAAAATGCTAAAAGCATTTTACTACATTAATTTCAAAATTCGTTTTAATTAAATAATACAAAATATCGTTATATAACTAACCCCTCAAACTACGAAAGTGAATCTACAAAATCTGGGATTCAATCGTAGTCACTAACCCTTTGGGCGCGCCTTCCGTTAGCCTCTAATTTTCACATTTCACCCACTCATACGATATTAAAGATCGCTATCTTCAGGAAGGTACTATGGTTTCGCTTCATTTTCATTACCGATATATACATGTTTAAATTGAAGTTATTGCCTTGGCATTACTAGTCCATATACATATATAACAAAAATAAATTGATTATGTAATTATTAATTAAAGATAAGGAATTGTACACTTAATACACCATTTGAGTCAAATCATAAAAGCCGATACACGAAAAAATATTATAAGTATACAAGAGTTGGTCATTTAATATTAAATCAGTTATTAACTTTACTGATTTCTTTAATCAGAATAATAATAATAACGACTGTTATTATTATTATTCTTATAACAATCCTTATGCGTAATAATCGTCATAACTTTTTATATTTGTTTCGTTGTTCATGTAATCTATAAGATATAGAAACTGATGGGATGTGGTCCTTCGCCGAATCGCACCAATAACTTCGTTTTATATAAAAAAGTTTTACTTCATGTCGCTCTCATCCATGTAAGATATAAATATTTTTATAACAGTAATTCGATTATCACCTAAGTAAATATAGTATGTGAAAACACACACATAGCCACCGTACATGGTCCAGCAAGTTTAGCCGCCGGCTGCTTCAATCATATTACGAAGTTGCCACCATCGAGGCAGTAAATTAAGAATTAGGAGGGAACTGATTATTTTAAAACCTGAGATACCCTTTCTAACTAGGTTACCGATAAACTTGTAGCCTAATCGTTTTTTAAATAAAATATCGGGTCAATTTATTTATATCAAATTAAATATACTGAATGTGAAGTAATTATGATTTAGTATAATAATTTACTGTTTGTTATTATAAAAATAAGAATTCAACTTTTTACAATTCTAATATATATCATCTATCAAATATTTAAACGTCAACTATTTTAAGTTTTCTTTTGTTTTTGTGGGTTTTTTATCCTTAAAATTTAACATAAGTATCGAAACGTTAATAATAAGTATTTAATAGAATCAATCGTTATAATACCACACTTTTGAATTTTCTTATACGATAATTTGGAAAAAATATGTGTGTAACTGTTATTATAAAATGTAAACTGTCTTGAAAGATCATTCTAAATGTCATCGTGTATTATATTACATACATCACAGATACTATCACAAGAATTATAAGAGTCCAGGTAGAATATTAATTATAAATATGAAAAAATAACGTAAAACGATTACATCAATTATATTTTTAATTAACCTTTTAGAAAACTATAATTGATGAATATTTTTTTATTCAAATAAACTTAAATAAAATAGGAACATAAGAATAACGTTTTGATAAGAATGTTGGTTAGGAATAACGTTTTGATAAGTATGTTGATCCTACATAGATTAAATCACGTTCGAATAATTTGATATAATAATACGTTTACATTCAAAGGAAACCTTGTTGCGAAATATACTGCGAAAGAAAGAAAACCCTCCAGATAAGCTGAATAACTTTTTTTTGAACACGATTCGGTAATCGTGTTGGCAAAAATTGTGTCGTGACAAACATCCATGCCTCAAAGCTGCGCGGTAAATCAACGCGAGAATGAAAACCAATTACGTCCACAAAACCATTATCCATATATGTACAATACCCGTACAACAAACTAATATAAAGTAATATGTATGTATTATGTCACAGACACTAGTAGCTAAACAATATTGTACAAACCATACAATATTTAACTTTTTAAAACTCTTGATAAGACTTATGAATTTATTTGTATAATACGTAATTATAAACATTAGTAGTGTGTTAATTATGTCGAAATTAGTGATTGACCGAATACTATAATTCGCGGGATACTTAGTAAAAAACATTCCAAAACGAAGCTAATATTCGATAAGAATTTCACGCCTTATATATCCTTATATCGTATTAATGTGATTTGATTAATTAAAAACCGATTAAACTGCAAAAACTTAAAGAAAAAATTGAATTTCGGTTAAGTATAAGATACCATATTATACTCAAATGTATATAAATTCGATAACTTGTATTTTGTCATATGCTGAATAAGTTAAAAAGAATAGGACAACCACATCGTTTAACTTTTAAAATATAAGCGACATATCAGAGTGGGCACAGTCAACAAAGCCTTAGTCGTAATTCCATCAACCTTATTTCGTTGCAAAAAGTAAAATAACAAAATTATTGAATTTTGCAATTTAATATCGGTGCGCCCGCTCTGTCCGTAATTACCAATGCGAGCCCAATTCATCATTCTTTATTACAAGTACAAAATTCCATGTAAATTTCATGCACGAACGATATACAACGCGAATGAGTTTCGATGGATCGAAGGAATCATTTTTGTGCTGCGACTGGTCTTTGCGACAACTTGGATTCTATTTAAATAAATATTTATTTGCAATTTTTAATTTATATATTTAATATAGATGTTTAATTAATTTAAGTTAAGGAAATATTTTTGTTTACATAGACGACGTAGCCATTTAGTGTACATTTATTTGTAAGTAAAATTTATGTGGGTGTTAAATTTTAACAGGCCATTTATTTCATAATTGATTTATTCAAAAGCTAATGTCAAAACTTAACGAAATGACTTTCAAAATCATTGTCAGTATGCCAACAAGCAACAAAATCCCTCGCGTGCCAACTGAAAATGTCATTAATGCCTGAGTGAAATTTGGGGTCTAATCTCGTCTGCAAAGCTTATTACATTTATACAACGGAGCAATCTTGGAATAAAGTTTTCAATGGAAAGTGTTGAATCATTGAGGATTGCGAACCCTTCCCGCTGAAACAGTATCGTCGCGATGACGCACATTGAAAAGTGTTTCAATCTAAAGTAAAAAATAGAATTATGCACATTTTCACTGCATTGTATTAAATTATACAACCTATTTATAAATAAAATCGCCTTCTCGATAACACGCACGTACTTTTTGATTTTGAATAATAAGCGAATAGAAATATGATATATATTTTGGTTTTGTGTATTACTTTAACTTTAATACATAAGTAGTAAATTTAAAAAAAAAACAAAAATTAAAATACGCCAGATATTTTGATTTTCTATCAATCGTAAATCGTAGGAATACTTTTGGATAAAACACGTATTTTAAGAATTTGTTTATACCCACAATTTATCATAATTTTAAGATCAGTTACAATGAAAATATATTTAGACGAAACGACCCCAAGTAAAATTAGTTATATTTAGGGAAACAGTTAACAACCAACATCAAGTTTGTGTACATTTAAAGTGAGCTATTTTGACTATAATGATTTATTTATTTCTCTCGTTTAAAATTTAAAAACATAAACACAATAATACCGCTTTACGGTTTTTATATTATGAAGCCACTATATAGCATTTTAGTGTACTACGTATAAAAATAAAACACATCTACTGAGATAAGATATATAACACAAAAATAATCTCAACTCTTGACTCCAACGAAGGAAATATACAATATTTACGAAATTTAAAAATAACTTCGGGTATTATATAAAAGTCACATTTTCCACTTAGTTCGGAAAAACCCATGGTGGTCGCGTAAACCGCACAGTCATTGCAACGCAATAACCAATTGTGAGAGTATTACGCGTCCTATCACAAAGCCCCTGGCTCACGGTTTCGATACGTAGAGCTGCAAGAAGAGACAGGACGGCCAAGCAAAGGGAGCAAGTACACCTATAATAATTCTCTATTGTTCTTAGAACAAATTTACTCCTACGAAGATAGATTTGGGTATGTGCTTTTTATGTATGCTTGATAATTATTTTTTATGTATATTATATACATTATTTACTTTTCAATCATCGTCGTTTACATTTTTTATGTGTTCATCGCTAAAATATAAACTCGTTAGCCAATCATAGTCAAAAAAATTGATCAAATTATCCAATAATAATTAGTATTTCTTTGAGTATCTTCTAGATAACTATATTCGCGTTTAGATTTTTTATTACTTTGTCTGTGATGCGACAAAGTCGTTTTTGCGCAAACATATCGGCGACAATGGGAAACGGGGCTTTTGTATTTTTTAGTTTGATTGATGATTTTTAATTTCCTATCTGCTTCATTGACTTTGATAAAACAGGCGACATTCACAACCTTTTCGAATTATTGCTATGATTTTTATTTTGATACATCTATACTTAAAATAATACCATGTTATTATGAATACTATATCTGTAAACAAAACAAAAGCGTAGAGCATACTTACCAAACGGATAATTTACTTAAATGAAAATAATATAACTATAATATTGATACTTTAACTCTAAGGTAAAATTTGTAATTAAATACATAGAACCAAGCTGAAGTGCAATCATACTTTCGTAAACACCAAATATATCTAGCAGCTAATATATTTTCCCCTGCGTTACGCGAATGTGACAGGCGCGATTTAAATATGGCGGCGGCATCATGCCAGTGATGCTGCGGCCGTCCATTTATCACTCCGTAAGCCTCCGCCGATATTATGATCAATGCCATTCGCCCGACTGATCTTCTATTACATGTCATTGAAATCAAGTTTTGCTTATTTTAACCTATGACTATTAATTTTAGTATATAATCAGTAACTGTTGTGACAAAATAATCTATCAAGTTCATAATGTTAGAATTTTAATTATACAATAAAATGTATTTACAAAAATAACATTTTAACCTGTTTTGAGATAAAACTGTGATTTAGCAACACACTGATAATTAAGAAAAAAAACCTACCCAAACGGATCCGATACATATTTATTAATTGTATCGGAAAAAATAGTTAATAAAAGTAAGTAAAATACAACATGAAAAGCCTGTCATAATATCATTTAGGATAGTAAATATTTCGGTATTTTAATAGCATTTTTTTTTATTTCGAAAATAACATCTAATAGGGACGATGGCGATCACCCACATTGCATACTTTATATTGTCATAGTCACCACCTGGGATAGTGGCTTTTTAAAGAATCATTATCTACGTTTCACTTTGGCTGGAATTGCATATTTTTATACCACAGACTATCGTAAATTTTAATATCGATATTTTTAGAAGTAGCTGTAGCATAATTATGTCGTAATAGTAGTAGGTGTAATTTTGCTTTAATAAATAGTAAAAGAAATAAAATAAATTACTGATACCTTAATCGGTTAATTGAGAACATAATTTAAGTTTACTAAATTAGTATTTTAATTCACCCTATCATGAGTAATCGGAGGACCGTATTACTATCTTATATACCGTATTACTATACTATATTATACTTTTAAATAAAAATAATATTATCAATCCATATAAATTTGTAATATCCGCCTTAAGCATTCATTGAATGACTAAAATGAATGTATGAGATTACATTTATCTTTAAAATAACCGTCTCCGATCACTTATCACGACTATGTAACAAAGACGTTCTCCGCCCTCAAGTGTCGCAACTCAAAGTGCGCCAGACAAAAGATTGGAACCGGAAAGATAGGTGAGAGCTACTCGACTACTGAGTAGATTGAACGGACTCACTGAGAGCAATCTCTGAAGTCTGCGTGATCAATTGATATCGTCACGGACGGGCCCTTGAATACTTGGTTTCGTTTTCATTATCAATCGTGGCTTCTCTTTTTAAGCTATTAAAGCGCCTTTTTAATTTATATAGCAATATTGTTCTGAAAAATAATTGCTTCAAAATATATTCACAATTAATGAAACATTATTGGAACTTTATAATTTACAATATAAATTTATTTTGTAAGTTTGATTTTAAAAGAAAACGAAATAAATACACAAAAAATATCTTAATACATTTTATTCTTATAATCTAAAACGAAATTAAACAACTTAGATTAAAAATGATTTCTTGTAAATACATTTTAAAATTGTTGAAAACTCATAAAAGTAAATCGCACTCAATTATTCACCATCCCCTCGAAGCCACTCGAAAAAATCCAATCAGCATAACTCGTCACTTTAATATCGATCCCCAATTTGCCAACACTTACCAAATCATTTTATGCATAGATATAAAGAAAAGCCAACTTAAACTGCGCAGTCATTTTAATAGACTTTGAATCTTATTGCGTTCGTTATAATGCAATATTTTGTTTTATTAATGTGTGGTAATCTTGGGGATGTAGAAAGCCGAGTGGTTTACTTAGAGTTTAAAATATTCATAGCTTGTACTGGATCGTATTTAAATATTTACATAAGTGTCACGCAGCGGCTGTGACATTTGTCGATGTATTGAGTCGAACGGCTGACTCGGTGTTACTAGACATGGGGGAATGAGAAAAAAGCGAAACGAATTAAATTATAAATTCAAACATTTCCAAACAAAGACATATTTAATTATTTTTTTATAGTATACGTATGGAGAGGATAAGCATATGGGCCACCTGATGGTAAGTGGTCACCAACACTCATAGACATTGGCATTGTAAGAAATTTTAATCATCGCTTACATCGCCAATACACCACCAACCTTGGGAACTAAGATGTTCTGTCCCTTTCCTGTAATTACACTAGCTCACTCACCCTTTAAACCGGAACACAACAATACCAAGTACTGCTATTTTGCGGTATAATATCTGATGAGTTGTACCTACCCAGAGAGCTTGCACAAAGCCCTACCACCAGTGAAAAGCCCTACCACTAGTACAAAGCCCTACCAACATTTCTTTAAAATACTAAGATAAATTAATAGCTAAATTTATTTTAAAACATTTTTGTCGCTATTTAATATCATTAAAATAAACATATTTTATTGATTGAAACTTATTTCTCCAACCATTGTTATTTTAGCTTACCTACACTCGAACATAGGCAAGAGGGGTGAAGGCACTAAGCGTCGTGTATTGGCGCTATAAAAAATAATGGATCTGCGAATCGTCGAGATACGCGTGGAAATATGAAGAAGGTAAGCGAAATCGTAATGGCATCGCGAAAATGGGGATTTGAAAACGATCGAGTGGAAATCAATCCGGGTTAGGAGATACACGACTAAGTGCTTTGAAACGTGCCGATAAACAGGTGCCGTCATTTGGGAAAAATATGAAAAATTAATGAAACAGATGTTGCTATTTGCTATGTCACGACGATGTATAGGAAAATTAAATTGACAAACAAATATACATAATATTAAGTAGAATTACATTATTTTTTTACATATCGTAGGCTTTAGGATTATCAAATAACTGTAATAGTTTCTTCTAAGGAACATTTCTGATTACATCATTATAATTGTTTTTTAAACCTCTCTAATGCCAATCAAAAATCGAAATACATACATACGGTCACTAGGTTACCACCCACACTTTCCGTCACGGATTTTCTTTACGCGACACACAGCTCTTGTAAAGTTTTCCTTTAGCTTAGAACACGTGATAAATTAATAAACTTTTGCTTTACTTGGAGAAAATATACTTTATATACACATAGTATGCAAGGAAATATTTTTCAAGTCGGCGTGGATGGAATCTGAATCTGAAATTAAATAATAATTTGATATTATTCTGTCCCTTATATGATTTTATCAACGTTATAATTAACTAAAAATAGTAATAAGTATAGTAATAGTAATAAGTACGCTTATGTATACAACTAAATACTCATACATATATCTACACTTTGCAATATATTTATTAAGCTTTTTATCACATTAGTTTTAGATATATTCTTATATGAACTTCTCTTAATAAATTCTCAAAAATTAAAACATATAATTTTAAAATGAAAGTAATGATATTGTTTCGTTATATAAAAATATTTCGTGTAATTATCTCAATGTTTGCTCGCGCATGTAAATAACGTAACATAAAACACTACCCTTATTCCAGGTAATCGTGTTTACACGCCGCATGTAAACAAATTACGCTGTAAATGAGTATTCCTCCGAAACGTACTTCAAAACACATGTGGAACTTTACGAGCTATCTTAAATTTTGATTTTTTTAAATTTTACATGACAATAAACTCAACAGGCGTACGTGTTCTAGGCGCGGCAAATCAAATCAGATCATACATTTTAAAGTAAGTTAAAATAAAACCTAAAGGAGCTCTCTCGTTATGATGATTTGTTTTTATAAAATACTGTCTCACTAAAGTTACGTTCAATTTATACTGTAGTAGCGACCCGCCTTGGTTTCGCATGGGTGCAATTTACCATTAAAGAAAATGAGAAGTATGATGAGCAAAGTATTAACTAGGCATATGTTTTATTTAATAGAGTTTGTTTATTTGTTTACAAGCCGAGATGGCCCAGTGGTAAGAATGCTTGAATCTTAACCGATGATCGTGGGCAAACCCGGGCAAGTACCACTGAATATTCATGTGCTTAATTTGGGATAATAATTCATCTCATGCTTTACGGTGAAGGAAAACATCGTGAGGAAACCTGCATGTGTCTAATTTCACTGAAATTCTGCCACATGTGTATTCCACCAACCCGCACTAGAGCAGCGTGGCAGCCAAACCTTCCCCTCAAAAAGGGAGAGGAGGCCTTTAGCCCAGCAGTGGAACATTCACAGACTGTTACGGTTTATTTTTTAGTTTATATAAGTATGTCACAAATGAGAAATATGAAAAATATCAAAACTGATTTTAATCGCAACTTTATGGTGACACATAGTTCTTTGTCTAAAGCTTTATAGATTTGTTAACTATTAAACAACAATATCAACATTTTATGCCGTGTCGCAGATTTTTTTTGTTTGAACGTAATTTAAAATCGGTGATATCTTCTAAAGTTTTCATTCGAGACCTACAATTGTGTAGTATATTTTTGACGTATATCCTAAGGTTTAGCCAGCCTTAGACTTGTAAGCATACGAAAACAGTTTTTTGACAAAACAAAAATTATGTACAAAAATACTTCCTCGTTTATCGCTTTTTTTTTAGTGAAAACCGC
This sequence comes from Nymphalis urticae, assembly GCA_905147175.2. Lineage (NCBI taxonomy): Eukaryota > Metazoa > Arthropoda > Insecta > Lepidoptera > Nymphalidae > Nymphalis > Nymphalis urticae. The sequence goes on from LR989991.1 coordinate 7,446,705, forward strand.
ATCAAAATCTGTTGTGTGGCTTAGAAATTGGCGAAGATATAGACAAAGGCAGACAGCCTCTTTGTTTTATACTATTTAGAGAAGTAGCTTATGTAACTACTTAATATAAATATTCAAAAAAATATCACAATAAAAAATCAAAGAATCAAAATTCGTTGCTTTAATTTGATTACAAGTCTAGTCTAAATTGAAAAAGATAGCAGTTGATTGATTAAAATCGACTCGAGTAAAAACTGTTTACAGACTCAAACTGAATATTTTAAAATTGTTTTTCGTAATCAAATTTCTATAGTCATAACCTCTATCACAGGGTCTTATAAAAATGTAAAATGTAATTATTTACTAATTAAAAAAGATAGAAACACAGAAAGTGTTGGTAATTATCGAAATAAATAGTAATTAATAAATAGTTTATTATCCTAGTATTTAATACAGTACTCTTAGAGATGATAAACAATAATATGGCATTCGATATGTATTGTTTTATAATCTTTGTTTATAATGGAAGGACTTTGTGCAGTCCCACATAAGTTAGTATCACCCACTTCTTATTTTATTGGTAAACTTCGATTATTTGTATAATATCTTCCAGACTTATTTCAGCCACAGCAGCCAATCTCAAGAGGGAGTAGCCAACCGCGCAGGACATATTATAATGCACAAGTGTGTGGGCAAGCACACGTGCACTCTCTATTCCCTAACTCTCATAATCCGGTGGGACGGCAATCTGACATGACAGGAAAGAGTTCAGGCGCAGGACCTTTACGTGAATTCCGAGGCACGGGAGTGGACAAACTTCCAACTTCCAGACTCCAATCTGCTACTGAGAATTTTCGACAGTAAAACCCAATAACTTTTTATTGGCCCGACCTGAGATTAGAACCCAGGACCTTCGGGTCTGTAGCCTTACATCTAGCCACTAGGCCAACGAGGTTATGTTTTAGAGTGAAGGGTAAGTTAGCCAGTGCAATTACAGGCACAAATGACATAACATCCTCGAATCTCGCGGTTTTGCAGCATAATGCTGAAGTAAAGATTAAAAAACAAATAAGTACCACTGAGGGTGAAGGTCACCATTTACGGTCACATAACCATTTTTCTTCTTAGCCTTTAAACGTAAAATAAAAAGTAATTTCTCTTGCAAATTCAGGACAGTTATCAATATATACATATAAAATATCTAAACTAATTTTATTTTCATACATACATAAAACTTACAACTTCTACTCAGTTTATGATATGAAAGTTTCATCTTACCTTAGTCATACATTAAATATTAATGTATCGGTTAAACTAACGAATGTTCGTACACGATAAAGACAGGTTAGTATAATGAAACCTCAGCTTAAAGGTATGACGTAGGCATTAATGACAAAGTAATTCGTCTCAAGTTATTGGCAAGCAAACAAAGTTGCGGCCGACGGGGAGTGAACCCAATTATATCTAATGAAGACAATGATATAAGCGCGGTTATTGATCTAGATTTAAATTTCAGGATGGGTCAGTCCCTGCGATATGCGAGCCCTTAATGTTCCTTTCCAAGTTTCGGCTACTGCGCCCATATACTCTTGATCCGTTAAGAAAACGGAAATAAAATTCTCAATTTAATCTATTTTTTGCTTCTGTTTTTTATATTAATTTATTTCAATATTTTTTTCTATAAGAATTCATTAAATATTAATATTTAATGTATCTAATACTGACATAATGTAATGAGGAGTAATTAAATAACTATGCTTATTAGTTACACAATATTCTATATTTTAATAGATATGAATTACTTTTGTGATATGGTAAAATATATTTCAAAGACATCGCAAAGATCAAAATTGTTCAATCGAAATCCATTCAAGCTTAATGTCCACTAACTAATTTCTTATACCCAAAACATAATATTATGAACTAACATACACAGGCACAAACATCTGAATATTATGATTAACGAGCGTACACACACATAGACAAGAACTTTGTATACGCTCTCATATAATCGAATAGATCACCGTGTTAGATTAAAATAGACTTACGATTAGTTTAGTTAGAAAGATCAATCAATAGTAACTTTAGTTATGTTAATAATAACTACTTTTTAAGTTAGCCGCTTAATACTGTAAAGTTTATTTAAAGATATCATTATTAGATAAGGCACATTCTTCAACAAGCTTCTTCAAATATGGTTGCTAAAATTGATCTATTTTCATTAATGTGAGTTTTAATTTATATTATTTTATAATTATTAAAGTATATATATATATATACATATATATATATGTATATATATATATATATATATATATATATATATATATATATATATATTATATTATATATTTTGCAGTTTTTCTCGATAGTAAATACTTTCAAGAAAAACCGCTTGCAATCATTTAAATGCAACGTTTATATGATTTCCACGTGGGATTACTTTTTTAAATATTTCTAATTGTTTATTTGTATATATAAAATACATTGTAATGATTGTTTTAATTATTGATGCAGAACCTAAAATATGTTTTAACAGAGGGATTGGAATTTGGACAAAAGTCTTAGTCCATAATGTCGAGGACTATGCACTAAGAAAGGATTTTGAGAAAAAATATTTTAAGGGGCGCGCTGCACACCCTCATTCTTAAATTATAGCTGTTCAAATTTCGATTTTTTAATTTCAAAATCCTTATTTTAATACACTAAGACAAATAAACCTAGTCACATATGTCACGCTTAAAAATCCTTATTATGTGTATATTTTAAATTAACGGGAATGAAGCCGCGACGGTTAGTAATACTTTTGGTATAATAAATGTCTTTTCGCACATATCTACTTTTAAGTGTTATTATAAAAAATAAAAATATATATAAATATTATTAAGGAATAAGTCTTTTTTTATTATTTATTTTTTGTTCTTTTTATTGTTAATTTCTAGAATCTCCATTTCTTTTTCTGGTCATTGATTTGTACTGTATTTTGTTATAACATAACATTTTCTGTCATTTTTTTATTTAAGATTGTCTACCCTTTTTACTGTGTGAAATTTGTTAAATTGCTCTTTAAGTGAACTGTATGTTCTTTGAGTGATAATAAAGACCTTTAAACTGAATAAAAATAAGATTTTGACACGCCTGATAAAGTATTCTTTAAAGAGTTTGTCTATTAGGTTTGACAGTAAAATATTTTAATGAAATTATTTTACAAATAAGTTTATAGAATTGCCAAAAAAAATCACACACACACTTTAAACTGCTGGCAATAATCTATCTATTTTATTTATTATTCTGTTCTTACTAATAATTTGGAGGAAAGTGAAAACTATCGTCACAAAAAAGTCACAATTAATATTTAGTTTATAATGATTCCACCAACCCGCATTGGAGCAGCGTGGTGGAATAAGCTCCAAACCTTCTCCTTAAAAAAGGGAGAAGAGGCCTTTAGCCCAGCAGTGGGACATTCATGGGCTGTTACGTGGTTACGTGGTTATAATGACATCAGCTGAGGAAAAATTGAGTACCCTAATTATAGAGCAGTATGTCAGTAGACCGTTGTTGGACAAAATACCGGAAAATATAATTAATTAAATAATTCATTTAGCTAAAATGAAAATATCATTAACACAAAATTCAATAATAAATCATATTACTTATCAAAAACATACTTTATGGATAAAGATGGATGTATTTATGCTCAGATTCTAACCCAGGACTGATCAAGAACAATAATTGTGAATACTAACTTCATTGTAAATCTGATTTATTTTAAAACAGCAACTACACGAGTCCCTTCCCCTTTTTTCTCGCTAGAGGCTGCTTTCTGAAACGGCGGTAGATTTAAAATATTGACTATTTAAAAACGCTTTATTGTAAAATTTACTTGAACAAAATACATTTTATTCGTTTATATCTTTTTTTTATATATTTCCCTGTAGGGCAAATGACTCTACTCCACCTGATGGTAAGTGGTAGTAGAGTCCAAACGCGACGACGGCCAGTACAGTCGGGAAGAAGGTTCTGCACTAGCCGCCTTCGCCTTGCCGGCCCGCAAGATGCCTCTTCACGCCTCGTTTGAAGGAACCCGGGTTGTAAGAGGAGGGTAACACATGAGCTGGTAAGGAATTCCATTTTTTGGAAGTGCGACAAAGAAAGGAGTTGCCAAATTTCTTTGTGCGTGATGGAATTGATGTAACAGTTAGGCGGTGACATCGAGAGCCAGCACGCGTAGACTTTTCAAGGAAGGGGGAAGCAGGAATTAGAAAGAATAATTCCTCAGAGCACTCGCCGTGATACAGTCGATAGAAAGCGCTCAGCGCTGCTATCTCTCGACGCAATTGTAAATGCTCGAGGGTGTTAGTGACCTTTACGTCACTAATAATGCGGACCGCACGTCGCTGCAACCGATCCAAGGCCTCAAGTAGGTACTTAGCGGAGCCATCCCAAATGTGCGACCAATATTCAACGCAAGACCGTACCTGTGTTTTGTACAACAGGCACAGTTGTTGTGGCGTGAAAAAACGCCGCACCTTATTCAGAATTCCGAGTTTCCGTGAAGCTGTTTTTATGACAGCCTCGATGTAATCCCTTGGACTAAGGTCACAGCTAACGTCCATCCCCATCATGGCGATTTTGCTTTGTATCACCAGCGGAGTGCCACAGGGGAAGGGAAGGGGGGAAAATGGTGACTTTTCCGCTGTAAGCACACGAAGGCTGCGCTTGTGTAAGAAGCTGGCAATCCAGGTGCAAAGCTGAGCAGGCAGATCATATGGCGGCAGCTTGGAGAGAAGACTTCTGTGTCAGACCCTGTCGAAAGCCTTGGAGATATCGAGGCTGACAGCCAACGATTCCCCATGCTTGTCGATAGCTTCACTCCAGAGGTGTGTTACGTACGCTAGAAGATCACCTGTAGACCGTTTTGATCAAAACCCACTGTACTTACTGACGATAATTAATACTGACGATAATTCGATAGTACTGACGATAATTAATTAGACAGTGATCTTCTAGGTAATGGATCAGTTGGTTGTTAAGAATCCGTTCCATCACCTTACAAAGTACTGAGGTGATAGCTATTGGCCAATAAATTGCCGGATCAGACCGATCCCCTTTTTTGGGAACCGCTTGCACATTAGCTCTTCTCCAAGCCTCCGGCACACATCCCGAAGAAAGAGAAAGTTGGAACAGGCACGTTAACACGGGAGACAGCTCCGCCGCGCACTTCTTCAGCACTATGGCTGGTATTACATCAGGACCGCTAGCTTTCCGTACATCAACTGATTGCAGCTCCGCACGCACATCACGTTGCCTGATTTTGATGTCAGGCATCGTATGGCCACATGAAGGTATTATTGGTGGCAGCGCACTACAATCATCGATGACGGAGCTATCGGCAAAGAGTTTAGCCAGGAGATCAGCCTTCTCTTGCGGACTGATCAGAATGAAGTATCATTATATCATATATATACATAAATGATCGCATAAAAGTGAGGATAAGGATGGCTACGAATTGTCTGAGTTCAAGAAATTCTTGATTAAAAATTACGTTTATTATGTATAATATATGTAACTATAGTAAGTACTATAAAAATAATAAAATAAAACTGACGGTGCACTACTACAAATGCAAAAACTTCTCCAAACTGATTTGGCTGTAGTTAATTGAATTTCAGAATTCAAGTCAACTCTGAAAAAGATATGTCAATTGAATAACTTTATTTCTAACATCACGAAGCAAAGAGTCGTTTTTCGAACTACACACATTTGTAAAGAATGTATCGGGGCCGCGGTGACCCTCGACCTCACGCCGCTTTCTCAAGCGATCCTATCTCTGCCATAACATTTTCGGACACTGAATTATACCGTACTTTTGCTTTTCGTTTCACACTATTTCAGAGTCACGTCAATGAGTTATCGTATTGTGAGGAATACAGAGAGAATTTATCGGAGCTGTGTTGACCTCCGACCGTGCTACTTATTCTCACAAGATGATCTAAGATTTACATTGTGCGTCTTTTTTCATTTTACTCTGTATTTTTTAAATTGAAGAGGTTTGTTTAATGCATCAAGAAACACGCAAAAATAATTAGAAAATAATTTGATTAAAACATTAACCGCATATACCTACTCAGTCCCTCAGACTTATTTACAAAGTAACTTATCCGCTATAACTTTATCAGACAAGTGTAAAATCAATTGTTACTGCTACATTAATGAGCGCTTAATAATTGACAAATAAAAATTAGCAAATGGCAAGATGCTGGTCGTAGATCTTTGTGCCAGCTCGTGGGTTGTCCCCGCTCAATTGTGCGGGGACTCATTCTTTTACCTGTAATATATCTATTGCAAAAGATGTATATCCTTGATAGTCGGCGGCACATGATTTGCATTGTCAGTATCTATGGGCGAAAGAAAATCACAAATAGGATGACCATATGATGGTTGGCTGACCACATGGTCAGCCTACCAAATATTATCAAATTTATTACAATAAAATGATTTATTTTATAAAACATTTTAAAACCTTGATTAAAATAGAATCTAAGTTTATTGTCAATTTTATCTATTTACTCTTTCTAAAATTTATCACAACAATAAAATGATGTGATGCCGTCGATTAACATATTTTATTTCCACTAGAAATATTCGTAATAAAAGTAACAAAATTAATAGCAAGCTACGTCAGCAGATTGTTATCATTTTCTTAGAATATACAATTATAAAACTATATATTTTATCTGAATGTATAACCACACAAAAACCACGGAACTGATTTAATAAAACTCTATTTGTTTATTAAAAGCTAATGCTAAATAATAAAGTTAGCTAATTACACTTAAAAATTGGTATATAACTTATTATCATTTGATAACAAAAATCACATAAGAAAATCATCCAATGGATTTGGAGTGAGATAAGATCTACGTAGGAAGAAGCTAACCTTAATAATAAAACTATTATGGGAAATGATTTAAGAGGTATTTCGTAGGTACGAAATATTGTCTATCGGAATACTTTAGGCGAAAACTAATGGATGGAATTTTTAATTTATAATATACAAAAAAAAAACTAACAGCCAGTAATTTTCCCACCGCTGGGCTTTCTCCTCTCTTTTAGAGGAGAAAGATTAGAGCTTATTACACGCTACTCCAATGGGGATATGGTATACATGTGGCAATTTTTTCTTACCAACACGTCATGTAGTTTCTCACGATGTTCTCTTTCACCGCAGAACACGAGATAAATTATAAACACAAATTAGGCACATGAAAATTCAGTGGTATTTAGGCTTGAACTTACCCTATCGGATAAGATTAACGTGATGAATATATTTAGTAATTAACATATAAGAATGTATATATAGGATCATCCCCCTCGTGGAAAAACAGTTCTCAAGCTGGTCTAATTTGATATATCATTCAGATGAAACTAAGCTGTGTCAAACAAATTCATCATAATCAGAAAAAAAAGAAAAGATCTCGATGCCCATATACATGAAAAATTTATATATTATTAATATTTGTAAATAAACATTTTTAAGACATCAAAATGCATAAAAGATTTAAAAAAAAAAAACAAGACAAAGTAAAAATGTATGTAGTCGTTAGTCATCTATTATTAGAAATACTTTAACTTTCTGAATTACGATAATTGTAATTGTAAAAACAAATACATATATAATTCAAATAATATAACTCAAAGAGATTGCGAGCCTAGAACATTACCCTGCGGAACGATAAAATAAAAACCAAAACATCATTTCACACTTCCCTCACAGGGAGTTTCATTCTTAAAAATAAAAAGTCGAAACATTACTCTGCCACACCCGTAGGGAAAGTAATAAAACGAACGAAGAACCTATTATTTCCGTTTATATATGTGAATATACTGGAAATGTTAAATACGATGGTGAAGTGTCAAAAATTTATATAACTTATTTTATCATATTATGTATATAACTTACTATGTATATAACTGTGTTGGTATATGTATTTGACATTGGTAGATCTCGACACTGTTTGTGATTATTGTAAAAGTTGGCTTATTTATATTTACTGGTAGGGCTTTGTGCAAGCCCGTCTGGGTAGGTACCACCCACTCATCAACACAACACAAAACAACAGTACTTGTTATTGTTGTGTTCCGGTTTGAAGGATGAGTGAGCCAGTGTAATTACAGGCACAAGGGACATAACATCTTAGTTCCCAAGGTTGGTGGAGCTTGGTGATGTAAGCGATGGTTAACATTTCTTACAATGCCAATGTCTATGGGCGTTGGTAACCACTTACCGTCAGGTGGCCCACATGCTCGTCCGCCAACCTATACTATATAAAAAAATATATATAATTTTTTTCATGTTTAAGTTTTATGCGTTCTATATTTTATTACTGGCAACAAAATGGTGCTACAGCACATAACTTCTATATCGTTGATATGAAACTATTGCTATGATAAATTTGTATTTAGCCAGGTAGAACAACGTCAGCTGGATTTTGCTAGTATTAAGCTCCCGATTACGCGCAGTTGGTCCTTTGTGGTTATATACTGTTTCCTTTTCTCACAACAAATAATATATATTTTCGTGCTTTTCAAATTATATCGGGAGTCACCTATCCGCGTTTGCGGCGTTTCCATAATTATGAATAAATAATAAATAAAAATACACTCGAAATGACGATGGTCATTATCTTGGTAAATATACTTTTCACACAATAAATGAATGTCAATGGTCATCGCCATCCTAGTTAAAATAACCATTGTTAAAATAACCCGAACGAGCTTATAAAAAAGTAGTAAAATAATATTATTTCCTTGATCCACATTTATAACAATTAGTTATACTAAATGACTATACAGTGTGATCATAAGCAATTAGATCAAGTAACACTTATGATACTGGAAACGTCGTCAAAAGAAATTCCCTTGCGAGCTTGTGCGAATGAAACAAAACTAAGTCAATCTATTGCAATAGACTCCCGGAGGGGCGGCCATCAATCTGCGGTCCTCCCGATACATTAGGTATCCATACACTGTTCTATACGCAGATGTGACCTGTCCACTTCGTAACGAGTTGGAAATAACAAAGACGAAGAATACACATATATAAATATAATGTATGTAGCGCACGTTATATATATGTCAAGTAAATAGATTATTTTTAACACTAATTTTAGGAAGGCATCCTTGTAAATGTGGTACTGGTTGGTAGGTACCTTCGCATATAGACATTGGTTTTATTAGAAGTACAAGTCACTGATAACAATATCAATGTACCACTAATATTGTGATCTAAGATGTATCTGTATTCACTCAACTTTAAAATTAAAATCTGGGTCTCCAAATTTTACTGTTTGGGGATAGAATAATTATGAATTCTGCAAAAAGCCATTCTGCCTGTAAAAGTTAAATTCACAAAACACCGTATATATTAAAATCAATCACTAGGATTGTAATTTTTACAGGTTTCATCGACTAATTATACGTTCATTAAAAAAAAACACAGAATTAATAACAACATCATTCAAAGGAATTTTAATTATATGATAAATATTATCAAGAAATTAATTTATATTGCTTGTATAATTGAAATTATAATTTAGCAAATAAATGAATGCGTTCAAATTTTCAAAGTGAACAAAATTCTTTGCCACAAAATAATTAATTAAAGTCGAACAAGTTATCTCTGAGCGACACCTAGCGACTACCGTTCTCTTTTGTATAGCCATCTTTTCATCGTCAGAACTCATTTCAATTAATTTTCTTAAAAGTAAGTAAATGATGTGCCCTTTAAAAGCGAGATATCATTAACACTACGGCCGGGGATGCTGTACTGAATGTGGACGTTCCAATTTTGCAGGTAAATAATCTCATAAATAGGATAAAAAAATAAACTTTCATTAAATGTATTTTTTATGCTTCATATAATTAAAATGAACATATTCAATGTAAGCAAAACTAAATGAGGTATTAGTTTATATAACAAATAAAATAAAAAAATCATATTTTATAGTAACTTTTGATCCATGTTGTTACCAACGTTATCGCGCATGGCATTTTTTATGAACTAGGAAAATACGAAAAATAAAGGTCTCACTCCCTCCTCGACCACCCCCCGCTCCCGTGGGAGAATCATTAGGAAAAAATCGTGTTGATGGATTTAATTACAAAAAATAATTATTCGTAAGAAAGTTGCCTGAATAAACTCGGATGGAGCGGGTTCTTCGATTCCCCCCTTAATCGGATTAATTTACTTTTAAAAAGCAGGGGGACGGTTGTTGTAATTAATGGAATGATAACATTACCCACCTTGCGGTTGACGCCTTTTGAAACACAATAGCCTAAAAGGTAGCGGATTATTAAAAACACATAAAAATTATAAAGTAATGATCACCGAACCACCCCGAATTTAAATGATGGTAATATACAAACGTATCGTGTATTAACAAAATTCGTCACAGACGACGTGTCCGATTACTCTTATCAAATACATTTTTATAAAAAAATAAAACATTATTTTTGTGCATAAGCAAAAGTTTATATTTAAATATATCAGAAAATACCCTTCGACTCTTATTCAAACTGTTTTTCGAAACGGCCGCATGAGAAGCGCTTTTTCCGCTCGGTTACCGTCCGATGATCAGTTCTAAACGCATCTTCACTGACGCAAATCATATTGCACGGAAGGGTTTGCGTTCGAACGTAAGGGTAGTCCAAACAAATAGTTTTTTACCGTATAGAAAGGCTAGTAAGAGCGAAATCCCATTCCCAAGTTCAATATATGAAAATGACCATAGATGACTTTTGGATTAGAAGCAGTTGCTGAAATAGTCTTGAATCGACAAGTCATCGTCGCTGATTTTTATATATTTTTTAACGTAGTAAATATATTTTACACTTAAAATTAATTTCACTAAAATATTAAAATTATCAATTTACACTAAATAAATTTATCCATAATATTATTAAGAGTAATCATAAAAAGTAAAATTTATCTTTATCCTACAATACTTAATATATATATTTATTATGTAATAAAGGTTAAAATAAAATATATATCTGTGCTTTTTAAATAATCCTTTAAATATTTAATGCTTTGTAAAAAAAAATTAACCCTAAATTGTCTTAGAATTTTCGTTTAAGCCAAAACACGTTAAGGGGATAAGCGTTCTTTTTCTCGCAAGTGCTGCATCATGTCACGATCATTCTTCAACGTTTTGTCTATCTATTTTCTACATGTGCGTTGCTTATGGGAGACTTGCGTAATTGTACAAACATAGCAGATGTTATATTAGTTTAACGTTTTCAAACAAATCGATAGTAAAACAGTTTAAAAACTTGTTTCACATAATTGTTTCTTATAAAACACACACAACAGTAAAGTATTATCATAATTGTATTTTCTTTTGTATAGGCATCTTTTTATCATAAATGAGATAAAAGGTTATAGTAAAACTAAATAAGGTAATGGTTTATTTCGTTTCGAAGAAATCTAAACTTTGAAACAAACAAATAAAATTAAAAAATATATAGTAACTTCATGTTGTTGCCAACGTTATCGCGCATGGCATTTTTTATGAACTAGGTAGTAAATAATTACGTTTTAAAATCCTTATTTTTTTTACTACGTCTTTAACATACAGCATATATTCAACACAGTTTTTCATAACATCTCAATAGATGTTACACGATTACAATGCTTACGCCATCGTAATACACCGCGATAGTTGGAACAATGGAACTGTTATTATATAACAGTATTATATAATTGAATATATTATTTGTTTTTAATGTGGTATGCCTAAGCTGAAAATACGAGGTGGAGCAAAAAATGCTTAAAAGAGTTTTAAGGCCGATTATCATAAACAGGATACAAAATTACATTTTAGAAAAATCAATTTTACCTAACCGAGAATAGAACTGGTTGAGTCGACTGTTGAATATCACAATATCATATTATTTCAACTTTTCATGTTTTGTAATATTGATGAATTCAATAAAAAAATATAAAATTTATAACTATATCTGTGTGAAATACACTTGGTGGTCGGACTTTGTACAAACCCTCTGGGTAGGTACCACCCACAAATCACTTATACTACCGCTAAACAGAAATATTTAGTATTGTTGTGTTCCTTAGTCTATACAAAGAATCGTTACCAAAAGTTATAAAAATATTTACTACTACATACTAAACTTAATTACGAATTCAAAGTATTTTTTCTATATCTATATCTATATAAGCGAAAAACCACTCATCACGAGATCTCCTAAACTATCCGCTCGATCGACTTGAAATTTGTCACATTTACTCCTTCCACGACGTAGACGCTCACTAAGAACGGATTTTACGCAAATCCTATCCAAAATACATTTTACTGCTTATAAGCCCGCGCGAAGCCAGGACAATTAGCTAGTTTATGTGTCAAAACTCTACATCCTACTGTAGAACTATCCTGTTAGTATATACTCGAAACTTATAGCAATCCGGATATATTAAAAAAGTGAAATGCGACATTGAAACTAAATCTATGCCGAAGCTTAATATTATAATAAGAGTTTGTAGAGAAAATATAGTATTTAAACATTAAGGGTTAACAAAAAAAAATAGTTAGGTCATAACCACAACCGTAGTTTTCATTTGACCGTAAATTTTAATTTGTATTCCTATAACTTCCAAGATATGATACTGGATATAATCTGCTGAGCCTATGTTTTCACTTTACTAATATTTTATACACCGATTATAAAATAAAGGCAACCTGAATGATTAATGAAGGGCCCTAGTGACGAAAGGCTAATATAGCATTAAGAGGCACAGCGCATTGGCCTCATACACTCAATGATCTCGTACCGTCGGAGCTACTGCATAATTTATAGTGTTCCCTATATGCGTATTAAATAAAATTCAGCAAAACTTGAGTGAGGAAATACTCAACAGTACGTTATTGATACGCTTTTTACAGGGCACGTCAATTCATTCTTTACTAAATTCAGGACAATTCCAAGTGTAAACTGTTACTCCATGGTATATATAATTGCTTTAATGCATATTATCTCATACAAAATGTAACTGCAAAACATTCGATCATTCTATAGGTTTAAAAATTTTACAATAATCATACTATCACTAAATTATTATACTATACGATTGACTTAAAACTATCATATTACAGTAATACCACGACTTTTTGTGACGTAACAAAACATATTATTTATGGTTAGAACATAATCGTAAGCATTAACGTAAAAATAAACACTCAAGGTTTTATCTGGCAAATGTTACAATAAAATTGTATTAGACATTTGGAGATATCAAAAAAATATTATATTATTAAAAATGGAACGTATAACAAGTATTAAAAATACAAATAGTCCCCAATTTAATTTGGTCTATAAAATTAATTTTAAAAATAAGTTATATTTCCACCTTAAACTATTTTTCAAGGCTCTATTGGGCATTTTATATAATATAACTTTTCCATATAACTATATATGTGATCTACATAAGTCTAAATAGTATACTAGAACATGTCGATTTCCTTAACACCTGTTTTAAAGTTTTCGCAACTTACAATGAAGTTGCCAGTAGGTTTGTGTACTGGTTACTTATCGATTGTAAACTTTATAACACTGTAGGGCCTCTTGAACAGTTGCGACCTAGTTTTGTCACACTTTGACCTAAATCCTATAGGAACAGAATTGGATTAGCAATCAGTATTGTAGACATTGGAAACCTATACTGCGACTGTTACTTGATATTGTTCATGTATATTATGATAAATCAATATATATTCAGTAGTCGTGTGTGCTCGGTTTCAATGTGAGTCCGTACTGAACTTATTACATCTTCGAAAACATGTTTACGGTGTTAGGGAGCTTTTTTATGGGGCTAATGTCGATAGATGGAGGTGACTGACCACTTACAGACCAACGATCACGACAGTAATTGTTAAAAACAAAAAATGACAGAATAAACCAAACTGTTATTAAAGATTTAAAAAAAGAGCAATATATATAAAACTTATCTAATTAAAAAACCTATAAAAATACTAGGCAACTGGGTAAAAGACAGCACTGCACAAGTGTGTGCACAAACACAAGTGCACTCTCAATTCACTGACACGACCGGGTAGAGATAAGGCGCAGGACCAAAGACTACGTGCTTTTCGTGGCATAAGAAAACTGTTTATTGTTGTTTTCCTAAAATATACCAGATATAACCTCTTTAATTATATTCAGATGTGAAACGACAATGTCTATGTAATTAAATACTTTAAAAAAAATAATGCTATATTTTTAATAATAAATTCATGAGCAGAAAAAAAATTACGTAGAATTATATGAGTCATACTTATCAGTTGTACGTAATGTGTATTGTCGTACGTAGTAAAATAACGTAACAAATAACAAGCTAATAAAAATCGCTGCCATTACTAATTGTTTAAATGGCATTGACTAAGACGTAATCAGACTTACTACGTAACCCCTGCGTACTTACTACAATAATAATTCATTCGAAGTTATTCATTTCGTTTCATTCACCGCGGACCAGGCAGTTTGCAACCAGTTTAGTCCTTAATTATGATGAATTTAAAGTATATCTAACACAATCTGAATAAGCAAAGAATACTTCAAAAGTACGTATTTTATTAAATAAGTTCCTTTACTATTTATTTTATTTTTATTATATTGTGGTAAACAAATATAATTGTAAAATTTAACATTTAATTTTTTTATGTTTTCACGATATTCGTCTTTTTTAAATTCATTTTTTATTATTAATCAGAGCAAAGTAACTTTCGTATTTTAATAAATTGTATATAACATTATCTGATGTCATAATTTGTTTTATCTGTCTGTCGTAATTTATTTGCTTCGTGGCTGTCGATGGTATGACAGATTTTTTTCTAATTCTGTTTCTCAAATTATATTTGATATAATAAAAAAATATTTTTTAATTATAAATGTTTTTGGTACGTTATCATATATCGTCATATTAAAAACTTTCCACTGTATAATGTATCATGTAATAGACTCCAATGAAAAAACTAAATACACAACAAAGGAACGGTGATCAAGTAATTATTTCATTTTAATTTAAATGCAGTATGTGTCAATTGTTGTGTACCCGCTGAGTTTCTTGCGTCGGTTCTTCTCAGGGCTGGGTGTTTCTTTTCCGAACCGTAATAGTTTTTGGTCTGACTATCAATAAGCAAGTGTAATGCTTCAATGTTGAATAAATCATTTGGATTTTGTGGAATGGGCTCATTTATTATATACTATTGTCAATAGTATGTGTATCTAACTAAATATGTATAGAAAAAAATTTAAGATATTCTAATGATGTACCTCAATAATATGGCATCTATATTTGTTAGTTATATTTATAACTACATATATTTTTGTACGTGACAAACGACACGTTTAATTCTTTCAAAAAGAAATGTTCTCTATGATTATGAATATATTTCTATAATACCTGATTTTTGTGACTTGGTTTAATTTGTTTATTTACTTTTGTTTTCTTTACATTTTTGTTTTAATATTTAAATTTTTGTTTTAGTTTGTTTAATCTACTTAGTTTAATCTTGTTTATTAATTAATTCTTATGGTGTGCGTATCAACATTGTTCTGGTGGGTCTTTATTTTTCTTCCATCTCATAATTGGAGGTACATTTTAATTTTTTTTTATTTGTATATTTATATTTTTATATTTATTATTTATTTCTATGTGAAAAAATAAATATATTGTTTTAATCGTTGTGACGAAAATATGTTTTTAGTGATTATGATTATCATAAACGTAAGTTGGTTTTTTAACATTTTACGATCGAGTCGGGTATCGAATGACAAACTTGTTACACATTAACCTCGTAGATCATATCTGACCGTGATTGGCATCAATATTTATTGAACATGGAAACGCTAATATCAAAACTCCTCATAGACTAATATTATATTATGCATATTGCATGGAAATCCACTAGTAGAAAGCTTTTTCGTTGCTTTCACGTTGCTTTTTGCATGAATACAACAAACAAATAAATAAAGAAACAAAACTTTACTTATCATAATAATTCGTATAGACAGTCATTTATACTTTACGATTTCTATTAGCATTATAATACTTAGTCGTTTTACCAACTAAAAAATATGTATAATTCAAATTTTACTCTTAAGCTGCTCGTATAGCTGTATGCTTGAATTCGTTTATTTTGTGTTATAGGCTTAAAAGTGAAAACATCTAAGATCATGTGAAGTCATTTTCAACGAACCAAAATAGCAACAATTGAATTTAAACAATTATTTTACAAAGCGTATTCTAAAATATCTCTAAAAGTTACTATTTCGTATAATAAAACTCAAATGTTCATTTATAAAATCATATAATTACACAACATTTTATTTAAAAAAACATGTAATTCACTCAAATATATGAATATCGTATAAAACTCATGTTGTACGAGTATATACGTTCATCGTAGATAAACACCGCAAGCGCCTTCAGCGTCGGCAAGTTACATAAAAGTACAACGTCTCTCATTCTCGGATTGTTACAGCTCGGGCGATACATAGCTTTAACTTCCGAAGCACACGCTCTGAAATATTTATTCCTGAAACGTAAAGATCGGGCGAGGTGGGGGGCGGTGGGGTTTATCCCGCGGTTTCCTTCCCGCCGTGTTTTACTTCGAGAATGGGAAGTCGCCGCCGACGGGTCGATATTACCAAAGATAATGCTACAGATATGATTTTACACTTTTTTGTAGCAGTGTACTAGATAAATATTAAATAAATAATCTAATTAAAAATATATCAGTTATAATTTAATAAATTATTTATAAATATCATCAAATTAATGAATTAAGCATGTAAGAGAAAACTGTATGCTAGGACATATTATATCAATTACAATACTTTAAATATTAATGATTAAAATTTTATTTTAAGATTTTTAAATCACCATAACAAAAGAAGTTGCTACGGTTAACCACATAAGAATATAGTACATTACGCGTATCCGGCTTTTAAAAAAATATGTAGTCTCAAAAATGAATCTCAGTTTGCTTATACAATACAATGTAAATTATAAAGAAAATATATCACATATACGTTCTTATTTCTTTTATTCAGTTATTTTTTCATTTTAAAATGAGTTTAAAAATATTTTTATAATTCCCTTACAATAAAGTTCGCATTGAAATTTAAAGCTAAAGAAATTAACTAAAAAACAATATAAGAAAACGAATTAATAAATCATAATCTCTTGTAAAAGTCACATTCAATACATCGTTCATTTATTTTGTATGAAGCTATTGTAAGCTATTGTAGCTTTTAACAAAATGAAACCTATTTGTACTCATACATCTGTGTAGCTGGCTCTAGTCTATGCCATTCCCAACCTCCAGTGGGGGGTGCCCCCCACCGTTCGATTGTCTGCGGAGGCTGCCCCGCCGGTGCCATCTGATGTGCCGAGAGCACTCCAGATCTGCATAGATCGTTGCCTTCGTTTTTTCTCTATCGAAAAATCAATACTCACTGTTATATATAAATGGAAAGACAGTATTAATGTTCTTAAGAGCTTATTTGCGTCAGATCTCGCGTTCAACCTAAAAATATTTTTATATTCATTGGATTATTCATAAAGTCTGATATTTATTCGATAATTGTATTTATGAAGAATATTTTGAAGTCAATTTAATGTTAAACTGTAGTACCAAAATTTGTAGGTACTACAGTACTATTTGGCAGATATAGGCTGCGAAGGAGTTGAGTACATAATGTGAATGACTCTTCTCAAAACCGTATCGAGGTTTCCGCCTCTATCTCCCTCAAGGAGAAAGAAGCTCAAACACCGAGCAATAAAGCCTTCGCATTCAGCAAAACAAATACAACGCACATTCCAATGCTAGATATCATTCGCTCCGCCCACACAGTCGGCATGACGACTGTAAGCGCTCCCATTGGTCGCCGCGAAGCCTTCTCCAATTCGAATTGGTTATTTTTTTCTACGATTGAAATTGGCACTGTCCGTTTGTTCTGTACGAGTGCTGTACGCATGCGTGATCAGTAGGCGTCTACGTCACGTAGACGTATCTACGTTTAGGGCTACGAATGTTTTATTGGATTGCTCTCTCGGTTCTCATTCGTTTTTTGGATTCGAATGTGGATTTGTGGCCGCTTAATGCTCACTGCGCAGACGTGACTGATCTTAGTATAAACTTTTCGTATATTTATTTGATTGCAAGCTTCTTTTATCTCTTTTTTTATACAAATAACTTCTTATTTAGTCTATGAGATATATGTACATATTAATGATCAGTGGTTACTTCAATAAAACACCTTTAATAATTTAAGATTATTTTTAAGAAATCATTTAATTAATAGGTGTCCATGTATTTGTCTAATAAGTTAAGT
Organism: Nymphalis urticae; assembly: GCA_905147175.2. Lineage (NCBI taxonomy): Eukaryota > Metazoa > Arthropoda > Insecta > Lepidoptera > Nymphalidae > Nymphalis > Nymphalis urticae. The sequence goes on from LR989991.1 coordinate 7,465,098, forward strand.
TCTTTTTGCAGTATTATATAATTGAACATAATAACATATTAAACCATAGATATAGCTGGCACTAACTATTTCGCACGGTATAGGATAGAAAGCTCCGACCAACCAATTAATTATATTATAAACCACTACCATACAACTAAACATACAAACGTACGCTTACGACGACATACGGTTCAAATAAGCAACGTTTTCGCTTGACAACTGCAATAACACACAAGCATCCATAGCAGGCTGTGTCCCGAACAATTTCATTTGCGACTGGGCGAGGATAGCGTTGTAATTACAACAACAATCGATAGAGGCGCCACCGTCTGCCGCACGTTTAATCTCGCCGGAATCAAAGGACCGTCGCCTCACACCCACACCAAACGAGATTCACCTATCAACTACTACCGGCGAATACACTTACCCACTCTCAATACATTGCTTTTTCTGAACGATGATACAAATAACTGTTCTTGCAAACGCGCATTGTATATGACACAGTCACTTTTATTTGTTTTTGAACTAGTCGAGTGGTAAATACTTTGTGTCTCGCAAGCCTATATCTGCAGCGGTATGCTTAGATGTCCTCAGAGCAGATAGTTGCATTTCCAGTCTATGTATAACTATTCATGGAGTTTTATTAAAGCTTAACATTGTTTGACTCTAGTTTGAGCTTTTATACTGCCGCCAGTTGTTTCCATATTGTTTTGTAAATATTACCTCGCTGTTAATTGAATTCCTGAATCAGTTATTTATAATATGTATTAGAACGTTGTTAAACATTGTTCTAATAATATATTCTACGCTTATAATGTGTCATGAATATTTTGAATAAGCACACATATTCATTATTTATAATCGAAACACAATAGCAATATTTTAGACCAATAAAATTATTATAACGGTTCTAAAACAAAGCGATTTCATTAATTAATAAAATTATGAAATCAAATAATGTTCTTTATTATTGTATACTATATAGTCGACTTATATCTATTTTTTGTAGCATTGATAACATTAATATTAATTAAATAATTTAAAGAACCTTTTTTCAAGAATTTTTGCATATTAACCGTCGCTGATTCTTTATTACTAGTAGTACGACATACTTACGTAAGTACGATTAAAATACAATCAAAGTCAATTTAATTCGTAAGACATTAAAAAAGATTGTAAATATTAAAAACCTTTTTTTTATTTACGTAAAATTCAAACTTTACTCGTGAAGTATTAATATCAATTAAGATTTAATAGGTTGTGCGGCTTCAATCGCGTACTTGTATAATGGCTGCACGTATTGATTGTCAATAATACGCGTTTCCTCGTCGTTGTTAGACGATGCATAGTTTCGCTAAATTATCGCCTCCTACATCATTTTGCATGAAACGTTAGGATCGCCTGGAAATTATGAAAGGGTAATATCAACGTTTATTATTTATTTAAAATTTTCATCAAAACGCTTACATTTGTTTTATAATCTCAGTTACTAGTGTAGTTAGTAAAATTTTATAAAACTATTTATAGGTAAATTTTAGAAACAGAACAGTCCTTTGTATAGATTTGACATGTACAAAACTCAGCATGTTTGTACTTCGATAGCGCTGGAGTATAATATATTTTTCTTTCATAATAAAAGATAGATTTTTACTATAGTTCAATTTAGTAAAATTTATTTATTATCATCATTTAAAATTCCATAAAAATACAATATTCTAAATGTCGACTATCAAATTGTATGTATGTATATATTGTAGTAGCGAAATAAATACGAGTATAAATACATATGCATAAAATTAAGGTTGCTATTATTATTGCTATATTATATAATATTTGAATATATATATTAAGTAAATAACATATTATTATAATAGGGAAAATTGTCATCTAAGCTTAAACAAGTAACAAGGAACTAACGGTTTTTTGAATCGTAAATATTTTTATGTTTTCAGCTTGATTTAACGCTGAGGTAGCAATGTAAAAGTTGGAACGGTCTCGCATTCAGCACTATGTATAAAGGAGTGCTCCATATAACCCTATGTATTTGAATCTTCAAGACATAGAACGTAACCTACTTCGTCCTGAAACAGAACTTCTATATTTTATTATAGTTTTAAGGGTGATGAATATTTAATTTCATTTATTGGTTGCGGTACTTCTGCTAAGACTAATGAAATGCATTTATATTTTTTATTTAAGTTTATGTGAAAGACATAATTTAACAAAGTTTTTTTAGTTAACTAATCTAAAATAAGTTATACAGTCTAGTGACTAGATCTAAGGCCCCAGACACGGAGGTCCAATTGGCAAATAAAAAAGTTATCGAGTTTTCCTGTCGAAAATTCTTAACAGCCGCCCGGAATGTGGAAGTTGGAAGTGTGTACATTCCCGTGCCTCAGAAAAAACGTAAACGTTGGACCTACGCCTGAACTCTTTCGTGTCGGATTGCCGTCTCATTGGATTACGAGAGTTTGGGAATAGAGAGTGCACTTGTGTTTGCACACACACTTGTGTACTATAAAATGTCCTGAGCAGTTGGCTAATCTCTCTTGATATTGGCCGCCGTGACCGATATCGGTCTGGAGGACTATTATTATTATTATCAATAGCAGAAGTATTCAAAATTTAACTAACATGTCGTAAAGTAATTTTGAAGGATAAGACGCTCTTCTATTAGTGAAAACTTAATATCCTTTTAATATATACCATCCAACAATTTTACGTTCTACAAACCACGCTACTTATAGAATAGGAAGCGAGTGTAGGTAATGGCGCAAAATAGTGACGCAGTATTATTGCAGTGGGTGGTGGGATCCCCCCACTTACCCACCTCCTTCCACCCGAGAGCGACTGAAAAGTCCGCGAGAAAAATAAGATCCGCACTCCGTCCTGCTTATTCTTAGGAAAGGTTTTTGTATATTTTTGTATACTTTTTCTTTCGGTGTGCCGGCCAGGCGTTTGTGAGCGTCAGTAAATAATACTTTGTATGTAGGATTGAAGTTAGCGACGGTACAAATTTTAATTTTGGACCGCACCATTTTTACTTCAGAATCCCGTTGTGAATTCAACTTTTTTCATTACGTGGTTGATGGGCATGCAAAATATAATACAATAAATAAAATAATTAAAGCATAATGTAATAAATAATTTAATAATTAATTTATTCTGGACAATTAAACTAGATAGATCGATATCGTCACAAATATATATATACGCAGGTTTTCTGACGATATTTATGATTATGTATAAATTTGTGTTAATCATATACACATGAAGTTATGCTTTCCTGGACTTGAACCCGCAATCATCGCTTAAGATTCACGCGTTCTACCCACTGGGCATTTCGGTTGTAACTAATGACGTCCCTCTTCATGAAAAATACAATCACCTTATTACTTCATTTCACAATGCTTACTTTTCACTTAACTAAAACATTGAATTCTGTTAACTTTCGGAAGTTCATAACGTTAACTATCCACAAAATATTATGTATAAGGCAAAGTTACAGCCTGAGGTATCAACTTTCATTAGGTGAAGAATTCGAACTACCACGCCGCTTTACTGCGTGTCGGTTCAGAATTTATTGTCACATATGAAAATATAGAATTTAATATCATTTAGACATTTTTTTTATAATTTATTACAAATTTTATAATAAACATAATTATGATCTTCGTCTTCCTACGGCTTTACCAGCAAATTTTCATAAACTACATGATTGTCGTATTCCACAAACGTATTTGACAATATCTACTAGTACTGTGTACGATGAATGTATGACGTATCTACGATGTGGTAAAAATGTATGAAACTTTAAACAGACCGATTAGATGAAGTTGATTGAAAAGTAATCCTTAAAATTAAAAATTCACTAATATTGATAGAATCAACCCTTATCTTCCATTAATTAAAGAAAGACTTACCCCAAGCGGAATTATATTACCTACACTTTTCTATTTTAGTTAATACTTATTTATTGTTTGAAGTATTTTTTAGTTACTAAAGTAATTGAATTCTATATTAAGATTTATATATTCGGAATTAATTATAATGATAAACTACTAAACAATAAGCGTAAAGATCGAGGATACTTTTCAAATTTTTCTTAAAATAACGCCCTCTAACGACAAACTTCATAACAAGCAAACCGAGTAAGCCTCCTGTTGGAGTGACTGAATCTCCATACCTCAATGTAAATTGATGTATAAGTTAAGATATAGATGGCTCTCACAGCGCTAACCATATAAGTAACTTTAAAATTAATATAACTTTAATTTAATAAATTAATAAGATACTCATAGTGTGGTTCATTTGCGTGTATTACATACGTCGTGGTAATTACATACGTCAATTAAATCTACACCTATTTAACTTATATCTCACACTCTCCAACTATTACCAAAATATTTCCTACTAACTTTTATAATTCCTACAGTTAAACTATTAAACTATTCATTGTTTTAATCGTATAATTCACTCGACCATTTTAAGAACTATAACAAAACAATGCTTTTTAAGATATATTTTTCATAAAAATATAGTAGAATTTGCGATGATATCATCTATTTTAATTGATTAATCAATTTACAAGAAGCTTAATATTTTCTAAGCCTACGACAACTCTTATGACCTCAAACATAACCTGCCTTAATGTCTGAACCATTGGGACTTCAATAAGAGACCAATTTTAACCGGCGTACGGCGCTTAAGCAATTTATTTTGGCACCCGACTCTTTTACGCCGACGGAAATGACGTAAGTGTGACAAAGAAACCATACCAATTTAAAATTTTGATAGTAATGTCCGTAGGGCAATGCACTCACTAACTGGTTGGGAGAGGACGAAAGTACGATTTTTGCAATAATTCGAGTTAAATGTTTTAAAGACATTTTTAAACACAGTACAAAAAATTTCTTTCTAAATGATATAATATTACCTTTATAATTAGCTAAATGTAATTGAAATAATTAAGATTGGGTCGAATAAGAAATCACATAGAGTTAACATAAGTAAACGATAAAAAGTTAAAGCTAAACAATTTAAAGGTAAAATTATCCACGTAACATTTACGATACACAACAAAAAAAATTTAAAGAACGATTCGATTTTAAAGAACATTCACTAAACATTTCTAGCTTTAAAATTTCATTAGTGGACAGCGATCGTAAAACTTTTTCCTGCATTAAAACGAAATTATTGTCTATCAATGCACTATAAACGCAAGGTCAGCTACTTTCTCCATTTGTATGTATATAACAATGATACAAATATACTACCCGCCCATACATCTCAGTCCAATCCGTGACTTTTTCTAACTTTCACTCACTGATTTCATCATCAAAGCCTAAGGTCGTTTACTCGAAGGTCGACTATTAAGATACAAGCTGTAAGGAATGTTAGAAATTTTTCCAAACATGTTTTATTTTTATTTATCATAAGTGACGGATAAATAGACCACCTCATGTGAGTAAGCACTATAAGAAATATTGACCAAAAATTTCGCATTCAAACAGTTTCCAACGATAGGAAATAGCTATGCAGTTACCCATTTACGTGTACCCAGTTACTCTCACTAGCCCTTCACAACAATGCAAAGTATTACTGTTTCAAAATGGTAGACCTGATGAGTGAACGATATCCAGAGGAACACAAAACCCCCTCCCAGCCTTTACTTAACTTTTAGGCTTTTTAACTAATAAGCTATTAACTGAAACGATTTTTAACTGACTGATAATAAAGTGAAGATATAGTGGTATTATTAATGATCTCTAAATTAAATGAAACACCTGATATCAACAAAGCCAGCCAGCCAGCGTCACGTAATTATTTTTTTGTTAACAGAACGATATGTGTAATTATTACGAAGATAACGTTTATTACGTTCAAAAAACGTACTTTGTCAAGCAGAACTTATTTAAAAATAAATATTATTGATAGATGAATGGAATTACGATTAAATGATTAATAATCATTTTTATTTCATGAATTACAATTTTTGCTTTGCCATATACATATAAATAAAATGGTAAACTCGAGTCTGTACGCACACAAAACTACTGGAAATATTAAGCAATTTGTGTAATTACGACAAATTGAATGATCTAAAATTGGAAGTCCAAATCTAAATAGAAAGTAGAATGAAAATATATTTATGTGTTGTCGATATAATAATTAGATTTGATTCAGAGTTAAAAAAGATAATTCTTACAGTGATAATTATTGAAAGAAACCAATTATGCTAGATTTAAATGAATTATAAACTTAAACGATTTACTCGTATTTTAAATGTTATAATTTACTTTAGTTTAACAAGCCAACATTTAAAAACATATACGGTAAAATAAAATTCCCTAAATACGAGCCCTTTCTCCCGATCTTGAGCATTGAACTCGGGCGGGGTGACATTGCGAACGACTGCAGTACAGAACCGCTCACGAATTTTGATACTTGAAATAATATTTTCATTATATAAGTAGAAAAAATTGAATGGACTTTTAACATTAATAATAATTAATACGCTTATGCATAATTCATAATTTAGATTAAGAAATATTTGATGTTTTTTTAATTTGGACATATTAAAATGGAACCAATTAGAATCATAAATGAACCAAATTATTCAGTTAATCTCTAGATCTTCTTAGATTCTGATATGGTTGGATTATTTCTTAATTTTTCATAATAAATTGTTTTAAAAATAAATTAAATCATCTGAAGACATAATCAAACTATATGATGGTGGTGGTATGGCTTTATGTAAGCCAATATGGGTAGGTGACATACATTCATCAGATATTCTACCGCCACGCCGCAATACCTAGTATTTTTGTTTTCCGGTTTGAAGGGTAAGTTAGCCAGAGTAACTGCAGGCACAAGGGACATCATAATATCTTAGTCAAGGTTGGCATTGCATTAGAAATGTAAGAGATGGTTTATATTTCTTACAATGTTAATATATAAGGGCGGTGGTGCCAACTTACCGTGGTCCATATGGACCATGTGTACTGTAAATCAGGCGGCTCGCTTGTCAGTCTTAGGTAGACTAATACATTAAAAACAAAACATAATATATAACAATACATTATTATAATGATACAATGACGGGCCGGATGGCGTGGTTGGTAGATACTTGCCTTTCACGCTGAAAGTTGTGGATTTGATTCCCCCCCCCCCCCAGGACAGGCATTTGTGTGCATGAACATGTCTGATTGTCCTGAGTCTGGATGTAATTATCTATATAAGTATGTATTTACAAAAGAAAAATGACAAATATGTAGTATATCAGTTGTCTGGTGTCCCTAGTACAAGCTCTGCTTAGTTTGGGGTCAGATGGCCGTGTGTGAATAATGTCCCAGGAAATAAAAAAAAATACTTTACTGGTATATCTGTATTATATAAAGTTATATAATCAAAGTCATACTACCAAATTAACTTATGCTAACGCTAACAAGCTCTAGTATATGTTACTGTATTCACCACGCCTTTTCCACACACTAGTCAAATAACTATGTGATTCGTTACTCGTCATCAACTTAGCATTCATTGAATCCTAACAACAAACTACTTAGCATTTTGACAGAATTATCATTGTAAATTATTGTTTTGTGTGGCAAGATAAAAAAATAAAAAATGTTATTTCAGACACGATTTCAACGATTCACGATTCAACTTTTATTTCAGAGTAAGCCATATTCACTATCCAATAAGCACTAGAAGTCGTTCCGATTATATTGATAAAATGATACTGATCTCTACCATGTATCAAGACTGCTTAGCGCGGCTCACTTTAAATGTACAGTGCACTTGCATTATAGCGTATGGATGCACTGTCTTGAATTTTTTTCGCCGGTTTTTAAGTTCGTCCTTGAATTTCAAGTTTAGATTACAGCCTGCACATTACCAAAATGCGTTGGTTACACACAGGTGCAATACTTCATTTACAAACATTACTTACATACATACATACGACTACGGTATACTTGTACGCATTACGTATACATTTATATGCGGGTGAATCATATACTGAAATAAAAATCGTTTTTGAATGGTCAAGGTGTGTAGAATAATAAGACTTGAATTGTATGTAACAAAATTATTAATATCAACACAAATAATGAATTAAGCATATAAAAAAATATATTAACAAAAAAGTCTTGAAAATTACAATATTTATCACTTTTTGTAAATAATTTAATTCCAGTAATAAAAATTTTAATAACAGTAATGTCTGTATAAATAAAGAGGCGCTTTAAATGTTGTTTAATTGAAGACAAGCACGTGATCAATACAAATCACATTAGGCTAGGTCAAGACTCCTAACCCAGCTGAGTAGATACGACTTCAATAAAGGTAATAAAAAAGGTGAATAACGCAGACCCAGGGCAATGCACTTTTTCGTGGACGGTCAAAGAAGATCGAATGCGCTTGGTCCTACACAACACTTGTGAGCAGCATGACAATGTCATCAATTCAATTTAAAGCATTTTAAGTCTTAACCAGTCTACACATACCTTTATTTTTCGTTTGCGAAACTTTTACACTTATTCCGTCTCAAGATCGTGACGTAGCAAACCAAAAATGCTACCATCCTAATGGAAAATCCACCTTGTAATGCATGCAATTGATATTAATTTCAAATGATATAACCCAAAATAACCACATACAAACCATCCGTACTTTGAGCAACAAACGAAAATAACGTCTAATCCCAATGTTGTAAGGTAAATAATTTACGAAGCAATATTTAAAAAACGTAATGCATACGCAATGGAATGCAAACGCGCGGTGGGTACATGCGAATCAGTTTAGCTAAGGTCATGATATAGAGGTGCATTTGCGAATTTATTGTTGATCATTAGTTCAAAAAATATGTACTGCAATAGACTAAAGCAATTGATTTGATTCGTGGCAGAAAAACGTATATGGGTATGTTTTTTATTCATTTTTTATGTTGTATTTCAAATTGTGAGGGTTACAAATAATTTAAAAAATGAATATCATTATTAAGAAATAATTAGACAAGCTTTCATTTAATTACATATTTATCAGATATATCTACTGTATAATTATTTCAAATTAATTTTGCCATTTTCCAGTAGATTGCATAGTTTCGTTCGTGATGTCAGTCAACAACAACAACAGTCGTTACAGTACTTAAAACAACCCCAAAAATGCAATAATGACTGCTAATTATAAATTAAAGAGATATTATAACTTAAAATTATAAAAAAACCTACATGATAAAGAACTACAACCAAATTTTATAGTCCCTCATTAAACCTTAAGTACTTTAGACGATAAACAAAATAATAAAATTTAGTTAATTGCCTCACTCATCACATCGGCGCTTATAAAATTCGGTACCTTAAACAAATATAACAGTATACGACGTATTAATCACATAATACCTCAAAAATCTTTTAGCATTCAAAAATATATGGTAATAAATTGTTAAACGTTTAACTATAAAAACCGACCACATAGAAGAAATATTTCCGCTCGTAATTTCATTATTTTACATACTCAGTACATAAGATCTAAGTACTTCTTCGTGATGTCACCGAAACATAGCTTAAAGGAGATAAATAAAAATAGCTGAGATCAAGGCCATTGATTTATACGACTATACAAAAGAATATTCAGTCGAAGAGGTTGTCGATCAGATGGAGATAAATGTGTCTATTTTAGGCTAAATGTGAATTACGCTAGTTACAATGTATATATGTTTAGAGGAAAATGCGAAGATATACTTGTGATAGGGTATTTAAAATTATTCTTTCATTGCAACCATAGGAGTTATGAATGGAAAATTGTATATGTACTTAGCGCTTATCTATTTTAAAGATTATTTTTATTTAAATTTCAACAATCTATTGTTGTATTAACTCTAGAACTAAACTATCTTGATGTCATCGATAAACTAAAATGTTTCATTAAAAAATGTATTGTTTTGTTTCATTACGAATGATTGATAATAAATTTTAGAAAGTAGCTACTTAAGACATTTCAACGATACAAACCTGAATCGAGGAAATATTTAGATATTACTTTACCGACTATGAGCTTTCCTTAACTATTTACATATGTTTAAAACATGTTTGACGAACAATACAAATTTATGTAACCTTAAAGCACATTTTTTTTATATAAAATGACTTCGGATATATGTTTTAAAAAATATATATATATAATTGGAAGGTTAACGTCGGATCCAAATACGTTCATAGGAATATATGTGTTAGAAAAGTAATGAGTATACGAAAAGGGATAGGGAGACTTTAGGGGATCTTCCTACCAATATTATGAACACGAAAGTTTGTAAGGATGAAGGGATTTTTGTTACTGTTTCACGCAAAACCTGAACGGATTTAAATTTGGAATAGATATAGCTTGTACACTTACACTTAGACTATCTGTCCCCACCCCTCGTGGACCGCGTGCGGACCCTAGTGTTTTATAAAATAGGTAAAGAAGTGCTGAAAAATGCGATATTTGTAAAATATAAGCAGTTAAATAAGTACCAAATGTTTTCTTTAATCATCAGTCCAACCAGGAAAATGGTGGGAAATAACTTTTACGATTTTATTTAGTATTCTTCAAAAGAACAGTTGTAAAAAATGATGAAATCATGAATCATGAAATAATACTGCATAAAAACGTTATAATTTAAAAGAAAAATACGTTCTACGATTATTATGTATTATATAATATCATACTATCGTTAAGCAAATTACATAAACATATTTTTTTTATGTTAATAAAACGGTAATTATTTTCATCAATAATTTTCGTCACAAGTTTCATCATGAGTTTAATCACTGTATAGTATGTTAATCATGTTCGTCCCTTGTTTAGATAAACCTTTGTATAAGTATTCAAATGATAAAAAGGGTAAAATAATTGAACGTTAATTTTCCTGTAAATGAAACTGTAAAAGTATTTAAAAGCATAAGCACTACAATTTGCTGCCGGTTTTTTTCGCTAAAATCCACATTCCGAACCGATGGTTACTTCACGTAAAGCTTACTGGACCGACTTGTGAAATGATGACCAAGAGTATCTTTATCAATCAATTTGTGATTACAGTATTGTTCGATTCTTTTTTATCTATTTTGTCTATATATAAACAATAAACAATATATTTTTATAAAAAAATTTATCGTCGTTTCAATTTAATATAATTGAAAATAAGGCTAGAATGCATACGAAAAATTTAAATTTTGATTGTTTCACAATTAGTCCATTGACTTATCATTTTATTCCGAAAGTATAAAACTCTGTCATATTATGAGTAAACTGTAATCAATTTTTGATTTTTTTGTCATTTTGCATGTAACAAAGTCAAAAAACTGGTTCTACTCGATAGTACAAAAATTAAAATAATTATTACAAAGAGTTACTTGTCCTGCTCAAGTCAACCAAAATTGTGAAGATTCTATAGCTATTATAAAAAAAAACACAAGAGTATTCTAAGAAATAATTTCAAAGAATATTTTATACCTTGTTGTTAATCTAATTATCTAATTTTTCTACTTCAATAAGTATTTTTTATGAAACAGACATTATTTTCCATTTTTATTTTAATTAAGTGCGTGAAACTTTTTCCTAAAAAGAAAAACAACTTAAGGAAATATTTAATATTCAGATATTTGTACAACAAGACATGTGTTATTATATGTACATAGGTACATAGACAGTTTATTTTCAGATCGAGAAAAGTCCTCAACCAGACTAAACCCTGCTTTCCTCGACCATCTTTGCCACAGTAGTCGACGATGTCGTGCATCGGTGGAACATATAAATACTTACGAACAACCACGCTCCTGACGAGACTGCCCGCCGAAACCGAGCCGAACGCAGCGACTTAACGCACGCGCACCCGAATAAAAATATAACCCACCAAAGATATAAAAATGAATAATGCTGAATTATATCAGAGAAGCAACACTTTACAAAAAAGGGATGCGCTACAATGCTTAGAAGAATATGCGAAAAAAATTAAATGGAAAAACGACGGAGATACAGTTATAGATATAGGTTGCGGAGACGGAAGTGTAACGACGAGTGTACTGACAAAATTCATTCCCAATAATTGTAAGAGGCTGGTAGGTTGTGACATTAGCGAAAAAATGGTTCAATTCGCTAATGAGCACCACGCGAGTGACCACACCAGCTTCACAGTGCTGGATATTGAGGGCGACTTGCCGAACGAGCTTCGAGGAAATTTTGATCACGCATTTTCGTTTTACACCTTGCACTGGATAAAACATCAAGAGTAAGTGGATTCAGAAAGTTATATTAACAATATTTGATACAAGTTCGTAATTAGTTACTTTAATTTATTTTATTTTATTCTAAATTATACATTGTATAATTATTATACTATTTAAATAGCTAATCACATTTTATTAATTTGTGAAATTAATCGCAAAGAACAGATTTAGTTTCTTACTATATATAAAAAAAATCTCTATTTTTTTAATTTCTTACACAATTATGAAAGGCAAGACGTTTAGCATAAACACACGTGTTTAACGTGTCCTTCAAATGTTGTGAATGAAAACGATAAAAAATTGACAACTTTAAAATTGTTTAGTTTAGTTATGATATTTTTTTACGTTTTAGTCTTTGATCAGTTAACTTAGTCTGGCTGTATTTTAAAAAAAAAAACAAAATATTACACGTTTATGTTATTTACGTAGGTAGCATCATTTTATCTTTCTATGTTATGTACGCCACATGCACGCCATTGGTTTTAACGAATATAATATCAAGAAAATTTAAAAATAGAATATAAAAATATTTATATAAACATATTTAATTATAATACATATATTATGCAATTATGAATTGATAACATAATATTTTTAGGGACGCATTTAGTGTTGGCGATTCGAATAATTAATTATTTTAAATTCATAAATTAACAATTTCAGAACAGCATTTTCAAATATATACGGTATGCTGGCAAAGGGAGGCGATTGTCTCTTATTATTCCTTGGCCATATGCCGGTATTTGACGTGTACCGCATCCTGGCTCGCACCGCAAGATGGAGCTTTTGGCTGAAAGATGTCGATCGCTTCGTGTCGCCATATCATGATTGTCAGGTATAACATATTATTTAAAAAATACTTCATTATCATAGGCAAAAAATTATAATTCAGATATATTAGTAGTTCTTAAATAAAATGAAAATTCCTGTAATCTCTAAAGCTACATTACATCTACATTTTATGGAAATTACTTTAAAACAACTGTCCTTTATTTCTGTAAATTACAGAAATAAAGGACAGTCTTAACTTAATAAATAATATTAAAGTCGCCAAATCTTCGTTTCGTAACCAAATCTACAGAATATAACAATTATACTACAGATTTAATTTATATTTTCCTCAGGATCCTGAAAAAGAAATTAAAAGAATGATGATCTCTATCGGATTCTCTGCGGTGGAAGTCAAATGCACCGAAAAATCATTTATCTACACCAGCCTTGAAGCTGTTAAAAGTAAGGTTACGATTACTTTTTACAAAAAATATAAAAAAAAATTACATACTAAAAAGCTTCAGTTTTACGACGGACACTAGAAGTTATTATAAAATTTAAAATAATAAAGCTTTCATTAAATAAAATAACATCACTTCTATTAGAAACTCGATATTTTAATAAGAAAGAAACGGTTTTATGTATTATATATAAAATCGATGCATTTGTATTATAAGGCCTGGGCCAGCCGAGATAGCCCAGCGGATAGATCAATCTTAACAGAATTCGCGGCTTCAAACCAAGGCAAGCGCCGTCGAGTTTTCTTGTGCTTAATTTACGTTTAATATTCGTCTCATGCTCAGTAATAAAAAAAACCATCGTAAGGAAGCCTGTATGTGGATAATATTTACCAACCCGACTTGGAAGTGCATGGTGAAGTAAACCTTCCTCTTAAGAGAGAATACCATAGCCCAGAATTTCCTACGCATTTACGGACTCTTAATTCATTTTGTTACTTCTAGGGGCTGTAACAGCAGTTAATCCTTTTAAAATACCAAAAGAAATGCAGGAAGATTTTCTCGATGACTACGTTAAAATAGTTCGCGACATGCAACTTATTGACCACGTGAACAACAACTCAGATGGACCGGTCAGCGTCAGAACGAACTACAACCTGATCATAGCTTATGGAAAAAAGTAGCTGTATTTTTTGTGAGACATTTCCTGCCAGTACAAAATTTTACGTAAGGATTTTTATATGAAGGATTTATTTAATCTTAATTTTTTAATATTTTTATTTATTTTAACGTTTAAACAAATTTTTATATAAGTACCTTAAGATATACTATTTATGTAATAATCTACCTTAATTATTTTTAGGCTAATAGCAAGAAGCTATTTATAACTAAATTTCTTAACGTAAATTATTTTTATATAACAATTATTATGCTATAAGACGGTTATAAGGGTGAATACTAGATTTATTTTATTGTTTAATTATAATATAAGTGAAAGCTTTATTATGAACTTGGATGAATCTAAACACTATTATTTATTTAAAGACATAAATTGTTAACTTTTTTTGTTTTATGTTAAAGTTTCCTTATATTGAAAATTTTATTTAACTAGGGTTTATTTATTATCTTTATCTTACAACATAGCTAGAGATCCAAGCTCCAACTATGTCGGCGGTGCCACTAATGACATGAAACCATAATAAACTTTTATATGGTCTACAGCAGCCTGAATCTATTATTGTATTTTCTGTCTGAAATTAGAACATATCTTCAATGTTATTGGTGTGACAAATTCAAAATGCTTTATGTTGAAGTGGTATTTGGTTTTTAATTGGATATTAAGAAAATTTGTTTTCAACATTTCACGAGTGAGTTCTTAAAGTATAGCAGTTTTTCATTGCTTTTTTTTATCCTATTCTTGACGAATACAATAATAATACGGGCGAAATATGTATGTATCATTGGATCTTATAATTGTACTATTGTACTTCATTTGACATTAAACGAATATTTCTATTATTTGCAAATGTAAATTAAAACCTTATATTTAAAAAAGACTATACTAATGTACAAAATAGATATACTATTATTCTTTCTTAAGCTTTGTTTTTGTAGCCAAAGTTAAATACATAATAATTTAATAAACAAATTACATGATTTTAAATATTATAATAACATCACATCACCAATGCGCCACCAACCTTGAACTTGTCCCATGCACTTGTAGTTACACTGGCTCACTCCTTTCAATCCGGAACACAATAATAATAATAATATATTTATTTATTTTCTTCACAAAAAGTTTACAAAGTAAAATGTAACATTTACATAACAGCTAATTAATGTGAAGACTGGTACTTGCAATAGATAAACTGTTCTACAAGACACCAGGCCTCCACTCCCGTTTATATGAACAAAAAATAAAAATAAATGTATAAGGTGGGATGTAAGAAATAATACAAAATATAAAATAAAGTAAATAAGACGTCCATGCTTATGTTAGCGTTGGTACGTGTGAGTGCACTCGTGTGTGTGTATGTGTGTATGTGTGTGTTTGTGTGTGTATGTGTGTAACATTTAATTCAATTTTAAAGGTGTAAATAAACTGTTTACATTTGTGTCCTTTAAAACCAAAAGGTACTTAAAGATGAATTGCTTTAATTGTCTGTTTGTGTATTTCCTAATGTTAAGCTTAGCATGCAATATGTTATATATTCTAGGAGCTAGGTAATTATAGGATCTTTGGGCAAATCTTGTCCTAAAAAATGGAACAGGACATTTATTTAGTCTTTTATCATTAATCTGTGTTATTAAGCCTTCACTGCTATGGAATCTGCGCGTTATTTGGTATATGAATAGCTTACGGACATTCAATACTTGAGTTGTATCATACAATAATGTGGTTGGGTGGCGAATTGGAAGTGCCATAAGTACCTTTAATACTGCTCTCTGAGCTCTTTCTAGTCTGGTTAAATGCACTTGTGCAACACCTCCCCAAGCACATATGCAATAACTTAATAGTGATTCTCCCAGTGCTTTGTATGTTCTAATAAGTAAGGTAAAATTAGCTACTGTGCGTAGGTTTCTAAAAACAAAAATTAGTTTTCTTATACGACTACAGATAAGAGATATATTAGAATCCCATTTTAAATGTTCATCAATCATGATACCAAGATATTTGATGGTTTTAACGCGGCTTAAAGAGGGGCAGTTGCAATTAAGTGGAGTGTCAGGGTGAAGATTACAAGGAAATGTGTGTGTGTTCAATGTGAATGAAGTGTTTGGGCTACCAAGTTCGTTTATAGAAAAACATATATATTTCGTTTTATTTATATTAAGGGATAATAATGAATTTTCTAGCCATGCAGTAACCTTGGATAAACCTTTTTCGGCAGTTCTTTTGACATCTTCGCAAGTTGATCCATGAAAGATTAGGACGGTGTCGTCAGCAAACATTATTAATTCGCCATTATTTAAGTTTATTTTACAAAGATCATTAATATACGTTAGAAATAGCGTTGGGCCCAAGGTACTGCCCTGAGGAATGCCGTAATTACAGGACATAGAATCACTCGTTATTCCATTCACCCTAACAATCTGACTACGATTATTTAGATAATCTTTGAACCAATTTAGTGCCACTCCACGAATACCTAGCTTTTCAAGGCGACTCAATAAAATAGGCACTGAAACTGTGTCGAATGCTTTCTGTAGGTCTAAGAATACCCCAATACACCTCTTTCTCATATCTAGATGGTTAATTATTTTTGAAGTTAATTCCATCACTGCATCTTCAGTAGAAGTTTGAGGCCTAAATCCATATTGATTGCTTGCCAGCAGATTTTTTGACTCTAGATATTTTGTTAAACGCTTGTTTACTAATTTTTCAATGATTTTTGACAAGGTTGAGAGCAATGATATTGGTCTATAATTGGAGGGGGCATTGGTAGCACCTGTTTTAAAGATAGGAGATACGATTGCTTTTTTACACAAGTCAGGGAAAACGCCATTTGTGAAGCTAATATTACATAGATGTACAATAGGCTCAGTATGTATATCTTTTAATTTTTTTAAATAATCATTAGTTGTATTGTCCCAGCCAGTTGCACATCTAGACTTTAGGTTCGAAATTACTGAACTAACTTCATATACATCCGTCAAGAAAAGTGACATTGATTGCGATATATTGTCACTGTTAGTTTGAACATTAATTGCTAATTCAGTCTCAGTTTTATTTAGCTTATTAAGTGTATTGTTTGCCAAGTCATATCCTATAGAAGTAAAATAGTTATTTACTTCATTAAGCGAGTCTGTATAGTTGTCCTTAATTTTAAGCAGATCGGATGATGTTTTTGTTTGAATATTTAAATTGCCAATTTCTTTAATGATTCGCCAAGTTTCTTTTTTATTTTTAGTATTTTTTTGCAACTGTAATTGATAGTATTCTTGTTTAAGTGATTTAACGATTTTAGTGCACCAGTTTCGATAAGTTATGTATAGTGTTTTGAAATGATCACTATTGTGTTTTTTAAACTGCTTATGTTTTCTGTCTCTTTTACGCAATGACCTAATTACTCCCAGTGTAATCCAGGGCTTGAGGGGTTTTTTCCGTTTAGCAACTTTTTTATAAACCGTGTATGTTTTTAACGTGTATTGTATTCGATTTATTAGAAAGTTAGCACACCAATTTACATCAAGACTTTGGTAATAATCATCCCATGAACAATTTTTTAGATAGGATCGTATAGCTATATAATCAACATTGACCTTAATCTGAGGTTTATTATCTAACTCTCTGTAGTCTACCATGCTTGAATAAAATAAAATGGGCGAATGATCTGTTAAATTTGTTTCTTTAAAAACGATAGTTTGCCATGAGCAGTGGCATTTTGCCATGAAATGATCGAGACAAGTATTAGATGATGTACGTGTAGCCACATTAATGCCCTGTATAAGGCCATGTGAAGCCAATAATTCCAAATAATCGTTAGTATCATTAGAATTAAGATTAAGGGTATCAATGTTAACATCTCCTGTAAGTATAATGTTTACAGTCTTAATTGACTGTAAGAGCCTATCCATGGAGTCTAGAAAATTTGTTAGGTTTTGAAAACTTGGTGATCTATACAAACAAATGATTGATATTTTATCTTCCATATTAACTACAAGGCAGTTACAGTCAATTAAAGTTTCCGGTTAAACAATACTAAGTGTTGCTGTTTAGCGGAAGAATATGCGATAGGTGGATGTTACCTACCCAAACGGGCTAGCACGAAGTCCTACCACCAAGTACCCTGGTACATATAGAATGGAACATAAGAATACTTTGCACCAGCTATTGCACCATCGCACCGTTGAGCACCATCATAAGTATTTTAATAAAGCATTTTAAAGTATAAATATTTAACGTACTTTTCAACTGTTTCTATATTACAACAAAATACTGTATAGGTAAATAATAGTGTAGTACTGTTCGCTCTCGTAACCGGTAGTTCGCTCCCACTGCGGTAATTTTCTTACTTTGCTTTATTATACCAGTCCTAACTTCTAAACTAATTCGAGCAATTTATATGTACATGATTAACCTTTATTATGAAACTATATGGTTTTATAAGGATTAATGTCATGATACGAATGTCAACATTTTTCGATTCTACACGTATTTTTTTTCTTATTTGAAGAAAAATCAGTTACTGCGACTTATTTATAATAGTTAGTATATAGCCTATCAGACTTTTTTGTAGGTAATGATTACTACTGAGTGAGTTATTATAGTGCACAAGTTTGTGCGCAAACACAGGTGCACTCTCTATTCCCTAACTCTCATAATCCGATGGGACGGCAATCCGACACGACCGGAAAGAGTTCAGGCGCAGGACCAACGGCTTTACGTGCTTTCCGAAGCACGGGAGTGTACACAGTTCCAACTCCGGGACTCCAAACCAAACTCCGGGCTGCTACTGAGAATTTTCTGACAAAAAACCCAATAACTTTTTATCGGCCCGACCTGGGAATTGAACCCAGGACCTCCGGGTCTGCGGCCTTATATCAAGCCACTAGACCAACGAGGCAGTACGTATAATACATTATTTAAAGTATCATCAATAGTTTTTGTAGCGCACGCTAAGTAATGACTTTTATAGAAAAAAAATTGAAATCTTAGGTACATTATTGCTATTTCCGAAAGTATATCTATTTTTTGAAAATAAAATATAACCTGTTACTCGCTGATAATGTAGCTTTCTGTAGGTGAAAAACATTTTAAAATCGGTTTAGTGTTTTTTTTGTTTATTTATTACAAACAAACAATAGTATAGATGATTATAAAACTTAACGGAAACTAACTTTGATAAATATAAAATAAAACTTAAGTATATATGCCACAGCCTTTATATCAAATGCATATACAATAAATATAATTACAATTTTTTCCCACATTTGTGTACATTTCTACCTTAACTTTTTGAAATTGCTCGCACTTCTACTAAAGGCGCCTAGTCTGAATGTCTGTTTAGAAAAAAAAATTACATGCCATCATGGTTCTATTAAAGAATTGTTGACATGTTTTCCACTTAACATTTTTTCCCTGATATAAACGGGGCCAATGTTTCAATGTACGCAGTGGCAGGACTGTTCCCAGGGAACCAGTGTCATCAGGTCTCATGCCATCATTACGAGTAAAAAATTTACTGTTCTCGAATTAAAGCGAGTATTGAATTCATTTTTGTTTTAAAAGAATACCGTACCGTAACCATAACAGCCTGTGACTGTCCCACTGCTAGGCTAAAGGCCTCCTCTCCTCTTTTTGAAGCTTAGAAGGTTTGGAGCTTATTCCACCATGCTGCTCCAATGCGGGTTGGTGGAATACGCATGTGGCAGAATTTCAGTGAAATTAGACACATGCAGGTTTCCTCACGATGTTTTTTTTCACCGTAAAGCACGAGATGAATTATAATCACAAATTAAGCACATGAAAATTCAGTGGTGCTTGCCCGGGTTTGAACCCACGATCATCGGTTAAGATTCACGCGTTCTTACGACTGGGCCATCTCGGCTTAAAATAAAAAATATTATATTTAAAAATTTAAAACTAGAATGTAATCTTTATTAAAATTTGTTTTTTTTATTCGTATAAATATTAATATAATTATAATCTTCCTTTAAGTTTTTTTTGAAAATCTATTAATTACATTTAAGCACAAAATATTCCCTTTTTTAGACGTAGCGACAGTCTTTAACATGAAGTCTCCATAGAAAAAAGACGAACCTAAAAATGTGGCTCCTACTTCTTTAAAATTTATAGAAGCATAATAATTTCCCTGAAAATAAAACCAATACACTTAAAAATGTTAAAGTTAATTTATTAACTTAATGTAGTTATTAAATGTGCACGTCACCTTTTTCACAATGCAGATATGAGTTTTAAACACAACGGCAATGATGCCGCTGAATGCAAAGTGTTTGCATGGATCAGTTACTTTATATGTCCATAGTAGGCTCTTAATATTATCCTTAATTGAAGAAACCGTTATTTTAATCTGTAACATTTATTTTATTTAATTATTAAGTGAATACAATTATACTAATGTAACGTTGTTAGCAAACCAACCACATTTTTTATAAAATAGGTAAATGGACGGCCAAATGGCCTGATAAGGGCCACCCATAGACATTGCACTGTAAGAAATATTAACCATTCTTTACATCACCACCGACTTCGGATACTAAGGTGTTATTTCCCTAGTGCCTGAAGTTATACTGGCACACTCACCCATTAAACCGGAACACATCAACACTAAGTATTGCTGTTTGGCGATAGAATATATAGAATTATTGAGTGGGTAGTACGTAGGTACTTCATATAGGCTCGGCTAGGTAGGCTCATCATATATTCTACGTATGTACTACCCACTCATTATAACCTAGGCTGGCTTGCACAAAGACCTACCAGCAAAAAAAAAACTTGACACCAATGATCGTTCTTGATTATTTAATTATTTTTTTTCATTATTAGTGTAAATATAAAGATTGTCCCAGTGACAAAGGCTCGTATAAAAAAAAACAATTAAATTATCCGTTTTAACGATATCATTTCATTTTTTTTCATCTCGATCTCTATTCATTATTATATTTCACTATAGCTTTTTTTTATAGAATAGGAAGGCGGACGAGCATATGGGCCGCCTGATAGTAAGTGGTCACCAAACGCCCTTAGACATTGGCACTGTAAGAAATGTTAACCATCGCTTACATCGCCAATGCGCCACCAACCTTGGGACCTAAGATTTTATGTCCCTTGTGCCTGTAATTACTCTGGCTCACTCACCCTTCAAACCGGAACACAACAATACCAAGTACTGCAGTTTTGCGGTAGAATCTGATGAGTGGGTGGTATCTACCCAGACAAGCTTGCACAAAGCCCTACCATCAGTAAAAGTTATCTAGGATCTAGGATAGTTATCTAGGATAATATAATAATAATATGATATTATTCTTTACATATGAAAAACACACACTCTTAATGAAATTTACTTACCTCTTCAATTTTAACGTCTTCTAAAATAGTAAAATTGAAGTAACCAAACCGATCATCGCCTACCTCTGTTAAATTTGTGAAAACTAAAGAGGAATTATGTGTCTTAGGTCCTTTACATACATTATATTCAACCCAGCTTAAATCGTACGGACCCTGAAATAAATATCAATAAATCAGATTATGTTAATAATAAATAATTATAATAAGAACACAAAACAGCTTACAATATAATAGATAGAGGAGAACTTAAATTTGACACTTTACTTACAAAATTATTACTATCCTTTACAAATAAATTTAACATGTTCCCAGCTGAAAACAACAATATGAAACATATGACGCTTGTTATTCTGTACATGATGTTGAAATGAGATTATAACGAGATCATTTTTAACATACCATGCTGATTATGTTTATTTTTTACTAATGCCATTTTAATACTTTAACTACATGAAGTCCATAAATGTGCCATTGATCGAGATCATTACTTACAAATTATTATTATAATTACGTTCCGTGTTCAGTTATTATCATTAGCTACTAGTTCAGTTAATATATATATGTATAATATATATAATTATATATATATTTATTTATACAATTTAACTGAACTAGTAGCTAATGATAATAATTGAAGTGTAATATATATAAAGAATATATATATATATATATATATATATATATATATATATATATATATATATATATATATATATTAAAATAATATTAGCTTCTTTATATAAAAATAAAATTCGTTGAAGGATAGACTCCAGGGGGACGTGTCTTTAACTGTGACATCAGAGTGGCGTGATTTCGGTTCGAGGTGAAGAAGGGAACGCAAGCGGGCGAGCGGAGACACGAGCAGGCGCTAGTTTTAACACTTCTGCTTGGACTCTCGGTTGCGACGGATATCTCATAAATAATATTTCAGTTGCTCAGTCTTGATTCCTTTGTTCTATAGGCCAAACCTACTGAACTCCGCCACTGCCTATGCAAGCGCAAAAGCAAGCGTTAAGCAAGTTGCTAACTAAAGCAAGCGCTCAGCCGTCGGTAGGTAAAGTGGTTGGTTTCGAAGCTGCGCACTGTAAGTTCTTCCGATACTATTTCTATTTTCTGTCTTTATTTTATTGAATTGTGTTCATTCCTGCGTGGAAATTAACGGTTGCTCGTACTTTTAAAGATTATGTCGATTTGATGAAATATTGTTAGTTGATTTTGAAGTATTACATTTTGTGATTAAATCTGTATTTTCTTTAATGTTTAACGATTCTGGTTCCTAAATGTTGTATATTCCTTCATATGAACCTTTGTATCTTATATTGTACCTTTATTCGATCGTCTTAAGACCAGATGGTTTTATTTTATGATGATTTTAAAATAATGTAGCAAAAAATCGATTTTACAAAAATTAACAAATTATTTCTCTACACTTTACTCAATTTTTAATAGATTTATGGGTATAGCTATACTTAATGCTTATTATTTTCAATCATTGTCTCATCTTGGACTGATTTATTTTGTGACAGAGGCATTGCGTTGCGATTTGCGCGTATCGATTTCCTACGTAAAAATCGTTAAAATAGGTATATTATAATATATATACATTGCAATAATAAACAGAAGATTTCGTTGTTTTGTATTATTTAATATGACACTGTGAATAGAATATCTTGTGATAGATAATTTAGGAGAAAGCTGTTAGTAACGAACATCCGAGTCCATTTGGGGACCGAGTCACCCTCGTCCGTGGGAGAATACCCATAACTCGTAACCCCACACGTGGTCCCTGGGTGGTGCTAATCAGGTGACAATCCAACTGGTGGTAGGCTTCAGCTGTGGTTAGTGACCACCCACCGAACAAAGCCGTACCGCCAAGCAACGCTGTTGTGTTCCGGTACGATCTCCGGTGACACCATTCCGAGAGTCGGGTCGGAACAGTTGCGTCTCTGCAGAAGATCGAAACAATGCACACTGGAATCGCCACATCGGGAGACTAGTAGTGGAGGGTAGCGGGATCCGAGGCACGGTGCACCGCTGGCCGACCGCAGATAGATGGGGGCCCAAGTAGTGAGCTAGCCACTCACAAAAGGCTGCCCCGCCAACTGTCGAAAAATCCCGAGGTTGCGCCATCGTGCCGGTCGGCGACCGGATGAGAGGGCCCGATGGACATCCTTGGGGGGGCTCGGGCGTCCCCGCAGTCTCCAGCCTAGTCCCCCATCAGTGTGCGCGATATTCCTTGTTTGTATCATCTTGTCTTAGCAGCATGGCACCTCGTTCTACTTTCGACTCTTTACCCGAATCAAAAAACTCTGAAAAAATGGTCAAGAAACGAAAAAAGAGGAAAGTCACACAGCGGTTGCACTCCCTCTCGCTTAAAGTGCACCTCAGCAACATTAGAGGGTTGCACTCTAATATCGTGACAGTCCACTACCACCTTGAAACTGAGAAATCCCACCTCTTGTTTCTTACGGAGACGCAGATTGGTTGTCCATCCGACGTATCGTATCTTTCCTACCCAGGGAGAACAATTTTAAATCACGAGCAGGCGTATGCGTTTACGTCGGAATGACATCTGCTTTCGGCGTCTCCGACGATTTGAAGACACTACATTGTCGGTACTTTGGGGTTTGGTGGACACGGGTATGGAAAAAACCCGGAATGCCTATGTCTACCGATCGCACAGTGGGAATTAGGAGACAACAAGGCTCACAGAATACCTCAGTAAGGCGGCTGACGCGGCTCAACAGAGGTACCCCACTGCCCAATTAGTCTTTCTGGGAGATTTTAATGCCCACCACAAGGAGGACTTTCCATACCAAGACACTGACCATGCTGAGTTAGAGACACGAAGGCTAGCCTTAGCGTTAGATCTTACCCAGCTGGTCCATGGTGCTACACGGGTACCTGACATTGACTCGCATAAAGCCTATTGCTTGGACCTTCTGCTGACAACTGATCCGGACCGCTACTCAGTAACGATCTCCTCACCGTTAGGTAAGTCCGACCACTGTCTGGTGAAATCTGTATCTGTCTACTCCCCGCCCAACGCCAGCCCCACTGGAACTCGGTGGGTGTGGCGATACAAGTCAGCAGATTGGGAAGGAATGCGCTCTTTCCTTGCATGCCATCCTTGGCAGCGTGTGTGCTTCACTTCTGGTGATTCCTCGATTAGCGCACAAAGTGTGACAGATTTGCTGCGTCTGGCTATGGAATATTTTATTCCGTTTTCAGACAAGCCACTGTCCACCCTGGCTCAGCCTTGGTTTGGGCCTGAATGCAGATGCGCAGAAGCATTGAAGCATCAAGCGTATCTGGCCTGGGTTGATGCTCGTAACCGCAAAGCGAGGGACATACGCCAAAAAATAGGATCCTTTAATAAAGCCGCCAAAGGAAGTCCGCAAAATGCTATGCAGTCTGGACGTGAACAAGGCTAGAGGATCCGATGGCATTCCAGCAATTGTCCTGAGGAACTGTGAGCCTGAACTGTCTCCTATCCTGACACGTCTGTTTCGCCTCTCTCTTGAGACGGGTAAGTGCCTAAGTCCTGGAAGCTAGCTAACGTGCAGCCCGTGCCTAAGAAGGTTAGTTGTGCTGACCCTGCCAATTACAGGCCCATCTCGGTTACATCCATTCTGTGCAAGGCAATGGAACGTATCCTAAATACTAGGCTTCTCACGTACCTGGAAGCCAATGACCTTCTCAGTGATCGACAATACGGGTTCCGCCGAAATCGGTCCACAGGCAATCTTCTGGTGTACGTCACACACATCTGGAGTGAGGCCTGTCTCTTTGGATATCTCGAAAGCCTTTGACAGGGTTTGGCATGATGGTCTTATCAGCAAGCTTCCTGCATACAGCCTACCTGCTAGCCTTTGTGCGTGGATTTCAGACTTCTTGAGGAAACGATCGTTACGAGTGGTGGTTGATGGCCACTCGTCGGATCAAATGGCTATAAATGCCGGTGTTCCCCAGGGGTTAGTGCTCTCGGCGACACCATTTCTGCTGCACATCAATGATCTGCTGATGCCCGGTATCCATGGGTACGCAGATGACTGCACAGTTGTCGAGAGCTACAGATCCAACGCGCGAGCTAGTGAGGCCCTAATTCAGGCTCAGAGAGAGGCTATTGTTGAGCACCTGAGCATGGCCCTTAAGGCAGTGTCCGATTGGGGCGATGCCAATTTGGTCATGTTCAATGCAACCAAGACGCTGGCGTGTTTATTTTCCGCTAAAAAGAGGGAATTCCAGCTACCTCCCTCTTTCCGAGATGTGTCCGTACCTATAACTGACCACCTTGACCTTCTTGGCGTTAGTCTCACGTCAACTCTAAATTTCGGCTCTTTTATTGAGTCCAAAGCCCAAATAGCCGCCCGAAAGCTTGGTATCCTCGCTAAGGTGAAACGTTACTTTACTCCAGAACAACTGCTCAAGCACAAGTGAGGTCTTGTATGGAGTACTGCTCTCACCTTTGGGACGGCTCTGCTAAGCACCACCTTCGGGCTCTAGAGTTGATTGAGAAACGTGCTAGGAGGCTGATAGGAGACGACACATTAGTCGAGTGAAGACTCCAAAGTCTCGAACATCGACGTGTGGTTGCATCGCTTTCTGTCTTCTATCGGATACATTTCGCATTGAATCCACATTTATTATTCGCACTGCAGCACTACAATGTAGGTGTTTTCAAATCCAGGGTAAACGGGTTCCTTCTGGGCAGGCGCGCTCCATCCTAGACCGTGACTATGCTTAAGATCAGGCAAGTCAATGGCCAAGCGCTTGCCTATTAACTGTGAAAAAAACACGTCTTAATAGAAATGTAAACCGTCAAATGGACCACCCGATGCTTTTGGCATTAGGTCTAAGAAAAATAAAACATTTTATACACCATCAATGCGCGACCAACAATAAAAGATAGAAGAAGAGTATGTTATGTCCCTTGTATCTATAATACGCTAACATTCTCATTCTTTGAAGCGAAGTACAGCAACACATAAATTGTTTAGTGTATAATCAATAAACAAATCAGTTAATTGTCTCGAATTTCATTAAAAGCTTATTTGACTAGACTGTTAATTTCATATTTATACTCTTTAAATGGAATTAGTGTACTAAATGTCAAACATACTTCAAAATATAAATGAGTTTGAGTTACATACCTATTGCGAGTAATTGAAATAATTTTCGAAATGAAGAAATCTAAGGTTTGTAATTATTATTAAATGTTAATAATAAAATTTAATTGTATCTTCAGGAATACTCACGTATTTAACGAAGAAATATTAAAACAGTATGTTTTGCACAATAGAACCGATCAGAGGCATCTATAAGAACAGTCAAGTCAGAAATACAATGTAAAGAAGAAATTTACGTGCCACCGCTTAATATTCTTACTATTAGCATCCTAGACTTGAGAGTTCCGGACGAAGACCCTAAACCGTACACCTTGAAGATTACATACTTTGATCAATTACTATTATCAAGTGTAGTCACGTCTACTAATAGAAGAGAGGAAGAAGTCGACAGTACAAGAGTCCTCGCTGAAGGATATATGAATTACGATCCGTCAGATTATGAAAAAATGTGTTTATTTGTCAATCACCCGCTTACTAGTATGAATTTATATTTATCTATTAATCTTATAAATAAAAATTGACGCTGGTATAAACGTTTAAGATAGGCTTCGACATCTTTTGACCAATTAATAAGAAACTTGGCACATCATCTAATATGTATGTTTATGGAGTTGTTTTCATTTTGTTGTAACCTGCTAGCTCGTATCGTCATATGTACCATTTAAAAAATCACCTTGACTATTGGTACATAAGACGTCTGCCAGTTGTTACAGGAGATAATTACGGGAAAACCAATGTTTCTTTATATATCTCGTATGCAATCCTATACAATACACTCATGGAGTGGTTTTATATTTGTTATTGACGCTTGTGTTAAGGTTTCTGACACAGGGTATTAGTAATACATAACAATTTTATACTTCCTTTGTACATAGAATATGAACATCAGGAAATATTGAATATACCGAAACATTTATCATCTTTATGAAATAATACACTAATTCTACGTAATTACGAAAATATAAAGAGTTTACTAGATAAGTATGATAAAAAAATAATAACAAATAGGTAATTTTATTTGTTTATATTTCCAGTAAAGATGTTACCCATAAAAAACATCTCGAACGTAGATACTGTCAGTTCAATGGGACAGTCTCACTCAACGACAACAACAGTCAACAACACTCAACAAACAAACAGATCCAGCATATTATTTAAACAAGAGTCATTTACTGATAGTTATGGCTGCAACATTGACATACTCCCAATATTTTTCGGTATGCTAAAAATAATTATAAAGAAAGAATATTATATTATGTATAAATATACTAAATATATTATAAGCGAATCTAATACCTTTTAACTGCAATTTCGTTTGCTTAGTAGCTTACTTATAAGGCCCATCCTAAGGGCATGGATTGCTTGCGCATACACTTGTTCGCTATAATATCTCCTGCTTAGTATATATGTATAGCCAACTAACTGTACATAGGAAACTTTGTAGTTTCCATTGAGAATATGATGTATGACGTGGCCGCAATCGGTCAGAAGGACACCATAAAACTTTAATGTTTTAAATTTGAGATTTATATATGTAAATGAATACGGTTTAGAAATATATTTTAATACTATTTAATTAACATTATTTTATACGAATAATTTTATCAATGCATTTTTGGCTACTTCCAATTTATTAACAACTTTTAAAGATACGAAAGAAATAGTAATCGAAAAAAGCATGGAATCCATAATACCACAGTCAGTTCTACTCGCCAAAAGTTGGGATAATTTTCCAAAAATAAAATTAAAGTTGAATATAATAAGAAACGAAGAGAATAAAATACATCATAAGAAATTTAGAAATCCAAACTATTTTAAATTTACACTCGTGGGATGTTACAACTTTCTAGTTCCTTTTAAAGACACCGTCGTTTATACAGCAGCAACAAAATTACCAGTTTGGAACGAAATGGTAACTCACTTCTATAATAATGTATAAATATATATATTGTATAAATATGTTTAAATTATTTTATTATATTTATATTTATAAATTAATTATTACCGTGTCTATCTAGCACAGTTCAGTCTTTACATTTTATAACGGCTATGAAACCCCAAAGCGATTTGATCACATGTCCTTTTATCCACACTGGGAGAGTCTAAGACTTCAAGAGGAACGATTTACAAAAGGAGATATAAAACTTCAATGTGACTTGAAAGAATTCCAAAATGTACATAATATCGATTTGGAGTATTACCTGAATAACTTACCACAAAAGTGTAAGTGCTGTGATTTATATTTCACATTTAATTTATATACCGTATTTTTAAGAATATTGTTCTATACTTGAAAAATAAACCATTGATATTTTTATCTTCAAATTTTTATTTGGAAAGTAGACGAGGCAATAATGCTTAAATATTTTTTTTAATACTAAATTAATATGTAATAGCATAAATATTTGATTTCTTAATATTGTGTAATTTATTAATTCAAATGTACCTGTTATTCAAACGCATTAAAAAATAGAATATTTGTCAATAAAAAATATTAAAAAATAATCATAAATATTCATAATAATAATGAAGCTTAACGGAGACCGCTTAAAACTTAAAAGGTCGTAAATCCTAGATAATTAATTTAACATAAACCTATTTCAGTTACCACAGTTTGGGCTTCATTCCACCGAACTTTATTACTTAAGGACTCGGAACAGTGGCTTTCTCAATACATACGCCAATACAAGTGGCCATTAGAAGTGCAAATGTATGAGGAAGGCCTAGGATATAGTTTCATGGGTTTTATCGACCTTTTTAGACTGCTCTATCCGGGAGGTAAAGAGTTTTAATAATAATATTAGCAGAAAGTAATAGATTTTTTTTTCATACATGGATTTTGTCATGGTCTTATTATAAGCATAAGGTGTTCCAACCTCCAAAAAAGATTGTGGTCATGGCCACCCGAAAATCAGCCAAGTGCGAGTTGGACTACGAACTCACTTATTAATTGATATATTGCATTTCTACTTGTACAAAGAAATTTATAAAATGCATGACGCCCTCACGGATATCATGCCCAAGCTTGGCCCGTATTGATCTATAGGTAATTCTATCGACCCCAGGGTGTATGGTAGGGTGTTTGATGCCCACCGTGCCCACAACGGTCCACGCCTGATCAAGATAGATGTATATAATTAGTTATATATTATCCATACAATTATAATCTGTGGAAAAAAATGTTTCAATTAGAATAACTATTGTTTGCAATGACTAATTAATGATTACTCATTATATTTACAATATCAATTATAGAAAAAACTACTAAAATAGTAGTACCGTTGCAATGGTTTGACGCGGAGAGCCTGATGGAGAAGTGTGGTTGTGAACCATTACTAGCACCCAATGAAAGAGTTCAGTCTCCTAACCATCAAAAACTTGTCAGGTTAGGTCAACTATTTATAAAAATTAAAACATATTTATTTCAATTCAATTAAAATGTTACTTAACATTCGATCGTAACTCTTCTTCAACGGGACTTATCTAGTGCATTTTTTTGTTTATTGGTTATACAAGCAAAATGATAATTAATCAAAGAAAACATGCAAACTAATACCTACTACTGATTTAAATTTATAAGCACAAACACACAAAGCTACAGCAATTAATCTTTAATAATAGCCATCTGTGAAGAGGCAATACACAAGAGTGTCCGGGAGTGCACTCTCTATTTCTTTACTCTCGTTATCCTATGGTACGGCAATCCGACACGAGATAAGAAAGATCAAGTTCGGAACCAACAACTTAATCACGCTCGTGTAACTTTGCTAACTTACTGACTCCAGCTACTGATAAGATAATATTAGGTAATATTTTTGTACTCCAAGTCTCTCCTGGCATTTTTAAATCATATCATTGGACTAAATGTAAATCATAGCACCTACTAACGTATGGAATCCTTATAGTCTTCGAATGTAATACTAGTATATATTTTCTTTTTTTAGTAATACAACAGAATCTACGGTTGTCAGCAACGAAATACTACCGACAGGTAACGATGGCAATTGCGCCTTCGCTATTATAGAAGTGACTATGGCGCGACCTTTTATGAAGCCTATTATACCACCACACATAACACAGTAAATATTATACAAAATATATTAAGATGGTGATGATGACGATGTTGTCATCTTAATTTTATCTACGGTAGTCATACTCAAGCGCCGCTAGTTACTCTAGCTAACTAACTGCGCAGAACAAACTTTAGTGCGCGAGTATGTGCGCAAACACAAGCGAATCCCGTTTCTCAAAATCTGCTGGGACGGTAATGAGCACGGGAGTACAAACACTGGCAACACTGGGATTGCACCTTAGAATCTGCAGCCATAATAACTCTTAACCTATATTTCAAAAACATTTAAAATGAAAGTCTATTGTTAATTTCGATTTTATAAATATATTCTACATATTCGTCCTATATATTATCATACGTACAAGAATTATAACTAGTCAAACTGAGATATGGATATCATTATAGCTGTAAGCAATAGAATTTAGATATTTTACATAATTCTATATAGTCTATATTAAAGTCTATATATATATATATATATATATGCATAGAATATAGTTGATGGCCCTTGAACATAAAATGGGCATGTGATTGTTGTATAAAAATAATGATGAAAACCCTATTCGGTTTAGTTCAGTGCCCAAGTAGAATATTTGGACAAATTATTAGGATAACATAATACATAATAACATGGACCTCCACAGATCGGAAATAAATGAAATGGCAACCGACATAGAGTTATTACCGATAAAACGAGAGTGCTCTGGACGCGGTCAGCTGGAGCACGATTGGCAAGCGACAATAATCAGTGCCGCTAAATCGCTGCGACGTGCTCCTTACTATGGTAAATTTTGAATCCATCAACAAATTGGTAAAGTTATGTGTTACAATTTTATAGATGTGATGGATATTAACAAATGCGGAAAAGATTTCATAAAATGCAGGCACTTAAAGGATACTATGTGATCTGTCGACGAATATATTTTTGTATATATATTTGTAAATCACACGACGAAAAATTTAAAATTTTATGCAAATCTTCTTGCATATAAGTATCGTTTTTATTTTATAGTTCAGTACACAATCCCACGTATTCTTTAATTTGAAATAACCTCAAAATAATAGTTATTATATATGCTCTCAACTGTACACTGGTGGTAGAGCTTTGTGCAAGCTCGTCTGGGTAGGTACCACCCACTCATCAGATATTCTACTTGATATTGTTATTTTCCGGTTTGAAGGGTGAGTGAGCCAGTGCAATTACAGGCACAAGGGACATAACATCTAAGGTCCCAAGGTTGGTGGCGCATTGGCGATGTAAGCGATGGTTAACATTTCTTACAGTGCCAATGTCTAAGGGCGTTTGGTGACCACTTACCATCAGGTGGCCCGTATGCTCGTCCGCATTCCTTTTCTATAAAAAAAATAAATATTGGTAACGAACATCCACGTCTTAACAGAAATGTAAAAAAAAGCGAAAAAAAAATGAAAAAAAAAAAAAGTACAATGGTTTCATAAAATGGCTTAGAAATTATTTGTATTCGAACCCACCTTCTTCACGGTTAAATTCTACGTGCTCTATTCCTCTAAAAAACTAAACAATTTTACATAAGGTACAGCAGATCTTTGTGCGATCATCAGACAACTGAGTACATCACGGACGCGCGTGGAACTTTTTACGTCATTCTGGCAAGAAGCTGCCATATACGTCAATAACAATTTTGTTGTTAGCAATTTCTTGCGATCCGACGATACTTACGAAGTATATCTTTTTTATATAACTATTTATTATATAGCCTTATTTTAGACGGTTTTTAAATTAGATACAATAGCTTCAATATGTATGTATAATTAGTAAACCAGTAATAAACAATTCTCATACCATATGTATACCATATGTCACTGCCCCTTTCCCATGGGTGTCGTAAGAGGCGACTAAGGGATATCATCTGGTGGTAGGATGATAAACATCCGCCTGGCTTGTTACCACCGTACGCATGGTGTAAATCTCGTGAAGTGGCTTGCAGCCGCGTTTCGAGGTCAGCCAGCGTACAGCCAGTGCCCGAGCGAACGTTGCCGCGATGGGTGTTGGTCCAGTGGAGACGGCTACTGAACCAATGCCAGGGGAAACTGTATTGCCCTGCCGGACAGGGAGACCCGAAGAAACGGCTATTCCGCTGGCCGCCCGTGGCATAGTACAGGGGCCCGAGCGTGCCTAACCAGCACGCGAGGCTGCCCCACCAGGCCACGCATAATCTCGGGGTGGACCGTCGTGCCGGTTGGTGACCGGAAGGTGGGGTCCCGGCGGCTACTTCCGGGGGGGTTCGGGGGCCCTTCCGTCCGGCGGGTCAGTGTAGTTTCCCTTTTGGCAACCACTTGGGGTAACACGCCTCCACACTTTGCCCATCCCTATCGTGGCAATACGTCGCTCGCTTCACGTCTCTTTTCCATTCTTTTTTTTTCCCATATGGTAGCGCAACAAAACAGGAATAACGGTCGTACAGCGGTGCACACCCCCACCATACCCACGCTGTTTGAGGTCGAGTTCACTAACATCCGCGGACTCCACGCTAACCTCAACGCTGTCCACCACCATCTCGAGACAGCACGGCCAGCAATGTTGTTTCTAACGGAGATACAAATACTCCGTCCTGCCGATACCAGCTACCTTAATTATCCCGGCTACATGCTTGAAGAATCCTTCAAAGCGAAAGCCGGAGTATGCTTGTTCGTCAGGACGGATGTTTGCTGTCACCGACTGCGCTGCTTGGAGGACCCCTCCTTCTCCATGTTGGTGGTACGTGTGGATCTGGTTCGTCAGAGTCGGGTCTACGTGTGCCTCTACAGATCCCATAATGGTGACTTGGAGACAAGTCGACTCTTTGACCATCTTAGTCGGGTGGCAGATGCTGCGCAAGAGCAGTTCCCTAACGCGGAATTGGTGTTTTTGGGGGATTTTAATGCTCACCATGAATCATGGTTGAAATCCCTCAAAACTGACCATGCTGGAAGGACTGCTCATGCTTTTGCTCTCACACATGACTTGACCCAACTGGTTGATCAGCCCACCAGGATCCCAGACATTGATGGGCAAGCGCCTTCTCTACTGGACCTTCTGCTGACTTCTCACCCGGTGGAATATCAGGTTGTGGTTCAAGCTCCACTTGGTTCTTCGGATCACAGCCTCATATCTACCAAAGTGCCACAGGCCAAGCTGCCGCCACCAGCGGTATGCAAACGTCGCGTTTGGCACTACAAGTCGGCAGATTGGGACGGTATGCGCGATTACTATGCGTCAGTCCCTTGGAAGGAACGTTGCTTCAGTGGGAATGACCCGACAGCTAGTGCCGCTGCTGTTGCTGGCGAGATCATGTTGGGAATGGAATACTACATTCCTAGCTCAGATCTCGACAGTAGGGGTGCGCATAACCGTTGGTTCACTCGCGAATGTGCCGACGCTGTATCATCTAAGCAGGCGGCATATCGCGAGTGGATCAATGGCTGCATTAGCGGGGCATCTAACATTGACTCACTGAAAGCAATCTACAATAAAAACTCCAAGTCCTGTAGGAAGGCTTACACGAGAGCGGATGCACAGCGCATTGTACAGATTGGTCATGACCTTATTTCACATCCTAGGGGCTCCCGTAGCTTCTGGCGTCTGACCAAGTCTGTGCAAAACAATTTCTGCCAACCTTCGCTGCCACCGCTCAGAAGTCCGGACGGATCGCTAGCTCACAGTCCGCAAGAGAAAGCTGATCTCCTGGCTAAACTCTTTGCCGACAACTCCGTCATTGATGATTGTAGTGCTCTGCCACCAATAATACCTTCTTGTGGCCACACGATGCCTGACATCAAAATCAGGCAGCGTGATGTGCGTGCGGAGCTGCAATCACTTGATGTACGGAAAGCTAGCGGTCCCGATGGAATACCAGCCATAGTGCTGAAGAAGTGCGCGGCGGAGCTGTCTCCCGTGTTAACGCGCCTGTTCCAACTGTCTCTTTCTTCGGGATGTGTGCCGGAGGCTTGGAGAAGAGCTAATGTGCAAGCGGTTCCCAAAAAAGGGGATCGGTCTGACCCGGCAAATTATCGGCCAATAGCTATCACCTCAGTACTTTGTAAGGTGATGGAACGGATTCTAAACAACCAACTGATCCATTACCTAGAAGATCACTGTTTAATTAATGATCGTCAGTACGGATTTCGACCAAAACGGTCTACAGGTGATCTTCTAGCGTACGTAACACACCTCTGGGGTGAAGCTATCGACAAACATGGGGAATCGTTGGCTGTCAGCCTCGATATCTCCAAGGCTTTCGACAGGGTCTGGCACAGAAGTCTTCTCTCCAAGCTGCCGGCATATGGTCTGCCTGCTCAGCTTTGCACCTGGATTGCCAGCTTCCTACATAAGCGCAGCCTTCGTGTTTTAGTTGATGGTTGCGCTTCACAATTCTATGTAGTGAATGCTGGGGTCCCCCAGGGATCTGTGCTATCTCCCACTCTGTTTCTTTTGCATATCAATGATATGCTCTCTCTCGGGAACATTCATTGCTATGCAGACGATAGTACAGTGCATGGTGGATACCACGGACGCGCAGTGGCTGGGCGAGCGGAAATTAGGGAGAGGCGGGAGGATCTTGTCATTGAACTCAATAGGACGTTAGAGCTTATCGCCAAATGGGGCTCAGATAATCTTGTTGAGTTTAATGCCAAGAAAACACAGGTATGCGCTCTCACAGCAAAAAAGTCACCATTTTCCCCTTTTCCCTCCCTCTGTGGCACTCCGCTGGTGATACAAAGCAAAATCGCCATGCTGGGGATGGACGTTCGCTGCGACCTTAGTCCAGGGGATTACATCGAGGCTGTAATAAAAACAGCCTCACGGAAACTCGGAGTTCTGAACAAGGTGCGGCGTTTTTTCACGCCTCAACAACTGTGCCTGCTGTACAAAACACAGGTACGGTCTTGCGTTGAATATTGCTCGCACCTTTGGGATGGCTCCGCTAAGTACCTACTTGAGGCCTTGGACCGGTTGCAGCGACGTGCGGTCCGCATTATTGGCGACGTAAAGGTCACTAACACCCTCGAGCCTTTACAATTGCGTCGAGAGATAGCTGCGCTGAGCGCTTTCTATCGACTGTATCACGGCGAGTGTTCCGAGGAATTATTTTCCCTAATTCCTGCTTCCCCCTTCCTTCACAAGTCTACGCGTGCTGGCTCTCGATGTCACCGACTAACTGTGACATCAATTCCATCGCGCACAAAGAAATTTGGCAACTCCTTTCTTTGTCGCACTTCCAAGAAATGGAATTCCTTACCAGCACACGTATTCCCCTCCTCTTACGACCCGGGTTCCTTCAAACGAGGCGTGAAGAGGCATCTTGCGGGCCGGCAAGGCGAGGGCGGCTAGTGCAGAACCTTCTTCCCAACTGTACTGGCCGTCCTCGCGTTTGGACTCTACTACCACTTAACATCAGGTGGAGTAGAGTCATTTGCCCTCCCGGGTAATATAAAAAAAAAAAAAAAAAAAAAAAAAAAAATATGTATATACTATATACGATAAAAATAACTTACGTATTATTACTATAATAACTAGTTATAATAATAATAATGTCCTCTAGACCGGTTTCGGCCACAGCGGTCAATCTCAGGAGAGATTAGCCAACTGCGCAGGACATATTATAGTGCACATATGTGTGCGCAAACACAGGTGCACTCTCTATTTCTTAACTCTTGTAATCCGACGGGACCACAATCCGACACGACCGGAAAGAGTTCAGGCGCAGGACCAACGGCTTTACGTGCTTTCCGAGGCACGGAAGTGTACACACTTCCAACTTAAAGATCCCGGGTTGCTACTGAAAATTTTCGCCAGAAAAACTCAATAATATTTTATTGGCCCGACCTGGGACTTGAACCCAGGACCTCCGCGTCTGCGATCTTATATATAGCCACTAGACCAATAACTATTAATATTATTTTTATTATTATTGCTTTTAAAGGAATAGTTGACGTACGAATAAGAAATAGTGTAAATACAAGTAGTTATATAAACGAATGTACGTATGTATATACGTAAGAATTACTGTTTGACTATATTAATTTATCACTAAACTATCAAAAGGAGATGCTTATGATAGCCCACTCTTGTCTGATGAAAATCACGTACGAGACACTGAATGAAATTGATGACACACAAGAACTGAACGCAACGCTGAGAGCCGCCAGGCAGTCGCGACAACTTCAAGACCTACCTCATGCTATGGAACTTTATTTGCAGGCAAGTTTCTATTGTAAAATATACATGTGTTATTTATTGAATATTTATATAAAATATATAGGTTATATATATATATATATATATATATATATTATCTATTTAATCTTTCTTATCCTTTGAGCTTGTGATGTTGACTAATTAATATGTTTTCAGTTGGCGGTAGAGAGGCCTCGGGAAGCAGATAATTGGCGTGAGTTAGCTACATGCCTTAGAGACATTGACGAGGACTGGGCTAACGTCTGTATCAACAAATCGCTTTTACTAAATCCGCGACATCCCTTAAGGTAATATTTTTAGATTATTATCTATTTAAGACTGCATACTCTCATATACAATTATTTAGTCTAAATTGATCAATCAGACTCGTTCCACTAGATATAATTGACAGATTTCAGACATCGGCTTTTAATGCATATCGTGCACTATGAACGACACTTACCAAATACGATTTTTATTCTCTCAGTTTATTTATGAATATACAACTTTTGCAATTCTTACTGTTTGATAAAATGTTAGGGCTTTTTTATCACTATGAAATGTTATTAAATTATTTTAGCCTTCTATCAAAAGGCTCTATGGTATTTGAAGAAGATCCTGATGCAGCTGAGCCATTCTTTGTAGCGTTAATAGCATTTTATCCATTTTACCCTACCTTATGGATAGCTGCCAACGCGTATTATCTTCACAGAGAGCTATTTGATATGGCTCAGCAAATCATGGAACAAATAAAAAGGTAGGGAAAAAGTTATAAGCTTAATTATGTATTTACGGATTTACAAGTAAATTTTATTTAAATGTATGTACCTTTTCTTACAGTTTAGAAAGATTAGTTTAAAATTTCTACATTTATGTATAATAACTAAATTATATACAAAATCGATCTAAAATAAACATTATTATTTCTCTTTTTTAACGAGAACATGCTAAGCGGACGTCTCATTTAAAGATTAAAATTATAAGATTATATTATAAGTATATACCATCGCAGTACCATCGTTTATGCACACATTTTATTAGTTGATTTTAGCTTTGTCAACGTTTTCATTTTGAAAAGCAATTGAGTTGACGATTTTATTATTATATATAAACAAAATACTAGCCAAGAAAATGAAACCGGACACAATAAAAAATTATATTTACCTCTTGTAATTCAGATTACATTAAAAATTAAATTTACAGTCATATACGAGCTGTTATTAAAATAATAAAAT
Organism: Nymphalis urticae; assembly: GCA_905147175.2. Taxonomy (NCBI): domain Eukaryota; kingdom Metazoa; phylum Arthropoda; class Insecta; order Lepidoptera; family Nymphalidae; genus Nymphalis; species Nymphalis urticae. The sequence goes on from LR989991.1 coordinate 7,503,248, forward strand.
TGTACTTATTAGTAAACCCTATACATAATAATAATAATAATCCAATAATGTGCTAGTCATATATAATTATAATAGATATACTTACTAATATTATAAATGTGAAAGTAAGTTAGTTTATTTGTTGACACAATGTCGGGGTTACAGAAAAACCAATGGTAGCTAATAGTTGCCCCTTCCCCTCACGAGGAAAATATGTAATAGAGACATATACATTGATTTAGGACAAGAGCCGAAGGTTTGTCAGAGGAATTGCGACACTCTCGCGCATGGGAACGAGAACTTGGAGATTGGTGGGACAACACGCCCTTGTTACCTGGTACCAGCTTATATTACGACGCAGCCGACCTTCTGCTAAGAATACGAGCTATTTCTGTAAGTTTTAATGGATTGTTTATGTAATGTAGAATAATACCCAATCTATTATAAATAGTTATTATTAAGTTATTTTTAAGTTATTTTCTTCTTCATAACTTTATTCTAGGTTAAATTAACTTACTATCTTCAATAAAACTTGCTTTGATTAGAATACATATTGCAGTCTAGATAATTCTATTCAATCATTCGATTGCTGAGTAAAAATAACGTTACGAAAACACGTCTATTCATTACGTCTCTACACTATTCGAGTATCAGTTATTTAAAACTGTTATAGTCAGTATATGTCATAGTTAAATTTTAGGCAAGCCGACGAACAATTTGACAATCTTATGGCAAGTGACCTTCACGCACATACACCTTTATTGTGAGAAGCTAATCATAGAATCTGAGATATAAAGTCCGTTGTGCATGTAATAACATTAGTTTAAACTGCTATATGATGTGGTAAAGCAGCTACATAATATCGTTATCTGAAATTACGCTCTGACCTGTACCACCCCATCCATTTCACTTCAGCTGACAAATCATACAGTTAATTAATTTTGTGAAAAACTCATCAACGTATACTATAAAATTGAATGCGGCGTCACCTTATATGGTGTTATTGAGGCACCATTTAATCTTGTACAAAAATTGGCATGTACCCATTTCACATTGGTTTCGATGTGTGCTTTGTTGGTGGCCTTTTAAATAAATAAATATAAAATTATATCTCAAGCAGACCAAACAATTATATGAAAAACATACGTAGACAATATTATAAATATGAAAATAAAATTATCCTTAACACAAAGAGCTTGTACTTGTTTACTTGGTGGTAGGGCTTTGTGCAAGCTCGTCTGGGTAGCGCGCCAATACAGCGCAAATATCTATGGGCGATGGTGACCACTTACCAGCAGGTGCCCAATTTAGTCTGGTAGACGACCCTACCTGTTTTAAAAAATAAAAAATATATTGTTTAGGTGCTATTGATATTTTCCTCTACGTCAAGAATGGGTTACGAAAACACTTTACCTGTTAAATTGCTTAGTATCAGTGTGCTATATATTATTTAGATATTCATACTTGTTTCGGTTTTTCTTTGTTAGCAGCAACAATGTTGTTTTAATTGTAACAGTTAGCTGAGGTCTGCATAGCTCGTGCTCTATCAGAAACTGGCGAATCTCCTGTATACTATCATATGGTCGCGCTGTGTTGTCGACTAAGGGGACAGGTCGAAGACGCATTATGCCATCTTAAGAAAGGAATCGAAAAATTTGGCGAAGTACGATATATCCTTCTTATATAAAACTTAGTATCAGCCAATAAAAGTTCCATTGCTGGATAAAGCACTCTCCTCTCGAAGAAAAAGTTCTAATTCCACCAATCTGCTCCGATGTTGATCTTGATGTGATCTGTGCCACATATGGCAGAATTTCATTCAACACGTACAAATTTTCTCACGATGTTTTAAATTATAAACACAAACTAAGCACCACTGTATTGCTTGCGTGGTTGTGACCCCTAGGCATTTGACTATCAGGTCTATTTTATTTGCCTAACTCTTAAGTATATTTAATTTTGTGCTTAGATAAGTTATTTGAGGAGCCTTGAAGGTGAGTGCCATCATAAGATGAAAGATATAGTTTCATCCGTGGCATCGTTCAAGAAAGCTGGCAGTTATGGTAGCCCTTACATGTAAGTCTATTTCTCCTTTTTATTATATATATCATGCATCTTAAATGTATTGAAATAATATGAATTTATACTATTATATATGAATAAGTCATATAAATAAGAATAGTCAATTAATTGTTAATTGTGAAAGGTTTTATGAATTTTCTGCGCTTCAAGTGCCTGAAACATAGCGAAATTATCTATAATACTATTTTCTCGGTTAATGTGAATCACGTACATCAATTTAATACTTCATGGAAATGTTCAAATGACTAAATCGTGATGACAGTTAATGTGTTTTATTTATTTGTTTATAGTATATTTGTGTATATATTAAGTATAAATTGCAAGTATATACAAGGCCTACACATATATAACATAATAATTAAGTATCGCACATAAATTTCGACTTCATTTTTATATTTATTTTATGTAGCGCCTTACTTTCTCTGCCACGATATGACCATCAGCGGACTCGTTCGATTCTTTCGGACGTGGTTCGTCGTCATCCAAGCGCCTATGCATGGATCGCATTGGCTGAGGATTGGTTGATGGTAAGACAGTCACTTTTTTTAAAGGCATATACAAACTTGATATTAAACAACATACCTAACTGCCAGTAAGATTACCTCAATTCGGTAACAGGTGGCAGTAGTTACTTTTTACGCTATATTTAATTAAATATTCATTGCAAAAAGTAATAATTAATTGCATAAATGAATTATATTTTGTTATCTAATCAAGCTCATCTTGCGGTTACCATCAGCCGTCACGCACGTTCACGGCACTCACGCAAAGTGCAGTTTTTATTTTGTGGGATTCCAACCCAGTTGTTGAAGCATTCTCAAGAATGGTTGGCGACTGGCAAACGGGACTGCCGCAAAAAAACGCTAAATCCTATTTTGCATATAGTATGAATTATGACTGTATTTTGTATAAATAGCGCAGTTCTCTCGGAGAAGGAGGAGATGCAGAAATTAAAAGAGACCAACGAACAGCAACTTCTAATGCTGCTAACTGCGCGGCTAGAGCGCTCAATTGTGACCGCCGCGCAGGACGCGCCTGGGCATTGCTGGCTAGTCTGCTTTCACCAAGCACAAGGCGACAATACTGCAGAACGATGGCAGCGCTGGTAGATCTTCTTTTAATATTCTCAGACAGAAATCGGGTATCTTTACTTTACTTGGTGGTGGGGCTTTGTGTAACCCGTCTTAGGAGGTACCGCCCAGGACTTATCTACCACCATTACAAAGTATTGCTGTGTTTCGGTTTGAAAGGTGAGTGAGCAAGTATAATTACAAGCACAAAGAACATAACATCTCAGTTCCCAAGGTTGGTGCCGTATTGGCGTTATAAGAGATTGTTAAAATTTTAACAGTGCCAATGTCTATGAGCAGTGCTGACCACTAACCACCAGGTGACCCACTTATAATTAAAAAAGAACAGCCCTGGAAATACAAACTTAATTTTTGCGCAACAATTTAAGCTGGATTATACAATATAAGCATCTATTTTTTTCCTTGAGGAAATCCTCATGTTTACCTTCCATCTCGGAGATGATAGATATGTCTGATTCCTACCGACTAAAACCATCACGGTGTTCCTTCTCTTAGCAAATGCTGTCCACCCTCAAGGCCTTTTTTTCCAGATCGTCGTACTCTCTTTCTCGACCTGCTACTTTATTCTGCTTAATCACGATCTCACAAAAGGTGATCTAAGCATCTCTCTCTGTTTACTGATAACTTTTTAGGCTACAAAACCTACAAGCCTATAAAGTTTTGGGGAGTTTTTAAATTAAAAGTGTACCTATAGGAACTAAATTTAATTATTTTAATAAAATAAAAAAATAATAAAAAAATAATATATCGAATATTGTAGATTCATAAATTTGTACAATACTAATATAAAGTACGTAACATTTCAGTGTGATTACAAAAAACCAGTTGAAGAACTCAAAAAAGCTTTGGGAGAGCAAAAATCGTTTTGCTTTCGCATCGGCAAAGTTCTACAAGAGTGTCGTTGTGAAATGTGTAATAATCTTGTTATTTGATTTTATTAAATTAATTTAAATATATTAATAAATACATATATCTTATTTTATAAATAATCGTTTCAAATAAGACCAAATCAAAAAATAAAATACCGAAAAAAAAAATTTCAAGAAGGATGAATCTATATATGTAACTCTTCTTTCTTTTCTACTATATAGATAAATATTAACTTGTTCGTACCTAGTACCTAGTAAAAGCTCTTGTAATAAATGTATTGTTTTAGGTTTAAAAATTGAAACAAAGTAATTTAAGCAAAAAAACATCCAAAGTATAAAATCACGTAAACGAAAAAACAGTTATTTACTTTGTCTTTGTTTCTTTGAAATATGTTTGCCCCAAAATCTTACATATAAAGTATTAATATCTGCATGCCTTAACATATCCATCCTTTGTGGGCGGTAGGTGCCTTGTTTTAGTACATATTCAGTGATACGCAGATTTTTTGTTTAATATATATATCGAGACAGAAAATACAAAAGAATAAATAAAAACAATTTTTGTAGACATCGTATGAGATGTATACATACACTTTATTCGTAGTGTGCGACTAGAAATGCAATTATTAGGGTCTTAAGAATACATTTCTATTTAAGATAATAAAGCGACATGATTTAGATATGCATGATTGCAGTGATCAAACTTAACCCATGCCGGTAATATGTGTGCTAGGGCGCCGTAATCGCCGTATCCCGCTTTACCTTGCTGTAGATGCTGACATAATTTCAATTTTCCATTTCTATCTGATTAGTAATTACAATTAATTTTTAGAATAAAAAAAATCTACTAAAATGTTAAATGTTCCTTACTAAAAACATCCTAATTTATTATAAGTATAATAATGTTATTTGTACTAAAACAAATAACATTATTATACTTCCGTGTGAAAACGTCATATGTCAGATGACATGTGCAGGTATGTACTCTGTGACCTTTGTATCCACCAACCTGCAATGGATCAGCGTGGAGGATTAATCTCCAAACTTTCTTATTAAAAGCATTTTCCCACCAGCGGTTGTTTACGTGCTATTTCTTTTTTTTTTAAATAAAGTGTTTTATGTTGGAACAATAATAACCATAATAAATAAAACTAGCTGGTCGTACCGGTTTCGAACGGGTAAAATACCGATTTTATGCAAACAAATACCTTGCCCCAGGAAAGAATTATTACATGTTCTTAGATAAATAATCAAAAAGCATGTCTACTAAAATAAATAAAATCTACATACCTAAATAAAAATACACAGAGTACGACAGAATAAAAGTCAATTTCGCTTACAAAAAAACTGCAATAAATTAAAATAAACAAGCTTATACTATTTTATTAACATAAAAATCACTTTTTGTAGCTGTTTGAAATTCATTTATTTTATAATTTCAAAAAATATTCTTATGGTAGCCATGTAGTCAGGTGGGAATTTCCGGAGGTCCAAACATCTAATAAAAAATATTAAATTTTATTTGTGTGTTTGTATTTTTATTATAAAGTTTCTAGCAGTATAATAATATTTATATCACTCATATTTTATTTTATACTAACAAATTGTTTAAAAATTTTTTTATTTTTTTTTCTATTCTTTCATTAAATTATAATTTTAGATGCTTAGTGTCATTTTTGCATATCGTGGTTACCTATAAGTATGGCTATATACTTACATAAAATGTTTAGCAATTAAGAAAATTAGTATTGTAAAATAAAACAAAATAATAAATAAATTATTTTTTATCAATATTTTTGCCGGCGCCGGTGGCCGACCCCAGAATCATATCCTGATTACGGCAATGATGGTGGCATATGTCGGTCGTGGGGTGGAGTTGGTTCGACATCGGGTGGCGGCGGACTCGGCAGCTCCGACAACTTTTGAGTCAACCAAATCAGAAAATAAACGAATAGTCCCATTCCCGAAATCCTGTCCGCAGAGAAAGCAGTTTAAACATTTAAATTTTAAAATAATTATAAATTGATAAAAGTATAATCTAGGCCCATGCACTAGGCACATGCGAGGGCCCCCATTACAAATCGGTTAGAGCAGTGTTTTCCAACGTGGGGCCCACACCCCACAAGGGGGCGATATGATAGGGGGCAATTTAAAAATGGACTCGACACGACTTTAACCCTTTCGCTTTGGGTTATTTAAATGCAATGCTAGATATCGGTGACAAATTTAACAAAAAAGGCAAATTCTTAAAAAAATGCTGTAAATAATTATTAGGTATAATTTCGTTTGACGTTACAAAAATATCAACTAGGTAATTATAGTCCTCAAGTAAACTTCGTCGGATATTCACCACGATTTCATAGTGATTTCTTCTTAAAACTTATCATTTATATTTCTTAAGGGAACAAAACAATTTTTGAAGGTTAAAAATTATGTATGGGGGGCATAAAAATTTTAGAAATGTTAAGGTGGGGCATGGCCTAAAAAGGTTGGCGGAAAACACTGGGTTAGAGTAAAATTATATTATTTTTGGCTGGGTGGGGACCCTCGGTAGGTAGGACGGTGCCTTGTAGGCCTAGGCATTAAATCGGGGCTGCTTCTAATTACCTACTACTTTTTTCATGCGCAGATTTCGTCGCAGGATACACATCGACTTAAGAAGTGTTTTCTTAATAAGATTTTACTCAGACGGGCTTGCACAAAATCTAAATCCAGATATATACTTATCTTAATATAATTTACAACATATTATGCTATGTGGTCTATAAAACTCATGGTAGTTTGAAAAGTCTAAAATATATGTGCAAATTTGTTTACCAGTTCTTATTTAAAATGCAGCCAGTAAACGAAATTTAGATGAAAATGAAGAAAACTTAATATTAAAATAAAAAAACTTACATGCCCAACATTTCTTAGGAATAGCCACGCACGTAACTAACTTTTTTTCTGTGCATGGAAGGAAATTAAAAATCGGATAAACTTGTTTACTAAATATCAATTAAACAAACAACATAACACTTTTTGTTTGGTATACAGACACGCAATGGAATGTGCAACATTGCTTTTTGTATCATATTTCATAATTGATACCAATACGCAATATACCTTTTTTTTATTCAATATTTTCATATTTTTTAAATAAAACTAATACGTTTTTTAATCCATTTATTATTATCTTCTTATTTGGAGTTGACTTGTTGTAAGTGCAGGCTTTTTAGAGGGCATTATGTAAAGCTTGTTCATTAAATCTTCGTCATATTGTGGACTTTGATACATCGAATCTGTTACAGAGACTTAAGTTACGTTAATAATTTTTTGTTTCGCTTCATCATTGATACGAAATGTATTAATATTAAAAAAGCATTAAAATAACTATTAAAAAATAATATCTTCACGTCAAAGTAATAACATCATATTTAACAAGTACTTTCTTTCGTCCAAAAATGAGGTTTACCGACTTTGTACTTTTACTTTCGATAGATTTTACAGAAACATTAACATAAATTAGTTTCTTTGTCTAAGCATAAAACAAATGATATGCCTATGACGTCGTATTCCAAATGAAAGGGATAACAAATATCCTTGAATCAGATCTCCTTCGTTTTATTATAACGTTTCATTTCTGCTGTCAGAATAGCACAATAGTTTATATTTATGTAAAAGTTTACCTAAAATGTATTGTGATAAGGTTTGTTTTCATAGTGGATTCCATCATTTCATGTTTTCATGGTGGCGCTTTGATTGTTACTATTTTAATGACGGTTTGAATAAACTTATGTATTTGACGATGTTCGCGCTCCGATATATTTAAACAAAATGGATAATTTAAATAATTTGACGACTTTGGTTGTATGAATATTATTGATCACTTAATATGTTTCTGTATATATGGTAATGTTGTCGGTAACTTTATATATGACGCTGGCTGTACCCATATAATTATTATATACATAAATAAAAAGAGTAACTATTGAGTTTATTCCCGTTCTTCTCTGTACAATCTGAATTCCGAACCGATGGTAGCTTTACATTTAATTCAACACTAACCTAATAATTAAAAAGTTCTCTTATAAGCCTACTTGAATAAACAATGATTTGATTGATTCTATAATCATATTTATTCATATACTATAGCAAACGGTAGAGTGGCTTAACCGCGTAGACAGCGGCCTGCAGTGGCAGACCTTAGCGCAGACAATATTTGGTCTGTTCCTGTTAGTTCTGCACGTTTGTAGAGTTGTCAATGCTCGGTATAAAGTAAATCGTCACGCATAACCAGGCATATGAATAATGAAAAATAATCAAATTAGTTCGTTCAAAGATATCTATCTAGATAGATAGATAACAATAATGTCCTTCTGACAGATTTCGCTCATGGCGGCCACTCCGAAGGGAAAATAACCAACTGCGCAGGACGTAATATTATAGTACACAATTGTGTGTGCACGCAAAGTGCACTCTCCAATACCTCACTCTCGACGGCGAATCCATCACGACCGGAAAAGTTCATGCACTCGGCCAACAGATTTACGTGCTTTCTGGGAGCAGCTTACTTATATGGGAGTGGATTGCCAACAGCTAGTAGATATAGACAAGTGCTTTTGCTGTGTCTACTAGACCAGACGCACTGTGAATGTATATAAAGCCTATTCAAATCACAGTAGGAGTAAAGACAATTAAACTATGGCATTGAATTGAAATATAATTGGTTAAAAAATGGCGTTTTTGAATGACGGCGAACTTGTTATCTTATAGAACGTTGTAAGTAAATAAATATGCGTAAAGAGTTAAATGGAATAGTGTTGTGTTATAAATAAAGATTTATTAATCATAAACTGTTTTAGTTCATAATATAGCAGAGCTATTAACAAATCACCTGAAATATTTGTTTATTCCTTCTGCGATTGGAATACACTGTCGATCATAGATATCTGACTATAGTTATAGAACCGACCTGTATGAAGACCACCAGCAATTAAATTAATCTTATAATAGTACCTGGATAGAAACCCTACGATGTGTATTTAAATCTTATATACTTTATATAAGTTTAATTATATAAGTTACGTATTACACGTTTTCAAAGGTTGTATTATATATTTGCAACTTATTTTGATCCAATATTATATAAGAATAAAGATATTTAGATGTGAATTGATTTATATTTATTTTGCAGAAAGTTGAATGCAAATCAGCTGTAGTGGCTGTGAATCAGTCGTTACAAAATGCTGGCCATTAATACTTAATTTTCATAACTTAGCTTCTTATCCTTTAAGTCAGCGATACTCAACCATATTTTATGGGCCACAAACACGTGTTAGTCGTGATGTCGCGTGGTGCCCAAACAAAAAATATTTAGTTAATGATTTCTTAGGTTTCGGGATTGTTAAGCAACTATGAACAAATTTATACGAATATTTTAACTATTTTTTTTTTCATTTTTCATAACATTATAGTGTCCGTGGCACCAGCAGTTAGTTGTTTAATTCAAATTATTTAGGTGTTAATAAGAACCCATGACATTTAAAGTATTTCAAAATAAAATAACATCAAGCCATCATCACCATCAACCACAAAAGATTGGCGGGCCGTAGTTTGAGTACAGCTGCTTTAAGTATTTCACAAAATTATAATAAAAGCTCTTTAAAACTTTTAAAACTACTATGTAAAGGAAGATGAATGAAAAAATAAAAAAAGACATGAATTTCGGTTATGTTGCTTTTTACTATCAATTTTGGATGTATGTGTACAAGTATGAATTCGAGGAAAATAAAGGAAAATGTAATGTTTTTATAATATTATATTCTACATCGCAGTATTCGTTATGAACAAACATTACTTATATTACTTCCGATATAGTACTTCTACTCATTCATAATTTGTTCGCTCGCTCATCATTGTATAAGATATCGTGAGAGCATGTTTATTCAATACAAGTGACAAACAAGAGTACTATCTATATAGATCCAATCGAATTAAATAAAAAATACCAGCTAAACAACCTTCATTCGTTCTCTGCAAAATATTAGCAAATACTGCATAAAATCTAACTGTACAGACATGTAGCGTAAACGCATCAAGGAAACATCGTCGATATCCTCATGATATTTATTACAAAGGTCTCGCTTACAGTTGCATAGAAACGAACAATATTCTCACTGCGTATCATAAAATTGGTGAAAAATTTGCGATAAAAACCTAAATTCCACATACTGAAAATCTAAAAATATATTATAATAGATTTCAAATGTCTATACATAGATGAGTGTTCACTACGCGCTTATAACGAGCGTCGAGCGCGTCCGTAACGTTACAATATTTAAATACGTTAAAACGAACCGGCGAGGCCGTCCGTACACACGGCAGTCGTCGAATCGCGGATGCGTCGCTACTCGTAACCGAACCGAAGGGACTAGACACAATCCGAGAGTATCGGCCACTCGTCTCGCTCGTCTACGAGGTATGACGCGACTCGCTACTGCGTTTAAGTTAGAGTTCGTAACGAAAGTAAAATTACATATAATATTATATTATATATAGAGCTTCAAAGTCGCCGCTCAGACGAACACCTTGGCGAGCCCATCTGCGCCGGCACTCGCGATGTATGGCCGCAGAGGGTGGAAGGCCACATCGAGGATGCTCTCATCGAACTTCTTGCGATGCGCGGTTATCTCCTGCACGCAAGTCTTGGTGTCGAGGTTCCAGAGACGTACGGAGCAATCGTGCGAGCCGGACAGCAGGAACAGGCCGTTGGGGTCGAGGGCCAGGCCGGTCACGGCATCCAAGTGCGCCACCATCGCGTGCGCGCAGCGGCCCGACACCGCGTCCCAGAAGCGGATATGCCGGTCCTCGTGCGCAGTTACCAGCAGCGGCAGCGTCGGGTGCGACCGCACGCGGTTCGCCGGACTTTCGCACGAAACGCGCAGGACGCTCTGGCGATCGAGAAAGCGAGATCGTAATCACGACTTTAAACCAGTTCCGTAAAGAAACCCCTCTCGGGTATTTCATTTCAATTAATTCATAAGTATTTAACGAAAAAATTATAATCACCTGTCCAGTTTCCAGATCGTAGAGTAACAAGTTTCCGTCGCGGTAGACGACGGCGGCCCGCGTGGCGGCGTCTGCGAAATCAGCGGCGGCGGGCGTGGCGGCGGCGGACAGGTCGTCGCGCAGCGTGCACAGCAGGGGGCGCGGCGTGCGCGGCGCCCACAGCCGCGCCGTGCCGTCCGCCGACGCCGACAGCAGCCGGCCCTGCGCGCTCGCCAGCGACCACACCGCGTCCGTGTGCTCGCGTAGCACGGGACCCTGACACACACGTACCGAACCGTATGTTACAACATGTGAACTCTTCCAATTGCGATATTACAACGCGTTCGCACTCTCACGTTACCTGCACCGAAGGGTCGTAGGGATCGTAGGGGTCGGCGGTGGCCGGGGGCAAGTTCCACACGCGGATCGTGCCGTCGAGTCCGCCGGAGAAGCACTCCTCGGAGCGCGGCGCGCCCATGGCGAGACAGAGCACGGGCGCGGTGTGCGCGCGGAACGTGTACAGCGGCTCCACGTCCAGGCCCGCCGACTTCTTGGCGGGCACGGTGCGCTGCAGGTTCCACAGCTTGAGCGTGTGGTCCTCGGACGCCGTCACAAGGGCCGCCTCGGTCGGGTGAAAAGCTAGCGCTCGAACCTGTGCATTATAATAATAGTAATTTATAAACTCAATACAACTACATACTTAATTACAAACTGAATTTGATTTATTAATAATTTAATTTCATTAATACATTTTATTATTAGAAAACATAATTTTTCATTTATATCAATTAATATAAATGTTTCTCTTACATAATAAATTACTCAGGATGTAATATTGTCTTTATTACAATTTATTAATTTTGTATAAAAACTTACACCATCAAAATGTGAGCGTAGAGTATACTTGGCATTCCATGTCTTCCGGAAGGACTCTTTGCTAGCACTGGCCACATCATAACCCTCGGATTCATTGCTGACAGTAAGTTGTGCCAACTCTCCAAGTGCTAGAGGCTTTTCATCAGCCTCAGCAGCTCCTGCTGCGCTACCACTGGGATACTTAACTGTAATTAAGACAAGATGTATTGTTTATCAATAATAATAAACTTATGATAGTCGAATATACAGAATGACAACTCTGAAGTTTTTGTTTAAATTGATTTATTATTACACCTTGAATTATTTTATTTTTATTTTTTTTATATACAATAAATTGACATTTTTTGATTTTTCAATTGCTATCTATCATTTTAAAAAAAAAAAAATAGTAATTCTTCAGGTAAAAGTTTACTACAGATTTTTCTTTTATTTTGTAAATAAGAATCTATTTGTGAAAACATTCGAGAAGAAACCTGTCAATACTTAGTTATGATGTGAAAGTCATACAAAGTCACTGGTATTTTTAACCAATAATTTTCACAGGGGATGTATAATAAGCTGGCTTGGTTATAGACATCAAATATCAGAAATATCTATTATAAATACATATATATATACATATCCTTTTGTTTTAATAAACTGTTCTTAACTCCAGGAATGAATAGAAACAAAAATTAATGTAATTATACATGCACAAAAATAAATTAAGATTGGTATAAAAAAAAAACAGAAAAAAATAATAAGAAAAAACAGAAAATAAGTGTTAAAATTCAACACATAAAATATCTTCTGTTTACATCTGTATTGCTAAACATTTTTACAAATAATATAAATTCATTAGTTTATGAATTTAAATTTACGATTATTTCATCATTTTGTATCTATGAAAAAAAAAAAAAAAAAAACTAAAAAATGATTATAAAAACAATGTGAATATGGTATGTAAATGGCTCAAAATTTTGTTTTTACTATTAAGTTATTATAATACGCAAATATCGCCCGACTATTGTTCTTGGCAAATAAAAACAAAAATATATTTGTTTTTATAGAGGTTGCCTGGAAGAGATCACTGTAAGTGATAAGGCGGCCTGGCCTTATTTCTTTTTTTACTATGTGTACTACTTTTACTTTTATGTTTGTAAATTGTGTGCAATAAAGGCTTTATAAATAAATAAAATAATATATATTATAATAATGATGAGTAAAAAACATACCACCACCTGCATATTCATCACCCTGACCCCCTCCATCAGCCTCAGTAGCTGTTAGTAGGTTCAGCTCATTTAATACTTCCTCAGCCTCATGGTCAACCTCCTCCCCTTGATAGAAAAAATTCGAAAGTTATTATAATGTATAAAGGCGTGGTAAATAAAATGCACACAATTTGATCCACTTTTAAATCTTTTGTGCTAAATCAATATTTAACCAGAAAAGGTTTTCACCTTGTTTGGAAGCAGCATGATGCATTTGTTTTGCTTCAACATCATCAATCTCGTCCATATCCATTTCTTGGTTGGCGAGGAACTCAAAATTAGCAAATACAGCTGCAGTCTCTTGTACTGAAAGTCCCTCATCACTGTAACCACTCCTTTGTGATAATCTAATTTTCCGTTGATCTTTTGGGCCTGAAACATTTAATAGTGGTTGTATATCATAACTTTATTCATAAACTTTTATAATTGTATGTTAATTTAAATTGAGATGACCCAGTTGTAAGAATTTGTGAATCTTAACTGATGATTGTGGGTTCAAACCCGGGCAAGCACCACTGAATTTTCATGTGCTTAATTTGTGATTACAATTCATCTCATGCTTTATGGTGCAGTAAAACATCTAAAGGAAACCTGCATGTGTCTAATTTCGCTGAAATTCTGCCACATGTATATTACACCAACCCGCATTGGAGCAGCATGATGGAATAAGCTCCAAACCTTCTCCTCAAAAAGGGAGGGGAGGCCTTTAGCCCAGCAGTGGGACAGTGGTTTAATTTAAATTAATTGAACATTTCCATTCATCATACCATAATCATACATCTTGCGGCTTATGGCAGTGTCCATTGAATAGTGCTGTTGCTTTTCACAGTTTCTGTAGCTAGTTTCTTCTCCCTGATCTTCATTGTTTAAGCCCAACAAAGTCCTTACTTTGTTTGAACGTACATCGAGAATTGTATCAGTGTAACCTATTTCCTGATAACATAAGGTGTGATTTGAAGAATCATGCAACCAATACAATTAAAATGTTTGACAATGTTTACTAGATGTTTGATATAACTTAAAATCTTTAGGTTAATTCTTGCAAATCAAAATTTAAACAGCTTAAGTCAGCTAACATAAAAATTTAATAGTAGGATAATTTTATTAAATTTAATCAGATTAAAATAGTACATATTATTTTTAGGGTTTATACCTGCAGGTACTGTTTAATAAGTTGACGACCCTGCTTCCACTGAGCTCTTTCTGCTGGTTCAGGTTCTTGTGGAGGCTCCTCCGGTGGTGGACGCATATCACCCTGTTGGAGTTCAACTCCATACTTAAGCTTATGAAATTTTGCCCTTTCTTGCTTTAATGCATATTCAAGCATTTTAATCCGCCTCACAAGATCATTTTTTAGATTCTCTTGACCTTTCCTCTCTCCTTGGAGGAAAGCAATACGTGCCTATCAACAAAATAAACAAAATTAATCTTAATCAAATTGTATTTTATAAATATAAATTATTTTATCAATATAGTTTGAATATATAGGATGAATAGAAAACCAATTCTTATTGATTATAAATATTCAATAATATTTTGCATCTTTCATAAATACAGAAATAAGAAAAATAAGAATTTTCATAAATAAGAAAGTGATCTCTTTGATCTCTCTCTCTCTGATCTGAACTGCATGCAATATAAATTAACATATATGAAAAAAAGATGTATTTAGTAATCAGTATACATCTGTAGTTTATATTAATATAAGCCAAGAAAAAATATTACAAAAAAAAAAGAAACACTTATTTTAAATATGTACCAAAGTATTGATAGTCCTTTATACCAAAATTAGTTATTTATTTTTTATCCCAGTGTAGTAATGATACTGATAAACAAATATCATGCTTAGTTAAACTGTCCATTTAATTGCTGAATCGAGAAACAAATCATAAACAAATATAAATTCTATATATTACAGATTCTTAATATTAATAATTTAACTCAAATAAATTTATTAAAAATGTAAATTAAAAATGCAGTTTTTATAGATTCTTTACATCTACTTATTTAAAAAAGCATTATGTTCAAATTATAAGGACAAAAAGGAAAACTTTTGTTTATATTACATCAACATAAATCATTATTATACAATTTGAAGTGCAATTTATTTATTTGTTTTATTTTAAGGGAAACAAACATTATATTAAAAGTTAATAATTAACTGTACATTAATAGAACATTAACCAAAAAAGGTTACACTAAATTGTTATTAATTTTATAAATAAATGACATTCCAAAGCAGCTAGCAAAATATTTAAAATTTAAGGTTGCTTTTACAAAAAACTTAATAAGCCACACATAGTTAATTGAATTCATTTTAACTTAACAGGAATGAAATTTTGTACTTCTAATAAATTAATTATAGACCAAATCAATACAGATGTGATTCAAAAACTAACAAAGGAAAAAGGCAATAAGTACTTGTTTAATATGTAGAACAGTAGGGAAATAACAATTTATAGGTACAAAAGTAACCCTAAATGCTTAATAAAATTAACAATAGTTTTGCAGTGTTGTATTAATTACATTTATAAAAAGAGCATATGGTAATAAATATAATAATTTGTTCATAGAATTTTAAATCTAAACAAAATTGGGAAGTCAATGAACAAAATTAGAATTGTAGTGAATTACGTGGGTGTTACGAAAGAAATAAAAGAATAAATAGGAAACTATCACACCATTATTCAATTTTAATATAAAAATCAGTAATAATATAAAAATTATTACCTCAAATTCTGCTCTATCCACCTCCCATTGTGATCTCTCGAGTTCGAATCTTGCCCATTCATGTTGGATAAAATGCAAAACGCCCGGTATTGAATACTGGACACTTTGACTAGATTCTTCATTCTGTTTGTTATTTACACTAACTCCTATCTGAGATCCCACTTGCCCTCCGTTATGATGAGATACGGAGCTATCATCCATGGCTGTGGGGATTTTCATGACATGGCCACCATTACCGTACTTGTCACAGACCTATCAAGAACTATAACTTGAACTAGACGAAATCAAACACTAAAATATCATTTTTATGTAAAATCTAACTAGTGTTCACGAAGGAGACACCATCTAAAACAATTTTTAACAAGGTTTCATGAATGAAAAATTATTGCATGACGGAATACAAAAGTCGAAACGACGTCCGTCCGCTGAACATTGCTTTTTACTTTTTTTTTTTAATTAGTAAATGTTACCATGACATTGAATTTGCTTAAGCTTTAAATTTATTTATTAAATGTTCATATTTTGCAGTAAAATTCCTTAACTCAAATTATATTCTTTATGAAAGTTTATATTTTAGTTAAAGCTCATAGTGCTACATAAATAATCGATGATGTAGATAATAATAATTTAGCATTTTTAAAAAAAACTGTGATAAATATAACAGAATTAATATATATTGTTTGTTGGCTATTTAATGCCATTTTACCTTTACGAAATCAATACTCTCAAAACTTAAAAAACATATTTATTCAAAATGAGACGAGTGGCTTTCTTTTACTTAGTAGCAAAACATCCTTAATGATACATCATCAGACAATATTGTGAGGATATCAAATTAAAATTATTATTTCCTAGAATGCTTTCTTTTTTACCTCTTTTTGTATTTCAAGTCATTGATAGTGTTTTTTTTTGTTTTTGCTAATAATAAAAAAGAATCCTTTAATTAAGGTCTAACCAGCCGGTTTAATCCTGAATAAAATGTTTTTATACAAAGTATATATAGTAACAAAGGCCGCCTCAGAAATTCATAATTTCTTTCAGTTCTCATAGATTACTATGCTTACCTACTTGGTAGACAAAAGTTCATTTTCACTCTCGATTTGGTTTCATTCATTTCAAATGTGACGAGCTTGCTTTTGTTGTCTTCTTCGAACAGAATAATATCAACAGCAAAGGGCAAGTGTTAAAAGCGATTGATGTTTAGATAAAAGTGGTCCCACTGTCCCTGTTGAATTTCCGAAATATATTGAACATAATTTTGGGCGTAATGGGTCTCCTTGTTTAACACCCTTGTAAGTTTTTTTTTGGTCATCGCGATATATAGCACGATAATAGTCTGTAGGTAATATTTGAGCTCCCTTGCGGTTTCTTGTACCAGTTTCTGTTTTTAATGATTTTGGCTATCCATTCTTTCCCTTTTTCTCTTAGTTCTTTTAAAACTTTATACCGCCTGTCCTTGCTATGTTCTAAAACTTCTAAACACAAGAAATTTTTGTTTAGATGTTCTTACACTACTCCAAAACTTTAGAAAAACATTAACTAACTAAACACTAATAACTCTCTCGTTTCTTGTTTTTCAGTCTTCTTTGTTAATTTTGTTGTATTTTCTTGGTTTTCGTAAACTCGTACAGCTAATTTTCAATCTTTTTAAAATTTTTTCTTGTACTGATGTACTTACTATATTTTCGACTTAAAACGGTTTGGTCTCGGTATTCTCAAGATTAGGAAACTCTTGGCCGTGGGATAGAAGTTTCTTATTTATTATTTCCATTCTCGAACTTTTCGGTGGCTTACAGTAACTACATATCGTTCTGTTCTTTGTCTTGAAGAACAAAAAAACAAAAATAAAATGTACTCCAGATTTTTTTTCTTATTGTAGAAGAAATTCAGCCAGCTCGTGCACATTCGTGCATGTCTTGCCATGCACCAATTTCCTCAGATCCATCACTATAAGGTGGTGGTTGGAGTATTTTTCCACTGCGTCCCTATGTCGTAGAAGTTTTTTAGGTCACTAGCAATGTTAATCTCTATATACTTGTATTTCCATGTGAAGTATTGCTATTGTTCTGATATGCCTTATATTTCTTTGCTCAACTTTTTCTATTCTATCTTTACATGAAAGCCACAGTGCCCAACAATTCTACCTTTGTTATACATAATAATCCTTCCTCTTTAATTGATATCTATGTCCGAGTGCAATTTCAGAGTGTTCTTCCATTATTAGTGGTCTTAGTATTAAACGTGCAGCATTAGTACATCTATATATATAAAAGAAAGTCGTGTTAGTTACACTATTTATAACTCAAGAACGGCTGAACCAATTTGACTGAAAATTGGTAAGGAGATAGCTAAGAACTGGGAGAAGGACATAGGATACTTTTTATCCCGTTTTTTTTTTTGGGTACCAGTAAGGTTATCCGGATGTGCGTTCCACTGATGCTCTTGGTCGTATATATACAGTTCATCATAAGAATGATGAATGCTTCTATTTGCGATTGTTGTTGGTTAATGTGCATGGGCCAACGTCATTTGAGTCACTACGGACTGTTAATGGTACAATATTTCCAACATATCGTGCTGCATGTGAAGAACTCAAGTTACTAGAAAACGATACCCATTGGGATACTACAATCGTTGAAGCCATTATCTCTGCATCTCCAAGTCAGATACGTACATTATTTGCTATCATCATTTCGACATGCTTTCAATCGAACCCATCTAACCTGTGGCACAAGTACAAGGACAATATGGATGATATTTTACATCAAATTCGTGTCAGTTCAGAAAATTCCGATCTTGAAATGAATGAAGAGATACATAATCGGGCCTTGCTCTTGATCGAAGACATGTTTTATCTCATGTGCGGTAGTTTATTAGTCAGGTTAGGAATGCCAGCGCCAAATTGTGAAATGAATGACGCATTTAATCGAGAATTGGAACGGGAACCTGAATATGATCACCAGGAATTAGATTTAGTAGTTCAAACGAATGTACCCCTGATGAATCCCCAACAAAAAGAAGTTTATGATACAATAATGAAGGCAATTGATGATGGAAACGGTGGTTTATATTTCCTGGATGCCCCTGGTGGAACTGGTAAGACATTTCTCATGTCAGTAGTTTTAGCCACTGTTCGTGCAAGATCCAACATTGCGGTTGCAGTTGCTTCTTCTGGTATAGCAGCCACATTGCTAGAAGGATGTCGTACGGCACATTCTGCATTGAAATTGCCGTTAAATCTTCAATCTATTGAAGAACCAATGTTACATACATTACAAAGCGCTCCGCTACGGTCAAAGTTTTATCAGAATCGAAGATCATCATCTGGGACGAATGCACAATGGCGCACAAACGTGCATTGGAAACACTTAACCGAACGTTGAAAGATCTACGTAATGACTCGAGATGTTTTGGAGGAGCAATGATTTTACTGTCTGGTGATTTCCGCCAAACATTGCCAGTAATTCCCAGATCGACTGCTGCTGACGAAATAAACGCTTGCCTTAAATCATCGAATCTATGGCGCTATGTTAAGAAACTTCAGCTAACAACAAACATGAGAGTTGCATTGCTGAACGATACATCTGCTGAAGATTTCTCTGAGGAATTGCTAACTATCGGCAATGGTCGAGTACCCGTCGACGAATCGAGCGGATTGATTTCATTTCCTCCGAATTTTTGTAACTTTGTCTCATCAAAATACGAACTCATCAACAAAGTATTCCCAAACATTATGACTAACCTCAAAAATAATGAATGGTTGAGTGAGCGAGCAATTTTGGCAGCTAAGAATAAAGATGTAGATGACTTAAATTACATAATTCAGGATGACATCATTGGTACACTGCATTCTTTCAAATCTATTGACTGTCTAACAAATGAAGATGATGCCACCAACTATCCCATTGAATTTTTAAACTCCTTGGATGTACCTGGCTTACCACCGCACAATTTACGACTAAAGATTGGTTCTATACTAATCATGCTTCGAAACTTAAACCAACCAAAATTGTGCAACGGAACACGTTTGGTGGTAAGTAAATTGATGAACAATTTGATTTACGCCACAATTCTCAAAGGAAAATTCAAAGGTGAGGGAGGAAGTTCTCATTCCGAGGATCCCGATGATCCCAACCGACATGTCATTCCGAGGATCCCGATGATCCCAACCGACATGCCATTTCAGTTTAAACGGCTTCAATTTCCGATCCATCTAGCATTCGCCATGACTGTAAATAAGTCACAAGGCCAATCGTTGAAAGTTTGTGGTCTTAATCTCGAACACCCATGTTTTTCCCATGGCCAATTATATGTGGCATGTTCACGTGTCGGAAGACCTTCCGCGTTATTTGTTTTAGCGCCTAATGAAAAAACAAAAAATATCGTTTATCACAAGGTGCAAATAAATATAAATGGCAAATAAAGAATAATTTAATAATTATATCTTTTTTATTTACCCTAAGTTAAAAATTTAAAAAATGTGATAATGTGATATTGCCTTTAAGGTGGAACAAAGTTCACCGGGTCAGCTAGTAGTTACATAAATAACAATACATAATTTTTATCTTGGATTTGTATATTTCTTTTTTAAATTAGGTGTATATATATTAAATTAGGTGTGTGTATATTTTTATAATAATGTGCACTTGCATACTTCAATTTAGCACAGCTACTGTGAAACATCTTATATGCCTGAGTAATTAATGGGTCTTTTTTTATTTAATTTAGAGGCTGTTAATAAAATATATTTATATATTCACATGAAATCACTAGCTTATTTGATACTGGTCTTAAATAATAAACCAAATGAAGTTGCATAAAACAATTTTATTTTCATGTCAGTATATTGATGTTAATATGAATGAATACTTGTTGTATCTTACAGTAATAATTACAAAGGAATGATAATAATAATCTTGCAAACATGGTGGACAGATTTTTACTCAAATCTTACAAAACACCATTGATGATATTTTTATACTAATAATAATGACAAACGAAATGGAATTTGCAATTCTATCTTGCTTTAGTTTGACTTCTTTGAATCCTTTGATGGTGAACGTGATCTTGAACGTGAGATAGATCTTCCTTTGGAGCGAGATCTAGAACGGGAACGGCTTCGTGAGCGGGAACCAGACCTCGGCGAACGAGAACGTGTGCGACGACGGGACCTCGACCGGCTGTAAAAATTTAAAAATGCATTAGAATCTGTGTATTCATTAGTATTAGTTTGCTTGTGTCTAATCCTTACATTTTTTAAAATTATAACATATTATTTATACCTTGCCATAAGTTAAAAAAACTATTGAATATTATTAATGAATCTTAAAAAGAAATTATAACTGTGTTATCTATTTTCTACACTTACATATGATATTTAAAAAATATATATAATAGCTTTCATATTTACATTTCATTTTAGGATCAGACACAAGCAATAAAACCCGTATAAAATTCCATGTATCCCTTGAAAATAATGCCTTTTTCTTAACTATTACATACTTCTCTAACATGGTAATTTACAACTTACAACCCTAAGCCTTGTTTTGTATCTCTTCTGTGTCTGACTGTAAAAAATTAGGAAACACTCTTCAGTGCTAAAACTATAAGCTCGTAAGACCAATGACCTAAAACAATAACTAACATAATAATATACCCAGGTCTGTCTGCCTTGAACAGAAATTATGGGATAATAATATGTAACTCACTGAGTGCACGCAGTGATTACAATAGATGTGTGTCGCGATGCGCAGAACGAACATTACACTCAATGTATTTCTCAATAAGTGAAGTGTGCACGTAGGCTGTAGTTACGTAGTTCACAGAGCGAAGTTACAGTTGCTGCCAACATTAGTGGAGTACACGGCGCGAAGTGAAAGCTACGTAGCGCAGACTATAAGAAGTGCAGACACTGAAGAGTTCGTTCTCGGCGCACAGGCCAATGATAACCTATAACATAGTTATCATTGGTTTATGTGGATTGACAGCAATGGAATGGAATCTTTACTTTTTAGGGCCTCTTTGAATGTAAGTCGATAACGCAGACAAAACTATTACAGTTGCCTTACTGTTTACCTGTATCATACTTTATTTGAGACTTTAAAAGTCTCATAAAGATTCCATACCAGCAAAATTTTTACACATTTTTGGTATTGAGGCCACTGTTCACCTGCGGCGGCGACGGCGAGTGCAGTCTCTGGCATAGTGGCCGCGATCACCACAGTCATAACAACGGTCATCGTAAGGACGAGGTGGTAACCTGGAACGAGGAGGTGGTCCACGTCCTCCATAACCACGTCCTCCGTTTGACATTTCTACACGAGCGCGCCGGCCGCATATCGTCCGTCCATCCAAGCCCCGAATCTGTAAAACAAAAACGATTAATATTTACTACTAAATATTAGTATATACTGCAGAATTTTACATATAATTGAAGTCGTCTAATCATTTGGGAAAAAGAACTTTGATTTAATACTTACTGCATCTTCAGCATCACGTGGATCTTCAAACTCGACAAAAGCAAATCCTGGCGGGTTTCTAGCCACCCACACGTTTCTTAAAGGACCATAGTAGGAAAACGCATCTTCTAATTCAGGTTTGCTTGCATTGTTTCCAAGATCACCAACGTAAACTTTACAATCACCGTAGCGAGACATTGCACCTTTAACGTAAAATAATACTCTGGTTACTTTAAATTTTAATTTTTTACATAGCCTAAGACCCACGCCATAAGATAAAACTTACATTAAGCAGTTCTCAGTTGTGAAATATTACGCATTAAATGTACTATATCATTGATCTTACTTAGTTTACTTAGAGAAGAATATGAAATTAATCAAAACGACTCAACAGTTTCACCAATAGTATTATAAATACAGAAACAACAATATTAAATAAAGCGTCACCAAACGCCGCAACCGGATGTAACACAAAATGGCGGAGTTGGCGGACTCTAGCAATAGCAAATAAAACCATGCACTCTATCCGCTTTAGTGTTGCTCACGATAAAATTTAAATAAGCTTTAGATTTTTGTTACTCGCTAGAATAAAATTATATAATAGGTAACTATAATTTTATATCTCCACTGATAACTGCACAAAGATATTTATTATTTTACTTTTAACTCATCTTTTACCATAAGCAAGTATGCACAAAACACTTTTATCAATGCAATACATAAAAATCATCTATAAACGTCGATAGTTTCTAGAAACTATTTCTTTAATTGTAATATTTTTAATTAAATTGAACATATTAATTTATATAAATTACTATTTAATCATGTAATTGTATTTAATTTTCGATCGTATTAGTATTCTATAATTTTTATTATTATCTGATCATTTATTAGTTTACCTTATTTTCTATTTTTAATTGAATTTGAATTGCAGATTATTTGTGATTATTGTTTAATTTGTTTTCTCTCTGCACTGCTCTATTTTTGTACTATTTTAAGTGGAAACTTTGATGGTTTATGTCCTAGAATTAAATGGTTTATTTAAAGTAATGTGTTGTTTGTTTCCCTAATAAAAATAAAATATATTACAATGATACTATAAAGTACTTCTTTTTACATATATAATTGATGTTTTCTTTTAAAGTACAATTTTATATTCAAATTTTCAAACATGATAACATTACGATTTTAATAATGTTCTGGGTTAAAGGGACAATAAATTAATTGTTATGAGATGACATCAATAAAATTAATAGGTAATTTTATTCAAGTGTTAATACTACTACTGTATACAATATGTTCAACAAATAAAATCAATCGAAATATTTTTTATTCAAATAGACTTTTACGAGTACCTACTTATGAATCGTCAAGCGCTACCACCGGTTCGGAATGTTGATTCTACCGAGAAGAACCGGCAAGAAACTCAGTAGTTACTTTTTTTTTTAATTACAAAAATGCAATTTTGTATCAATTACATACACTTAGTTCCTGCATGCCGTACCGTACCAGCCTGTGAATGTCCCACTGCTGGGCTTAAAGGCCTCCTCTCCTCTTTTTGAGGAGAAGGTTTGGAGCTTATTCCACCACGCTACTCCAATGCGGGTTGGTAGAATACACATGTGGCAGAATTTCAGTGAAATTAGACACATGCCGGTTTTCTCACGATGTTTTCCTTCACCGTAAAGCACGAGATGAATTATAATCACAGATTGAGCACATGAAAATTCAGTGGTGCTTGCCCGGGTTTGAACCGACGATCATCGGTTAAGATTCACGCGGTCTTACCACTGGGCCATCTCGGCTTAAGTTCCTGCATAAGACCCAGCAATCATATATTCAGTAACAGAATAATAAGCTTTACTAACAAGATTATTTTTTATAACTAATTGAAGCCTGCTTTGCAATAACAAGACATATTTTTAATAACATTTATTAGGTTTCCTAAAAATTGTAACTTTAACATATTGTATATATACCAACTTATTGAAATAAATAACAATTTAATTTTCAGCAAAGTTTCAATAATCATAATTTCCTCCTGACCTATTTTAAACCACGGGGGACAGTCTCAATGGAGATTAGTCAACTGCGAAGGACATGTTATAATTCACAAGTGTATTTATTTATTTATTTATTAGATCACCAACAAAGCACACACCGATACATGATAGCACACAGTTCGTAAAATAAAAAATAAAAGAAGTGGTACCTCAATTACAGGTGATAACTGCATGAACAGTGTATGCGCAAACACAATTGCACTCTCTATTACCTAACTCTCATAATCCGATGGGACGGCACAACCGGAAAGAGTTCGGGCACAATCTCAAAAAAACTTTTAAGACTTGAAACACTGCTGTATGCCTTTTTTCTATTGCAACGGAAAGCTAAATTAAAGGTTGAAGAGTGTCAGAGTAACATCAGCTTGTCTCCAAAAAGATTTTTCTGTCTTGAGTCTTACTTGTTGTCCTAGAAATTCACTATTATTGTGCTATTATCGGGCTCTACAATATTGTCACTTCTATTTACGCGAGTTGCTTATCTGTTATCTCTTTTGTTTTTTGTTCCCTTTTATACACATTTTATAGCTGGAAATATTGTTATATAATGTCCATAACTAACCAATAAATTAACTTTGCAACTTGTTGCGGATTTATTAAAAAGAAGAATCGAAGAATTTTCCCCAAACCACCAATTCTCATAACAATCAAATGATATCTACGAAAATTAAACATTATTTACAGAACAGAAGGTGAGATTCTGCAAGCTTACTAACAGTTAGGTATGTTATTAAAACCGTAGAAATTTCAACGGCTCTAAAAATAATTAGAAAAACATTTCTTTCAATGCTGCTAGCGATAGAAACATGTTAAATTAAATTTTATCATATTTTGATGATTTCTGTTATTCGTTATTTGTGTTTTATATATCAAGTGAATTACAAGTTGCTGCATAAAACGCAAACTTTAACTTAGTAATAACGTAATAAGCAACGTGATGATTTATAGATAATATATTAATAAGTGAAAGTAACTTATTACTTTATTAACTAAATTATAAAATATTGTCATAATTTTTATTTATAAAAAAAGTTTGAATTTACTATCGATACGCCTATACTAAATTTAGATAAAATAATAGGTTTCGGGATGAAAGCTTAGAACTACGCTAGAAGTAATAGATCTGTAGTCTAGAGTTACCTTTTTTCAAATTTTTAGACAGGTCGTTTTGGCTATAGCGAAATTATAATTATTGAATTTATCTAAATAGGTTGTAAAATTGAGACACTGATGTGCGGCCTCAGCTTTAAATCGGGTTAAAATGATAAGATTTAATCAGAATCCAGCCAGGTTATGTATTATTTTTTTGTTTTAATTAGTATATTGAAAATAAGTATTGGACAAATGGCTGGCTGTTATTAATTACTATTTTGGCTATTTATTTACTTTTTAGATAAAGAAGATTAATTGTTACCAATAACATGCCCAAGCAACGAACTAAGCACGAAACGAACACGGAAAAAAGTTGAACCTGTTATTCATTATGAAATTCATAACCTACTCCATATATTCCGTTTTCTTAAACAAACAAATTAAAAATTATAAATCTAATTTATAAAAAATATTGATTTCAAATAATTGTGTGCAAAATTAAGCTTATATTTAATAACATGAAATATTATAATAATATCCTGGGACATTTTTCCGTCACGGCCATCTGATCCCAAACTAAGCAGAGCTTGTACTATGAAAACCAGATAACTGATATACTATATTTATTTTGTAAATACATACTTAAATAGATAATTACACCCCGAGTCAGGCTAAACAGACATGTTCATGCACACTTATCTGTTTTGGGTGGGAATCGAACCCACAAGCTTCGGCGTGAAAGGCAAGTGTCTACCAATCACGCCAACCGGCCCGTCAAATAAAAAATAATACAATAACTAAAGGGATGGCATATTTATAAAAAGAAAGCAAATTTAGAAACTTACTGATAAATCGTTTATTCAACACATTTCAACTTACAATATTATAAAAATGACAACTTTTTAAAGTTTCCATAGGTGAGTTTTATATCATGATTGAAAAAGTACAAGCTGATTTTTATTTCTATTAAATATTTGTTTATTAGATTGGCTTCTCCACTTTGTCAACTAATTTATCATTGAGATCATATTAAATATTTGCTACTACGTAATTGCAAACGATCTGATACATATTATAAAAATAATAGTTAAGTTGTAATATCTACTATACATACAAAATTTAATAATACCTATAGACGTAAATACAAAAATAACTCCAATTTAATAATCTCACTTAAATAATCTGTAACTTATTATTTTTTAAAAGTCTATATTATATGTTACAATTTATTTAAAGCAATACTCTTCAGTATATAAAACAGTTTATATGAATAGGTAAAACTTTTTATCAATCAAATAACTAAGTTATTTATTTTTCTGTATACACCTGTTGACATAAGTTTAAATTCTATATTAGAAAAAAAATCATAAATTCGAAACATTATTGCTACGATACATATTCCTCAAGTGACAGATAGAGATCGAGTAATAATACATGAATTAGCCATACTTCATTGCACAATTATTGTAAAATAAATATGTATATTAAATATGGTTCAATAAATTTCAACCGCAAGTCGAATCCGAAAATTTCATTTTTAAGAAAATAACTTTGTGAACAAAAAACAGAACCTATATTTATTTAAATTATATTAAAACCGTGTGTTCACAATTTTCATCACATTAGTATTATTATTATATAACAAACATAAAAATTACTCAAACATGAATATAACTTGTTTTGAAAGTTATTTTGAACAAAATCCATCCTTTAACTGGGATAATAAGAAATGGGCAAAAAAACGCTGTCTTCCTAAAATAATTGCAGTCCATTTAAACCATGTATGACATGGGTTGGTCATCACATGGTCACAATAAAAAGGTTGCCAATTGTTTTTGTGACAGCTCTATATGGCATCTTCTCGGCACCTTCAAGGTACTTTATTTTATAGTTATGTTGCTTAATATTTGATGCAATATATTAAAAATAACTAAACGAATGAACTATTTTATGTTTTAAGCATATTATTTAAAGGTATAACGATAGAGCCTCACAGATCAAATAATTGCAAATACATGGGAGCTAGATGCTTTATATATGTCATGCACTGCAAAATGAAAATATTGTAAGGAATCCTACATGTCTCTAATACTTGGAAACATGCAGGCACACAATTCACATTCATTGAAACATACTAATAGGGGGCGCAAAGTGTTGGCTAATGCCAGCATTAAAAATAATTTCGATTTTTCATTTCGTTATCAATAGATATAACTTTTTACTTATCAAACAAAACATATACAAACCATTAAAACTTGTTCATTTATATATATATTTTAAATTGATTTTGTATTCTTCGAACTAGGAATGTCAAGTACATATTAGACATAAATAAGTAGAATTCATGCTTGATACCTGCAGCCTATAATTATTGTTTTGGTTATTATTATTGAATAAAATTGAATGTATCTCAGATACAAAGATTTAGTTGCTGTATCATTCTAAATAATAAATAAGTTACTTTTTAGTTCCAATTGGCTTTGGTTTGGTATTTTAATTTACAAGAAGGGTTAATTTACTTATCTTGTCTGAATAATATCATAAACTAATATTTTTGTGTGGTTCTAACTAACCATATTTCTTATAAAAGTCTATCTATATAGCTTAAATAAATCTTACCATGTTGTTAGCAGATCTTACTTTTATGAAAAATATTTTAGTAATTAAAACTCATGAGCTAATATAAATATGTAAAACTATTCAAATTATTGTGTAACCACAGTATTACAATATAAATCAACAATGTTTAACTTATAAATATTGTTTTGTACATTTGACCCATACTTTCGCATTCTAAGATATGATTATAAAATAATATAGACAAGACAATAAAATGCACTTCTTACCCTTACAATTATATCTTCATGTCATGGTAAGACTATACAATGAAGTGCACAATGAAAATTCTTTTTTGTTACCATGAACAAATACTACAGTTAAAAAAGATGAACAAATTGTCCACATAGATTATCACATAAGAAGCCATTATTAAGAAATATCACATATTGCATGAGATGCAAAATACGCATCTTATAACCTCTTCAAACGTTCACAAGCTACATAAATTATTAACTCTATGAGGTTTGGGCTTCACAGGAGAAATTGGCATTGATGTATATCAATTTGAAAATTGACAATCAATTACTCTAGTCTTTTTACTCACAAAATGACTAGGAAAGCTTTAAGTCAAATCCATTACATGTTTGTATTATGGAAGTGGATGACGTTGCTTTCTTTGTCGACGCTGATGTGTTTGAAGTTGTGTTTCATGGTGCGACTCCTGATGTAGCCGCATGTCTGTTTGAGTTTCCTGCATTTTTTTATCAGGCTTCTTTACTAAATATGCATTGATTGGATATTTTAATGCAGTCCTTAACTGTTCATTATGTTCTTCTAAAGAGTTAGAAGCGTAATGTAATACAAGCTCGTTTAAAGTTCTGAAAAAAAGAGAAAAATGAAAAGTTCTACTAGAAACCATAACAAAATAAAAGGTTTTTAATGTGAATTTGATGAAACACATGTATGTAAATACATTAGTAGATAATGTACATATTATGTACAATAATAAATTAATAAATAATATACAAACTTATGAGTTACTTACTTGTAGATATTATAAGGCTCCGCAAATCCATAACCTCTTTCAGTCTTAAAAATTATGCAATGATAAACCATATTATTACAACAAATTGATAAAGCTAGCTGACCGGTGGAATTCGGTCTAATTAAAAATGTGCCCTGAGGTTTTCCTTCTAAAAGTTTCTCTGCCATATCACGTGTACAATTCTCCACCATCCACGTTATCATTTCACGATGTGCATATAATTCTTCAAGTTTATGTATATTGTCGTCTTCTAAAGCTTGAAGATATTCTTCAGTTTTGCCTCGTCGTTGTAACCACCTTTAATAGACACAATTCTAAATTTAAAAACAACTTTATGAAAATTTTCATTTGTTAACTTTTATTGTGTTATTTTAGCTAATCCATTATAATTACAAGTTTAAGCACAAAAGCATTTACTTACTTAATAATATTATATTTAATAACAGTCATATTTGGTTCAATTAAAGAATCAATTAAAAACTGTGGAATTGCATTATTTAGAATTTTTAAGAGAAGTTAGCTTATTACATAAAATAGTACATTTGCTTTTTTGCATTTTAACATATTGTAAAGTCATGGAATAAGCAAACAAAGAAAATTTAATTTAATTATGTATTTGTAATGATAAATCTTTACTCAGGTCAAATTTCAAGTTGCACAAGTGAATTATTTTACCTAATATGAATGTATGTATGAATATGTTCTATTATTAGTAGTATTATTAGCATATTATAATAAGGAATGAATTATAAAAAATATATCCAGTTACATAAAGTTGCAAATATACAATATATACATAATTATATACCTATATAAAAAGTTACATTTATTGTTATGTAATACTTAATGCAAATTTGTTTTAGAAATGTTAAAAGTAATACTTGTTAACATATTTTTAATATATCAAGTAGAAGATATTTTTTTTACTCAAATCATAGTCTTTGAAATGTTTATGAGCTGTGTTATAAAAAACACAAAGCTATTTTTAATTTGGCATATGTGTTTTCTAAGTGTACACAATTATATGACAGAATGTCTGCCAAAATATATTGTTTGTACTAATAATAATACTTACACTTTATAGCGATCTTTTATTTTGTATAGATTAATTATTTCCGATTTTAATTTTGTTATTTCTCTTTCTAGCAACAAATTAGATTCAACAGTTTCTTTAAGAATATTGTGCAACTGTACTCGGGCTTGCCTTAAACTGTTTACTCTCAATATTAATTGTCTATTGTTTTCTATTACATCAATTTTTTCATGAGGCTGAGCTTCAGACTGCATTTTTTCTTGTAATTTTAAGTGATCTTCACATGCTTTCAATGTTTCCTTAAAAGCATCTAAAGCCTGTCTTTTAAATTTAACTTCTTCGCGTAACCTCATGTATTTGTCAGAGCGCTCATCATAATCTCTAGTTTTTAATACGAATTCCTTATGAATGTCTTTATATCGTGTTTCCAAAGTTTCATCATTAATATTTTCTCCTCCATCATTTTCTTGATTTCGAGAGAGTGGGTACATGAGTTTAATATCCAAACTGCTATTACAGTGTGCCAAAGAATACTCAGTATAGAATCCAACGAGATCAACAATTGATTTAAATTCAAAAGGTTCACAAAATCCATAGCGGCCATCTTGATTGTATATTTTAATTAATTTGTTTGTGCCACCTTTTCTTACTGTTAATGTGTAGCCACTATCTTTATTTGAGGCATTTCTGACTAGAAAAGTGCCATCACATGTATCTCTTAATTTTTCATTAGCTTCATCCCTGTAATAATAATTTACTATTACAATTATTGTTTGCTAAATTTTAAGAGAATGTCAGTGATTATAATAATATTTCAGCAACTTTTGAAATTGTGTGGGTTAATTAAACAAATTATATTGAGAGGAGCTAATTATTTGCAAGTAAAATATTATTAATAAATCAATTTCACCTATTTTTCCTTGTAACAAAGGATAATTATTATCTGATGAAATTTCAATTTGATTGAAGATAAGAATTACTTTACTTGCAGTTTAATTAGTCTTTTTGTTGTTTCTAATTGGATTAGTCAAGCGAACAATGGATCATTTTAAATTATCACATTAAAACACAAATTTTTTAAAAGATATTTAGTTTTTTAAACCAACTATAAAAATCATCACATTGTATTAAAAATAACCACAGAATTATCACATCATATACACATACTTTCCATTAAGAAATTACGATAGATGTTCAAGAGCAATAGTTTCTGCGAATAGGAATAGGAATCATAGAAAATAAATAGCAAATTTAACTTACCGAGTAATATCTCCCCAGTACCATTCGGCATTTTCCAAACTGTCTTCTGCAGATTGCTGTGGGGCACCTATTTCTACCATTATATCGTTATTATCACTGGGATTTGATATTAAAGATAATTAGGATACAAACAATATAGCACTAAGCTTCTTAGAATGCATAAATCCACTACAACCAGCAGGTTTCAGTCACTTCCGCTTGATTGAGGTTACGGAACGAGTACGCCATTAAGTACGTTTAAATTTCACAACATAGCGATCTACTTGAATTAAGGTTGGTTAAAAATATCTAAAATTCATATATTGAAAAGAAACAAACACTGTAATTGGATTTAGAATTCACAAAGGAAAGGGCTACTTGGGTTGACGAGTTACTATGGCTGACAAGTAGGTACTGCCAGTACAAGACGTTTTTGTTTCTATGGAACATCATAATCTACTGTTATACATTTCAAATCTAAAACAATATAATTAAAACGCCATTATTATCCACGTATCTTTTTACAAGTCTCTTTATAGTTTAGGGAAACTGAATGAATAAAACTACTATTTTGTGCTGCAGTTATGTACTTTCAGGGTCCTATTATCCTATAGGTATGGCCTTTTAAGTTTTAATCAAAGTAGTGTTGTAGCTCAGCCAGTGATTTTATTCTAGGGGTTACGATTGTCTCTCGATACGTTCGTGGTTTAATCGAAATAAATTTTTTTATAGGAACTACAAGTAAAAGATAGAACAACTTAAATTAAATGTTAACAATAAAAATTATGTGTTCTTATTTTTTACGTGTTTTCTTTCTTTTGCCTTTTCGGATTAAAATCAGGTCAAACAAGGCTTACTTCAAATCGTACAGGATTTAATATATAATGAAGATTATACGTCATTTCATGGAATCACTTAATATATTATCAGAGCGTTTTTTTATTAATTTATGAAGACTATTAATCAGGGTAAACATTATTAGGTCAACCAATTAGCGTAAAATCAGCAATGGCTTCGAAAGCGTCACCATTTGTATGACTGCAACTAAGACTAAGCCACGCCGGGCCAATGAAGTCATCGCCTCAGGGTTACAAGACAGAGATCTCGTTTCTGCTGCCGGTAACGGTGTAAACGTGATGTATGTATTTGTCTCGTCTCTGCTAAAAAAACGTCGGCTATTATGATTCTATCATCTTTGTCATTCAACACGTGCATACTGTATTTCCTCTACCTGTACAAATGTTGGCCTTTACGCTTTGCAGCTATTGATGCCGATTTAGATGCAGATAAGTCAATGAGTATGTTTAAGCTTAAGGTTAGCTATTGTAATTGATTAAAGGTTTATTAAAAGATTTTGACAATAACGCTGCTTTATAGTGTGATGTGTGATAATGATTGTGATGACCTCCTGACCTATTGCAGCTACGTGAGACGGTCTTAAGAGAGATTAATCAAATGCGCAGTACATGTTATAATGCACAAGTGTATGCGCAAACACAGGTGCATTCTCTATTCCCTTACTCTTAATCCTATAGGACGGCAATCTGACACGACCGGAAAGAAGGCTTTCGAGAATTTTCGACAGAAAACCTAATAACTTTTTATTGGTCTGAAACATTAACATCATAAACAAACATGAACATATGATATTAAGACAAGGCACTTTCCTTTCCGTACATTTGGTATTAACCATGTTTAGATTTTCTTAACAAAGTATTTATTTTCTTTTGTAATTAAAAAAAAAGTTTCATACTAGTGAAATTCAAACTAATCAAGTCTTCATATCAGTGAGTATGAAATAATGCAATTAACAAAGAATCGAATATCTCGGACTGTTGTTGAATTATTCAATAAAATTGAGTCAAATTTTATAAGGTTAATGCTAAGATTTTAAATAATAGTAGTAACATTCTAATACAGATATGTATAATGTGTAGTTTTTTTTTTAATTTAAATATCGACGAAAATAGTAATAACATGACTCTCACACACAGTTTTCTCTATTCAGTAGGTATTATCGTACATCACTATGCATCTTGTCATCTTAAACTTGTCAATTTTTATTTCTTGGTGATAGTACGTGAAGACTGAAGTGAACGATTGTGTTGAAATGTGAAAATTGAAAATGTTTTATTTATACCAAGTTGTCGCAAAAATAAACAATATATACCTGTGAAAGAGTTTACATTAACATGTCAAACACTATGGAAGTAAATGTATTTATAATGATAGGAAAACAGTCAGTTTAAAAGAAATGTTGATATTGTTCTGTTGTACTTTAATGTCAAAATGTATAGAACACTTATAGTTTTATTACATTCTTGCCTTTTCTACACTGTTTCCACAACACATATAAAGGGAGAATTTACGACACGGGAATATTTCAAGTTTTTAGTAAAATTTGGATTCCAAAAGACAGATATACATTTTCAGAAGGAAACATATGGTTATATTTTTGGCAACTTAACGTCAAAGGAAAATTTTAAATATCCTATCACATTTGCGGTTTTAGATAGGTCACATTTCTTACATTATTACAAAAGTCGAGATATTGTCGATAAAGAAATAGCTTGTCAGGTTATGTTTCAAAACTTAAATGCTACAGCATATCATCCAAAATGTAACAAATTAGGGCAGGACATGTTCAGAAGAATACCTTGCCCCAAAGATAAACTGTGCGTGGATGAAGATACACCATGGAATGTTATAAAAAATAATCAATTTTCTTATGTTATAAAGAACAATGGACAGCCAAGGTAAGAAGTAAACTATTTTTTTTTATTTAATAAGTAATTGGTATGATATTTTTATCTTGAAGAAATGAATAATTAAATATCATCATCATCTATAACAGCAATAGGTAAAATTACAAATAATTATCTGCATTAAATAGCTCACTGCAGTAATTATAATTATCAAAGATCATATTTTTTTAAATATTTGCAGTTTGTTAAGAAATGAGATTAGTAATTTATATCAATATTTATTCTATTTTATTATACTCGGTAACATTGCAATTATTACAAAATAAAACAAAAATTACTCATGCTCTTGGTTGGCAGTTATCTCTTGTAGTGATAACAATGTAATCATTGTATTATATACTGCATTGGCCTATAGTTTGTCCCTTGTTAAACTTGGATTGTATTACATATCTGCTTTTTAAATTAAGACAAGACATGAATTGATACAAAATATTATGAGCTTCTAATCAAGTGCTACTGCTGCCACTGTGTCTCATGTTATTCTTTATTTGCATACTTGCCTAAATTTTCCCAACTATTTGAAGTATAGTCTATAACCTTCTCCAATATATAGTCGCCGTCTAGAATAATAGCCTGTCCCACTGCTGGACAAAGGCCTTCTCTACAAAGAAGAACGTTTGGAGATTATTGACACTGCTCTAATGCGGGTTGGGGGAAAAACATATGATTGAATATGATAGAAAACATACACAGTATTAAATAAAAATGCTACTCAAACAGAATTTAAAAATCAATATTTTCAAACTTACAAACTCATTGTGAATATCAATATAAATCAAATACAAGAAATGTTGTACGAGTAATATATAAACAAATAAGTTAAAATTGTTTGAATTAAAT
Organism: Nymphalis urticae; assembly: GCA_905147175.2. Lineage (NCBI taxonomy): Eukaryota > Metazoa > Arthropoda > Insecta > Lepidoptera > Nymphalidae > Nymphalis > Nymphalis urticae. The sequence goes on from LR989991.1 coordinate 7,538,251, forward strand.
TTGCTCTAGTTCTTGTATGTATATTTTTAAATTTCATTTTCAGGTTCTGGTATGTGTCAATGGTGGCATGTTACTTAGATGAGGTAACCTGCACTTGGCATCATTATAAGGGGGCACCATCCCCGGACAACACAACCCTAACAGACATGCCACAGACTATAGAATATGATTTTTGGCTTGTTAATGGTAGCCCTAACCTTTCTGTGTATAATTCAATGATGTATCAATTCTCATTTGATAGACAAAATACATTGGAGTTGTATTTGTTATTCTGGCTGTGTTATATTATTCTTTTGCCAGTTCAAATCTATGCAGTAAGGTAAATTATTATAGTAAATTTTTAGAATTAAAAAAATAATATAATGATACATAAATTTCTTGATTTTGTTTAAATTTCCAATCTTCTTATTTTATTCTCATGAGTAAAAATATCTTATGATGTTTAAATCTTAAATTATCTTTGAATTTTGTTAAAAAATACTCATTAAACATTGCTTTATATTTTAGAACGCAGAGACATCCAGTGACCAAATTGTTCACATCTAGCTTAGTTCTAGAATTTGTAGCACTCTGCTTCAATGTGCTACACACTGTGAAGTTTGCAGCAGATGGAGTTGGATTTGGTGGCTTAGCTGTTGCTGGTGATATACTGGATATTATGAGCAGAGTAAGTATGTCATGTTTAAAAAATATTAATGTATTAAACATATTACAGATCATCTACCATTAAATTTAACCTTATTATTTATATAAAATAGTTAGGTGGTAAGAAATATTAACCATTCCTTACATCGCCAAAGTGCCATTCTTGGGAAGTAAGATGTTATTGTGTGTTATATAAGTGTAACCGTAACCGTAACAGCCTGTCTGTGTATATAAGTGTGTTATGCCTTTTGTATGTTACACTTGCTCACACACCCTTAGATCTGGAATACAACAATACTAAGTATTACTATTTGATGGTAGAATATCTGATGAGTGGTAGCTAAGAAGTAGAAGATAAAATGACAATTCAAAAGCGTTTGCAAGAGCCTGCTTGAATAAAGTATATTTTCATGGTTATTGTATAGTATAATAAAAAAAATACTAGATATAATTATAAATGGTTACGATTTAATTGTTTTATTTACAGTAGCTCAATGTAAAAGTTTCTTTTTCTTTTTCAGACTTTATTTATGTTGCTTCTTCTTCTATTAGCAAAAGGATGGGCGGTGACTCGATTAGAACTGACTTACAAACCATTAGTATTTGGTGTGTGGATGGTTTACGGAATTGTTCACATTTTACTATATGTTTGGAATACGGTAAGAATTAATTTATTTCTGAATGTTAACTATATTACACAGGAATGTTTTTTTACTAATAAAATTTCCTTAAAATACCTTTGTTCTCCTGGCTGATGTCAGCCGCGGCGGCCTAAAGGAGGACTGGCCACCTGCGCAGGTCATATTATAATGCGCAAGTGTGTGAACATGCCCAAAAACACAATAATTACATTCTATATAAGGTAACTCTTAAACTCCGATAAGGCTGAACGGGAAATCCGGCACGAATTTCTGCTTTAAAAAAATACACACATACAGTATACTCGGAGGTGATAATGTTTATCTATTTATATACATTGCAAGTAATTTTTAGTCTGTTTGTTTTATTTTCATGCTGTACATATTTTCCTATAAATCTATTTGTTATTCCCTAACCAGCTTAGTTTAGCCCATAGGTTAAACTCGAAAACTTTTTCTTAAACAGGAAAAATGCATTTGTCCACCAATGGAACATATATGGACGGCCCGTATATGGCCCATTAATGTTTTCACGCGCTGTAACTTGTTATCCATTGGTTAATCGGCAATGTTATTGTATCACCAAATTGGATATGATTATTTTTAGACTGAAGTGGACATAATAGAAGAAATCGATGAGTACCAAACATGGCCGGGGTGGCTGGTGCTGACGCTGCGTGTCGCGATCATGACGTGGTTCGTGCTCGAACTCCGGAACACAATGATGTACGAACATAACATGCCAAAGTTAAACTTTCTCCTACATTTTGGAGCTTCGAGCCTGGTGTGGTTCGTCTACTTGCCAATTATAGCTCTCATAGCTCTGCAGATTAGTCCACTGTGGAAGTTTAAATTTATTTTAGGTGAGTACGTAGTTTAATATAAATATTATTTTCCTTTATTTAATATTTTTCATGACACTAGGTTTGTAAAATAAAACATTGCTATATTCGAGATGCAGAGGTACAATTTTTTTTTTCAAGTTATAGACGGAAAATATGTACAAAAATGGCTTGTAGGGACTCATTGATTATTTCAACAAATAGAGGGTTGTGATTTAGAGTAATGACGGGTTTTTGGACTTAAAGTAAAGTTAACTGAACTTTTTTTCGAGTTTTGTAGAAAGAGGTTCTACTGTAGTATAATTTAAACCACAGTATTATAATTTTCCTAGGTTTCGTTTCATTTTGTATCTCTTGAACATTTTTAACAAACAAACATCCACGTTGTCGAGCCTACGTATATAAACTAGTTAATTATATTATCACATAAAGCACAAACTACTCCTTTATTTTATCATATTTTAAACACGCAAAGAAAATATATTTATATATAAATAGAATAAGACAAAACTGTTCTGTATCTTTTTCTCTCCGATTTCATTTTTGTTTTGTATCTATTGTACACATCTTAAGTAGTGTTATCTCATGTAGTGTCATCGATAAAAAAATTGGAAACAAGAATAGAAAAATAAAATGTTGGAAACGTGCAAATTCCTTCTTTCTCATTTTTTCCATAATGTTTATGGTATGGTAAGTTATCATAATATATCGTCCCTTTTCAGGTATAACATACTCAGCTGACTGCTTAGCGTTTTGCGTGATGGCTCACCTTTTGTGGCCGACACGATCCGAACAGTACTTACTTCTAGCTCCATCTAATTATACAGGTGATTATCTTAATATTAATATTCAACAAGAAAATTTATCAATTGATGTTAAACTATGAAAATATATTGAATCAATTCCAGGGTTTTAAATTTCGTTTTCGTATTAAGAACATTTTGGATGCTCATAATAAATCGCGTTACGCTTTGTGTACATAGCTTCGCAACTACACAGAAGTCGAAACAGATGTTTATTTCTTATATATTATATGAAATATTAATAAAAAATCTTTTTATTATAGTCAGTATTGTAGGGTAGCTTCGAACTAATTACCAATAAAAAAAAAAACTGCGTCTTAAGTTAAAAATATTTCTTTATTAATGTGTAAGAAAATTGTTTATTTACAGCAGGTATAGAAGAATTAGACGAGTTCAATGAATCCCCGCACGTCGTGCACAGCGACACGGTCGCGCTCACCGCCGTCGAGAGCATCAACGCAGACGACGAAGACGTTATATTCACACGACCACACACAAATGGCACAGTTTTTTCATAGCGATCCAAAATAATAATTATATCCATATTAAATTATTCATACCGATGTCCTGGAATGCAGAAGTGAAATTAATTTGAATTGCACTAATGGGTCGATGTCATAGCCTTTATGGTCGGAGGATTCGAAAATATCGATTATGTGTGAATATCGATGTGCAAATAGTGCTGTTTTCGAAGGCCAGTGATGTAACGCTGTCTTGGAAATATAGCTCGGTGAGAACGTGTAAGCATTGCCGCTCGCGTGCGTATCGGTTTTCCAAATGACAAAGTTCACGAATGGCGAACTTTTCCCTCATATTTATAAGATTTTCATTTACAACAAATGTTTACACATAACTCTTTCTGTTAAAATATTTATTAAAACTGTGTTTTTTTTTAATAAGTATTGTGAGAAAATATATTAATCATTAAGTAACAGTCATACACGCGATTTTGTTTTGTGCTTAAACTATCATATTTTTGACCTTGAGTAAATTTTATAATGTCGCTTGAAAAATAACAACAAGAATTTTTGTATCCTATTTCATAAATAATAAAATATATGATAAAAATTCGTCTAAATAGGTGTCAATTTCGTCCCCGCTTTTTTTTATTAATGTTATCAACTCTTTCGACTTCAGATACAAATAAATTAGCATACGAAGTAAGGTAGGATTAGTTTAAAAATAAATTACAACCCGAATACGAAATTGAATTCGTGCGCAATGTTTTTACTAAGATATCGATCTTGGTAAAAAAATTATTGGTTTATTTTTTAAGTAACATTAGATTTAATATTATGAGATATAATAGCGGATGACACGTTAAGAAGAAGCTACAAGGGAACAAATAAACATACTTTTAAACACCGCTGTAGTCGGGTAACACGTACACTGCCATCAGTATCGATCAATTTGTAACATGAACTAATTATAAAAATTATATTTGTGCTTACTCAATAATAAATATAAAGACTGTACAAATGCTTAAAGTTACTATTTAAAAATATTGTGACTTGCGAAGCTGAAATTTTGATTTGGTTTGACCTCGTTATATTTTTAACAAAATTTAATGAATTAAAATAGTTTTCCGGGTTTATATAACGCAACGTTGTATGGAAGTATCGCACGCGGGCGGAGTTGCTAGAAAAAAAAAGTAGCAATTATCTAAATAATGTTACGTTTTTTAACAAAAATAGAACATATTTTTTTATTGATATATATTTTTTTCTTATTATTTAAACTATTCAACATATTAGTATATACAGTATTTCGTTTTAAATGTATGAATAAAATAATATTAATTTCAAATTTAACAAAAAAATTTGCTTACCTATACTTTTTGATTGTTGAAGTTATGTTTAATTTTTTTTTTACCAAATTTTATTCAACAATTTTCGACATGTTTCGTCAATGTTTATATAATATTATATTTATAGTAAACTTTAATTTGCTTTTAATTATTAGAATAGATGTTATTTGTAAGAATAAGATATATATATGTATGTCGGTAATGATTTGAAATTGGTTTGATTTGTTCGTAATAATAATTTGATCAAGGCTATAATATAATAACTATATAAAGTCAACGGTTATACGTGAATTTAATAAAACTTGTGTTTGATTTTCTTGGTCAAAATTCAGTTCATTAAAAAAGTGCCAATATCATAATAGTTCAAATAAGATAAAATGTTCGGCAGGTTTACCTACATCACGTTATCACATCACGTAATGTATCGACGCGCTAGGAGGGGGAGTGTCTAACGCAAGACAAGCGTCACTTGGTAATACAACCAATTTAATTACTATGGTTTTTCAACATGAAAGTGATCCATATATAAATAATATTGTGTGATGTGTCGTTTCAAATTTACGAAAGCATCACTTTTTTCATATTTATTAGTAATTCATCTCGTGCACGTCTGTGAAAAAAATGTTTTATAATAATTAATAAAATCTACATGAAAAAATGTATGCGTATGAAAATAATAATACATTAGTAGAATATTTTTTTTAAATGACACAAATAGGTACTTTAAATTGAATGAATTTGCTATCGGTTTTCGTAAACCTGCCCAAAACAATTACAATTTATAATGAATTTATTACCTTTTAAATGTATATTATTACTACGAAATGTGTACGTGTATAATGTTTGTTGTAAATTAATGTAAATGTTTGTTGTAAGTGCTAAAAAACTAAAAAATGCTTAATATTTTTTTTTCTTTAATTTAATTATTAAGCGTAGTTGATATTTTAGAAAAAAAAATCCAAATTAATTATATTTATAATCACAAGTTTATTTTTCAATATTTGTAAATTATAAATGTCATTTTAATTTTCTGTGATTACAAACTTAAAAAACAATGTAATAAAGAGCATGAAAGATGATTACGAGATTAAAAATATATATATTCAAAATTTTTAAGCAATGGTTTCGTTACATTGTTATATGTAACACGTGGATCGATTTTAGTCAACAGACATTCGTTAATATATAGATTGTTTAAATCGAATGAAAGATCAAATAAAGTATTTAATTTGTTTTCGATTATCTGTTGACCAAAATCGACTCGTGTTCGCGGTTTTATTTGTATATCGATGACATTTCATCTATCGATACGCGACATAGTTTATACATAGTTTTATGTTCTTACAATACATTAACCGTAAACTTTAACAAACGATGTAGGCATATCTCTTATAACTTTGATGCTATCAATATTGTTACATTTCTTGATGGCTAGGTTTTTGCAATTTAAAGAGACACTGTCTGTAGACTTTGTTACATGTAACGAGATGAAACGTCATTGATAAATTCTTAGTTTTATTGCCGCGTACATATAGACGATACGTCGCATTAAATGGAATATGGCTTTAGGATTTTGTACGCATCGCACGCACAAATCGCATCTACTGTGAACTGCATCAAATTTGCATAACAAGCCCCATTCTCTGTTTCAATAACCGACAGCAAGCAATTAAAATGCACATTATGTGCGCAAGTGGGCGCGATTTGTACTCGCGATCGTGCGCTCAATTGGACTTAGAGATTTTTCCACGTAACGACGTAAGATTTAAAAAGATCATGTCTGTATTTTAGTGATGCATGGTAAAAGTGTTCGTGTAAGTTGATAAGTCTAATTATTATGTTAGTTATGTGTATTGATAAGAATGTTAGCTAGAGTTATTGTAACAAGTGGGCTAGTTAACTTAATTCTCAAAAATGTTTATTAAAGGTAAAGGACAAAAGTTAAATCATAGTGCATCCACTTTCGAACATTTGCAAAAGTTATTAACAAATAAAAATTCTCAAACATAATTTTCTACATTTTGGATGATACCTCAAAATCATTAAATGTTAATTTAATATACACATATATTTAAAGGATGTAAGATTTTTTAAATAAATGTAGCCATTTAACTTTTTACTTATCTCTAATTAAACACAATATTGAAGATGTTAACTAGCCCAAGGTTTTTGAATTGGTTATCTATATTACAGTCAATAAGAGCTCTCCATTTTGAATCATAAGGCCTTCATGTTCTTAATATACAACAGCTTTCTTTTGCTATGTATTATAAACTAAAGTATTCTTTTTCGATAATGTTTAAATTTTTATATAATATGGTCAGTTTCGTAATGGTTTTTGACACTGTATTATAGATATACCACTCGGTCGCTCTATAATTGTTCCTCGACGCTTATGATTCGAATAACATGATGTGATTTTCGATTAATTGTAAATATTTTATAAAAAAAATAGGTACAACTAGATCTCTGACACTAAAAATTAAATTTTATTGAAACAAAATTGATAAATGTACTTATGTGTGGGTGTGTAAAATAGTTTTCTACATATAGGTACTGTTTTATCTTTAAAATAATTACGATTGCGATTGTGGAAATTTATATTTCTAGCGATATATGTCGATGTGATTGTAATGGCATTCAGTCAACGGCAGTGATTAGTAGATTAGTTTGAAAAATTAACGTATCACCAATTGGGGATCGAAACGACGGTAAGGGGCGATAGAAAATTTTGTTCTAGTGTCGAAATGCTTATTAAAAATAAATTAAAGTGATTTTAAACGATTTACAAATAGCACAGTTCCGTTTTGTGATAAGTACAAGGATTATATATGTATATAAATACAATTATATAGTTTTATTAGTGGTTTAAGTGAAAATATATTTTTAATTCTACATATTGCCAATTCTGTGCATGCAAACTATCTGTTATATAAGCAGTATTGTCTAGTAAATGATTTATTATGTTGTAAAGTACTCATGTGCTGTTTACATCACCGAACAATTAAAAATGTGCATTAAATATTGATAATCTATTTATATTCTTTTTTTATGCTGTCCTTTAAAAAGTAAAATGTCTGAGTTTTAAAAAATATAGTTTGTCCATTTCATTATAAATATTCCGATGTTCGGGGCGCAATATGCGTCTTGGGCACCGACGAGTCCCACATACACGACCACGGTACGTGGGGAAAACGTAAATGCGTTTTACCAGCGATAAAAAAAAATGGTTGGTGGTACATGCTCTGACAGTGTACATTTTAATTATTCTAATATTACTGAATGCTAATGCATATGAGCGACCGTGACAACTTAACATCAGGAATTCCAATTGCATAACCGGTTGCGTTCATAGTGATATGCAGTCAATATAATATAATTATACGTAGATTATATAGACTGTAGCTAGTTATACGCATTTACTTACGATGTAATATTGTATCCTCTCAAAATATGAGTCGCCGTGAAAAGGGTCAAGAACGGCAGCAGTTTTCAAAATTAAAAGAAATGCGTAGATAACTATGTTTATATATTATAAGCTATAAAAATCTTACAAAGCTCACATGCGAAAATATTTTGAAAGAAGCAGTTTCTTCGCCGTGCCATTGCCCTTGCGTTTTAATCAAACAAACTCTTCGAGCCAACAACAATAATTTATTTATCCACACATAGTTACAATAAATACATCTAATACAAAAGGAATTGAAGCTAGCGCGGCACTTAAGGAAGATTACATTTACATATTAAAGATAAACATGTAACCGAATACATTTGCAAAATTTGTTCATTGAATTATTTTAAAATTATATGTAATCAACAATACATAATTACGTTAAAAATAGAACATTTAAAATATCTGTGTAAAGATTAAATAATATTGAAATATATTTTTATTCCATAATGATTTGTCATTGAATTAAAATAAACAGAAAAACATACCAAGATAGTATAGTTATAAATAGTGTTACCGACGCTAATACAATCTTATCTATACATTTACTAGAACATCAAAAACATCTAATTCAAACGAACAATGCTCGTAATCTTACACCTACTACATATATTTTAAAACACTTTATATATTTATAAATCAGTTGACAAAATAGGATTTTACAGTTTGAATATAAAATACTTAAATAACAATAAGGTATAGAATGAATGATTATAATTATTTATTATGTACTTATAAATATATTTTTAGAATATCCAGAATTTATGACAGTCAATATAATCCGACTCTAGTCAAGCGTAATATCAATGTCCAATAGAAACAAGTTTTTTATCTTTTTTTATATAGTGCTTTAGATTAAACGTGTAATAAGGTATAAATTACAAATCTTTATCGATCCAATTTCCACACAGACCTTTTTATACAAATAACGAGCCGGCCTCGCACGGGAAGCCGTACGAAACAGGTGAGATCTTAATACACATATAAGAGTTCTTATTGATATATTTATTATTATATCAATTTTTGCCTAGTAACAAAGATAAATTTATATGTATAAAGCATTGATGCGTATTATAATCGTAAGTAGGAATGAGATTGATACACACCATGTATAGAATACACTGCACGAATTTAAGGACAAAAATTTCAAAAATAAATAAATATATTCTATAAAAAAATAATTAAAAAAGGAATACAAAAAATGCATAAGGATGTGCAATTTTTTAAACATATCATAGTGTTGTACGTCATATTTTAATCTTCCATTAACATATAAATAATGTTATATCAAATCATACAAAAATGTCTTAAATATAACGTGAGATTAATAACTCCCTTTTAAGAAATGAATTCTTGTATATATTTTAACAATAATGTTTTAGCAGAAATCTTAAAGTAAAAAATCAAAAACCCTCCAACAAACTAATTGAAGTCTGTTTTGTAACAACGTGACTAGATATGCCATTTTTATTAATAATAAGCAGGAATTAAACCAAAATGTAATATTTAATTAATAATATTGAATAAATATTTTTTGCATTTAGGGAAAAATATATTAAACCTTAGCACTTGTGAAGTTGCACACTTTAATAACCGCCCGTGTGTGTATTACTTTATCAGTAAAAAAAAAACACTAAATTATTCCCTTATAAAAATTGTTCTAGAAAGTATATATAGATTTTGTATACGAAAATCAGTGAACAAAAGACGCTCGCTGTAATGTAAGCAATTTACATCATAAACTATTTCAGTACATCCATGTTTAATATTAACAAATATGTTGCTTTATTATAAGCTTACGTGAGTCTAGTTAGCATACCCGTACTAGAATTCAAAACGCTGAAAATAGCAAACAGTAATACATATTTTCAACTAGTTCGCTTTATATACAATAAAATTAGTCAATAATGATTGTCTAAGCTTGACTTTAATAATGAACATATTTTATTGTTAATTCTATTTTCAGAAGACAATAAGATAATTAATCTATGAATTATAATTACTTATCCTTTTTTAATGACCAAATAAAATTGTTATAAAAAATACAGTATAACAATAAGTAATATGTAATTTGTTCAGCGTGACTAAGCGTTTGACGATTTGGTAGGCATATTATATATATTTTTTTATCTTTACATTGTTTCTAATAGGTTTTATTACTGATTTTGATATTAAATATTCATTATTAATATAAAACTGTGTGTACTAGATGAGGGAACAGCAACAAATAAAATTAATATAAAGTAACGTATTATTTTCAATTGAACAGAAAAAAAATCCAAGTACAAATATAATACTTTATAATGCGGCATAACGGCAAAATTTTTATATCTAATTATTCATGTGAATAAATATTTTGGTATAGAATCTGTTTTCTTTTATATTTGTAGTTAGATTTAGTATTGGAGAAAAATATACTATCATTTAGTGTAATTTCTTTCAAAAATCAAACAATTTGAAAAAAAATCGTCGATATTCGCTAATTATTATTTATAATATCAATTTATTCGATCACTGTAAAATAATCCACATTATACAACGCACATACAATTTATAAAGCCAAATCTTAATATTTAAAATTAATTTTATGTTATTTGAATTGCTTAAATAAAAAATCTAACAATAATAATTTTAATCTGACTGCAGCAAAGCTTAGATTTGTACTTCTTTATAGACAAAAAAACGAACTAGTAAATCAATGGTAGATACGTGTTTGGTTAAAACAACAGAAACTGGGCATATTACAAACGATACCAACCGCACTAAACCCAAAATAAAACGTTTTACCTGTTTGCCGGATCTTTTTCAATCTTATATTTGTAATACTCAATCGCGTGCACATAATGTTTCCATATTAAATAGTACAATATTATTTTGCATTGTCAATTATACAGAAGTCAGAAAATAAGCTTTATAAGTTGTTATAATCATCTCTACAAAATTGATAACTGGAATAAATATATTTCTATATAATGAATGAGTATAAATAAATAACAAGAAATGTACTTAATATCACTATTTGAATGGCTTCTATCTTAAATCTATATATAAATAAGTGAATATCTAAAATTGTAGTTCAATAGTTTTTTTTTAATTATAAAAAGAAGGAATGAAAATCATTCGGAAGGTACTGTGACATTGATGTTCACGATAAAAAAAATACTAATTTCGGCGTCATAATAAATATCGTAAAATGGAAGTTTATAAATATTCACATAATTAAATATAAGCATATATCCAGGTTACCATAAACCACGCCGAAATTAAAGGAATATTTTTACATTGAATATGTATAATCTATAATATAAATAATAATAAGTTATTTTAGAATAATTTAGTTTTACATTTATACATAATAAAAATATATATTCATAAATTAGGCTACTTGACATATATATATTATATAATGTTATAATCTAAAAATGCATTAAATGAATAGTTTGTTCTATAAACCGACACTGAATCGTTTATTGTTACTAAAAATATAATTTATGTCATAATTCGTTTTAGGATTTGTGACGTCAGGAATTAATCGATTTTATTAGTGCGTTTGTTTAAACAAATGTACAAATCAACATATAACTTCAGATCCATTTAAATAAAGTGTCAAATAGCCTATTATCAGGAAGGTCAAAACTCATACTACACGTATTATATCTGATAAACTTCTTATATAGAACACAAACACATATCCAAAAATAGTAATACAGATCTATATGTTACATATACAGGTACAGTATAGGGGAGAGTACGATATTCCTTTGAATATCAAGCTGTCTTAATACTACGTTTTTTTGTTTTATAGTAGTTAGCAAAGCGCGGTTATATAACATTTAGAGTAAGTTAATATGCATATTAATATAAGCCCCGATTCACAGTACTATTAAATATGTCAATTAGAAAGACTAGAATTATATATTATTTATTAAAATCATTGAATTAGTAAATTTCCAGCCTTACAAATTGATTAACAATAGAATTTACGTACAATAACAATTTAGTTAATAAGTAACCGAGTCCACTACGTGACATTTTAGACAATACTTTTTAATAAATTAGTAAGGTACACAGTGACAATAAAGTAATTGATTTTTTATGATTGTAATATATATATGAGCGCTACAATTTTTACAATAACATTGAGTACGCGAGATGTTTACTATGAAAAAATGTACATTTTAATAGGATAGACATATATAACCTAATTTATGTTGAAACATAATAAAAAAACAAATATTTCTGTTAACCAATTATAAAAATCTACTAATAACGAAATGTTTTCTACTTACTCCAAATTTATCGGGGACATGGTAGAGGTAAGTTCGCAATTAACGGCGGCCTCGAGTAGCAGCAGAAGTCACCGGTGCCAACAGACGCCGTGGAACAAGAAGGCGAGCATTTCCTCTAGCCGGCCTCACCGCACCCGGTTGTTTCAAGTCGGCTAAATGAGATGCGTAACCGTCACTTAATGTTGTAGCCGTGTTGCTATATTTCTTACTTATTTTTCCAATAGCATATATTTGCTTTGGTGATAATCCACAGTTATGATATACGCTTATATCTTTTCCTGAACCATAGGCAGCGTGTAGAATTACTCCGTGTTCTGTTATTAAATTGTTCAAATGAGCAGCTTTATGCCCCAAAGGATCAGTTGAAAAGCCATCCGAAAAAAATACTAAGCCGTGAGGGAAATTGTGCTCAGCTAGCCAGGAGACAACTTTTCTTTGTTGCATGTCTGGCCTTCCAGTTATGTAAAGTATCAGGTATCCCAAATCTTGCCAAAATCTCACTACGTCTACTGCCCCAGCTCTAACTTTAGGGTCTCGTCCAGTAACTGATACACTGGCAGTAAACGAACCATCGATACTAAAAACTACACATTCAGTCTGTGGCGGAACAACTGCAAGGTGAAAATTGCAACTTGTGTGATCGCCTCGTACTACTACCCTTACGGGGTAAATTCCGCAACCGACGCTTTGTTTTTCTGATAAAGTATAAGAAATTCTTCCAGTTTTATCAGTTACCACTGTCGATAATAGCGTCCATTCTCCGGCAGGTGGGTCTTTAATCATATGTATGTCTACTTTTTCACCAGTCAAAGTAATCATATCCAGTGGCCCATACATGAATCGAGCTATAAATGTTTGAGGGCACCCTTCCATTACAATGACGTCGTTAGCTCTGTGGTTAGCTGCAACATTCTTTAATTTAACTGAAGTTCTTTTTCTCATCCACTTTTCTTTATCTTGGCCGGGTTTGAACATTGCACTCTCTTTATCTTCTGATTGACCATATAATGCTAAGTCAAAGTGGCCTACTTGGCGTAATATGAAAGCTATAACGTCGGAACTTTCCCAATAACTAGCGTGAAAGAGATGAGGTAGAGCATTTGTAGGGAAATTGGCCAATCCTTCAGGGCAATACAGAGCATAGTCCAATCGTTTCGTACCCCACCATTTTTGCTGAAGAGCATTCATAGTAATTAATGGAATATTATCAGCTAAACCACTAACAGTACTTTGAACGGATGCTTCTGATAGTCTTCGTAGAACCGGAGTCGGCGGCATTTGTAAATGATCTCCAAACAAGGTCGGATGACTTTGTATCAATTCCATTAAATGATAGGGCTGACCATTTCCTAATGGATATTTAGCATATCTTGCAACATTTATAGGTGGTAGATTTGTAAAACGAGCTGACAGCAATGGTTCTAGCCTAGAAGCTACAGGATCAGTAGGATGAAATAAATTAAATATTTGTTGGACTGGTGGTTTTACAATCTCTTTGAACTTTTCATCAGATATTTTTCTCGAAGCCAAGATTAATGAAAGTGGGCTTCCAAATGTAAATAAATCACTGACTTCAAACTCTAATTTTGTCTGATTGTCACTAGCTGTTGATGACCGTCTCCTAGGGGTAGGAGCTTGAAGGTGAGATTTATTTAAATAATTTTCGGTAGGTTCATTTGGAATGGTTATTTCAGTGTCCAAAATACTATTTTCACTGTCATGTCGAGACTGATATTGCCAGGTTCGAATCAGTGCATCATAAGATAGAACAGAGCCCATGCTATCGCCAACGATACACACTTGTCCATTAAATCCTTTTCCATCTTCCGATTTTATAAATTCATTGTATACCATATTGGCAGATATAATTGTTTTTGTAACATATTCATAATATTCTGGAGATGATGTTGCAATGAGGGGTATGGCACCAATTGGTATGAGATCATTTGTTAGTGAAGGTGTCTCGCTTGTAGAGGGCGAGCAGTCAAAACTGTATGGACTTAATGTTGATAATACTCCAAGAGCTTCAGTGCAAATTGATGGACATGAAACTAATTTTATAGTTATATGACCAACTAATGTTGGATAGTGCTGACGCATGACAGATTCAAAGGCTCCTTTAAATGTTGTAACATCAGATTTTTTGGCAGTCATATCTATATTTGCATCAAGGACACTTCCAGCATGAAAAACAAGGATCAGGACTGTTGTCGGGCAAGAACTATGAACAGGTGTTTCTGGACATCCATCTATACTGTGGTGACTTTGCAAATTTATAATTCGCCGTGAACCTCTTTCTGAGGTAACCCGCTTTAAAAAAGATGGGTTAAATATACTATCATCTTGACTATGATCTCTGTCTTGTGTTGGGGATATATCAATATCAGCTTCATCAAGCGAACACATGGAAGACCATTTATTAAAAGAGGATTCACAATCATAAAATTCATCTTCTGATCCGGTTTCTGTCTCTGATTCTCTTACTAATGTCTCCATTCTCCAATTAGCGACTTGAGTTTGCAAGCTCTTAAGGGAACCTGAAGATGATGATCTGAGACTCGATTTTAAAGCTGTTTTAGGTTCGGATGGTGGAGTGCTTTCAGGACTTAAATTCTTTTGAGTTCTTTGTTCCATATTATTCTTCTTAGTAGATAGTGGAGTTTCTGAGTCTTCATTTTTCTCAAGGCTACTCATAGTAGCAGCTAAAGATTTTGAATTTTCTTCAGATAAATCAGTTTCTTCACCAGCATCACCAGCCATTTTCTTTTGCAATGCCAACTGAGTCTGGCGTTCAATTTCTCGAATGTCTTCCATGGTTAGACCATACCACTCATCTTGCCAAGCCCAGGCTTGTCTGTGAGCCCTTAACATTGTTTTTCTTAATGCCACATCATGAATAAATTTTTCCAGTTTAGTTTGCATTCCCCAGTAACGAAATTCAACTCTACAAAGCTTATAAGCACACATAAGTGACTTGCCATTTGCTAATGGTTGTGTTTTACCTTGTACTTCCCGCCAGTATTCCTCTAGCCAAGAATCAGAAAGAGGTCCTCTATTGCATTTTTGAGAAACGAAAAGTTTTGGGTCTTCGTCTCTCACATAATCAGCTCCATACAGCTGATCTTTCACTACATCAATAACATCAACTATTCTATTCTTTAAGTCACTTCCAGTCAACTTGAAGACATTCTCCTGGTGGCCATTATCAGAAAAGTAATAAGTTTCTATTTCAAGTGAAAACTTTTCAACAAAAGGACATGTGTACCTAGTTTTTGTATATGGATATGCATTCCATGCTTCCTCAGATACAGTCAAAGCTGATTTAGGAAGAAGACTTTTAAACCATCCTGGCAAATGGCTACCCACATGGTAAATCTTTTGTGTATACTGACCTTTTCCTCCGGGACCATTTTCATATGGTTCATTTACAATTATCTCAACACCGCTACCTTCACCTGAACTTTCTTCTCTGCTCTTTTTAGCTATCATATAAAGTTGAGCTATTCGATATTCCTCCACCGTTAGTGGAAGAGGAATCCTGTATTCTTTAATCAACATTGTTAATAATTCGTATTTATATGGTTGAAAATAATCTGAAACAAAGAGATTTTTTTAATTAAACAATTTTAATTACCCTAATCTTAAACAGTTATAAGAGAGAAAAAACAGATTTCACTTAAATTTCGTAAGCTAATTTTATATTTAATTTACGAACATCGTTATACAGAATTATATTTTGAGACTTAACAATTTTTATATATTAAATATACAAATAAAAGTGACAGAAGTTTAGTTTTATTTGTGATTCTTTCTTTTAATTATAATATCCAAATATTAATTAAATTAATTATAAAATCTACGCAATAAAATTCAATATTGTTGTGTACTTACTAAAAGAATAATTAAATCATTACCTGTCCGAATTTAATAACAATATTTCACGCCGTCATGGTTTCTAAATTATTATTATTATAATCCCGACTATTAAACAGAAACATTATGTGATTTTTTTCAGAAAATCATAACTACTCTACCTTACAATGAACTTTGACATTTTCATACTTCCAATGCCACAATGGTTCATGCAACATTCCATTTATGTTCATATTTTTAACAGATTTTTACAATTTGATATTTTTTAATAGCATTTACTTTCCAATCATATTGCTTCTTAATAAATCAGTATATTCTAGTACTATTTTTATTGTTCGATCATTAAAAACATGAAAATGTAAGCCTCTTGAAATAACTAAATATTTCCTACGAACGTGAATTGGAACGCCGCCGATATCGGACATGATATCGTACAATATTCATAGTCAGTACTTAAATTTAATATTTCATCAATCTTCTTTACAATTATATCTCATTTTTCAAAGTTACTTTTTACGAAACTAATAAACAATGTTTTTCTGAAGTTAGGGATTATAATTATCAAAGTATATATATATATATATATATATATATATATATATATACTTTGATAATTATAATCCCTAACTTCTTCATATATATATTCTTTAACTTTTTTATATATAAACTTCTTTATATATATATATATATATATATATATATATATATTATATTTTTTGTATACAGTTTATTTTAACAGGACCGAAGTAAAAACATATTTAATTATTAAAATAATATTAAAATACTAAAAAAGGTAAAAAAATACTAAATGTTGTGTTCATCAATTGAAGAATCGTTTATTATTAAGCATTTCATTGAATTCATCATTTTCATTTTCATCAGAACTTCTAGTTTTGAATAAATTTGGTAAGTAATTGGTCTACAATTTCAAGGTCAAAAATTGTGTATTCTTTTTTTCTGTATTAATAATATATATTCGTTTTATTTCAAATGGATTTAATATTATAAAACGCAAGTATAATAATAAAATACAATTGATCTTTGTAAAACGTGGAACTACTATGAATAAGTGTCCTTTACAGGATGAAAGCTTTGAAAGCGACTAGATCGATAACAATCGTCGCTGAATTAACTCTTCGCCGGCTGGTCGTTTGAAACTGCAATATTTGCGCACATATTTTTTAATTATTTTTATAATATGCGATTCAATTCATGCACCCAGCTAGCTAATAGCTAGCCAGTAGGTACTAATTAGCCAGTAGGTAGCTACTAACTATTGCTTTACATTTTTAAAGTAGAAAAAATGCAACAACACAGTTTTCTTATTGAGATTTCAACATATTTCACAAATTATATTATTTCTGCGAAGTATTTAAAAATAATAATAACTACTCATAACAACAAAAGTTGTTTTAAAATTTGCTAAGTAGATTCAGTAGGATATGTCTTAACATGAAAAACTGAAACTGGATTGATACATGCCATTATGCTACATATTCATTTATCCATATCCTATACATAGGTTCGGACTGGACTCTGGAAGTTAGAAGCGTGTACACTCCCGTGCCTCGGAAAGCTCGTAAAGCCGTTGGTCCTGCGCCTGAACTCTTTCCGGTCGTGTCGGATTGTCGTCCCATCGGATTACGAGAGTTAGATAATAGAGTGCACCTGTGTTTGCGCACACACTTGTGCACTATAATATGTCTTGTTGTTGGCTAATCTCTCTTGAAATTGGCCGCCGTAGCCGAAAACAGTCCGAAGGACATTATCGTAGCCACATGGGCTACAAACATATTTATTAAATACAGTAATACATCAAACATACGTATTATTAACCACCTCGTAGTTTAACACAAGTCAAGGTTTAATATATATTGATATCAGATTTATAAAAGTAAAATAGGAAATAAAAATCAACCCTCAAACGTGTAGTATATTTATTTACTTAACAACAAGTTTAAAAATGCTTTATCTTAAATGATTTTCTAAAAATATAAAAATGCAAATCCTAAACCTAAGCGTCAATAATCATTTTGTAAAAAAATAGATTTATATAAATATGTATCTTTATATTGATTACATTTCTCCACCAAAATATTACTACATTGTGTAGTACAACGATATATACCTTATACATATACAAATATATATATATATATATATATATATATATATATATATATATAATGTAATAATATTATTTAAATCCAATATAGTATGTTTTAATAACTACCGTGGGAAAAAAAATATATAAAACAAAAAATATGCAAAAGAAAATAACACATGTTAAAAAAGATTCCTATTACATATATATATATAGTCACAGTTTTTAATTCTGATATTACATTTATAAATGAAAGTAAATGCGATATAAAGTGGTAGCTGTACCGTGAAATTAGTCTTCATTTAAACCATCGGATGGCAAGTCTATATAAGTCAGAAATGAATTACCTCATGTAAATTACTAGCGGCCAATCCTGACTTCGTAAGTCGTAAAATTTTCCTTTCATTTAAATTACTAATTTACCCCCACCCACTTTAAAGCTTACAAACAAATTACAAAAAATATATTTCTTTCCAGCTTTCTTGACTCACGATCAGTAGTATGTCAGAACAAAGGACGTCATTAATATGGACTGCTTTACAAACTACAATCCCCAT
This sequence comes from Nymphalis urticae, assembly GCA_905147175.2. Classification (NCBI taxonomy): domain Eukaryota; kingdom Metazoa; phylum Arthropoda; class Insecta; order Lepidoptera; family Nymphalidae; genus Nymphalis; species Nymphalis urticae. The sequence goes on from LR989991.1 coordinate 7,557,260, forward strand.
TAAAAATTTAAAGCGCGTGCAATTCAGCAATAAACAAATTCCCCTCCCCCCCCCCCAAGAAGTATCATTTCAAATATAAATAGCTCATTTAGTACTAAAAAATATACAATATGTTATATGTGATCAAAAAATGCTATATATACTGTAAACATGATTATAAATTTCATTAAATGATTATCATATTAGTTTAATTTAATAGTAATAGCCTTTATAATTGATATGTAAGCGTAATTAGTTCGGAATTTGATTTAGCCCTTCATATAATGCATACAAAAATGAACTAAATATTAAATTACATTATTCTAATTACCATTATCCGATAAAATTTTTGTAATATCAACAAATGACTTATGTAAAGCTTCGACAAATTGGGTGCTGTTATTATGAGCTTTGTAGCTGGCTACGGCTGCACCGAGTTTATCAGGAAAGGCAGAATACCTGTAATTGAGAAAATATAATTTAGATTCAATTTAAAAATAACACCGAAAATGAAGGTGAACTTTACTAACAGTTATAGCTAAAGCGACAGTGGTGTATTTAGTTATATATTTGCATCCCATAACGCATAGTTCAATATCAGTAGAGCTATTCTGTAAAAAAGGCAAAACTAAGCGCAAGATACGATCGTTAATTATTCTTAGAAAAAGTTATGTAACTGACTATAATATGCATCAAAATATCACCGTAAGTAGGTATTTCAACATTTCAGGAGTGAAATGTATAGTTTGTTCTTTCAGAATAGCACTGCGGTTCTATGGGATACATGCAATATATTCCCTGGGTTTTTTTATAAAGTAGGCGAACGGGTAAATGGGCCACCTGATGGAATATGGTCATCAGCGCTCATTGACAATAGCACTGTAAGAAATATTAAACGTTCCTTACATCGCTAATGCGCAACCAACCATGGGAACTAAGATATCATGTCCCTTGTGCCTGTGGTTGCACTGGCTCACTTACCCTTAAAACTGGAATACAACAACATTAAGTATTGCTGTAACCATAAGTGGTAGAATATCTGATAAGTGACTGGTACCTACACAGATATCTACCACAGATTAAATTTGCTGCTTAAGAGATAAAACCACTACCTTAAATTACTTACATTCTTCATGAGTGTTTTATTTTGTTTTATTTATTTGAGTGCATTAAATTTATTCTTAAAAATGATATGAATTGATATTAGTGAAAGCTTACGGCCTTACTTACATAAACATTGCTTTGCGGCTGTTTATGTTATATTATTAATTTAAAATTTGAAAAAAGAAGGCACAATATTATTTAACTGATCACCCGCTATACAACGCTTTTATGTGAGGCCACAATGGTAGTGTTCCACAATTTACTGAGAAATATTTTTTTTTATATATACATTTATAATTTATATAGATAAATTAAATAGAATAAATAAATGATAAATAAGTTATTTAGTTACCCAATGCCGAATCCTTCTTTAGCGACAGGACCGAATCCACCAGCCATAACACTAGGCGCGGACAGAGTACTAGTACTTAGAATTGACTTATTGAGGAACTTGTATTCATAGGAGTCGTATAGTTCGTGTTTTGGCATGTTGTTCTCTTCTGCTATCTTCATTAATGCAAACATATGCCGGTCGAACCCTTGACCCATAGCGGCCTGCTTCACTAATTCCGAATGATATAAAGAACATTCTTGCATTATAGAACGAAGTTCTTGATTTGATGGATTGTTTGAGTGGAGTATTTCACAAAATGCCTAAAAAGATTATAAGAAATTAATTCTTGTTTTATTTTTTTCTTATAATACTAAAAAAAAAATTATTGTTGGATCCTTGGTGTTCAAGCCCCAGGTCGGACTAATAAAAAGTTTTTCTGTCAATGATTATATTTTTAGAATCAGAAAAGTATCGCCGCGTTACTTCTAAGAGTAAGTAGCTTCTAAGAAGTAATGGCGGACTAAAAGTTTGAAATGTTTATACCGTGCTTTGCCTATCCGTGCCTCGAAATGCACGTAAGCCGTCTTGCGCCTGAACTCTCTCTAGTCATATCGGATTGCCGTCCCATCGGATTATAAGTGTGAGGGAATAGTAAACCTGTGTTTGCGCATATACTTGTGCACTATATTATGTCCTGCGCAGTAGGATAATATCTCCTTAATTTGGCCGCTGTGGCCGAAAACAATCAAGGGGTGGTCATCATTACTTCAGATATTATAAAAATATTCACGACACTGACACATCTTCAGTCGTGTCGGATTGTCATTCCATATTATTATGAGAGTGAAGAGACAGAAATTGTATCTGTATTTGTGACACAGACAGGTCTCCATTGAGAATGGCGACGCGATAGAAATATATAATATTAATACCCTGGGACATTATTCACACACGACCATCTGATCCCAAATTAAGCAGAGCATGTACTATGGAAACCAGACAACTGATATACTACTTTTCTTTTGTAAATACATACTTATATAGACAATTAGATCCAGACTCAGGACAAACAGACATGTTCAAGCACACAAATGTCTGACCTGTCTGGGAATCGAACCCACAACCTTGGGCGTGAAAGGCAAGTATCTACCAACTACGAAATAAATATTACATTACCTTTGTTTTATTTGTACAAGGTCGCATTGTTTCAGTCCTTCCGTGCTTGAATGCTGATGTACTACAAGATTCATATGTTCCCACGAATTTACCATTTATAAGGTGATAGGCAGCCTAAAATAATTTACATTCAATTAGTTTTATTAACATGTGTATTCTCAAAAGGGAGAAGAGGCCTTAGCCCAGCAGTGTGACATTAACAGGCTGTTACTGTACTGTGCTGTAGTTAATTTTAGCCTTTTTTATTTGGTTTAACTTAAGTTTATTAGGAAATACTGAGCTCTTCAGGTAAACACTTACACAACTCAACACAACTCAGTCTACGTAGCTTGGTGCTGTTGAAGGTACTTAGGCTGAATTCCATATTGTATGTTACAATGACCAATATACAAAAACCTTATATGGAAGATTTGTTCTCCGACATCTACAGTTTCACCGCTACAGCGTATTTTTTTATAGGATTTGTTTTTGTCACTAGACAGCGCTAGTTGCATTTTGAAATAAGCTTTAATTTGCTTTTTGGTCTTTCCTAAAAATGTGATAAAACAATAAACCTATCTGACCAGCAGTACATATTCTTTAGTTTTATTCAAAATGTAAAATACTAGTACAATCTGGTACCCGAGACAAAAATAAAATAAATATGCAAAAAGAATACCTGAAATGCAAGCTGCATTATACAGTCAGGACTAACTTTATATTTCTTACAAGCTCCCTTTGTTAACCCTTCATATAAAATGTAGTCGATGCTTAATGAATCACACCAATCCTTGTATTCAGTTTTGGCCTTCTCAACAAAACTCTTTGTTTTATCGTCAATGTTGAACTCTGTTAATATAATTCGTAAGACTTTTGTTGCCAGTACATAAATCAATGAAAAATATTACTTACACAAAATGTAAATATAAAAAATATAAATGGTGATTAACTTCATACAGTCCAAATTGAACTTGCTTTAAAGTAATATTGGCACGAAATTGAATTAATATTGAGCACATGCAGCTTAATAGAATTAGGTGCAAATAATTCTAGTTGCTATAGTCGTAGCATGCTTAATTTGAATATTTCCAATAATCAACAGTTATTTTATTTTAATTATTATCAATTATACCTTGATATTTCACTGATATATTTTACACCAAGCAGCTAGGTCTCTTAAATGTAATAATAATAAAATTTACTGTATTTTATTATGAATATTAACATACCTAACTTTTTTACTGTAATATTGTTATTTGAAGACTTTGTATCTGGATTTATGAATGGATTAGTTGTAGTTTCTGTATAAATGTCTTGGAAAAATCTTAAAACAGCTACACCATCTCCCCAAGAATGTTCAAAATTAATCCCAGACACACCATCTTTAGTGACTATCAGACTAAATGATTTGTCAAACCATCTGTAATCAAAATAAATCATTATTTTATTATTCAGTACCATTTATGTTAGTATTCATTTTTATTACATATATCTTACTAACAAAATCTACCATTATTGTGGAACAAACAAAAAAAGGGAAATTATTAACATACAGTAAAAGCAGCTGATGTCTGTTTGATGTGAATGGTATGGTGGTAAGGCAGTGCAGTGCATGTGCAGAGTAAATACCAGTTATTCTACCACCAAACTACAATACTTTACTGTGTTTCACTTTTAATAATGTGTGGGTTTGTGTATTTGTAGTGCTTTGGGCAAACCCAAGCCAATACCCCATGTATAATTTTGTTTTTTGTGGATTCTCGTTGATATATGGTGTAATATTTTTCAAAATAAGTTTAATAATTCAATATCTATGTACCACCATTAAGATCCATCCAAACAAGGCACGAGACAGTTTCTATTTAAACAAATCATTATTTTACCTGTTTAAACCATCTGCATGTAAAAATTGTGTCAATATTCTATGTTTATTATCTCCAATAATGAAATCATCTAATACTAAATTAAAAATAGCAGAATCAATTTTTCTTAATACTTCGTGATTTCCAATTTCTTCTAAATGTGTCCGTTGCTGAGCCCATTCATTTCTATTTTGGCTAGTCAGTATCCCTAATGGGTAGTTAGCTTTTGGAGAATTGTCATTAAGAATTTTTGATAAATTGCCCAAAAATTCAGAAGGTGATAAAATATTGCCTGTAAATTAAGAAAATTAATTATTTATTTTACACACAGAACTGTCATAGTCATTAACTGAGTAGAAACTCTATCAGGCAAATTAAAATGTATGATTGTTATGCTGTTTAGGATATGATGATAATAATTTAAAAAAAAACAAATGTCATCAATACCTTGCTTATTTGCTTTGATTTTATGATGAGATTATTGTTGACAGAAATATATAAATTTAATAACTTGTGCACAATCAAACAATCACGCAGTAGGATTACTCATTAAGAAGTAGAGCTTAGTAACATGAAATGTCTGTGTACACAAATATTATTGAAAAAACTTACATATTTGAATATATTTATAACTTAATAAAATTATCTAAACATCACTACTCCACATACATTTTTCACTAGTTCACTTAAATAATTTTAGCGTCATATGTGAATATTATTATTACCGTCAGAGTCTAGAACATCAAAGATATAGAAATTTCCATTTTTCTGAACAACCACATGATTAGAAGTTGGATCTTTAAAGATTTTGTCTTTATTTAACAAAGGCAGGCGAGTTGCATTAAATAAACCATCAAACTGACTCATGTCCAAAGGAAAAGCTTTGAATAAATAAGCACCATACCTGAAATAAGATATTAAATTGATATTATAGTTTTGTGTTGTTCACAACCAGACACAAAATTATTTGTGAAAATAAGAATAAGGGCAACATGTAAATAAAATCTATACAATATATCTTCTCAAGGATATTTGATTTATATTTAACAGTCAAAATAAGTGTATTTTTATTTATATTCTATGCATTCAAACATTTTTCATTACATACTGTTAAAACTTTAAATGCTTATGATATTCACTTGTCTGAAATAACACTATCAATGTGTGTGGTGCATAAGATATATCAGACAATTATTTACAAACATTTAATAGCCATTTTGGCATAATAATAATTTATATTGTAAGTATGTCTGTATGCTCATAATACGTACAATATTAAAATAGCTTTGTTTTGCTTTATTTAGTGAAATCTCACCTATACATTATTTTGTTTTACTTTGTTTTTTTTCTTTTACTATGTTTGATGTGTGTGTTTTTTAATTATATATGTTAGTTTGTCTACAGTTTAGTTTGTTAATTTAAGCAGCACCTAACAGGCTGACAACGGTTATGGGTGCCAAGAATAAAAATAAACATTAATATTTTGTTGTTAATAAATAAAATAAATATAATTTCTTACCATGATAGGCTTTCTGGAAGTAAACCAGTAACAGTTCTGAATAGAGATGTATTACTTTTTTTAGGTTGCAAGTGGAACACTTCTGGGTCAAGAATTTGTTCTCTTAAGGACAACATAAATCTCACCGCACTTATTAGTAAATTAGTTGCTCTTATTAGCTGATCATTGTATTCTGGCCTGGTGTCGTTTTGAAATACCAATAGAGGATTATAATTTATTGGCAGAGGAACACGATCTCTAAGATATAGATCAAACCAATAATCTGAGATGTAACTTGTATGTTTATTAGCTTTGTCCTTATCGATGAGTTTGGCCTGTAATACTTTTCCTTCATTTGTAACAAAACTATTAGTTCTTTTGACAGCTAAAGAATACTGCTCATTGGTAAGTAATGGTCTTAATGCATTTAAATATCTATCTTGAGTATTATTTAATTCCGGAATAGGCAATCGTGGTAATGACTTTTGGAAATGCATTGTAGGAACTTTACTTCTTTGCATATATTGATAACCGACATCTCTTACATTTTTCACTTTCTTTGTAATGTTTCGAACCAAAGATACATTTTTTAATGGTATATTGTTAGGGTTCATAACTTTGTTAATTGCGAGCATTTTATCTTGTGGATAGATAATTAGAAAGTTAATTAACAACTATAATACCAAAATAGAAATGCACTTTTTAACTTTTATTTGCAATAAAAATTAAATAAAAAACAATAAACCACGTCTACAGTGGTTACCTATATACCATATGAGTAATAAATTATTTTTAATCAAATTTTAAGTTTAACTATATACAAAACAAAAAGTACTTTATCGTCACCCATAAACTAAACTAAAACAAAAGATTATAGAGCACAGTAAAAAAAAACCTAATTAACCTAAAATTTAATTGAAAATTAGTGTTGCCAGATTAGAGTCGTTCAACTTCATAATATTCATATTATCTGGTTATTAACAGACTGTAGGAAAAAATAGATATTGAAAAATATTCATGCTAATGAACCCTATGATAATAATCGTTATGTTAAGAAAAAACCGAGATGGCCCAGTGGTAAGACCGCGTCAATCTTAACCGATGATCGTGGGTTCAAACCCGGGCAAGCACCACTGAATTTTCATGTGCTTAATTTGTGATTATAATTCATCTCGTGCTTTACGGTAAAGGAAAACATCGTGAGGAAACCTGCATGTGTCTAATTTCACTGAAATTCTGCCACATGTGTATTCCACCAACCCGCATTGGAGCAGCGTGGTGGAATAAGCTCCAAACCTTCTCCTCAAAAAGAGGAGAGGAGGCCTTTAGCCCAGCAGTGGGACATTTACAGGCTGTTACGGGTAAGAAAAAACCTGATAGATTGAGACTTGTTCCTTCGGAACGAGGATAGATGTGGAACGTTCTATGCGTTGAAACATTAGCCTCCAACTATTAGCGCGGCCGGAGCCGCCGCGGAAGAAGCTACAGCGTAAATTCGATGCTTATATTAGTGTTATTACAAAATTGTCTTTGTTCGGTTTGCAATTGAAACACTTGAACCTTAGAAGTATAATATTGCAAAAAACTTCATTAAACATATAACATCCCATCACCCATGACTTAACTGGTGACAAAATAAATAATTTATTACTTTTTTCAAACTTTATTTTCCACATAAATAAAAATTCTAGTAAAACTTAAAGACTGAGATTTAATGTTATAAAACTTAGCAACTGCCATATTCTTATTCTGAGTTAAAGCTTATCCTAATACATTTGGGATTTAATTTAATACAAAAGTAAATATGTATGTTACATATTATGAATAATAAAATTAGTAATTATTAGTTAAAATATTAGTAAGTAAATAGGAACAACTTAATAGAATTTAGTATATAAATCAAAAGTTTCGACATACAAAAACAATATAATATAGTAAAATCTCTATAAAAGTAGTAAGTGAAATTTAATTTTCCTTCAACTTAAATGACTATAATAATCTTATAACAGTATCTTTGGTGAAATGTTAACATTAAATATATTTAAAATATAATATTTCATTTATTTTTCTAATTTAAAGATAATGGCTGAGTTCGGAGGAAATGTAATTTTATCGAAATACAAGATTTGACCAATTAAGGTAGAATTTGTACCTGCAACAACAGTTCCTCCATAAAACATTGTTGATAAATCAGTTGTTATTGGCTGGTTGCCAAGATTACCTACAAAAACACATGTGTTTCTACGTGGATACCATCGTTCAATAACAACAAGATTCTCTTCAGTATTTCGAACTTCCATATTTTTTAAAACTTCACCATCTTTATAGATTTCCCTTAAGTATATAGTTGGAGTGTTCAATCTTAATGCTATTAGATTTTTGATGACATTTAAGTAATAGAATCTTGGCTCCAAATCTGATTTAGAATTCCAGGGCTGTATGGCAGCACTATTTTCACTCTTATTATCATTTGAAAATGTCATTGGCACTAAATTGTGTACATGTGTATGCTCATGGAAATCACCTTCTATTTCTTTTTCAGATAAGCCCCCAAAACCTATTTCATCTCCATAAAAAATACTAACAGTACCTGGTAATACTAATTCAAGTGCTGTTAATGTGAGAGTATTATTTTGATGTTTAGTGGAAATTCTTTCACTGTTTATATTACCAATATTCCAATGCACCCATGGGTGATGTGGTTTATTCCAAAGAATACCAGATACTACACGATTAATATGATCTTTCAAACCACCTATACCATTTTGCAAGTCCAAATTTACATCAATTAAATCAATCCTATTAAGCAAAATTGTAAGACTTGTATCTTTAGCTTTTTCCAATACCGCCTCACTTGCTATAAAAATTTTATCATTTCCTAAAATTTGTTTCCAAAGCTGAAGAGACTTTCCAAAATTATCATTATCAACAAATTTTTCCAAATCTTTCAAATAAAATCCATCTACATTTTGTGCCCTTGACCAATAAGCTATTGCTGCAGATGTTGGATCAAAATTATTTTCCTGAGGTTCTATTGAAAAAACAAAAGTGTTGTTTGTTTCATAAGAAACATGAGATTCAACCATACTTTTTACTGGGATATCTAATATCACCCCCATGTCTCTCTCATGAGCAGCTGTTATTAGATCTTGAAAATCTTTTAATACTCCTATACTCCTATCAATAGCCAATAGTGAAGTTGTATTGTAATAATGTTCCGGATAATCCGCAGATTCAAATATATAGTTGAGGCGGAGAGATGAAGCACCCAAATCTTTTATATAATCTAACTTCTTTACAAGGCCTTTTAAATCTCCAATACCATCATTATTTGAATCTTTAAAACTAGCTGGGAAAATTTCATAGAATACTTTCCCTTGATACCAGGGTAGATCCGGATTGCAGGTTTTGGGTATATTAATGACCATTGCCACAATAGCTCCTAAGCAAGCAATGAGTACTGAGAGAACAAACCAAAGCAAAATTTTTCTAATAATATCCCAGTTCCAGTTGATAAAGTTGGGTAATTTCCTGTTGCTGATACTAAGGCTCCCATTAAGCTTGCAACTTTCAGGCTGGAAATATAAACAAAAAGTTAATACTTAGATTCTCATTAATGAATAATATTTAAATAAAATGAATATATACCTGTCCCATAATTATGTCACCATTTTTACTGAGAGTTTGATAATCTAACATACTAATATTATTGATAAGTTGTGCACTGACAGGATCTTGAACAACTGAATTTGAATCTGCTGAAGAACTGGAATCCCCAACACATGTTTCATCTTAAATAAGTAAAAAATATATAATAGTTTATAACATCAAATTTTAAAAGCATTAAAATTACGATAAGGTTTTAAATATTTACCTGAATTTTTAATTTCCATTTTTTGGTCATCACTTAAGGTTAAAAAAGGACCTTCATTCATTTCTTCTGACAAGGGATGTTTAAAGTCTAATGGAGTAGGACTAGGGGTCATCGGCAGTAATAGGCATGTAGAAGACTTAACTTCACGAAGATAATCCAAGGTCTCAAGTTCGTTATTACCATTATTACTGCTCTCAGGATGATCGTTCATATTTACAGTTGTAAACAGGCCTTGTAATTAAAAACTTATTAATAGTAAATGGTTTGTTTCGTCACTAATTCATGTCTATTGATTTTTTGACAGTGAAATTCGATATAATATATATGTAGCTAACATTAGTAAGCTAACTACCCCGGTCCCCGCGTGATAGTCAAAGTTAATTGACAATGGCACTTGACAGGCATGACATCAAAATGACAAATGACAGTTGACACTCGGGTACACAGAGCAAGGCGCAAGCTCCCAGTCAGCATGATTGGTTCTGACATCTTCAACAGTCATTGTCACATTTTAGCAAATTCACAAAAAAGAGAAAGTTTTTTCGCACAAATTTCGGGAGTATTATATTTTTCTTCTGTTAATACAGAGGAAAATTTTAATAATTAAATATGTTTGTGTAAATACATCTATTATATACATGTTTACTCGACTTGAGACAACTCAAGCATCACAAAATGTTTCGATAAATCATTTTCAAATTTCAATAGATATTAGATATACACTAACCAACTCAAAAGCCATTTAGTACCTACTAAGAAAATGATAAATAAAGTCTTTTTTTAAGTAACAACATTATTTAGTATTATATTATATTTTTAAATACGTACTGTCGGATTTGCAAATGTAATGTTGTATTTTGTTTTCATTTCATTTTCCCAGAAATCCTGCTATTGACTACAATTTCAAATAAATGTTTAAAATTATTACTCTAATTTAGCACTAAAAATAGTTTGTTTCAAATTGAAATATTTTTTAAAATTATTTCATATTATAAAACAATCGGCAAATGTTGTAGTAATACGAGCGCCAATGCGAGCATAAGGCTGTCAGGTGATGAAAGTAGGTATGGTAAATAAAAAAAAAGTCATTTGAAAAAATTTACTATACATTTGTACACATTGGACAATATGATGTACTTAATAAAATAATTACCTGTTATGTACACAATTGTGAACAATAATAAATAGATGTGGATAATATTACATTTCTATAATTAATGAAAACTTAGCAATGACTTAAATTCCGATATTTCTACTTATTAAAAGTTATTTTCACATCAGGTTAACACATAATAGTGAGTATTTATTATTATTATTCCTGGTTAAAATAATTCACTATTTAATAGAGAATTTAACAATTCATGATTGTTTTCAATAAATAAATTACTTTTGTACACTTTACAACTGAATTCATTATTACTTTGATATTTCTGAACTCAAATTCCCAGAGCATAAAAAATACATAAAGGGTCTAATTTAAGGAAGGCAATATTTACACATAGAAGAATTTTTGAACATTTTGTTACATTGCCTCTAAAAGTAATATAAATATATAATAGTCATATAAAAGTAATTTTAATCTCTTGGTGAATCTTTAATGTGTAACATTTGAACTAAATTCTAGTACTTAACATCAGTGGGATCGTTTTATCATCTAATTTCAGTCTTTAGTTTCAAAAATAAAATTGGTGGCGGAAGGCTGAGCGTTCATAGCACTGGAAGGATTCACAATCATACTATAAATCCTAAAGCCACATCATGAGCTAGGTTGAGTTTTCTTTAATTTAACTGTGCTTGGGTGCATTACATATGTATTGGACAAAGCTCTAGGAGTGTGAGTTTCAGAACCGGGCAATGCTGGGAGTTTATCTGTAGGATTTCGCCCTAAAGTTTTTTTCTGAGATCCTGTCATTACCTTTCTAGGGTTTAACTCTGGTCTATTTTTAAGATCTAAATTGTCGGTGGTGTTTTGAGAACACTTGGCACTTTTTCTGTCACTTTCACAGTCACTACCACTATGTTTAGTTAGTTTTGTAGCACCAAAAGCTTTAGTTTGTTTTAACAATGAACGGTCATTACACAAAGCAGCAATTAAAGGCAAATCAAGATTTTTACTTTTTTCTCGTAATGTTTTTATGTCTAGATCACAATTAGAAGTTTTTACTTTCGTTACACTAGAATTATTATTGAGAATGTTGCAATTGAGGTTTTTTGATTCCTGTAAATAACAGGGAATCTTTTTTTTGTGTTCATAAGGTGGAGGAGGTGGTGGAGGCGGTATTCGTCTTGTTTTTATTTGAGGCGGATCCTTGACGTGAAGTATGTTATCATGGGATTTTGTTCGAGCAAAAGTTGGTTCTGCTACACATGTTGGGATTGGAGGCCTTTCCAAATTTACTGAATGGTTACTAAATGAAGTTCTACTAGTCACAGATTGCCAACTAGTTCGAGTGCTTGGTATTTGAATATAAGAATCGGAAAGATTTTGTATTGATCCATATGTTGATGAGGCGGATAAAGATATCGACAAATATGGCGTACTTCTATATTGTAAACTATTTTTATGCATATTGGATAATCGTGATTCTGTTAGTTTATGATCTAAATAGTTCTGTTGCGATATTGATGGGTCTTGAAGAGGATAGTAAACATAATCAACATCACTATACAACTGTTGATGAAAAACTTGGTTATGGGGAGGTGGTGGTGGAGGTAATCGAGCAACTGGTGGAGGAGGTGGAAGTCGCGGTCGACGGGGTGGCGGCGGTGGAGGTGGTAATTTCATCATGGCGACAAGAACATTTGAATCTACGTGTGGGATTACTTCTCTTGTGGGCGAAAGATTATTGCTAAGACCTTGTGCTAATTTCGACCGTTCTGCTCTACGACTGGAAGCTTGATGTCTTTTCGATTTTTGAAAGCGATGCTCTACGACCATGGGACTTGCAAATGTACGTTCACCAGAAACATTAACCTCCCCAGCTTCAGCTTTTAATATGGTAATCATTGGTTTGGAAGTTACAACTCTGGCGGCAACTTCTTCTTTTTGACCAGTTTGCTTTACAGAATTTGATATAGTTGCCCCAGGGTAAGCTGGTGGAGGTTTTAAAGGTGTATTTGAGTGTGGTGCGAGTGTAAGATGTTTATATTCATAAGGCGGGGGTGGTTTATCAAGACACTTGGGTAAAATAGGCTCATTTTCATCTATGTCAAGAATATTTGGTAGCGACAAGTTGAGTCCTATACGACTGTCAATTCTTGTTGGGGGCGTAGGAGGTCGGTCAAAGAAAGAATCATTAGGATAATTGTCATCGGAAGGCGCTGTATCTTCGTGTCCTTGGAGGTAACTATCACCGGAAAAGGGCAAAGGCAATTTAACGTAATCTGATACAGAATCAAAAGTGTCACTCACTGACTGATTTTTGGGATAAACCCCTCTACCTACTATTAAGTCACTCAATTCACTTGCACTAAGTAAATCATGTTTATTATCTGTTGGATCACTTCCATCACCATGGAATGACATAGCGCTAACATTAGAATTAGTTCTTTCTCGAAATAAATTTTCTTTATCTTCATGTTCCTTGCTAAATTGTGTTACTCCATCTACACAATCAGTGTTACCCAAAGCGACATTTAATCTTAAGTCTTTTGGTGACAGATTGATTCTCTGTGACTTGTTTTTCAATATGGATGAAACACTATCGATATCAGCAAAATCATTTTCCTTTGATGATATTTTATAACTATCATAATGTGAACCACTATATTCCGTTCTGGTTCCTTTAGAAAGAGTGTACATTTTAGATGGTGCTGTTAGTTCCGAACTACCCATTGTATACACTCCACTGGTCTCACTGGAGGCAGCTAGGGTAATAGGTTGGCCAAGACCATCGTATAAAGCTGATGCTGTATCTTGAGTGTATTCACCTTCTATTTCAGCCGCACTATTATCACTTATCATTGAGTTTTGAGCCGTGTGACTGTATCCTAGTTCTAAGCTGCTGGCATTAGATGCTCTGCTAAGGGTACTTAGTCCTCCACGTGCCATTATTACAGTGCTACACGATGACGAACATTGTGACCCAGTACATTTAATTTTGCTAGAGGTTGGACTATCTGTTAGTTTTTCACTGTCACCAGATTCAACTCTATAATTTGATGAACAGTTGCCTATATCTAACGAAATATCTCTTTTACTTACAATTTCATTGTCATCTTTACTTTTCTTTATCTTCGTTTTACACGTTTGCAGTGGTGATGACATTTTATTTACAGTACATACTTCTTGAGGAATGTGACGAATAAAATAAGAATTTGAGTAGTCTAATAAATGGGCTAATGCTAAACTTTCTGTAGAAGGAGCTGGAGGAGAGTCAATCATAATTTCTAACTCATCTTCTGATTGTACTCTGTCACTTACAATACCCGATGTAGTATTTGAACTTGTAGAGGATATAAGAGAAATTCTTTGTTCATTTTTATTTTGGCAGTATTGAAAGTTAAAAGACTTTAAATATGCGTAACAATTCTTTCTTTCATTTTCTTCTTTTCTTAAAATATCGTTTAATTTCGGCGAAATTTTCATAGAAAACTGATGTGTCTCTTTACATAAAGCAAAAAGATATTTACATTTTTCTTCGCTCGACGAATACAAAGTAAACTTTCCATCTTCAGTTCGTATTTCAAATTTTTTTCTGTCAAAACTCAATTTACCGATAGAGCTCCATATGAAACTCGATATAGACCCATTGTCAGGTAAAATTTTAATGCCCTTGGCAGTAACTAGGAGCCATACGGTTCCAGGTTCTAATTCTGATTTAGATTGCTTTAACCGATATCTGTGTGAATTAATAGTATCCGGAAGAAGACAAACTTCACGAATAAATCTCACTTCTGCATCATTTTGCGAAAGACCTCGATGTTCACGATGACAAGCGCGTATAGCTGATGCTACCCAATCACCAGTTAATGATGCTGGAGTAAAATCTTCAACCTTAAAATATTCTTTGTCTTCATAAAGATTTTCATCGCCATACTTAGCTTGCAGTGCTAAACCGATTAATAGTAAAAGTATTTCGGCGGGTAGTGCGTCTCTTAAACGGATATTTTCAAGTAGTTGTAGAAAGTATAAATGGCGTCCGATTTCATCGTGTAGGAGTAAGGGACTCTCGACGTGAAATTGAACAAGCAGGTGAAGCTCCAATAGTGGTTTGCCATTGCCATCTAAACCCTGTAAAAATAAAAAATATATTAATAGGACTATATCATAGGTATTTTAAGGAACTGACATTTAAAATAAAATGTATGTAAAATCTCACGTGTGTATGAGAAGACCTCCAGCTCTTTGGAGCGTATTTTGAAAGTTTACTTTCTAAATCAACGAACAAGTATTCTCCATCTGAAAGGTATTGTTTTTATTATTATTTGTAGTTAGTGAACTGATCAATGCAAACGGATCACAAATTTAAATACGGATAATGGAGCATGTATGTATTAATAACAATAAAAGTATAACGAATAAAAATGCTGAAAGATGCTTGTATATAAAGTATTCGTTAGAAAAAAGTGAAGTGTTTTCATTGCGTAGTAAATTTTAAAATGCCATTTAAAAACATATTTATAAAACGAACATTTTTATAGTACGTAATTGTATGTAATTAGTATTCCGAATATATATTTTTTTAGATTTTTAATTTACTTACTTTGCATAACTGCTAAACCGAATAGCTCGATATCGGCCATGCCTTGAAATTGTGAATGCGCTTGTGCCAAAGCTTTTAATTCTTTGACCCTCGTTTTGGCTTCCACGACGAAGTGTAAAGGCTGAGGCTGGCCGGGCATACGTAGGGACAGGAGGCGTGCGCCCGCGCCGAGCGCACGCGTCTCCCCACCCAACGGCCCGCGAACCGAACACAGAGCGCGCATATCGCATCTCGATACGACTATTACTCTCCCTGTAAACAATTACAAATTTGTTTTAATCTAAAATTTAACATAAATGTATGTTTAGGCATTTTATAACGGCGAATAAGCCAATCAGTATTAAATAATCATTAATCTAATGCTTTCGGTAGAAGATGCTTAGTCCAGAAGGAATGTGCAGATCCGCACCATCTGTGCATTCCAAACTTTTTTTTATTACTTTTGGCTTTAGCTACCTGCGCCCTTCAAAAACCTTTACCTACATTTTATTTTAGTTAGTCAAATAGAGTTAGGATTGAAATGTAGATTTTTTTTATTCTTATAGTAGTAACTAAAAGAAGTAACTACCTTGTAAGACAAGTCTTATTAAATTTGAAAAAATATGTACATATGGATTGTATACTGTTATTATCTATTAAGTCAACCAAATCTTAATATCATGATAAGTATATATTATTCTTCTTCTTTGAAGTTGTGAAATTATTTGATGAACAAACATTATCGTAAATAAATATATTTATACATATAATATATTATATAAATATTATATATAAATATATTAATAAATATATATATATTTTATTTATTTACATACACCATTTATATAATACAGTAGCTAATCGCCCTGGCTTCGCACGGGTAGATAATAAGAAAAATATATTATATTTTGATAAGATTTGTGTAAAATCCGTTTATAATGAACGTCTACGTCGGGAAGGAGTAACTATGGCAAGTTTTAAGTCAATAGGAGATCTCGTGATGAAATGGTATATATATAATTAAAAACCTATAAACTAATACCCGCATATTAATAATCGCATTCGAAATATAAAGAAAACTGTAACGGAACTAATATTTATAATATATTTTATTATAGACACATATATATGGTATTGCTTTGAGTTTATTCTCTATTTATTCACACATCAACATAAATTGACCTAATTAAACAAGGCTAACATTTTATTGCTTTATTAATATTCTACGGTAAAATAAAAGCCGAGTGTGACGCGTCAAAAGACTATCTCAATTCTGCGCTGTCTTTACTCTTTACTTCTCGTCATTGATGTCGCGAGGAGTTTGTAGGTGACCATTTTAAAAGTCATAATATTATTCTTCTACATATTTACAACAATATAACGTATATTCACAATAACATCGATCATTATGATATGCTTAGTAAAGTTAATCTTAGATATAGCGCCAAGTTTCCGACTCAGCAGAGTAAAGAATTTCCGAGGGCAAAGTATTCGTCTTAAAATAAAATTCCGGAGACATTTAAAATTTGCCAATTAATAAATTTAAAACGTTTGTTAAAATAACATTTATACATAATGCATAGTAATATAGATAATAAAAAAGTATGAAGATAGTAATTGTTGACTTTGAGACAGGATATATGTATGTAAAAATTGACGTCATAACTTTGTTAGTGAAATGGTCCGGAAGAGAAGAGTTTCTTGCTGGTTCTCTGCTTAAACGACATTCCGAGAAATGGTAGCTTTATATTTAATATAATCATGTAAAATGACGATTCAAAAGTGTTTGTATCTAGTAGCCTACTTGAATAGAGTATATTTTAATTTAATAGATAATATTTTGTTAGAATTTGACATAATAACATGTGCCAAAGTTTAATACCAATTTTATCAAACAACGAAGTCTAGTAAATTGATCTAGTTAACTGATTCTTCATAACAATGTTCTACATACATACTGCTACTGTAGAGCTATGTAAGTTCAAAACTTGATGTACCTAATAGATATTACGTCGAATCCATTTCATGGAATTCTTTAGCAGAGGACTCGATAAAATAAAACAAATATTTCAAAAAATGCACTGTATTGTAATTGAATTTTGTGATCTTCGCGTAGAACATATTATTTTGTTTCGAGTTTGTTTCGTATGTTTTTATACCAAATCACTGATAATAATTCAATCAATCTGATTTAAACACATTATATGTAAGTATTAGCCTAGGCTTTTTGAACGTAGAACGTTTAAAAATTTGCAGTACTCTAAATTTAACAAGTACATTTATTACAAAATGTTTCCTGGAATGTAGTACCACAAGTTCGATTCGAAAAAACTAGATGCGAATAAATTTCATCGCATCCGGTACCTCTGCGGCTCTTCAGCTCTTGATAGGTATAATAACACGTTTTTTTGTTTTAATAAATGCACGATAGTTTGAGATGGCGGTCAGGAGTAGCGGGGCGGGGGCATACCGGTTGCCTGCGAAGCGCGCGGCGGGGTGTGGCGCGGCGGTGCGGGGCGGCGGTGAGGCGCGGACGGGGGCGCTACGTAAGCGCGGTAGCAGCGGACGGCGACGCGAGGAATGCGGACGACCTTCAGATGCCGAGCGCCCCTCCTCCTACGCCGGCCGCATCTTGCGTCCTCGCATACCTATGGCGTCGTTGCCTCCACTTTTCGACATCTCGCCACGACTTTTGACACTCGCACATTGTCATGGATGACGGTAATGAACGGAATGATTTAAGGAAACGATGTGCACTCTGGTTTTGATGGATACAATCACCGCTTAGAGAACATTATGAACCAATGACTTAAAATTTTATAAACTTTAATGAAATCTAATCCTTTACTATTATTTATATACGTACAGTATTGGATTAAAATATTTAACAAGTGATCAAAGAGGGCTAGTTAAATTTGTTTCATACAAGCATTTTGATTTTTATATATTTCTTATAATTTTTTGCGTAATTATAGAAATCCTTAACCTTCCACGGAAAATGAACAGTCACTATCGAGATTGGTTTATACAGTTATTTTTGTTTTTCTGTATATTTAAAAATAGTGTTTTTTTTTTTTCGACAATAATTTAAGGTCTATGTGGAAAAGACATGTTTGCACGGCAACTTTGTTATATATACTTATATGATTATTTTAGTTTTAATGTTTAATTGGTTTTAATAAATATCGATATAATAGATATAAGACGTTTTGTGGAAGAAAATTTAATTTAATTGTTAAAATAGTGTTTGGAACTCGAATAGTATGTGTTATCGTGTAGCGGATACTGAATCTAACAAATTGAAACGTTAAGTATGGGTAATGCTAATGGGTTTGTCAGTAGTTACAAAAACCTTCTGCGTACATAAATTTGGTTTAGGTTTTAATAAAACTTTAATTATGGAATTATTAACTGTCCAAATATCTTTAAAATGCAATAGTTGGAAATGCTGTTTATAACGTAAAAGGTAAGTCAATCATGTTGGTCTTGCACTAAAGGAAAGATCATCAACCTTTTTTGTAGCAAGTACATAATTCTTAATTCTTATGATTTAAAT
This sequence comes from Nymphalis urticae, assembly GCA_905147175.2. Classification (NCBI taxonomy): domain Eukaryota; kingdom Metazoa; phylum Arthropoda; class Insecta; order Lepidoptera; family Nymphalidae; genus Nymphalis; species Nymphalis urticae. The sequence continues at coordinate 7,576,306 of LR989991.1, forward strand.
CCAGCTACTTAAGCTGGAACTTACTGATTTAAGACAAAAATACATGTCAAATGTCGTTTACTGTATATATTATGAGGATTCTACAAGAAAAATATAATTACTTCATAATTTATAATTTACACAAAATCTAAAAAAAGGACATGCCTAAACTTTTCGACGTTTTCACCTAGAAATGATACCGAACAAAGATCATGCCTAACACATTCCAAGCCATCAATGGTCATTACGCGGATTTATACGCACCACGCTACTTCAAGTTAATGAACTTTGTAATTAATACATTTTCTTCTTATCTTGGTATAATATTTTTTTTTCTTGTGATTTAAGTTAATAAATCCAAAAATTGTACCTATCAGTAATCTTCTATTGCTACTCTGTAGTTATTTTTTTTCTACATGTTTTTGTAGATAAAATTGTTGATTTGATGTTTTTTGCTTGGAATATTTTTATTTCAACGAAAATGTTTCTATAAACATTATACATGCCAGTATAATGTTTATAGAAATTATTATTATTATTATTAATATAATGCCCATTGTTTATAGTATATTAGGGCTGCCATCATGTCAATATATTATGCCGACCTTACCCAGATTATGAAAGCCATACTTAAGCTTGTAAAGTACCTAATTATGTATTTAAATAAAATATTTAAATAATAAAAGAACCGAAAAAAGGTATTTTTTCTATTTAATAAATATTCAAGCAATTCCACTTTCAAACGCATATTATTTTGAATTATTTGCAACTGTTTCTTTCCCTAGAATATATAGGTCGGTATCTATAAATTAAAAAAAAATTATGTCTCACCTTTGCCTTACTTTTATTTTAATAACTGATATCATTTTATTATTTGATTATTATTATCTATGTATCTATAATACCACGTAACGTAAAGTCCTTTATTCTTTTTTGGATATAGCCTTATATAGTGTCAACGAATGTTTACAATTATCATTTATTTCAAGTTTAGTTTTATTTTTTTTGCTGTTTGAACATAGTTATGCCATTGCGACCTGATTCAAGGAGGCCCCTGCGAGCAATTAGAAATTCTTTTGTTTTAAAATATTTTTTCGAGAGCTATCATATATAATTTAAACAAACCGCAAGAAAAAAAAAGTGATTCAAATTTCCGCATACGCGATTAAAAGTATATTATTTTTTACGAGGACAACGAGGAACATGATCGTAACTTTGTTCAAAAAAACGATGTATGGTCATCACTATCACAGGCTCTATGTTGAGATTCTGTTGTGTAATAATTATAACATCTGATTAAAAAATATCTCCTGCAGACAAGTTGACTTCTCGTCCAACTCTTGGTAAGCCACTTCGTTTTCATAATAGGCAACTGGGACACTGCTATTTTTTTATTGGCGGAAAAAGCTTTTCATGCCACTGGTTAGGAAGCATACTCAGAAACAAACATTAATTGTTTAAATAAAATACGCAATTTTTTTTACAAATGTTCTTATTTCAAATATAAAAATATTACTTCAAATATGGACATTGGATTATTTATACATTTTAAAAGAATGTCGTAGTGTATTAGCATACGCAGGAATTTAAGAAGCCTGTCATAGACTGGTTGGCTTCTTAAATTCTAGTCGACCATTGGTTCATCAATACGTATCTCTATATACTATTTCACAGGACAGGCCTTTGCTCACCAGTAAAATATTTGCATGCTGTTACTGCCGTGTATATGAAAGAAGACCATGAGCTTATTGAAAATTAAATTTACTTTTAATATACTACTAATTTACCAATAATAACTTTTTAATTAAATAAGTGATAATATTGTGTTTTAAGTACAACAAGAATTAATAAGAATAATTATATAGTATCATTTACAAACTGTATGAATTCATTTTTTTTCGGCCCTTGGATTCTGTTAGCTTTGGCCACAAGGTTGACTCTTTGAAACCCAATTTTATTACCAAACATACATTTCTGGGAGAATATTGCCCAAAACTAAACCCAATGTCTACTTACACTAAAAACCATATACTGGGCAGATTTAAAGAATAATGAAAGCAAGCAATGATTTAGCGGCGATCACTAGCGATACATTTTTTTTTCACGTTTGATAAGGTCATACAATGTAAAAAAAAAAAACATTAAATGGTTTTATAAGTACATGGGCGAATCTTGTTACTTGTTTGTGTAACATTTCAGTAACTTTTGTCATACATCTTTTCACACTTCAGACATTTCACAGCCGAATTGGAATTTGATTCAATACGTGACAGTGGTCAGTGGTCGACTATTTGACAGTAGTTAATATCTATACTTTTTGTTTTCCAAAGTGTTTGATTACACTTATATATACATAGATAGTTTTAATATTGTTTGAAATAGTTATTTAGTTGACTAATATAAATGTATTATTTTTTAAATCAAAATATTTGATTTTTATTCTTAAGTTCAGTTTGATCAAAAGTTATATAAAATGCGAAGTGATCGTTTCTTAATGAAATTAAATTAAGACTATATAGAAGAAAATATTAATTAATTTTATTGTGACGAAATATTTAATTATTTTAGTAATTTCGCTAGTTTAAAATACATCTTAGTTTCATTACCTTAAACGTTAAGCGATATATTTTAAAATCGACTCTTGCGTTAGTAATGGTCGAGTAAAAATCTAATGATATTTCTGTTATTGTAAGAATACATTTTTTCATATTAATCAATAATATTTTTTTGTCCTCGTTCCTGACTGAGTTTTTTTTTTTTTTTTTATAGAAAAGGAAGGTTGACGAGCATATGGGCCACCTGATGGTAAGTGGACACCAACGCCCTTAGACATGGGCATTGTAAGAAATGTTGTCCATCGCTTAAATCGCCAATGCGCCACCAACCTTGGGAACTACGATCTTATGTCCCTTGTGCCTGTAATTACACTGGCTCACTCACCCTTCAAACCGGAACACAACAATACCAAGTACTGCTGTTTTGCGGCAGAATATCTGATGAGTGGGTGGTACCTACCCAGACGAGCTTGCACAAAGCTCTACCACCAGTTTGAGTACCAACGCAGAGCCAAAACTTATGTGTCTAGAAAGGTACATAGTTTAAGAAAGGATTTTTGGAAATTTGAACTATCCTTAAGGATGTGGAATACACGAAAGTGAATACACGAAGTGGACTTTAAAGTAAAAAATATGAAAACGTAAATCCTAAAACATATTAGATTAAAGTTTATGTAGTATAGTCCACTATTAAGTACTATAGTATAAGTATTTTAGGGAAAATGATTACTCTTTAATCAAATCATAGTGATATTAAATATAATTATGGTTATGAGGGGTAAAACTCGGTGTTGCTGAGATGACCCAGTGGATAAAACAATGCGAATTTAATTCTTATTCGAAGATTATCAAGAATTCGGGTACTAATCTTGGTAAGCATCACTTAGTTTTAAATTAACTTTAAAGGAGATATTATTATACAGTGCACGATAATTGCACTATAAACAGCAGTTAGTTCGTAAGAGTATGTTCGCTCTGACTTTACAATTAGACAGTTTAACTGTTATTTGCTTACTTTAAATCATAGTTGGACGAAATAAAAAAATATAAAAAAATCACACTGAATAAACGAGTCTTTAACAAGAGAAATCCTTTTAATACAGTGACATTTTATCAACTGTTACTTTATTTTTTTAAATATCAACTTAATTGGTTATTAACTAAATAACTATGTTATATTTTAAAATTAAAAAAAATATATATTGCACAAATTTTATCTAATTCTTTCGGGCAATTTTGTGTTAGCACCCCGGCAGAAATATAAATTTCTCTTGTCACAATTAACAGCAACAAGGCTCTGAGAATAATAAACGCGAAAGATGTTTCATTTCACCGGTAAATTATTTTGTTATTAAAATACCTAGTTTAATTTAATTATAATTATTAAAGATTATCGTGTCAATCTTACTATCGTAATTATATCGGCAAGTGAATCCTACTTAATACATTGTTCATTGCCGGTTTGACGTAACTAGGGTAAACATGGTGTGATTTGTTAATATGCCATGAAGATTAAAGCATTTCATATTATTTATTTTATATAAGCAAATGCTTTGATACATTTCAGCGGTTTATGTATATAACGTTATTATTTAATGATCTATATTAAAAAATAAAAGAGAAATGGCAGTGTATTTTTGTCGTCTTAATTCCGTCATATTATTTTACTAGTATTTTATGATCTACCAATAAAGTACAGTAACCTATTATACAGTAACGTTATTTATATGGAAATATAAATAACGTTACTGTATAATAGTTTTGTAGACAATAATTGGTTAACTCTCGAATGGTGTAATAGGAGTTAGACCGTTCAATGCAGTCGGCATTTAGTGCATGCCGAGCAGCAACCGTACACGACAGACGCGTTTATTGTATGTACATATCATAGATTGGTATATAATATTATTAAAATGAAGAACTTGGGTCATTAAACTGACTGACTCGTACGTAACAACTAAGAATTTAAATACAGTTATTTAAATTCTTAGTTGTTACGTACGAGAAGAGTAAATAAAAAGGATAAATGAATTAATAACAAAACAATTAATTTTCAAACCTTTAAAAATATAATAAGTCGCCAAAGAAAACCAAACGTCATAAAATCTAGTGACAAAATCGTTTATATGACAACACTAAGTAGAATATTTAGTGAGGTTTAATAGTTAGCAAACTGATTACTTTATGAATGTAAACTTTGTGGACTGACTTTCGCAATTCCAAATTAAAGCATAATTTGTTAGATAAAGTAAGCTGGAAAGTGGATCAGAAAATAATCTTGACGTATTTGTGCGTTCTAACACTAAACTGCTCTCTTGACGTCATAGCAGGTACAAAAAAGCGATAACCGCGATAGTTTACAGTTAACGTATAAAAACAATGAATAATCATTTAATCAAATTAGCTAGATGTAGAGTTTATAAAAATATATTTTATTTGAAGATTTCCAAAAGGTGTATTATTGCAAGTTGTAATGATTTTATTCATATATCAATTTTCTGTTTAGGTTTTATACAGGTTCTGTCTCGATCGTCCAAATCACTGTCTTTCCTGATTGTTGTAGAAAGAGTCACGTCTAAACTTTTTCACAACTTTTTTTTTTCGGATTCACATAGTGATGTATAATTTTGCAATTCTACAACTAAATATTAGCTCATTTTTGACTATTTACGCATTAAGCAAAATAGTATATCAAGTATATATTCAATTCCTTGTCCGAGTTGTGTCATAAGTCTATGGTCGGCTTAACAAACGTATTAAGATTATTACATATTTGTTTATCATGGCTCGGGTTTATTTATAAGTTTTACAAGTTTTAAGGTTTATTTACCAGATCGAATGAAAATTTAACACTTATTAGGAACACAACAACAACGGTTAAGATGCCAGTAAATATTTCATGCATTTATATCGAAAATATATTAATATATTTTTGAAAGGCAATATCAAATACAACAAATTGCTGTTCGTGATATAGTTATATTTATTCATTATAATGAATAAATATAAATTACTCAAAGGATTGAATTATTAAGTAAAAGGTAAGTTACGGTAATTCGTTTATTTGTTTTTTTACAGTGTTATTTTGGGTGTCCGTGTATTACTTAATTAAGCCTTCTTCGCTTTATAAACTCTGTCTATGGGAAGCTTAAACTTAATTATACCGTTGAATGATACTTAACTATTCAAGAAATCCGCAAGTTAGCTACTGTAAAGCATTTTTGGAGCATCTGACATAGACTAGTGAACATTACCTGCATTAATATACTTTTTTGGTCTTAAATAAAACCATATACAACAATAATGAAATATTAAAGCAAAGTAAATGCATGTCCTGTGTCATCAGCCAATAAATCGTTGACTTTATCAATCACTCAATGCTGACCTTGTTTAACGCACGTTGTTTTAATATCCTCAGTGCTACAGTCTATATACTCGTAGTAAACATGCAACGAAGTCGTGTGTACATAGTACATACATAACGATATGTGTTTAGTTAACAAACCGTTCCTTGCAAATAACCACAATCGCTTGTACGAAATGATAAATAAAAAATAGTGAGAAATCAATTATGTTTCAAATATTATCCGGCGAATAGATACTCTGGATTACGCTGTATTATGACTTTCAAATAGGTACTGAGTAATGAAATTATTATTTTAAATTTTCTATTGAAAAACTGGGCTATAAAAAATGTATTGAAAAACTGGGCTATAATTTTATTTATTTTTTATTTATTTATTGTTTAGCCAATGTAGGACATCTAAGTAGAATGCGTCTACTATTTAATGATATATGCTAACCATTCTTTTTTTTAAGAATTTTACTCTTCAGTTAGTGGCAGTGATGATCTATGATAATGATGATTTTTCATTCTCCTTTACTGTCAAAGCTTAAAGTTTTTAAGTTATATTGCTTCATTCTTGAATTTGAAATAAAATAACAATTTCTTGCCCTCTATACTTAATACTATCTTATACGTACGTAGTAAAATCGCTGTTTTAGCGTTAGGTGCCTTGTTTTGATTTTTGACCAATATTCTTTACTATAAGTTAAATTTTATTGAAGTTAAGAGTTCTTATTTATATTGAATTGAGCAAAATTTTACAATAATTACAGAATGTCTTATATAACTAGAACTTTCTTAGATATTTATGTTTTATGTTAACACAAATATATCCCACAGATTGTTTAAGTAATTTTTGAGTATTTTGTACCTACTTACTTAACTTTTATTAAGTCGAGTCATTCTTTTACAAATTACAATCCAGTTGTTTTTAATTACGTTCTACTATAACTATAATAAAAACAACGTAGATGTGATAAAAATATATGTACCTACGTATACAAATGTAGAACAAACTGCTCTACATAGATATTTATTTCAATAATCTTGTTTCTAATTTTTAATTTTGTACTTTCTACGAAACATGTTACTTTAGCTTACCTACTACTTTTAAATCATGCACCTTTTAAAAGATACAGTTAAATCTGAATGGGTAAGTATACGTAGGTATAGTAATTAATTATGGTTAATATAAAGCCTATTTGGGTAAAAAATTGTTTTTTTTTTTTTTATATAAAAACACATAAGAGCTGCTTTTATAAAACATAATATGCTTATCACATACTTGTCTGCATTTGGTATTTCATAAGTGTTTAGTGTATTTTTGTGTATGGTGGCAACTGCTAACCAGTGGTATGATTGCAAGAGGAAGGGCGCACGGGCGCAGGGTCAGCGGCCGCGGCATGGTGTCGGTGCGGGCGCGGAATTCGAGCTATGTGTATAAAATAAAATGAAAGTGGCTGTATCGTGAAAGCGCGCGCTTATAGTGCGGACGTCCAGGGCGTCGTTGATAAACAACTAACTCACCATTAATAAATAAATCCAAAGTTGCAGATCACATTGACATTATACTCCGTACAAAACCGCATCCATAGGCACTTCACTTCACTATGCGCGCGATCTCTAAAACGTAACTTAGCGGCACAACGTCGATGCGCATAATCTCTATAAGCGTGTAGGAACGACTGAGTGAGTGAAGCGACGAGTCCGACGAGGGCGCGTGGGTCGGCATAGGCATGAAGGCACGCGCGGGGCGCGCCACGACTTTGGCTCAGTGGAATGCAGCAAGATAGTGGCGCACGGGTATCGGCCGAGGCCCGTTGTAGGCTGGAGCATACAGCCTCTGTATGTTAGGACACACCTCATCGGCGTCGCCGAACTCGTACGCGGAATGCGAGCGATTAAATATGCCATTATTATTATAGAAATAAAGATATAATACTTTAGATATTGTCACAAATTATACATATCTTCTCCTTCTTCTTCCTAGCGTTTTCCCGGCCTAGTACTGCCAGGGTCCGCTTACATATATATATAAATAAATTAGATATATCGTGGTATGTAGTCAATACGGGTAATTTTTTATCTTTTTGTAGTATATGGGTCTTTATTTGATTTCAAATATTTTGAAGGAATGTTCACTCATTAACATGAGTGTGCGTTACATTTATGGTGGCTGACTCATGAAATGAAAAATAAGCCTATTTACTAGTTGAATGAGTAAAAATATACTAATAATACTTGTAAATGACAAATAACACTAACGTCAGAGATTATAATTTATGTAAATAAATCAAATCATAGTCCACAATATGGAAACTAAGCACCTTCTGTTTGTTTGTGACACATAATTACTCTCATAAATGTTGAAATCAAACAATTTTAATGACCAACTAAAACTGGGGCAATTCGACTAATTCATAATTATCACAATACGTAGCCGATTCAATTCCAATCCAACTTTGACTATTATATACCTATTCGAATCTAGATCCGGAACCCGAATAGGTATGTATATGATAGTATGTAAAACATGTACAGCGTGGAAATGCGGCCTGCATTATGGGCACCTTTGCGTCGGGTGGGAATTAGGAGAGACTATTTTAAATTTAACTTTATTAAAATAAAAAAATAAAAATTGACATTGAAATTGATTATAACGTAATTATTTACCTATTATATATGTACGCTTAAATAATTAAATTCGTATGAAAAATGAATTTTGTAATTAATCATATAGTAGTAGTACATCTTATCGGTTTGGTCTAGGCTAAAATGATTTTGATATATATACTTTAATATCAAAACCAAACTGAATTGTAAACTTTTATGCCACTAGTATATAATTAAATCAAAGAATAGGAAAATGGATAAATGGCAATGGTTATGCTTCGATTCGATTGCAATAGTGACAATTTGTTAGTAGAATTTTTTTGCATTACGATCGGCTAAAGTACATTCTGTATTAGAAACAATATTTTTAAATATATTTTTTTAAACTTTTTAATCAACACGTCTGCCAGGAGCAGCAAGCCTTCACCCCACATGCTAGTCTGGAGTCGGTTAACTTATACGTGCACTTTCGCCTGGATTTCCCAGGATGGATAATCCGCAATAAATGTTACCGCAGTTTACGAGACCGTAAGTTTTTGTAAGCAATGCTACAACTCCTGCAGTTTCCGTCATTGGACCTGTTTTTAAATTGAAATCACTAAATCAACAATTACCGGTTACCAACCAGTCAATTACTGACGTTTTATAGGATGCATTCAGGGTCCAATCTTTTTTTTCGCATGATAAGCATCATTACAAGTAATAACAATTATAACTAAGGCCTGAATAAACTGAGCAATGGGATTGTTCTTTAGAAAATCTAAGACTTTTAAAAGCAGGCCATGTATCTTTTTCTTACTATACGTTTAAGGTTTGGGGCTGCAAACTTAGCTTACGGGATCGGAATGTAAAACAAATTGGATGGGAAGTAAATTAAAGTCGTGCTTCACTAAAACAGATGTAATTTATATTATAGTTTTGTTGGTAGATTGTGTTGATTCATTCTACATTTCCAAATTAGACAATAAGAGACTGGACCGAAGCCATTATTCATGAAATTGTTAGGCACTTGCTTAAGGATGCACACTATTAAAATCGTAAATATTACGTCAAGTTTATTGATAAATATAAATCATACTAATAAAATGACGCTAATAAAAATATTTTTTTAGATAAATATATCGATATTTTAATATGTAATCCAAACACAAGACTTTTGCCGTGGTGTTGCTATCTTTCTTAAGAGTCAAATGTTTATAGTATAAAATGAATAAGCAAATGTCACATTCTTCAATATTTACCGATTCGGCAACGGTTGAAAAGAAAATAAGTGATTTGATTGTTTGCTACAGCAATTTAATCATGACAGTTTTGTAAAATAAAGAAAACCAAAAATATAAATATATAATGTGTAAAAGTATAAAATAAATTTTATGCATTATATAATTTAAATATTTAGAAAATATTAATATTATTTACTTTAATTGACTCCATTCGTTTTTTAAGTGTAAAAATTGCTTTTCTTGAAATATTATATGATTTAAGTCCTTATTATTTTATTTTACCTAATATAATAAAATATAAATCAAAAACTATTTGAACCGTAGACAGAGAAACAACTTTCAATATAAATCTATAATCTGTTAATATCGTAGACAGAGAAACAAATAGACCAAGGGGCCGTGAAGCCGCGATTGAGACAGAGATAGTTTGTCAATGTGTGCGTATAATGTTGTCATAGTAACTGCATTCCCTGTTGTGGGAGATAAATAATTTTCAGGATTTAATTAAAACAAAATGAGGTTATCCAATTTTACTTTTTAATACTTATTATATATTTTTTTAATTAAAATATTTTTTTGTTATCCAACTACACCCAAAAACCGTTGCGTTGTTTGTTTTTGTTTACGTTATCAATAGTTCTTCAGTATCTTTATATAGTACTGGATTAGCATTCTCCTCCGATGTTGAAATCTAAAACACTCAATTAAATTATTAATAAAGAATGAAATTATGAGAAATTATAAATAGGAGAACGATTAAATTAAAATAATATATATACATATAACGAAGCACTTTAGGTTATTATTGGACTCCGTAATTATTTATTTACATTTTCGACAAGTCGATATTTTTTATCGAAAATCGGGACACTTTTCTAGCTGACGCTGGCAGCACTTACATGATAAATAATTATAGGTTATGAATGATAAAACCTGGAAAATCCTATTATCTTCAGGATTTTAATGCAATATAAGGTTCCGTCATACTATGGCATAAATAAACATCACTGAGAAACTATATTTAGAGACAAAATAGTCGTACTTACGCGTGAAAATACACGCCGCCAATTTTCTTCTCGCTATCACTTTAACATGAAATAATACGACAATGCACCATTGTATAACCTTCGATATGATATAAGGATTGTTTCTCGGCCTCTACACTGGATTTGAATCGTTATCTAACATAAAAATAAGCGAAAATTGAACAAACAACACAATTAATGCACCAACTGTCAAGTTTGTTTCGCAACTGAGTAGCGAAACAAACACCAAAACAGGTTACGCGATAAGGGACAAAAGATTTGATAATTCTATCTCTGTCTAAACCATACGTAACGTAATTTTCGTTCTCTTTCTTGTGTAAGTGAAAAGGAAAACGTCATTGCGTCTATTTGTTTCTCTGTCTACGGTTAATATATTTAGGGAATGTTGCCTACTTAAATATTAGATACATTTTAATTTAAGATAGTAACACTAAGACAAAGATCAAATGAAATAGTGTTGTGTGTCACATTTTTGTTTATCGGTATTATGATTCAAATGTATTTGTTGTTAATATTGAAAATATTAATAAATAAATATTTTTTTCATTTAATAATATTATAATTAATTCAGAATCGTTTGCTTACATTAATTTAGTAGCACAGTAGAAATTAGAATGATGTAATATCTATAATATTTAATGTTGTACTTGTGTTTATTTAAAAGTGCACGATGTGCTTAGAACTGCATTACAGATAAGTGATATTCCCAATAATTAATAATGACAGATTGTTTAAAATAAATATAAATAAATAATATTTGTAAATAAAATCGGAATAGTATGTTTCTTATTTTTTTATGAATTGAATATTTAAAATATAAATATGAAGAGACATAAATGACAAGCTATGAATTAGTTTCAAAAGAACTTGCCCTGTTTTGCGAATGCAATTTCATTAATTGTTGTAAGTGCGTTTAAAATCGAATGTAGCTCAATTCTGACAGTTTTTTTTCAGGAAGGTTAGAATTCAGTAGCAGTAGAACACAGAGATTAAGTTTATCTTACACTATATTCAATTATACTGCTCTTTTTTATTTTTTATTAAGCAAACTTACAAAAACTATTCTAGCATTTGCTATGATATAATGCATGCACATATGACTCTCGAGTCGTATGTTATTTCAGTAATTATATTACCAAAACCCCTATGTGAAATTGTAATGTTATACAATAATTCAACATAGGGTTTTTGTTAACTGATCGCATTCTAATTTTCGAATGTCGGCAATCTTTTTTTCATCATGTACTGACTATGTCGATAATCTACATCGTATAATACTATCATATTTACTACAGCAGTACAGCTGGAATAGGAAAATACTAAAGTTGTCACTTGTCACTGCCAGAGTCAGAATGATAACACCTGAATGTCAGTTTTTGTCAAATTTTGTTGACTAAAGAAACGTAGCAGTTACATCAGCTCATGACTGCGTTTTTTAAATTATATATCTATTGACGATGTTAGGATATATTAAATTTTCAAGTGCTAAAAACAAACGGTAGTTGAACTGACTGCATAATCAAATCTTCACAATATGTATTTTTCCAAAGCAGCTATATCACTTGTTTGTGTTCTCTTAGTTTTGTCTGTATTCATGGCTAATTTATTAAATATAATTGCGATAGACAATTTTTATTCAGACAATAACAACGTAGGTGAGAATTATACAAAGTATCTAGTCAAAAAATATGGACAAATGACTGATTCCACAAAAAATATTTTGTGGTTTCTGCAGGTGAGGTCTTTGTCTGTAGTACAATATAAATATTTAAATCATATAATATACGAATAATATATACATTTTCTTGTACTCTGGGTAAATAATGTGACAAAACTTATTTTTTTTATATACTATTAATTTCTTACATCGTTCTTGGTTCCTTTCTGTATTATAAACTATACTAAATAAATAATATTCATCTATTTACTCTTAAATTATTATGTTATTTAGATATCCGACATACACATCAGTATATTCCGTGATCCAGCCAGAATTGCTCATTTTCAACAATTTACTGATTTAACTGTTAAATCTATACAACCCATTATTGTGTTAGCAACTGGAGATCTCACAGATGCCAAAGCTAAAGACAATTTGGGTAGTTCTCAAGTGAAAAAGGAATGGGTGTACTATCATAATATAATAAAGGAGTCTGGGGTTACTGAATATACAACATGGCTTGATATTAGGGGAAATCATGGTATGTATGAAATATAAGTTACTTTCCATTTTAAAAATTACTAACACTTAAATATATTACCTAATATAAATATCTGAAGACTAGTAAGAACAATAGAAAGTTTTGCTGTTTAGCAGTAGAATACTTGAACTTCCTTAGTCAGGTTAGCCTGCACAAATCTCGCAACTAGCAATAAACCCTAAGAAGCTGCTACTAAAAAGACATACATTGCAGACATTTATTTTATGCTTGAAAATAATTAGTTATATATAGTAACATATAACTTGTCAGTTAATATAATTTAATTTTCTATAATGTACTGTTGAACCTTGGTAAGTCAAACTTCAGGGTGGAAATTTTTCTGGCAATAGAGGTATTGGGGTTTCAAGGGAAAGAAACAAGGGTTTCTTTGAGTTAAACCATTCATTAAAATTCTATGAGGGGGTTATATATCAACATTTGCCTATAAAATAAGTATAGGACATATAATATTATTTTAGATAACTAGGCCCTTAGAAATAAATAATAAATGTTATTGTCTGTCAGTCAATCTTTAATGTAACTAACAGGTCAAATATATTTTATTTGCAGATAACTTTAATATCAGGACGATTAATTCGCAGGAGAATTATTTTAGAAACTATTCTATACAAGGAACAAGTCATTCTAAATCATATGTTCATATTGTAGAGCATAATGGAGTAAATATAGCATTTCTAGGAATGGATGCATGTCCTGATCCAGGATTAAGACGACCCTTCAATTTCATTGGTATCTTAGATGTTCAAGAACAACAAAGTTTGGAAAAATTAAAGAATGAAGCAGACCACAAAGCTGATCATATAGTTTGGTTTGGTCACTATCCTACATCGTGCATATTGTCCTTAGAAAAGGATTCCCAAAGAATGAGTGTGAGAGAACTTATTGGTAGTGCTGGTGGCTCACAAGTATATGTTTGTGGTCACTTGCATTCCATGGGGGGATTAGTTAAACAAATGTATACAAAGCACAAGAAAGGTTATTTAGAACTTGAATTAGGTGATTGGAAAGACAATAGAATGTTTCGTTTAGCTGCAATTGATCATGGATTATTTTCATTCATTGACCAGAAGCATAACTCTTGGCCTATTATACTAGTAACAAATCCAAAACATGCTCGATATGTTTTACCGGGACGTGAACCTCTTCAGTTGATACCGGAATCAACCCATATAAGAATATTAGCATTTAGTGATGTCAAAATTGAAAGTGTAAAAATTTCCTTTGATAAAATTAGTTGGATGAAATGTAAAGAGACTGATGGTCCATTATATGTTTGTCGTTGGTTGCCACATATGTTTGCAAATGGATTGCATACACTGTATGTTGAAGCAGTTGATGAAATGGGTAAAAATAGTACATTAGAACATCCATTTTCTTTGGATGGTACTGTAATGCCATTTGCAATAACATCAAGATTGATGTTAATGTTAGATGCTGGTGCAGTGGTAAGTTTAAATATAATATAATAAAAATTTGTGTAATTTTCATTAGTTTTAATGGATTTCATTTAGTTTCAGGCCGTATTTGGAACATTACTCTTATTAAATGTACTGCCATTAGTGATGCTAAGGCTACAAAAACGACCGCCAAAATATTTGAGAAGATATGGTCAGCAAATATTGCGGAGTCTTTGGTTATTAAGCAAAATTGACAGAATATTTTACCCTATTGTTTTATATGCTATTTATTTGCCTTTGGGGCCTTGGGTAATTGGAGAACTTATAGATGGATATATAGGAACTATATTTGCATGGGGGATATTAATAAAAGGAACATATCTACCAGAACCATTTACCTATACATATGGGGGTGTACAATTGCTGTTTGTACAGCTACCTCTAATTCTTGTTCTAGCTAATTGCTTGAATACTAGATTGTTTGCCCAACATTTAAGAGGATATAAGCGCCTCATAAAGAATATGCCATTCATTTTTCTGTTATCAATTCAGCTATTATTAGCATATTTTTTTTGGCTAGAATATGGCACAATTTCATTTTTATTTGGTCCCTTAAGAACTTGGAGTGTCGTTTTAAGCACTTTGTTATGGTATAAGACCTTAACGCTACCGCCTGAATATTGCAGGTAATAATTTATTATTACAAAGTTTTTTTATTTAGAATAATTCTGTGTCATTATAATTGAATAACGCTTTTTTTTACAGGTATTTGATCAAGTTAAATGATTTGCCATCATAATCGTGCAAGTTTATAAGATATTTCGTATTCCAACAGATGCGAACACACGTTTCTCGGCACACTGAATGTAATAAATGTATATGCTGTTATTTTTATGGACTTGTTTCTCGATAGATCGAGGTTCTTTACAATTTCAGTTTTTTTTTATTTACACTGTATGTCATATTTGAGCTTTAGAGAGAAACTGTATAGTTTACTTTACTACCTAAATTTACAAGTGGGTAAATAATAAATTACATAATATTTTATATTTAATTAACTGTACATTATAATATTAGTAAAATCGATTTTTAGCAGTCGAGAAATATTTTTCCACAATGTATATTATAATGTAATTGTAAACGAAATAATCAATTGTTTATTTTGTACAAAATGTAAGTATTAATTGTACCAAAGATTTAAAAGATACGAACAAATTCAGCGCCGTAGCTAGGGGTCGCAGTATTATTAGACATGGGCGTTTTTGATTTTTAACGCAAACTGATATTTATCCGATTTCAGATTTACAAATCGATTTTACATATCCGATTTCGGTAACGCCTAGCCTCAACAAATCGCTTGCGTTCAGACAAATATAGTCTTTAAATACTTAACAATAAAGTCGATGATTGTGTAATAGATTTCCGTAGCAGAACCAACAAATCGAAATCCGAATCGCAAAATTCGCGCTATCATTTTTATTCCGCTTTATTCTAATTGGTTAGAAAGAGAGAAAGCGAATTTCATAGTATGCAACAATCAGTTTGCATTTGGATACTATACACAATTCGTTTGGTGATATCCATTGTTTTTTTTTGTCGATTCGAAAGATCGATTTTTTAGTTTGGGAAATCGATACGAATCGATTTGTGTTTGAAATCGGATTTAGAATTCGTTTATATATATATATATATATATATAAAAGTTCGTTTATATATATCGTTTATATATATATATATATATATATATATATATATATATATATATATATATATATATATATATATATATGTAATATATATATATATATCGGACGCATGCCTATCTGTATTAGTAGTAGGCCCCCGCGGCTAGATGTTCCGATATCGCGCCCTTGGAAAATCGAAATTTCTTATTAAAAGGCTCTGTTACTTCACAAATATAGTATGTAAATAGTATGTTAGTAGTATACTATTTTAATGTATGATATCTCAGTAGAAGGCAGACCTAACTTAATCGGCTTCAGCAACTGGCACAAGATTCTCCTTCCGTTTGTTAGTAAACATTTTAAGATCATACATGCTATGTACGTTTAAACTGTGTTTTTTTACATGTCATGAGCTCCCTTAATACTTTGCGACTTAATGTCAGTAGGTACTTTGTTTGCAACGCGCGACTGACATGGGAGCTTTGTGAAGTGTTCAAACACATGTTCAACTTGACAGTGACTATCGCTAAGATATACCTTAACTTGATGAGTCGGAAAATATGGAATGTGTCAAATTATTCTGAAGAATAAATAACATTTAGCTGGTTGTCAATTCCCCTCTTAGTTTGCACCACTTTTGCGTGCTCGTTACGTCAGGTCCTAGTTGCGGTGCTGAACAAATAAATCATTCCATACTTTTTGTTGAATGTTCTGCTTATTTAAAAAAATATGTCCTTATAAAGTATTAAATATTGTGATAATGTGGCATGATTATAATTTTACGGAACTATTATTTGTAATATTTTATGTAAGAAAGATAATGTGATTGTTTTTTTAAATACTGTGACATAGTTGTTTTAACCGTATTAATGAAATGTGTTTTTTAATTAAACACTTATATTGACGATTTTATTATTTTCTAGTTATATGATATATCATATTAGTTTCCGCGATCATATAAAAGAGTAGTTACTTATGGCTGCTGATCATGAGGTCTGAACTTTGGGTTGGGCCTGTAAAAGTTATTGGGTTTTTTCTGTTAAGGAACTCCACTAGGAGTTATGCTACTATGCTACTGCTACTAAGCGGCTCGGTAAAGAACTGCCTCAAAAAGCACACGAAGCTTTAAGTCCTGATCTATTCGGATCGTTTCGGTTTGCCGTCCCATCGAACTGTGCAGCGAGGATGTAGAAAATACACCAGTGTTTGCGAGAGGGAGTTTATGCTTGTACATAGTTATCTCCAGTGTAGTAGACTTGTATTCGTTCCGAATGACCGCTGTGGTCATCGGGAAAAATTAATGTAATGTTTCAACGAGCTTATGATAATAATCAAATGCACGAACTGAGCTTACTGTCTGTATGAATAGTTTGTTTTATTTTAAAAATCTTTCTGTGTCATAAACTACTAGTCCGATATAAATACGACTCTTATTTTTATGCGTTAAAAATTTATTTTTAAAATAATTCTCAAATTTATCATTAAATCTATTTAAAAATATTGTTTAAATATTAAATCAATATTATAGACAACATTGTTTTTTTTAATATGAGTAGCTTATACAAAGATATATAAAGATTTGATTGATTATTCTGTCTGACACTTGTCTCTGAATCTTCTTGTGACTTATAGTATAAAAAAATAAACATATTACGATTTCGCGCAACTTGTACAGATATCATGATGATGGAGACCATGGTATTAATGATTTGATTTGATATGATGAGTTTTGCTTTGCCCGGGCTTGAACCCGGAAGCATCAGTTAAGTTTCACGCTTTTTATCCACTGAGCCATCAATGCTCACTGAGAAATATATAGATCTCATCTCTCAATGACATTAAGATAATCCCATAGAGAATAACAGTCAAATCACTTTGGAGACGTTTTGCGTTTATCACCGTCAGCAGCTAAATTAATAGTTTTTTTTAATATATTTTATTTTTAAAAATTCTTAAGGTACTTAATGCATACATAACATAATACATATAGGTACTAACTTATACATGTTAAACTTAAACTTCAACTGGCATTTCGTAGTCTTGACCTTCCTCGCTTCCATAATTCGTTCTGATATTGTATCTAAATCCTTGTCTCTACCCTGAATCTTTTTTCCTCTTCAATATATATATATAATATTTTTTCTCACCTAATGACTTTATAGTATTCATATTTATGTAACTTTTTTTGCGACGTAAGTTACTATCGCCCATATATTTTCTATAAGATTAAATTCAGGATGGTATGACAGTAAACGGAGCACAGTATTAACGTACTCTTGTAATATTTCGTCTATTTTGTACTCCATAAATCTCGACGCCTTATTTCGTAAAATCAATTCATGTAATTTAGGCTTAAACATTCCAATCTTAAACATAGCAAAACTACTAAACTCCTACTGTAACAGTTTAAAATAAGACCAATTTGATTTCAATATCTATCAATGTATAATAAGAACAATTTTAATTTGAGAATCTTGAACAACTAACAATTTCATTATAAAATAACAACAATGAAGGACTTGAAACTGACAATGAACTAAGTAGTAATAATAGGATAATAAAAAACAAAATGGCATGTCACTAACGCTGCTCGCGCGAGAGTTCGAGGCACGTAGTAGCTAGCGGAAACTGGCTTATTCCGAATTTCATCACTGCATTTATTACACTACTACGAATGCAAAAACTTCTCCAAGCTGATGACCTGTACTACTTTTACTAACTAGCTACACATATCCTTATTCAATCTATAGGCTTTCAGTTCATAGCAAGCCTATTTACTTTTTATATTGCCGATCAAATTAAATGCTATGCGGACTTAATACCTAAAGGCATTCTCTGCCAGTCAACCTTTAGGCTAAACAGAAATCGGTGAAGTCGGTAATAGTAAAATTTGCACCAAATATAATACAAATATAACTTACTTACTTACTTAAAACTATATTGCATACATATATATACATAGATATATATATATATATATATATATATATATATATATATATATATATATATATATATATATATATGTATGCAATATAATATACACAATATTACATGCTTTATGTTTTTGTCGACTATGACAAAAACTAGGACCTGGAACTTTCTGAAAAAAATATGCTCTTGTTTCCTGAAAGTAATTTTAGAGGTAGCTTTTCTAATACTTTCGGGAACTATGTTCCATAATCGGACAGTTTGAATGGAGTAAGAATTCGTAATGAAACCAGAATTATGAACATAACAGGATAGGAACAGAAAAAAGGCAAGAATCGTTAGAACATAGCTGACGATTGTGATAATCACACAAAAATTGAATTGAATTTTTGTTAAATTAATGTCAAATCACGTCTATGGTTTTATACTAATATGATTTGATTAGATACGTGTGAGTAGTCTATTCCAGATAACTTTGTAACGATTTACGAGTAAATAGTCGATAGGACGAAGGATATATAATGACAACAATACACTTTACTATTAATTTTACACCGTTGAAACTTGCAAGAAATTCACACAGCCATAAAGGTATGTCATATAACGATATTACAAAGGTAGAAAACAGGCCTGTACCGGTAATGACGCGTCACTTCTAAAATTACACTTGATTTTAAATTACGAAATTATGAATCTAGAGATTCTTAACATGCCTGTGTCGTACTCATCTGGTAAAACTGGTTTACATAAATAATCGAGATAAAATAGTTCCTGATATATAAATATTTAGTTAGAATAACAACATCTCCAAAAAAAACTAGAATGGAAAATTTCTTTAAATAAGAAATTAAAATCTAGAAATTTTAGATCTTAATTGCTATACATAATGTTAAACATAAAAGATGGCTAAAACCGAAATTGAAACGGCAATCCATCATAAAAGTAGATCGGATTCTTCGTCACTTATAAATAAAGCATTTTAAATTAGGTTTTTTTTTTAAATTTTATTTTTCATATAGATGAATAGACGAACAAATGGTCCTTACTCCCATATAAATAGGCAATGTAACAAATTTTATGTCTCTTGTGCCTTTCTGTTACAATTAAATTGAAAAAAAAATTTAGTATTTAATTTTGAATTTATTTAGCTGTTTGTCCTTTTATCACCAGCAAACGATTGGATCGAATCTAATGAAGTATAGAACAGAAATTGAAGTCTACAGAATTATGCACATTAACAAATAAATATAAACGTAAACCAGTATGTACATTTTAATAGATGCATGATGAGAGTTTTTTTTATAGTAGGTATAGGAAGGCGGACGAGCATATGGGCCTGATGGTAAGTGGTCACCAACGCCCATAGGCATTGTAAGAAATGTCAACCATCGCTCACATAGCCAATGCGTCATCAATCTTGAGAACTAAGATTTTATGTCCCTTGTGCCTGTAATTACACTGGCTCACTCACCCTTCAAACCGGAACACAACAATATCAAGTACTGCTGTTTTGCGGTAGAATATCTGATGTTAGTCACAGTAGCCGATAAAAAAACTAGATAAAGTAAAAATAAATAGTTTCAGATCATGAGGTAGAGTGTCGAAATCGATTTTTCAATCAAGAAATTCTTAGTGAAAGCCCAAAATTAGAAATTTGGCAATGTAACATGTTGTGATTGTGATACACGTGATTTTGTAGGCCTGGTCTTTCCGGTATTTTCAGATTGCTTTCTATCGTAATAAAATAGTAATGAAATAGAAAGTGCACCTGTGTTTGCACATACACTTCTGCACCTTAACACGTATATTTTGTGCAGTTGATTGTTGAGAATGTGTAGATATCGGTTGGGACTATAAACATCATTAATTTCATTTTCTTAAAATATTAATAACTGACGTTGTCTTAACTGTTTATTATTAATACTAAAGATGAATAAAATAATAAAAAGTATAATTTACTTATAAAAAATTTAATAATATAATGGAATGCTGGTTTTTTTGTGCTGAAACATAATTTTTATATACAACACAAATAATACTCTATTGGAGATTTATAATGTTAATTATTGTCTATGTATAATTTTTGAACACTTTAGTTTATTCAATTAGGCAGTAGATAGTACGACACCACACTTTTTAAGCATTATCACACAAAATTTCGTTCCTAATTTATAATGAATATAATTACAACAAAAAAATTAAACAATAATTTTATATGTTATTTTTCATATATACAAGTTTTTATTGTTATTGTCAATATATCACACTTTAAGTATTTATATTTCAGATCAAATTACAAAACTTCATTGAAGCAATAGCACCGTTACCTACACGCGTAGGTCTTCAAAATATCTTAAAAATATACAACATACCCAATTATTTTATGAATACATTTACCGTCACATTAAGCTATATAAAAAAAAATCTTAAAAATATTTTTATAATCAATACTGCGATTATCTACATGCCTTATAGACTCTATATTTTAAAACGCACATCAGTGATATTTTTAGTATTATAATCCATATAACTATAGCTAATACGTCAGTCCTGAAGTCTTTCGAAAGACCTAAGTAATCAAGGTATTTCTCAGGTCGTTTAAATAAACAAAAAACTGTATGACAAGGAAGAACATTGCGTCCGAAACCATACGCTGTTTGCATTAATGCATCAAATGCGTATCGAAAATACGATATCGAGGCAAATGGTTGGAGATACGAAGGCATTTCATGGTAGGGTATGAAAAATTCCGAGAACATAAGCATTGGAATATTTGCAGCTGGTATGACGAACAGGCCAAGCTGAAAGAAACATAATATTATTGTTTTATTTGGTCTGTGTAATATCAATCCATAATCAGTCACTTAGCTAACTTTTACCAACCTTGACTCCGCAAGCAGCTCCAACAACTAGCCCGAAAGTTTGTGCTAGTATGGTGATTAGCGCACAGATGAGCCAAGCTAAACCAATTCTATGGGCTTCCAGAGGTTGTGACGTTAAGTACCAAGCGGGTAATACGAAGATTGTTGCACACAACAGCTAAAATATTAAAAAAACCTATTTACTATTATTATTTGTTGTTGTTGTTATTAATTGTATAGTTACGTAATAACAATTTTACGCTACGGTGACGTAGAGTAATATATAGATAAAATATAATAATGAATTCTATATCTAAATAGTACTATACAAATCAATTATAATTAAGGTATATTACAAATATAATATTAAAATGTATGTATTTATCTTATTATATTATCTTAGTATAAAATAAATCAAGGGCACATATAGTACTTATTATATTCTCAGGGTTTATATTCAAAAAAGGCAAAACTAATGTTTTATTTTTTTAATTGATAAGTCAATTATTTATATATTGGTAATTAAAAAAATATTTTAAAATAAATAAATTAATTATTACAAAAAATCTAGTTTTATGTACAAAATGACTAGATGATCTGAGGTACTGGGTTTTGGTTTGAACAATGGGTTTCTCTACTGAGAGATTCTTATTAGCAGCCTGATTACCACCCATCCTGTATATCAGAAAACCGTTGTTCCGGCGTGGGAGTGAGAGAATTAAGAGTGTACCTGAGGTTACGTATGAACTTATGTACTACAATATGCCCTGAGCAGTTAGCATTTCTTTATAAGAATATGTCCGCCATGGCCTAATCGTTCAGAAGGGCCATATCGATAATAACTCATTAAGCAACTTTAAAAAAACCCAGTGTAAATGTGTTTATATATAATAAGACTATATTGGTAAACCCTTAATATGTAGAAACGATATTTTTAATTATTTCTATGTCCCTACTAAGTTAATTTAATACTTACAAAGATTTATAAGTATTCACATAAGATATTTTCAATAAAAATCAGCTTTAAGATATATTATTATTAAATAGGTTCATCCCTTCACTCTAGCATAATTTCAAAATAAAATCATTATCGAGAAAATGCTATAGCATGTGATTTACCTATACTGAGATACCTATAGGTATTTGTAGTTACTGTTATACTAGTTTAAAAAGAAGTTTAAAGTTTAAAAAACCTATTACCGCACGTCTGTGATTTTTCACATGTCTTAAAAATATCCCTCTATTTATAAAATCACATGATATCAAAGATTTCAAAACAATAGATTTCTTTGAAATAAACTATTCTTTAAGAACTGACTTCATCTCTAGCTCGTGACATGCTAAAACCTGACATATAGGATAATTCTCAAGGGTCCAATTTGCAAAGCGTAACATGAAATTTTTATTTGATAAAAGTGATTTTAATTAATATGTGTTAACCAAGGTTAACACTGTGTGGCGTATAAATTAACTTAAGTTACGGATATGGGAGCACATGACGTATATGGGCAACTGACAAGTTACAGAATCTCACGTTTTAGAGAAATAAAATACAGTCCGAGAAAATAATACATCGATGATAGCCATGCTTTTTACCGAATTCCGATATTGTATGATAAAAAGCCACTCATATTTCGGACTTTAACTGAATATAATAAATCATTAAAATCGGTCAAGGTCAAGATATCATACAAAATTTAGAATAGAAATAATAACTTACGCGCGAATATAGAACTTCCTTTTTCAATTATTTAAAAACAATAAAAATAACATTTTAAGGCTCACGTGTGTAAGTTGGCTTGGCAAAATTGCTTATAAATAATCTCAACGCTGATTCTTCAAAAGCTATACAAATTAAGTCTTTAGACATATAACTTTGTTAAAGTACGTCCTACGTTATTGATAAATTATGCAGATATAAAATGCTTAGTCACCTCGCAAATATTTTTGTTTAGTACAATTTGTATGTTTACGTAACACTTACAATTCGTTGTGAACGAACGTGGATAAATTATTTAACGTGCAGTGCTGTATAGAACTCATAGTCAAGCAAGTTGCAGAATAATTAAACTTTTGTTAAAAATAGTTACAACATATAACTTTTCATGTTTATTATTTTGCTGAACTACAATAACAAAGATAATGCACACAGTGTTGTCGGTATACAAACCGGACATTGGACTGATATGAATACAAATGTTTTACTTTATCAAACATTATACAATTGTAATTTCTGACTTCATTATCTATTCAACCTTGGCTGATATTATTCGAATAAGTCATAATTTCTATAAAATAAATAAAATAATGCACAGATAGCAATTAAAATATAATTAATAGGCGGCCAATTTAATACAGTTATTGAATTTTTCTAGATTGAAATCAGCATGGCGATAGCAATTCGCTGGCAATTTTTGAACGAGCATGCGAGTTCCTTTTATTATGCCCCCGATCTCTCTCTGGTTGAGGTTGAGATTATGGAAATTAGAAAACATGTATTGTGTGTATACAGTAATAAATTAAATGTACCTGTATCGGCAAGTCAATTATAATCTTCGTAGCGCAGTATGTTGATAAGTAATACCATTTGTTAAGATGTTCTTGAAGGACCACAGTTGATTCTACAGGAACTGTAAACGAATGTTTGTAACATTAAAAAAAACAAATGATAACAATAAAACAATAAAAATATGTGCGTATTCTATGTTTAATTACAATTCGAGGTGACGTTTGTGCTTTTTTTTGTATTTATGAGTATAAGTAATTTGTTTTTCTTTTAAATTCGACAAATTACTACATTAAAAAAACTAAAGAAAAAATATTCGCAATGAATTTTGCGTTACTATTTTTAGTTCAATAATTGAAACAATTTTTTTTTTTTTTAACTGAATTATTGTTTTAACCTGTATTTCTTACATGTATGTATCGTCGGCATAGCGTTAGAGAAATATAGGAAGAGTAGGAAGAAGAATAAACAGCCCGTGTTGGAGATCATACGGCTCGCTTCCGCGCCCGCGCCATTGTACAGCGCGCCCAGCAACAAAGCCACTATTAAGTGGCATACAAGTCGGATCTACAAAAATAATATAACAAAATATTATTATATTCTCTAATATATGTACAAGAATTAAATAACTACAGAAATGTGTTGTTAAACGTCGAAAATTTTGACTTTTGTTATTTATCTATACAACTATACCGTCGGTCCGTTTTTTTTAAATTCGTCATGCTCATTAAATAAATGTAATTATTCGTTGTGTTCATCATAGGATTAATTTATACAACGTTAGTCTTAATAAAGTATTAATAAAATCTAATTATATTTTGTTATTTTCATCAGGATATGACAAAGCTTCTTAATTCCAATAGTAGGTAGATCACTGATACCTAATAGCTAAATGCATCAACATTTTTTTTTCTATAAATTTGTAATGCGTTTTTTGTTTTTATTTTAGTTTTAGTTAATAGTTATAAAATATATGAATAAAAATTATTGTAAAATGCATCACATAATTAAATAATATATTCAGTAAAATAGTAAACATTGGGGATATAACTATACCGTTCAGGTACGACATTTACTAAATATATCTAAAATCTATATGTTACAGGATATAGGACAGGTGTAGGTACCTATGTATATAATTTACTAGCTATATTGCGTGGTGTCTAAAATACAAAAAGATTTTCTTAATCAGACTGCTAGATCCAGAGATAAGTACGTGCATACAAAAAAAAAACAAACGGGCTATTCAACCTTTTTTTAATAACCTTAAAAACGTATAAGTACGTTTTAATGTTTTACAAGAAATTTTGTATTATTTTAAAGTATTGTAATAATATTTATATAAGGTGACCAGTGATGATGTTGTACCAAAAAGACCTTAAGAATCGAGTCCAAGATCATGTCGACGACGACGTCAATCATTCGATTATAATTTATCCAATAAATACATATATTAAACAAAATATGTTGCTAAACCAAGTTCTTTGAATCGATTCAGGAAGCGTATTTCAATTTTAAATGACAACATATATATATTTTTTTAAATCTTAAAAAGTCTTAAAAACACCTACAACAATAAACAAAATGATATATTTTTTATTATAGATCAAATATAAGAATGCGATGATGCATATGATTGAACAAACATTGGAAGTTTATTTTTTTACTATTTTAAAAGCTTGACTCGCTTGCTTATAGCAAAAAAAAAAATCGGTTGATAAACAGAGTAGGAAAAGAAAAGGGACTGAACTGTTTTGTCTTTGTTTTATAAATACATACGAGTGGTAACTGCATGTTATTGCGTTGCTAAAAACGTAAGTATAACAGGTTTTTAATTAGTTACTCTTATTTATACGGCTTAAAATGTATTTATTTATTTTCTTGGATTTTTGTGGCGATACTTCGTAATTAACTACCTTTAAAACTTACTATGCCAATGCGCCACTAACCTTGGGAATTAAGATGTTATGTCCCTTGTGCCTGTAATTACACTGGCTCACTCACCCTTCAAACCGGAACACAACAATACCAAACAATACCAATTACTGCTGTTTTGCGGTAGAATATCTGATAAGTGGGTGGTACCTACCTAGACGAGCTTGCACAAAGCCCTATCACCAGTAAACAATTTATTTATATATAAGTAAACCTCTTGGAGTCAGTATAGTATTCGTGCTTCCCCCGAAGCGTCAGGGATGATGGCTCACGTTAGCAGATCCCAGAGAATATTAAATTGTCAACTCATAGACATATTGTCATTTTTTAATATCGCCATCGGAAATCTATATTGGGTTTGTAATTATCGTTGTAACAGCCTATCAAATTCAATTCAATTCGCCTAATACGGCAAAATTTAGATTTAATATTCTCGCTCTTCCATAATCTAATTTACATATATATTACATATTAAAATTATGTTACCTGAGTTAGATGAACATCTCGAAGTGCTCCGATATATCCTCGATTGAGTAGAGCACACATTTGTTGACTAAAATTAGCACTAAAGCCGTCTACGACAACAATGTTTGAATCGAGAAGGGCTTCAGCTTCTGTTGAGTTGTCTAAAATTGAATAACACTAATGGAATCAATACAAGAAAATCAATTAAAAAAAAAGCAAAATCTAAGCAACTACCTTTGATATTTTTATCTTGAATTTCTTTCTCCGTTATTTTTTTCATTTCATTAGCATACGTTATTGCTTCTTTTTCTAGAAGTGCTAAATTTCCGGAGTGTTCACCGCTTGCAATCTCTAAAACTAAATGAGAAAAAAGATATATGTAAAATCTTGAGTCAAATAATAACGACAAAAATTTCAAAAAAAAATTAAACGTTATTGTTATTCTCCTGACCGATTTTGGCCACGGCCAACATTCTCTTGCGAGATTATAGCCAACTGCATGGGACATATTATAGTGCACAAGTATGTTCTCCAACACAAGTGGTCTCTTTATTCTTTCACTCCCTTAATCTGGCATGGAACGGCCAATCCAACAAGATTGAGTTGAAAAGAAAGAGTTCAGACGATGGACCAAGATCTTAATGTGCTTTCCGAGGTTTAATGGGAACGAATGGAGTTTGAATACTATCAACTCCGAGCTGCTTGATGCTATTGCCCAGAATATAACAAAAACCTCGATATTTGTAGCTTTATAAACTAGACCCACGAGAATTTTTCTTGAAAAATTAAGCTCTGTTATTATTTTATAAGAATTAAACTTATAACCTTTATAATTATGTGTATAAATTATATTACTTATATATACAGTTGTCGTTAATTTCAATCTTGTTGTAACACATGTAATTAAAGACAACATAATTGATAGCTTGTGATTTTATTTATTACGTTGCATTAAAAATAATATTTAATTGACTACTCACGATAGTCAGCCATGTTATAATACTGCGGGCAGACTAGGTTAGACTTTTTTAACAATTCAGGAATATGCTCAATCGCTCCAGAGTACAAGGTTCTTCCATTGGCTAGGAGTATGACATCATCAGCTGACGTAAATA
Organism: Nymphalis urticae; assembly: GCA_905147175.2. NCBI lineage: Eukaryota > Metazoa > Arthropoda > Insecta > Lepidoptera > Nymphalidae > Nymphalis > Nymphalis urticae. The sequence continues at coordinate 7,604,185 of LR989991.1, forward strand.
GCTGTGAGGAAGGTTGGTGTATCACGCAAGCGACTATTCTCCCGCTGCGTGCTACTGATTTGAGAGCTTGGGCCACAGACATTGATGACACGGAATCAAGGCCGCTACGGAAAATAATGTTTATTAGCCTATCTGCAATATGCAAATAGAATGTTATTCTAACTTCTAACTAACTTCCAACTTAAATCTTATTAAATCCTCGTTTTTTTAAGTTATAGGTAGGCAGACGGGCAAAACTGATGGTCACACATCATCAGATAGCACGTTTGCCCGTCTGCCCATAGACATTGGCGATGAAATTAATATTAACCATTCTTTAAATCGCCAACGTGCCACAAACTTTGGGTTTCTTGAGCTTATAGTTCCGCTGGCTCACACACATTTCAAACGATAGAATAATATAGTTTAGCGGTATCTGGTGATTGATACCTACGCAGACGGGCTTGCACAGAGCCCTACCACCTAGCAAAATATACATAAAGATTATGAACGGCAAAAATGTAGTAATCTCAACTATTTAGAAATATTGAGTTGAATACCTAGTTGGTTCATCGAGAAGCAATATAGAAGGATTTGTTAGTAGTTCACATGCTATCGTTAGTCGCTTCCGTTCTCCACCCGATAAACGTCCAGCTCGTGTGTTCAATACATCCAAGATTCCTAATTGTTTTGCTACTGCTTCAATCTACGAGAAATAAATAAACAAAAACGGCATTTAAAATTTTATTTTAAATTTATCTACAACACACACATACAAGCATACACGTTATACATAGCATACTCGAATCGCAGAAGGTATAAAGAGAAATAAACAACTTTGACCTTGAATTGATGTGACATCTTTGGGCAAGATTTATATATGGCGTTCATTATTGATTCGTGCAAAAATGAAGTTTTAAAAATTATTCTCTGAATGGTAGAAGAAAAATTTGAGTAGATATACTTAAATAAGTTAAGTTAAGTGGGTTAATTTTTTTGTTTTAAGCAAGAACTGTTTGCAATTAATATAGCAGACGTATCACTAAATCGAATGAAATATGTACATATAAAGTTTGTTTATTTTTAATTCTGCCATAATTATTTATGCTTTTGGAACTTTTTCCATTTACACAAAGAAATATTAACATCCTTATGTGTTACAAATTCGGGAACTAAGATGTTATGTTAGTTGTGAGTGCAGTAACACCAAACGGAAAAACACAACAACACAAATAAAATTAAAAATAATACTGAGCATTAAGTACCTATCTAGAACTGCTGAAAGTAGATTTGATTTCCTCGTTCACATAGTGGCTACATTATAGGGCTCATGCAATTCTGGATTTAATCCGCGATGGACCAATAAAACTCGTTATGTGTTTAAAAGTAGTTTAAACAAGACGGCGGTTTTGCAATTTTTTTTTTACTTTTACTTACTTAAATGTCAACGATTGTTAATTGCCAAGTAACTTTAATGTCAACTCTTTTATTATTTCAGTTTAGTAAAATGTGCATTGTTTTACCATTATCTTAGAAGTTACGTGTACTTTCGTGGTGGTTTCGTCTCGAAAGAAAACTTAAGTTAAATTTGGTGATTTCGAGTAAAATCGCATTAAACGTTTTAAGGTTCAATGAATTGTGACTAAATAAAAGACTTTCAGTGAATACACTACAGTTAATTAAAAAAAAATCTTAACTTACCGTATAATGTCTTTCATTTCGAGTTGCCCGAGGCAGCTTTAATGATGCAGCGAATCGCAATGTCTCTTGCACAGTGAGTGTGTCGATGAGTGTAGCGTGTTGAGCTACTAGCACAACATTCCGATCAGATCCTTGAAGGCAACCAGTAACGCCAGTCTTTCTACGATAATAAATAAATAAGTAAAAACTAGAAATTTTATGTAAATTATCATACATTTTGTATTCATTATACCCTAAATGAAGTAACGGAAGGAGGTAATTTATTTTTATTGCCATTAAAATTACAATATCATCCTGTACATGAAAGGCAATGTTCGGATTGTCAATTTGGGAGTCAATCTCTATCAACACACGGCTTAAAACTACAAGATAGTTCCAGACTTGATATTTAGGGGGAATTTTTGTATCGTGATGTAGAAGCGTACACAAGAAATAAGATATTGCGAAATTATTGGGGCCTTGCTGCACTTTCTCATCTTTAAATGTTATTCAATACGTTTCAATTTTACAAAGCATCGGTATGATAAAGTGACTTGCACAAGATAAAATTATTTAGCAAAAGAAAATAAGAATGAATACCTAGACAACGATGCAGATACTTATAAAATATTACTTAGCCAGAATCTTGGTTATGATCAGGATTTAACTAATAAATCAAGGTAAGGATTATTTTATTGTGCAATACTATTTAATAGTAGTCTTATAACTCGACGAATAGCCACAATGTCTAAGTATAATAATAATGTCCTACTCAATGAACTTTTATTTACAAACAATAATAAAAAATAAGTGAAAGTTTACAAATTTTAACGGTTCTGCTGTTATTTTGGAAGTATGTCTATTTGTGTGTGTGCGCTTATGCGTAGGCATGTATATATGCGTAAGTATATATAAACATATTTGTAAGGGTTTGGGATGTGCTGATAATACCTTACGAACACAATATGATTTCGATTCAAAACCAATCTTATCTACGCATATTACGACACATATTACTATAATTTGGATTTTATTTCATTAGACTAAAACGAATTAGCTTTTTAAGAAGTATTCAATGAATGAGATAATAAGTGAATAATAGTTCTAAAAAAATGTAATATTGTGTTCTAACTGCGATTGGTGTAAGTACGATTTGGATTAAGGCCAACGTTTCAAAGTTATAATTAAATATTTTTTTGATATGAAGCATCTATTGGACGCCTTAGGGATAAGATCGATTCGTATTCCGTGACGGCAAACGGTCTAATGTACCCTTACACCACACTTCCCACCGCTCTTCTCTTCTCTGGCATGTGTGTGTTTCGCATAAAGTATAAAACTTCATTGTTTGCATATATTAAGGATTTAATGTAAATGAGTTTTAAGTAATAATTGTTAAACAAATAATAATTGGTATAGTCGCGCGCCTTTTTAACTTAATTGCGAACGAAAATGCTATTGACGTTAAATTATTATCGGTAATCTAATTGGCTCTATATGATAAAAATTTCAATCACCCTAAGGCAAGACACAAGCCTCTCTCGCCCCGTAACACCGTCGGCCCGAGGCATTTTCGTTTTGACCCTTGTGGGCAAACATCATTTGCCACTGAATAATAAACTGGACAATCACATATATGTATTTTTTTAGATGCAAAAACATAGCTGTAGGAACGTGCCACGTCGCTGTAAAACTATTTCCCTACCAGACACGCCCGAGAAGTTCCAACGTCAACATCTCAATTATGTACATTAGAAGCAATAGGTTTTTTTCCATGCCACGCGACACGCGATCAGTCAGGGGTATCAGTGCACCTGTCGGGATGGAGTGCGATATTGAATTTATATCGATATACATCGTCAGTTTCGGATGTTACTCAATGCAATAAATATATATTACTGTCTTAATACGCAATGAAATTTACGCAATTTGTACTGTCGTGTATTTGTCGCAATTTGTAAATAATATTCATTAAATGTAAATAACATTTACACGGTGTACTAATAAAACGAACAACGGTGTATAAGACTAGATACTAAAAATAAACTAATGTTTAATTTATTTCGCCTTATCTTAAAAATCTATACTTTTTTAAAAATACACTAAGATCAAGTAAAAGACCATTATTAATAAGTAGAATTTACGAATTACAAAAATGTATAAAAATAGCGGTCGTACTTCCTTCCAGCTAATATTTTCAGAAGTGTGGTCTTGCCAGCTCCTGAAGGTCCAAGTATGAAAGTCAATCGGCCTGGTCGGATGGCACCGCATGCATTTTTAAGAATAACCTGCTCTTCACTTTGTTTATATGGAAACCATGCTTTTTCTGAAACAAAAATAGCCATTAGTAATCATTTATATATTTAGAACATTATAATGATCGTGAATATATGTATATAATATATAAAATATATAAAAATCTGTTGCGGGTGATGCTTAACAGGCTTAGATAGTGATTGGAATACCTGTGTGTGACGCTATAAAAAATACATTGATCAAAATAGATGGCCACTATTAAAAAAAAATGGATGATAAATACATAAGGTATTTTTATAAATGGTAGGTATAATTGTAAAAACCTAAACAAGTCACAATAAATACAGAATGCTAGTCAGGTCAATTAAAGATATTATTGGAAAATGTAAACAACCACTTTGACCACAGTTTGAGTTTAATTCATCTCGTGCACGGTAAAGTACCTTGAGGTTGCTTGCATGTCTCGGATTTGCCACATATACCGGGTAACTGGTGAATTAGTATCAATACTTAAGGACGTGATATTTGACGACCATATATGACCAAAAAAAAATACATATAACATAAATATTAATAAACTTCTAAGTAAAGTTAACCAAAAGTTATGTAATTAATTACGCGTCATGTGGACGCCCTAGCTGCGCTGACGACACAACACCGTTATGTACATTTAGTTATCGCGCGGTACTTTCCCTACGTCCAAACGCCGCCGCGTGTTAACAGGGTAGCAGGCTACCTTTGATAAACAAGCATGATCCAATCCCCCTTCATACTTTAAACCTGGCTTAGAACAGGCAAAAATACCAAAATATTTCACTCGTTTAAGCAACAAATTTGTTGACTAGGTAAATGATATGAACTTGGGACAAAAATTAACTGTTTACCTATCTTGGTATTTCCGGCGTATTTAAAAATTGAATCATACTTATTTACAACGATTGTCAATCATTTAACTACCTATTTACCTACATAACTACACTAACCTTAACAAATGTTCAAAGTGAGCTCCTGCTCGTGTGATACACAGTTCGGCACGTTTACGCATATTGTCTTTCACACGCTTTAACACGAATGAGTCACTTTACTACTCACAGTACTCACATTATTCTGCATTTGTGTATTGATAAGCCATACCTAATTACTAATTACGGGTCACACTCACACACGAAACATTAGGTATACGCGTAAGATCGATCGCTAGGGGCGCGCGCGCGGGAAGATGGACGAACCTTACGGCGGCGCTCGCCCGACTAACCTACTAACCTACTAATACTAATAAGCAGCGGGGCAGGGGTTGCGGGGGGCAAACACCACGCCGCACGCGCCGCGGAAATATGTCCACACTTTATTTATTTAAAGTAATTTTTTTGTAAATTTGGTCAAAAATTAAGTACCTATTTTTTTTACATAATTCGAATGAGAATCATGTACCGATTATGCTCCTAAAATATTGATCCTAATTCACCAGTCACCCTGTATACTAAAAAACTCACATAAGAGCATCGCGGTGGATAAGCTCATCTTTTTTTATCACGCAGGAAATACGCATAACGCGTTTCACCCACGGGAACGTTGTGGGGGTATGTGGGTCTCGCCGGTGCCCAGGGTGCCAAGTGCGTCCCAAACATCGGAATACCCACTAAAAAACCATCATCTATCAGGGCTATCAGGGCTTGCTGGACTGAGCCCTGAGAGCCCTGATGCCACCCGACTTCCGCCGACCCTGACTGGTCGCCGTGGGCTATCACCTCGGCCCGGAAGCGGTACATCTCTGCGAGCACCTCCGGCTGGAGTTACCAAGGCGGATCACCCGCGGACGCAGGAGCGTCGCCACTGTCCTAGACACCGTACGATACCCTCTTATCGCCCTCATCGCTATGACCTTATGCGGCCTCCGCAGGAGAGCCTGGTTGTGAGCAGTGAGCGCGTTGATCCATATCGGGGCACCGTACAGTGCCATCGATCTCACTACTTCGGCATAGAGGCGCCAGCATAGTGATCCCGGTGCGGTGGAATAAGCCTAGCAGTAGGATATGTACAGGCGGTTTCTATTATTACACATTTTTAACCGCTAACATTTTCGAAGTAACGTTGGTTACGTAAGTCTATCGACAAAATTAAATAAAAACAATGCAAGCATGCACTTATATAATTTATTTTATATACACATCCTAGTGTCCACGTAATAAATGTATCTTGTTCCACAAAACAGTTGAATCACTGGTTATTAACGGCGCATTAGTTAGACATGTTTATAGTTGGGGAGCATAAGACACTAAACCCAGTTCTATAAGACTCTCAGATGATATATATATAATTAGTACAGTTGTTCAGAAATTGATGAGCTTTTGTTTTTTGAGAAAGTCGATCTTACTAGATACCTACGTACGAGGCGTCGCTTATCATGCTGCTGCCACTGATAAGGCCAATTAGGGTGGGCTTGCAGCACTGCATTTTCGTATAGTCCTACCCCTGTTTCGAAGAACAAACGAAACTTGGGAGTCTTATCATACTAGAAATCTTATTTTTTATTATTTTTATTTATTTACTAGGTTTTTTCCTTTGCAGCATCGCCATTTCGTGTTCCCCCATTTATGACGTGACTAATTATATATTTATTAACTGAGTTTTATCGAACTAGGCGTAGTGTCGTGGGCTCTTAGACTATTAGTAGATACCAGTTAGAAAAAGTAGTCTCAGCATGCAGTTATAAGTTTTATTGATTTCTTTATTTTACAATTACTTCGAGATAAATATGGAAGAAATTGGAATATTACATTTAGTCAAATTATAAAGAAAAATAATAATTTAATTGGTAGGTATGTAATAACTTTATTTATTATATTGTATTAAATTAAATGATAAAAGCTTTTTACAGTAAAAATACGCTTTACACGCAAGCGACTCTATATTTTGATTATCAAAGTTTTTATTTTACTAAAAGAAGTAAGATAAAATTACAATTATTTTTGTGTAATCTTTATATAAAAGATAACTTATTTGTTCTACCGAAATACATTTGGTAAATATGTAAAATATTATAAGTCAAAGCAAACACATAGTGATAAGCATTAAAGGAATGTCAAAAGTTTATAATATAGGTCACAACGCAATATGATAAGTTCTTTTTATTTGATTCATCTATTTATAAATTTATTTTGGTTTTAAAACATATGTAATACCAACTACGTCTAATCGATGCGTTTAATGTTTTATTTCTAGAGAAATAAGCGAGCCTATTTGTTTCCTTGTTCAACTTGTTTGAATTCGTTCGCACGGAGGCAGTTGCATTTTCTATTCGACAAGTTGTCGTCGATTGCGTTTACACAGGTTTTTCCTAGCGTGTGGTTGGTCGTGTTTATCTATCGTTCAGTTCATGAATATAACAAATCGGAAGAAGATCGAAGTGAACACCGCAGACCATTGGAAGAGTTCATCATCTTCCGTTATTCTTGATGTCATGTTTCACGTGTGAACTTCTTCTGGGCACTGACGATTGACTCAGGTATCGGTTGTATGTGGAGAATATAGGCCCGTCGTAGAATGTGCCTTTGGAATTTGAAGCAAATACTTACGTTGAGTTGAGTGTTTTACTTTTCGGTACTGTCGATGAAGAATCATTGACGTCATACGTCATCGTCGCAACATTGTTATTTTTCTCTCTTGCTCATTAATAAATATTGATAAAATAGCCTATCTCTATTTGGCAATTAGTTAATGTAACAAAATTTGTGGTACAAGGCCATAATCTGCCCATTATGTGTTCAATAGAAATCCATTAAATTTATCGAATTTATTTCATTTGTAATATGTAACTTTAATTACCGTAGTAGCGAAAGACTTTTTTTACAAATTACTGCAGTTTTTTTAAATGGTTGCATTTTATATCATTTGGCTCATATTTTGCACGTTTTAAATATAACATATTGCGCATGTTTGAATGAAACCAGTGGAATGGAAGTATCGGAGACGTAAAGCCAAGGCTAAGACAGTAACAAATACTATGTACGATAGATTTAATGAATTTACGTGGAATAAATTGTACTTTTACCCTTTTTCAGATTGAATTCCAGGAAGTGACATAGCCCCTTGACAGAGCTATTTCCTTTTCGCTTACATCGAAACTTGGATAATGTTCGTTACGTACAATCAAAGAGCACTAGAAATCACAGAGCACAAGAAATGAAGTCTGAAGGTCGCCATCGGAGAGATTTTTGTAAGAAACTACCAACTCCAGCAACAACCCCTGGGACTGATATCTTCCGAAAATGTCCCCTACAAAATTATAACTCTAACGAAAAAAGGTGGTTTTAGATTCAACATCACTAAAAAAATTACGTTATAGGAAGATTTTTTTTTTGTTGTTGTATGGTGTACACAAACATTCTAAAAATAGATAATATTTTAATAAAGAACTAATTCCTATAAGAAATAAAGTTGAATAATTATATATATTAATTGTTGTATATTGAAAACCTATATAATACGTTCAGATTATCTCATAAACAGTCAATTTCAGTACGACAAGGAAAAAATATCGTGATTTGTTTATCCGGTCATTTTCAATGACTATCTCAATCCCTATTCAAAAGTGCTTGTAAATATCTACTTGAAAAAAATAAAAATATACTTTTTTTATATTATAGAAGTTGATACCATAAATAAACTACAGTTTATAATTGTTATAAGAATATATAATTTCAATGATGCTGCTACCTTTGACATTGATTATGCATGCAAGATTATTCATTGTGTTCGGGACCTATATTTACCTATAATTATACATATTTGACATTTGTCTATGGATTCATGTAATGTAAAAACAATACGTTTTTCATCCATTCAACGTTTTCATAACGTATACTTTGTTTAAAATCGAACAAAGTAAGGAGTTGTTTTGAAGAACAGTTTTATTTTTAAAATATAATATTTTTTTTTAATTTCTCTATCTTGTCTTTTTGAAATACTTTTTACACTTAAAAATTGTACAGTGTAGTATTTGCATTGTAATATTTGCAGTTACAATTATTTTGAACAATCACCTATTTTATAATGTTATTTAAACGTCAATTTCTATGGTTAACTTCCATGTTTGTTTTCTAAAATATTTTGTTGGATAAAGCTACTTTTGGAAACTTTGGAAAAAAACTTCGGGAGATTACTTAATGACCATATATTTTTATTCAAGATCTATGGATTTAGAAAACATTTAAGAATGAATTAATTTTATGTTACTCTTTCTGTTATAATTCGATTTTTGTTTGTAATTTTTATATACTCATATTGAAATAAATAAAAAGCACTTTGTTTCCAATAACGAGTTTGACACAAAAAAATTGTGGTTGAGGTCACCTTTTAAGCAAGTTTGGCCTGTGTTAGGACACCTGCCCTTTCATATCAAAAGTATATAAAAAAAATTTAATTTCAATATAATAAAATTTTATAATTAAGCAAACCTAAGTGAGTACTACATTAATAAAATTTTCCTGATCTATATATAAAATTGTGTTCGTGCGTGTGAGTTTGTATGTGAGATGTGACTATTTTCACTTTCTAGCCTTCGCTAGCAGCTTTGTCAGCGTATGGGGGGCATAACCTACTTATGGGTATAATAGGTAGATGTCTTTATTTTTGTACAGTCACCAGATTAAGTACTGAGCGACGGCAGTGTCCCGTTTAACATTTCTATTTAAGCCTGTAATCATGAGACCTGGTAATTGTAGTCAAATTACCAAAATAATAAGTAAAATATAATAAAAATATGTTTAATAAAATAAAAATTAAGAAATTTGAGGTTTAACCTTCTCCTCAAAAAGGGAGAGGAGGCCTTTAGCCCAGCAGTGGGAGATTTACAGGCTGTTACGGAGGTTTAATCTTACACCTTAAAACCGATATATGTATTAAACCTTACTGGCTACCGAAATCAATAAGGCACTAAAGTATAATAATGGCTGAAGTTTTAAGACTGGACAACATCTTCATTTTAGAAGCGATGACCCATTCAAAGCGTCGGATCTCCTTTATATTTAAAGTCGACCTCTATTGACATTCATTGGTTTGGGTATGATTGAGAATATAAGTTTTTGGTGATAATTTGCTTTATATAATGAATTCTTTAAAAGTGTCTTTGTCTAGCAAATTCGACTTTCCCAGCTCAATTTCATAAAGAATCAAATTGTAAAATCGTTTTAGATGAGGATGTCATCTTAAAAACAGACATTGCTCAAAGCGTTAAAACTCAACGGGAGCGGGAAATGACGGCATTCCACGGCATGAAAAATCGTTCAATCGTAACAAATCTAGCAGTTTTTACTGACTATGTGCTACGTAGCATAGAACAGATGCCAAGTTGGCGTGATTTACACGGATTTTGAAAAAGCTTTCGACCGCGTCTTGACTCTTAGAAATGACTCTTAGAAATTCCCAGAGCGTTGTTAGGGTTCAAACGGAGTTATCAGAACCCTTCAGAACCAACGATGGCTTAAGACAAGGAGATGCACTCTCATGTCTACTGTTTAACATCGCACTCGACAAATGTATCCACGACTCAAAGATCGAGACAAAAGGCAACATCTACCACAAATCCGTCCAAATTCTGGGATATGCGGATGACCTCGACGTGATAGGAAGATCCCTGCCTGCAGTGGAGAGTGCATACCTTGCTCTTGAAAAATCAGCAATGGAGGCCGGTCTCCAAGTTAACATGGCCAAGAATAAGTACCTGAAGGCGTCAAGAGACCAGCAAGCTCCCACACAAGGAATCAATATTGGCAATAACACCTTCGCTAGCGTCAATGAATTCGTATATCTTGGGTCCTTAGTAACCCATAAGAACGATGTGTCTTCGGATATAAGCAGGAGAATAAATGCAGCTAACAAGTGCTACTTCGGCCTGCTAAGATACTTTCGCTCGAAACTTCTCTCAAGAAGCATAAAACTTCTGATGTACAAAACCTTACTAAGGCCCATACTCACATACGGTTCTGAATGTTGGGTGTTGAGCAAAAAAGACGAAAATTCCTTGTTGGTATTTGAGCGCAAAATACTAAGGCGCATCTTCGGACCTGTGGTAGAAAATGAGAGATGGCGTACGCGTTATAACCACGAGCTATACCAAATGTACGATGAGCCTAACGTCATTAAGACGATAAAGATCGGACGCCTACGATGGGCAGGGCACGTAGTACGAATGGACGAGGCCAGAGTACCCAAACGCCTCCTGGAAGGCCGGCCGGAGGGTCGCAGAAGTAGAGGCAGGCCCAAGATCAGATGGTTAGACGGCGTGGAACGGGACACCAAGATCTTAGGGGTGACAAGTTGGAGAACTAAAGCCACAAATAGATCGGACTGGAGAGATTTACTGGACCAGGCTAAGGCCCACCCGCGGCTGTAACGCCTCTGATGATGATGATGATGTTGATTTCGACCGCGTTGATCACGTAATCCTGCTACACAAACTAAGTATTTTGGGTGTACACGGCAACTGCTGCTTCGATGGCTGACAGAACCGTATGCAGGCTGTAGTAACGGGAAGTGCCAGATGTGATTTTATAATTATACCATCAGGGGCATATCTATTTGACATTGGTAACTGCTTAAACACGCGCTATATCTGATGTTCGCTGATGACAAGAAAATTTTCCTCAAAATAGGTTCTATTCAAGACTGTTTCAAGCTACAGGAAGACCTAAATTCCTTGACAGAATATTACAGCAGAAATAGAATCATTGTTAATGTTAAAAAATATCATTACATAACGTTGTCTCGTAAAAAACTCGTACAAAAAAAATTAATACATTTCGATTATAAAATTAACAATATAAATATTTCTAGAGTTGACAACGTCAGGGACCTAGAAATTAAGATTGATGCTAAGCTATCAATGAACGATCACGTTGAGATCGTGGCAGAAAAGGCATATAAACAGTTAGGCTTTATTAAGCGTATTACACATACCTTCAATAATGTTGAATGTATTAAAATCCTGTACTTTGTATACGTTCGAAGTATGCTTGAATACGCTTGTAATATTTGGACACCCTATTATGTTATAAATGCTCGGAGACTCGAATCTATTCAAAAGTATTTTGTCAGATACCTTGCTTCCAAGGATTACAAGAAATTCAGCAGCTATGAAGAGGCATGTGCTCACTATAATATGGACACACTTGAACACAGAAGACACCAGAGTGATATGCTGCTACTTCAAGCAATATTGATAGGCAAAATTGACTGTCCGGACCTGTTATCGGCCTTTTCGTTAAACACATCTTCATTTAGATCCCGTAAACCCAACCTTTTCCATGAGCGTAAGTCAAATTCTAACTATGCCCAAAATTTCATCATACAACGTCTGGCACGAACTATAACGTTTTAAAGTTTTTATATAGCCATCATCATCAGAATGCATAAATATAAGTCTAAATTTAAAACAATACATTTTCATAAGCAACCTTTAATTTATTCTATATAGTAAGTAGATTGTATTGTGTGTCACCAGCATCAATAGTGTGGACAAAATTTCAATCAGTTGGGTGCAACTAATTTAAAATTCAGTTGTCAGATTCGACCCACACTTACTGAGTGACGGGTAAAGTTAAATAAAAACATGTAAATAAATAAAATATCTTAGAAATATTTTATTATTTTTTTAAGTTTCCTTTTTGTCTAGTTAATTTATTTAACTCTAAATGAGCAATAATAATAATATTCCATATTATATCTTTGTTACTTTTGCAACTGAAACAACTTATGGCTGATTCTTGGAGTTTAAAAAGATTTCCAAAAAATATCACAACCTGTCTAATGAAAGAGAGACAATAGATCGATTATATAAGGGATTCGGTTTTCTCATCGGGTGTACGAAACTCTAAAAAGATAATTACTTAATTTAAATATATTCTTGAAGTTATAAATAAAAATATATTAAAAAGAATTAAGTATTCAATTGTTTAAAAGATTTTTGCCCAAACAATGTATGTATAATTAGTTATAAAAAACGAGACACAAGAAGTACACTTAGTGACAGAAAAAATAACAAACATAAATTTAATATTTAAACGTAGCTTGAGGCAAAAAGTAAAATTAATCTTATTATTTATATATTCTTTTTGCGTATTAAAAATTACGTGTAAATTCAAAATATCGTGGCCGACAACAGAAAAACAAGACAAAATGTATATTAAACTCTTAGTTTTCGTATCACACATTTGGTAATTAATTACTCGCAAATTACTCGTACATTGTTGCTTAATTATTATTTAAATACATCAGCGGGTTAAGGTCATACGATGATCCATTAAATATATGTATAATAATAAATAATTAGGGATTTAAAAACGGTGAAAAGAAATTTATATGTAGTAAGTTAGAATTAAATAATTATCAACAAATGTTCGCCACCTTTTTCATCTCAATAATATCAATTAAAATTTTATAATTAGAGTAAGTAAATTATAATAAAATGTTAAAATTATATCAAATAATAAGAGATAATTTTAACTTATATAATCTCTGTTATATATGTCTACATATATTCCACAATCTTTGATTTTTCTCATAATATTAATTGCTATATAGCAATAATAATTTAATTAATTACATTACTAAATATATTTACCGGAGATTTTGCAGACGAGATCCGTAAACACTGTAGGATTGTCTATTTTCTTAGTATCACCACATTCAATTTCAACATCCATTGCTAATAACTATTAGGGCATGTAATTCGTATGATATAGTGTTAAATTTAATTTGATACAGTCGCGAGTAGTTTGTATGAGCCAAGGAGTAAGAGGCAACTGACGAGCATTATCGTTTGACTTCAAACATAGTCAGATTAAAGTGGGGAACCCACTATCCGACGGTTCAATCGTGAAAGTAGCGACCGCGGAAGAATTTTGCGTTTGTCATGAAGTTGTTTTACTGCTATATTGCGTAAACAACAAATAAACAATTTACATTACACAAACGGTAATTTGCTTATTAAGAAGATAAATATTGCAAATCTTATCTACATTCGATAACTTTTATTTTAAGGTCATTTTTTATTGAAAAGTTCTTATAAATAACACAATATTTTTTATACCGCTAATTAAAAAAAAAAAAAAAAACGTAATGATTTAATGTTTATTATTTAAAAACATCCGTTTCTCGCAGAGCAGTGCGTATTAACTTTTAATCTCATCATGGGCACGATTTACCCATTAAGTTAACCATATAATATATAACAGACACAATACAGATTTGCTATTCCAGCAGCATTTTTGTTTGAAGTTAAAAAAAAAAACACAAGGTTCATTCAAAATGCCGTCTAAATATTATAAAAATATCATGTTTACCGTTAAATAACTCTAAAAACTTAAAATAAAAAATAATTGTAGAGTACAATGTAATAAAGATTTTTTAAAGCTGAAGGTTTTTGGAGGTTATTCCATCATGCTGCTCGAGTGCGATTTGATGGGTACATATGTGACAGAATTATATCTGACATGCGGTTTTTATAAAATTTAATAACGCTTGTCCAGATTTAAAACCGGTATCGATGCGTTTATCCACTAGGTAGGTGGGTCTAGGGTGGAGAATGTTATAAATTGTGAATAATAATTTATTTATTATATTTATATATAAATATAATAAAATAACGGCAGAACTACATAACTAAATCAATTATTGATATTTTTTATAACTTTCATTCTTTGTCTCTACTTATTTAACTGTTTGCTAATAAGAGCAACAAGTTGTTTTATAAGTTTTTGTCATTAAAAAAGTATTGTTTCAGAAAGAGGGACAAAAATACAAAATTGTGATTCCAATGAGTGTGACACTGAATTTTACCAAAACAAAATTAAATTTTTAATATTGTGTTTTCTTTTGTTGACAAAAGTCAACATTGGATAGTCTTGTACATCTTACATATAAATCTTAATTATAATCTTTATTTTGTTTACCAAAAAGTATTTAACTTTATGCGGAATGGAAATGGATGCAAGGTTATTAATATGTATATAAAAAGAGTTTTGATATGATAATTATATATTTTACTAACCTTCAGTTTCTTATAAAATCCATGTCAATATGAAAAATAATAATTATCAAATAAAAATGTATCAATTAATATCTTCATATAGAATAATTGTATTTGACAATAAGAAATAATAATGTTCATTGAGTTTTCAGAATCCAACCAAAAAATAATAACCCGATTTTATGTTATCATCCTGGATTATTTTGCCAATTGAATTTCAGCCATTATGGTGTTCTATTTATGTGATTTGTATTTATGCTTTTTGCTTCTTATTAGTGTTAAATCTGAACGGGTTGCTAGTAAATTACTATTAAATTTAATCGCTCGCTTCCTTTTAAAAATATAAAAATACGGTACTTTGCGCAACGCATATGACTTTTATTACGCATTGACGTGTCGCAACAAAAAACTTTCTTTAAGACCGCAATATCATAATGCATATGTTTGTGGATAAAAATAATAAATGTTTAATTCCAATTAATGATTTTGAATTGTTAGTTAGACTTTTAGTTGTGTCAATAGACCGAAGATTAGTGCGCCATTGTCATTTAAGAAGAAAAAAAAAGCGTATTCTGCTTTTGATTTCTTGCTCGAACGAACGTTAACGATGACAATTGATATGACATATGTGTGATAATATTATTAATTATTAACTAGATTTATAATTTAATTATTTAATTTTAAAGCGAACGGCGTAGCATATTATTTTATCTTATTTGTCCACTGGGCTGGGTGGGTCATTTTTCACCTAGAGTTCGGATTTGCGATTCAACGGAGAAATGCTACCAGCATTCTTGCCAACATTCCAGGTGGTCATGATGCAATAGTTATTTTAAATTGTGATCTTTATATATTTTGTTATGTCCTTGACGTAAGTAAAATAAAAAAAACATACATAATTGCCGATATGCATATTAGAAAAACGATTTTTTATACAACTTTAAATCTTCACTACATACAGTTGTAATAATATGTTATAAAATTATATTTTTTACAGCTTTCCATACACTATAGCGAACAAAATTATTTATTTAGTTGTCTATGTGTGAGTTTTAACGCCTTATACGACCTTTGATTGCCCGAAATGAAACTTCCTTTGTCCAGTTTATCAGAATGACAACATCCTATTAAACTGATATACGATATACAAAATACATTACATTACGTTCAATTAAAATATTTATTTAAAAATGAATAAAAGACTTCGAGGTAATAATGATTTAAGGTAAACCATATAGCTATTGCCCACTCAAAGATTTCAAACACATTGACATAAAAATGTATATATATTTTATAGCTATCAACTGTTTATACTGTTTTCTTATGATCTAATAAACTCTCCTATAGAGTGTCAACAGTTTTCATTTGAAACTTAAATAACATAGAAAATAATGTAATTAAATAAAAATCACCTAAAAGCACAGCTATTACCACCACCACCGCGCACCACCGCGCACATCACAATTAAAGGTTAAACAAATTATGGAATGGAACTCATTTGGTGATAAAAACTGATGATCAATGTGATTCACACGACGACACTCCAAGGATTCCAATCGATAATTGAGCCCTTTCAGCTTAAACGAATTCAATTTCCGATTCGTCTTGCATTTACCTTGACGATTAACAAATCACAAGGCTAATCCTTGAGTGTTGTCCTTAACATTGACTGACTGACAAAAACTAACTTGTGATGGCCCAGTGGTAAGAACACGTGAATCTTAACCGATGATCGTAGGTTCAAACCCGGGCAAGCACCACCGAATTTTCATGTGCTTAATTTGGGATAATAATTCATCTCGTGCTTTACGGTGAAGGAAAACATCGCGAGGAAACCTGCATGTGTCTAATTTCACTGAAATTCTGCGACATGTTTATTCCACCAACCCGCACTAAAGCAGCGTGGTGGAATATGCTCCAAACCTTCTCTTCAAAAAGAGAGAGGAGGCCTATAGTCCAGCAGTGGAACATTCACAGGCTGTTGCTGACTGACAACCGGCCACGGTTAGGCGGTTCGAAGTTCGCCGGATCAGCAAGTAACTTAGTAGACAAAGAAAAACCTTAGTGCGTGAGCTTAAAAACGTGATAATGAAAAGTATTGATACTTAATACAAATACATACATCCAATTGTACATTTGTAAGCTGGACTGAACAAAATATAACATAAAGATATAATTTTACGTTATAATAGCAATGAAAGTCATAAATAATTACAAGAAAAAACTGAAGTTATGAAAGGTAACTTTAACAAACAAATTATTTTTGTAAAACCATATTATATATGCAACGCAAATATTAACGTTCACTTTGTGGTTTTTTATTAATCTTAATAAATTAATAAAACCAGAAAGGTTAATCGGTTTCTTATTATCATTCCGATGTATGAGTATTTAGACTTAAGAACTCTACAAACAATAAGATTAATATGTATGTCAATGACATGTTAATATGTTAAAGATTTATGACATGACAGCAATGAAATCAAATTATAATTATAGATAGCCACCCTCTAGAATAAAAAATATAATCTTACTGTTAAAGTATGCCTTGATTCCAAAACTTATGTTTTTGAAGACCAAATGATATCCATCTTTAATGCTGACGTCGTCTCCAACGTGTTCCAGATCCATTTATTAATTGAAAACTGTATTTCTTATTATTTTAACACTTTATTTCTTAGGAAGGGTCAGAAAATCGTCTTCCCACTGCGTACGACGTGCGGAAATGAACAGTTGACTTGGTTAATAAACCCGCATGTATGTATCTTTGTATATCATTGTTAGTAAAGCGTATCAGAATCTTAGAGACAGAATTATTTTAAGACTGCACTCCGTAGGGACTGATTCTTTTTTATCGGACACCTGTAATTTTCCATTATCAATTTCATTATTATTCGTTATAATTATTAGATTACGTTACAACTACACTTTTCTGCAATTGCGTTCGCGTATATATATAATAACAATATCTTTAATAATTTCACAATGTTATAAAGTTTAAGTACCGAACGACGAAAAACTGAATTTTTGACTATTTGAATTAAGGGTCTTTAGGAGGTAGTTGACCCTATCGGTGAGGCAAGCCTAAAATGATTGGTTAATTTTCAAAGGTGAGAGGATTGTTGTTTTAAGGAAACTTACGAAATCATATTTTTACTTCATGTTCTTGATAAATTTATTACTATCTAAATTTATACATTAAGCTTGTAATTTATTCATCGTTAAAGTTTATGTTCACCGTCAAAATTTATATTATATTATATAATATTGACGGTTATAATTTATTACCGTAAATATTTCCTAGAATTAAGCAATTTATGTCAATATAAATTAAATGAACAAACGACATTTATGATTTTATATACAAGGAAAAAATATAATTACTTATTGTGATAAGAAAATCTAAAATAAAATTAATATTATTTTAATTCTTTAAAAACACTAAGGAAAGAAGAGAAAAACGTATATGAGAATAATAATATGTATATAAAATTTTAAAATATTACGGTATGGCGTGGCGTGGCGTTTTTAAAATGTTTTTTTCTAAATTCGTAAAATAGCAACCAAAAAAGGGTTTTCTTGTGAAAAAAAAAACACGACAAAAACGTTAAAATTCAGTTTTTAAAATGTTCATTTTCTTCTTGATATGATTTTTGTAGTGATATTATTTGAAAACTTATTAGGCTAATTATTAATTAGATAAAATAAGTGATTTGTATTAAATGTCATAAAGATAATGAACAGTTTCGTTAAGTCTCATTACCTATGTCGTGATTATTTTATCTTTGTTTATGGGCATAGGTTATTAAGCATTAAGTTTCATTATTAACCTTGGGCTTACGTCTATACATATAACAAAAATGTAACTGATCGCTGTATGTACATAGAATGGGGCTTTATCAAAGCAATAGCACCCAAAAACAATGATTGTTAGAATTTTTCTATTTGACTGTGCGTTTGTGCGCGCTAATCTTAGAAACGGCTTAATTGATATGGGTGCGGTTTTCGCTAATGTATTGTGGCAAACTTCACTTAAAATCTGTTTTATTTCAATCGGCTTATAAATAAAAAATTTATGTCAATTTAAAGAACATGTCGAACATTTATTTGATAAAAATGTTATAATATAACTGATTAGTTGAATTAGTATAGCTTTAGCTACGTATAAATGATAGTCTGTAAATTGATTATTAAAAGTTTTTAGGAAAAAAAACAAAGGTAAAAAATAGACAGTTTTAGAGATGTAGATATTTCCAATGTAAGTAGAGCTTAGATCTATATGATCAATTTTATTAAATATAGTTCAGCTTATGCTGGACAACGTCGGTTAAACGTGCCTACGCGTTTATGTAAAGCGCGCCGATTGCAGCGCTGTTGCAATAGCATTGCATTGCATTATATGCAGCGAAGCTATATGTATATAGGTATATAGCAGGTATGTCGGACACGAACGGCTCTCCCTGGTAAACCTGTTTGTATTTGTTTATAATATATTTTGTTAGGTTAAGGTAGTAGCTTTTATTGATCTTAGCCAAAAGGCCGAGAAAAAAAAGTTTTTTTTTAAAAATCTGTACACATTACGAATTAAAAAAAACAATATATGTAATACATATTTATTTTGTTTTTCGATACTGTTATATTTAACTAGCTATTGCTCGCGGTTTCGCTCGCGCGTAAGTATAAGTAAAGTAAAAAAAATTATGGTTGTATGGAATACGGCAAATGGATACCTTCACATGAAATAGTGTCCTTTTAAAACTGAAAGGTAAATCAGTGTATCTAGATGCGGGTGCGGCGAAAACCAATAAATACGAATATCAAACGAAAATAAAACTTACTTGTATAGTCTTAAATATTATATGCGGGTGAAACCGCGGGCACAGCTAGTATTTAAAGAATGTAAACGAGTAGATTGTTGTCAAAATTCGGCTCTATTTCTTTAGACGATTTTCGACCATTTTTTTCCTTGTCCACATTCAAAGAGCTTTCGAATATAAAAAAAAATATATAAAAACAATTTTTGTTGTTCAATTGTATATCTACATACGTATGTTAATATTATTACTATTTTTCGAAATGTCAAAGAAATGTTGGCATATGTTACGTAGAATTAGCTAAATTTTATATGCTATTTAAGCGTCAACGATCTACGATTCAAAGAGAATCGAGTAGGCACATTATAGATAAGGACCTCTTGGCTTATAATTCTACAGATTCGGAATGAATGAGTGATGAATGACCTTCTTCAACAAACAATAACAAGTAGCCTCGCTTTACTTTGTCAGACAAATAAGAACCTTAATACGTGAACAGTAAGAACGACGAGAACAGTAGAACTGACGTTCAAGTATAGAATACAAAATTTATCGATACAAATAAGTTAAATTTAAGTGTTTGTCTGTGATTTCAAAATAACTCTTTTAAAGTTAATATGGCTATTTCCAAGTTACCAAAACCAAAACAATCATTTTTTTATTTTTGTCTCTCTATCTGTTTGTTAGGGGATAATCTTTAAAATGAATAATAATTACAAATTAAAATAAATGAATTATTTTAAGTAGTCGTAAAAAGACAAAGTTTCTATTCTAAAAACTTAACGTTCCCCTACGTATTTTTGTTGTTATAATATATGTTGCGGCCTTTAGCCTATAGATGGCGGTGTGCTAAATATGTCAATTTCTGAATATTATCCGGAGAAGAGTGACTCTGTGCCATAAATAGATTTCGCGTTTCGTTTCGTTTTCGTTGTTTTGTCGTTTCGTCTGATGGGTTTGATAATTTTAAATACTTTATGGTTTTATTTTATAGTATATTAGGAGGCATTACATCAATTTATCTTAATTTATTATTTCATTCACTATATCAATTTCTAATATAATAAAAATGATAGATTGTGTTTGTTGTGAATATTTGTTACTCGTGCACGTTTTACCACAGCTAAAATATGACATAATTTGACGTTTTCATCCCTGTCAACTATATTTGCGATTATAACACGGGCGAAGCGGCGCGCAAAGCACTAGTTGGAAAATAAATTAGCACAGCAAACGAAGGCTACACAAAAGGCATCATCGAATAAGATGTTTGAGAAAATATTTATGAACATTCTATTATTTTAAGTTTTGTTTTTTTTTTCTGAGAGTTGGGTTTAGTTTTTCATTTAATCGATAGGTAGACTAGCAAATTGGTACTGCAAGAAATATTTATCAAATAATTACAACGCCAATGCGGAACACAAACCTCAGGAACTATGATTTTCTACCCGTGTCTGTAGTTATAATGGCTCACTCACCTTTCAAACCGGAACAAAACAATACTAAGTATTGCTGCTTGTCAGTAGTATATGTGGTGAGTACGTGGTACCAACTCAGACCAGCTTACACCAAGTAGAAGTTTGTTTGCTTTGTTCACTTAGTGGCTACATTATAAGGCTTCTCCTGAAGTTCTGGAGATCCGATCCGCGTCCGACCAGCACCCCGGCTCGAGTAATTCTCGAAAAGCACATAAAGCCTTTTGTACTGGAACTAATAACGCTCCGCTTCTTAAGATTTCTGTCGCATTGGACGTGTATCAGGGAATAGAGACTGTAGCCGAGTTTGAGCACACGCTTGTGTACTATAAACTCCTACGCAAGTAGCTAGTCCTTGATAATTTCGGTAATCATTTACGTACTAATTAACATATAGATTGCTGTTTAATAAAAAAATATATATCTGATATTCCATTTAGTCAATCAAAAAAAGCAAAAAGGAAAATAAAAGTGGAAAACAAATTGATCATATTTTTATTTTACAAACACCATATTCATGTGTAAATAACATAAGGTTAATTGTAATTTCTCGATACTTATACAAAAATCTCATTTTTATACAATAAAATTACAGTATTTGCTATACAGACAAAATAGCTCTAAATCACAGATGAATATTTAATGCCTGTTTTGATTTATGCTATTGGAATGTATCCTTAGATATTGTACCTGTTTGGGATATGACTCTGACGGGATAGGTATAATATAACGTCCATTAAAGATAATGTATAGTACAGATCATCAACCGGTTTATTTCTTAAATTAAACGTAAAATCTAAATTTGACAAGAAACATTACCCACTTAACTATAATAACACTTGGATATCTTCACTTCACCTAGCGATTCTAACAATATTTTTACTAGTATATTTACAAAATATAAGCCTTATGTTTATAATTTGCGCACTATGAGAATGGGAAAGAACTTTGTCAAAGTAAAATTAAATTGACAGTTCTGGATCGAAGGAGCATTAGCAAAAAACGAAGTACCTATGTATATGCCAGTATTATTTCGCGTAATTGACTTCAAAATTTTACCTCTCTCCTTTCGTAATTAATCTATTCACTAATACAAATAAACATATAGAAATAAAATAAACATACTATCATAAGTCTCTAAGATAATGTAGTAACAAATCCACGACAGCAAGTAAGTAACACCAACTCGCGAGCATTGACGCGAATTTGCCGACGCTACCGCTACCGGGCATGCCACGTGTCTCAATTCCAAAAGATAGCCTTCCCATTCTGATCGCGCGCGGCTTATACAACGCAGGCAGGTATTACTTGATACCAGCTGCTACCGTGTTAAACTTGACTGCTACGCTCCCGTGGAACCTAGCGCGATTTTATAGAGCCTCCCTCAATAAATGAGCTATCTGACGCATGACTGTCTTGTACATTCTGTGAATGGCGCGTTCAACCAACGAACTCTTTAGTTTTATGATATGAGTACTATTTATTTGCTATTAATTTTGTGAAATATTATTTGTTAAAATTATATATTTTTTGAAAGGGCGGAATTGAAATTTGATTTCGTTATGTTAGTGATGTCTTCGGTGGGAACTTATCACATACTTTGTATTATTACTTTAAGAGTTGTCACTGTAACATCATGCGCATATACTTCGAAATATAAATAAAGTTTTTAGAAAATACGCAAGGAATCCAAAAATCATCACGGTTTCATCCATTCCATCTATTAATGTCTCATTAAGATCCAATTGATTTTTACATATATAGCCAAATAAACAGAAATAAAAAATTATCTTTGGTTTATTATTAAATCAAAAAGTTTACTCGAGGAGACTTAGTTACAAGTACCTGTTCGGAGCATAGACTCAAGCGAAAAGAAACGGCAAGAAACTCGGCAGTTATTATTATTTGCTAATTAAAATACATGCATACATAAACATATATATATTATTTACAACAATAATTAAATTTATAGAATAATGCATGTATTTATAAGTCCCGCATGAAAATATTTCAATACTAATGCGTTTTTATGTCAATGATATAATCATGTATCATGATGTAGAGAGTCTTATCATTGAATGACTGATAAGCTGTAGATTTATTTATTGACAAATGTAGAATAATCCACAAGATTTTATTACTGTAATGACTTGCACTAGGAAAAATATGAAAATTTTGCAAAGGCCGAAACTTGCTGTACTTTATTGTACAGTTGTGTTGGGTAGTTATCCATTGATTATATAAACTTTACACAAATGTATGTACTAAACTTTATACAAATGTTTATTTTCTAATGCAATGCCTATTGCAATTTTATTATATGTTTACAACATAAAAAGGTAAACTAGGCAATAGGACTTAGACAAATGTATCCGATTCAAAACGAAACTTTCTATCGTCCTTCTTTTGTAAATCTTTGATCACGTGATCAAATACTAATAATTATAATTATAATTTCCACACGATACAATACCAATACGAAATATTAAATGTCTGGACACCCTGTAGTGCTTTTTTGTAAGAGCTCTGTTAGTATCTCACTCGTGAACTGTTGTAAATCAATTTACGATATTACTACGTTGTTTTTAACAGATGCTTCAAATGTTTCAATTATTATAGCCAATGTTGCATATCATTTTATAACATATCATGATCGTGTTCTGATTGAGTTTTGAGTTCGTTCTTTCAGATTAAGTACTATAGGGCTGTTCTGTAAGAACAAACATGATACTCCCGCAGACGGACGTGACATTGACCATAATAATCATAACATTTCAAGAATACATGCATCAAAATAGTAAGAAGCAGCCTGTGCCTTTCCCACTGCTGGACTAAGGCCTCCTCGCCTTTTTTGAGGAGAAGGTTTGGGAGCTTATTCCACCAATGCAATATTCTGCTCCAATGCGGGTTGATGAAAAATAGTATATCACCATAAAGTCATTTGTCAACATTTAACGGATGAGTAATGAAGTGAATTCTTACAAAATCGCACTGCTGGTATAATACTCTAACACAACACGACAGGAATATTAAATATAAATTATTTACAGATCAATAACATACATAAATCGATATATTACTTTATAAAGAACACATCGTGAGCTTGAGGTATGTGACATAGTGTATGCAATCCAGATGAGCAGGTTTGAGGTTTAAGTTTAACAAATACCTTGCATCAGTAAAGTTTATACAGTTATACTGTTATATGTAGCAAGATCTATTGCACCGTTTGAGATTCTCATCCGAAACTACATACTTTGGGCAATATATTACCAGTAATAACTGTAAAGTAATTTATTATTTAAAGTCATATCTAATATTTTATATTACTCTGATAAAATATTTATTTTAGGTTTATAGCTTACACATCAATTACTGTCCAGAAGTTTAAGCGATTATTTTCAAAATCAGTAAATTAGTAACAATTTTTACTTAAACCTGTAATTGTTCAATATTTTGGTATTTGTTCTTAGATTAAATACGTCCTTTGAAATATATTAATTATGTAATGAAACATATGTTTCAACTATGTATGCGTCAGTTCTTATCACAGCCATAATCAAATACGCCGGATGTCTGTACCCAAAAGGTATGTGATTAAATTTCACCATTTACTCTTTAATCTTAACTTTAGTACGCCATAGGAACAGGCTATGAACACAAACGCGATGGCAAATAAGGCAGCAACGACAATTGAGAACTTCTCACCCAACATTCCGTTATCTTTCAAGAATTGCACAGGTTGTGCGTAATGGCAATATATATCTGTGCACAAAAGTTTCGGCCGGTCCATTCCAAAAATGGATATAACCAAACCAGCAAGACCGTGCTTTAGAAATGATAATTGAAACAACCATTGCATAAAAACGGGCGCGTCGCTGTATCGAAGAAAGAATCCAGAGAATATTGTAAACGGCATTATGAAGAACGGCCCGAAGACAACTCCATTCTATAATCAAACAAAAAAAAGCAAATAAAGTTTTATTAAACCGAGTCGATTTTTTTTTTGTATATATTACTCACCTTAATATTAAACATAGATCCGTTGAAGAGACCAATGCACAACGCCACGTACGAGACTAATAAGAGTGTACAGCAGAATGTTAGAAATCGTATATAATCTATGGGCTGGCCCGTCAACCAATACGTTATGCAGGCAAACGCAAGCGTACAGGCGGTTTGTGTTGGTAATACAGAGGCTAGTGTCGATGCGTAGTAAGCTCCAGTATTATACCATCGGTTAAAGTGCTCTCTTCGTATAACAGGGATCTGCTCTGGAACTGATAAAAAATTACATAAAGCATAGATTGGAGTTAATGGCGAAATTTATACATATTATAGAAATATTTATCAGTTTTAAGAATCGAGATGGTCCAGTGCCCGTAAGCGAGTCGTAATCGAAGATTCCGGATCCAAAACCGGACTAGCACCACTGAATTTTTTCTTGAACTTTATTTGTGTTTATATTTCATTTCGTACTCCGCGGTGAAAACAAACACCGTGAGAAAACCTGCATGTGTTGAATGAAACTTTGCCACATAATATAATCACCAACCTGCATTGGAGCAACGTGTTAGAATAAGGTGGAGAGAAGGCTTTAGCCGAGTAATGGGAAATTTATAGGATGTTACTTATTTATTTAAGTTTTGAAATGTATTTTAAGGAAACATAGTTAGAATTATACTCACAACTAATAGTTACAGCACTGAATGCCGTGAACATCAAAAACATAAGGCTAAAGTAGAGGAAATTGTAGTTGTCTCTGACGTATTTAGCATCTTCACCAACATTGTAGAAGAGAAAGCCAACAAATAAAGCCATTGAGCAATGTATGCCCGTGATCATTATCGTGAAGGACGGATTGCGCCAGATGGACTAAAAATACATTATAAATAGATTAACTTGTTATAAAAAATATTATTATCATTAAATAAATTGTATAACGATACATTGTAGTATTTATAGGCTAATATTGTACAGAGAAATAATGATAGCAATCAGTTTGTTGATATAAATGGAATCAATGAACTAGTAACTAATTATATATATATTATATGCATATAGTTGTATCGAAGATAAGAATAGAGAAAATCGGAGCAATTATAACGTGCAAGAAAATTACATAATACTTTCAACGCGTCATTAATTACCATTAATGCTCTTCTAGTCAAAATTGTAAATTGCTTCCAAGAGGAGGTGGGATATGTACTTTTAAGGGCTAATAGGATTTTACTAGTTGGGTCCTCTTTAGGTGAAGGCAGTGTTGTCAAATATACTTCTTCAGATTTACTTCTTTTGTATTCTGTAATAGTAAAAGAATTTCAATTACAACAGACATCAAATAGAAGTATAAGAGTGATTTCTTTTAAAAAATAAATTATATTGGTCGCATATGATTTGTACAAGCATTTATACAATCGCGAAATGTTTAGTAATTATTGCACAAATGAAATAATTATTTAAACTCACCTATTAATTTTCTATCGGTCTCACTTGGTGTATTTTGCGTCCAATTTTCATTTTTCCCATTATTTGAGGATTCGACTAATATATCTTCATTATCTTGACATATTTCTATAACTGAAATATTAAAAAAGTACGTTATATTATCATACAATTATATATAACTATTAACTATAACTATAAATACTATATAACTCTATAGTTTATATAAAATCTGTTTTTCCCGAGTCTGGCTGTAATTATCTACATAAGTATGTATTTACAAAAGAAAAATAGTATATGTAGTATATCAGTTGTCTGGTTTCCATAGTACAAGCTCTACTTGGTTTGGGATCAGATGGCCGTGTGTGAATAATGTCCCAGGATATTATTATTATAATTAGGCTTTAATATTAGTGAATGTATCATTATTTTTTTTTTTTTATATTTGCCGGGTGGGCAAATGACTCTACTCCACCTGATGTTAAGTGGTAGTAGAGTCCAAACGCGAGGACGGCCAGTACAGTCTGGAAGAAGATTCTGCACTAGCCGCCCTCGCCTTGCCGGCCCGCAAGATGCCTCTTCACGCCTCGTAAAGAGACATGAAGCGAGCGACGTATTGCCACGATAGGGATGGGCAAAGTGTGGAGGCGTGTTTCCCCCGGCATTGCTTCAGCCGCCGTCTCCACTGGACCAACACCCATCGCGGCAATGCTCGCTCGGGCACTGGCTGTACGCTGGCTGACCTCGAAACGCGGCTGCAAGCCACTTCACGAGATTTTCACCATGCGTACGGTGGTAACAAGCCAGGCGGATGTTTATCATCCTACCACCAGATGATATCCCTTAGTCGCCTCTTACGACACCCATGGGAAAGGGGCAGTGAAATGTATTCTTTCTCCGTCACTGCACGGATAAAATTAGATCTATTTTCTTAATAAACGTGAGCAACGCTTACTAGGGTTTTTATGATAATCCAGCTCATAGTATTTGCATCAAGATAAGGTCTATAAAATCATATAAATATGACCTTCACTTCAAATACTGTATAGTTGACAAACTTAAGCAACAATGATACGATGAAAGAGATTTTAGAACTAGATTAAAGAACTACAGATTATAAAATACTATAGAATTAATTTTCATAATTAATAATATTTAAAATAACCATCATTAAGATAACAAAAACTTTATTTCCTTAATTTGCGATACCAGACCTGATAAGACATTTATAATCTATTCAAAAATCTTTTCTATTGTTAAAGTTTTTGTTTTGTAATAATATAATGTGATTAATTTAAATTTAGAATGAATATTACTTGAGACTTCTATTATGTCCACTACACTAATAAACAAATAATTTAATTAGGTATACGAATTGTTTTATTGTTTATTACTTTTAAGAATCGGTTGTTTTTATTTGTAGTATAATTTAAATTATATTTAAACCCATTACAGTTACAGTGCAGGTAAACTGTGTTATGTAATGTAATTAAATATGCTTTTGTATTGATTGTTATAATATGTAATAGTATATAATTCCTTCATCTTTATCATATTAATTTTAACTTAATAAGGAAGTTTGCCTTGTCCTGAATAATATTTATATAATTTTTTTTTATTTGAGTTTTTCAGTATTTCACTATTTATATATATTCCCATATATAGCCCTCAAATTTGACGACGCCGTGTGGTTGTTTGATATCTAGTTAACGACAGGCACACGTAAATTTTTATTGTTTAAACTTTGGAAGCAATACCTGTAGTGCCATTCTGTAAGAAATCACTTCATTACTCACCCGTGTAATTTTGCAACTGACTTATGATGATATACTATTGTGCCTGTATTCTTGAAATGTTTTAATAATAAGGGCCAATATCGCACACTTTTCGACATTTGACGACCGATTTCTGCGGTGAGTTTGGAGTTTGTTCTTACAGAATAGCCTGGGATGTAAAATCTCATCTTATTTGTTTTAATCTGAGTTTTAAATTAAGAACGAATTTATTTTATTTGTCACAATCATAATTATATCACTTACAAAAGTCAACAGGGTTGTGGTATGGAGGACATATGAGGTTCATTGTGTTCAGGTACGGTAGGAGTTGCTGCACGGATCCCATGTACGCACACCTCCCTGCAGCCACTGCGTAGAGCCTATCAACCATGTAAAGAAGCATGGCGGAGGGCTGGTGCATAGTGATCACTACGGTTCTTCCTTGCCTCGCTAATAGATGCAGGAGGTACATCAATTGTTTCGATATTGAACTATCCAAGCCACTGAAATTTAGAAATATTTAATTCAAAAAGAGTCAATGTAATAAACTAGAGTTTATTAGTAAGTTAGTTAAGTTCCTGTCGAAATTATTTAATTAAAATATCACATTAACATGTCATCCCCCGAAAAGACGGAGCGGGTAAAGCTGGTTTTTTAGAGGGTATTCCGGCGCATTCAGTGCTTGTGAATCCCATATACCCCACCCTACATTATGTGCGGGAAACGCGTAAATGCGTTTTTCAAGCGAAAAAAAAGTCAGAAGTTTCGCGGAACGTAACGTTTCTACTATTAATTTGTCTTGAGTTTGGCTCAAAGAGATTTATTTTTTATTTCGATTTATCCATTCTTATATATGTATCTAGGTACCTTACTATTTATATAGGGTCAACTAAGTATTATAAAATGGCATATTTCGTAAAAAAAACTAGTAAATTAAAATACAGTCCAGGTGTTCTGACCCTCAGATAAGATAAAATGATAAAAAAACGATAAGTATTTGTGATTTACTCACAATATGATAATATAATTATTAGCAGATAAATAAAAATAAATAGAATTTGACTAACTTTTACTTATTTCCATTTCTTAGGATGTAATTGGTATAAAAACATTTATTCACATGACACAGTACGCGAAGTTACAAGTCAGACTAGAATATAGGCTAAAACAAAGGTAAAATAATTACAAAAAAAGCCTCACAAAAACTTAGTCTCAGTATATTATGGTATTTTTTTTATAAATTTAATAGGTGGACGGGCAAATGGGCCTCCTGATCGTAGGTGGTCACTATTGCACATAGAAATTGGCGCAGAAAGAAATATTACCCATCGCTAACACATCGTATGGTTTTCGTCATTTTATGATGAGTATGACAATATGCAAGTTAGGAATGATTTATACCTGGTTGGTTCATCTAAGAACATGACGGGTGGATCGTTGACTAATTCTAGTCCAATTGCTAGTCTTTTCTTTTGACCCCCCGACAAGTTGCATGCTCTCGAATTTCGCACCTTAGACACGCCTAAGGATGCTATAATTTCTTCGATCTGAAATCACAAAATTAACAATATTGTAAGTATTACAAAGACACAAAATTATATGATTTAAAGCTAGGTTTTTAAGTAGTAAAATATAAATTATATTTATATATAACTCAACTATAATTATAATTACATTCATTGAATCACTTCGCTTCTTTTTAGGCCGAAATCCTTCGATTACTAAAGCCGAAATCATATTATCAAAATTTGCATTTGTTTTTACCTAAGCTATATATGTATGACTGACTGACTTTAATTGGGTACTAAACTCCTATAATTAAATTGAGATCGTTTATCTTGATATTGTTTGCTTAGTTTTAGTAAAAAATATTGCGTTGTTTTCATGTTCTTCTATTTTATTAATGACCCGTCCCAGCTTTGCAAGAGTCGAATAAGTATATACATATGTATTTTTAGTGAAGGATACACATAAATGAAAAAACTTGTTTATTTGGGCTAGGAAGTTATTGTATGCCTGTTTACGAAAAGCTTCATTATTTATGAATGCTATATATTATACGTAAATCATCTATATTATTCGAGCTAACACAATTTTCGTGTTCGTCTTTCGTCTGGCAGAATTTTGGTTAAGTATTACGTTTATTCAACTTACTCAAATTTGAGTTCCGTTAAAAAAATAAAAAAAATCCTATGAAATTCGAAATCCACGTGGACGAAGTCGCACGCAGAAACTAGTAGAATGCATTATATACGTATATTGTTCTTACAAATGCTTGTAGGGTTTTAATTTTTTAATATTAGATATACGAGTTTATGCTACTAAAACACAAATAAATAAACCAGATAAGTCAGTTAAATTTCAAGCCAAACAAATTGTCTTACCTTAAAAAAAAAAATGTATAAGGAAAGGTAGTAGAAGGAAAAACTAATTTTAATTTAAATCACTGTAAAACATTTTTTTGTGTTTATAAAACATAGCTACGAATATAAAATTACCGTTTTCGAATAGCATTTTTTTAACGATAATTTTCCTAATCTAAGTAGTTATCATTATCATTACCAAAACATACGTTATAAATCGTAAAATTAAATAAAGAAGTTTGTTATTATCAAATGTTTAATCAAATCAAAAGCAAGGCCTTGGCCGACTGTAGGGGGCCAAGGCCTGGCTCTAAAATCTGTTTTAGTAAAACATTTTGTTGAAGGACTTAATTACATCATTAAATTAGGTTAACCTGTGCTTATATTTTATAATATATTGCAAATCTATTTTAAGATATAATGAAGGATATACATAAATAAAAACATCTTGTTCATTTGGGCTAGGAAGTTATTATACGCCTGTGTAGACAATATATATATTGCTATATATTGGCTGTAAAAATAAAATTACGTTCATTTTGCGATTAAATAAATTTTAATGACTAAAATACCAATGACTCAAGACGTAGTGTCTTACCACTAGTCCACGAGTAAAAAGATCAAACGCAATATTTTTATAGAGTTGACACATTTAACGATAAATATTTTAGTTATTTAATTACGTCATGAGTTAAGCTTCGTTCGTCTAGTAGGTAGCTCAGGTGGGTGACTAAAATGTACAGGTGGCCAGGTACTTGAAATGCTTGGGCCTCAACCTGGACGATCGCTGGGGCTTCTAAGAGCACTTTGAGCACCTAGTCACCTGGATCGAGAAGGTATAGGGTGCCACGCACAGACTGTCTGATAATCTAAAGGAACTGAAGGAGGAAGTTCAGCATATATATGCCAGTACCGATGGATTTCTACGGGGTGTTCGTTGGGTCAAACCTCGAGTGGCGCATGAGGCGTTTTAGCGGCGGGAACAACGGAGTGCTCTAGCGACGTAGCGCGACCCTCTCAGCGAGGAACATCATGTGTGCAAATAAGGGCGTGGGGAGCGAAGACCGCCATCATGGTGGTTTTTTATGTACTTACAGTTTCAAGGGTGAAATTGACCAGTTTTTTGACGGAGACGGAGTTGTTATTTTTTAATTTAAAATAGATTGTCAGACTGGTCAATGAGCCGCCTGATGGTAAGTCACTACCGCCCATAGACATTGGCACTGTAGAAGATACGATAATGTTCCACCAACCTTGTTAATAGAAGTTAAGCGGTTTTGAATCTGGTCAGTAATTATGGTACCTAATTGAATTTACAATTTTTAATTTAAAACTGGGTTAATTGTATTCTTAAAATAAACAAATAGAAACGTTTCTCAATACCCGTTGTTGTTTCTGCTGCTTACTGACGTGATTTCCTAACTTCAGCTCGGCGGCAATCGTCAGGGATTCCTGTATAGTAAGCATTTCATGGATCTTGTCATCTTGTAGTATGTAGCAGGATCGCCTTCGAAACATTTTCTCATTGCGAATTCGACCATTCACACAAATACTACCGTTTGTAGGCTTTCTGTAATAAAAATAATAATTTTAATATTTGAATAATAAGTTAAACTTTCAGTTTTTACATTTTTTTTGTTTACGTATACACATTATGTTAATTTAGTACATAATTCCATATACGTGTTTAATTTAAAAAAAAAGAAAAAAACAAAAAAAAAATGGAAGAAATATTTTATTTAAGGTTAATCTTTTTTTTTCTATTTTTATGTAATGATAGTGATAAAAAATTTAGTAAAATTAAATCATATTATTTTTATCACTATTAAAGAAATATATTACATCTACATATATTATCTTCTTTTGTTGATAAAATTCTCACACACATTACAATTTAGTACCTGGACGACTGAGCTTCACTCAGCCCGAGTAATTACTTATGAAAATGTTTTAATCGTATTGGCACACGAAATTAATTTATAGATAAATATACATATATACGACTTATTAAATCAAACCGAAATGGCCTAGTAATAATAAGAGGTGATACTTAATCGATGATTGCGAGTTCAAACCTTAGCAAGTACAACAGAATTTTCATGTGCATAATTTATGTTTATAATTTTTCTCCTGATTGGCGGTGAAGTTGAACATCGTGAGGAAGCCTGCATGAGTTGCAATTTGCCACATGCAGGTTTGCTCAACCACCAACTCGTACTGAAGCACTGTGGGGGGGGGGGGGTTCTGCCTTACACCAGAAGCGGGACCTTTACAGGCTTTTATTTTATTTAAATTACTATTACTATATTAAATCAACCGTTTTCCCTTTTTGTTCATTTTACCAAAACTGAACGCTATTACTTATTGTATATATTTTGAGTTTAGGTACATAAATACATAATACAAGTGCTGAAGATATTTTTTGTGCGATCTAATTAAATAAGCATTTTTTATTGTTAATGAAATCTTTGCAAACGTTCGCTTTGAATATATTCTTAGTATACTTATTCCTACTATAAAAAATGTTTCAAAAACAACATGATCCATATATTAAGAAGATGAATTGAAAGGAAACGGGTGAGGTCATTATAAATGAATACTTCCTTTATAATTTAGACACTTAGCTATAAAGAAACGTCAACAGCACTGATATTCTGTAAGAATTCACTGTGTATGTCATTCCTGAAATATTTAAATATGACTTACGCTGATTTGATGCGTATATCTTTTAAATATCATAATTATTATAGTTAATATCACATATCACTTTCTGACTGACGATCGTGATATGTGATATCGTGATATGTGACTCCAAAATCTAAACATGAAATGAGGTATCATGTGGAATCATATAGTTGATTCAAGGTACACTTTTTTATCAGGGATACAGAAAAAGACAAACTAATAGCTGTCCCCCTCTAACATCCGGGCCGGGTTAACAATATTTGGATTTTCATAGCATCTGATAGCTTATTCTTTTATTCCATTAAAAAAGTGACTTAATAAATTGTGCAATTATGATTTGACTATTCAACTAAGAAATACTCAAATTTAAGTTCCGGCTTAGAATAAAAGATAATTATTTAAAAATTAAAGATAAATAACTAATCCTTTTGTAACATTGATTTTATTGGTGATAAAATAAGATATATTACATTATTTTATTTCGTTGTCCTAATATTTAAAAATTTTAAACAATCGAATACTCGGTTTTATAGTCAGGGTTAGTAAAGATTTAAAAAATTACTAAAAAGTACTACTTAAGCCTTTATTGTTCTATAGAAGTGATTTGTCCGCTGATTGTAGGAATATCAAAATGTATTTATTTATCGTTTATATAAAAATTACAACAGCAAACTTAATAACTTAGATATGCTTGTTCGTTCAGAATATGTAAAAGTATAATTATAGTTTTTATTTTTATCACTTATTACTTAACGTTTAGTGGTTAGAAAGCGTGAATCTTAACCGATAATCGTATGTTCAAAACCGGGCAAGCACCACTGAATTTATACGGGTTTAATTTGTGTTCATAATTAATATCGTGCTTGACGATGAAGGAACCTGCATGCAAACATCGTGAGGAAACCTGCATGTGCCTAATTTCACTAAAATTCAGCCACTTGTGTATTTCACCAACCCGCATTGGAGCAGCGTGGTGGAAGCTCCAAACCTTCTCAAAAAGGAGAGGAGGCCTAAGCCTAGCAGTGGTACATTTACAGGCTGTTATTGGTACTGAACGTTTTGAATCTTTATTCTCGTTTGTAAATATTAGTTTTTAATAATGTACCGAATTGCATGTTTATTACAATAGATGAATTAGATTTAAGTGGAAACGTTTATATACGGTTTATATACGATTGAATTAATCTTTTAATGCATGTATTTACCGTTTGTTTTCCTAACAAAAAAAGTACTTATACTATATGTACTTATATTATATACTAGCTTTTTATTTATTGCTATATTTCAAAGTATCTAAAAATTTCATGATTTGAATCGAATATCACAGAAACGATACATAGATTTCTACATTAAAATTGAATTTCGGTCTTTATACAATGCTTGTCACTGTTTCTATCAAAATATCAAATATTAATCTGAATATACTAGTTTCGCTATAATGTTACGATATTGTAGTATTGCTCCTTTGATAAAATCCACCAAAAATGGTTTTAGTTCCATGATAACATATAGCCGTCTTGAAAGTTTTAACGATACTAAAATATCATAGACGTGCAAATAACTAAAATATACTAAAATAGTATCATGACAAGTTTATTATTAGCTCGAAATGAATACTATATTTAAGTGGTAGGTAATAAAAAACGTCCGCGTATGTTTTTAACCGCTTAAAACAAAATTATTAGCTGTACTTAAGTCTTCATAAGTATTTTTTTTATTATTTTAAATTGTTGACATTGAAGGAGATTGAAGCGGTAATAACTTGATATTTTAATATGTACCGTTTTATATTACAAATAAAGATTAAATTAATGAAATACACCTAAAATAATTATTTTCGTTTATTAAAATTGGAACTGACCATAACTGAATACCTTAAGTTCTATATATAAAATACATCATTGTTTTCAGATATGTCCAAAAGTTTTATTGTACTGTTTGTAGACGCTAAAGGTCACAAGCGCTGTGTACAGGTAGACTTATCGAAGCATATAAAATATTTATTTATAAAAGGAGTTTTTATATGTAAAGTGAGTTGCATTAAAATCTTTTTTCCCGGTAATTATTGTTCTGGAGAAAACCTTCTGAAATACATATGTTTATTTACACAATTTATAATATTTCCTCTTCGTGTTTTTTTTATATTATAAAAAATGATAGGAATGAATAAGTAAATCACCCTCTGTTTTCTTAATTGTTCTCTATTTGTTCCGAAGCTATCTATCGCAAGATTTTTTTATTGATAACAATATATTGAATAATACAACACCAAGTGAACCTTCATTTTATTTTTGCAATATATTTTTAACTACTTTTTTGCGTAATTGACCCGCACAGATTGCGTTGCAACCCCGGTGTCGTCTAATAATCCAGTGCGACACTTCTCGGCAATCGCAGGGCATAGGAGTGTGAAGTCTCACCCCAATTGAGCAATGTCAACGACATATCTAGCTCATATAAAAAACAAAAATAGCTACATTTTGCTAAATAACTGCCTGATTTCGTGTAATGGATTCGTCGAATCACGATTCTGAATCTCTAGTAATTTGATCTCTATATGATGCCGCTATATGACGAATTGTCGGAAAGTGATATGCGACATTGACCATAATAATCATAACATTTCAAGTATGTACGCATCAAAATAGTATATCGCCATAAGTCGTTTGTCAACATTTCACGGGTGAGTAATAAAGAGACCCGCGTTTATGGAAGTAACTATTCACGGTGATAGTTGCATTAAATATTACTTCTCCACCCATTTGGATAGGGTAGCGAATGAATGGATTATTCATATGCATATTTTCTACAGTTCCTTACATAGCTTATGGTTGTTACGTATACGTTACAAATTATATTATAAATTGTATGAGTAGACCATGTAAGGAAAATAATAAAATGTATAAAACGGACTGGTTACTGAGAACGGTGCATACGTCATACAAATTCTATAGCTTTTTATATTAATGGAGAAGAATATTGATATTTACTTATATTAATATAAGGTAAAGTAGTGCAATATATGTATCTGAGAATAGTTATTATCACAGTTACTCGGAGTGAGCAATAGCAGGGATCCGGGCGAGAAATAAACTTTTCAATATACAATCTTTGCTTCAACAAACGGAAATGTAGTAATTACACTTTTTATACAATACACAGTACAGTTCCTAGGCTTGTATTTCTTTTAAAGCAATCAAAACGATAAGTGCTGCAAATACATAATGCGGCTCCCTTTTTTCATTCTTTTCAAATTTAGGTTCTGTACACATCACTATGACGTTTTAGCGTTGTTTGCGGCCAGTTCTCATGAGCCGGACGCGACATATATATATATATATAAGATAAATAGATAGACAGATATGATACGGTAATAACGTTATCTTTAAGTGTTTAGCAAAACAATTACAAAGAGTGTGTATGGTATTTCTATATAAAGTTAAAAAAAATATTATAATTTTAATAATTAAATATGGTGATGTCCTGCTCAGCATTTTCGGCCGCGGTCGCCAACAGATAGCTAACTACAATGGTTAATTATAATGTTCGAGTGTGTGACTAAGCTTGATGGCTTTTTACAAGCCAGAGTGGGTAGGTACGACCAACAAATTAAATTTCAGTACTATTGAGAATTTCTTGACAGACAAACCTAATTATTTTTTAGTGGCCTAGATTCTAATTCTGTAGTCAGAAACGTTTTTAATACAATAATCGTGTGCATCCGCAGCTGATATCGATTTAACAATTTCAAGGACTCAATAGATGTCAATGCAAATATATCGTTATATGCTGTAAATACGATCTTGAGGGTTTAGATTGGCTAATTCTATGGTGGAAGAAGATTCTTGAGTTCGAATATCGCTCGGGTTAACAAAACCATCTAGTTCACTTGAGAAAATTCTCAGTATCATCCACGAGTTGTTGGTTGTCGGTGTTACACTTACGTGTAATTATATTTAACCAAAGAGTTATTATTGGTGGACAATGTATACGCATTTACGATCCCAGATAACGTTCAATAATATTCAATGTTGAATAAGCTCCTAACTTTCCTCTACCAATCTCCCCAAAAAGAGAGGAGGTTTAAGCTCAGAAATAGGAAATTTACAGGTTGTTAATTTACTTCAATTTAATATTCTGAACACTTATAATTCATTTATAATGTAGTATTTGAATATAAAAAGAAATGAATGAAGTGGTTACAATTTAATTATTGCAGGATATAAATTTTTTGATTTATTGTTATAATCGCAAAGATCGATTGATATATATGAACTTGATACTAATAACATTGTCAAGTGGAACAATTATCAATTGTTGCTAAGCATAAATGTTATAGCACTTATACGTGACTTTAAGATATAAATATATATATACTTGTATATTTGTATTCCCAAAAACTTCTACAGAGACTTCTGTGTTATTAGAAGGATGTCTATGCATATTAATAATATACACATTACACATGCGTCCACTTTGTGTATGTGTGTAAGCACGTACTTGCGTGTATGTGTGTATTTTTGGTGGTTATGTATGTGTGTTGGTCAGGGTTTCCATTGCTTCGCATATATTGAGGAACAAAAGATTAAAGTATCGTCGACTTTGAATTAATAATATTCGAGGTGTAATAGCAAAATTAACTCATCATTTATTCGTTTAAGATTTTGTAATATTTGATTTTGTAATATAAATAATGATAAATTGGATTCATACACATAGATAAGATTTTTATTTTAGAAATTAAATAAACCTTTGACTTAGAATTTAAATAAACCTTTGACCTACTGTTTACAGTGTTATATGAATTATAATAATTGAATAATTTGTAATGAATAATTATCAATAAATTTCCTATTATAGACAAAATGATCAACTGATTTGAAATTAAATAAATTAATATTAGAAAGTGTTAAACTGTATATTTACATAAGCATTATATGTATTAACATTGTTAAACGAGTGACTAGTTAAAAAATCATGTGTCTTTTTTTATCGAATGT
Source organism: Nymphalis urticae (assembly GCA_905147175.2). Lineage (NCBI taxonomy): Eukaryota > Metazoa > Arthropoda > Insecta > Lepidoptera > Nymphalidae > Nymphalis > Nymphalis urticae. The sequence continues at coordinate 7,642,683 of LR989991.1, forward strand.
CAAATGAATAATGATAGAAAGAGTAATCTGTAGTAAGCTGAACAGTCACTAAGCAACGTTTATACGGCCGTATATTTTTTAATCGTGCATTAATTGCATGATTTTTAATACAATACTAGATGTGAACATTGAAATTAATGGTTATTGAAATAATCAAAACATTAAACAAAATCAATAAATAAATAGAGTATGATAAAATCATAGAGTATCGTTAATAAAATAAATATATTTTCATAATAATATATAGTAATAAAGGATATACACACAAGGAAGTGGAGATCAAGGAATGTGGTAAAGACGGCATATAAGAGAACGTCATGCCGTTTGTAGTCACGGCATACGAGCCAGTTCTAAACACAAATAGATGTTTCACATCATAGTCTCAAAGTTATAAATATACTTATATATAATCTTTATATAAATTGTGAATCTATAAGATGATACCGTGACTAATATTGTGCACCTGCAAGAAATTCAAATTCAGCCTTATTTACTTAATAGTTGCGATAGCAATATCAAAATATATCAGTCGAATGATAAATATTTTAAGCGTCATTAGAAAACGTTGTCGCGAAGTCGAGATAATATAATATTTAAAAAACGAGACATTATTACATGCGAGATGATAACGATATAAAAACGAGACATGTAAAAACAGTCGTTAGTCGTTTCAAATTAAAAACCCAGGTTGTGAAGAGATGATATTTCCGTAAGTTTGGCGACTGTTCTTTCTAGAATAATGTTAAATTTATGTAATCACGATTAAAAAATATATATTATATTCAAAACTGCTTCAACCGTATTTAATTAATTTAACCCAAATTTATGACTCATGAATGACGGTAAAAAGAATATGTAGAAATAATTTAATAGATATAAATACGTTGTTTGTTTTGTAATAGTTATATAATATTATCTACATTATACATATTATTTTATATATTTCACTTTGTTTTTAATTATATATATACATTTTATTTACACATTGTTTAATATTGCAGTCTAATATATAGTACTTATAGTCAAACTACATACAATCATGACTGTTGTTAGCAATCAAAGTACTTAATTATAAATATATTGAAATAGATTAAGGAGGATCGAACGCTAATCCACGAATTAGTAACGTATATTTTATATTAAAAAGTAAATTATTCTATACACATATACCGGTACTAAGACTACATTACTAACGATGTCATAAAAACACACTTAAATGTTAATGTTTATAATTTATTATAAGAATAGGTTTATTATCAAAAAATTATAAGAATTTGGTTAGCAATTATTATATCTTGTTATAAACTAATTGAATGTACTTACGTATATCCTGCTAATATATCCATTAGAGAGCTCTTTCCTGCACCGGACTGACCAATGATCACACTCAGATCACCCGCGTTGAATTGTCCACTGACTTCGTTAAGAATTGTCTTGCGTCCTATAGATCAGGAAAATGTTAAGAATTTAATACATGTTTACTTAATTATATATTTATGATTATGAAAATAAATAACAATTGGTTATTTATTAAAAATGTTTAATGTAATGTCTCCATCTATCTTAAGAATCTACGAAAAACATTATATTGAAAAATTACTTTAAAAATTCAAGGACAATTCAAGTGATAGTAATTCTGAAATTTATTCAATAACTTACTGTATTGTTGGGACGAGAAAAAAAGTTGCATATTATCATACTACTGTTATTTTTGTAAACAACTACTGCAATACTTATCAAACATATTGAATATTATTTATAATTAATTAATGTTAGCTTACGTCAGCTTGGTATTTTTATATATATGTTTTTTTTATACCAAATTAGGTTTCATTATTATAGAAATTACATACTTGTTTAAAGTTCCTGTTTCCCTGGTTTTATGGGCATCCTACATAGTTGTTTTACCTGATTTGCTCTAAGGATAGCATTTCTTTTATGGAAAATGGTAAAATAAGTTAGTATATTACGTAACCCGGGAATAAGGGAGCGAAATATTTTGAATAACGCTGTGCATCTCGATTAAAATTATTCCAGCATATATATTTAACTAGCTGACCGTATACACTAGATAGTAATTAGTCATTATTTTCTGATCTATTTTATTTTCAATGGCCACAAGCAAATGCGTCACTGAATCTATAAATGGCTAATCGCTTAAATCGTGGCCAAATTGAACTAAGCAAATAACATGAAACTCCTTATCAGAGTAATGTCAGAATACCGATTAAGAATAATTACATAGTTAACCCAAGGCAAAAAAAAAATTATTCCTTGTGCTGTTTTTTTTATCGTTTTTATGTTATTTTTAAAATACGTTTTTATGTTATTTTTAAAATGTTTACGAATCATGTATTTTTTTGTCGTTTTACACAAATTATTTTGATTCTTTTGTTTTTAAATAAGAAATAATGAAAATAATACCTTAAAGCGTATTTAATAGCAGCATTATTAAAGCATACTACAAAAAACTTACAGCTACTTTTTATTTAACTTATTTTTTATATTTATTCATATAAACTAAGATTGTAAAGTTTTTGTACGAGTATAATTATTACATTTATCAGCATTCATTTGTATCTAGGATGATTTTGGCCAAACTTATACGTATCGTAATATCGTAAGCCGAGATGGCCCAGTGGTAAGACCGCGTGAATCTTAACCGATGATCGTGGGTTCAACCAAGGGAAAGTACCACTGAATTTTCATGTGCTTAATTTGTGATTATAATTCATCTCGTGCTTTACGGTGACGGAAAACATCGTGAGGAAAATTGCATGTGTATAATTTCACTGAAATTCTGCCACATGTGTATTCCACCAACCCGCATTGGAGCAGCGTGGTGGAATAAGCTCCAAACTTTTTTTATTTATTTATTTATTTTGAATAAATTATACATATCTTAAACAATGTATACGATAGTAGCTACAATAGTATAATACTGTATCGTAGCTACTAATGCCCTCCAATTCGACAGCACTTATTATTTGTTCATTGCAAACATAACAATCAAATATCATTTAATTTAACAAAATATAATATATACATATATACGTCGAAATATATATACTATAAGGAAGGGATGGAGTAGGAAGGAAAAATAAGTTGGGTCAATGTTATATTGATCGTTTTAGTAATAATTCAGTCATCATCATAGCCCAAATTGAGAAGCCAGTTGGTCATTTGAATTTTACACTGGTAAGTTGTAAGTGAGAAAATATTGTTCTTCTTATTTATTCTATTATATAGGATTGAGCTCAAATAATTGTATTGGTGACTTGCTATTGTTGATTTAAATGGAATGGTCCGGCAAACCCTATCACTTTTGCGTTTTTTAGATACAAACTTAGTATTATAGGGAATATTTTTATGCTTCCGAAGAATTGTTTGCAGTATATACAGTTGACGCACTGTGAGAACTTTACAGGATTTATATAGTTCAACTGTAGGGAAACGGATAGGCTGAGAGATAATAATTTTTAGTAAAAGTCTTTGTGCTCCCTCTAATCGAAGTATATTGATCTTAGCAGCACCTCCCCACGCTGTGATACAGTAAGTGATATTAGACTGCACAGGTGCGTAATATACAGTTTTAAAGTCTGGAAAAAAAGATGCCCTAAGATGTCTAAATACATACATTATTTTCCTTATACGTGAAATTACAGATTGAATGTGATCATTCCAATTTAGCCCTTCATCTATTGTTACTCCGAGATACTTAATGTTCTTAGTGCGAGAGATTTTATTACAGTTGCAAGGAACTTGGAAATCAGAACAATTATGAGCGACTATAGGAAATGACGTAGCCGGTAAAGTATAGCTTGAGCCAAAAGTCATATAATGCGTTTTATCTATATTAAGAGTCAATAAGTTACAGGACAGCCAGTTTATTACGATAGCAAGGGCCAATTCTGCCCTATTTCGAGCATCTGACCAATTCTTACCATGGACAATTAGTGAAGTGTCGTCGGCATATGTTACGATTTTACAGTTAAGTAATTTAAGCCTGCACAGATCATTAATGTAGACCAAGAATAAAGTCGGCCCGAGTACGCTGCCTTGAGGAACACCATAGAAAAGATCTCTTTCATCACTTACTTGATTATTTATAGAAACATATTGAGTCCGTTCACTAAGATAACTTTCGAAGATACTTAGGGCCAATCCTCTGACACCAATTCTATCCAATTTCTGTAGTAATAAAGGTATAGAAACGGTGTCGAATGCTTTGGATAAGTCCAGAAAAATGCATATGGTGTTCTTATTATTATAAATGTTTTGAACCGTGTTGTTAATCAAGCTCATTACGGCATCTTCCGTGGATCTGCTAGTTCTGAACCCGTATTGATTATTAGCCAATATGCCGAAATTGTTTAAATAAGAAATAATTCTCTGATTTCAAGATATTTCTGGAAACTAAATTTTGTTATAGTTTGTTTTCGATGTTACGATCTCTGTTTTGTTTTAAAAACGCGCATTTCTTTGTACACTCTACCTTAAAGTATAAGCTATGTCTTTTACGTGATATACCCAATAGGAAGAATTTACATTACAAGATAACTTTACAGTAACAATGAATAAATAAGGCTTATTACTCCACTCCAAAGAGTATATAGATGTTCATAAAGGTTAAAGTTCGGTAGTATTTGTTGATTTTAATGCAGGATAACTTAAATAATTTAATTGTATTTAATTAACATATTCATGTAATGTAATTAGTGGAAAATCTCGTGAGCCGAGATGGCCCAGTGGTAAGACCGCGTGAATCTTAATCGATGATCGTGGGTTCAAACCCGGGCAAGCACCACTGAATTTTCATGTACTTAATTTGTGATTATAATTCATCTCGTGCTTTACGGTGAAGGAAAACATCGCGAGGAAACCTGCATGTGTCTAATTTCACTGAAATTCTGCCACATGTGTATTCCACCAACCCGCATTGTAGCAGCGTGGTGGAATAAGCTCCAAAGCCTTCTCCTCAAAAAGAGGAGAGGAGGCCTTTAGCCCAGCAGTGGGACATTCACAGGCTGTTACGGTTACGGAATTAGTGGAAAAGAATATGTACCGAGTTCCTGGAATAACTGGTCTTGTCGGTAGAATCTACATTCCGAACCGGTGTAAATATTTTCTTATAGATTAAAGGAATACATGGCGTGCACTGCGTTAATAGAAAAGATATAGATAGAAGATAGAGATATATAAGATAAAGATAGAGTTATATGACAATAATGTGTGCTTGAATTATCTTTCAAACAATTGTTTGATACATATTACTAATTAAAATTGAATAAACAACCTTATTTGAATATCAATTTATTTTGGCAGAGTTGATATTTTATGATAATATTATTTGTCGTCAACAAAGTGGAAACCCTAAGTCAGTACATTCGCACCGAATGCACTCACTGACCACGTTTTATTACATTAATTATCACGGTTGTTTATTTTTTCGTTTTCAATGTAATTTGTGAGCCTTGATGAATAATGCTTTTCTCTTTTACTTTATTTGAAAGTCATTGACTTAATTTCGTTGGAAATTACAATAGAAAAAAATATTTTATTATAGTAAACAGATTTATGGACATGACGTGGTCTTTTCCGACATAGATTATATATAGATTTGCGTTGGAAGAACTATGGACACCAAAATCGAGCTAACTAACCGTAGGATGTACGTAATGGACCTTAATTTTTAAATGATACTGGCTCGCTCACCTTTTTTTCTCAGATTTAAAACTAGAAGAAGAATCGAATAACTTATTAGTGGTATGTAGTGTGGGTGGGCCAAATAGTCATCCAGGAAAACTATTGTCAGCAATAATTTTAATATTATATTTAACTGTTTTTAATATTTTAATAAAAGGTTTGTTGTTGATTAATAACATTTAATGTTATCGTAGGCATCACAGTCATAACTAGTTGAACTAGATACGCAAGTTTCTGTATATTTCAATGAAGCAATTGATTTGTTAAAATGTAAATAAGTTAATATTTATAAAAAAACAGTTTAAAGGTAAATTTTGATTTAATCTCCCATGTGTTTATTTATGACAATATTTATTTGTCTCCCTGAGCTAAAAAGACTCTCACTTTAAAAAAGACGATTTCATCAAGTTGAAAAATGATAGAATATTTCATACAGGAAAGTTAATAAGGTATGAATAGATCGATGCAGCTTTATTTACGAGTCAGAATATACAAACAGAATGACTTCGATACAACGTCAAAATCATTAACAATGGACTCATAGAATAGATCGCGTGGTTCGTCATACATAACAATGTTTATCACTATGTAAACTATTTAGTGCATAATTATTCATTATAACTATCGTTATTAATGAATTTCATTATATTTGTAACGTCAAAGATTATTTCTAATTAGCAATTTTTTTAATCATATTATATATGGTAATTTTTGGGTACATGTCAGAAATTTTCTTGTAACGTTATTATTGACGTCAAACTTAATCTTAAACAGGCATGGTTTCAAAATGTTCGGAAGAGTGTAAACAGTAATGTGCGTACTCGGCTCAGACCTTGTCTCGGCCCTCCAAACCCAGGCCGTTTTAAGCCGTGAACACGTCAAGAAACCTTGCACGTAACTTCGAAAGGGCCAGAAAAGGACAACATTCAGAATGGTCTCGCGTCTTACAGCACAACTGATGCGAGCTCCATCGAATACGTGCGGAATACTGTCGCGGAGGCTACGATCGAAACAACTCTGGGTCTGGATCAAATCATGGGTAGGGCTTAAGATAAGTCTCATTTCCCCTGAATAGCTTGGACATGTATGCTGAACACAGCAAGTAGAAGCAGCAAACTCGTAATAAAAAATAATTTGAATTACGAATCCCACATATCCTATATCAAGGAATTAATGTTTCGAAGATTTCTCCTATGTGAAAAAAGATATCAGTCCTTGGAGACTACAAGCGAATTAGTGGTGCGATAGTTGGTCTGATGACCTTTGAGGAAACTCGTAATATGATACCTGGTGCTTCACCTGCTCATGGAGCTGTAGTACATCATACATATATAAAATATAATCATTTTTGGCTTTTAAACTGGGTTGCCAATTGAATAGGATGTATAGCAAGCCGTTGTTGGTACACTTTTGAGGAAGTTTTTAGTTTTTCGTTCAATATGGTCATTAAATTTTTTTATTTTTTTTTTAAATGAATGATTCTTCCTTTGTCCTGTGTTCCTATGCTATGTTGAAACTGTAACATTATGACTGATGCTTGTACCTGGCATAGTACCATCAATATAGAATAGGTGGTGCGCAAATATATATACATATTTATTAATACGAATTAATTAATCCATACCATTTTTGCTGTAAAAAACAGGCTTATTAACGAAAACGGTTCTCTTCATAAATTTAAATGGCGTTTAACGCTTTGGTGATTTTATTCGCAATAAACCTAAAATATTTGTGCAAGAAAATTTGTAACAAGAGTTTTTGCAATTTAAAGAACGTTATTTGACCAATAAGGAAAACAAAGTGATTGTAGGATAATTTCGTTTTTTTTTTTTTGTTTAACACGCATTTACCGAGTTAATCAATAAATCATTCGAATAAAAATGCTGTTTTAATATGTAATCATTTATGTGTGATATTTGATCGTCTCTTTTATGTAACGTTAGAATGTGTTCGAATTTTTTCTCCGTAGTATTGACGATTGGAAAGTATCAATATTATGTAAATTATTTCTTTCAGCTTCTACAACATTTCAATGAGTTTTAAAACTAGACATTAGACATCTTTAAAAAAATATTCTATCAAAAAATAGGAATTGACTATTAATCAATAAATTAAAATTAAATATTATATAAGATAACAGAGAACCTTCCTTTTTTGAAGCCTGTTAAAATATCATACGCAAATATTTAATCAAGTAATTAACATTGAATAACTCAACGGTCACTATGAATGTCTGTTAGGTTTAGTATGGAGTTCGATAATATTATCATTCGTTGTAGAATACGAATGAAGTAATCAAAAATTGTACCTGCAATTAATTATTAATTCACTTTGCGTGCACGTAAATATTAATTCGATAATAAATTATGTGATAGCAAAAAAACACTGTTGTAACTAGCACTCATTTTTTAAAAGCTTGAATTTATAAAAAAATACGACATATTTTAACGAGACATATTAACGAGACATATTTAGCAACTTCACGTCGTGGAAATGAAGAAGCTGCGGTGGATATCTGGCGTTACGCGACTAGATCGCATTCGTAACGAGCACATCCGTGGTAGCCTAGGCGTTTGCGAGGTAGCGGATAAGTTGAAGGAAAGTCGTCTGCGTTGGTTTGGCCACATTAGCCGCAGACCGCCAGACTATGTCAGAAACTGATGCCTGGACTTTTTTGTCGAAGGCCCTAGATCCCGCGGCAGGCCCAAGAAGCGCTGGCTCGATGTTGTGAGGCACAATATGAGAGAGCACGATCTCAGTAAGAAGGACGCTTTAGATCGGGCAAAGTGGAGGCATAAATGCAGGAAAGCGGAACCTGGCGTTACTAGGCCATACTCATGATATAAATTAGATGAGATCATGTATATACATTTAATAAGGCACAATACTTGAATAGTATAGTCACTATGTTTTGATCCTGTAGGTTCAAATCAATTTAAATTTTAGGAGCAAATCAAATCAAAATATTGAAGTAGGCTCTTGCAAGCATTTTTAAACCGTCATTGCGATATTATTATTACCAGTCCTATCATAATATAACTATATGTCATTATCTTTGGGGTTTTACTACACTCAAGACTAGTTTCTTTCTTTAAATCAAGCTTATATCTTTGACTGCAATATCTTTGCGTATCTGATGCTTCCTTTATTGCGATTTTATACTTCAGTTAACGCAAGAAAATTTCAACAACTAGGCGAGAAATGCTACATCCATGGTGTTCCAATTATGTGCTTAACTAAACGAAGCGTATCGATGTCTATTTTTAGACGTTTGATATTTGGGATTCACTTCTTTTCGTCTACTATAGCTAATTTAAAAATGATAATCTGATGTATTTTTAATATTGCGGATATGTGTAAAAACGGAAGGGCATAGAGTTGACAATGTTAGAAAAGGTTTGTACTGCCTTTTATGCCTAAAAGGCAATGGTTGAAAACACTAAATCCTCGCCTTCGAATATTTAAATTAATTTTACGTCTCGTAAATTATTTACAACTAAATTCAACAAAATGTGAGGAAAATAATAGGCTAGGCGTTGACGAAGCCCATAAGTTCAGTACGAAAAGCCTTGAGTTGGCATTACTCGGTGCGAAGCACGTGTGTCCAAAGAAAATATCATTCCTCTTCTGTTCCACATCCCGGTAACTATTATCTGCATGGCTGTCTCGTAACGATGTCTTCAAAAGTGGTTTCAGAGATGATTTTTTTGCTATAGATCAACTAATAAAATAGATAAACTAGAATAACCAGAACCAATGAAAATAACATTGTTTTAAAAGATATTAAATTTGAATATTATTAAGTCAATATAATTAATGTTTTGTAAAAATCATAATTGATACAAATATACGTTTAGAATGAAATATGTTAAAGAATATAATTTAGCGTGAAGTTAGTGTAAAATACTGAGCCAGAATACTTGCTATATATATAGAAATCTATAGGCCCTCAACAACTCCATTGAGGCGATCCAGTATATGATTGCAACGCTCTTTACAGAGTTAAAACGAGGCGTTTGTTATGCAACAACCGGGACTAACAGTTTAACGCACCTCGTTGTCAGTGGATAAATACTTAAAACTCAAACTAATTTGTAAGCAATCGATTTAGGTAATGATCGTTCCGTTTTATAGAGATATACACAAAAGAAATATAGAAAGGTTAAATCGTTCGTTCATCGACGTTCTTTCTATTATATTATTCAGGTATTGAATATGCGACACCAAACCCTAGGAATGCTAGTCCCATATATATTGCCAAGTCCGAATAGGATAACGGATATTATTTTGCTTAAACTCGTATAAGTAAATTCGTACTTTATTGAACTCAAGTGTTTTACACACTTGAATACAGTAAGCGCGATTTATAATACATTTTTTTGCTATCACATAATTATGATTAAGTAACATAAGTGATTTGATGATTACTAACACACTAATAGAGATAATTTTTTACGTGTTGCAGTGGGCTATTTCGTATATATTTTTGACATAAAGTGAAGCTAAATCAACGGTCTAAGTCTGTGGCAATGGATCAACACCTTAAATACAACACAAACTCACACATATTAATATTCATCGACACTTCTGTGATAGGTGATAGGCGGTAATACCATGATATTTATTAGGTAAATTAGAGATACAAAGCGCGCTTATTATTATATTATACAATACATTTAAATTAGTTTATGTAAATTAGAATGTTTAGAATTTATTTATTAATTACTTGAGACCTCTTCAGAAATTAAACTTTTCTTTCGAGTGCTAATTATTAATTCGTTTATCATTTAAAGTATGATAATAAACGCAGATAACTAATACAAACACTTTGTTTTACTATTAAGGCGGTAATGAAACAAATACATATCAATTATTACCGAATCGTACCGAATGAAAGTAAACAGTGTTAACAATTATATAAAGGTTCGCTCACCTCCAGCAAAGAAACCATGTCGAACTTTGTAACTGATGTTTTTGAAGGTAATGTTCAAAGAGTCTTCCACCAACGATGTCGAGTTGGTTTCCTGTGAGTCCGACTGAGTGTCGACAGCCATTTCTACGACGAACACAGAGGATAACTACCCAAGAACAAAGGGTTGAGTTGCCATTTCCAGAACACACAAAGAATCGTTAGTGTTAGTTGTAAACAAAGAGATGACGCGACACGACAGTTGCAAGACGCCTTAACGCGGGGGCGATTAGCGGCACACTGAGTTGCGCAGGCGTTTCTACTATGAAATTATCGGTCGTTCTCCCCACCCTATTACTTGACAGTTGTCCAACTAAGCAGCTGCTGATTGTGGTTATCGTAAACAGATAGATAACGGAATGCAAATGCGGTGACAATGGACATCAGTAGACCTTTAACATGAAACTGTATGTGTAAGATCTGTCATCTTGTGAGTTGTGCATTTAGCTTAACCGAACTAATAATGATAGTGTCTATACCGGGACAACTTGTAAGGTTCAATTATTGTTTACTACTACTTTATTATATGGAACTTAAGATGTACGCTTTCTCTATCTCTCTTTTGCTTAACTCTAAACCGGAACGCAGTTATACAAATATTTATGTTTGAGGGTGAAATAACTGTTGGGTGCTTAGGAGTTTGTAGGTAAAAAAAATTATATCATTCAAGGGTACGTTTTAAATTTTTTACATAGTAGTAGTAGAGTTGGATGAAATTGTTAAATATTTAAGATTTCGTTAGAACAATCAAGCGTTTTGTCACATAAATAAGGCGTGCTTTAAGACATGATTTAGAGTAATCCTCGAGTCAGTCGAGGCAGTTATTACAAATCCACAAATTTGAGTCGAAATAAGGGGAGAGCTTCCAAAACTTAATACTTAACAGAATTTCATTAAATATTAACGTAGCCTATGTAATAACAATATAAATCAGAAATGCCTGCAGACGGTGGTGCTTGTCTTCGCGTCTTTGAAATAGTGCTGGTATTAATGATGATAAACAATGCCATTACAATTTTTTTTTATTTCACCTTTTAGTATGTGTGAGTAAAGCTTAGTAAGTTATTTTTAAACCAGTTCTTCTCAACTGGTGCGATTGGACGAATTTCTTTCACGGCGCTGCTGGTGGCTAAAATATACTATTATAATAAACATCGTAATATGTTGAATAATGCCGCCAAACTTGGCTTAAAAAAATGTTCTTTTATATTAACTTTATCTATTTTTTCAAGGATGCGGTTTTGGATTAAAAATATTTTTTAGTATCTCACAAAATAATTCATAGCATAGATTATTTTAGTCACAAAACGTTCCCTTGTAGCACACCATGTGCTTTCATTAGTTAGCGACGTTTGTCGTTTACGTTTGTTTTGTCATATTGTTTACGTATTTGCATTTTACGCTAGGCATTTGTTTTCTATTTTATGACGTTCATGTGTTATTTTTAATTGTACATAATGGGATATAAGATCAATTTCAAAAAAAATTGTACCGTAGGATTTCACCGTGTCCCTCAACTTTGTTTAATTATTTTTTATTTTTTTAATGACTAGCAGAATATATTGATTTAAGTGAAAAAATATATTTTTAAAATTATATATAAATTCTCGATTTGTTGTTACTTTACTAAATTTAAATTTTACAAAGATTTTAAAACATTCCCTTCCCAACTCGTGTCAGATTATCTTGACAATTCCAATGATTTCATGTATGTGAATGGTATAGTAAATATAATTTGAATTCTTAAAAGTCTAATTTAAAAGTTAAAGGTATCAAAAACATTTATTTTTATTTACGTTCTATTTATAATTTGAGCTAACTGGAACATTCTGTATTGTGACCGCTAATTTTTGCAAAAAAAATCTTCTTATTAAGGAACAAATCGACACGAAATGGCAGCACATATATCATTCTTCATCGAGAGACGCTATTTTCTTTGAATTTTCAAATTAACTAATGGCCAGCGCGGACACAGGTATGTGACCACGTTTTACTATTATAAATCACTTTTATTTAATAATTGTTATTGTTGACATGTTGCAAAATATTTGTAATATTTGATACCAAAAAGTTAATAATCTTAAGTAGGATAGGTAATCTAAAGTTAAACAATTTAAAACTATAAGAAGGTAAGCATTATGTGTCCTCCGTTTTGTGACTTATTCTACGGTCACATTTAACGGAACAGCAGGTCACAAGAGGTCGGAATGCATAAAGCTTAGTTCATATTGCACCCGACTGACCAAATAAATGTATACTGTTACAAAATGTTATCAATGAACAAGCCGTAATGGCCCAGTGGTAAGAACGTGTGAATCTCAACTGATGATCGTGGGTTTAAAGCCGGGCAAGCACCACTGAATTTTCATGTACTTAATTTGGGATAATAATTCATCTCGTGCTTTACGGTGAAGGAAAACATCGTGAGGAAACCTGCATGTGTCTAATTTCACTGAAATTCTGCCACATGTGTATTCCACCAACCCGCACTGTAGCAGCGTGGTGGAATAAGCTCCAAACCTTCTCCTCAAAAAGGGAGAGGAGGCCTTTAGCCCAGCAGCGGGACATTCACAGGCTGTTACGGATTACGGATCAATATAGATAATATGTGTATCAGAAAATATGATCAAAATTTTTAATTTCTTAATCATCATTAAAGTAATGTGTTTTTTTATGTGAAATAGTAGGTATTATTACAGTAGTACTGAAGTTCCTAACTTCCAAGCAAAAAAAATATTAAAATGTTGTAAGGCCCGATGCTTTTCGAATCTATCAGGCTACAGCAACAATTCTGAAACTAAAAACACAGTCGGACAAAAACTTGGAAAAGAAAATAAAAGTATAAAAAAATGATCAACTGGCATTATATGCTATAAATTTAAGGTTTCGTTTCTGGGTCGGAAAGCAAAATGTATGTCATAATAGGTACATATTTAGGCAATTTTGAAATCATGTGAATACAACCTTTTCTTTTAAAACTTCCATCTTGTCACTGTGTCCCTTCAAAATTATGAAGTTAAATCTATGAAATCTAGGAGTTTTTACGACTTAATATTATTCCGTGCAGCCATAATTATGTATCCAGTAAATATATTACTTTTCGGAAAAGCTACTCACATCAAGTAAAATATTATGTTTACGGAGTAAAATTAAAAAATAACCAAGTTAAAAGCGACAGTTACAAAACTGAAAAAAACACTTTTTTTTTGTGTAAATCCTTGAAGCTACGGCTGCGGTTATTTTCTTTGATTTATCAAGTGATAATACGGATTACTAGTTTAGTTAAATTTAAAAAAAGGCTTATTAGTTTCATTTCTTTAATTTTGCATTTAAATATAGCCGCACAACGGAAACAATTACGCCACAAAGTCCGTTTTGTTTCGATATGTAAGAGAAAATATCTCGGATTCCGCGTTCCTTCTTATTTTTCTGTATAATAAACTGTATTCCCTAACACATTATGGTGAAGTTTGTAATAAAAAACAACATTACCATTAAAATATTTTTTTTTTACAGAAGCGTACTATTTATTTTGAAATTGCTCATATGACATTGCCGCTCACGCCACAAATGTGGACTGTGAATGAACATTGAATTTGCGATGATCATTTGAGATCCTCTCGTCCACTGTGCCATATCGGTTTTATGTATTTAATGCCTCAGTTTTAATCTTTTTTCTTTATGATATCGTTTGAATTATCTATTTCACGATTTCATGAATCATGATTTAAATATTAAAATATTATAGACCATTCATATTTTAAATGTAATTAAACATTTATAAATCGTAAACTAAATTCAATAAAAATTACAGTTTAAGACATGTTTGTTATTTTTATTACACTTATATATTCGTTGATAAGATTAATAAAATAGTTTCTTATGAGTATATAGAATTAATATACATATACTACTACATTATTTGAATTAAATTAATCAGGTAAAATAAAATAATAAATATAATATCTACCAAATATATAGTAAAGACACCAGCTAAATCCCTCTACTCATCTCTTTTTCTTTCGCATTCATTTAAGTTCACTCTTTGTTTAAAAATGTCCCCTCTCTCTATCTTTTTCTCGGTCGTTTTATTGCTTTTATTTTCCCATAGTAGCATTTAGTTACGTGTTTTGTGTGCCTGTTATTATTTATTCTTTTTCAGCGACCGACTAGGAGCCGTATGTATGAGTAAGACAGGGTAGTATTGCTATTTCGTGTATGTATTTATTTAATATTAACGCTCGAAAAGTAATATAGCTGCAATACTTCTTACAAATTAAAGCTATTCTTTTTTTTATCTCTACACCCGTACTATTTCCGAAAATAAAAATTGATTAATATAAATGTATGTGTAACATTGGTTATAATCATGGCATTCAATGACGGACTATCTCAGACTCGTTGTTGCTAGTTATACTTTATTGTCTGTTACACATCCAGCAAATACGACTATATCAGCTGTGAAACGATGAAATCTCATTAACTCAAGCAACTTAACCATCTGGTAAACATGAACGCATCATTGAGTCTTACTTAGCTTCCTATAAATGTCACAGTATGAAATAAAGGAAAAAAAAATTGTATGGTTTGGACAATATAACCAATATCTTTCGGATGATACTTGACAGGCGTATCATAATTTGAATAAGGATCAAACTTATCAGTTTGTGAGACTACACGTATACGCTTACGTATCTGGTTTATAATTGGTTTGTTTAAGTATGATTACTTATAAAAATTTCCTATTCTCTACTAAAATGATCTTAACTTAAACTATTCTACTTCACTGTACTAAAGGTACTCGTTGTTTTCGGCGTGTGTTTGTTTTTATCTCTAACTGCTCTAGTTTATTTAAAAAAAGAGAGGTAGAGAATATGATCGTGTTCTGATCTGTACTTCTTATCTTATACTATGAATATACGCAATGTTGTCTGGAAGAGGTATACTCAGCGATAAGATCGTCTTGTTTAGTTATTAGCTGACCCGTGCCCACTTCGTTAGGCGGTAAACATTTTTACTTGTGATGAAATTATGAACGTGGTTCGATTAGTACTGAGTGCTATGATTCATTTCCTGACTGCCAAAAGTCGTGTTGGCTGAACATTAATAAAATGTTTTGCGTATTTGGTTTTTTAAATGATCTCTTAAACTATGCAACCAAAAACATACTGGAAAAATGGATTTTATCTAAATAAAATGTTCTTGGTAATAAAGCAATTTATTGCTAAATAGATTGACGTGTTGTATATAAAAAAACCGTCTAACAGAAATATCACAAAATAGATTACGACACGTTCGCGGTTCCATATTGTATTATCTCTTTAACAATTCGTCCAAATTATATGCAGTTAAAGGGAAAAGTCTTTTGTTTTAAACACTTGAGATGATGTTTACTTATTTTTATAAGATTTTATAATTGTTGATAATATATGACCAATAAAAAATGACGATTTAAATTATTTTTTTAAAACAAAAAACTACTTTTTGTGACTTAAATATAAAAGTTAGACATATATTACTGGTGGTAGGGCTTTTGTGCAAGTATGTCTGGGTAGGTATCACCCACACATCAGATATTGCACCGCAAAACAGCAGTATTGTTGTGTTCCGGTTTGAAGGGTGAGTGTTTTAGCCGTGCAGTGACGGAGAAAGAATACATTTCACTGCCCCTTTCCCATGGGTGTCGTAAGAGGCGACTAAGGGATATCATCTGGTGGTAGGATGATACACATCCGCCTGGCTTGTTACCACCGTACGCATGGTGAAAATCTCGTGAAGTGGCTTGCAGCCGCGTTTCGAGGTCAGCCAGCGTACAGCCAGTGCTCGAGCGAGCATTGCCGCGATGGGTGTTGGTCCAGTGGAGACGGCTGCTGAACCAATGCCGGGGGAAACACGCCTCCACACTTTGCCCATCCCTATCGTGGCAATACGTCGCTCGCTTCACGTCTCTTTACGAGGCGTGAAGAGGCATCTTGCGGGCCGGCAAGGCGAGGGCGGCTGGTGCAGAATCTTCTTCCTGACTGTACTGGCCGTCCTCGCGTTTGGACTCTACTACCACTTAACATCAGGTGGAGTAGAGTCATTTGCCGACCCGGTAAATATAAAAAAAAAAAAAAAAGAACCAGTGTAATTACAGGCACAAGCGACATAAAATCTTAGTTCCCAAGGTTGGTGGCGCATTGGCTATGTAAGCGATGGTTGACATTTCTTACAAAGCCCATGTCTAAGGGCGTTGGTCAGCACTTACCATCACCATCCATTACCATCAGGTGGTCCACATGCTCGTCCGCCCTCCTATTCTATAAAAAAAAATATGATGTCGCTGACTTTTTGTAGGCATTATCAAGCTCTACTAGAATTTTTTTCAAGAACTCATATATCAGTTATATATCTTTCATCGTTAAAGCAGCGTTCGTAAGAAACGTTTTCGTTCGACCGTTTTTTTCTGCGACTTACTTTGCAAATCCTACCACTATACTATCACGATAGTCTTTTAATTTTTCGGGTTATTATTTAGCGTATGACATTCACACATAATTTGGTTTTCTATCGGTAAAAGAATTTTTAAAATCGGTTCAGTAGATCCAGAGATTACCCCCTACCACCTCACAAACTTTACCTCTTTTTAAATTAGTATAGAAGTATAGATCAAATGAAAAATAAAACTTATTAAAATACATAAAACGGTGTATTTTATTGGTGTATTGGTTATTTTAGATCACATTTAAATACATAAATGTTTGATAATATTTCAAAAATATAGAATGGCAAAGTATTAAAATAAAACATATTTCTTTTTTTTATAAAATATATTTCTGCTTTTAAAATATTTCGTCAAAAGCTTATTAGCATATAGCATATAGCACCAGTATTTTATATGATATTTTAACATTATTATGTTTTTCTACATCATCTTTATAGTATAGTTATAGTAAGGGAGCTGGTGGGCAAACTGTTTATACGATTTGCTTGTACTTAAAATATGGCAAATCTGAGATAACACACTCTACATACGTTAAGCAGCAACTTTAAATCCAGGGCTCTTTGTTACCCAGCCATTTTTAGTTAAAATTAGTTTATGATTTAAAATGTTATGTTTGTTTGTGGACCATTGACAATAACATATGTGTGCCTAATTATAATGCAGTACCTTGGATTCCTCATGGTCTGTCTTAGGATTATTTTGACCAACAGCCCCAATTTTGATACAAATAATTTGATAATCTTGTTAGTTTTTACTAAGTGCTGGAACGCAAAAAGTTAGTTACGTAGGTCCATAATTTACTGGATAAAATCTATTCGTATATATCGACATGATCCTATAGCAATTGAAAATTTTGTTTGTAGAAAAGACCAAAATGGATGAAAATTACGTATTGCATATACTCCATATGCCCAAATAAATATTGTTTGGACGAAATCGCTTCTGCAATTGTCGAATATACTTCGTTTACTCTCTCATAAATCTAATCGTATCGTTGTGTATTATGAACAAAATATATTAATGCCGGCCAGCAGTGCTATTCTGTAAGAACTCACTTCATTACTCACCTATAAAATAGTAGTGGTAGTAGTAGTAGTAGTAGTAGTAGTAGTAGTAAAATATTGACTTATTTGAAATGTTATAATTATTATGGTAAATGTCGCATATCACTTTCTGACATTATACAACGTTTTTATTGATATTCGAGTTTGTTCTTACAGAATAGTCCTACAGCTACAGCTATGTCAACATTAAACAAACAATTGCAACGTCACTTAAATGTAAAACATATTTATATGCAACTAGTTTTAGATCGGTTGAATAGTTACGACGTGAAAGCGTAGCAAACAAAATTATTTTCGTATTTATAATATTAATTAGGATTAACAAAAAAATAAAACAAAATTTTGAAATTCAATATAATTTGCGTAAAACTGTCAAACTGTTATTCTGTTGTAACCTTATTAAAATTACTGGTAAATATTATAAAATTGAATCTTAATCTACTAACTGGTAAATTTAACTTCGGTAAAGCTTTGAAACCTTCTGTAAGTACATAAATTATGATTATTAAGAAATTATGTTAATATAAATATCACTAAATCTAACCCCTCACACCAACTGAATTTATATTAGTGTGAAAATCTACGTATTAAATAAATGTTCATCACATTTTCTGAACAAGATTTATATATTTCTTCAATCATTAAATTATTGTATAAAACTGTTTTATATTCAAATTGGAAAGGAAAATATACACAAAGCATAAAATATCATATTTTATATCCCTATTTAGAACATTGATGATTTCATCACCAGGATGGTTGCATCTAATTTTGTGTGTTAATGTTTGTGTGTCTGTGTGTGTGTTCGTTTTTACCATTTTTAATTTACCTTCTACTACCACATACCAAGGTCTTAAGATAATATTTGAGGTATTTATCCCGTATATAATATTTAAGTTTATCACATTTAAATTATTATTATCTATACATAAATTAAATTATAAATCGATTCAAATCCGCCACGAACAGGGCTTCATCTCTTGTTGAGTCGGTACCAGAGTGTCGTACATGTCAATATATGCATCAAAACGGTGGTGGTAAGCACGATTGCCATATTAACACCGACATCTATGGTAGCCATGTCCATTTCAACGAGGAATTTGCTTGGCGTTATATAGTGGCAATACTCTGCAACAATAATTATAAAATCAAGGATAAATATATTACTTTTTACATTTTTTAAATGTTAATTTTTAATTCATCATAAATAATATTTATTTGATAAAAAGTTCTAATTACTCGTTAATCTGAACATTTAATTTCCTGATAGAGCATGTTGAAAGTTGATAAAATCTTTGATGTATTGGAATTCAATTGAAACATATTGATTAAAATACATTGTATCCGTTATCATAATTCTATATATATAATAAGTAGCTCAAAGATATGAGGACCGTGCAGTGATGAAAGTCGTAGGTTCGATCCCCCTTAGGATCTAGAAATTGTTGTACACACCTTGGCGGTAAGGTTTAGTGCAAGCCCGTCTGGGTAGGTACGACCCACTCATTACATATTTTAATACCAAACATCAATGCATAGTATAGTTGTATTCCGGTATGAAGTGTAACTACATGCACAAGGTTGGTGGCGCATTGGTGTTGTACAACAATGTCTATGGGCGGTAGTGACCACATACCATTCGGCGGCCTTTTTTCCTATTCCACCTTTGGTAGGTTTTATTAAAAAAAACTATATATAGTAAAGTACTATATAGTAAATTATATTGTAATCAATATATTATATATCAATATATAAATAATTATAAAAATGATAATAGCTTTTGCTTATTATACAGTAATTCTAAAAGACCTCAAGAGCGATTCCATGAAATAATACTCATATTTACCTTTAGCGCAGTGCATTTTTGTTCTATTAAAACCGTATATGGAGTGCACAGCGACGTGAAAGCCGGCTCTGAAGTACGAGATATGGTGGAGCCATCGGAACGAGTATGGCGTGTCACGTAACGATAAGCAGAAACCAAATATGGAAAATAGACAGGCGAGTACTGGGCCTATGAAAACGGCAATCTGTAATATAAAAAAAGAATTTTATTAAAATCAGTATATAAAAAAAGATTGCAGATTTAAATTATTGTATTCTGTAATATTTGTTTCAGCAAAATTTATGAAAACGGTTTTAAGCAATTGATATCTCTTGTTAATTGGCTCATCTATCTTATCCCGGCTAGAATATCCCGTGTTCAGATCAATAAAAAATTGCAGTTCAATTTCTAGGATTTTTTTGAAAGCAACTGGAATTGCGTAATGAATGAAAGCGGAATTCATTCAAATAATTATATTTATTTCTATTAATTTGATTTATTTCTAGGTTCATCATATAGTTAAAACTATATGGATATTTTATTATATTTTTAAGCGTTTAGTTGTAACTGATTTCAAATAATTTCATTTTCATTTAAAATCAAGTAACATCATTTAAATAGTGATTCGAATTTCAAATCAAGTAATATTCTTAATTTTTTTTACAAACAATTAATTGAAACAAAAACCTTGATATTCAAATAGTTATCGTTTTAATTTACTTTTTACTCTATTAAATTTTGCTATTAAATAGTAATAAATGGAATGAGTGAAAATCGAATATTCAAATCAGGAGAAGAATTATTTTGTGCTTAATTTATCTCTATTTATATCTATCTATATATATCTATTTATATCTATCTCGTGTGACGAAAAATATGTTGAGGAAACCTGGAATGCCGAAATAAGTGTATTCATCAACTCCAAACTTAGAGGAGCAGGTGGTTTAGTACAGTACTCGGCTAAACAGAAAGCAAAGCCGTTATTAGGCGTTACCTAACTTATATCAAGTTACCTTTGTGGGTGTAGTAGATCCTATAAAGTATCCCCATGCTTGAGCACAGAGCGAAGTAGCAACTATTGTGGCAAGAAATAGTGTTGCTCTTGTCGATTCAAGCGGGTTGTCGGTTAGCCAGTAGGACAAGACGACGTACGACACACATGATAACATCTGCAAGAAAATACATTTATTAATGATATAATATACGTATTTAAGATTATTTATAGCAATCTAGCGATTAAATAAAGATTGATATCCCCTTACAGGAAAAAAATTATAGCATGTTTCTTATAATAAAAGTATGAAGGCTTAAAAGTTTGTTACACGATAAATTTGACAAGAGAGTAAACTATTAGGTTTTAATTGAAACCTTTTTCTGGTAATTAAATTTTATACACGTACAAGAGAATAACTGACAATTTTATACAATGATTACACCTATGTACGAAAGTATATTTAACAATTAATTAAAGCAGAATTAAATTACCTGAAATGGTAACTCCACTGCCAATATTGAAAATATATAAGGTCCTAAATTATACCATCGGTTGAAGTATTCGCCTTTTAATATATCCATCTCCAGGGGAACTGAAACAAAATAAAATATTTTATTATTAAAATAATTATATTTACTTAATAATTGATATTGTATTCAATCAGAAGTAAAAACTAAAGAGGTTAATCTTCCCAAACAATTAAATGTATTTAGCAATATCATATTAAAAGCCCCAGTGAAGGCCAACAATAATGTGTACCTTAAGTCGATAATAGTTAAGTATGATATTTGAAACTTACACGACAATGTAACAGACATCTTTCCCGTATAAACCACGAGCAGCATCGAGCCGTACAAGTAGACATAATTTCCAAGGACACTGCTGGCCTCGCTGCCAACTCCCGAGTACAAATATCCGAATATTAGGGCGATTACTACGTGAGCTGCCACTCGGTACAGGAATAGAGACTGTAACATTTACAAATAAAATTATATAAATTAGAGTTGAGCTTGATCGCGATTATTTTCTGGCGATAATAATACAATAGACGGGCTGAGATCGCTCAGTGAATTTTTACCGAGTTGCGGATTCAAAGCCAGGCTAGCACCACTGAATTTGCATGTACTTAATTTGTGTTTCTAATTAGTCTAGTGTTCGGCGGTGAAAGAAAAAATCGTGAGGAAACTTGCATGTATCTAATTTTACTGAAACTCTGCAAATTACGTATCCATCAACCCGCATTGGTGCAGCGTGGTGGAATAAGCTCGTAACCTTCTCAGAGGGAGATGAGGCTGAGCACTCAGTAGTCGGATATTTAAAGTATCAGACTTTACTATTAATAGACGGAAAAACTAGTTTGTGTATTAAACAATAAGTCTTTTTAGTCTGAACATTATTAAAAAAAATGAATGTTGGCATGCTTGTCCTCTATGCGTTGCTAAACCATACTTTTGACTATTATGAAACTTTGTTGAGTGGTGCCGCGAAAGTTCCTGTCCCGAAAAAACGAAGACTTTTCTTTGTATATTTGTCCTTCAATATAAACGTTCTATGTAGCTTATTATTCTATACTTGCGATTAGAGAACATTAAAAATAGTTTTAAGAGTTGGAAACAATAACAAAAAATAATGTTAAACTCACATAATTCCTCGTTGTTATTAAGTAATTTCTGTAAAGAAGAATCCACGTCTGTTTGAAGTATCCAGATGGTCTGTTTGAATAGTTCTGTTGATATTTCTTGTCGCTTCGTAGTTGTTTGTCTTTCATTTCTGTATCCATACCTATATATTTTTTAAATAAATCTTTATTTTATACTGTAATTTAGGTAACTTTTAATGATGACTATGAATGATAGCGTTTAATATATGAATATATTTTTATTATTTTTTCTTAATTTATGCTTATATACTTCTTTTAAAAGTGCCTTAACAGAAGTGTTTTATATACGTTATATTTATAAAATAATTTAAAAAACTGGGTCTTACTGAGTGTATTAGAGAACGTTGATATAACTGGCACATCTTCCCATTCCCTGGAGGTAGATTCGGGCTTGTACTGAAGCATCGCTTTAGCAGCCTTGTTTAGGTCAATATCATATTCACCAGAAGCTACTTCCATTACTATAAAAAAGACAAGACAGACAGAAAATAATTATTACAAAAAATCATTACAACGTTTTTGCTATTTAATTTTTAAAGGCACGCAAATTACAATTAATTATTCGCTTAGTTACAAGACTAAGATCCTAGAATAAGGTCAGTAAGACCTTTGATCTAAGGTTATTTAGTTCTTATATTATATATATTCATTTTTTAAATTTTTACCTATGATGACAGGTTCAATCTTGGGCAAGTACCGCTGAGTTGAGAAAGAAGAAGAGAAGTGATAATTGCTTACTACGAGATAGGTTGTGAGCTGAACGAAATTGATATTTTGTATATAAATACGTACAATAGTGTAATGTCGATCAGTGTAATACGTTAAATAATCGCAATTTAATGTGATGATATTAATGAAATTAAAAATAGCATGTTATATTTATTTATATTTCAATTATTTACCGCTTATAATGTTTTCCTTATTATATTGATTGGACACTTCGAGCGAAAAGCGGTGCGCGCGGGTGTTAGAATAAGAATTCTTTTATGGTCAAAAAATATAAATCGCAAAACACTAAACTTTCATTTTTATTTACTATTATGTATTAATGATTTCATTTTATTTACATAATTATTATTCAAATAAAGAAACGTGTTAGGCAAGTCTAAAACTTATGTCACAGGTATTAAATAGTGAAAGCGCATTTTAAATAGGACTTATTGATTCTTTCATGTTTTAAGTAGGGGGACGGGCTCATGGGCCACCTGATGTTAAGTCGTCACCACCACAAAAATTAAATAAAAATGTAAGAAACATTAACCATTCCTTATGCGCCATTAATCTTGGGAACTAAGATGTTATGTCCCTTGTGCCTGTAGTTAAACTGCCTCACTCATTCTTCAAACCGGAACGCAACAATACTAAGTATTGCTATTTAGCGGTAGAATATCTGATGAGTGGGTGGCACGTACTCAGACAGGTTCGCAAAGCCCTACCACCAAGAAAAATATATTATATATATATATATATATATATATATATATATAAAATATATTTTAATACATTGGACTATTGCCTAATATACTAGATATATTACTTCAGAGATTTTTATTTATTTGTGAAGCTGATCGGTATTTGCTGACATTAATACATTTAGAATCATCGAAAATTATATTACAAGGATAAATGGCGATTGAGAAGGTTTCTCCATAATAAAGATTAAATATTTTTTTACTTTCCTCATTGGTAAGTCGATGGAGGAAATAACTGACACTTCAACATGGACCATGCTTTATATCATCCAATCATATCCATTAAAGGGATTACCTTGTGAAGCGCAATTATCGATATTAATAGATTTGTTTCAAATTCAACAACACATCATGGCGATACAAGTCAATAGAAGAATTTTTAATCGCACATTTGTTTATTTACACATAAATGTGACGCATCTAAATGAAGTGTTTAATTTTAAATATAATTGTTATATTTTGTAAGTTTATGGTAAAGTTTCGTTCTATATTATAAAAAATTATGCAAATACAATATACCTACTTCTATCAATTACCTATGTATATTTATAGTTTCAATGTTTATTATTATCAAGTTAATATGCATCATTTGAATATAGGTTTGAATTAATTATTATTGAAAATAATGCAGTAATGGTTAACTATGTACAATGTCATTGGTTTGTCGCGATAAAATTGAAGGTTGAATACTAGAAAACTGTACAGTAGGCTGGTTACGGTTTGTTAATCAATATTATACACGGTTGAATATCAAGTAATTTTATTGTAATAAATAAATTTTGATTTAATAACTTTTTGGCAACCATTTGTTTACTAAACGATATTCACAGAATAGGTGTAGTTTAAAAAACGAATTGAAAGAAATGATCACTTACAGAAATCAGCTGGGTTATGATATGGTGGACATCTTAAACCAGCGCTGGCCATAGAAGGGAGGAGGTACATTCGTGGTCCAGAGTATAGCGTACTTCCAGATGTTAAGCAGTAGATAGAGTCAATCTTCTCGAACAGGAGTGCAGAGGGTTGATGTATTGTGGCCACTAATGTTCGACCTCCACGTGCTAAGCCGTTGAGAAGGGCAATTAGGGATGTCGATGCTGATGAATCTAATCCACTAAAATATACAAACAGTTACTATAAAAGATTTGCATTTTGTAGGGTTGGCAAAATATGTGCGTACGTTTCACTATTACACACATAAATATATTTTTACAAACAGTACTTTTCAAGTTCTATTTGGCATATGGTGGTCATTGACGTTCAATTCTTATAAGGATTCCATTATATAAGCAATTTGAATTGCCATTTTACAATATGGATAAGTGGATTTCATCGGTAAAGATTGGCTAATAGTAACCCTTATTAACGAATACGACTAATGGCTATAATGACTTACGTAGTTGGTTCGTCGAGAAACAATAATGATGGGTCAGACAATAGCTCAAGAGCCACAGCTAGTCTCCTTTTTTGACCGCCGGATAGATCTCTGCAAAGTGTCCGGGAAGTTTTACTAAGACCCAAAAGTGCTAACACTTCCAATACCTAAAAATAAAATAATAATTAGTGAATACTTAAATGTAAATATTCTATTTATAATATATCATAGGTGCTTGTTTAATTCAAGCAAAATCTATTAATCAATAAATTATACATATAAAATTTTATGTGTGTGTGTGTAATGTATTTATACGCAGAGAGGTGGAAATGGCGCATTCCAGATTTTTGCAGCTGAATACTAAAATGTATCGATGTTTTATGAATTGGAATAATCAAGAGATTCCCATAAGTGCATCGTGAGTTGCAGTTGAATGCGAACTTAACTGAAGCTTAATTTATCATTACGTTAAAGTTTCATAGCAATCGGGTTAATACTTTCTACGTGGTTTATCTGCTTGAACATAAAATAACTTGATGCGGATTGCTTTATTTAATAAGTTCGTATGATTATGATTTACATTTTAAGTTAGTCTCGACTTCGAATATATATTTATTTATGTCGAATAATATTACGTTTGTTATATAACATAACGATCGATGAGTGGATACTTTTATAATAATGACACAACTTTCACTATCTATGTTAACTGAACACTGACTTACTTTCTCTTTGCGTTCTTGTGACTTGAAATCGGCCAGTTTAAGAGCTGCGGCGAGAGACATGGACTCATAAACGGTAAGGTGTACGCGGAGATCATCGTGCTGGCGGATATATCTAGCGCCTCCTCGTCCGGTGGACTGCGACGCGCATGTACACACGCCGTTCACTGTTATCTCGCCTTTTGCTCCTTTCGTTCTAGAGGAAAACAATACTGTTTTTTATTTATTTTAGTTTAGCCATTGTTTTTAGTTATAAATAAAAGTTTGGCTAATTTAGAAACTAGGGTAGGTAGGATAAGCAAAATTTTTATTGTATTAGAGTTGTTTATGATCAAACTGAATTTAATGCTAACATAAACAATTAAATTTAAATCTTGTTGAATGAAATTGTAAGCTATTAAAGACATTTTAAATACTGTAGATTGTTATAAACTATAATTATTTTTAAAGTAATTAATTATTTGAAAGTGTATAATATTAATTTTCTTACGAATAACCGGCTAGAATGTTCAGCAGAGTCGTTTTTCCAGCACCGGACGGACCCATGATGGCCGTGAGCTGTCCCGGCTTAAAGCATCCATTTACACCCTTTAAAATATTTCTAGTTTCTGTAACAATAGAATAATATAGTTAAAACAATTTGATATATTCGACATTTATATGTAATAATAAATCACTAATATTTTTATTAGTTATCGAAGGTAATTTTAATATACACCTATAAATAATTTGTCACATCGGATTATGAGAGCGAGGGAATAGACAGTGCACGTTTGCACACACTTGTGTCCTGCGCAGAATTAATGATAAATCATAATCATCATTAAACAAGAGTAGCCATATCAAAGTATTGTACATACGTAAAATTAAAGAAAAATAAAGAATAGTATCATAAAGTTAAAATTTATTCATAAATAATACGCCCATTGGCGGCCCTATTTCGTAATCAGAAAGTTACATCTAGTTTGTAATTAAGGACAAAATGGTCAGCTTCACCTAGTTCTTTTTATTATGTAGTAAAAGGTAAAGTTATATAATTACGTGAATAATGGAAAAATTGTGTTTTACAAGATATACGATATCATTTAATTTTGATTGCTATGAATAGTAAATCAAATCATATTCAAACATTAGTTTTCATGTCGTTATCATTCAGTTAGATAGTGGGAGATAAGTGGGCTGATTAAGCTTTAAAAATGATTAATTATTATTTATTATCAATATAAATAAAATAGTAAAAACAAATTGCAAGCTGTTTTGTTTTGTTTGTTTTCAAGCCTTTTTCACTAATTTGAGTATAATAGTGATATATTTGTGCTTTGAATATTAAGCTGTGCCAGCGGGTGAAACCACGTATGCCACCGTGGACTCTTCAAGAAGAACAATTCCGTCATAAATGATTTTTATGTAACTTTAACCGTTTACGCAGCGCACGCAACGCAAGCTCTCAAAAGGAATAAGTTTTCCCCTTTTTTGCAACATTATTCAGAATGACATTTCATGCTTCTTACTTTAATATCACAGATTTCCATACAACATTTATTCTTTACCTATACTTATATACGCGAGCGAAGCCGCGGGTAATAGGTACTTAAACGTATCGAAAAACGAATAAATGTGTTTTAAACATATAGGGTTTTTTTTAATGTTCAGTTTTTTTTAATAAGCCACTGACAAAATGTATTACAAACGAATACAGACAGAGCTCTACCAGGTCCCTGTTACCAGGGACCGACGTGCGTCTCTGACATACTTGCGTTTGCTGCATATAACTCAATGCTATATAGGTAGCATTTATAGGTAGCTATAAGTTTCAGCCAGTTCAACTGAACAGTTATTTTATAGCATCGTTGACGATGTTTGAATTCGAAAATAACAATTCTTTAAATTGACAACTTTTTATTTTAAAAACCGATTGAATTAAACAAACTGCCACAATACATCAGTAAAAACTGCCCCCAAATCAGTTAAGACGTTCCTAACAGTAGGCAGTAGACAACAATTCTACAAATCATTGTTTTGGGCTCTATTGCTTTGATAAAGGTCCCCGATAACAGTTTTACTCATAAATCTTCCATGAACAGACAGTGATCAGTTACATTATACATACATACATATATAGATTTACATGACAACGTGGTGTTAACCATATATATGTTTTTTTTTTTAATTTTTTGGTTATTCACCATTCCATTAAATTAAACTGCAGTGTTGTTAGCTTTTTATATTATGGAGATACTAATTTGTCTGCGAAATTATTTATTTTATATATTTGGTGTGTATTTGTCAAAACAACTCCTCAGCAACAGATAGTGGTATCGATTTCAATAAGATATCTAAAATAAATTTTGCTAAAAATATATAAAAATTATTTGTTAAACCGAGGCTATAAGAGTCCCGTATAATTGTTTTTATAAGGGCTCGTACGCCTCGGTAGGATGTTAACCTAGTTCTACCTCTTTCCTATACAGGATAGGTCTCTGCTCTCTTCTAGTAGCTGCGAGGTGAGTTACGGCGGTTTAAAATGTAATTGTTGGAAAATGCTATTTTACTGAGTAATGGAATTTTTATTACGCCGTACTCTTACTAGGTCGACAGCGTAACTTATGTATGTTGATGGTATAGCTTTGTGCATGCCCTTTCTCAACATACCTATTCTACTAGCAAGCAGCAATAATTAGCATTCTTGTGTTTTGGTTTGGAGGGTGAGTTTACGTACAGGCACAAGGGATATAACATCTTAGTTACCAAGTATGGTGGCGCATATACATTGTAAGGGATGGTTGTTGTTTCTTACAGTGCAAATGTCTATCTGCGGTTGTGACCACTTACCATCAAGCGATCATATGCCAGGCCGTTTAGCTGTTACACATTAAAATATTTTATTTATTATTATATTACTATTTTTTTGAGATATTAGTAGTAGAGTATAGTTACTATAATATTGAAATTAAGGGATTGTTTTAAAATTTTTTAAACGGTTGGTACGACTTTTTTGAAAGCACTTTATCTGCAAATGAAACCGAGATCGCAAATTGGATAGAAGACATGAATCTTAAATTCTTAAGCGAGTTCAAACTCGTGCAAGCGCCACTGAATTTTCATGTGCTTAATTTGTGTTTAAAATAATGTTTAAAAAGTGAAAAAATCATGAGAAAACCTGCATGTAGCGGATGAAAATCTGCCACGTGTATCCACCAAACTGCATCAGAGCAGAGTGGTGGAGTAAACTCCAAATCGTAAAAATGAGAGGAGACCTTAATCCAGTAGGCTGTTATTTACTTAATTTGTATCGAACAAAAATCACAACTTTCATTACATTCGCGGAAGAAAAGTAGTTAGGCCGTTATACGTTTGACTATATTATATAGTTTTTGCAAACGCATATTATATTCCTATTTAAAACTCGACAAATATTATATACACGAACCGTGCTGACGTGTGCCGATTGTTGTTCAAGTTTAATGACGTTCGACGTTCGTCCGTGTAGACGCAGCATGAATAATTCATTTATCGATAATATTTTGTGCCAATTGACTTCGAAAATGATTTTCATTGTATCGGTATCTTGATACTATACATTTCGATTTAGTATACTTTTATGACTATAACGTTAACGATTGTCTGTCTAATTGAATTGTAAAATAAACATTGTTAGTTTTGTTTTAAATAAAAAAATTGAGCAATATTATTATAAAATTATAAAAGGCATGATTATTTAAACTAAGCATGGATGGAACTTTGTCAAAGTATGTGTGTATATATTGAAAATGACAGTTCTCGACCGAAGTAGCGTTAGCAAATAATTCTTGAACAATAGCTATCCGACTCTGACATAGCCAAAAGGGGGGAAGCACAGTTTAAGCGGATTATGTGCACGCAAGTATTTGCGTTAGTGTTCGTATGAATGAATTATTTCGTGTCATTGATTTTTCAAAATGGTACCTTTCTCTCCACTCATTCATTATCAATCTTGTCACTTTTGTAAAATAATGGTCTAACAAATCAAAGTAAAAATCCACACTAACAAATTATAGTTAGAACGTTTCGCGAGCAACGGCGCGCGTTTGCCGACGATACCGCTGCCGGGCGGACCGCGCGTGTCTTAGTTCCAAATGGTCACATCCCATTTTGATCGCACGCGGGTTATAACCTTCGACGCTGTCGTGATTCGTACAGTTAACTATTTTTAATATCATTTGTATATACTTATTTAAGTCATCGATATATGTAAAGCAGCAATTATTGTACGAGCGTTGTTCGCAATTTGAATACCCATAAGAACGAAATCTTTGTCAAGACTGCGTATATTTTGCTTTCTTCAACATCAATAATGCGGAAGTAACTGTCTGTTTGTTTGTTAACTCGTAATGAAGTTTCACCACAAGGAGATAGGTATATAAGTGACGGGTGTTACGAAAAAAAAACAACATAAGACGTGACGAAGTGACACGAAACAGCTAAGAAGAAATGATCCATACTATGAGCTGCTATATCAATTTTTATTCGCAATGACAATTATATCTTAAATATACGTCTCGTATGTCCGGTAATCGCATTAATTCGATGTAATCATTTTCTCTTATCGTGTAATGACCGTCGCGAACACCACCGGTTCTTATTAACACGGTATAAAGCTGTAATTACAGCTACACGTTAACTTGCTACAATGAATAATGGCCGCATATCATATACGTACTAAACTTGTGGTTTATAAGTCAACAATGATCGGATGCAATAAATATGCTGTGATAATTACAATTGTTTTAATGTAATTATTCATTTCGATTGTGTTATTTTATTATAACTCACATGTAAGAGAACAGACATACATATATCGCGAATGAGACGTTTAATGATTTTCATTATTTGTTGTGGTACATTATCTTTAGGAATAAATAAACACATTTAACAGTCGTTATTATTAAATTTGTGTACTTTATTTAAGTTTTAATGTCAAAAGTCTATTGGGGGCATCGCGGGTAAGATGCCGTGACAGCATTCGAGGTGACGTTCTGTCATGCCATTGTCCTATCTCCGCCAATGCTCTGTACTCCCTTGTGTATGCGTATAGTATATAGATAGTTTCTTTATATTATTATAATAATAAGAAACATATATTTATTTAATTAACGAAACTATATTTTTATTTAAATTACATTAAATATTTATATTTATTTATTAGGGTTCTTTTAATTTTATTCCTTTAATATCGATTAACTTAAATGTAATATATTATTGTAATAATAAGATCATCTGTCGGGCATGTCGTCACAATTTTATTTGCTATTTGCGTGGATAAATTGCAATATGTATGTTTATATCTAAAACGGACAAATTTATCACTGTGAATAAGTCAATGTCGATTGTCTTCGATGACAATTTAAAATATATATTCAATAAAATATGTACATTATTTTAAAATATTAAATATTACGTTTTATCTATAATCAGCAAAATTATTTAATTATTTATTATTCTAATATTAAAATATATATTCAAAAAACTGTCTTTAAAAATGTGTCAACGTAGAGGAGAATTACGTTATTAAATTTTTGATATTTAAATATTAACAATACACAATTAGTTACATTTGAAGACGTATTTGTTATATTTAAATATATTTTCCTTGGTTCGCTTGGTTGAGGATAAAATCTGGAATAGGAGGCCCGCATACGTCAATGGCAGAAATTTTAAATGAGGTTAACAAGAAATAAAAAAAATCTTACATATAAACGAAACGTAGTTATTTAACAATAGAAGGAGTATAACTAATATTTATGTTTAATTATTCTTATTTGAAAATAAAAAGACGCACTAAATTGCAACGAAATGGAATGAATGGAAGTTAATGTTAAAGCTTATTCTGCAGGCTGCTTTCATGCAGGATGGCAGATACACATGTGGCAGAATTTTCATTAGACAAATAAAAGTGTCATGAAGTTTGTCTTTACTGTTTACAACATGATCAATTACAAACACAAAGACATGAAAAATCAGCAATGCTTGCCCAGATTTAACACCCCGACCATCGATTTTTTCCGCTGGGCTACCACGGCCCGGAACTTATAACAAAAGAATCATAGTGATTAAAATTGATAATACTAAGACATGTTAACCTTAGCTTGATTATCATATAATGCAATCATTAATATTGAATCGTATATTTAAACGTCAGGATTAATTTATTCTATAAGAGATCGTCCATTTTGTTTTTCTTTTATTCAAGACGTCATCATAGTAATGTTATAACGATCGCTTTTTCTTTACTTTTATATTTGGTTTCCGTGTAAAAATAATTTAATCGATATGGAACTTCCCTAATAAGAAAGATCTCTGGGATAGATGCGGCTATGTGGAATATTTATGCCATTGTGCCATTTTTTTGCCAACGTTGTTGAAGAGAACGTCGTTGTTCTTAAATGCTTAACAGTTTTAAGTACATCCGAAAAACGCAAAGCGATCATTACATTATTAGTAATAAAAATACGACCGCATACCTATGTGCACGCATGTCTTACACAAACCTATAATAATATGTGTCAGTTATTGCACATATTTGCAACGTTTTTTGCATACATTGCAGTATAGAGGATGGTTATTATTACCTAAGTGAAAACATAAATCGTTAGGAAATACGTAGTTTGCTATAGTTTAAGGTTCGTTGCTCTTTTGCCTTCAGCAAATTATTTCGTATTGAGTAAGCATATATTTATTATAAATTAATTGTTCTGCGCGGTTTCACTTTTGTTGAACGTTACTTATCGGGCCCATGTATCTATAATTGAGAAGGTACATCTCAATAAATGGGCTATCTAACGCAAAGTATATTGTCAAGTCAGACCAATGGATCATAAGATTAGCGTGTTCAAATAAACATACCATTCAGCTTTAAACTTTTATTATAGATTGAACAGTATGTTTTTTCCATTATATCAAAATTGTATTGAGTCAACCTTTTTTTTAAAAAAAAAAAACAAAAATCTACAAAATGGAGTAAAATAAGGCGCGAAATCTCATATGGGAAGTGCGTCATTTTAAGCGTGAAAGTTCCGTAGTCTCTATTTGTTTACACGGATATAATATGACGAAAGGATAATTATGTAAACATATTTAATATGTAAACATACCAGGTTACTAAAAAAATAAATTGAATGAAATCGGGAAGTTCCTGTAGAGCTATTCTGTAAGAACAAACTCAAACCCACGCAAAACGTGACCGTGAAATATCAGAAAATGATGTACAAATTCAACTACAATAATTGTAGCAAAGGACACACAAAATAAAATCGCAAAGTAGTCGTTAGTTCAATTTACATACTAATTATCTTCAAGACTGAGATACCAAGCGACTTGTTATAAAAAAGCACTGCTGCAAACCTATCTTTACTTTTTAGTTATTAAAATGATACAGAATTTACATAACTTTTAATAAATAGTTTTTGTTGCATCTGTTTTAGAGAACATAAAATTTAAGGTAAATTTTGTTTAAGCTTTGAATATTAAATTTTACAAACTTTATAATAATATGACGTATTTCAGAATACATTCAAAAATTAGCCGTAATGACAACAATAGTTTTGGTTTGACGTAATATAGCGTAAATAAACTAAAATTATCGGTATTGTGGGTGAGGTCAGACGTCAGCGTCTTTTTTTTTTACTCAATAAAATATTCCTTTCCTTCCTTAATCAAACTATCACGTTAAACCTTTCTTGTTTTGCTATGTAAAATATATATAAGAACTTTAAAAATATAATTACATAAGCTAGACGGCCTCCAAGGCCGGGAAAGCACCACTGAATGGTTATGTGCTTAATTTGAGTTTATAATAGGGTTCGGCGTTGACGGAAACCAGCATAACCATGAGTCGGATAAAATTCTGCCATATGTATTTACCCATCCGCATTGAACTAGCTTAGTGATAAAACTGGTAACTTTTTCCTTAAGAAGAAGGAGGTTTTTGTTTGGCAATGGGACACTTTATTACTTTACTTTATTTAATTATTTAGCGTATACTAGTAAAGTAGCGCTTAATACCTTTTAAACCATTAATTATACATGCACATTTGACCTTGTATAAAAATTTAATGTATAAAGAAATGTTTAGTTGAATTCAATTTAAAAAATAATTATCAGCTTCTTATTATGCTATGAATGTCCCACTGCTGGGCTAAAGGCCTCCTCTGCTTTTTTGCTATAGAAGCCGAGATGGCCCAGTGGTAAGAACGCGTGAATCTTAACCGATGATCGTAGATTCAAACCCGGGCAAGCACCACTGAATTTTTATGTGCTTAATTTGGGATAATAATTTATCACGTGCTTTACGGTGAAGGAAAACATCGTGAGGAAACCTGCATGTGTCTAATTTCACTAAAATTCTGCCACATGTGTAATCCACCAACCCGCACTGGAGCAGCGTGGTGGAATAAGCTCCAAACCTTCTCCTCAAAAAAGGGAGAGGAGGCCTTTAGCCCAGCAGTGGGACATTCACAGGCTGTTACGGTTACGGTATTATGCTATTACGCGACGCGATAGATAAAAGAACGTTCACGAAAGAATGTTATGATTAGAATATACATATTTTTTTTTTTTTTGCACTTTTTATACGGATATTTGTAAAAATTGTTATTTCGAATTTATAAAATTTACTCCCAAATAAAAATTTAGTAAAAAAATAAATTCTTATTAGTCTCATAAACATTGGAGACATATGTATGTACATCAAATCTATAATTATGGACAAATCGATACGTACTAATGATATATTTTATGTTTATTGCCTGCCTCGTGCGTTCAATAACAATAAAAAAAAATTACTTAATAAATGAATTAAAAAATCATTCATCGTATTTTAATTACAAAAAAATATATTAATAAATTTATTATAAAAATGTATGTGTGTTCTTAAATATAATTAGTATACGAATCAAGTGCTTTTTCATTGTTCATGTTTTTCGCTCTTCTAAAAGATCTTGCAAATAGATATGGAATAGAATAATGAATCACTGCAATACAAGTGATATACCGATATCATTTATATGGAAAACTACTTGCAATAATTAAGCATGCATAGTGCAAATGAATAAAAATTAAATCAAGAACGCTGGAAATCAAGAACAATCGTGTTACCTACAACACGATTGTTGCGCCACGGTAGTATGCGAAAGCGATCCCGTGGCGCTCCTCGTTAAGACGGAAAGGGTTTCGGGGAGGTTTTAGTGGGTAGGACGGTGGCCTGCTGCCCCGCGAGTCCCACATAACCGTCCCGGTCATAGACCGGGCGGTAGGCGTAAATGCCTTTCCTCCTCGACAAAAAAAAAAATAAAAAAAAGGTAACACGATTGTCTCCATGGTTTAGTGGTTAGCCTGTAAGGCAGTAGATCGCGAGGTGCTGGGTTCAAATACCAGGTCGAGCGAATAAAATATAACTAGGGTTTTCTGTCAAGAAATTCGCAGCAACAGCATAAAGGAAATAAAGAAGAAAAGAAAGGAATAGGAATTAAAACACTGCCGTGTTTACACGTCCGTGCCTCGGAAAACACGTAAAGCCTTTAAACCTACGCCTGTGCCGTCTCATGGTGTGTCCTCCATCTTGTGCACTATAATATCTCCTCGCAGGTGATTGCTTTGTTGGAAATCGGTAAAGAGGATATCATCATCGTCATTATCATCATAAGTACCAGCCATTAGACAGTCAATCTACTGTTACCTGTCAATTATTCATATTGTTTAACTTCACATCATAGAGATGTAAGCCACCCGACTGAAATAAATTTTACTAACTGGTAGGACTGATTACAATACAATCTAGCAATTTTATCAATTAAATTTAAGTTTTTTTATCATACGGATAAAATAAAAGCTTATTTTAAAGAAGGTATTTTGAATTTTTTTTTTTTATAATATCTCAATCAACCGTAAATGTTTATAGAATAATTATTATGAAATTTAGGTAAAGGCATAGGTATAAACAGCAATGAGATGATGACGCGTCACCATGCCATATGTCCCAAAGATCTACAAAACACCAAAAAATATATAAACTATAATAAATATATATAAACTACAAAAGTGAAAACGGATCAGTTGATAGTATAAAAAAAAATCATTGCGGGGCAAATGCTTCCGCTCACTTGAGGAATGCATCTTATTCTTTTACATCTTATTCTCATACATCCATCACGATTGGCAGATTTTTGATACTAATAACTTTGAGTAGGTTTCCTCATGATGTTTTAACGGAAATGATTTAAAGAATTTTCACCTAAAAAATGTTAACGGTATGACGAAATTAAATAAAAAAATATATATTACGGAACCTTATTTCGATTGTCTTAAAAATCCATATGAAAATGAATTTCATTTTAGTGATTTCCGTAAACAATATTACCTGTACTGTATTTTCATTTATTTAAATATCTGATGACAAATAATTTTACAAGAATTGTTTATTTAATTACATACTTTAAAGGTTTAAGAAGAGCTTGTCAAACAAATGAGATATGAATAAGTTAAAAAAAGTAGCTCTGATTAATACAAACAAAACGTTATAAAGTAATACAAACTTAAATATACTAGAATATAAATAATTAATTAACGTAAATTAACCTTAAAAATTATAAACTGATTAAAACTTTCACCAGAGTAACAATGGCAACCGGAATTAGATTTTCAATTCAATAGACTGTTGTTATGTGTGTCATCGTAAACACTACGAAGGTTCCAGAACTTGGTGGTTAGAACTGGGCCTCCCCTCCACGTGGATTCCCTCCACAGAAGGTAAAACGTGTACCAACACGTGCTGTCCGTGTTGTTACACTTTCCCTATCTATACTATGAAAACGCAATAGAATTCAAGAAGTGATAATTTTTATATTTGTTTCGTATACATAATTGCTTCATTGTGCCGTTATTTTATTATATACTTATAGTTCTATAGTTGTTATTTAATGTTTATATATATACAAAGGCATATTTATGATAACTACATTGCTTACAAAATTTATAAGTACATATAGGTATATTATATAATAATTAAATCTGGGACTCTTACATCGCTATTTACATGTTTGATTACGCAGACTTTTACCGTATTTTCCGTTAACATTACGTAAGATATTTTTCGAGATTCTTTTTTCGATTTGAAATTAATTCTTACATTGCAACTTCAATATTTGGAGCATATTGACATGATCGTGAAATGTCAGCAGCAAGTCGTTGATAATAGTCATTATAATATTTTAATAACACACGCAACAAAATAATCATATATGGCTATGATATTATATTGTTATTATTAAGTATATAATCGGGTTTTAATATATACTAATACTTGTCGTATGTATCGCCAATATCTACGGTCGGTGGTGATCACTTACCATCATGTGGCCCATTTGCCGATTACCTACGCAAGTTATGCGTCGTATTAGCAGTTACTAGAGTATGAATGAATAAACAAATTCCGTGAAGAGGAATGATAAACAAAGCCCGCGTACCTGTACACCGGCTTCTATGATGTTAAATGCACTAACATGGTTTTAATTTTATGTTTCACTGTTTCTTATTTCTTATATATGTTATTACTATCACTATACAGCTTTATTATTATTATTTCACTAGTGAAATTATTTGTTACAAAATTGTAAAAACTAGATTATCAAATATATTTATGCTTATAAATATATTTGATAATCTTGTTTATGGTAGGTATAAATAAAAATAAAAGTGAACCGTCGTGGGACGCCTGGCAAATCGGAAATATTTAATTCATTTTTTGTAGATTAAACGCATATAGCTTATGAAAAGATATAACTAAAGCGTAATCAAAAATAAAAGTTTTTTTTTAAGAAAAAGATAAATATACCAATTCTTTATACCACACCGTATTAGATTTGTCATACTATCTTATAGCGTGGTGAGCGTCAGTCTTACCCGCCGAATTATATGTTTAACATCAAAAGTCTTCTAATTATAATGAAATAAATGTATGTTAATATTTTTTGAAGTGAAATCTCGTTGGTCTTGATAAAGAAATCGTTTTCTAGTTAGGTCTAACCGTTAAAATATTTCCTTGCAAGATATGTACATGCGAAGCTAATTAACGTTCCTTATAGGGAGGCTTCCGAATTACTCTTAATTTTTTTTATGACTGACCTGATGGTAAGTGGTCATCACCGCCATTAGATATTAGCGCTCTAAGAAATATTAATCAGATTGTATCAGCATGTTCTTTGGTTCATTCATCTTAAAATACACATAGGCGTGAGAAATCGGAAGACTTGCCTTTGTTTAATTTATTTTTATTTTTTATCAATTAAATGTTAAATTTCCCACAAAGACTTCCGTTTAACAATGTCGTTTCATCCGCGTTTCGTTAAATAATTCGTGGGAAGTTATTTATAAAAAATAAAATATACGTAAATAATTGCAATATAAATATTTAAACTAAAATAAATATATTTTTTAATTAATAATTTTAATTAATAATACAGTGTAGAATTAAATTAAATTCAACATTCTAGAATATTTTGGCACAGTTGGGTATTGTTTTGTCAACGTTTCACAAAAGTACGCGGACTGACGACTTTCTACGTTGGCTGCGTTGACATAATTCGTTAAATAACATCATATAACAACATAGTAAAGTTACGGCCTGAGAATGTGCCGCTTCTCATTTTTTGAGGAGAACTTTTGAAACTTATTCCACCACGCTACAATGCGGGTTGGTGGAATACACATGTGGAAAAATTTCAGTGAAATTAGACACATTCAGGTTTCCTCACGATGTTTTCCTTCACCGTCAAGCACGAGGTTAATTTTAAACACAATTAAGCGCGTGAAAATTCAGTAGTGCTTGCCCGGGTTTGAATACACGATCATCGGTTAAGAATAACGCGTTCTAACCACTAGGCCATCTCGGCTCTAACATATAAATTTATATTTTATATTATGAAACATTTAAACCTAAAAAATACATTGATATATAAGGCATATTATTCTGTAGGATATTGTATAGGTCTTAAATGAAACTTAAAAAACTAGTATTTATTGACTTTCTTTCGCAAAGGATATATACATTTAATTACGTAGTCCATTTCAAAAGCAGACATTAAGATAAATAAACAGACATCTTAAAGTATATATATATATATATATATATATATATATATATATATATATATGATATTAATTGTTATAATTATGGTTTTGACTGTTAGCGAAGTTGTTCTTGGAACTTTGGAAGTAATCAAGTAAATAAAAGAGGAATAGTTATGTTGCATAAAAAAATATATTTTAATCAATAACTGTTTGTAGTGCTATAGAGCTTATTTATTTATATATAATAATATTTATTATACTATAGATACTTCTTTGAAATTTTCAATATTTTAGTTTATAATTTTATTATTAATGTTAAATGATGACGATAGACTGATGGTATTCAAACATAATAATCAGTAACATGATTTCTTTTTTTCCAATATATTATAATGCATGATGTTATATCCTATCATTAGAAGAACATTTAACGAATAACTTGTATAATTTAATTATTTTTTAATTTTCAAGTGTAATAGTGTAGTGTATTCGTTGTATCTAATGTTTGTTGTCATAAATTAAAAAAAATATGTAAATCTAAAATTTATTTTTCTTTACTCTTTTCCTGCCATTGGAATAGGCTTTATACGAATAATGAAAAAGTATACGTGCTGCGATTATTGCTGATTTTTTCCGGTAGAAAATTTAATTGTTTTATAAAATACCGTAAAAGTTTATAATATTAAATGTTAATATTTTTTATTTCCCTTTAATTTATAATATCAACTCGAAGCAAACAAAAACGTCTTCCGACTTTTAATAAATTAATGAACACTTATGCTATTAAATGATTATGATGACGATGATGCTTTTTAAATTCGATTCAGCATTTTAATATAATATGAAAAAATGCTGATTGGTTAAGTGTTCCGCTGTTAATGTGTTCCCTTTACCGTTAAAGCATCCTATTCATTAAAAATGGAAACACCGAAGACTCATCTTTAACGTAAAATACAAATAATGAAAGTCAAATGAATACGGCATCATTATGACTTGCATGTTTCTGTTCTAGATAAGGTTGTCCATTATATTTTATTATCGTCTCTCGCTTGTTATTTAGGGATCGTATTTTACAGCAGGCAGGGAGCTTAACGCGAACCGAAAAATTTGCTAGTGTAATATATATATATTTTTTTTATAGAACAGGAAGGCGGACGAGCATATTGGCCACCTAATGGTAAATGGTAACCAAACGCCCTTGGACATTGGTACTGTAAGAAATGTTAACCATCGCTTACATAGCCAATGCGCCACCAACCTTGGGACCTAAGATTTTATGTCTCTTGTGCCTGTAATTACACTGGCTCACTCACCCTTCAAACCGGAACACAACAATACCAAGTACTGCTGTTTTGCGGTAGAATATCTGATGAGTGGGTGGTACCTACCCAGACGAGCTTGCTCAAAGCTCTACCACCAGTAGATGCTGCTTCTATACGAATATTCGCAGTGATTATTATATTCGCACTATTCTTGAGCATCAAATAAAATTATGTACAGAAATATAATTTATAAATCATATTACTGACTTGAATGATGAAAATTTCATTATTACGATTGTCCTCATTTCTTTTCGAGAACGTTGATTTAAAATAAATTTAAAACATTATCTATATACGTTAAAAAACACAGGCTCAACTCCCTCTTCAAAACGAAACATAGCAACACAAAATATGATAATATAATGTAAT
Organism: Nymphalis urticae; assembly: GCA_905147175.2. NCBI lineage: Eukaryota > Metazoa > Arthropoda > Insecta > Lepidoptera > Nymphalidae > Nymphalis > Nymphalis urticae. Next base: position 7,683,746 of record LR989991.1, read on the forward strand.
ATATACAGGGTGACTGGTGAATTAGGATCAATATTTTAGGAGCATAATCGGTACATGATTCTCATTCGAATTATGTAAAAAAAATAGGTACTTAATTTTTGACCAAATTTACAAAAATTTTACTTTAAATAAATAAAGTGTGGACATATTTCCGCGGCGCGTGCGGCGTCTTGTTTGCCCCCCGCAACCCCTGCCCCGCGGCTTATTAGTATTAGTAGGTTAGTAGGTTAGTCGGGCGAGCGCCGCCGTAAGGTTCGTCCATCTTCCCGCGCGCGCGCCCCTAGCGATCGATCTTACGCGTATACCTAATGTTTCGTGTGTGAGTGTGACCCGTAATTAGTAATTAGGTATGGCTTATCAATACACAAATGCAGAATAATGTGAGTACTGTGAGTAGTAAAGTGACCCATTCGTGTTAAAGCGTGTGAAAGACAATATGCGTAAACGTGCCGAACTGTGTATCACACGAGCAGGAGCTCACTTTGAACATTTGTTAAGGTTAGTGTAGTTATGTAGGTAAATAGGTAGTTAAATGATTGACAATCGTTGTAAATAAGTATGATTCAATTTTTAAATACGCCGGAAATACCAAGATAGGTAAACAGTTAATTTTTGTCCCAAGTTCATATCATTTACCTAGTCAACAAATTTGTTGCTTAAACGAGTGAAATATTTTGGTATTTTTGCCTGTTCTAAGCCAGGTTTAAAGTATGAAGGGGGATTGGATCATGCTTGTTTATCAAAGGTAGCCTGCTACCCTGTTAACACGCGGCGGAGTTTGGACGTAGGGAAAGTACCGCGCGATAACTAAATGTACATAACGGTGTTGTGTCGTCAGCGCAGCTAGGGCGTCCACATGACGCGTAATTAATTACATAACTTTTGGTTAACTTTACTTAGAAGTTTATTAATATTTATGTTATATGTATTTTTTTTTGGTCATATATGGTCGTCAAATATCACGTCCTTAAGTATTGATACTAATTCACCAGTCACCCTGTATATATTGTAGTTAATTTAAAAAATATATAATTGTAATATTTAGATTTTTATTTTTATCTATGAAAAATCAGCTCCTCAATTCCAAAACAATGATGAAATTTTTCGAATAAAAATATAATGATATCTTATAGTTAGATCATATAAAAAAAGAGACCGTTACGGAAATAAATTTATATAAAAAAGGCAATAAATAAATATGGAGTAAATTAAATAAAAACGTTTTCTTTAAACAGTTTCGTTGAAAAATAAACAAAAAATATTTTGCTGCGCGTGCAGTACACACACACACAGACGAACCACCGAAAAATATAGTAAACGCGCTACGCACACACAGTGAAAGAAGTAGACAACGGCGGCACAGAGGCGGCGGCATAGCACGCCGTTTGTCGTTACGGCATACAACTCGGTACCGCAAAGCGCGCCGGAGGTAGACTAGATGTGTCAAATCAAAACATTATAGATGATAAGTGAAATGAATTAAACTGTAAACATCATACTTGTACAGGTCAATAAGTTCACGGTTGAGGTCACACGTTAACAGAGCTTGAGAAATGCACATTATACGTTTCATTATCGTGAAATGAAAACTTGTGTATAAAAATTCGCATTAATTCAAACCGTTATTATTCCGTTATACTCAATATTACTAAGCAACGAGCAAATTAAATGTGTCGTTTGAAATGATTGTGTAATACAATACATTTTTCCAATAAATATACATAGGTGTTATAAATGAATGATTAATGTTGTGCGATATTGAGACTCGGCAAATTTAGACTAATTTAATTATTTTCTACGAATTTATTGCACAGTACTTTTATAGTAAACATTAATCAATTGTATATGATATTCACGTATTAATAAAAAAAAACCTTTTTTTAAACTTTATTATTGGGTTTTAAAAACATTCGATTCAGCGTTTTTTTATTGTTCTTTAAATTCGTACACAGATTATTATTTATTTTATTTCATCCGTCAAAATTCGTGTCAATATTGTGATAACCGCGTTTGTCTAGACTCCAGTTTATAAGGCTACAATTTTAAGTTACTGGGTTTCTCTGTCAGGGAGCTCTCACAGTTTTAACGTGTAAGCCTCGGAACCCAGTTCAGATATCCCATCACTGGATAATGAGAGTGACAGATTAGAGAGTGAACTTGTGTTTTCGCATACACTTGTGCACTGTAACGCCTTGCACAGTTGAAGTCGATCACGAGCACGTCATCGTCATATTTCTGTTTGATTACGCATCCAGGGAATTAAATAACCAACTTCACGCTATGTCAAAAGAACAAAATATACTTAGTTTAAATATTTGATTGCTAAAAAATCCCACTTAGTTTCTTTCGCTGCTTTCAGATCTGTGATGTTTCTGACGTGCTTATTGCTTGTCAAAATTCTACTTTGTCTTAATAAAAAACATTTTTGTTTGCTCATTATCACTTAATTACAGCAAATTCCTTGACACACTCTACTATAATGACACTTATTTGCATTTCTGTTAGTAGCACCCGTAAGAAGATACAATGTAATGTCAATATTTTTTTATCACTTACACCATAAAGTAGCAATTGTAGACAATATTTATTTTTTATGAAATAGGTAGACGAATGGGCAAATGGCATGGGGCCACCTGATGGTAAGTGGACACCACCGCCCATATACATTGGCACTGGAGAAATAATAACCGTTCCTTACATTCCCAATGCGCCATCAACCTTGGCAACGAAGATTTATTTCCCATGTGCTTGCATAACACACTGTACACTGGCTCACTCACCCTTACTGCAACACAACAATACCAAGTATTGCTATTTAGCATTCGATTCACTGTCGAGTGGGTGGGTACACTTACAGGCTTGCACAAACTCTTACCACAAAGAAAATAATTATATCATGTATTTCTGCTAAATGAAAATATTTTTATTCATGGAACAAACGATTTTTTATCAGTTTTACGACAATTTGTTTTGTAAATACTTAAAAATTCGCATACATCTGTTGCATATTACATACATATTGAATTTACTTATTAATTAAATTCCCAATGTTAATCGATGTACTAAAATATCGTTTATTGAAGATTATTGTAAAAGAAAAACGAATACTTACGAATTATTATAAAAGTTTTTGAGGTATAAAAATAAAGACGAGATGATTGAAATATCCTCGTAAATTCGTTTATGACAAAAATGCTTAAAAAATACTGACTAAATATAGTATATTTATGTAAAGAGTATTATTATAAGCACTATAATATTATAGCAAATAATTAAGAATTGAATTTTGTATATCATTCGCATGTCCTAGTCCCATTTATTTGGAGTTGGCGCAGTGGGTTGCCTCTTCTATTAAACTTTAGTACAAGACCTTCTAGAATAGAATACGATAGAGTTGTAGTGTAGATACGTATTTGGCCTCCCTCTTCATTACAGCCATTAACAAGAATTCCTATAAAATCTAATATTTACTTAGTGGCAGGGCGTCACATATTCTACGGCCAAACATCTATATATAGTATTGTTGTGTTCAGGCAAAAGGGACTTAACATCTCAGTTATCAGGTACGGTTGGTGCATTGGAGATATAAGGGATGATTAGTGTTTCTTATGGCACCATGTCTATAGGCAGTGGTGACCACTTACAATCAAGTGGGCTATGTGCCCGTCCTACCTATAATATAAAAAATATATATCAATTTTATTTTTATTTTTGTTTAATTAAAATATTATTATTATTTTTTGTCTTAACGAAATAATCTAAAGGTATTTTATTTAGTAATTTCTATGTTTATTCATTAATTGTTTACAACATTATTTTATGTTCAAATTAATTGCAACAACGTGTCTGTGAAATTGCAGTATTTATATACTTTATTATATTTTGTTGATTTGTTTGAAAACACTTCAAGCAAGATTAACTGTATACCTAACGACAACGAATGTAATTGTTAAAACAATTGCCTTCAATTGTCTTTAATTGATATGCGCCCGTTTCTTCCATTAAGAGTCAAAAGGTAGTTGAAATATTTTTGACTAAGTAATTATTTAAAAACAAATTACAGGCGAAATAAAATAATTAATTTACAACAACTAAACTTAATTTTTTATCATAAATTGTTTGATTGATAGTTCTGTTTATTTTGTTGTTGTTGTCAAAATAAAACAATTGAAAACATTGTCCTAAATTTTGTTGTGATTTAAATGCGATAAAAACTATGGAGATTTGAAATATATTCGTATCAACTTAATGTAATAAATTATCACATCAAAAAATAATACGCAACGCATTTCATATTTTCCAATCTAGAACGTTTTATTTTTGTTACATTGTTTGCACTTAAAACGCCATAAACCCGCAGCGAGTAACTTGACAAGATCGCAACGAAGTTGTTAAAAATTTCACTATATTAAACTAAAAAGCCTCTGAACACAATTGTTTAATTCATTATGATTATATATATATATATATGATTGACCATTTTTAGCTGTATTTGTTCAAATACTTTTTGAAGTTATTGCAAAATTTGACAAAATACACTTCATAGATAAAGACTATATCTATATTTAATCTATAAGGTAATCCATATTTTTTATTGAAAATTTTTCAGTAAAAAAAAATAATTATACTGTGTATACTGTTGACAACAGAACAGACAAGAAAACAATTTTCTTTCATACACGACGGACAATATAATAATCGTACATTATAAATTTTAATGTATCTGTTCGCGTGTTCATCCTTAACCACCTCTTAAATAAGGTGGTAAAATTACTTTTTTTATAATAAATAAGGTTTACGGATTCTTCTGTATTTTCTTGTAAATTATTAAACGCGGTTTTATTTACATCAAAGAATTACATTCGTTTTTAACTTTTCATGCTTATATTATATTGAAAGTGAAGGAATACTCACCTAACCGGAATTTGGTGATGGAGAAAGTTTTAACCGAACATGTTATGTTCTTAAACTCCAAACAAACCGATGTCCTTGGTAACAAGGGAGTAATATTGTTGTTAGTCAGTTCCATGCACTGTCCTTCCTTCACACCCGGCGTCATTGTTTATTTGCAATACTCTTCACTCGAGATTTTAAAATATTATATTAAACTCGTTAAAAAAATCCATAAATTCATAAACACTAAACTTCATGTAATGATATGCAGTTAATACATTTATTAATTAAGTCAAACTTAATAGAGAGATCACTCGGTGATTTCCTGATAATTCATTTACAGCCAGTAAGGCTACTGATAAATGATTGCACAAGTTTTCTAGATCTATATGTTCTTTCGAGTTCGGAATCAAGCCGCTTGTAATCCACTGGGCACGGATCTGTAAACAAAGAGAATAATATAAACACATTGTAATTAGTTATCAGTTTGTTTTTATAATTAGTCATTACTTAAAACAGTAATTGGTTCATTGAAGTTCCGTGTTTTTATTGTCTGATATGGTATTTTACAATGTTTAACAATGTAATGTAATGCATTCATTATTTGGTAGTGTTTGAGTTAGAGATAAATTTAGTTGAAATATTTTTTTTGTAATCTTAATTGGAAAAATATTTAATTGAGTACCTCTCATTATTTCGCAACGTATAAGAGAAATGTTACTTCAATTTAAAACTTAAACATTTGGCCTCATAGCACACAAAAGGTCTAGCCTAAATTAAAGAATCTTCTTCGAGACAACAAAAAATTGATAGATTTATCTGTTCTTCTATTTTAATCCTTATCAAATACAATAATTTGGAATGTTTTTGTTGATAAAACTTTTGAACTTTGAACCTTTTAAGCGTTTTAATTTGGGACAGTAGTTACAGAGATACTAAGCACGCGCTTATTAAAGTATTACACAAACATATTTCTAAACGATCACGTCAAGTGATCTTAATAATTAGATGCGACATTGTAATGTATATTATATTCAGGAACTTATGTTTTAACCTTCCGATTGATCTTCAATTTTCCACGCGCTTGCTGGCGACAATTACAATTTAACTGCGTTCGTTTTTGCAAACGGATTAGATATAAACTTCTTTTAATAATTCATATGTTTTTTTTTTATATTTGCCGGGAGGGCAAATGACTCTACTCCACCTGATGTTAAGTGGTAGTAGAATCCAAACGCGAGGACGGCCAGTACAGTCGGGAAGAAGGTTCTGCACTAGCCGCCCTCGCCTTGCCGGCCCGCAAGATGCCTCTTCACGCCTCGTTTGAAGGAACCCGGGTCGTAAGAGGAGAGGAATACGTGAACTGGTAAGGAATACCATTTTATTATATATATATATATATATATATATATAAATATATATATATATATATATATATATATATATATATCTTCTCCTCAAAAAGGGAGAGGAGGCCTTAGCCCAGCAGTAGGACATTCATAGACTGTTACTGTATATGATGTATACATATATTATCTATACATACTTATTGCTTAAAATATTGTGAAATATTTCTATAATTTACTAATAAGTAAAGGTAAGATTTTAAGTAAACTCCTTTTATATTGTCATATAACACGACAAATAATTAAATTTAAAGTGATAGCCGATTGAAAATGTATATTATATATTATTTGAAAGAGTCTCTTTATATTTATAATCGTCAGAATCAAGATTGTAATAACACTACTTTTAATATAAGTTTATGGCATTTTAATTCATTTAAATAAAGTATAACGATTAATTTTTTATAAATTTTCCTCGTTTATTTATATGCTTTATATATAAACGATTGACATTTGAAAAACAGTCTATGTGATTCCGTCTACGTTTTCTAGAAAGATAACAATAATTATAAATTTACTTTCATTATAATTACTAATATTTATTATTACCTACTTATATTATAATTAATACTCGTACACGCGTTAAAGCTTAGTATAAATACAAACAGATTCCGAGATAATGATTATTACACGTGTCAGTCTGGATTTATGAAATATATGAAACGATTAAAATGTTATAATTATGGAAAATGACAAATTTTATAAACGCATGTGACATTCACATAACGACACACTTTTACCATTCTTAAGGACCTGCGTCAGTCCATCGCACATCATAAATTTGGAATTCCGTAAGGCTTAATGATAGCGGGAATGTCAGCTATGACATGAGCTTTTTAACTTTTCTATTAATTTTATAATTGATAGAACCATAGCGGGAAAATCCACTAGAGACTGGAATCCGGTCCAGATAGTCTATTCTCCATGCGAGGTTAATAAATAGTAAATATCTTATAATAACTAATATTAAAAAAAACTGTATTGAATCCCGCCAATCGACTTAGTAGTGATATTATAAAAATAGCATTGTAAATATTTAATAAATAATAATTATTTTAATTATTTTTGGTTTTGCTAAGTAAGTAAATTTTCTGTAAAGATTTGTTACAATTATTTTTTAATAATTAGTGCTTTCTAAACGTGCCAATTAAATTGATCGGCTCCGTCTCAATTATCCAGGCAGGAGGGGAGCATTTTTTAATTTAAGTAGACTATGTACTTTTATATAGGCCATTAAAAAATCGTTTATAACGCCCAAAATATGTCTAGAGTAAATATTAACAAACACGTTCCTTGTTTTCAATGCTTCCCAATCAGTAGTTTTTTTTAGTTTAATTTAAATTGACACTAATATTAAGCTATGTACACCCAAAAATCAATCAAATTCATAGCATTCCTATTGTACTTCAAGAAAACTTATTAAATAAATGTTTTTTTTTTACCGCAATGGGATATATCACTTAACTTGATATTTATTGTAAACTAAATTGGTTTAAATCGTTTAAAATAAGGTAAAATTTCGCTCTTTAAAAATTGTTAATCTTGTGTCTCGCTTATATTAAAAAATTAAATAAATGAGTGTTTCATTGATTTTCTTATTGTTCATTGTAGTAATTCATATGTTGCTTTATTTTTCGATTACATCTTATTTTTCGATCTAAATTTTTTAAACTCAAGTAGGCTGTATGAAATCTCTTCAAAACATATTTTTTATCTCTAGGTAGATGCAATTATCCTACCAAAAAATATATTTCTCAAAACATAAATAAGAAAAAAGAAGTTATGTGTAGCTAATAAATAAACTAAAATTAAAGTCGATGCTTATAAATTTTATTAAATAATAAAATTTGTTTGAAAATATTTTTTGCTAGATAATTACAAAAAAAAGTCAAGTCATATTATATTTCGTAACTCATGAAAATGTTTGTGTTTTTAATTTATGCAAACGTAATTAACAAAACGTAATATTAACAATACTTATTTATTTATGAACGATATTTTTTGTATTTAATAGCAACGTCATGCGTTCGTTTGACTAATGTAATAAGATATTTTAGCTACATTTATTGAAACATGATGTAATATTTTATCAATTATAAAAAAATATTTAATATGACGCATCACACTTATAATAATAGGGAAACTCGAACAATTTGAACTGTAACAAATCTCTGTGACTCATACGCATTGCACACAACTAAATTTAGAAACGTGTGAAATTCAAACGCGATGGTACAATTATATTATGAATAACAGGTACCTATTGTTATTCATTTTATATATTACTAGCTACCAGTAATGGTTTCGCACAGATATTATAAATATATCACATTTTTATGTCGCACCAGTATAGCTCCCAGTCGGCATCTTTACAATCATCCTCATATTTTTGTCAATTTTAATAAATTATCAATTGGGGAATACCGTATGAAAATCCATTTGCATGTTTAGACGGACAGGAAAATTGTTCAGTAACAATGTATTTCGTTTTGATACAGTTGCATCTTTCGTGATCAGGTGCTGTAGAAATGAAGATTGAACGACGATAGGACTTTACTTAGAATTACTTCTAAGTAAAGTCCTATCGTAATGGCATCAGCAATTGACAACTTGGATCGTTGAAGGGTTGGCATTAGAAATTCCCATCTCGAATTTGGTGTTGATAAGGGCAGTAATTTGATAGTACTTGAAGTAACTTCAGACTCATAATTAAAAACCTACGAGGGGTGAGGGTGGTATCGTTTAAAAGGGGCAATTAACCCTATAAATAACAATGTCGTTGAACCTTATACTGTTTAAATTTTATTAAGGCAGTGATTTAAGCGCTATTAACGGAATAATCCAATAAATAAAATTACCTTGTTATTATGTTAATCATTTCACGGAATCAATTGAAGACGAAGACATTCAACGACGATTTTTTAATAATTTTATTTCTCATTTATTTATTTTATTCTCATATAAACCTTTGTAAAAACCAAAAGTGACAAAAGGCAAAGCACTGAATGACAAATCTAATGAATTGAAACTTAAGGAAATGTCAATTTACACATATATTTTTTAAATTCTTTCTAAGTGTAATGCTGGCGACTTTATATTTGAAACTATAAGTATATTAAAAGTTAATCCCGATAATGCGAAAGTAACAGTCTGACTGTTACGCCTTTACGGTTGTACCACTGAATTGATTTTGCTATATATAGGCTACTTAACCTAACACCTGACCCCTTTTCCCCAAAATGATGGCGAAGCTTCGAGAGAAAATATAATAAGTAAAGTAAAAAGTAAATAAAACGGACAACATACATCACGAATGTTCAAAGTATAATACGCAGAGTGTAGTAGTAGGGTTATTAAAAAAAATCAATAGGAAATGCTTTCGTATAAAATATTACACTTAAAAGAAGATAATAAAATCGTATAATTTTTATTAACATATATATTTAAGAAAAGTTTAAAAATGAAAGAAAAATATTGGCAAAAGATGCGATTAAAATGTTACGGGGAGAGGTATGGTGGCTGAACGAATGCAGGCGGTTTGCGGAATTAAAACAATTTAATTTAAACGTCATAACAAATCAAAACTTTACTGTGTGTGAGTTAATCACTTGTCAATATTAACTGCAACATATAACAGTAATAATTTAAATATAAATTCATTAAATCAGTAGTAGCAATTAAAGAAGCCATATAATAATAATTACCTGAAATATATATTGTTTATAACGTGTGAAAATAGTATTTAAATAATAACCGAAATAAAAACCTTGATGACCAATTATAAATTTAAAATTAACATTTTCACAAGAAATATCCCATATTCATTAAAAATGTGAATAGTTAATATTTTATGTTAAATTTTGCTTTAAAAGCTTTTATTAATTTGAATCAAATATTTTGTCACTAAAAATGGTTAAAATGGTATTTATTATACAAAACACAAGACATGACAGAAGTGGTCACGGCTAGCGGTTATATAAACCTTTTAATATTAGCTAAATTGGTGAAGATTGTAACTAGGTAAAGAGAAAAATATGATTTAGCTAAGTTTAAAAATAATTAAAGTTAAGTTTATAAATTTTGGGTAATTTTGCTTTGAATTAGTAATTGGCAACGATGATTCGTTCTACTTTATTTAAATGTCCAGACTATAAAAAACGTTTCTAAAGTATATCTAGAGCATGCCTAATGTATACTAATAAATAAAAGTAGATTTTGCATAAAATAATTGTAACAATAAAACGTTCAATTATCTGCGGTCATTGTAACCGACCACTTTGGAACGAAAGTTTATTTCGTTCTACCTCCAAGTTGAGGAATAGTATCTGAAATTATTGAAAAATACCCCATTATTGACACTACAAATTTAAATTGGAAAATAACAATTTTAAAAATTAATTGAGGTATCAATATTATATTTAAAATTAAATATACTGATTTCCGTTTATTTGATTGCTAAAATAAAATGTTTGAACCATTCAAAAATATATAATAATTATATCATATTCATTACAACGGTGTATATATATTATATTAGTTACAATAATTGTTAAATTTTTTGTAAAATTAAAATTAATTTGTGTTCATTATTTTTATTGTAAGAAGACAGAAGTAAATTAAAATTATTTAGGCTGAACATATTTACAAATAGAAGTATATAATTTTCTTTCAAACTACTAAAAATACATCTAATATTACAGATTAAAAAATAGGTTTTAAATGTAAAAAAAAAATATTACTTATTCGATCTCATCACGACGATTTCATCCGGGTTGATAACTTTCACGTAGTTAGTGTACACGCGCGAAAGTAAGACGAATAATATTTATTGAATGTTCACAACCGCACAAGAGCACTACGCGGCCATTTAGTTGTGACTGGCCGGTGCGCTGTCCGCTTTCGTTCTGCTATCCGTACGCCGACGACCGCCTTATAGCCAAAGTATGCAATTTGTATTGATCCAAGTAGTATCAATGACGCGTCTGTTTATGTATTATATTGTATACATCATTCTATTTTCAGTACAGATATATGTCTAAAAGCTGTTGCTGAACGTGGTTCCTTCGCGCGTTGTATTCACTAGATTTGCACTTAATTATGTCGAAAATAATATTTAAAAGTCATTTTTATTCGAAGGGTAAACAATAGAATTACTTTTACTAAATCTAACAGCGTCTGAATATTTAAAACTTAGTATAAAATAATATATAAAATATTGCGTGAAGGATATATTAATGAGTTATTTTCTTAATGTATATTTAGTTTCGTTTTAGATTCTAAGTTGTATCGACTTTAAGCTTACTTTTTTAAAATGTTTGTTCTCTTGCATTAATAATTAGCATTCGCTAATATTTTGTGCTCTGGCAAAATACAGCATAAAATGGCCAATTTTTGTTATAATTAAAAGAAACACAGTGAGTTTTGTAAATTTCAAGCTCCAAGTTGTTTTGTTATGAAGTAAAGATTCTTGATGCAGTGCCAAATTGTCAGAAGTATTTTGGTAACATGGACGTCATGGGAAACACCGTTACTCATAAGAGGAAATACAATTTTAATTTTATGATAATATACTAACGCATGTTATTTGAATACAATGCTTTTGAGGGCTTAAGTCAAATAGATGCTGTCAAAAATACTCGGCAATGTAGGTATTGTTAGCACAACAGTTACTTAATTCATATTTTTTTTTTATTGTAATCTACAATTGTTTCAAAATCATTTTTTTCGTTAGTGTGTATTGAACCACGTTAAGTAATAATTGAATATATTCAGTGATGTCGTAAGATTACTTACAACGTTACAAAATCATATTGAAGATATATTTTTATGTTTGTTTTACACTTCAGACTATACGCAACTATTTTTTATTACACAATTTGTTCAGTCAAGCAAATAATGTGATTTTTTTTTAATTATTTAAAAAAATCTAATGATCAAATAGGTCTTATGGTAAATTATCTTTGCTTATAGACAGGTATTGTGAGAAATGTAAACTACATGCTCAATGCATTGCCAGCAACAGGTTCTAAGATTTTCCTTGTAATATACTGGCTTACCATTACCATTGAAATTGGCATAGAAAAATTAAAATAATTGCATTTTGGCAATGGAATGTCTGTACTAGTAATATATTAAGAGCTGCGTTCAAAATGTTTGATTTTCGACTTAAATATAATTTAAAGTTATTACATTACAAATCATAAAATGGAAACATCGATATCATATCATTTAACTTCCGATGTAAATAGAATTATTGTTTCTCTTTTCAATATGAGCAGAAATATTGTCATACGTTCGACCAAAGCCCAATGCCGCTTGCTATCAGCCACGGAGCAAGGTTAACTTTTTATTTTATCGGTTATAGGAACAGCTGATAAAATAAAACAGGAACTCGCGGAACAAATGTTCTGTTTTGTTTTGTTTTTAATTTTAATATATGACGTGTTATCATTTTAAATATGATATATCCTCAAATAATAATTACAAAATGTAAAAAATTAAATTTATAAAAAATATATTACATTTATATAAATTTTTTAATATATACCTTTTCTATTTTAGCTTTTTTTTCAGCTTTTTGACGTCCACTGCTGGACGAAAATTAAAAATGGCAAAGACAGCTAGCGAATGTTACCCAATTACTTCATCGTATAAGAAAAAACAGATGGTTCTTCGTATGTTACCGAGGGAAAGTTCCATCGACTATACAGGTCAACATATATTAATTAGTCGCATGTTCGATCCTGAACTCTTGGTTAATTATTTATTATTATCCCTTGTACTATCAAGAGCTTCACGTTTAATAGGAAGGAAAAAATCGACAATTAGGATTTTTTTTTAAAACAGATCGATAAAAATATCTAAAAAGAGGTTTTACTTTAAAATATTTTATAAATAATTTATAAAAAAAAACTGCAATCCAGTAGTTCCTAAATGCAAACGCCTTATATTAGTCGATGGGTATGGCACAGGAAATGGATATCGAAGTCAACCCCGATAACAACCGCTTCGGTTATTTTTAAAATGTGGTCCGGTTCAAGCAAACAAATAATTATTTACAATAACACTATTCAATGATAGAAAAGGTCGACAATGACGACGAAATCTATTTTAGGCGGGATTAATAGTAGACTGTATAATAAGTAGACTATATTATGATGCTGTGTAAATGGAGCAAGATATATCTTAGTAATAAGATGACATTATACGAAGCCTAACTATGTTATCCACTAATATACGTGACTACATCATCGTAGTTGGATGGAAACCTGAAATTAAAAGCTGCAACTGCAGTATGATCTACAGCCATCGGTATTAACTAGCCACTGGGCAGTTTCAGTTTGAGAATTAAGTGAAGGGCTTTGTGCAAGCCCGTCTGGGTAGCTACCACCAACTCCTTACATATAGCACACCGCTAAATAGCTATACATAGTAGTATTGTGTTCTGATTTGAAGGGCGAGTGAGACAGTGAAAAAAAAGGGAGATAAGGGAGATAGATAGACGCACTGACGATATAAGGGATGGTTAATATTTTTTTATTTTTATATTGTATAGCGTATATTGTATTTAAATCAGTAGACGGAAAGGCACTTAAGACAAACTTTCGTGGTTTTTAAGTGCCTTCATTTAATTGTAATTTGGTTTTTTATATTGTTAAATACAAATAAAAAAAATCCATCAGGTTGCCTTTGCCACCTTTTCGATATAAAAAACATAATTATATAAATTCTGTTTTCTTATACATTTCGTTTCTGATTTGTATCAGATATATGTATATTTGTATAGATATTTCTGAATACGCGTGTCAATCTAAAACATATAAATTATATGTTTATCTGAACCGAGTGAATGCTCGCATTGTATTAATTATACTCTCCTTGAACTCTTGTTTCACGTTCCCTTTATATGAATCTTCTATTTTATTGCCAGCCTCTTGAACTGATTGTAATACCAAAAAAGGTACTAAAATTCAGATCTTAGATACAACTCATCACCGACCTGAACTCAAACTATTCCTAATTTCATTTACCTACACGAAACAAAGATGTACACATAAAACATATTTTATAGTTTCGTTTTTGGCACCTTTGTTGTTTCAGTTTTTTTAAAATAAATCAAACAATAATAATAAATCATCTCACTAAGCTGTGGTTAAGCTTATATTAATTTAATAATCACTTATAAATATATTTTTTTAAATATAACTAATGAGACGAAATTTATTGCTATTAGTATCGATAATAATTAATTTATAATTCTTCCAGAAATATCCAGTTATTAAATCTTTCTAAGTTTACAATATTTTTCTAGTAACGCACTTCATTAACTTCTGTTGTTGACTATAAAGTAATCTGTTGGAATTAAATAAAGTGAATTATTTGCCTGTTCTTTTAATGCATGAATCCCCAGTTAATTGTTTCTTCGCGCCACTATTACGCATTTAAGGTTTTGTGATGATGAAGCAGACTTTCTAACGGTGATAGGGTTTGGTGTTTTCTAGTTTGATTAGTTGGTGGTGAGTGAATCAGTGTAATTACAGACACAAGGGAAGTAACATCTTAGGTCTCACCATCGACGATATATTGATAATGTGAGAGTTCTCATTTTGCAAGCAAGGTGGTGACTACAGGTGGTCTATTCGCTCATGTTGATACATTTCTCTACATAAACGAAAGGCGTTATTATAATTCTATTAAAGTATTTTTTTTAATAATCAGAACGCGTAGCGACGTCTTTTTATCATATAGGAACTTTGTATTTCTAGGGTGTATCTTGTTAAATTCTCGTATCTTGGTCATTTAGCAATTTATGTGGCCTAATTTTGTTTGGTAGTTGACGCTAAAAGTCATTTTTTTCAACAATAACAAAATTAAGTAAAAATTTCATGCAATTTAAATAAACTTTTGTCAAAATTTGTCAGAATTAAAAATGAAAACAGTTTCATCAAATATTAATATACTATTTTAGCATTCAAAAATTTAACACTCAACGACCTCACCAAGAAATTTCGAGACGAGTAGGTACTTGTGAATGCTATAAGCAAATACATAATTTCTCAATAGCTATTAATGTGCATGTGGGCAATAAAATATCCGTCCGTACCGTACCGTCCACCTGGTGGTAAATGGTAACTATAGCCTATAGACATTGTTACTGTAAGAAATATCCATCGCTTACATCGCCAATGCGCCACCAACCTTGGGACCTTAGATGTAATGTTCCTTGTGCCTGTAATTACGCTGGTTTACCGTTCAAACCGGAACACAACAATACTAAGCATTGCTTTTTGGTGGTTGAATATGTGTTTTGTTAGTACCTACAAAGATGGTCTTACACAAAGCCCTACCACAAAGTAAAACTATAATAATAGCATACATGGATACACGCATTAAAACAGCGTATCACCGTTAGTCGGTTTTTAACATTTCTCGATTACGTGAGGTCTTGCAGAATAGGGCTGAAGATTACAAAAATATTATTTGCATAAAACAAAAAACAACAGTACATATATTACATATTTTAATGCTTATAAAACAATAGAAATCTGTTATACGATTTGTTATCAGCTTAAGTCCAATGTTCGCATAGTATTTGTGATCACTTGTCTAGCCCTGATCATAACCTCTATTATTTAATATATTATTGTTATCATCTATGAAGTTTAATTACATGATAGTGTTTATATTCTATAATATTCTATATTGGAATTTCCAAATATACTATTTTTGACTTTTGTAAGTGACATGATGTGGTCACTGTGGTGATGTGTGATGTGGTGATCCACCCTTAGACATTGGCACCGTAATAAATATTAACCAATCCTTAAAATGCGCGACCAAACTTGTGAACTGGAAATGGTGTCTTCCTTGTGCCTGTAACTATAGTGGCTTGCTAAGTAGTGCTGCTTAGCGGTAGAAAATGTCATGAATAGGTGGTTTTAGGAGTCTATTTTAATTTTATTCATTGTACCGTAAGACTACGTTCTAACAAAGTAATAAGTTATATTTACGAGTTTCTTTGTCATAAATTAATTTTCCAATGAACGTTTTCAAGGCGAACTTATGATAAAATATTGTTATTTTTCATTCGCATTTGTCCTTCTAGAGATAAAACAACAACAACTATTTAATAATTATTTGCGATAGAAAAGGATATAATTCATTGAAAAATGTCAAAAATATATAAAGTTAGATGATAGAAGAGTTAGGTCCTTTTTTTTTCTCGCTGGTAAAACGCATTTATGCACACAAACATAAGGTATAGGGGGGGTTTGTGTGGGACTCGCCGGCATTGAAGGCGTCGGAAGGATATCATATGGAACAATTTTTATGATAAAAAATAGGACAAAATAAGCATTAACACAAGTAATAGTCTTTAAATGTCCTCTTTGTTTTTCAGCTGAAGGATTGGAGCGCACTCCATTACGATGCTCAAATACGGGTTGATGGATACACATGGCTAAAACACCTGGATGATAGTTAAATATTAAAGCTAAAGCTAAAGATCGTTATAATATTATTTATTTTATTTATAATCGATAGATCAAAGGGTTAATTCAGTAGATAGACTATAAAGTCGCGACCATAAAGTAAATTACATATTCACTATTTATTAATTCTTATGGACTTTGCAATGTAAGTAGTTCCGTAGATTTTTTTATAATACTATCATACAACTAGAACGTGTTATGAGCCTATAATTTGCTGTCATTATTAGTTTAATAGTTTTTTTAAATTTAAGTTGATACAGGATCTATTTTAAACGCTACGGTAGCATGCGAAAGCGATCCCGTGGTGCTTCTTGTTAAGACGGAAAGGGTACGGGGAGGTTTTAGTGGGTAGGAAGGTGGCCCTCTGCCTCGTGAGTCCCACATAACCGTCCTGGTCGTGGACCGGGCGGTAGGCGTAAATGCCTTTCCTCCTCGACAACAAAAAATAATAATAAAAGATCTATTTTAAAAAGCCGAGTGTGTGCTCTCGGCTTTTTGGCTTGAATCTTAAAATGAGGAACAGATTCCAGGTTGAATTCCAAGCACATATGCACTTTTATGTGCTTAATATGTGTTTAAAATTCATTTCGTGTTTGGTGGTGACGGAAAATATCTCGAGGATGCATGGTTCGGATGAAGAACTGGTTCATATTTATTCACCAACTCGCATTGGGGCAGAGTGGTGGAATAAGCTACAAGCCTTATCCTTAAAAATACGTTTACAGGCTATTACGCTTTAATGTTTTGATACTTTTATTCATTTAGTAATTTTAAGTGAAAAAGTATTTAGTAAAGTATTTACGCAATTGTAAGTCAAGACCACGATGTCAAGTCAATTACATAGATTATACACAAAATATATGTATATAGTATGTTGTGTATTATTTGTTGGTATGAAAGATTTTTTTTTTTAATTTTCAATGTTTAAATGATTAAAAAAGTAGTAGAGAAATTAAGTAGATCAACCGATGGTCATGATCACCATGTCAATAGACATTAACATTTTAGGAGATATCACCTTTTCCTTCTATTTTCAATGCTAATCAAGTCCCTTGCCTTGTAATTATTTGTTTTATTGTATACAATAATAGGTAGGTGGACAGGCAAATGGGCCACACGATGTTAAGTACAAGGTTGATAAACCTTAGGAACTAAGATAAAGATGTTATGGCCCTTGTGCCTGTAGTTACACTGGCTCGTACAACCTTCGAAAGTAATGTGATGAGTGAGTGGAACCTACTCAGACGGGCTTGTACAAAGCCAAAAAAGTAATTTTGATTTAACAGTTACTTTTTATATTCATATCTTTTGTGTTTTTTTCTTAACTTTAAGTAGTCTTTGTTTTCACCAAAATAAATTAATATGAATGTGTATCATTCTAATAATAATTAGTCGTAATTTATCACCGCATTAGTTATATGACCTTTTTAATTTCAGCATACATTAATTGTTACTTCCTGATTCAATACCGGTGACATTGTTAGAAATAATGAAAATAATTTGCGGCAATTCTGTGACCCCATTAATTATAACGTTTTGTGTAAGCCTACATACCATACAGAGCCCATTTGTGGTCTACCGCTTTTACAATAATGAAGTCTACATAGGTTTAAACTTTAGCTTGTAGAGTTTTAAAAGTGCATTTTTCGTGTCGAGTGAAAAATTAAATAAGAATGAAGTGGATTTTTTACGTGATTGTTTTCATTTATATGTTCTATAGAGCAGGTATTTTTTATTGCACTTGTTGAATATGCTCGTGATACTTATAGTATCCGTGTAAATGTTACTAACAAGTGGCGCAATGGACCGATGATTTATATTTATTTTGAATATTGTAGATTTAGTTCTCAGTTAATTAATATTATATAATACATAAATTTATAATCTTTTTTCCGGCATTGGATTACTAATACTTAACTTAAATAAATAAATAGTTGTATAAGTAAGGCTGAAAGATGTTTTTGCTCATTTGTTTTATACACCAAAATAGTGTTGAAAAACACCGCTCAAGACTATCGGCTTAACTATTTCCAATACAATTAGTACATTTTTTAAATTTATTGTATTTGTATGTTCAAAGAAATGTTGCCTGTGCTCTTGGTGCCTTATCTTAAATTAATTAATTTCTTTTAACATTTTTTTAGTATACCTGCTACTAATGTTTGTCACCAGGCAGCATCACAATCAAAGTAACAAGATTAAGCATTTGATAAAGATATTGTATTCATTAGCAATATAAATGTTGGTTTTGATTTGACGTTGTGGAGTTCAGATAAAAAGGGATTTTAGTTGTCTTTGAGATTCTGGATTCCTTAGTTGGTTTAGATATTATTCGGTCTAACCATATTCAGGTCATCTCTATTATGGGGCGCCATTTTTAGGTTCATCCTTGGTAGTCGCATTTGTACCTTCTTCACTTTTACTATTTTCAGCAACGATGGTTGCCGAGGTCCAAAAATATAAGCCTAGGCTCGAAATTGTTGCACTTATCAATTAGCATGCTAAAAAGATTGTTATATGGCATACGTTTTAGAGGTTCGAAATCGTGATAGGCGCAGGATACGTTTTTGAAAATAAAAATACGACCTTATCAATATTCCCAAAAGATCTTTGGGGAATGTTTATCACGATATTCAGTAGCTCATTTCCGAATAATTAGTGCATTAGGTTTACCAAGATTCTACGTTAAAATCTCGTTTTTGACTTATGCTAATAAGTGTTAACAATAAGCATTCATTTTTCCATTTCTAGTTTATGGATCAAAATCAATACAAAAGGAAACGAGGGGCTTATCAATTGAACCTATAGATTATGGGCCCGATAAGAACTATTATAATGCTGGTATACGTAAATCTATTGTCTGCAAGGGCACTAATAAGAACCAAAAGGTAAGCATAGTTTAATTACTAATTGTATAAGAAACTCTATATACTTCAAGGCTCAAAATAAGTTAAGGCTTAAAAATGCAATACATAGGTATTTGTAATCTTTATAATTACAATATCTTTATACGACTTTCCAATTTTTTTGTTTTCTCTAATGAATCATAAAATGGTTTGCCCTTTTATTTGCCAAATGAAAATAGAGATAGCAAACCACCAAAGCACATTGGAGCATCTTGCTGCTAATAGCTTAATATCTTCTTCCTTTACATAGTAAAGGGGCCTTTCTGGCCCAGCAATGGGAGATTTACGGGATATTTATGTATTTTGGGCAATGAGCAGGGCGTTTAGAACATCCCGTGGCATCCCCCGAAAAGACGGTGTGGGTACCGCTGGTTTTTTAGTGGCTATTTTGGTAGGTGGAGCCCCACATACCCCCCCACTTCATGTGGGGGAAATGCGTCAACGCGTCTTTCCAGCGAAAAAAAAGGGCTTTTAGAACATAAAACTTATTATATCTCCATAATATCCATAATATATGTCACGGGCACTGTTTTGAGTTTATTTTTATGGTAATATTCTACTATGACCGGGACTAATATTATATTATAATGTTTTAAGTATAGTAAGTATTTTTATATAATATAATAATATAATAATATTTGTTTATTTTTATTAATATTATTTTTATATTATTTATTCTATTTTATATTTAGAATTAAGTAATATTATATGTATATATAATGAATAAATTAACTCAACATTAAAAAATAACGTATTATAGTAAAAATAATATTTAATTTAATTAAAATATTTTGATGTTTGTTAAAAACTTTAACATGACCCGTTTTATGCGAGACAAATATTAAAAAGTTATTAATTATAATGCCAAAAAATATAAGCAGCATTAATCGCCTTTTGAAAGAACTTTGCTATATTATTACAAGGGGCGCTATGAGAGTAAAACTTATATTAATAAAATTAATTAATGTGGGAACAAATGACGATTATATTATTCTAAAAATAAGATCCAATCCAAGTCTAGTGAAAGTTTTGCCGTAAAATATTTTGACTTCCTGATAAGTCAGACACTCAATATAATCAAGCCTCTATATATCTACTATATATATTTAACAACATAATGGTAAGCCACTCTGTTAGCTTATTTTATATGAAATAAAATTAAATCTATGCTATTATTCCCCATCACAATTTGAAATAACTTTGAAATATATAAGAAAGTACGCTTGTTTTTTTTATTTCTCTTAAATTGATTATTCTGCAGAACTTACGTGAGATATAAATAGGAATAATTTAATAATATAAATTTACTAAAGTAAAAAAATTGTGTTTTATATAATAAGCTGAAATCGATTTGTCTTCGTTAATTAATCCACAATGTCAGTTTTCATTTATTTAAGCTATGCTCAAAAAAACTATTCGCAAAATTGTGTCTCCTGACTGACTATATATTGTATAGCTTACATTTAATTATTAACAAATTTATATGAATTTGAAAAAATCTCAAGTTTCTACGTCTCATTTTTAAATAACATAAAGAATAAGTTACTTTTAACTTTCAAATTAACCATCTCAATAGCAATAGATCCGTGTAACTAAGTAACTAAAATTTCTCAAATAATTTTATCTAGAGATCTAAATTAAATATAATTTAAATGAACATTTTAAAGTTTCAGCAAAAAGCAAAATTAAGTCTTCTTCTTCCTAGCGTTTTCCCGGCCTAGAGATGCCAGGGTCCGCTTTCCTACATCTTTGCCTCCACTTTGCCCGATCGAAAGCGTCGTCTTTAGTGAGATCGTGCTCTCTCATATCGTCCCTCACAACATCGAGCCAGCGCTTCTTGGGCCTGCCGCGGGATCTAGGGCCTTCGACAACAAAGTCCAGGCATCGGTTCCCAACGTAAAAAGCAAAATTAAGTAAAAAATATAACGTATAATTAACGTCTCATTTATTTTTGCAACTTATTTTAATTATATTATAACTCAAAAAAATTAGACAATAATAATACACTAAAATAAAGTAAAATATTTTTACAAAAATATGCAGTCCCTAAACAGCTGTGCAAATAGGTGGTCTTATTGCTAAAAATCAAATTCTACCAGACAACCTAAGGTTAGAGGAGAAACATTGCTACATAAACAAATAAAAAGGCAGGTGGTGTGGTGGGTAGGTGTACTATATATTAGATTTCATAATAATATGCATACGCAGGCGTCACAATGATAATGACCTACAGAAAATATTTTTTTACTCACTTCATTGATTTGTTAAGACCAAGACGATGTTTGGTCAAAATGAATTACCGATTTTTTTACGCCATTTGTTATAATAATTTAACACAATTAAAAGCGATCGATGGTAAATCATGCCCTGAGAATTGGAGGGGCTTACAGTCAATCCGTGAAGTTCAGACCAATCTGCAATGATAGCTAGGTCAGGTTTATTTGTTCTTATATTATTGGTATGTAGAGGACATACAAGTGGTAGAAAGAATTTAACTTGGTAATAGAATTAAAGAAGATAGAAAAAAAGTGAGGAGAAAGCACATTACCTTGTGGGACACCGGAATTGATGTCACGCCAGTCTGTGAAACTGTCGTCAACCTGAAACTGCTGTTGGTGTCCCTGAATTCATTAAATTTAGCAAAACATCAAAATCAATGTTGTTAAATTCATTGCTAACACTCAGAAGAACTAATACAGTGAGCTGTTCATTATTCATAGATAAACGGATATAATTAGTCATTTTAATGAGAGCAGTAGTCCTACTATGACCGGGACTAAACCCGGATTTGAAAAGACAAAGAATATTATTACTTTAATATAATTAACTTGAATAATTCTAACAATGCCAAAAGAGCAATAATTGCACATCAATATTTAATACTATTATTATAAAGATGTAAGTTTTAGTTGTTTGTTTATTTGTTTTTCGGCTTTTAAAAAAAAAACAGATTAGCATATTCCTATATTTTATGGATAACTCACAATAGCCATTTTATTCGTTAAAAAAGGTTTTATTTTTAAGACAACTGTAGTCAGTCAGGTCAGTAATTTTTTTGTAGATATATTTTTGAAATTCGAATCACTAGTTTTAGCATTAGCGCAGTATTGTTTGAAAGATATCCCGGAATAAAGTTTTTATTTTACCCATACGAAGTCGGGACGGTCAGCTAGTTGATTATTTATACAAGTAATTATATTTGATATAATGATTATATACAGTATTATTGGAGTAAGATGTTTTTAATCTACTAGTAATATGTGTTATGAGATCATAAAATATTTGCTTAAACCTCACGTCATTTTTTTCTGTAAATGTAATTCGTGTGTCGTGAACAGAAAAAAAAGAAACAATTACGTAAGACCTCACTAAATTCAGGTTAATTTTACACACAATGAAACCGCGTTCCGCGTATTATAAATATTTGTTGAGGAGCTAATTAGGGGCAATGATAATCATTATGAAACTGTTAATCGTGTTAGTATTATTGTTGATTGTCATATTTAAAAATAATATGGCGGTTTAATATATTGATTTAAGTTATAAGCATGTAAGAACGTGTACTGTGTAACACATATTCATTTATTCATTCCCACATTTCCTTTCTGCAAACCGAATAAAAAAATGGTTTTCCAAAAAACAAAGCCGTGATTTCTCAGTGGTTAGAAGACGAGTATCGTAACCGATAATTCTGAGTACAAACGGGAACAATGAATTTTTCATGTGCTTAGTTTGCGTTTAAAGTTTATTTCTTTCTCGGCGGTGAAGTAAAATATCGTGTGGAAACCTGTATGTGGCGGATGAAAAACTGCCACGTGTTTCCACCAACCCACATTGGAGCAGCGTAGTGGAGTAATCTCATAACATAAAAAAGAAGTGAACTTAGCAGTGGGATATTTAAATTATGTTACATTATGAAATACAGAATTTTTAATGTTGTGTTATCTCCAAAACCAGTGATTTTTAAACTATTATTAAAATATTTATAAAATTTAGAATAAAATATATAATAATAAAAATATTACAATTAAATTATTATATCCTCGACGTAAATTAATGAATACTAACTTCATACTTTTTATTATAAGTATGTTTGGCTCAAATCTTGCTACTGAATGAATGACAAGGTAGCGGATGGAACACGTAGCTCTTATCCGAGTATCCGGGCAAGCATTACGGACTTTTCATGTGCTTTCATTTCTTTTTATAATTTGACTAGTTCTCGGTGGTGAACATCGTGGAAAATCTTTGTATTTCGGATAACGAACTGGCATTGGAGCAAAGTTCTCAAATAAACTCCTTATGTAGAGAGGTCGTAGCCTGCTTGTTATTAGTCTTTAATTTCTTTTAGTTACATTATGCTTATCATCTATTTACTAGTAATTTTTTAATCATACGCGTAAGGTAAACAAGTTTTTTTTGCATGAACTAATTTATATTTTCAGGTAGAATGGATAAATCCTTCAGGAAACGTTGTACAACGAGTTGTAACGAATCGGGTGTTTACTCAGGAACATTTTGTACCCGCGTTCCGAACTCGTATACCAGCTATGGTTCTTGTCATCAGTCATGCTAATGTGGAAGATACGGGAGTTTGGGAGTGTCGGTCGGGTGCTCTGAAACATAATATTTCACTTTGCATTATAGGTGAGTGAAAATTAACTTTATCAACCACGTCGGGCGATTTTTATACTCAACGTTGGCAAATATAATTCAGCGTGGCAATTTACTTTAAAAATTGTGGCCATATGCTGTCATTGCCCTTGTAACATTAAAAAGCAATAGCTTCAATTCTCTGAAATAAACGATTGTTATATACATCAATGAGACTTAATCATGTAAATATACACATTTGGTCATGGAAACTCAAATCAAATCAAATTTCTTTATTCGATATAGAAGGTAGAAGCATTAAATTCAGCAAGAGAGGCATTTTAAACACAATCTGGTATCCTGTTGTAAAACAGTATACATTGCCCCATAAAAGAGTTACTGACTCTATGCAGTCGAATAACAGGAGTAATTTATTTGTGATTATTCCTTGTACCAACGTTATGTGTATCATATTTTAGAATAATTTATATTATTCCGTACACGATTGTACGAGTATAAAATTGCAGAATATGTATTAAGAACAACAACAATAAAATAGAACAACAGTTAATATTTTTATTTCTTTTTACTTTTGCCTTATTGATTTTTAGCTACTAAGGCAAAAAAAGTTTTTAAATATAATTTTAAGTTTATGTAATATACAGAACCATCCGAATTCGTGGATACGCCAACAGAAGTAACAGTAGACCGCGGCCGATCTATAACGCTATCTTGTCAAGCGAAAGGTGAACCTGAACCAAGACTACTTTGGCATAGGAATGGGGAAATTATCACAGGTAAGCACAAATTGGTCGATTCTTCGATACCGGTGTCTTTTCCTCGTTATTTAAAGAATTTGACATTGTTACGAATTATGTACGTGTGTACATTCAAGCGGTTATTCTGGCGCGTGCGATTACGGTTTATTACTTTATACATTGATTGTATTTCTTCCTTCACATTAATTACAGTTTCGTAATTACTGAGCCAAGATGACCCACTTGTTAGAATGCGTGAATCTTGACCAATGATCGTGGGTTCAACCCCAGGCAAGCACCACTGAATTTTCATATATTTATAATTCATCTCTTGCTCGGCTGTTAAGGAAAACATCGTGATGAAACCTGCTTGTGTCTAATTTCACTGAAATTCTGTCACGTGTATCACCAACCCACATTGGTGTAGCGTGGCGGAATAAGCTTCAAAACAGCAGTGGGACATTAACAGGCTGTTACATTTTTACTCTACGTAATTACGTAATTACTTCTACAAAATACTAATAACGACTTGTTGTATCAACTTGTTTTAGAGGACGTCAATCCTTCAAAATACCAAGTCATGACAAAGTACAATAGCCAAGGGTTCGAAGGTCTCTTGACGATTACATCTCTGGAGCCAGAAGACAGTGGATCTTACTATTGCGATGCGATACAAGAGAGTCCAAATTTAGATGACTGTACTGCGAGCACAAGCGTGAATATAACACTACTTGTTAATTGTATGTATTCGAATGACGTAGCTAGCAGTAATATAGATAGCACTGTTAAAGTCTGATCTATTATAATAGTATGTATGCATACAAACCTACTACTTATATTATCTTTCGAAACCCTTGCGACACTAGAATTCGTAATTTAAAAGAATGGCGAAACCCTTATAAAAATAAATTATATATATTTTTTTAAATAGGTTGATTGTATGTTGTAGATTGAAAATTTGTATTACTCTAAAAAAGTATAAAATAGCCTCTTTAGGATCTGACACACCAATATTCTGAACATTCGTCCACTTTAATATATGGAGCAATTATATCTATACAGGGTGACTGGTGAATTAGTATCAATACTTAAGGACGTGATATTTGACGACCATATATGACCAAAAAAAATACATATAACATAAATATTAATAAACTTCTAAGTAAAGTTAACCAAAAGTTATGTAATTAATTACGCGTCATGTGGACGCCCTAGCTGCGCTGACGACACAACACCGTTATGTACATTTAGTTATCGGCGCGGTACTTTCCCTACGTCCAAACGCCGCCGCGTGTTAACAGGGTAGCAGGCTACCTTTGATAAACAAGCATGATCCAATCCCCCTTCATACTTTAAACCTGGCTTAGAACAGGCAAAAATACCAAAATATTTCACTCGTTTAAGCAACAAATTTGTTGACTAGGTAAATGATATGAACTTGGGACAAAAATTAACTGTTTACCTATCTTGGTATTTCCGGCGTATTTAAAAATTGAATCATACTTATTTACAACGATTGTCAATCATTTAACTACCTATTTACCTACATAACTACACTAACCTTAACAAATGTTCAAAGTGAGCTCCTGCTCGTGTGATACACAGTTCGGCACGTTTACGCATATTGTCTTTCACACGCTTTAACACGAATGGGTCACTTTACTACTCACAGTACTCACATTATTCTGCATTTGTGTATTGATAAGCCATACCTAATTACTAATTACGGGTCACACTCACACACGAAACATTAGGTATACGCGTAAGATCGATCGCTAGGGGCGCGCGCGCGGGAAGATGGACGAACCTTACGGCGGCGCTCGCCCGACTAACCTACTAACCTACTAATACTAATAAGCCGCGGGGCAGGGGTTGCGGGGGGCAAACACCACGCCGCACGCGCCGCGGAAATATGTCCACACTTTATTTATTTAAAGTAAAATTTTTGTAAATTTGGTCAAAAATTAAGTACCTATTTTTTTTACATAATTCGAATGAGAATCATGTACCGATTATGCTCCTAAAATATTGATCCTAATTCACCAGTCACCCTGTATAGCGAGAAAATATACCCATACTGTAATCAGTAAAGATATAACTTTATTGATTTTGGTCCGAAAGTACTTTGCTACTTCAATACAAATTAATATAATACAAATATATATTTTTATGTTTTGACGCCTGGCCCAGCTTGATTTCTATTTTAAAAGAATTTATAACGGTTAATAAGGACCTAAAATAACAGAATTTAAAGATTTAGTTATCAATGTTATAAGTAGATGGCGCTGCTAGACTCAAACTTTAATGTGGACGAAGTAATACTAACCGCGCACACATAGATGGCGGTATTTAATATTTTTGCATATAATGGAGGAGCTATATTTTATTACGATTTGTCGTTATAATAAACTTTTATACTTACTTTCATTTGATAACTTTCTAAATCCAGACAGGATAATTTTTCGGAGATAATATACTATAATTATTGAGCACATGATAATAAATTGATTTTCCGTGTTCTGCTTATTTTTACAAGAAAACAATTCTAGTTTTAGTATTTATTTGCTTTTACAGTACTTTTAATCAGTATTTATCGTTATTATAGATGCTCCTATGTTTGAAGATGGTAACGATACAGCCCTGGTGCCGGGCAAGGAAAATGAAAGGTAGAAAATGTTACAATACAAGCTATATAAGATTATTATGCCCAAGAAGTGTTTCATTTGTTCTTTTAATTTCAGCGTGGATTTAGTTTGCGCTGCGAATGCACATCCAACACCAATCTACAGATGGTTTAAGGAAGATGGTGATATTTTAACTGAATTTTCTAAAGATGACATCAAATTAATAGACGATGGAGAGAAATCTGCGATTACTTTAGTAGCTAATGATTCAACTTTCGGTCAAAGATACCGATGTAGATCTAGTAATCGCTACGGAGAAGTTGATAAAGTTTTTGCCGTGTTAAAATTAGAGAAACCGAGGAAACCAACCGAGGTATTTAGTAGGGTTAAATAATTGTGGAATTCTAATAGTTCCACTTCCACTTCTAAAGATGAATAGAAAACATCATAAGAAATTATGCCATTGTAGATTGTACATTGGTAAATAAAACTAAGGCCGCCTCAATATTTGAGTGACCATTTGTCGTTGAGTAATTAAATCACTTTTCACCTTACTATGAATTAAAAAAAAATGCATATTTAATCCATCACGTAATACAGAATAATTTGAAAAAAAAAAACCACTTTAAAAATCACCAAGTTTCCTAATTCGCAATATCGATACATCCCTCTTAAATCAATATATTCGTTTCTTTTATACGGCTCATCAGATATTCTATTTGAATATAAATGATAAAAAAGCGTTTAAATAGAGTTTGAATATCAATTATTTAAGTATTACTATATTTTTATTGTAGATAAGCCTTGAAAACGCGACACACGATGCTCTTCACTTTCAAGTCAAATGGCATGGTGAAACACTCTTCCCAGTCGACGGTTAGTAACAATATTGATATTCTAATAAAATGTGAATGTCATTAAAATACATATAGTAATACATGACTAATTGAAAGTGTTTCTGATTTTTCAGAAGTTCTTATTCAATACATGGAATTTAAAAACTTGTTAAAGAAGAGAGTAGGCACACCTAGAGATGCTGATTGGAAGAAAGCCGAAGAAGCGTTGTTGAAAATAGATGGCTATGATATAGTAGATGGTGAAAGTTCAGGTAAAATAATATACCTTTGTGTTGTGTTCCTTGTGGGGGTCTGCTTGTTCAAGCGGTTCATGTTTTTGTATGGAAACGGTTATCCTTTTTTCAATTATTGAAGGAAAGCATACTATAAAAAAATGTTGTTGTTAGAAATATATTTTTTAACGATTTTACTGAAGTAAATATTTTTTTCAGGTCTTACACTAACGTTGCCCGAATTGAATGAAAAAACTGAATATTGGGTTCGCTTTCGTGCCTCCAATGAAGCTGGTGACTCCCCATGGTCAGAACCCTTCCTTGCTTCAACAGTTGAACAGCCAGAAATCGAATTAGTTGAAGAAGCTACCGTCGAACCCGAACCGGTTACAGCCACGCAGATATCAGATGGAACTTTCTATGGAATATTCTTTGCAGGTGGCATTCTGGTTCTAGCTATAGGATGTATGTTTGTTATGCGTTTGGTTTGAGTGTTGTTTTCATATCATTGTAGTGCTAAATATATTCAGTTTGTTTTATTAGTTATGGATCTAAAATGTGTTTATTTATTTGATCATTAAATTATACAAAAAAATATTTTTGATTTCCTGACGTTATATTTTTTTATCCTGCATTCATTAATTGATTATATTTTGACAATGTTCTATATTATATAGAGGTAATGTTTGTGAGTTTGGATATAGAATGTAGTCCACGAAACTTCTCATCCGATTTTACACATTCTTTCTCCGATATTAGGATGTGCTTTCAGGACGGATATGCTATATATTATTTCATTTAAATAAATGGATTTACGAAAAATCAGTCGAGCAAATGCGTTTCTTATGAACGTTGGTTAGAAAAATTATAGGGCTTTAAAAGACTTAGGGTAAGTCCTCGGCAACGTATATATATATGATAAAGTTAATTCAAATATTGTTAAAATATTAATTGCGGTAATTTATATTACTTTTAGTATATTATACAAATAGTACAGTTTAACTTTATTTTTTTATTAAAAGCGTTTTAAGTTGTATCATGGCATTTTTCTAAGTAGGATAGTAAAAAAAAAGAACAAAACAAATTATTTTATAAACCACCTTTAATATCAGCAGAATCAGTGTATGTTAGGTAATTAACAATTTGTTTACATTAAGAGCGAGATAACCATTGACATATATACATTGACATAAGACATTTCTGTAATTGAAACTGCTCAAAGGAAGTACGATATGGGAATAACAGTGTTTAATTCGTGTTTCTAATGGTAATATCGCCCCTATGGGACTTGGCAGGGACATACGCGCTTTACAAGCTTAACAACAGAAAATCGTTTGATAAATTTCTATATATTATATATACCATTCATAAAAAACGATAATACCTACATGTAATAGTAAAACGCAAAATAGAAGAAATTCAGTCTTCCTGTATACTCTATCTATAATTGAATTACACTTTGTTATTAATACTTCATAAAATTGACGGAATTATTAATAGGTATCGAATTAAAAATAATTTATAAAGTGTAAAAATTTAACCGTTATCGATCCGTGAACATTACAAGATATATTCAACACACTATCGACTTTGATCAGGTATAAATAGTACGAATTGTATCAAAAGCGGCTAAAGCATACACCGGTTTGAAGTAATTTAAATATTGTCATCGTCTAAATTTAGTTAGAGTTTTTAATTTTTAACATCAAATAATAACATCCTAATATTAATAAACATAAATATAAGTGCAATCCTTAAAGAATAATTGTGTTCATGGCGACTGATGTATATTAGTTGTTCTATATATCGTTACTACTCCGCCCCCGTAGTTCATAGCGTGATGTTATATAATATATAATCTTCATCAGCAATAAATGAGCAGATCTTAGATCAGCTTCTTTTAAAAAACTAACAAATAATTAAATTCTTATGCTTTATAATATCTATATAAATTATGTCTGAATTTTGTATTGCTAGTAATTAAAGATTTGAAATAAATATATTTATATAAAGTTTTTGAACTGAGTAGTAAATGTCATCAGTAGCCTGTCCGTTTCTTATTGGTTGATTAAAAAACGAAGCTGATTGTGGTTTGTTGATTTTAAATTTCATCCACCGAAACAATAGTCCGTAGTAGCCAAATAAAGAATGCATAGAAGGAACATTTTTATATAATTTATAATAATCAACCTCCATAAACACAATTTAAAATGAATTGCACATCCATTAAAAATACTATACAATTAAATATTAAAAGCGTACAACATTTAATTTTATATTTACAATGCGACCACAAATCAAGCAGAGAGTACATTCTGCTCCGTAACGTGCTACTACTACAGTTTGATACTTATATCTTAAGAGTAATGATAATCTGTGACAGTTTGAGTATAATAAGGTGAATAAAAACGAAAGTAACTAATATTTCATACATAAGAGAGATTCGTGTGAGATCTATTCTTATTTTAAATATATACGAGAGCTATTATATATTTTTAAGGTGGCAACACTAGTGCATATTTGTATATAATAATTGTCGTTTAACAAACCAAATAATATTACAGAAAAGATTATAATAATGTAGAAGCTTATTGTCTATTTTTTTTAATGAAATGAAATTGACATATAGGTAACGACAAACAAATTGTATCAATCTTACATAAATCTATCAAAAGCGGAAGTCACAACGTGGACGAAATGTAGTTCTATTTTTAAAGAACCTTCTTTAAATATTTTAAATAATCGAATAATATTTTAATTATTGACAAAGTTACCAACATATGTATCATGTGTCTGCGTACATTTATAATGTTTTTTTTTTTCAAATTTAAAATCAATGTTCTATTAGATGAACTGTTCGCTTTGCATTGAATATGTTTAAGATGTATTGAAGCTATTTTAGAAACAGTTTAATTATAATTAAGACCACACAATCTGGTTTGATTCATAATTGTATACTCATTTTATGTTTTTAAATATTCCCATTAGTTAGTTACCTAAAAAATATTTAAGACATAGTATGCACAAGTATAAAACAATGAACATTTTGTTTAAGGTATACACACCAAATAACATACATACATAAAACATGCGCATTGCAATATACATATATAACTGTCAATCACATAGGTTATGTTTTGGTCATTAATTAAATGTGTGAATAAAAATGAAATTATTATTATAAGTAGCTGCAGTTTTCTTCCTCAGTCATACCTGTATGACGTTTTTGTTGTAATAATAATTTAATCTTAAATTATAACATTATTAAAGTGAAGTGTTCACTTATTAAATTTATACACACAATTTAATAATTATATTTTCTATCTACGGTTAGTTTGGAATGTTTTTCGATTATTCAAATGTATTAAGAGCTAAAAAATGTGACTTAATAATAATAAACTATATTTTTAGGATTGTTTTGCTGAGGCGCGAATGACGTCATTAAATATGGCTCTTTAATTCCAATGCATAATTTTTTTCTGCGATGTCGTAAAGATAATATGACGTAAAAAAATGTTAACAAAATAAATAATTAGTAATTATCTATTCTTGAAAGCAATTATTGGCGGTTGACATTGAATAGCCGCTCGAGGCTTGAGAAAATTCAACGAAAAATACATTGTATATAATCATCAAACGGAATTATTTACAGTAACACTAAAACATCGCAATTCAAATCGCTCTAAGAAATAAGCTCGATCCTTTGTAATAAAATTAATAACAATGCGCGACCACCGAGGCGCCGAACAGGAGGACGATGGACACGACAAGTTTGACAGCGAAGCTCGTTGAGGGGTTCGGTGACACTTCCACCCACTCTGACGTGCCGGCTGCGTTGCGCGAGCTCACACGCACGTGGTAAGTTGTCTTGTTGGCCAGCGGACCCACAGTGAACAGCGTTTCTGTAGATAAGAATTTGAAAACGTTAAATATTTTCTCCATATTAGAGATCAAATAAATTCTATTACATTCGTATTTGGGTCCGTAATTTATTGTTAATTAGGTACATTGATGTACTGATACATGTAAAAAAATAATTTGCTTCCATCAATCTCTTTACGCCACAACATCCCAGACCAGCAAAAGTATCCCTAAGTAGGATTTACGTCAGACAGGTCGGCAATAACAAAACCGTCAAATTATTATTATTTTTGCTTCTATAACACAAGGGCAAGTAAACATTTATAGTTTTATTAAAAAAAGAGATATACTAAAAAATATTTAGCTAAATAAAAATAAAAATGTGTAATTACCGTTAGGCCATACAATATCTACTTTGATTTCCGTGGCTGCATCCCAATCCGCGGGATAATTTTCTTGGAATGGAACGAGCTGGAATGAATAACCTGTAAACATTAAAAAATATAATTTAATTTTGTTAATATTCGTTGTGACTGTGATTTTGACATATACACGCACAAAACAGATTTTACCGCTAGCAAAATTATATATATATATATGAAAAACAAAGAAAACTATTGATGTACAATATTTTTTAAGGTACAATTAGATGGAACAACTTACAAAAATAATTAGGTAAAGACTTTGTACCGACTTATACACGAGTTACAGAAATATATATGGAATATTTCGTTTTTTAACTTTATAATACGAGCAGAGGTTTATTACGTGAAAGTAAATATCACAATATGTAAGACGTTATTTATTTAATATTAATTAAAAAAAACGTTCAAACAAATCTATAAGTGCTCTTAATAAATAAGTAAAAAGTTAATTATTTCAATTCCTCTGAAAATATAAAAATTATTGGTATTTAATTCAGACAAGTATGATTTAAACTAGAAGGTACTACGAAAATTTGTGTTTTCAGTTAATCCTATACTCAGTGAAACCTACATGAGTTACTATAATTTCTAACACTTTAATTTGCTTAACCGTAGTGGAGCAGAGTGTTGGGTTAATGGAGGATGATATTTAATCACGGCTTACTTTTAGGCTATTTGTATGAACAAATTGTACTTAACAGACAGTTTATTTGCTAGTAGTGAAATCGCATTGAATTATTCCGAACCTGTTTATATTACGGTACAAAGGCTTTTTCTACGATTAAGTTAAGAAGTCGTACGAAGTCGGTACGGACAGCTAATAAATGATGAATATTAAATGTATATAAAGGTTGCGTCGACTTTTTCAAATAGCTTAATATTCTTCCTTTACATTCTGGACCCTTTAGATATTTACCGATAACTGTAAGATTTTTGGGATCAGGAGACTTGTCTTCTTCTTCAATCGCCATATTGCACGTCGAGCAAGTGACGTTGAAGGTCATTTCAGAAGCCGTAGCGTACATGAAGTTCACCTGAAATCATGTCAACATGTTATTTATCTGGACACAATTTTTTTTTTTTGGAAATTCTTGTTGTAGATGATATTATAGGAATACAATTATGGAAACTTTTGTCGTTTGTCGTTTATATTCAGGGTAAAAATTATGAGTAAATATTACGGGAATTATCATATAGTCCAGATTGAGAGCGTTCCCATATTGAGGAAAATTGTCTTCTAATTCATTACAAACCAAATTGAAAAATCTCCTTTATGTAAGTGAAATGTTTTTTATACAACTTATATTTTGCGTATAGAATTGTAAATTTGGTTAATTATAGAATAGTTAGCAAAATATGAAAATAATGATTACCGAAATAACAAATTTATGGTTATGGTATATTTAGAAAAGATGGCAAGAGCCAGATACCAGAACGGCTAAGTAAAACGTATCCGATGAATATAAAATGAGGACTTGATAGTAAAATTACATTTTGTGAGGCGACTGACATAATCAAGCATAATAAAAATCAAATGATGAAAGTATTTAGTAAATACTAAATGTTCTGAAACTTACGGAGTCTGGTGGGTTTGGTTTATTTCCCAATTGGACGTCAAAGACAATGGAGACGTGACCCATATCATTAGAAACAGAACACTTATATTCGCCCAGGTAACTTTCATTGTACACCCTTAGCTGTAAGACCGAAGTAGTACCATCGGCAGAGTTCAAGACCTGAAATTATTTGTCGTATTAAAACGTTTTAAAAAATTAAAGAGACGTATAAAATCCATTTTTATTATTAGTAACACTTTTTCTAACACAAATCTCTGTTATTAAAATAAACACTTACCGTTTCTTCATCTTCAATGGCGTCCCCATCGAAGCCATTTATACGCCTGTTCCAACGGAAAGTTGGAGGTGGGCTCGCAATAGCACTGCACGTAATGTTTTTTCTGAAAAAAAAATAACGTTATACAACGACTATTATTCTTTATAATTTATAAATATTACCTGTATCTGTATACATATCTGTAAAGTTAAAAAGGCACTTAAACAATGTTATTTCTATGTAGTCAGTATCCTTCATAATTTTACATAATTTTGAATGTATTTATATACGAGTGTGTATAAGATTCTTACGTTTTGTTCACAATAGCGTAGACCTCTTCACTGCTGTACTTGGTGTAGTAGACCTCATTAGTATCATGGTTGACAATAACAGGCTTATCTAAAATTCAATAGTTTAACCATTGGTCAAAAATAAGCACGCTTATAAGGATGTTCGTTAATCGTCAAAACAGTTTTTACAAAATGTTTTTGAAAATTCGACCACATTCCATTCGGTGGTTGTGATTTTCATAATTAAATGTTTTTGATGTTTTATTATTTTAATGCTAAAATTTTAAGCAGATAGAGAATTTCTCTTTTTTTTTTGTCCAACCACAGCTCGTGATAAATTATGTTTAAGCTCTAAAGCTCTTAAAGACCATCTGTGTGCAGTTGAAATTGTTGGAACTAAGATAACTTTTTATAGAGCAACCAGCAATTGGTCTTAAAAAGATTAACGTACATGAATAAATAAACTTTATTTGCAATCGTAAGTTTATATTCAACTTATTTTTATTTTATTTTCGTTATCAACTCTTAATTTTCTAAAACTTTTAATTACTTTCTGTTGCTAATAGTTTATTATTGCAGTTTTTTTTTTATTGTACACTAGGGACGGGACAAACTTTTATTATCCAATTTCAACAATGTATGTATTTACTTTAAAAACGATAAAAAAAAACATTTGTTACTTGATAATTTTTGATGTAGATGAATGAAAATATTCCCTGTGTTGAGTCGGATTGTAAACTTTTAAAACTTTTCTTGGCGAATCTTAATATAACTTTTTGCATTTGACTTTATGGTTCCTAATTAATTTTTCCTATTTAAATTTTGCTTAAGTCTCGACCAAGTTTGTGACTACTTATGCTGTTATAAAATTAATATTATTATAATATTGTACTTTCGTCGTTTTACTTGGAAAACTGTAAATATTTGTTAAATCTTAATAGTTTCAAGTCATTCAAAAACTTGTTGAGTTACCTTTTTATTTGACTTAAACGAAAAATAATAAAACAAAGTACGCATTATATTATAATGCAGTATATTAAAATAATAAAAATGTGCTACTGCTCATATCTAGGTCCGAGGCTACGGTTCAGTTAACACAAGCAAAAAGCTAGTCGCTTTTATAATATCAATCTAATTTTGTATTAAAATACTCAGGATCTGTTATTGATTAAATAATTTCACTTACGTTGAACTGTCAGAAAAACGCGTTTGTAGGTGTAATAGGACAGCGCTTTTTGGGTCACTTTGCACGTGTATTCGCCGGTGTCTTGATGTGTCAAATTCCTAATTTCCAATTGATGGTTGTCTTCCCTCTTCCTTACGATATATTTCTTATGATCATCTAAAACAATTTAAGTAATATGACTTATTTCGGATGATTTAAATTTGTTTGAAAATTGAGAATTTTTTTTGGTTATTATCTCCTTCTAGCATTGTGATATTATATAATTTTCGTTTCAGTACGTACCGATGATAGGCACTAAATCCTTGTACCATTGCACCACGGGTTTTGGGTAACCTTTAGCTATGCAATCCATTTTTGCTGATTTCATTTCCTCTCCTATGAAACTATCTTCCTTCACACTTAAATTAACTTTTTCTGAAAGAGATCGAAATATGTATCTAGTATTACATCATCATAAATCTTTATAATTTAAATTGGAATTATTTTACAATAAAAAACTTGTTCTTAATTCGTGTTAATATTTTATTTAGGATGGGCAAACGGCTCATCTCTTCTTAAGGAGAAGGTTTTAAAACGTATTCCATTACGCTGGTCTGACTTGGCTTGTTTGATACACATGTGGCATAATTTCATATGATGCATGCAGGTTTCCTCATGGTTTTGCTTAAGTTAGATTATAAACACAAATGAAGCACAGGATACATTTTGATGCCTGGGCCATCTTATGTAGTTCCTGAGATTAGCACGTTTATATCATACAAATTCTCCTACTTTTATATAAATATTTTATATTACATTGCATACTATTGTCTTATTTTACTCACCGCCTACAAGTATTTCCAGTTTTTCATTAAGAGATCCAGCTTTACAGGTCCAGTTGCCACTATCTTCTATTTTGGTACTATGGATGATGAGTGGCACCAGGCTACTTACTAGCGTCTCATTTTTAGGTCGTTCTACATAGACCCTGGTGTTCTTAACAGAGCGCCCTTCAACAATGTTGCCGGAAGGCGAGTACCATACGATTTTCTATGGAAAACAAGTATTTTATAATTAGTCATACATAGCGAGTATGTTAGTAACAGGTAATGTTGGTTGTATTAGTTGTTAAAATGTATAAATATTTTAATTAAAACTGTTCATCCCACGCGAGTGATCTCTCCGTCATACCTACTACCCAGCCAATTATAGCTCAGTGTGAATACGTCGAACCGCACGCCCTTTGACAACTTCGTTATGATATCTCTCTCAAATATAAACGATATTTAATATTATATATGAAATTACTGACGATAATTTTGTCATGATCAATCTTTTAAATATCATTTTAAGAACAATACAATAAAAAATGTGCAATGTATTATATTTGTTAACTGAGGTTATTAAAAAATTACAAGTATCAAAAATCTTTACTCCATACAGAAGCAATAATCTTACAATCATCAATCAATAAGATTGTCAAATAATCTATCACGCATTTTATTATAATACAATAAAGTATTATTATTATTATTATATTTCTTAACATACAAACGATTCTTAACGAGATTTTTGAATTTGCAAATAAATAATTTTGAACATTTTCTGGGAACCCGTTGTTGTCGGTACACATTGTCTAACAAACGAATTTTGAACATTCGTAACTAGCTTATGCAAGTTCCTGGTACTAATTTATAGAATCTGTTACGTACATAAACGTCAGAAAATACATCATTTTATCAAGTATATATTGAAAAGCGATAGTCAATATTTTAATTTATTTTATTTGTTACGTAATGAAAAATCGGGGTTTTATATTGCGCGAACAAATCTCTCTTTTAGAACGTTTTCAAGCTTTAATAACTTTTTTTTAATGATTAAGAAGAATTTGGACATATTATCTTCGACTAGGTTCAAAAATGTAATATTATGTTTATGTTTTATGTTTTGCTATGAATATAATATTATTTGAAATAACCAAATTACAATTCATACTCAAAAACCAGCATACTTTGCAGAGACTTTTAAAATTTTTTTGCAAAGAATTACTCGATACGAATCGCATGCTGCCTAGTGTACGTTACCAACAACAGCCGTACAAAGTTTCGACTAGATCATATGATCGATGAGAGAATAACTAGAACACAAACATAGAACAATAAATAAAACCGAGTTCAAAAAATACATAACATTAATTAAAGAGCTTAAAAAAACACTCAACATTTTCATAAATAGCTTTTATATGAACAAGACTAACTGTCTGAATTTGATATCAAACTCCAGAATAATTTTAAACTATCTAGAGTTCTAACGATATTATTAAAATTAAACAATGAACAGTGCAAAATGAACACGGTGTAAATAATATGTGGAAATTTATAATTTGCAATATGCTTGCACGTACTCGTACAAAGGGAATACATTATGAAATATGTATATGTACATATATGTATATGTAAGTTACTAATATAGTATATGATTTAATACACTAATACGACCAGTACATACGAAATATTATTAAAAAGTTATAAATGCCAACCTTTTAGTTCGAACGGAATTAATTAAAATGAGATAAAAATTTTGAATAAAAGAAATATCGTTATAATTTAAAACGAAATGTAGTAATCGGGATCAGGGAAAATTATATAAGCAATAACAAAACATTCTAAAATTATTCCAGTTTGAATAGGGAACAGAAATTACAATTTCGTACCAGAGGAAAAGGTTTTTTGCATAACGCTCTACGACTTAAATCAATTTAAAGCAAAAAAAACCAATAATATTAATAACTCATGGTATTATATTGCCTGGAATTGTGGATGAGGAGATTATAAAAAAATAACTTGATCCAAAAATTACACTGTCGTTAACTGTAGTTAAGTAGCGAACATGCAATTTTAAATTAAAAAAATAATAATGGTATGTACGTGAAAACTGGCTACATGTCTCCTTAGGCACTTTGTTAAGCAGAATTTATTAGGCGCGTGAAATTTGAACTCGACAATTTGGTTGAGCGTAAAAAGTTTCCCTTTTTATATATATATATATGTTTAATTTTGTTATTATATACATATATTGAAAATATATATTTTTTTAAAGAATACATTGTTAATTTAGATTCGAAACCTTTATTCAAGAAGGATTAATACTCTCCCTTAAGAATACTCTCCCTTCTCTATTCTATCCTTTATAATCCTTACTCTCCTAATTACCTAAAAACTCGTTTCTCTTTCTTAGGCACTGACACTGATTGTCTTCTTGATCTGCGGTCAAGAAGTGACAATCGCTTAAAGATGCCAACAGCTCATACTCGCTTTTACAGTGAATCTTTTACTGTTAAAGCTGTGAAGCTATGGAATATGCTTCCTCCGGAAATTCGTCGCTCTGATTCTATTTATATATTTAAACGTCGTGTGAAAACTCACTATCTTTCCTTACAATAAGTAATGTATGTACGTTTATTGAATATGTATTATATATAAAAATGTTATATGTGTGTATGTATTTATATTTATATGTATCTATGTATGTACGTATATACATATATATTTATATGTAACGTATGTAGGTTATATATATTTTACATTAGTATGTATATTATAAGTCATTACTTTCTTTTATCTTGAATATTATTTTATTTTTATTTTTTGCACTATCCTGTTTCTGCTTTTGCAAATCCTTTCACCAAAGGTTGTCTGTTAGAGATTGCTTTAGCAATAAGACCGCCTTTGCACGCTCTTATTTTCTTGTCTTTGTTGTAATTGTTCTCTCTTTTTTGTATGTCCTTTCATTGTGTGTGCAATAAAGTAATAAATAAAAATAAATAAAAATAAATTAATTTCTTGTTAAAAAACCTCAAACTTAAATCAATTTTTCATTTTATATAACCATCATTTCTAGTAGATTTTTTTTAAATATTAATATGTATTATTATTAATTTCATGAACATACCTCAGGCAAATTCAGTCCTTTGCAGTAAATTGCTTTCTTCTCGCCGACATTGTAAACTGATGATCTTGCCATGACCTGCAGGAAAGGCTCCCCATCGTCTATTTCCGCTGTCAAGACTGGAACAAATGTATAGTTTCAATGGTTGTTCGACAAAGCAACAATAACGTTATGCAACTAGAGCTGAATTGGAGAAAATTGGTTATTCATTTGATCGGAACATACATATTACCTATCCATTAAACTATACTGTTATTAACCTCTACTGTTAATATCTATTAAAATAATTTTAAAAATTTATTTTTTGGTATTTTAATATTTATTTTTGAATTTATTTTAATTTTTTAGTGGAAGTGTTATATGTATTTGTTTTCACTTAAAAATATTTTATAAAATATGTGTATTGTAATGTTATAAGTGCATGCCGAGACTACCTGTAATTAGTAGAACATTTTCCTTGATTCAAGTTGTTATTTTTAACGTATTCAATGTGTTATTGTATCTACTGTTGGTTGTCCTAAGTAAATAAATAAATAAATAAATCTATTCTTTATGATATTCTTCGAATCATAAAATATCAGTTAAACTGAACGTCATATTGTTAAGAATATACTTTTCTTGAAATAGCTCGTTGATTATATCACGTGAATCTTAACTGAAGTTTTCAGGTTGAAATCCGGGCAAGCACTGAGTTTTCATGCGTATAATCTGAATTTATAATTCATCTCGCTTGGCAGTAAGGGTAAAACATCGTTAGGATAATACAGGTGTGAGATGAAACTACTATTGTGTAGTGGAATGAGCTTTTAAACTTTCAAAAACGTGACGAAGCCTATGCCAGTTGTGGAGCATTAAGGGGCAAGTGTTCGCTGTATCTGTTCATCGATGTTATCGTTTATTTAACTTGAAATGTTTGTTAGTTTGCTTACTTCAAACCTTACAAGCTGAATTAGAACCATTTCCTCTTATTTATGGAGTTAATATTATGCATGTTGGTTCAGTTCCATTGGAAATGCATTTTAAGGTAAGCCTGAATGACCTGATTCTTTACCCAGGACTGGTTCCAGACGAAGGGACTTCTTAAAGTTAAAATATTAATAGTCATTAGTCATTATACACACGAAATTCTATATATAAAAACGTTAGCTTATTCCAAAAAATAAAAACAATCTTATTTTTTTTTGTACATTTATATTGACGGTTTCGTAATAAATGATCGTATACGCAAAAAGACTAAATTTTATTTTTGATTGTAATGAATGTACAAAACGAGCAACAATCCATAACATACCTAGTTCAAGTATAATATTTTTCTGATATTTTTATGGATATTTATGGGCCATTAAAATAATAGGCGCAGTGGTCTCGCATAAAAATACGTTTTTAACGTATGGGCATAAACTATGTTTTAATTGTTACACGTTTATATTAGCACCATAGCTCGAACAGTACAGCGAAAGACAATTACGTAATATTTAGACATATTTAAAAAAAAGGAACAGTTTACTTGCAAAGTATATATTATGTTAAAAAAGAATTGGTTTACAATCGGCGAATATCACAGAACAAATGTCTTATGTGCTAGTTTACAACGATTCTTCCCTAATTCCTTAAACAAAATACAATAAATAAATATATAAAAGGCTTTATTGAATCAGGCTAAAAATAAATTATTCTAGTTTACCCCAGTACTGATTATTGAAAAAGTGTTTAGTTATTTAATTTTTTGTAAGCATTTGTATTGCACCGTTCTAGTGGGAGCTGCTGCAGATTATGTTTATAAAATCAAGTTATTGTTCTTAATAATATAAAATTGTTTCTGACTTTATGTAATCTTGTACAAAAGTTTTGAATTACAAATACGCTGTGCAACCAAAGATATATAGTGTTGAGAATGCTTGTTAAACATGACCTGCGTGCGAATATCGCTTTTGCCAACCTTGTCATAGCGACCATAAATAAACACTTTAATTTCCTCTCATGCTTTCAAATTGCGTATAGTTTATTCAAAGAAAATACATTCACTCTACAGATTCTAATATAGAATTGACAAAGAATTGTTTTAATAGAATTTATGAAACTTTTATATCTTAACGGTGATTGTGAAAATCAATAATACAGAATACAAATTTTTATACCATAGGTAGGCGGACGAGCATATGAGCCACCTGATGGTAAGTGGTCACCAACGCCCATAGACATTGACATTGTACGAAATGTTAAACATCTCTTACATTGCCAATGCGCCACCAACGTCGGAGACTAAGATATTATGTCCCTTGTGCCTGTAATTACACTGGCTCACTCACTCTTACAACCGGAACACAACAATAAAAAGTATTACTATTTTGCAGTAGAATATCTAACGAGTGGGTGGTACCTACCCAAAAGAGTACTCAAACCCCTACCACCAGTAAACTATTTTTGTATTTACATATATTCGATTTGGTTGAAGTTTAAAAAGCATTAGCCAACAATTAAAGCAACGAAGCATCCTCTCAAAATGATATACGACATTTAAATACCAACATAAGAAGATAACTTAGTGCCGTTGTCGCGAAAACTTGCTAAATGTTTGTATAAAAACATTAGGAATACGAGAAGTGCTGAAGAGACTTGGACACGACGGTCACAAAGTACAAAACTTCATCTTACTGTTGAGTGGCGTCCATTAGCAAGTTAAGATTTGTATTGAAGATTTAGTAGGAAGATTAGTTACCGTTTGCAGCGGCAACACTTATTTTATGTTGCACATAAATTTATACAATGCAAAAAAAATAATTTCTTATAATAGTAAAAAAAAAAAACATTTGTGTAAACTTATCTTACGAATTTTTACATTTGCTTAATAATTAAACTATAAATAAAATTATATTTATCTTATAAGCGATTTAAAAAAAAACGAAATCGTCAGTAAGAAAAATAACCATAATAAAGCAATAAAGATAATCGAAAATTCAGAAAATGTAAGTTTTAATAATAGTATGTTGTTAAATTTATACATTATGCTGTCTTAGAATCATTCCTAATTGACGGGGTCAGCGTTTTGCTCTCTGGTTTTCCTGTACGTCCGATTTTAATTATGTTATTGTGACATAATTTCCTACCCGACGAAAATAAATGGGTCGGGTGTTTTGGTAATGGGTGGATAACATAACATATTTTTAATATAAATAAGCGCTTCCGTATATTTGTCTATTTAAGAATAAATAGGTATTTCTCTTATAATGAAATTAAACATATTATCCTATTCTGGTTTCACACAATATATTGTGTGTGTAATATAATGTTTCGGATATTTTCTTATATATACTACCACAAACTTTAGATCTATTACGACAAAATTGAGCCCCAAATATTTATCTCTTCGATTTAATTTATTTTCAATAAGAATAAAATAAAACTTATCTGATGATGAAGCTAGGAGACTATCTAGATAAAATAGATCTATATCTAGTGTTACTCTTCAATAACTTCTAGTAAATTGCTTGATATAAGGTTTTTTGGTTAGTTCAACAAAAGAAAAATAAATACTTTCACTTATTGAGTGTAAAAGTTTAGTATGTCATAAAAATAAACACACTTAGTGATAAATTAACTTAAATATAAACTGTGTTTGTATTTTCATGTGCTTAATTTGTGATTATAATCCATTTCGTGCTTGACGGTGAAGGAAAACATCGTGAGGAAACCTGCATGTGTCTAATTCACTTCACTGAAATTCTGCCACATGTGTATTCCACCAACCCGCATTGGAGCAGCGTGGTAGAATAAGCTTTAAAACCTTCTCCTCAAAAAGGAAGAGGAGGTCTTAGCCCAGCAGTGGGACATTCACAGGGGACATTTTCTTGTGTATTAATTTTCCTTATAAAATAAACTATAAAAATGTCAAGCTTAAAATTCATAATTTTATCTAAATTCTTCTCACGTCTTGAAGATATAAAAAGAAAATGTCTAATATAATCTATAATTTGGCCAATCTCGCTTTTAGACGAAGCGCCGTCGGGTTCCAGCCGCACGATCGGTA
The DNA here is from genome assembly GCA_905147175.2 of Nymphalis urticae. Lineage (NCBI taxonomy): Eukaryota > Metazoa > Arthropoda > Insecta > Lepidoptera > Nymphalidae > Nymphalis > Nymphalis urticae. Next base: position 7,728,034 of record LR989991.1, read on the forward strand.
AATGTTTTTAGGCATTTAGGCTTCATATTATATAATATATATATTTATTATAAATTTGTTTATATTTGCGCATCGTTTCTGACAAAATATACTTAACTTTCAGTCATTATTTTTGTTTTATTCGTTCGAATATTTTTAGTGTTTATTTATTTTAAATATGATATATAATATAGACTAGTCACTAAAAACTTATTGTAAAATACATTTCATCTTATATGTAATGTTTGATTTATCTTTGCAGGTATAAACTACATTTATAATGAATACAAAAAGTTACGTGTTAGTAAATACGTCCTATTTCTGAGCTAAAGTATGGCTGTATCTATAAAATTTTAAATGCTTATTTTGCATAGTTTAAGTTACATAATAGAAGATATTTCGCAAAAATAAAGCGTCTAGAAACTTTATTGCAAAGACGACCATTAGACTTCTGCAGAGGTTTATCGTTAGCCACACAAAATAGCCATTTCTATTGGATTATAGTCCTTATTCTGCATAAGATAAGAGCAAAATTATATTAATCTAAGCTCAATTTTATTTTAACCAAACTCTCAAAGAAATGCCAACGTAAAAGTATACAAGTGCATATGCGGTTTGCTAACCCGTGGAGAATTTTCAGATTTCAAAGGCTTTTATCAGTAATCTAGTATGTATTTTAGCTTTATAAATTACCGCTACATTTAACCTCGAAGCGATCCTGGTAGCATATCGACAACAAAGGCAGTTAATTATGAAATATTATTAGCATTATTACATCGATAAATTCTAATAAAATATTTTGTCTTTAATAGACTATGCAATTCGCACGCGAATATTCTGTAATATTGTTTTATTGAACACAAAACATAAGTAAAATAAAAAGCTTAGAGCCTAAATAAAATATGCAAATATTTGAATTTGTTGTTTGTATATACTTCGAGTATTTATTATAAAAGGACATAATAAATCATAGCTTTGTATTCACAAAAAAATACGGATTTGAAATTAAAAATTGGGTGGATTAAAAAAATCGATAAAACTAATCATTTTTGCTTTTTAATAAAAAAGTAGACGTATTTGTTCCATGAATAGAACGGTGAATATTTGACCTATTTTGGACATAACGGCTTTTTTCAATGGAGACGAATTATTGTGCGCGCAAGCACAGATGCATTCCCTGTTTCATCACTCTTATTGTCTGACGGGAGAGTAATCCGATACAGCCGTCCAGACGTATCGGATTCTGATGATTTTCGAGATATGGGCGTGTAACATACTAACTTTCCCACACCGGAATGTTGCTTACAATTTTCTGATACATTTTGTAACACCCATCCCTGGATTTAAAACTGAGAACTAATGATCAGCATGCCGTATAAGCTACTAAAGCAACAATGGAGTCAAATCAGTAATACAAGTAATTAATTTCTGTATGTACATTTTGACTATAGGAATATTTGAGCATTGCTTACTTTGCCGCTCTCGCTCGCTTCATGTCATACATCTACTATATTTGTACTTACTGCGTCAAATTGATTACATGAAGAATGTTAAACATGGCGGACGTGAGCCAAAATTCGTTTAAACTCGTTTGAGTAACACGAACAAATGACTGTGGTTGGTTCTCAACGCACGAAATTGGGAATATTCCTTTTATTTTGTACACACGGACACCCCTGTGGTGTATACGAGAATGTAAATGAAAATTCCACTCAAATTTTCTAGCTAATTGTGAAGAGAAAATGAAAATGTATTCAATATGAATGAACGTACACGTACAGTTCCTAAGCTTAAATGGATGTGAATTTTACCAACACCCATTTACCACCATTTTACTAATACATGATGAACGGTCGTACAACGACATCAAACAGATGCAGCTTGACAGAAATTCTAATTAATATAGCCTTTTTATTAAATCAATTGGACGGAAAAGTTTTTTTTTTAATTACGTGTTTGTCTAAATATTACCAAAGTTATATTAGTAAGTAGTAAGAAATAAAAAAATTTTTGCAAACGTGTGTAACAATATATACTGTTCCAAAAAATAAAACAATAAAATCTTAGAATATACGATATGTAAATGAGTATTCATATTCGAAAAATATTTTATTCCAATATGAGAATAGTCAGGAATGAGAACGGTGAATTAAAAATGTATATGAATATCACATTGGGTACTCGAATATATTTTTAAGTAAAATAAAAATAGCACATATGAATAAAATAATGGAACCTATTGTAATGTAATTGTAGACTTTTTTAAGATAGTGGACAAGTGGAGTGGAAAGCTTCCTGATATATTTTTCATTGATCTGGCATCACCGTCATTCAGTCATGTCATTTGAGTTCCCAACTATCAAAAAAGCATTTTACGATGAGATTTTAAAAAGATCAAATTTTATAATTTCGATGTACGTTTTTTTTAATTTTAATGATTAATTTTTTTTAATTTCACTTTTCAGATTTCACCAGCGATTCCCATACACGTCTCTCTCGGTGCGCGATCTCATTCGACAGCGTCAACAAATCCGCGAGGCGATAGGACGAGGCTCACTTGCTTGGTTTTTTGCTTGAATTTGTTATGCTTATTTAGTAATCATGTATAACGAATAACGAGTTGAAAGCCATACCAAATACCAAACACGCATACGTTTTACATAGTACCATAGACATAATCTGTTTGGCCTTTTAGTTTCGTCAGTGTCAATAATTTTATTATATTCGATTTACTTCGACATAGTTCCATTCTACAATGATTGCGCGCGGATTATGCGTGTAGCTTACATATGACTGCCAAAATTGTAAGACTTAGTCTGGTTTAAAAAATATCTATGCAACTTTGAGTCCTTAGTGTATGGATGACATAGTGAATAAATGACTTTTTTTTATTAATAATAATCATAATTAGTTCAATAATTCTTAAACTAAATTTATGTCAACTTACATATATACTTATCCTAATTAGTATAACCTAACTAACCTAACTAATATAATTGTATTAGAGTATTAGGTACGGGTATTAGGTAAAAAAGATCCTTGGGGTTAAAGCTTGCTTCAAAATAAATTTGATTAAAATCGGTTCTTTGGTTTGGCCTTGAAAGCATAACAGACAGACAGAATTGCTTTCGCATTTAAAATATAAGGATCGATGAAATTCTATTTCATTCATTCATATTCGAAATTAAATTATTTAATTTTGAACTGTTTTCTCTAACATTATCTATCTTTGAAAATGTCAGTTTGTAGCGAGCTCTAATAGATTTTTCGACTATTTACAAACTTTTTACTTGTTTGGATGTTGTCAGGCAGTTTGACAGGCTTGAAATAGAATTCCTCTTTGCGAAATGTATGGTACGATCTCACAATATTAAAATATACATTTTAGTAGATTGTAAAACGAAATAGTCCACCTGTCACCAGTGAAGGCTTACACAGTTATTTATTTTCTACTAGTTTCCGCCCGAGTTCTCTATCGCTCGTGAGGGGGGCGCAGGCGCTATCTACCTTATATCCTTTTCTATAACCGTGAATTTTTTTTATTTTTTTTTATGTTTCCCGGGAGGGCTCTACACCACCTGATGGTTAGTAGTAGTAGAGTCCAAACGCGACGACGGCCAGTACAGTCGGGAAGAAGGTTCTGCACTAGCCGCCTTCGCCTTGCCGGCCCGCAAGATGCCTCTTCACGCCTCGTTTGAAGGAACCCGGGTTGTAAGAGGAGGGGAACACGTGAGTAAGGAATTCCATTGTCCATAAATGTATATATGTATGTATTTATATGCAAAATAATATGATGTATAATGATATGAACAAAGAAATAAACGAAACAAAATCGTTTTTGAACTTATATTATTTGTTAGGATATTACTCGAATGTCTCATACTATATTACTTTAGATTTGTGACAAGTGGTTTTTTTTTGCAATGATAGATGGCAACCTTTACATTTTGAGTTTACATTGAATAACTGTTGGTAAGTGACGTAATTACGCTGACGCGAAGGTGCGGAGTAATACCTGCCAAGATGATTTATTAACACCAACTTATTGGTCGCTTCAAGTCGGAAGACAGTTTACCACAAACATACCTAATATAACCACGCGGTAATATAATTATGCCTGTAATATTCATATTGAATATTAATGAATTGTACATAAGGTACGAAACAAATTAGCTATTGCTATGTCATGTCATTTATGTTTTATTGCAAATTACGATGTCAAATCTGGATTTTCAATGAAAGTTTCATTCCTATAAATAAAGTCACATTTGGAGTTTTTGTTGCTTTATAACTATGATTTATGCTTAGATTTGAGCGTATTTTAAACAGAGTCCTTCAAACAAACAGAGTCAACACAAGCTAATGATACCTACAATAAAAGGTTTAATAAAAATCACGTAAAATAATTATAGGTTGTGTAGTAGTAACATAGTTTTTCGCATACAATATATCATTCAAATTCAATTTAATAATAGAAAATAAAAGATAATTATAAAAAACTTTATATCTTGTCGCAATAAATAACGTGATCGTTTCAAATGTATGCAGAACTGCTTTGCACAATACGTTGCAGCGAGTTAGTTTAGAGGCGAATCTATTGCTCTTCCGGCAACGTCAAAACGAGTGGCGAAGGAAAATAAATCGTCCCGCCTCTGTTAGTACGCTAAAAACAAAATATAGCCTCGCTGGATACAATGAATGATTTAATAAAAAACAAAACAGTAGCTCTGTGCAAGCTCGTCTGGGTAGGTACCACCCACTTATTAGATATTCTACCGCAAAACAGCAGTACCTACTTAGTATTGTTGTTTTCCGGTTTGAGCGAGTCATTGTAATTACAGGCACAAGGGACATAACCTCTTAGTTCCCAAGGGTGAAGGCGCATTGGCGATGTAAGCGATGATTAACATTTTTTGCAATGCCATTGTCTACGGGTGACCACTTACCATCAGGTAGCCCATTTGCTCGTCCTCCTACCTATTATATAAAAAAATATTACTATATATAAGTTTGATCGTGAAATGTAAATCGAATGTGTGTTTTTAATAAGTTTGCGCAATAAGGCGCATATTGGTATGTGTATAGAAAAACCTAGGATAGCTATCCATACTTGTATCACAATGGTTAACTCCAGGATGATATTGACCTTATCTTTCAGTTACGTGCGATCGCACTGACAGCAACATAGTATTTACAAACTTCTAATTCCGCCGCAAGCTTGTATCGACTATAGAGTTGCTATTTGTGTATCCGTTCCACTATTTGAGTTCATTGCCAGTTTCAGAACTTGAGTTTGACTAATTTAAACAGTGTGCTGTTCTTATTGAATTAATTATGAAATGATTAAACTATAATTCTACACTGGAACTTATTATTAAATTACTTTAGACTTTAATTAATATATTATGAGAAAAATGAAAGAAAAAACTTATATTCTATTAATAAAATAAATAAACATATAAGGTAGTCGTAATCTGATTGGAATCGGTAGCAATGCCTGACATAATTACTTGTAAAATTGTAAATGTTAAAAATATTTTCATTTAAGTTGAATTATTGATACTTATAGACTAAAACTTAGATTATCATATAACTTATTATTGTAATAGGTAAATTTGTGCTATCGTTTTGGAGCGTAGCGGTAACTTTAAACTTCAGCCCGGCAAACTGTATTTAGTTAATTAAATGCTTTTGGTTACTTACTCATCATATACTCGTATACGAAACAGGCTCCTACAACTGTATTCTATATTTATATGGATGACATCGTGGGGTGCAGCACTTTTTTATATAAGTTGAAGCAGTTGATACTGTACTTTAATTTAATTGTATATTTGGTGTTAGGGATTTGTGCCTGGATAGGTACCAAATATTATACCAGTTAATTGTCATACAGTTCCGATACGAAGCCAGTGTAAGGACACAAGGGTCATAACATATCAGTTCCCAAGGTTAGTGGTTATGTAAGTAAATATATATATAATATCCTGGGACATTATTCACACATGGTCATCTGATACCAAACTAAGCAGAGCTTGAACGATGGAAACCAGACAACTGATATACTACATATACTACTTTTCTTTTGTAAATACATACATATGTAGATAATTACAGCTAGCCTCACAACAAACAGACATGTTCATGCACACAAATGTATGTCCTGGCTCCCAGTTGGCATGATTTTTTTCAACTTCAGCAATAATCGTCATATTTCAAAGTATTTACCCAAAACCTCTAATGAATTATATACTCAAACCTCGAATCACTCCGTCTATTGGTAAAAATCTTATGAAAATTCGTTCGTATCCGTTCGTACCTTATGAATCTATTGCGTTCAGGCAGACAGTCGCGACGGAGGGACTTTTATATAGTCGTTATAAATATAAGTTAAAAAAAACAATATCTCTTGATACGCTCATAGCACATACGATATTACAAAAAATATTTAAAAGTGGAAACAAAAATAATCATTCAAAGCAAAACTAAACAGGAATCAATGTTGAGACGTGATATTAAATACCCTTCCCTTGTTTGTTATACATCAATTATCTTTGCATTCAACGTATAAGGCTAATATAATTAACGTTCTTTCCGAGACCCGGGATAATAACACGACCGTTTCCTTAACTCGATACTGTCACTAACAAAAATCAAATAAATTTTATTAGCGTGACTTAGGTCCTTTTTAATTTGCACCCATGCTAGTCAAACTAATGAGAATCTAATTACAATTAAACACATAGATTCCTCATATTGAATAGTATAAACAACACATACCCGTTATGTTCCAAATATATTTATCCTATAAAGTATTTTATTGGAAAACATTCTTGTAAAATCTGTGGTTTTATTATATAATATCGATAATCATATTATTATACAAAGCAAACCGCGTATGGTGGTTCTATGATCAAAGTTTGATAATTATAGGTTTATGAGGCTTTAAATTTATCCACACTATAACTAGATTTAATCCACGAAATAACTAACTACTATTTCAATATTAAATGTTTCAAAACTAACTAAAAATTTCATAATTACTTAGAATATGATATTAGTGTTTTGGTTTAAATTTAATTAGAAGAATATAAATCTGAATAGAACTTATATTTAAAATATCTCCATTCTTCAACTGCAAGGATCATTGTTATCTGTCGTATTCTAAACAAAAAAAAAAAATGTTTATTGTTGCATTCACATCGTAATACAATGCTCTGCTTCTATTGTTAACACTTATACAAGAAAGAAGCGCTTGGCGCTGATTTTTCAACGTGACATATAAACTACGACTTTTTAGACTCTAATAATAATATCAATTTACATTAATTGCACAGGTATAAATAAGGTATTCTAGAATCTAGATTATAAGGATATCGAGATAATTATTTATTGTTACTTATTTCTTTTAAATAAGTAGACAGACTGACTAAAGACACACCGGTTGGTAATTATTCAGCATTGTCCATAGACATTGGCATTGCCAGAAATTCAAACCATCCTTTGCATCGTCAATAGCCACCGACTTTGGGAACGAAGATGTTACCTCCCTTGTGCCTGAAGTTACACTGGCACACTCACCATTCAAACCCGAATATAACAATACTAAGTAATAGTTGAAGAAGCCCATAGATACCAACGTAGCCAGTCGCACTTGCACAAAGCCCTAACACCAAGTGAATTTATTAGCATTAGACTTTTTTTCCCGTCAAATCAAATCAAGAGGAACTGATTTTTGTAGATTCGTTTTATTGAAACTGCGTTTTGACAGTTGTGCGGCACCCTTATATGTTTAATTAACAATACGGTACGCTGATAATACGTACCTACTCAATTCATGCCATATCCAATTATGTACATTCCAAGGTGTCGCAATTTATTTTATTAACCAGAACCTCGAAATTTTTTATAATGGGCATTTAATAAGAATTTATATAATATAATAATATAAATCCCTTTGATCTAATAAAAATATGACTATCAAGTGCGACTTTTGAGAATAGGTATTTGATTACGTTGAAAAGAGATTTACGAATAGCTTATCTAATTCGGGGCACAAAATATAGTCCTCGGGCGTACGAAATGTTGAAGAGCTTTATTTTTTCAAATACGTGTACGGCAAAAACCACATAAAACATTGCGATGTCTGATTATAAAGCAAATAATATATGTTTTTTTTATTAACTCTTTTTGTTCTATATTAGTAGTCGCAGGAGTACACTTTACAAGGCATTTAGTTTATATTTAACTTTCAGTAAACCTCAGCAAGTTTATAAGATCGCAATTAATACAATTTTCTTCGTATCCTCTCGTATCATCTAATAACCTAGTATAATGTTAGAAAACAAATGCATTCTTTTTCGAACATGGTACGAACGGATTGTTCTGGTCTTTTATTACAACGGTGATCAACATTGAATTGAAACCGACACGAAAAATAAATGAAGCATTGTTAATGCCTAGATGGTTCAGTGGTGAGATGGTCCAGTGGTAAGAACGTGTGAACCTTAACCGATGATCGTGGGTTCAAATCCGGGCAAGCACCACTGAATTTTCATATGCTTAATTTGTGATTATTATTCATCTCGTGCTTGACGGTGAAGGAAAACATCGTGAGGAAATCCGCATGTGTCTAATTTCACTAAAATTCTGCCACATGTGTATTCCACCAACCCGCATTGGAGCAGCGTGGTGGAATAAGCTCCAAAACCTTCTCCTCGAAAATGGACAGTAGGCCTTAGCCCAGCAGTAGGACATTTACAGGCTGTTACCACCACCATTATTAGTACTAAAATGACAATAATTTTATAAATTGTCCTTTTAAACTTTCCTTCACCTTTTTAAATAGACATTTTTTTTAAATTGAAATATAAATATAATAACGCTAAGCAATATATTATCATTTACTTTCTAAAATGAAATGCGATTTTTTATTAGTAATACGGAATAGTTTTGTAGTAAAAATTATGGTCGAAATGAACATTCTGCCCAAAGCGATCTGGCTTTCAGCGTATTCGAGATATTTGCATGCACAAATCCACATGAAATATTACTCAATCTTTGTTCATAGAGTGGTTTGTTACAGCAGTTCCGTCCAGTAAATTGGTTTCAAACACTTTTATAAATGATCCAATTTTTACCTTAAAATACAAATCGTGTTTTTACTGTTAATATATTTAAAGATAATTCAATTTTAGTCATGCTTTTAAAATTTAAAAAAATGTTGACAGTGTCTTGTACCTTTTCGGATTAAAAAAAGTACACTTTATTTTTAAATAATTTTAAATATTTTTTCTAACTTTATATATACTAATAGTTTTTCGTACAAGAATATAGTATGTTTTGATGTAAAATTATTTGTAACAAAATTAAAAAATTATCAACACGAAAAATGTTTTGTATCTGAAACATATGTGAGTTACATAATCCTATAAGTTAAAGTTCAAGTCAACAACTTCATTGATAAAATTTGATGATAAGTTATTGTGCGGGTGAAGTTTAAAAGATTATAAATTAAGTAAATTTTAATAATTTTTCCAACACTCGCCTTAATCTACCGTAATGTTAAAGCGCCTTAAAAACTCAAGACTAATACGGTAGCTGAGAAATAGTACTTAACCAAATAATTAAAAATAGAAGAACAAAGACTGAACTTTCAGTGGAAACAAAGATTAGTATAAATTATATTATTTATAATGTTGAGACTATTCTCAACATTATAAATAATATAATTGTCAATAATAAATTATGTCATTGTCATAATTTATACCTTTCTGTAGTGTTATATTATATTCAGATAGATGAATATGCGATAACGATTATATTTCCTGTAATAGCTGACACAATGGATGCTTAACAGATTTTTTGTTAAAATGTTTCATCAAAGTACTTGAGTCCTACACCACTCGTATAGTGGCAATGACTAGCCCACCAATAAAGGCATTTCCAAAGAGGGTAATTTTAGGTAAATGTCCGCCAAAATATACGTCCCGAATAAATGTGTTAAGGGTAAGCGAATGGAGATGATATATCATTTAAAGTAAATTCCCTTTTAAAATTAGTTCCTATTTATGATATATAATACTAGAAAACCCGGCCGATGTTGTCGTATCGTTAAACATAAATATATTTACCAAGAATGATACGGAAGTTGGGTACTACTACAGTGTAATCTAGCGATAAGTTACAATAAAGTATAAAGTATATTATTTGTAAAACATAAAGTATCATAAGGAAAAATACAAAAATAAAGTGTCGTAAGCGACAATTTGTTCTATGAGTTTTAATAATTCACCACTTTTTTCTTTAATTCAAAAATTAAATGATTTTTTTTCTCTATTCTAAAAACACTGCTGTAGCAAAGAAAGCTGAAATAGGTATAAGCTGTGTCGTGTAACTGTATGTAACTGTGTCTTTTAATCTCAAACATATGTACAAATATTCATTTTTATTTATAAGATCCCTTATATAAGTTCTTATTAGTATTTAAAATTTGCTTTAAAAGGGATAATATTTTCTTACAAAATAAACCTTTATTTTTCGGAAACAGGACACGTGGGACAATAAATTGCGTACCCAAAATTGTCCTTGCTTTATAAATGGACGGTTTCATACTTGATTCTATTATTCATTAGGGTTGATTTAAGCCTTTTCAAGGTTTTTAATTCATTGTTAGTATTATTTTTTTATTTAAGTTTGCAATCATTCTTTTCTGATGAGCCCTGATACTGTAATATATTAGCTAATCATCCCGGCTTCACACAGGTAGATAATAAGAAAAATGTTTTTTTAATACGATTTGCGTAAAATCCGTTCTTAGTGAGCGTCTCTGTCGGGGAAGCAATAACTGTGACAAATTTCAAGTCAATCGGGCTGATAGTCTAAGAGATCTCGTGATGAGTGGTATTTCGCGTATATATATGTATAGATGTACGTATATTGTTGTAAAATTATATGTAAAAAAATCGGATTCCGGATTTGATTTCGAATTTTGAGATAGGTAACAAATATAAATGAAAATTTAGACAAAACACGATATGAAAATAAAAATAAGGCATTCGCGGATTATACTTTCGGTACGCGCTACAGATTATCCTCAGACCAAATATAACTTCATCTATTTTATAAAACTTACCTTACGTTTCGTAATCCATTGTCACTTTTTAATAATATATACAGTTCATATAAAAATACTTTTGAGTGTGTGAAACCTCACTAATATATATTTTTGTATTTGTGTGTAAAGCTTAAATAAATAGATTTGGTTTAAATTGTTACTAGTATTTCGTTTATTAATAATTGTATAAATAAATCGCTTTATACGCTATGGATATAAGTGTCAGTATTAGTAAAACTATTGAGTTTGAAGCCGGTAACAATGTTATTACAAATTCAAATAAAATATTGTTCAAATCGATTTGTTGAAGTTTTAAACGTGATTGACATTTGTTTGAAGATAAATGGTGTATTTGTTTATAAGATGAATGGGGGAGGACCTTTTTGCATAAATAACAGCTCATTATTGTTTTCTTGGATTTAGAGATTAGACATCTGCGCAGATTTTATACTAAGCACTCCCAATTCCCTCACTAATAATTCGAAGGGACGGCAAATAATATGAAACGGCAAAATTTAACGGCTTTACGTGCTTTTCGAGGTACGGCGTAACACTGACATTGGGCTATTCCAGTGAATTTCTTGACAGAAAATTCCAATGAAATTTTAATTGCCCCTTCCCGGGGCTTAAATCTACCTCGTGATTTTCGGCCTTATAAGCTAGTTATAAGGTCAAGGAGGCTTTATTATATCAAACCAGCACTGTAATAATGAAAATAATTAAATACATTTATTATATAACATAAAAAAAATAAAAGAAAATTAAAAGGTTCTTTAATAATATTTGATATTAACCGCCTAAAAGCCGGACAAAGACAAATTAATGATAAATGATGATAGTACAAATATTGGTTATGTCTTTAAATTTTGTTACATCGATTATTTTTCTTGTATTATATCCATATTCCGTGTTATAAAATATAAGCATGATATATGGGTAATACATCATTCTACACCTGAAATAATATGATAATTTTTATCGAACGGTAAGTCTCTGAGAGTCAAATAAGCAAAGGACAGCCCGGCTTGTTAAAATCAAAAGCTGAGAGTTGAGCTCACCGTTAGAGAACACTAACCACTCAACTGTTGTTTCAAATCAAAAGTGGAAACATTTAAATTGAACTCAAAAGTGAATTTAAATTTAGCCAGTGACAACTTTATTTTTAATTTCATCTTGTAAAATGATGATTCAAAAGTATTTATAGCAGTCTACTAAAATTTTGTATATTTTGATTATTCTTTTATTAAAAAAAGCGACAAAAGCGAGTTTAGACATTGATGATGATGAAAGCATGGATAATATTTATGAACTATTGTCTGCTGTACTAGTGTCAAAGGGCAGTGGTGACCACTTACTATCAAGTGGCTAATTTGCTAGTCTGTCTACTTATTTTAAATAATATATACCTTATGATATCTATTTGTTTAATCACTTGCTCATCATCTTTGTAATTGACGTCTTGAATGTGTGATTAATTAACGTATATGACTCAAATGTCATTCCGATCAAAGGAGATGATGACCTCAACTGGTACTTGTGCCTGACGCTGATGTCACATTTTGATGCATTGTGCAAGTGATAATTTACAAACTGAACAAGCAACCAAACTAATTACTGTCTGTTAATAATTGAAAAAGCTAAATGTATTATATTTCCATTATAAACCAGAAATTGGTTAACGATGTCGATGATTTTATAGAATTTGTTGGCATTGTTAACTAAACATATTTTATAATTCGATATATTTATTACAGTGATAACAGCAGAACTTGTGTTTAAATAGAGCTTAATTATATGCTTTGCATGTTTTTTTTAAGATATATAATATAAACAATGAATGTAACGCCAAACACCTTTTAATATAAAGGTAATAAAACTTCCTTACGATTCATTTTATTCTATAAATAGGTAAAAAGAAAGACAAACACTGCTGTTTGCGACAGACGGATAACTAATGCGTCGGTGGAATTTGTTGTAAAACATTATATATTTTAACATAAGAGTCCAGAATAAAATAACGGAATGTTTTTTTTACAAACAATCTTGTTATATCAGTAGTATTTTAGGGATTTGTGTAGGCATGCCTACTTTTTTGTTTAAGCTTGATTGGGTACCACCTACTCATAAATGATTCTACCTAAAAATACCAATATTATTTATTGCTGTATTGTAAGTAAACCAGTGTAAGTACAGGCATAGACATAACTTTTTAGATCCACATGTACCAGGTACCAGTAACTATAAGATGACCACTTTCCATCTGGTCGTCATTTTCCCATTTGCTCGTCTGCCTCCCTAAAATACAAGATGTTTTTTTTCTGGAGTACGATTTTGTAACAATTTAATACGAAAAATATTATTCCTAACTTAAACAAAAGAACGAAAATATCAATAACCCAATCGCGTACAATCAGAAGCTATCCAGTTTCAGGTCACGTAAGACTAAGGTTGATGAAGCTCAGCTTATGTAAGATATAAGAAATTTATTGATTATATAACTGTTATTTTTTTTAAATTGACGGCTATGACTATTTAGGTACGTATGTATACTAAAAAATGTCGTACATATTTTAAAATACGTACATAAATAAATATTCCAAATGTGACTATTCAATGTATTATATAATTTTGCTTTCGCATCCATAAAGGAAAATATATATTTTAATTTTATGAAGTCCTATAAAAAACTGACGATGAAACGATAAAACAACTTTATCGGAAAGAAACACTGTGAAATGGTTTTCGACTTTTTATTTTTAATTAACCTTCTTTATAATCACTGTATAATTTTAAAGTCCTTGTGTCTATAAATCTAATGTAGTATAACATAATATATATCTTATACATTTATCATTTAAACTGATTTCTCCCTTTCTATCATTATCGATTCGACATTCGAAAGAAGGAGACGCGGCATTGTTTAACTAATCAACCGCTAAACAACGTTTGTAAGGCCGTGTGTATCTTACAGATATAATTATTATTAATAACATACAATTTATTAAATTTTATTTTGATTTTAAAGATAATATTACCAGAACGTCGAGTAGTTTTGAAGGTTGAGAAGGTTGAGTAGAAGTTCTTGATATTCTTTAACTTCAATTGTCTTATTATTTTCGCTCTCAGTTGCATTGTGTTAAATTTATGTAGTCGAAACATTAAACCAAAAGTCATAAAACGCAGGCAAAGATATCCTGTAACGTGTTTTCCTTTATTTTATTACCATCTGACTAAAGTTATTAAGTTTTAAATTGTTAATAAGATAGTTGATTTTCAAATTATACAAAGTGATTAGGTCCAAGTAAATTATTATTCCGGAGGTACTCAGTCCGTTTATATTTACTTACAAATTTAAATCAATTGTTAAAATTAAATGAGAAAAATAATCATTTACATATTTTTGCAGGTAATGTTTTAAAATGAAAAACTATATATTAACATTTTAAAGTATCTCCACGGAGTCTCCTTACAAAGGAATGCCAGCTGCATTTACATATATATTCGTTTAAAATGCCATAAACACTGGTACACTATTAGTAATGTTTTTTGCGGTATTGTTATAAGAAATATTAAATTATTTTGCAATTCTATCAAGTCAGTTAGACTTGAGATGTCAAAATGCTATATTGGGTAGTGTGAATAATTGCCATATTTAAAAGAACTCAGGAGATGTTTGATTACTTTATATATTATTAGCAATTCATTTTATGATTTAAACATTTAGATATTATTCAAACTATCAACAGTATCAACGTAAAAAGAAACGCATTGCCGATTTTCACCTATGGAATAATCAAAGCATAGTTAAATCTACGCGTACGCGTGAAAAATATTGAAATATTTCCATAACAGGAGTGACTCAATTTACCAATCAATTTCCATGAATGTTTAAAATGAATTTCAGTATGTAATTAAAATAACGTATAAATTATTTTTACGAAATATCCTACGCAAATGGTAAAATCAAACTAGAGTTGAAACTCACCACAAAACGTTCTTATTTCAAACGGAATTCAATTACGGACCGAAGACAAAGAGGAAAAATTCCCAGATCGAAAAATAGAGTAAAAATAATGTCTAACTACGGTATTCAATAGTGGATACCAGGCCGCGTGACGTGACTCTTATAGTGGAAATAGTTTTCCGAGTAGGCAGGGGCGGCAAGGATTAGCATAAAATTGATTCTAATTTCAGTTATAGGTATAATGTATTTTTTGTAAACCCAACGAAAACAGAGACAACCAAAATTTCATATCAATTTAACATTGCTAAAGGTTAGACGGTAAAGAACGAAAATTTCATTTTCAAACTCGGAAAAGAGAGGCAATCTGAGTAAGTCAAACTCTTAATGGTCTGAGAGATTATGGAAACATATAAAATAATTTACACTTATATAATTCCTTATTTTATAAGTGTAAATATTTGTACCCATAACTAAAAACTACTAAACCAATTTACATAAAACTTTTATCAAAAGATGTCGCGCGTTTTAGCAAAGGTTTTAATGTATAGTATAGTAGTTTCACCAACTTTAAATTTTAACTATTGAAGTGAACTTAAATTGAAATTAAATTTAATAGTGTTACCCTCATAAAAAATGTTTTAGTCAAATTGATTTCATAATAAAATTATCATTGATTGGTGAGATTTTTTTTTATCCAAGAGCTAATTAAATTTGTTTTGTTATAATTAATGGAAAACACATTACTTAATTAAACTTTTTAAAAGCCATCCAAGGTACCTCTACCTTTATAAAAGTGAACAATTGAATAATAATTATATTTCTATGATACCTTTTTTATAAAAAGATTTCGACGAAAGATTTTCTGAGAGATTAAAGAAAAACGTAATTCAGGGTTGCAGGATTTTATATAATTTTTCCGATCTCGTATACAGAAATTTATTCATGTTTAAGGCAAAATGTATCTCACATTCTTTTGTTTAACTTTACAGATATACTTATATATATAAAAATAAAATCTATTGGCTCATATAACCGTTTATTTAAAATATAATATCCAAAATAACATAACGTTTAGGGTATTAAACTATTATGCCGAATTATAGTAGCCTATATTTATATATATTTATATAATTTTCTAAAAAATAGTGAATATTCTAATAGTCATACCAATATTTATTGCTTTTAATCAAATAAAAAAAAATGTATGATGGCATTTATGTATGTGTATTATTATATTTACATTTTTATATATATTAATAAAGTAACAATATTATTTTTCTTAAATTATGCTTCATCGAGCGCCGAGCGACTGAAAGTTTTCATCCTAATATCTAGAGCACGTTTGAAATATCTATTTTGATTTCGTTTCCATTTGTTTTCAGTTTAAACATACGACCGTTAGATCGGCCATGTTCCGGAAGATAAGTGCTTTTGATTTCCGAGCACTGTACATTCGTGCTCAGTGTGCTAACATTATACTCGAACCTATTATTCGTCGCCGAGCCGAGATCTCTCAAAGCACGTAAATATCAACCTGTATTGTGGATTCAAACCCGTTAGGCATCACCGAGTTTCGATTACTTAATTTGAGCTTATAATTCATCCCGTTCTCAAGTGTCTTGAATCGACTCCAAGCCTCCTTCCTTAAAAAGAGAAGATGCCATACAGTTAGACATTTACAAGCTGTTATTTTACTTTTTATCATTCGTACACCGAATTAAAAAGACAAAATCAATATGTTCTCTTTTCAAATATACTGTTATAAGCATTTTGTAATTAAAATAAGGATTATGTTATATACATAGATCCTAGTGATAAGAACAGCAAAAAAGTCAGTAGTTATAAAATCAACCTCCAACTTCGGGAACTATGGTGTTATATCTCTTGTGCCTATAATTACACTGGCTCACTCATCCTTTAAACCGGAACACAGCAATACTAAGTATTGCTGTTTGGCGGTAGAATATCTAATGGTGGTACTTAAAGGCTTGCACAAAGCCACCAAAAATATTAATCTTCTAATATTTTGTGATACGGCTTACGTAGGTTTTAGTTTACGATTGAAAATTTGGAGTTAAAAAAAACATTTCTCAAATAGAAAATTTACACTAGTCGTAGTTTTAAAATGAAAAAATTAAATATATCGACGTTTTAAAAGATTTTATTTGTTCCGATTCTAGCTATGCGGTAACAGTTTTGTTTCTCTATCTACAATTTTTTTCATTGATACACATTTTAACTTTTAATTACTTGCAGTTACTTGTATAGTATTCTATAGTTATGGTATATTAAATATGGGTAAAAATTACTTAATACGCTGCTCAAATGAATGTCGTTTAGAGAAACAAGTAAATATGTCTCGATTTACCATCGTTATTTCACCCACAAATGTGACGCCCCGTAGAGTTTAGCTTATTCAATACGAGTAAATAGAGCGAATGATTAAAATCGTTTCACAACTATTTCGATGTTACTATCCATGATATTAATAATATGAATATTTTAATAATTTGTATAAATCGTAAATCTGTCCCCTCTGGACGCGGACGAAGAGTAATTAGGAGCACGGACTGTCTCAATATATTCCAAGATTATTAAGTCCTAGGCCATAGTTCAGCAGGATTGCCCAGTGAGTGTTGTAGGAGGTAGGTCCCCAGTTCTTCGAGCTCTCAGATATGTTGGTTCTTGTCATGGGTCTTCATTCACGATTAAAGCCCGTAAAAATTACTAATTATTACGAACGACAATTAAAAAAAACCTTAAAATCATAATACTAAACGTTTAAATGGCACGATGGCAGATTTTGAATGATTTTCGTTACAAACTGAATTCTAGTACCATCTGTAAATAATACGTATTTTTCGTTCATTCAATATTTTTTATAATCAGCGCTTAAAAATATTTAATATTATAAAGTATGCGAGTGCGTGTTTAGCATAAAATGAAAGACAAATAGTAAATACTGACTCAAAAACTTTAATGCTTTATTAAATTTTCGTGTGACCCGCACATTAAGTAGAGCAGCTACACCTCGAAAGTCAACCTTCGTAAGGCTTGCCCTACAAACAGATAGCAGTTGTTTTTTCATGTCCAACTGAGTAATATGGCAATGAACACAAAAAATATGTTTAACAAAAATAACGCCAGCGATGCGTGACGGCTGCGGTAAAATGTTATTGCTGTACGGACGTTTTAAATGTATTTTTGAAACTGTTGTCAGTGGACGATATGTACCGTCTTTATTTTAATGGGAACAATATTGAATCAAATATTGCTGTTACAAAGGAATTGTTGAAATTACCTACTGCTCTGAAACAAAGTTAATCGGACGAAATTAAAATTTATCTAAAGTAATTATTGAACCATGTAAACAATTATATAAAAGGAAATATGAAATACTCGATCTATACTTATAAATGTCAAAGTAACTCTATCCGTTACGCTTTTACGGCTAAATCATTAAACCGAATTATGGAATTTGGTGTGAACCAAATTTGAACCCCAAAGATCCCAAAAGGACATAGGCTACTATTTTATTTAGTTAGAAGCCACCTCCTCTCCGTCCTAACACGCGTGCAAAGCCACGGGTGTAAACTAGTAATAAATAAGTCCGATTTTAATAGGTTTGTGTTAAACCAATTTCCATTAATTTCTATGAATGATATCGTCATTTTATGGATATATATTTATTTTAAAGCTACAATGTTTCCTAATTTCCATAGTGCTCACAGCACGTGAGACAGACGTGCAAATTTCCTGTCCGCTGTAATGGTTTCACGCCTAAATTCACGGTGATGACGTCATTGGGCGCGTGCTACGTGACATTATGTTTAGACAAAACCACTACAAAATTGTATGACAAATATAATTAACAAGAAGGGACCTAAATCCGTCATAACCCTTGAAATATCTATGATATAAAGTCTCGATATTAGTAGGAATGAATAATAGTCGAATTTCGACCAATGTGCGATCACAATTTCTTTATAAAATAGCGAGGAAGCGCCTGACATTAAGTGGTTTACTACCGATCCTAGACATTGGCGCCAAGAAATATCAATCATTCCGTACATTACCATTCCGGAACCAACCTTTGGAACCAAGATGTTGAGTCTCTTGTGCTTGCAGTTACACTGTCTCATCCACCATTCAAATTGGAACACAGCAACAATAGTAAAGCTGTTTTGTAGTAGAATATCTGGTAAGTAGGTAATACATACCCAGAAGTACCTAGATTACTTAATCTTAATAGGTCTGGATATTATCTAATAGCAAGCAATCAATGTTTGACTTGTTATGAAGTCATGAAGTTACACATATAAACACATATTTATATAAGAAAATATAATATATATTTTGTCGATGTTAACAAGAATTATCATCATAAATAGCTCCATCAAATCACATTGTACTAGTTCTACAGGTACCGTAACAGCCTGTGATGTCCCACTGCTGGTCTAAAGGCCTCCTCTCCCTTTTTGAGGAGAAGGTTTGGAGCTTATTCCACCACGCTGCTCCAATGCGGGTTGGTGGAATACACATGTGGCAGAATTTCAGTGAAATTAAACACATGCAGGTTTCCTCACGATGTTTTCCTTCACCGTTAAGCACGAGATGAATTATAATCACAAATTAAGCACATGAAAATTCAGTGGTGCTTGCCCGGGTTTGAACCTACGATCATCGGTTAAGATTCATGCGTTCTTACCGCTGGGCCATCTCGGCTTTTCTACAGATATCCGGGTTAGAATTTGCGAACTTTAATTTTGATGATCCTATGCTAAGCTACTTAAGCTTCAAATTTGAATCAACACATACACATTCTATTTATATTATTTAAACCTTAATAGAAAGTCAGACTAATATGTTTACTGACGGTAATAGAGATTGCTTACACTGTCAATGCGCGGAGAATCATGGAAAATGATATGTTATTTGTCTTGAGCCTGTTATAACACTGGCTTACACACATTTTAAACCGCAGCATAGCAATTACTACTACTGCTTAGAGTTAGAATATCTTAGTAGTGTGTTATATAATTGGATAACTTAATAATACGAATAGATATTCATAGCCTATTTAATACAAATATAAATAAATAGGTATTATAGATTTCATAATTGAATGAATGTATATTTAATTTATTATTATTACAAAAATTGACAAAACAATTAGTCGCCTTATGTCATTTATTTATTAAAACAATAATTAAAATTTGAAAGTATATTTTAGTTACATGTAGAAAACATACATAATTGACTTATGATAAAAAAATCTATCTGGAGTTTTTACTTAAAATTTATCAATTGCAAGCTTGGACACAGGCAGATTTATTAATTAATATTATAATTCAAATACCTAGCTGGAGGGCGTCCTACGCTACGCTTTACTAGGCGTATGTGTTGTTTAACAGAGATATTTTACATTGATAATGTTTATCTTAATAAGAGCAATTATTTGTGTAAATAAATAATTAATTTGCACAATTAATGTTTAATAAATTCTTAATTAATCCGGCTAAAGATATTTCATCGACAAATAGAATCCGTTGCGAGTTTTATAGCGATTTAGATTACTTCCACTTGGGAAAATACTTCCACTGAAGGTATTCGGATCAAAATTAGACGAAGAACGCGAAGGTTTATTAATGAGAGTTACCTTCTAAAAATATTTCATAATTCTATCTCTAATGAGATTTTTTTTATTCTTTCAAAATACTTAATGATTATTCATGCTTTTCAAGTGATTAATAAATTAATAATTTTAACAATGTTTTTGATTGACGTTTTATGTGATGAAAATCCATTGTGCGTAAATAAAATGTGTCCGTCACAGGGTGACCGATAGTTGTCAAGAATTTAATTTGATGCTTATTAAAATATCTTATAATAATAATAATTAAAGAAGACCAATAAATGAATACGAAGTAAGATAAAGAGAGTTTCATTAGTAAAATAAATATATTTCTTAAGGAAATAGTAACGGCAGAGAGGGGGCATTACGATGACGTTAGCCGTCACGGCAAACGAGCCAGTCGTTTACCGAGGCGCGTCAATAGGTGCATATCAAAAACACTTGATATTATTATTTGCGATTTTATTATTTCAATTTAACGCTATAAATATATTCATACCTTCTTGTAACGATTTCGCAATAATAAGTTATGACATTTATACTTATATAAAAAGTTTAAGACCTTACATAGAGGTCATAGATATAGGACACAGAGATATATTCCTTCTGTTATTGAGACTGGTTTTATTTGCTGGCGAGACACACAGTCGCCGACCTGACCTATGAATTGGCAGTCATTCAGAACGACCAAATATTCGGGCCGACGGGGTTTCGAATCGCAATAACGGAGGATTAATTTGAATGCGTAAAGTTTTAAAATTACTTTACAGTATATTTAATGTAAAATTGTTCTAAAGATCGTTGTAGATATTATTTACTAATTGGTCTCTTTTTTGTACTTAGCTTAAAGTCCTTTTACGAAAATCATATGACTGCCATTGTAATAAATAAAATGGTTTATATTTTCAATAAAGATACCGTAACAGCCTATGAATGTCCCACTGCTGGGCTAAAGGCCTCCATTCCCTTTTTGAGGAGAAGGTTTGGAGCTTATACCACCACGCTGCTCCAATGCTGGTTGGTGGAATAAAGATTAAAAACAATATATTCTTTTTAATTTTTTTATATTACTATTATTCTTTTATTTTACATAATATAAAAGGTGCTTAATATTAATAAGACAAATTTCAATTTCATATAAAAAATCACGGCACATATTATAACCAGAATTAATTTCAGAATGATTTTTAAATGAAAACTTACATCACAAACTCTTTTTAGTGGTTTCATTTGGCATTGTTCTCGTAGAAACTTGGTAATTAAAAGAATTAACTTGGAAGCTTAGATTGAAATCGGGATAATGGTCTGTCTGTGGTTACTATAGTTACAGCTTATAGTCAATTGATTAAGACCATTTAACTCTTTTTGTAAAATCAATAATAATATTCCTTAATTAAATTGAAATGTGTAACGTATTACATACAAATAAATGCAAGTATTTTCCTTTGTATCATATTCATTGCGAAGCTATTCATTCGTTTCAGATGTACAGTTTGTGCAGATTTTGTTTGCTACCTAATAGTCTATATCAATCATAGTGGGAGTAAAACATAAAATAAAAAGTTTTTACACTAAATTGACATGAAATAATTGGTAGAGAACCTATAATTTGTGGTATACATTATGTGTCCGTAAAAAAATGTGTTTTGAATGTCGTAGTTCTTATCGCAATTTTGGAAGTAAAATTAAAGTAAATCTAAGTTAGAAGTTAATAGAATAGTTGTTTTATAAAAAAAAAGGTTTATTAAACAACTGTTTGAATCTCATATTAATTGGAGGATATGTTAATTTATGGTTTGTTTATCGTTAATTTACTAAAGGAAAAGAGTATCCAATATCTACTAACACGAGGGCGAAACCGTGACCAGAAACCAGTAAAATCCAATTTTAGTGTTATGACTTTTATCATACTATGAATAGAATGAAATAAACTTTGATTTATATTTAAAAATACATTAGTAACTGTTTTTAAATATAATATTAGAGCTTAACAAATTCCATCCTAGATTTTTTTATGTAAATATAATCATATTATTCGAATACAGAATTGGTTTAAAAAAGTTTTAGGGACTCTGTGCAAACATCGTTATTGCGTTTTAAATAATCTTTGTTATTTCAGGTCAAAAGAGAATTATTCTTTTTTTTACGTCTCTTGTTTCAAATCACAAAGAGTCCAGTGTGAACGTCGTCTACGCTTCTTCACAATAACGGCTCTTAGAATGTACAGAACATTATCTGTCTGTATATATGTATATGTAAATTATTTCTTACTAAGTCCGCAATAATATAATTTGAACTTGAACAATGCCAATTTAATTTTATTTATATTTATATATATATATATATATATATATATAACATAAATCTTTAAGTAAGCCTAGAGTATAATTGGACCTTATATTCATGTATAAAATTTTCAACAATCTCATTGACTGCCCTCAGCTTCTTGAACTTTTTAAATTTAGGATACCATATAAGATTCCCCGACATCCAATTTCTACGTTTCAACCACCCTTTCGTACCACTGTGTTTGGTAAAGGATCGCCGATACCTCGCATGTGTAACACATTTAATACATGGCTCACAAACGAACCTAGAGATATTTTCTCCCTTGGACTCAGCCAGTTTCGTGCACTTTTGATAGAAAAGATTCCTAATTAGATGTGTAAAATAAGAGTTTTTTTCCCTATTGTCTAATATATAACTTTCTGTAAAATCCACACTAGATTCAAATTATTAATATAGATTTGTATACAACATAGTTTTTGTGCATGTTGTACACTCCTCTAAGTGGCATACATATTAGTATTTAAGACTTAGATGTTTAAGATTTTATTGTGAATGCTGTATATGTTATGCTGTTGGTGTGTCTAAATAAATAAATAAATAAAAAAAAATAACGTAAGTCGTGTTTTACTAGTATTATATAAATAAATACTTGGACCATTAGACATTCAAATGCCGATATTATATATTTTATCCTTTTTTGTCAAGCAGAGTACAATCGAGCCAATAATTCAAGAAGAGCGGAGATAAGGTTTTTGCCCAACAACAGGACATTTAAGGAGTTTTACGTAGTTTTATTTGGTTTCAGCGGCACGTTTCAATTGTAATTTAAAATAGATTTTTAACGATTCGGCTCTTCATTTAGATAATTTGTAACGTGCCTAAAATACTTAAGCAGTAAAATCGTTGTTAAAAACTTTGAAAATTGTTTGCTTAAAATGCAGGCGATACCAGTTTCACTGCGGCGCACACGTCCGAGCGTGCTTATGTAAAAATTGGATTTTCCGACGATCAAGCCTGTGCGCTGAAATGTGCAGCCGAGGTAATTCGTTAGTTCTAAAGTTTTTCTCCATTAATGTGTGAAAACAATTCCGCTAACTACTAAAATATCACATTAAAGACATAAATCTAGATACGGTCCCATTGCCTGCCGCCCAGAGGCCGTAACATTTAACATAGCAGTGACACGGCAATGAATGTCGTTCATAAATTACAGGCATGGTGATATGTGGGAGTGTACGCACAGTATTACAATTACAGGATTTGTACGATTACTGGTCAGTCACTGTTAAAATATTTAATGGAATGTATTTTCAAATATTTAATGGAATGTATTTTTATTTCTTTTTGTAAAGAATCTACGTCACTTATAAACGTTGCTTAGCGGCTGTTTAGATAAACAATAATTTTGCTCTTTCTTTCATTATTGATTTGACATTCGAAAGAAGAAGACGCAGTATTGTGAAACCAGCTAAACTACGTTTATAAGTAAGGCCATAATACTTATTCATTGGTTCATTTATTTGCAATGATAACATGAAATTCGCGCTTGTTACGTAATAGTCTAAATTTAAAGTATTTGCGCTCAAGCTTCTGCAATATATCTTCTGTGAAGACTGCTAGATGGTCAAAATATGATATTAATGAAGATGTAAATACATGACTGGTAGAATTTATGCATTAATATTAAGGCGAAGGATAAGTAATAACCGGCTAACGAGTATTTGATTTAAATGCTACGAGAACGATGAACATTTGCCTGTATAAACTTTTGTGAACTGCGTAATCGTTTGTTCATAATAACATTATATGAATGTGTTTTGCTCAATATTGCTTTGTAGAATTTACCGCAAAGCTATTATTACTTGTTGTAATTGACTGGTGTGATTTTATTTACTAGTCCAATTAGAACGGGTTGTGTGGTTTCGAAATTATATTATAATTAATTAATATTGTTCTGACTTGATTCTTATTTTGTTATTTGAAAATGTTTTGATATGATTTGTTTATTTTATTATTTGTTAAACAATTAACATTAAAATTATATTGTATTATATATATTTACTTAAATATAAGAATTTCTGGTGTTTCGCATATAAAAAATGTACAAAATTACATGGATTTATGCAAACCAATTGTATGTTTAATATAGACCAAAGAAACAGTTTACGAATATCATATTATATTTATGTATGTATCGGAAACACTACTGTAATATTAATTTATATTAAATAATTAAAATTAAATAATAATTTGCAGCCTTACCTACAAACGTTTTGCGGTTTTGATTTTTATTCTTTTTAATGATGATGTCCTCTACAACGATTTCGGCCACGGCGGCCAATTTCAAGGGAGATAAATCAACTGCGCATTATTGAGCACAAGGGTGCGCGCAAACACAGGTTTACTCTTTATTCTGTCTCATAATCCGATAGGACATCAAATTCGACAAAGAAATAGCCTGAAAGTGTTCAAGCTCAGGACCAAAGGCTTTAAGTGATTTCCGAAATACACATGTACACATTTCTAATTTTCAGACTCCAGGTTGCTATTCCAATTATTTCAACAATGCCATTTCATCGGGCTGACCTACGGTTTGAACCTACGACCTCGGGATCTGAAAATAATAATTGTAGCATTGAAAGTGTATACGTATCACATAATATAATATTTAAATCATCTTTTAACATCTTTCATCATCTAGCAAAATAGCATATGATTCATATTTGTATGTTTAGTAACAACAATATTAGTTATGTTATTAATGCCTGTAACATTAGGTAACAGCTTGTTTTGATTGACAGAATGAATTGATGAATCATTCAATCGTTAATTCACAGAATGCTGTTATATGCAGTGAATTTGTTTAATGAGGCGCACACCAAGATTATTGATATCAACTAATCAGTAACTTGTTTAATGAACAAACTTTCAGCTTGAATGTTGACTCGAAACGCCGCGAACTCGAAATACTTACTATCTGCAGACGTTTGAAGAGATTTATATATGTATATCGTATGCTAATAACATAGCTCGCTGCTTTATGTTTAAACTGTTTTAATATTAACATTAATATTGGTATTATATATTTATTTGAATGTTATTATTTATTTTAGCAATACTTTATGATAATAGTAGAATATAATAAGAGAGGAGGTAATCAATCGAATCAAATACTCATTACTTTATCATTAAGACATGTATTATAAGCGATATCTTACAGACATCCTTAGGATATAGGACTCAACATAGTAGCAGACTTGAAAGTGAGAACACCATCACAGTATTGATTAATTAAAAGTAATATACGTAAACAAATATAAACGAACTATATATAATATAGTATATATCTATCCATATCTAGATATAAATAAGCAAAAACGAATTTGTTGTTTGTTTGGTAGCTATTGACAAAATGTGAACAAAAAAATTTTGGCAATAAGAATAGAAAAAAAAATATTCGCAAAGCAAATTAATATGAATATAATATTAATTATTATTGAAAATTTGAGGAAAACATATCCTCAAATTTTCAATAATAATTATGTTCGAATTTCGAACACGTAGCGAACATTAATATATTAAAACAGAGATACATATATTAGGTATGTTTATCGATTTAAGTATATAAATGTAATGTCTGATACTGTTAGCATTATTTCATGTCTAATTATGACATTCGTATTAAATTTTCGGAAGCGGATTTGCAAAAAACCTCAAAGCTACATGCATTAGGGATTTTAATTTTTCATTATTTTACATGTATGTATATTTATTCATCCCATTTCATAATCCAACAAAACGCCAAGCCGATAGCGCTAAATTCAATTTAATTCCAAGTTTATATTGAGAAATTCTTGATAGAATTTGAACTCAGGATCTTATGAATTGTGCTTTTCAGCTCCTTATGCTCATCGATTGAGGGATGAAGCGTAACATTTGATTGAGTTGTGTTGATAAGATATGGATTTGGTTTAATTGAAAAGAATTAATTGACAAATACAATCATACACAAAGACCAAAGGTATGTTGCCAAAAAAAAAGGAAGTCGTTTTATTGTTATATTTTGTCATATTCTTCAAAATATTTTGATGATCATTAATATATTTCATAGTCTTTATGTTCAAATAAAGCTGTGTGTAATTGTTATAATTCCCGCTGTGAGCGCAACATATTGTTAAAATGACCCCAATTTAACGGCATATAAGCTGAGATAAGTGCAACTAAGTAGTAGAAGACTGACGTTAAAAATGCTCTCCTTATAAGATACTACTTTACTGGTGGTAGAGCTTTGTGAATGTTCGTCTGGGTCCACTCATCAGATATTCTACCGCAAAACAGCAGTACTTGGTATTACTCCGGTTTAAAGGGTGAGTGAGCCAGTTTAATTACAGGCACAAGGGACATAAGATCTTAATTCCCAAGGTTCGTGGCACATTGGCGATGTAAGCGATGGTTAACATTTCTTAGAATGCCAATGTCTAAGGGCGTTGGTGACCACTTACCATCAGGTGGCCCACATGCTCGTCCGCCTTTCTATTCTATAAAAAAAAAGGTATGTAATTTTAAATTGGCACTAAATATTGGAGATATATATTTTTTTTAAATTGAAAAACTTTTAACTTGAAACACTCAAATAACGAAATATATTATTTAAGTCACTATCGTGGAGTGCTGGAATCGTTTTCAGCGATGTAGGAGTATTATTTCTCGTATAAAAATGAATAAAAGTTATCTTTTTTTACATTCATAAAAGGAAGTCATTTGAGGAAATCGACCATTAGTTGGTGTAAAGTCACCCATGCTTATAGAAGTAATTTGATAAAAATCTTTAGCCATGAGATATAAGATGTTTGTTTAAAGTAAAGTAAAGTTACAGCCTGATAATGTCCCACTGCTGGACTAAGGTGCCTCCGCTTGAGAGGAACCGCAACATAAACACAAATTACGCAGATGAAAATTCAGTGGTGCTTATCAGGGCTTGTAGCCACAATTCTTTCTGTTAAGATTTGGTTGTTCTAACCACTAGGTTATTTCAAATATTTGTTTAGGTGCTTTAATTTTTAAAAAATATTCGTAACATTTTATAGACGTATATGTATATGTATAAACCTTATTTGTTCATTTATAAAATTATACCGTAATGTGTTCAATCGCTTTCAGTGTTAGACATAATATATTAATTTCATTTACGTTATTTCCGTTTCATTGAAATCGGTAAGAACGGCTATAAGCCTCCATGATGAAGTGCCTATTGAGTATGTTCGAACGATATTGCAATATATCTTAAGATAGCGACAAATTAAACATCTCTTCTAATAAGGAAAATTGATATTACTTTAGCTCATATATTTCATATTTCGTTTCTTTATAAAAAAAATATATTTAGTTAACTAAACGGGTTAATGTGCTACCTGATGGTGAGTGCTAAGTGGTCATCTAGTGGTGACCATAGACATTGACTCTGTAAGAAATATTAACCTTTCCTTACATGCCCAACGTACTTCTATTATACTTGACATTTTTTAACTTTAAATAGTCGGAAAAGTGTACATTCGACTGTGGCAGTGTAAGAAATATTAATCGCCACATAATGCCAACGGAGCATGGGAACTAGATTTTATAGCTCTTGTCATTACACTGGTTCACTCAAGTATCAAATCGAACACCCCGATAAAAATTATTTATAATTTTTAGTAGATGAATAGGTACTAACATAGACGGACTTGCAGAACTATCTAAAGTAAATATTTATCTACTGACATAGTGCATACTTCTAGCCAGGTAGCTAGAAAAATAAATAATAAATAAAAAATCAATAAAGTTACCGTTGAAAGAATTTTACGACTCTTTAAGTTTTTATTATAATCTCAGGTTGATAATACAAAAACCATCAAAATATAACGTAATCTGAAACTCTGCGAATATCGTAAATATTAAACTTTACGTGTTAAAAATTTATGTATCTATATATTTACATATATATGACTTAAGAGCGAGACTTTTCAGTATATATCGTATATTAAAAACACTTAAAAAGACCTCATTGCACGATATCAAATAAAATCTTGTGGCGAGGCTTCGTACATTTTCTAATGACACAAATAATTATATAAAATCTTTTTCCAAACAAAATCTCTTGGATTTTTTTCCTGAACGTATGCTAGAAATAAAAATCTAACAATGCCTTATATAAATGGGATTGAGATAGGACCACCTTGCAACAGAACCCAACGGAAGAGGAATCATCATACACAATGCTTATACATATTATACGCCGTGTGTTAAAAGCCATGTTAGTCGGTATTTTTTACAATGCAATGGTAATTCTGTTTATTTTCTACTGATGGTAGGGCTTTGTGCAAGCTCGTCTAGCTAGGTCGTTTATTGTTGTGTTCCTGTTTGAAGGGTGAGTGAGCCAGTACAGGCACAATGGTCACAAAATCTTAGTTCTCAAGGTTGGTGGCGCATTGGCGATGTAAGCGATGGTTAACATTATTTACAATGCCATTTCTAGGGGCGCTGGGGACCACTTACCATCGGGTTGGCCATGTGCTCGTCCTGCCTATTATATATAAAAATTTTGTTTTATATGATTTTATTTCGAACTGTATTTAAAGATATTTCAAAGTTAATAAAATAATTATCTTCATAGTCATACAACAAGCTTTTTTACTATTCTAGCAGTGAGCCTAAGTTACTTATAATAATAAAATATGTCTGTTTTATATACATATAAATAGGTTAAGACAAAACAGTTTAGTATCTTACTGTTATCTGTTAGTTAATCATTTTTTTTTTAATGTGTTAGCTATTAAAATAATGATTGTTGCCGAATTTGAAACACTCAATTCAAATCAATTGTAATATAATATACAAGTTAACAGTTTCAATATTTAAATAAATTATACAAAAACTCATTTTATCGCTTTTGTTCACATTTAATCATAAATATTTTTTTTATTTTTTATTATTACAATTATTTTCTAAACATGAATCTAGGTTATTAAAAAAACCATTTACAGGGTCCCGAGGGTTAATACTTTACAGATAATTTTTTATGGGTATAAAAAAAGTCCATTTTGAAAAAGTCGGATCATTAACAGAAGCTCGCGACTGTATTCAATTGTAATAATATTTTCTAGGTCAGTACTCTATCTAGAAACAAGTAGCTTGTTATTTCTGCGGGACGCACTGTAGAAAAGACACCTCATACACGCTAACAAGCTGAGACCGAATTTTAAAATATTTCACCGGGTTTCCGTTGTTTTTCCTTGAAACTTACTTTGATGATGAATTTTCTGTGTTTTAGAAAGAACTCAGCATGAGTTTCGGTATATTTTACATTTGTTCTAATTAAAAAAATTGTTTATAATTGTTTTCAAGAAAAAATGTACGATATACATAGATAATTGTATTACGAGTATTAATGTATTTGATGATGTCCTCTTAACCAATTTTGGCCATGGCAGTCAATGTCAATGAGATTATCCAACTGCGCAGGACATATTATAGTGCACAAGTCTGTGCGCAAACACAGATGTATCTCTTTTTTTAGGCGGACGAGTATATGGGCCACCTGATGGTAAGTGGTCACCAAACGCCCTTAGGCATTGGCACTGTAAGAAATGTTAGCCATCGCTTACATCGCCAACGCGCCACCAACCTTGGGACCTAAGATTTAAGATGTCCCTTGTGCCTGTAATTACCCTGGCTCACTCACCCTTCAAACCGGAATACAACAATACCAAGTAGTGCCGTTTTGCGGTAGAATATCTGATGAGTTGGTGGTACCTAAGCAGACGAGCTTGCACAAAGCCCTACTACCAGTAAACCTCTCTATTCCTCATTTTCATAATCCGATGGGACGGCAAAGAGATCAGGCGCATCAGAGACCAATGGCTTTACGTGCTTTTCGAGGCACGGGTGTGTACACACTTCCAATTTCTAGACTCCACGCAGCTACTGATAATCTTCGACAGAAATACCCAATAACTTTTTATCGATCCGACCTGTTGCTTGAACCCATGATCTTGTTACTTGCGGCTTTATATCTAGCCATTAGACCAACGAGGCAGTTACGTGTAGGTATGTATTATTATAGTAACAACGGCTCTTTAATTGACATGTGACTGGAAAACCTTCTACTTTTTTAAATGTTTGGAGCGTATATTGTTACACTGTGTCACTGCGGCTTTGTGAATATGGTCGATTTTTATACATGATATATAATTTTTCCTTTACCACTAAGTACGAGATGGGTTATAAATAAAAGTAAGCTGATCCTATGTACTTGCCTGGATATGAACTACAGAACTTCGATTAAGATCAACATGTTTTATTAACTAGGCCATCTAAGATATATAATGTATTAAAAGTATATAAAAATATACGGTAATAATATCATTCATCACAATTTGATATCAGAATTGAATAAGATGACATAAAAGTTATTTATCTTTGAATAAATGAAATATATTTTTAGTAAAAGAATCCCTAAAAGGTTTGATCTTAGCTTTTATTTTATTATATTATACGATTTTTAGCTCAATAGCTCAACGATATTTGGACAACCTAGCGATAAAAGGTTCGTAGGTTCGATCCTGACCTGACTTTGAGGGAAATATGAAAATAAGTAATTCTTTGAAAACAAGCTTGTATTAACAAAAACAAAAAGAAAAGGTGTTTTTAGAATAACATTAACTATATCTTGTCTGTATAACAGAAAAAAATTACTTAGGCTGCTACAAAATTGCTGCACATTGCAAGTACAATCTTCTGAAACCATTTAAGAACCTTAGATTTATGAAAATAAGACCTATTCTAGCGTGAAATCCTCAACGCTTAGGATGAATATATGCGCTTCGGTATATGCTTACAATTAAATCTAACTGAATCTAAGGCATTCCAGCGAACGTTTGACTAATGAACGGAATAATGTAACTAATTTGCCTGATTAAGTTTACCACGCTTTGTTCATTACGTACAATGTATCAAACGAGGTGACTGTACTTTATAATAGTAAAACTTAAGAAGCACTTGTTACTTTCGATTTTTAATGGATATGAAGTATATAAGAATATATAAAAAAAAAGACAATATTTATATTACATAGATGGACTCAATATTTTTTTAAGGCGTTAGTTATTTAAATATTTTAATTCATTATAATCATGTAACGTTATGTCATATGATATGTATGCCGTGGATATTTTTAATGATATTATGAAGTTGTTACGTATCGCCGAAGCTACCCATGAAAGCTACAGATCGGTAGATCCGCAGGTATCTTCAATTTATTGAGTAGAATTCAGCTTAGAACGGGTTTCACGAAATTCCAATTCCCAAAAGAGATTGCAAGGTGTCAGAGGTATCTGAAATTCCTATTACTTAACTTTAAATCTTACAGAATCGAATTTGGTAGTGATGTTTCTTAGATTACAAAGTCATCTAAGGGGGCAAAAAGGGGGGTTAGGCATGTATAAATTTTCCTTAAACGTGTCAAGTCACAAGTGTTATTAAAACACTTATCTTCTCATCTTAGACTTATCATCAATTTAATTAAATATTTACATTAACTTTATACTAAAATGGCTATCAGAATACTAAATTTAAGCAAAATCTTTCAAGTGGTTTTCACAAGACACGGTGAAAGACATATAAACAGACAAAACTTCAGAGATATATATATATATCTCATATATATATATATATATATGAAGTCTATATATCTGAAGTTTATATATTTATTTTATATCTAGTGCTTAAACGCACACGTAAAAACCCTCAGTTTTATTATATGTATAGATAAAATACCAAATATTTGTAAATTCTATTCAAAAATTTTAATCATTCCGAGGATGTGAAATGTGTTCACTTCTCAATCCTAAGATTTCTCATCTCACTCAAGTCTACCGAACTATTGAAATCGCAAAAACTTATTGGACTGAAATGAAATATCGCTGAAAGACGGAAAAGGTAAAATGTAGATGAAATTTAACCCTCAAAAATCGAATTTCAATGTGATAGAAGTTTTTCTTAAAAAACAATCACTTTGTGTGAAAGTAGCCGTAATATATGTTTTTTTTTTTCTCCTCAACTCTTTAATGACGAGGTTTACGGAATCATCAATTAACTTCATGATTATGAAAAGATAGATAGAAACCAAATTAAAAATATACATTTACGAGTAGAGTATAATTTATATAACACTAATTTAATACGAAAATACGTTTCTTGACAGCTAATCCAATTAAATTTATTTCAATATAAACTCATTTATTCATATGTTTATGTATTAATGAACAACGTTCAATCATTAAACGAATTATTACAGGCGCAGATATATGACAATTAAACCGGAAGGGGATTAAGCTCACATTTAGGTTACATTTCAATAATTCAACATATAAAATTGTTCAAGATAATAGCGTTAGAATAAAATTATTTTTAATAACATAAAAATAAAACTTACAACGTTATTAAAACAACGACAAGGCGACGCTTAAAACACATTATAAATACAGACGTAAATTTGTACATATGTAAATATGATTATAATTAACCGTTATTTATTTTAACTTTATTGATCACAGACAATTGCAAGGTACAAAAGGCAGACTTAACGCCGCCTGGGCATTCTGTCAGTCAAATGTTAAGCTAAGATGATATTCAAGATGGCGGTAATTATTTAAAAATACAAAAATAAAAATGACAATAGAATTAATAATATATAATTACATCTCTTTTTCCGTCATTATTAATATCGTATTTACCTTTTCTTTAAATATAAATAGCGAAACAAAGCAATACAGAAATGATTAATGGAACTGGACTTGTAACGTTATCCCTTTGTTATATATTGATTGTATGGAGAAAATTCATAATTATTATACATAGCCTTCGTTCAGTAAGCCTTCATAGGTCCAAGTTGTATATGAAGATATATTTTTTTTATAATACATTTTACAACTAACACCTCATTCTTTTTTTTAGTAAGATTAAGTAGTAAGTACATCTTGCGCACTAACGCTTTATAATGTGCTAACGCTAATATGTGTTCAACTTAAATCTTACAAATTAATTTTATACCAGTTCTACTCAACGGATTCAGCGGAAATTTTGCTCACTATTTCGGTGATTGTCAATGCAACTTCGTATTCTAAATTTGAGCCGAGCGGGAATGGTCTAGAGTTTGTGTCTATAATTCATTTTGCATTCGGTTGTGAAGAAACCTGTAGGCGTCGAATGAAAGACTTCCACATGTTTATTCACCATTGGAGTAGCGTGGCGGATTAGGCTCCAAACTTTCTCAAAAGGAGAGGAGGCCTTAGGACAGCAGTGGTATATTTACAAGCTGTTACTTTTTACTGATGTACAATAATTTTAGTATTCATAACAATATGTATTTCAAGCTATAACTATACTTCAAATGGTATGATGAAGTGATGTTCTCATCAAGGGTGTAACCACGGTGGGGCAGGTGACGAGTTAGGTGTTTACCCCACCTTGAATGTCGTAATGAGTAACTGAACATTAACGATCCTACATAATCCTATATACACACATACATACGTTGTTTTAATACAGGTTCCTGTATTGTATATGTTTTTTATTTCGGACCTCTTGAAGAAAATCTTTGTTACGTATAGAGTTCTTCTGGGGATAAATCTAAACGTAAAACAATACAAAAACATTTCATTACCTCCACGTAAAAGCCATCATTCTAAGCAAAGCGGTAAACCCATATGCGAATTTGGACGTCCAACAGAACGGTTGGTACAACCACAGTGCTTACACAGTTACAATCAATCAATTTGACGTTCGTTGTTTTGGTAAATTCGTTAACGATGCACTAGTTTAGTTCAATATATCATACAAAAATCATGTACGTACGTGCGTATTCGGTGTATATTTTCTTAAGCTATTTTGTCGTGATATTTTGCATTTATTTTTTGAAATCTTTATCAATTAAAAATGCGAAAGTAGCTCTGTATGTGAATAAATATAAAGAAAAATTGTCATGCATTTCATTAGTTACAAATTTAATATTAATATTAATAATTTTGAATAATCTTGTCTAGCCTTGATATAAAATTA
The DNA here is from genome assembly GCA_905147175.2 of Nymphalis urticae. NCBI lineage: Eukaryota > Metazoa > Arthropoda > Insecta > Lepidoptera > Nymphalidae > Nymphalis > Nymphalis urticae. The sequence goes on from LR989991.1 coordinate 7,763,113, forward strand.
GTAAATAATAAAGGTTATGTATAATTAAAGTTCAAGTATAATTTAACCATCGCTATCTATGCATCCGTTTGAAGTGATATTCTCTTGTAACGTTGAGCAAAGTAATATATCGTTTCAAATTGTGTTTCTATTTTGTATTTACATTAATTCATTTATATCCTGATTATTGACATTGACATTCAATTTATTATTATAATAAAAACAATCAATTCAATTCAACTTAAAGTCTCGTTGGTCTAGTGGCTAGATTTAAGGCCGCAGAACCTAAGGCACTGAGTCCAGGTCAGGCCAATAAAGTCATTGGGTTTTTCTGTTGAAAACTCTCAGTGGCAGCCCGAAGTCTGGAAGTTTGAAGTGTGTACACTCCCGTGCTTCTTCGTGTTGGATTGCCGTTCCATCGGATTATTAGAGTTAGGGAATAGAGTGCGTCGGTTTTTGCGCACACACTTGTGCGTATATAATATGTCCTGCGCAAATGGCTAATCTCTCTTGAGACTGGCAGTCGTGACCAAAATCGGGCTGGAGGACATCATTATTATTATTGACATTGATGGACACAAATGAATATTAATATATTATGATTTTATTGTATTATAAAAATTATATTCATATAAATATGTACAATAACCATTATTGTGTGTTAATAAAAGGTTTTATTTCACTTTAAATTTTTTGTAATAATATAATATAGTGATACTTAATTTTCTTGATTTCAAGTATATCTATTGTCATAATTAATTAACCTTTTAGGTGTTTTGATACTGAACAACTAGTGGTACAACTTTGTACAAATATGAGTTCAATAAAAGCTATTTTTATAATTGATTAACTTTGTGTAACTATATCTTGGTTTAAAGTGCGATGTGAGGATTGAGAGGGATATGTTATTACACAAGTCGACTTTGACAGTTATCAAAAAGATACATTTAAATATTTACGCATATATATCTTGCTTAGGATTTATAAGTTAAACAAAGCTGTGTCTCCTTCTATAAAATGTCAAATCAATGACAGAAAGAGACAAATACATGTCAAACCAAATAATGATTATAATTATCTTAAGATTATGTCTTATTTCTCATCACATTTTAGGTAAACGAAACCATTATTCTAAGGCAATTTGATGTAGTAAATAAAAATTATAAATATGATCACACCAAACCATCACCGTAAAACTTAACGTTATTTATTAGCAGTTTCTAACGACTAAAGGACTTTAGTATAATTCTTTCCAAGTAGATACTTTATCTCAATTCCTGAAAGCGCGGTCTCACGTTTCATATTAACGTCCTTCAGGATTATGATCATGCTTACATTAATGCAGCCACATGATCTTCTACTTGGTAGCCTATAATAACTTTACGTTCAGAAACACATTTATTTTTAAATCTTTAGTTTCGTTATGAAATCAATTGCACTTTTTATATTTACCGGGTTCTGATTTTCCTTTGTCCACCAACAAATCGACAAAAGTATCGATGTCTACGATGTTTGTATCCTTGAATATAAAACTGTTTTTTTAATATAATTATTCAATTGGTAATGATACTCGGTTTACTTAAATTAAATTAGTGCACACTAGTGTTGTGTTACTTATTGTTTTTTTATTGTAACATGGAATAGGTTATTAAAATCCTAAAACCGAGTCATATTAACGGAAGCAAATCTACCATCCTAAAAATATTTTTATATACATACCGAGGTCCAGTGTGATGGGTTAAGCTTTAAATCCTCCTATATTTTGCTTTAACAAAAATTCATTTGATAAACTATATGTATAAAATGTATGTCTCAGCTTAAAGTTCCAAATCTCATACAGTAAATTGTACCACTGTGCTCAACTTACTCGCCCTCGTAAATCTAAGGTATTAGAAATTATAAATATAATTAATCTTTACTAATTAATAACGTACCGATAAAAATGATGTTGAACAACACAAATTAACTATAGAAATGTCATATAAGATGTACAAATAAGTTTTAAACAGAATATTATTATTAATGTCTGTCTGTATGTTACGGCTGAACACTGAACTGATTTTGATGAAATTTGCTTCATGAACGGACATAGGCTACATTTTTATACCTAACATTTGCCCCTTCTACTAACACGTGGATGTAATTGCGGCCGGAAATTAGTACTAAATAAATTATTTATTACTGGAAAGAAATCAAACGCAGCGCTAACAGCGTTAGGATATTTCCTATGGGTGGGAATATAACAATGAAAACTTTCTACCTCCAGTCTCCTTTTAAAAATCTTTTTTTTTTTTATAGTCTGATATGTAATTTTAAAACATGGAATAGGAACTCCGTATAATCTAGATACTAGATCGCTAGATAGATAGATACTAAACGCCGGCTCGGCCATTGCTTATTCAATATACAGCATATGTAGAAAATAAACGACTAACGAAATACATTCGTGTTTAGCTATTCTGTACTTCGAGTTTATATACCTTTTCGTTCCAATATATACACGCAGTTTGCAAGAATAACAATAGTTTTCCTATCGACTAAAAATAGCTGGATTCAATTTCACGTGGTTATCCAACCTTAGCAACTATTCAAGCACGTCGTTCACTTAGTGTAATTGCCTCTGTTTTTTATTTTAAATATTAAGTGTTATAGAAAGACACGGTACAATTAATATTATTAAATATAATGACGTTGACTCTAAGTCAATATAACATAATATAATATAGTATATCCACTATGTTGAATTTCTGTTTTCAACGAGTGACTAATATTCGTATTTCCTCTTCTAATTACGAGTAAAAGTTGTGTTAATAATAGGGATGACATTATCTTAAGTGGTCAGGTCTTCCGAGCTCTCTTAAGATAATCGTGTAGCTAACGTGCTTAATTATTTTTGTATGTATTTTTGTATTCTTATTTGTTTTAATATAGGCTTGGTAGATTTGGATAAAATTAAGAAATAATAATAAATAATTATTTTAGTAAACAAAAAAAATATCGATAAAAATATAAACGAATAGTATGTTTATTTAAACGTAGCGGGATTAAGTTTCTAACGCTAGTTCTTCTAAGATTTGTGATATTTTTTTTCGACCCATTGGTAGAATTTTGATAATCAGCAAATATTTTTAATTTGAATATACATAAATGCTTACCCAGACTTTGCAATTTTTTTTCGTGTTTGTCTTTATAAGTATGATACATGACAAGGCAAATCTTTAAATTCTGTGGTATCAAATATACATACATACAAATATACATATCTTATACCGTTTTCCATTCATAATAGTGACAAAGTTTAATAGAAAACCTCTTAACTTTTTAATATGTATATTTTAAAAATTCTCAAAGAGTACAATATCGATGGCACACCTGCTTCTCTGATTTAATAACGGATATCCATGTTCAATATTTCCTATCTCATCATAAACTCAATATTTTATATTGAAATATTTGAAAAGCATGTATTTTAGAGTACATATATTTCTTATCAAATAAATAAAAGTAAACATAACATGATTACATTTTATTATTTTTGGTGAGACTATAAAAATCTTAGAAGGAAATGAAGAGTTTTATTTAAAAAAAATTGTAAATTGTCTGTAAAATTGTAAATTGTCTGTAAAATTAAATACTTTTACTAAAAATCGAAAAAAAAACCACACTGCTAGTACAAGCTAGCCTTTGTTAGTTAGCTACGTTGATAATAGCTGTCAATTATATTGCTTTATTTTTACAAAAAAATTAAATTGCTATTACATGGCTGGCGTACTAAACCTCATTAAGTACTTTATCCCACTCACCGTCACAAACTTACATATATAAATATACACGCATTGCATTTATTCCTTCCTTAAAAAGACCTTCTCCTCAAAAAGAGGAGAGGAGGCCTTTAGCCCAGCAGTGGGACATTCACAAGCTGTTACGGTTACGGCATTTATTCCACGAATATAACTTTTCTGACCAAAATAACCAATTTTTTAAGAAAAACGATTATATAACATAAATATTCTTTTGCGTAAAATAATTTAAATTATTGCTGAATTTATATGGCTAAGGACCAAAAGCTCTTGGATACCGAAGGGAACGAGGAACTTTCTGTGCCTCGGAAAGCACGTAAAGTTCCTTCGAATAATTATTCTTCGATCGTTTCCGACTTATCAGATTATGAAAGCGAGAGAAAAAAGAGTGCATCTGTTTCTACGTACACACTTGTGAACTAATAATGTGTAATATATCTCCTACGTAGTTCTTCTAGACTACGTTTAAGATGACTGGTTTTCAGTTTTATTCAGAAAGTTTCATTTTATATAAGCAATATAGTAAAGATATATCAATTAGCACTTATTTATTATAAATACACAAAGATAGAAGAATTGAAAATGCAGCTGAAATGCTTTATCCAAAAAAACCCTCCACTTTTGTATAAAGAATTCCTAAAATTTCATTTCAAATCAAAATTCATATATCGAGGCATCACAGATAGTTTAAAGGACGGTATTATATTTTTATTTATTCAAAGCGCAAAAGCATTAAAAGAAAATGGAGTTTTGGCTGCATTCATATTTTCTTTCTCTGTGTTTTTGTGGTCTAGATTTATTTCTGTATAAACCACGTTTGCCGACCCGCCCATCTTTTTAACACGCTTACCCACAAAGCTCGAGTGCATTTTCAGAGCAAATCTTTCTACAGCAAACAAAACATTGAAGTGTGTTTTAAATAAAAATTTATACTTAATTTGCCTTAAAAATAAAAACATTTGACGAAGCTTCTGTTGAAATCCGAATACAAATTACCACAAAGTTTCGTAAAGTTCAACGATCACAAGGAAAACAAAGTATTAATAAGAACACACGCTTCACTTTAAGTACACTTGGGCTAAGAAACAAAGGATAGAGAAGCCCTTCAGCAACACATTCCTGTAGATGGGAAGTGTTACACTTCCATAATTTAATTAGTGCTATATACATATTTATCATTTTAAAATGGGTTGTTACCCGACATATTTGTATATTGTCCGGTATGTTCAAGAAACAATCCGCTTTACTTAACTGTAAACTGTAACAGCCTGTGAAAGTCCCACTGCTGGGCTATAGGCCTCCTCTCCTCTTTTTGAGGAGAAGGTTTGGAGCTTATTCCACCACGCTGCTCCAATGCGGGTTGGTGGAATTCACATGTCTGCCACATGTTCACACAATTTCAGTGAAAATAAAATAAAATTATCAACAATTTAAAAGCGTCTACAAAACCGTCCGTACCCGTAACAGCCTGTGAATGTCCACTGCTGGGCTAAAGGCCTCCTCTCCCTTTTTGAGGAGAAGGTTTGGAGCTTATTCCACCACGCTGCTCTAGTGCGAATTAGGTGGAATACCCATGTGACAGAATTTCAGTGAAATTAGACACCGTCCTACCTAGGTTTCCTCACGATGTTTTCCTTACCGTAAAGCACGAGATGAATTATTATTCCAAATTAAGCACATGAAAATTCAGTGGTGCTTGCCCGGGTTTGAACCCACGATCATCGGTTAAGATTCACGCGTTCTTACCACTGTGCCATCTCGGCTTTGTAAAGTCTAGAAAACATTTCCATATATTTGACGTAAAAACGTACAGGAATTCGTTTCATATCTTCTTGTGACTCAAAAACAATCGGTTATCTATATATAATAACGACTATTTAAATATAAGAAGATATGTTCAATTCATAAATCGAATTTTTAGTTTACTTGTGTTTTGTATCAAGTAAGTTTATGTATTTAAAATACACATTCGTACATTTTAAAATAATAATAATTCTCCAAGTCGTTTTCAGTAATTATAGTATTGATGTTTTCGTTGTTATGCACTGAGGTGGTTATCGAAATTACCATCTTGTATTAAAATGTACAAATATTACAATTTAGACATTTTTTAAGCAGTCGTGTTTTCTCTCTAAGTCAAGAAGGTATTACTTTAAACTTTATTCATTTCCGAATGAAATGTCTCCGCTTTTAACACGGTATCTAGTGAATGGTTCACTTCCCTTTCTAATAAATACTAAAATGTAAGACATATTTCTACGTTCACGAATTAGAAGAACTTTATAAATGTGAACAAGAATTCTTTAGATTCACTTAAGCTGTATAAGTAATAGTAGAATTGGATAAAGGCACATTATGCACCAGTCGGCACGGACAACATCTGCCTCTGTCGTTACGATGGTTATTACTCCTCGCGAATTGAGGATTCACTGAGGATTTTTAACATTATAATATTTTTATTATTTTCCTTTTAATAAAATGTTTCGTAAAACAATTTAATTTGTGCTATATAAAAACAATCACTTTATTTTTTAATTCACATTTTTTTCAGTTCGTGTAATAAACAGAACGACGTCTTAATATACTGTTCATCTTACTTTCGGGGGAAAGATTGATTGACACGTAAGTGGTGATATTTGTGACATAAATAATATATTACTTCTATCGACAGAAAGGGCCAATTCGCAATCAATTTTATAACCTATTGTAATATTTTTTAAACAGAAAAGTATTTTCTCTTTTATTCAACTTCAAATATTTGTATTTATGTAGAAATGTATTCCTAATTTGCTTTAACGCAAAGCCGTTTCGTTCGTAGATGTAATATATTTTCAACTATGCATTTGAGCATAGAGAGAACTCATAATTTTGAGTTTTCTCAATTAATTGTTTCAAAATGGCTATGCAATTTTTACCCTTAGATCACGGCGATAACAAAATAAAGACTAAACAATTCAGCGGTGAAGTTCCACGTTTCTAACTACAAAGCGACAAAGTTTTCAATATTACAACTACAAAACGATAAATTTACAAAAACACAACTAACTATTGTTTACATTGTTTATTGTTTAAAGCTTAAAACTTGTTTTTATTTGTTTAACATCAATATGATAAGCTTTCATATGAGTTTTAATCCTCTATTAAAGCTTTTTTTTTATATTAAGAGAAGTCGTTATTTTTAGTAGTCATTTTAATATTAAAAACATAAAAAATTACGAACTTCCAAAAAACCCCAAGGGATCGATTTCTAAAAATCCTTTCATTTGAATGAAGTCTGTCGGCCTGATCAAATATTAACAGAAACGTAATTACTGTAAACTTTTTTTTCGGAACATTAATATTTATGTTCATAGATTATTAAATTTATGTCTGATTATTTAATAAAGTTTTAAAATAAATACAAAAACTAATAAGATCTTAATAACGTAATATTATATAATAATAACTTGTAAAATGCATGATGAATGAAATTGCGTGTCGATTCTTGAGAAAGAATATTATTTTGGGACAAACTAGCCACACTTTTATTATTACGAGTAAATTTCAAACTACAAATTAAAAATCTTAAAAATACTTTTCAAAAAGGTAATTTTTGTTTAATATTAAGTTATAGTACTGGCAACATTATGTTTTTAAATTGATTGCAAATGTGTTCTGGGAAACGCATGAAGTTCTTATTGTTACTTCGGTAAAAATTCTAAAAAGGTATTTTTTTAATTAACATCTTTAAACCACATGTCACATGGATAGTCTTATTTTGGAATTCATACTTTATGACAAATGAATTAATTTTATAAATATATATACACACATATATATATATATATATAATTATAATAACGTACACGTACACATGTATATCTCAAGTACATTTTGATATATTATTATAATAATTTTAGTTTTGATTACCCTTATACTATATTTCATTCGGACACGCTATTAAATATATAATAAATTTTGTGATAGTTTGCGCACGCGTCAAATCTGTTTGAAGCCTTTTAAGTGCATTAAAAATTGAAATGAAGTGAGCTTGGTTGCTAACAATATGACAAAATTCGGAAGAGCCTGTGTGAACAATTCGTATTCTGGGCACGTTCCGTACTTCTAGTTGCTTTAAAATTAAGTTTAATCCGTTTATATCGTGTGAACAGAACATTAAATTACCTACAATATTCACTTGGTGATAGCCTTTGTGCAAGCCCGTCTGAGTAGGTACCGGCTGGTAAGGTACTCACCACATATTTTACGTGATGCAGATATTTTACATATTGTTGTGTTCTGGTTTGAAAGGTAAGTAAGCCAGTGTATCTACAGGGACAAGGGACATAACTTCTTAGTTCCCATAGTTGGTGGTGTATTTGCGATGTAAAGGATAGTTAATCTTTTCTACATTGCCAATGTACATGGTGTAATGTGACTTAGCATCATCCTATCAGGCCCATTTCTCAGACTTCACAAATTTAAAAAATATATAAATTTGATTTCTTTATACAATTATAAAAAGGATATTTTTCTTTGAAGCAAACATATTTAAAAAACTGGCAGTATATTTTTTAACATAATGAACGGAAATGACTAAATTTTGAAAACTATTTAAACTTTTCAAGATGTGTTCTATAATTGGTTCTTTTAACGATATCCTAACCATATAATAAATGTGAAATTGAGTTTTTATTTGTATGTTAAACTTTCATGTTAAATACTCAACCAATCATCGTGAAACATTATTACACACACGTTTACAGGGATACAGAAAAAAATAGGGTACCTAATACCCGCACCCATCCCTCACACACGAGATAAGTTGCGGGCGGAAAGTAGGTACAATATATGAAATTAATTATGCAAGAATGCATAAATTGTAAAAGGCAATTGAGTTCTAATTAAAGCAAAGGGAATATTATGTATAAAGGCAATTAACGGAACTAATAATAGCTTTAAGATCGATTAAGTGTTATTTTATAAAAAAAATGCATGGTGCTTACAAATTTACACTTCCTATATATTCTTAACATGCTAACTTGGTGCTAATCCATTGTTTGACCTGGTTTTAAGGTAGCAAAGATACATATTTAAATTTTAAAAAAATGTGCTAAAACGACATAAGTTTAACACTACTAAAATACCAAACCAATATTTCACAAAGGGCCAATATTAGGCAAAAAGGCTAATATTACGCTAATAAAATTGTAACTATAATAACAAAGCAAAGTGAGACGTTAATCATATTTTACTCAAAAATCAAGTTTGGCCAAGATCGTACACAATTTATTTTGAGAAAACATAAAAATTCCAATTTCAACGAGCCCATAAACGCATACTGCATTATTGGCTAGCCATAAAACAAATAAATCTTGTACGGAATACTGCACTGCGTTTCAAAGCAAGAAAAGCGGACGTTGCGAAATTTGCCAAGACAAAGTAGAAATGGGCTGATCTTACATATGAGACGGTCTTTCGGAAAACATTACTCTACATTACCTAAGAAAAATATTATACCTTGCTGTTCAAAAGAGAGATAACAGATAGACGCTCCATTAAAAAAAAAATTAAGAAGTAATTAAAAAATTAAAAATGTTCACAATAAAATTATAAAATGTTTTTGTCGATAATAATTATATTTACAAGTCGCTCGTCATTCTCATATTTATAGTAGTTTATTTCTTTTAACGTTATTGGAAATTATAAATATGTGATATTAAAAATTGAATTAATTAAACCTTCACTCGTAACATTTATATGCTCAAGTAACAATATGAAATTTTATCTGTTATTTTTATAAAAAAACGATATGATTTTTTTTTCTTAATTACTATAAATGTGAACAGATCAAAGCTTTTGTTTGTTATTTATACATTGTTTTATTTTCCTTTTTAATATAACATACATTAAAAAGATATTTCAATTACCAATCATTGTCTGCAATATTTGCTGTCAGGAATAACCTTTTCTTTCAAACAAAACTAATTTAGTGTATTTAATACACCATACTGTTATGGCGTATCTTTAGAAGTATGTTACGGTTGAACGGTTTAACGTTCGGTAAGAAATAAGATAAGTAATTTCGAATTTAAAAACGAATATTAAAATGATAATTTTTACAATTAAATAATTAAGATCAACTGACTCGTTGATTGGAGTGGCAGACTTGTAAAGCTGCAGATTGCAATTTGCAGGCTCGAAATCTGGTTCAAAGAACAAAACTATTGAACCTTTTTGTCGAGAAATTCTGCCAAAGATGAGAGCTGATGATCTCCCGCCTGATCTTTTCCTATTCGTATTCGTAAAAATCTCGTCATATCGTACGTCGTCCTAGGCAAATATTATGCATATATTATCCCTGCATTATCTTCTTAGTAGTTATAGTCTCCGTTGAGAATATCCATTGCCAAAATTGCATTAAAGATTTTTTCTTCAATATTTCATACGAAGTTGTTATTATATAATATGAAAAACGTAATATATTTACACAACGCATTTTACGCAAAACTACACTGCAGGTGCGTCTGTCGCGTACCGTAATCGGATGAAGCACCTGCAATGATTTAAAACCATTATACATGCTCACGAATAATACAAAGAAAATCTGCACGTGGAGAATCTATCCTTCTTACATAATACATCTGTATTATTTATAAATAGTTTTTGTTCTATTAATAAGAATCAGATTATATAAATTGTTATGAATATATACAGAGCCTATAAATACAAGATAATTCACATTGATCATTTAAGGTTAAATGGGGACGAGGGAATAGGTATCAGCCGGTGAGGATATCTGAATCTCGGTAAGGAAGAGCAACGCCAGCTTCTGCGTCTCAAGGTGAAAGTGAACGACGTTCAAATAGTAATTCAGTCCCCTTATGATGCATAAGACTATAGTAAGGAAAGTGTTATGATACCTGCTGTGTTTGCTAGGAACAGTAACGAGTGCAAAATTGCAGCACCTCCAGATTTCGAAGGGTAGTTTGGGCATCCCTGGACAGATGGTGTACGTCCTGAGTATCGTATCCAGAGAGGGATTCTCCGCCGCGATTCCTGATCGGTACACTGGCTGATAATTTATAATATAATCTATTTATTGGTATTCAGCTAAAATATATTGTTTCATATAAATAAAAATCATTCGACCAAAGTTACAGAACCAAAATATAACTATAAGAGAAAGTTGGTAAATTTTAAATATTTTCACAGCTTATCAATAAAAAAAGCGTTGAGAGAATATTATTATATATTATGATTAAATGTGAGGACGCTGTCTGGCGTATGTATGGGTTCCGAAAGTAGGTTTTAATTAAATTTCACTCGTCACGAATGTTCCGGTGACAGGTGTTGTAGGATAAAATTACTTCTATTAAGCTGCTAGAGGGCTACAACTCAAACATGAGTATGTGAGATTTATATAAAATGTTATATAAATTGGTAGGTTGTAACTTTTAACTAATGTCACCTGAAATATAATTATTATGTTATAATTATTTTTATGTTCGTTCGTTTTTTGAAAACACTATATTTTTAAATTACGAGTTTAAAACAAGAGTGTCATGACGGCAATTATTAATAAAATAATACGTTTATTATATATGCTTGAATTTAATAGACAAAATCCCCGATGCTGGTTTTGTATTTTATCTAATAGAAGCAAATTTTTTGTCGTAATTATTTATATTTTACTAACTATATAATAAGAAGAAAGCACTCCTTGCGTTCTATTAATATTTCAAGAATTATAATTAAGGTCGAAATACCGATAATATAAGATGATGATGATGATGATAATGATGATGTCCTCCCGACTAGAGAGAGTTCTTAACGTGCTTTCCGAGGCACGAGGAGTGTACACACTTCCAGCTTTCAGACTCCACGCTGCTTCTGACAATTTTTCGACAGAAAACACAATATCTTTTTACTGGTCCGACCTGGGGTTTGACCGAAAAGCCCGGGATCTGCGGCCTTATGTGTAGCCGCTAGATCAACGAGGCAGTCACTATGTTAGAAAAACATGACATAATATAATCCTAAGGCCATGGGAAATCTCGCGAAACACGAGCATAATAATATTGGTTATTCTAAGAAATCCCGTAGCTAATAATTTTCTCAATTACATTCGAAATAGCTCAATCGCGCTGACATGACCCAACTCAATTTGCCGCATTACCAAACTGACAGAAACACTAAAATCGAGTTAGCGAAAGTGATTATAAAATCAGCTAATAAATATTGTATTGATATAAGAATAGATAACAGATAAATTCAATTGACATGCAAAATAAATAACTATATAAGTAACTGTTTTATGACTAAACGAGAAGTACTAATTACATGTATTATGATATTATTTATATTTACTAATATTTATTTAGTGACGGTTGTGTGGGGTGTCGTCTGGGAGACCTCCACCTCCATCCGCTAACCAATTATAATATTGTATCGCCAAATTGTGATGAGTTCCAATTTAAATTATGTGCCAGCCAGTATATTTAAAGGTACAAATTACATTATTTTATCTTAGTTTCAATGGTTGGGGGGTAGGCAATATAAGTGATGTTTAATAGTTTTATAGTTCCAATAAGCGGTAATGACTTTCATTAGATTGATTATTAGTTCTTCTGCTATCCGAAATTAAATGTAAAAAAAGTTACGATAGCAACTTGATTTCGACTATCCGATCCATGATGATCCGAAACATGTCGAGCTTATATCGATATATAACGTAAGTGAAACTAATAATTTACCAATGAAGTATATAAGGAATTTATGATAAATTATCTATCACTCAAAAATTAATAATTATATGAAAATTTACAACGTTTATAGAACAAATTATCTTAATATTTATCTAAATGTATTAGTTAATACGAAGTTCATATACAAGGGAATTTATACATTATATTACATAATGGATATATTTTATAATATAATATGTATTGGTTTGTATGACAATATAATTATTGAAAAAAAGAAACCTCAAAAATTTTTAATGAAAATATTTTTATTTTATTCTAATATTAATCTTTACAAATTGTTTAATGGTTGTGCATTACCATCAGTATGGAATACAGCATTTCCCAGTTAAGGGTTTTGAATGCGTTAGCACGTTCTGACAGTAATACTGTTGAATATTGTGGAGCATAACTACTGTGGGACGCTGTGCTACGTCGTCTATGCTATATGCTCGGGCGATCAGGCTGCAACGTTTATAGCGTATCCTTGATCTATTTTAACACAATGTCTGAATTAATACCTACAATCGTTATATAAAATGTATACGATATTGCATATTACGTTTTATTGTGAATTGTAACTTTTGACTAACTTGGCTGTAGTTCTCGGTAGATTCTTTCTATAATTAATATATATTAATGTCGGTATGTAACACATTAATTATAAAAAAAAGATTTAAATTAAATTTTATTTTATAACATGACGATTCCAAAGTTTTGTTTTTTTTTTTTTTTAATAAACTAGTTTTTGCACACGACGTGATAATCCTACATGCAACGAGAGGAATAAGCCAGTGGATCAGAATCTAGAACCCTGGGCTGTTATGGAATTATAACAGCCCTGATTTCATTTGTAGCCATTCAAGCTAGCGACTGAACTGAATAGGACGTAAAAATGATTTGAAAAAAAATCTAAGTATTTCTCACAATACAACGCGCATAGGAACAGCGTGGAGGAATAAGCTTGAAGACTTCTCGTCAAAAAGTCCGTTAGAAAAACAATGAAGCCTTTACTTTACTCCTTTTTATACTATTGCATTAATTTTATACATTTTTAATACTCATTCCAATGTAGATATTATATACGTAATTCCATTAAATCATTGCATATTAATTCGTAGAGGGAGGAAATAGATTTCATCAAAAATTAATATACTATTATTTCAGCTCAGTTGAGCGTCGGTAACTCTTGTGAATTATGTCATAACATAGTTGTCGACAGCTAGATATTGTTAAGTAGATTTCCAGGAAATGTAAATAATACAATGCTTTATGATCTATTCAATTTTAAAAAATTAATAGTAATCCAAACTGTTATCGATAACATCGTATGAATAATGGTTTGAAATATATGTTTTTTTTTTTGATAAAAATATGGCAACATTACAGTGCACTAGTTTTTAATGAACGGCTTGAATAATTTTCCAACCGTTGGCCACATTTGCATCAAGCGGGGAATGTATTCATACGCTTTGACAGCCCATACTAAACAACGCGATTCAATATACGGATACCAGTTATTTGTTAAAACTTTTTAAAATTACACTTTAAATAAAAATAATAATAAAACAAACCAAATATTACCCTGAAATTTAATATTCACTTGGTTTTAGGGATTTGTGCAAACTAGTCTGGCTTACCTACTAATACCACCCACTTATTCTACCGATAAAAAGCAATACTAAGTTTTGTAAGTGTACCGGTTTGAGGAGTGAGTGACCTAGTGTAATTACAGGCACAAGGGACTTTCAATTTCATAAAAGCCAATGTATTTTCCAATCCAAATATATGTCGGTATGTACCACATTAATTATAAAAAAATACTTTTGAACTGAATGCATAGCCCTCTGAATATTAAAAAGTATTTTATTAGTTATGTGACAATCTAGTTTAACTAAAATGTGTAACGAATGGATTGTATTTAACATGGTACGTGTACTGACAGATAATCGCGTTTACAAATAGGTTATTGACCTTTATATCAGCACATTTATTTTGTAAAATGTTAATGTTACCACTATGTTCGCCTACACAAATAACCTTCTACTCTCCTCCATTAATTAAAACTTAATCGATTTGTCATTCGATACGAATCACCGGATAAATTTTATGATGAAGTATAGACGTTTTTTCAAAATATTTGTTCCGCACAAATATATCTGTTTTTACTTTTTATTATGGTTCCATGTTGACTATGGTTATGGCCTAGTAAAATTCTTAATATTATTAATAAAATTAATTAGTTATAATATGCACATAGGGTGTATCAAGGAAGACAACTAGCAGACATTCCGAGTCAATGAATAAGACTACGACGTCTATGGCGAAAGTTATTTATATTGCCCATGAATATTTTTATTTCTATTAATTATTAATTGTGAAACTAACATTGTGATACTGCCTGGTCATAAACATGTAGGCACATTAAAACAACATTGAAACAAATTAAATATAAGATACACAAAAGGCACAGACAACACTTCTATGGAGATACAAATAATATATAAAAGCAAGACTCGAATACTATCAATCAATCAAGCAATCAATCAATCAATATATTATTAATAATAATAATAATAGTCATGTTAATTATCTCAATTGATTGCTATTTACTTAGTCAAATTACTTGATCATAAGTTCCTCTTTTTTTGCTTACGTAATTTAGTTCATTTTTTTATTTTTTTAAGTTTTCTTACAAAGAAGCTTCTGCTTCTGCTTTTCCTATGCATGTTAGGTGAGGTATGCAATTTTTATATTTAAGTTATTTAAGATTGTACTTAAAATAAGAAACAAAATTGAATACAGCGTTGGCTTGACATTTAATAAAATAAAATATAAATTGAGATTACCCCTGGCCTAAATAGTTGTAATTCATAAATTAGAAAACACATTCGGTATGTAAAGCGAAAAATTAAAATTTAATAAATATTCAGTCGACATAATAAACCTCCTGACTAGAATTCAAATTCAAAGAATTCACTAGCATGCGTTAATAAATAGTACAATATCCAGTTTTTAATGCATTTATTAAAATTTGTAACGTAACTTAGAAAATATGTTTAATAATAATTTAAGTGGAAATACGGTTAGAGCAGGTAAAGTTATGACAAGGAGTCATAAGTTAAAACTTTCGTTATATATGCAACCACATGGATATTTCCCAAACCACGCGTGCATTGAATTACAAATACGGATATCTAGAGGTAAAAATAGTTAGTAAACATTGCAATATTATAAAAACTCAATTCACAAAATAATCTTACAATGTATCATAGACTTTACATAAACCAGATGGATTTATATTAATAATGCTATAATCGAATATGTTATGTAACTATCTACACACCCGGTTTGGTACTGGTAGATAATGAAAAAAATATTTTGAATAGGATTTGCGTAAAATTATTACTAAGCTTCTACAAGCGTAAGGAGTAACTTTGCTGAATTTCTAGTCAAGCGAACTTATAGTTTTGGATATCTCTTGATGAGTCAGTTAGTGGAATTTCACTTATGTACGTAAACATAACAGGCACTAGGGATATCGAATTTTCGTTCCCATGGTTACCAGTAAATAATTAGAAATAAAAAATGAAGGCAATCAAAGACCATTACAAAATTTGTATATATTATATTACTGATACTGACTTATTTTATGAAAAGACACGCTCTAAAGGCAAAGCCGAATTATTACTTCCCATGCCGATGAGAAATTAATAAATATTTCGAATTTCGAGAATTGAGTCTTAAAATATTTCAATTTTAGCAAAACATTTTAGCATCCGTGCTATGTCTGAAAGAACATAAGCTACGGTTTTTACCGGAACATAACATTATTAAGTATTTCTGTTTACCGGTAAAATGTGATAAGTTAATGGTACCTTCCCGGACGAGCTTAAATGTATTACGATTCCAAACAAAAAATACCGCACCTCATAACTCAATCTAATAGGAACTATAATACCGTACAAATAAAAATAGAAGAGAACGCGCTACACGAGACAGAGCCGCCATACTGTGCATGCCATCTCATTATGCATCGTAATCTGAATACTCGTTGAAGTTTCTTTAATCAACCAAGCAACACTAATTTGTATTTAAAGGTAAAATTTTTATTTAATAATATATAACATTTAATATTATATTATCATTTAACATCAATTACACATAATCATCCAGTACATAAAAGTGACATATATACTAATAAGTATGTAACAGCCTGTAAATGTCCCACTCCTCCCCTCTTTGAGGAGAAGGTTTTGGAGCTTAATCCACCACGCTGCTCCAATGCGGGTTGATACAATACACATGTGGCAGAATTTCAGTGAAATTAGACACAATCAAGGTTTCTTCACGATGTTTTTCTTCATCGTCAAGCACGAGATGAATTATAAACAAATTAATGAATTATAAAAAATATGCACTATGTTTTTATTACAACAACTACAGACTAATAGCCTTGATATCACACGCCAGCAAAGTACTCTTTCATATCATCAACGCCAGACTGCAAGCTTTTCTGAAACCTGAAATAGCTATGGAGCAAGCAGGATTCATCAAGGGTCGAGGGACAAGGGAGCAGATTTTAATTCTTCGACAGATAATCGAAAAGTCTAGAGAGTTTAACAGCCCGCTCTATATCTGCTTCGTCAACTTTCGCAAGGCCTTCGACACCGTGAAATGGCACAAGTTATGGGACGTACTCATACAAATGGGAGTACCTAACCACGTAGTTCGTCTCATTTGCCGACTATACGAGGACGGGACTGCGACTGTTCGAATAGACGACATTGACTCAAAAAGCTTTCAGACACATGCTGGTGTTCGGTAAGGGTGCATACTCTCTCCACTCCTATTCAACGTATATACGGAGTGTATTATGAGAATCTTTTTGGAGGAAGGGGACAAGGGGGTTTCAGTAGGAGGTCGTAAGATACCCAATTTAAGATATGCCGATAACACTATTCTTCTCGCTCAAACAAAAGAAGACATGGAACACTTGCTGACACGCCTGGAGACCACTTGCTGACAAGCATCTCCTTCGGACTTGCAATCAATAGATTCAAAACCAAGATGATGATCGTGGACCGTACTAAACTGAATCGCCCAGATATATCTATGATTGGCAACTGTGAAGTAGTCCAAAGCTACGTGTACCTCGGCTCCACAATCACGAACACGGGTGGATGTGAGGACGAGATTCGAAGGAGATGTGCTATCACAAGGTCTGCTGTTGATAAGCTAAAAAAAGTCTGGTGCAACCGCAATATAACAAAAGCCACCAAAGTCCGCCTGATGAGAAGCCTAGTATTCCCTATATTCTTTACGGCGCAGAAACATGGACGGTTCGACAGAAAGACCGACGCAAAATTGACGCACTCGAAATGTGGTGTTGGTGGCGACTGCTGCGGATCCCTTGGACAGCATTTCGGACTAACATCTCGGTCTTGGAGGAACTAAACATCAAAAAAAAGCTATCGTCGACTGTGCAAACACGAATTCTCAAACGATTCGTTGTCCAAGGGCAAGTAGAAGGCAAGCGGTCGCGCGGTCGAGTACCCAAGCGTTGGACAGACATTATAAAAGAATCAACACAGACCTCCATAGTCCAATATTTTAGAGATGCTGAAGATCTATGTAGACGCATCAAATGGAGACACATAGCGGGGGCTACATTAGCCAAAAACGATGCGTTATCGTCAACCACGACCTCTCTGTCAAGAGCGAACGACTGATGCGAATGTTTTTATTACTTTATTGCTGTTAAATTTCGCAGATCCTTATTTTTAAAGTGTTATAGGTAAGTTTCGTCGTAAAGGTTGGTTGAAATATTTTGCTATAGCGGTAAGGATGCCTTTGAACAATTTTGAATATTATATGATATGATGATATATCCCAATATTATCATCAGTTCATAAATAAGTAGTTTTTATGTTAAAATATTAAAGATTCAAATGTTATAAGATTTCTGCTTGACTTAACGGTTACCGTTTGTTCGTAAGTAAAAGAAGATGGAACTTCCAACGGCATATAAAAACAAAACTGTACCTAATTCCACTTTGAAAGATTAAAAAAAATATATTCCACTATAAGGAGTCTCTATGTTATGTATAAATATATTTAAAAGTATATTTTAAAAAAATACTAATTAAATATCCTCTTAATAAGTAGTATATCTAATACTGACTGGAGCCGACCTCGTCGTTTAAGTAGCTAGCTTTAGGACTAATAAACAGTCATAGGGTTTTCAGTCGATAACCGTAGCTATATCGATTGGGAGTTTGCAGTTTTCATTCTCGTACCTCGAAAAGTACATAAAGCCATTGGTCCTGCGCCTGAACACTCTTCAACCGTATCGGATTATGAGAGTAAATGAGCGCACCTAAATTTGCGCACATATCGCCTCGCTAGTGCGTACGGCAGCGCGAGGCCATCCCGGCTTCCCTGATGACAAGGAAGGTAACGTACATGCATTAACATAACAAACTGTGTATATGTTGAGTTAAGGTCTCCTCTCTTTTTTATACATCGTTTGGATTCCGCCAAGCTGCTCCCATGGGGATACATACGAGTATATGCTTGTCTAAATTTGAACCTGTAACCTTTAATTAACTTCTCATGTTCTAACTTCTGTGCAATGTCGGCCTTTGCATTGTTTAGATATTTAAAAATTTAGAAATATTTTAAGCATTTGCATTAATCTGTACATATTAAAGTAGAATATAAAAACTGTATGTGTAGACACATGAGTATCGCTTAGTATGGTAATTGATAGCTGCTTCTTTGAAACCCCATTAGAATATCGTTAGTGTATAAGTGCGAGTACAAGACAGTTAAGCTCCCAGGCAAACACTGTCGAGCAGATTGGCCTCTAATGTTCTTTAATGTAGACTCAATAAAGTAATGAAAAACAAATAAGAAATAACAGAAAATCCACAAGGAAATGTTGTACTTTCTTTTATACAAATATTATTTATATTCGACTGTGTTCAGCTTTAAGTAAGTTTCAAAACTGACATATTTTGTATGTTAAATAACAAAAAAACTTAATATTCATAAATTTGATATAGCAAAAGGGTCGCCATTCAGTTTTAGTTGACAATACACCACAGTTATCATTGTGATATATAAATTTCGAAAAAAGGCGTATATTTTTCTCTTTTACAAACATAATTGTTAGATTTTAGGGTAGAAAGTTGTAATATGTTACATTTAAGCCGCAACAAATAAATTGAATGCAATTACAGAACAAACGACAACTCCTTCAGAAGACGCATTAAAAGATTAAATCTTAAATTGAATTTGTAAAGGCTGCGATAGCTGTTCGCAAACGACATTACAGAAAGAATAAAGCAATAATAAACAGCGTTTCATTTATTCAAAGTGAAATGTTCCACTAAGAGTTCTTCGACCCTCTTCCTACAGTTTTTGATGGCTCCCTCTAGAATACTTCCACTACATACGTACATATAACCACCATGGCTTGTACAAAGACATTAACCACGCTAACTTTGTGTTCACTACATTTTTAAAGATAAAATGCATACTTAATTCAATTACAAGTTAAATTGAAATAGCTGCTTTGTTTTATATCAAAATATGAAGCTGTTATAAATCTCCTTACATTCATGAACTATACACTTAAATATAATTGTTTTTTTAAAGGTTTTTCTCGTACTTCAAAACGGTTTAATGTCGGTTCCTTGAAGAGAATATCTTGATGATTTTAAGCTTTGTACATTTACATACCAGACTAGTTTCTGCCCGTGGCCTCGCCCTCGTGCGAAAAGGGGTTAAGATAGAGGTGTTAGAACACAAATTGTTACAAAAAAAAGAACACAATGTACTTGTGTTCTTTTTTGTACAAACAACAACGTGTATGCAAAATTTCGTCACGATTAGTTTAGTAGTTGAAACGTAATAATCAAACTTTCGAATTCATAACACAAGTTAGGATATATTATAGTTATGATTTGGCCGCAAGCTATCATCGTTATTATTCAGTTCCATAATTTGCACTTAATTATAATTACATTTCGAATTATTATTGTAACCATCTTATATATATTACATAAGTTAAACAGAAAAGAAAAATAAAATTCAAAACAGTTTTGTAGTAGAGGCATATAAAAAATCATCATTCATCAATCATTTATTAAACGTATTGGTTTTTACACAACATTTGAATATGTTTTAATAGATATCAAGTCACATCAAAATGGTAAGCTTAGAGAGTAAATACTTTTTTATACGTATTTTTTTTTTTTATATTT
The DNA here is from genome assembly GCA_905147175.2 of Nymphalis urticae. NCBI lineage: Eukaryota > Metazoa > Arthropoda > Insecta > Lepidoptera > Nymphalidae > Nymphalis > Nymphalis urticae. Next base: position 7,783,885 of record LR989991.1, read on the forward strand.
GCCGGGTGGGCAAATGACTCTACTCCACCTGATGTTAAGTGGTAGTAGAGTCCAAACGCGAGGACGGCCAGTACAGTCTGGAAGAAGATTCTGCACTAGCCGCCCTCGCCTTGCCGGCCCGCAAGATGCCTCTTCACGCCTCGTAAAGAGACGTGAAGCGAGCGACGTATTGCCACGATAGGGATGGGCAAAGTGTGGAGGCGTGTTTCCCCCGGCATTGGTTCAGCCGCCGTCTCCACTGGACCAACACCCATCGCGGCAATGCTCGCTCGGGCACTGGCTGTACGCTGGCTGACCTCGAAACGCGGCTGCAAGCCACTTCACGAGATTTTCACCATGCGTACGGTGGTAACAAGCCAGGCGGATGTTTATCATCCTACCACCAGATACTATACTATACTTCAATTTGAAGTGGTACATAATATTTTCTGGACGAATAAATTATTTTTAAATTTATTCCGTACATTAAAATCTGATAACTAACGAGTCTTAATTAGAGATATATAGGGCTTTATAATTCAATTATAAAAGATTACTATCAAATTGATGTGATGTTTGATAATATCAAATATTTTTACGTTACGTAATTACTTTACTTTTAATAACTATCCTTAATTCAATTTTTTGCATTTCATGCAAAGATAACGAGTATTGTAGTTGACATAAAATGTTTCATTACTGGCGATGGAATGAGGTTTTCATGGAAAACAAAGTTATAACATTCAATTCAATTAAGAACAAAAAAGCGTTTGCACGCTTTGAATTTGTAACACCTAGTTTTATGATCTTAATAAAAATAATATGCCTGTTTTGCGTATTTCAAATATCTATGGTTCCAATATAAGGAAAAGGATTTTTCTCATTTGAACTACAAGAAATATAATATAAAAAAGCGTTGGTGCGGCAAGGTTCTTCGCGGTAAGTGTTCTTCAAAGTTTTATTGATTCTCCGCTTTTATTCTTTATATTTTTTAATATCACTACTTTACATATTAAATGTTCCCATATGTTTGCTATCGACTAATAATTTTATGCCAAATTTGAAACAAACAATAAAGATAATAAGGTTTCTGAACTGATAAATGTATAACGTAGTATCTTGAATTGTTTTAATCATTTTGGATTTTCTGTCAATATCATTCAGTCAGTCAGTTGATATTTTTGGCACACCTAAATCTAGATTCGAACGCTATATTGTCTTTAACTTCATCTGAAGTTTGCTATTCTGATCCTAACCAAGCCCTTCTAAAGCTAGATCGGTTTTTAAATAATTTAGTGTTCGATTTATTTTCGGGCTCGGTAAATACAATTAAAAATTGTAAATATTTTTTAATTCAATTTTAACTAAATTTGAAATGATAGGAATCTAATATACTATAACCTAACCTAAAACCTTAATTGCAAATTTTATATAATATGGTGACCAAATACCATTAGGCGGCCTATTTGCTATTCCGCCTACCTGTTACAAATAGAAAAAATTAATAGCCATTAATAATTATTAAATAACTACTAAACAAAAACTACTAAAAAAATATATTTATTAGATAAATCTGTAACGATAAATAACAGACGAAGACTGTAACATCACCCGTTTGTTATAGTTAGGTTATATTTAGATAGGTTTTTCATAAGATACTATACGATTAACGATGTTTATCGGGGCCGCTCACATTGTTACGTTCTTAGAGACAGTTGATAAAGTTATCTTTTATAATAACTTTTGATAATTTATAATCAAATTCTGGTAAATAATATTCAGTCATATTTTTGTCCTCGGATTAGCCTTTTATCGTACAACCTATCATTATTTCTTTACCTTACAGATACTATAAAACATATTTTTTTAATAACTACTAAAAAGATAATTAAAACGGTAATGTATTTTCCGAGCTAGAAGGAACAGCTTACCATTAAAAACTGTTTTCATTTTAAATGTAATAAATAGTAAACAATAAAATGGAATTCATTATCAAATGTAAATAATTTCATAATTAATTCCATTTCTTTTAATGGACTTGGTTAATGAATATCATTAAATTTTTGAAACTATACTATACTATGGGCCCAAATAGATATATCACATATTATATTTACATTGAGAATATATGTTAACTGTATGCACCTTCATATCTAACACAGACTTCAAAAGTTTTAAGATATAAGAGGTAGGAAAAGTTGGCGGCGAAAAGTCGCGTCTTCCTGGCGCCGCGTGACGTCATTGTGAAAATTGTAGGTCAATAGAACGGGAAAAATAAATGATCGCTGAATTCAAGGTTGTATGCAACAAATAACTTGAAGGTTTGTCGCTTCGATTATCAACTACTCGACTATGACGTTTATCACACGAAGTAGATATGTATTTTAAATTCGACTATTTTCAGGTATTTCAAAAAATACTATTATTATTAGTTAATAAATATTAGTTGTCTTAACAAGAAGAGTAATTTTTTTAATAAATTATATTGCATTATCATCTATATACAAATATCGTACAATTTTATATTGAAATAAGTTAGGAATATTAACTTTATGCTATCATCTATATAAGCTTGTATTGGCTAATATTATAAGCCTTATTTGTTGATATTTTATTATTATAAGATTTAAATTTACCAGTTGGTAACGTTAAAAATAAATTATTTTAATTAGTAATTAGTACTATCATGAACAAAAATCAACTAATTTTCCACTGATAAAAAACAAAATAACAGTTCACTACCACGTATAAAAGATATCCAATTTAAGTATTTAATTATTTGTTTTCATCATGTTTAAAGTATATAATATATATTTACAGTATTGGTACATTGTTATGTAAAAATAAAATGGGATTTCTTCTATATATATGTGATTTACTTCCATGAAAATACGATCTTTGGATTTTAAAAAGTTATAAATTCTAAGTTTATATATTCTTTAATAAATTAGGACTGCATGTAAGTGTTTCTCAGAGGTTCTGTATAATAATATATGTTTATAATAATATGTATATATATATATATATATATATATATATACTACTTACTTACATATATATTATTATATATTGGCATTAGGTACAAAGACACCATCTTATTATTTCTAATACCTTAATATTTAGATGTTGAAAAAATAAATTTGTAATTAGAATTCTATTAAGAATTAGCATTTTAGTTAAGAGTAGGTATATGTTATTAATTAAATGTTTTATCTATTTCAAAATATTATAATCCGTTACCTTTTAAGATCTTTATTGTATCTAACATTTATTTGAAAATATAATAATTCAATCAATACCATTATGTATTCAAATAAAGGTATTTCTTACTTTTGTTGTGTAACAAAACAAATTATTAAATTTTAATGATGATAAATAAAAATGAAAATCATTTCTTATTTATCATAAAAATAATTTCACGTACATACTTATAAGCAATTTATATTGACTATTATAGAAGGCCATTGTACACTAAACTAAATCGTTACGCGAAATAAAAGATTCTAAAAATGGGGTCGCTCATCCCTCAGTGTGCGTCGGCGTCGACAAGTCGCGTCGCGGTGGCGCCTTACTTCAAGAGATCAATGGAACCTGTAGGTCTATTACATGAGAACAAATCTAAATCTAGGCAATGGTTTCGAAAGCGACTATAACAATAAAAAATAAAACAAGATATAATGTTTATAGTTTTTGATATTTGGTTAGGCTTTACGCTTGTCTGTTGTTTAAATAATTATTCAACATGAGCCAGTTTTAATGGTTGGGTGTGCATAGTATATAAGTCATATAAAGTAATATATCGTCTTAAGTCTTGTACCAAATTTCAAGCATTAAAATTGCGTACACGAAACGAGTAGGCAGGCTAAGGTTGTAGTTTAACTAATCTTATTAGATAACTTTGAACCTCTCTCCAAGAAATTTAAATTGTAATATAAAGTTTAAGTCGTAAGGTTAGAGCTACAAAGCAAACTTACCGTATTTTTATTTATAAATATTCTATTTAGAAAATTTATAATAATATAATCATGGAGTATATTTTGAATGTATTTTTTATATGAAAGTTGATCGGCCCGGCTTCGAACGGGTAGATAGGAAAAAAATGAATATTGGATAAGATTTGCGTTCCGTTCGTTATGAGCGTGTACATCGGGGAAGGAGTAACTGTGACAAATTTGAAGTCCATCGGAGGGATAGTTTAGGAGATCTCATGATTAGCGGTATTTCGCTTATATATTACGATAAAGCCAATGTGCACATTTTTATTAAGAGAAAACCTTTACATAAACAAATGGTGTAGCAAAACAAAATGCTAAACTTTTCACATAAATAAGTTTTATGTGAATATTGTATATATTCCTCTTATATTATTTATTATTATTTAAAGTGCTCTCGTCGTATTATGTTTAAAATATTTAAAATAATACAAAATTACAGTTGTTCAGTACCACGTAAACAACTTACTGTAATTTTATTTCTGTGAAACTTATCTCGCTCTGTTTTAATTTTAATTTTATAACAGACACTCAATGGACTATTCAATTTGTCGTCCATGATTTCATAACAAGCAAGTGACCCAATAAAAATGTACTTTTTTTAATTTCTTGAAAAAAATGGGAGAATACATTTAATTATAGCTACGTACCGTAGTAGAGAAAGCTGGGTAGGCGTCGACCTTTCTCTTTGATCCGCACTTCATGATCAGAAGCGTCATCAGAGACTCTTTATTGCATATAAGTGTACTATGCTTTGAAACTAGCTTAATTAGACACCGTTAGACATCTTTCAAGTTGAGTCAGAGCTAGCATATTTTTAATTATATTCATTTTTAATTAATAACAAAAATATCACGTGAATGGTAAAAGAAAACCGAATACTGAATTAGTCAATTCATTGAATGATTATTTTAATTATTTCTTGTGAATAAAAGTGGGTGTTTACTTGGTGCTCGTCTGGCTAGGTATTATTCACTGATTACATATTCTACAGAACAGCAAATATTTAGTTTTGTTGTGTTCCGGTTTTCCCCCATTAATAGATCTTCAGAAACAGTATACATAACTTTTTTTTTTTGTTTATAAATAAAATGTTAAACAATACTATTCTATTCCGTCTTTTAGGACTTGCTTTACATTTTTGTTTTAAGACTAAGGTAAAAGTAAGGTAAAGACAATAAAGAGCTTCAAATATTATACGAAGAATTTCATTACTTATGTATAAAGAAACAACAGTATGTATGTCGAGTGTTCTTTAAAAATTATGTATGAAGCTGACATTTGTAAAGATGGCCCTTTATTTTCAGGGACGGAGAGATAAAATTTGGTGATTCAATTTTATATTACAATAAATAAATTCAATGACATTCTATAATTCTATTTCATGTTAGAACTGTACAAGCTATTTAAAATATTTATTCAGTTACATAACAAGCAGAATAAGCAGATTTTGAATGACATTTTTTTAAATGTTTATTTGTAAATCTGTCTGCCAATTTAGTTGACTTTTTTTTTTCAACACAGATAATATATATAAAATATATGTATATTTATTCCTAAAATAGATAAAAAAATCATTTAGGTATTTGAAAGTTGCATATATTCTTAATACGCTGTAATGAATTCACTTGTAAGAAAAGCTAACATACGGTGACTCATACAGCTATAATATACGACAGGGTGCTAGTTTATGGGCGTAATAACATTAAATTATGATTTGATAACCTGAAGTCATGAAAGCCTGCCCATTAAAGTGGCCATTACCGACCTATAGGCCCGTCCTACATCAAAAGAGTAACCGGCAATTTGAATAAGACGTAAATTTTTTATCTACAAAATTCTACTAAAATTGCACGACAAATAAAATATTTTTTTTGGTATTTGACAAACATATTTCGATATCAATATTTTCAATATTAAACCTCACATAGTACAAACTATGTAATTTATTTATTTATTTACTTAACACCACAAAAAACTCGAGATGGCCTAGTGGTTAAAACGCGTGAATCTTAACCGATGATCGTGGATTCAAACCCGGGCAAGCACTACTGAATTTTCATGTGCTTAATTTGTGTTTATAATTCATTTCGTGCTTGACGATGAAGGAAAACATCGTGAGGAAACCTGTATCTGTCTAATTTCATTGAAATTCTGCGACATGTGTATTCTACCAACCCGCATTGGAGCAGCGTGGTGGAATAAGCTCCAAACCTTCTCCACAAAAAGGAGAGGAGGGTTTAGCCCAGCAGTGGGACATTAACAGGCTGTTACTGTACTGTAATTTAACACCTTATGAAGACGTAATTAAAAATACAAAAACTATGAAAAATAAAAATAAAACTGTTATAAAACAAATAATTAGTATAAAATGCACTCATATCCGTTGAAGAGCATTCCAGCCAATCCAAGATAAAAACAAAATTGGATTATCTTTCTGATAAATGAAACATAATTATAGAAAATCTAAATTACAATGTACGGTGATTTTGTTTTAATTGCAATTGTTGTACTCTAGAACAAAACAAATGATTAACAAAACATGTTCTGTTTCATTTTTTGACGGTCGTAATTTTAATCAAATTGATTAATAGTATGATATATGTAATCGTATTAAACCTTTAATACTATACTGATTTATACTTAGACTATATGTTGTGTCTATTTCAAACATATTGTACCGAGCATATTAAATCATAAACAGTATCATCGTGTCACGTCCATGATGTGGTGGTCCTAAACAATATGTTATGATACTATGTATATATCTAGCACTAATATTGAAAACATATTATAGCCCTCCGCCTATATATTAAAGGTTTCAAGTATGAAATTATTCTAATAGCTTTTTTCGTTAACAATGTGTCACAAGTTTTACTCTCCACTTAGTTTTGCATTCCGCTCTTTCATAAAAACAATTTCACTTAAAATGAACGTAAACTATATGTATATATAACTATATTTCAACAAAACGACAGTAAAGGGAAACTGTAGTCAAAAATTGCATTTCACAGAAATTCTGCCTCATGTGTACCAAGCTATATTGGAGCAGTGTGGTGGAATAAATTTAATAAATGGAAAACAATCCAGTGGGATATATACGGGCTATTTTATACATGTTATCAAAATCTAAATTACAATCTAACTTTCTTAGTCATAATACGACTCGTGCCCTTTGTACCTCAGATGAGTCTGAAAAATTTTAATTGTAAGGGTAAGTAACGTTGCTCCTTTTCAATTTTAAACTTGACCCCGATCACATCCTGTTTGTGGTGCCATTCAACTTGCTAACATAATAAATATACGGTGATATATAATTTAAAGTCAATTCTCTCTAAACTACAACTTTAGCAACAACGAGATTACAATATATATTTTTACAAATAACACTCTCAGTATGCAATAATAACCAGAAATATAAAGCCTTAATGGTTTTTACTTATTTAACTGTTTATACATATATATCTTAGACAGAAAGAAAAACCTGTGTGAAACCAATTACCCGCTATAAATTGATGTATTTTATAAACTTACGTTTGTTAACGTCGGCAAATTTATTTCAAGCGATTGGCTTTACATTACGAGGTATATATACTTTTTCGAAGAAAGGTGAAAGTTATTTTGTTAATGATTATATAATATAAACCAGTATATTATAAAGTACGTTCAATATATACAAATATATAATATATACCGATTTGAAAGTATATTTTCGAGTTTGCCTATTTAATTTATTAAAATAGGTTATATAATATTACTCACGAGGAAGAAGAAATGTTTAACGTTCAGCAAATCATCTTTGTTAAAAATTTACGTAGAAGAATATGAGACTGAAAGCTTAACATCGAGCTCAGTGGCATACCATTGGAGAAGCCTATGTCCAGCTGTGGACAGCGAAGGGTTGATGATGATGTACAAGAATAGTATGAAACCCTGAGTAAATATACTATTATCATTCCAATTCCATTCCATTCAACAACATAGATATGCTAATATTTTTTATTCTTGTGGATAATATTCAAGAGTGTGTAATATCTTTTAATGCTGTCTCGTCTTTCAAACATAGCATACAAATATCTCGAACATTAATTCATTTAAGTAAATGAACACAGCTTCACAGATCAGATTTACTTAAATTAACATAGAACTTTGCTTGACTGGATCTAACAAAGGCTTGTTCGCAGCAGATGGCTGTGACAAATGTTAACTCTTCGTCATTATTACGGCTTTTTCCACATCAGTGCCGACATAAACCGACGGTCTTAACACAAGTTAATTATATCCACTAAGTACTCAGCTCGTTAAAATTTAAAAATCTGTTTATTAATAGAATATATACGAAAGGCTTTATTGGAGAGATAGCATAAATAATGAGTTTTACAAAAGCTATTTTATTGCAAAAAGTACCAAGGGACAAAAGCGTACTTATAAGGCTACAGACTGCGATGATCTGGGTTCATACCCGAGACGGGCCCATGGAAAGTTATACAAGCGTTGAACAAGTAAAATAAAAGGTAAATGTTATTATTATAAGTATAAAGTAAACGCACAATAGTGTTTATATTTAGATTAGAAAACGTAACAGATTAAAAAAATACAGCTAACTTAGGGTGAGAGTATTTACATAAACGAATGCGAATTAGAGCTCACTTGAATTATTTACGAACGAGATTGTATTTGCTTAGACCAAACATAAAACGCCTGCCTAAGTCACGAACTTTAATCTTATTTGAATTTAATTAATCATAATGAGTAAACTCATAGAATTATTTAATATTAGGAAATGTAATTGAGATGCTTATATTTATTCTACAAATCCAGTCCAAGAAATATCACCGCGTGTTCTGTATGATGGGTTTGTATAAAAAAAGTAGCCTATGTCCTTTACTGGTGATAGGACTCTGTGCAAGCTCGCCTGGATAGGTTCAGATCAGATCAGATATTCTACCGCAAAACAACAGTACTTGGTATTGTTGTATTCCGGTTCGTGTGAGTAAGTGAGCCAGTGTAATTACAGGCACAAGGGACATAACATCTTAGTTCCTAAGGTTGGTGGCGCATTGGCGATATAAGTGATGGTTAACATTTCTAACAATGCCAATGTCTATAAGCGTTGGCTAATGTCTATAAGCGAGCACTTACCATCAGGTGGCCCATATGCTCGTTATCTTACCTATACAATAATAAAAATCATGTTGAGGTTTATAAAGTGAATTTCCCAGAAATAGATTATTTTTACGAAAGCAAATCTCTAACATTTCTGTTGTCCGTGCCTTTGTGTATCCGTTCCAATATATTGATTGACTTTATTTTTGACCTGTATAGCCTGCATAGTTTTATTTCTATGCAGCATATCAATCGAAATCAAAACGCGAAATATTTATTACACTCATATATTGTTTTATGTTAGTTTATATCTTAAGATTGTTTAAATACGCTTAATCTCAGAAACTACCTGACAATCACGGCTAAGTTTTTTGTGCTTATTTCTTTCTTCAAACTTAACCGTATAGAATAATATATTATTAGCCTTAGATAATTAATTAATTCATAATCTATCGATGTGCTAAAATTGTCTGCAGACCGTGACACTATATTACAGAGCATTGTCTTGAATTAATGCGCTTGCTGTAATACGATAATTGTATCCAAAATGACGTCAATGACAAAGAGCCTTTAATACAATTCTGACATTGGATATCAGATTATACTGAGGATTTATTTGATCCAATATATTAAATTTTAATCAATTATTTAAAACTAAATTATTATTTTTTTATAGATTTATCGAATACTTTCCACCTATGTTTTCGTACACACTTGTGCAGTATATGTCCTGCGCAGCTAGTCTTCTGAAAACATTTTATATCATCATTTTACAATTACGATCATATAAATCAGAAGTCTTTTCACTTGGTGGTAAGGTTTTGTGCAAGTTCAACAGTTATACTTAGTATCGTTGTGTTCTGATTTGGAAGATGAGTGAACCAGTGTAGTAGGCACAAGAGACATAACATCTTAGATCCCAAGGCTGGAGGTGCATTGGCGATGTAAGGAATGGCTTAAATTTTTTTCCAGCGCAAATGTATGGGTGGTGGCTACTTACCATCAGGTGGAGCATTGCCCGTCCACCTATTTATTTTAGAAAAAAAAACTCTACGCAAATGCCAATAACTGCACAAAGTTTAAACTCAGTCTAAAGAACGTTGCATCAATTAATGGACCAACAAAACAAGCATTTATATTAAAATACGTTTTTTTTTGTTTTGGTTTGATTGTTTTGTGTTTTATCGAAGTAACACACGTATACATTTTTATGTGTTTAAAAAATACTTTTTCATAAAGCTGTACAGAGATTAATTACTTTTAAAAGAATCTTTTGTAGAACATCTTATACTGGGCTCCTTTGGTATACTCTTAAATTAATTGAAAAAGTTCTCAGGAAAAATACATTGTAAGTTAAAAAGTATACCATTGTTAAACGTCTTAGTTCATTAGAAAAATATCGTGGTTTGTACCTAGTGCCAAAGGGTTTGTTATTATTTATTATGTAATTAATATAAATTTAATAATTACAAGAACATAAATTATACGCTTATCATGTTAATAATCTAAATTTAAAGCGGGTGAAACTGTGAAGCTCAGCAACTTATATTACATGCTAAAAGCTCCGAAAGGCGCTTTCATTTTCTGGTATAAGTTTTATGTTTGTTTTTTTAATAGTTATTTTAGTTATTTATTACAATAAATATCTAAATATCATTTATTGGTGATGTGATAAAACATTACTATTATTATTTAGTTCATTTTCTTCTTTAATGGTGCTGTTACACTGTGATGAATTGAATATAAAATTAGATCGCACGTGACTTCTCGCAGCTTACACGGGCTTATTTTCAGTACCAAATCTTAAACTAATGAAACTTGAATGAAAACCTTCGAATTAAAATAGAAACGTTTACATAAGCAATAAAAAGTAAATACTAGTTTTTGTCATTGTTCTGGTAAAGGTAAATTTTACAACTTCATAAGACGAAGAATAATAAAATGAATTATAACATTATTATAAAGAGGTAAGTTTAATATTTGTCCTTTTTGGTGTTTCTTTATTCTAATATGCAGTATATTATACTAATATACTGCATATTTCTATTTATAAAACTCGGTTAGCCCCAATCCAAACGTATGTAACGTAACGTACCAAAGCTATACAAAATATATAAAAGTTTTTTCGATAACTTAATTTTTAATTTTAGTCATATCAAATAAAACGATAACATAGGTTCAATTTACTTATCACACATTGCTAATCCTAACGATAATAAATGACATATTAACTAAGACAATTTTATTTGTTCTCTAGTAATTCAAGTTACGATTTAGCTTTTGTAATTTCGCGTCGTTTTAAAAGATATTACAAAATATTTAATAAGCGCACTAATAAAAGACGTGAGATGAGAGCGAAGATGTATTAGCAAAGTACCAACGGGTTCCCTTCGACCGATACGTCATAATTAAAAATCATGTCGTTATTAAAATAATCTTTGGGTAAAATCTTACTTGTGTTATCTATTAAGTAGTCTTTATATAATTATAAAATATATAATGATGTCCTTTTAAATATCTGATTGGAGATTATCCAACTGCGCAGGACATTATACAGTGTACAAGTGTGTGTATGTATAGGTGCACTCACATATTCCGATGAAATGACTAATGTTCCAGGAACGATCACCAGATCAGGATCTTCCAAACATCGGATTGCTAAGGAGATTTTTTAACAGAAATTTTCAATAAAATTTTCTTGGCCCGACTCTCTACTCCGAACTCAGTAACTCGAGTTCTTTGGTCTTATAAGCTAACCCGAAAGAGACAATCGAAAAATGTATTCATACGTAAAAACAATGCTCAATAATTTTTAAAGTAAATCGAATAGAATTACAGAATATGTACTGGTTGTAAATTACTCCTTCATTCATAGCTCCACTATTCTCTCGATAAGCGTATCTGCATCGTGCAGGCGGCAATATAGCACTCAAATCAATAATTATTGTTTCTATGACGGTCATCAGCCCAGCAGTTAGACTATCGAAATTAATGGGTTAGGTAATTAAGTGCACTCCGTGTTTAATAGGTGGTTTCGCAAATTAGTTATTGATGAGCAATTGACTCGTGTGAAATTGGTATATTTTTTTATATAATTAATACTTAACGAGCTGTTCTCTACTACTTTGTCCACTAAATAATATTTTCGTGTATATCCCGTAATTAATCTTTTTTTCAGTTTAGTGATGATGAACATAGACAAACTGACTTTTGCATTTACACCGCTATTACAATATAATGGTAATATAAGCAAATGTCTCGCGAAATAAAATAACATTTTTTTTTTTAAATCGCACTGTTACTGACTTGGTATTTTAAATAGTAATTTGATTTGAATTAATAGCCCAGACTAAAATTAGTCTTTCATATTCTAATTGTTAACGTATTTTATACTAGCGAAACCCGCAAACTGCCTGTATATAGGTATTCAAGGATGGTACAGACGTATATTTGCTGCAGCACTTTATAGCTCTTTACACCAAACTGGATAATTGAAAATAATAATTATAATAATAGTCTTCTAACCAATTTCGGCCACGGCTGCCAATCTCTAGAGAGATTAGTCAACTGCGCAGGACATATTATAGTGACCAATTAGTGCGTGCGCAAACACAGGTACACTCTCTATTCCCTAACTCTCATAACCCGATGGGACGCCAATCCGACACGACCAGAAATAGTTCAGGCGCAGGACCAACGGCTTTACGTGATTTCCAAAGCATGGGAGTGTACACACATCCAACTTCCAGGGTCCAATCTCAATAATTTTTTATAAGCTCGAACTGAGATGTCGCCACTACACCAACGAGGCAGTCATAGATAAAACTTCTTAATGAATAATACATAATTATTTGTATCAACTTTCTTGATAATAGGTCAAACAATGTCGATGTCGATTAATCGCAAACATATATAACAACATATATACATATATAGTTTAACTATAAACATAGTATCCCCACTGTAAATGTTGATACGCGGTTTCATAATATAATTTCATGAGCTGATGAATACACGGAAACTAACGAAAACTAATTTCAAAGTAAACATATGTCGCTATATTATTTGCTATTGTGTGAATACGTACAAGTTGGCACGAAAACCATAAAGTTAACTACGTCGCCATTTTAATAAAAAAAAATCTTGAATTGTAAGATCAAGTACTTGTTCCTTTTAAAATGCATGAGAATACTATTTGTCTTGGTAAAAATTCTATTAATTTCAATAAAAATACTGTATAAATCAAATTTATGGTTAGTGAAATTTTTAGCCTAGATAGCCTAGTGGTATGAACGCGTAAATCTAAACTCCGATTCAAATCCGGCCAAACACCACTGAATTTTCATGTGCTTAATTTGTGATTATAATGCATCTCGTGCTTTATGGTGAAGGAAAACATCTTGAGGAAACCTACATGTGTCTATTTTCACAGAAATTCTGCCATATGTGTATTCCACCAACCCGCATTGGAGCAGCGTAGTGAAATAAGTTCCAAAACCTTCTCCTCAAAAAGGGATAGGAGGCCTTTAGCCCAGCAGTGGGGCATTCACAGGCTGTTACGGATTTTTTTTTTGTTAAGAGAATTATGTTACATGAATATGTACTGCCAATACGATGTCAATGTTATTTACTAGGTGGTAGGGCTTTGTGCAAGCCGCCTGGATAGGTTACCACCCACTCCAAGGTCGGTAGCGCATAGGTGATGTTTTTTTATATCAGCTTACCGCCGTCCACTGCTGGACGAAAGCCTCCCCCATAGAACGCCAACCATCCCGATTTTGGGCAGCCCGCATCCATCCCGTACCTGCCACCTTTTTCAAATCGTCGGTCCATCTTGCCGCAGGGCGTCCTACACTACGTTTGCCTAAGCGTGGTCTCCACTCCAACATGTGTCGGCTCCATCGGCCATCGATGCGTCTGGAGACATGACCAACCCACTTCCACTTCAGCGTGCTAATTCTACGCGCGATGTCGGTGACTTTAGTTCTCTGGCGAATGTCCTCATTTCGGATTCTATCTGCCAGAGAAACCCCAAGCATCGCACGTTCCATAGCTCGCTGAGCGACCTTGAACTTGTGGACCAGTCCTACAGTGAGTGTCCACGTTTCGGCGCCGTAAGTCATAACAGGCAGGACGCACTGATTTATATGTGATGTAAGGAATGGTTAATATATCCTACATCGCCAATGTCTATGGGTGGTGGTGACCACTTCAAATTAGGTTGCCCATTTGCCTATGCGCCTACTTATAACATAAATAAACGTCATTTTTTAATTCGACATCTCCTTTGATTTTTGTAATTACATTAAATTAAATAAATTACCTAAATATATATGTATCTCGTAATCGGAGGTGAAATGGTTCAAATGAGGAATCAACATGAATGGTTCAAATATAATTGCCACATGAGTTTGATGAAGCCTTAGTGGAAACGCGTCGTGGAGTAAGTTCCTTAACTTCTCAAGATCATAGGATGTATTTGTCCATCAGTGGAAATTCTTAGACTGTTATTATACACGAAGCTTCAATAACTTATTATTGATCCAAGTGTACACGGGCTAATAAATGAAACTCTGGATTACTGGGTAAGCGAGCACAGCTTTTATTCGTGTGCTTAAATCAAGTAAAAAAAAATAGTTGTTCAAAATCAAATCCTGCTAATATTCTATTAAAATTAATGTTGTTTTTTTTTGTAATCGGATAAAATGTAAATCATACAGAAATGTTTTTATTGTTACCAATGGGCGTCACATCTGGCGACACGAATATTGCAACATGTGTGAACCTGAAACTCTTTGTAATCTATCCACGAGCCGATAAAGTTAGCTCATGTATTCAACATCGCTTTTCGTAATATCTTATAATATAGAGAATGATATTTGAAAGATTTCGCAGTTGGTTGAAACTCACATTACAAGTTTTTTTTTTTTGTTGTAATACATTTTGATATAAGATATTTACTTACAAACTGCAGTAAACAAAAGATGGAACACTGTAGCTATGTATTTCATATTACACTACTGGCGAAAATATTCTTAAGCTGGTGACTGACCTGTATCATTTAAATAAATATTATATTACACAATATATAAACGAAAGGAAAGAGTAGAGTATTGATTATTAATTTCCATACAAGATATGTAAATTTAATGTCACAAACATTAATTGTGTAAAATAAATAAGTAGCCTGTAAATATAGAGCAAAGGCTTCCTTTACGGTTTTTAAGGAAAATTTTAAAGCTTACTCGTAATTGAATTAAAAATTTCAATTAAAAAAAGTGTACATATTTTTTGATAATTACTTTCAGCAGTATACGAATACGTAGTTATAACATGACGATTCATAAATGCTGATTCAAATAATGAGGAGTTCAAAATAATTTTGATTATTTTTTATCTGTTACAATTAAAAACGAGGATGTTCATGACGGGTGTGAGTATTTTTAATATTAATCAGAAAAATCCGTTTTGGTGTGACATTACAAGACGCGATCTCATACAGGTATCGCTTTGAATTTTGTTCATGAAAACATGAAATTTGGACTTGACGTCAATATTATAAAGCGGGTGAATTTGTAAAGGGCTCTTATATAATAAAATATTATACTGAAACCTTTTTCGGAAGGCGCTTCATCCGGTATAAATTGTATGTATATTTTCTTAGTGGTTTTATCAGTTGAGCATTACAAAGAAAAGTCCTCATTTGTTCATATAGATTATTATTGTCTGACAACCTCAAGGAATCAAATTCGACCGAATACTGTGCAATCCCTTACCAACCATTATTAGCAAACATTTTAATGTTTCACGCTCGTCACGAATGGTACGTCGTAATAACATGATAATATATCAGTCATTAGCTTTAACTAAAACTATATATGTATATAAATATATTGATTAATTCCGTCTACTACGATTTGATAAATTAACCGCCTGTATTAGTAAGGAATCAAATTTGTCTACGAAATTCAATGGTCGTTTATCTTTTTAATTATCAAGCTATTTTGATAAGAACTAAAATAGTTTATTTATTTAGATAAGATTAATCACCTTTGTAAGCAATAAATGGACATAAAATAAATCTATTGTCGCAAACAGAAATATTAATTTTGAAAAATTATAAAATATATAAAAACAACTGTTACATAAAAAACATACAAAAAAGCATCAATGATATTGTTACTTTAATTAAAAACACCTGACATACATGTTTATCCACATTTTTATTTAAAATAAATTAAATGTGTTAAACATTTTTTAAAACCGTATACATAATTTAAACGCTCTAAGTAGGTGTTTACTTTGAAGTATATCGAGCTATATATGACGTGAAACAAAATAACAAACATTGGAAGTCAATTAAATATTTTAAAAATGGAATGGAATGAATTATTCTAGTAATTGCCTACATGTTATTTTATATTTATGTAATGTTAATGGAATAAAAAAATCGTTGAGGTTGAACTAACTGAAGGTATATCGATGTCAAGCGATTGTATTACCAATCGATTGAACCCTCATGTCCAAGCGATGAGACTTTCGTTCCCCATCCACCTTCGTGAGTATTGTTCGTGTAAGTGGGTGCTTTTCTCATTCTTGTAAAGCGTAGAGACGTGGAATCGACATAATTTTAATATAAAAAAAATACTTACTCCAAGGTCATAAAATGTAGAAATGTAAAAGCCTATAAATGACCCAATGCATGTGGGGCTTAATAATAACGCTGTTCCTTAGCGGGTTGATATACATATGGCATTTTATCCGACACATGAAGGCTTCCTGACGATGTCTTTCTTCTACGCCTATAGATGAATTATAAAGTCAAATTATTCACATTGTAACTCGTGGTACTTGACACGGTTTACCCACAATCTTTGGTTAAGATTCAAGTATTCTAAACCATCTCAGTGTGAACTGAAGGGTAGGGTTTTGCGCAAGCCCGTCTGGGTAGGTATCACCCACTTATTCAACAGCCAAACAGCAATCCTTAGTATTGTTGCGTTCCGGTTTGAAGGTTGAGTGAGCATATCTACAAGCACAAGGGACATTACGTTTTAGTTCCGAAAGTTACTATCACATTGAGAATATATATATTGATGTATAATATTTATTATGCAAATGACGATTGTGACCATCAGGTGACCTTTTAGTTTTATGAAAATAAAAACACTGACCTGTAGTCAAATAATTTCATTATATACCTATGTATGACTTTACAATCTAAATATAGATATATCCGTCAGATGATTTGATTATTGCCAGACAAATAAAAATTATCACTGAATCTAATTAAATATTAAATATTTAGACTATGACTGTGAATACCTTCAGTCATATTCTAATTAAATTTTATAGCGAGCGATTTTATCCGCCCACACCAGAAGTTAATGACATTACTGTCTTTTGCAGCTCATAGAGGATAAAGATTTTGATTTAAAAAAATACTCTACTAACTTTAATTAATACTTAACCAAGTGTTTAGCTTGCCATGCAATGTCGATATAATTTATCTTGAGGTTAATGACGACAACAACACGGGAGGCGTAAGTTACATTATTGACCAATACATGTACACATGTAAGTAAGAGAATGTATTTAAACACAAAACCAACTGCCTCTTTGGTCTGACGGCTATATTATTAGGCTTTAGATTCCAAGATCCTAACTATAATTCGCGAATCGGGCCAATATAAAGTAATTGGGCATTTCTGTCGAGAAATTCTCAGTAGCGGCCTAGAGTTTGGCAGTTGTTCCACTGAGTGTTTCCATTCCCATGCCATGGAAAGTACGTAAAGTTGGTTTTGCGCCTGACCCCTATGTTCGTCGTGCCGTATTTTCCTTCTCATCGGATTATGAGAGTAAAAGAATTAAGAGTGCAATTTGTTTGCACAAAAACACCATAATATGTCATTAAATACAATATCAAGCTTTGGTCATATTAAAACGCAATCAAATGGAACCGATTTGACGCAATCGAAAAAGAAAATTCTAAAAACGGAACCAATAAAATTCATTCAATAATGAAATATGTAAAGCAATTAAATATCAAAGATGCCGACGTCATATCATAAAGATATGAATTATTATTAAAGTTATAAAAATTAAAAATATTTTTGTCAATGAAGTCATACTTTTTTTTGTTTTTCTCAAAATTAGATGACAAATAACTGTAATTATATAAACGCAATATAGTTTGCATATAAGTAATTTCGGTTTTTCATTTGACGTCATTCGAAAATTAAATTCAACACATTTTTCATTCAAGTAAGCTCTTTATAAGACTAAACTAATCTAAATCTGTTTGGAATATACTTTTTACAAAATAGTATCGTCAAGAAATTCAGTAGCTGCATTAAGTTTAATAGCATCAATAGATGACATTTCTAAAGGATTTGTGTGTAAAAAGGGCTTAAACTGATTAGCCAAGACTTAATCTAGTATAACCAGTCGTTTATGCAATTCTAAATTAATTTTACAAATTTAAATATATTCACATTACATACACTCGAACACAAGAATATTCTTCTTAAAGACACGAATATTTTGAGGCCATCTGAGGGTTACAAAACTTTTCTTGATGTCATTAATTGTATTTAACAATCATAAAATTATTTTTCATGTTTATGTATTCAAGCAAATGCGCTTTTGTTAAAAAATCAACATAAACTCAAAAATAAAAAACAAAACGTTGTACGACTTTTGTTTGCAAATTGCATTTTTTTGAAAAGCGATATATGTATTTTGACTCATTTTCTACATGATCTTTTTTATTTAAATTTCAATCCTAAATAAGAATGTGGACTGGCAAAATGATGGGCCACTTGATGGAAAGTGGTCACTGCCGCCCATAGATATCGTGGCCTTATAAAATGTTAACTGATTTAATCGTCGTCAATGCACCACCAATTTTTGGCACTAAGATGGTACGTCTCTTGGACCTGTAGCAAAGCTGGGCCACTCGCCCTTTAATCCGGAACATACCATTAGTAAATCAAAATTTTTGCTGTCATATTGTGACGAACAATAAATTAACAGACCCTATTGTAATGTTGCTAAATTCGGTTAGGCAATAGCTTAAATATATCGTAAATAATGGGCGTCATACACAACACTCCAAAATATCTTTGTAGTTTCGTAATAATAAATTTTCCACAACGGCTGTTATTAATTTCACGTGCGAATTGATTAATTATATACGTGTCTCGTATCGTATTTATGTCTCAAAATAATGATAAAGTTTGAAGAAAAAAATAATGATGTTTGAAAATGAAAGATAACAAAATTTGTTATTGTATGGAAAATTAATAAAAGCTGAAGGCTTCGTGCAATACAATATAAGTAATTAATTGAAGCAAAGAACTATATAATTTATATTATTAAGAATTTACCACAAACGTATGAAATACATCAGTTTGACTTAGGTTAGGTTAGTCTCCGTATATTTAATTCTTTCTGGTTATAGAATGCTTGCATGCATGCGTGAATAGAATGCATAGCTGAGGAAAATTTATGTAAATAATAATAATAAATCTAAAATTAAAGACTTGATAAAATCTTCTACCAGTTAATTTAAAAGACGAAAAAACACACACAAATATAAAATTTAAACTGAGAATCGTATTGTTACCTTATTAGAGGTACCCAACAATAAAACGTTATTTATAGTTAGTTTAGTCGAAACAATCAGAAACAAAAGTATTTACATCAGTCGTATTTATTTATTTGCTAACCTACCCGCATTAAATTTTAGGTTTATGTTGCTTAGTATGATATACATATAGTAAAGATTAGTATTCAATGTAATTTCACACACCCAATAATTGTTGACGACGCAGTGTAATCGTACGGTAAAACTGAAATGAGTGAATTTATTTTAGTAATATACATTTATATTAGGCAGGCTGACTGGCAAATAGACCACCTGATAGTAAGTAGTTATCATTGCCATAGACATTGGTACTGTAAGAAATAATATAATACATCAAATTCAATCAATATTATTCATATTATATGTTATTATTATATCATTGTTCATTCAACATTACTCTCATCCTTATATAAAAAAACTGCACTCTTTGAAGTAAACGAGTTAAAAATTATATATAACCAATTAAAAATTTTCGTTAGTATTCCTTTAAATTTATTTCACCATCTGTTTCATCTCAAATAAATCAACGAACGCGAGTTGCTTTTGACTTACGTTTTGTATTTAATTTGTTCTCGGTCCCATCCCCGGGTGGGAAATTGTACAAAGTACCTTTTCACGGTTGTTTCAGACAGACGAAAGCAATAGGTAAGATAAAAGTGAGATATCCAGGGAATAAAGCGGTATCCTTTTGTATTTCTGCTGTGCACCTGTACACTGAATACGAGATCAAAATAAATTACATAACTGACTATATAGCAACAGAGTAAGGAGTGCTTTCCAACTTACGTTATGCTATCTACATTTAATGATGTTTTTCAAAAAAATACGCGTGCGAGTTATCCGTATTAGGGATAATCGTAGAGTTCAACCCATCCGCAGTTCAATGGACAGGCCACGTTCTGGGAGAACCGCCTTCATGATCACGGTGTTCCCTACACCAGATATATAGATGGTTCAAAACAAATCTGGTAAGTAAATATAAACTGGACCAGGATAAAACTTCTTTTGAAATAATGATATTGCTCAATCTGCATCCTTACATATTGCATACTTACGCACCAATATCAGATGCAGCCAAATTTTAAGGCATTAATTTACTAGCAGCCTTTTTTGACATTTGGCGAAAAGCGTGTTAGCAGCCTTTTTCGACCAAAGGATTTCAGTGCGTTAAAATAAACGCTGATAATGACTATATAAACGCGATCTCATTCTAAGCACAGTATGCCAGCGCAACCGTTTCTACCTCCAGAGTGCGCAGTTAACCCATAATTTAATGTAGAAATAACTATTGACAGTGATACGATAATGAAGCTATAGGCTTAAGACATAATTTTTGATGCGATAATTATGGCGCAGATGAACAATCACCTTATCAGTAACGTTAACGCAGATGGAGTTAAGTAGTGAAATAAAGATACTTTGTATATATATTAATTGTATCATATTATATTTCTATTTAAAAAAAAACTTGAAAATAAAAACATACAAAGTATAATTACTTTATTACACCTTCCAAATATATATTAATTTGGTTACATTAAAATATATCATATGACTAAAACTCAGCAGACATTTTCCTGCTTGTATACCAATTATCGTGACAATCAGTTTATCGCTTTAAAATATATTATTCTCAATGATTTATCGATATCTATTACACTTTTTTATGTAATAGGCTGGCGGACAGCAAATAGGACACCTGATGGTAAGTGGTCACCACCGCCCATAGACATCGGTGATGTAAGAATTGTTAACCTTTCCTTACATCGCCAATGCACCACCAACCTTGTTGAGATGTTATGTCCCTTGTGCCTGTAGTTACACTGGCTCACCCTTCAACCCGGAATGCAACAATACTTAGTATTGCTGTTCAGCGTCAGAATATCTGATGAGTGGGTGGTACCCATCCAGACGGGCTTGAACACCCTACTACAAGGAAAAATATTCAGTTATTTATTTGTTGAAAATAATTAAAACAGCTGATCCATATAACATACTCTGGTTTTTTGTTACATGTCCATAATCCCGGAAATATCCCGGGATCCTGGGATCGTGTGTAAGCAACCCCGAAATACCGGGATTAGAAAAATGCCGGGATCGAATTCTCTAATCCCGACTGACACGCGAACGTCTCCGGTATTAAGCACGTAATGATCAAACAATTGATCAACAAGCATGATCATTACGCAATTAAAATGTCTAAGACAATTGCCTGTTAGTTTTGCAAATTAGGTATGCTATTATTTAAAGTGAATTGCCTTGACATTGAAAGAAGGTCTTAGGCACAGGCCACACTGCGAACTACATCGTGTGTTTTTTTTCGCGGTTTTAATTGATGTGGTGTACATCAAACTGTATCATAGTATTGGGTTTTGCAACGCGCGAATCTTAAATCGCAATCGCGTGACTACATCTTAGATATTTATTTTATTAATTTATTTCATTCATTCGAACAAAAATTTATAATTTATTTTTATTGCTTTGTGATATTTTTTGGGTGCTGCACGTATATTAGATTAGCATAAGAAGTAATCTAATTAATATTATTATCTAAATATTGTTAAAATTAATTACGTTAAACAAAATTTAATATTTTAAAAAGCTTAGGTTTATATAAAAAATATTGTTTGTAATAGGAATATATCTTCGGTGAGCGCATTTATTTTTTATGTAATGTACAAATCCTAATGTGAATGTAATGTCTAACATCAATATACTTAGATTGCATACTTCGCAAAACATTTCTTCGTTTAACATTAAGAAATATTTTTTTTTAATTGGATAAAGATTTTTGGCTTCGTGTCTATCTGGTTGTCTGAGATAATCCTAATAAAACTCACGTCACACTGACGACTAACGATCAAAGTTAATTTAATATAATATTTAATTTAATTTTCGGAACTACTGAGTTTATTGCCGATTCTTCTAGAATGTACTTGTAGAATCTTATCACTCCGAACACGTTGTCATTTTAATTTAGGAAGGCAATGGTCTTGAATAAAGTATATTTTAATTTGACTTAATTTTTTTTTTGGAAATACGGCTTGCGTTATTGGCAGCTTTGCGTCGGGTGGGGATCGGGAGGTACTGTTTTAATTTGACTTGGGATAATTTATCTTTTATCCTCGATCATTCCGAATATAAAATTGTTATTATAACATATTATTTAAGTAGTTGCCGTTTATCGTTGTAATTTAAAAATATATATATATATATCTTTATAATAATATGTACAGACTACAAGTTATGCTAATTTTGCTGCATTTGCAGTGTAAATTAAATATTTTGTCGTCATAGAGCAAACATTGATTTGTTAGCTTACTAGTGACTTACTAAACCAGTCTTGTATGATGTATGCTTAGAAAATACATTCTGTCGACTCTACTCCGTGACTTTAAGCCCGACTATGCGTTTGCAATTTAGTTTATTTGGATAATAAAGAGGTACAAGCTTGTAAAATTGATTTGTAAATTAAAAAAAATATATATTCAAATACTCGGTTACTCGGTTTTTCTAGTACATTGAGTATTATAGAACAATTATAATCGAAGTGTTCACATTTTTTTTTTAGCAATTTGACTGTCCAAAGAATGAAAACTGCTTTATTGTAATCTGTAATTTTCGTTTAAGAATATTATTTTCTATATATTATAAGAAAAAAAAACTGTTCGAACAATATCTATTTTATTTAAATTATTTGAAATTAGAATTTTAAAAATCCATTTGCCGATGATGAGCATGACGAATAATATCGATTTTAAATAATAAAGATAATATTCTTTTTTTTTTAAATATAGCCTTTGTTATGTCAAAATTTTAAAAAAAATTAACTCTTATCGTATCCATTATAAATCTGATTGCTATTATTTCTATACAAATCGAGCATTACAAAGCATTACAAAAATAAAAAAAGAATAGTCTTTCTAAAATCAAAAAAAACGTTAACATTAGTGAGAAATATGCTTTTGAATTTTCATTTCCCAAAGACAATATGCAGCATTCAATCTACGTCACTACGTCACCAATTAGCCCCGTTGGTATTGAAATGAATTGGATTTGAGTAGACCGCTGCGTGAGCATCGGCTGTGCCGGGATATATGCTATAACCAATAACCCCGATATATTGTGTGCAGAGTGAATTTTTGCCATTATATTTCGGGCAATTTATTGACCTATCACAAAAAGGCGTGCAATTCGGTGTGATAGTTTATCGTTGTGTAATTAAAAAATATATATTTTTAACTGTGTTTCACTATAATAACTTTTTATTTCAGAATATTATTATATACTGTATTATCTGACATTGTGATAAATGATATCCTGTTGTATATCTTATATGATGTTTATAAAATATTACTTCCGTACTGATAAAACTATAAAATACTAATAAAAATGTTTTACTATGAATCATTTAGGTTCAATTTACATTTATGTGGTCAAATGGCACGTTTCTTAAATACCTATTATTTTCGAGGAGATATCAATCTGGCCTTTGCTACTTCCTAATTAGCTTTAATGATTATTATCAGCAGATGTAAGCGAAGATAATTAATTAGTTAAGAAGTAACCGCACGTGTCTCCAGAGCATACAACTAAAATGTCGAATGTTTGCCTGTGTTAAATTTATTGTATTGAAAATTATACTCAAATAGGTCATCGTCCCTCCAGGGCTCGGCCACCACTCCCACTTTACGACTGGCGGTAAACTACTAGTTATGATATACTACTATTACAAAAGGTGCTTAAAAATCCAGTTTCAGTTTTATTTTTTCCAGAAATACAGAATTATATAGTAAAAATGTATCATTATAAAAAACGTATGGAGCAAAATGTCAGTGATATATTTCACAGAAATAAATAACAACTTGAATAAATTTTTAAAAATAGAATATTTATTTCAATATTTATAACATGTCACAGTATATAGCTTACTTAAAAGGATACACACACGTATACGTGCAAACATTTTATACATACTCACACAATTGTATATATGTAATAAACGATTAAAAGCTATGCCATTTCTAATTTATTAGAATCCCCTATATGTATATGCCCCCATAAACACATTATTACCCTATAAAACCAGTCATTCTGATCATATACATTCGTCTCTTTATAGGTTTTAATAATTGACTACATATTCTCTTATATAGCTATATAAGGCTTATTATATATATGGCATATATACCTACGCAATTATAGCAAATAGATTAAATAAAGACTGCTTAAATGATAATGATAGAACAAATTATTTTTTTCGTAATCGAATTATGTTTCCGACTTTTTTTGCGTAGATTTAACTCGTATAAAACAGTGTCTTAACTACTCTCTGAAAATATAGATATTTTAATTTATAGTATAAAACAGTAAAAAAGAACAAATATTGCTTAATTATTTTTTTATGATTTCGTTTTATTAATAACGAAATATGTACTATTTAAATACGTAGTCTATTTTCGGGCATTTATTTAGGGTATGGTTAAAATTATCTTTTAAATTAAATAATTCACTGACAATTTTATACACTTATAATGTACGCGTGGTTTTATTTGAGTACCAATATACATAGGTGTTTATTTGAATTGTGGGCAATTTCCTCTGACCCTATAGTAATTTGTAATGTTAACAACGACCGCGTCATTCATGAGATATTTTATTGGTGCGTAACCTCATTAGTTGAATGAACTATAATTGACATGCCGACTGACCTGCCAATTAAACGGAAGAATGGAAAAAAATATTTTTATTTGTCATTTGATCAATAATATCTCTTTTAACCGGTGCGTTTTAAGTATGATCCCAAAGATGAAATATTCAGATATCTTTTTACGAAAATAATATAATATATTAGTAAAATTGCTATCATAGGACGTATCATATTTCTTTGTACTAATTTAAAAGAAATATGTTTTGTGAGACGTTAACTTAGAAATAAGAGTATTTTTTCTTCTTTTAAAGTAAAAAAAATTAAGCGAAGTAATAGCTTTTGATTAATGAAATAATGTATATCTGACGAAGGTCAGATCACATCTCAGATAGACTTTTAACAAAAGCCCTCATTAAGTCAGTAGGTATCGGTTTCCGGAATTGGAAAACTTTCTCAAGACGGAAATACGAAATTTGAGATACTTTCGTTTCTAAAATTTTAAACGAAATAAAATAATAACGGTTTTTTTTTAATGCTGAAACAAATATTTTATCCAATAAACTTACCGGTAGATACTAAACTGACGAATAACACCAAAGCAGCCCACCTCATTTTCACGATTTACACAACTATTGACATGAAAGCACCCGAACTGCGTCGAAGGATATTTTACAAAGCGCGCGCTTCCTTATGAAAAACTTTTTGGATACTCCTGTGTCCCGTGCGGCACTCGACTGTGAATGCGTTAATGGAACTACCGTGGTCACACAGCTCTTCTGCTCAACCTTTGACACGCATGCGCACAACGATAACATGAGCTAAAAGGAAATTAAACTCGCGAGTTTATTTTAAGTGCATATTTGAAACTTCATTAATCCAGTAATTACAAATTAAGGCAAACAAATTGTATCTATTCTGATTTTTTTTTAATTAGTTATATCAAATATTTGCTTGCATGTGTTTTTTGCTTGTTTTATAGAAATTAATTTTACTTTATGAAATGAAAAGATAAGGAAATAATATATATATATATTATTAATATTATATATATTTATATTTTTCATAATATATAAATTATTAAAAAATCACCTAGAGTCTCAATAAATATAACGTATATAAAATTAGGGCTGAAACAATGCCGAGAAAAAAAATCGATCAATACCAAAACAATGCGGCCTAGGAATGTGATTTTCCATTTTTTATTATGAATATTATTTTTATATCTATTAGTGGCTACTAAGATTGTAGGTTCCGAGGTTCTTTGTTCAAAAATTCTGAGGCAGCCCAATAAAAAGGGTTAATGTCAAGAAGTTCCCAACAGTAGCTCGGAGATTGAAAATTGGTAGTGTTTCGGAAAGCACGTATAACCATAATTGGTCGTGCGCCTTAACTATATCCGGTCGTGTTAGATTGCTGTTCCCTTGAATTTTGAGAGTAGGGAGCTATATCATGAAAATTGCATATACAGGGTGACTGGTGAATTAGGATCAATATTTTAGGAGCATAATCGGTACATGATTCTCATTCGAATTATGTAAAAAAAATAGGTACTTAATTTTTGACCAAATTTACAAAAAAATTACTTTAAATAAATAAAGTGTGGACATATTTCCGCGGCGCGTGCGGCGTAATGTTTGCCCCCCGCAACCCCTGCCCCGCGGCTTATTAGTATTAGTAGGTTAGTAGGTTAGTCGGGCGAGCGCCGCCGTAAGGTTCGTCCATCTTCCCGCGCGCGCGCCCCTAGCGATCGATCTTACGCGTATACCTAATGTTTCGTGTGTGAGTGTGACCCGTAATTAGTAATTAGGTATGGCTTATCAATACACAAATGCAGAATAATGTGAGTACTGTGAGTAGTAAAGTGACCCATTCGTGTTAAAGCGTGTGAAAGACAATATGCGTAAACGTGCCGAACTGTGTATCACACGAGCAGGAGCTCACTTTGAACATTTGTTAAGGTTAGTGTAGTTATGTAGGTAAATAGGTAGTTAAATGATTGACAATCGTTGTAAATAAGTATGATTCAATTTTTAAATACGCCGGAAATACCAAGATAGGTAAACAGTTAATTTTTGTCCCAAGTTCATATCATTTACCTAGTCAACAAATTTGTTGCTTAAACGAGTGAAATATTTTGGTATTTTTGCCTGTTCTAAGCCAGGTTTAAAGTATGAAGGGGGATTGGATCATGCTTGTTTATCAAAGGTAGCCTGCTACCCTGTTAACACGCGGCGGCGTTTGGACGTAGGGAAAGTACCGCGCGATAACTAAATGTACCTAACGGTGTTGTGTCGTCAGCGCAGCTAGGGCGTCCACATGACGCGTAATTAATTACATAACTTTTGGTTAACTTTACTTAGAAGTTTATTAATATTTATGTTATATGTATTTTTTTTTGGTCATATATGGTCGTCAAATATCACGTCCTTAAATATTGATACTAATTCACCAGTCACCCTGTATATTATGCATCTAATATTTAACAACGTGGATATATGACAAAATTTGGACGTCATTATATGAAAATAATCATTGTTTAACGAAAAATTAAATAATCTATAATCTCCTAAGCAACAATTATTTTCGTGAATACAAATGTAATCTGGTCATCATCAATATTCGACTATCAGTGACATTTAAAAACTAAAGATTAAAACAATAAGATTTTTACAATGGAAAAATACTGTTTTTAATACATGTATTTTTATTTATATCTTTTTTCATGATAATTATTGTCAATTTTTTTAACTGTTTATTAAATTGAATGATATATTAAATAAAGTATTTAGATGATAATTTAAAAAATATTTAGATATTAAATATGTAGATTATATTTTAAAGTGTTTTACATAATCTTAAATTTTTAATTGATTAATTTATTTCATTATAACGTCAAACGGCACCAAAATGGTAAATTTTATTAAAAATAATAATAATTAAAAATATAAGGGAGAAATAAAGGGTGTAAAATGTAAAACTCAAGAAAATATAAAATTCGAATAAGAACAAAATTGAAAGAGAATATTTTGATTTAAATATATATAAATCGGGGTCAGAGACTTCATGCTTATAATTTATCCTTCAACAGATCAGCTTGAACCTGAAGAGCAATCGTCAGGACGATGGTTCTTAGGCGATAGTTATAGACATTTCTAAATCAAGAATTGAAGATAGCATTTATTATGATCGTATACAAGAAACCAGGAACTACCAAGGAACTTTTATAGGGCCCTAAACTGATATTAAAATTTATACCGCCTTGTGAATTAGTACTGTAAAATATTATATCATATAATTTATATTTTTGTAAAAAAAAAATTGTTCTGTTTTGGCTTATCGCTTAAGATATTTCATTTCTGATGCTTAGTATATATACTGTATATACAAATTTTATATAATAATTATTTGGTTTCATATTTAAAATATTATTGTTGTTAAACATCACCAGCCGTAATCAGTAGGTACATCTTTGTACATATTAAATACAATCATTCAAATTATTTAAACTTGATGAGTTGAAACCATTATAAGGCTGCTTCATTACCAACTAATATTATTTTTCTTCAGAATACAACGCAGAAGTAACAAATAGACTCTGACAGTGAAGTGTATTTACATATTTTTACGAATTTTTCGAGTTGAATCTTGAATATTCTAATATGATACCGAGTCTAGAGATTGTTTGAGTTGGCTAACTTGATTAGATTTGATGATTTCTCGTATGTCGTGTACTCACATTTGTCTAACTTGGCTAAAAAAAGACGCATGATAGACCACAGATACCGAAAAAACTGAAGATGAGCAAACTTCTACGCGAATAACAACAGCGATGCTAAAGAAATCCCGCTTTTGAAGATATTCGGAACATTTTCATACGTTCGCTATACATATAATTACAAAACAACCACACTTCAGAGTTATATGAGATTATATAGTCATAATTTCAAATTTATATTGACAGCATGTTATTAAATTATTTTCAGTTACATAACTTTAATATTGACAAATAGGTAATGTTTAAGACGTTGCGTGTCTCTCTATATCCTATGCCAAGTAATTTTGGGTCAGTAAGTGAGTGGCCCTCATAAGTTACAAGACTTGGACGAGTTATTGGAGTATCCTGCCAAATTTCTTGCTTCATGCGTCACCCTATAAACTAATGACCTACTAAATTCAGCTTATATTGTGTACTGATTTTGAGTTTTATTTGTTTATGTCACAATATATTAAAACTTTGACTAAAATTAAGCTAGATTTACAAAAGTAAGTAAATACTTAGGTAAGTAATTCTCATAGATAATTTTTACATTATCCATGATCAAGGTAACTTAATCGTCTCCAGTGTAAAAAAAATCAAGATTGCTAATTTTAACCTTCAAAAAGTTTGTAAGTCTTAGATGAATATTATCAACTACACGATATGATAAAATACAATTATTTATACGTTTGTTGAGTACAACCACTTAAGATATAGATATTCCAATTATTCATAACATTTATTTCTATACACGAACATAAAATTCACGCTTGCCATGTCAATAGTCTAAATTTAAAGCGGGTGGAACTGTGAAGCGCGTCAATTTATATTACAATATTATTTCCAATAAACCTTGTCCAACGTGCTGCATATTTTTCTATGATTTTTAAATATATTGGTTTATTACTTTTGCCAGTTAGGCATTACAAAACTTCTTATTTAGTAGTATTGATATTTAATTATCTATGAAGGTGTGATATTCATAATGCCAAATCACCACATTCATTTTTATGCGCTATTATTCAATGTTTTTTAAAAAGTTATTTATTAGTTAATTGTTATTAGTTATTATAATATAACTCAATTTTTTATTAGCACAATTATGGTAGTCATTTTTTTCCTTCTCCTAACTAATTTTTGTCACCAAGAGCAAACGCAATTATTTTTAATTCCATGGTCCATTTCTACTTCGAATTTCACGCATAGACTGACGTAAGCAGCATCTCTTATGCATTATTTTCATAACATTGATGGGCAGGTAACATCCTATTGTTGAAAGAAATCAAGATTGTAAATAATTATAACCTTGAAAAAGTTTATAAACCTTCGATTAATATTATCTATGAGACAACGTGTTTTGCAGAATGGTAACATAAATTGTGATTAATTAAACATGTTGATAAATTATATATTCCTCTAATGATAAGTGATAATGTTTACTAAAGGTCAAACATAATATTCTTAATAAATTAAAGCTACAAGGCCTTTAATAAATAAAATTTATCTTTATATTGATTTTCCTAAACAAGATACAAAATACAGAAAAAGTAGTTGTTGCTCTTTTGTTACTGTTCATTGACTAAGAAGTAATATTGAGTATCGCTTGATCGTAAAGAAATCGGTTTAATTTCAATATATTATATTTTAAATCTGTCATTTATGTGCTTTCTGAGGCACGAGAGTATTAACACTAGCAACTCGCAGACTCCAGGCTGCTACAGGGAGTTTGTCGACGGAAAATTTTAATAACTTTTTATTGGCCAGTTCGGGAGCTTTAACCTAAGTTTTGCGATCTAAGGTTTAAGGTTTGCGATCTTATGAGCTATCCAATAGACAAACGAGGCAGGTGGAAATTCAATAATATATTTTTCAATTAAGTTCTCTCCTTACTAGCTTTTGTTACTACCCAATCGTCAGTTCTTCCTATTAACAATAATATCTTCTAATCACTCGTCAGAAGTACTACATAATAATTTAACATCATAGTTCCAGTGTTTGGTGACCCGTTGGTGGTGTAAGTTTAATTGTAAAGTAAAATTTATTGTGTACACTTACAATAGTGTCGGTGTCTAAGTGCGGAGTTTAACACATTTACATTAGAATATCAATGTCACCTAGAGGAGAGAAGTCTCGAAGATCATTTATAAGATCATCATACGATTTATATATAAAATCAAGTAACGATTCGAACGAAGAAACGAAGAACGCATTGGAGCATTCTACTAACCCGCATCGGAGCAGCGTGGTGGAATACGCAAACCTTCTCCTCAAAAGGGAGAGGAGGCCTTCGCCCAGCAGTGGGACATTAACGGGCTGTTACTGTACGCTCAAATAAATTTATTGTTGTTTATTTGAAAATAAAATAATAATAATAATGTAAAGTAATTTAACGTAATGTAAATAATAAGCCGAGATGGCCCAGTGGTAAATACGCGTGAATCTTAACCGATGATCGTGGGTTCAAACCCGGGCAAGCACCACTGAACTTTTTCATGTGCTTAATTTGTGATTATAATTCATTTCGTGCTTTTCGGTGAAGGAAAACATCGTGAGGAAACCTGCATGTGTTTCACTGAAATTCTGCCACATTTGTATTCCACCAATCCGCATTGGAGCAGCGTGGTGGAATAAGCTCCAAAGCCTTCTCCTCAAAAAGGGAGAAGAGGTCTTAGCCCAGCAGTGGGACATTTACAGGCTGTTACCGTTACCGAAATAATAATTTGACTTTTTAGCTTCAACTAAAAAGTCAAATAGTCTGTTGTAATATTTTTATCTAATTGAAATCTGTAAATGTATTGTTATCGTTATCCGTTACGACATCATAAATATTCTATAATGTAAAGTGTTTTGAATAATGTTACACGATATCTTATATAAAAAAAGATTATATACTTTTAAATTAGATAAATTTTGCCATAGACAAATTAATTTTTAATATTAGACGAAGCTTAACAGACTGAATTTCAGTCATGGTGGTTAATCTCAAGGACGAGCTAAATGTTTTATTAACTTTGTGCAAGCCCATCTGGGTAGTTACCACCCACTTATCGGATATTCTACCGCAAAATAGTAATACTTACGTACTATTGTTGAAGGATAAGTGAGCCAGTGAAACTACAAGCACAAAGGTCATAAAATCTTCGTTTCCAAAGCTGGTGGCGCATTGGTGATGTAAGGAATAGTTAATATTTCTTATATCGCCAATGGGCGGTGGTGACCACTCAACAAAATACTCATCCGTTACATTGGATCACTCATCTTTAGATTTTATTGTGATATGTGACCCAAGATATATGTACATATTGTTTCAATGGATGACCTATCGTCCCATGGAAACCTCTAGAAATTCTAAATGATTTCTTGAAATTTACCTGCCTGCTTTAATTCATTATTTTAGAAAAATAAACAAATAAGGTATAAGTCACAAAAGCTCCAAATGCTTAGTCAAAGGAAAAGTAGTCACGAAGAGAGCTCGTCTATTAAACCTAACGACATATTACGTCAAGCCGGCTTTGTTGAAGTTTGCATTTATTTTACCGTTTGATAATATAAAAACGAAAAACATGAATCTAACGTGAGTGTCGTCACTGTGAAGTATACTTTGTTGCTTGCTTGCATTTCATTAAAACCTTCCACTTGTCAGACGGAAAATATTTACCTAACAATACAATAAATTTAACGATTATGCCATAATGGTTTTCCCTTGTAAATTATTATATGTGTAAAATGTTATATCTGTAAAAATAGACCTATCTTATCTATAACCAATTCTATGCAATCAGAGTAAATTAATCAGCAAGAGCGTTCCTTTTGATGGCGGATTAATTTTATCAATATTTTTGATTTGAAGATATTGGGCAACTACATAAATAGTGATATTTTTAAGGAGCGCCAGATTTTCTTTAGTCGTGAACGTTGACAATGGCCAAAATACTTTTGGTATTCGCAGCTGCAATAATTGGTAAGTAATTTAAGTTAAAAAATACCTTATGTAATTGTAATATCAATAGTATTAATAGAATTATTATTTGCTAAGCCGTTGATAGAAGTATTCACATTCGTAAAATTCGTGTTACTTATACATGTGTTAATCAATTTGTCATGCTGAAACATCAAGCTCCTGATTTTCACGGCATATTTTAGGCATACGGAGATTTTACATTTTTTTATTCTCTAACCGACTTCTAAAAATTACCAGTTTCTCAACTTATCTGAATCTTAGTTCGTTTATAAGTAATATAGATTTACAAGGATTTTAATGTTTTTGTTTAAATAAACTGTATTGTATTGGAATAATTTAATATTCTCCAATTTATTTTCTTATATTACATATGTATTAGAAAACATTTCAAAATATTTTGATTACTGTCTTATGTAAAATCACTGAATATTTACAATGTTACAGTGTTTTATTTCTTCTATTATTTTTCGATAAATGCTCTTATGCTAATGGCCTTCAAAATATACCCACTTGTATCCATTTGGCCTAAACATGAAACAACTGAAATTTCTGCAAATCGGTACAGCTATATTAAGAGTTACAAAACTTTACATACATACAACTTGTTGTGTATTTTGCTTATAAAACGTCATACAAACGTTTCTCAGTGCATTGACCTTTTCACAACACTAGTTTTTTTTTCCAGCATGCCATGCGGAACCCATTTCAACAAAGCAAGGAACCTTTAACAGATACTTTATTTACTCTAGGTAAGAAATAGTTTTATATTTACCATTTTACAAATTCTACTTTGTAACAAAGTGCTATTATTTAATATTTAGATTAAGGTTTTAAGTATATGGAAATAGTTTTTTTTTAAATAAAATATATAGGTTAGATTTACTTTTATAGATACTCAAAACCGTTTCGAAATATATCTTCCCTTAGACAAATTAAAGCCAGTTATTAGCAATTTGTAGATTAATTTTAGAATTATTCTAAATTACATTTTCCATATGAATAATATATACATAACTTATTATTTAATATGATTTATTCAAAAATCAATACAAAATATTTTGATTGCTGTTTTAAATTTTTATATTAATTGTTAGTACCTCAGCTGTTATTATTTTCTTCTTACTTGGTGGCTTTATAGAAGCCCGTCTGGAAGCGTAAGTGGGCTAGTGTAACTACAAGCACTAGGAAAATAATTTTATTTCCCAAGGTAAGCGTCGCATTGGTGATGTAAGTTCTTACGGTGCCAATCTATGAGTAATGGTGACCACATAACATTAGGTGGCCCATTTACCCGTCCAGGTACCTATATTATAAAAAAAGTAAGAAGACGTTTATAATTTTACTGGATGATGACTATGGTAATATTTTTTACAGTACCAATCCTAGAAATCCTATCGAAATAGACATGAATGATATATCATTAGAAAGTGTAGCACCAGTAGTCTCTACAAAAAATACGACTATCATTGTTCACGGACACAGAGGATCTGCAACTACTTCCTTAAACCCGACGGTCAAGGATGGTAAGTCTCTTGTTTATATCAGAAAAACATAGCACAAATCATTTTAACAGTAATTGGTCACCTCTACCAGAAATACGTTACAAAATGTAAATCATTCCATAATGTTTTAAAGCACTGGCAAACATGGAAAATAATGTTGTCGTTATTTTTTCCTGCATAAATGTAGCTCCTGATCTTATCACTCAATGACGTATTGCTCGCAACAAAGTAATTGTTATTATCCACAGTCTTTATTGTACACCACTCAAAAGATATCCTTATCGCTCACTAGTGTATGTCTATTAGTGTATTTCTTGTAAACATTCGCTTGGAACTATTGTACATACAATTTTTAATATATTTTATCTTTTTCAGCTTTCCTTAGGAGTCAAGATTTAAATGTCATTGTAGTAGACTGGTCATCGTACGCATCGCAATCTTACGCTGTTGCCGCGGGAGCCGTTCCGAGTGTTGGTGCCAGCTTGGCTGATTTGATCACACAATTAGTTAAGGTTACTGCTGTGTCTATTGACTCCTTGCATCTAGTCGGTTTTGATCTCGGCGCTCACGTCGTCGGTTTTGCTGGAAGGATTCTCGATGGAAAAGTCGCAAGAATAACTGGTATAATTAAAATATATAATTAATATATAAAAATTCGAGACTAATTTTACTTAAATTTGAATTTAGTCTAAACAGTTTCTCATATATTATCAATCTTATATTAATCATAATGATAATAATCTTAATTGAAATAGTTTTTGTAATTATAAATGTGAAAGTATTTTTTCATTAACAATCGATACTTGTAAGTCTTCACTGCACATAGTTATTGAGTAGTGACACTGTAAGAAATATTAACCACTTCTTATCATTGGAACCTTGCAAACTAAGAATTACTTCCCTTGTGTCACTGTTCACTTCAACTTTCCTTGTTCACCTAGCTCAACTCAATAATACCATTATTTTAGGCCTGAGTCCAGCTGCACAGAGTTGGGGTAGCAACTCTCAACGTCTGAACAGAAATGATGCTAATTATGTGGAAGTTATTCACACCGATGCTGTTGGTGTTTTGGGCCATGGTATTGGTGACCCTGTTGGTGATGTGGACTTCTTTGTCAACGGTGGAACTGGACAGCCTGGCTGTTTTCTTAACAATTACTGTAGCCACAACCGTGCGTGGGAAGTGTTCGCTGCCTCACTTACGAACAATCATTTAATCGGAAATCAATGTGGAAATTGGCTCCAAGTTACATTGAACACTTGTCGTGGCTACACTCTCTCTATGGGAAATAACGATTTTAACAAACTTGGGTATGTTATATTATTTATAAATATAAATTTAAAATATGTAATATAGAAACATTTATAATATAATTATTATTTGTTTTTAGGTCTGGAATGTTCCGTGTTAATACCAGAAGAACATACCCCTTCTAAAGGATGGCATAACACTTTGTGACTTTTTACCAAACTAAGCTTTGTAAATATATTTTATTAAGGTCAGCTGTATTTAATTGCCTCCAATCTAAATTACATATTTTTTTAAACTTTTCCTTTTTATTTACATGTAGTTAAAATAGTATTTTAGCTCTTATTTTAGGGATACGTACTTAGATAAATTAAATACAAAAAAAAACGTAAAATTATAAGTTAAAAAATGTTGGAGAAAACATATTTTTTATTTAGATAAATAAACTATTCAGCTATTAAGCATCTGGCTTAATGGCTGGATGGTTTATTTATAAATAAATACTTAAATTATTATTAAATTATAATATCAATTCAAAATATAGGGCAGAACTGTAGACACAAACACAACTACACATCCTATTCCTTCATTTAGTCCAATAAAATGTTTGTTAAACAAACCTGGAGAAAGATTAGGCCCAGGAGCAACTACCACATCCGTTACTTTGGCTATTCTGATAATTTGATTGCCTTGAGAGAAAAACCCGATAACCGTGGATAAACCCGATAACTTTTCACCTTTCTGACCTGGGACTCGAACCTGGAACTACAAATTGTGCAAATTTATAAGCTAACCGATAGATCGACGAGTCAGTAAAATACATACCGATTCATTTAATCACTTCAATCAAGATTAAAAAAAATCCAAAATATTAAGGATTAGAATTGAATTAAATTTAATAAAATTAGTGATTTAATGGATAAAAAAACATTCAATGTGTACACATTGGGAATGAAACTACAGTTTTTTTATTTGTCAATCAATAGTGTAATGCTCTTGAATAAAGCATTTTGACTTTGTATTTGATAATGATAAAATTATTTCTTTAGAATATTTATTGATTTTCTAATCATTATAACTGTCTGGTGACGCATGTTGTATATAAAAGCTACATAGTATAAGATTACCGTGCCTCTTAAGAGCTTAACTCGTCTACTTACATTGCACAATGAGGGTATTCTTAATGAGGCTTCTCAAACTAATACCTTTAGCCGTTTAGGAAGACTCTATATATCAATGTGTCATTATCGTACGTCTATCTTCTACGTAGCTTTTTTATTTCAAGCAAGTAGTTATTTGTCCATACTTCGTTAAAAAAGCATTAAAAAATACAAAGACCAACATACTTTTTTAAGCTTGGGAAAGCTTCAGAAAGTTACCGAGGTCCCTGGGAAATATACCGGGTTGTGTGGGACTCTTATACAATAAAACTCTTCTAATGGTCGGATAACGCATTTGCGTACTCTTTCGTGTGGGCTCTTGGCTCGGCGGAGCTCTTCTAAAGGAGAGTGAAATGATCCAAAACATTACTATAGTATTAAAATGATTAAGAATAGAAAAAATATTAATTTTAAATATTTTCAAAGCTTACAATACAATGCGGGAAATTCAGATTTTTTTTTGCAGAAAAAAAAATTATGTATCGATGTCAATGTTTGTTATTTTTATCATTCCAATTATATTGATATAAGCTTAACCGTAAACGACTGCCTACGTCTTCAATCTATAAGCTATAATGATGAGACTTCTATCTCAATTGAGTTTCGTTTTTTCTTTCGTTTTTGTGCATCTTTGTTTTAATATATTTTTACAATCTAATCTATAATACAATCGTTAAGTATATTTTTATAAAACAAAGCTAGTAAATACATTTTATATTATATCATATCGATACTCAAATTAAAACTAATATGACAAGGAAAAATAAAGCAATCATTAGTTTAAGGGGTCGTTTTACTTACCATAATTTAAACTTCGACAAAGGCACTGCCGCTCTAAAACTTCGCACCGTCTACTCCAACTTATTTTTATCTCAACAGTACATCATTGTAAAGTACTTAATTGCTTCATATATTCTTCAATTTTCCACTAATAAACTAGATATCAAACAGTATATATGTATGTAATATGTGTATATTATATTATAAGTTCAAGTTATTATTTATTCTAATTTCTAGTTGTTTATATAAAAGTAATTGAATTCGTATTTTCAGAAAAAAATATTGAAAAATAAGTTTCTATAACTTTTAAAATATAGGTTAATTTCTAAAAACGTTGGTAGCCAAAGAAATATAAGACAAAGCTGTCCGATTGTAACTGTAAGTTATAAATTTATTACTATATTATTTGCATAAACTTTTCCTAAACCTTATTAATCAGTTTTAAAGAAATATGATGCGGACTAGTTGTTTACAATTTATTTTAATCGTAGTGGTAGATTTTCATCCTTTAAATTTAAAATATGTTTACTATCGACGCAGATATGTTGCTTTCTAATTGGTTTTTCACTGAGTGGATGAAGATATGAGGCTTGATTAGTCTAATACATCATAAAAAAATCAAAATCGCCTTACAATTTTTCAAGATATCTTGTAATACAAACAACAAAAACTTGATACCCTTCTTATTTTTTGAGACAGCTAAACATCGAGCTCACTAAGAAAACTCCATAATAGAAATACAGAATACGTCTTGAAAGAACTTGAAGTATAATTTAATTGACGCTTGAATCGTTAGTTGAACTGGCTTTTTTTTCACTACAGGTTGGATTATATTTCATAAAAGTTTTTTAACTTATTCAAGTTTCTCAATTAACACAAGCGTGTGGTTCAGCAATTATGAAAGGAAGAAAATGAAAATTTCCGCACTGTTCTATCAAACTTATTGCTTATGGAAACAGTTCTGTACTTATAATTGCCAATTTTATAAAAAAGTAATATCACATTATTGAGCTTAGACACAGGTGATCTTAACCAAATATTACCACCACTAAATTTTCATTTGCTTAATTTGTGATTGCAATTCATCTCGTTGGATGAAAATATGCCGCATGTGTTATTATTCTTCAAAAAAACAATTGCCATAAGCCCATCAGTTGGTTATTTCTAGGCTAACTTTTTTACTATCAGTACATTATTAAGAATTTTAATAAAAAAACATATTATTTAATAATATTATTTACCTATTTCCCTCTCAGTCCGTTACATAAGTGTAAGCAATGTTCTTAGTTTAATTTAAATAAATGTTAGACAGGTCTCCATTTCCAATTGGATAAAACTGTCAGTCGCAATAGAGATTTCCAATACACTTAGGTAGAATATATTATACTACTTTCATGCATATTTTAATAGATCGACACCAAAGTGTCTTACGTTTGAACGTCTGACTGAAGATATTCATATCAAAGCATTGTGCTTGCTCCTCTTGTTCTAGATAATTCGTTTTTCTTTGTTAATATTTAAACGCAATATTTAAAATCCAATTACTGGGTGTTATTATTTTTGCTTTAAATAATTTTAACAAAGGAAAGAATAACGACGGTTTCGTTTTCAGTGAATGTATTTATCTTCATAACAAGTTACGATCGTACGCGTCAGTTCGTCGGGAGTGACATGTTCTCCCTTTGAATGCCTATATAGTTCCACAGTCTGTCGTATACGGACGGACGTCACAGGCAATAGTGAGAACATTTTAAATCATTCATAGAAAACATATCTATTTCAAACAAGGAAACGGGTA
The DNA here is from genome assembly GCA_905147175.2 of Nymphalis urticae. Taxonomy (NCBI): domain Eukaryota; kingdom Metazoa; phylum Arthropoda; class Insecta; order Lepidoptera; family Nymphalidae; genus Nymphalis; species Nymphalis urticae. The sequence goes on from LR989991.1 coordinate 7,823,467, forward strand.
TTTTTATAAGGCTTGTTTGCAACTACTTCTACTATATCGAAACCTTTGATAAACTACCTTGTCTTTTATCCGGAGCCGCTAGTTTGAGTTAATATTAATAGTAGTCGCTACTGTTTATAATTTAATTTTTTTTATATATATAAAACGAATATGTACTTATATTATGTGTGTACTTATATTACTGGTGCTTTGTTCAAGCTCTTGGTATTATTGTGTTCCGGTTTGAAGGGTGAGTGAGCCAGTGTAATTATAGGGACAAGGGAGATAACATTTTAGTTCCCAAGGTTGGTGGCACATTGGTGATGTAAGGGAACATTTAACATTTAACATTTATTACAATGCTTGTCTATGGGCATTGGTGACCACTTACCATCAAGTGATCCATATGATCGTCCGCCTACCTATACTATAAAAAAGTCATATGTTAAAATAAAGGCAAAGTAATGTCTACCAGTTTATAATTTCAAATGACTTATATTCACATGATAAATAATGGTTGTAAGTTATCTTATATACCTTAAATATTAAGAACGTCAAAAGGAGTATCACATAATATTTTGCTATTATTATTATTATTTCAAGCGATATTTATACTATGTTATAATAAAATAGATACTACCTTAATTTTAACATTTAATCTCGAACATGGAACCTCCATACATGCAGCACCGCACAGTACAAGTAATTACAGGTACGTGACTCATTAGGCATCGAAGTTAACAATGCATTCAATATTGGCCCTGGGAATAGCCTCTACTAATTATCACAAACAAAAGCGACTATTTCGAATGACCTTCGAGTATAATTGATAATATTATCGGTACATGTACAGGTTGCGTAATATGTAAATTAGGACAGGAAGCTTTAGTAACAGCCTGTAAGTATCTCACTATGGGTAAAGGAGCTTATTTCGTCACGGTCCTCTAATGCGGGTTGATGTATGCAACCTCGAAATAAAACAAAATTTAACTTCAATGGTACAACACGATTTAGAATTAAACTTCGATACATATCGTATTAATTTTAAGCTTTATAAACCTTTATTTTTTTGCAAACTTAGGAAGGCATACGAGCTAATTTGAAAAGGTGACAATTTAACATTTGATGACTCTCCCATAAAAGCTAGCTCTGTAAGAAGTATAAGCTCGTTACACAATAATTGCGCTACCAAGACCTAATTTGTTATATTACTTGTATCCTTAACTTCATAGTATCACTCACCCTTCGAACCAGAAATACATAGTATTGATGTTTGGCGATAGACTCAATGGTAATTACTCAAGCTGGCCTAGATGGGCTGGCATAAAGCCCACCGGGAGTATCTGTCAACATTTACCTAATTGTTAAGGTTGTAACATTTATCCAAGTGATGTAAGCAAATAGCTTATATATACATATATAATATCAAGATTTTCGATTTAACTGATGCTCTTTGAGTGTCGATTCACACGGCAATCACTTTGTGACATGATATTAGATATGTTTAAAATTATTAAGTTTAAAGTTTCTTTGAGAATCAATTTGGAATATTAAATACTATTCTGTTTTATGCTAATATATCTTACTACTTCACGTATTTTTGTGCATGCTATCATTTATTATAATTTGGATTATTATTATAACAACCGGATTGTATTGTACAAATTTAATAATAACTTTAAATTGTAAGTTTGTCTGACATTTGTATGTATTTTTTAATGTATATTATTTCTGTCTAAATTAATGTTACAGTAAGTCAATAATTATTTTTCCCTTTTTCAACTCATTTTTTATAGTTCTAGTGAACATTCGTGAGGTCTACAAATCTTAGAGACTAAGTTTTCATGTATGCTTTGTAGTTTCGATAGCGTTCGCTTTGAAAGTTCTTCTGATAATATTGTCTTACTATGTTGACATAGTAAGCAATATCTCATAGAACATGGAACATATAAATCAAATGAGCCGTGACGGCCCAATGGTTAGATCACGAGAATCTTCACTGATGATTCCGAGTTTGATCTCGGAATCCAGTGCCCAGTGATTAGAAGACCTGATTCTTAAATTCTTAACCGATGAATCCAAGTTCAAACCCTTGCAAGCACTAATTAATATTCGTGTACTCAACTTGTATTTACGATTCATCTCGTGCTCGGCGGTGAAAAATAACATCCTAAGCTCTAAAACTTCTTCGTTTTTATATAATTATTAAGAAGTAAGATTATACAAAAAGGTTAGGACTCTAAATGAAGCTCTAGACTTACATCAGAATTATAATTTTATATATATATGTATATATATTTCCTGATGCTCTCTTGAATATATATATTTCAAGAATGTGAAATGAGATAAACGATACCAATAGTTTAATTTATGCATGTACCTAGCATAAATACATTTAGGAACTTATCCCGTATTTGTTATAGTTTTGACATCGATCGCTTCGCTTGAAATGCCCCCGGACCGACATTTTTCGCTCCTATTACATTGACATAAATAATCAATTTAGTGTGACATTTTAATTAGCAATTACGACTATCCAACATCCAATATTAACATTTAAACGATGGAATCTTCGTTTAGTTGACTAAGTCATATAAAATTACATGTTTCAATTGTTTTGTCACTTCTATTGTAAAGAGGTGCTTAGTTTTTTGAGTGTTCAAATATATATATTCTTTATTAATTTTATGTTTTCTGCCTATTAAAATTTGACACTACAATTCGGACTGGTAGTTTTAGAGATGTTGCAAAACAACAATATTATATATAAGCAGTATGCTCCTTGTCATATTGTACTAAGAAATAAATGGCTTGTTACTTATTGTATTTTATATTTGTTTATAGGTTATTATAAAAAATATTATGAAGCAAGCCTTAACAATTACTTGCCTATAACGAAGCGTATAGTATTTCCTTTGTTCTCTCCAATCTTGTTTATCATCTAAGTGATCGTGACGAATATTATGCATTTGAAGTTTTTTTTATTATAGAATAGCCTGATGGTAAGTGGTCTCTAAACGCCTTTAGACATTGGCATTGTAAGAAATGTTAACTATCGCTTACATCGCCAATGCGCCACCAACCTTGGGACCTTTGGAGGACCTCACCCTTCAAACCGGAACACAACAATACCAAGTACTGCCTTTTTTGCGGTAGAATATCTGATGAGTGGGTGGTACCTACCCAGACGAGCTTGCACAAAGCCCTACCACCAGTGAAGTACTTTATAATTGATACATATAGAACATTAAAACAGCTTAATGTTCGATTAAATCGATATTCAAATACTTCAAATCCTACCGTCACTCAACATTAAACATCGACATTCAAAATTATGCTCATATCTGTAGCAGTGAGTTCAACGTTCAATGAATTTTTAATGTATCATAACCGTTCCGTAACAGCCTGTGAATGTCCCACTGCTGACCTAAAGGCCTCCTCTCCCTTTTTGAGAAGGTTTGGAGCTTATTCCACCACGCTGCTCCAATGCGGGTTGGTGGAATACACATGTGGCAGAATTTCAGTAAAATTAGACACATGCAGGTTTCCTTACGAAGTTTTCCTTCACCGTAAAAATTATAATCGACACGAGATAAATTATAATCACAAATTAAGCACATGAAAATTCAGTGGTGCGGGTTTGAACCCACGATCATCGGTTAAGATTCACGCGTTCTTACCACTGGGCCATCTCGGCTTTTTTTAATGTTCTCATTTTATTCAGCATGATAAGTTTTACAACATGTTGAATAATTAATTAATTTTGTGTAATATTTACGTTCAGTAATTAATTATTTTTGTATTTTAAAGCTGTACGCATTATCTAGCGAATGAAAAAATTTGTATGTTAATACTTTCCAATTTCCCTGAATCAGGCTTTGTGATATATCTCTCTTATAACTGTTTTAAAAAAAATGTTAAAAATAGCTTTTAAAATTAAAAAAGAATTGAATATTTTTTTAGATTAAAGCTAGATTTAATTTTAGAATTTTGACATACAAAAACAAATTTGATCCATTCTAAATACGATTTAACCTAAGCCTTGGTGCGCTATGTCTATTTACAGAAATAGAGAGTAGACTAAGCTCAACGTTATAGATTGCGGTGGTTTGATCATTAAGATGGATTTAAATTACATTAAGTCGGTGTACATTTATAGGTAGTCTATCCTTTTTACTAATGTATGTAATATATTGATAGTGGATATATTTTATTTTTCATTTTAAATTTTATAGAAATTGCATATCTATTGTAGACGTGACTTTCTTATGTGAACAAAGAAATAATGCTTTGCATCTTTATTCCCTTAATTTCGCATTTCCATGAGACGTTCTATTACGATGAAAGAGATAAACATCCATAAAAATTCTAACCTGATCCTCCGAATCCGAGGGACTTAAGCACATGCTCTCGTGATCTTCACAAGAAACCACTAAGCCAATGATTTATATTAATTACACATTTACATTACACAATATTCATTACAATTCGATCATTAATTTATAACGCAATCTTTTTAAGAAAACCCCAGCATTATTTTATATAAATTTTACATTTTTGCAGCATTTCAAGTAAAAATCACCTAGTCAGTGGTAAGGCTTAGCGCAAGCCCGTCTTTGTAATTGTTGCATTCGGTCTGAGGGGCGAGTGAGCCAGTGTAATTACAGGGACATGACAATTTATTTTCGAATGGTTAGTATTTAAACACAGCGCCAATATCTATAGGCGGTGACCACTAACCATCAGATGGCCCATTTGTCCCTTTGCCAGAATATTTTATAAAAAAAAAAAAATTACCGAATTCAATACATTCGCCTTTATTTATTTGCTTGACGTATTACGGAAGGCCTATCCGTCATGTTCGATTTAATATGACATAACATTGCCTTTTAAGGCAGGTAAACTCTTAAACGAAGTTAACTATGTATAGCCATTTCGTCTAAATATAAAAAGAAGCTTAGGAAGTACACGAGAACTGATAAACATTCTAAAATATAACACAGACTTTTAAAACCATAAAATCAAATCTCTTATTAATGGACATTATTTAAAGTAATCTATTTTTTTAACAATAAGTATACTGAAAAAATATATTGAAAGACTTAGGAACTTTTTAGGAATAGGACTAGAAACGAGTTAAATATCGCATTATGAAGCAAAGCTGAATAATGAGATACGTCTTTGAACTTAACAATTGTACATTTATACAAATCGTATTACATTTGTTTCTGTTCTAGCTTCCGCTACTCGTGAGGGGAGAGGTGAGGATGTGATCCTATGGGATTTTCTCTACACCTGAAAATGTTAATGCAAGACTTCATGACGATCGGTTGAGTACTTAACACGTGAATTGGTAACAAACTCATTTTCTCATAAAAAAACACATTCATAATATTAGTTATTATGATTTCGCATTATTGTTTCTATGTACTTAATTATTGTTATAACAAATTAGTTTAGGTATAAAATTAATGTGCCCATTCGTATAATTTAGTAAGATGTAGGACATGATGTATGTATGTAGGTATTTTTCTCACTCAAACTCCAAGCATTTTATCATAAAATCATATTTATTTATGTATTTTTAATATGAGCTTCAAATTTATCTGTCTTTACATGTATTGTTCTGTACAAGATTATATATATGAAAGAGTTAGAGCATATAATTATTACATGGATCGATTGACATTTTTATGTAGAAAATGCATTTGAAATTATGGTAGCTGACGGTATATTAAATTTATTTTTATATTAATAATGATTCAAGAATATATTTGAATAAAGTATATGTTTTTTCTTATTTTTTTTTATTACGAAACATCTAGAGATGCATTAACCAGTTTCACCTTAGACTTATAAATCGTAATCAGCTATCACATTAAATTCCTTAAAAAATATAACAATACATTTTTTTAACAGCGATAAGTGAAACACACACTTGATACGTCCGAAAGAACTCAAATTTGTAAACATGCTTTTCGCAATTTTTTTTACCATATTTTTAATAAATATCGTAAGCTTCAACATCAAAGTATTTGTTCATGACGTTTTGTTGTAACGTCAGTTCTTACTTAAGTCTAACGGCAATTAGACGTTAAACGTTAGAACTGAATATAAAATGATTCGATTAAGCGCGATGCAAAGTACTGACAATGTATTAAAATTTCGATTAGCTGTTCGTATATTAATATTTATTCACTCTGTAATCATGACTCTGAAGTTGTTAAATATTGATTTTGATACATCAGATGACCCCGTTATGCGTCAATATTCGAAATTAAAATGGAAACTAATAACAGCTTGGTTTAATGTAAGTAATAGTTTTTAAATTGTATTTTTACATATTATAGCTTTATATAATATAAATAATCATTATAATTTTATATAATATAAGTTTTCACTGGTGGGAGGGCTTTGTGCAAGCTCGTCTGGGTAGGTACCACCCACTCATCAGATATTCTACTGCAAAACAGTAATACTTTTTACTGTTATGTTCCGGTTTAAAGGGTGAGTGAGCCAGTGTAATTACAGGCACAAGGGACATAAAATCTTAGGTCCCGAGGTTGGTGGCGCATTGGCGATGTAAGCAATGACTAACATTTCTTACAGTGGCAATGTCTAAGGGCGTTTATTGACCACTTACCATCAGGTGGCCCATACGCTCGTCCGCCTTCCTATTCTATAAAAAAAAGTAAATTTATTATATTCGAAAGTGAAATATATTCAAAAATTGAAAAAGTTAGAAGAACCATGCAATATAATAAGAAACAATTCGGAGGCACCCTTTTCCCTCTGCCACATTATATATTTTTACGCCGTTTTATCAAGTATGACGCATCCTTAAAATTTCGTTTTAATTTTAGAGAAATTAACTTTATTCAGGTAATTGACACCTTAATTTTAAAAATGATTTGGGTGTGACAAGCATTTAATTGATTGCTACTCCTGGAAGTCCTTCAAATTTTTGGGTAAAGATCCTGTCAACCCTATACGCAGTATGCTTTCTCCGTAACGAGTTCTTTTTTTTAAATAAATCTTGTTTTTAATTATTTCATTTACAGGAATATCTAGAATCTACATATTATATATTTGGTCTCGTTCTATGTATATTCTATAAAGTGCGTTTTCATTTTCCGTTGTAATGATTATACTGTTGTGACATAACTGTATTATTAACTAATGTAATTTCGAATATTTTTATATAATGTTATATAGAGTAATAAACTTTTTACGTGTATAAGATTAAATTATTTACATAAAGGGCTCGATTTATTATTATATTCGAATTCCAATTAATAACAGCTACTGTACAAAACATCACCTTTTTCAATGGCAATTCTTATTCTCCGAATAAAAAATAAGACAAATCTCTTGTCATAATTGAAAGAAAAATTACGGATATTACTTAACATTCTTTAAACAATGTTTTAATTGCAAACTATACAAATGTATAATTTAGAATCAGAAACATCGTCATCACACAAAATTCTATTCTTCCAACTTTAAAAGGTTACGTAGGATACACAGTGATATGAAAATAATGAAATAATGAAGAATGTTCTAAATGAATAATTTAATTTCGAGTAATTCCCTAAGTTACACATCACAATTCAACATCCAAGGTCGCGACACATACCGTTTTGAATTATTGCATTAATGTTTTAAATAAAACCTGCCGTAACATACCCGGTGTTGAAACAACCGTTAAAAAGTAGACCTCTTATTTATAAAATTACTTTTACTATTAGACAGATGTTTCAAGTTATCTTTGTAGACATAATTGTCATATTATATTATATTATAGAGGCACTACGTAAATAACTGAATCGTATTTTGTAATTGCACATAGCATTTTTAAATTTTACAATTTTATTAAATGCATGTATTGAAACAAAAATTATATCGAGATGTAACTTAAGGACAATGGACATCCGTTCATACATTTGTCAACAAATTCACGGTCACACTAAAGTATGAATAACTTGACTATGTTTCTGTATATATTTACTAAGTCAATATTTATACGGAATGGGAATGTTTTATGCGCTGGTTCTGGCCCTGTGCTCAGCCTGGGTAATTACAGTTTTTTTACAACGTAATTATTGTCATAAATTTTACTTACGCTTAGTGGCTAGCTTGTTCGGCAGCAGATTATAAGGGCAAGTGTTCGAGCCAGCGTTGGGCTAACTAAAGAGGAGTTTTGATTTCAAGAAATTTTCAAATTCGACATAATTAAAATGATTAATAAAATAAATATATGTTTATGAATATGTTATCGTCTGTAATAAAGACTCAACTTCGTAGTAATAACATATAAAATATTTAAAACATCAGTAATATATCAAAAACTTAAAAATATAAACGCTCTGATGTATTCAATCTTCATATTATAGGAAATTAACTAAATCATTATATTGGTTAGATTGTTTTTCCGAAAAAAAACTATTGTATAACACAAAAAAACCCAAGGATTTGAAAAGCTTCGTTTGCACTGATGTATTTGTATTTTTTAGATACCAGTGACAACTTTTTCATTTGTTTGCAATTGGTTCATTATAAAAAAGCTATATTAGTTTTTGTCATTTAATTTGGTCTCATGCACCAAATCGGTAGATTGGTGGATTATTGGATAGATTTTAAATAATCAAATACGTGTTCGATCTAGAGTTAGATTATTATTGGATGGGTGGGTCAATGTTAGGTGGATATTACCGGCGTTTGGATAGATATGAATAGCCTGTTCCAATCGAAGAAGGATATTAATAAACCTTAGATTCCCAAATGGCTGTGTTATATCATGCAATACAAACAGTTAATATGATTAACTTAACTTAAGGTTTTATCAACTTTATTTTGCTTCCAAAGTTATACAACCACTTCACCGTTATTTAACACCGTTATTTAGCAAATCCATACTAAAATATATTGATTATTCAAGATCTCGACTAATGATATTACGTCCATTCAAAGGCAAAGTTGCTTATTTGTCTTGACTTATCTTGTGGTTGCAATAGGATTTAGATTGATAGACCGGTTGGAAAAGAACTTAATTATGATAAAACGTGGAATACACAGTTGGTATAGTGGTTGCTGTGATTGAATGCATCGATTTAGCAGGATAGGACATTTAACCATATGCAGTTATAATTGATAAAGCATATAGTAAAATTTATTCAAGAAGTTGCGTTATGTGATAAAGTTGAAAGATGACAATTGGAAGTATAATATTATATTACCTTCATTAATGTTATTTTTTTAAAATTACAAAAAAGGATTCGCTACAAAATATACAGATCAGTAGATAAGTAACAGCTTGTTAATGTTCCGATGCTGGGCTAAGGCCTCCTCTCCCTTTTGAGGAGAACGTAAAGAGGTTATTCCACCACGCTGCTCCAATGCGGGTTTGGTAGAATACACATGTGGCAGAATTTCAATGAAATTAGACACATGCAGGTTTCCTCATGATGTTTTCCTTCACTATAAAGCATGAGATGAATTATAAACTCAAATTAAACATGAAAATTCAGTGGTGCATGCCCGAGTTGGAACCTACGATCATCGGTTAAGATTCACGCATTCTAACCACCAGGCCATCTCGGCTTATTATAAATATACTACAAATATATATTTCATTCAACCGAAAACTGTAATTTAAAAAATATTAAGAAAAATATAAATAACATTGAACAAGGTCTGAACACTACTGTCAGTGAAGCACCTGCTGAGATGAACTTGGGAAAAAATCGCATCATGAGGCTTTAATCAAATATTACAGGAAAAACATCAAGGAAAATCCTAAATCAGTAAATTCCTCCGAGACATCAAAAATGTATGAAACGTAGATGCGTACGTTGTACGTAACAAATATAATTCTCGTGATGGTAGCTGACCATACGACTAAATAAAATTCAGTCGTTGTATATGATAAGTAAACTATACGCGGGCTATGTCGCATATAAACTAATCACAAAACGATATGTTATAAATGTTTATTTTATTTTTGTAGTTCCTAGGTACTGGATATTTAATCATAAGCATCTACTGCGACTGGGAGGCGTTAAAAGGAAACACCAAATCGAAACATGTAAAAGTATTAAACAAAATCAATACATTTTCGTTTACGAGCATTATTTTCCCTACAACAGCCGTAAGTACTAATATAATTTAATTATAAATTATTTAAAATGAATATTCTATGTAAAAGTAGAAGTAAAAAAATCACAATTGATTTTTTTTTACATAGGATATAGATATAGTCGTGATTTCCAGCCATTTATTGTTGGCATTTTTACTTCTTATACTATTTCTGTTTTTTCCTTCTTTCTATGTATTACTTTTTTTTTTTATTATTATTTATCGCTTTGTAAAACCGAAGTCGGAGCAAACTAGAAGAGTTATATTATTTAGTACTATCAAAGAGAAAGTGAAATAACAACCGAAATAATAAAATATGTGAGCAGTTCTGACACTACCGATTATCAACCTATTTTTTTTTCTAATTTTTTTTCTAAAGTTACAATTTTTTTAATCAGTTTTGGATATGTGTTTTTTTTATCTGACAAGAACTATCTCATCAGCAAATTACATGCACCAACTTTATAACTAATGTTAAAACATCCATTATCGAATAGACGAGATAAAGACTTAAGTCCAATAGCAACTGGCAACCGATATATTCAGTGCATACGGCATATCGGCTGTATATCCGTCTAATTAGTTACAAACACATCCCTGATGCACCTTCCTCTTTTAGGGCCCACCAAAAAGTATCATTTGCCTTTTTAAGGAAACATCATATGAAGGCTTCTGTGTACATGGACATTTAACAGCATCGGTGATTTGCCAAAATGGCGCCCGGCGTCCCTCGGACAGATATAAATCCAAATTAGTTATTCGTGATATAATTTTTCCTCTCTCATTTGTCTTTTGATCGCATTTTCACATATGTAACATGAGCTTTTTTGCTAAATAGATCGATCACTGTATTGAAGAATATAGCTACACATTTCTACTGCCGGTATTTCTTCTCGTTCGAATAACTGGACTCTCGTTTTTCCGTTTATCGTTCTCTACATAAATTCTCCAAACAATGACATAATTAATGTAATTATTACCATCAATTCCAACATTTTCTTCTTTATAAACCTTTCAAATATTTTTTTCCTATGATCACATATTAGATAATTTTATAATTTGCAATATTTCAAATTAACAACAAAATTATATGTAATAAATAACGGATGTAATAGTATTATTATTATTTATATGTTTCAGTTTGGAGACATACTATTCTGGCGGCTCTGGAATCATAATCGTGAACTAATAATGCCTCTGTCAGCAGATAAGTACATAACAGTATGGGACCAACACAGTATGCACACGGTTTCTCTTATTTTCGTCTTATATGAGCTACTTTTCGTTCATAGAGAGAGACCTAAAAGTTATAATTTCGAAATCCTCGCAATGTTTTCTTTCCTTAACATATATTATGCAATGTAAGTAACTTTTCATATATTTTTATAAAACTAAATAATAATTATTATATATTTTGGAAACAATATGTAAATTTAAATAAAAACTAATAATTTATATTATAATAGAGATGAAGAAGCTTAGGAAATTGTAAATATCTATTTCGTAATGCTTATTTTATTTTAAAAATATTTTTTAAATCAGTTAAAAAACGAAAACTTCTATTGCATACTTAGAATATATAAAAGTATTAAAAATAAAGTTGGCACTACTTTAGACGATTAACAAATATGAATTAAATCACCAAATTTATAGTTAAACTTATTATAGTTAATATTTTGTTATAAGTATTTATTGCTTGGCTTATTAATCAACTGCATTGGTAAAGCTAGGCAACATAACTGTGATGCTAAAATACTATTTATTATAAAAAAAATATCAACTAAGTAGAATATCTGATGAGTGGGTGGTACCTACCCAGACGAGCTTGCACAAAGCTCTACCACCAGTAGCTATTCTAATAAATAATTATAGTAAATTATTGTTTTTGTTTACAGGTGCTTTATAAGTTTGGTAAACGGAGAATATGTTTATCCTTGCCTTAGGTTGTTCTCAAATGGAAAACTACTCATCTTGTTGATTTACGCATATGTATCGCATTTATTTTATTACAGCAGTCAGTGGCTGATTATCGATTTTATCAATGGTAACAAAAATGTTAAAAATGAAAAAAAATGTGATAATTTATTTATGAGAATGATAAAGTTGAAATCTTAGAATAGTACATAATAATATACAAATGTATTATTTAGAATTATTATTTTATTTTAACAGAAAACAAAACAGGTGATAAGATCATCATTCAAGTAATTATGCGATTTTTTGTGTTAAACATATTGGCATAACAAAAATATTATAATATTGTGTATTGAAATTGTTTTATTATCATTATTTCAAGCAAAATTTCAATGCAAAACAAATTTTAGTTGTTATATTATACTTGTACTAAATAGTGTTACATATGTATATTACTCATTAATATCCATTTCCAATTAAAGATACCCTCTTTGCGACTTTTTTTACAAGTGTGGTTGATTGTGATTATGACTAATATTTCTTGTATCTATATAATACTGAAATCTTATTATCACTGAAATTAACCATATTTTACTTCTAGATGAAATAGTTTTTTAATGGTCAAAGTATTATTAAAATCTGAGTTGGTAAATAAATAAATATTTAATATTTTATTAAAATCGGTTCTGTTGCCTCGTAGCTTATCAATTATAAACAAATAAGTCTTTCCTTTTTTTCAAATATTAGTATGAATAATAAAATTTTTTTTGAGAAAATCTTGGCACTTCAATGATTCGTTTTTCTATTTATAATGTTAATTCATTTAATAAAGGTCTAAAGGTTTTATTAAGTATTAATAACAATAATTATAATAAACAAATAATGACGATGTACCAAAGTGTAATTACAATTTAATGACATCTTTATCTTCAATAATTTAAGGTCTGTGTTGACGTAATAAATATAATTAAAACATGTTTTTTATTCTGTGTAAAATTTATTTTTCGCTAATGGTTTTTACAAATTATACTCATTCATAAGAAATAAGCATAAAAGAATTAGAAATAATAAATTTAATATAAGCATTAAAAAATTCTTTTAATTCCTCTATGCAATTTTGATAGTTAATATTAATATATTATTAATATTATTTATCAAATACTATTACTATAGCGTTATATTAGCTGGAGCAATTATAAAATACATCAATGTAAGGTCTAGGTGAAACAAAATCTTGGTTTAATAAAAAGGTATTCAATTGTATTTGTAAGAAGCTCCGAAGCTCCTCAGACCTGTATTCTGTAAGAAGTATATAATACGTAATTATCTGATCTATAAGCTAAAGACTATTGGGGTATAATTTTCCTATATTTTATAGTACATGGTGACTAAATTTTAAGTGTCAATACTTTAAAAAGCCTTAAGCTGATATCTTTCAGACAAGTTTTACCCAGATATCTCACATATTATGAAAACTTTCACTTAAGTATTCAAGATTTCCTCTCTTTTCATAAGACGCAAACACAGCATGAACTGTACTTACATAATTAGGATTTCAATCGGATTCATATTTTATTGTACTTGTATTGTATATTTGTTTGTAGTTTAATCTTGTTAATGTTTTGTGTGACTAACGAATAAGTTAATAAAACTCCTTTTTTAAATATAAAACATACATGAATGACTTAAAATGTAATGGAAAGAGATGTCAGTTATTTTTCAAGGTATCATATTTTTTTATAGTCACATAACATCATGCTTAATAAAAATTTATCAATGACTGACTGCGTTCATCCTAAGAAGGGATTAAATTGTGTAAGATGTTTGTATGTAAGAACGTCATTCTTGTAGACACAGAAGTAAACACATATATATTTGACCTTTATTGGTATACGCGAAAAGATAATGCTTTTATAGAATATTATGAATTCCTTCTTCTTAACATGATACTGTAAACCATACGATGCATTTATAACTGGGATATGGCGCGCAATTTTCAATTGCAGTGAGCGGGCCACGAACACCGTGTCATGTGCAGAGCTAAAACTTGACAGTAACACGTACATCCTCCCAGCGTCCTGCTAGTTGTCTAATCATTCCGTTCAAACACAGGTTGACAAAACCGGGGGCGAGTTCAATCAGCCCTGCCTGACTTCGTATTCTGATTTGTGTGTTCATTCGCCGATCTCAACTGATTTTCTTATTTAACCCAATATTTAAAAATATACTGAACTCTAATGGTATATCACCACATATATATTAAATGGTATAATACCACATATCATTACCGAGAAATTTTATTATTTTTTATTTAAAAACTTAATTGATCAAAAAATTGGTACAAAAGGTGAAAAAGTTAGGTTAAGTTATTAAAAAATTGCTACTTATTTTATGCCACGACTGTGGATGGATGGATTGATCTTTTTTAATCTTTCACGCAAAACAACTGAACTTATTTGAATTAAATTTGGAATAGTCTACCAACGGTAACAGCCTGTAAATATCCCACTGCTGGGCTAACGCCTCTTCTCCCTTTTTTGAGGAGAAGGTTTTGGAGCTTATTCCACCACGCTGCTCCAATGCGGATTGGTGGAATACACATATGGCAGAATTTCAGTGAAATTAGACACATGCAGGTTTCCTCGCCATGTTTTCTTTCACCGAAAAGCACGAGATGAATTATAATCACAAATTAAGCACATGAAAAACTTGAGTGGTGCTTGCCCGGGTTTGAACACACGATCATCGGTTAAGATTCACGCGGTCTTACCACTGGGCCATCTCGGCTTTACCAGTCTACCAAACTTTACCAGTTTTTATTGTTATGTCCATTAGTATTATACAAAACTCTAATTAACTAACAATGTTATAAACCCGTACTAGTTATATTTCATGAGAAGCCGGTTTTATTTAACTATGTAGATTAGCTAAATAAATCAATTTAAAAAAAAGGTTACATAAATGAATTTGTAAATGCACAAGTGTATGCGCAAACACAGTAATACTTACTATTCCCTCACACCAAAAATCCGAGGGGACGACCAACCGCTCTACATGTTCTATAGATACGGGTATGACTTCGGTGCCGAATTCGGTGTACGACTCTGTAATTGCGAGATTTTCGTGAGAAAAATCCAATATATTTTTATTGACTGAAACCGGGCTTTGAACTCGAAACTCGAGGATCTGCAGACAACCACTAGAGCAGCAAGGCGTCAGTAAGTAAACGTTAAGCGGAATGTTCAATGTTCAGTCAATGTCAACATGTCATCACCTTTGGTTAGGTGTGTAGTGACTTTTATTTTTGAATATTTTCGGTCAATACTATAACAACGTAACAGAAGTATTTATTCAATTGTAATGTTTAATACAGAATTATTGGGCCGAGATGGTCCAGTGGTTCTTAAGTAATCTTAAGTATTTAAAATTCATGTCTTCCTTGGCGATGATGGAGAACATCCTTGGGAAACCTGCTTCGAACCTGTTTCGAAAGACAATAACTACCACCACAAACCCGCATTGAAGCAGCGCGATGGTCCAACCATTATTCCAAAAAAGATAGGTAGTCTCATCCCAGCAGTTAGCAGATAGATATTCGTTAATATTATACAAACATTATCTGGATGGTAACCTCTATCCTTAGTTCCTTAGATTCAAATTCTACCACAAATGTACCAGACTGTGGATTGTATTAAATTATTAATAGACTATTCAGCTTACGTCAGACTACAAAATCGTCTTTATCTGAGTTACAAAATATTTACTGTATCCACAATTGAGTTAAGTTTTTATTTGTTTTGCTGTGTTAGCTTAAATCGAATCTAATAAATATAACACAATTTCGTTTTCTGTACTTGTTTTTTTTATTTTATTTATTATTTTAGCTTCCTAATAAGATGTTCTTATTTTCGTTTTAGTGTCTACCGTGTCTAAAAATTGGTTGTAATGCTAATAAAATAATTTTCGCTGTGATAAATAAGTAAAAAGACATCTTGTGAGATACCAAAACTAAAAAAATCTAAAATATGATAAATATTCAAAAATAGAATAAATAAAAAGATTATTTTAAGTTCAATCCGCTTATACCCTAAAAATATTCATACTTATTAAGTAAGCTATACTGCTATCCTGTTTTATTTTTAAATAAAATTTAACAACTGAATTGGTAAGTAACAAAAAGTAATGAGCTACCGGTAATTGTAATCAATATAATGCAGCTGTAATATTCTTTTCGATAATAAGTGTAACAATACAACGATACATATTTAGGAAAGAACCACAGAGGTAGCGAAATATATTGCATTATTTGAAAGATAAAAAACATTTTAATTTATAGCTTAGATCGTGTAAACGATAATTAATAAAATATTAATAATTCATAGTGGAATACATTCAAAGTTTTATTTTGCAATAATCTATTATGCTTCAGGCGAACTATATGGGGCGAAGCTATTCATCTTTATCTTTGCCGTCCAAGTACAATAGAAACTTACAGTAAGAGTTTCATTTATGTACATGAAGTTAGACACTAGGAAGACGTTTTATTGTGTCTAGTAGTTATACCAGTCTATACGTAAGGTTTAAAACATTTGTACCTGGGCTACAATATTCAGGGATATTCACTTTGAAATTTTATGAAAGATAACGTTTTCTCAGGAAAGACACCTATATAGATATAATTAAAAAAGAAACTAAATTGTCAAAGGCGTTTCTAAAATACACGATTATTAAATTAATACTAAAGAATTAATCGTTTAATTTGAGTACTACTTAAACAGCATTGTATTGGTGTTTTTTTATTTTAGTGAACTATTGAAACTATAGGCCTAGGTAAACACCTCAGTTCTGCAGTTTGGTGATGTTGGGGATGGTTAATATTAAGGGAACATTAGGTAGCTGATTTGCCAGTTTGCGTAACTATTTTAGATTGAAAAATATATATATAACTTAATGAATCTGATATCCTCAAGACAGAAATTACCCAATCATACCTTGCTCTGTGGAAAAAGTACCAACATTTATGAATTATTTACTGTAACGCATTAAAACATATACCTTTTAATGTATTTATATATTATACAGCAACGAATATAGGACATAAATTGATGATTCAACAGCATAATAGCTATATTGGTGCAGATCCTAACCTCCTTCATTTTATCATGTTTGTCAGTCGAGAAATACTCATTCGAAGCCTGGAGTCTTGAAACTGGCAAACCCATGCCTCGGAAACCAAATAAAGAAGTTTGTCATGCGCTTAAACTATTTCCGTTCGTGTCGGATCTTTCGTCCTATCGGATTATGAGAATGGGGGATCAGAAAATGCATATGTCAAGCACATTTATAAGTTAAAATATAAATAAAATGATAACTGTTTATATGTATTTTATTATTTATAGCAGGAACAGACCTGAAATAATTTCTGCGGCTAACCAATAAATAAACAAATTCCTGTAGTCGGCTTCAATAATGTTCTGTCTGTTTCCCTCAATTCAAACAATTGTTTAAAATTTATCCGAAAACTATAAATTTGCTGCTTTTCTGTAACAAGTTTTTTATTTGTTCCTTTAATAAACATCACCGAAGCAAATCGAAGAATTCAATAGATCTCTGGTACAAAGTCAAATAATTACCTCGTGTACATAAAATTCTTATCATATTGTCATAAATGTTGTGACATTAAAATACACAACTTAAACTGAAAATAAAACAAAAATAATAATATATATTTATTAACAAATAATTTACAAATACGTGCTATTTTTACATACAAAAGAATAGAAAAGCGATAAATGGTCAAAATAACAAACATTAATAACAACTTAATATAATTAAGGTTTCCTTGAATACCAAATAACGTAATTGTTATTGTAAGTAATTCAAACGCAGAAAATCATGTGCTTGGTCCAATTCACATTTGTGTCATAAGTAACACTTGTAGATATATAATTATAGCGAGACATTCAAAATGTTATTTTAACATACAATGCAATTAATGGATTTGATATGGTAATTTAGTTTCTATATATATATATATATATATATATATATATATATATATATATATTTAAATATTATAATAAAATGAATACCGGGCTTCTTGATCTTTCATGTACTTTATTAATATGACACATGCTACGAAGTCCCCTGTCAAATGCACATCCGTGGTGGTAGTTAAAAATCCTCACCTACGTCTTCTTCTTCTTCTTCTTCTTCCTAGCGTTTTCCCGGCCTAGTGCTGCCAGGGTCCGCTTTCCTACATCTTTGCCTCCACTTTGCCCGATCTAAAGCGTCGTCTTGAGTGAGATCGTGCTCTCTCAAATCGTCCCTCACAACATCGAGCCAGCGCTTCTTGGGCCTGCCGCGGGATCTGGGGCCTTCGACAACAAAGTCCAGGCATCGGTTCCCAACATAGTCTGGCGGTCTGCGGCTAATGTGGCCAAACCAACGGAGACGGCTTTCCTGCAACTTGTCCGCTACATCGCACACGCCAAGGCTACCGCGGATGTGCTCGTTACGAATACGATCTAGTCGCGTAACGCCACACATCCACCGCAGCATCTTCATTTCCACGACGTGAAGTTGCTGAACATGTCTCGCGAGAGCTGGCCACGTCTCGCTGCCGTACAATAAGACTGGTCGGATGATGCACTTGTACACAAGGCCCTTTAATTTCACCGGTATCCTGCGATCACAGATTACCCCGGTGACTTCCCGCCATTTGGCCCAAGCTGCGTTTATTCGAGCTCTGACGTCGTGGTCGATCGTACCAGACTCGTGCAGTACGGACCCGAGGTATTTAAACTTTTCCGTCTTGATAATGGATTCTCCGCCTATCTTTATGGGTTCGGGGTCCGTACTGCCACAGGCCATATACTCGGTCTTCGCAACATTTAGCATCAGACCACCCCTCGCTAGCACACTCTTCCACTGGTTCACCTTTTGCTCCAATACCTGCTTGTCCTCATCTACTAGTGCAATGTCATCAGCATACATCATGAGCCAGGGAGACGGTTCATGGGCTTTCGCTGTGACAACGTCAAGCACTACACTGAACAGAAAAGGACTCAGGGCCGAGCCTTGGTGGACACCAACTGTGATCGGGAAAGGGTGTGTGTCGCCAACGGCGGTCCTCACTATTGATTCCGAATGATGGTACATGTCTCGGATAATGTCAATATAGATTTGTGGCACATTCTTCATCTTCAAAGCCCACCAGATTATTTGGCGTGGGACGCAGTCAAATGCCTTCTGCAGGTCTAGAAACGCCATGTACAGCGGCTTCTTCTTTTCTCTGTGGGTCTCGGTTAGTATTCTTAGGGCGAAGATGGGGTCTATGGTTCCACAGCCTGGGCGAAACCCATACTGACATTCCGAGACGGTACATTCTTGCCGAAGCCTTGAGTCGATTACGCGTTCGAAGAGTTTCATGGTGTGGCACATAACCTTAATACCGCGGTAGCTTTCGCAGTCCTGTACACTACCTTTGCCTTTATATACTGGAGTAATGATACTCAATCTCCAAGAGTTGGGCATCTTCCGGCTAGTAAGTATTCGGTTAAAAAGGTCAGTAAGTAGGTTCACACCATGAGAACCCATCGCTTTCCACGCTTCAATCGGCAAGTCGTCAGGGCCTACGGCTTTTCGGTTCTTCATTGTACGAAGACATTTGAGTACCTCGTCAGGTGTTACCGGTGCAACAAGTCCGAGATTAGGAGGCAGTTCTGGAGGAGACACATTAGCGTGTTGTGTGTTAAGCAACGCGTTAAAGTAGCCGCGCCACCTCTCCTTCACCTTAATTCCATCGCAAACCAAAGTGCCATTAGAGTCTTTGACACAAAGACATTTTGTTATGTCTTGTGTCGCTTTCTCCCGAGCCTTTGCCAAACAGAAGATAGTCTTTTGGCCCTCATTTGTCTCGAGCGTGTCATACAGAGGTGACAGCGTCTGGTAACGGGCTTTGGCAACTGCTCGTTTGGTGGCACATTTAGCTGCTTTATACGTGTCCCGGTCTTCAGGAGATTTGGTCTCTTGCCACTTCTTAAACTGTGTCTTTTTCTCTCGAACTGCCTCCTGTACTGAGTCGTTCCACCACCACGTCTCCTTGTCGATGACGCGGCCTCCCTTCGAAGTGCCAAGCACCTGTTTTCCAATGGTGTTCACTGTTGACTGAATCCTAGACCATTGACTATCGACTGATTCCTCTGTGTCTGTGCTTAACTTGGAGCTAGCTACGACTTTACAGAATTCATGCTGTTTTTGTCCATTCAACAGCCACCATTTAGTTTTAGGTCTGCTTCGTTCAGGCACTTTTTTACTTGGTACTACCAGCATGTCCATGACAAGGATGCGGTGTTGTGTTGTGAGGCATTCCCCGGGAATTACTTTACAGTTAGTCACTCTACCAATTTGGTTTCTTCTTATGAGCAAGTAGTCGATCTGGGTGGAGTGCGGCCCACTTTTATAGGTGATGAGGTGCTCGGGTTTCTTTTGGAAGAAAGTGTTAACAATGGCAAGGTCTGATAATAAGCAGGTGCTGAGAATTGACTCCCCCTCTGCATTCTCACGACCATAGCCGAAGCCGCCATGTACACGTCTGTGTCTTCCAAGTCATTCCAGAAGGCTTCTTTCGCCGATTCAGAGCAACCGACCTGTGGAGTATAGGCGCTGATAAGATGAGTAATTACTCCTTCTATCAGTAGCTTCACCCGGAGAAGTCGGTCGCTCAGTCTATCGACTTTTAGAATACCGTTCTGAAGTTCCTCAGATAGTACTACGGCCACACCGTTCTTCCCTGAGGGGGAGCCGGAGTAGATCAACTTGTAACCCAGTCCAATATCACGGGACTTGTTGCCCTTCCAACGAGTTTCTTGCAAGAATGCAACGTGAACCCTGCGCTTCGTCAGTACGTCAGCCAGTTCAAGGGAGCGACCTGTGAGAGAGCCGATGTTCCAGGTGGCAAAGCGGAGCTTCTTTCTAGGTACTTGCTTCTTTAGCCGTGCCCGTACTTGACACGGTAGCCCTTTCCCACTTGTCACAGGTTTAGGGCGATGTGCCTGCGCGTCGTTTTGCGGCGACGCCCTAGCCATTGTACCTAAAATTCTATTCTTTTCCTTTTCCATGGTAAATGGCGGGTGCTGGTTTTATAACCTACGTCTGCTAAATAAAAAAAATATTCGGGATCAACGATCAAAAGTACCGATCGTTTGCATTTTTCTCGTAAAATACCACAACCGCAAGCCAAACTAGTCACCATTCATTCATCATTTATGCAACCACTGAACATCGAGTATTTGTTTGTTCCAATTTGAAGGGTGAGTAAGCCAATATAAGTATACGTAGGGCACATCGACGTTATATTGAAAGGTTTATACTTTGTCCAACCAGGTGACCCAATTATTCGGAAATACGTAAACATTAATGAAACAAGAGAAATTGTTCTTCTAAAAATTTAACAGCTCAATTCTTAAAGCATATGGACGCTTATTTTAAATTTAACACACAGTTATACTTAATATTAGAAAAGTAGATAAATCATAAGTGACTTTAGTACATAATTAACTCCTGTCAAATTAATTCTAGCAATTTTAACAGTTGAAATAAATGCTTGGTTAGCATATTGCGGAAAAAATTATAATAAAAAAAAAAAAGTTCGGAATAATACAGATTTTATACGTCTTAAACTAGTAGGTAGATTAAAATTCTTATTAGGTAGTTACCATTAGTAGTTAGGTTTTACCTTTTTTATTTTTTATTTTGCACTAATTATTATTTTTTCTTCGGATTATTATATTGGCTATTTTACTCAACACTCACACAACCATAGAGTAACTCAAATGAATCTGCGAGTCTTACCTGCACACGTGAGATAGTTCTGTGATCCGATGATTTAGTGACAAAATGTTGGTGGAGAGCGGAAATTATGCCCTGTATAAATGTTTTCTCGGTCATTTTTATTCATATTCCTAATATTTTTTCTTAAGCCATAGACTAAAATATCGATTTTTTTTGTTTCCGAAAATACACGTTACAGCTGTTAGATTATTGCTTGAAAACTTTTTTTTATGAATCGTTATATAATTTACTTTATTTAAATACATCAGTCAAAATCGTAGATTTCAATCAATTTTTTTTTTTTTTGGTTTGTGATTGAAAATATCTATTGACGCGTTATGGGGCTAAGACCGACTCATCTGCCGTGACGACATTACTCTCAAGGCGTCATGGCCCGTCTTCACTGCCGCTCTCTGCTCCCTTGTATGTACTTAAATTATTTATTACTTCATTGTTAAATTATAATAACAATAAGAAAAAAATATTGTTATACTATATATTATATAATAATAAGTAATTCTTTCAGTAACCACCAATTTTAGTATTTTTTAAACTAAATCTTATATTACTTATAAAAATCTATAATGAGAAAGAAATATGAGAAATAATATGCAATTTAATCTATTAAACAAAACGTTATAATACCATGCCACCTATGAGCGAGCCTGTTAAACAGTATGAAACGACAAAATGTCGCTGGCATGAAACATTGCTATAAGTCGGCTTCAGGCGCTTTTATTGATCGTCCACTAGATGTCCGACACTAAAAACCTCCTCCATGTAAAACCTTCACTTCCTACAAATTATAACACAATCAAAAAATTTCGTAATTAAACTAAAAAATTAACATGATATTGTACATTTAATATTTAAGTTAATGGTCCAAGCATATTTTAAAATTCCTAAATTGATATGAAAAACTTTTTCATTCAATAATCTTGGCTGAAAAGTTTTTTAAATATTTTTTTATTAAATATCAAATATGTATCAAAAACAAAAAAAAAATCGCTGCAGATGTGGATAGGTCCTTAGTACTAGTAAGTGAAGGATAATTGATAAAAAATATTTTTATGTACTAATATTTTAAATAAAATTACCACTTATACTTTGTCGAGATATATTAGTTAACTTAAAGATAAAGGCCCATCTCGTTATCGGGAAATTAACATCTACAAAGCATATCAATAATATACCTGAATATATCATCTGCCTTTGAAGGAAATACATAAATTACAAAAATATTTTCTTAACAGATGCCTTGATCTCATCTCAACATTTATTCATTGAGATAAAATATAATAAGAACATATGATAGTTTTTATTATAAGGAAAAGTAATAGAAAGACTCAATAAGGCAAGTTGTATAATGATCACCTATTATGACGCGTACAGTACAGACTCTTCACCCTACGTCTATTCTATATGGCTGGGTGACCTAAATATCAACAATACTGACGCCGAACAAGCTGTCAGATTTCCATTTACTTTGGTGACAGGCTGCGATGTGAAATCCCCTCAACATTGAGAGCACTCTCGTTACTAATTAGAGATTAATTGAGTCAGGGTGTAAAAGCCTTCATAGGTACTTTGATAAGAACGAAAATTAATGTACTACCTACTTTGAAAAGATATTTTATCAACTATTATGAATATCGCATTATTAATTACATCTTAATGTGTGATTTATTAATTTTTTGACATTTTGAATTGTATTGTAATTATAATTCGGCAAGAAAATATAAGTTACTAAATCAGTTAGCCGCGAGTCGCTGTCGGTGTTGGACGCGACGCCATGTTCCGCGCGGTGGCAGTCGGCTGGAAACGATACTGGTGGGGCACAGGTACGGAACTAGTAATCACGACATCCTCAGTTAATACATTGAACATTCCCACGTAAAAAATTGTAGTACCGAAAATTTTTAACGCAATATTTTCAAGTATAAATTTTACCGCGAAACTTATTTATGCCACTAGAGCACAACTCGTTTACTAATGTTGAAAAAAAGTGATGAAACATTGAACAATACAATAGTTGATCGATTAATTAAAAATTAAAATGATTACGAAAAGGTATTTAGACCGATATTTGGCAATAAAATCGCACAGTGAATGTTTGAGTGTAGTATGGCTGAATGCCCTCAACTATTTACGTTCGCGTTCGTACGCCTTCGTGGCGTCTTCGGTAGTTCTCGTAACACGTGGTCTTGACAGGTAATAGCAAAACATATTCGGCCAGTCAATGACATTGAAAAAAAATAACGGTAATGCGGAACTGTTGTGTTATTCGGTAACAATCTTTATATCTAATCTTTTAAACTGATTTACAAGACTTACACTTGTTCTATAATTGTAGTACATATTTATAATGTGCGCACAATATGTTTAATATAATATAATTATTATTCTGCGTCCAAATGCCGAAGGCTAGATTGCCTTATACAAGTATAAGTATTAACATAGCATTAATAATTTATATGATAACCATCGCTAATATCGATTTGCATATTCAATAAATACGTATATAAAAATGATATGTGTGTACTTATTAATTAAAATTGTAGATGGTAGAGTCGCTCTACAAGATAAGAGCTCATTATTAAATTTTTTTATTAAAGATATTTTTTTAAATAGTGCATTAACTAAGCAATCTTGTTTGAACTAAAATGTTAGAAACTGTAGTATAAAAAAAATCTACAATTTTGGTAAAATAAAAATAAGTAACCTGCTTTTCGATATAATTATATTTATATTTAAAGCAATAAAGAAATAGTCTTTAAGAGTACTCATACTAACGCATATTCAATCATGCATCATGAGGCACAGCTGTAATAAGCGTACATTCACGAGTTATTACACATGATTTGTAAACTTCGTTGTTATTGAAACAAATCAACCGTTTATTTCGAAGTGCTGTTGTGTTTATTGTATTTTAAACAGAGAATGTTAATTATTCGATTACTTCAACAATACTACAATGTCCATTAGTATTCATTATGAAAAAACATATTATTTTTTTCTTTTTAATGTTTAAGTCTGCATTTTAGTCTGCTTTCCTTCTCATGCGATATAAAATAATTTCAAAACATACTTGTAAAAATATATTAAAATATCATACATAGTATTTTTTTTATATTAAAATTTATTTTTAAAAGTATATTTCCAACAAGAGTACTTTAACCAAATATTTAATGCTAATATAATTATGTAAGTGTATAATTGTTTTTATTTAAATATGATTATTAATCTCAGCAACAAACTTACGGCAGTTTATAAATAGACATCCCGTAATCGTAAGTGAGTGATAATATTTTGACATTCGATAGTAAAAAAAAAATCGATGATATTACCCGCTCTTTCCTTCAGTTTCATATTATTCCAAAACTATTACAATGTATTAATCATTTTGACAGTAATAAAAAAATCAAACAAATCTCAATTCACTCTTGTTAGTTAGATCTCCAGGCAACCAAGAATTTACATCTAATGATAATTGACATTACTCAGATTATAACGTATTATTTCCTCATTGATAATCTGAATATATATAATCGTATTATATAATTAATTTTATGTGATCTGCAGAGTTGTTTTTTTTTAATTAAGATGATAACAAGAACGTTAATTTTGACTTTCTTACACTGTTTAATAATTATCTTGTGCTTAGAAAATGAATATTTTTTAAATACTATGATAGTTTAAATAACTTTATGCATAAAATCTCCTCATATATGTATATTGTTGTTGTTGGAAAATAAAACGTGATCAGCGACAGTTAATTGTTTAATTATGCAATGTTGAATATTTTCAATGAAAACACCACTTTGAAACGTGTTTTAATATACGATTCAAACTCGTTTTCATCTCTAATATTTTATCCACGAATATATTCACATAATTATAAATATGGTCAGCCATAAAGTCAATGTCGGGGCAGTTTTTGCTGCCCATAAAAACATAATAATATT
This sequence comes from Nymphalis urticae, assembly GCA_905147175.2. Classification (NCBI taxonomy): domain Eukaryota; kingdom Metazoa; phylum Arthropoda; class Insecta; order Lepidoptera; family Nymphalidae; genus Nymphalis; species Nymphalis urticae. Next base: position 7,849,293 of record LR989991.1, read on the forward strand.
AATGATACAATAAATATTAATTGTTAACTAATTGTACTCGCTCAAAATTCTTTCATCGTTAATCATTCAAGTTGAGCAATAAATCAATAACATTTACGTCGCTATACATAGAAAAGTTGTTTTCTTGAATTCTGATGGTCAATTGAACATAGGTACATATTGGACTGTATCACGATTAATTGCCTTGAATATATTCATATATACACCAAGATCAGAGCTGTATTTATAAGAACCAACTCAAAGATCACCGCAGAAAATGATCGTAAAATATCAGAAAATGATATACGACATTAACTATATTAATTAATTTATTATAACATTTCAATTATATGCAAACAAAAATTTATATCACCGTAAATCAGTTTACAATAAGTGATACCAAGTAAGTTCTTACATTAGTAAAAGGCAATGAAATGTCAATGAAATCCAATGTCATACGAGACACAGATATTTAATTCATAAAATTCTCCTTTGAGAATTTTATGAATGAATGTCAAATCGATAACGACAAAGAGAAAAAGACACTTATCAACATATATACATATATACCAAGATCAGCAATGCTATTCAAAAAGAGTTCACTTTACTATGGTGACATACTATATTGATGCGTTCATTCTTGAAATGTTATGATTATTATTGTCAATGTCGCATTCCACTTTCTGACACTCTATGACCGATGTCTGAGGTGAGTGAGTTTGTTTTTACAGAATAGCCCTATGAAGTTGTGTTTATGTAAGACAAACTCGAATTCAAATCAACTCGAACTCATCGCAAAACAAGATCGTAAAATGTCAAATAATGACGCGATAATAATTAAAACATGAATTTTACCCATCAAAATACCATATCATTTTAAGTCGATTTCCAACATTTTGCGTGTGATAATAAAAAAATTCTCATACCAAAAGGTAAATGACAATGAAATCCAATGTCAGACGACTTTAGACAATAGGATTTTTATTCATATAACTCTTATTAAATTTAAATTTGCATTTTCCTTAGACACTTATCTATAGATAAAAAACGTTTATTCATAATTATGACTATTACGTTTTATCTTAACTTTATAGCAACTTCATACAAATTTACAAGAAACTTTTTTTGGTAAAATTGCAGTGAATCGCATTAAATTCCATTAAAATAAATCTGTCACAAACATCATCATCATCATTCTATTTTAAACGATAAATATATCCATGTAACAATTACTGGCCAGATGTTATATGTATGTATGCGTCACTGGCTTGGCTTCAATTAACCTTATAAGAAAAGTCTTTGATATCGAAGAATCAATAACCGCACTGGTTACATTTAAAATTATCTTTTTACACAACCTTTGCGCAACATGTTAGCATGAAATTAAAACAACAAATATTATGACTTATATGATAGTTTGTTTAAAAACAAAGAACGAAGAAAATACTAATTAATTTGTTCAGTATTTTCGATTTTAAGGTTTAAGTAGAGTAGTTCTAACTAATATAGTATATTTGATTGTTTTTCTTAATCAAAGTGATAGATATTGGTTGTATAGTGAAACAATATTGAATGGAATAATTCCAGAGAAAAACAGGGTAATGTATGTGTATCGACTAAACGCCACCCGCGTTTTCCTCTTAATAGATATGATTAATATTACAAATAGAAAGTAACTCTATCCGTCTGTTAGATTTATACGGCTGAACTACGGCATCGATTTTGATGAAATTTTGTATTGAGCAAGGTTGAACTTCAAAGACGGGTATAGGCTATTTATGAATACATAACGACCCTCCTCCCTCCTAACTCGCGGACGAAACCGCTGGCGTAACTAGTATTGTATGGCAAGTTTATTTTTTAAGGTGCGTAAGAAAACTTTTTTTAACTACTTCGGATAACCTTTTAGAAATATTTATAAATGTAATGCTTAGTAATAGTTGTTTAAATTATTTTTAAATCAACGCGACCTTATAACGGATCAATATTCACTTGGTACAGCCTGCTTGCTCGTTCCACTTAGCATATAATTAAAACACCATACATACTATAAGTTCAATATACATCTGTACGAATGCGTCAGTCAATAAGATCTGCATTTCATTCCAATCTGTGATTTTTCCCACACGCTAAGACAATAATAATATATTTTTATATAAATTCAAATAATATATTTTAAAAGTATATTTTCAGCTTGGTCCAATAGTATTATGTATAGCTGAAGAATTTGTTTGTTTAAACGCTTATCCAAACATTTATCGGGGCGATTTGAAAAACAAAATTCGCATACGATATCCCACTAATAATAAACGAAACACGGACCGAAATAGTATATTATTTTATTTCTTTAAATTAAAAAAAAACACACCTTCTGCATATAAGCGGAGCCTTTGCTCTTACTGACTGTAAGATTGTTAGTGTAAACATATTATGTATGATTTATTTGAGTGATAAGATAAAACACCATTAAAACAATGATATAGTTTGTAGATATTTGAAAATAATAACATTGTTAGTATTCTTTTTTTAAATATATTACGTTACACATTACTTATACATATTAGTATAATGTATACTAATATTATAACTGTAACTATGTCTGTAATGTAATGTAATGTAATGTAATGTAATGTCTGTTAAGCTTTCAAAACTGTACTATTGAACCGATTTTGATGAAATTTTATATAAAGCAAACGTAAATCCCGATTCAGGAATATGACACTTTTTTTACCTAACACTCCTAATACGCAGGCGATGCCGTACGCGAAAACTAGTTTTTAATATATATTAATGTACCTGTCATGATTTTTTTACCACTCCTACTTAAATAAACCATTAATATAGATATCGTTAACAATATTTATACATAATAGTGGTTTTGTTTTACGATAAAAGCTATCAATTACCATAAGAATGATTGCACAGAATAAACTTCTTTATACCATCCTGTTGGTACGATAAATAATACTTTTGGTTTTTCATATTAACATGAATCAAGTAATATTTAAATCTATAGAATGTGTTTATATAGCATGCTTGTATTTATCCTTTCCCGGATCTCTAATAGTATATTGGAACCCGGTGACAATTCAAAACGTTAAAAAACAACAGGTAATAAATATAAAGAGAATAAAAAGTTAAAAGAAAGGTTGATTGTTGATGATAATGTTTCATTAAAGCGTATATTTTATTTTTATCTTTTCTAAACAGAAGAAGCGCTTGCTCTCAAACGTTATCCAAAAATATTTGATTTATGTATTTCGTTCGTTAGAACGCCTCTCAATAATAAAAGAAAAAAAAGAAAATTTTCGTCCTTCATGTGTTATGATATACTACATAAATATACGACCTTACTTATAAACGTTGCTTAGCGGCTGTCTAGTTAAACATTCATTGCGCTCTTTCTGTCATTATTAATTTGACATTCTAAAGAAGAAGACAGCATTGCTTAACTAATTATCAGCTAAACATCGTTTACAGATATAATATAAGGCAGATAGATTTTAGGATATTAAAGAATGTACCAAATGTGGTGATATTATGATATTACCTATGTCGTGTCGTTTTATTGAAAATGCCACTAGCGTGACACAGTCCAATCATTTACGCTACTGCAATTTATCACTCACCACTCTAGTGCCCTTCGGGATTTCTTACTTAATAATCTATTAATAAGAATGGAAGGGAGCTGTTTACCCTATAATAAATAGGATACATTTGAATATTCAATTCATCCTTCTCTTTAGCTTTGCTAATATTTGAATCTCATGTTAAGAAATCTTCGATTTAATAATAAAATATTATATAGACGATAAAGAAGCGTGGAGTTAGCACCCGTTGATTTATTTGCAGGATAAATAATAATTCAATTGTATTTAATTGCCTATGTAACTTTAAGTAACATGCCGGTTCTTCTCGGTAACACTCGGACATTTCAAACTTTAAAATTTATCTTATATATCGTTTCAAAAGAGCTCGCAACTCGCCTGTCTGAATAACATACATGTATTTTATTTTGGATTTATTTTTTATTTTGTTAATTATTATTAAATTATAAAAAAAGATATTGTGACTTATCGGTAACTTAAATTTGTGTGTGTGTGTGTGTATGTGCGTGTGGTATGGCTCTATAAATGCCCAACTAACGACTGGAGACTAGTATCGTCAATTATTCTAGCTTCAAACATCAATACTTTGTATTGACGTGTTCCGATTTAAAGAATCAGTAAGTCAGTGATTACCAGCACGAACGATATTGTGTTATACATGGTTGGCGGCATATTGTCGGTGTATTGAATAGGTATATTTTAAAGAGTCTAGTTTAAAGAGTTTGTAAGATCCGTTGACTTCTTACCACCCCATTTACCCTTATGCTTTTGTAATACTTATAATATAATAAATTCGTAACCATTCATCCCATTTTGTTGAAGCTTTGGGGTTTTTTTGGGTATGCTTGCGAAGGTTCCAAATAAATATTTTTCTTTGTATTTAAAGCGAAAAAAAAATTCTTTATAACTTTAAAGCGCTTACTTTTTTGCATTTAAGTCTAACCGTTGGAAAGCCGGGAACGGTGAAGCCGACACGAGTAGCTAGTATTTATATAAAAATGAATTTTACTTTTTTTTTGTCTATGTCATATGTGTTCATAAACCAATGATCCAATTGCGTGAAAGCTTACTTACACATACTCACATACCACCTCCAGACAGATTTCGGTCACGGCGGCCAATCTTAAGAGAGATTAGCCAACTGTATTTGTTAGAACATAAGTTTTGTCTTAATATTCTATATTATAATATGCAAACTTAATTAGCCAAGATAGCCCAGTTAGCATACGTGACTCTTAACTACAGATTGCGGGCTCAAACCCCAGCATTTCTACCAAACCTTTACCTATAGAGGATAGTAGATCTTTGCCCAGCCGTGGGATAAATTACAGGTTTTTAATTTTTTTTTTAATATTTATTCTCATGTTACCTTACTACCAGTTAATATATATAGTTTAAATTAAACTAGAAATGAAATTCCATAAATAATAATACATTAAACATATTAAAGAAATAAAAATTTTGCTCGTTAAAACATGATGTAAATCTTATTTAGTAGAAAGAGGGTAAAAAAGAAATTTTAAATATGAAATCTAGGTCAGAAGCCCTAAGGTGCTTGATCTTAGAAATGAAATGCTTACTTCAACGTCGGAGGCAAGGGGAAGAGTATAACAGGCGTCATTTAACCCTTAAATGGACAATGTTGTTTTTAAACAACATACTAAACATCACAGATAAAATTGACCTTCTTTTAATTTTTTGTTAATTTTGACAACTAGTTCTTATTTCTGAACGAATTTTGTACTTTTTTTAATGTTGGCACTATCCAATATTTTTATGCATTGAAAATAAGTTAATGTCAAATGTCACTTTGAAGAAAACTTTTCTAGTGGCGCGAAACTAAGTTTTGTAGCTGTGTTCGGACTTTGATAAAATATAATGTAAGTATATAACATATTTTTATTTGCTTGATTATATCTTCAATAACATGTTCATGTTGTAAAACATTGAAAATCACTTGATGCTACTGTCGAATTAGGCGAAATCTGGTATGTTGTAGGAAAACTACAATGCGCATTGCTTGCTAAATAAATGCATGTTTGGTGAAGGATTTTTATTTTGCTTTTCAGCATGCCGCGATTACTAGAAAGCGAAATTACAAAGTATTTAGAAACTCTTGAAGATTCAGAAGATGGCTTAGACGGGTCAGACTCCGAAGTAGAGGATGAAGGTCACTATTATCAAACAGCTCGAGATGTTCTTCGAGACGTTGAAAATAGTGATGAAGGTGAGAATGCCCAGTCTGATGAAGTGGATGCTGATCCTCCTCTCGTAATCGACAACGATGAAAATATGCCAGACCCTCCTATTTTGGAAGCCAAAGAAGCAGCACCCCAGAGTAGATCACAAAGAATTTCTAAACGACCTCTGGTTTGGCGAAAACGGAATCTTGTTACTGCTGAAGACAGCCTTATTTTTAGGGGAGAAACTCAGATAACGGAAGCATTAATGTCTTGTAACACGCCGTATGATTTTTTTTCATTTTATTTTACATCAGATCTAAAAAAGCAAATTGTAGAACAAAGTAACTTATACGCTGCCCAGAAACAAATCTCCAATCCTGAAATTATAAATGAAAATATCCTAAATAAATTCCTAGGCATTCTGATTTACACCTCAGTTATAAAATTTCCAAACACCAGGGCTTACTGGAGTGAAAAATTTGGTTATGATCACATAAAAAATACTATGCCGTTAAAAAAATTTGAAAAAATAAGATCCACTCTCCATTTTGCCGACGATACGCTATGCTTGCCCAAAGATCATCCAGACTATGACAGGCTATTCAAAATAAGACCTCTTGAGGAAACGCTCAACTGCCAGTTTGGGAAGGTTCCCTTAGACCAAAGGCTTTCCATAGACGAGCAGATGTGTGCAACCAAAATGAGCCATTACATAAAACAATACATGCCCAATAAACCCCACAAGTGGGGGTTCAAATTATATCTCATCTGCAGTCTACAAGGATATGCTCATAGATTTGAGGTTTACAGTGGAGGGGGCTCCAAAAATAACATCTTACCTGGTGAGCCAGATTTGGGAGAGTCTGGCAATACAGTCGTCAGGTTAGCTAGAATGGTACCACGCAATGTGAATCACATTATATACTTCGATAACTTCTATACTTCTGTGCCTCTCGTCACCTATTTAGCAAAGGAAGGAATTTTCTCACTGGGAACAGTAAGAGTAAACCGATTGAGAAACTGCAAATTGCCTAAAAAAAACACTATAATGAAAAAGAACGTACTCAGAGGATTCTATGAGGAAAACGTGGCGACTGTGGATGATATTGACGTAAGTGCTGTTGTGTGGAAAGATAACAAGCCCGTTAACCTTCTTTCCACTTACGTAGGAGCAGAACCAGCAACCACAGTCACACGCTTTGATAAATCGAAGAAAGAGAGAGTTGCTATTCCATGCCCCAAAGTCATCAAGGAGTACAATGCGCACATGGGAGGCGTGGACTTATTAGATTCATTTATAGGTCGTTATCACATCACAATGAAGAGCCGCAAGTGGACCATGCGCTTATTTTATCATTTCCTGGACCTCTCAGTTATAAATTCATGGGTTATGTTCAAGAAGGTAAATAATATAAAAGGAAATGATCAACTTCTCAATTTGGGTACATTCAGACTAGAACTTGCTGAAACCCTCTGCAAATTGGGTCTAACTGCAAATGGCGCTAAACGTGGTCGACCTAGTGGGAGCACAATACAAAGAGAACTTGTAATGAAGAAGTTCCGAGGACCAGCTCAAGCAATTCCTTTGAAAGATGTCAGATTGGATCAGACATGTCATTGGGCAGTTTGGCTGAATAAGCAGCAGAGGTGCAAATTCCCAAAATGTTCAGGCTTTACATTCAAAATGTGCCAAAAATGTCGTGTCTCTTTATGTGATACGAAAAAAAGCAATTGTTTTTATAAATATCATAATGAAGAATAAATAAATACATTTTAAAAACAATATCCACTCTTATTTTACCCATACTTGCAAAATCTCAATGAATGCGCAATGTAGTTTATAAACAACACTCACACTATTGCAAAAAAAGTATAGTAAATTCATGTCTAGATTTTTTTACTCATTTTTCCTAGACAGTAATACATGTCTATTACACAAATATATTTTTTTAAAACGTGAAACAAAAATCGTCCATTTAAGGGTTAAGTATTTATACCTTTTTGTTAATTGTAAATTTTTAAATGAATATTATGATTTAACAATTTTAGTTGCAAATATATTTCAAAGAGACATTCAATTCACTAAGAGCAGACATAATATTTCAGCATATACAACACCTTTACTTTAATTTTATTTATTATGAACTAACCGACTAATTATTACAGTACCAGCTTGTGAATGTCCAACTGCTGGGCTAAGGCCACTATTCCACCACGCTACTCCAATGCGGGTTGGTGGAATACACGTCTTGTGTCAGAATTTCAGTGAAATTAGACACATGCAGGTTTCCTCACGATGTTAAGTACGAATTATAAACATATATTAAGCACATGAAAATGGTGCTTACCCGGGCGTTGTACCCGCGATTATCGATTAAGATTCTAATCGATAAGCATTCTAATCTCTTGGCCATCTCGGCTTATTCCGATAAATTAAATACCCATAAATTATTAACCGACTAAGTACAAAATTAACAAAACAATGAGAAAAAATATATGCGGCAACGAAACGCTACACATACCTAACCTATAAATTTTAACTTACAAAGTTATTTAGTTAATTTTGGGTTCTATTGCACTGATAAAGACCTCCGATAATAGTTTTACTCATATATCTTCCATGTAAAGACTGTATCATCAGTTCAGATCAGTTACATTTTTATTATATGTACAGAATAGATTTTACTTTCTGCATTTAATAATAATGTACTATAGCGCTATAGTAAGACTTTTTTAATGGAATTGTAAAAATGTACAAGTCATTTATGAGGAAAGCTAATTAATAGTCTACTGTCTATTGCAAAAAGTTTATCGGCTTCGCTTTTTTTAAACAATTATAAAAATAAAATAAAAGGTACTTAAGGTAGGTATTACAATATTTCCGGCATTAACCATTGTATTTGGTCTTTCAAAGATTTTGTCATCTAACTTCTATATTTGATTTTTAATAAGAATTAACAATTAAAATTTTAATTAAATATATTAAGACTATCGCTTTTGTAATAAATATACTTTACAGGGAATTCGTTAAAAACGAACCGAATCGTAAAAAACTAATAAATATTTATCTAGCTACCGGATTTAAATGTCATTGTTATCGATTTTTATCTTGCATGGAATAAATTACAATTTTTTTTCTCAGTAAATAAATTAAACGTACATTATTATTAATAGAGATAATGCAGACGATATAAGGGTAAGTATTTTATCTAGCATGATAACAATAAGAGATTTTAGAGTTCTGTCGGCAAAGATTTCAAATATTTTATTTACTTTTTAACTTGTTTATATATATTTTTTCTTGTACCTATTAAAAGTGCTATTTTTTTAGGGATTAACTTCATTACTTACCCGTGAAATATTGACAAGTGACATATATATACTACTAATATACTACTACTATACTACTAGCTACTACTACTTATATATATATATATATATGTGATATACTATTTTGAGTCAAAGTCACTTATTAGTTTCTGACATTTCACGACAATTTTCTGCGGTGAGCGAATTTGTTTATAAAGAATATACCTACCGGTGATTAATGTGTTATGAAAATCACGATTCGAATAATAAGTTGCTTGTTATCGTTTAACTTGTTTATTTATTAAACATAATTTAATTGCGTGTACAAATACACGTTACACGTGGACCAAGTCGTTCTTCAAGTGTTTATTTATATTTACAATTTATCTCATGCTCTGTGGTGTAGGAAAACATCGTAATAATAAATGCGTGTTTTTGGAAAATATTCTTTTTTTATGTTATATGTAAGGGGACAAAATGTACGTTATTTGAAGCGTACGTTAAGGCGAATATTTGGAGTTTTTTTTTCAAATTATTTAATTAAAACTACCAACGTCATATTAAGCTGATTAAGCTGATACTAAATAATAAGCTGATTGTGATTGTTACAATTGCAGCTTAAGACGTCATAGTTAAGGTCAAATAGATCAAAAGTAATATACATCTATTATATGGAATTAGATCTCTAACTTACGTACAAATCGGAGTATATAAATTAGTGAAATTGTAAATCGTTACTTAGACATGCGAACATATTCTCAAATGATCGTTTTAAGTTAGACTGTGATTCAGAAGAAAAAGAATAAATTTCTAGATAAATGAAATTCGATTGTACGACAATGGACGTCTTTTGTAACATTTTTTTTATTTTTCAACATATTTTTGTCATTGCCAACGCGAAAAATATCGATCAAATCGGAATATTTAATTTTATTTCACCTGGTATGTTTTTGATTTAATAAATTAATGCGTCTTATTTTCTTGATAAAAAAATAAATGTTTGATACATTTGAGATGGCGGATGTACATTAATCCATATGCGATATAAATTGTGTTTCTAATAATTCATCTCCTACTCGCTGGTGAAGGAAACATGTAAACATCGTGAGGAAACTCGCATGACGTGTCGGATGGAATTCTGCACATTTATATGAAATGCAAGTTGCATTGGAAAAGCTTTAATAAAATAAAAACTCAAATCCTTCTGGAACATATTAATATAAGTTGTGACTTTCATATAATGGCTTAAATTCATAATTTTAAATATAACATTAATGTCTATTTTATTTTCAGGAATTTTACCGGATAGAGCAAATCGAATCGAAGACATATATTTACGTTTTTATAATGGGTATGTATATATATTTTATTATTTAATATTTGATAAATAAAATATAAATTTTATAAATAAAAAAGCGCGGAATTCATTAAACGCGACAGGAGTCAAGCTGCTGTTTGCGTGTAAAATGATTTAAGCGGCGGAAACATATGAAACAAAAAAAAAAACAAATTACAAATATTACGTTCTAGATGTTTCTTCTTAATACATTAGTTATCAAAGCGTTTAAATACGGCAAGGTCTAAAGCGCTAAAGGCCAATCCACGCGGTCTGGAGGTAATAATATGTAAATGATAATATATTCAATTACATTTATTCCATGACTGCAAGATAGAGTTACGATAATCAGGGACCACTGGGCGCTCTAGGCACGTGCCCAATACCTTCAATAGTGACTAGCCTCCCCGTACCACTGTTACGTTAATTTTATTCTAATTTATGTACAGAAGTATAATTCACTAAATAAATATATCTTTCTATCGTTCATTTATTTTAATAGTGACCCCAAAGGACAGCCCGTTGGGGTCACTCTTAAATTAATTACTTAAATTATTTTTTCAGAAACTTATTCGAAGAATATGTGGACATACCGCTTAGCCAAGCAAGTCATCTACTTGAGGTTAAAGGCTTCGAAAACAGTAATCCCACCGTCCTTTACATACATGGCTTTATAGAAACCGCACAGCAAGAAAGTGTACAGGTAAGCCTTTTATTTCCTTAATAACCCCAAAGAAACTTTAAATTAAATTAATATTTTGAGCTTTAGGAACCTTAAGAATGTTGTTTAAAAAATATACATCTTTGTTTAAAATGTTTGAATAGATTAATTTACATAATTAATTGGATTTATTGGATTGATTGGATATAATTTGTTCAAAATAAATAAATTAGTTAAATTAAATTAAAATTTCTTAAACAAAACAAATCTTTTGTTCTAATTTTAAGATTTCAAAATAATTTTAAACAGTAGGATTGGCATAAGCTATTTTCATTCCATATATTTTTTACAATGCGTATTAACGTAATAGCTTATTGCTTTCAGTTGAAATTTGATTTGGTGTGAGACAACACAAAAATCTATAACTCCAAAAAGTATTTGATACTAGTTTTTACTAGTTACGGCTATGTAATCAGGCGTTAGGAAAAAAAGTAGCCTGTGTCATTTCCTGGGGTTCAAGTTTTGCTGCGTACCAAATTTCATCAAAATCGGTTTAGTGGTTTAACAGTGAAAACCTAACAGACAGACTTTTGCATCAATAACATTAGTATAGATTTTGTTATTTTTTCGACCATTAAATGCCTTTCAAAAACGTACCGTAAGCCTACTAAAGCCTTGAATTGTCTAAAGCCGTCATGCAACAATACAAAACAGAAAATGTTAAGGTATCCATTACATAAATAATATTATAATATATAATAATTATCTTATTACAGGTCATGGTGAATGCGTACTTAGAATCGAGACCAGCAACAAATATTGTGTTACTAGACTGGTCTAATATGGCTCATGGCTCCTATTTAGTCAACGCCGCAAGAAACACTAAAAAGGTAATTATTTGGTTAATTTGTTATTCCTATTTCCTATTATAAAACACAAGCTAAATATTTGTATTATATACTTATGTGGCTTATGTAAAACTATATTTTTATATACGCAGGTCGGTGTTGCTTCCGCAGAACATATAAATACTCTAATCGAATCAGGTCTACAAATTGATAAAATGCAGATTATTGGACATTCACTTGGAAGTCACGTAGCTGGTTACTTAGCGAGAGAACTCAAAAATAAATACAACAAAACTATCAAAAGGTATTTAAAATCAAAACAGTAACTTTTGTATTTCGTAACATTATTTAACTTAGATTTTTTTTAATTAAAAAAAATGGCTTAAGCAATTTCAACATTTTCTATTATAACGAAAAATTAAAAAACTAATCACTTCCAGTTGAATTATTCTGAAATTAACATTGAATAATATTTCTATAGTTTTGTTTCAAGGTCTTTCCAAACAAAAAATTTTATGTTCATTAATGTATAATTGGGCAGGCTATATTTTTCCATTTAGCTGCACCTAAAAAACTATAGAAATACCAACGATGATTACATTATTTTTGGATACCATTGAAATATTTAAAAAAAATACTTTGGAAGTTTAAATCGTATCTACATGAAATAGGATCCAATTTATACTTATCAGGGCAAGTACTGTTCGACCTGATCGTCTGAGATCAATTACTTACGTTATCACTTAATACAAGTTTATAATATCTTTAAAATAAGCTACGTGAACAAGATTTATTTCGTATTAGACTATCATAGAAGAGACGATTATTGAAAGTTATTTTCTAAGAAGATATTTACTTGGCGGTAGTGCTTTGTGCAAGCCCGTCTGGATAAGTACTCACTACTTATTCTATTGCTACACAACACTGCTTAGTGTTGTTATATTCCAGTTTGAAGAGTGAGTGAATCGATGTAATTACAGGCACAAGGGACATAACGTCTTATTTCCCAGGGTTGGTGAAGCACTTGTGGTTTAAGAAATGGTTAATGTTTCTTACAACACGGGCAGTTATAGGCGGCAGTTACCATTTACCATTACATGGCCCATTTGCCAGTCCATCTACCTATTATAAATAAAAAACGCCTATAAATAAATACAAATAAATAAACATCGTCTTTAACGCTTATTCCATGGTTGTAGGGTAACAGCACTCGACCCAGCGTTTCCCGCTTTTTATCCAGACGGTGTAGTAATGGATCATGTCACGGATAAGGACGCAGAATTTGTGGATGTGATACATACTGATGCTGGAGGCTACGGTGCACCTGTCCGCACTGGCACAGCAGACTTTTGGCCGAACGGTGGAAAGAGTATCCAGCCAGGATGCCCACGATTCGCCCCAATGCCCTTGTCTGACGATAGTAAGCATAAAATATGTATGTTTAAATTTAATTTTAAATTAAATTATCATGCGATTAATTACAAATATATGCTTGACTAGCTAACCCGCGTGATTTCGGCGAATTACGACTCAGTTCTTGTAACATGTTGTTAAATAGCCTATAATCATGATTAAAAGGTGGATACACGCCGTTGACCTTGCTTGATTGAGCGAGCACAGATCTCACAAAGGCAGTTAAAATTATAATTAAAAAATGTTATAAATTGAAAAAAATAAGTCGTTTCTTTGGTGTTGTGAGAAATAGCTTCTGTTTTTAAATTGATGCGAAGGCTACATGCTGTAAATGATATAAATTAAACTCGTTTTTTCAACAACAATTACCGAGAGAAATGTATAAAGAAAATAAACCCACTTCATATATGTAAGCCGAGATGGCCTAATGGTTAGAACGCGTGAATCTTAACCGATGATCGTGGGTTCAAACCCGGACAAGCACCACTGAATTTTCATGTGCTTAATATGTGTTTATAATTCATCTCGTGCTTGACGGTGAACGAAAACATCGTGAGGAAACCTGTCTAATTTCATTGAAATTCTGAGATATGTGTATTCTACCAACCCGCATTGGAGCAGCGTGGTTGAATAATCTCCAAACCTTCTCCTCAAAAGGGAGAGTAGGCCTTTGCCCAGCAGTGGGACATTAACAGGTTGTTACTGTACTGTATATATGCCAACAATGCTATTAAATTTCAATTCCAAATATTAAAACGTACAAAAAAGAAAATCATACAAACTGTTCAACTTCATTATATTCGTATAGATTAAAATTAAGAGCCAAATTGCTTCGTAAATTATTTCATATTTGCAGTCTGGGCCTTCTGGATCACTTACTTGATTAATACTTAACTTAAATTTTCACAGATCTTTGCAGCCATTGGCGGTCGTGGAGATTCTACGCTGAGTCTGTGCGGAATCCAGAAGCATTTCCAGCTTCACCAGCTGACTCGTATCATAAATTCAGAGAAAATCCCACACCAGAAGTTGGAATGGTGTACATGGGAGCGAATTGTGACACGAGGTTATATCAGTCTGTTATCTTGACTATCTTTTTTTGTTATAACATTATTCGATCCTATATGATCTTATCTATTGGTTTTATAGTAAATGTACACAAACAAATAAACTCTATTAGACTTACTTATAAATGTTGTTTTCAGAAAACAAGTTAAGCGTTCAGTTAAACACTAAAGTGGCTCTTTCTTTCATCATTGATTTGACATTCGAAAAAACAAGACACAGCATTGTTTAACTAATCACATGCTTAACAATATTTCTAGGCAAAGCCCTTATAAATAAGCGTGTAATTAACGAAAATAATTAATAAATTATTTATAATATGTGACGCAATTGCTAATATAAATTATTAGGATCTTCTTTATAATAAACTAAATTATTTTCTCTCTTTCAGTGCTCAAGGATCTTATTATTTAACAACAAATGGCGAATCTCCGTTTGGTAAGGGTATGGATGGTATTTATACAAAAAGTAAAAATAACAAGGGAAAAAAATGTTAAAAGTAATATATTATAAAAAACAAGGTGATTCTACTTAATTAAAAAATGTCTTCATATTTCAAAAAGGACCAAATGCTTAAAATAATATTACTATTGTAATGAAAAATGACATAATTTAGGTGTCTTGTTGGTTTGAAAAATATTGGTCCTGTTAAACAGCAGTATGTTAACAGTTAATATTAAATGTACCTGCACAACTAGTTGGTAAGATCATTATACAATTTCTATTTAATATATTAATTGATTCGGTATAATACTTTAATTGAAATCACATTACTAAGCTTTATTGATTTTTGTGAATAAATATATTTACTAAGTTTGTTAAATATATTTAATTGATATTCCGTGTATTACTTTAATTGTATTAAAAACAAAAAAAAATTACAGCTATTATATGTACTATGTATTCCAAATAGAAATAAAGATAAACAAATAATTTGCACGAATTCATAACAAATATCATAGATTATTTTAGATCTCGACCAAAGGTGTCATGTCAATTCAAGGTCACATTTTATTTTTCTTAACTCCTGCCATTGGAGTCGACTATAATTATATATTTTTTTCATTGCACATATTATATACTTAGTAAGCCCAGACGTATTATACAATTTTATCACAATTCGTACTTTAAACTTCGGGAGATATTGAATAAACTATATTTACTGTGATTTAAGTTATAAAATGTATTGTTTTATCAGCATAAAAACTATACCTTGTGAAAATATGGACTCATTTTCTTAACAACATATTTTTAAATGTAGTTACGAGTACCTTATTATTATTAAGTATGTCAACTTATTTGTCACTTATGTAGTAAAATGTAAGAAACGCTTTGAATTTTTCTTTAATTAAATAATGTACTTAATTTTTGTTTTACTTTACGGGATTAATCGGTTTTAATTTTTCTTTTCTTATGAATCTGACACATGAACTGACACTGATGACATTTAAATGTTACCTTACTTTTGTTTTAATACAACAAGTATTAGTATAATTTAAATGTTTGGCGATTCTTACATTTTTCTTAACTTGTTTTCTACATAATTTGTCGATAATATGTTTAATATTTTGCAAATAAACAAAATTACACGTACAGCGAAAAATAATTGTGTATTGCAATATTTTTCTTTATTGACTGTTTTCATATAATTATTCATCAGTTGTACAAATTCTATTTACATAAATATACGGATTTCATCACAATCGAACAAAATATTTTTTCTTAAATTATCTAAAGAATATTTCATAAAGCGTAACAATATGAGAAAATTAAAAGTACAGGCCTGAATTTAAATAAAATTGTGTAAATTCTAAGGTTGTTTCCATTTTTAAACGATTTTTTTTATTAACCTATATTTTATATACGTTCATATTATATACGTACGTATATTGTGTACTATGGAAATTATATCGAATGTTAACGATCTTTAAATTTAAAGATTTACTTAGTCGTTTTATAACACAATAATGGAGTAGATTTTACGCACAATGTTATAATACAACGAATGTCATTTTAATAGAATTTAATAATGTATTATATCGTAGGAATTGTGTTTAAAAAAAATAAAAATAAAATCGACCAAAGCATATTATTGTTATAATTAATATCAAAAACTAACCCTTCTCTCTGATTGAACCTCTTGTAATGATATGTTAACATTTTTTGGAAATATTTACATTAAAAAGAATACTAAGTATATAAAATATCTTGATACTTCATTAAGTAATGTTTGATAAAGTACTTTCATAGTTTGAAACAAGTAGTATTTAATTTACACTGAAACTTGAATTATGTGTAACCCATTTCACAATAATATCCTGTGAAGTATCCATGTATTCGTCTTCAGAAAACATGTTTAGTTTAATTTTTATTTCTTCCGTAATCAGATATAGACCAAACATTAAAACGCCAGTTAACAGGAATCTGAAAAATTACGGATAAATATTAGTAATTTTTAAAAATAATTATTAAAAAACAAAAACATTGACATTACAAAAATGTTGCTTTGGTAAACAAGAATCAGAAAAAAATATCCTGCTAACTATTCTAAATAAAACTACGTACTTACGCAAGTAATATATTAGTGGAGGTGTATAAGTACGTCATATAACGTGTACAATCTCTATTCCCCCATCTTAAAATCAATTATTAGGCTCAGGACCAACGCTTAACTTATTTCACAAGACACGGAACTGCTACACTGAATATCTGCCCTTTTTTATATAAAATCTAATCGGGATTTGAACCCAAGACCTCTTGATCTGCAGCTATGCAAGCCAGCTATTAGAAACGAGCACCAAATGTACTAAGTAAGGGATGCAAATGAGCTTTTTCAAATGAACATACCTTAGATTCATTAAATCATTCAGTGTATTCAATAAATTCTCCGTAATGGTCAGTTCTATTCAACAGTGTCATATTCTGTACTAAAACGGTTTTCATCTTTGATGCCGAATAGATGTTCATTAAAAATTTTGTGGTCCAAAATGCGGAAAAAACAAGAGCGCCTATTACGAGTACACTGCAATACACACTCGAACTCATGAAAATGTATTGTTATGCGATCATATTGAATGATCATATCACAAATGGGTACAACGATGACCTCTAATATTACTAAGTACAATGAACTTTAGCTTGAAAGGCGGCAAAGAATATATAATTTGTGTTGTTTGTGTTTTATGAATCAGATAGTTTTAATTTACCCGGATTATTCTATTATCATGGCAACATTTTGCCGAAAAGCAAAGAAGGCGCATTTCGTCGGTTTGAATTTGTAAAATAATACGTTTTTGAATAAATATGTTGCTTTTTTGAATTACTTATGAATTCGGTTTACTACTGTGAATTGTTAATTTAGGCACTTTACATGTTTGTACAAAAAATGTTTTCGTTAATGTGATATTAACTTTGTGACTACTCCGAAATGAAAACAATAAATATTTCTTATCAGTAATTATTGTATAACTGTAAACATTATATGTAATTAAAAATGTTCATAATTTGAATTATATATATTTCAAGGTTAAAAATGTTTTATTATTATGATAATAGCAATCATTTAGAAAAACTAAATTATTCCAAGCATTTCAAAAATGTTTAAAATTATTATTCGATTGGAATAATAATTTAAAAACTTCAAATTAAAAAAAATAGTTCATTTGAATTCGATTCGAAATTCAAATTCTTTTTGATTCGTTTAAAAAAAAACTTTAAAAATCGCAACCGATTTTTTTTTTGGGTATTCACTTATTAATACAGGTCGTTTATTAATCTATTCTAAAGAAAAAAAACATATTTAAGCTAATCTTACTTGAAAATCAAAGTATAATAATGTACTATTTATTATAAAATAAAACAATCAAATCTAAATTAATAAATTGTTAATATGTAAATTAGAACCATATTCTTATTTTTATTAACTAACAATTAGCCACTATAACTTTATTTATAAACTTACAGTCCCGCGCCCATATTGAAATATGAATATATGATGAGATATGAATAGGTAATTTAGAAAAAAACCTTTAGTTAAACACGTAATTTAAATTCCTGTATAATAAGTATTAATAATAGTGATAATATTATTCCTTGATTATCTGTCACAGTCGGTAACTCAATTATAACTGAAGATATTTAGCCGTCGACATGTTATAACAATAATAATAACAGAGCCTATTGTATTAGATGACGTTATCAGTTTAATCAATAAGGTTGACGAAATTAGGTGTTTATTATGAGTTTTAGCATATCGTGGAACTTGTAAATATTTAGGATTACGTCTACAAATAATAATAATAATTTCTGTAATGCGAGTAAGGGTTCGTATACAAAGGGTCTCATCTAGATTCTAGATCAAACCGGATCGTGCCAAAAGTGGTAAAAATCACAAATGACAAAATTGGAAGTGATTAAAATCCCGTAATTTACAGATTTCAATGTATATATTTTTTTTAAATGTTATTAGTTGTATCTTAATCGTAAAACAAAATAAGGCTTTGAAATTATCAATGTTAGTTTTTAAAATAAATTATATTCCTTTAATAATAGAGCAACATTGGAATATTCGTTTTTAATATGTACGACAACACTGAATCTAAGACAGAAAATAAGATAAGCAGTATGTATAATTATTTAGGCATGTATTCAAATGAATTTATAAAATAAATTAAAACACATTAGTATATTCATTATATTATATGACATCGGCAGAAACTTTACGAAACAGTATTTAGTATTCCTAAGCCCGTAAAATTTGTAATAGGTACATCGTTAATTTCACTATCCATCTTCATTAAATATTTCATGCCTAAATAAAGCGTAACCATAAGAGCTCCTGTTATCAGAAATCTGAAAAGAAAAGTTAAAATAAATTAAATGTTCTGTACCAAACTCAATTCTAACTCACTATTATTCTTGAAATAAGATAGATTCAAAACATTTCTAAATGTAATGTTACTAACATTACATTTAGAAATGTTACATACATTAACAGACAGTTAACAGATTACATATTTTTAATTGTTATATAAGATAAATCTATGTTGTCTAGTCCGTCGTATGTAGTAAGGGTGTAAGTCACTAATATTTGCACTAATTCATATATTTTTGGATATTTTAAATTACAAACTTAAAGTAAGTTTTAATTTCCTTTATTTATAATTAATACTAAAAATAAATTGAAAGCCATTCCCCGTTCCGTTGTTTCCTCCACTTATCGTTTTATCCCCAGAGGATCGGAATGTGAATCGCAATTCACAGAAGAAATGCTGATAGCATTCTTGCCACCATTCCACGCAAGGCAAACGCTCATGATTCTCACAGTATAAATATAGTTTTTTATTTGTATATGCTTATTTAATTCTCAGGGTAAAATATATTTTTTGATGTAAATAAACAAATATTACGATAGATTACGTGCTGAATTTTGGTAATGTAAGAAGGTTTTTGAAAGTAACTCCCACGAGTCTAATATTTTTTTATATTTTAATAAACAATGAATTATAGTTCTAAATAACTTACGTTCCAGCTACCACCATCATATAACGATTTGAAAAAAAAGTAGCTGTATGTCAAATGAATGGCAAATTATAATTGAAGAGTATTATTGAAACAACCGATATTTTTGACTGGTTGGTTGTTTAAGAATAACAAGGAAGTGTGCAAATTGTTTACTTTCCTGTTAAATGTTTTATGCAACCGGTGTTTTTTATTCGATGATTTTTATACTCAAAACCTCATTTTTTGAAAGTCTTAGATGAATCTCGTGATTATTTATCAGAAAAGTAGAGAAACAACCGTCAATTGTTTCTTAGCACTTCCTAGGACAGAAGATGCCTATAGACGTCATATTATTAGAAATGAAATAAAAAATATTTAGCTATTTTGTCTAGTCCGTGAAAGTATTCGCTGAGCAAATTACACTATCAAGACGAAAGCTTTGATTCCTTGTTCCATCATTCTGCTTCTTTGTGCTTTGGAAGTTGTATGAACATGATGCAATGGATTCTGATTTAGTGGAGTTTTCACTATTAGAAAAAGCATTAAACGAGGAAGGTATTATGAGGATATGTAAAATGCACGGTATAAAATTCATATTTTACCCGTATGAAGTTGGGACAGGCAGCTATAACTTAGTTATTTCGTAAAAGCTTCAAAGGTATGATCTCCTAAGAGCGTTTTAAGCATAAACAATCTGTTCCAACATTTATTTGAAGCGGTTTTTTTGAATGCTTGATTATTTTCGATGTAAAAAGCTGCCCATATATATATAATAGTCTCGACTGACTCTCAACCTAATATATATACACATATATATACATAGGAGGTTGAGAGTCAGTCGAGACTGCTGTTTTATTAATGATAAATCTTAAATGATTAAAAAATAACAGAAATAATTAATGCAAAATGTTGTTAAAAGTCTTAACAATAATTTTAGCATCTATATTATCGTATCAGTATTTTTTATGACAAGAACCTTTTAATTTATTAACTGACATTAGTAACGCAGATAACACAGAAGTATATTATTGTTATATAATATGCAGCGATATAAAAAATCTACATTCAGTAAATACTCGAAAATATAAATCCACACTGCTTTTCAGCGTGTGTGGTTCTTTTCTACTTACATCACTGCAACAATATCACTATACAAAAATATTTAAAGAAGTAAAAGACACATGGATCAAAAAGTTAATAAATAATTTTAAAAAATAATAATTTTTTTATTACATTAAAATCGTCTTATCAAGACAAAGGTATCATACATACAAATAAAATATCAATTTACAAATAACTTCAGGTGACTAATAAATATAAGAAAACATAAATTTGATGTTTTTCAATAATAGCAAAATTATACTTAAATATATCTGAGTATAGAAATTTAATACAATATTAACTACTAATGTGTAGAAGTACTTTTCTATTCATAAAGGATATAATTATGCCGTCTATATGATTCTGTTGTAGGTACGGTGTCGGTGAGGACCGGTACGGTTTCACTTATAGTTGTAGTTGATGAGCTGATGTTCACTCTCTCCACAGGCATGAGACTGTACTTCGTTCCCCAGTATACCCCGAATGCTAACACGAAGGTTACTAGTAAACTTGAAAATAAAGAAAATTTATATTAAACGAGACCTATTCCTGTTATTATGGAATAATATTTGGAAGGTTACCTACAATCCAAAAGCCATTTTTAATATAGTTCTTGTTAAGAATCTTAAAACTGAAAGTGATTTTTCTAACAATCGATCAGTCCTTTTTGAAACTTCATAACTTCTTTAAAGTAAAGATTTTTCCATGTTATACCATTTTCTTTAATCCAATTGATGTCAATTACAAAATCCTGAAAGTTTTCACTTTCGTTCTATTCGACGTAAAACAAATGTATACATTCGAATATTTAATATTATTCATTTTTAATTATTGTTTTCTAAACAAAACTCAATTTAGTATGGACATATAAACAGATATATTTAACTGTTTACGTTTTGAATGTTAACAATAGACATTTTCACAAATATTTGCAATATCCTGGGACATAATTCACACACGGCCATCTGATCCAAAACTAAGCAGAGCTTGTACTATGGAAACCAGACAACTGATATACATTACATATACTACTTTTCTTTTGAAAATACATACTTATATAAATAGTAACACCCAAACTAAGGACAAACAGACATGCTCATGCACACAAATGTCTGTCCTGGGTGGAAATCGAACCCACCTTCGGCGTGAAAGGCAAATATCTACCAACCGCGCTAACCGGCCCGTTGAAATTTGCAAAGTTATTAACAGATAATTTAATCAGATGTCATCAGTAATCGTTGTTTTGTTTATGATGCTTGGCGATTGATAAAACATACACGTACACCGACAATAATGTAAATTGAACAATATAAAATCTTTGATGAGCAGTAAATCAAAGCCTTACTCTTTCATAAAATGAACAATGACATGTGTCACCTAAGAGGATATTTGATTAGCGAGCTGAACATATTGTACGATTCCACGAAACAGACTACCTTTACCTTTAAACATCCGTTCGCCTCTTTCAACAGTTCGAGCCTGCAGAGCAGAGAAGGCCTACTGGCTAGAGCACGTGAATCTTAATCGATAATCGCAGGTTTTAACAAGGAAATTTCACCAAAATTTCATGTGCGTAATATTTGCGCTCGGCGGTAAGCTAACATGCATGTGGAATTCTATCACACGCATATGACAAAATTTTCCTCCAACCTCCAATTGAACAGCTTTATGGAATAAGGTTTACCATACCAAGAGGAGAGGAGGCTTTATATGTTCAACAGCTGAGCTAAGACCTCCTCTTTCTCTCGTTACTTAAGAACCTATAAACATTCCATAGCTAAGGATAAAGAAAATAATTTGAAGGATACTCCGTATCACTCAGAATTTGTTTAATCGTTCTTGTACTAATTTTGGACTTAATCATCACTTAAATTAATACTAATAATAGATCAGTATAAATAAAAAATATTTTTTGTTCTCTGCGTTCCTAATCAATTGATCCGATTGTGAAGAAAATGAGTCGAGTTGCGCAGAGCCTGGTAAGGTTCCTAGACAAAAAAAAAACTGTGTATGTTTGTACTTTAATATAAACCTTTATGCAGACCTATATTTTACCCGTGCGAAGCCGGGACGGAAAGCTTAAAAAAATATATAACTAACTCATAATGTTTTTTTCTTATATAACAATTAAAATATAAAACAAAACAAACTCCGTTATTAAAAGTAATTTTTAATTGCATAGGAAAAAAAGAGCATACGAGGAAATTAATAAATTTCTCATCTTTAAATAGCTATAACATACCAATGCATAATACTCGTATGCTTAGGATCAGTGATCACCGCGATGACGAAGAACACCTGTTATCAATAAAACTTCCTTATTTTTTATTATTATTCTAGTAATTAATAAGAACACGTAATTTAATAACATTTAAACTGCAAGGAGGAATTATTCTCCCTAATTCCTGCTTCCCCCTTCCTTCACAAGTCTACGCGTGCTGGCTCTCGATGTCACCGACTAACTGTGACATCAATTCCATCGCGCACAAAGAAATTTGGCAACTCCTTTCTTTGTCGCACTTCCAAGAAATGGAATTCCTTACCAGCTCACGTATTCCCCTCCTCTTACGACCCGGGTTCCTTCCAACGAGGCGTGAAGAGGCATCTTGCGGGCCGGCAAGGCGAGGGCGGCTAGTGCAGAACCTTCTTCCCGACTATACTGGCCGTCCTCGCGATTGGACTCTTAACATCACCATATAACATTGGACCACTTAACATCAGGTGGAGTAGAGTCATTTGCCCTCCTGGCTAATATAAAAAAAAAAGGTGTAAAAAGCAAGTAAACTGCCTTTTCGCGTATTAAGATAAAAAAAATTAGTGTACGTGATAGAGGTACATCCTAGTAAAATGTAATGCGTTGGAATGAATGCTGTTAATAAAGATAAGAAATAAGATAATTACTTCAGAAATTCTTTGACACCTTTTCTTTTCTTTATCTCTCAAAAAAACCTTAACGGTGTTATAGAAAACATAAAATCAAAAACATCTTTATTTAAATGTATGTATGTATGTAAAAGCCATATTACATAAAAACAAGCAATGTAAACCTACCATACCATTCCAGCTGGTTTGGAATGTCGCTTCTTATACCGCAGGAAACAAGAAAGTCAGCGTGATGACAGCATTAGTATAGCTGGTACTTTATTGTAATTGTTTTTAATTGATGCTATCAGTTGCGATTAAACTTCTTTATATATTGTCTAAGCTGTTTGAAACTTACGAAAACCATCCTCTAAAAATACAGTGTATATAGGATTTGAAGGTAGTTATTATTTTTTAAGTAATTATAAAATTTAATTATACTAATGTTATATTATGTAGTAAATTTTTAATGTTTTTTATTGGTGTGAAACGTCTATTAGTGCGTCATCGGAGTAAAACCGACTTGTATGCTGTGACGACAAACGGCATGACGCTCTCTTATGTTATCATTCATCTTCTCCGCCCCCGTTCTCTACTCCCTGGTCGCATAAAGACTATGCACTATAGACTATAAATATATATTTCTTATTATTATAATGAAGAATATACTAGACACGCGGATGGCGTGTATAGTATATTCTTCATTATAATAATAAGAAATATATATTTATTTTATTAAGGACACTATGTATTTAATTATTTAATCCATATTTATTTACTGGTTTTATTTAATTATATATTTTTTCAAGAAACAACTTCTATGTTTCTTCACATCTACCTGGTGTCTCTTGACGGACATATTATTTTGGAAAAATTAAAAAAAAACATTTAATATCATTCTTATTTAATTTACTTATTATTTGTTAACAATAGAAAAGTGTATTAAATAACCTGATCTTACTATAAGCCACAAATAAAGTAGGTTACATTCGACTAATTAAATATGTAGATGAGTTGATAGTTACTGCTTGTATTAAACATTATTATCCTATTTGATACATACAAAAACAAATCTTTAATGAAACTAGATCAATATAAGCATACTAATAATATATATTTCATAACATTTACTGGTGGTAGGGCTTTGTGCAAGCTCGTCTGGGTAGGTACCACCTCATCAAATATTCTACCACAAAACAGCAATACTTGGTATTGTTGTGTTCCGGTTTGAAGGGTGAGTGAGCCAGTGTAATTACAGGTACAAGGGACATAAAATCTTAGGTCCCAAGGTTGGTGGCGCATTGGCGATGTAAGCGATGGTTAACATTTCTAACAGTGCCAATGTCTAAGGGCGTTGGGTGACCACTTACCATCAGGTGACCCATATGCTCGTCTGCCTTCCTATTCTATAAAATAAAAATAAAATAATAACAAATTATATTCTACGAAATAAAAGTATTAAAACGTATTAACAATGTTAGTACAGTATTTCTACATTGTCTTTCTTACTATTTATAAATTAAGTAATCATTTTAGCTTTCATTATTTAATGAAATTGGTTCTAGACTAACAGCATATCCATGTATAATGATACTTTAGTTGACGTATCATCAAGTATCATTACGTACATTCGTAATAAACCACGTAGTCTTCTTTAAAGCTTAGATGTCACCGTAGTGTTGAAATTAAAAGTTGTTGTCTCGGGGGCCCTCATAATGTATTTTGTAGTCCAATAAGCCCCAAAAGCCAGAAATCCAGTAATAATTAGACTGGAATAGAATAAAGTACAATATATATTTCAACCACATATATGTATATACAAAAGATTATATTAAAATTAAACAATTCGCATTTCTGCAGACATCTTAACCCTATAATCAAGATCATTTAAGATCATTTAAGAATTGTTAGTACCACCAATGGCTGCAGCTGCCTTTGCGAAAGTTTGTAATTCATTTTTTCTCACCGAAGACTATCGCGAATTATCGTTGTTCGAGATAGATATTTCCAAATTCAATATCATTATTGAATATACTTTATTGTACATCAAAAGAGTTACAGAACCATTTTAAACACAAACATTTAAAAAAAACGAAAACTATTTAAAACTGGTGATTGCTCTGATGTCAATATACGTTCTTCGGTTAGTATTTAAATATAATAATTAGTTATAATCTATAATATACTTACAATCCCAAGGCCATATTGGAATAAGTGTTAAGGAATAAGTGTTCCGTCGAAATTTGCTTGTCATCACTAAATAACTAAAGTGCTCTAACTACACTTATAACAATTGAACAATGAAAGCATTTATATATAATATGTAATAGTAAATACAACAATCCACTAAGTTCTAAGAGATTTAAAGATATAATCAAATAATTATTAATAATAAAAATTAATAATAAAGCCATAATTAAATACTAATAAGCGTTCTCTCATGACTTCATACGAACATTATAAGATTTCTAATGAATTATTTATAAACATTAAAGCCTTTTAAAAAATTATAACAAAAATCTTTATGAACTTCCTTTCTTGCTTTTTTCTCATCATTTTTTTTTCAAATTTTATATATGTCGGGGAAAAAAATGGTGTCCAAGTTGCTTGGGGAATCTATACGCGCCCACATATGGGACTATAAGAGGAACCAATCACCTGTTGGCACCGCCGGCCAACGCTGACGTCGTAATTTTATATTAATATTACACTCATAGTAAAGCTTCTAGTGTTTGATTAAATACTCAGTGATGATCCTTTTAGTTTAACAAACATAAATTGTTCAACAAACAATAGTTATTGTGACTATATAGCATTATATTTTATCGCAACACTACATCAGTAAATGATATACAAATAAACTAAAGAAAGGGTCGATTATTTAATCACCAGTAAATTTTTATCCAATAAATTAGTTTGAAATAAGAACAAAAAAATCAAGCTTGCCATGTCAATAGTCTGAAACTGCAAAGAGCAGCTAATTATTATAATAATATAATTTACTATATCGAAACTTGGTCCACCAAATAGCCCAAGAGTTTCTATGCCTGCCTGTTTTTATATATCGAAACACACATCGTTTTTTAAAAGAAAACGATGTCTTTTTTGTAAGTATAGATTTAAAAAAAGAACCTCGCATGTGTTGGATGAAATTTTGTACCCGCAAAACCGCATTGGAATGTACTCCAAATCTTCACCTCTAAGCGAGATCTTAGTTCAATGCTGAGGCCTTCACTTAAATTTCAGAAACTTTATAAATGCCTAATGTTTAATAAATGTTCTCTCTTTTGTTACTATTTATTACAGAAATATTACATTATCGTAGAACTATTTTATTAACAAAAAAAATACATTTTATTTTATTAGAATCAATATAAAATCGGCTAAAGTCAAAAAAGCAGCTAATTGTGCCAACACTCCAATGCTAAAGTATGTTTTATCAAAAGCCCACCTCGGATGCGTTATAGTACTTATTGTAATTGATGATGGACGCTTTTTTAGTTTTTTACATTCAAGTGTAATCTGAAACAAATAACATAATAAACCACAGATAATATTTACAGAAGACTAGGCGATTGTGGAATGTTTTTACTGGCCTCGGTAAGTACACCTCATTCATATTTTTTTCTACAATTTTAAAGTTGGGTAAATATTTAACATAAGGGACAAACCGTTTTAGCTTGTACCATTTTCAATATGTCTTAAGAGTAACTATGCCTATGGACTTAACATTGAATGTTAATTTCGTGATCATTCCTATAATACATACAAAGTATATAAACAGCATATAGATTCAACTACTAATATATTCACATGTAAGCTTATAAGAGAATTGTTTTAATAGAAAAATTAAAACTTATTTAAAAAAAATACAAAGAAAATATATAATTGTAGTTGATGGACTTATGCAATCGAGATTCCCCAAAAGTTAGACCACGTGAATTTTAACCGAATATTGCGGTTTCAAACACCACTGAATTTTCATAAATGCGTATTTTGTTGCTTTCATTTTAATTTAATAAATTAGCTCCAAAACCTAAAAAGGAGAACTTCCCCATCAATGGGACATTAACTGCCTGTTACTCTACTATTACAACATCTAATTATTGAATTCAATACTCACTAAAATGACACCAGTTGCACTTAGTATTAAAAAGCCAGCAAATAGTAAATAAGCGTGTAAGAACAAATATAGTTCCTCATCAACAACCATAGATATAATAAGTCCTACTGGGATCTGTGTTTGTGACCATAGTGCTCCTCCTATTAATGTTTGCTCATCTCTGTTCTTGGGCCTAGAGTCCACATTTGCACTAGCCCATAAAAATGCCGCAGCTATTACGATACCTAGACTACAGAACTTTAGGATGAAACTAGCAACGTTGGAAACCATCAGTAATTACGTTTCATATTTCAAGCGCTGTTTAGTGAACATCGTTTTTTGAAGATCATGATCATGAACGTTTGACGTTAACCTTCAAGTTTGATAATTTTATTACATTCGACGTCATTCAATTTTGAGTTTCTATGTAAACGTAAATTGTTATTTTGATCTTTTCTTTTATTAATATATGGCTGGTATCTGTGCGAATTGTTATGTAAATAAGGACGCATTTATATGACAACGCTTTCACGCCACGTACTCGCCGCAACCGCATGGACTACACGTTCACACAACGAATGCGTAGCAACTGCAAACGAGCCAAGAAAAATACGCCACGACACATGTTAAAAATTACAAAAAGCTTAAAAAAATAATTTTAAGATCTTGTATCATAACATTAATTATTAAAATAAACAACATAAGTGTGTTTTAAATGACATTGCTCTCATAAAGACAAACTTCTATATGCAATAATATTTACTAAATTACCTGCACTCACACAACTACACATTAGTGGTAAGGCTTTGTGCGAGCATTAGCATAAGCTGGGCAGGTGCTATATATAAAACTACCGTCAAACAGTAATGCTTAGTATTGTTGTGTTCCGATTTGAAGGGAGTGTGAGCCAGTACGATAACTACAAACACAAGTGTTACCGACTTTAGATATTTCATTGTTTTAATGAAATATACAATATTTTAATAAATCACAAAACTATATCCTCCAAAAATTTAATTCTCAATTGATTCTTTCCGTTTAGATTAAAATATTAATTTGATTAATAAAATAAGTTTTATTTTGACTCGAAATTGAACTTATAATAAAAGTCGGAAAACCAGCCATTCGTTTGCTAGATACTCACCAAGAAAGGTGTGCTGGCAAATAAATAATTGTAATACAAAATTACTAATTGTCTTTAATTATAATTAAAAGCCTAACGTCCTCGAAGTAAAGTGCAGTAGTAGACTAAGCTAATACTCAGTTATATACTCTCCCTTGAGGTCTTGGCCAAAATCGGGAGACATCACCAATATATCCTCTCATTCATGTGTTAGCGTTGGCATTTACTCTACTATCTAGCAAGTTCCCGAGTCGTTGTGAGAACGGTTAAAATGACGGAACAGTGCCAATAGCATTGATAAAATGACATATAACAAGACTTCATTATAATAATAGCCAAATTTTAATATAGTCATGGCAAATTAAACACACGATAAGATTTAATCTACAAATATTCTATATTCAAATATAAATATAATAACGTCATATTTCATTTCATTAAAAAAATTAAACATGTGGAAACGCGTCGTTATTTGTCATATTTTTATCGTTTTTCAAGTAGTTTATATAGCTGTATCCATAACGCCAAAAAACTATGTAAGTTTCAAATAAAATTTATCGGTATATTTTCAATTTTTTCTCGTGTCATCCGTAATTCGCCCGTCGTGGATTTCGAAATATAACTAAAACGCTCTATCACCTCCTTTATTCTAAAAATATAAATAATAAAAAAAAAAACATTTTAACTTATTAGGATTACAATGTATTTGTAACTTCTTAATTACCGCGTACCAGTTGTCTTCCTTGCGTAACTAAGCTAAACAACATTTACTTCAGATTCAAAGTCAATATGCAAAGCGACGTAAAAATCGCCTATTAATCGGACTATTGTTGTCCCCATAAGTCCGATCCTAACACAATCATATCAGCCGGAAGACGTCCACTGCTGGACAAAGGCCTTCCCCAAGAATTTCAACAAGCGGTACGCTTAATTGGAGGGTTAAATAGGAAATTAGGAATTCCTAAAAAAAAATCTTTGCATTGCTAATATTCTTTTTTTTAAAGAATATAAAACCAAGATGATATTTTATATAAAAATTTTTGTAAATTAAAAATATTTACATTCTGCCGCTACTAATGAACATATTTTTAAATACAGGGTGAATTCTCACTGAAAATTGTAAGATTCGATGTCTGCAAGGGACCAAAGAGAATTGACTGCACCAACTTAACAGCAAACGTAATCAATGAAACAAATTTAATAATAAACTTAGAGATCAAGAAAAATAATACAATAAACCGGGTAATATTTTATATATAGTTAAGACTACTCTATTTTTAATTATATTATTGCCAGTAAGAATATCGTAGCTATATACTTAAACAGCCGTTTAATGCCCCAGTGCTAGTCAATGATAGCCGTTGGTTGTATTTTTTATGTTATAAGTAGGCAGACGGGTAAATTGATGGTAAATGATCACCACTGCCCACAGATATTAGCGATGTCGATTAAAAACACAAAATTTTACCCCACTATCACGAAAACTAAAAAAAACATAAAATTTATAAAGAAGAAGAGAAAGAAGCTGATATCGTCGGTTTCTAGGAATCCTCCTTAGAGAATGGAAGTCCGCATAGGCGGGCCGGCCGTCAGATGGTACTGCTGATTCTTTAGTGGGTATTGCAATATTCGTGGTGCGCTCAGCGCATATTTAAAACTACCTTGCCTTTAATTTTTTTAATTTAATCTTATAACATAGGGAAAAGTCGTTTCAATGATGAACAACAAGCCACTTGTGAGACTGCAAATGAAAAACCCTTGCGACCACTTGTTCATGAAGACAATATTTCTAACAATAGCTAACGTCAGTCAGAATTGTGGATTTACAAAAGTAAGTAGAATTTATGTTTTATTCATCATATCTTTAATTGAAAAAATTAATTTGAGATAAAATGATGATGATGAGTCTGGCGCAAACCGTCGCTAGATTAAAATTAACTAAAAAAGTCAGGTCATCAGATACGCTCTATAGTTCAAAGGTACGGGATAATTTTCTTAAAAAAAAACAAGTATTCCGTTTATTTGATTAATTATATATAATTATATATAATTGCTCTCTCAAGTAATTTCCTCGATCATAACTTTATTGAAATTTCTAAATATTTTAGATGTAAGTTTTATTATTGCCACAACCTGGTTTTTTCGCTTAGCTCATAAGATTTTGGATTGTGTGAAATTGTAAAATATGTATTTTTTTATTTAAATTTCAGTCAAATCACGTTCTAAACGTAGATATTGCCGAAGTAGCGAAAAAGTACTATGGAGGAATGTTTTTATATGGAAACATAACCTTTAAATCTGTATTTTACAACGATGAATGCAACTTCTCCTGCACCATCGCTGAAGTCAACTTATTTCCTAAAAATAATAAAGGAACAAAATAATTTAATTGACTAATAGATAACTTTTTCAATGTCAGCTAGGATAGCTGTTAACAACATTCACAGCCACTTGAATTATTACTCAATCATTAATTGAATCTGATTCAATTCCAGAATTGAAGGCATTTAAAAAAAAATTCATTGACGTGCAAAAAAACTCTTAGATGCAATTGTATTTAACTTGTGAAATAAATAAACTTGTTGTGAAATAAAATTATTTTATTAATAAATAAATCGTAACAGGATTTTTTATTTTATTTTATACATCACTTAATATTAAAGCTTTGTACATTATATTTATCATGTAAATTAAAATAAATATTAGGAAATTGCATTTAACCTGCAGCCATCAATCAAATGGACAAGTTTCATCATGGTCCAGCTGTACACAGTACATTCCACGCGATCTGCAAATTCAAAGTATTATATAATTAAATAGTTGAACTAAAAAAAACACAAAAACATCTCTACATCTACATCTGAAGATTGTTAGGTTAGGTTAGTTGAACTTGAAATGGAAGAGCCGAGATGGCCCATTTAGAACACGCGAATTTTAACCGAAGATTACGATTACAAGCCCAGGCGAGCACAACTAATGTCGTGCTCGGCCGTGAAGGAGAATGTGAGGAAACCTGCAAGTAGAAAAAAACGGATGTGTATCTACCAACCCCATCGGAGGATCGTGGCCCAGCAGTAGAACATATACAGTCTGTTATTTTTAAAAGAGTAGGATAGTACTTTTTTTCTTTTATATATCTTGGTACACAAATACAATTTTTTTTTTCAATAAGAGTGTTTAAATACTAGTAGAGACTAGAATCAAATAAAAATCGTGTTCAAATTTATTTTTTATTTAATTATTCTTCTATCCTCTTAAGATTATTGCAACATAGCTTACGTTTCGGGTATGTCGTCTCCAATCCTCACTATTTTGCGATCTGTGCGTAAACCCCACCGTTCTTGTTTTGGACATGTCGAGTCGCATGGCACACCCACCATGCGTATACGGCGACGCACGCTCGCAGCAAAATAGCAGGAGCTCATAAAATGGCTACATCGCGCAATTCCTGAATATCAAAACAATTACAAATGTGTTATGTAAAACAAATAAAATAGGACTAATATTATAAATGCGGAAGTAACTCTGTCTGTGTGTTTGTTACGATTGAACCATTGAACCGATCGTAATAAAAAAAATAGAGCTAGCCCAGAAATCTAGGACCTGGATAATTCAATTAGATAGGCATAAGAAATACTAATTTTATAGCAAAAAAAGACGCGTATGGAGCTGTGAATTCAAATAGCAAGGTATTATACTAGACAATTTTTTCTATTATCAAACATACATATTATATTTTGGTCAAGGATTAGTACTTTGGAATAAATTAATTAAACTAAAATTATCGTATATTTAATTTTTCGTTTCCATTTTAAATAAAATGGTCGACATATTCGCTTATATATCTATCTTTAGCCCCTCCTAAGGTGCCCCAAAGTTCGTCAAATAAAATTATTACTGTCTCTTATTTGTAAAAGATATATAAGATTTTGCGTGTTTTTGCACTTAACATGGCTGGGTCGAGAATATCCTCCCCGTCTATGTTGATATAATAATTTATTGCGCGTATACGGAATAATAATAATCGTAGAAATAAAACTACCCCTTTTGAATACTAAAACATATTTTTAGAAGTTACAAATTTCAATATATAACTTCTGGACTATTCATAAAATGTATCCTATAACTTTTACAAAATGTAAAGCTCTTTACGGCTTCATCAATCTCTTGATTCTGTTTTACGAAAATAACGGCTATTGTAAATATAATTAACTTTATTTTTGCTTATAACTGTGTTTTTATTATTATCGTGTACTATAATTCATATTCTATTCTATTCAAAACAATAACATGACTAGTATAGACTCAAGCACTTTATTGTTCAAAATGTTATCAACGAAGATTGTACTGAAGAATGAAGACACTCACGTTAAAGATAAGAATTTATTATAAATAAATTAAATGTCAAACACAAGATAACGTAAGGCTTATTTCACATTAGTACAATGACGTTTAAAAGATAACACAATATTTATTCCCTCACTGTCATAATCCGATATGACGGCAATGCAACACAACCAGAAAGAGTTTAGAGGCAGAACCAACGGCATATACGTGCTTTCCGAGGCACAGGAATGTATACACTTTCAATTTCCAGACTTCGGTCTGCTACTGAGAATCTTCGACAGAAAAGCCCAATGACATTTTAACGGCCCGAACTGGTGTTTGAACCCAGGACCTCGGGATCTATCTTATATCTATCCACAAGACTAACGAGGCAATCAATATAATACTATAATATTCAGGCATGAATTAAGTACCCACTTGTATTTATACAGCATTTAAATATGATAAACATACTCATTAAGTGTCCTCTGCAGCCGGGCTGTAGTCTCCCGCCGTTGACACAGAAGTCAGCGTGGCCCACTTGACCACTTTCTCCAAGAAAACCCGCATTTGTATGTATCACCTGTACCACATAAGCGTCGTCTCTGCCAAGGCGGAACAATCTCGACCCAAAATTGGACACCAGAGGACGCGCTGGGTCTAAACCTGATAACAAAATAATTAATATATATATATATTTAATCAAACACAATGTATTATTTGATATGCACTTATTATCTACATATAAATAAAACCTTTTTTTATATCATAGATGGGCTGTCAGGAAAATGGACCACCTGATGGTAAGTAGTCACCTCATAGAGGTGATCTCATCCCTTACACCGCCAATGCGCCACCAACCTTGGGAGGCGCCTTTAATTACACTGTGAGTGAGCTCACAAATTTTACTATGTTGATACGTAAAGGACAACACAGTCCAAGTTCATCGTGTATGAAATCAAATCTAATTATTTTGTATAATTATAAATGGGGGAATCTGTTTTTGGCAAGGTGCCAATCAAAATTTGCCCACGAGTATTTTTAATTAAAATTATATTATTTGGCCCATTTATAATTATAAATAAAGAAATATTTTGATTACATACACGAAGAACGTAGTTTATACATTACATACACGATCTTGCAGCCGGATCTCGTACGTATGGCACATACAGTATGGCACATATCGTCCAAAACAGCATACACAAACAGTATATTTTAAGTGCTGGGATTGATAATATCCAGTGAGACTTATTAGCCCACTACAATAAATATGCATATTCGTGACACAAGAATTACTAAAAAAAATTGTCATATTTTTACAATTTTATTTCGAAAAAATGAATTTTCCCAAATTAATACTATCATACGTATTTCTATCACATTTTTTTTCGCAAAAACTCCAACAAAGATATAAATCAATATATACACATAGAGGTAACCAAACCAAACCTACTTATAATAACCATCTGACACCAGCTGATACAGAACTAGGAAGGTTCAATTCAACTTTATTCTTTATTGACTAAATAATATTTATGTAAAGTTATATCAACAAAAAGACTTAAAACACTAAAACGTATTAAAAAAGGAACTATACCTAAGGAAATTTTATGGAGTACTTTTCGCAAAGATCATCACCATAATTTCCTTAACACCACACACACCTATATCACAAATATTAGTGGTAGGGGTAGTAGTACAGTAGCCAGACGGGCTCAGAACTACCCAATCATCACATATTCTACGACCAAATGGAAAAACTTAGTATTTTTATGCACCGTTATGAAGGGTGAGTAAGCCAGTGTAATTATATAGACACAAGGGTCACATCTTAGGCCCCAAGATTGGTGATGCATTGACCCCTTACGCATATCACCATTACAACTGCTGGACAAGGGTCTTTTCATAAGGAGCTTTTTCCATCACATTGCCCGCTCTGAGCTATGGATACATATGAGTTGGAATGCTATCGTACACAATACCTAAGTTTTTAGAATTATTACAAACTCAGATTAAGCATATGAAAAATCTAGTGGTGCGGGAATTGAAGGTGCTACTTTCAGATGAGTTCGACGTTTTGCATCTAGGCTATCTCGGCTCATGTGAAAGTTTATTCTATGGCTTATGGCAATATTATTAGCAGTCTAGTTTATCTATTTCATAGGATAGGTAGCGGTTGCAGACGTAATATTGATTCCACATTGCTGCTCACCGCGAACGAGAACAGTCAATCGTGTTGTGAATTGCAATAAATATGGTTAAAGTTGATATTAAATACAATAAGGTAAGTTTCAAATTAATTTACCTTAATTATAATTAATTATAATACAGTCGATATCTAATTTGTTTGATAGGTTTAGCGGTTGATGGTTATGCTGTATTTTATTGATTGATAAAAATATATTTTATTTAAAAACGAATAATTTTTACATTAAATTAACATTTTGTAGTTTTTGAAAATATTACAAGTTAATTGTTTTAAATGTATTCTGTAAGTCTAAGGCTTAATAATGTAATGTTTTGATTATATATTATAACATTATACTGTCATTTTATTCCAAATAATTTAAGTTATTTTTATTTTACCCATTCCATTAACAACCCAACAACTTAACATTACGAAACAAATCTAAAGCAACGATAGAAAACATTTTAACCGTTATCTACTAGACTAGTGTAATTACCTCGCAAAATGACCAACCAGGCTCATAAATCGAGTACTAATATAGGAACGAATTTATATATACCAAGACAAAGTTGAAACTGAATCATGAATCGTGAATTAAATAGTTCACATATTTCCAGTACTACTTTGGTAAACTTATTTAATAGTTTCTCTTGTTTAACCCACGTTTGCCGTTACTGCTCCCCCTCGTGGGTTATAACTTCATATTATATCCTAATATATCCTTTACGAATCGGATTAGAGTAGATCTTGATATTAGCGATATTATAAAATCAATATTTATCAATGTTTATGTTTTTTAATATATATATATTTCTGTTTTTTTTTAATTTTGTATTTTATAAAAATATATGTACATAATAAAAAGTTATACATAATATTCATAAAATAAAAATTAATCATAATCAAAATATATATATATATATATATATATATATATATATATATATATATATATATATATATATATATAGATTTCGCGTCAAACATAGATAGCTTTTAGTTCCTGTAATATACAATAGATAAAGTAGGTGGTAGGGCTTTGTGCAAGCATACCTGTGTAGGTACAACTCACTCATCAGACATTCTACCGCTAAATAGCAATACTTAGTATTGTTGCGTTCTGGTTTGAAGGGTAAGTGAGCCTGTGTCACTACAGGCACACGGGATATAATACCTTAGTCCCAAGATTGGTGGTGCATTGAATGGGATGAAAGGAAAGGTTAATATTTCTTACATCGCCAATGTCCCTGTCCTTCTACTAATAACATAAAAAATATATATGCTTATGTGGCGATCTTGGTTCAAAGCAACGAATACCTCATGTCATATTTCATTACGAGCCTGGTATCCACATACCGATATCGGTCGTGATGGAGACACGCTGACAGAGTTACATTAGCATTTATAGTACATAAATTTTGAGCTAAAAAACAATTTGTTTTTAAATTCAAATACATTGAAATTAAATACAATTTGGAAGTACTAATGTTTGCTTTTTATTAGCGTTTAAAATAATAAATTCTGTATTATTACGTAAAAATACGTAGGCATATATAAAATGTGTAGGCATTTTTACATTTAAAACAAAAGATAAAAATACTCTATTATCTCGGTTTCTTTTTTGTCATTCATAACCTTTGTCAATAATAATACTTTGTTTTGATTTTGGCACGAAAGGTACCAAAATATTAAATATTATTATTAAACATTTATTAAATTACTAAAACAAAAATAAGAAGCAAGGAATTAATGAAATTTTTTAAAGGAGGGGCAAACAAACAAATGAAAGTATAGATCTTCTTACGCCATTAATTATCTGCCAACTACGGGATCTAATAATTGATGTCACTTATGCCTTTAATTATCCTGACCATTGAGTCAGAGTTTCAAATTGAAACACGATATATTGGTATTAGAATGATTGGCTTACAGATGGTATTTAACCATTCCTATAAGTTTTTTTTTAAATAATTTTCGGGTGGAATATAAAAAAATAGCTATATTTTATTAA
The DNA here is from genome assembly GCA_905147175.2 of Nymphalis urticae. NCBI lineage: Eukaryota > Metazoa > Arthropoda > Insecta > Lepidoptera > Nymphalidae > Nymphalis > Nymphalis urticae. Next base: position 7,886,913 of record LR989991.1, read on the forward strand.
GAGATTCATATTATGTCATTAGTAAGTAAGATTAATAAATGAGTTTCTTGCCGTTTTTTTCGGCAGGAATTTCATTCCGAACCAGTATAAAATGAGAATTCAAAGAAGTGCTTGTAAGAACCGGGAGAATGAGCTCTCTCGTAGTTGGAAAAAGTATATATATACTTTTTCGCTTTGATTATTTGATCAATTATAAAATAGTATGTGAATGGAATATTTGCGTGTCAACTGGTGAGCTAGACAAGTTACTAATTTAGTTACTACTTACTATTTAACATATTTAACGAATCGGCATTGTATATCAGTAGCCGATCGTGTTTCACTTGCAAGTAGCGAGCCGTTAAAACCATTTATATGTGCCAGTTTTATGTCATATACACGCGACTGCGTTATTATAATTCTAAAATATTTACTAAGATTGTAATACTTCCAAAAACTGGAAATTCTTAATTATTGCATTTAGCTAATCTCCTAAATCCTATCTCTTATTCCTTGTTTTTTTTTTGTAGAATAGGAAGGTGGACGAGCTTATGGGCCACCTGATGGTAAGTGGTCACCAACGCCCTTAGACATTGGCATTGTAAGAAATGTTACCCATCGCTTAAATCGCCAATGCGCCACCAACCTTGGGAACTTCAACCTTATGTCCCTTATGCCTGTAATTACATTTGCTCACTCACCCTTACCGGAATACAACAATACCAAGTACTGCTGTTTTGCGGTAGAATATCTGATGAGTGGGTGGTACCTACACAGACGAGCTTGCACAAAGCTCTACCACCAGTGAATGCACTAGATCTATAATACAAATAGGAATCTAACAATGGTAATCGCGATAAATATTATATAGAATGATATTATTACTTTACATAATGATAAAAGATTGTGCAATTCATCACAGTAAACGTATATGGTCTAGTGGTCACTTTACATTATCTACTTTACGTAAACATACATAATGACTGCGTGAATATGCATTTTTATGCAAGTACATATGTTACTTTGTATAATTAAACAAAGATTTTAAACACTATTCAATATTTTCACGTCTACGTCACTTCTATTTTTAACCCTCAATACAATTTCTCATACAAACGTGTTTGAAGATCTTCAGCTTTTTTAAACCAATTCAACCTATTACAACGTTGTAGTACATTTAACATGAGAATTTTAATGCACAGTAAGGACTGCGTAACATTTCTTAAAACATATATCACACACACAGTGTGTGTGTGTGTGTGACAGAGGGGACCATTATAGTAATAACATCTCTGGGATACTGTAGCTCCGCTTGACCTTCTGTTTAAAAATTTATTCGAGAAGGTTCTAAACAAACACTTTTAAACGTCATTCTACAGAATATAATTAAAAATTTAAAGCTAACCACCAGTTCGTGAAATATATTCTGTTAAGATTAAATAGCAAAAACTTTGTTTTTTCACAAACCAAATTACGTCATCATCAAAATCAACGAAAACAGTTTTTTCGTAATACCCACATTTACTTCTTCCAGTATGGTTACGTATCATCTTTTCGGCTTCCTTATATTTTTGACTTTATATAAATCTAGCTGATAACCCCCCATACAAGGTATTTAATGTATATTGACACATCATTTTATTTTTATTCATAGATTTATCTCTCTTCTCTTGACAATACAACATCAAGTAAACACTTTATCGTTTTTATCTTGCTCATGCGTTCAAGGTTAAACAAACTATAAGTGCGAATCATCTCGTATGTAGATACACTATTAATTAGCATATTATTATATGTTATAGGGAACAAAATATAAATCTTTGTATAAGTCAATTACGAAAATATAAAATAGATTTATTAGCCAAAAATATTTGTTATTTTCTAATTATCTTTATTTTACTTCATATTTCTTATATTTTCATATGTTTAGTTGTTCATCAACAATGAGTGGGTGGATGCCGTCAGCAAGAAGACTTTTCCCACAATTAACCCTCAAGATGAGACCGTCATCACACAAGTCGCTGAAGGAGATAAGGTACCTTTCATTTTAAACTTACTGTTCTAATTAGTAACGCTTATACTATATATATTATATTTTAGTAATAAACTGTTAATATGTAAAATAATCAACTATTTGTTGTTCTTGGTTAGGCTGATGTTGACATAGCAGTAAAAGCCGCTGTAAAAGCATTCCATCGTTATTCCGAATGGAGACTCCTTGATGCTTCTCAACGAGGTAGACTTCTCCTCAAGTTGGCCGATCTTATGGACAGAGACGTGAAGTACTTGGGGGAACTTGAGACTTTAGATTGCGGCAAACCAGTTGCACAGGCAACAGGTGAAGCAGCTTGGTCTGCTCAAATTATCAGATATTATGCCGGAAAAGCTGATAAAATCTTGGGTAACACTATCCCTGCGGGTAAATATTGATTCATTTTATTCTCAGTTACGTTTTTATGATTTCGTTAAAATGAAGCGTTTCTGATAAATAAATTGATATTTTTAGATGGTGAAGTTCTCTCTATGACAATAAAAGAACCAGTTGGCGTTTGTGGTCAAATCCTGCCGTGGAACTATCCTATTCCCATGTTTGTTTGGAAGATCGCCCCTGCCCTAGCTGCTGGTATGTTTTCCTTTCAATAATTAAAATTATTTTATTGTATTGTTGATGGATGATTTGAAAAAGTAAACATTACCAAAGGGTTTCGGGCCGTCGTGACCGAAATCAAATAATTTTGACCATATATTTATTAGTACTTCTTCAATTTATTACGATATAAATTGAAATAAATATAAAAGTAGTTGTGTATATAAGATATTTCGTTAATTCAGGATGTACTCTTGTTATCAAACCCGCGGAGCAGACTCCTCTCACTGCACTTGCCTTAGCTGCACTAATCAAAGAAGCTGGTTTCCCACCGGGTGTTGTGAACGTTATTCCTGGATATGGACCTACAGCTGGTGCAGCCCTCACCAACCACCCTTGTGTTGACAAAATGGCTTTCACAGGATCCACTGAGGTAGATTTATGCAAAATCAAAAATTACAACACAAATGGACTAAATATGTTACGTCAATAATATTTTTAGCTATATAATTTCACAAAAAGATATTATAAAACCATAGAATGTAAATAATATAATACAATTATGTAGTTTAAAATCGCAAAGAAAATAAGAAAAATGTATCTTTAACATATATATTTTTTTATATAATTATGACATCATTATTTTTGCAAGCAACAATATTAACATTTTAAAATTAATCATATTATAATATCTAATAAAACTATTCATAACGAGACTCTAAATTTATAGTTCAAACCAGTTTTTAAGAGGTACATTTATTCAATTATTTACTTTTACAGATTGGACGCATTATCATGAGTGGTGCCTCCCAAGTAAATCTGAAACGCGTCACTTTAGAACTCGGAGGAAAGAGCCCTCTAGTTATTTTCAACGATGCGGACGGTAAATAATAATTGAAATGATAAAATGTAGACTTACAATAAGTTCTTACATGTTGTTCCTTATATAACTACATATATTCTTATGTGCATTGATTTCAATATCGTCTTGATTATAAATATATATATACCTACTTTAGTTGATAATCATGATAATAAATAATTATAATGTAAACTTGACTATAGAACATTCGAGAATGTAACTATTAGATAATTTAAAATTTCATTTGGGTATAAAAATTAATTGCGTAAAATTTCAGTCGAGAAAGCGGCACAAATCGCTCACAGAGCTGCCTTCGCAAACGCTGGCCAATGCTGCGCCGCTGGAACAAGGACTTTCGTTCAGTCTGGTATCTACGACGCTTTCGTTGCAAAAGCCGCTGAAATCGCTAAACAACGAACCGTAGGAAATCCTTACGAAGACGTTCAACAGGGACCACAGGTAACAGATTTAACCGAAGATTATCGGAAACGCAAATCTATGTCTGTATGATAATAAAAATAAATACAGTAACCTATTGTTAACGGCCCACTGCTGAGCTAAGGCCTCCTCTCCTTTTTGAGGTGGTTTGGAGCTTATTCCACCACGCAGCTCCAATGCAGGTTGATAAAATACACATGTGGCAGAAATTCAATAAAATTAGATACATGCAGGTTTTCTCACGATGTTTTCCTTCACCATCAAGCACGAGATGAATTATAAACATTAATTAAGCACATAAAAATTCAGTGGTGCTTACCGGGGCTTAAATCCACGATCATCGGTTATGATTCACGCGTTCTTACGACTAGGCCATCTATTAGGCCATCTCGGCTATTTAAAATATAATATATTAAATATTAAAAATAAATATTTCAAATCAAAAAGTCAGTCTTACGTTTTATATGTATGACACTGCAATATTTAACATATAAGGATTAATGGTACGCGGATATCATATTAAAAATGAACTTAATAAAATAACGTCGTACCCACTTAATTTTAATAAATAAAAAAATATAACATCTTTTTTTATAGATTGATAAGGAGATGTTCACAAAAGTCATGGGTTACATTCAATCAGGAAAGAAAGAAGGTGCACGCTGCATTGCTGGTGGAGACCGACATGGAAAAATTGGATTCTTTATCCAACCCACCGTTTTCGCTGATGTTAAAGATAATATGAAAATTGCTAAAGAAGAAGTAAGTTCTTATATATTATTTCTTTCTTATTCTTATATTATCTAAAATATTCTTGTATCTAAAAGTGAAGTGAAGAGTAATAAAAACAGATACCTTATAAACCCATTTTGCTCAAACAGATCTTCGGGCCTGTGCAAAGTATCCTCAAGTTCGATACATTCGACGAAGTAATCGACCGCGCAAACAACACCAACTATGGTCTCGGATCTGGAGTCATCACTAACAATATCACGACCGCATTAGCATTCGTTAAACATATACGTGCAGGAACTGTTTGGTAACTAAATACATTCCAACATTCTGTATCTGACACGTCCTGTTATAAATGTAGAATTATTATTGAATTTACAATTCATTATCAAAATGTTCTTTTAAAATATATATTTATATTTACTATAATTTCTTCATTTTTTCTTTATTAATTAATATTTTGAAATGATTTTAGTCCGCAAATTATTTTATCAATTTATAAATTAAATAGATTTAAACTTTCAGGGTAAACACATACGAGCATGTCACTCCCCAGACTCCGTTCGGAGGGTTTAAGGAATCAGGCATTGGTCGTGAAATGTAAGTACCTATAGAATCTCTTTGCTGTTTAGGTATCCTAGCTGAGAACTTTACTTTTTAATTTCATCCATTTTATGTTAACGCTAATCACCAAAATAATTGTAGTATCTTTGTTATATGATTTTTTATTTTATTTTGCATAACGTACTATGTACTAAATATTATTATTTTTATTCCCAATAGGAATTAAGATATTTTATTAATAATAATACAATATTTTTAGGGGCGAGGACGGCATCCAGCAATATCTAGAAAACAAGACCGTTACAATCAACCTGCCGAAGAAACTTGAAATGTAAAGCTATGCAGCAAATACGGAGTTACAGAGTTACGGAGTTATCTCTACATTTTTTTTTAATAAAAATTTTAAAGTTAATAAGGAAGTTATATTATTAAACTTATATATTATAATTATGAAACTTAACTAAACGTTTTAATAAATGTATGTGAGTTCATACAAGGCTGTTGCTTTCTTATATATTTTGATGATATTACTCTAGTTTCAAGTGAATATCGTCAATGATGTAAGGTGCATGCAATATGCAAGGATGCAGGTTGAATATGGAATCACAATCAGTTCCACTTTTCCTGCGCAGTTGAAATTTAACATTTTTGTTATGTTTATGATGACAATGCGTTTTTATGATAAGCCCGACTTGACATGACGAGGGAACTTTTCATCTGTTAACAGAATATACACGATACTATACGATATATATATATTTTTTACAAATAAATTTAATACATATTTAAATTTATTACGAGTTCAAAATTAAATAATATCATCGAAATATATGTCATCGAAATATATTGTTTTTTATCTCGTGTTAATGTTACTTTAATTTAATTAAATACATATTATACTATATCGAATTGCAATAAACATAATTTTATAACTATCATATAAGTAACTACAAGTTTAACTCTTAAATTATTATCAATGACGATAGGTCAACAACCTCGATATCAATTTTTATAATTAGTTTTTTTTTTGTTTATTTCAGTTATTCTGTAAATTATTTATCTATATATAAATATAGATATATTTAATAGACTATATATGACCAATGATGTGAGATATACTTTACTTTCAATGATATTATAAAAAGGATAATTTTGTTTGTTTATACATTCACGCATATAAGCCGAGACAGCCCAGTGGTAAGACCGCGTGAATCTTAACCGATGATCCCACGATCATGAACCCACGTTCAAACCCGGGCAAGCACCACTGAATTTGCATGTGCTTAATTTGTGATTATAATTCATCTCGTGTTTTACGGTGAAGGAAAACATCGTGAGGAAACCTGCATGTGGCTAATTTCACTAAAATTCTGCCACATGTCTATTCCACCAATCCGCATTGGAGCAGCGTGGTGGCGAGCAGCTTAGGAAGGCCTTAAGCCCAGCAGTGGGACATTCACAGGCTGTTACGGTTACGGTACGGAATACATTCACGCAAAAATTACTAAGCCTGACATAATATTTATTTATCATAATACTGTCAAGTTATTCCAACCACAATTATCTGATAAGTTTTCTTTCAATTCGTTATATAAATAATTGTATCTGAATTTATAATTATTTAGGAACATTTGATTGAATATAATAAAACACTGCAAATATCAAAATGATACTCACGTAGGTGCGCGGTTAATTAACATTGAAAATTATCGCCTTACTTATAAATGTTGTATAGCGGAATTGTATCGCAATTCAGTGATAAGATGATATTCTAACGTGTATTATGATAAGTAGTACTGTGTTTCACTTGTATATATGATGTAAAATATAAAAGTATTATATACTTGTTTAACTACGAGTTGCTTTAACGGTATAACAATTAAACTAAATGCGAATTACGATATGCTATGTACGATATACCCCCCAGGTATATAGTTTGATTTCTCGATCTGTGTCTATATGTGTGCGCTTGAATTCTACAACTACATATATAATTTTTATCAATCATTCCAGTCGATCTATTTTAGTCCGGCAGAAACGAACATACCCACATATTTCATACGTATTGTACATCGCCGACAACGAAAGGAAACGGTCGTGTGCGTTGTGTATTTAACTATAAATTATTTAACTTATAAATTATTTAACTAAAAATGGTTAAAGTTGATATTAAGTACACTAAGGTAAGTTACAAATACATTTATAAAATCTATAGAGGCAATTCATTTAATTATCTTAGCAATTTGAGATTATAATTCAGTTGACCTTTGAAATTCGAATCTACCTAGTGAAATATTTTTTATAAGCGATATGTTTAAATTGATAATCTTGATATAAAAAAAAGTTATTATAATATTTTATCATTCTCGATAAATGAATTAATAAAAGTTTAAATAGTTCGACCTTATTGTCTACTATTACGTTCTGTTTTCCTTCGTTTTAACGTCTTGATATTTGTTTCTTGTATTGCCCTTGCATGATGACTTAGGAAGTTACAACTGTGAACAGTGGCATAGCTTGCTCTAGATGGGCTCTTCATCTTAAAACTGTAGCGATGACTTGATGACGATTTTGCGTTTGACGTTGCCTTGCCTTGACCGTTAACGACTTGAAAGTTGAAACTACCCATTCAAATTTATATTTCACATGTGTATAATGTTTTCATTATTTCCCGGATAATTTAGCGTACGGTCTTAGAATTCCATTTAAAATTTTTGCTTACTATGAATTCGGTTTAATGTAGTTAGGTGGTATTCGTGGTATATCGTAGATACGGCTGACCCAGCGGTAGCTGCGCCCCTGACTAGTAAAGATATTAAATTATACTATTGTTAATATTAAAATCGATTCTTAAAAATTCTTAAATGTTATAAATGAGTTGAAATAAGGAATAAAAGTAAAAGTAAATATAGAGTAAAATTTATAATAATTGTAACGTGTGTTCGTAGTGTCTATTATAAAGTACTTATTATTAAAACAATCCCCGCCGTGGGGTAATACGACTTTCGAGCAGAACGCCGCATATGGTACGGTTTATCGCACTTACGGATCAATGGAAATCTATAGTGATGTTCCACTTTCGTCTTAATATTAATATTAGCACGATAAAGAATGAATAAGTGCAAAAAAAGACATAAAATATATAAAATTATTGAATTCAATAATGATATTTAAGTATTATTAATCCAAAAGAAATATATATCGTCATCGATCAAAGTGTAAATGAAATAAATAAATAAATGTAATGATCCAGCCTAGGGTTTGAACACAGGACCTCAGGATCTGCGTCAGCATCTAACCACTAGACCACTGATTTAAGCGTAACTTATATACAAAATTCACCCCGTCTTTCAAAACAAGTGATAGAGCAATGGTTTTTGTCGATAAGCGGTACATCGTTCACGCATACGGTTTTATTGTTGTTTTATTACCTTGCGGTCAGCGAGTGCTTTATACTACTTCTACAGTAGCAATGTGCAAATGTATATATATATATATATATATATATATATATATATATATATATTTATTTATTTATTTATTTATTATATATATATATTTATTTATTTCATATTTTTTTCGACGTTATATTATTAAAATCTGACCCGCGTCGCCAGATTCTTAATGTTGGCATCTTTACAGATTTGGGCCACGGCTGGCATTGTCTGAAGTAACTTTTAAAACTTTTAAAAATTATGTAAGAAACAAAAAAAACGTTAATAATTTGGCTGAAAACTAAAAAAATCTAGATGTTAGCACCAGTGTCAACTACCCCGTTAAACTATAGCTAAGAGCCAACCAGGTGACTCCATTAGTACAAAAAGCCATCAAAATCAGTTAAGCCATATTATAAAATAAATAATTATGTTAAAAAATACGCCGGTTACCGTGTAATTAATAATAATAATAAATAATCTTTACTCACATAAAAAGTTACAAAGTATAATGAAGTCCCTGATTTGTGAGCTAGGCTCAAAGACCTGTATTACAGGAATTATATATAATTATAATAATGTTATTTGTTTTTAACAAGTAAGGATGTGACTGTTTTGCTTAAGCTTTGTTCATACAATTTGGATTCGTTTAGTAATTTTAATATAAAAGGTTCGCTCTCCCGTGAACTCGTATAGGTACGCATGCGAAGCCGGCACAGGGGCCGATTTCTACTAATTTATAACGATTACGATACGTTCCCGATTCAATTCCGATCCAACTTTGAATCATCTGTATTTATTAGAATCGGAACCGAATCGATATGATGTTAACACATACCGTTGTGTCAAAACAAAACTTAATTCTTTACTATTATAACAATAGTCGGTAGTTAAATTAAATAATAGGTAAACGGAAAAACGGCAACGATCACGCTTCGATTCGATTGCGATAAAGTGACAATTTGTTAGTGGAATAGCCTCAGGTTGCTATTAAAAAAATTACCAGTCAATACACAATATAACGTCCTATTATACATTCATGTATTTACTAATATAAAGTACATATTATTAAGCTTATTAGAAGCGATTATACGTGTATCGGTTTGTATTTGAAACTTCTGCGCAGTACAGTTGGTAATTGTACCTAATAGTACAAACGTTCCTTTGTGGGCAGATGTAGGTAGATATCGCTAACAATAGGTATGAATGAACGTCAACATTATCTTCAATTGAATTGTCATTCAGCGAATGGATTAAGGATAAGTTTTGTTACATATTTTGTTATTTTAAAATGATAGCATTTAAGAGTAAGTAAAGTTATTTTGACCACTCTGATTTTTGCCACCTTTAGCATGTTAATAAAAGTGTAGTGGCATGATCACACTACAGTAGCGCTAGTGATATTCAAAAGTTACTGTATTCAAAAAACGATTTCTTTTGCTTACGAATAGTACAATTGTTTACGTGTCGTAATCAGAAGTCCTTTCGCATTTGAAGGCAACAAATAAAGCATAGTAAAGTATTTATATATAACTATATGAATATGTGTTAAGTATTCCTATAAAAATTGGAAAACAATATATCTAACTAATGAAGCTAATAATATACGAAATTTAATATTGAAACTGGGCTAAAATGGAAAAATATAATCCATGTAAGGAAGAACAACAACAAAATAGAATTACCAGGAAGTTTAAACAACTAATAATACAAATTAAAGATATCCATACACAGTATAAAAAATAATATGTTTTGATTGTTTAGTTGTTTATCAACAACGAGTGGGTCGATGCCGTCAGCAAGAAAACATTACCTACCATCAATCCTCAAGATGAAACCATCATCACTCAAGTCGCTGAAGGAGATAAGGTGCCTTTCTTAATTCAGTTGATAAAAGCATCTTACTCAAACAATGTATTAATAATTAAATATTGGTCGACTAGGCTGATGTAGACATCGCAGTAGAAGCTGCTGTGAAGGCATTCCACCGTTATTCAGAATGGAGGCTACTCGATGCATCTCAACGCGGCAGACTGCTCCACAAGTTGGCAGATCTTATTGAAAGAGATGTCAAGTACTTAGGAGAACTCGAGACTCTAGATTGCGGTAAACCAGTATCGCAGGCAACAGGTGAAGCAGCTTGGTCTACCCAAATCATCAGATATTATGCCGGAAAAACTGACAAAATCTTGGGTACCACTATCCCTGCAGGTAATATATACCTACATATATGTATATTTTTTCTTTTTACGTTTACATGTTAATAATATATCAAAATTATAAAAAGTACTAAAACTTGTCTAGGATCTCATCTCGAAATCTTTTAAGAATATTTCAAGGCTATGAGCAAAATCAGTCAGCTCAGTGACAAGTAATATGTTAATAGTATATAGGTGTATATTACAAAGACCAATAATAACAATAATACATTACTAAGGAAATAATTTGAACTTTTCAGATGGTGAAGTTCTATCCATGACCTTAAAGGAACCAGTCGGCGTTTGTGGTCAAATCTTGCCCTGGAACTACCCCATTCCCATGTTTGTTTGGAAAATCGCACCTGCGTTAGCTGCTGGTATGGTGTTTTTTTATACTTAAAATATAACAAAGTAGAATTAGTATAAATACTAATTTAGTGTTTTTAATTTTAAACATTGGTTTTTGACTTTAATTCGCATAAAAAAAGTTGTAAATTATAATGACATATTTTACATACAGGATGTACGCTTGTCATTAAGCCAGCGGAGCAAACTCCTCTCACTGCACTTGCTTTAGCTGCTTTAATTAAAGAAGCTGGATTCCCCCCGGGTGTGGTGAACGTTATTACTGGATATGGACCCACTGCTGGTGCTGCGCTCACCAACCACCCTCAAGTAGACAAAATGGCCTTTACGGGATCAACTGAAGTATGTCATTCGATTTAAAATTTAATCATGTTATTTAATGTCAGTCAGTCAGCGTCAGCTAACTTAGTTACCATAACGGCTGAAACGAACGTCTGTACAAAGAACGGGAATATCAACAAAATGTTATAAACCATTCGAGATAAACTCATATTTTATACAATGTCAACAAGTTATTTTCATAATTGGAAAAACTTCAAATCCAACATTGATTACCTAACCATTGATTATGAATATCATATTGACAGGCGGGGATACTTACCACTATACTACCGAAGAAAGCCGAGATGGCCCAGTGGTAAGAACGCGTGAATCTTAACCGATGATCGTGGTTTCAAACTCGGCCAAGCACCACTGAATTTTCATGTGCTTAATTTGTGATTATAATTCATCTCGTGCTTGACGGTGAAGGAAAATATCGTGAGGAAACTTGCATGTGTCTAATTTCACTGAAATTCTGCCACATGTGTATTCCACCAACCGGCACTGGAGCAGCGTGGTCGAATAAGCTCCAAACATTCTCCTCAAAAAGGGAGAGGAGGCCTTTAGCCCACCTGTGGGACATTCACAGGCTGTTACGGTTATGGAATCATATTGACAGGTCGACGCTTATACAAATTATTTATTGTTCAAGAACAGCGCGAATAAAACAAAGGCTTTAATTTTTTTTTTAATACAGAACAGCTATGAGACGGGAGATACTAAAGTTAGGTTTAAAATGTATAATTTATCATCTTTATGTATATTTAATACTCCTTAAACATGTGTATGCCCAATGTATATATTTATTATTTACATTTATTATTTTAATATTGGTTGCAGATTGGACGCGTTATCATGAGTGGTGCCTCTGCGGTTAATCTAAAACGCGTCACTCTAGAACTGGGTGGAAAAAGTCCTCTAGTCATTTTCAACGATGCTGATGGTAAATAACATGATTTGTTTTTTTATCATTTGAACACTTTTATTCATTATATACTAATGATGAAATTGAAAAATGAGTCTAAGACTAGCTGTATCTCTTTGTTTATATACGAGTATATTAAAATTGATCTAATAATCTATAATAATTTGACAAGAATACAAACAAATATTTAGTAAGTTTTAGTTAGAACTTTTGATAATCTTTATATAAGTAATTGTGTTTAATTCTAGTTGAAAAGGCAGCAGAAATCGCTCACCGAGCTGCCTTCGCAAACGCTGGCCAATGCTGCGTTGCTGGCACTAGGACTTATGTCCAGTCTGGTATCTATGACGCTTTTATTGCAAAAGCCGCTGAAATCGCTAAAAAAAGGACTGTTGGTAATCCCTATGAAGACGTCCAACAAGGACCACAGGTATGAAATAATAATTATAATATACGAGATTATACCGAGTAACACTCGAACAACTATACTTCAATCCTTAGCTTGAAGTAAATATTGTTTATAATTTAATTCAAAGAAAATAAAAATTTTACTAGATTAAGAAAAAAAAATAAGAAATAAAAAAATTAAAGAATATATCATCGATAGAAATTAAATATGGCGATATGGCTGTTTTTTTTTAAAGATTATCTTTTGATTCTATTGACATTCATACTTTATATTTAAAAATAAAATTTGTTAAAAATAACAGCAAAAAAACGGAACTTTTAATAAAATTTCATTTAATGTTCCTGTATCCTATAAGTATCTCAAGCCTCTAAAGAGCTTCAAGAATTCATAACTCAGGTTATGTACTCGGAATACCCGAAATCACAAGAATGTTTTTCAATTTCAATCCGTACTTTTATAGATTGATCAAGACATGTTTACAAAAGTCATGGGATACATCCAAGCAGGCAAGAAAGAAGGTGCACGCTGCATTGCTGGTGGAGACCGACATGGAAAAATTGGATTCTTTATTCAACCCACCGTGTTTGCTGATGTTAAGGATGACATGAAAATTGCAAGAGAAGAGGTAAAACTGTAGTATTATTTTATACTTTATTTTATATAATCTATTCCAATTTAAGTAGGAGGAATAAAAAAACCTTAGATATATTTATTTCATGCCATTTGCTTCGCTATATTTTCATTTTATTACAAACAATTACAAAAGTCCAAAGTGTAGAATATTTTATAATTCTTTTTTTTTTCATACAGATCTTCGGACCTGTGCAGAGTATCCTCAAGTTTGAGACATTCGACGAAGTAATCGATCGCGCAAACAACTCCAACTACGGTCTCGGTTCTGGTGTCATTACTAACGACATCACAACCGCAATGGCATTCGTTAAACATATCCGTACAGGAACTGTTTGGTAATTACTATTTGCAGTTACAGAGTTAACTTACTTATTTTTGATTCCTTTTTTAAAAATAACACTATTAATATTGATATTGAATACTGTAAAAAAAATTTATATTCAATACCATATTATATATCCCATTTTAAATTGAACGTATTTTTAATCATGCGTATAATAATTAAAGGTTTATTTTTAGGGTAAACACATACGAACATGTCGCACCCCAAACTCCATTCGGAGGATTCAAGGAATCTGGTATTGGCCGTGAATTGTAAGTAACCAAACACCGCTATTAAGATCTGGTATCTGTAAAACCTTTGCGATTCGAAAAATAATATCAAATTGATAATAATAATTTTAATCTAATTCGATCGAATAATATATAATTAATAAATACAGTATATCAATAGTAAAATATGACCATTATCATAGATTATAAATACCAATTTTTTTTTAGGGGCGAGGAAGGTATCCAGCAATATTTAGAGAACAAGACTGTTACGATCAACCTGCCAAAGAAACCGCAAATGTAATTCTGAAATTATATAAACCAAATAAAACAATGAACTTTGTAACCTATACCAAGAAATATTATTTATTCAGCGACTATACGTTTTGTTTTTTTTATTTTTATTTAACAAATTAAAAGTGTTTAATGTTTTCCTTTGAGCCTTTTTTCCTTTAATAATTGAATATTATGAGTATACATTCCGTTGCTTCATAGAGTATTTAAATCATCTAAGAAATTATAAGATAAGTTGAAACTATACTAAAGGCTCGTATTATATAATAAATAATCAATGTATAGACAAATCAACTTATTCTGCAGATCTTTTGTGTCCGTCAGTCTGTCTTTCATAGATTTTCATATTCTTTCCGACATTGCTGGTTGAAAACAATTGAATTTTAAGCACTTGGACAGTTAGATGGTATTATCACCGGTGAATAAATAATTTTCTGTGGTTATGGATGTTATCAATCAAATTTAATATATATACATATAAACTATGTTCAAACATTGGAACACGCACTTTACCAGATTTTATATAGATTATATATTTTTGTAATAATTGTTTTAATGCCAGGCCGTAATTATTTCATTTCATTCCATTAAGAATCATCAAAGTCAGAGTTTCAAACTCAATAATTTAAATTAATTACTGTAATTTACATTATATAGCGTTTATTTCAAAAATAGAAAATAAATGTGCTCACAAAATTCTAATTACGAAATGATATATTATTTTGAAGGGCAATTTTATTATTAAGAGAAATATTATTTACGTAATAATATAAATAAAACTATTTAGTAAAATAGTTTGAAAATTGATAATTTGAAAAAGTTTACAGGCACAAATACGCCATCTACCTTTTCCTACATTAAATTAACGTACAGAGCCATCTAGTGACTACTGTAGACAACTTTCAAAAGTGTTCTGAGAGTATCGTATATCCTTCGGCAAATACCAATCTACATTTGTACTTTTCTATTTTTATAAAACAATTAGGCTACCTATAAGTTCTACAAAATTCACAAAATTTTAATTTAACTGTTCCAATTAATAATTAGTCATAATTACATAAGCTTGAGGATTTTTTTAACTAAGCGGCAACACTGAGTACTTTTCAATACTCACTTCACGACTTCTCGTCTACACGTTCGGCGGTCCACATTATCGCCGAAATTATTCCAAAAGGCGATTGCTAACTCGGACCGGACCGGCGTTTTTTTATATATTTCGTAGTTGCCACCCAATATCCGATAAATCAGTGTAGACGTGGAATTATAATTGTTGTTAATCCAGTAAAACTCAAACATAAAATGGTTAAAGTTGAAGTCAAATACACTAAGGTATGTACAATTGTATATACAATTAATTTATATGTTCAGTACGAATTGTATGAAGCATAACTATGGTAACGAAAGAAAGTTATTAAACTGAATACTTACGCAAATATATAGTCACGGTCAAGGTCACCTTTTTTTGTAGAACATGTATTGCGAATTGCGACAGATTATTTAATATTTGTTTCATGATTTCAAGAACTCTTTATTTGATTTTGCTTACATTACAACTGTAATATATGATAAGTATATAAAGATAATATTATTTATTGCGCTACTTTATCTTTTATTTTATTTGAAAATCGAGCTACTCAAAAACTTCAATCAACAGGTGATTTAAATATTTTTGAAAACTTTTTTCAAACTCCTATGTCAAAGTAATTTAAAAGTAATAGAAAATAGCGAAGCGAAAATATTTAAAAAAAAAAAAAACTTTTTTTTAAATATTTTCGCTTGATCTACACCGATAGCATATAATGATGATGTCCTCCTAACTGATTTCGGCCACGGTGGCTAAGCTTAGGTAAGATTAGCCGTAGGGGGTTCATAGTACTCTGGGAATCCTCCCTAGAGAATAGGCAGGCCGGCCGTCAGAGCGTCACGGTAGCATGCGAAAGCGATCCCGTTGCGCTCCTCGCTAAGATGGAAAGGGTAACGCTGGTTTTTTTAGTGGGTTTTCCGATGTTTGGAGCGCACTCGGCGCCTTGTGAGTCCCACATACTCCCCCACTGCTCTCGTGGGGGAAATGCGTAATGCATTTTTCCAGAGTTAAAAAAAAAGATGAGATTAACCATCTGCGCAAGACATATTATAGTGCACAAGCGTGTGCGCAAACAAAAATACACTCTCATAACGAACGGAAAAATGTGTACACGTGAGTGTACCCATTTTAAACCGTCACCTGACGGTCTTTCCATCGTATAGGCAGGTACCGCACAATAATTTCTAGTGTAATACGTTTCCATGAATAAGATTTGGCAGTCATACTCTAGTCACGACTCACATCACTGAAAGTTAGTGAGACAAAAATAAAGCAACATTAAAATATACATTATTCAAGTAAGCTCTTATGTGGACTTTTAAATCGCCATTTGAAAAGGTTACATTTAATGTAAAGCAGTTGTGGCTATCGTCGGTTGGATACGTAGATTCTTTCGAGAAAAACCGGGAAACAGTACAGTAAACAGCCTGTGAATGTCCCACTGCTGACCTTAAGCTTTTCTCCTTTTTTTTGAGGAGAAGGTTTGGAGCTTATTCCACCACGCTGCGCACGCGGGTTGGTGGAAAACACATGTAGCAGAATTTCAATGAAATTTGACACATGCAGGTTTCCTCTTGATGATTTCCTTCACCGTCAAGCACGACATAAATTATAAACACAAATTAAGCACATGAAAATTCAGTGGTGCTTGCTCGGGTTTGAACCTACGATCATCGGTTAAGATTCACGCGTTCTAACCACTGGGCCATCTCGGCTGTATATCTTTTTCATCGATATACTCATTCAGGTTATAATCATTCACTCATTTCAATCACAGTATAATATGCCTTATTGATTAATACTTTTCGAACTTGAGGCTTAAATTTATTTATTGGTAAATGTAAAAATGGCCTGACGATATTTTTTTATATTAAACTCAATATTATATTCAATGTTTTTATACAGCTTTTCATCAACAATGAGTGGGTAGATGCTGTCAGTAAGAAGACCTTCCCGACAATGAATCCACAAGATGAAAATGTCATCACTCAAGTTGCTGAAGGAGATAAGGTATGATGCATACTACAAAAATCATACCTACTAAACGAATTTGTACATAAAATTGTATAGATTATTAGGCGGACGAGGAAATGGGCCACCTGATGATAAGCGGTCGCCACCGCCCATAGACGTGAACGATATAAGAAATATTAACTAAGATTAGTTCCTTCCGTTGTGCCTGTAGTTACACTGTTTCGCTTACCCTTCAAACCAGAACGCAACAATTCTAAGTATAACCGTTTAGCGGTAAATATTTGATAAGTGTGAGGTACCTACCGAGAGGGACTTGCGCAAAGCTTACCATCTTCTTTCATTTGACACAGAAATTATTTAAATTATATGTAGTGTAAGCAACATTTTATTTTTATTTGTGGTATATTAATAATGGGTCAAGCAAGTACGACCTGAAAGCGTAATAAACACACTCACTTTTCGTTTATACTATTATATACATACATATATAAGCGAACTACAACTCATCACGAGATCTCCTTAACTATCCGCCAGATTGACTTGAAATTAGCCATAGTTACTCCTTCCCCGACGCAGACGCTCAATAATAACGGATTTTACGCAAATTCTATCCAAAATACATTTTTCTTTTTATCTACCCGTGCGAAACGATTAACTAGTACTATTATATCATTTACAATTTAGTTAGGATTTTAAAGTAAAATGTTGAATTAAATGGGGCACATTCTCACCAAAATGACATGGTTTAAGCAATGGTAACCTTGAATATCGGTCGCGTACAATGTTGTATAAGTTCGCGTATTTGCGAATGTCTTTAATGACTCGCACTAATATTGTTTATCTTTATGGCTGTTGATAAAGAACTAATATTCCGGGATACAAATTTCTGCATGTATGCTCACAAAAGAAAACTTCCCACTGATCAACTTACGGATCGATATTGTTATTACAGTTTTTTATTACAGTAGCGCAAAAATTTTATAACTTACAGACTTCAGACTTTCTATAAAAATTTAAGAAATTTGTTGATATTTTCTAAGTCTCTGAAAATGTATATTTATGCATATATGTATATCATATTAGCTTAAACTCGGCGTGATCAATTTAAACCCTGGCGCTAAACATACCATTAAATAATCTCAAAAGCTTCACTTGCCCGTGAGAGTTATAATTTGTCATTATTGTAAATGAATTAATAACAATAGAAATAATATTAATAATAAACTGTATTTACAATATTATTCAAAAAGTATTCATTTTTAGGCTGATATTGACATCGCTGTCGCCGCAGCAAAAAAGGCGTTCCATCGTTACTCACAATGGCGCACGATGGACGCATCACGTAGAGGAATGTTACTGTTGAAACTAGCTGAACTTATCGAATCACAAGCCAGATACTTAGCGGAACTCGAAACTTTAGATTGCGGAAAACCTGTTAAAATTGCTGAAGAAGAAGTCTATTATTCAACTAGCGTCATAAGATATTACGCAGGAAAAGCTGATAAAATTTTGGGCAGCACGATTCCTGCTGGTACGTCCATAGAATTTTTTTTTGATAAATAAATTATTAAATGTTGTCGTTCATAATATTTAAATATCAAAATTGTTTGTTATAAATGATTCACAGTAATTACATTTAATAAACAGAATTATTTGATATTTACAAAGTAATTAACTCAATTAATGCGGCAAATTTACATTCATTAGCGCAGTACTGTGTCATATAAAATTGAAATTATGAATCACAAATTCATAAAAAATAAGAAGTGATGGAGCCATATTTGTGTAGAACCCATTTTTTTAATAATTTTATATTATCTGTTTCGTGTATTGCCACCTTTTGGTGGAGATAGTACACTATGTTTTAACAAAAATACTTCAAATATAACATAGTTGTTGGAATACGCCGGCAGTGACAGGATCTAAGCGTGAAAAAACACGCCAATCATCGTGCGCTACATTGAATTGGTTAATTAAATATTTTACCTAAATTCAATCAACGATGATACATTTTATCATTGAAAGAATATTGAAATTGATAGTACACGAGTTCGAACTTTCAACTTATCTTTTAAATGACGCACAATATCACGCTATCTCCTGAATAAAGAAGCGTGTCAGTTATGCAAGCGAATCGCCATGATTCCACGAAAACATTGTATTATCTCATATGTTTTGCAGACGGCGATGTTTTGTCTATGACCTTAAAGGAGCCTGTTGGTGTGTGCGCTCAAATCATACCATGGAATTATCCAATTCCTATGCTCTCCTGGAAAATAGCACCAGCTCTAGCAGCAGGTATTTATTACAATTATATTATATATTTTCCTTCTATTGATGTTGCTGTTTATAATGCATTCTTTTTAGTATCAATTCGTGTGTGGTTTTTTTAACGATTTGCCGACGCGATTTAATATAGAATTTATACCCCAGTCCATATCTTTTATATCGTAATCGGTCTTAAGTATTTACTTTAGACCGATAAGCTTAAGAAATTCAGACGCATCAACCCAACCGAAGTCTGAAGATTTTTAATAAAATGTGTCGTTTACTTATGTAACTAGCTGTCAGAAGTCTGCCCGTAATTGTCCAATATGACAAAGGCTCGATCTATTTTTATGAGAATCTTTTAATCTAATAAACTGATTAGCGATAATATATGTCAGACGGATTTCCTCACATTGATTTCTTTAACCGGCAAACTTAATTAATTATAATAATAAATAAACACGCGCGTGCTTATTTATTATTTTACATAATTAAACACATTTGACCTCAGATCTTCGATGATTCAGAAATTCTATTTTATTTACTCTTACTTTGTCATTTTAGCGAGCACAAGGAAAAATAAGCAAATAAAATAGATAAAAATCGATAAAGATAAAAATCTTTTATAACAGGATAACAAAAGCCTATTAATTTATATATTGTATTATAATATTTCTTAATTAACTACTTTTACTATTTGTGTAATTGCTTATTTACGATGTATATACTACATGATCTTTAATTTAAAAAAACGGCCATAAAATTGCCAAAATGACTGACTGAATTTCAATAGCGTCCATTGCTCATTGGCCGTACTGGAAAAAATTGCATGACCAGCTTTACATTCGGATAAATTTGAACGACCACCTGCTGTTGAGAAATATTCAAGAAAAAAGTTCCAATAACTTTACAGCCCTGACCCGGGATTTCTTGGGAACCTCGGAATCAATTTTGCAAACTAGTTACTAGACTAATAATTAATATTACTAACATTTAATAACTAACTAACTAATATTTAATAACCAAACGGTTGAAACTTAACATAGCACTAACGATATAGATACGTTTTCTTAATACTATAATTTCTATTTCAAGGATGTACGGTGGTATTAAAGCCCGCAGAACAGACCCCGCTAACAGCCCTTGCGATCGGTGCTCTTATCAAAGAGGCGGGCTTCCCTCCAGGGGTTGTAAACATAGTTCCTGGCTACGGTCCCACTGCTGGGGCTGCTCTCACTCATCACCCTGATGTGGATAAGGTCGCTTTCACTGGTTCTACAGAGGTAAGCAAAGTATTAGTAATAATATATTGTCTTACTTGTCTGTTACCTCTGATCTTTTCTAATTTGTTTTGCTTTATTACCTTCTCTTAAAGAGGAGACCACTTTTCCCAGCAATGGAACATTTAATGGTAGCAGTTCTATGTCTATTACGACTGACGAACAATATGCGTTGATATTTTAGTTACTAGCTTAAGTTATGTAAGTAAGTAATAGTTTACTTAGTAAGAATCGTTACAGTCTTCATTATGTAGTTTGTTTCGGAGTTAGTACTAATCCTAAAACTAATTAGAATGGGTTCACTAAGAGCAGTAATTAGAACTTCTGTCAGTGTTGTGCGAAATTTCTGAGGTGGAAAAAATTACAAGCTATAAACATATCATACAAATTACAAACTATGAATAATCTTTAATTTGTAACTGCTAATATTGAATTTAAACATGTCATTGAATCATGACCTGTCTTGATTAGTATTAAGCTTAATTCGCAAAGATTATACTCAAAATTAATATTTTTAAATTATTTCCTTTGTGTCCAATAAAAACATCCAATTACAAAATCCAACACATTGTTTTCGTTAAATTTTTCTATCTGGTAACTGAGCGGGCCAAATTCGACTTAGACTACATAGCTAACTCGACTTATATATGATATTTATCAATATGTAGTCAGCAATACATATATTGAATCATAACACAGTACTTTATTTTATTGGCACAATATTCTTATAAACAAGGAAAGACAAATTATTATTTAATAAAATCACACTATTTCTTTATTTTTTGAAACGTCATTATTATCAGGTAGGGAAGCTTATCTTAGGAGCGGCTCCTGCAGCCAATCTTAAACGAGTTACGTTGGAGCTGGGAGGAAAGAGTCCTTTGGTCGTGTTTAATGATGCTGACGGTACGTACATATTTATTATATCAAGAATTTATATATATATTTATATTATTTTTTCTAGTATTTAGTACTTAAATAAATAAAGTTAAAAACATAATTTGTTATGAAACAAATAAAAACCAAAAATATACACCATATGGATCTAAATAAATAATCTAGATTTAAATTTCCATTCGAAATCCCCAAACCGTTACGTAACTTCATTAGTATTATATATTATGTCTGTTTTATAGATTTAGTCATAAAATGTCACACTGGCTACTGGCAAAGTTTGAAAGGATTGAAATTCCATTTCAAGTACTGCTACGTTGCATAAATAATAATAATAATAATAACCTGGGACATTTTTCACACACGGCAGTCCATGCACACAAATGTCTGTCCTGGGTGGGAATCGAACCCACAACCGTCGTTGTGAAAGGCAAGTATCTACCAACCACGCCAACCCTCAAAAATAAATGCCCGTTGGTGGATAAACTTGTGGCAGCTTTACATCCAAAATATGCAAATATCCTCACGTCTTATTCACATGAACTAAACACACTCAAACGCTGTGGTCCCCGCATTCGAGCTCGCTTACTTTAATAAACTGTTTACCCTATCATAAATTATATAGAGGTATACGGTTAACCAAGCTACACTCGTAGTATATGATATATAAGCAGATGACACCTAAATATTAATCTCTTATACACTAAGTTTGGAAGAGTAACTTGTGCTTTCAAGTAAGTATATTGTGCAATTTTAAATTTATTATGTATTTCGTGTAGTCGAAAAGGCAGCTCAGATCGCGCACGCGGCAGCTTTCGCGAATGGCGGGCAATGTTGCTGCGCCGGTACGCGCACATACGTGCAGTCCGGCGTCTACGACCAGTTCGTGACCAAGGCCGCTGAGATTGCGCGGAACAGGTCCGTCGGGAACCCCTTCGATGACGTACAACAAGGGCCTCAGGTATACGCCATACTATTATTTGTGTAACATTTATTTACGATTTATAACACACACTTGAAGTAAGCGCTAGTTAATGTAAAATTCTCGGGCTATGGTCTCTTTCCCTGTTAAGATTTCAGTGCTTTATCTGTTCAAAGCAGAGATTGGAATACAGAATACAATTTTTTACTCACGAAAACTCAAACTAGAACTACCATCCTTCCGTTGTGTCTACCGGGCCATGTCGGTTCAAGAAACGAAACAAAAACATTTTCATCAGTTAAATAATAATAATAGTTTGAATGTTTTAATTACCAACTCTTATGGAAAATAGATTAGTTTAGATTTGATCGACGTCTGCTCAACCGTACCGTATTCGGTTCAAAAACGGCACGTCAATCGACGGTCGTTCCGTTAATTTTTCTAGTGTCAACCGAAGCCTTAACCTTCGTGTCCTCAGATCGACAAGGAGATGTACAACAAGGTGTTGTCGTACATCGCCGCGGGCCGGGCGGGCGGCGCGCGCTGCGTGGCGGGCGGCGGCCGGCTGGACCGGAAGGGCTACTATATCCAACCCACCGTGTTCGCTGACGTCGAGGACGACATGAAGATCGCAAGAGAAGAGGCAAGTAAAATATATTTCTTGCGTTTCACAACGTAAGTTATTTTGAAGTATCATCTTATAAAAACCCCCACCACTGGCCTCGTCGCTTCTTAAGAAGGTTCCACCAAGCTGCTATAATGCGAGTTTATAGACACGTGTGGTAGAATTTTATATAACATATGCAGGTTTCCTTTACTGCCGAGCACAAGATAATTTATAAATACAACTCTCCATATTCAAGATTCACGTGTTCTGACATTTGACTGCCTTTGAAATTAATTCGTATGATTTATTATAAGTTATAAATGTTAACGACTTAATAGTGATCTTATTTACCTTAGATCTTCGGGCCAGTCCAAAGCATTTTCAAGTTCGACACATTCGAAGAAGTTGTAGACCGCGCAAACGACACCAACTACGGTCTTGGCGCTGGTGTCATTACCAACGATATCACCACAGCCTTGAGTTTCGCTAAACATGTTAGGGCCGGATCCGTGTGGTAAGATCAACATATTGTGAATAACTAAGTGTATGCCTCATAACTATCATAGTCTTGTGTTACTTGTGTTGATGACTGTATTTTATTACAAATACTTTTTGTCATTTTTAATTCCCGCTAGCTAGATTATTATAATTTATTTGCCCTCAAATGGGTTCCACTTTCCCCGGCTGAGTCTCAATACTCCGCCTCCCCACCGGGGACGTTTTTAAGGCCAGTAGTACAAACCGCATACACATTGTGAATAAGTAAAGCACGAGATGAATTAAAAATTTTAAATTAAGCACATGAAAATTCAGTGGTGCTTGCCCGGGTTTGAACCCACGATCATCTGTTAAGATTCACGCGTTCTTACCACTGGGCCATCTCGGCTCATAAAATAAATAAATAAATAATATTTTAATAATATGATTTAAGAACATTGGAACAACAATTGTTCCTTTTTCACCGGTTACTTAAGGCGTATACAACTATTAATCTTTGTTTTTGCCTTGACTACGCGGAAATTGTATTCTAACATTATGATAAATTTGTATAACTTTTTCAGGGTAAATACCTATGATCACGTCTCTAGTCAGACTCCATTTGGTGGATTCAAGGACTCTGGTCTTGGAAGAGAACTGTAAGTTTTATTCTTATTATAACTGTATATTTTTCATAACTTAACGGATGGCTGGGAGCTACTGATTGAAAAAGAAGCATTTAATTTCTTATAAAATTTATAAAAATTATACTATTTTAAGTAAGATTACTATGTTCATATAATCACTGAAATAAGTCCGTGGTTATTAGACTAAATGTTTCGTTCCCTTCGGTAGATTAATTATTTAAAAAAAACTGCTATACTTCTTTCGCCGGATCCTCTCAGGCAGAGTAAAATTTATTTTTCAAACTGCTATTAAGGCGTAAGTGTAATACTGCGTTAGTGATCTAAATTTTAGTAACGGTGCTTATAATTATACAAGAAATGTATATAAATAATAAATAGATGACGAAAATTTTAAACATAACGTGAACGTCTTTATCGAACTTATGTCTTACCTTCTCTATAAACAGAGTTATATATTTTTACTTATATATTAATGTAATCAATAAAATTCTTGTTTCAGGGGCGAGGATGGTATTAATCAATATTTAGAAATAAAGACTGTCACCGTGGCACTACCTAAGATTCCTCTATTATAAGTCTTGTTGTTTGTTAACTTGTTAATAAAATTTTTAATTGTTTGAAATAAAAACTGGCAATACACTCCTATTATTTTACTGAAATTGCGTGTTACTTAAACTATGGTAATATTTACAAGGCTAATTACATAATTTCTCCAAAATAATGCTTCGAATTAACATGATATTCAGATTAAAAATGTTCTCTCTTAATTTTAGTAGTGAAAGTATGTTTTTTTATAAAGAACGTTCAAGATTGCTCATTCTCACCACACTGCCTACGTGAAACGGTATTCTAAAATTCATGATGACTAATTTAATTTACCGAAAATGTTTATATATCACCTTTTTTAATCTTTCCTTAATTACTTCAGTATGATAATTAATATTAAGAAAAATCTCCGTAAAACTTTTTGCGAGTTAATCTTTAGCAAACTGAATTCAGTTTTTTATTAAAACTAAATAAAAAAACGTTCAGTCCACTATACAAATTCAAATTCAGCACTACTCAATCGCTTCGCGGTTGGCGTGCTTTATTACCAGCAATTGAAGTCACGATTCTTTTGGTTTTCATTTTGCTTAATTTTATATTTTTTGTCCGGTAATTCTATGTGCATGATGTTTACTTTGAGATTAACTTAAGAAATAAAATTTTAAATTTATATAATTAAAAGGCACTTACCGATAATTTTGTACTGCTTCTCCGTTAGATGGTTCGAGATCATTCCACAAACATGCGCACCTAACGAGTGACCAACGCACGTGATCTTCTTAGCTAAGGCTCCAGCTTGCGTTAAATAGGAGTATAGTTGAGCTGTACATTGGGCCGCTAACCTTAAAATAAAATAAATTATTCTAGTACATATTGCGTTTTGCAAATATATTATACATAACTTTAATCAAAATTATCGCCTTATTATCGCCATTGGTGACAGGATGGGATTGCAATTTAAATGGTAGTATTCTGCTAGTACTCTACGCGGTCATGATTTATAGGTAGTAGATATTTTTAATTTTGATTCGTATATATAAAATCCTTAATATAAATAATTAATAAATTACTATACATAATCCGACAAATCTTTATCTAATAAATATATAATATGTACCAGATGTTTGTTATATTTTATATTGTTAAAAACGTTACTAATTAAACTAAATTTAGGGCTCGATGCTCAAGTGCAATATATTTTTTAATCAGAAAAAATATACATCACTCACTTCGTATTAGACAGCGCAGATAAGTAACAAGGAAATCTTGTGAGATCAGACCAGTCCACCATAAACACGTTGTAGTCTTTGCGAGATAAATAAGCTGTAACAAAAATTGAGATGAAAATGAAAATAGTAACACGATATATATTTTTTAATTCAATGGGTTATAAGTGTTATAACTTTATATATGGTGTATTTTTATATTTTTATGTTAATTTGAGTGTAGGTATAATCAATTTTATTAAGAGTACAATTGTATAATCAACACAGAAATACCCTTTGCCTTCAAACTGTCAATTTTAAGTAATTATGAACAGCAAGTTGTCGCCCGCGTGTGAGAGGGGGACGGGGTGGTAGATACCCTAGGTCCTTTTCTATATCCTTGACAACGTTAGTCGGTTGAGTAGCTAAGACGTTGAAACGTAACGAACGTACTTTCGCATTCACAATATTAGTTAGGTACTTTCGAGAACACAAGCTCTTCATATAAATTATTATTTCAAAAATACATAATATAGAAAGTGATATTGCTCATGTGGAAAAAAAAGTAACAGGTTTTTTATTTTTTTATTTTTTAAATGTAAAAGCTTGCGCTTGACTCTTATCACACCTGATGGAAAGTGAGATACATTCTAAGGTGGAGCGCGCCTGCCTATAAGATGCCTGTTCACTCTAGACTAGAAGGTACCCATATTGTAGGTGGTGGGGAAAACGGAGGTCGGGAGGATATTCAGATCTTGGCGGTGTGTATCAGAAACGAGGAAGCAAATGAGGAAGTCGGAAGAAGATTATGTCAGTTTTCCCGCTCTTTGCGCTCACTTTGTTCGTCCGCCTTCATTCAGGCAAACTAAACTATCTAACTAACTTTGTTTCAACGTCAGCTGCTTACAATTGTGCATATAGTATATGTAGTTTGAATTAATTAATAGATTATATTATTATATACATAGCATATAATATACTTACAAGATATTCTGGAAATTGTTTATTATTGTCTGTCTATGAAAATCAGCAACTTACACGAGACAAGTAGGAATAGCTCAGTAATTCGTATCGTATCGTATACAAATGTTTGCCAACGATACATTCTATTTCATGGGCATAATCGGTGGATGTGCACCACCTAGCAGAAAATGGACTTTCCCCTATTATTTCTTGGCTGGAGGACATCCTATTATCCCTTAATACCAGTAAGACGAAGTATATCTGTTTCAGTAAAACTAACGCATCAATACCAAAAGACTCTAAGTTGTACACTCATGTATCCATGTAATAGAATTGACAATGTGTCGCCCGCATAATACATGTACAAGTTTATCTAGACTATCAGATATCAAATACTTGGGAATAATTATAGATGAAACACTTAGTTGAAAAAACACATACCATCAGTTCCCAAAAGAATAAGAAAAATAATACACAACTTTAAAACGCTCAGGCATATTGCGGATATTCCCCTCTTAAGCGAGCATTTCTTAAAGTAATTATGTATTTACCATTCCAATATACCAAAATCCGAAATACCATAAAATGTATACGAGAAAGTGGATGTTTTATTTGTGAGAAAATTTTTTGTACACCTATGTATACAAAAATACCATAAAACAGTTTTCCCACTCTTACCCAGAACTAATTTCATTAGATGTCGATTTCCTTACAATAAAGTTAAAAGTTAATTTGCACAGCAACAATATAAGATTTTATAAAAAAAAAACAAGAGTAAGGGACATTAATAACTACCAATGAAAAGATAAAACTAAAACATGGTTAAAACAACTTAATTATGAAGACGTTGAGAAACTATTAACTACCTGATAAATGAACATCCACATTCAACTCTCAAATGTAGCGCGCACACACACACACTCACGCACAAACGATTTGGATTAACTTTCAATAATTAGTAATAAGACCCTTTATAATACTTTTTAATAATTTAATAGGAAGGAACTGACTTCTGACGCAAGGGTAACACCAGTTCAGGAGTCAGGGCTACTTTTTATAATACATATGTAATGGATAACAATAAAGTATTAATTTTACTATTGATAGGAGCTTACCATCTCGAAGAAACGTCATGGGCGTTTTGGAATGCGTTCCGTTGAAACCGTGGATGATGAGCACGTTTTTCCTTGACAGCTTCCATCCATAGTCTGGCAGCTTATCCTTTCGTCGGACATCAATCCACTGCATGTAAGGTCGTTCCCTGCCCATGGAACACTGATATACGTAATTTGATTATTGTAAAAGAAACTGATTGTGCAAAAAAAAATGGATAATTTGTCATAATTTGGCAATATCTCAAATTGTATTAATGAATATTGTATTATTTTATATTTTTACTAGTTTTAGGGAGTGTCAGGTAATCTATGTACTTATGTAACTCTACCCCTGACAGTGTATGCAAAATTCGGTTGTTATGCAAAATCATAATGATCGGTTGAGTAATTACCACGTGAAAGCGTGACAAACAAACTCACTTTCGCATTTATAATATTAGTTAAGATTGGTAAGATAAAAGAACTTGTTCCATTTTACTTAAAATCGGTAACACGGTAACAGCCTGTAAATATCCCACTGCTGGGCTAAGGCCTCTTCTCCCTTTTTGAGGAGAAGGTTTTGGAGCTTATTCCACCACGCTGCTCCAATGCGTATTGGTGGAATACACATGTGGCAGAATTTCAGTGAAATTAGACACATGCAGGTATCCTCACGATGTTTTCCTTCACCGAAAAGCACGAGATTAATTATAATCACAAATTAAGCACATGAAAAACTTCAGTGGTGCTTGCCCGGGATTGAACCCACGATCATCGGTTAAGATTCACGCGTTCTTACCACTGGGCCATCTTGGGTGTATACGACTTTGACCAATACTTAAAAACACCGTTATAATATTATATCTATGTCTATTTATGGTCGTTTGCATGCAAAACGATGCTCAGTCATTCGATTTGATCGTAACAATAAAAATCGTTATATTAATACTTACGGTGTGAATAAATAAAAATTGATTTCACTATCCGGGCATTTCCATTCTCGTTTCATAACGCACGTCCAATATCGAAAGTCTAGCATAGGCATTAAATTGCTATCAGTTGCAGGAACTATCGCAGAAAGAAAATTATATATTTATATATTAATTTTATATTGATATCTTATACATGTACATCAATATATATAATCATGGGAGATTAGACAACTACGTAGGACGTTATAGTGTACAAGTGTGTGCGCAAACACAGATGCACTCTCAATTTCCTCGCTCTCATAATCCGATGGGGATGGCAATCCGAAACGAAAACTGTGTTGATCTTTTCTACAGATGCAGGGCCATCGGCCATCTTAACATGGAGTTGGAGTGGCACTGGAGTTTACACACTTTTCCAGATTCAGGGCTGCTGCTTTATGAGTCCAGCCTGGCGTTTGTACCTAGAGCCTTGGGGTCTGAGTCTTATGATTAATCTCTAGAGCAGCGACAGTCATTATAATGTATATCCGTCATTTAATAATGTATCTAAAAATTATATACATTACACAATATGAAATCTCGAAGGAAACTAGATTTAGCAGCTGTAGGAAATTGTGCTAAAATACTTGTGCTTATCTAAGACTAAATTAGATAAAAGATAAACGTGATAAAATAATGCGTGCTCGAGAATGACTACTCCGAAAATATAATAAATCTGGATTTTGAGGTAGTTTTAAATTTGCTACCGCCAAGATATTTCACTTGCTTAGCGAATTTTGAATACTAAAAAAACATCTTATGAAGAACACTAAAAATAAATATACATTCTAAAACAAACTGAGGCACCTAAGTTCGTATATGTACCGTTTAAATATTCGTCATTAATTAAACAAATTCACAATATAAATTTACGTATGTACACAATATACAAAGGTACATATAAATCCAAAAAAAAACTAAATACTAAATTAGTGCGCAAAAAATTTACACAAATGAAAGTTAAACAGTACATGAGTTGTTTCTCAACTGGCCTAGACAACTGTTTCAATATAAATCTCATCATTTATAAATACAATGATAAATATAAATAAATTACCTACACGTTAAAACCCGATATTGTGTACTTTTAAAATAACACAACTTACTGTAATATAAAATTATTTATATCACGTTTTGTTTTATTATCGCTGAATAAAGTACGAATTTAATATAAAAAAAATGAAGTCCGTTATATTTTGTGATGTTATTATTTTCAACTTACCGGATGTCGATGGAACAATGACGCAAGTCAATTACAGTTATCGAGTGTAGATGTAAAGAGAAGTAAGTATTTGGGCCTTCACCCGAAAAAGTAGCCCGAAATGTGTGATATAACGGTTCCATAAACAATTCCTGTCACTACAATAGCTAGAGGGTACATAAAATGTACGTTTATTTATTGCAGTTTTTAATTTTAATTACTGAATAATTTTAAAATAGAGCCTTTTAAAGAAGAATGTCTTCTTTCGATAGAATCGCTAATTCCAGATCTTTGTTTATGTTGTCTTGTTGTTTTCACTGACGGGTTGTCCGTGCTTTTGTTGTATCTTCCAATCGGTTTATAGTTTGGTTTTTTGGGTGACAGCTTTTTTATTGCCAGACAGCATCACAATAAAAATTATTGGATTGCGAGTGTTCTGGATCTTAGGCTGATCTCAATCCAGAATCTCCTCTTAGTTGCCATTTGTACCCTATTCATCAGAATGTCCAATGTCCGATGTACCGAGTATTAGCATGTTCCTTCATATTCACCCCCTAGCTCCAGCAGTGCCATCTAAATTTAATACATTTTGAGGGACCCTTTTTAAAGACAAAGATACCTCCTCCCACTCTCTTTACCTCTGCACTCCATTACTGATTTACTTATTTTTTTAATTTTAAATATATTAACTTATGTGTTGTTTATTATTCAACTCAATTATTATTCAACGAAGAACAAAACAGATGAAAGTATTTCATATAGGCATATGTTTATAAAAGTATTATAACAAGAAGCCAGTGCATAGGTGACTTTCACCATAATTCTCACGGTGTTTAGTCGCCTCAGTATCATCTATTCATTAAGCCAACTGCGAAATCTAGGATGATTTTCTTTTACGAGATTATCGCTTTTATGGTGAATAATTATTTACTTATTACTCGCGTTAAAATAATCCGTTTGGGTAAACTCGATGTAAATCATCATTAAATTTAATATTATAAAAAATGACAAATTCTTGTTAGTATTAAAAAGGATTGCACGAAAATTAATGCACGTATTATAGTAGCACGTATATTTATATTATATTTAATTCTTAAATACAGCAAAATTTAAATTATTCATTTATAATAGGACATTAAGCAATACATAAAATTTAAGTTGGCTGGTCATAATTTAGGCACAAATCGGTGCGATGATATACTTATTTTTACAAAATCTGAGATGAAGATGCGAATACGCGCATGGTTGCCTGATAGTCGGGTTTCGTCTGGATTCATCTAATATTTTACATAATCTCCAGACTTCCAACAAAATCCAAAATCTTCAGACAAACACGTTCTCGGTAAACATTTCTACTCAAACTAATCATTTAAAATTACCGCGCGCACATTGCGGCCAGCGGATTGCCTGTAAATGGACTTTGATGTAAATTGTTTGAATTTTAAATCTTTTATAAACGGTGTAAATTTATGAATTCATTAAATTCCGATATCCAATATATGTGGCAAACCAAAAATGAAGTTTTAATAAATTGCTTACTAGTTACTCAATAATGTAAGAAAAATGCCTAATAATTTTAAAAATAAACTTTTTTTCCATTTTCATTTAGAATATGTGTTTATATGTCCCGATAGTTGAAATTTTGTCCAGATTCTTTTGTTGTCTGATCTGGCAGCCATAACACGATCACAATTTCGCAAATAGTATTTTAGTAAGTAATGCTTAGCTCTAGCTGTGATCTGCGAGGTATCGAATCTTAATCCCGGCCAACTTAAATTGGGCCATTGATGCGCCCAATGGTAACGTCAATGCATCATATTATGCTGTATCATCATATATGTATGTCTTTCGGTTTACAAAGATTTTCTAAGCTATTGTGTACTTATTTTAAGTAGGTAGCCATACTGGCGAATGGGCCACCTGATTGTAAGTGTTAACCACCACCCTTAGAAACTGGCGTTATAAGAAATAATAACAATTCCTGTGATAGCCAATACCACCAACCTTAGGAATTAAGACGTTAAGTTCTGTATATCTCTTGTTACACTCACTCACCCTTATAACATAACAATACCAAGTATTGCTGTGTGACAATAGAATATTTGATGAGTAGGTCGTACATACACGGGGCTCACAAAGCCCTACTAGCAAGTAAAGCATTTATTAATAAATTATTATCTTCTTATCTTCATTTCAATTTAGGTATTGCTATCTATATTCTACTCCAATCGCAGAAGGTGTATAAACAACAAACTAAATTTAAATACACTATTTGATTTACATAATAACTGCTATATTATGCACTACAAAACACTTCTTGATTAAAATATCTTTATTTGTATGTATATTCTACTAATAAATCACTATTTCACTTAACTACTCATAACCGCTTTAGTTTACTTTCAAAGTTTTAATAACTTTGAACATTCAAAAACCATTTTTTTTTCGAATTATTCGAAATGAATAATATAATTTCGACAAATAACACGTGAATTATATGTCAATGTTTTTAAAGAAATATAATGTAATGTAATGCCTTGTAATTAAGTTAAATTACTTTTAATTTATAATTTAAGTTAAAATATTTGCATGTCATAAATATAGTGACTGAACATGTATATTATGTTTAAAGCAAATAAATTGAATTGAATATAAGTTACTGTATATATAGATAGTTATTAATTCATGTGTGTCTTAAACGAATTGAATTAATCAAATAATGCTCGAACGATTAATAATAGTCTAAACTAAAAAAAACATTAAAATGAAAATTAATAACTTACCGGAATCTACAATAAAAAATGTTAAAATTACTAGCTTAACAACAGTAACAAACTTTAATTCCATTGTTAATGCGCACATTTTCATTGTTTAACACTGTTTCATAAAAGTTTTTAATTAAGCTACGATGTAACGCTATCAATGTTTCACGCGTAATTTTTGATGGTAACAATTGATAACAATAAGACTCATTTTGTTTCTACGCTGTTAAATGCTATAAACGACTACACGGTGTACTGTACTTAGTATTATGGTGACGGCATTGCTTCTATGTTCCGAGAAAGGCTTGGACTTTTCACATTCACTTTAATCAGACTTATCACTCGCATGACTTTCCTTGTATTTATAGTCTTTTTCTTTTATTATTATATGATATTGTTATAATTTTACGAATCTCATATATTGTAGAATATTATGGATTAAAAACATTATATTTATACACCTGTAAATTAAAATTTATCCAAAAAGAAGATGTGCGTATAATTATAGAAATTAAAAAGAGTCATTACAATTTTGAGTAATGTCTGAAAATATAGTTCTATATGAATACTTATAGGAATATGAATACGTGTATGAATGCTTACTGCGCTTGCAAATAGGTACATAGTTTTCAATTCATCGTTCATACTATAATATCACTCTCTCCGCCTGTAGGTACTAGCGCAAATACACAGAGTCAGCGACCTTGAGAAATTTTTCATAAACCCACACACTTTCTCTACTACTAAAACCACAAATATCCAAGGGTGTGTTATCTATAGGTATCGATCAAACATAAATTTGAATGAATAAAATTTAATTCAATGAATTTATTGTGACTTTTCGATTAAAGTGCATTTTGTTTTGTGGGCTATAATCATGAAAGAGTTATTGTTTTTCAATAGTCGCGTCCGACACGTTTGTGTATTATTTTTATTTTCTATGATTTAAATTTATTATACACGAGTTCTTTATAGCTTAATTTATACATTTGCACAATTACACAACTAAATTACTATATTTAATAAAGTTCATTACTAATTCGACTTTTCACCTTTGTGATACCAACCCTTGAAACTGGTTTTGCTGATGTGTTGGTTTCCCGCTGTTTGTCTTTCAGGTAAGTTAGTTGCTAATTGTTAGTTGTATTCAAGTATGCAATCATACTTATGTCAAGTTTAATCTATAACTTTATAAATAGTTGCGCTTAACTATTTAAAACACATTTAGGCGGTATGATATAGGCTGACTCTTTTTTAACTCTGTCAGAACGTCACGATAACGCATTTCTCGTAAAAAAGAATTATATATATAATTATAATTATCAGAACCATCAAAAGATATCATGAGAAATTGAGAAATGAGCTTAAGTTAGATCTTGTTCATCTCGCTCATCGCTGTACGTCCGAACGAAAAGTCCGGTCGTACGAAAGCACGACCCCATTTTCCTACACTCCTGGGACTTAACAACCAATAGCAGCATCTGAGAGCTATGACGTGTTGCCGCTCGCAAAGTCCACGAGCAAGTCAACAGTCAATATTACGAATATATATTAAAACTATCTAATCTAGGTAATATAAAGTAACAAACACTGCTAGACTAAGGCCTCCTCTCCTTTAGAGGAGATAGTTCTTGAGGAATCTTGCTACTTACCTATATATGATATAAATGCTAACATATTATTCGATGCAATGCAAAAAATGCAACTTGCATTGGCATTTATAGAGAACGTACTAAACGTAAAGACATAACTCTTCTTCAAATAATACTAATAGTATACTTTACGGTCTAATAATAGTTTACGGTCAGTGAACAATTATTATTACTGTAAGTACTTAAATTAAATTACCTAGCCTAAAACTCCAGGTACAAAGATACCGCTTCATCTTATAATCACAATTTTTATAAATTTTGGGTTTTGTTACCCAACAGTCAGTGTGAAACGCCGCTTTTAATGGTCGAATCAAAGCACGTTCAGTGTTAACTTGACAACGGGGTCAAAATTCCGATTAAATTGGCCATTACTGTTTAGAATTAAGGTTACTATGTTGGCGTACACTAGACGATATAGGTACACTTTTACCTAATTCTAGTACTGCATGAAATTTGGCTGAATGACTAAACTAATTTTATAGGTAAAATTGAGTATGTTATTTTGAGCCCTGGGGACATAAAAGACATTACCATATTTTACAATAGATTAGCTATATAATATGTATAGCTGATATAGCTTTATCAGAAGTAAAATGAGACCTAAATATGAAAATACCATTAAGTTTTAAAATTGGCATTTGAACTTTTCTGAGAGAAATGAAAATTTAACTCTAAAGAAGATCAAATTAAGCTGAAGGTAGTCAAAGCGTCACGGTAGCATGCGCAAGCGATCTCGTGGTGCTCCTCCTTAAGACGGAAAGGCTGTTTTTTAGTGGGTATACCGATGTCCGGGGCGCGCACCTGGGACACCAGCGAGACCCACACACCCCACCCCACTGTTCCCGTGAGGGAAACGCGTAATGAGTTTTTTCAGCATTAAAAAAAAAGTGGGAGATTGAATTGAAACACTAACATTATTTTAGGGCCATGTCAAAACGTTCTCATCCAAAATCTTATTTTATAAAATACTAGTTTCCGCCTGTAACTTCACCCGCGTTTGAAAGGTACCCTTGATAATTTTCTGTACCACTGACAATATGTATGCAAAATTAAATGAAGATCGGTTTAGCAGTTCAGATGTTAAAGAATGAACAAGCTCACATTCGCATTATAATATTAATTATTAATTTATAATATATTTATTAATTTACTGATATCACTTAATGTAATTCATTTTTAAATTAATATTATTTTATTTATGAGGATTATATTTAATATCGGTGAATGCTATTCCGTTCTTTAATACTAAAAATTATAAATCATTCGCATTTCATCTGCGAGACTTTTAATTTAGTATAAGCATTCTATAAAATATTATTTGCGTAAACTCGATAAAATCACCAATAAGAAATAGTGCATATCAAAATTATTATATATATATTTTTTACATTTAATGAAACCAAAAAATATTCTTAGCACACAAATTATAGCTCTTTGACTGGACTAAAGGTAGATAAAAAATTTTTTCTTTATGTGAAAATAAAAGTAAATTAAACAAAAATGTATATAAAATAAATTTCGCTTACTAAGAATACAAGATAATACATATTTAAAATTTATTATGTACTTCCACTGTTTATTTAATCTAAAGTTTAGTTTTATTATCTATATTAATATTATAAAGACGTAAAGTTTGTGAGGTGTTGAGGTTGTAGGGGTAATCTCTGGATCTAGTTAACTGATTTAGAAAATCCTTTTACCAATAAAAAGCCACATTTGTGAGTGGCTAAATATTAACCCGAAAAATGAAAAAACTTTTTCGTGGTAGAGGAATTTGCAAAGTAAGTCGGAGAAAAAACGTTTCTTACGTGCCTTAACAATGAGAGATTGTGTATGATTAAGTTCTAAAGTAGTAGTTAGAAAAAAGTTGTAATGCTTGATAATGCCTACAAACAGGTCAGTAGCAGCATTTGTATTTTACTGCATATAATTTGGACTAATGGTTAGAGTTAATACGACGAGGCATGGAACCGCGACCGTATCGTAATCTATTGAGTGATATTTCTATTAGACGGTTTTTTTTATATTTAAGTAAGTACAACACGTCAATATATTTACAAATAAATTGCTTTATTACCAAGGAGATTTTATTTAAATAGAATTCGTTTTTTACAGTTTGTTTTTGGTTGCATAGTATAAGAGATAATTTAAAATATCAAATACGCGAGACACTTGATCACAAGTAAAAATGTTTACCGCCCAACGAAGTGGGCACGGGTCAGCTAGTAAGTATATATATATATATTAGTAGCCGAGTAGTAAAGGTATTAATAGCGAAGCGCGCCATCTTGTGGAAGTGAGGAGAACAGTAAAGTACTTAACTGGACGTATTTTTGTAATCGTGTTAGTGTATTATAATGTAGTTCATCACTCGTTACAAACAAAATAAAGGAACTTGTTTTGTGATATATATAAAAGGAATATATTATATAATTTATATTATGTAAAACAAAAGTACTTAATCAGTCCTTTTCAAATAATTTTAGGTTAGATTAGCTCTTTCAGTAAGTATTTTTACTTTTATATCCATTATTTTGGAAATTTATGAGATTACATTTCAATGAATGAATCAACATTTAATTTACATATAATAGGATTCTTAACAAGCACTTGTTTTACTTCAACTTCATGGTTAAGGTTATTATTGATCAGAATAAGAGACCAGATTATAAAAACCATTAAGTAATCTAACCAACACCTACGTTTGTAGTGTTGCCAGATATCTACAAATACCATATTCAATTTATAAAATTAAATATGTAAATTATTTATGTATTTAATATTTACACTCTTTTAGTAGATTTATACTTTAGTCTTATTCTCTTTATCTTAATCTCTTCTGGATGATGAAAAATTGAAGACCTAAATAGCATGGCAAATACGATTCCGTCGAAGTATTATCTCTTATTGGAGTTCTCGACTCCAGTACGAAAAAGACCAGAAAAGAGTTCGTGGATTTAATTTCTTTAGTTGTTGGGATATATTAAAAGCTACTAGACTTAAAATGCAAGCAGATTGAGTATGACATAACTTCTTAAAAGACAACGTAATTATAAGTTTAAAGATATCTTCCAAAAAATTAACTATTTTTGGAAATTATTGGCGGTAGCTTCGTAGGGTGTTTTGGGTTAATAAAAAAAACAATGATTTAGTATCGTTGATTTTTTTATTACTGCTTCGAAGCGTTATAACACAACAAAACAGGATTCATTTTCTTATAAAATCATGAAGCATTGCTATCGAACGTGAGAATTGTATGTGTAGTAAAGTATTTGTCATCAATGAAAAATAATGCTTAAACCATATTGACCTTATTCAGATCACATGCTCTGATTGTAATCACAATGCTTATTTATACAGCACGTGACTATCAAGCATTATAACACAAACTAAAATGAACTATATTCTATTGTAATAAATTCAAATTTAAATTGTTTTGCGTTCTACAGTGAACAATCTTGTTGACTTTTGACTTGCTCGCTAATATTGCCTTCTCATAAGGGTCATAAGCGTTCCGACTTATCTCAGTCCAAATCTAAACATTATCATTACATATCAGCAGTGATTTTATTTAACATATTGTAAGCCCTTAGTCATGTACAGCTGACATGTTAAATTAAGGACCTACTGAAATATTTCACTTAATTTAAAAAGTATTTACTAATAATTTTACTTATAATAATGATGTGATAAAGTGAATTATGTGATATGTTTTATTATATCTATTTAAGTATTTCTGCGTTATATTTAAAATGTTATTTCTATCTCACTTTTACATCTTCATCTACATCTTAGTTCTCAATATTGGTGGCGCATTGACGATGTAAGCAATGGCATATGACACCGCTTAGCAGCTTTAGCTTAGCTTAGAGGCGTGCCCCGCGTGGAATGCGGAGATTCTGGTCCGTGAGGTTGGACCCTGCGATCGTTCCCTGCGAGCAATCGTGTAGGCAGTGCTCTGCAGGGAATCGGCGTGGAGGGTCGTAGCCTCCTTTTGTGAGGCCGTCGTGGTCCAGAAGGAGACGGCGGAGCGGGAACGGAAAAGGGCCGATCCTGCTCAGTGGTCGTCGGCGTCGTCTCGGTCCTCCCCCAGTCCCAATCGTTTAAAAGATAGGGCGTAACCCTGGAACCCTGGATGCGTGAGGTGGAGACCTCGGGTGTCCTATTTCAGACGGCTTTAGGAGGACGGCAACCGGGATGGCCACGCGATGTCGTACGCTATCGCACTTTAGTTAACATTTCATTTAGCAGGATGTGATCAAATCGTCATAAAATTACTTAGACATTAATGAATTAACTATTCAATAGGAAGCCATTTTCAGGACATTACAGCTCAAATTTGGTACTATTTGAGATACCATATTATTATCTCTTTTGTACTTACCTACATATGTTTTAGCTTAGTGTGCGACTGTAGTCGCCATACAATCGTTTGTTATCAAAGAATAATATTTGTCAAATGCTTCAGGAAAACGATATTACTGTAAGAATTTAGTCATGGAGTCAAATACGCAGGCTACAGGTTGGTTTACTTAAAATAATATGTTTGTCTCATAACCAACTTTTTGTGAAATATGTCGTAACATTGAATCATTGTATATACTCATTTTATGTTTATAGGTGTTCGTGTGTATACGTTTATAGGTAAATAATAATTTATTTGTTTATTATAAACCTGAAATTATGAAATACTTACTAATAATGCTAATTGTTAATACTGTATTGACATATACATCAACAGACATACAATATTAACAATAACTATTGCTTACGAGATAATTTTACATTTAACAAATAGATGTAGAAACATCACTATTATCTTTTTTTTCAATTAATTTCAATTATTACATTAAAGCGACAAAATAATAAATAACCACAATATATGTGATGAATTTCTTACAATGCTGTGTACAATTTTTTTTATTCATAGTTATAAACTTAATATGTCTTAATATTTTTGGCTGTGCTCAAGTAAAAGTACTCAGTATAATAAAAAAAAAACACTGTGCTCTCTTATTTTAATTTTTACTAATATTACAAAAGAGAATGTGAGCTTGCTTTTTTTTGTTACGCTTTCACGTGTTAGCTACTCAACCGATCATCATGCAATTTTGCATACACGTTATCAGGGATGCAGAACCTTTTCTGGACCCCTGATAACGTAAGGGTTACAAATACCCGACTTGTGACACGTTTTAATATTAGAGCTATAATTGTGTAGTGTTAATTAAAAGCAGATTTTTATTTATAAATTACATTTCACAGATGAAAATAACCACGATAAGAAAGCTCAGCCTGCGTAAGTATTTTCGTTTTTTTTTTAATACAAAACCTTGAAACGCTCCGCAATACATAATAATAAGAAACGATGCCATTTGTGCCTTTTATAATAAACACTCACACCTTTCCAATCACTTAACAGTATTTATATTATGGTAGAATAACTGGAAGGATATATGTAAGTCTGTTTTATTACAATACTAAACTAGAAGTAACGAGTTTAACGAACTAAAGAGTTTAATTCCTTTGAATTCAATTCACTGAATTTCATTCCTACATGATTTTTTATATGTCATGTAATTATTTCATTGATTTTTTTAGATGGTGGTACCAATTTTGTTTACGATGTCATCAAGCCGATACCACTCCATCGTGGCAACCTTCATGGTGGACAAAAATGTTTCCCTTTCCGATATTTCCTACGTTCAGACAGTCTGCCCAACAACTATGTATAATTTTATTCTGTGAGTTTGGTATTTAAAACAATAAATTATATTAGTACTTTTTTGCTGGCTATTTCGGTTGTACTTATGAATTTAATTATTTAAAAAAGTATTGTCCTGTAACACGTCGTCGAATTATATTATAAAATACCAAATTTATTTTAAAAGCTGTTTGTATGTAAAAGTGTAAACTAAACATTTTAGTCTTTACGTGACAAGATAAATATAACAAAGCAATATGCATAATCAGTGATATAACAAATAATAGAGATTTTGTTTGCAAAACCATATATAAATATATACTTGAGTCATTTTAGTAGGTAAATTGGTTTCTATATATATTATACTTTTATTATATCAGGATAGTTTTCTGTGACTTACCCATAACAACTGATAATACCCATTGATTAATTAATCTAATTTGATTATTCCGATTACAAGAACCAAAAAATAAATGAGTAATTATCAATCACCATAATCATCCTATTGTTTATCCACTGCTGAACAATATCTCTTATGGCATGGCAATGAGTTATAAAAATAAAATATTGTAACCAAAAAAAACATTACATTGCATTGATTAAAATAGTTCATTATATTTCTAATAAAACTTTTCCAGTCTTCCTCGTCTGGGGTATTTTGTACGCCGAAATAGGTGAAGCAGTTAGCTTAAATGGAGAACTATTAAGCATGACAATTTTAGTAATAGCCGCGTACTTGATTGGTTGGATCTGGTTAAAAATTACAACGTTACCTGCTCTCATTGGAATGCTGCTGACGGGTATAATGTTTCAAAACTTACACTTAGTACATATGACTGATGATTATCGAAAACTTAACCAAGACCTCAGGTAAAGTGATTTCAATTTTCATGAATTAAACAAAACATCATTTAATCAAATAATATCTCATACGTGTATGTTTATGTTCGTAGGAAAATTGCTTTAGTAATCATTTTAACAAGAGCTGGTCTTGGTCTCGATGCAGGTGTACTTAAAAAACACTATATAGCGGTTTTGCAACTGGGTCTCATACCCTGGCTGGTCGAATGTGTAGCTATTAGTGTAACTACACACTATTTATTAGGCTTACCATGGATTTGGGGTAAGTTAATT
The DNA here is from genome assembly GCA_905147175.2 of Nymphalis urticae. Lineage (NCBI taxonomy): Eukaryota > Metazoa > Arthropoda > Insecta > Lepidoptera > Nymphalidae > Nymphalis > Nymphalis urticae. The sequence goes on from LR989991.1 coordinate 7,928,592, forward strand.
TATAGCTAAATATAAATATTTACAGACCAAAGGTATTAGACGATACGAATGTAATATGTGGTTACTTGCAGCATTTTTACTAGGTTCTATGATTGCCTCCGTTTCTCCAGCTGTGGTAGTGCCATGTCTATTTAGGCTTCGGGACGCTGGCTTTGGTATTTCTAAAGGTATACCTACATTACTGTTGGCTGCAGCTGCAATAGACGACTCCGTTAGCGTTGCTGTATTCGCAATCATACTTAATGCAATGTTTTCAACGGGTTCAATGACTTTTAATATTGCAAAGGTTCGTGAATTTTCGTTTCGAAAAGTATTGATCTAAATAAGTTTTTTTTAAATTAAATTTCAATTTTTATATTTCAGGGACCACTATCAATAATAGCTGGCGTGATTCTTGGATCACTTTGGGGTGCTTTTGCATCTATTATTCCAGAAAGAGGAGATGTATACGTAGTCCCTTTGAGATTTCTGACCCTATTTTTGGGTGGCCTATTTTCATTATTTATGTCAAGTTTAATTGGCTGGAGTGGTGCAGGTATAATTTTTTCCTAAAGGAAAATATTTTTACTTCTTTATGAAAACAGCTTATTTATTTTATTGTCATCTTAGGTCCCTTAGCAATTGTATCGTCAGGTTTTATAGCGGCATATTACTGGGAAAAGCAAGGCTGGCCAGTAAATAAGAACCCGGTTAGCAATCTATTTCGAATTCTGTGGATATTCTTTGAACCAATACTTTTTGCCTTTACTGGAGCTCAAATCACAGTACGTAAAAGTACATATTCCTGTTTTAGAAGAGTTTTTAAAAGAGAAAGAACATTTATATTAAAATGCGTTTTGATCACGTTTTTTAGATCAGTGCCTTAGATCCTCAAGTTATAGCAATGGGCGCTATATGTCTAGTATCGTGCCTATTATTACGTGTCATCGCCACATTCTTAATAAGCTTCGGATGTGGCCTGAACAATAAAGAGAAACTCTTCATTGGTCTTACTTGGTTAGCAAAGGCAACAGTTCAGGTTTGTAAAATATGTAAAAAAAAACATTATTAAAATAATAATATTATGATAAAAAAACATACTTTGTTGTGCTTGTGACAATAATATTTAAGCTATATCGTAAAATTTTTGATCAATAGGCAGCGTTGGGTCCAGCTGCATTAGATTTAGTTCATAATGGTCAAACAGCTGGTGACTCATTTATGGATGAAGAGAGGTACGCGAAGGCAATCCTGGCTGTAAGCGTACTTAGTGTGGTCATATCTGCTCCTATCGGTGCAATACTTATCGCTCTATCTGGGCCTCGTTTGCTCAGTCGTGATTGTAAGTATTAATATCTACAAACTTAAATCAATACTCTCGTGACATTTGCATGGCCTTTTGTCAAGATTGGCTTTATTATAGGTGAAAACCATTATTTTATTTAGAATAGGTATGGTCAATGATATGCATGTTAGGCAATAATCGAATTCGTAACCATCGCTCTTAAAGGAATAATGTTGTTGACTATTTATAATTGATTTTAACCGTTTGTAAATAATCGTGGATTTTATCACATCAAAAACTAGTTTTTTTTTTTTATTTCAGCCCATTTTCAAGATATTCCTATTGAGAATGAAAATACATCGATCAAAAATACACCGTTATGACGAAAACAAATAAAAAATATTTCTACTTAACAGTGTACTTACATTTCCATAAATGATCCATGAATCTTATTATTTTATTATATAGATTGTAAGCTATGTGTAAAAAATAGGTACTATTTACATCTGAATATAAATTGAGTTTTAAGAAAATTATGCAATGAAAGAACACGAATAGTGAACACAATCGGCGGAAATTTGTTTATACAAATCATACAAGACGATTAGCATTAGCAATTAATATTACGATATTAATATTATATATATATATATATTATTTATTAATATTATTATATCTTATTAAATATAAATAATATTTTAATTTCCCCAAGAATATAAATAATGTCCTTTTTTATAAATGACAAATATCTAGTTTTAGAAACGATGATAACAAATATACATTATAAATATAGCTTAAACTGGATTGTAATTGGTACCGACCAACAAACGTTTAGTATTAAGTAAATCTGACTTCGATCAGCGTTTCAAATTGAAGATAAATTTATGATTACATTTTGAACCGGGCCATGGCAGACTTGACAGGATAAGTGGATAGGTACTAATGTTTAGGTAGTCAGTAGGCGTTACTAAAAATAACGAGTAGTACCAATCCTTCCGACGTCTGTATACACTATACACTGAACATTATAATCCGGGTCTCTTCAACGCAAGGTTGAGAACTTATAGGCAAGCACACTTCATCGCAGCAGAAAAAATTATTATTATACTACTAATTGTATATAATACATATGAGACTACAAAATCTATTTTTTTGGGGAAATAATGAAACGTCTTGAATCAAATTTATAGTAATATTATATCCGAACTAGCGACCGATCCCATAATATCAAATATGAGAAGCATAGGATCGTAGACAGAGAAACTAATAGACCCAATGACAATTACCTTCTCATTACACAAGAATGAATACATCTTGAATATCTTGTGAGTGCCTCAACCGGTGACGCTGGCAGGGCACTATTAGAACCTATTAGGGCACTGCCAGCGTCATTACCAAAAAAACTTTACAAATAATCGTTTCTTATTCCAAATTATTTTTTTGTTCCGTTTGCAATTGAAACACTTGGATCTTGGAGTAATAGTGTAAAAAAATTCATCAATACACCCCGTCTTATTGCCTCTACTGGTTTAATTTTTAACTATATTTAATTTTTATTAGTATTTATTAAGGGTTTTAATGTATATAATTATTACTGTATGTCATGTCATCAGAATATATCTAGTTTTGTATTAAATCCTGAAAATAATTTAACCCCTAAAACAGGGAATGCAGTTATTATGGCAGCATAATACGCACACATTGACAAACTATATCTGTCTCAATCGCAGTTTCACGGTCCCTTGATCTATTAGTTTCTCTATGTACACTTAGTGTGAATAGTGAAATCGTGGCAATTTTATTGTGTTACCATTCTAGTATTTTAGTCGTTAGATTGATTTCAAATTTTCAATAGATAAATAACCTAAACTTTCACGAAATGGTGTTGCCCACACTACGCTTCGACATTAATATTTTTATTAAAATTAAATGTTGGTATACTACTTTGTTTACGTTTACGTTTTACTTTGTTTTTCTTTCGGAATAGGATAAAAGTCAATTTACGGTTGTACTTGCGATTTTAAAAATATGCGTGTGCAACAAAAAATAGTTAGAAATACTTGTGTATATTATATAATGTGCTACTTTACCTTCCGTTAAAATGACAGACATTATTGTACTGAGAGATAACACATGACGTTTTAAGAATATGATTAGGTATCAGTTTTTTTTTTATAAAAATGATTTTATATTATAATTTTTTTTTAAGAAAATATATATAACTTAGAGTAACAAAACATTATTTTTATTTTCTCAAAATAACAATTTATTATATTATTATTATATCTACGCTATGGTTTTTACTAGTGAGTAAACAAGACGCCGCTTTTATCAAAAAACCATGACAACTTATAATAAACTTACTATCTTATAAATAAGAATATGTATTATATTTATAATAGCATATTTATTGTTCGTATCCAATTTGTATTAATTTATTTTTTTAGGATATTAGAAAATCGAGTGCTTATCACAGAACCGTTTTGTCAAAACTATGAGTTCGTGTATCCGAATTTCAATAATTCATGTTGACAGTCTTAGATTGTATCATTGTAGTAGGTTGTATGTCAAAATATTTTTGTTTTGTTCGTGGTATTTTTACTTTTTCAAAGCTTAATATTTAAAAAAAGTAATAAATTTCATAATTTTTATTAATTAACTATACAAGGTAAATGCAGTTTTGTAGTTTAGATGTCATGTTTTGGAGGCATATTCTCCTTAGCTATTGGTGATAGTCATGTCAGAGTGTGCGCTGGTGGCCAGTGTAAGCGATCATGATGCCAGTATGGATGTGGGTAACGACAAATCCCTATTCGAGCCTACTATTGATATGATGGTAAATGATTTCGACGACGAGAGAACATTAGACGAAGAAGAAGCTTTGGCGGCAGGTGAGCATCAAGACCCGAAGGCTGAATTAAATAGTCTACAGCGGGAAGGTGATATGCCTTTAGAGGAATTACTTGCTTTATACGGTTACAATAGAAATATGGATAAACCTATTCCAGAGCAACCACCCGAGGTGGTGCCAGAGGAGATTGAAAAGACGGAATCGGCCTTGCAGCAGTTATACAGTGACAACACCAGCCCTGAAGCCACGCGGTGCCTTCGGTCCGGTTCGAGACCACCATCTGAAGAAGAAGATGACTATGATTATAGTCCTGATGAAGATGACTGGAAGAAAACGATAATGGTAGGTAGTGATTATCAAGCAGCTATACCAGAAGGATTGTGTAGTTATGATGACGCTTTACCTTATGAAAACGAGGATAAGTTACTGTGGAATCCGAGTGTTCTTGATGAAAATGTGATTGAGGACTATATGAAAAAAAATTGTGCTATGAATTCAGGAACAGGTGTTGATGCTGTACCTATAGGTAAGCAATTGCGGGATGATGAGGAAGCTTTATTTCTGCTACAACAATGTGGCCATAATGTCGAAGAAGCTTTAAGAAGGCGAAGGATTTCAGCGCAGACACCTGCCCATGCAAGTGTGTGGTCAGAGGAAGAGTGTAGAAATTTCGAAAATGGTATCAAAGTTCATGGTAAAGATTTCCATTTAATCCGTCAACAAAAAGTCAGAACAAGATCTGTTGGTGAACTCGTACAATTTTATTATATTTGGAAAAAGACAGAGAGACATGATATATTTGCTAATAAAACACGATTAGAGAAGAAAAAGTATACTTTGCACCCTGGCCATACTGATTATATGGATAGATTTTTGGAAGAACAGGAAGCATCAGGGACAAGTGTTATTCGACCTGTTTCACCCACACCTATGATGATGTATGTGCCTTCACCAGCTGCTCAGCCTGATCCTTTAGCTCTAGGGGAAAAAGAGGTGTTTTCCCAACTAAACCCTCACACAACACCCCCCAGGACCTTGTCCACTGAGGAACCAGAACCGGATACAGTTTCCTAATACATGTATATTTGGCTATGCCATTTTTCATGTAGAATGCACTGTTTATGACATAATTGTTGTTAAAAACTTAGCTATTCCTGTATGCATAATTTTAATGTTTATGAGGTTTTCAAACATGAGGCCCATAGTTTTTTCATACAAATATGGACAGATCAGTGTAAATAATAATTAGTCTTAGGGTTTTTTATATGGGAATAGTGTTGCTCAGAAATTGAAGTGTTTTAACTGTTGCAACATTTGTAAAATGTTGTTATAGTTTTATAGTAATGTTATTTCTGTGATGTTTATATGTCGTTCAGAATAAACATATAATGCTAGCTGTTTGATAAAATGCTTGACTATATAGCAAATATAATTCGACTATTCGGGTTCCGGTTTTAGATTTGATTATAAGTTGAGATTTTACGTTGATTGTTTATTTTTTAATGTTTTTGTAAAAGTAATATGTTGTTTTTCAAACATTTTTAGGTGCAAGCATACAAATGTCTTTTTGTAATGAAAACAAATGGTCTAATTATATTGACATATAAGTGATTTTTAAAATAATGAACAATGTAAATATTAACCTAAATGTCTAGTGCATGTATCATTATATTTAACATATTTTTCAGTATTTTTTACATATATGATGATTCATTTAATGTTTACATAATGATTCGTATAATATTTAATAAAAATGTATGTTTTATTTAATACAATGCAAATTGGTTTTTTTAAGTTATTTTTCTTTTAAATTAAATTTAGGATTGCTGAGCTATGTCTAATTATTTTTAATCTTATTTAAAAATAATCATTATGTTCTAATTTTTTGATAAATAATTCTTAAATTATCAGTGAATAATTGAATAGTGTAAGTTTTGCTTTTATATTATAACTATGATAATAATTGTGTTATTACATTTGTATTTAATATATATATACCATATATTTATACAGTGCCTATTGCTATATTTTAATATGCATAATAGAATAAATATACTATTATAAAGCATATCAAAATTTAAAAAAAGTAACTGAAACTCAACTAAAACTTGAATGCAAATAATATAATTTTCATTAATTAACAACATATTTTTTAACAATCAAACAAATATATATAGTTAAAACCAATTACTCTGCAAATGTATGTATATAATTATACTTAATTATATAATATTATATAAAATATAGTCCATTGCATTAGTATTAAACTATGAAACATATATAAGCAATAAATAGTTTTTTACAACAAAATTAATAAATGATATATTAACATTTAAACTAATATCAGTTGTATATTTAACTAGTATTAGATGTTTAGAGCCCTGATTAGAAGTTAGTGCCAGTGGTTAGAAGATGTGATTCTTATTCTTTTGAGCTTAACCCCAGGCAAGTATCAGTGTTTATAAATTAATCATTGATCAACCCGCATTGGAGCAAGCTCCAAACCTCAAAAAAGAGAGCCTGTTACTTTTGATTTTTTATGGGCTGGATATAGATTTTCATGAAATGGGCTATATTTTTTTAAGTATATAGAGCTGTCATTGTATATAAGCCATCTCAGTCAATTAAGCTGGATGTTTCATTGTTATGTGGATTAAATACTTCTTTGGAAATCATGATAAATAGTGAATTTTTAACAATTTCGGGATTCATTTACAAATACTACTGCATTTTGAACGACGGCGGTAAATATTTATAACAAAAAATGTTTATATTTGTTAGTTTTTTTTTATATAGAAACTATAAAGTAGTATAATAAATTGCTAATTCTTCAAGTCACGAACCATTCTTAAGAAGCAAATGCCGTCGTATTTATAGTCGAATACAAACAAAACGTTAGTTTTGGTTTAATATGCATTTTAAGACTGTTTGAAGGGTTATGAAAATACCCACATAAGTACAAACTACAGTTTGTTTTATACTTGCACGTATAATAATAAGTTTTTTACGTGTAGTACATAGATAATGGTGTAAAAATTAAATTTAAGAATAAACAGTGCAAACCGTAATAATGTTTTTTATTTTTATATCAAAATGCCATTTTATATTAAGTATATATTACTATGATTAAGTTTAAACTATAGTTATATCTCAACAAATGACAGTAGTAACTCATTTTAAAATTTAAGCAATATCTGGTTTTTATCAATATAATTCTTAAGATATAATTATATCCGTTTTGTTGTGCAGACTAACATTATATGTATTAGGTAATAGTTTTCGCCCGCTTGTTGAGGGTGAGAGCAGTTGTAGGTATAAAAAGTTGCTTAAATGTCATTCCTTAAGTTTGCTTCATACTAAATTTCATCAAAATCGGTTTAGTGGTTTAGCTGTGACAGCGTACAGACAGACAGGTATAGTTACTTTCGCATTTATAATATTAGTATAGATTTATTTAACAATTAACTGCCAGAATTGCTGGGTATTGAAAAAGTGCTTATATAATTAAAAAGAATATTTAAAAAATCATAACACCACTGGGTACTATAGTAGTATAGTACCAAAAAGGTACATGGGCAAACCGTGGTGAAGTGACATTTTTTTAAACTGACGTCTAGCATTCTTTATTAAATGCTAGATGTTTTACCGTCGAAAAATAAGTAGTAAAACAAAAATTCAATAGATGGCGTGACAAAACAAGTAGTTCAAAAAACTGCAAATTGATGGCGCTTTCAGTCGCAAAGAGTCATTGATAAATTAAGATTTTTATATATTCCTAGCACTGCATTTTTCAATCTAAATTAAAGTAAAGTAGTATTATTATAAAAAATAAAAGTATACTGCAATGTCTTAATTACAAAAATACCTTCTAAAAAGTTACTGTTTTTTAAGTTGTGAAGAAACCACTTTTTTCTTAAATTTAACAAGAAACATTTTATTTGCGGAAAAAGTGTGAATTATAAAGAATAGTTCATAATAAATTCTTACCATATTTCTGTACACAATAAATATACATTTTGTATATTTGCTTATTATGCTTTAGCACAGGAATTAAAAAAGTAGATAATTTTGTACCTATTCCTTTATTGGAAACAATTTTGTTTAATAATTAAGTAATAAAATTTACTTGGAGTTAATAGTTTTTTTAACATTCAGTCGAAAAAGTAATAATAAGATCATTGATTTTCAACGAACTGTGCTTTTGTATTTTGATTTAATAAAACAGGCCCTCATATTTTTATACAGGTATTTATTTTGCTCTAACAGTTGCAATTGTTAAAAAAGTAACTATATTTGCAGGAAAAATGTATTTATGATCCAATTTATTTAATATTCTTCAACTGAGTCTTTCTTTTAATAAAATTTGAAGTTATACAACATATATTTTTTCTTAATAAGTAACCTTATTTTATATATATTTTTAAAATATATTTATGTTCTTTTCACTAAACACATTAATAACAAAATCCAAGATCGAATTAGAGTTTTGTACTAACTATGCACCACAAAAATAAGATTTCGCTCTTTTGTCCCTTTTTTATTAATTAAAAATACTTACACCATACTCGCTTGTGGTGCAATGTATATTTAAATGGTGACAGGAAATAAGATACATTCCTTAAAAGGGGTTAAAGTGGAGCAATTTCCTGCAAATTTAGTCCTTGTCCGAAACTTATTCATTTCTAAAAAGAAAATATCCAGTATTTTAGTTTGTTTATTATTTTCTTTTTTTTCTTATATAAAAATGCAAATTATCTATTATAAAATAACCAGTATATGTAAATTTATAAAAAACTTAAAATATTAAAATAATCAAATTCAATTCAAAATCAAATCAAGGGAAATATTGTCAAAAATATATTATGTAACAGTAGCAGACTGTAGTGATATTAACCTATTTAGTTTTTATTATTTAATAATTATTAATGCCTTATATGTCACTTCTCAGAATTATGTTGATTATGTCGAATAAAATCATCTATTTGTGGTTTTTTCTTATTATATAGATAAATGGCTCATAACACTTTTTTTTATTAAACAAATTAACTAAATAATTTACCTACAAAATAACTATGGTTTTTGTAGATAAATTATTTGTAGTTTGACACATTTTGACAATAATTTGACAATGACGTTATATTTATAGTAAATTTGTCAAATATCTACTAGAAACTTGAAATATACCTTTGTGATAAAATTCATGGATAGTTTTACACACCAATAACACAAATAATTTGATTACTATCTTTAAAAAATAAATGTATGTAAGAAGGTAATATAACGAGAATAATTTATTCTGTGATTTAAAAAATATGATAGTCACTGCAGAAATGTCTGCTAAAGAATTTATTAATGACTATAAGGAGAATTACGGCAAAGTTCGAAAATTGCTAGACGAAGATAGTAAAAATGATCCGGAAAATGAACCATATTCATCAAAATATAAGGCTAGAGATATATTAAACAATATGCGCGATGCATTGAGTAAAGTTTCCGAATCCGAAACAAATTTGGACAAAGTTAAACTCGATGCAATGTTAGGAGTAGTACTTTTAAACATAGGAATTATTGACATGGAAACCGAGGAGCTGACTGCTAGTGAGAAAGTATTAAAAGAAGCGGAAAATCTCCTGATTGCTAACTCTTTAAAGCCGGAAATCGTAACAACTCTCATAAACATTGAAAATAATCTCGGCATATTGTGGTCAAATCGCGATGACCCAGAAGAAGCTAAATTATTTTTACTCAAAGCAAAAACATTTTATGAAGACTTTAAATGCACATTACAAATGCCTTTGTCTATAGAAACTATAATAAGTAATACCGGTGATGCTGTAACTGGAGAATTTATGTTTTTAGAGAAAGCTCATACATTGTCTCTCTATTATTTAGCCCAAGTGTATGGATCATTGAAGGAAAATCTGAAATCGGCAATATATTGTCATGTCACATTGAGGAGACAGTTACAGTATTCAGACTATGAATCAATTGAATGGGCTCTAAATTCAGCTACATTATCCCAGTTTTTTGCTGAGCAAAATGGGTTTTTCCAATCAAGACATCATCTTGCTGCAGCTTCAACCATACTGGAACAGTATGAAGCAGAATTAATGGAATCCGAAAGTGCCGATGATATTTTTTTGTCTAAACAAGAAATATTTAAGCACAGATCAGCAGATATAGCCCGGTGCTGGGCCAAGTACTGTCTTTTGCTTATGACTGCTTCTAAAGCAAGACTTATGAATGATGGAGAAGAGATTAGTGATGCAATTACAGGTATAATCCATTTCAAATTAACAATTTGAATATTATGAATTAAACAGAACACCTCACCTATTAAAGTAGTTAGTAATGTCAATTTGTTTTTGTAATAAAACTAAAATAAATTATAATTTGTATGAAAATTTAATGTTATTTAAAATGATTATTATATATATATTATTTATTATGATTATCTCTGTCATAAACATAAATTCTGGATTAGTTACATAAATAAAATTTTAGTACATTTTTTATTTTAGTTAAATGTAAATATATACATTTCAGATATGTCTAATTTGGAGTTGGAAGATAATGAGAACATTTGTGGTGGAGATATAAAAAAATTAATATTCTCAGACCTTGATGTCACCAAATATGAAAAGAAAATTGGGGACAAATTCTTGTTGACATACCAAGATGCAAGAGAAGTGTTTTTATGTTGTCAGAGTTGGTTAAACAAAGCCAAAGAATATTATAAGTTAGACACTTTAGCTTCAGACTATATTGAGCTGGTGCAAGATAGTTCCCAATCTTATTCTTATCTCGCATTCTTCGAAGAAGATGACGAGAGGCGGGCAAAAATGCATAAACGACGGGTCGACATGCTTGAGGATTTGATCAAAGAAATTAACCCAACTTATTATCTTCAGTATTGCCGCCAACTGTGGTATGAACTAGGTGAAGTATATTCAGAGATATTAAACATTAAATTAGACAAACTGAATAAAACAAAGGACAAACCCTCACCACATATTTTGAAAAAGATTAACATGTTGTGTGAAAAGAGCATTGAAAATTATGATCACTTTTTGAATTCAGTAAAAGATAAAAATGGTAAAATGCCAGTGAAATTAGAGTTTGATGTTATTAGACCAGTTATTAGTGCATATGCTTTCATCGGTAGGAATAGCATGAAAAGGATTGCCGTTGATAAAAATGTGCAATTGATCCATGTTAGGAAAAGTTATGATTCATATCAAGCTGTTGTTGATATTTGCAAAAATGACACTGAAGCTGCTAAAATGATGAAAGAAGAGTACAGCTTATGTCAAGAAATGGTTAATATTTTGCCATTAAAGATTAAAAAACTGGAAAATGAACTGGTTGGATTTCTTGGATAGACAAAATTTAAAGTGCAAAAAACAAAAAATAATAATTATCTATACTTTGAATATCATAAATAACCTAAACATATGCACATGTTATGTAATAAAATTGAGGAAGAATCGTTAAAAAAATTATGTAACATATTTAATAGCCAGCTCAACTTTTTTTTTAAGTGAGTTCCTTAACAGCCTGTGAATGTCCCACTGCTATGCTAAAGGCCTGCTATCCCTTTTTGAGGAGAAGGTTTTTAAAGCTTATTCCACCATGCTGCTCCAATGCGGGTTGGTGAAATACACATGTGACAGAATTTCAGTGAAATTAGACACATGCAGGTTTCCTCATGATGTTTTCCTTCACCGTAAAGCACGAGATGAATGATGCTTGCCCTGGTTTGAATCCACGATCATTGGTTAAGATACACACATTCTTACCACTGGGCCATCTCGGCTCGCTCTACGGCAACAAATCAGATGTTAGTTCTGGGTTGGGTCAAAAAAAGATTTTAGGGTGTTCTTCTGAAAAAATCTCTAAATTTGGAAATTGAAGTGTTAATACTCCCATGCATGAGTGAGTGATTGGAATAGTGATTGCACCTATGTTTGTGTACGTACACGCTTGTGAATTTTAATATCTCCCGTGCAGTTGTTTCATTTCTGTTGAGATTGGCCGCCGCGACCAAAATCGATCAGAATGTCAAAGCATGAAATTTCAGTTTATAATTTACTATATATACAATTTTATTTAACAAAAATTGTTTATAAATGTAGCTGATGCTTACTTCAAATAAATGTTGTCCATATTTATATTGAGAATATAAAAATAAATGCTTACAATGTTACTTTTGTTTATTTTGTAAAAACAAATACAATGATTTATGATTAAATAAAATTTTAAACTAAAGGTTTTCTAAACTATTGATCAACCATCCTCCTGGATACGAAAGCAAACTTTTTAAGGTCATATTTTTTCTATCAGAATTTGTAAATCTATCAAAATTTCATACCCTCTTGTCACAGACAAAACAAGTGTTGACCTGTTTTATAATGTTACTGGTACGTGGATACCAATGACATTTAAAAATTATTATTTATTCTTATGCATATTTAAAAAGATATGCTTATATTATATTTTTTTCTTAATAAGTTGTCCTTGATTTTTAAAATTTTTCTGAATGTAGAAAACAAAACTTTTAAAATAGTTATAAAATTAAGATAAAACCTGTATATTTTTGATTCTTATCATATTACATCATCAGACCAAGTTTTTTTTGTTTTTGTACAGATTCGTATTATATTAAACATAATATACGTTTAATTTAAAAACTTACGATGAATACAAATTTGACAATTTTTTTAAATGATCGATATTACATATATAGCATATACGATAGCATTACGGAAAAATAAGGTTTCATTGTTTGTGGTTTTAATACAAGGTTTTAATTAAATTGTTCCTAAATAAGTTTATCTTAGCTAGTAAATGTTTATTTCGAAAAAGCTTTACGTAACATTGAAATATTTTATTGGGTACAGGCATTATTAATTTAAAGTGTTTTTATAGTTAACTATAGATCTATTCCATCGGATTGGCAGTCCTGCATCTTTATTTAAAATTAAAAAAAAGACCAACCTTTAGCAAGTCTTAACAGAAACAGGTAAAAGTAGTTACAAGTTAACCGTTTGGATGGTTTTTATAAGGTTGACGTACCTTGAGTACATATAAGTAATCTCTTAATTGATTTTTTGAGAGCCATGACAAGTACCTTGCTTTCAAATCTTAACCTTAACGTCTACAGCAACTTTTCCTTAGTACTTTTTTTAAAAATATGTATCAATTTATATATCAAGTAAATAATCATAATTATTAATAAACTAATGGTAAAGATGATTACGGCAGCGACGTCAAGTAGAGTTAGTTGGTAGAACGTGAGGTTTCTCGCTGTAGAGTGAAGGTGGGTCGACATTCCCCACCGAATCACGTGTTCAGTCCAGAAAACAGCTTTATCCAAAGGCGATATGTCTCGATCATGCCAAATTTTTGACACGAGACGTGTATGTGTTCGCATTCTGGAATAGTTATACGAAAATAAAATAAATCTATATTCTCGTCATATTATTCGAAATAAACTTCAAGGTGACACTTTATTATAAAAAAAATGTAAATTATTAATGCATATTATGTTAATGTATTCTTATATTTGCTATGCAAAAAAATCTTGTTACGTTGTTACTACATTAATATATTTAATAGATTTCTTGGGAATGTTTTTTATAAACAGTAACCTCCATTAATATTGAAAATAAGTTGATTTTTGACGGTATGTTATATTGCATCTTTGTTGGAAACTAATTACATTATTATAATTAATTTTCCTTAAAAATATATTTGGATTGGAGTGTTTGATCATGGTTGTACTTAAAACGTATATTTTACGGAAAGCAGACCCTTTCGTATGTAATATAATATTTCAAGATTTTGTAATTTGACAACACAATATTAATAAACGACCTTCATTAGTTGCTAAATATAGACTAGATATTATTAGCAAGTATCAGGGTCAATAGCTAAATAGTAAATATAATATGAATCTTATATATTAATTTGTTATCATCTATGTTAGAATATTAACGATATTACATTTATGAATAAACCTTGGTAAACGATATATTATATTGTTTTACTTTAAATTTGTGTCAATAATAATTTTTATACATAGATACGTATTTAAATAACTATATTAAGAGATTGAGCAGAACTGATTTCGAAAACTAGAAAAAGCGTTTCTTAGAATTTGTCTTTTAATTAATATGCCAAAAAAAGATTATATGTGAATTGAAAATGTTATTTAGCTTTAAAAAAAGTTTTTTTTAGAAATATATAATAACTTACTTATCACTGATTACTGTCTGTAGAGCATTGCTCAAAATGTCCTCTTTAAGGTCGTCATAAGGCAACACAACGCCAACTCCTGCTTCGGCAGCGGCAGCCGCGTTAGAGAATTGATCTCCGAATATCGGAACTACTATCATAGGTTTTCCTGCAGCCATCGCCTCGGTCATACCAAGCAATCCTCCGTGGCATATAAATGCAATGATTTTTTCGTGACCTGCAATGTAACTACTATTTTAGTGCGGAGGAATTAATTTTATACTAATCTTTAATAATTATACTTTTTTTAATCCGCTTTGATGATCATCGCCATCGCTTTAATTATGTTAATTTTATAAGTGTGTATTGTGGTTTTTTAGTAGATTTATTCGTATAATTAACAAAATCATACTGGTGGTAGAGCTTTGTGCAAGCTTGTCTGGGTAGGTACCACCCACTCATCAGATATTCTACCGCAAAATAGCAGTACTTGATATAGTTGTGTTCCGATTTGAAGGGTGAGTGAGCCAGTGTAATTACAGGCACAAGGGACATAACATCTTAGTTCCCAAGGTTGGTGGCGCATTGGTGATGTAAGCGATGGATAAAATTTCTTGCAGAGCCAATGTCTAAGAGCGTTTGGTGACCACTTACCATCAGGCGGCCCATATGTCCGCCTTTCTATTCTATAAAAAAATCACTTAGATGAGATAACAACCACGAATATTCAAAAAACATCAGTTTTTATCCCCGCTGAACAAGAGATGAATTATAATTACATTAAGTACATAAAAATTTAGAGGCTTGAAGCCACAACTTTCGGTTAAGATTGACGTGATCTAGCCACTGGGCCATCTCGGCTCTTAAATTATAGGCACATTGAGTTAAAATTACAAGTTACAATACAATCAAGGTTCATCACAAGGTACAGTACAATCGATTAGGTAAAATATTGTAAAAGCCCTAGGTGGTAGGGCTTTGTACAAACTCGCCTGGGTAGGAACCACCCACTCATCAGAAATTTAACCGCCAAACAGCAATACTTAGTATTGTTGCGTTCCGGTTTGAAGAATGAGTGAGCGAGTATAACTACAGGCACAAGGGATAAAACATCTTCGTTCCCAAGGTTGGTGGCGCATTGGTGGTGTCTATCGGCAGTGATGATCCGCCTATTTAACATAAAAAAAAATCAAATTATTAATTTATAAGGCAACATTGTTTATTGGTACTTACGCAGTAAGTCGTATTGCGGTAACCATTTTACTTTAAGGATGTTACCCGCAAGAGTTCCCTCTTCATCGCTGTCCTCAAACTTCCAAATAACTCTCTGTTTCAATTTAGAAAGTGCGTTGATAAAAATTTGTTCTTTGTACTTAGGTAATGACTTCGTTTTTACAAGCGAACCGAAGCTAAAGAGTATGACACCGTCATCACTTGAATCGTTAAGGAATTTTTCTATGAACTGTTAACAAATAAAAAACATTGATAAACATTGAGGTGAAGGTAATTTTTTTATCGTTTTTTTTAGCTATTTATAGTCATGACTTTAAATTACCTGTTAAACTGTTAACTGTAATTAAGCGTTTTTAAAACGGCTATATTTTTGCAGTTATATTTCAATATAAGGTAGATATTATTAGGCGTATTAGGAGCAAAAAATCAATCTGAACCTTCTATATTTTCTAAAGTATAGGAAGGCAAATGGGTTCTATTATACTATAAGAACTTGGAATAAACCATTTACGTCGTTAGTCATAGTAATCATTGCTCGATTAAAATGTAGTTAGTAAACGCAACATGGCGTATAAACGAATGATTGATCGTGTCTGGTCGGTTACGCTTGGCCAACTATGAACTTATGGATTATTCTACAATTCTAGTATGGACTCTTGAGTATTTTGTTCAAATTAAATAGTTCATTTACAATATAGTCAAATCGTTTAAAAAAAGGATGAAATTACCTGTGGCAGGGGTTCTCTCTTGGAAGTCAAGTGCAATCCTCCAACTTCCACCATACCAGGCACAAGAGGCTTTACTCCATTGAGAGTGTGGTAAGAATTCGTAAGCATCAAGGACACGTTTTTACCAAGTTCACGCAAATCCTGAATTTCACCAAACTTTTTTTCTAATATATACCTTTCTTTAGTTTGTATCTCGTTATAATACCATTCCTTCAATATAATATTTATCAATGTATTTTCTAATCGATCCATAAACGTCATTCGAGACGAAAAAGGTGCTGTGATTAAAGGCACATAAGATGGGTTATCGTTAGCACCGATTCGTTCCGACGACCAAGGCATGGGAGTTCCTGACATAATGGATACAATCGGCGCGTTTATTCCATAGGCGTAAATAAGACCTAACATACAGTCACTTGTAAAATTTTCTAAAAACACAACATCGTAATCTCCTTTCAAAGCTTCCAATAACGGCTTAAAATTAGCGAGTTTTTCACATATGCTCAAAGATGCAATTGCAAAGGGTCGAAATTGTAACAGTTGCGATGCTATGCTCCCTATTCTTGGAATTCTCTTGAAAATTTTTGAGTTTTCGTAGGCTTTTAAATCGAACGATTCAAGTCCTAATTCGTGTAAGCCTTGGAAGCTGATTTCGTGATAATTAGAGGGTGGATTACTTGCCGGGAAAAATGAGGCAACTGTCAAATTATGCCCTCTCTCTGCAAGCTTCAGTAAAAGAGGTTCGAAAACCATGTGATGACTCTTGCCCGTATGTGTAAATAAACCAAGAATATTCGCTGTATTCACATCGTAAAAATGTATTATTAAGGTAAAAAAATAAATCAGACGAGACATGTTACACGTTTCCTGCCACAGACACTACTGAATGCTAATGTTACTTCACCTTTATTAAATACTAAAATAGATAATAAAACGTACCTAATTTGTAAAGGCCATGTAGTGAATGGAAGTAAGGTGATATCAGTTTCACCCTCTCAAAAAGTTTGAAAGGTGAGATAAAAATGAGTTTTAAAATAGGAAGTTGTTTGTTACTCTTTTTTTTTATTAATATCTTTATTATTATTTAAAAAAAAAACGATTTATTCCTTGATGTGAAGATACTTTATTTTTTAGTTCCTAGTTTTTTTTTAATAGAAATAAGTATTTTAAAAGTAATATCGTTTTAGAGGAGTGATACCTTAAATTTTATACTTGAAAGGGAAGAAACGTGGGCTTTTGCTTTTCTTCCCCTATTTTTGACAACTACGACTATGTTTACAAGAAGGTATAATGATTGTTAAAATTATTTTTATATATTTATTTTTTAATAAATATCGCTAAAATGTTAAATACGTTTGTTGACTGTGAGATATACATATCTCATTGTTAATTAATGTGAATAAAAATATTATTAAATCTTTAAAGTTGCGAATGAAAGGAAATAATAATCACTGAGAAAATCGTGTTACACAAAAGTTACGCAAAGACAAAGAGGAGCAACTAAAATTAAAAGGGGGGGGGGACTTATGACTTATTTAAATTTTATTTGTGATTAAAGATTATTAGCGGCCATACTTAAAACCGTTGTTGAGTGAATAACACAGGTATGCAAAATTATTTTTTTCGAAAGATTTTTTCCAAAACTGTTATTATTTCTTATATATGTTCTAAAAGTAATATAAAACAGTAGTCATATGATATACCCCACGTCAAATTTACAAGATTCAGATGATATAGCTTTTTGATTAAAATGAGTGAAAATCATTTAAGAATTTTTTACCAAGTTTTATTATGTTTGTAGCTATTAAATAAAATAACAATAGTAAATTTAAACAGAACAATTAATAAAAACGTTGTTTTTTTTTTAAACCTACGTTTAGTTGATTTTCTTTTAGAAGTTTTGGCTTCATCTCTATACAACAACCAACAATAGTCTGCTATCATAGTAACATCTCAACGACCTGTATACCTTCTTTCCATATCTTTAACACCTTGATGGAACCGCTCACCCTGTTCCTCGCTGTAGTCGCCCAGATTTTTAGGGAAACAATCAATGTTTGATTTCAAAAAATGAATTTAAACTTATGTTACAGCCTAAGTTTTTATAGGCATTTGACATATTGTGGACAATATTTTTTATAATCAGGATCTTTTGTATTACATAAAAAACTGTTTCATCAAACCAAGTTTAATATGAAGTGGTGGAAGCAGCACTTTATCGGGGTCTATCAAATTCGGGTTAATGACATTTTTTTCCCCAACTTGTCAATGTAATTGTCTTACTTTGCTATCCCATTCACAAATATAATTATATAACAAGGGAATTTTGTATAACCTTGCTGATGCCCAAGAAGCATGCAAATTATTTTTAAGTCACCTCAAATTAACCATTTGTGCTCGGTTTATTTTTTCCAAAACACTTTTCAAGTTTAAGATACACTGAATGAGCTACAGGTACTGATGCAAATGTCGTCTGAGCATCTAATAAATTGTTTTCTTTGGCAACTCAATCTCCAGCAGCATCTTTTGGCAACTCACCACTACTTGCAAGATCACTTAGTTCTGAATTTTGTGAATAAGGGCACTTTGAAGTTCTTAGTGTTAATAGGTACTGGTATGTGTAATTCGGGTCCATGTGGTACTGGCTTTGTTACAGATGAAACACTGGGATAAGCTATTATGGCGCGATTTTTAAAATTATATCCTGTCACAATGGTCAAGAAAAAATAGCTATATTTGTTCAATTTTAGTGACGACGAAAAAATGTGACGTGATACAATAAAATAAAGTTAATATTTGCAACATATAGGAATATTTAACAATACCAACGCGTTTGACATGCAATTATTAGAAATACTTTTTCATCGCAGACCTGTGTAATTAATTAAACAATGTTGTCTTCTTCCTTCTTTATGTCAAATCAATAATGAGAGAAAGTGAGAAATAGGCAATTTATTAAATAGTCGCTAAGCGACGTTTTTAATTAAGGCCGTAAATCAGTCATAATAATGTCATATTTTACTTTCAGTGCAAAAATGTGTGCAAAAACAGTTGCACACTCTATTACTACAATGGGTTCATTTGATCTGGAGGCAAAATATTTATTTGATGATATGTAGCGCAGAGTAGATGTACAAAATTTTATGGATCAACATACTTATATAAATCTGACTTGTCAAGAAAAATAATTAACAAAAAAATAACTACAGATAATTCATTACACTTTTATTACAATGACAGCCTGTGGCCCACTGCTAAGGCTAAGGCCCCCTCTCCTTTTTTGAGGAGAAGGTGACACGTTTATTAACAACTCTTATCCTATGTAATACTACTCCTTCTTTTCTATTACATACACAAACATTTTTCTGCTGTTTTGGTATAATTGAATTCCATTCAATTAAACTCTTTGCAGCTAAATATCCTAAATCAACTCACTTTCGAATTTATTATTAGTTAGGGATTTTTTTTGCAACCTTGCCCTTAATCATCGGTATCGAAAGAAGATTACTTATCGCAAAATTTTCTATACAAGTTGTCAGGGGTAGAGAAAAGGACATAGAGTACCTAACACCTGACTTCACCCCCCTTCTCACAAGAGGGCGAAACTAGTTATACTATAAAGCAATGAAATCGTAAGCCAACCTTCATGGAGCGTATTAGCTATATTTAAAAACAGCTATGCTAAAAATATCTAAAGCATTATACATTTATGCTAATTATTAGTATAATATATATCATTCATGCTATTTATATACCTCAATTATAAAATCTTAATATCCGATAATAGAATCAAGGCTAAAGAATCAAGGCTGAATAACTATGTTATTAACAGTACTTGAAAGAAGCCTTAAAAAGACAAAATTTTTAGTATTAAATCGCCATTAGATAGATTAGAATAGAAGTAGATTTTTTTTTCTAATTTATCGTTTGAAGGTATGATAAATCAATAAAATTTTAATTATTTTGTTATTATTATGCAAAAATAAAAACTATTAACCATTGGGTACTTAAAAATATTAGCAAATTAGTTATTCGCTCAATATAAACTACAGGTCCTAAAGTGAAGCTTTTTTTTATTAAAATAAATATAAAAATGTGGTCGTTGTGGAACATCTAACATATGTTGTTTAATCATCCGCTAAGCAACGTTAATAAATAAGGAAATCGGTCTTCCTTCGTTTGATAATAAAATAAATAAATATATAATAATATATAGCAACGAAGTATATAGCACCTATACGCGAAACGCACGTTTATGAGTGTAAAGAGCTGCGACGACGGTATAAAAGAGCGTCATGCCACTCATGCCATTAGAGCATACGAGTCTAACTTACCCCCCATTTAGCACCAAAGTTTCAAATTAAAATAATGCATCTCAACAAATACTATATAATGTTATGTTGTTCATAAGGACTTAAAAGATTTTTTTATAATTTGTGACAGGAAAAAGTATAAACATATTACCACTGTTACCCGACTTGTAGGCCTGTGTCTACAATTTATTTTGGGATACAATAGATACCTACGCTTTAACAAGAGGATCTAAAAATACGTCCCATAATGTTCAATTGTGAAATCTAAAAAAAATAACGAACATTCTTGTGCTATGAACTTTTATATAACAAATAAATAAATTATATATTTACGGTGTATGGAGTAATGCGAAATGCGTTAAGCGTATTCGTTATTTGTATACATTTCTAAAAGTCTGGGTCTGTGCGGAAAAGTATCCATACTAGGTCAATTTATTTATAATTTTAGAGCCTGAGAGCCTTCGGATTATTTTTTGAAGGTACATAATACTTATGATACCGTAATATTGATTATTTATCTTTATAGAATCATTGATACACGAAAGGCAAAGATAGACTTATAACATCATGTTTAGACGATGGTAGTATTCTTTGGTTTTCATGCAGGTTATTGAAATGTTTTATAATTATATGCAGTAGAAATGTGTCATTTGAAAAATACGTACTAAAAAAGTACTCCGTTTTTGGAGAACTGTGGGTGTTGTTTCACCCTTATACTCCCTTTTACTCGAAGGAGAAATTTAAATTTTTAGGGCAACCTGGAGAACTATTCCGTTATGCTAAGAAATTGATTTTAAGGGTGCTCGAACACAGGTCATATTTTTATAATAATTCTTTTACAATACAGGCTTTTAATCTCTGGAATGTCGTTCCTTTAAAAAATAGGAAGGCCAAATCCAACCAAATATGTTTAAAAAACTTGTAAAAGGTCACTTTATGTTTCAAATACTTTATACTTTATTGCACACCACAAGGAGAAAAAGAATACAAAACAAGGATACATATATAATAAAAGTACCAATACCTTAACACCAGTGCTTGTTTTATATTATATAATTGTAATTTTAGTATGTATTGACAATATCATTTATTTGACTACCTCGTTGGTCTAGTGGCTTGATGTAAGGCTGCAGACCCAGAGGTCCTGGGTTCAATTCCCAGGTCGGGCCAATAAAATTTTATTGGGTTTTTCTGTCAGAAAATTCTCTGTAGCAGACCGGAGTCTGGAAGTTGGAAGTGTATTCACTCCCGTGCCTCGGAAAGCACGTAAAGCCGTTGGTCATGCGCCTGAACTCTTTCCGGTCGTGTCGGATTGCCGTCCCATCGGATTATGAGAGTTAGGGAATAGAGAGTAAGCCTGTGTTTGCGCATACACTTGTGAACTATAATATCTCCTGCGTAGTTGGCTAATCTCTCTTGAGATTGGCCGCCGTGGCCAAAATCGGTCTTAAGGATATTATTATCATTTATTTATTGATATATGTGTATTTTATATTTATATTGATATTTTTTTATTTATTTGTGTTTGTTATACCACATATGCACCACCACCACCTACCACTTACGCCGTTGATTGCCTGGAATAGATGGCTATGTAGCAATAAGTCTGCCAAAGTTGTATGGTAATAAAATTGCATCCATGTGTTATGTAATTTATTTTTGCTTTTTTAATCTTTGTGGTGTACAATAAAGTATAAAGTAAATCATTTAAATATTATTTTTAATAGCAATTTCGCTAAAAGCAGACTTAACTATTAAATTTTGTCTGGTTGAGAAAATAAAACGTAATTTTTTATAATCTGTTTGAGATTAATATACACTGCTTGACCAATCACCAAGTAAGATGGTATATTTAAATTATTGAGTATATAAAAGGTAGTTTATTTAAATACTTGTTTCATGATTAATGGTTTATCCATTTTATTGTAACTCGCCGCTAGATGGCACATTCACCTCTACATTAATTAAATACCTATTGGTATATAAATATACACGCTAGTCAACGCCTGCCGGGCTTTGCCAGTAACTTATAAAAAGTTATATATATATATATATATATATATATATATATATATATCATACACTGTAAATATTATGTACAAAGTTTATTAAAAATTATGAATGTTGCAGGTACGATACAGATTCCAAGGGCTCCGATATATTAAAAACTCTACATTATAGTTGGAATGAAAGTAGGATTATAAAGAAATGCGTTCAAATGAATGTAAGATTATTTAATAAACAACTTACAAAATATACTCCTTATATATTGTTACTAGGAATTTATTCACATATATTTTACATAATACATTATATACACTTAACTTTATCAAGATACACTTGGGTACAATACAATAAACTCTTACAATAAAATGGGTATAATTTAATAAATATTTGATATTGCATTTAATACAAATCAACATAATAAACTTTGGCATATAGATTAATTTATGTGACTATTAAAATATTTTCTAAAATGTCTTACATAATCATTGTTTCAATCCTAATGTGTCTTTTGTTTACTTTCTTTTACAAACATTACAGAAATCTTCGTCAATATTGAATATATGACTGTTAATATTACTATTAATATTAATGCATAGGCTGCAGCTACGTCGAGTAGTGCGTATTCATAGAAGGGCATATTCCTAGACGATGAGTGTAGTTTCCCCATATGACCCCAACGGATCACGCGTTCCGTCCAGAAGACGGCCGTATCTAAAGGCGCTGATTCTCTATCGTGCCACATATTTGAAACACGACGTGCGTTGAGACGCGATCTGAAACAAAAAAAAAATAAAAAAAATGTATGGATTTAGTAAAAAGTATTTATTACATATAAGACGCATTTAAAAATATTTTTTATTAATTTATTCTACATACAAGAGGCAATTACTTAAATGATTTTTAAGGTCCTATTGGTATTTTAATGGTATCTTGAGTAATTTTAAAACAATAATAACCAGTAGCCATCTTAATTATGATATGTTTTTTTCTTATAAAAGCCAATTTGCCTATCTAAGGCAGACGAGCAAATGGGCAACGCGATTGTAAGCGATCACAACCGCCCATAGATATGGACACTGTAAGAAATATTAACTGTAACTTACACCGCGAATACTCCAACTAACCTAGGGAACTAAGATAACAACATGTTATGTCCCTTGTGCCTGCAGTTACACTGAATCACTCACCCTTCAAACCGGAAAACAACAATACTAAGTATTGCTGTTTAGCGGTAAAATATATTATCAGTGGGTGGTACCTTATGTACCTACCCAGATGGGCTTGTACATACCACTGAGTAAAACTACGGCCGTGTAAAAAATACATTATGTCTTACATCGACGATGCAAACAACAACGTGACGTGAATAAAACAAGGGTGAAACCTTAAGAAATATGCCTTTGCATATAACATAGGTAATTATTATGTATTATTTTAAGTCTCTATTATTCATTTATACATAAACATATTATAATTTCCATTGTGAATAATTGTTAATATTAAACATGTTTACGGTTTAACTTTGGATGGTGCAATAAAATCAAAACATTGGTTAAGAATAAGTTATCATACATATTTAAATATCTATATTTGTTCATATTACTTTGTACATAATTATGTTCATAATTTACATACTTAGTGACTTAAATATAACAAAAGTAACTCGCAGTCGTGTCTCCATACTTTTAAAACATATTATGCTTTATGTCTCTTTATATTCTAATGTGCAACACATACACAATATTCATTCATAATATTTTATTTTATATATTTAAAATTGTAATATTTTTAGTACGAAATTGTATTTAATATTATTATTACAAATTCTAAGTAGGCCGTTGTTTTAACATAAATGGTAACTACTGAAGATTTTTTTTTCTTGACATCCGTATTTTAATCCGATTTATTAAGTAAATTGTTTAAATTTTTTTTTTGCAAAGTAATATTCACTTTATATAAGTAGGTTAGTATATACTTAATATATACCTATCTAATTATGATATCTCATGTTAGTGCATTCACGCGAGTCGATTTTAATCGATTTTGTTTTGTTGCTTGGTCTCAATTTGCGCCACCATCTAAAAATACAATTTTCCATTTTTGAATTTTCTGGTGATCCACTTTTAAATATCAACTGTTTTAAAATTATCGTTGGTTTGAAATATTATATTGAGCAAACAATTAACATTTTTGTTATAACATTATGTAATTAGCGGGGCTTTGGCACTTTACCAATTTGACGTATGATTATGAAGGTAAATTTGCTGTCATGCTTTATTTTAGCGATATAATATATTTCGTATGTAAAGCAATTGTTTAAAAATAATTATTCATAAATATGCAATATTTGCCTCTGGGAACTTCCACCAAAAAATCTTAAGGTAGACTTCACGCAAGTTTTTTGTCACGAGAATTATGTATATGAAGTTTTTTATCGAATATGTCCAAACAAATCCTAATATTTCACAACAAAAATAAAAAAAAAATCCCACCCGTTTGGGTAAAATTTCCAAAACTTTAAAATACATGTTTATCAATTCATTCAAGAAACACAAACAGTAAATTTTGAGCAGATCAGACATTATTTTTATGTGAATGTTTCCAAACCATTTCTCCTGTTTGGGCTTGAATTTCAAAAAATGACAAAATACGTATGCATTTATTTTTGCTAGGAAGCTTTAAAATTAAATTACATTCTTCTTACTTCAAAAATGACGGACTCGGCATGCAAGCTTTCAACCCCTATTACACCCTCTTGGGGGGTAGAATTTCAAAAACCTTGAATTACATATTTATTTATTTCAAACCAAAAGCTTGTACAAAAAAAATCATGCTTCTCACATCAAAAATGACGAACTCATACAAACTTTCAAACTCTATTTCTTAGGTGGTGTGTTTGGAAAACTCTGATTTGCGTTTTTATTTATTTCTAACTAGAAGCTTGTATATGAAATTACATGCTTCTTCTCTTCTAACTTTAAAAATGACAGGTTTCTATAAAACCGTTCATCCCTTATCTCATCCCTTTAGAGGTGGAATTTCCAGAAATCCTTCCTTAGTGCTCGTTTACATCATAAAATGCATTAACTGTCGAAATTTCAAGTTTCTTGCCCCTGTGGTTTAGGCTCTGCGTTGATGAGTCAGTCAGGACAAGTCATTTTATATATATAGATAAAATAAACATACGATAGTAGTGTCATTAGCATTTTAATAAAGCAATTAAACCAATCGTTTTATATTTAGTTCTTGAAAATATAAAACTTTTGGTCTAATTGCTTGTATGTTAATTTCTGTGACATTA
Organism: Nymphalis urticae; assembly: GCA_905147175.2. Lineage (NCBI taxonomy): Eukaryota > Metazoa > Arthropoda > Insecta > Lepidoptera > Nymphalidae > Nymphalis > Nymphalis urticae. The sequence goes on from LR989991.1 coordinate 7,954,525, forward strand.
CTTATAACGTGTGCATTTATTGTTATTTAAAAGCGAATAATTTGCTCGTCAATAGACCTTTGAGGCGTTTCATGATGTTTGTCTTGTTGTTTAATGCAGATATTCTGCTATTGCTGATAATTGACAAACAAGGTCTTGTCATGATCGTTATGAATAGGGTTTCGTCACAACTCTTGAGAAGTAGGTAATCTTAATAGGTATGACCGTGTTATTTATTATTATCGCACTATATATATTTTTTTAATTGGGTCCCAATATTTTGTATCTGTTTTTAACGCTACTCATTTGTAATTAAATTTAATATGTAGAAAAATTATAAACTATTTTCGTCAAGTTAACTCAAACAAGATAGGCTATGGTAGACAAATACGAAGGTTTCATAGGATACCTATTCATAGAAGATAAAAGATATATTTTAAAAAATCAGATGAATTGAGAACCTCATACATCTGATTTAAAATTAACAACAGAACATGTTAATTAAGCGATTTTAATAAATATCGCCGCTGATATCAGTTTAATGAAATTGCACGTAAATTCACTTGCTTGCACTTGCACTTCATTGCACTCCAAAATGGTCAGTCATGTATTGTGTACTAAGAGCGACTTTCTAAGATCTAAAATTCAATAAAAAGTAAACTAAAATATTTGTTTATAATAATTAAACAAAAGTTTGGTTTTGTATTAGGTATGAAACTTGTTGTTGTGGGAGGACCTGCTCCCGCGCTCTTATTAGTAAGGGCTTACCGCTAAACATAAATTAATTATTTATATAGCGGCTCTGTTTCCGCTAAGATTGAGTGTATTAAAAATATTGAAGATACATAATAATTTTTATGTTTAGCGATGTATTTACAAATTTACCGCCTGACTTATTTAAAAAAAAAGCCAATTTCATCACCGTTTATGATTAAGGAGAGCATGTACTTAGTTAGATCCCTATAATTCATACTGAATGATTTGTCTATATCTTAAAACGCGACACAAGATCGTTGCAGCTTTAGCAGATAAACAAACAATTCAAAGATTGTAAAAACAGAAGAAAATGTTATTATTTAAGACACCAGTTATTGTTTAATGAGTGTTACAAAATATGAAAATTACAATTTACCATAATACATTATTGCCATTACTTAAGTTTACATAAATAGTAACTTTGTTCTGTATGCCGAGATAAGAAATAATTTATGTGCCTTAGTGTGGAGTCATTTTGTCGTAATAAGACAATGAAAAACGTGTATACATTTTATATATCAACAAAATAAGTAATATAATAATATTGTTTTCTGACTGAATATCGCCCACGGCAGCCATTGTCAATTACGAAGCTTTTTCTCTAATAGTTTTTATAACGTTAATAAATAATTTCTTATCAACATATTAAGATAAGAAATAACAATTATGACATGATAATGAAAATCTACTTACTCAGCACTTAACACACTTTGCAAAGCTTCGCTCAGCGCTTGTTCTGTGAGATCTATGTAGGACACCACTCTACCGAATCCAGCAGCAGTAGCTGCGGCACCGTTGCGTGGCTGGTCACCAAAGAACGGTACAACGACCATAGGCTTGCCAGCAGACACTGCCTCCGTCATGCCCAATAAGCCTCCATGAGCAATAAATGCGACGACTTTATTATGTCCTGTAAAAAGTATTAATACACGTATTAATATCCTAATACAATGATTCAGAACCCTTTGCCTTAGTGGATTCAAAAGTGTCTTGAAGAGTTATGTAGGCTTATGTTCAATTGGCTTTAGTTTCATTCATTTAGTAAACATTTGTAACACCAAAATAAACTCGATTACCGACTTTTGCTTTATATCATTTTATTATTTACTTGTAAAACGAATAGGTTCACCTGAAACTTTTAAACTTATCTTATGGTAAAATATAACATTAACTTATCATAAAATAAAATAAGAATGTGATCAAATTTTCCAATGTAGTATAACTGTTTATTTTTTTCTTTATGATAGCAACATTTTCATAAATAAAATAAATGTTATATAAATATAAAATAATAATATATTGAAGCTGTAATTGTAAGAGTTATGTCTGATTATTATGATGATGTATGCCGCGTGTCTTTCGCGTGAGTAAAACGTGTAAGTTGGTATATGTATTTATAGTTCGGTATGTTTAGATTCAATCTATTTTAATTGTAAAATAGTGTTATATAACTTCTTCACATTTATTTAACTGAATCAGTAACAGTCTTAGCTGAATTCTTATTTTTTAGTGATAATGTCTCAAATTTTTATTTGTCTTTTATTTTATTTTTTCTATGTTTAATTAACTAGTTCCCCCCACGTATATAGTTCTTTTCTGAGTCCCTGACAACGTGTAAGCTAAATTTCACGAGAATCAGTTAAGGAATTGAGCGGTTAATTCGAAACAAACAAACAAATAAACAAATATCGTTACGTTATGTTTATAAAATTAGTAAGAATTATTATCGTTTCAAAACAGGCAACAGATTATATAATTCTGCTTGTATTAGATTAATTACCAAGAAGTATAGTTTTATCCGATATCGGTATTGTTTTATTTTATTTCAGAAGAATCGTTTTTTTTTCTATCAAGCACGATTAACCACAATTCGTGTGCAGAGATTTTAAACGTGACTTAGATCTCTTTTCCTTTCTAAGTAAGTGATAAAATCTTAATATATTACTATTCTCGTAGGCCCTAACAAGTATTTTGCATCATTGTTATACAACATTAAATAAAATTTCAAGGAACTATCGTTTCCGATATACCGAGAAGAACCGCCAAGAAACTCAGAAATTCTCTTTTTCTAAAATAAATTTACATAAGCAATTAGTGGTGAATATAAATATGTATATGCTAATTAATTTATATAATTCTTATATAATTTTCGTCTATCTTGTATTTAGTAATTTGCCGTATTTCTTTATATTTTTATTTTTTCACATGAAATTAATTAATTAGCTACATAGAATTGTGGTTTTTGGTGATTTGAGGAACGGATAATTTGTAATAGTTTCAGTTAGTGTACAGGAACTGAAATTTATCCGCTCAGTATTACAGCGTGTAGTCAATATTAGGTCTCTTAATTAATATTCCAATAGAAATAACTTACGTAATAGTTCATATTGAGGAAGCCATCTAACTTTCAATATGTTGCCAACGAGCGTGCCATTGTCCGCACTATCTTCATATTTCCAAATAACTCTTTGTTTTAACTTAGATAATGCGTTCATGAAAATCTCTTCCTTGTACTTCGGCATACTGGCGGTCTTTATTAAAGATCCGAAACTGAAGAGCACCACACCTTCCTCCGACTCGTTTAGGAATTTCTCGATATACTAAAATGAGTGAAATAAAAAATATAGTTTAAATTACAAAGTAAAAAAGTAACGGCCTGTGTATGTCCCATTGCTAGGCTAAAGCCCTCTCTTCCTTTGAAGAAAAAGTTTGTAGCTTATTCCACCACGCTGCTCCAATTGGGGTTGGTGGACAAACATGTGGCAGAATTTTAACATGTTTGCATTCACCTTTTGCTCGGCAGTAAAGGAAAATTAAATGAAGTATAATCCATTATAAACACAAATTAATGAAAATTCAGTGGTGCTTGCCTGGGTTTGAACCCGAGATCATCGGTTAAGATTCACGCATTCTAACCAAGGGGTCATTTCGGTTCATCTTCGGTTTGAATTTAATAAATTATAATATATAAATATAAGTATAATATAGTATATAAGTATAGTAGTAGTAGAGTAATTTATTTTATGTATTATTTGAAGCTGATTTTAAATATATCTCAAGCCAAGTTTAATCATTTATCCCTTACTATTTTTTTAGAAAAGTTACAGTACTAGCTTAAAAGAATATAATAGGTAACAATAATTATTATTTCAATGAAGGCAACGATGTTCCGCTCAAAAACGAATATTTACACATTTAGAAATTGAATTAATTTGTTGTTTAAATGGTGAATGTTGAATGTCGTTCTTTGACGCTAGAGTTTGATTCGTAGCCAATTGATGTCTAGATCGTTGTACATTTCTTAAACATCATTCAAGGTCCTGTCTCAACTACCAACTATCGTAACTATAAATAATAATCGAATCATTGACGATTTATTTGATAACTATCAATACATTGTAATAAATATGAACTTTGTTTCTTTTAGTTTTAGTTTGTTTTAAGCTAGGATTTTGATACTTTTTAAATGTTTCACTGTCATCTCCTTCTGCTTGTTTTCTAGGTTCACTAGGATCTGCTTGTTTTTTAACTACTAAGTGATTGGAGACATTTTAGAGACCGTGAAATAATGAATTTCTTTTCTTGGAACTAAATTAAGTATTATAGACATTTTTTTTAAATCTTCTTCTTCTTTGTCCAAAACCCTCTTCCCAGTTCAGCTGGGGTCGGGTCTCCTTGTACGTCTGCGCCAGAGAGCTCTGTTCTGACTTGTCTGTGTACTCAGATTCTCTTTCTGGGCCTCTTTTTGCATGTTTGACCACCAGGTTGCGGGCGGTCCCCCTCTTCTCCGTGGTCGGTCCGGGATATTTAAGGCTTTCTTGATGGGATGGTCATCGTCACGTCTCAGGATATGGCCGTACCAGCGTAGTCGACATTCCTTCAGTTTTTCGACAATCGGTGTTACCTTGAACGATCCCCTGACATACTCATTCCTTACTTTGTCCAGCCGGGTTATTCCTCCCGCCCATCTAAGCATTTTCATCTCGTTTGTATGCAGTTGTTGTTCGTGTGTCTTTTTGATGGTCCAACACTCTGCCCCATAAGTCATGGATGGGCGTACTACCGTTTTGTACACTTTTCCCTTTACACGAATGGGCATTCTACGGTCACAGAGAACACCCGAAAGCGATTTCCATTTTATCCAGGCGGTTTTGATGCGGTGGTCCACGTCTTTATCGATATTTGCATCAGTAGTAAGCACAGACCCAAGATACTTGAAGTTGTCTACTTTGGGTAGTGCGCGGTTGTCTATGTAAATATTACATCCCGTCTCTTCTGTCCCTCCATAGTCACATTCCAAATATTCGGTCTTACTTCGAAATTGTGTTTTCGATTTGTGTCACCCACCGGTTAAGTGTTTCCTGTAGGCTTTGTGCATTTTTCGCTACTAGGACTATGTCGTCTGCGTAAAGTATACACTCTGGTGCTGGCTTTTGTATGTCTCGCGTGATGTAGTCCATGCAAAGGTTGAATAGCAATGGGCTTAAGGCAGATCCCTGGTGTACTCCTACGTTTACGTGGAAGGGCTCGCCAAGTCCCGCTGGGCTTTTGACGCGCGTCATGGTGTTTGTGTACATATCTTGTACTAGTGTCACATAGTACTCCGGGATGTTTTGAGCTCTCATAGCCTGCCAAACTAGATTTCTGGGTACCCTATCAAAAGCCTTTTCTAGGTCGATGAACAGGAGATACAGATTTTCTTTGTTTGAACGGTGTTTCTCCATCACAACTCTAATTAACTGAATGGCATCGATGGTAGATTTGCCAGATGTGAAGCCATATTGGTTCTCAGTTATACGAGTACAGTCATTAATGCGTGCAGCGATGATCCTTTCAAACAGTTTTAGTGTGTGTGACGTGAGTTTTATGCCCCTGTAGTTTCCGCAATTTCCCCTTTTTGTTTATATATTGGTGATAGAATGCTGTTACGCCAGGATTCAGGGATCTTGCCATCTTTAATAATAGCGTTAAAAAGCTTTGTGAGCCAGGGTGTGGCAGATTCCTTCAGCTTCTTCCAGAGATCTGCTGGGATCTGGTCGGGACCAGTGGTCTTATGGTGTTTCATTTTTGATATAGCCTTGCTCACCTCCTCCTCTACTATACATTTTATAGGCCCTTCAACAGGCGGCATATGGGGCATTTTTTTACTCGAAAACTCCTCGTTCATTAGTTGATCGTAGTATTCCTTCCATCTTATGTTGATATCCTTGTTCGTCGTTAGTAAAATACCCTGGGCATTTTTGATGTATTTGTTACATTTAATATCGAGAGTAGATCTATGGCGTTGTCGGGCTATTTTGTAGATTGAGTTCTCATCCTCGGCGTTTTCCAATCTGTCATAAAAATCTTCTCTAGATTTTGCCATGGATTGTGCTACTGCAGATTTAGCTATCTTTTTAAGATTCTTATACAGTAGGTGATCTTCTTCCGAACCCGATTTCTGCCATGCTTTAAATGCCTCTCTCTTTGACTTTATTATGTGTTGAACAGTTTCATTCCACCAGGACGTTTCTTTACCTATGCGCCGTGCTCCACGTGAAATACCCAGGATCTCTTTTGCCCCTTCCAAACATAGTCTTTCGAAATCAGACCACATCTGGTTAGCTGATTTGTCGGTCTCAATGTCTTCTTTCATATAGGCGTGGGCCCATTCTAGGAGCGGAGAGCCCTTGATGGAGTGCAGTTCTTTCCACTTAATACTGTCTGCTCTGCCGATGTGTGTTGTTATAGGTTTGGGTAGTTTCATGACTGAGACGAGAAGCCTATGTTGTGAGGAAAGCCCATTGCCGGGAATCACTTTACAGTCTTTATAAAGTTTAAAGATGTTGTTGCTGGCGAGGATATAATCTATTTGTGTGTTATATTCTGAGCATTTGTAGGTGATAAGGTGTTCCGGTTTTTTTTGGAAATATGTATTAATTATTTTTAGGGAGTGCCTGGATGCAAAATTAAGAATGCTTATTCCTTGTTTATTTCTAGTGCCAAATCCATAGCCTCCATGGGTGTCGCTATGAAGGTCATTCTTTTCTCCTACATGTCCATTCAGGTCTCCTCCTATGTGGGCATGTTCTGTTAAAGGAATATCATTTTTTTTAAATATTTAATATATAAAAAAAAATCTATAATATCTATCTTAAATTTGTCAAACCCCAGAGACATTTATGTATATTTCGCGGCATGCTATAAAGACACTGAAATTACAAATTTAATGAAGTTTGATATAGACGCGGATCAACGCACTAAAACTGATATCACTTAGTTCGCTTCTACATTATAAAATTCGGAGTCTACTCCGAATTTCAAGTCTTAATCTTGTTAGAGGCCCCTCTCTCTATTTTTATTGTTTAAACGCCTTAAATGCCAATCAATCAAGATTATTCTTCCTGTTCCTCATGGCTCCTTCCACGCTTGTATACTTTTCTAGTTTTCAGGTGTAAGCTATGTAATTTCATGATAGGTATATTGCACATAAATATGGTTTTGATTGACTATATTTATTAAAATGTAAGAAAATTAACAAGACGGGGTAGTCAAATAAATTAGAATTTCAAGTAGTTCTTCAAAAGATAAGAGAAAAGTACTTCAAAAGATTTAATTGATTTGTCTCTCAGTTCGTTTGGTGAATTAGTTTCGAAATCAATTAAAGGTATTTTAATAATACTATTGTACTTTCTCTCGGTCGCCGGGAAAAAGAGCATTTAAGTCCCCACCTATTTTTTTTTTAATTTTTATTTGACGTTTTTCTTTTTTTGTTTTATTTTTTTACTATTATCTACTTACTAATATATAGGAAATAGAATATTATATATACATTAACATGAAACTTACCTAACTATTTTTATTATTATTATTTTTATTTGTGCATTTTTTTGGTACTATTGTACTAATAATAATAAAAATGTCCTCCAGACCGATTTCGGCCACGGCGGCCAATCTCAAGAGAGATTAGCCAACTACGCAGGAGATATTATAGTGCAGTGTGAGCGCAAATACAGGTGCACTCTCTATTCCCTAACTCTCATAATCAGATGGGACGGCAATCCGACACGACCGGAAAGAGTTCAGGCGCAGAACCAACGGCTATACGTGCTTTCCGAGGCACGGGAGTGTACACACTTCCAACTTCCAGACTCAGGGCTACTGAGAATTTTCTGACAGAAAAACCCAGTGACTTTTTATTGGCCCGACCTGGGAATTGAACCCAGGACCTCCGGGTAAGCGGCCTTATATCAAGCCACTAGACCAACGAGGCACTATTGTACTATTATAATATTAACTGTATGCATACATACATGTATGTATGTAATATTAACTATAATGTTATAATGTGATTTGCAAAAATTAAATATACTCAGTGATGTGAATGATTAGTTTTATTTTAAAAAAAAGAATAGTAGATGTTAACACAGGATATCTTTGTGTCAATCTTGATGACAAATTTGATTGCAATCAGTCATTGGTTTTGATGTGATGAGGTAAAAATAAAGAAAAACAAAGCATATCTTGCATTTATGTTTTAAATGCAAGAACAATAGCAGTTAGCCAAAGAGTATACGCCGCAGTTCTCCTGATAATTCAAAGTCAAGGACCGCTGTCGAGGTTGATTTCCTTTGGCTCGTCGCGTCGGTTTGATCTTAATAGCTTATCTCAGTCATTTAAAGTACTCACTTTTAAATCATTTTTAATATTAAAGCTAATAAATAATAACTAGTACTATAGCTAGTGTACTTATGTGGATCAGCTTATTGAACTGAATTTTTAGTCATTTTCGACACACCAATTGAGTTGAAATTTGTTTTCGGTTTATTGACAGTCATTTATTGACAATACTAGTCACAAGTGGACACAACCGCCCATAGACATTGGCTCTGTTGGAATTAGTCCCTTGGGCCTATAGTTACACTGGCTCATCACCTTTCAAAGAGAAACACAAAGTTATAGTTAAAAACTTACTATCTTTTATTGTACCGATATACTGTACAAAATGTACAGTATATTATAATAATTATAATATATAACCTTCTCCTCAAAAAGAGGAGAGGAGGCCTTTAGCCCAGCAGTGGGACATTCACAGGCTGTTACGTTACAGAATGAGTTAACATAATTGTAACATTTCATACATTAGTATAGTAATCATTACAAAATTACATTTTAAATCCGTTCAAGCGTGAAGAGAAAATGTATGTTATGCATTCTCCTTTACGGCTTTATAGCCCATAAATATAAGTTTGTATTGAGGTTGAGATTTTACCGTGTTTTTTTTTGGAAATATGTCAAGTTCTTAATACCTCACTAGAGAATTCATGAAACCCGACTTACGGTGATATTATACTTTTACTGGTGTTAGGGTTTTGTGCAAGCTCGTCTGGGTAGGTACCACCCATTCCTCAGATATTCTACCGCAAAACAGCACTACTTGATATTGTTGTGTTCCTGTTTGAAGGGTAAGTGAGCCAATGTAATTACAGGCACAAGACATAACATCTTAGGCCCCAAGGTTGATGGCGCATTGGCGAAGTAAGCGATGGTTAACATTTCTTACAATGCCAATGTCTGTTGGCGTTGGTGACCACTTACCATCGGGGAGCCCATATGCTCGTCCGCCTTCCTATACTATAAAAACATTCTATTTAAATGTGTGTAATTGTGTACGTGTTCAATTTTGGACAATAGCAACTGTGTTCTGCGTTGAGATTTAAATATTGAGAACAAAATTCAAAAGGAGTTGGTAGTCATTTTAAATTTGATTTCAGGACATGTACTTTGATAAGACGACTTAAATTTTGCGTATGCATATTGATGAATATAATAACAAGAATATACATGCCGAAAGAGATTTATTCAAATTGGAAAGTTAGTTTTTGTAATAACATTAAAATATATTTCGTTCAAAGTATTTCACATAGAAGTTTTGTAGTGTCTTGAATATTTAATTATTCATTATATTAATACATAATATTAATTCTTATTATTTTATCAATAACATCGTAATATCACTTCGCTAAGTAGGTAGGTACGTCTCTCATATGTATCATTATTTATGTTTTATCATAAAATAAACAAGTTCAAGTATTAGATGATGATAAGCAAATTATTAATTGACTTAAGTAACTTTTTAACGTAAAAGTTTTATTGGCGCTATTATTCTCTCAACTTCTGTTTTTTTTTTTTTAAGTTAATTATAGACTTAGATATCTTATCGTGAAGTTCAGTTATAATTACCTCATGTAATAAATATTGATAGATTAAGTTATTGATTTTTATTTTAGCCAAAAATTGGAATCAACGTATATTCAAATTTTGCTAAGAAATTTTTTGTATCGTATGGATAGCATTCCATTCATCGTCAGTTTAAATTAATTATTTTATAACTTGTGATTTATTCTATAGCTACATTTTGTTTACAATTAAACTGTCTCATTGGTATTGTGGTCAGTAGATGCCGAGTTTTCTGGCTTAAATTCCGGATCGGTATTTAGTTTTTTTTATCTTTTAATTCTTAGTAACATCTATAGTATTTGTTATGTAAATCTTATGCCACTGAATGCAGGTATAGTCTGATTTCTTTCCTTGAGATTTTGGTTCGTGGTGGCCGAAGTTCAGGCAGGAGGACTTCGCTTATACCCTTATAATTTAAATGCTGCCATGCAAAAATACCTTTTATTTTGCGCCATTTTCCTATAGAATTATTACATCTGCCATTTCCTTTGTTACTCGTGGAATCAATTTCATTTATTTTCATAGGAACGTTAATAAAAAAAATGTTTTATATTCTATTTTTACTAAATCATTGTTTAATGTTTTTAATAGATAAAAACACTATATTTTCAATTAATTCTATGATAAAAGTGTGCTGATAACATTCCGCAATCAAGTTGAACTCATTTGAAGGTCTGGCATGCATTTGCCGCGAAATTAACAAGAATTAATACGTTAGTTACGTGTTTTATATATAAACACGTTTCTAATTAACACGTTTAGGAACAATAGGATAAAATATTAAAACTTTTTGCTTAAATAAATTAGAAGAGAATGAAAGCATTATTAAAAAAAACCTCAACATTACTTGTTAAATATTAAAATTACGTGAGTATTTTAAAAAATCTTTGAAACTGAGAAATTATAAAATAATCCGCAAATTATATTTAATTGACGATTGAAGATAATTATATAATAGAAAGCTAAATTAAAATTATATTAGAAAGCTAAAGTAAATTATGCAATTGTATGCAACAGTCGTTTTTCTTAGGTTTTTACCGTTACCGCATGATTAAAAAAACTTTGCTGATAAATAACAATACCCATATTTAAAATAAATATTTCATTTAAATAAATATTGCATTATCAAGAGGGACAAGCCAATTGTAGGGATATGCGTTCGCAAGTGCGCAAGTGCGCTATCTAGTCCCCCGCTTTCAAAGGCCGGCAAGTCCTATACCTGCTTTCCGTTTGATACAAGTTTCTTTTGCATACATCTGGCTACCATTGAAAATTTATCAACAGAAATATCAAATAACTTTTTTTTAAATTATATAATGGTATCGATATGTGAAATCGGAATCTGCAATTTTAAGAAATTCTCGTACAATAAGTACAAATTTCATTCTAAAAAGATGCAAACAAATGGTCTCACAATAATTACGTAGCAGGGGTCGAATTCTACTACTCTATAACGATTACGAAACGTTCTTGATTTAATTCTAATCCAACTTTGACTGTTCTATATTTATTCCGTAATCGAATCGTTACCGAACCGATATGATGTTAACATATTACCGTTATGTCAAAACAAAACATAATTGTTAATATTTATGTCAATAGTCAATACTTAAATTAAATAATAGGGAAGCGGATAAATGGCAACGATCACGCTTAGATTCGATTGCGATTAAGTGACAATTTGTTAGTAGAATTGGTCAGTCATTGCGGTAAATGAATAAAAGGAAGAATGTTTTTTTTTTATTTCGGATACAAAACACAACAAATTGATTTCGGTTTATCGTGTTCAACTTGAAACCTACTTTCTTCTGATTTCACTTGTGTAAATTATTAAATTTGAAAGTAACTTGATGCGGTTGACTCGCTTTTGAGAAATCCTTTAAAAAGTATGCCGTGGACAATTTTATTGTTGTTTTTATCTCCTTTTTGCTTTAAGTGCAAAATAAACTCTGACCTTTACGTTAAGATTTTGGAAAATAAGTTAATTCTTTATATCACTTCTACAGTTAGATACTGTAAATAGTTAATATAGAACGACCTTGTCTATCATACATGTATGTACACTATTAAGAAACATGGTATGGTAAAATATAGTAAAAAAAATAAATTAAAATATACATATGACAAACGACTTCGATATATATTTTTTATTTATACAAGTATAGTAAAAACTAATGCATTTATACTTAAAAATAGTATTTAGGTTTTGCAATACTTAATCAGTTTTAGAATCAATGTTCCGATAAATAGTAAATAGTAAATGTAAATAGTAAGTACATTGGCTGTAAGAGTTTTGTTGTCAATAAATGTTATATTTTTAACGTAAAAATATAACATTTTATTATTTTATTTTATTACATTTTAAATGTAACTAATCATAGATTATCATAGATTATAAGGCTAATCATAGATTATAATAATATCTACAAAATGCTTAATAATATGATTAACAATAACAAAGTGTCAAACGAAGCTCTTATAATGACTATTTTTAATGACAAATTTAATCAGTTTCGTAAAAAAATATCTATTTTATTTTTCTCAATAGTAACGTATAAATTTTTGTTTTTAACTTTTATTCATTTTATACCGATCATTTGATAATTTAATAATAATGTAATTGTTAATATCTTTTCGATTTGTTATAAATGAAGGTTACTGGCAGGTGTCACATTCGCTCGTCTGACATCCTATTCCAAATTTAAATCATCTAAGTCGTAACAGCGAGTAGTATTGTTATTAAGACCAATTATCGTGATACTATATTAGTATAAAAATGAAAGAATAAAAAATATGATTGTGTGAATGAGTCGTTTCATACTTCCCACTATAGCCTATTCCAATCAAAGAAGTAGTAAAGATAAAAATAGCTTTAATTTGCATATTTCATGCAATTTACTAATAGCTCTGCTAAATTTTGAATTACAAACAGTTGTTGATATATTTTTATTTATAATATAAAACACTATTCCACTTTAGTGCTTACTGTAGGGCTTTGTGCAAGCTCGTCTGCGTAGGTACCTACTACTAACCTATACTACCTACTAGTAACCCACACATCAGATATTCTACCGCAAAACAGCAGTACTCGGTATTGTTGTGTTCCGATTTGTAGGGTGAGTGAGCCAGTGTAATTAAATAATTAATATATATAATTTGTTTTGCTTTCATTTAACTTCCAATGTTCCGATAAGAACTTCGCCGTCATTCACAGTACCATTTTTCCACGAATATATAATGAATCATATCATATCATAATTATTCAGGACCTCGACCAATGATATCACGTCAATTCAATGTTGAAGTTATATATTTCACTCAACTCTTCCTTTCGTTAATATTCCACGCGGTCATGATTTGAAGAGTAACTGTTTTTTATTTTTGTTCGTATATACTTATTTCAGTCCTCAGTGTAAATATTTCTGATGTAAATAAATTTCACTATAATTTGTTAATTAGATACATTTTTATAAGAAGTAATGTATGAATTCTTTATACAACTACGTCAAAAGTAAATTAAATAGGAATGCATATTCCTTGAAGAGATTTATCCCAGCAGTCCCCAGAGGGAAAATCGTGTAGAATTGTGTCATAATATCGAAATATATTCTTGGTAAGAGGGCTTCAATTGTAATTCTAAAGATAAATAGTGTTTGGCAGCGATTTGAAAGTTCAAGGTTCTCTATACAATGCCAATATGTATGACGAAAAAAAAATTAAGTGACAAATTATCTTATTTACCTTACAAATTTTGCCAGCAAAACCAATCAACCCTTTATGCTTTCAGATTTTACCTCTGGAAGTAGTTCTGTGGTAGAGCGAGAGGAGCGATCTCTCTAGGCGTCAGGTAGTGAGGGGCGCGAAAATATCAAAACCAATTCCCAGTGCATCAATTTACATAAGCTTTGTTTGATTTTTATATATGTGTTAATTGTTATTTATATAACATTAACTGAAGTGCAATTTATGTGCAGTAAAAACCTTGACTACAGGGCGCTGAACGACAATCTCGTTTTACCCTGATCAAGGGCCATGGCCGACGCGGCTCGGAAGTTAGATCTAATTGGAGTAAAGTAAAGGTTAATGTATTTGTATGTTATGCGATCGATATATGAATAAGCGACAATGACCTCGGCCGCACAACTGTCGTTGGATAAGTACGGTCTGCAAAAATTAAAACTTGTGAATCGTTTTAATTTATTAAATTTGATTGTTTATTTTAATTATATTTTTGCCCCACAATGTGCAAATGCTTTGTAGTCTTTAATGCATAAATATAATGATTGTATATAAGTCGAGATGGCTCAACGGTCAAAAGACGAGAATCTTAATCAATGATTGCGTATAAGTCCGTGTAAGAAACACTTGCTGTAATTCATATAGTGCTCGACGGCAAAGGAAAACATCATTAGGAAACCTGCATGTGAAGGGCGAATATCTGTCCATTGTTTTCGTGGTGGAAGTGGATGCTAATACAAAATAAGCGGAGGCCTAAGCCCAACGGAACCGGCTACGTAATGAATGATTGTATGTTTTCACACTAGGTGATAGCCTATCATTAGGCTAAGATAATTACAGGCACAAGGGACATAAGATCGTAGTTCCCAAGGCTGGTGGCGCATTGGCGATTTAAGCGATGGGCAACATTTCTTACAATGCCAATGTCTAAGAGCGTTGGTGACCACTTACCATCAGGTGGCCCATATGTTCATCCACCTTCCTTTTCTATAAAAAAAAAAAAAAATGATGTAAAACGCCACAATACACAGGTACTTCTATATCAAAATAGTTAACAGCAACTAACTTACGACACTATTAATAGATAAATATTTAACGTAGTTTTATTTATTTGGCAGATCACCAGGCAGTCATTGCCATCAATATCTTAAATAACGTTGTTAAACCTGATTTTAAAAGAGTGGAAATACTCATAACTGACGTAACTAAATATGACGTAATAAAATATTAATTAATCTTAACCCTGTAAATGTCCTACTGCCTGCCTAAGAATTCCTTAATGCAGATCTATGTCATAATGTAAATGTCATTCCTCATGTTCTTCAGGGAATTTCGTTTAGTTGAAATACCTTCAGAATGCAATGAACGGAAAAAGTCGTACTTGTAGACTATTTTTCACCAGCAAGAAGTTAGCAGTGTTTACATTTCCGTGTCTCGGAAAGCACCCAAACCGCTGGTCTTGTGCCTAAACTTTCTCACGTCATGTCGGTTTAGCTTCCCAATACTGTGTAACCTACATCTGAGCTTTTGGACTATAATCGCTTGCGCATTTAGTCCTACCTTCAGTGGTAACAATAAATATGCAAGTAATGAAGTTTTGAATCCTATGTAGAAGAGAAATCATTTAACTTTTTTTGCCAATAAAATCCAATTCCGGTAGTAAAATAGAATTAACAATTATCTAACACCCTAAAAATCACAATCATGAAAATATAATTAATATCGGATTACGTAAAAGGTTATGTTGAATAGATTAAAAAAGAAAGAAAAATATTTTTTACATAGTAATTTTAATAAAAATATATATTTGTTTTTATAATTAATTGTAATAAAACGATTATTTACGATTGTAATAAAATGTTTAGTAATTTACGATTACGATTTACGATTGTAATAAAATGATTAGTACGAATAGCCGCGAGTAACGGAAGTTTTTCATCGAAAGCAAAAGTAATCTAGATTCAAACCCGGCTCTGGGAGATTGGCTTCAGGCCCCGGTTACTTTCTAAGTTACTATTCATTTTCTTTTTTACCGACCTACAGCGTTCATAAGAAAGCAGAGGAAATTAAATAGGTATAAACGAATTCGGTGTCATTTGGATTCAACAAATATTAAATCGTTCAATTCTCATCGTCATCCAGAATTCTCGCTTGTTGAATTAACTTGTTTATTGAATTTATTTATATTTATAAAAAAATCAAAATTATTTTATTAACATTTTTTTTATTTGCAGCAACAGAGTAAATATATTTTTTTATAAATAAATGTATGTTTGTAACACGCGTAGGTAATTAATTATTTAAATTGACTATTTTCTAATTACAAGTGTTGAAATTAGGAATTGATATTACGTTTCTATTACTAGGGCATTACGTGTTGCCAGTGTGTCAATACTAGCCGGTTATTATTATATATATATTGATGATTTTATGATTAATGAAAATAAGTTGGAAGGCTATTAAATAGGCCATCTAATAGGAAGTGGTCATCACCACTCATAGACATTGTCACTGTGAGAAATATTAAATATTTCATACATCACTAATGCGGTACCAACCTTGGGAACTAAGATGTTATTTCCCTTGTGGCTCCCTCACCATTCTAATCGGAACACAACAATACGAAGTATTGCTGTTTGTTGCTAGAATATATGATTACTGGGTGGTCTATGCAGAAGGGCTCCCATAAAGCCATACGACCAAGTATATTAAATATATAAGACGATTTTTTATTAAAAATATAATTTGTATTGTTTTTAAAAGTAATTTAAGGTAGTTTTCACAAGCCGGGGGCACATATGCAGTAGCCAACATTGCTTTTATGCAGCGACTACGGTCCATGGATAGGCATAAGTCAATAAATTGTGATAAATGCGTATTTATCGATATAATTTTGATATCTGACTAAATAACATCAGACGTTATTTTATTTTGTAATTTGCTTTTTTATTTTAATTCATTGTGGATTTGTTCATACAATTGATGCAATAAAACCTTCTTAAAATAGATTAACCAGTCAATACATTACGTTCGTCTATCAAGCTTTAAAGATTTAATTATTACGAAGCATATTAGTCAGACCTAAAATTAAATTACATATTGTACTAATTTATTTACTAATAAAAAATCTAAGAAGATATTTAATATAACAAAAATATTTTCAAAATGTCTTTTCGTAATTGCTTATATATGTGAAACTTTTTAGTGCTTATGTATTTTTAATAAAGATTATCCTAATTTTAAATATAAGAAATAATAATTACTTTAATACAAATTTCTGAGAGAAGAAATTATTAATATTTTAATTTTATATATCAAATTGTAATTTAAAGGATTATCTTTATCTTAAATTGGAGAACAGGATGCAAATTAATAGTCTCAGAACTGAATTGGACGATATTTTAGCTTACTTAAAAAAAGAGGTTATCAAATTGGCCGTATTTTTTTAAAGTATCTATTTGTTGCTTCGCTTGATAGCTTCGCCGATGATGAACCAAATATTATTTTTTAATCCGATAAGTCAAACCCTGAAGATTTTGATTGGAGTTCTCTAAACAGCACTACCTAATGTGGGCACCGCAATTAGAACAATTATAAAAATTATAATACTTTATTCTGTTTAAAGTTTAAACATTATTTTAGTAATTATTTAAATATTATTCAGGCACATTCTTAGTCTAATAGTTTTAATTATTTTCATAAAGGATAAATATGGTTCTCAAGTTATTATATCACTTTACACACAGCTAAACAATTTCTTCTTTTTATTATATACTAAAACAAGTATATGAAGAATGCTAAAATTCACTAAATGAAGCTTAAAACAATACAGGTCAGAATATTGAACTATGACATCTTTATTTTAATTTTTAATTAGGTGCCGCTTAGGATCAATTGAATTATTTCTAATAAAATAAAATAAGTATGATTTGTATTATCTTCAAGAAAATTATAATATATATTACAAATAATCTATGGTACATTGTTCTCAGGTTGCGAATTGATTATGATTTTATTTAAATAAAATAATATTACTTGTTCTTGGAAAATCAGCGTATGTGTTTATTTTCTTTGTTATAGTTTCAAATAGCAAAGAACACTAATTATGTAAAGTATTGTAAAGGTATTGACTACAGTAATTCTAAAATATATCTTAAAATAACGTAATTCACTTACCTCTGGTATGACTTTCCTCGTTGGGTCTAAATGCATACCACCAACCTCTACAAGACCAGGCAGAAGAGGCGTCGGGCCGTTCAAAGCGTGGTGGGTATTCGTTAACATTAAACTTACATTTTTGCTAAGTTCACTTAATTCAGGAATCTTTCTTCCAAAATGTTTTTCTATTACAGCTTGTTCTTTCATTTGGATCGAATGACGGAACCAGAAATGATAATAAATCTTTAAAAATGTATTCTCCATTCGCTCCAATAACGTCATATGCGAATCGAAAGCCGTGCTGACCACAGGAATATATGAAGGATTATCCGTAATTCCAATGCGTTCAGCCGACCATGGCATCATAGCGCACGATAACAATGCAACAACAGGTGCTTTTATCCCATAAACATGCAACAGGCCTAACATACAGTCACTGTTAAAATTTTCCAACAAAACTAGATCATATTCCTTGTTTAGGGCTTCTTTAAGTGGAGGCCAATCGACGGCTTTACTGCACACGTGTAGTGCCATACCGGCTAGTGGGTTAAATTCGGATATTTGCTTAACGACTCTTCCTACTATAGGTATCCGTTGGATAAAACTGGGATTCTCGTACCAATTTAAGTCGAAGGTCTCTACGCCGACACCAGCGATACCCTCAAAACTGATGTCCGTGTAGTTGGCTGGTGGATTTGTGAGAGGGAAAAATGAAACCACTGTGACATGGTGTCCTCTTTCAGCGAGTTTTCGCAGTAGAGGTTCGAAGACCATCTGATGACTTTTGCCGGTGTGAGGAAAAAGTCCGAGAATACGAGCTCCATGCACAGCATAGCTCGAAAGCGTGAATAACACAACGTAACAAATAAGTGGGGGACGCATTGCGCACGATCTTCCCTACTCCGCGTCACATGTAACACTGCGACGATGTTAATACGATCGGACCGCTTAACGGGTGTTATTTTCAGAATCAGTTACGTGATACTAACTGTGAAATTGTTTTATGTGTTGTTATTGATAATAAAAATTGTAAGTGATTTGAACGCTTCACAATAAGGTTATAGTAAATATATCATCGTAATATGTAGCTAAGAGACACAACATTTAATTTATATTTAATTATTTTTAAACTATGTTTTCTGAATATATAAATATAATATTTCATATATAGTGGAAGATATGCTAATCATGACAAATGGCGATTTGATTTAAGATCAATTTTTTATGCATTTATTCTTAGATTAATTACTTTAAATAATCTTTGTTTAATTTTCGCATAATCATTTGAACACTCAAAAAAGAAACGTTTATAGACTATATGCTATACAAATATATACCTGCATAATTATTGCTTTTACTTACGCTTTTGAAAACGACGGCTGATTTTTTTAGAGAGATCAAATGAGAAGGTATGCGTAGTTTTGTGGCCGATTAAATAACGATTATTACATAGACGGTGACTTCGAAGTTCGATATATGTTTAATATATTTGTATATAATGCACATTATTCCCAGATATGAATAAAAAATACATTTGTGAAAGCGTTGAAGAAATAAAAAAATATAATAAGTGTTGTAAATAGTAGTAGTATAGTAATAGTAATATTGTTTTCAAAATATTTTAATGCTAGTGAGTTCATTTTAATTATTAGTGTTTTTGTGGATAAATAAAAAACCTCTTTGTTTTTTTTTGAAATGTTTTTTTTTCCAACATATTAATGTTATTATTATCTTTCGTTATTTTTTATTTCTTTCTTTAATTAATTAGCTACTGTTATAGCACCTCATCGATATATTTTTTTATTATCTATTTGAATACAATTTGCTTACTGTTGGTTTATTACCCAATATTTATTTGATCTTAGTTAATAATAATACATAACATGAACATATTAGATTTACAATATTCACGAGGGACCCATAAGACAATCTATCTTCAGATTATCTTATCTATTTCGGTTTGAGGTCGAACGATATTTTAATAACTCTAATTAATCAAATTAAAACAAAGGATGCTGAGTTATGTTAAATTGTCAATAGAGCATTTAAAGGATAGGTGTATCTACAATCTACATACATATGAGTACATAGTAAATATATTTAAAAATTTCATATATTTGAAATATTCCGATGAAACGATTTTAGATCTAATATCGGTATATATATTGTCATTTGTGTAATCATCGATGAATGTGGACTAGAACGGATTATTGTTGTTCATCTCAAGTTGAAAGGGTCATATTAGGTCAAATGACCAATTTAGTACCACATCCAAATCAATTTGGATTTAGAACGTATTGACATCAATCTCCTTATATACTTCACTTATTATATTATAGTAATAATTAGAAAATTATATTACATGTAATTAAATTTAGCATAGGCTTTCCTTGATTCAACGACTGTAAAACTATTTAAACTATCTTTTCCAAATAGGTAGGCATCCTAACTTACGATTAAGTACATAGGTTGTTCAAATATTGTTATCTGGTTTGATGGCAATTCATTATGAGTAGGTTAATACTTGTAATATAATATGGTATAGTTTATGATAGGATCGATTATTGCGGGAACATTTAGTTAATATTCTTGTCAATCTGCATAGTACATATTTCAAGCGGAAAATATATCATCATTATTTGACGAACTAAAAAATATCTTTTAAGAATTTGATCAGGATAAAACCTGCGAATTTAAGCTATTGAGTCTCATGTATTTATTTATCTATGAGCCTTAAAATTCAAACAGGTTAATAAAATAATCCCTGAATTATTCTTCGTGTAACTCAACTTCCAGCGTCCATTCGATTAGTCTCAGATATCTTATTCATAAAACTGTAAGTAAATCTCAGTCGTTATAGATAAGATAGCTCCTAGAAAGATCGTGATAAGACACACGCGCGATCGTGCTTTATGTCAAATCGCTAGCACTATTTCGCTCATTAATAGCTACCTACTTCTCTTAAATTTTTCTTATACCTATTAACTGAAATTCCTATTTGAACATGCCTCCACTGGTGACAAGAATAGACTGGTTCATTTTTGGCAAGAAATATTATCTTTATACATATAAAGCTGAGAGCCGAGGTTCATTGCATCATCATAGAATGCCTGAATAATAGTCGAGGAACAACCGATGAAAGAAGCGCTACTATCACTATATTCGTAGTAAAATTTTCATTGAGCGAATCAGGATAAAGATATAATAAATATACATATACATAATACTTGGAAATAAAACGTCATAAAAAATAGTGAATTCGTGTTGAATTTGTTTAATGTATACCTGACCTTCACGGTTGTGAGCGACATCCCCAGAAAAGACGGAGTGGGTACCGCTGGTTTTTAATGGGTACTCCGGCGCCTGCGAGTCCCACAAAACCCCCACCTCATGTGGGGGAAACGCGTAAATGCGGTTTTGCAGCGACAAAACCTGACCTTACTAATTTATAATATAAACTAAATGCTAATAAGATTGAAGGCTCACGAGTCAAGTTCAAGGATTTAAAGTTACTATATGGATATTATAAGAAACGGTTTTTTTTCTTTCGGGGAAGTCATAATAAATATGACCTTCAAATATTATGTTGTTTAAATGGTGTATGCTGGAAAATTATTTGATCTAACGTCCAAACCTTCTCTCTAAGATAGACTCAATACACACATAAAACACCTAGGGTACCTAATCCATACGAAGTACCTACATTAAAATAAATGTATTTACTTGGTATATTTTTTTCCACTATTCTTTTATAATTATTTTGAACATGATAAATAATGAGACGATAAATATAAATAAACATAAAGTAAAAGGTCCGGATGTGAAAAATTAATATAATTTATTTTTAATTATGAGTTCCTGCAATAAAATGTATGTAGATAATCTGTAAATTTTACTTATTTTATAACAGTATTAACGTCTTATATTAAAACATTAAATTATATAAAAGCCCTAATCGGTTAATTGTAACTGAAAAAGACTGTTTCTCTATCCTATCTACATAGGTATAGCCTATTCCAATCGAAGAAAGAGAAAAGATAAACGAACCTTATTTCTAGCGTATTCCAAGCAATTTTATAATAGTTCTGTTGTATTATGCACTACAAACACTTCTTGATTGTCTTTAATTTTAATTCAAATTATTAATAACTACTTATAAATTACTTTAATTAAAGATCCAGACTCGATTACAACTTGGCGGACATTAAAAGCGCCATTTTATTGCGAATCCATAGTGAATATCATAGATTATAGATCTTGACAAATGATATCAAATGATCACGTCAATTCGATGTCACTCCTCTTGTGAAATAGGCTAAAGATTGTATTGTCACAAGGATGTCACAAAATTGTGTGCAAAATCTCAGCTTTATCTAGGCTACATACTTTAATAATATAAACCAAAAACATTAAGCCAGTTATTAATATTTCATTGACAGTAAAACTACTATCCTTGTTAATAATAATCTTATTAAATATATACACTAACTGCCCATTCTCGCTTCGCACACATATGGATGATAAGGAATGTACATAAAATGTTTACATAGTAAAACTTATAACCTTATTGGTTAATACAGTGCATGCCAGTAAGTTGGCATGATTTTATCTGACATCTTTTAAAATGATCATATTTCAAGTCAATTTATGCAAAACCTTAATTAATTTGTTGGCAGTTTTTTAGTTTATCGCATTACAAACTGACAGGCGTCGAGGGAAATTCTTGTATTATATTTAATGTAATCAATAATGATAAAAAATTAAAACATTTATAAATTATGAATTTTATTATCAAAATACTTAAGAGTGGACAATAATTCTATGCAACAACAGTTTGTTCAAACATGACATTATGCTCCTTAAGGGATCTAAGAATAAATAATTATTTAAGGAATGGATTTTCAAACTGCAATCAGCACAACTATCATTCTGAAAAAAAAGAAAAACAATTGCAATGTGAATTGGAATAGGCAATTTTTTTAATGAAAACTTATTATATTGTTGGCCCACGGCTTCACATCACCGACATGCTGATGGTAATATAATTAAATCTTTGGAAGTACAAATAATTTAAGTATTGTGGAAATTAATGAGGATATGATATAATGATTAAAATTTATGTAAATACTAACAGTATATACAAATAATGTAAGTGTAACTTTTAACTATTATTTATTTAAATTAAGCTGTATCAATATATTGTACCAAGTTTGCGACATACTGTGTATTTTGATCCATAAACTTCTATATAATAAAAAGGGATAGTATTATTACTTGCCAATAGATGTAGAAATTGGACAAATATATTTAACAGTTTAAAGTTTTCACTTCTATCGGCAGTTTTTTCATTAAGGAAATAAAATTGTTACTACACTTCACTGTATTTGAAGTATGTATGAGATTTGGATTGGTCAATATCAATTAATAACTATTAGTCAAATGCTTACATTTAATTTATAAGAAAGTATACAGCTTATTGTCTGCTTACTCAAGAACTGTTAGCCATTAGTGGCTATTGAAAAGAGCCTTTTATCATTATAAATTTTAATACTTGATTATTGAAGCAAACAAGTTAATGAATAAATGGCAAGAATAAATCAAAAATACTTACCCATATAGGTATAAAAAGAATGACAGCAAATAAAATGCAAGTTTGATCCAACCTTCTCTTTGACATACAGTTAATACATCAGCATTCATTATGCTTGTTGGATCATACAGACCTGGACCGGACATTACGGGTCTTGTACGATACCTGCAAAATTAATAACACAAGCTATTGTTATTGAATCAAGACAAGAATATATAAATATCACTTATATATAGAATGAATCAGCGTTAATGTAAATTTATGATAATATAAGGGTGAAGCATGATTGTAAAAACATAACCTGATTACCTGTGTATGTGATAAAGAATCAATGGAACGTTTATTAACAATGAAATCCATTCTCCTGATAAGAGGAAAAGTATGTTAATAAATAAATGCAGCAAATACTCCGGTAACACCAACTGGAATTGAAAAAAAGATTAAAAGGCGTAAGTCACTTGCTGTTCAATCAAAACGTAAAATACTAACAGGATTGAGGCTATTGCATTGATCAATTGGATTTTTATAATCGGTCTTTAACTCATCGATTGCTATGACATGGAAAATCGAGAAAAATATAAGAAAAGCGTCTACAATTAGAGCTATAATATAAGAAAAAGCTGGGAAGCTAAACGCCATTTTGACAAAAAACCCATTTGACAGTTTCGTGATGTGACTTTTTTTTTTAATTTTTGTTATATGTATAATCTAGTACATCCTAAAATACTATGATTATTTATAAACAACTTTAAACTATGGTTTAAAGTTTTTAAGTCAAGCTATGGTTAAATTATGGATTTTCTTTAGAATCAGCGTTTTTGATCAAAAATATTGTTTTATCATAATGGTTGATTATATAATCTGTTCCTTTAAAGTCATAACATTATTACTTTGACAAATGACAATACACCAAGTCATAAGTGCCTACCTATACGCAATTTGAAGTTAGACTATAATTACTGAGTTATCAAACATACTGATTACGTGCTAATAATTATAATATTTCAATATTGTTGGAATATTCGATATAGAATCGGTGTCGTTACTCGATAATCTTTTAAATGTATTAGGAGTGATCATTTTAATATGTGCATAAATAATCATTTTGAGATGATTTAAACGCCAACAGAACGATTAACATTATTTATTATCAACTAGTGTATAAAAATGAAAAGTGTCTGCTTGCTTGTTATAAGTGCAGTAGGTGTCTTGAGCATAGAACATGATTTCAAAGGGTTTGACGATAGTATATTATTTGGAATAAACTGGCCAGGAGTTCAAGAAACCCTTCCGAAGTTAGAAGATGGATCTGTGGTATCTATTATACAAACAGTATACTAATACTTAATAATTACTTCTTAAGCTTAGCATCTAGGTTCTTTTTCTTTTCTGAATAATTAACAACTTTATATTCATCCCATAAGTTTAATTTAATTTAATGGTAGGTGCAAACACCATGTCATAATCTTTAATGACTAAAAAGGCTTTGATGAATTTATGATTTACTAGTTATTGCCTCAAGCTTCACCTGTATGTGTGGGGCAGGTGTTAGGTACCCTAAATTATTTTCTGCACTCCTTACAATGTGTATGCAAAGTTTATTGATGATCAGTTGAGTAGTTAGATGTGATTGTTACGAACAAATAAACAAACTCACTTCTGCATTTATATTATGTAATATTATCACATAAACATAACTAAAACATTAGTAGATAGCATATATTGCAACCAAATTCATTTTTCTATTATAAATTTTAGAATCAAGAGGTATTAAAAGTTACAACATCACATAAAGAAAAATATGAATGTCGCTTGCCTGAACTGCATAAAAAAGAAACAACAAGTATTGAAGAGTATGATGGTCCTTCCCCGATAAATCTCTTGAAGCCACTGTTCACTCAAAAGATTTGCTCGTACAGGCTCGAAAGCTACTGGAGCTACGAGGTGTGCCATGGACGGTATATACGACAGTATCATGAAGAGAGAGACGGTATAATTTGTTATCAAGTTTCATTTATTCAATAGACTAATATCATTTTTATACACTAATAATCTTGTTGAGTTCAATGCCAAGAAAACACAGGTATGCGCTCTCACAGCAAAAAAGTCACCATTTTCCCCTCTTCCCTCCCTCTGTGGCACTCCGCTGGTGATACATAGCAAAATCGCCATGCTGGGGATGGACGTTCGCTGCGACCTTAGTCCAAGGGATTACATCGAGGCTGTGATAAAAACAGCTTCACGGAAACTCGGAGTTCTGAACAAGGTGCGGCGTTTTTTCACGCCACAACAACTGTGCCTGCTGTACAAAACACAGGTACGGTCTTGCGTTGAATATTGCTCGCACCTTTGGGATGGCTCCGCTAAGTACCTACTAGAGGCCTTGGACCGGTTGCAGCGACGTGCGGTCCGCATTATTGGCGACGTAAAGGTCACTAACACCCTCGAGCCTTTACAATTGCGTCGAGAGATAGCAGCGCTGAGCGCTTTCTATCGACTGTATCACGGCGAGTGTTCCGAGGAATTATTCTCCCTTATTCCTACTTCCCCCTTCCTTCACAAGTCTACGCGTGCTGGCTCTAGATGTCACCGACTAACAGTGACATCAATTCCATCGCGCACAAAGAAATTTGGCAACTCCTTTCTTTGTCGCACTTCAAAAAAATGGAATTCCTTACCAGCTCACGTATTCCCCTCCTCTTACGACCCGGGTTCCTTCAAACGAGGCGTGAAGAGGCATCTTGCGGGCCGGCAAGGCGAGGGCGGCTAGTGCAGAACGTTCTTCCTGACTGTATTGGCCGTCCTCGCGTTTGGACTCTACTACCACTTAACATCAGGTGGAGTAGAGTCATTTGCCCTCCCGGCAAATATAAAAAAAGACTAAGCGTTAGTAACTTAATTGCAAATGGATTGTTTAAAAAAATTAAAGATTTTTCAGTAATATTCAGTTATGAAGCTTTGTTTAAATCTATTTGCCTTCTGAATGGAATTAAATGTTTAATTTTATTTCTAGGTAAAAATGTTAGAACTCAAGAGTATTCTTTGGGTCATTGGAGTGCAGAGAGACAAGCAAAACTGGAATCAGAGTTAAAGGCAGCACAAGATAACAAAGTGAAACTTAAAACAACTAAAGTGGAAGGAATGAGCTTGCCATATATTGAAATGGCTATGGATCAAGGTTAAGACTTAAATTTTTTATATTTTTACTAGCTTAAACCCATAGCTGGATTGTCAAATAGTATTTATATTAAATATTATTAGAACATTATTCTTAAATTAAGAGTTCATCAAACCAAGAAATACTAGTTACTAATTTATCTAGGGAATCTGCTGTTGCCCAGTTAACATATACATTTTTTGATATAATTAATTTATCTTACAATTAGCATAATTTGTTACCTGGCTCTCTTTTATCACCTTAGGCTCATTTCTAAGGATTAATTGCTGTAAACCTATCTGTTACAATTTTTGTAGTAAAAAAAGAATATATTGTGACAAATTTATCTTGTTTTTAACTTCAGCAGTCTTGATTTTGATTGGATTAGATTTGAAGAAATATCTGACAACATATTGATGCCAGCAAATGTAATAAATATTATATATATTTATTGTAATATTTCAAAATATTATATATATTATTTTTGTAAAAAAAAGCACTTTCACAAAAATGCAGATGTCCATATCTACTTTGCTGCCATCAATATGATCTCAGGAGTAGTGATAAACAGACTTTAAGTTTATTATACATGCAAATTGCTAGTAACTTTATATTATATTAAAAATAATAAATATATATAGAATTAGTTTGTAATTATAACTTTTAGGCATTACAAACAGTTCTTGATTAATGCACCTTTATTTATAACATCCACCTTTATTTGAATTCGTGATTTTGGTTAATGACATTGGCAGTCATAAATAATTTCATTTCGTCAGGAATCCATAATTAAAATCTAGACCAATAAAGTATGTCAATTCTAAATCAAAGTTGTTTATTTATCTTTAAATGTCGTGTCATTGATTTTGACTATAAATGGTTTCAAACTGTACATTTTGCCTTTTCAGGTACCATATGTGATTTGAGTGGTAAACCAAGACTTACAAGAGTTCTATATGTCTGCTACACACATAGCAAGCATGAGATTTACTCATTTAAAGAGACGGCCACATGTGAATATGAAATAATTATTCTATCACCGTTGTTGTGTGAACATCCTCTATATAAGCAGAAGGATGTCAGTGAAAATATTATTGACTGTATCCCCATTGATGGTGCACCGAAGAAACCTAGGAATTTATTGAAGAGTGAAGTAGAAAGCTTAAGGTTCAACCATCAAACCATAAAATCATTACATAATGTGAGTTTTTGCTTTTATATATATAGAGTGATTCTCTATCAAATTAGTGTGTACCTTAGTTTAATAATGCTCCTATGAGCACTTTTTAATATTTTATAAAACTATGAATACTGACAAGAACTACTAAATAGTTAGTTTGTCAAAAATAGATAGTTGTTGTGATTTTTAATCATTATCATATGAGACATTAATTGATTGGTCTTTTAAATATATTTTTTCAATGAGTATATTAGTAATTTTAATACATAAATTAATAAAATCTTTAATAAATTTAAATATATATATACTACATACAGCATATCAATAGTTACCAAACAAAAACAAATCACTTGACAAATAGAGGAGAAAAAACTGTTTTGTATTTGCCTATTTATAGATATACATATAAAACCAAAAATTATTTTTTATATTTTTTTATTAAATTGTTTATCTAAAGATAAAAAAGCTACACTTACAATTTAAATGCTTAAATCTATATGCATAGAATTCATTTTACTATTCTGATACTTATGTAATGTTCTGTGTGAATCTTATTACTAAAATTAGACTTTTTGTTGAATATTAAATTGGCCTTTGATAATAGCTTAGTAGAAATTAGAAGTAGGTTGTTTGGTTTGATTTCTTTGCTGTGTATTGATTTGTTTTATTGTAAAGTTTATTTTAACTCTTCTTATAATTTAAAACTTGTGGTTTAATGAAAGAAAGAAATATCTTACTTATAATTAATTAGTTACAATTTTGAACAATTTTTTTATTATTTATGATGACAATTATTACTTATAGTTAAATATTATATAATCAAATAAATTATGATTAGATATATATGATAAAAAATTATATACAAATTAAAATTAAAGTACTGATACGTAATAAGACAATGCGAGTTTTGTATGTTCTGTCTGTTTTATAAACATTGGCTTTCTATATTAAACTGAAATATACTAAATATACAGTCTTCATTATGTGGTGGTTGGTACCACCGCTAGCTCAGTATCCTATTAATGGAATTATAAATGTAATTAAACCACAAGTAGTTTTACTTTAGATATTAGTGGCTTTATTAACATTTGTGTTGGCATGTTCAGGATAAGGAAGCTAGGGATGTACTTGCTGTTTTGAAAGTTGAGAAAATTGATAAGGTAATTATATTTTTTTTTGCTTTTTTTCATATTTTGTTTATCTTGTAAGTATGTGTGTCATGCTTGTTTTATTTAGTCAGTGTGTATATATATTACATTATATATATGTATTACATTATATATATTGAAATTATAAATTTTCTATATGGCTGATAGCAAAGTAGAATAACAATATTAAGCCAATTATGGGCTTTTTTGTTAAGTGCATCTATCGAGCACGTAAACGATTCAATTACGTGTATAGTGGTGCGGAACGAATCCACAAGCGAAATTATTTCCAAAGGGAATCAGGCAGAGTATTGCGTCAGCATCGTTGCCGGCTGAAAAGCCTCCCAAATCGTATATAATTTTACGTTCTTAATATACTATCCAACTTAGCATCATTATTATACTAGCAGTCTAAATAGATATGAACCTATTTGGTTATTGTCAAAAAATAAATATTGTTATATGATGCAGAAGTTATTGCGATTCGTTTTGTCAAATATTTAAAAAATATACATACCTTGCTATTTATATATATTTTTTAATAATTTTATATTAAATATATATAATATTCACTTTTTATTTAGTGATTATAGATGCTATAATTTGTGTAAAAATATCAAGAAATACTTAATTTAATTCCAATAGATCGTAACAAACAATTGACAAAGATATTATATTATGAAAAATATCTCGAACGTTCCATAAATATTAATTTCAAATCCAACCATTAGTTAAGTCTTTTATTACCAGAATATATAAGATTAATATAAGAACAGACTATATAAGATTAATAAAAATTGGTATACTTTTAGGATGGCGAAACTCATTTGAAATTGGAATTGCATCCGTTAAGCGAGGAAGAAGATTTGACAGGTGTTAGTAAAGCTGCAACATTGCTTGAGAAACCACAGCCGATGACAGACGACTCGCCGGTTCGCGCGTTTTTAAATGGCGAAAACTGTTTGAATGGTGTAAGTTTTTTTTTCTTAATTTTAATGTAATTTAATTATAATAAATACAGCGTTTAAAAATATTTTGTTTTGAAATTGAAACAGAATTTATGTAATATTCGTTTTTAATCAAGCTATTTAGACTTGTAAGTTGTAGTAAACGAGTCTTTCAGTTTTGAATAACCTTTACATTCGGCCTTCACTTACCGTAGCAAAGTTCTTTATAATTATGTGATTTATTAACTTAGTAGCATCCGCCTGATACAAGCACAGACAGATTAACTGCTACATTTTTAATCTGCGTTGACATAAGCCAGAGGGGCTTAAATAGTTATGTAATGTAATATAACAGCCAGTGAATGGCCCACGGCTGGGCTAAGGCCTCCTCTCCCTTTTTGAGGAGGAGGTTTTGGAGCTTATTGCACCACGCTGCTCCTTGGTGGTTTTTTTTTTTTTTTTTTTTTTTTTTTTTTTTTTTTTTTTTTTTTTTATATTTGCCGGGAGGGCAAATGACTCTACTCCACCTGATGTTAAGTGGTAGTAGAGTCCAAACGCGAGGACGGCCAGTACAGTCGGGAAGAAGGTTCTGCACTAGCCGCCCTCGCCTTGCCGGCCCGCAAGATGCCTCTTCACGCCTCGTTTGAAGGAACAATAAGGCTCTATCGAAACCTGTGTCGTAAGAACCGAAAGGGAAATTATAAGGCGTATACATCAAACATTTCCGTACTGTGCAACGTTACACGATGTCGTAACGTGCTACGTCACGATCTCCGACGACATTGGAGGGAAACCGTTCGTTTCCGTTCGCCACCAAAACATTTTCAAGGCATGTAAACATTAGGCAGCCGGCTAGCTGTAAATAGCATATTTAATTTTTTTGGGGTCGGCGCATTGTTTCAGCTGTAAAGAAAAGATTATACAGACAGCAGCCTGCCTGACGATAACATGCTTGGCGAATGCAGCTATAATACAAGTGGTCGTTTGTTTAAGGGTACTGGTTGGTGGAAATATGAATTCTGTTATGGCAAACATGTGGTTCAGTATCACGTGGATCGTGCAGGCGAGAAGACAACTCTACTACTGGGAAAATATAATGAGCAGGCACATCTGGACTGGATAAAGGAGAACAGAGGGAAAGCACCAAAACCTATTGGTATGTTGACTACTCATTACTTTTTTTATTATTAGCGTGTAGTTCAGTTTGTGGCGAATACCCTATTGGAATTATACAAACTATCTCCTCGAAAGGGTGAGGAGGCCTCAGCCCAGCAGTGGGACATTAACAGGCTGTTACTGATATATAATTAAAATTAGTATGTAGCGATACTCACGGGCTTAGAAAAAGTGTTACCTTATGAACTTTTGTAACATATTGTGTGCAAAATTTTGATGACCGATTAAGTAGTTAAGTCTTGAAAACTTAACAAACAAATTCACTTTCGTATTTAAAATATTAGTTAAGACAGTAAAAATAATATATTTTTTTATATTTCAAGAAAAAACATTAACTATTCGTTTAATTTTTATGCCGATGACGCTTCTAACTGTGCCATATTTATTTATTACAGATCAAAGAACATCCGTTTCTCATTTCTATTCCGGAGGAGATGTTTGCGATAAAACTAGCAAACCGAGACAGACTGAGGTGAAATTGAAATGTTTAGAAAATTCGTCGAGTCCGGCTCAAGTGTCTTTGTATCTTTTGGAACCTAGGACGTGTCATTACATACTGGGCGTGGAGTCACCGCTAATTTGTGACATTTTACCACTCGCGGATGAAAACGGACTCATAAAGTCGATGAAACCGCTTACCGAAGTGCGAGATAATTCAGTGGAGAAGAAACTTGAAAACGAAGACGATATAAAAGAAAAGGACGTAAACAAGTTTGGTTTTGATTAAATTAATTAATGGTTTAAAGTAACGTTCTTGTTTTATTAAACATATCCTGAGCTTACCTGGACTAACCTCCTTATATTCACATGAATACTTATTCAATCCAGCACACAAACACCTAATAATATAAATAATATTAATAATAATAATAAATGTATTTATTCTCTCCCACAGACATGCTTACATTTTTTTTATATATCTTAATAATAAATACATTTCTATATGCTTCTATAAACAGGCCCAAACTTGGTTGCTCTAGGTATATACTACGGGTCTCCTGGCTCCCCCTTTTGGGTTAGGAACTATTATTTATAGAATTTTATAGTAAAAACGAGAAAGACTAAACGAAGCTATAGCAAAATATAATCTAGTAATAAGTACTATTTATAATAGAAATGAAAAGATAAACCTGCATATACATTACGCCAAACTCGCGAGGTTAGCGCGGCGGCGGCGCGCTATGGAGACGTTTTTGCGATTTGTTCTAACAATTGCTCAAAATGGTTTGTTAATAGTTTTAATGCAAATTAGTTAAGTACACAAGGATTCATAATAAGGAAGATGTAAATTTAAAAATAATAATTTTTGTACTAAAATAATTTGTACACGATTATAATAACATGTGTGAAAAAATTATGATTATATCATGTAATTTTTTTTTATAAGCAGGTCAATTTAGGCCCTCTCGTATAATTCTTGCTCCGTCCGAGTTTTGACTGTGACGTCACATCGCCGGTTCGTTATTGTGGGCGACTCTTTTGCGATACGCGCGTTGATAATTTTATATTTATTTTATGCTTCCTTGTGATTTGACGCCACGTATGTTCTTTTACTTATAATAATATTAGAACGATTATTAATATATTATTTTATGCTAAAATAAGAGCAGTATTTTCATGTAGACTAACAAATAATCATCCGAAAGTCCATCTTATGATTGCGGATTCTTTCAAAAATCACTCGAAACATATTAGTGAGCTTATTATTATTGTTGATTTTAATATTTGTTTATGCAGATTGTTCATAACTGTGATTGGCAATAAGTCCGTAATCTTCATGTAGATACTAGTGCTTTCCGCTTTCCATTGAAGATAATATCGATATAGAATATAATATACATTTCTTACATTTTAATTTTACATCCACAGTTCGGGGTGCGATAGTTACGATATAGAGCAACGGCATATTATTGTAAATTTTCCTGTAATGAAAAGTGCAAATAATAGCGATGTGAGGAGCCTACTTTTAATTAAATATTATAATTTTTATGTAAAAGGGGGGGGGGGTGGCAAACAAGCAGGAGACTTTCCTGATGGAAAGTGATTACCACTGATCAAGGACAGCAACACCGGAGTGCTTGCAGGTGCATTCGCCTGCAAGCACTCCGGCAGGTGCATCGGCCTTGAAGGAATGAGTAGGCTTAGGCTTTTCTTGAAGGTTTTTCTGTCATAACGGTTTGGAAAAGTCGTCGAGTAATATGGTTCCGCAGAAATGCTTTAAAAATAGCGCTGTAGTATTGGATTTCTAAATTCCATCCATACTATCTGCTGAGTTTTCGCCTTGCAGAATTTTTAGGCGAGGAGCTGACGTGAAGTACTGACTTACCATGTTGAGCACAAAACTTTTAGAGGCTAATTTGACTTCATTTTCCAATAGACCGCGGAACCTAACGTCCTGATACTGGATTTGGGTCTCAGTCATTAATGATTTTTTCAACTAATATCTTTGCCGATACGTTGGTTTTCACAAATCCTCTTCAAGATTAACAATAAACCTAAGATTAACATTGAAATGCATTTTTCATTGACACTACCTTTTATGACAACACTATCGGTATTCAACATATCAAGGTCGTTATTACGAACATTCTGACATTCTGAATTATGTTTATAATAAACGAATACTTATACCTAGCCTGTAAAAATTAAATGTTTGATCCAAAAATTAAAACCATAAATACGACAAATTTCACTACTAAGGTTCACTACTCATATTAAAATGCTCATCACAAAAAATATCTACTTGTTTTTGTTGATAATATATATAGAAAAAGTATTTTTCCTGAGTTCTATTTGTTAAATTAGTATGCTATGGTACAGTATAATAAATATGTGAAAGCTTTTTTTATACTAACCTAAATATAAATAAAATCAAGAATAACGCGAAAATTTAGGCGAAATTGTATAGGCGAAGTTGGGCAATGTGACGTCACGCGTCGATCGGTCGCTCCAGAAAAGAATTTAGGAACTCGAAAATTTGTAAAAAAATAATTTTTGCAGATATCGTAAAAAAATTGCCAGTATTTTTTATATTTTAAATATGATTTTTTGAGATCATAAAAAAATAAGCTCTAGTAGCGAGTTGTATTAGGTCATTTAAGGGTCGAAAATAAGAAGCCATGTTTTTTAACTTGACATTTATTTACATTTATATCAACAAAACGGGTGTTGTATAAAACAGTTCTTTTTTATTAAATTACCAATTGTTTACCTACTAAATACGGTGCCTCTAAACAGTGTAAAAATAATTTTATTCGTCTGAACTAGTATAGGTACCGTGACGTTTCTTTTATTAAATTAAAAAGTTATAAGATTATTTTATACACGTGTGTTTTCGACGGGCCGATGTTGCATTGAATAAAAAGTTTTAATAAAATTGCTGATTGATACAAAGTTGATGAAAGTGATTGTTAACATTGTTTTAACGTCTGTAAATGGAAAGGATAAAGGGTTTTATTGTTCTTTGTTTCTCTTATATTGACATCGGTCCGAAGAAATCATATGTTATAAAGGTGTTTTCTAGATTCATTTGATAAAATCAAGCTCGTAATCACCAAATATGAATCAATTTCACAAAAAAAAATTCCATAAATCATCACATTGATTTAAAGTTTATAATTAGATACACGCCTGCTTTTTCTTTCTTTAATATTATTTATATTTTTAGAGCAATGATTTAATATCTGCTTGTAAATTTATATATCCAAAAAACTTCAATAATTTTATGACGAAATTTTAAAGTATTATACGTTAAAAGTAAAAGCAGGCGTATATTCAAAATACTTTAAAATATTTCAATTTTAGGCATTACAGTCGACAGCAAAAACACACTTATGAACAACAAGTTTCTTCTATATGGTCTCCGCACCACGTCTATCTTATTAAGCCCAATGTGTGGAACAGACATTTTTTATTATCTGGAAATTATTTTCAAAAAGCTTTTTACTATGTCACATATTTATAACAATGAGGTCTTATAACTTAGAAATTCTAAGTAGGTAAAAAATCTTCTTAAATATTTCTTTTCTTAGTGGTCGTGTCTAGGATTGTATTAGTAGGCAACTCTAAATTAGAACAACCACATTTAAAATATAGTATTCAATTATTATACATACTATTTTTGCAATACAAATTTTCAAGGTCACAACTTCCAATTTTTACATTTTTATAAATCGATGAATGAGAACCGAATCTTATTTGTTAGTGATTGTTCCATTTAGATTCTCGTTTGGAATTTCAACAATACATCCCCATTTCTAATAATTTATTTACTTACAACAAAAATAAGGAAAAAATCCTTTAAGACTTTCTTTACATAGAACTCACAATAAGACAATAATCATACTGAATGATGAAACAGTCGTTCTATATCTAGAAAAGGGAACTTATTCAGTCTAAATATTGTCTTTCATCAGACATCAAAAACTTTTACTAAATTTAAATTATAAGGTATTTGTTAAGCCAAACGTCGCAATATATTTCCTTTATAATTCACAATTAAA
Source organism: Nymphalis urticae (assembly GCA_905147175.2). Lineage (NCBI taxonomy): Eukaryota > Metazoa > Arthropoda > Insecta > Lepidoptera > Nymphalidae > Nymphalis > Nymphalis urticae. Next base: position 7,990,075 of record LR989991.1, read on the forward strand.
TTCAATTCGTACGATTATCGTACAGCAACTGTATCTGTAGTTCTTCGGATAAATAAACTTAGTAAATTATTTAGTCATTCTTTTTAATGCATTGGCACAATAACAAAATACTTGGGTAACCTTTTTTTTTAAAGAAACATTTAAATAAAGTAAATTACATAAATATATCCCCATTGAGCGATTCGATAATCACATTACATTGTTTATAGTGTATGTGAAAATTAATAAAATATATGAAGTAATACTTAATTTATAAAATTAGAATATTCTAGAAGTTAACAGTGACGGCATCAAAATCTAGAATGAAATCGAAAAAAGAAATTGAATTAGCAAAGAATAAATTCAACAGTATTTAACCCGAAAAGTGATGAAATGTAAGCCAAGAATAATAAGAAATATTTTAAGAGCTAATCATACTTAAATAGTAAGAAAAAAAAACAATAAATTTGTATAGTTCACATCAATAGTATTTATAAAAAAAAACAATAACAATGTTCAATACTTTTGTAATTGTTTAATTTAAGACTTTGTTTAAGTCGGAAAACAAAATTATCTGTAATCTTTACTCGGTGTTGGTTATTTCAATATACGCGAGTTAGTAAGTATTGTATACAAATACTATTCATATGAACCATAAATAATGTATGTCGAACTTACACAAAAAACTTAGTCTATGTTTAAATACTTAATTCTAACAAAAAATTTCTGACTAAACGGTCAAAGTTCGATGTTAGTTTATATGCGTAAGTAGGAAAATGTATTATTAAAAATTTGTATTTCTCTCTTTAAACATTCACGGAGCAATTTGACGAAACTTTTCAAGTGTAGTAGTGTTTAATCGTGAACTAAATCATGATGAATTTGTGTGGGTTTGACAAGATACAATTACCGAATCAGACTATGCAAATTGTAGACATCCCTGATATTTCAACTATGGATGATATTACATAATAGTGTTTATACATTCATAAAACAGTTTTATGAAATTAAAACTGTTTTATGAATTTATAAAATTCATAAAACAAAATTAGTAATTATTCTCTTTATAATAATTATTCCTGTGAATAAGGGTCAATGCGATCTTTTTTTTAAAAGATTAAATATAAATAATCAAATATTTTTTTTTATTGATTTGATCGATTTGTTAATTTGGGGTTAGGTTTTGTTCCTTTCTTCAATCCCCGGTTATTTTAAGTAAGTACTATTGAAAATATGTAGTTAATAAATACACTGATCGTTTTGAGATCATTATATTAATCTAACACCTTATAATTTTAAACAAGAAGAATTATAGACTGTAAATTAATATGGCCACTTTTTTATAAGTGGTAACACAAACAGAAAAGTTCACATAAAACGTATCAGTAAATAAATATCATCAATACTTACATGGTATTGTGTAAACATTGAATGACAAAATATTTTTTTTTTAAATTACAATATGACAATTATGACACAGACTTTTTATGATTAGTAAAAAGCGTACAACTATTGACAGCTCTTTGGCGCGTAAAAATCGCAACGGTTCATTGACGCATTCAACTTATGCTTAAAGTGACTAAAACTTATCATTTAAAAAATAATTATTATATTAATAAACAAATTTGGGGAATACTTTGGAAACGATAAATCCTTTGACACAAACCTTAACCTTATACTTATTAGTTAACAACTGTGCACGTGGACTCGCGATTCCGAACGAACCTTACGACTATCATCAGTTCAAGTGCACCGGATACATCACAACAAATGTTCAAAAACTTACAACCTCTCCATATTTTTTCTTTATTTTCTTTGTAAATTCACTAGGAACGAGTTCTGGAATATTCTAGTACGGTCTTGATAGCTCTTTAGAACGTTTCAGTTGAACTTTAAGTCTCTTTGTACCTATTTGAAAGCCGTTCATTGCTTGAATGGCGGCCTGTGCGGAGGCTGCATTGTCGTAGGAGACGAAACCGAAGCACTTTGATAGGTTCGTCTGTTTGTCTATGAACACTTTCGCCGATATCACGTGACCGAACGGTAGGAAGGTTGACGCGAGGTCGGTGTCGGTGAACTCCTGTGGCAGGTGGTATATAAACAGATTACCGCCTTCCGGTCCTGAAACAATAAATATAAATCATATAAATTACATTTAAATAAGCAAAAAAAAATCATATCAATACTACACATTGATGTCATTGTGATATTGTTATAATTGGAAACCTTGAGTAAGCTTTTATTTACATTTAAAAGACTGGATTTCGTAAATAGAAAAAAATTAATATAGTGAATAAGTATAACAAGCGCACTGATACGCTATAATTTGAGAACTTACCCTCGACTTGCTTGCCTGCAGCAGCTGCGGCCGCAGAACCTAGTACGGAGCCGAGAGGTGCTGCAGCGTACGCTGTGCCGAATTGCGCCGCATACGCCGACCCTAGTGGCTCCGCCGTGGACCCTGTTTATAAACATTTAATATTTAAAAACTTCAGACAAAACAATAAACAAAAAAATTATGTTACACTAAATGCAATATTACACTATACCATGCAATTTTATTAGAACAAAAATTAGCCTATTTGTAGTTCAAAGAAAACAAACCGGTGTTCTGTTCATATAATGTTCTTCTAAGGTGTATGTTGGAAATGTATTTTAAGATGCTTTTCATATCTTGTGTTAGGATTAAGGACATGCGGTCGCGAAGTTTTACTCACTCGAAATATGTTTATTGTTTACTTGATAATATTTTTTTTTGAATGAAATATAATAGAAACTATGACTATTTGAAAGGGCTGAACAATTATAACGAAACAGTAATGTCTCCGTTTAAAAGCTTTGGAGATAACAAATTTACATTTTATGACACATAATACGGGTTTGTGCGAGAAACGTACGAGAAAGTTTTATTAAAAAGCGGGCATTTAAAAAAATATATTTGTAGTGTCTTTTGAAATGTATGTGTATGTCTTATTACAAATTAAATTAACAAATCACAATATGTGCATTATAAAAAAAGATATTTGCACTGAACCATGTGTTAGGTGAGAAAAATATAAGACATATTATAATTCTGATGTTCGCAAAAACGTTATATTTATATTTTTATAATGTAGGGTATTATATTGTGACTAAATTACTAGTTTTTAATACTTGTCCAACCTCCTTACAAGATTATTCTATTATTGTATTTTTTTATCTGTTTCAATTTTTAAAGAAGAGGCTTGGTTATTTGTACGTTTTATGATAAGAGATTCTTAATATATATCAATCTATAACATTATTTTATAAAGCTAATTTCACTAGCGCAAAAGAAAGGACTTAGTTAGTTAAGAACAAAACAATAAATACCATAACAAAAAAAGAAACAATTAGGTATGAAAAAATTATATCATACTTTTGTAATACGGCAAAAAAAAAATTAACCGCTCATGCAAATTGATAATTACAAATGTTAATGAACAATGTTTAATTTGTCGCAATTATTTAGTAAAGAACTGTAAAGAAACATTTAAATAATTAGCTCTAGTATACAACTAGAAACTGTTAATTAATCAATAATTAAAAAAATACGTATACAGTTTAAATTGTTACGACATTTATCTTACAATCAATGTTAAGTATCACAAACGGAAAGATCAATAAAGGAAAATCTATAAACAATTATAACGTAACGTCATTCATAACTTAGCACGAAAATCTATTTATGACTACATATCAGTATATGTACAGTGGTGGAATAAGCTCCAAATCTTCTCCTCAAAAAGGGAGAGGAGGCCTTAAGCCCAGCAGTAGGACATCCACAGGCTGTCACGGATCAGTATATCGTTTTTGAACGAGAAGTAAATATTATTCATTACAAACCGCTTAATATGGTAATAACAAAACAGTTTGCGGAATACGTTAAAGTATAAATAAACCCTTTTCCACACGTGCGACCATTTAATTCGGAACAAAAACGGCGATCGTTTCGACAAAACTGATACGTAACCATAGTTGAATACACAAAATAAAAATGCGAAAACAAGCGAAACCTGTGTTGAAATAATATTGGATTTAAATTCTGCTATCAGTAGCTATATCCAATGAAACAAATAAAAAGGTATTAGTTTCTTTTATTGCAGTTAAAAAATATATCAATGATGTCTCTTGCCGGTTTAGAACTGAAAAGCCTAATGTCACGCAAAGCAATTTTAGATCGATTTACGATGCAGATTAAAATGCACAGAAATCAAACCAAGCCAGTCCTAGATTCGTGCAATAAATAATGTAGACGATTACACTTAAGTACAATTAAAAAAAGTATTATTTAAAGTCAGCGTATTAAAAGAAATCTTAAATTCATATTCTAGTGGAAATTTAAAAGTGTTAACATGTCTACAGTTATTTGATGCATTAATCCGAGATACCAACATATATGTCATTCCATAACATACACTTCGACCTCATAGCGGTTTGTTTACCTGTGATGTTAGTCTTCCCGAGAAGACCTGAAGGGTGAAAAAGTTTCATCGTTAATAAACGTTTTTTTTAAACTCTCAACGTATTAAAAGCCCAATCTGAAAGAGGAAAGTTTGCGGACAAAAAAGATCATTACGGTTTTTTCATGGCCATCTTATGTGGCAACATTCCAATTAAGATTTGGACAGGTAAGGCAATTAGGCCGGAATTTATAGAACCTTAACTGTCTTTCGGAGGATGAATTTGCGAAAGGGACAGAGGGGATAAAGCAAAAAACGTCAATTAGGAGTTGCCATTTAGAAATTTGTATTATTCGAAATTAGAAGAATTTTCCGTTGTCCCATTTGCTCGGATTTTTGTAAAATTTTAATAAATATTTCATTTTAAATTATTATTTATTAGAAATATATTATATATTCAGAAAACATCTCATATAAATCAAATTTTGTAACGAATTAAATCAGTACAAATGTTTACCTAATTATCTCGTAATACTTAAAAAAATACAAAATTTATGATAAACTTAGTCCGAAAAACTCTCCTGAAAAAAGTTTTTTAAGCAATAACATTTTACTAGCTCTACAGTAGACACCATAGCAAATATACCAATATACTTACACAACTGTGGTGCAGTTGGTTGTGGTGCAGCAGCGGGTGCCATCTGCGCCGCCTGTGTCACTACAGGCTGCGTCATGGCCGCTAGCGCAGCTAAGTTCTGCACGCTAACAGGAGCCAGTAAGCCCCCTAGCTGTTCCGCGGCTCCCCCTCCTATATTTCCAACACCGGTCACACCACTCACAGCGTTTCCGCTCAGCCCTGCGCCATTGAAACCGATATCCTGATAGTTAACACCTAGACCAGATAACGAAAATGAAAAAAAAGTGGTTTGGGTAAAACTGAAAATAGGAAGGGTTAAGGTTAGGAGATAATAAGTTAAGTAACAGAAAATTAAATACTTAAATAAAAATTACAAAAACCAACAAACAAAACAAACTAAAAAAATCTTAATAGTATTTTTTGGTAAAATCATTAAGAATACCAATATAATATTTGTTTGAAAAATGGAAAAAAAATATATCACTGTTGTTTTTGTATTTATATCATACCTATGAAATTAAGTTTGTTTAAGCATTATATTAAAAAAGTAAATTTTTTACCAACTAAGGGAAAATAAGGTAGTAAGTAAGCATTTAAATGCGGGATAATTAAACGACTCGGCTCTAAATGAATGCATAATTAGTCTTAATCGTAACTGTTTCCAATTACGCTGTGCGTAAATTACCTCAATTGTTTTTTACTTTTCGAAATTGGGTCTATTGTCTGAGAAAGATAATTAAAAAACAATTCGTTTTGTAGCTTTTTACCTTTTTTTTCAAACCTACCTATTTTACAAGCGGTAATAGTCGTACATAATACTTCCGACATTATTAAAATTCAAATAAGCCTGAATCTGATACCCTGATAGTAGTATAAAAAGAAAATAGACATAATCAATTATTGCGTAAGTTTCAATTAAATACAGGTAAGGTTCAATAATTTCACAGTAAATGAAAGAAACGAACCTTGCAACAACGTTGATCCTTGTCCTTGTAGAAGTTGTTGTTGGAGGCCAACTGCTTGAAGCTGTTGCAGCAATTGCAACTGTGTTGCTGGTGATAATGCCGCCTCAGACGCCAAGTACGCAGTAGGTGCAACCGGGGTCGTCAGGCCCCATAAACTAGCTTGCATAGCTTGTAACTTTTTTTGTTCCTTTTCTTTCTGTGTATCCGCGAATTTTACGACTAATGGCGCCGAACAACCCTCCATCGTTTGACTGTGATGTAGTGACTGGAAATCAGAATTGTTGATATTTTTTACATACTGCCAATTATTTTAATATAACAAAATTGTTTTACATTCTTAATAATTACAATTTTTCTTTTTAGTTCGCGCTACTAACGAGATAAATGCCGATGTTTTGATTTAAAATTATTGTACTAATCTTTTTTAATATTTCATTTTATTGCAGCTGCATGAAGTCACGATATTTTAATCAATTTTTTATGGATCGTATAGGACTTTGTACTAGTCCGCCTGGGTTGGTACCACCCACTCATCATATATTCTACCGTAAAGTAACAATACTTAGCATTGTTGTGTTCCGGATTGAAGGGTGAGTGAGTAACTAAAGCCACAAGGAACATAACATCTTTGTTCCCAAGGTTTGTGGCGTATTGGAGATGTATGTAGTGTTTAATATTTCTTACAACGTCATTGTCTATAGGTGATTGTGGCCAATTACCATCAGGTGACTCACTTGCCACTCTGCCTAACTGATACAATAAATAAAAGATTGGTTTTCCTTACATACCTTGATAGCCGCAATAGCCGCCTGTTTCGATACGAAGGTAACGAACGCGCAACCTTTACTCTGGCCCTGCGCGTCTCTCAGCACCGTACATTCTTCTATAGCTCCGTGACTCGAGAACAAGGCGCGAACGTCATTCTCTGACAGCTTCTTATTCAGCATGCCAACAAACAGCTTGCGTTCTGTTAACAAAAATACATACAGGATTTCAATATAGATCGGTATTTTTAAAACTTTTCTACTAGATTCGCTCGATTATTATCTTTCGCTCGATTTCTTAGACGTGTCTGGAATGGTCATCATTACATCCGCGTACGTGTGCGAATTTTATAATTTAAAATAAATTGATTTCGGCGAAAATCATTTCAAGATTCAAGTTCGATATAGGTAATTTTTTAAAATTCGACACGCAAATAATACATACATCTCGGAAAATCTCGTAAAATTACACGCGTCGCTATCAAGAGTCACGGTCGCTGAACGGGGCTCGCAGCGGGCAATGTACACTTCAATTCCCTTTTCTTATATTAAATAATAAATCCTAGACGACACATGTCCCGTGTGTAAAACACGTCGTTCCTCATGCCCGTGGTTATTTACAGCCGGTTGCGATATTACAAGTTAAATGGAGAGGTTTTCAACGTTCATAAACTTAAGCATTCCTTTATGTTTTGTAAGATTATTTTTTTATAATTTAAAAATTAAATTTATAATTATATTAGATTAAAATAAAAAACATATTTTTTTTTGCTTTTAATAATAATTTATTTACCTTTTAAAATAAGCACTTGACCAGTTACTTAATACTTTATTCATTAAAATTAAAAAAATGTATATATATCTGGTTATATAAAAACATTCTGGTATGTGGATTTAAAAGTGTTATGTTTGTTCTGTATTCCATTACTGTAGAATATCTGCCATTCGCCGTTATAGCGTAGATACACCCTCGAGAAATATATTGTAAAGTAAAACGATCAAACACTTCCCGACTGCAATCCGTCAAAGATTCATATCAAACGATCTCACGTACTTCCATACCATCTCGTATTACATTTGCATTATATTTGCAAGAACAGTATTGTACGATATGTTTGCTTTAGTGTTTGGAATATTCTGTGATACAGTAGTATTTACTTGGAGTAATTTTGAAGGAAAGATACATGCCAAAAGGCTAAAACGTGTTCAGTTCTCGGTTATGTTGAAAGGTTCGTAGGATATTATGAAAAAAGAGGCAAGCTCGACAGGGCGTTGTTATTTTTTTGTTCTCAGGGAAACCTTTATTCGGTTTAGAATTCCCAAGAGTTGAGGAGAACTTAAATTGAAAGGGTATGTCGGAGAGTGTCTGTTACAAATATTTCATGCCCGCAAAATCAGTACTCCAAGGGATATTAGCATTAAAATAGCGAGAAAAAAGCGCCGAGATCCGTCGAAAAAATAGGTCAACCGTAACTTACAATCTCATAATAAGGAATTTAAACCTTGTCCAAAACGTGCCTTTTCTGGAAACACTAGACGAGCCGATTGTGGTGAACGGGCACCGCTTCTAAATAATGAAATAGCTTAACTTCTACGATCCAAACGTTATACTGAAAACCCGTCTGTACGGATTCTCAAATTTCTACATCACACAATGCTCTCCAAATGAATGTTTTAAATTCAGGAACAACAAAACGGGATGTGAAATTATCCCATACGCGTTGTCGGACCTTGCGGTTTCAGATAACTATTCTTGTTTGAGAAATTATTACGAATCTACTTCTACATATATGACTATTTTATTTATATTACAAAGATAGTAATTTATAAGCCCATCTATAGCGCACTTAGTATTTGAAAACACTGAATCATCAAGTTTTCACTAAATACTATAGATTTATGTAAATAAAAAACATATGTATTTGTATGTGTGTGTACAATAGTTCAGGCACTAAATCTTTTTCGAAGTTAACCGATATGGGACAGCTCAGCTCTGTTTATATGGCAATGTGCCAGAATGACATTTGGCGTCGATAGATTTTTGATAGTCGTCGTGGAACAAAGGATTGGCAAAATCGAATACACGTTACCGAAATTTGAAAATAACGATAGCATTTTTTTATTAAGTAGTTATAAAAAGGCAATTTTTAGGTAAATTTTAACAATATTAGCGTATAAGTTTGTCGAACCAATCATATTATTGCATCTAAATATTTTTTTAATGATGACAGTATATTTAATACAAATTTTATAAGTTACAGTTATATATACATAAATTGATTATAATAAATTATTCACCTACTTTTTCACATCGATGTGGCTTAAATCTGACACGATCAGACAGATCAAGTTCGTACCAAAGCCTAGACGTGCTTTTCGAGGTACGGGACTGTAACGCTGTCAATTCAGGAATTATTGTGAGAAACGAAAAACTCAATAACTTTTTATTAATAAGGCTGGTTGACCTTGGGATCTGTGACCTCATAAGCTAGACCAGAGAGGTGGTTATTTTATATTAACAAACCTTATTCACGTAAGTATATTCAAATAGATAATGGCAGAATGGCCTATTGACAAAGTTGACATTGGTATACTAATAAGTGACAGAAGTTCATTGAAAACAGAATAGCAAACAAAATACTTCGCACGACTGGAACTAAAACTGATAAGTTCGACCTTGAGACTTCACATGAACTAGTCTAAATATTCAAAACGAATCCACTTAACGCGATGTGTAATCAGTTTAAACGGCGAACTAATTGTGTATTTAACAAGTAATCTTTTAAAATGTTAATGCCCTAAGCGCGCCATCGGGCTCGGTACGGCAGCTTCGTTAAACAATTTACGTAACCTCTGACTGCGTCCGTGACGAGGAATGAGGGCATTTGGGTTATAGGTGATGTTGCTAGATGTACCGCTTTTGTTCAAGCGTTCCGGGTTTCATATTCATATATATATATATAGGTAGCTACTAGAGATAGATATATTTAAATCTTTTATAATGTACTTACTTATCTATATTATTTTCAGTAATATTTAAAGTTTTAAGTTAATTGCATTGCATTTTAAGTTATAAAACATTTCAACCTATCATAATTATTGTTTTGTCTGTGATAACCTTAGATTGGATAATTTTAGATTTCAAAATGAAAAGACCTTTCTTGAAACACTAGACAATCGAACTGCCTCTAAATAATAAAATGGATGAAATCGATTGGTATTTTTAGAATGGACACGATACTAAATTAAAGTAAAACGACGTATCAAAAGAAAAAGTCACAAGTAAAAGTCAAAAGTCAAAAATCTTTATTTAATGTAGAAGCGTTAGACTTGCTTATTGATTATATAATAATAATAATATCCTGGGACATTATTCACACACGGCCATCTGATCCCAAACTAAGCAGAGCTTGTACTATGGAAACCAGACAACTGATATACTACATATACTATTTTTCTTTTGTAAATGCATACTTATATAGATAATTTATTTATTTAAATTGATTGTCATAAATCTACCACCGGTTCGGAAATAAATAACTCAGACCTGAGAAGAACCGGCGAACGAAACTCAGCGATTTTTTTTTATATCTCATCTTTTACAGTCGTAGGCAATTTACACAAATTATCGTTTGATTTAATTTTGAATGTCAATAATAAATTTTCAACCAGACTTAAATCCTGAAAGCAATAGATTGAAAATGAATTTATCGGTTTGTACTGAATTTGTTAAAAAAAACTACAAAAAAAGTGTCACTATTACTTATATACGTACAGTAAATAGAATTGGAAGTTATCAAAGATTCTAATCCCTTATATTTAAGCTCATATTTTAATTTTATCTAAATAAAATCCCACCCACAACAACAAATGACATCGAGGACTGTGTAAGTAAGTCAAAAAGGATTTTTTCTTATTTATTGATTTCCTCGATTAAGCCACCATCTTGCCGTTATAAGCAATTTTTTATATGGAATATAAAACTTGAAACCTAATTTTCAACATTGTCCTAAGAATTGTCCTACATTGTCCTACATTGTCCTACAAAAGAGTTATTGACTTAAACTTTGGACATCAATTTTTATTATTTACTTTTATTTATATAAACTTATCACATAAGAGTATTAAGGTCGTACCATGTTCGTCCTTGGCTTAAGGCATGTCCTTCAAAGTCGAAGTGCATTTGCTTGTAGATATTATTGACAAGATGTCGTTAAGCCTAGTTACGTGTGACGATAATGGTTTAGTATTGATGGTTATGTTTTGAGAATACGGTCATAGATGGCGTTATATCTTAACTGATATTAACCGTATTAGATTTATGTGATTTCTTATTTTAAATTTAGAACTATGAGATCTAAGATATCCCTGTGCCTGTTATTACACTGGCTTGAGCCATTATGATTGATCATATTTTCAACCGGATCACAAAAGTAAAAATATTGACGTTTGTCGGTAGAGTACATGATGAATTGCTAGTGCCTGGCTAGACGGGCTTGCATAAGGCGTTTTCTGAGAATTATAGTATTTTTCAGAATAAACTACATAAAATATTGTACACTGAAACAAAATACGTTATGAATATAGTACGTTATGGTTGACAGCCATACTTCCACCTGTAAATATGTATTAGAAGACAAAAATAATATTAAAATGTATAGATAATTGTTTTATATTATTTTCGAATAATAATTTCTAGCAGTTGCGTCCTTCTTCTCTTATTTTTTTTATGTTGGAGGGGGCAATGGACTTCTGCAAAACCCGAGGGCTTGCAGGTGCATTGCCGGCCTTAAAGGGATGAGTACGCTCTTTTCTTGAAGGTTGCTATGTCATATCGATCTGGGTAGGTACCACCCACTCATCAGATATTCTATCGCATAACAGCAGTACTTGATATTTTTGTGTTCCTGTTTGAAGGATGAGTGAGCCAGTGTAATTACAGGTACAACGGACATAACATCTTAGTTCCCAAGGTAGTTTGCGCATTGGCAATGTCAGCGATGGTTAACATTTATTACAATGCCTATGTCTGGGCATTGGTGACTTCCCATCAAGTGGCCCATATGCTAGTCCAGGCAGATACTATAAAAAAAATCGGTTCGGAAAAGTTGCCTGCTGCGAAAGCTGGTTCTTATGCTTTTTTTACAGAAATAAAATAAAACAAAACATCTATCAAAGCCAGCTAGAATTAAACCGATTTTAAAATTTACTATACACTTATTAAAGGAAATGAATAGCCACATGATGAATGATGAAATTATTCCTAACTGGTATTAACAATTGTTATTAATAATAGTTAATATATAAATTGAGATATTAAAGCACAAAAGTTATATAGGCCACTATTCAAATAGTCGAGTATTTAGACGAGTACCTATTCAGTTGTTCGAGTATATTATGTATATTCGAGGTCGCGCAAAATGGAGCGCCATGGTTAAGCCGAAGTGTGAACATTACATACACACGACACACTTACATGTAATTAGCACTACGCTCACGATATAAGTCATAACGTCACAAGTCGTACGTTTCTATTTGTATGATAAAATTATATATACTGTGTTTGTAGGTGAAACGGTAAAAACGATACGTGTACTTAATTTTTTCGTATTACTGATATATTTTTAATATTCCACAATGAGGACTGAAGAAAAGCTGACTATCGATGTTGGTGTATTATCGTATATCTGGCACAAGCTTTATTCTTAGCCAAATAGGAATATAATTAGTAAGGTCAGTAAAAATGTTGAAGATTCTTTAATTATAAAAAAAATAAAAGCGATCATGTTTGCGAGGACTGAAAGACATACACTAACTAAGGCTTCTTTATTTTTAGTTGAATATTAGCTTTGGCCGTCAGAATAAAGTCTCCTTAATAAAATTTCATCAAATTATAATAATATTTAACCACATAAACTTTCACAACAAACGCACCGTTTGTGCTTGCGGTATCCTCACGATATTTTCGAGCTCGAGACAAATTATAAAGGACATGAAAGTTCAGTAGTGCTTGCTCGCTTTTAATCGTAACCTTCGCTTAAGATTCACATATTCTAACCACTAGCTAATCTCAACTGTATATATACATATGTATAATTCAAAATTTAATCCGGTCAAAGCGGCGGGGCAATGTTAGTACACAAATATAGTAAACAGCAAATAAACCTACAGCATCCTGAATATATTCATGTGTAAATATTGATTCCTCATTTATTGTTTACACATCAAAAGGCGGTTTTAGAATAAATACGGAAGTCGCGTGCTGGATTCTGTATTTGCATTATACATAGCGTAAGATACTGAACAAATGTATGTGAGCAGTCGATTCGCAACAAGAAACTCATGTCGTAGGTTTAGTATGTAACTGGCAACACCGATACGATTAATATGTGTTTAAAATCTTGTTCGAATCTGTGTCGATTGATAAAACTTTTTTTTTTAATTTAATTTTATTATTAACTTATTTTTTTGTAAGTATAGTCTTTAAAAAATCTTAAAAAAAATAAAAAATAAATATATGCATATGACGTGCAAATCTGAACAACCTTTGACTTATGTTATTCGATGAATTCGAGATCAGCATGAGTTGGGTATTTATTTATAACTACACACACATATCAATAACTTTATAATCATACGTGAACACTACACGTATGATCTACATATATAAATAAGAGGATGGTAAAATATACTTATTAATATTAAATATGTAAATTAATATTACATACATTTATAAATGTATGAAATAGGATTATTTAAAGCTATACAGTTATATATATAGCCGAGATGGCCCAGTGGTAAGAACGCGTGAATCTTAACCGATGATCGTAGGTTCAAACCCGGGCAAGCACCACTGAATTTACATGTGTTCAATTTGTGATTATAATTCATCTCGCGCTTTACGGTGAAGGAAAACATCGCGAGGAAACCTGAATGTGTCTAATTTCACTGAAATTCTGCCACATGTGTATTCCACCAACCCGCATTGGAGCAGCGTGGTGGAATAAGCTCCAAACCTTCTCCTCAAAAAGGGAGAGGAGGCCTTTAGCCCAGCAGTGGGACATTTATAGGTTAAGATTACGGTTACGGTATACAGTTATGCAGACAAGTTACAAAATAAATTTACATCGACATTTGGTAGCGAATACATTAATATTATAAAAGCGAAAGTAACTCGTGTCTCGTAATCAACTGAACCGATTTTGATGAAATGTTATATGAAGCAAACTTGAAAACCCATAGGCTACTTTTTTTATATACCCACTACTAGCATTTACTCTCCTCCTGACATGCGGCCGCGGACGAAAGCTAGTTGACATTATGAGTCTGTAGATTAGTGACACTTCCATACAAAAATATTGTTTAAGCGTATTAAAGATTTTTTTTGTTTACATTTTAGTTAATTAAAATGTATTTTTTATATTTACATCACAGATAACTCAGTTACTTTTACCGGTTGTTCTCAGATGTTTTTGTTTAACTCATATTAAAAAAAAATAGAAATGGTACGAGCTATATGATAAAGAGGTTGGGTGAAAATAACCAATAGCACCAGTTTTCTAAACTCCTCAAAGAAACGGCACCGAGTACGAACTTCATAATCTTTAAGCCGGGAACAAGTTTTGACGTTAAAACGCAAACTAATTATATACTTATTAAGTAGTTACAAAATTGTCAAAACTAGTTAAAACGTCGAGCCGACACCATTACACAGTTTGTTTAATTTGTCGCCGACTGAGTTCAAATTTACCTACGTTATAAAGTCTAGATTATCTCAAGCGCTCGTTTCCTCGTTCGGTTGACTTTAATAATTGGCGTCGTTAAAGTAATTGCATATATTATTATAAAACTAGTTATAGATACTTTATTAAACTGCTGAAGATTTGGTAATTATTCCGGCAATCGCGTCTTTTTGGTATCTTTAATACGTCAAGTTTCTTGGATATTCAGCTTTTCATACATTTTTTTATTATAGCCTAACCAGTTACAGTTTACGTACGACAACTGTTTTCATTTCAAACGTCGAAAAAGTCGTTATAATTTTATTTTCCGCGGATGGCGTTTGAGTGGACCTGTTAAGGCTTATTCTATGCTAATATCAAAAGCTTAACGTTTTGCATAAACGACAAATATATATTTTTTTAATTTTGTTTTTATATTGATTGGTATAACGTTTCAACAATACAATGACATGTATGTCACTATGTCTACGTATTATAATCGTCTCACCACAATAATTAAAATGCACTCATTCTCCTCGTCAATCGTAAAATAAATATTATAATATACAGCCTTACTTATCAAAGTTACTTACTGCCTGTTTTGTTACACACCGATTTATCTCTTTCTATCGTCTTCGATTGGGTATTAGAAAGAAGAAGAAAACTGCATTGTTTAACCAATCATTCGCAAAGCAACGATAAGTACAACCGATAAATAGTATTTATTATTTTATTTTATTTCAAATTAAAATAAGAAACTAGTTATCATCAAATTATATCAAATATGAAAATCAACAAAACCGCAGAATATGAAAAACCTCAACATGATGGGGTTGGAGGGTAAAGGCGCAAAAACGCAATATTAAGGTTTCCGCAAAGCTACATCGATCTACTTCCGCAAAGCTTGGTCACGCAAATTCGTTGGATAACTTATTGTTTATATGTTTAAAAATCAATCAAATATTATAATTTTGTCTACAAACGTTTGTGAGGTAGTCAAATCTAATTCAATTTCGTAAATTATAATTTTAAACTGACACGATATGTCATTTAAACTTATTATTTGATAATCTATTCTTTAATAAGTATGAGTGACCCTAAAGTTGCAAATAAAATAATCACTTCGTGTCCTATGATGGTTCTATAAATTCAATTTGTACGAAGTTAGAGTTTTGTTTATTCAGCTTACAATATCCATACGTGTGCCTTTTGTAAAGCTTGAGAGTTTAGAGTCCTTGAAAATGAATAGTTACCATCGACGATACGTGAGAATAGAATATAAAGCTATCCTTTAATTAAATATAAACACATAACGAAGAACATAAATCACGTTAGTTTTAAATATCCTGTTGGCAGTTCATTATTACTAATCTACCAAAAAATCGTAACTAATTTGTATAATCATGGAAAATATTTTTATAAAATATTTAGTTATAATATTAGTATTGTATTCATTTTGATTAGGTTAAATAATCCTACATAATTATGACAAATACCTGCATTGAAGTTAAAAAATAAGAATTATATTTTGTTCTAAAAGTAAAAGGTGATGATTTCAAAAATTAAAAAAATATATATTTGCATATTCGTAATAATAATTTATCTGTGTGTTGTGAATATCTGTGTTGTTTTTTTTTGAAACCCTATGTGATGAAATACGTATGAAATTTTCAGTTGCTTGAAATATATTTAATATCGATATTTAAAAATAAATATATAAAAGTATCTACGAATCATAAGCCAATTCTTTATTGATGACTTATTAATAAAAAAAAATATTGAAAGAACCATGCATCATGTTTTAAAAAAAATCTTTTACGTACTAAAACTTTTTAACTATTATTTATGTAACATATTTGAAATGAATTATTTATATTTAGTTTCTTTAAAGCCCATGTCACTTACCTTATCTAAATGGCTATTTCAATATATAAACGTAAAGTCTCTGCTCCTCGTTTCACCGTAACATTCCTTTCCACTCTGCTTACAACCTCTTTTCTACTCACCTCAAAACATAATCGTTACATTATTTTTTAATGATAAGCGGTAAGCGATACTCAGTATCATATAACTGTAACCTGTTTATTTAATGTAAAGATAAAAATATTAATCCTTACTAACAAATTAGATGTTTTTATTTGTATTGCCTAACTGAAAAAAAACTGTTAAACTGAAATACATAAAACTTATATCAGAACACGGAGCGCATTTCGATCATATTATTGTTATATATGATACTGACTCACTTTTATTTAATTTTGTTTGTCAAAGGTGTATAAAGAAAATATATAATTTAAAAAAAAATAATGTCAGGCTGACAGTGACTTGAAAGTGAGACCCGATATCAGTCCTAGAGTGAACGGAAACAGGATTGAAGAAAATAATTTCCTTCGACGCCGGTCTCTGGAATAATGATATTTGACGATTCAATTTTAACTCGGTTCAGTTATTTTAAGTTTTGAATTGTTTTTACATTTGTCAATTTAATGTTCTACAATATTCTTTTATTTTCTATGCGTGAGTGTTTTCCTGTGTAGGTTGTTTTTTAATATAAATTATTCATTTAGGATAAAGGGAGACGAGAGAAAATTGGCCACTATATGTTAAGTGGACAATCGTGTTCGTTATACATTCGTTATCATTTCATAAAACTGGCATTGGCAACGTTTTTTTTTTTAATTATTTTTATTGATAAAAGATGTCTCCTTTGCCATTGCTTCATAGTCGTATATGAGTCGAGTATTAACACTGGTATTGCAACTAGTAGATGTATCTTTTTTTTTATAGAGTAAGAAGGTGGACGAGCCTATGGGCCACCCGATGGTAAGTGATTACCAACGCCCTTAGACATTGGCACTGTAAGAAATGTTAACCATCGCTTACATCGCCAATGCGCCACCAACCTTGGGACCTAAGATTTATGTCCCTTGTGCCTGTAATTACACTGGATCACTCACCCTTCAAACCGGAACACAACAATACCAAGAACTGCTGTTTTGCGGTAGAATATCTGATGAATGGGTGGTACCTACCCAGACGAGCTTGCAAAAAAGCCCTACCACCAGTAATAACATAGCATTTACACATAACTTTATTTATAAATAAATATATTAATTAAATGTATCCTATAACTTTTTCAGTTTGTAAGTAAAAAAAAAATGATAATATTATCCTTTCAAGTTGGCTCTTAAATATTTTTTTATTGAATTAAAAACTATCACCGGTTTTGAATATTAGATAGACTTTCTAATTATCAATCATTATATACAACTACATGAAATTAAATTTAAATGTCCCGTGTAAAAAAAATAAACGTTTTTTTACCATTTATATTGAATTGTCTAACATTCCTAAATACTACTATATTACAAGACTTAAATTTATTAATAGGTAAAGTTAAAATTAGTCTGTACACTTGTATACTGCTTTGTTAATCTCATGTCCTTTATTCAAAGGTTGTCTGAAAGAGATCGTTCTCCTAGAAAGAAAATCGGCTTTTGAATATCGCATTAACTTTATTTTTAAATAAAACTGTTTTTTTTTAATTTCGCTTTTGGTGTACAATAACATATTTTTCAATTATTTTCTGTTCTATTTTTAAAGATGCTAAGAAATAAAGAATAAATTCAATATTTTATTATACATTGCATGTATATAGAAGATGTTAAATGGTGCAGTTGTAACAATTATGCGTACAACTAATTTCATATGGCCGATTAACAAAATTCTGAGTGCTGTTTCAATCGTGCCGCGGGTTGGCTCGGATCCAAGTTCTTTAGTAATATTAAATTCACAAATCTCTCGCCATCCAGGGAAGTGAAACCACACGTATAATAAAATTCACTCTCATAGAATTCGACCAAAACCAAAATAAAAAAAGAACAATATCGACTTTTAAAAGTTATAATACCGTGACTTATTTTAATTTTCTTTAAATCTAATATTACGAAATTATCTATAGTAAAAATCTATAAAAAATAATTAAAAATAAATTTAATGGAGAAAATTTAAAACAAGAAAAGAAAGTGGCTAAAAGACGGTAGTTTTTTATATATATAGTGAGAAAAAGCCTTTTGACCTAGTACTTAACTGGAATTTTACAGGTAGCTTTTCTTGAGTTGATGGGAAGTAAGTTCCAGAGCCTTACAGCCTCAACGTAAAAGGACTTAGATACGAATTCAGTACTACAGAGCACAGAAAATACTTTATATCATTAAGTAGTTAACAGACAGTTAACAAGGGTTCAATAATCTTTTATATAGTTTTAATTTTTGGTATACTTAATCATTTTTTACCATCAGAATTATGTAATTTTATAAAACTGTTTTTTTGTTTATTTTTTATAAGAATATTAAGTATTAAGCGTAAATATTTCATTAAAACAAAATAAAAATCGTGATAAGCTCATAGTTCAACAGTAAACACGCAACAACCCCGCCACGCCACACGAATTCACGAGAGCTTCCGTCCGCACCGCAGCGCAGCGGAGCACTGCGCGAAGCGAAGCGTTGCGGATTCGAAAAATCCAACAAAACAAATTCCTCATCCGAGCAACCCTGGGCGCGGATCTTTTGAAATCACAGTTCATACGCTGCACTTCGGCGGCATTGTTTCGATGGAGCGCTGCACCGTGTTTATCTCGCGAGGATGTTTGACTAGAATTCAGTATGTGCGATGGCTTCTGAGAAGCGCCTTGCTTTGCACGTCTCAAGGGTTGTCAAGCCGTGATTAATTTTAATCGTTTGAGTCGAAGCACCGTCGACTCGGGAAGTATTTAACATTGCAGCACTCCCTCTTCAAAAGTCCTGGCGTTAAGTAATGGAGCCTTTAGACTTTAGATAATCAGGCATGAACTGAGCACACGGTATGCGATTGTATGAAGTATTTTAATTAAAACATTTTACAAATAAAACCGATACTATTTATTTAATTGGGAGTTAAAATTTAAACATACTAAGCAAACATGAAGTATTTACTTTTATATTAATTTAACACATTTATTATTTACAATAAACGTATGTATAAATTGTTTCTACGTAATGAACTCATATATATTACAAGCGTAGAGTTCATTATTATGTAAATATTCCTTGAAAATGGTTTTTCCTTTGTTGTTAAGTAAACAACTAAATAATGATAAAGTAAATGAAATTTTATACGAGAAATAAGTAGAAGGTATTATTTAATTATTATTTGTTACTTATGGTTAGTGGTCTCTGCTCGTATATCTCCTGGCCGATTTTGGGAAAAGGAAATCGCTGCTACAAAAAACTTCTTGACAGTTTAATGCTCAATAACTTTCATTGGTCCGACATGAGATTCAAAAAACAGAAACCTTTTGCCCATAAACATAAGCGAAATGAGATCTTATTCATTAGCCATTGGTAACTTTGTAATAATGACGTTTTATATTAAATGCAAACATCGTTGATACTTTATATACAAATAACAGTGAAAACATGGAACACGATGCTAATTCAGAGGGAGGGATATTTAAAGGCGTTTCATTTCCACTTTGTTCGCTCTTAAATTGAATAAATTTGGATGAAGAATGAATGAATTTGATTGAAATTTGAAGTCATCACAGCGATCTTATATCCGCAGTTGACAATAGATTGAATTTCGTTCTAATATTTGAATATCACGTTAAAAAGCTGACAATATTTAATTTAAAAAAAATATTAGTCATTGTTAGTAATAAAATATTATGGAGTGATATTTAACTTTCTTATTATGATTTTACAAGACAAAATCTTTATATTATTACTGGTTCGAAATATAGATTTTCCCGAAGAAATATTTAAGTAAGCCTGCTATCTTAATAAAAATGACTATAATTTAATTGTTAATGAAGACAACTAAGTGTTAAGACAACAAGCCGACCTGTAATATAGGATTCATATTTTTTCAACTATAACTCTTACAATTAAGTTTTATGTAACTTTAAAACCACACAAACACAGTTTCAAGCTAAATACAGAAAATTATACATTTCTGAAGGTATTTATTTAAAAAAAAACGTATTGTGTAAAATTACCTATTATTTTAAAGTAACATACAGTATCAAGTATAAGATATAAGAAGTTGAGATGACCTAGTGGTTAGAACGCATGAATCTTAACCGATGATCGTGGGTTCAAACCCGGGCAAGCAGCAATGAATTTTCTGTACTGTACTGTACTACAGTATCTCTCCCTTGTTGAGGATAAGGTTTGGAGCTTATTCCACCACGCTGCTCCAATGCGGCTTGGTGGAATACACACGTAGCAGAATTTTGGTGAAATTAGACACATGCAGGTTTCCTCACAATGTTTTCCTTCACCGAAAAGCACGAGATGAATTATAAACAGAAATTAAGCGCTTAAAAATTCACAAGTGCTTGCCCGGGTTTGAACCCACGTTCATCGGTTAAAATTCACGCGTTCTTATCACTGGGCCATCTCGTTATAACATACAGAGTAATTTTTCACACAGTCGCTAGTCGTAACACTTACCGTCGCTATCAAGAATAAGCAATATTATTTTCTTGCGACTCTTTGATGTGAGAAAAACGTATTTTCTGTATGTAATATAATAAAATTATAAGACGTTACGCTCTAAACGCCCAAGGGGTGACTTATATCAAACACTAGGGAAATTTCATTTTTTTTTCAATAAAGGGCACGCGTCAAATGAACCTTATAATCTATTATTATATTCGAGTAACATACATGTATAATATGTATATGACACATGACACTTGCCTACGAGGGGTAAAATACGAATTGTTTTTTTTATTCAAAATACTAACAATACTACTAGTTATTTGAGATTATGTATACAATATATAATTATTGTCTTTACTATAATAATATTACGAGAGATAAGATTTCATTTTTTCTGTGTTTGTATGTAATGAATAAAATCGACAACTACTACACTGGTTTTAAAATTCCTTTACCTACAGAAAGCTTCACTATTAGCGAGAAATACATACATTTAATTTAAAAAAAAATATTAGAGTACCTCGAGTAATTACAATAGAGGAATTAGAAAAAATTGAAATAACGTAATACAGTGTATCAAAAATATACCTATAAAATATCTACTAAGTTAGATAATTGTTCAACTCGAACGAATACGAGCCGCTAGTGTTAAATAAAAATATAAATAAGTTGCTCGTTCGCGTGCTGTGGTTTCATTTTATGCTTCGATCAGTATTGTGTGCTTCAGTACTTCAGACGATTCTTGAACAAATTTATCTTTTATTAAAAGTATCTATTTCGGATAGATATGTTTTTTTTTCATTTGACCATCTTCTAAGAAAGAGTTATTATAATATGTCATATTATAGGGCAACTATTTAATTTTTTGATGAGTAACATCTTATTGCGGGGCCTTGGGGGGTGAGACCGACGTTATGCCGTCGACTCCGCTTTCGACTCCCTTGTGTGTGCGTAGCTTATACTATATACTCGTTGTAAGATATATATTTATTTTATTGACTACAGTCTATGTTTTTATTTACTTCTACTTACATATATATTTATTGGTTCTCTTTAATTATGAATTCTTTCAATGACCATCAATTTCGATGTTTCATTTGCCGGCCGCCCCTGAGGGCAACATTTCTTTTAAAACGTTTCAAGATCTATCGCTAGTAGATTGTCAAATAATTAAAAAAAATGTTCTATTTGGACTTTATGACAGATTTAAATTTTATGTTATCCTTAAAAACGATTATTATATATAAATTTTTCTGTAACACACATTATATTTTAAATTTGGACTACATATTTTATAGTTTGTAATGATTATTTTCAATTTTGATTGTGGCTCTGCATTCTTTGAATCTTCGACTACATTCAGTTCGTTATTGTTTTTTATTATTATTATAAAACACCAATATTAAATCTGATATAAGATTAGAAAAAGGTTTTATACTGAAAACTGACTCGCTTTAAATCGGGATCGATATAAAGCAATCGAAGTTCGAAATTCAAATGAACGCAACTGAATCGTTCTACTCATACACATATGGACGACAGACTGTATAAGCGTGTGGCGCCTATTTAACACGTTTTAAAAACATAATTTATCCTCGTTTACATAAAAGAGCGCGGCGTTTGCAAGACAATGGAGTTATGTAACATACGATTGAACGAGGGAAACAATTCAACGTGGCTCATTCTACGTAAAAAAGTTGACACAATTATGTTGAAAAGTTACTAACATTGTGTCATACATTTGCGCAATATGAACTTGTTTGTTTGAACCTGTGGTATACATTCTTCTTTATTTTATTGTATTAGGTAGGCAAACTGGCAAGGGGGTCATCTGATGTTAAGAGGTCACAACCGCCTGTAGACATTGGCGTTGTAAGCAATATTAACCATCCCTTAAAACTCCCATGCGAAATCAACCCTGGGAACTATGATGTTATGTCCCTTGTGCCTGTAGTCATACTGGATTATTCGTCCTAGAAACAGGAACACAACAATACTAATCATTGATGCCTGGCGTTAGAATATATGATGAGTGGGTAGTACCTAACTAGATTAGCTTGCACATAGCACAAGTAACAGCAAGTAAATATGTGTCACCTGAGTATAAGTTTTAACTCATGTATGTGCGCGGACACCACTCAAAAAGAAAAACCATATTAGTTATGTTAATGTCGTGTAAAAATTGATAAAAATTATTACGTACACATTATGTAAATCGGTGAATTACTGTACATTAGTATTAGTTGAATATATAATTCTATTTTCGACTAAATACTACTACTATATTCCTTATTTACTTTCTGCGGCATATGTAGGTTGCATTGCACCTTGTTTATTGTATTACACGGTTCTAACGAGCGTAGCAGACAGACGGCCGTAATTAAAAACGTAAGGAAATTGGTAACTTTATTGGTTAAGAAATGCCACATGGTCTTGTATTCAGCATGTATATAATCAAAATTTGATTAAATCGCTGCGTATGAGACCGCATGGTCACTCTTGTATGTTTGTATGTACGATAACTAGCTCCAAACCTTCTCCTCAAGAAGGGAGAGGGGGCCTTAGCCCAGCAGTGGGACATTCACAGGCTGTTACTGTACGATAACTAGGCTGTATGATGCTCTATTCGAGTCTGTTTGTAAATAGGTAAATAGAATAAATATTATTTTTGTGTTAAATTGTAATCTATTTATTATTATATCGATTCTTCTAAATTGTATAATTTTTTTATAGTTATTATATAATTTGAACGAATGTCTACTATTAAAACTTTTTTATTTCATTTTAGTTGTATAAGTATTTGATAAGGCGTTTGTAAATACTCACTATTTAGAAACATAAGTAAATGAGATTAAAGAATTTTTTATTGTGTCAATTATTTAGAGTAAGCTATTTTTTAGCCTAAATATATACATGTATGTATGTATGACTACAATAAAATAATATCAGGATAAAATAAACATATTCTGTAATAATTTAATTGAATATTCGCTAGTTTAAAAATATTTTCATGAAAAGTAAATCCATATCAGTGATGCTTGTTAAATCGGACGCGTAACGGGAGTACGAAATGGAAAGATATGAAATTCGTTTACACAAGCACAATGGGTGTTCGTTGACTCTGCCTGGTGACAGGGACGCGATACTGTCAACCTCTAGGATATGGTATGACTCAATATTTATACGGATATAGGCGCTCTGCTTCAAAATATACTATGTATACTAAATTGCATTATTCTTATCTAATTTCAAAGTATATACTCGTATACAATAATATTTGTTTTTTTTTTTTAGAAAAAAAAAGTATATACTCCGCCTGTAGAATCAAGGCTTTTATGTAGGTCTGTACTAATCGTTCTAAAATAAAATATATTGATATTTCATATTCTTGTGTGTTTCGGTTTACAGAGAGGAGAATTAAACCAGTGCATTTACAAGCAAAAGGGATATGACACTGTATATTACCAGGCTGGTGGCCAATCACCCGCGTAAAAAGATTCCTAAGAGAGATAATTATATTGGTTACACAAAACATTTTTGATATAATTACATATATACATTTTATCATTATAAATTTCGAATAAAGTTTATTTCACCATAAACTGTTAGCATACTATGATAACATTAAACTTAAAATAACGCAACAATTTTAACAACACAAACAAGAGAACAACGTGCCGAAACGAAAACTCCGACACAAACATACACGTACAACAAATGCATTCATCCCACGTCTAATAAGCGGGAAACCGCGTGTTATGAAAATTAATTAAAATCTCTCCTCGTATCGCCCTCCCGTTAATCACTAGCGAGCGTGTGAGAAAATTAAACGGTAGCATGAAAAACTGACCACATTACGTTTAAACTGTAACGGTACTATCGAGTATTGACGGTAATCGAGTGTAAAATAATTACTACGTAACACTAATTTATTTACTAGAAAACGTAAAGATAAAATGGTTCCAAAATAAAAAGTGATCACGCAGTAAGAACATTATCCGAGATTTATTAGATAAGATTCTTAGTGGTTCTTAAATCTTTAAGTAGAATTTATGTTTGAAAAATATTGATGAAATAAATGATAAATAACAGCATTAAGAATTTTTATTTTTATTTTTTTGAAATTTGCACAAATATAATTATAGGATCATGTTTGATACTCTAAATATAAAAACTATATCGCAATCCATTAATTATAAATGTAAACTTTATTATGATGTTGGTAGAAATGTATTGGTTTAAAAAAAATATAACAGTATTTCATGAGACAAGATGCAATCATATTTAATTAAATTGAAAAGTTTCTGCAATTCTGTAATATAGAAGAATAAACATTTATTATTATTTGATACTTTTGCTCATTTTTAAATTAAATTAAGTCGACGACCGCATACGCTTACGAGAATTTTTTTTATTTAAATTTGAATATATTTTCTTTGCAGGCGATGAAATAAAACAAAACAGTTTGCTATATTAGAAACCACAACGAACAAAACAAATGTAATGAGATTAAATATTTTGTAAGCATTTATAATTTGTAAATACTTGCTGTCGTTATGTACAAAGAAACAGTTTTCTACTCGTACTTCTGACGGAAACTAATAGCTGCATGACGAAAAAAAAAACTTTTTTTTAATTTGACGTTTGACGCCTTTCGCGCCGCAGGTCGTGGGTTCGATTCCCACTCAGGACAGACATTTGTGTGTATAAACATGTCTGTTTATCCCGAATCTGGGTGTAATTATCTATATAAGTATGTATTTACAAAAGAAAAGTAGTATATGTAGTATATCAGTTGTCTGGTTTCCATAGTACGAGCTCTGCTTAGTTTGGGATCAGATGGCTTTGTGTGAATAATGTCCCAGGATATTATTATTATTATTATTTACCAAATAGGGACGAGTTGTTGGTCTTACCTGTAACAAAAATAACAATTTCATTAATATTTATAAAATTGTATACATAAAATTAATTTCATTAACACACAGTTCTAATAACAAAAAATATTATTTTCAAAAAAAAATTTCATAAAATAATATATCAATAATTTTATTTCATAATCACATATTTGCTACTATGGCAACACATTGTTAGACAGCGCCAAGTCATCCATTAATCGAAACCAATCCCTCTATTCATACAAACATCGCTTAATCAGCATCTGAACTGAATCGATTAATCGAATACAGATGCATCGAAGTCATCATAATAACATAAACCAACAGTGTATCAAACAATATCCAGCGAGGTACACGAAGCATAACTATCGAGTGTCAATATTTGGGATCAATGGCGATCCGAGAGACGGAATCGATTCGATTCGAGATAATACCAGGTGTTGAGTGGAGCTTAATACGGATCGGATAGTATGTTAGCGTTTCTGAGAACTAGTTTGGGTTTAACGTGTTAAGATTATTTTCTCGTATGAAAACTATTACTAAAACTAATTACGGAAATATGCTCCAAGCCAATATGTTCTCAAAAATGTAAGTACGCCTTAGCCAAGCACTGGAAACAGATTGATATATGTTTTTTCATTATCTATTTTTTAGAATCTAAACCTACTTAATACATTTAATAGCCATGGTAAGATATAAAATATAAGAAATGAAATTAAAATATCAATTACAAAAAACTTATATTTAAAAATTAAACTAATTATAGTCTCTTTTTTTAATTTGAGAATTGATTTTGTCACTTTAACGTTTTCATTTGTATTCAAACAACCGTTATCCACATAAAGAGTTATAAATGGTAAGTGTATATTGTAACGACACACTCCTTAGGTAATCCCAGGTATTGGGAGGATCCTAATTGAGGATCAAGTAGACACGTCGAGAGACTTGTCACGTAGCCTTTAGGTAGCATTATCACTGTCTTATTGTGTGTTTACGTGTCAGTTGTAATCCTATGATGTTCGTATAAATAATATGTACATTTTCAATTAGAAATTGATTTAAAAATTGATAATGTAAAATCAAAATATATTGAGTTATTTAATAAAAATAAAATATAATACTATATTATTGCAAGGCACATACTTAATTCCTGTAAAAATCATATAGCATATTTTGCATGCATCGTATTTTTTTTTCATAATATAGACAGGCAAACGGGGCCATTTGATAAGTTGTGCCCATAGATATTGGTGCAGTAAGAAATATTAACCATTCATTGCCATTGCACCACCAATCTTGGGAACGAAGATTTTATGACCTTAGTGCCTGTAGTTGCACTGGCTCAGTCAGCATTCACACCGAAAATCAACAACACTAATTGTTGCCGTTTTGCGATACCTACAAGGGCTTGCAAAAAGCTCTATCACCGAGTAAGAAAAAATAATAAATAATAATAATCACACCGTTCAATTTTGCCATGATCTCCAACAAGTACAATAATATCGATATTATTTTAATCAGTGGGCTTATTTATAATTGTGTGTCTTTCCATTCGTAGTGATGTAGCTGTTCACGTAACGTAAGCTCCGTTACGTGTTGTATATACCTTGTATTTGTTTGGTCTTAAAGTATTAAGAGCAAAGTAATGCCGTAACGTGTTAAGTGCTGTAACGTTTAGGGAGGATCTTCATTCTGCGATGTTTTGTTTAAGTGAAACGTATTAAGCGGCGATTCAATGAACGATAGGTGGACAAAAAATAAGAGTAAAATATTAAATACGCGTTTAGGCGCATTTCGTGACATGAGAGAGTAGAAAGATATGACACAGAGAGAAAGAGAAAAAAATATAAGAAGTTTCACTTCTATCTGATATTCGGTGCTGTACACAAAAATATTTTGGTTTACAGATTATTTCCGTTTATAAGGATTTTATACTAATATTTTTATTCTAAGACAGCTTCACAATAATTAGTTTTTGTTTTTTAAAACACACGATATAAGATATTCTGTTCCTTGTTATCATTCAAATATACTAAAAAATGATTATTGGCAGCTGAATAGCTGATGAAGGAAATACTTACTTGCCAAGATTGACTTGTACAAAGTACAATGACCAGTACAATATATATGTACAAAGAACGTTTTGTTTTTTAATTTGATTGTTTTTATTTCGTGCAAGAAATCCCAAAAATAAATGACCAAGTTGATGAACAAAGTAATTTTTTTTAAATAAAATAGATCCATCTTTTTCGACAGTATCGAATGGGCCATTTAGCGGTAAGTGGTCACCATCACCATGTCTATGAGCACATTGGCGCTGTAGGAAATATTAAACACTCCATACATGGCAAATGCGTCACAACCCTTGGGAAAAAAGATGTTCTGTCCCTTGTGTCTATACTGGCTTTCCCACCGGCGTCCTTCAAACCGGAATACAAAAATACTAAGTATTGCTATTTAGAGGTAGAATATCTGATGAGTAGGTGATACCTACCCAGACCAAATAAAGATATCAATATTTGATATTGTCTCATGCGATATACGAGAATATTGAATAGATATGCGTGTTAAATGAATATTATTGCATATGTGTTGTAACAACTCGTATGATTAGTTAATTACGTTGTGGTGTTATCGTGTAAAAGGTAATTTGCAAAATAGGAGGACGGTCGCGTGTCGGTTACATTTCTTTTCTCTTTTATAATACACTATTCGAGTATAAACAAAGGCGTCGCGTAATCGGTAGCGACACCGATTATACTCGGTAGTGTTGCCCTTTGTCCGTAATCTAATAATAATTTGACCTGTAATTTGTAACACGGACGCTTTGTTAAGATTAGTCGACACTGGATTAGAAGACGCATTTTTTAGTCGCTAAAAATATGTCGGCAAAGGTATCGAGGGTGGAGCGTTTATCGCTTTTTCTCTACGTTTGGTGATACAGATATAGCAGCAACACAAGGATATCTGTAAATTCGTAGCAATATAATAAAGTTGTTAAATATTTTCAAAAGTAAAAGACACATTTAGATATTTTTAATAATTTTATTAGAAATATAATTTAGTATCTAGAAGTCTAAGGTTATATTAATATCTACCAATTTACAGATTATGTGCTATGACATTTTATTGTTTGCAGTGGTCGACGAGCCTAATATGTCCAGTAATTTCACTCGAAGCTTTGCTAAATCGCTTGACATGCTCAAGATAATTTATGGTAAAAAAGTATAATAATAATTATAGCTTATACAAATTATAATAGCTAGTTTTCTGTAAATACTTGGCATCTATAAATCGAGCCGTTTGCTTTTAAAAATAAAAGATAAATACCTAATTATATAACAACTTAGTTACTGACAAGCTGGTTGGTGTGGTTGGTAGAGACTTGCCTTTCACGCCGAAGGTTGTGGGTTCGATTCCCACCAAGGACTAAGGTTTGTTTGCATGAACATGTCTGTTTGCCCTGGGTTTGGGTGTAATTATCTATTTTAGTGTTTATTTACAAAAGAAAAGTAGTATATGTAGTATATCAGTTGTCTGGTTTCCATAGTACAAGCTCTGCTTAGTTTGGGATCAGATGGCCGTGTGTGAATAATGTCCCAGGATATGTCCTAGGATATTCTTATAATGTTATTATAATTATAATCAAGAATATATAATTAAACTTTTTTTATCTGATGACTTAAGATGTAATCATGTTAAATGAAAAAAAAAACTTTTCACATTTGGACCGAGCATTAATCACGATTCAACAAGGCATTATCGAATTAAAATCATCTCTATTGACAATATAAAATGTGTAATTTCGTCTCTCTTACTCGAATACCTAAGTCGATTATATAGTTAATTTTTTATTTATAAACTTAAAAATCGGATAAAGGTTACTTCAATCGAAATAATTACTCTATCATTATTACGTGCGTAGCTGGATTTTTGCGCGAGCAAGGCCGTTTAATACGTTGCGATGTGATGTGAGCGATGATTGAGCAAAGTGACTTCATGTTTATAGCAGGAAAATAAATATTAATATATTTGTAATATTTTACCTTGTATTGTTTAAATAAATAATATCATAATAATAGTTTACGGACGAGAAAGTTTTTTTTTCAATTTAATTCTAAATAAGGATTTTTTTATATCATTGATTACTTAAATGAAATATATTAGTATAAAATCTCTATAAATAGAAATAATCTACAAAAATATTTTTCTGTGCAGCACGTGTAGGAGAGAAGTGAAACTTCTTATATCTTTTTCTCTTTCTCTCAGCATCATATCTTTCTTCTATGTCATGTCCCGAAATGTGTGTAAATTAAATCAGAGATATTTTATTAAAATAACGATAGAATATATAAATAAAATATATTTATTATCTGTGTATTAACTAAGTAGTATGTGTTTTATCCAAATTTTTGTGAATATTATCGGCATAGTAGGAACTTTAAAATAAAGCACACAAGGTAATTAAAAAATAAATCAGTTGTATAACATTCTATACAGAGGGCTTTTTTAATTACGAAAAAATAAATAGGGACCGATTAACGAAAGCTCTTAAGAATCCTGTTTAAATAAATGTTGAAGCTTCTATACATCAAATTGAACATGACCCGATAAGTCATGAAGGATTTCTGGAAAATTTCCATAAGTAATATATCGGAGCGATAAAACGGTCGGGAGTTCGATATTAGGTTTTGATTTATAACTGTTCTTCGGTTAAAATGGATGCTGTAGTCGGAACGAACATTACATGCCGGGATGAATGTATCAAAGAAAGTCCTAAGGATATTGTCTTTTTAAAATTAGTATTCGATTTTATATATTCTGCTACATCATTCAAGTTTTCATTTGGAATAATAAGAAGCAAACTATCAATTTGGGCTTATTTATTGTGTATAATTTTTCTATAGATTCTCCGATTGTCATCTAATTTATTATTTAAATAGAGGATAGTCCTATTTGAACTTAAAGAAAAATGCCGCCCTAAGCCAGGTCGAAAAACGATATGAAAAAATTAAAAATTCATAGCTTGTGTAAAAAGTATGTAGTCGATATAACTAATCCCGATTTAGATTGTTTTTAATTCAATCAAATGAAATTAATTTATTAGGATAAAAAACTGCAGGATTCATTGTTATATAACTATAATGAATACAAGAACTCAATACTTATTTAAAATACTATGACAATATTTACAATATGCGAATATTAAAGGCTGTTTTTTTTCTATTTTATTTGGTAAAATAATTTTTTATAGCTTTTTGAAAATAATAAACGTAATTTCAATTGTGCTTAACGTCGAAAATAAAATGTAATAGTTAAGATAATAAGTAAAATGTAAATCACTTACATTTACAGATTTTATAATTTATTGACGATAAGTAAATGTTTACATTAACAATGACGATGTCTATGAGAGTGTAATTACCCTAACAAGAAGCTTTAAAGACGAGTAGGAGGCTGATTACGTTTTATCTCAAAGAAAGTTCTTGACTCTCCAACGGGTAAGTGCAGCGTTAACAAGAAGCCATAGCGACGACATTTATATAAATAACGAGCAATTACATTAACTCTTTACTGCCGACAATACGAGAGAAGACAAAGCCATTTGAAGCGCCTCTGAAAATATTCAATGCAACAATTTGCAAATTGAATCCTCCCGGCATAGAGCACTCACACAACAATCGCCATATAAACATACAAACATTCCCACACAGACACATAACTCATACAAAACACAGCGCAGGTCTTTAGGGGGAATCGCTTTAACTCAAGGTGTGAAGTCGGCATAACAGATGCATTGTTATCGCTCCTATGTGACACACCCACACATACACCGACGAATACAGCGAATTCCTCGCTCAAGGCCAGGGTTGCCAGAATGATTGATATGTCCGGATCTACAGCTACAGGGCTGTGGAAAATATCGATTGAAAAATAAAATATAACGAAGCTCTTCTTAAAATTTATAATTGAATTTTCTTTGAAATAAAGTAAACGAATATTTAAAACTACTCTACTCGTTTCTTTTTTCATTAAAAATGTTGTTAAACTCAAATATTATGTCATATTATTATCAAGCACAATTTCGTAATATTATATATAAAGCGCTGTAATTATAAGTACATATTAATGGATAATAGTAATAATTCAGTTACTCATGTAGATACATTTATACTTTACTTACTTATATTATTATCCGATGTATAGCTTTATAATTAACCACATTGCATATTACCCGTTAACATACACTTCAACGTGTGCGTGTTGACAACACATAGACACATAAATGTAGCGCGTATTCTAAATCCTCACTAAGACGTTCGAAACCGCAAATGGATATTACAAACATGCCGGCGATAGCACGATTTGCCTATTCATTGTTTAAATAAGCAACTATATGCATGTCTTACATAGAAAATTTAAAAATTAATTAAAACTAGTTTTCGCCCGTGGCTTCGGTCGCGTGTTAGGTGTTGGGTATAAAAAAGTTATCAGTTCATCCTTAAAGTTCAAGCTTGCTTTATACCAAATTTCATCAAATTCGGTTTAGTGTTTAAGCCTTAAAAATGTAACAGACAGACAAACAGATAGAGCATCTTTCGCATTAATTATATTAATGATATAGAGTGCAGACAATATGACACGTTATTACGTCATTTTATATTCTCTTAAATAAAATGTATGTGTTTTTATTTTGTTTACGTTGCATCGTTTTATCGTTTGCATTATTATCAATACTTACGTCATTTCAATATGTCTACGTGAGTTTTTAAAATATTGTATGAGATTAATGACATCCTTCTATTATTTTACATATAATATCGGAATATTAAATTTTCTGAGAACAGTTTAAGTAAGCCGCTTAAAAATTTATGTTTTGAATAATATGTTTTTTTATAAATGTTTTAATTATCGTACGTTACATAATATCGCGTCATTGTTCCAAGTCCGCGTTGTCAGTCGATGGACAATTAATGTACGAATGCCGAATCCTCGGGGAACCGGTGCTGTATTGAATGTTAAATTAGGGTTGACAATCGTAATTTTAACTTTTCTTATTCGCCTGCGTGCGCGCGTGTGTGTGTGTGTGTGTGTGTGTGTGTGTGTGTGTGTGTGTGTGTGTGTGTGTGTGTGCGTGCGTGTGTGTGTGTGTGGGTGTGTGTGTGTGTGTGTGTGCGTGTGTGTATCTTTTTACATTTTTACCGGTGTACTTGTATGACTTGATTTGATACTTTTTATAATAATTTATAAATCAACCGGTTGAATACGTCTTCAAAATAGACTCAACCTATATGTATGTATTAATATATATATATATAACATAATACGTTTTATTGGTAAGCATGATCATATTATAATATGAAATAATTTATATATAATCCGAATCTAAGATTATGACGACTCGCCTTCGTTGTAATTTAATTCTAGGTGTGGGATTTACCTAGTTGTATTATAATATATGATGAAACAAATATCTTTAAAGCTCAATAATGATTCACGTTTACAACACACTGTCATTATTTAGCACCTATTGTGTTTGGTGTTATATATTTTAATATTGCTAATTATATTTAACGTTTTATTTGTAATTTATTACAAAATACAAGGGCATTCATCTCAACTAACTCGAAAGTACATAATAATAATTATGTTGTATATTATAAGCGATTACGTTGTAATTAATTAAGTACGTATATACCAGTCGAACCTTAAGTATCCTGACAAAATGTTTACAATTATTCTATCCGATTACAAAAACAGTTTGTTCAATAAAAAAAACCGTAGACGAACATTTATATATATAACATATAATACATAATACTAGTAAGGTGCTCATTTTTCATCGGTCGTTTAAATTGTGAAAAAAATTAAATAAATAACAACGAATATGTCCAATTTTATTATAGCGATTAATAGTAACTTTGCATTAAAATTACTTAAAGTTTTTTTAAAACATTTCATATTTATCATCTTATTTTTTAATAGCGATAAGCCGCTGATTTCATTGGGTGTGACTTGTAGATTAAAAAAAATATCTCTTTCTACGGTTGATACGAAATTAAACAGCAATTTTGCGTTTTAAAATAATAAAAATGAAAACACTCCCATTCTTTTATACATAATAGAAGTAAGATACATATTTTACGCTAACTAATATTACGAACGACGCCTGATTTAACTTAATGCAATATGGAAGCCAAGAAATATAAAAATGTTATAACATGGAAACTAAACAATCCTTACGCTATTGTAGTTACGAGTTTGACCTCATAACGTCGCTTTGAATATATTATATGCATGTATATTATAATATTAAGCAAATGTTTTCGTTTTAAAACAAAAACATTCATCCTTCGCTTGTATAATAAATATATTACAAAAAAAAAAAGTTTTGGATGCGATTTGAAATGAAGTCATGTTTTACACAATTAAAAAAAAAATAGTATTGTGACGAAAACTTAATAAGTTTTTTGTTATGCGATCACCGAATTGTGAAATTAAATTATTTAAAAAAATACATATTTTTTTTAGTTTATGAAATATTAGGTTAGTTTGAAATATTAGTAGGTTGAGGATTAATAAGTTCACATAATGATAAGGAGAACCGTCGCTCTGTCGATCATATTATTTAAGGTTGTATGGTATTGTGCTTGTGATTACATTGACTAGCTCTCTGAGCCTTCAAACCGGAATCTGGACCAATGCGGATTAATTCCTTATTTCTTAAGGAAAAATTTTGTATTATGATAAATAACTTTGCATGGCACATTATCTTTATTGTACCTGAACTCAGAGTAAATTGTTATATAAATGTGCTTATAGTTTCGCAAATAAATCAATTTAAAATTTAATAAGTGATGATCAGACAAACCATAAAGTTTTTTTTTTACTTATTCGATAGCGTTGACGTTAGTTGCGTTTTGTATGGAATTCCGATTATTATCATTAGACGCTGCAAACGAAAACTCCTTCCAGGATTTTTTAAATATTGTCGATTGCAAACAATCGTTCTGATTGCATTAAGCCAATTAGTTAATAATAACTAGTCTCGAACAAATTACGTTTAATATTATATAAAAATCGAGGAATATTTTCGTCTACTTAAAATTAATAGTAGTAACCCTAAGTGACGTGAATAGTTAGGGAATTAGTATTTACGGATGCGAATTACATGCGGTGTAGGCGCGGTGCTCACACAGATCGTGTGTGTTGTCAAATTATTATCAACTCATTTCCCGAATACGAGTAACAATGATCGTGGGGAGGTAACAGAATATTTGATAATGTTTTGAATGATTTTATTATGCATTAAGGGATCGTGTATATTAGTTAAATGAATTCGAAGTTAGTTACACAATGAATTCGGTTAGTTACACATGTTGGGCCTTAAATGCCATACATATTATTCTGCACAGTGCAAATAATATTATATATGTTTATATTTTAAGCTACAAACGAGAATAATAGAAGCTATTGATATACGCCATATTTTATTCGACTCTTAATATAATTGACAGTAAACTATGGGATATTTATATATAAATATTACTCAAGATTAATTATTTTATTTGCATATCGATAGATAATACAAAATTATACTAAAAAATTTAAAAGAGTAAGCAACATTTTAACATGCAATTTATTTTGAGAATTTTTCAATAAAAAAAAAAATATTATGAGAATCCAAATAAACCTTTAAAATTATTTATTTCTAAAGTAACCCACAGTGACCGCGGGAAGGGCGTTCCCCGTTTAAACTTATCATATCTATTAAGTTACTTTTAATTAGCAGCCAGTATTATAAATAATTCAGATATCGAATACGTATCGGATAATGTTATAAGAAAAAAAAATATTCAACCTTTTTTTACGACGTTGTTAAATTCTAAAGATGTACACGTTGCAATTAAAATTATATATAAATAGAGACAATGTAATATAATTAATCATAAAATCGATATTTTAATGTACATATTTCATTATATATTGATAATAAATAAAAAAACGATACTACGTACCAAGATATATTTAACCGCTAATAAAATACATACATTGTTTGAATAAGACCTTATTCCAGGCAGGATTTCATATAGTTCTTGTATATTAAGTTGAAATGTTATGAAAATTTGTTTAGTATATAACGTAAGTATATTTTTTATTCATTCTCTTAATTTTCCAAGTCAGTATAATATATGTTTTTTTTTATATTATAAGAAAATCTAAAAAGAGACACTAAAAGGTTAATTGTAAAGGGTGAAGTTTATATCTCAAAATGATGTATATTTTAATAAATTTCAATACACAAGCATTTTAGTATAGATATATCTTCTAAACGCATATATAAATTGGCACAAAACAATTAAATTATTTCGTATATAAGTTTTCTTAGATCGTGATACGAAAATAATTACGTCATAATATGTAATCTGATCAGAACTTTATTTTCTCCTGTTATCGATACGAGCGATCGTATGTTCTAGAAAATTCCTTTTTCAAATATAATCCATTGGAATCAGACAGTTCAAGTATCGGTATAGGTCTACCGTGCGTCGTCTGTCGTGGGAATAATAAAAGGCAATTTTGCCTCAATCTTGGGAATGTAATGCAAAATAGGTTTACGGACTTATCCACTCCGGACCACTTCTATATATCGCCTTAGTAACCGAATTGAGTGGCATAGAACAAGGTGTAGCGGAAGTGACGTACTTAGCGGATGTATGAAAGAAACGTGAATTAAATATTAAAATCGCTCCTCTATTTATTGTAAAAGGAATAATTTAATTACAATTAACTATTATATTATGTATCGTATCATCTACAACCATGCCTTATATATTTAAGTGTAAGTCATATAAGCAATTTTAATAAAAAATATATAAAAAAATAAAAATATTATATACATATATAGGATCGCTAGTCAGATTTTTTTCTTATATATTCAATTAATAAGAAGACCGAAATATATATTATGGCAGTATTAGTCGTTACTAACAATATTATTTATTTGTAGCTAAATCAGTCTTTCATATTGGAAGTATATAATCGATACATAAAAAATTATATATTATTTTTTCTTATCAAGTTCAATCGACTCGTGATATACACTATCTAAGTCTAAAATATATATATGACAAATAAAAAACGTACTTTAAATTATAAATAACTCTAATACCATTTCCAAAATTGTATTCGTAAGAAGAGCCTTCCTATTTTTTATTCAGATCCTGACGACGACGGTTCTACGGTAAGTAGTTTTTGATATTGTGTTCTTTTGGTTTGAAAACAAATGTTCATTTTGTTAAAATGAATATTAATTTAAAGCTTTAAAGAATTTCGAAAACTGAATTCAACACGTAGTTGAGTAATTTGATATATTTATTAGAATGCTAATCGAATCTTATTAATAAATGATAATAATAATTATAAATGTAAAAGAGATTTGCTCTAGCGATATATAGAGCTCAGATAAGTGTTCATTACAGATTTTAATAAGTACCACGTGACGTACTTATGAAAAATATTACCTCAGAGTATTATTGCTTATATGATTTTTTAGAAATAATTTAAAGTTTAACTGTAAATGTTGAATGAGGAAAAGATTAAATAAGCTGAACATTACATCGTATTGATTCGTTTATGGGGAAAACGCATATTGCAAAACTGAAGGTGAACTCAGCTTAATATATTACCAGCATAATGTATTATGAATTAAAAAAAATATGATATTAATTTTTCATAAAACATTATAATATAAACAATTGTGTTAAATTTGTATAAAGCGTGATTGTTTTAAAAGTAAAACAAAGCGAGACATCGCTCCGTGCGGGTGAAAACAATAAGAAGTACAGTGGAGGTAGCGTTCATGACACGAATTCGTGTCATCCTGGCAAAGGTTATTGATCTTTAACGTGGAAACAAACTAGAATGTTAGATGTTATTTTTTATTTAATTAACTTAAGGATAATACTTTCATAATAACCATCGCAAGTTTTATTTATCATACATCTTAATAATATTAAAATAAATAATATCGTATTTAAAGAATCGTAAGTAAATTTTTCATTGTGGTTTTTATAAGTTATGCCTGACAATCTCTACCACATTTCACATTTTTTTTTAAATTCAAAACACGTCGTCAAGTTACAGAATGTACTTTAAAGATTTATGTTGTATAGTAAAGGATATGTATGTATGTAAGTTTAATAAACATGTAAATATATAATAATATCTCGGAAAGTGCATCATAGGAGGAGAAAGAAGTCGCAATTACATTCTATAGTCCACAAACGTGCACGTATAAATCAAGTACGGCTAAGTTTGTTTCTATTGTAATATCGTTTTATTATGCGCGGCGCGACTCGCGCGTCCGCCCCGATGTGCTTCGGACGTATGAATTTAAAAAGTTATTCAAAGTCTTTCATATATGTATCTGTGGTTTGTGTTGTATATGTATATAATACTAGCTACACCGCGCGGATTCACCCGCGTTGAGTCTTGCTGCTCCGCTCCCGTGAGTCGCAATGTGCTGTTTTACAGTCCTAATAACCTTTATCAATAAACGGGATATTATGAACAATCTCTTTAGGGTTTTTTTTTAAATTAAAAATCAATATTTTTTTTTATTCCATAGAAATAATAAATATAGTAGGATAAATCAATATACATCGAACGAAGCTACTACAATGGAATGTGGATTCAGTGTATGGATGTAAGCTTAGTACTTACATAAATAGATACTCTTTAATTGTAGACCACACACATATAAAAGAAATGCAGAATTATTTATCGTAAATGACACATTCGTATAATAAGGCCTTATCGCTTAGTAGTGATTTCGGCAACCCGTAGGGTTCGAATTTTGCAAAAAGAGACGGGCAGGTGATGTAATAAAAATATGAATACTTAAGTGAAAGTTATGTAAACTTAAGTTTTCTTCTTTAACTATCCTGCAATAAAATGTTACTATAATAAAAAACAACAATTAATTTACAATATACAAATCCATGTATTTTACTTCGTCCCTTTAATTCATCGGAGCCCCCTTATTCTCCTAGCGAATGAGCAATATGTGCAACAAGTGAAGATGAAACTGAGAGCCTATAGCTAAGTCAAGGGCCGCGGCACTAGTTAAACAAAGAGTTGAATGGAATTTGTTCCAACGACGCCGGCGTGAGCTCTTAAGTAATATAAAGAAAAAAATAGGTCAGCTCTACATACGTACAAAAGAGAAGAATCAGAGCATTGAATGTAATTAAATTTAATTAACAGTTTCGTATACAACCACCAAACACGTCTAAGGTACGAGTCTGATGATATATTGTGGGTGATAGCATATTTGGTTGTGTAAAGTAACACTGCTGCTTTATAAAGTGGTGAACGTTATGTATCTTAATATATGTTATACCTTCTATTGAAATTCCCTATGTAGTTGCTATTTTGTAATCGATAGTGATAATGAAAAACTGCTAACAATAAAAAGATTCAAAATAATAATAGTACTTCACATAATATTAAATGTGAATTTATAAGTGGTTGTCGATAAATATACATATATGAATATAGTATAATACAAAAAGTATATTAACGGAGCGAAATGAAATAAAAAAAATAGCTAAAAAAAACAACTCTCCTCATTAAAAAAGAAGATTACTGTTATGACACGTTTTAGAAAGCATAATGAGTATCTGTGCTATAATTGAAATCGACAAAACTTAAATCGGAAAACTTAAAACTCGCGACGTCTTAAATCCACAGAAACAATTTTAATGTAACGAATGACATTGCAAAATGAACCTTACGGCTTAAAAAGTAAGTTATTTTTGAATTCGGCGATACAATATTCAGTTGGTAATTGATATTTTAGTCACAAATCCGGGACGTCGAATCCATGGGTATTAAATTTGCGGCAGAAATCCGTCGAAGTAGACATATTGACAGAAGATCTATAATGGAATTATGATCTATTTCAATGTCCGTTCAAATAGACGAATTTATACAAAGTTAGAGATTTTACATGGTTCAAAGAAAGCTCAATGCATTGAATATCTGAAATGAAATGTATCTTTTGATAAGTATAATAATTTACTACTTTTCGCCCGCAGCTGTGCCCGTATTTAGGGGAGAGGGGAAAGTGTTGGGTACTCTTTGTACTTTCCAGTACCCCTGACAATGTGTATGTAAAGTTTCATGACGATCTCTCGAGTAGTTAAGACGTTAAAGCTGAACAAACAAGCAAAGTAATTTATAAGATTAGTTAGGAATTTAATTAAAATTAATTGTAAATAATAAATTAACCACAAACATATCTTATAGAAGAATAAAGTGTCGTGGAACCACCGTGAGCCTACAAAATGTAGATATTGACGAGTATTAGCTAAAAATTACATTTATAATATATTAACAACTGCAGTAATAGCTATAAAAGTAATAACTTGTAATTATATCTCACGCTGGGCTAAGGTCTCCACTACTTTTTAGGAGAAGATTTGGGAGCTTATTCCACCAGGCTGCTCTAATGTAAAATGGTGGATACACTTAGCAGATTTTTACCCGACATATGCAGTTACGATTTTTTCTTTTACAAGACGAATTATATTTTACAATTTAACAGCGTAACAAAAAGTTATCGTACTGTTTTGATTTTACATTGGGATTCACGTGCCCTAACCACTGGGCCATATCGGCTTTTTTTATTAGCATAGCTATAAACCTAAGACAGAAAAACTTTAGACAGATTTACAATACAACGCAAATGTGAAGTACAGTCGAGACAATATCAAAATATTAAAAATGATTTTAAAATAAAATATCAATTTTCCTCACGAACGTTCAATCGCGGATAATTCTGATCATTTTATAAAGGCGTGTATTACAAAATATCAAATCAAACTGTTAGACGGTAACTGTTGGCTGTATAATTTACACTTCGAACTAATATTTCGGTAAGCATGTACAGACGTGTGACGTAGCTCAGTAATTTGCGACGCGTTCACCGCACGCAAAACCCAGACTTTTAGGACGGGTACACATATACGAAATGAAATTAATTATTTATGTGTTTAAATTTAAAATTATTGCGTATTCCATTTTCATTTGTTAATTAATTTGATTTGTTTCAGAACACGTACTCATGTTGTCACTTTACACATTTGAAAACGTATTTCTCTTACGACTCCGCCCGTTACTTCATTACCCTAGTAATAGAAAAAAAAATTAAATTAAGTGGACTATTGTTACTTTAATCATTAAGCAAGATGTATTCATATTGAATACATTTAATTTAAAAACTACTACCATAAGAATATACTATACTATTTATTTATTATTATTAATAATATAAGCTATGATTATAGTTTTATCAAGAATAAGAAGTGAAGTTAATTACTTATTTAATGAACTTTCTAAGAGTACAGACAAACGAAATAACGTAAAGTTTGTAAGTAAACGATACAATATTTCTGATCTTTTGTTTGATAATAGCTATTTTTCTTCTACTAAGAACTAGCAACGTTTAACATTGTGTTGTTTTACTTAAAACTTTGGTCGACGATCAAAGTTTCAGCACTATACCATCATTCTCTTACAATCTTTGTTTGACGTCGTTAGCAGACTCAAGTAACGATAATGGAGAATTCATTGTTGAAATTATGTATTTAGGGCTTGTTAATATTTTTTATGGCTTGTTATATTATTTTTTTGTATTAATAATTTACGTACAATCAAGCTCAATATAATGCCAATGGCATATTATTAGCAAAAGTCGCTTAGAAGGAGAACCCACTAAAAATCTAAATTTAGATAGTAGTGGACAGTTTAATTTTGTCAAGTGTAACTTTTATTTTCAGATATGTTTTAGCGTAGATATGTCTTATTATTATATAACATAGAAATTTAATTTAAATAATATAGCAGTTATTTTAAGTAAATAAAAGACTTGTTAAAATTAAAATGCCCTATTCAACGGTTCCTTATTAAACAAGAATCAATTCTTTCCAAAATATGATGGAACGTTTTATGTTAATTTGTTTTACACTAAAAAATATATTCATGTATACTTGTACAAAAACATAGTAACTCGTTCGAATATTTGAATATATTGTATTGTAATGTATCGATGTTTCGGAAGCTTTATTTTATTATTTGAATTTATTGAAATCAATGGGTGAATTTATTCGGAAAACATTGTTAAATATAGTTATTACATT
Source organism: Nymphalis urticae (assembly GCA_905147175.2). Lineage (NCBI taxonomy): Eukaryota > Metazoa > Arthropoda > Insecta > Lepidoptera > Nymphalidae > Nymphalis > Nymphalis urticae. Next base: position 8,032,150 of record LR989991.1, read on the forward strand.
TGTATACTACATTGTAAGAACAACGATTCATTTCGACTTATTTATGTTTTGTTTTTAAATTGTAAATTCCGATAACATGTGACGGCTTTTTCTTTTCCTGAAAATCTTTCGTTCTGAAATATCAATTGACGCGCTTTAGGGGTAAGTTTGAATCATATGCCGAGACGAGAAATGGTATTCCGCTTTCTTTAACCGCCATTACTATCTCCGCCCATCGTTCTTCACTCCCTTGTGTATGCATATAAATATTAACAATAAGGCATATTACTCAATGCAAGGTTATATATATGACAAAAATGCGTGGATTTTGTATTTGATTAATTTTATTAAAAGAGTAACTACTGAGTTTCTTGTCGGTTACTCGTGGTAAAAACTACATTCCGAATATTAGTTCCTCCCGAACGTTAGCTTTACATTTGATGTAAAATCTTCTCCTTAAAAAGGGAGGGAGTCTCCGTTAGCCCAGCAGTGGGAAATTCACAGGCTGTCACGGTACTGTAAAATAAATAACCTTGAATTATGTATATATCTATTTGATTTGACTTTGTTGCTATTTATATATAGTTATAACTAATAATAATAAGACTACCATTTTTTTTCAATACACAGGCTACAATAGATACCTATTATAAACATACTAAATAAGTAAAAAATGCTATTTGTGTTGTTATCCTTTATTTTGGGTCAAATAATTGTTTGTTTGAACAAGTCTATGAAGATTGTTACTTATTTTTAATTTCTTCTATGTCAATTAGCTTATTTATATTGCGAATATTCTCTTGGACCAATTGTTGATTTGAATTTATAACGTTCTTACATGTTTACATAATTATTACCCCTGTCTGTAAATCTTGAATTTATTTATACAAGAATTCGTTATGCAGACCTCGTCGACGCTTGACCTTAAATCAAACAGACTGGAACACGTGTAAAACTAAAGAATATTTCATCTCATTTTTAGTTATAATATGTTTTATAATTATTATTTTTTGTTATAATAGCTTAGTAAATTGTTGTGTTCCGGTTAGTAGAACGGTGAGTGAGCCAGTATTACTAGAGGCACAAGGGACTTAAAATCTTCGTTCTCAAGGCTGGTGGTGTAGTTAGATCGTTCCTATTTCTTACAATGCTGATGTCTACAAGCGGTGGTGACCACTTACTATCAGGCGGTCTATTTCCTTTAAATTATTTTAAAAATACCAAACGTCCAGGATTTTTTATGAAAACGCATTCATTCATTAAATTGTTCTTATTACTTTTATTGAATCCATGTAAGATTTATAAAAATTACGTAAATACCTATTCATGATAATTTTCACATACATTGTTGATCAAATCTTCAGGTAATGACGAATCTTTTTGATTGACGTATAATGGAATAGTGCTTTAGAAGTAATTGAGATGGACAGTCACGTAATCGGTAAATTCATTTGAAACGGCTACGGAAAAGTGTAACTATGGATCGTGGGAAATGTTACAAGTGTGAGCGATAATGATCACATACCATAAATAAATAAGCTCTGAAATCGCTTGCTTTATACAAATACACATATTATTGAAAAGCTTACATAATATTTCCTCTTCTTTTTTAATTTTTTTTTAAAACCATTTTGATGTTTTTATTAGTTTATTTATTAAAACTCAGAATTCATTAAGGGTTCAATAGAGTACCGTATTAATTAATATATCAATCGGGATCTGGAAATATAGATTAAATTTGCGTTCTCCTCTCTATTTGGCAAATAATATTTTTGAACAAAAGGTGAAAAATTACAGTCTAAAAACAATTTTACATTACAATAAAAGTTAAAATTTAAAATATCTTTGAAATAACAACATCACAATTGTGATGTAAACGTAATTACGTTGACAAAATCTAAATCAGTTATTTTATCAAGAAAAATTTTACATTTTTCAAAGAGACTTAATAAAGTAATTTGGAATCGACGAAACAAGAATTATATTGTTATAAACTCGTAGCATATTTTGTATGAAAATATACTTTGTATGAAAAGCTAGCAACTGCCAATAACAGGTATATTTTGAACAAAATTTTTCTCACTGAGGTTTTATTTAATTATAAGCAGAGGTATGGCATATTGAAATTGTATTTCGTTTTTTTTTTGCCAGTATAATGTACATTGATAGATAGTTATGCATATTTTTATAGAAAAGGAAGGCGGACGAGCATACAGGCCACCTGATGGTAAGTGGTCATCAAACGCCCTTAGACATTGGCACAGTAAGAAATGTTAACCATCGCTTATATTGCCATCGCGCCACCAACCTTGGGACCTAAGATTTAATGTCCCTTGTGCCTGTAATTACACTGGCTCAATCACCCTTCAAACCGGAACACAACAATACCAAGTACTGCTGTTTTGTGGTAGAATATCTGATGAGTGGGTGGTACCTACCCAGACGAGCTTGCACAAAGCCCTACTACCAGTAAAGTTTAGTTATATCTTAGTTCCCACGGTTGGAGGTGTATAAACGGTGTAATGATAAACGTCAATTCTACGGGATCTTTCTGCAGTGTTAGTAAATATGGATAAAGGTGACCACTTTAAACTATCAGGTGTCCAATTAGCTCGTTAAGTTCCTAAAAAAATATGTTTTTTTTTTGACTAAACGAATACGAAATAAACACGTCACAATTTAATTTACTTACTAATTTTTTAAAATAACTCAATATAATTATTTATTAAAAGTAAAATAGTTTTATAAAACACTATCTAGTTAGCGTTAACCGATCGTCGGGATGTGTCTATTAAATCATGACACGATAGTTGTAATGAATTACTGCCTTCCTATTAATAGTCACGAGACCGACAGATTCTTATTAAATTAATTGTGTGTATGTGTGAATACATTTATTTATAATATTATGTATTTATCTGTACTACATACATTAGCCGTGTATAATTTGGTTTCAAAACGTTTTGTCGCATTAGAATTGAAATTATACAGAGTTCAAACTATTTTTATGTACATTTTTTTAAGTGTGTGTGTGTAGATTTCAGAAGGTCATCTAACTGCAATGCACCAGCAGAGCAGAAGGTTTTAAGAGATAACCTCAACCAAATCTACTGTTTAAGTTAAGTTTGAAATGAGTCTTTAATTTAATCAAATTGGAGTGAAAAGTATGTTTTTTTTTATGTTAAAGGTAAGAATATTTCTCACCGTTCCATACATCGTCGATGCGCCACCAACCTTGAGAACTAAGATGTTATGTCCCATATCCATGTCCCTACTAAGTATTTTTATTAAGTGGTAGAATATTTGATGAGTAGGTGGTACCTAACCAGGCGGACTTGCACAAATATCTATCACCAATTAAGTCATATGTATATAATATACTAAATATAATACGATCGGAACGCTTTCCAGGTCTTGACATATCTTTACGTTAGGTTATATATCTCAGATATAGAACTTTCTAGAATTCATACACTGTCATCGTACGTTATCGTATAGTAACCACTTAAAGCCCGGACAGTTTGTCGAGATATTAATACGTCACAATAAAGCGACCACAATGGATTACCGTCTTCCTATAAATGGCAACGAGATTATAGAGCGTGTATAATATATAATACGCATAAAGGAGAAACATCCAAAATTCTGTTTGATAATTGCATTTGATGGCTTAATTGTTGATAGACGTTAGTACAATAATGGTTTTGCATGACGACATTAACTTCCTTATATAAAGTTCTGAGAGATGCAACGATATTATTATTATTATTCTGAATATCGTTAAAACGTCACGCGAACGTGTTAATCCGTAAATATAATTCCAACTTCCGTATCAGGTACAACAAATATTACAACTATATCAATACTATAAATGCAAAAGTAACTCTTGTCTGTCTGTTACACTTTCACGGCTAAACAACTGAATCAATTTTGATAAAACTTCGTATCGAGCAAGCTTGAAATCTATGAAAGGTTGACGTTGGCTACTTTTTTACACCTAAAACATGTCCCCACCTCTTATCACGCGATGATCTTATCTGCTGTATTATATCTATACATACATATAATATAGCAGATATAGAAACGAGTGCGGGTGATGAAAAAAAAGTAACAGAACACGAGAATGCATGTTTTTAAAATATTTCGATAGAACCAACTTTCAAGCGGGCGAATTCGCAGACGATAGAGTACCTTATATTACAATTTATGAAAAATTATATAGACGCTTTTATTAAAATGCTTTGTTCGATAAAGAAAAGTATATAAAACACTATAGTTTGTGCTTATAGACATGACTACAAGAACTCGAACATAATATACAAAGGCTCTTCCGCGTAGAACAATTTCGTTTTCAGTCTTTGACGCCACTATGTAATGAAGGTTTGATTTTACAAAGTAGAAATATAAATAAACAATTGTTTTTGGAATTTACGCTTTATGTTCACACTTGAAAATTAAATTTCTTGCGGGACGATTTACTAATCGTCTTCTTAATTTATTTTAATTGTTAATTAGAATAGGTTTATTAAAATAGTTATTTTTATTTCCCTATAATTAAATATAGACAACCTTTTTTTATCTAATGGAGTATCTAAAATAAAATTAAAGTATTCGTGTTGCAACATATTATTTACAACACGAAACTCATAACAATGTTGCATACCTACACTTTAACACGTCTTTGTTTAAAATAAATCTTGTTTCAAGCTTTATAAATTCTACATTGTAAAGACAATATTTTATCTTAATTTTCAGTCATTTTATTTTCGGTATTAAACATTTTTTATTATTTATAAATATACTAGATAAAAAGCCGAGATGGCTCAGTAGTAAGAACGCGTGAATCTTAACCGATGATCGTGGGTTCAAACCCGGGTAAGCACCACTGAATTTTCATGTGCTTAATTTGTGATTATAATTCATCTCGTGCTTTACGGTGAAGGAAAACATCGTGAGGAAACCTGCATGTGTCTAATTTCACTGAAATTCTGCCACATGTGTATTTCACCAACCCGCATTGAAGCAGCGTGGTGGAATAAGTTCCAAATCTTCTCCTCAAAAAGGGAGAGGAGGCCTTTAGCCCAGCAGTGGGACATTCATAGGCTGTTACGGTACGGATACTAGATATTTTTTTAATGGTTAGTAGAATATACATTTAAAAGAGAAGAAATACACACATTTAAAAGAGAGAGAGAAAGTTGAATATATTATATATACCTTATAGATTTAATAAAACAATAATAAGCGTATATGCAATTTTGAAAGAGCAGCCCTTTAAAAATTTCTTCAAAGATAAAAAAAAAACTACTATTATTGATGATTGATTACTTAATGAAGAAGTTTTTTTTCGGCATCACTTACGTTGTTAATGAATGAAAAACTAATGAGATATTTGTATCGAGTATAAGGTCTGTCGCATTTGCTCGCACAATGTAGAAACCACTTTAGTTACTACATCTTAATAACATTTGAATGAGTCACAATCATTATGTTAGTTTTTAATGTAAATTACGGCCTTACTTACAAACGTTGCTTAGCGGCTGTTTAGTCAAACACTGATTTTGATCTTTCTGACTTTATTGAACAAAAATTTAAAAAAGAAAATAACAATAAATAAATAAAAAATAAAAAAATATTCAAGGAGGATCTCGCAAGTACTTTTGAACTGTCGTTTTTACAATTGCGAATATAATATATGAAACTACCACCACCACCGATTCGGAATGTAGATTCTAGCGATAAGAACCGGTAAGCATTTGAGTAGTTACTCTATCCACCATTAAAAATAAATACACGTAATAATCATATATATTATTATATTTATATATCTTCTATAATCGTCCAAGCTTTTCTATCATTTACAGTTATTAGTTTAACTAATTACTCCCTGAACAAGGATTTTTCAAATATTGCGTATACAGTAATAACAGGCTAAAATCTGGTTGTACAAAGAACAGTCCAATAATAAAATTAACTTCAATACATCCTCTTTTTTTGCGAATGGTTCCGTAATGGGAACAGTAGCTCAAGTTATCGATTTACCTAAAAGCTTTATATGAAACTACTCCAACAGACTAAATCGATACAGTGTAATGTTTTCACTATATATATATTTTTTTTTATACACAGAACCAATTATAAAGCTAAGTGCTGTACCGACCGTCATAGGTGACGATTGACGCGCCACCGTTCCAAAACCGTTATGCATCGGTATTCGGGAACCAAATGCTTGCCTGTTAAGTGACAGCACTATTTATATAATAGACCAGCATACAATGACCCCACAAGATAAAACAAGTACGTCGTTTTCAAAACGACGGACGTACACAAAAATGTCACTCTAAACTGGTCATGTTTTATTTCTAGTACACTAATGACCGATGCGTCAGACTGCTTTTTTAATACAATAGGTTGAACAATAAACATTTGTTCAGCTAATGGGTGAATTAACACGGTTATGTTATTCTTACGACTGATTAAAGAATTCTTATTATTGCATAACAACAGTATGTGTCGAATATACGCTTATTGACTAAATTATTACACGAACTCATTGTCATATAGGATGTATTTAGTTTTCCGAACGCTTTTTTAGTTCGAATATTCCTTCATAATTTTCATCGAAGTCTTCTATATTTTATAATACATAAATATAATACATTAGATTAGAAATTGATTGTATCAATAATTTTATTCAGCAAATATATATATTTTAATATAAATACAAGAGCGTCTATAAAGTTTAAGAGGTAATTCATTTTATAGCATAGCATTCATACCATAAAATACCTCAATAGCTATCAAGTTAACCTTACGTCGAAGTCATACACCGCAAAGCGTGTCCGATCGCAGAGAATGCGATGATTTCCTCAAGAATCTACCGAACCTATTACATACCCTTTGAAGGCAATCGATAAAACAATTCACAGAGCGATTTTTCATGCGAGTCACTCGCAAGCCTATCCGAAAATGCGATCTTAATATCGCTTACTAAGGCTTAACATCCACAGACCGTCGCGGTATATTACGCGATCTTTATCTGTATATTTTGTAAGACATATTTAATTTGATTTAAAAAAAATGTTTTTATTTTTTAACAACATATTTTAAATAAATAAACAACATTTCATTATACTTCAAACAAAAACGGAGATACACATTAATAAAATTTCATTTATATGTATATTGACTTTATTTTCAATTAATATCAAATGAATACTGAATTTTACATTTAAATATCGCATTGAATTAAATATAATATAAAGAAATAAATTAATATTTACATTTTCAAAATCGAATGAGTTGGCGCGCTACAAAATCGTTTCAAATGTACGATGCTGTCGGTATTTCGAGAACGTTTTTAAAATTGTTTGTCGCCGTCGTAAATCGAAGGTCGTGATTAGTCAATAGTGATTTTCGTGTGTCGAATTGTTTCGAGCTGTAAATAATTGAGCGCTATTCCTTAGTGGTTGGTAAGTATTAATATCGCGAGCGTGACAGGGCACGCATCAATCAAGTCGCGCCAGCCGCCCACATTGGCAATAATATTCATTGAGCTACGGAGATCGAATCCTGACCTACGGTAATGTGACGTATCTTTAGAATTATTTTTTAAACTTATACAGACGAGTGGAGAATATTATTCTACTACTAAACATCAATACTTAGTATTGTTGCGTTCTGGTTTGATGGACGAGTGAACCGATGTAACAAAAGGCTTCGTTCTCAAGATTGCTGGCGCATTGGCGATGTAAGGAATGGTTAATATTTTTTACATCATCAATGTCTATGGGCAGCGGTGACTACTTAACATCAGGTGGCCCATTTGCCCGTCAACCTACGTAAAATAATAACATAAAAATTATATTTCATCCTCGATGTATCGGAGGTTATTTCCTGATGTATCTTAGAGATCAATATAATAAACGTATAATATATTGTGAAGTGTAAATATTAACAATTCATTAGCTTGTTATTTTCGGTACAAATTAGTTCGAAAAACGAATGTAAGTATTTTGTAAACAGTTAATTTAGCACAATTGTATTCCGTAACTAATCCTATTTTAATTATTCGAATTACAAAATTTAATTATATTAAATAATAATAAATTTTCATTCCTGTCATAACTTTATCCTATTGCCAGTGACAAATGCAATACTATAAATATAAAATTATAAACTTAGGTAACACTGAATACAAAATTTATTATTGCTATAAATCTCCGAATTTATAAAGCTACGAAATTGGTAGATTAATATGTTTGGAGGAAAAAAATCTGACAGCGCAAAATTCATTCATAGACATTCTTATTAACATTATAATAGGGAAGCTGATGTTTGTTCGTGTTACTCTTTTACGCCCTAACTATGTCTCAGCCCTGTAAGATAAACATGACCTTGTCCTGATGCCTAAAACGCAGGTGAAGCCACGTTTGGAAACTAGTTCACTATAATAATAATATAATCTTTATTTTTCAGGCAACAGGGCCCATACTTTTGGTACATGATAATCATAACATTTAAAGGATACACTAATTAAAATAGCGTATCGTAACTTGACTTACAAAATTTCAGTTTAAAAAAATTGCTTTGAAAATTTAGTTTGCTTTGAGAATTTATAATCGCCTATAATAGTCAGCGGATCTCGCTCGCAAGGCATTAAAAAATATATAAAGGCGTTTTCGGCGCGATACGTTTTACTAAAACCAATCGTACCGTATATTAGTCTTTTTAACCTAAAAAGAATGACACTTTAAACGAATCGACCTATATCGGATATATACTACGCGCTTCACTTGTTCTACTGTGAATATAATTAAAAAAAAAGTATAAAGGGTCGTTTATTTGCAAGACAATTCTTTTATATATACTAATGACACTTTGGGGGATATGCCATAATCGTTCCGCTTGGCGGACGGGTTGGCGATCGCAGTAAGTTGGTCATAGTACTCAAAGAGACGCTGCTGCCCGTTCTCTGGTGTATATTCCATTGGGTCGACTTCTACGCCCCCCACGGGATGAAATGGGGTGGTGATATTCATTGCTGTCACCACACGGCAAGTTATAGAAAGAGTCGCGGGAAGCCGTTGGATGCGGGCAGCGCAAGACCGGCCAAAATGGAAATCCTCGGGGAGGCCTTTGTCCAGCAGCAGCTGAGATGATGATGATAATGATGTTGACACATGCATGGACCAATCATAGTCTTTGACGTAATTGTATTGCGTTATGTTTCGTTTGGTCGTTATGCTCGAGATTGAATGAAGTCGAAGATGAAATGAGTGCAACGTGCCATTCAAAATATAAATTATTTTTCCTTTTTTTTTCTTTTTTCCTTAGCACCTCTACATAAAAAAAAGAATGGTTTCCACAAAATTTGAAGTTTCTATGTTTCATACTTTATACTGCGTAATAATAAAACCGTTAGTCCGAAAAAAAAAATGGCAACAAAATAATATCGAAAATTAAAATTATAATTGTACATTTAATTAAATTGCAAAATGTTACTATAAATAGAGACAACAGAGAATCCTCTTTTAAAACACGTGAATACGTTTTAAACGGAAAAATTAAATGCTATAAATTAAAATTAGCGATGTCGTTAATTACAAGGTCTGTTGAACGCGACCTAAAAATGCTGTTCTCATTAACTCGGATACATTTAAACATTAAAATTAACTTCGTTTTCATAAAAAGAATAAAATAGTTTTATATTATAGCAAAATAATATGTCACCGCATAATAATCGTGGATATCATTAGATTATAATAAAAGCGAGATTGTCATCTGTCAAAAAAAAAAAGTAAACGGAACATATTATTTATAATGATACGTATAATATAATAATAATATTACTAGCTTATAATCTTTTATATTTAAGTTTTGTAAGAGTTTAATTTAACTGTATATGACCTGTGATATGATAGACTTAGTATTAAGTCACATAATTTTTCGTCAGCTTACCATCGCGCTAGATTTATTATTATAACTTTGCTAACAATCATCCGATGACATATTGAAACGATTGTATGCGTATTCGATTATGTTTGAGAAATAACAACGATTATTAACGAAATATAACTCAATTATTTATATCTTAAAGAAATATAAGCGTTACGAGTCTATATAATTCGTGATGTATAAAAATACATTGAGAAAAATCTTTGCCTAAAATAAATTTAAGTGTCTAAAATAATATAAAATTAATATTAAATAGAAAAAAAAATTAGTATTCGGAAAAAGAGTGAAAACAGACGAAATTTTAAGTAATAAAATTAAAGAATAACTTTGGTTGAATGAGAAACAATACGTAAGTAAGGTAAGTGTACATTTAAGATTACACGAAGTACAGTTTTGGGCAACAGCTGGTACACATATATTATTGTTTATTTGTAACGTAGTCCGTAGACAACGCTTAAGCCGATTTAGACAGATGATGGAATTGTGGCGGATAAACTCGGAAAGAGCGGATGTTGTAATTTGTGCTTGATATTATAATACCGCAACATTCTACTTGGGTTAATTTATTCCATCGTGTGCTAAAATAGTTAAAATTTATTTGTAACAAGCTATGCTCGCTGCTCCTTCACGAGAAGACATATCATGATATATGTTTTTTATTATTAAGATACTTAGAAATTTTAAAATTGCGATTAATCTTATCGATATTGGTAGAAACTTCCGAGCTACGAATTAAATTAAATGTCTCTAAAACCTTTCGTGAGCAGAATATGTTCAAGAAATTAAAATAAATATTTATCTAGTTTATCTATTGATTATATAATTTTTTAACTAAATCGAAAATAAAAATTAAAATGACGTAATTTTAAAATTAAGTTTACGAAAAATATATCCAAGTGATATTAACGTGTTCAAGGTGAGCAATGAAATTTCGAAACGGCTATGATCCCTTGAAACTTATTTATCTCGACCCCATGGGCCATAGGCCGCGGCCCATCGAATATTTCGCGAGATTTGCAATCTGCCCATAAATATAACATTCGCATATTCGCGTCCAAAACGATACGGTGTGACCATGATTCATTGAGTTATAATTCAGAACCGGGAAATTACGGACGGGGCCGAAAAAGTTGCTTTATTGTCGATATTAAGCTGAAAAGGGGGATCAGGGCGTAGGAAATAGTGAATTATTGTTCCCCTCCTGCATTACCCGGGGGCGTTAGGGTGACAATGTACGAGGAAAAATCCCGGAAACAAAAGTGCGAATAGTAATGAAATTAATCTCTGTTACGAATGACGTTTATTGTTTTATTCCTTCTCCTCGCCTTTTATTGTTTTAGAAGTCATGTTCCTAATGGAATATGAAAGTAAGATTCGGTATATGAGATGAATTATTGCGAAAAGCTTTTCGTATCATACTTGGCGCGGATTTTGCGATTCGTTACGGAACGATGTTTTATTTGAACGTAAATATTGGGTAATGATCAACATTAAATATTATGAATAATAAAAATATCACGTCTTTTTTTAGCAAATATGTTATCATAATATGACGGACATTTCTTTTAATTTAACATTGTTTTGATTTAAGTGAATTGTTCAGATCGTGCATAAATCTAAGGGCTAGGAGCTATAAACCTTTATGTTTCGTCAATTCTATAACAGTTTTACGAGCGTCAAAGAATATTCGAATACAAAATATCGTGCAATCATGAAGACAGTGAATATTCTGGAAGAATTCGCACCCGTGACGTTTACGTCACGGGTGCGACGATTTCGATTCCGTTAATTAATTCAGTTAATAAAAATGTCCAATATTTATTGGTATTTTTTTTTAGTATGTGGAATTTGTCCGAAGAACGCAAATCGTATGTACCTTATAGCGTTTATGTTTACATGTGCATTAAATTTTAATCATTCAAACTACACTTTTCGTCTGCAACTCAGTAATTAATTAGATGTTATCATAACTAAAACATTAAGATATTAAGCATAACGTTTTTTACAATGATATATATTAAGTATAATAATATTGTATATATATTTTTGTACTAATATTATAATACATGACGTTCGGAAAAAAAACTTAATACCCGTATTAGTTTAGTTCGTACAATTAAAAAAAAAACAAAACGGTTGATAGTTAATCGTGATGCAAGGTTTAAAAAATAATAAAACAAATAGGCAAATATTTAGCAAGCCGACGTTTATCCCAATCTTATTAGAAGGCTGTTTGAGAAAACTTTTGCCAAGGTCGAATTATGAAATGTCGATTCGATCTGTTAATTTACATCGAACGATTTGCACCTGATGTTTGGTCGTTATATTTGTTAATTCGCCAATGCACGCTAAATTTTAAGCTATTGTGTTCAATGCACTTTGACTCCTACTCGTTTGCGTTTTCTTGTTTTATTTACTTACAATCAAGTTCGTTTTTTATCAGATAACTAATAAAAACGTACATAAATATTAAAACGATATCGTCGTTCAAGTTACAATAAAGTACGATTATCACCATTATTGATGGTTGGCAAAAATATTTTAAGTGAGTGCTTAGAAGCAAAGCAAAACGAAAGTAAAGGCATTATATTTTTCTATTTTTTTTTATTAAAAAGCATGCAATTAAAAATATAAATTAAGAATATTTTCGATTAGTTTAATTTATTGGTATTGGTGATTGATCTTGATCTGCCTCCAGACTTCGAGAACAAGTCGAAATTCGCTAAGAAAGTCTATACACAGGAAGGATTACTATACATATATATCCAATATGGATCAAAAATATTTCCATTACACTTAAGTTTCAATAAAATAACTATATGTTGCAACAAAGGCAACTTCAAGCGAGATAATCATATAAACGATTACAGATACAGATCATTCAGTTTGAATTCCAGTTTTATACATATTCTTATATTAATATAACCTATATACCAATATGAGTCAATAACACACACTGTGTGTGAATAGCATTAGAACATCGGTTCTTCAATGCTAACTATCGTAATGTTGCAAATGAGCCGATCACGTTTTAAACACATTATGTTATTTAATACATTCATGTGACATCGGTGTTATTTACAAGTTTAATCGTCTTTCATATGTTATACAATAGATACTGAACTGAATGAAATGAACTGTGGAAAATATCATTACAGCCAATAATAGCTTGTATATAATATTGGCTGTAATTGAAAACAATCAAGCGAACACTATTATTACATACATTTAATTAAACAAAAAGAAAATATAGTTACAGTTACAGAAATTATTACATTAAAAGAAAATGTCTCACTGTTGAGAAATGGCCGCGTCTCCTCTCAAGGAGTCGAGTGTGTATCTTGATCTTGTAAAAGGACAATTCTTGTTTTCGTCGTTGCTGCTTGTTGTCTACTTGAATACAGTATGTTTTGATTTTGAAATAGAGCGCAGATATTAATGTATAACTTTTTTTTTCGAGTATATGATTTATTATATAAAAATAAATTAACAATTAAGCAATTTTAGCTTTGCAGAATATCCATAGAAAATGCAACAAATTTGTAATTTGTAATGAAGATTTTCTAATGCAGCATTGCTGTTGTGGTCTTTTAAAAATATTTTGTTATTTGCATTAACGAAACCTCTTGCCAATTTTAGTGACATTGACATTTCATATCACTTAAAGAAAAAAAAAAAACAAAACAGAAATATGTCATCGTAATTGCAAATAAAATAAATTAGGAACATAAATTGCATTTGAAAAAATAAAAAATAAAATTATAAATGATGTGCTTACCTAATTATGTAAATTAATCCTTTAAATGCGATTAAGAAAATGATCATAACATTAAATAACAAAAATATAATTAGTAATTCTTTATTAATCTTCGTTAATAGTAGCAATTCCTTCATTTATTATATTCGTATAAGATAAGACGGAAATTATATTCTCGCCATTCAAATTACGATCTGATAGACATAAACAATTCGAGCATGTATCGAAGACAAAGGTAGAACCGACCATGAAGTTTCTATTGAGATCCAATTATAGACAAGTGAAGCTAGTGATGTGACATATTTATAGTGTTGCGCATTATGTGCTGGGGAAATTGAATGTGCTACAATGTAACGTGTCTGGAGTTATAAGACAATGATGACTGACTATTAATGCGGCTTTTAGTACGAATTATGTTGTGGCATAAAACGATACAATAGTAGTAATTAATTGAACTTTATCATATTGTATTGATGATTTTCATTACACATTTACGGTCTTAATTATAAACTTAATAAGGCGGGTGTTTCCTTAGTTGGGCGGTTAAACTATGTTGTGTCTTCTTCTTTCGAATTTCAAATCAAATCAAATCAAGAAATATAAAAATCAGAACTTAACTAAACATTATTATTTGAAATATATATTCTTTTATTTTTTAACAAGTAACGTGACTGACTTTTATATTATGAAATAAATTATTATATATATATATATATATATATATATATATATATATATATATATAATTATATATATATATATATATATAATTATATTCAATAAGCTTAACTTACTATATTGTTTAAATATTTTATAGTAAAACAATAATCTCCGCAAATAAAAATATATTTATAATATTTGCCCTCATGAACAACGTCGATTGGATAAATTTAAATGAAACGCAGTGCGATGATGGCTTACATATATGGATTAAAATATAATTATCTTATTTTAAATATTAAAAGGTATATCATAAGAAAAGAGAAGCGAATAAGAAAAGACGTAATTGCAGGAGAGTAGAATGAGACCCATCACATTAACAGATCGAGCACGTTACCGCTTCAACCACCCATATGGTGGGGCAAATCGATCCACCAGCAAAAATATTCCTAAGGTGGATTGACGTCAGATGGCCATCTATAAATCCTTTTATTTCCGTTTCTAAAAAAAAAAAAGCGTCGAACGTTCCTAATAAATTAAGACAGTTACGACGGCATGAGAAATTCTTGTATTCTAATCTTAATTCAATAGATACATACGTATCATAAATACATACAGATATTTACAAATTCTTTTAACGTACATAGGATCTAGAAGAAACTCGCTAACTTAATTGGCACAACGAAGCACAATACACTTAGCATCACCTTATAGGAGCTAACGTTAACAGCGTGACCGATAATAACATCGCCTCGTACTATCCTATTTTTATTTTATCCAAGAATGTCGTTTAACGTTATTGAAATAAAGATCACAATTGCTTGCTTAAAACGGCGAACAATTTGTAGCAAGCCGTTTGGGTCCCGAGTGAGTAAACTTAGTATGCAACAATTGTTTTTAAGTTCAATGTAATAAAGGCCATAATGTCGCAGCCTTTATGATTTCCTTATATATTTAGTTTACTGGGTTACTAGTACCGGTAGAGAGTGTAACTTTAAGTGCCCTTAATATGAACTATTATTTGATTACGGGTTTATAATTGATAAATGAATTAATAATGACAAGTTTAAGAAAACAGTGCCTCTTACTTAACTTAACTAAATTATACTAAACCGCTACTTCAGCGCAGATTTCCATTATATTCATACAAATGTCGTCCTACCGCATAAGATGAATTGTAAGCAAATACAAACTAAGCGAGACTCCCGATTCGAACCCATGGTCGTCTCACATTCATTGGGCCATCTCGGAAATTCTATTAAGTAATAGCTAATGATTTCAATATTTGCTATGTGTATACAAAACGTTATTAAACAAAGCGCATTTCATTATGAAATCGATTTAAATTTTTTATTTATTCATTAATTTCATATTTCATTGCGTTGAACAAAAATAGCTATAAAACTCGAGCTATTTTTCTCATAAGACTAATGCGATCGGTTTTTAACAAGTAACTAGGAAGCGCATTAAATATTAAAAAGGCAGACAGCGAAAACAAAACTGCGAAGCCAAAATACAATTTTAAGATTCTGTTAAGTCGACTTAGGCTGTCAAAACTGCGTCTTCCATCATTGTAGTGATTGAAAATTTTATTATATAAAAAAATCATTATACGTAAAAAAAAGGACAAGAAAATATTTTTTTCAATTAAGACTTTACATTTACGTATTGAAGAACTGATCGATTTATGAGAAAGGTGTAAAATTCATTACGGTTTTGTGTAAATTAGTTGAAACATGACGATGACTGTTGATGATGTCGGACAAAGTCATGAAAATCAAAATAGTTAATAGCGGAGACGGGAAGGGTTAGTAATAAATAAAATAAAACAAACGTAGGTAAGATTTGAGTCGTTTTAATTATTATCAATCGTATGTTTATGAAGACTGTACGCGTTTCATATGACGCTTCTTTAAGTAAATACTTTATAAAAACCGTTAAGGTAGAACACACAAAGACGCAAGACGAAGAAATAAGGCTTTAATTAGGGTTATGTCTATAAAAAGGTTCTTTCATCGTTAGGCTGATGATTTTAATATATTTTTGCTTGAATCGTATTACTTTAAATAGCTGTATTTAATAACGAAAATAAGCATTTTAACAACCTTAAGCCCGACGCTACCATCGGTGTCGGTTTGAAATGATGATTCAACCGAACTTGACTCTTTGATATCAATTACAACACAAAATTAATCATATTATCTGTTACTTACATTCCGTCTCGGAATATTTTTTGATACTCGTATATTTTGGAAAATGTGCAGGTACGGATTGGATTTCAAATCCACCTGTTTTACAGGAAGGAAACTCTAAAATCACCGTTTTAACATTATTATTTACTATTAACGGAAATTATGTTTTTTATATTATTTTGAAACATCTTAGTAGGTAATAGTATTACGTAATACGTATTTAATTTAAAAAAGTTGAGTATATTAATATTTCATGCGTACATATATCTGCAGTGTTGTGAACACGCTTTGACAACGTCGAAAAGGTAAATAAAAAATAACATACTTATATAATTCGATATCTAAAAAACAAACAGACTTTGATGAAAAAAAATTTATAAAAGATCTCGATTCACAAAGCAATCGCTTGAAATATGCGAGTGCGAGAAATCGATTATCCCTTGTATACATAATATCTAGACAAGTAACTCTATTTATATCACAATAAAGTCCATATTACCATGATATATATGTTATCAACACTGAATTAGATCGTAGCTTAAAACTGATAAGAATGTTATTACTTACATGCAGCTTAGGACAAATGTACCTATATATTAAATAGTTCCTGATAGTAGCCTACTACTATAAGTATTGTAACTTAGTGCTTAATTGAAGATATTTCCAATAATAAATTATATTATTATTAAGTAATCTTGAATATTTCACATTTTGTTATCATAAAACAATTTATATTACACACATTTTAACGGTTCATTGGCCTTTCTCTCTAAATGTTTTAAAATCAAAATAAATTTTATTCTTGCTTGCCCGGGCTTGAACCCAGAATCTTCGTTTACGATTCAGCTGTCGTTACACGTTGGGCCATTGCTGTCTAATATTTTGTCTACCGAATTATTAGCATTAACAATTAACACATATTTCTCTAAATATATTGTAAGGTTGTACACAATTAACCAATAGAAATTCAACCCAATTGTAAAAGCTTAATATCATACGTTACGAATACATGTGGTTATTTATTTGTTTTACTTGTTTAGCTCTTTGTTTATCTATATTCCCATATTTATTATTAAGTATTATTATACTTAATAATAATAAATACTTAAAAATAAGTGATATTTCACTGATAGCGTTTATATGGTTCACTATTTTATTTAATCTTTCGCTTCTTCTTCAAAGACGAAGTCTGGAAGGGATCGGTTTCTATAAATAGGTACAGAGATCGATAGCGATATTCGTTACTTGTTTTTACTATACACTAGAATGTACAATAAATTTTCTAATTATTCCATATGAACATTTTATCAGCGGCTCCACGATAGAGTTGTATAATCATATACAGGGTGACTGGTGAATTAGTATCAATACTTAAGGACGTGATATTTGACGACCATATATGACCAAAAAAAAATACATATAACATAAATATTAATAAACTTCTAAGTAAAGTTAACCAAAAGTTATGTAATTAATTACGCGTCATGTGGACGCCCTAGCTGCGCTGACGACACAACACCGTTATGTACATTTAGTTATCGCGCGGTACTTTCCCTACGTCCAAACGCCGCCGCGTGTTAACAGGGTAGCAGGCTACCTTTGATAAACAAGCATGATCCAATCCCCCTTCATACTTTAAACCTGGCTTAGAACAGGCAAAAATACCAAAATATTTCACTCGTTTAAGCAACAAATTTGTTGACTAGGTAAATGATATGAACTTGGGACAAAAATTAACTGTTTACCTATCTTGGTATTTCCGGCGTATTTAAAAATTGAATCATACTTATTTACAACGATTGTCAATCATTTAACTACCTATTTACCTACATAACTACACTAACCTTAACAAATGTTCAAAGTGAGCTCCTGCTCGTGTGATACACAGTTCGGCACGTTTACGCATATTGTCTTTCACACGCTTTAACACGAATGGGTCACTTTACTACTCACAGTACTCACATTATTCTGCATTTGTGTATTGATAAGCCATACCTAATTACTAATTACGGGTCACACTCACACACGAAACATTAGGTATACGCGTAAGATCGATCGCTAGGGGCGCGCGCGCGGGAAGATGGACGAACCTTACGGCGGCGCTCGCCCGACTAACCTACTAACCTACTAATACTAATAAGCCGCGGGGCAGGGGTTGCGGGGGGCAAACACCACGCCGCACGCGCCGCGGAAATATGTCCACACTTTATTTATTTAAAGTAAAATTTTTGTAAATTTGGTCAAAAATTAAGTACCTATTTTTATTACATAATTCGAATGAGAATCATGTACCGATTATGCTCCTAAAATATTGATCCTAATTCACCAGTCACCCTGTATAATGTATGTTACCCGCATGAAATATGTGAAAGTCGTAAAAAACAGTTAACACTTTGAATACTTTTTCAAATCTGGGAGACTATTCCACTAACAAATTGTCACTTTATCGCAGTCGAATCGAAGCGTGATCGTTGCCGTCTATCCGTTTTCCTATTCTTTTATTTAATTATCGATTATCGGCATAAAAGTTAACAATTATGTTTGGTTTTGACATAACGGTATATGTTAACATCATATCGGTTCGGCTCCGTTCCGAATAAATATAGAATAGTCAAAGTTACATTGGAATTGAATGGGGAACGTTTCGCAATCGTTTAAGATTAATAGAAATCAGCCCATGTATATTTTTTGTAATTTGTAATAGGTATAATAGTTACATAACTGAATTATTTTTTCATCTTTGTTAAAAGTATTATAAAAAAAAAATTAACTCTTTGGTACATAATTGAATCGCTAAAACACGACGTAACAAAGAACCTAGTCAGTGATAAAGGGATGTGAAAATGTACAATATAAAGAACCTACAGCACTAGTAACTGTGTTGTGAGTGTGACAGTTTTAATTATTGTCTATGATGCTGTTTGCATCTATAAAGGGAAAAATCTGATTGTGAGGAGGTAAATAGGAGTATGAGTAATTCTTTAAAAAAGGGGCATTGTTATTATTGTTGATGTATGATTATTATATAAGTAATTATGATACCTAAAATAATGTACGAAAGGTGAGTGGGCCTGTGTAAGTACAGGCGCTTTAACGATGCAAAGGATGGTTAATATTTCTTACAGTGCCACCCACCCACTCATCAGATATTCTACCGCAAAACAGCAGTACTTCGTATGTAGACATATATCAGGTACACATACATAGGTTTGAAGAAAGAGTGAGCCAGTGTAATTACAGGCACAAAGGGCATAACATATATACTTAGTTCCCAAGGTTGGTGGCGCATTGGTGATGAAAGCGATGCTTTACATTTCCTACAGATCCAATGTCTATGGGCGTTGGTGACCACTTACAATCAGGTGGCCCATATGCTCGTCCGCCTACCTATTCCATACAGAAAAAAAAGCTTTAAAATAAATGATACATTCGTAATATTTACTAAGATAGACCACTGTTCTGACCACTGTGTGTGTCCAGACGAAGTCGGGGCGGGCCGCTAGTATTCCGTGCAGGTACATATATTGGACGGGTTAATAAAACTCAATAAACAAAGAAATTCAAACATAATAACGGCTACCGTGTTTTATAAATAAAAATTCAATATCGAAATTCTGTATAAAATATTTGAACACGTATTCAATTTCGTCAATAACAACAAACGTAATGTAATCATACCGGAGAACATACAAGCGTGATGAAAACCACTATTTTATTAAAACCAATCTTTTTAAATGCGTTTGTCACAATGCGAAAAACAATACAAGCTAATTTCAACTCTAAAGCCAAGAGAATAAATATAAAAAACACATTATTGCCGAGTATTAGGGCACCGATAGACTTGTATACAAAATTATTGAAGTCGTTATAACATATATAATTATATATATATATTACACAATATCAATGATTAAAATATTTCTTGCTTCCTTGCGTAATTTTTTTTGTGAAAAAAAAATTCCAGATAAGTCATAATTAAAGTCAGAACATTCATATATTAACTGTGTTGTTTCGCAGTCTCAAGTCAATTTATAAGCATTAAAATTAATATTATAATCATTCGTCTAGGCGACACGTCTCTTCAGAATTGACACACTTTTTACGAATCCTAGCTTTATATAAACAAGAAAACAACAAAACATGCATTCAACGTATTGTTACATTTCGAAGAAAAGTTATTTATTCTTAATATTATAAACATCATAACATCATGTGTCAACTAGCGTTTTACCTGCGGCTTCGTTCGCGTAATAATTCAGAATTGCTAAAGCATATTCCATAGCTCTTTCTTTAAAAATTAAGGACTTTTATACACACTATCAGCACTAACAGTCAGTAGGCTGTGCGTTGATATGTCAGTCAGTCACTCTTATATATAAATAATATAAGTATTATTAATATATTATATAAAATCGACAGGTTTGTGATATTCCTTATCATGCAAATGACATAGAGGTTAAGGATGGCAATGGCATCAACTTTTCACGCTCCACTCGCGCCTCTACCGGCGCAATCGTATCTCGTTACTCGTAAATATTTCAGAGGTATGCACGGGAAACGCGGTCTTATGTCATGGAAGCATAATCAGTTCGGGACTGTAAGTATATGCTTTGCATTGTAGGAAAATTCGATTTAAAGTTAAATAAATAAAAAATGAACCGACATGACTGAGTAGTTAGAACATGTGAATCTTATTCGAAGTTTAAATCCGCTGAAATTTTAATTTATTTTTTAAGGTAGCTGTTGGTTTGAATTGTTTTTTTCCTTTTTCCTGCACGAATGACAGCTTGACATAATGCTTAATATTTTTTACTGTACAATAAAATATTAAATGTACCAATATATCCAACGACCCGCACTAGATCAGTTTGTAGGAGTAGGCTTATTCTTCAAAGTTTTTGTCACAAAACTATACATAAAATAGCTTTTTTGTTTTTTAATATCGACCAATAAAAACGTAACTAATTCGGTTATATTTAAATAATACCAAGTTGCAGTGTTCATGACTACATTAAAAATATAAATTTAATGGATTTTAATTAATATTGCCCCGCCCTTGCATGCCTTTAAATTATATTTATAGTCTTAAGCTTTTTTTCCTCTCTTTAATATATTTTTTTCTTTTTTTTGAATGTGTAATAAATATATTTATTATTATTAATAATATCCAACTGCTGAGAGAAAACCTTAGGAATAAATTTGGTAGCCGAATCGTTGTACGCTGCTTGTTGGATGTATTTATTTAGTTTTTTGTACGTATAAGAATTATTTATATATCGAAATTGCGATTTTATATCAGGCCGGAATCGGTATAAGCCTGCACAGCGATTCTCGTGTCGCTGTTACGCTGATCCTATCCCGTCGATTCGATAACTCGCGGGATTACGATCTGGCAACAATCTTGCTCTAGTGAATTCGTTTCGATAAAACATATCGATTGTTACGATTGCGCCTGGTCGGTGGACGTAATTGAATACGGACTACTGGAAAGGAATATAAGCCGAGATGGCCCAGTGGTAAGAACGCGTAAATCTTAACCGATGATAGTGGGATCGATCCCGGGCAAGCACCACTGAATTTTCATGTGCTTAATTTGTGATTATAATTCATCTCGTGCTTGATGGTGAAGGAAAACATCGTAAGGAAACCTGCATGTGTCTAATTTCACTGAAATTCTGCCACATGTGTATTCCATCAACCCGCATTGAAGCAGCGTGGTGGAATAAGCTCCAAAACCTTCTACTCAAAAAGGGAGAGGAGGCATTAGCCTTAGTCTTAGCATTTAGTGCATTTTTTCTGTTTGTGACGTCATAATTTTAAAGTGCCTACGAAATCACTGTTATAAGCTGTAATTAGATATGTTGGTTTAAAAAAGTATAATCTTAATTCATATTGTTTGAATTGAATGACAGTTTTATATTAAATGATTGGTAATGATGAATGAATGGTAACGATTAAAAATCCTTATAGAAAAAAATCAACCCATATTCTATACTGAACACTATATCAGTTTTAATGTAAACTGTCAAAATGCTTATAGACACTTCATATATACTTTTATACACGTACCATTCTTTATGACGGCTTATGCCAGTGGAAAATGCATTGTATGCATTTTAGTAACATAGAATGAACTTACAAGCGAAAAATAGAACCTCGCTCTGACTTATATTCAAAGCTTTTTTGGACTATTTTTATAATATAATGGCAGATCGACTGTGTCGATATGACGTGAGTATATTCATCGAAATTATGCAGAAGCTTAAACTAATCTCTACTGGGTGAGTGCGGGAAATGCTAATCTGATATAAAGTTACTGCGATTAAAATATTTCGTATCTCACTACGAATGTGGAACAATGTTAAGTTCAAGAATAAGTCGCATATCTCGTCCACGTACAGTTTGTAATTCGCACTATCATGTTCACATAAGTTACGCTGAAATCCGTCGAGAGAGCTATTTGCCTTTGTCAAGGAAACATTACGTTCATTGAAAATTCAACTGTGCCCTACTTCGGAAGTCGGTACAATTGGTTGAATTCCTAACAGCGAACCATTATTACTAATGCACGGATGTCTTTAGGGATTCGCACTCTTCGACGCGCCTAGACATGTTGACGTCGAGTGTCTTTTGTTTAAAACTCGATTAAAAGTTGAGTCGCGGGGAAAGCGTCCCGGTTAGAAGGTCGTTAGTGAGTTTCAGAATAAGGACATAGATCAAACAGTAAAGTGGATTTCGGGACGTCTGCGATACGGGAGAGGCGGCGGCGTTTTAACTTGTGTTCGGTTGGATTTATGCTTCCGAGGCAATACCGCGCGTTGCACCGGGAATAACTTTATTACGTCACAGCAATATTTTACCAACGGATGAGTTGGGACCGATAAATTTGTTTGAAATATAGAAGGTAATGTTTTATGATAGAATAGAAAGGGCTGCGTATTGTTGGAAGTTCAATTGTTATTTCACATTTTGAACGACTTAGCTGAGTGTTGATTAAACTTTACGATATTATGACTTGTATTATATTATCGTCATAGCAAATATAATACTTTTAAAAATAAACTAATTATATAAGTATGTTATATAGTTTTTTTAGGGAGTCTAATTAAAAAAAAATACACATTGTTTATTTTAGAACGAGCTGCAAACATAGATTTTTAATTATTCAATATTATATTAAATTTGATATATTAGTTATTGATTCTGATAAAATATTATTCTTATATACATTTAGTAAAGTTTATTTTTTTAAATAATATACGTTTTGTCATTTTACTAAGAGATACTTATTAGCGGTAGACGATTTAGTCTTTTTTGAAATAGTATTTCAAATTGACGGACAGTCGGGCAGACATCCAAATCAAAATACTAGGCCATTATTTTAGATCTAAAGATGGCTTCTTCGTCTTGCTTAACTAATCCCTCACATTGTAGTAATAGAAAAATAAAACATTATTTCATTATTAATAATAATTTTTAAATTTGTAAATCAGTTTAAAAAAATACTGTTTTTAAATAACGAATATAATAATTATCTATAAAATTATAAATTAAAGAAACATTCCGAGTTATATTTTTAATATAATAGTAATAATTGATAAATATCATTGAGCGTCGAAATTGGTATAGCAACTACGAGTCATACATTTATATTCCGAAATGTGGATGGGTAGTTAAGCGAATGGGGGCGAAGCGAATTATTCGCCTTTTTTGCCAAGTATTTTGTTCGCATGTCGAGATGATCGCTATAATCTATACCTATTTAATTCAATAAATCGCTTGCTTACCAGTTGCTGTACCAGGAAAGTAGAGATTAACTTGCAAATGCCACGTAGGATTGAACAGATACAGTAAAAAAGGCGTTTGAAATTAAAAAGTAAAATTTAAGGTTATATTTTGTCTATCGGAAAAATTTCAATCCACGCAAGTATAAAATTACCTTCTCTTTACAATGTTTATTTAACTTTATATAATCTCGATATTTGAAGTTAGTTAAAAAATATCGTAAATTGAAAACCGATTATTTATGGTCGATATTATAATTAATTTTTAATAGGGTTGCCGCAGCGACTTTTTGTAATTTTTTAACGATTTTTTTATTGTAATGAAAATGGCAACTGCGTTTATTTATAATTTAAATAGCTTTTTAAGTGAAACTTGTAAGTTTTTTTTTTTTAATTAGTTGCGTTTTGTACTTTATATATACGTTTTAAAGTTGTGTTGGCTGGTAGAGAAAGTACTACCGTCAAGCCCACGTTTGTATAATTAAATTTTGTTGTGTAATAAATAAATTAAAAAAAAGGTTATTATGACGGTATGGTATAATTTCAAGGACAGACTTAATTGTAACGTTACTTCGTGTAACATGTGAGTGTAATGTAATCTTAACTTTTATCGTGTATTAATGTGAGTTTTAATTTTTCCATAGCGTTTAAAAATTTTGTATATAGTCCGGTATAATTAATAAATAATACAGGTAATAATATAATTAAAAGATTTTTTTATTTTTATAATTTAATTATTATAAATATATAAACTAACTATAAACTTATCAGTACATTCAATTTTAGTAACGGTTGTTTATTTAATTAACATTAAAGTTAATAATGTAAACATAAATAGCACGACAAACTTTGTTTTCTTCGATCCATGCACGTGTCCTAATAAATATTTATATAAAGTTCACTTTGAATTTCAATGTAATCCTCATGCGAACCGTCGCCAGCCCTGAACCACAGTCAGCTTGGCGGGAAATGTGACGCGACATAACAAGACGACACTTTGCTGCGGTTAAACTGTTATGCTTACACGGCTCGCTGGCTACGAGCATTGCGATCGGGTTCCCATTGCGCGCTAGTATTGTATGCCTAAGTGCAATTGACGTTCGCGCTTATTGTCAGTCGACAGAGCACACGTTACGGGATACGGTGGGATGCTATTGGAATTGTTAGCGACGGAAATTATTACCGTACTTTAGTTTGCAAGGTTTAAAACCTATATTGTGTTTCAATAAATTGAAATAAGATACTTTTATTGTGTTTACGTTTGATTGGCTTTACTGTTGTATATCTTGTAATAAGTATCTAGATTTGTAAATTATTATTATTAATAATTTTATCCTATACTTATAACAGTAATATCTTATTTGTAAATATATATATAAAGTAAAAATAGAACTTTTTTTTATTTGCATCGTTGTTATTAGGTATTATATAAAGGTTTATAACAGTTCCAAGTAGAAATATTCGACGAATTTCCGATTATTATGACGTAAGCAATGCAATGATGCAAATGAGTGAATCATTGTCGACTCGTATTTAGAAAACAATGGCTTTACATTGACCGCATAGCGTTGTAGCTAAATGTAAATCGTCGCTATAAATACCAACATATTATAAAATTATTATACTCAATACATCAATTATACATTTTTGTATAATTGTTTTGACTTAAAGATTATTTATCGCTAATATTTTTAATTAAAATTTATAATGAGTCATGTAATAATTATACAATAGATAAAATAATTATATGAAACGTTTTGTTTCTATCGGTAATTTATTCATTATTATTATAACTTTTACCTTAAGCTAAATAACGTGCAAATATTATGATTTTCCTCAACGAATGTTTACACTGAGGTAATTTAATAATAATAAGCTTTGCACATTAAATATATCACATGTACTTGGATTTTATTAGCAAAATTATTGTGTTATTATTTATATGTATATGTAAAATTAGTAAATCGGTCGGAAAGTAAAACGACATAACCGTAGAGTTCAGGCGTAGGCCGTTAGTCCTTTGTCCGGGTTTTTTCTAAATAACTCCACGATTCTTAAAGAGAAAACCCAATAAATTTTTAATGGTCCCACTCGGGAATAGAACCCTAGACATCGGTAACTGCAGCCTCATAAACTAGCCACGATACCAACGAGGTAGTTAACATAATATTATAACCTATACACCGTTGTATCCGTAACATTAGAAGCTTACGCAAGAGTCATGCACTTGTTTAAACAATGCAGGCACGATGGCTTACGACAATATAAAACTTTAACTATCGTTATAAAATTGTCTATAAATGATTATCAGTTTCGTTAAACATATATATTATATTAAACAGTTAAATTGTTTTATTTTTATAAGTACAAATTGGAGAGTACATATGTATCTATAATTGGTTTTATATTTTATACTTGTTTTCACAAATATTAGATTTCATTAATAGCTCTTTATACATTTAATTACAACCACAGTGAAATACTTCGAAAACGGATATTAAAATTATTACAGGAAATTTATTATTTTAATAGACTGGCAACAGCTAATATATCTTTTTATTTTAATTATTACTGACATCGTAGTGGGCAATAATATTAATATATCATGTAAATGATTATAATGTGTGGTAGACGGACGCACAATTTTTATCCTCTTTAAACGTACTATTAGACCCAAAAATAAACACGCACACAAATAACAAAATGAATACTTGTATGAGCGACATTAAATACAAAGTAAAATTCATCAAGATCTTGTAAAACAATCGTATACGTGGAGTTGTTAAATTTCCTCTCATACGGTATTATCATTCATGTCTTATCAAGCACCTGTGTCATCACAGATTAGTGTTACGCTGACAAAATTTTAAGCAGCTTTCGTAGACAAAGAACGACGAACCTTCGGCTGTGACAAAATTAAAAAAAAAAACGTACGAGTCTTTTGTAATCTGTGACATGAATAAAAAGCTTTCTTGTATCGCATCTCTTTTTAGTCTGTACTCATTGTGTCACATATTAATGAGATGGTGTAAAAATGTAATGTTTGTTTTTAATTTTGTTTTAAAACTTCTAAACTACAGATAACAATAATATTTTATCCGTGGCGGAAGGCTTTTGTACATGTTCGACTGGGTAGGTGTCACTCATCAGATATTCTAGCACGAAACAGCTATACTTAGTATTTTTGGGTCCCAAGGTTGGTGTCGCATGTATGAATGGTCAATATTTTTTACGGTGCCAATATATATAGAAGGTGGTGACCATTTACCATTAAGTGGCTTATTTGCCCATCCGCTTACCTATACTATAAAATTGAACAAAAAAATTCATCGCCGTGTCGTTTGATTTAAATTATATTAGTCACGGCCTTAATGTTTTATTCTGTAAGTATGTTGTTTGTTTTATTACTTCACTCTGGTTCATTGGAAAGCACAAAAACCCACTGGTCGCCTCGATTTTTAACATATCGAATTCACGTCTCATTGGAATATTAGAGTGAGGACATGGTGAACGATGAACAGCCCTTTATTTGCACAAACACTTCTACACTAAAATATCTTCTGCGCAAAGGCTTTAAGACCCAAGTTCTTATTCAATTGTTTTAAATATAATAATAATACAATGTCCATAATATAATATACTGTATATAAGCTATAATTAGGTATTAGGTAATTGGGTAATGCTATAATTAGGTATATTTTTAACGTATATATATATATATATATATATATATATATATATATATATATATATATATATATACAGAGCAAATATATACATTATGTGTTTCCTAAACTTTATCTGATTGTTACGGAATATTAAAATACTTGCATTGAAATGTCATACATATTCGATGTCATTGGACACATCAGCTGAGCTATAAATAAGTATAAATTATGTTGATAATAAGCTGTGTTATAATTATGTTAGTTCATTTTTTGACAAAGATATTCTTACAAATAAATACGAGTACATAATATGTAGTTTAATGAAACGAAAAACGGTTTGAATGTGACAATTTTTTGGTTATGTTAAAAATCTTCCCTATGTTATCAAGGTACACTTATCATTTCGTCTATTTAAATAACCGTTACGTCACTGGCTGTAAGTGAACCAATGATCAACGATCTGCCGTTAAAAACTACGAAAAGGTTATTTGGTATTATTTTTTAAATATTGAACAATACTTGAAATTGTTTAACATGACCACAGGTCATGAATAAAACTAAAATATTTTCCTTTTTCAAATATTTCGAATTATTTTTTAATAATAATAATTATTATTTACGTAACATTTTATGGTATATTTTATGTGTCAAATTATACGTAATATAATAATCTCAACAATATTTATTCCGCAAAATTCTGAGAAGCAACGATGGAACGAGGTACACGACACGTGGCTAGCAACAATCGACAGGGAGTTCGTTATGCAAAACGAGGAAACACGTTTATTTTTGGTCACAGACGGACAGAGCGATAGGTGAAAACTGCTCTACTATAATAGTGTAGCGTAAATTCCTCTTGCAAGTAAATGACATATTATCAAATACAAATGTCAAATTATCGAACAAAATATATTATTTACCTAATATATTGTTCCTAATTGTATTAAAAACCTCTCGACAGAACTTTTTTTTATAATTTTACCGTATGGGGTATATAGTAAAATTACATATACATTATAGATATTTTACTTAACATATTTATATTTACTAACTTATTTAGCAAATATTTTTAATACCTACTGACAGCTTTTACTTGTTTCTTTAAATCACCTGATCGAAATCATAAAACTCGAATAGCAATGAACTGAAAGACAGCGTTCATTGTGAGTTATCAATATGAGATGAATATTTTATACAGTAGTGAACTTTTCTATAGACATTTTTTTGCGAGACAAATCTTGAAATACTGCTATATATTAACTTACCTAAACCTTAAAATCGCTGAGATTGTATTGTGATAATAATATAAATCTTCTGAACATATAACTTATTATAATATGGCTTAATATATGTGTCAATCTTAAATTTTCAAATGGTGAGTTTACATTGAAATAGTTAACTCTTCACCAAAAGTTGCCAATTTTGATTTTTATCTTGACTTCTATAACATATGTAAGTTACAGATACCTTAGACTACGTAGATTGATCAATCTGAAGTATCATTAAATCCCTTTTCAAATTATTCTGTAATAATAGAATATAGAGACGGTTTAAAAAAAAAAAAAATGTTTATAGTTTTTATTAAATATTTTCCCTACGTTACAATTTAAATAAGCCTTATCTTAGCCCTATATCTGTACACTGTACATAAAACAATGATTACATTTTAATATAACCAAATTCAAATTTGCAGTAAATGTAACTACAACAAGACAAACTACAAGATACTAGGGCCCTTTGTTGTGAAGTAATTATAATCTAATTAAATTTAATGATTGATTGCATATTATCAAAGGGTGATGATCGTTTCATATATAATCAATAAACATTTCTTTATACCATGCCATTGAATTAGTGATAGAAATACTAAAGTGATCGTTGAAATTTTAAGGTTATTTTAATTTTAAATATTTATATGATATTGCGTACTAGGCTCAGTATAAATATTACTAGTTTAACATAAATATGATTCTGTTGATCGTCAAAATAGGCGACGAGCCTGTATCTTTGAAGTCGAAATTCTTATTTTAATATTATACTTTTCTCTCTTCTGCTCTTTTACAGCAAAAATGTTACAGCTACTGCTGATGCAACGAATACTGTCAATCCTAAGATATATTTTCTTAAAGTTGACTTGTACAAAAAATTAAAAATCATAATTTTACAAGATTAAATTAAATGAAAAGCTATCTGTTCGAAATTTTCTAATTAATCTTTTTCATATAAGGCTTTTGGTTATAAAATACAATTAAATTATATTCTGTTTGAAAATCTATAAATACTAACAAACACTTTTTTATCATCTATATAATCTTGTATGGAGTAATGCCTTATTTATTAATGACTTTAGCCGACAATTTAAATTTATTAATTGGCAAAGTTGTTGATGAAATGTCCTCTGACTTAAAAAAAATAGGTTTTTAATAATTTTATATTAATACAATATATATATATATATATAATAATAATGAAAAATAGAAATTCGTATATACGAGCGAGCCAATGCATTCGTATAATGCAAACCACATGAATAACAATACATACAGTTCAAGGAATAGTTGATTCTTCATACAATGGTAATTACACTTATCATCAGCATAATAGGAGAATTATTTGAAATCATTAGATTCGTATAAAGTATACCGTGACATTGATTAACGTAGATCGGTGTTCGCTGGATCGTGCTAATTGATCGTTTTAATGAATCTATAATCTATGCTTCGTAAATTTTTAGAGTTTTTATTTGAAATCTCTATTTACTACAGATAAATAATAAATCGATACCAATGCTACCGTCAGTTCGATTAATATATACAATTATCATTAAAAATACTATTTTAAATCTACAAAAATATATAAGATTGTTAACGTATTATTTGCTTTTAATTATTTCACTCTATTATTTTGTTATTTTTTCATTCGTTTATTTTTTTGTGTTTGCTATGATTTCGTAATTTAACACTAATAAGTTATATTGTTCATTTTTTTAAAGTCAACAGCAACAAGTTTAGTCTTAATCGTTGCAAAGGCTGCTCCTGCTATCGACACATGTATGTATGTATGTGATATGACGGAAACATCAGAAACCTTCCCCCATACAAGCGAGCGAAGTCGCGGGTGGAAACTGCCCTGTAAATATTTCGCCAAACATTATGCAGCTTCATTGAACAGTAGTAATAGAAGATACATATTAGTAGAAAATTTCCACGTAAACTTTTTTATATATATTTTTATTAATCGCGCCTTTCTTCTATCTTTGACACACGACGGAAACGTCAAGTTTGCGTGAATCTTCAAAGGCAAATATTTTGCCACATACGATTACATGAAACGTGACCGCGTTGAATCGTTGGCGGTTAGTTAGTGGAAACATTTATTTTAACGTATCATTAATTACTTTTGTAAATAATACGATGTGTCAATCTTATCGATATCAATACGTAAGATAAAAACGATCGTCCGTGAACATTTGTATCTCGTCACGTTTATGACTCTGTCAGACTTCAGCGAATGTGTGGCACCTGACTTAAGTAAGAATGATACATCGATTGTTATTTTTTTTAAGCTTGTTACAAATATTACTTATTACATTGCTGTATATTACGTAATTCATTCGAATAAGATGAAATTAGTGAAAAATGACAATAAATCATGTAAAAATTAAAAAGGAAAATGTTTTCTTTGTAAGGTCCTTCATAGGTTAAGTTGGAAAAAGATAACGTTAATTCAACATGTAATTGTATTCAAATTATGTAAGCTTTGTTATTTCACAAATCGTAAACGAGGTAAAACGCATGAAATAATAATTCTCACGATTGTAATCAATTTTGAACCTTAAATTAATGTCGCCAAAGTTTTTAGTAAAATTGCAAAACGATGAAGTCAATCCGAGAATTCAAATTTTCTTTCGTGAGTAAACTCAATTTATTACAAAATAGCGACGGAAACACCGTATTGTTTTTCAGTCAGCATGTCGGTCAATGTCACTGGCTTTCGATTTCAAATTCACCGGCCAAAAAATGCATTAGATGGATCAATAACGGCCAACTTTTTGTACATCCACGAAATTGTATTAAAAAAATAAGATAATAAGCTGAAAAGTCACTGCGAAATTGCAAAACAACCAACGGGCCAACAGCGCGAAAGATTTGATCAAATGCTTGCCAAGCTTCCTTGGCTTATTACATCGAATTGTAATACACCTGAATTTCACTAATGGCATATTAACGTGGCATCGACCAATAATAATTTATCGATAGTATTGATGTTGCGTAATGTCATAGTTATTGAGGCAACATGACACGATATTGTTTGTTTATACGTCCGCAATTATACATACAGTACCTATTGTGTATAAATAATTCTTTACCTTGTCGTCGTATGGAATACGGTAGAGCTATGAATGATAAGGTAACTACTAAACGTGACATTAACACTGTGTACTTTATTGCATATGTGTGTGTAACTCACATTCGTACAGTATACTATCTATAACTAGAGAGCTAATATATTGAGACAGAAATCAGGTATTATATTTCAAAATGTAATAAAGGTAATTATGGTGCTATTGTGTTTGATCGATGGCGGATATTTGGCAAATGTTTGTATTGAATCATCGAACCTGGCACATGGTAGGGGGTTGGGTTCGACGGGGGCAGCCAGTAGGCGGCGCTGATGGGCGGATAGTTGACGCTGGACCTTCCCGCGGTCTTGCTGCGAGTTGCGCCCGCCTCGCCGCGCATCCTTTACATACACTATACACACACACTGTCACAACATTGCGCGTCTGCATTCAACCGCGGCCGCGACAAAACTAAGCACGTAATAGCTATAACGATAGGTGCGCTCGCGCTGACGAACGATCAGTCATTCTTCTCGGGTCTCTGTCACTTCGCTGTCCCCCCTCCTCACGTTAATGAGCTCGGTCTGTGTCACGTTGTTTTTCATTTACTGACACAGAAGCGATCGTGTCCGAATGTTCAGGTAATGTTTGAAGGCCTTCATTGTTAAAATGACTTTATGCCGCCTCCTTTTGCGTAATCGTGTCGTAGCTCATATTTCATGCGATAAGCTGACTTTATCAAGCATAAAATGCTATAGGCAATGCATACTTTTTTATAGTATTGTGATCAGAGAATTATATACATGTGATATATTAACTTACAGCAGTATAACTGATTGAATATCTGATACACTGCATGATAAAAAGGAGAATTAGGATAAGCACTTCAAAGCGATTTAGCAATCAAATATTTAAATCATCGTTACGTGTTTAACATATTGTTTCAACCTAATTTTTATTGTAAGTGGGTTTGTTTTTATTGGCGTCGCACGAATAAATAAATGCTTTGGATTCTCTGAACTCTATGTTATATAAACAGTATTTACTAATGGTGAAATTAACTTTTCAGTGAATTTGACATATGATATAATAAGAAAAGGCTCTTATAGTTGCTATTATTATTTATCATTAATTATTGGTCGAAATAAAACATTGTGTAACATTAAATTTGAGCCAATGATAATAAAGTCAATATGCACTCCGTGTGCAATGCTTTCCACCTATGAACGCGATGCCCTACACTGACTGCTTATTATTCAAATCTTGTGTCTAAGCGTCGAAACACACTAAGTCCGGTCGAACGTGCCTTCTTATTATATTTTAGTCTGAAGGTTTTAAAATACATATAATGCTTTCAGGATAAATAATAACAAAAAATGTAACTAATCAAACGACTTCGACTATAATTTTCAATCAAATTTATTTTGTTAGGTCCATTCAAAATAATTTACTTAGACTAACAATAATTAAATTTATTCCATTTCAATCTCAAATATGCTAGTATATCTTAAAAAATATTCTCAATGCGCATTAATAAAAATATATGACACAAAAGCACATTGATCTCTTCCAGCAAACATTATCAGAGTTGCTTATAATTTTCATGAATAGGTTATACTTTTGTTGTAGGTACTAAAAGTGAAAAATTACAATTGAAAATAATAATATTTCGCACGGTTTTAACATCAATATGTTCGATTTGTTAGTACGTTAATATACATTTTTCTATTTAGTTGTACACGAGCAAGAAATGAAAAGCTTATTACCCTTAATAGCAATGATGCTTTAAAATTTAAGATATAGTCAATATAAACTATACGTTCACATTAACACAGTACAACTCAGTGCACACAACACGACACACAGATAAGTGGGAGGCCGCCTGAAACTAAACTTGGTAGAAACTTAGTAGCTAAGATATTGTCTTGCTTTGTCCAACTTCGTATCGTCTACCTCGGCTTAATAGTTGCGAAGGTTTACACGCTAAGCACTTTTGTGGAACGTGTACCTAACACAGACTTTGAAGGTATTCATGTTCTACTAGTAAAATAACCGAAGTTTGCTCATTTGAAATTGGAACAGTACTATTACAGGCATAGGTAACGTACCAATATATTGACGAAAAAATAAAGTATTATAACTCTATTGCCATTGTTTTGAGGGCAACTGACGAACGGGGCGAAATGAAAATATTCGAAACAATCAGTATTGTCAATTGATTTTTTTATGATAATTACTTTTTGCTGCTTATCTACTAAAGGTAGTGACAATTATAAATAATGTTGATTATAATGTCAAGGATGATAGAGCCTACATAAAGACTATTAAATATTATGGACATAAAATATGGTCCCATCAGCTTATTATTTTGATATAATCGACGCCGACGCGCCTTAAAAAAAGGATTGTGCGCGTCATCGTGAATTGAACTATCTATATAGTCCTGAATTTTAACCAATTGTAATCGTACATTTATAATGTAATTCGTTCCCGTGTCTTTCTTTCAGTCTGTCAGAAAGCTGGAATTTTTTCTTTAATTGTCGTCCAATCCGAATTAAGTTGTCTTAACTCTAAGATGTAATATGAATATTCGTGTATATTTTAAAATAAATTTTAAGTTGACAAAAACAACGATATCGCTTCACTGCAAATAATATGTTGAAATCAGGTTAAATTATTTATTTTTCTTGCCATATTGCATATGAAAGAGAGGGATATAATGATCGTCATAATATTATCACATTAAATAGTCATTAGTTTTTCATTTATTAATGCGTGTGGGCAACGACTTGTACGTTTCGATATTACGGATATTTACTGCCCAAGCGTTACAATTAAGGTTATAACGCTTAACCTCATGCGATTTCCGACGTTGTGATAATCAACATATAGGTTACGCACGCTATGCTGCTGATCGATTTTAGACACGATGACTGTTCTCAATTCAGATAATTCTCAATATAGGCCATTCTCAAGAGACTAGTCAACTGCGAAGGAAGTACTATGAGGCCACAGACTATCTTTGTTTTTGTTTCTCCTTGTCATACTTCAATTGCACAGCAAACACGGCTGCAGAGCGTTCAGACATAGAACCAACTGCTTTACGTGATATTTCGAGTCACGACAGAGTAACAATGTTTACTTTAAACTCCGGACTATTGCTGAAAATTTCTTGGCAGAAGAAACAAATGACTCATCTTGTAGGATTTGAAGATGAGCTGCAACCGTTCAAGCTAGCCCTTATTTATCAAAAAGACAATCAATGTATGCATATTATCTTTACTAATATTGTGAATACGAAAGTCGGATTTTTGGTTTGTTACATTTTTATATCTCAATTACTAGCCAACCATCACGAAATTTTGAATACGCGTTGTCAGGGCAGAAAATGGTATATATAAAATTTGAATTAATTAATTTATAATCTTTTGTATAAAGTACCTTAAGAAAAAAACATCATCTTTACATACACCTCTTACTAAAACATCTTCAAGTTGAACCTATCATTATCGAATCTTGATATAACATTATATACGAAAACACTTACCGTTTCTGTTCTCGCTGTCAGCCGGTTTCATCTGGATCGGATGGTGCATCTGTAACAATGAAATATCGGAAGTCAATAAAAGTAATAAAACAATTATAATTAAGCGAACTAATACCGAGATTGCCCCATGTACTACTGTACTACTTGGTGACAAACCCGCAATGGATAGTGGTTGTGGAATAAACTCCTTTAAGGGAGTCCCCTTTAGCCCAGCAGGGGGACATTTACAGCTTGGTTTTAGTGGCTGAAACAGCTCTAATTATTAATATAATTCTATTTATCACGACCTAAGATACGATTCTGTGTTTAGGTATACGAAGAAGTGTAAAATTTATGGAAATATTAATATTAATTGTATATTCTGCAAAGACCAGAAGGAACCGACAGTCTGTAGGCGCTGCGACAAAATTGTCGATCCGATCAATTGTGAACCAGCTCTGACATTTATTACACTCATTTGTAGAGTGACGATTACAATTAGTGAATATATCATAGGCAGATCTTAATTTATACTGGCGGCTTGAAATAGCACTTAATCAATTAGTACAGATATTTACAATAATTCAAATCGCATTCACATTCACATAGATTATAGCTACTTCCACAAGTTCCAAACCTTCTCCGCAAAAAGGGAGAGGAGGCCTTAGCCCAGCAGTGGGACATTCAAAGGCTGTTACTGTAATATAGTGTTGTGAAAGTAAATAAGAGGGAAACCGGACCGGGCTTCTAAAGGATGGACGAAATTTTATGACATATATTTTGACTTTGGAGACCATTCATCTGTTATTCACCATTTTTTTTTAATTTTCAAAACACGCTAAAAATAATTTTCCTGGTCGCCTAATCATATATTGAATACACCATAAAAATGACAAACAAAAATGTGATATATATCGGCGCAGTGATTACTATGCATAGAAAATTAGTTTGGTTTAACTTGGGAATGCTTTTCTGGCTGGTTCATTTCGCATTCAAAGTGCAAAAAGTCAAGCTGTTCAATTACTTAACAAAACTTTCCTCAGTCATCTCTTACGACAACCAATGGTGAATTAGGACCTCTTCTCTCTCGCTCTACCGAAAATCATATCACAGTTTACATTACAATATAATGTATGATTCTTACACTGTTTTATTGAAACTACTCGAGACCATTATAAAAAAAAATCCTAAAATTTTGAGATGATAATCTTTCGTTTCGTACTAAAAATAAACATAGTCACCGATAAATTACGTCATTAAACTACATATATATTGCGTATCAGTCTTGTGCATACACGTACTGCGCCATAACGACCATAAATTCAGATTCGATGACATAATATTTCATCGAGGACTTCATGAATTGTTTGCTTGATGATGTTTGTTCGAACAATCGTAACTATTTCAATTATTTGTAAACAATATACAATGAGTTTCGTGTTTCGTAAACAATTATAAGTTAAACTCGCGTTCGAATAAATCATGCACTTTCAAATTGTTTAAGAAGTTGAATTACAGGCACAATGAGCACAACATCTTAGTATCCAAAGGTCGATGGCGTATTGAAGATATAAGGAACAGTTAATATTCAATATCTATAGGCCGTCCATATATATACTTATTTTATAAAAGAAAAGTTACTTTAATCTATTGAATATATTATGTATAGTTGAATAATTAGGACAAAGATTCCGAGCCCAGTTGATCACCTACGCCTACCTGTTTCTTTCGTTAAAGATAATTTGGAGCTTATCCCGTCGCTTTACTTCATTTCTTTTGTTTATACTACGAATACCTACCCCAAATAATTCATATTCTATTTGCTTATTAAATACTATAAATGACTTTGAAATAATTTTAATTTGTATTGAAAAGTCTTGTAGAGTTTTGTAATACTTTTTAATTTATATTGAAATCATTTTTGCCGTCAAATTAATTACGTAATTAAAGTAGAATACAATTAAACCTATAAAACAAATTATATCTCAATGCACAATATCTTATAACTTGTATAGTTTGTTTTATGACTTGTATAGTTCCATTAAGTTGTATATCAATAATAACTTTTTATGATACTTGAAAATATAAGCGGTGCTTCTAAGGATTTGAACCCACAATTTTCAACAAAAATATATGTCAACAAATCACTGAACCAACTAGTATCAATTGTACGTAATCATTAGTCAGTGTAAAAAATACAGAAAATATTAGACAAAGTAATTTATCGTTTTCTAAAAATAAAGAATTGGTTTTTAAAATGTAACAATTGTAAAACGAAACCCTACGACCATCTTCAAATACATACACACACACGCACGCAAACACACACCAAGAAAGTGAAAGACAAACACTTGCCAATACATCTCCGCCGTAAGTCGCATATAAAAATAACTCGAGCGTTGATTGACATATTCTCTGGAACATGTACACAGCATACTAAGAACGAACAGCCATATCAAATCGAATAAATGCATATTTTTTGCGTATTTATACATTATATTATTTGCGCGATTTCGCTTATGTTAAATTTAGATAACACACGCCTTTTTCATGTAATTTGCCGTATTGATTGACGTTTACGGTTACTGTGCTTCATTAACGCGAAGATATGTGGCCTATAACTCACTTCAGTAAATAGGTTAACATATGTAATTTTTCGAATGTTGATTTATAATTTTTATCTATATATATTTCATATGTAAAGCAAAATTTCAACTAAAATTAGTAGGTAAGTTTTTATATAATAGATTGGAATTTTTAAATTCTAAAAATTGAAATCATTAATAATACTCATCATTAATCCCAATAAAGGAACCCTAATCAAACGTACAGAGGCAATCAAACAAACAAATTTTCCAAACATAAAAAATCTTATATAATGCTAAATAAATGTGCAGACACACGCACACTCACGCACGCGTACACAAGCACGCAAAAGCCAATCACCCTTACGCCCGTGAATAATCTGCGTACAGGATATAAATGTATTTTTTATTTGAAAATTAGAATTCATGAAAATTTTCTATCGACCTAAGAATGGCTTTTGTTTTTGATATCCTTATAACATGTTCGATTCCAAACTCTATACGATTCGAATGGTAAAACATTATCTGTTATAAATATAAAGCTGGAGAGAATGTATGCCAATCGTAGAAAGTATCCTTTTAATAATAATTGAATAATATCTAAATGAAATATATTTAAAATAGTATGGGCTAGATAATTTCACGCCATACTCTTAAGGTGACCATAAATGTTAACTAATTTAGAAAGATTTTGGAAGTATGCATCGTTCAACAGGTCGTATAACCCAAAATGAACACGAGTGAGATTCCGCGATTATAGCTAACTAGTAAATATGATTATTGTATCCGAATTTGTTTCGCTAAATTCAATCTATCGTTTGATCTATTAACAAGTATGTATTTAAACAGACTAGGTTTAGATATTGAGCCGTAATGGTACGTTTCACACTTCAACGTTTTTACGTCATCAAATTCCAACCAAGGCCTCAGCTGAGCGGCTGAGCCCAAAGAAGGCAACGTAGGCGTAAATCTTTGTTCTAATTAGCGGTTTTCCATGAGTCTTAATATTTGCATCGTATATCCTCAATTTGTGACGCTTTTAACACGTTAACGCAAATAGAGCAACCAATGACTAGCAGCGAATCATTTTAGCCACGGTGGCCAAACTTTAGTTTTCTGCGGGAACTGTGTAGCGGTATGTGCGCAAAGACAGGTATTATTTCCTAACTCTCATAATTTGATGGCATTCCACTGGAATCAGACATGATCGCATGTACGTTGACGTACTTTCCAAGGCACGATAGAGTAACTCCTTGAGCTGAATTGACGTGATTCCATATCACTCGAAAGCTGGACGTCAGGATCTGCAGTCATATAAGCCAGCAAGAAGAAGTTAAAAAAGAATATAATTGAAAAAGAAAGGCAAAGGGTACTTAACCCTACTGCCTTATATAGAAATATAAAATATAGAAATTAAAAACATCAATATTCCATTACTAATTGTGCTTGCACGAACAGACAATATATATACAATCAACTGATATGACCTCGCTCTACTTTATAAAATTATGTATAAGATTTTAAAAATAGAAGAAGTTTGACAAAAAAGCAATAGAATTTGTATATTGTGCACGATATGCAGTATTATGGAAGAATGTAAAGAGTAACGGTCGTATTCTTAAATCCATAATTACTTGTATCACAGACAAAAAATAATATACGATCTACTCGGTGCATCCACGCTTCAGAGCGAACATCAATCAGCGCTCAGTTTATTTATACTAGCATATATCGGTATGTATGGTAAATTAATATCATAAGATCCATCTACTTTTGCATGATTTTAAAAATCGAATCATAAAACAGATTGCAAAATATTAGTAAATAATATTATACATTTTGGAATTGGATTCTAACTAAATGTGGTGTTCGTGTTTAAAACGGAAAGTTCTGTTCACGCAATAAATCTATATTCAAAACTTATTTTGTGCTCGGTAGTTAGGTAACAGTTGTGAGGTAATCTGCCTTCCTAGCCCAAAGTAATTCTAGATAAAATGAAACGGCTTTGTGGATTAAGATACAAACCTTTTTTTCAAAAACCTTTTTCCCAGTTTTAGAACATTTGCTCTTACATGAAAAGTTTTTCTTTGAATTTCGTCATAATGATATTTAAAATATAAGAACTTCTTTGAAAACTCAAGAATAAAAATACACAATATATTCTGTTTTGTTGATAAATATATTTAGTTGTTCATGCCGTCAATTACGAATACATATAAGCAATGCATTGAATCATGATATTTATTTTTATTCGCATAGTAGGTACACACTGCAAGTGCATAAACATTTTTATTTATTTTAAATGTAGAAATAAGTTTTGCTTTAACTGTAGTAAAGTTATCGCATTAATTTGTTGCGTAGTATAGTAGATTTCTATAGCCTTGTTTCCAAACTATTAAAAAATAGCAGTCAAATGCGCACTACTGTTTTATGTGTTGCGATTAAACCTAAATAGTTTGAAGTAAAAAAAAAAAACAAGCGAAACAACGTTGCTTTATTTCTAATAAAAAAAATACTCAACAACGATGTTGCTAAAATAATAAACATATCAAGTTTATTGTTTACAAAACGACTATAATTTAAAAAAAAAACGGAATTTGCAGCGAAAACGCAACGTGTTTTATTTTTTCTGCTGATATATAACTATTCGAATTTTTAGAATTTCTTGTTCCGTTTTAAATATTATGACATTGAAATTGTAATTTTAAAACTAAGGTCAATCATTGGGTGTAGTAGTTTGAGAGAAATATAAAAGAACTATGATATAATTTAGCAATATTTAAAACGAGGAAAGAAACACGGACGCGCTGAAAACACACCGAACTGAGGCGTCGATTTCAGCCGCGGACCGTAGTGCGTGTTGAGTAACACATAACCAGCGTTTAATTTAAACGTTAATGAATCACGCGCGAATTACTAAGATCTCGCAGAGCCCTTATCTAATTAGGCGCAGACAATCATCAATCACGTTGCACGGACAAACAGTGTACAAACTGAACAATTTGTCACGTCCCCCTAATCAGAGTCGCCTTGAGCGTTCCATTACGGGACCTCTATGTAATCCAACTTTAATGAACACGAACTAAACAGAGTCTTCATGTAATTAGAAGTTTGTGTATCAGTAAAATTGTCACGGCACCGCCTTGTAATAAACTGGTTTCGGGAAAGGTTTTTGTGATCGCCTAATCTTATTGGTATGTCAAGGGATAAGATTATTAACAAAGTTTCCTTATGAGTAAAACGTTATTGGTTTTGGAAATTCGGTAGGTACATGTTACGTATAAGAAATTGGTTTTATACTTTTGCAATTTCTATATACATAAAATTTAGTTCAAGCGACTATAAGGAAATACAATTATTTTCGAGTTACCTGTAGTTTGATTTACTAAATAAATAAACTGACTGCCTCGTTGGTCTAGTGGCTTGATGTAAGGCCGCAGACCCGGAGGTCCTGGGTTCAATTCCCAGGTCGGGCCAATGAAATGTTATTGGGTTTTTCTGTCAGAAAATTCTCAGTAGCATCCCGGAGTTTGGAAGTTGGAAGTGTGTTCACTCCCGTGCCTCGGAAAGCACGTAAAGCCGTTGGTCCTGCGCCTGAACTCTTTCCGGTCGTGTCGGATTGCCGTCCCATCGGATTATAAGAGTTAGGGAATAGAGAGTGCACCTGTGTTTGCACACACACTTGTGCACTATAATATCTCCTGCGTAGTTGGCTAATCTCTCTTGAGATTGGCCGCCATGGCCGAAATCGGTCTGGAGGACATTATTATTAAATAAATAAACTATTCAAAATTGTATTATTTATTTTACATGACGATTTTAAAACGTTTAGCTATATTTTATGTACTATTTATATACTATTTACTTAGATAACATTTTGTCATCAAAATAAATATGCCTTTTTGTCGAATGCACATAAATTTACTAATTGGTCAATTATTTCAGGACTTAGTCCATTTTAAATTGAAATAATATGATTTAAGCATGTTAATTTAGCCAATTAACCCAATTTACTTTATTTTATAATCATAAATAGAAAATAATATCAGAGATAGATCGAAAATCGATATAACGAAGTATGAACCGTTTCAACTTTAACAGAAATTACGAAATTCAATAAATAAATAATATTTTGGTAAAAAAAACATACATTGGACGGTATTTGCGATATAAAACAATATTGACAGATAATCGATGAACGTATCTAATTACGTGTGTCATGTTTGTGTTGGTCTGCACGGACGGACGGTCGTTTAAAAATAAATGATGTGTAGACACTCGAGCCAAGACCGCCGCGGGCTCATTAGCGTGATGGCAAATTAATTTATACACTCGGTACGTGAGTAAGGTTTATTGTTAATAAAATAACACGAAATGAATATCATCCGTTTGAAATATTATTAGCATTCACTTGGTGGTAAGGTTTTGTGCAAGCTTGTCTGTATAGGTACCACCCGCACATTAATTATTCTACCGCTAAACGACACTGCTTAGTATTGTTGTATTCCAGTTTGAAGGCTGAGTGTGTCAGTGTAATTATAGGCACACGAGACATAATTTCTTAGTTTCCAAGGTTGCCGGCGGTTGCTCAAATATTCATCTACCATCGGACAGGCCTTACTACTAACCAATTTTACGTTCTGAAATTGTACATATGTACATATCTATAGCTCAAGCTTTATTAAAAAAATAGGTATAGAATTTGAGTTTCGTCAGGAAGGGAATATAGTAAATTATTTTATAGATACATAATAATTTATGTCGAAATGTTTCTATTTAATTATAATTAATTTGAACGGATTTAAATTGTAATTTATATAGCATTATGTTCTATCACGTAGGATTATGAGCTAAATCATTTTGAAACAAAAAAGTGGATTTAAAATTAATTATAGAAGATGGAAGAACTCTGAAATGACAGAGCACACAAAATGCGATTGAGTGCAATATGATTGGTAGATCATTCTTAGATTGTATTACATTATATATTTTTTATCATTCAGTGAAATTTGAATAGTGAATTTACGATTCCAGTAGATTAAGTACGTAGTAAGAATGAAAATTACAAAATAGTTCAAAATTATCTTGAACCAAAAAAATCTAAAAGAATCCTGTTACGCTATGTCTAAAGGATACAAATAGTAAAAATATAAAGATTTAGATTATCTCATTACATTCGAGGCTTTACGTAAAGAGGGTCAGGGAGGACGATAAGTTTAAACATAAAAGGAATAATGTATTCGTGTACGAAAACCAATGTCCAATACCGCGGCCGAAGTGGATATCGATTTGGCATTAACCGATTATAAAGGC
This sequence comes from Nymphalis urticae, assembly GCA_905147175.2. Classification (NCBI taxonomy): domain Eukaryota; kingdom Metazoa; phylum Arthropoda; class Insecta; order Lepidoptera; family Nymphalidae; genus Nymphalis; species Nymphalis urticae. Next base: position 8,075,913 of record LR989991.1, read on the forward strand.
CATCAGAGGTGAATAAAACCCTTACATCTGAAGGGAATCAAAGGTCTCTCTGGCTTATTACACGGTTGAGGGGACACTTAAAAAAATGCTTCCTTCCCGACATCGGATAAGTAGATACAGGGGGTTGATAATTGTAAGTGCCGCATTGTTTCGATTGAGACTCGGTAATGGCGTTATGAAATGTTCCCGTCGAACTTTATTAACATCGCTTTTGTATCTCGACTTCTTTCGGCTTCGTCATTGCAAAGTTATGTCATTTCATTTTGATCGAAATTGCTACGGTTCTTTAATCGCATTGATATTTTTTCAAGGAAATTTGATGTAATTTTTTAAGTTAGCTATGAGTGATTCGATTATCATAATCGTCAATAAATTATATTATCAATTCTATTGTTTATAGATTGATTAAACTTGTAGGATTTATAGTGATTATTTCAACCAGCTGTTTGCAGTGGAGATGATATTCCATGGAAGGTCTTTGCCTCGTGAATGTATTAGCAATTCGAGTATTACCTATAACTTGTTATTCAGCTATGTGCTGCATGCAGATTACTAAGAAACCATACGTTTTTGTAACGTTTGCATAATAGATTTACATTAACATTTTGTTTTTTCATTATTTTTCATACATTATTTCATACATATTGCTTTTATCCGTTTATTTATTTATTTATTTATTTATTTATTTATTTATTTATTTATTTATTTATTTATTTATTTATTTATTTATTTATTTATTTATTTATTTGACAACACCAACAAGTAGTACAACAAAAATACACATTAAACAAAAGTCATAATACTTAAATGGGTAATTGCCTACTTTTTTACAGGTGTTCTAAGATTACTTGGAAATTATAATATAAGTCAACATTGTAAAAAGTTAAGTGATAAAATAAAACATTATAGAATTAATAAAAATAAAGAGACAATCGGATACAGTCTTAATACAGTTTCATGTCAAAATTTAAAAATAAATTAAATTAATTAAATTAAGCAAAATTATCAATTGTGAGTTTAAATACATTGTAAGAGATTGTAAGATGTCATAATCAAATTAGAAAGTTTGAATTATACATAGGAATATTAATTTTCAGTTTGTATGTAACGTCTTAAAAATAAGGATAACCGATTGGAGTTACTGAATTATTATAGTCTATAAATTATAATTTATGTACACTATTGTTTTTTTCTTAAAGCAAATGATATTATCATTAAAAATGTCAATGTCTGGATAAACCGTTGGATTATTTTCGTTCTTTTTATTATTATGTAAGGAAGTTGCTATTTTATATATGCTATTGTAGTTAATAATTAATCTGTTTATTGGGGATAGACGACCATAACGTGAATGAGCAAAACTTTCGACAAAAGGTGTGTAAGTAGATGCTCTGAAGGATCTCGAAGGAGCGCGAAACATTATTTTCGACAACAGATAAGGTGATTCAATTGAACCATTAACCAATTTGAACATAAATGAGTTGTCTAAAACGCGTCTACGGTTTTGAAGCGAAAGGAGTTTGAAAAATGATAACCTCTCTTCATAGCTTTGTAGTTTTTTAGCTAAATTTAGACTGTAGGTTAAATGCCCGAGAAATCTTTTTTGTATATTTTCTAATCTATTTTTATATATATCAAAGTAAGGGTTCCAAACTATACTCCCATACTCCAAAACGCTACGAACCAATGCAGTAAAGAGCGATATTTTCGTCTTAGCGTTTTTGAAACTCTTACAGTTGCGCAATACAAATCCCAAGATCTTAAAAGACCTACTTACTATGTCATCAATATGTAAATTAAATCTCAATCCAGTATCCAATATGACACCTAGATCTCGAATCTGTTCCACTTCCGTTAGCTTATTTCCATCGATTGAGTAATTTCTTTCAAAAGATGTTCTCTTCCTACTAAACTTTATTACATAGCACTTCGAAGTATTGAGACTCATGCAATTTTCCCTACACCATTGCACTAAGTTGTTAAGATCATTCTGAAGACAGATGGCATCCAATTCAGTGCGAACCGTTCTGTAAAGCTTAAGATCATCGGCGTATAAAAGGCATTTAGAGTTGCAAAAGCAGGAGCAGATGTCATTAATGAAGATATTGAAGAATAGTTGCCCCAAGTGGGATCCCTGAGGTACTCCAGAAGAAGAAATAAATGATTTTGAAGAGTAACCATTAATTACAACTACAGATTTTCTAGATTGAAGATATGATTCACACCAGGTTAGCATATTGCCAGTCACGCCAATTATCTCAAGCTTCTGTATCAATAAGGTGTGACTAACTGTGTCGAAGGCCTTACTGAAATCAGTGTAGATAGCGTCAACAGAGTTTCCTGCATCCATCACCTCAACAAGATCCTCGACAAAAGATGTCGGATTGGTTGTAGTAGATCTCGCTTTCAAGAATCCGTGCTGTTCCGGGGCAATGTTTGCCTTAAATTGTGAGAAGAAAATTGGATAGACAGCTAGTTCGAATATTTTGGCGAACACAGATATGATTGATATTGGTCTATAATTACTAATGAGACTACGATCTCCATTTTTATAGACAGGAATAACCAGAGCGTCTTTCCATTGCGATGGATAGATGCCTGTCCTCAGGGAACAGTTTATAATATACGTAAGCGGCTTTGCTAACTCTTCAGGACAACTTGTAACAAATATAGCTGGAATACCATCCATACCTGCGCCTTTTGAACTGTCAAGTCTTTTCAAGACCCTAAGTATTTGTTCTGGTGTAAAGGTTATTAAGCTCAGACAGCTATTTGGGTATGATGTCAATGGAAATGGCTGTGATGATGATAGTGAAGAGACATTAGTGTAAACAGATGAAAAGTAGTCAGCAAAAAGATTAGATATATCTGTGCCTTTAGTTGCTTCAGATGTATTAAATTTCATTTTCGTTGGATAGAAGTTGCATTTTTTCTGTTTTTTAGGTAGGTCCAAAACAACTTAGGATTCGAACGCAACGACTTTTCTAAATTCTCCAAATACTTGGCGTGTGATTCCTTTAATAATCTATCACAACGTTTTTTTAAAAGTTCAAAGGCCATAATATCGCGATGGTTACAGTATTTACGTATTTTCATTCTGCATTTATATTTTTCCTTAATGCAATTAATTAGACTTCTACTGAACCAGAATGGGTATTTGCGATTTTTTGGTTTGGATAAGGGTACATATTTGCGAATAAGAATATGCAACTGATCATAAAATATAGCCACCATAGCATTAACAGAGCCACACTTGCCGAGAGGGTCATCCCAGGGAGTGTTTTTTAACTCTTGTTGAATTTTCACGTAATCTGCTTTACCAAAACAGTATTTATTAGTGGATATATCAGGAAGCAGATCCGGCCTTTGTCCAGTTTCAAGAATAAATGTCAGAGGTGGATGTGATACATCTACAGAAATTAAAGGGTCCATGCACTCACATACATCAATTTGAGGTTTATTTGAAAGCACTAAGTCGAGAATTTTATTTTTATTATTGACAATGAAGTTATATTGTTTTAAATCATGAAGGGATGAAAAGTCCGACAACATGTTATGCAGTGCGCTATTGGAATTTCCTACATAGGTATGAGACGTCCTAGACCATAACATGTTGCCCAAATTGAAATCCCCAACTACTAATGAAGTGCCATCAAAAGATTCTAGTACTCTATTAGTATTGTCAATAAAGTGTTTGAGAATGTGTTTTTGAACGGGAGGAGGAATGTAAACTCCGCATATATATATAGTCTCACTGTTAACGCCCTTTTTGCTATTGATATTTAAGCTAACCCAAATATCCTCACAATCAGATTCATATCCTTGAATTCGACAAGATTCAATATGATTCGAAACGGCTATAAGGACCCCTCCACCTTCCTTTTTAGAATGAAACCCACTGCTCATGCGATCACGTCTATAAACTGTGTACCTATTACAGTCAAATAACTCAGAGTCAAAGATGCTATTATTCAGCCATGTCTCAGTCAATATAATGATGTCATACGAATTACATACAATATTATTAAATAATTCAACGGTTTTCGTCCTCAGACCTCTTACATTTTGATAGAATACAGATAAACCATTTAAAGTGCCTTTAAGTAATAAAAAAATACGTTAGTCAACTTTAGCTATTTATGATAAATTATTAATACAATCGTGATTACGTATCTGAATGTATTTTGCGTTTTCAGATTTTCTCATATAAATTTTACCGTCACGCACCCACACAAACCTGTAATTTAGCTCCTTAGATTTCGTTACAAATATATCTCGTTATCTCTTTATAATATTAGTATAGATAAAATAAAAATTACATGTTTTAAGACTTCTTGTTATAACCGATATTTTCCAATCAAAATAATAACTATACTCACATTAGTTCTAATAAATTATATGAATACTATAAAAAAATACGTGTAAAGTCTAGTTATTGTTAAGATACTTAATCAACTCTGTTGTCGCACTTGAACGGAAGCAATTACGAAACGGGGCTGTGTGGAGTCATTGCATCCCTTACACGCTCCGTAAATATTTTCTCACACTAAAACAAACTATTCATTTGAAAATATTTGAAAGTCCATTACAAATTTTCAAAGGCATCAAACTTTCGAGTCATTGATTTCGATTAACTATTTTTAACAGATGTCTGCGTAAATATAACGTTCAGAAGCCTTGATGATAGCTTGTACGGCTGCAGATTATGAAATCCTGGGATTGAATCCTTCGAAATCGATCGATCGAAGAAACTCTCCCAAGTAGCCTGGAGTAAGAATGGTGGCAGTATTACTCTCGTGCCGTTATGTTAGCCTGTTGGTTAAACACCCGATTTATCTTTGATCGCGTTGTATTGCCGCTCCACTACACGATAAGAGTAAGTAAACAGTGTGATCTGTGTTAGCGAATATTATTTGTGACGGCTCCGTTGAAAACTTCAGAATATATAATTCTTTTATGTTTAATAAATGTTACCTTTCTTGCATATCTTGAGAAAAAATAAATTACATTAATTACAAGCTACTTTACCCCGATGCTATGTGTTTTTGCACCATTTTAGACTGTTTAAGTTTCTTATTCAATTTAATGTAGCAGTTACATATTTGTAGTTAAAGAAAAAATATTTTTTTTATTTATAATATATAAAACTGGCATATGGGCCTACTGATGAAAAAGCCCATAGATAATGGCACTGCAAGACATATTAACTAAGCCTTACATTGTTAATGCGGCACCAACCTTAGCAACTAAGATGTTATGTTTCTTGTGTGTGGTACAGTTACACTGGCTCACTCACCCTTCAAACCGGAATACAACAATACTATTTGGCTGTACCAAGAAAGGCTTACACAAAGCCCTAACACCAAGTACATTGTTAATCTTACTAAAACACTGATCCCGCTAAGTTTCTCGCGTAGCTCGCCTGAAACCTCAGTTAATGTTTTATCATTTTAATATGCAAACAGCTTAAACTTTTTTCGCAATAAATAGCTGAACATAACAATAATATTTATTTACATTATTTATTTATTACATATTTTTTAAATGACTGTTTTTCCTACTGTAACAATACCTATCTAAAATACATACAATTAGTGATGAAGGAGATTTATAAATATTTCATTTTAATAGTATATTTAATTTATGTTATTTTGTTTTCTCATAATTCATTGATTTTGTTATAATTTATAAATATGTCGTAATATTTTTCTGTTAACTGTATATATATACAATAAAGTTGAATATTTGGATAATTGGATTTTTACATTTATAAACAGTATCGTCCACGTGCCACCCCCATCAACCATTATACTTCTACGTACATTTAAAACCATGGTTGTTTTGTGATATACATATATTTATTTGTATTCCATATTTCTGTAAGATTACGAAATACGACTTCTTTATTTCGGATACGAGTTTTTTATTAACGTTCCACTTTTTATACGATTATCAATAGTGAATTGACAGCGGAATTACGATGAGTATCTTGATCTGTGCATGCATACAAAATTGTTATACAATAACGAATCTGCATTCACGGATTGTACGTTATTTATTATACGTTGGGAATTCTTTATCAACATTGATCTCGATTCTTACGCTTTTTATAAATCTTATGGACTTAAGAATAAGGTTCAATATGGAATTGATTATTTTAAAAGCTATGTACAAAGCGATAAACGAAAGTCGATCACGGTGATTTCCCTCGACAGTCGCTATTAGGATTCACACCAATTCTTTACAAAGCTGTTACGTAATTGTATGGACAATTTTCATTTCCACAGTCAACGAGTTTATTCAAATGTTATGTTTTTCTCAATAGCCTTCACACTCTTTAGTAATTCTACTAAAGCGTATATTATTATGTTATTAGATGTGAGGTTCCGGCAGCAGTGTCCGGTTGTGTTTTGTAATATGAACCCAGTTAAGTTTTTTTTCGTTAAGGGTATCATATTGAGCTCGTTAGGGTATAGTATGGAGGATTACCCCACCAGCAGCAGCTATCTAATATCTTAAAGTGTTAAAACACGAAAATTCAGTGGTGCTTGCCCGGGTTTGAACCTACGATCATCGATTAAAATTCACGCGTTCTAACCACTAGGCTATCTCGCCCGTCGGCAAATACTGTAGTCTTAATTTTGTAATCCTTCGAAACAAACAATCGTTGGTTATTTGTGTAAAATCATTTTAGTATATTTTTTTTATAAACTTTCACCTCTTTATATTAGGTAATTGGATGAATAGCTGCGTTATTATGGTAAATATAGGTTAGAGCAACACCAATGAGCTCGTATTTTACAATATTTGATAGATGAAATAAAAATGGTATGCAATATGGTAAAATAAACACAAATATTTATACATTCTATCATTTCGTACCGGATGCTAGTTAAGTAAACAAGTTGAAAGCATATGCAAATTCTTCTTTGCCATTTTCCACACGACTCAGTCGATTGGAAATCAAATTTGCCATGTGGAACAATCGAAGTCAACATGGGATAGTGGCTTTTATGAAAAGTCTACTTTTATATTTTTTCAAATTATTATTAACATTAAGTGCCTAACTTGTTATGATAAGACTTCATAATTATTCATTTCAATTATTCTTTCGAATGTGCGTCGTAAGTACAATATGTTTGCCGTAACATACACCGCCCTATAATATATGTAACAAATATAGACAGAGATGTATCATTAATTATTATTATTACCATTCAATAACTTTATTACTCTTCCTTCTCTTATATAGATAATTATTATTAACAACTGAAAAAATAAAGAAAAAATAAATTTTATTAGAATATAATTAAATGACTTGTTATTCTTATTGCTGATCAGATAAGTACATACAAAATATGACGTCTCCATGCTGCAACTCTTTATAAACTTATGAAATTTGAAATGATTTTAACAATTTTTTTCAACACATTTTAAACCAACCAAAGTTATTTTCAAGTAATAACAATTTCAGCGCAGGCCTTTATATTTCCGGTGATGTTTACTGTGCTAATATTCGGAATAAAAGACAATGAATATCAACTCCTTCCTCTTGAATAGACTTACCTATTAATATTTTTAAGATAAGCATTAAATATATAACTTGGGAAATGTAACAAGTATTTATAGTATTTAACTATAGACTTGAATACCTTGGTGGAGGTAGGATGTATCGACTTTGCGGAGTCAGATTTCGGATCAGAATATGGTATTAAATTTTTAATAATCTGTATCTGTAATAATAAAACAAAGTCCCTCCGGCGCGTCTGTCTGTCTGTTTAAATGCGATAAATTATAAATGGATTTTCATATCGTTTTTACCGTGGACAGAATGATCCAGGAGGAAGGTTTAAGTGTATGATTCATTAAAGGCTTAGTGTAAATTGGCTGAAATATGGCGATTATTGTTGAAGATGTCAGAATAAATCGGGGCGACCCCAGTCGGCTATTGAAGCTCCCAAGCTTCACTGGTGAACCGTGTAACCCGCATAAACATTGTATGTAGACGGGCCGGGTAGTATAATATAAAATATAAAATAATGCATATATTTCCATCATTAATAATAATATTTAATTTAATTATATATTAAAATATATGCACACAATAATGAAACATTCGTCTTTGTCATATTCAGGTAAAAAGCAATAAAACGTCAAATGACTTGAGGATTTCATTGAAGGTTTTCGTTAAAGAGTCGCAATTAATCTGTTCGTGGCTCACGTAATGACCGTTATCATTAAACCTAAAAGATGTTAATGAAGCACGAGGAGCACTTTAAACATCTTAGCACTAACATTTACGCCAAAATAATTTTGGCACAACGCTTAAACCGGTCAACGAGCCGGCGTTGTGTGAACCTTAATACGGTAATAAGTTTTTACCGACCCAAATCCACGTGTCAGTCCGCGTGGAAATAATTGCGAGAAATTTCTTTGATCCCTGTTTATTTTCAGCGGCTAAACGAAACCATTGGTTCGGTCCCTAAATGTTGGTACGGTAAAAAAATCGTCCCAAACTAATGGAGCAGAGAAGTCCATGAATGAACTTTTAAAGTTGCCGTCGCAGGCTTTTGTTTAAGGATCGACGTTAACTCACGAGTTCGGTCGTAAAATTTTCCACGTGCGCCAGAAATTTCGTATTTCAGTGAACCTATTAGTAATTTTGACTTATCTCTCAGCCAGTACATTTAATTTTAAATATTATCTCGTATCTACTATAAATAATTTAAATATTTCCGATTGATATAAAACTATTTTTTCTCCTTTCACAGCCTTACTTATAAACGTTTTTAGTGGCTGTTTAGTTAATACATAATTTATTATGTTAATACTAATTTCGTTCTTTCTGTTATTATTGGTTTGACATTCGAAAGAAAAAGACACAAAATAGTTTAACTAACCTGCTAATTAACGTTTATAAGTCGTAAATGTTTATCTATATTATTATGTAAAATAAGCAATATTCTAGTCATATCCTTTAAAGTTTTAAAAGTATCTGAACAAAACCTATACATAGCGCCATTTGGCGAAATACTTGCGTATATTTAGTTATGCGTATGTTTGTTTAGGTATTTGGTGTTTGGTTGTACATAAACGAACGAACTACCAAAGCGAATAAGTTGTCGTAAAATTATAAAAGAACATATTTTATATATATTCATATATATATATTCTATTTATTTTAATAATTTGGTTTTAAGTATATTGTATGTATAACATTGATCTCAGAGTCATAAAACTATTTTATTGAATAACAGTAACGTACAAATCGTATAAGGAAATGCAGAAATGTGTAACAAATTTACGCGAATTTAACTAAGCTGTGAATATTTAGATGGTAAACGAACTGCCTTTCCATTCGAGTATAGAATATGTTATTAATGGTCAATAGTCTATTTAACAAAGACATTTAGAATTAAGTTATTTTAACTATCATTTCTTAAGGTTTCAAGTGTTCATTAAATGAAGATATTAGTTTAAATACTAAGATCATCTGAAAACCATCCGTGTGAGCGGGGATTGAATTGGATCTTAGCTACTGCAGACAGACGCAATAACGACTGTGCCGACCAGTAATAAAGATTATTACCTACTAAAGGTATTTTTAATTAAATAAGTAGGCAATCGCGCAAATGAACCAACTGAAGGTAAGTTCACAGTAACCTCCGGCCATAGACATTGGCGCTGTAAGTTAATCAACCAATTTAAAAATATTAATCATTCCTTACATCGCTATGTGCCAACAACCTAGGATACTTTAGTATATTTTTTAAAGTTATATCCCTTTTGTAAGTTGTTACACTGGTAGATTCAACCTTCAAACCGGATATTCCGATATAGCGATACCAAGTATTGCTGTTTCGAGGTAGAATATATAATGAGTGGATGGTTAATACGGAGACGGGCTTGCGTAGAGCCCTAGCACACCACACCTCAGGTGATTGTAATAATAATTATTAAAATTAAAATTATATTCATTAATTATATTCATTCAACAATTGCCGATTGTGAGGTTACATATTGAAAATTTACAATTTATAGTGAAATCAAACAAACTACACCGTAAATCACTTTAATTAATATCGAAATGGTTATTACTGTAGGCAAAGTATCATCAATATCAATTTTATTGTTACCCTACATCGTTACCCGGTATAGTTTGACCGCTGTAATTGCATCAATACAATGCATACAGGAATATGTATATAGTTAATAACTTGCCCACGACGAATATGTTTGTCGAACATAAAGTTTCAAACTTCGTTAGATGACGTTGGATTTAAACGAATTGTTATATAATTTACGGATACTGTCGAATTCATTGTGAAATAAAAAGATCTTTAAACATAAGGAGCTTTTTTAATCTCATATTGTATCATTGTAAGCAAACCTACGTACGCGTTTGCTAGATGAATATTAAAATGCATTATTATGATAATCATCGAATACACGCTGATAGGCACAAAATAGAAGTACGTAATTGTTATAAATATAATCAACACGACACGAATACTCAACGGCTTTTCAGTGGTTGTCGGTATTTTGGCGTGAATCTAAAGGATTATTCGCGCACACTCGTGACAAGTGTTTACACGTTCGGCAATAAACAATTAACTATCGAACGTTGCTGTAGGTGAACAGTTGCTTTCTTATTGTGAAAATTCGGATATTTGATTGTTATGGATGTAATGAAACAACATGGGATTTTATATGGGCTTCTAATGTTCTTTTATATAATAATAAAGCGAACGGGCAAATAGGCCACCTGATGATAATTGGTGACCATTTACATTGGCGCTGTAAGAAATATCATCTATACCTTAACGACAGCAACCCTGGAAACTAAGATGTCATAACATATATATATGTATATATATTTACAGGCATCTTGTGTCTGTAGTTTTGCTCACTCATCCTTCAAACAGGAATACAGCAATACTTTGGACTCATTGGGTGGTTCCTACTCAGACAGTCTTGCACAAAGCCCTATCACAGAATAGCCATCGTTTCCTTTTCCTATTCCTAAAATTTCCTATTATATTGTGAGTATAGTACATGAAGTACACATGTAACTTGATCGCGTAGCTGCATCGTCGCTCATATTTTAAGATTGTTGTATGAACTGACACCACCACCACTGAATTTTCATTTACTTAATTTGTGATTATAATTCATCTCGTGCTTGACGGTGAAGGAAAACATCGTGAGGAAACCTGCATGTGTCTAATTTCATTGAAATTATGCCACTTGTGTATTCTACCAACAAGCATTGGAGCAGCTTGGTGGAATAAGCTTTATACCTTCTCCTAAAAGGGAGAGGAGGCCTTAGCCCAGCAGTGGGGCATTAACAGGCTGTTACTGTATGAACTATGTTGTATGAATACCAGGATACATATAAAATTTACGAGGCTAGGGTATCTGTTGAGCTATTCTTTCGATTTTCTAATCTTTTTTTTTTCACGCAGTTGAAACCTTACTACCAGAAAGGTACCCGGCTCCCATGGGAGAGGGGAAACTGGGTTATGTGGGATTCTTACCCACTAAAACCACTGCGATGGCCGTCCTCGGCACGTATCGGAGAGGCTACGGGATCGTGTTGATATAACGCATCCGCGGCCCCTCCCGTCCGAATGTCTAATCGTGTCTTAACGTGTTGGAGATGACATTTTTATAATTCGAAACGTACTGTGCCATAGATGCGTACAAAAAAAAAGATAGTTTATCGATCATGTGCGTTACTAATGCTTATTATTATTTATCAGCGTGAAAATGTGTTCGTTACTTTGAACTTTATTCATGCGGAAATAGAGCAGTCGATCGACGTACTGTTATGGTATAATGATATAAAAAGTTACATAGTATACTTTTCCTTTTGATAAAATGCACTGAAACGAAACTTAGATTATATTAAATTATTATACATACTATGTACTAATAAAATTGTTCTGATCAAATATCGTACTTTGCTTGATTAAGAAACATATATTATATACTTATATTATCAACTTATCTGTATAGCAAAAATTATACAATGTGATCACCTTTCATGAAATTAATATTGATAAACAATACCGTTTATATTATCTAATAGAAAATAGTAAGGCTGCTTTAGAACTTGCGAAGCTAGGACAATACTAAGCGACATTTAAATCGACAGGCCGGTTGGCGTGTTTGGTAAATACTTGCCTTACACGCCGAAGGTTGTGGGTTCGATAACCACCCAGGACAGGCATTTGTGTGCATGAACACGTCTGTTTGTTCTTAGTCTGGGTGTAATTATCTATGTTAGTATGTATTTACAAAAGAAAAGTAGTATATGTTGTTGATCAGTTTTCTGATTTATATAGTACAAGCTCTGCTTAGTTTGGGATCAGATGGCCTTGTGTGAATAATGTCCCAGGATATTATTATTATTATATTACTACTTTTAGTGTTTTTGTCGTCTAGCAATATTTAAAATACAAGTACCATATTATGACATTGCACTACATTGACGCTGTGGTGACTGTGTGGTGTACAGTAAGCTCTGTAAATAACTATTTTTAATATTCACCGTAGTGTAGTAGTGAAAGCTCTGAAGGCATTGTTTGCTTAGACGCGATAATATGTAAATAAGGAGGTATTTTCAAAGGATAAGCCGATATTATACCACTACTGTTGTCTTAACCATTTACGTCAACATTTTGATAGAAAAGTTGTTTTTTAATGAATATAATCTCAACAAAAACATTATCATGTAATGTAACGCCAAGATGAGTACATATTGTTTGCACTATAAAAAATTTATCAGGTCTTATGGAGAGCCGAGGTCCTTGCTCTACACGACCTCACGTAACTCTCTCTAACTCTAATCATAGCGTATAGTAGCGTTCTGCGTGAATCCTAGTGGACAAACAAAAAAGAAATCTCAACAAACCTTAACCTTAATCAAAATGAGTGGCGTAACGACTCCAATGGGTTTCTGAACAAAAAGTAATACTCTAACTAGGTGTTAATTTTGTACCAATAGATCCTTGTGTAACGAATCTTCATTTTTATAAAGTACATTTATTTATTTTATATTTAACCACACTTGGTACTTAAATATAATATAATAGAAGAGAAACCAGAAAGTTTAACAGTTTAAAAAAAACATAAATGTTGACAACAGTGTATATGATTATGTTATACTTTAAAACAAGTATATATAAGAAAAGTATTATTATATGCCAATATAACTTAAAACGATTTGAAACATGAACCATAGTACTTATCGAATTCAATAAATAGAACAAATGGAACGTTTGAAATTGCTACCGATATGGTAACGGAGATCACGTAGACACGTACGAGATAGCCATATTACCATGACCTTTCTATTTGCGAAGCGTTCTTAATACGGAACTGAATCGATTCAAATTTAAGGGGTCTCGAGAGAATTGCTACGAGACGAATCCACAACTAACTCTCGTTAGGATAATATTGATTATAGATCGATGGATGAAGAGTTATCTTCATCATGCATTTGCAACACTTGAATTTAATTATAATAGTTCATATTTGTTAGTATGGAACTGTGAGTTAGTTAGATTCGTGAATTTATTGAATATTATAATAATGGAAGCAAATTATGTTGATATACTGGCGGTACGGCTTCGGGGTTTAGTACTCGTCTGAGTGGATCCCACCGACTGTATCAACCAAACGTTACAAATAAAACAGCAATACTTTGAATCGAGCCGGAATAACCCAGCGGATAGAACGTGTACATCTTAACCAAATTTTGCGGGTTCAAATGACGGCATGCATCATTGAGTTGATTTGCTTAATTTGTGTTTATCATTCATTTCGTGTTTGCCTCGTGTGTGTAAAACTACATTAATGTTTTTCTCTATATATATGAAACTTTTGCTAACAGATATCTGTAACAGTATGTCCATACAACCAAGGTCTATGCCATTATGATTTCGAGCAAACTCGTCCTTTCCCCAATCACTTCTGTAAAACTCAAATAAATAAATATTAACAATGTCGGCAGAGTAATGAAATTCTTTTTTTTGATTTTATTTCTCGTCAGCGTATTGCTACAAAACTCACAACCACATTGCTTTAGGTAACATTGTCCGCAGGACGATACTTATCTATCACAAAAAGTCAACGCAGAATAAAATCATTTATCCGTAAAAATTGGATCCGTACTATCAAGATTACTAGACCTTTTTTCTATTCAGCATTTTTACAACCGAGCGTAGTACAATGTACAAGTAAAATGAAAATGTTACCTTCGTTATTTCGTATCATAAACTCCGCCTCTGTTACAATTTGGAAACATTAAAGCTGACTATCCATTGACTGACTGACATTTAAAGCAACGAGTCGTGCTATAGAGAAATATATAATAAACAGTTTCATTTTTCTTTCTTGATCGCAATATTTGAGACAAATGTATTCGCGTCCAATGCGCTTCACTTGATCGGGCAGATGTAATCCGATCATAATACTACGAGTAGAGTATATAGTCACGATGTCCTCGTAAATATAGGGTTAAGTTTTATTTAACTTAAATAGAATAAAGTGTTTTTTTAAAGCGAATATTTACATAATATACTTCATAACAATGCAATCTATCGAATTAAAAAGAAATAAAATCAAAAATATTTTTATTTAATACTATCGCGTGTATTAGATGAATATTATAGTACAGTATAGTGCTATAAGTTCGGTGGACTATCAGTCATATACTGGATTGACCGAGTCTTTCTTTCCACTACATTGTCTTATCCGGGCTGCTGGTGTCATCAATCATGCTCGGGTCGAGGGCTCACCCGGTCAAACGACTATCACGAGATATGCGTAGTCGTTAAGGATCACTTTAAAATATATCATATTATTATACGAGTATATTTTTATTAATATATATTTTTTTCGGGATCAAAAACATGGATAATTTCCAAATTATATCTAGTTACGTATGTATTGGTATATTTTACAAAACAATACTATTAAAAAGTTAGTATTAAGTTTTTTTTAGAAAACTTAAATCTATTAATTTAATACAGATAACTAATTTCAAAAACCCAAGGTCTTAACAAAAATTTGGTTATAAAGGCAGTATTTTTATTTTTGTGCAACTCAAATGTTTAACAAACTAGAGAATTGTCACTTTGTTGTCGGGCGCTAATAACTGCATCACACTTTTACGCTATAGCAGTTATTATCGTATATATTTTGTTTTTGATCTAATATGATAGTTTTTAAATAAAATTATGATATATATATATTATTATTTTATTTAGCATTAATGAGTGAAAAGCTGTTTGCGATTGGTAAATGTAGTTCAAGATTCATGCTCCCGATCTGTGGTAAAATTATCAATCGTAATAATTATGTAACCTAGGTAGAAGAAATAAATTATAAATATTGATTTTGAAAAAATAAATAAAAGAGTGAAAATCCTCTATAACATTTTATAATTTTTTTTTTCAATTAATCGAATTTATACAAAGAGGCAAACGTTGCATATTTAATTTACACATGATTCTATAAAAAAACAATAATTCAATGATCACTTATAATTTCTTTATCTCTATATATAAATATATAATAAAATAATAACTAACTGACTGACTGACTCACATACCAACGCACAGCTTAAACAACTGGGACTAGTACCATGAAAGCACCTTTAGCCCTTAAGGTATTGATAAAGAGGATGAAAGTTTGTATGAAAATCATTCATTTGGCGTGAGCGCGAGAGACGAAAGACGCAAAGCTTCATAATCTACATCTATAATTACACCAAACGTATTATTAAAAGCTACAAGCAAACGATCAAATACTTAAACCCTCTCACCAAGAAAATCAGATTTTATTTAAAAAAAAAAAAAGTTATAAAAGATAAAATCGCCCGTCCGAAACATAAAAGTCGATTCCTTATAGTTTTACGCCGTTTATCATGTTACTACATTTTGACCCTTGTAATGGACTGACCCGGAAACATCTTGCGGTGATCTTAAGATGAGGTTGTTCTGAGCCTGCGAGATTTTAGGAGCTGTAAACAGTTCGTGAAAATCTCACAACATTACGTGTGAATCAACCGAACCTTCGACCTTTATATATTTTACAAAGGCACTGTAATCATTTTATCTTAAGAATTATATAAAAAATTTGATCATTAATTATATATCAGAAATTATATTTTTATACGATACGATACGATATAAGACAGTCTTTGTACTACCTGTGTATTGTAAGAAATTGCAATGTACCCACATTTTAATTTATAAAATAAAGGTATAAAAAGAGTCTAACGTATCTCGAGATCAGTTTGTCGTTACTCTGCCCGAAGGCAACAATCGTGATATTCATAATCGTGATTTAGTTGAGAAGGAAAACTGTGTTATAATTGTTTTGTGATTCAATAGTAATTTAAAAGTGTGATTGATATGTGAAGTGGTGTAAAATAAAATTGTGACAGTAAATTGGTGTTTTCAAATTATAATCGCCACCCTCGGAAGAAATTATTTCTTACAAATATCAGAAGTGGGATAACACTGAGTCAAGATGACCGGTCCTACACCTGCGCCTAAGGAAACAGGGAGTCGGCTATCTAAGAATCGGACACCAGCTGAAGTTTTATTCGGTGTCAAAATGGTCTGATACTTTTATATTGTAATTAATGTATGAGTTCTTTACAATAATAACATTTCAATTTTTAACATTTTCATATGTACGGGGGCAAATGGCCCTTATTACGGGCCGATTGCCGGGTGCGGGCAGATTGCCTGGCGGCGGGCAGATTGCCTGGCGGCGGGCAGATTGCCTGGCGGCGGGCAGATTGCCTGGCGGCGGGCAGATTGCCCTGGTAGCAGGTAATTTGCCCTGGGCGCGGGCAGATTGCCTTAGTCGCGGGCAGATTGCCTTCGTCGCGGGCAGATTGCCTTCGTCGCGGGCAGATTGCCTTAGTCGCGGGCAGATTGCCTTAGTCGCGGGCAGATTGCCCTGGGCGCGGGCAGATTGCCTTAGTCGCGGGCAGATTGCCTTAGTCGCGGGCAGATTGCCTTAGTCGCGGGCAGATTGCCTTAGTCGCGGGCAGATTGCCTTAGCCGCGGGCAGATTGCCTTAGCCGCGGGCAGATTGCCTTAGCCGCGGGCAGATTGCCTTAGTCGCGGGCAGATTGCCTTAGTCGCGGGCAGATTGCCTTAGTCGCGGGCAGATTGCCTTAGTCGCGGGCAGATTGCCTTAGTCACGGGCAGTCGCGGGTTGAGCGCCGTCGTCGCGGGCTGAGCGCCGTCGTCGCTGGCTGAGCGCCGTCGTCGCGGGCTTTTGCCTTTACATCTTTACATCATTGCCTGTACATCTGCAGATTGCTTCGATCGCGAGAACATTATTCTGAAACTCTTTTTTTTTGAGAAAACACGAGGTCGTGTTTATTTGCAGGACGGCCGAACTGTAAGAAATTGCAATGTACCCACATTTTAATTTATAAAATAAAGGTATAAAAAGAGTCTAACGTATCTCGAGATCAGTTTGTCGTTACTCTGCCCGAAGGCAACAATCGTGATATTCATAATCGTGATTTAGTTGAGAAGGAAAATTGTGTTATAATTGTTTTGTGATTCAATAGTAATTTAAAAGTGTGATTGATATGTGAAGTGGTGTAAAATAAAATTGTGACAGTAAATTGGTGTTTTCAAATTATAATCGCCACCCTCGGAAGGAATTATTTCTTACAGTATATATACTAATTATCAAAGCGGTCGTTTAAACAGTATAGAAGTTTAAGTTTTGTTACAAGTTTTACAAGTTTTTGTTACGAGTGTTTATTACAAGGTGGATAGTATAAGAACGTAAGTCGTGAAAAATTACAAATATATGTATGAATTTTCATGGTGGTCATAGACATTGACGATGTAAAGAATATTAATTGTTCCTTATATCGCCGATGCGCTAATAAACTTGAGAACTAAGATAACGTATCCCTTGTACTTGTAGTTACACTTAACAATACTAATTATTGCTTGCAACAATATTAAGTACTTGGTATTGGTTGGGTTCCGTTACAGGCACAAGGGACATAACATCTAAATTCCCAAGGTTGGTGGCGCATTGGCGATGTAAGCGATGGTTAACATTTCCTACAATGCCTATGTCTTTGGGCGTTGGTGACCAATTACCATCCCACTTGCTCATCCCGCCTACATATACTGTAAAAATAAAAATAATAATAATATTAAATAATTGAATAAGAATACTTCCTCTAATAGAATCATAACAATTACGTTTGTTCAAAATTAATTGCCTTCTGTTACTTCTGTTTCCGATGTTACTTTCCGGATAAATTAGATGTTTAATTAAATTCAATTAGTTTATTGTTAATGACAGGGAAGTATATGAGTAATTTGTATTATTAGTAGCTGTAGGGCTCGAGCAAAATCATATTAGTGGAAAAGACATAATTCCAGTAATCGAAATATACGATAATTATTTCTCTCGACATGAAACTATAAATTATATTGTATAAGTTAAATTATTACGCAATTTGAAACGAAAGCATTTGTAAACCAAAGCCTTATTTTAGTTTAAATATATTTTAACTTTAACTTTAAATTATTTGTGGAAGTCTTATTGGTTTTCGAATTCGAATAAATTCTTAATTTTACTTTTCCATTTTCATTATTCATCACCTTTTCCATAATCATTATTGAGTACTGAACTACTGGTCGGCGTGCGTTGGAATTGTTTATTTTTTTTTATTTTTTGTTGTATACATACGATACTATACTGTATCACGCATCATTTGCACGACAATTATTATACTATAACAAAATTCTTTATTGTGACCAAAAAATTCAAAAATCTTTATTCAATATAGAATTACGTTACACTTACTTATTAATTGTCACATATCGGTTCGGAAATAAACACTTCGGTACTGAGAAGAACCGGCGAAATGTACTCAGCGGGTTATTTTTATCTCATATTTTACAAATATAGCAATCAACTATTCAAACATTCAATTCACTCGGATGACTAGTATACGTTAAAAATAAAGTAAAAATATTTATAATTATTCTATAATAAATTAATGATTATTTATTTATAATTATTCTATAATAAATTAATGATATATGAATTATTATTAAAGATGTGAAATTAAATTTCGAATTAATTTGTATTGTAGTGTAATAAGCTTGAGATTTCGTCTGTCGCTACACTAAGTTTCACAGCTTATAAACGTAATCGTAGCAGTTCGTAGCATACGAAGAAGTACATAAGAAGATTACAAAATACTTTGCACAAACACTTTTTGTATGTTTGAAAGAATCAACAAAATGATTACGTATATATATTGTTAAATTGAAGTTGAAGAAGCAGAAAAAATTAACATTTGATTTATTATTTATAAGGATATAATTATTAATAACACTATTTATAATATTCAGTAATAATGAAATGAATAACGGCGTAAGTGATGACATACTGATAGATCTTTAGTAAATAATCAAGATTAAAAAAATATATTCTAATAGATTTTTACAAATACTTATGAATTTTCAAGCGCTACCATCGTTTCGTATTACCGGTTAGATTCTAAGAATTTCATGGTATGAATATTTCTTCATAACTCTTTAAGATTGTATACGAAATGTTTTACTAATAAAAGTCGATATTACTATTATTTATTGAGCCGTCAGACCTCATATATATATAAAATTTATTATATAAAATATTTCAATAGAATTTTCCAAGATTTTTATTATATCAGCAAAACAAAACGAACAAGATGACGTATGAGACAAGTAGACCGATGGTCCATTTAGGTCAAGTAGAGATCAGATTTTAAGATCATAATGTATATGCTTTGGGGGTTGGTTGCATTTTGTGTTTTGATCTAGATTTGTTAATATTACTTAAGTAACAAATACGTTTTATTATTCTTCCCTATATTATTAAAACTCAAAATAATGGTCCTGGCAAGCATCACTACAGTTTTAGGAGCCTGTTTGTGCTTATAACTCGTCTTGTGCTCGTGAAAAATCGTGAGGAAGTTTGCACGTGTCGGACAAAATTTTGCCACATGTGTCTGAACAATTCAATACGGGATATCGAAGCTTCGTAGTGGAATAAGCAGTTACTTCTCCTTAAGAGGATGCGTCCAGCAACGAGATATAATATTAAATAATACAATTTCATTTTATATCTTTACCAAAACAATGTTTTATATTGTCATTTTATTTTTATCAGGACATGTATATTACCTTCTTGTAAAATATTAAGAAAATTATTTTCTGCCCATAAATATTATCTATACATAAGGAGACTTTTTGTATTGAAAAATAGATAACTCGGTAAATAACAAGT
The DNA here is from genome assembly GCA_905147175.2 of Nymphalis urticae. NCBI lineage: Eukaryota > Metazoa > Arthropoda > Insecta > Lepidoptera > Nymphalidae > Nymphalis > Nymphalis urticae. The sequence continues at coordinate 8,096,256 of LR989991.1, forward strand.
TTCAATTCAACAACAATTGTTTCCAAGTTAGTCCAGCATACAATTTATATAGAAGATGCAACGCATTTTGAAGAATATTTAGTTATATATAATATTATTTATTTTATAAGTTCGTTAAGTAAGCTTCGCTTCGCGGTTCCATCGCTTTAAATTTAGACGAAATATTGATGTGATAAGCGTGAGTTTCCTGCCTTACTTATAATAATCTTCATGATAATTATATATACTTACTTATATCTATAGTACTATATTATTATAACCAGCTTAGATAATAGGTTGCAAAGGTCGGTTGGAAGGACCGATCCTTGTCTAATCGGAGCGACCTTTCATTCCCTCATTCGTTGGTCTTTATTGCCTCATCTACATGACAATGATAGTTTTCAAGTGAGATTGGACCCGTATTTGAGAGTATAGATATTAATTTTATACATTAATTATAAGATTTGCTAAATGCAATGCTAGCATTTTATTAATCCGTCCCGCTTAGCTAGAAACAAGCTATTTAGAAATATTGCAAAGCTACACTCCCGCGCTTCGTTAAGCAGGCAGTCATTGCTATTGTGTCTAATATTTACTACAACTATTCTGTTCAAAAATATAAATAATTTAAAATCTTTGTTTCGTTTCTCGAGGAAATTTGTGACTATCAATATCAATATTTCCATCATAATGAGTTAATACTGAGTTTATTGCAAGTTATTTTCAGTAGAATCAATCAAACCAACGTGCCTACGTGTGTATTATGTATATAGACGTGACATATTAAATTTGATATTTGACATGTCACAGACAACGATAATGTAACGTTTTATTATTGATAGAGTAGAAAACAGTTACCTATAAATGGTAACTGACTTCTTTCATAGGCAATAAACATTTTTATATTGGCAATAAGCAACCAATCATAAGATTTAAGTTGGCAATTGTGTCCGTAACTATACCGGTTCATTTCGCTTTATACCGGAGCAAAGAAGTACGAAGGAGATAAATGGATGGTATTTTCCTACGCGGAAATACGCTGAGTTCCTATTACCAGCAATACCAGATCTCTCATATAACAACACAGAACAATAAAAATATATGTCTTCATCCCTTATATAGGTTCATAATTATTATCCTTAACGATATATTCCTAATAATAGATCAATTTTAGTTTTAGAATTTCAAACCTACCGTACGTTATCTAAAGCGTAGAATTAGTTTCCGAAATCTCTATAATTACTTAAGTAATATTATCGACAGATACTTTGATGAAGCGAAGTTAAGTTTGAAATGTATGCTAACTCGATCTAAAATAGCCCTTGTCTACCCTTTCGTCTTCATTAATGTGGAAAGTCTCACGATATTAAGCCGTTGACTGAGTGCCTCTAGTTCTAAAATCAATAGCAGATTACACCCTTGAGACTAATTGCCAGCTTTCTAAGTCTGAACCTAGTAGAATTTTCCCACAGCGTCGTTTGTAATACGTGCTTATGGGCGTAAGAGCCGATGGATTACGAGCATTAATCAACGGTCACACGTTCACTCACACACACACACACACGCGCGCGCGCGCGCAACGTGTAAAACTTATTTTTTTAGAATTCCAGTCGTGTATTTAAGTATAGAATATTATTATATTAAATTAAGGCTTGTTATGAGAAATATTCATTTTTATTTTAATATATGTATGTATATAATGGCCTATATAGGAATAGGTACTAATACCTATCTGTTTTTTTACTTAGTTTATTTTCGTGGTGGAACTTTTGGAAGAGGCTTAATTATTAATTGTGACAATATTTGATTTATTTTGGTAAATCTGAAGATCAATCGAGGTATGTTGTAATATGTTACAATCTGCCCCACACGATATTTTCAGACACAAACTTAGATTTGCAAAACTCAACGTAATTTAAAGGGAAATCAAGTTTGTCTAAACGCACTTACATAAGTTATATATCGATTTGTATTAATTAGTAAGACAGTTAAATTCTTTTAAATGGGTACCATCAATTAAAAGAAAAAAACATCACCAATTCAAATACTAGACAGAAACGAAGCTCACATAAACAACCAATAGAAGCGCCGTCCGACATGTGCGACACTTGCGAGTTTATGTAATATAAGATTAATTAGGAAGAAAATTTTGTCAATAAACGCTGGTATCCTGGATAAAGCTGACCGTTTCTTCTTACTCCTACCACAACAAGCTACCCACTCCTCTATTTAAGTTTATAAAAGTTTTTCAGATTTTAAATTATTTTTGGTGAAAAATTGAAACCGATATTTACTGGTCAAAATATATTTTACACTAGAAACGTAAACCGCACACGTCCAGACATATTCTAAGTCACCATATAAAGACTTTACTTGACCAAACGTAACAGCCTGTGAATGTCCCACTGCTTGGCTAAAGGCCTCTCCCTTTTTGAGGAGAAGGTTTGGAGCTTATTCTACCACGCAGCTCCAATGCGGGTTGGTGGTTTACACATGTGGCAGAATTTCAGTGATATTAGATACATGCAGGTTTCCTCACGATGCTTTCCTTCACCGTAAAGCACGAGATGAATTATAATCACAAATTAAGCACATGAAAATTCAATGGTGCTTGCCCGGGTTTGAACCCACGATCATCGGTTAAGATTCACGCGTTCTTAACACTGGGCCATCTCGGCTTTTCTTATTTGACCAGAAATAATAAAATTAAAGGAAATAAACAGAAAACGTTCTTTACAAATTAAAATAACATGACCTCAATTAGTGGCAAATCATAAATAAAACCCTTACGTATAATGAATCAAGGGACCCGACGGGATATTACGTGTGGACATTTCGGGGCACTCGTAATTATATAAGTAATTAGTACCATTAGTACAACGTCACCTACTACGATTTATAAATTCCTAGTAACGTCCGCGGTTTTGCCAGCATGTGAGATTATGGTGTTACATATTCTATGGATTTTTCTTTAGCCCTGACAACGTGTATGCTAAATTTCAAGATTATCCGTTGAGTAGTTAAGGCGTAACGAACCAATAAAAAACTGTCTTTGACATTTGTAAGATTAGTTGGGATTAGTAACATTTGTAAGAGGTCAACCAGCTACTACAATTTATTCATTATATTTATGGAAATATTACATCTCACAATGTACGTTGTTACCGTTACGTCCGATACTAGTTTCGAATATTGGGTGTATTATAAAAGTGCTTATTAAACCAAAATCAGGCAGAAAATTAGGCAGAACTTTCACCGGAAAAAGGTTTGAGATCTTACGTAAAACCAGGACAGCTAATATTTTATTTAGAATCTATGGAAACATCTATTCAATATTTTTGTCATAAATTGGTCCCTAATTAGTTACCTACCAACATTTGTAGTGATAGTATCAATATTATATATTCATTTCTATAATAAATACTGGTGGTAGGAATTTGTGCAAGCTCATCTTGGTAGATACTATCCACTCATCAGATATTCTACCCCAAATCTGCAGTACTTGGTATTGTTGTGTTCCGGTTTGACGGGTGAGTGAGCTAGTGTGATTACAGGCATAACATAACATTTTAATTCCCAAGGTTGGTGGCGCATTGGCGATGTAAGCGATGGTTACCATTTCTCACAATGCCAATGTCTATAGGCGTTGGTGATCAGGTGGCCCATTTGCTCGTCCTATACTATAAAAATATATGTATATAATAACTTGGCCACTTGTAAGGCTTACTCTTCCGTTGTCTTATCTTCATTCAAACAAAAAATACTATTAAGCCGTTTTATTTCGTTTAAAATATTAAAAATAAAAAAGGTTTGCCTGTTATTATGTTATAAGCTTAGACGTAGTGGGTCACGGGTCACATTTTGCGGTGTGACACATCGGGATACGGTGTCACGCTCAACAATTACTCAATTAGTGCCTGATGAGCGCTTACAGTGCTTACGCTTGTCAAGCGGGTCTAACGTTTCACCAGATAACGATTATGTATTTTATATAACAACTATTAAAATATTTAATATTTTTTATGCCTTTGCCTAATCTACATACAGTTGAAAAAAAGAAAAAAAAATGTATACACATCGAAAATTCTCACACATCATCGCCTTGCCGGCTATTAAATAAAAAAAAAATTAAAACGGAAACGGCATTACATTTTACAACTATAAACATTAAATCAAGAATATTGCTCGCTTTAATTCTTTTGGTACAAATTACAGGCCAATCACTTGTTTATAACTCAACCGCACGACATTATATACAGATTATAAGTAACAATATACGCCATTTCGGAGATCAATGTACAAAATTATGTAGGTAAGTCGTATTTTCAAAGTGATCAAGTAATAAGAAGTTACATTATAAAGGCGCCTGTGGGAGTCGTAAGTGCTTCCACGGTCTTCATATATTGGTATCGGAAGCTGCTATTAAACTTATTGACATGGGATTCGAACTTCCCTTACGAGGGTAATGGTTTTACATAATTAAACCATTCAATCGGTTGATAGCATAACCGTATACTTAAGCATTTAATATAAGGTACTTTATTTATTATATGCATGAAAAAGTAATTCAATTAATACGCAATCTGTTACTTCGTTTGTTTTAAATGTAAAAAAAAATACTTTTGTCTCACAAACAAAGAGATACGAAATTTAGCAATCGAAGAATCGACGCCAGCGTCCCTACTTATATGGAAATTATAATAATTTAAAACCACGCCGTGTTGACCTGCTCTCCCTCTGACATCAATAACAATTAATTATTCTTAACGTTATAAGCTCTCCTGAAATAACTTATTTCGGAGCAGTGGCTGTGCACAGCTATAATTACGAGTTTAGATTATTAGAAGGTTTATTAGGAGTTCCAAGGATATATTTATTTATAAAAACGCTCGAAATAAGAAAAAAACCCAGCGATTTATCGACATTAAAATCTTGAAAGAAAAATTTAACACTATACGTTTTTTAACTGTTATGTGTCTTTCTATGTATAATTTAATGACATATAATATTATATATATATATAACATTACACATAATATTTTAATAAAATATTAATTTATTTTTATTAAGATATTAGGTAAGTATAAATGAAACAAAAATGTACACAATCCTCGTTAAATTTATTTTACTTTGTGCAAGCGTCTAAGAGGCGACGGATAAATGAATTAAAATTCGCATGATAAGGACCCGTTGTCATAAATTTTTACAGACATTCCCGATTTCGTATTTATAGCTGCGTTTTTTTTTTCATCCGTAAGTTCGTGCCGTGCTAAAATACATTTAACGGAACTGTATTTACGACCCCTAACTTAACGTAATATGATAAATAATTGCAATAATCGAGAACAAATTCGAAGACCATAAATTACAATATTGCATGCGATGTCGATAAACGAAAGAAACGTTAGTCTTTGTTTGTAATGCATTCTAAATTGAATATTTTGGGTAATAATTTTTGTGAAGTTAAAACCTTCTTGAAAATAACTGCTCTGATTGCTATTTTAATGTTTCTAGACACAATAAAGTAGAATTTCAAGTATAAAATGAGACAGGGTTATTTTAATATAATTGAGAATTTCAATTTAAAGTTAAAAAAAAAACAATCGGAGTGATATGTCACTTTTTTTTTAACTAAACTTTGTGACGGAAGAGCTTTGCGAGGACACTTTGCGTTGTAATATTTTCTAAAATGTAAAATATATACAAATTTCCAGTGCTACGTTTCTACATAAAATCAAAAGTGAGAAAAATATTTGAAAAAAAAAACAATACAAATATATGTTAAAATCACAATAAAATTTCTAATATATACATATGTTAAAATATTCTTCAACATTCATAGCATCACTTTTATTACACACTATGTAGGTATAAAAAAATCAATAAAAATAATAATTACGCCGAGTAAAGTAAAAATCCCGCCGACAGTATAAACGAAAATGCCGTCCCTCAATAATAGACCCGGTCAATTACTTAAGACCGGAGTTTCATAAGCCCGGACTATCGATCAAAGTTCGCTCGTGACCAACCCGGTCGAACCGTGCCCCGGCGGGACGTACTTTTTCCATTTTCTAACCGGTTATAACAGGTTGGATTGATTTATTATGATGCTTTAAAGACGGGGACGTTATGAGACTGATGTTTAACGTTTTTCATCATATCAATAAACTTATGCTAGGCTATTAAATGTTTATTTTATTAATGGTAGTGATTTATTTGTAATAAGAAATTACGCGCAATCGTTACGTGAAAAAAAACTTTATATTCCAATAAATAATGACTATAATTTTTAGTTGTCTTAGTCTTAATAACACAAGTATGTGGTTATAACACAACAATATTGTATAATGAAATTTCGATGGTACAAGCATGATGACAGTTAGAAGTTATTTGAAATACTGTTTAATTTATCATCTAGTAATGTTATGGACCGATTTTGATGAAAATTTAAATATATGATATATTTAAAGTTACATTCCGACTTTTTGGATTTTCCTTTAATTATTAAAGCGTTGCGCGGAAACAACAAGTGTAATCGTGAAGGAAGTTTAAATAAAATAGATAATATTGTTTGTGCAAAAATTTTAATTAATTAATAAAATAAATAAACTATTATAACAAAATCCGCCATTAAAATTAATAAGTTGTAATAGTTTGTAATATTGTATATAAAAATTCACAAACAATACTATCAAACGAATTTAAAACATAAGTCCTGATTGAATATTATATTCGCTGCATTACATTCAGAGCTGGTTACATAAAAAAAATAATAAACTTATAAAAATGTGTTAATGTCATTTTCGAACTGAAATAAATGCATTCCTCCATTGTAGCATGACAATTTGATGACGGTACGAGTAATCAGATTAAAAGCTATTACAGTTTGGCAGGCTGCCATGCAATGTCATCGGAGGTTCCGATGCTCTCGATAGGTACTGAGTATATAATATAATATTTTAACTATTTCCATTAATTTCATATACATACGTAATTATCAGTTAATCATAAACGCTCTAATTCTGGATAAATACTCGGTTGTTACATTTCTACTGTGAACGCATAATATGTCAGAACCGTGAATAGGGAGAGCTTATGAATCTTAACAACATCGTGAGGAAGCCTACTTCAATTGGTTGAAAAACTACCCAACAAAAAGTGAGTAAACCCTAGTCCAACAATGGAATATTTAACGTTAGTTAATATTGCCAATAAATACATATAGTTATTTAACTCAATTCGTATGTTCATTTATTTACGTTACTGTTATATATTTGTGTTTTTCTAAAAATTTTTTTTTTTAAATTAATGTTTGATAAATTTAATTTAATTTTAATTTCATAAGAACACGTATTACGAACATTATGAATTTTCCGTTAGTAAAAGTTGCGGTTCACATCATGCCGTATAGATCAGCTCTGTTGGGAATATTACTAGACGTTTGATAGATCGTCAAATAAATAGAAATGTAGGATTAAGATTTTCGGTACAGCGCTTATACATTTTGTATTTGAAACTTCGTACTGACGTAGATTGCTTGGCTTGATATTGATTGTATTACACAATTATAATACTGTTGTAATCGTGCGAAGCAAAGTAGTATAATATCTAATAGCTATTAAACTATATAAATATATATATATATATATATATATATATATATATAAAATTTAAAATGATTTAAGTGACATTATTTTACATAATATAACATAAAATAATACCATTCATTTCTTTTACGAGTAAAAAAAAAAACCTATGCCTGATTTACGCTTTCATCTGTTTTTGCTATTTTGAGCACCTACCATCAAACGCCCCATTCTCCCAGAATGGTGATAAGTGTTTTTATATTACACGTGGGAAGACTAATTTATATTTGCGCATACTATAAAATGAAGATGTTTAAAATATGTATCTGTTTTTACAAGAAATATTTTAATTACTAAATTACAACACAATTACACACTAAACAATTTATTAGTCACTTTCGTAGCAACTTATTTAGGTACAAAATATAAATTTTATTGTATATTTAAACTAAGAGTATTTTATAAAACACCTTTCAAGAAACATTGCTTTTTTTGAGCAATATTTTTTAAATAAATAAATATTTCTACAACTCAAGCTTTACAGTATCCTCGTGTAAATGACTATGTCCGTAGCAGACGGCGTTTCAACGAAAGCACCAGTTTGTTTGTTGCGGACGACTTAATGCATATGGTCGTAAAATATTACAAGAGTTAAGGAGGAAATACACATAACTAAAAAAATAAAAAAATAGTTAGCATATAAAACTGTACATGACCTTAGGTATGCATTTGTTAGTAAAAATTTATGCAATTTGCTTAGTCGCAGCCTTTACTGTAACTTGTAAGGGAATGCACGATCGAGACCTCTTCTTTTGGGCTACGACTGTCTGTCATTTTTTAAAAGTGTTTACCGGAAAAAGGCATTTAAAATTAATGGAATATTAAATTGATTATTACGGTATCGTTATTTGAAATAGGTTGTATCTAAAGTAAAAGGATAATACACGAACTACTCTTGTTTGGATGAAAATCATCCATATGAAAGATTAGATGCTGATTAATTGTGGAGCAAATAGTCGTTGTTTGCAGAACTGCGGTAAAAAGATGTAGGTTTTTACAGAAACCAATTGAAAATGCATTATCAGCGGTAGCTTACCAGAAACTAATATGACCGTAGCTGTCGCATGCATTCACACGTGCCCTTTACTATGCCATTCGCAGCCCTCCAACAGACATTGCATACCGAAATATGAAAGGTTGTGCAATATACTTGCCGGTTTCAGTTAAATTCATGCCATTTTATACATAAATATCATAGCAGCTGATGCGTGCACGTAGCTAGTATATCATTGTGAATGCTACGGGCATGTTGTAATCCTAGCTTTATTAATTGATACTTGAAGATTTTCTATTAATACGAAATTGCGTAAAGTTGTATGTCTTTAGAATAAGCTGATATTAGGTAAAAACTTGGTATAACATATGTTTTTTTATTTCTCTACGTGACCTTTCTGTTAAAACATCACTTTCAAAAATCACTGAGCGAATAGCCATCCAGTCTTACCAAGAACACGTAAATAAATGATATTCCTTTCACGAGAAAATCTAGAAAATCTTAATTAGAAATCGTCCCAGTACAGACGACGCTCTCGATGCAGTAATTAAGCTTACCGAATAAAAGTAAGAATAGGATCTCGAACGCTAACCAATCAACAAATATTTACCCACGATCCGATCGAACAAGTTACCTGCCATCCCGAGCAAAGAATCGAAGTCAATCGAGAGGGAAACAACCAGATAATATAATAGAATTGAATTATCGCGGGATGAAGACGAGGGAGGCCAGAAATCGAATAAGAGAATCGGTAATTCGATTGTGTTCGATAACAATCCATGAGCGGTACCAAAAAGGATGTTTGCGCTATAGAAAAGCCCAATAAAGAAAATTATGCTTTGTATAGCAACAGGTTCTGTAAACAGAAAGATGGCCACGAAGGATACGCAATAGAAACAAACATTTTATAACATCGTTCGACGTCATTTAATCGTTTCCTAGGGGATACTGATACAGATACAATATTATAGACTGATACAATTTTCGAGATTCTTTAGTCGGATCACTTTTCTCTTAAACGATACATTTTTTGTTTTAATGTTATAATTTTTGTGTTTTGCCTGTTTAATTTCGTTAAATGGTCATGATTATGAATATTAATTTATAGATTTATACAAAGGAGTAATAATCACTAATACGAGTATGTTTACATTCATAACATAACAACATAATATTTATATTACTTACTTTTATTTAACATGGATTGTTTGTTGGTTTGTTTTGGTCAAATTTTTTAAGCTGTTTACAACCACTTCCACGTTTAGAACTTCTTATCCTATGAGTTGGAATTTTACACGTTTGTTCAGTTGTAAGCATGACCTGTTTATACACGTAGGATTGGTTCAAGAGTAATGAATCTCTCAAGACATGACATTTTGTATATTAGGTATTGTTTGCTTTTATAATAATTATATGTTATTATAAAAAATGTTTTTTAGTATTAATTTATCTGCCACACGGGTAACATCAGTTCAGGAGTCAGGTCTACTTTTTGGAATATGTATGTCCATTACATATTAAAATAAAGTATTATTAAGTATAATTTAAAAATAAACAACAAGAATCAAAATAATCTCTTTGTTTTTATTTTTATAATTAATTACTTATAAAACATAAACAGCGGCTAGAATTTATATTCTATTATAGAATCATTTTTACTTTCCTCTTAATCATATCTGTTTAACTAAAGAAAAAATATAACCAATCAAAATATCAGAGATTGAATTACCACTTTTAAACATTTATCTTATATTTGATACTTTATACCTAAGAACATTTTGAATTTTATTCCGTAATCAATTTAGAATGCGGTTACATCATAGATTTTTAAGCTATCGTGTCTTTTCTCGTTCTTAGATCGAAGTATACATAAAACTGTTCGTTCTACACTAGCGCCTCTGCGGTAGTAAGTGATATCTATTCTATTAGTTTGAGAGTAATGGATTAGATACATGCACCTGTTTTTGTAGAGCTCGACTGTGATCACCTAAATCGGTTAGTAGTACGTTTTATTAACAATAAAACATAATTCTATACACTTGACATACAAATTAATTTCATTCAAAGCATAAACATTGAACGTGTAAACGAGTATATATTATAATAAAAAGGAGTAACATATAAAACGCACTTACCCCACTTAGCGTTTTGATATTGTGCAAAGCGTCCTGGGCTTTCAACGCCGCTTTCCGCGTGAAAAACGTCACAAAACAGCACCCTGCAACAGAAGCGCACACTAACGTAACGTAACAACACACACAGACAGACAGGGAAGAAACTACTAACGTTACAATAACTTAATTACACAATGTTTTCTCGGTGGACAAGAAACGCTCGCTGACTGCCTTTGACGCGGCTTCTTTTAATCTATACATGAAAAAAAAAACAAAAATTGCTAATGTGTGTAAAAGAAATATATGTATTTTAAAATTATAATATATTCAAAGCTCGGTAACGTGCTGGATATCAACTAGACACACATATATAGACATAAGTTTTTGGACTGGACGTAGATTATTATTATTATTATTATATAGTGGAACAAGTTAGCCATTATAATGTTTCACAAGAACAAGTTAACCTTAATAATGGTTAGCCCATTGGATTTAAGATTCCCTGGCGTCTATAATTACACCGAATTACTCGCACTTGTAGAAATACAGTGAGGAAGCTTGAGACTCGGATATCACATTGAATGCTAGTGTGTCATATATTGAAACTGTGTTTATTAACGAAACGCTTTTATTAATAAAAAAATAAAATAACACTATATACATATGATTATTAATTACCACCTACACGAATATCTGCTTAGCCTAAAGGTTGACTGGTAGAGAATGCCTTTGTCCTACTACACAATGTGGTGGTCAATTTTTTTTATAAATAAATAAATAAATATATAATATCAATAACGCTACATATAAAATAATGTTATATCAAAAACGAGAATACTCATAAAGAATTTAACTATCAATTTTATTGTCACTAACTCAAAAATTTCAATCAACAGAACAATCAGTTGGCTAAACTGACGTACATATAGTAACCGTTAAGGTTAAAAAGTTTAGTAATAGTCTTGACAGTATAACAAAAGCCACTATTATATTGCCACTGACAGACGCCTGGAAAATGTTGGTGATGCACGTGAAATTAAACAAAGCTCTTTATATTTGCACGAAAACTTACAAAAGGTGCTTTTTCATACGTGTACGCGTAACAAAGCAACAAAAATGTCAACATGTAAACGTAACGTAACGTAAACGCGCCGAGGCTTTGTTCGTTAAACAATGACGTCTGACACACACGGAGACGGATCCCCGGGCTTTATTTAATTAAACTATATCATTCACTACTTTTTAAGGGGTTAAGTGACGTTTATATGGAAATTTTATCTCAATTTTGGATGGCAATGTGACGTCTTTTATATTTAATAACATACTTTCTAATTGGTGGTAGAGATTTATGCAAGCCGGTCTAGGTAGGTACCACTCTCTGATCATATTATCTATCCGGGCTAGTGTAACTACAGACAAACGAGACATAAGATCTTAGTTCCCAAGGTTGGTGGCCAATTGACGATGTAAGGGATGGCTTATTGTGCGATCTCACAGGGACAATGTCTATTGGCGATGGGAAGCAGTTAACATTAGGTGGCCCATTTGTTAATCTGCCTGCTTATTTGAAATAAAAAATAAAAACAATAAAGCAATGTCAAAAAGATTTACAAAGATACCAGGAATGTATAAAATAGATAGCTCGGTGCTTGTTCGTTGAATTGTTTTCTAAGTGGGTATTAAAAAAGGATTTCCAGTTCCAATTCGTACAAGTTAAATTTTTCAAGACTGCAGTTTCATCTGACGTTAAAAGAAAACATTCGTGACCTGCATGTTTCGAAATATATATCTAACAGTTCGTTACTTGACTGGAAAAATAATCTTACATAATAAATATATAAATATATACATATTTTCATTTATATTGCATCTGCAAGCATTTGTGAATTAATTACAGTATTCTGTAATAATTAAATTAAATGACTTTTAATGTGTAAAATAATATATTTATACTTTATTATTGTACATTTATACATTTAAGTATGAATATCATTTATATATTAATAAATTCCTTATTCAGTTGGACATAAAATGAAACGGTAAATTGATTGCGGTGGTTGCGGGTTCAAGCCCAGGCCAGCACCACAACTTAAGCATTTTTTCTTGCGCTTAATTTGTTGTGTTTATAATTCATCTCGCAATATGAATCGCATAATTTAAAAATATCACGGAAATCTGAATATGCCTAATTAATATCTCCTACATATGTATCTACTGGACCGCACTGGACCAGCATGATGCTGGAATAATCTCCAAACCTTCTGCTAAAATGGAAAAGAAGCCTTAGCCTTGCAGTGGGACATTGTAAAGTCTACAGACAGACATTTAAGTGCTTTTCTTAATTTTATTCGTCTTATTACTTATAAGACGAATAAAATTAAGATTTTTACAAGCGTTATTAGAAAAATATTTTTTGTTCTCGTTTCAAAGAATAATTTAAAAGATCTGGTCCGGACATGAAACAGCCTGTCAAATGAAATGAATTCAATTGAAGATATCAAACCTTGTTCCCTGTTAATGTTACTAAGACTTAATCGACTTGAATTATTTTTACACTATTTTAGTATATAATATAATTAAAACTTGTCAAACATAAAAAATTAAGTTATGATTGTAGATTATTATGTTACGAAATATTACCCCTCAAGGAATATAAATATAGTCAGCAACGTTCGACAAACCAAAGAACATTTAAGTAATGCCGTATCGATCGCTTTTCGGGATCATTAAGCTACGGTCAAACTTGGCGTAGCAATTTTATACTTACAGAATATTTACGCCTTGATTATGATACCATTATAAATTCTAAGAAAAAACATTTGGTAGAAGATAACTATACTATGACTAGGGAAGCGTTTTAATTTAGGGTTTCTGATACGTACTGCTAGTGAATGGAACAGTTTACCAGATTCAGTGTATCCTGGCAAATACGACCTGAGTACCTTCAAAATACGAGTGAATAGGTATATTTTATGTAAGCGCGCTCCAACCTCATTAATAATGTCTTTCAGACGTCATTATCAAGCGCAAGCCTATTGATCGACACCATTCATATTATTCCATATTAGGTACCTTGTTGTATTTCTGTAAGTGTTTGTCACAATTGCCTAACAAATAATGTATTAACTTACGACTTTTCATGTAGAATTATTTCTTATCTAAAATTTGGATAACATATTTAACTTTAACTTAATACTTTTAAAATTAATAAAATTTATATTATCAAATGTATTTTCAAGAATATCTGACCTTTACTCGCTCCAGTAATCTTGTCCCTCAGGACATTTATCTGATGCACCCTCCCGAACTCCTCGAACATAAGCCGGAGATCATTCTCGTCCATACTTCTAGGTACTTGACCAACGAACATCTGAAATAAAATCATTAAGAGAATGTAGATAACGTTATTCTAAACAATTTGAATTTTTGTCCAATAGATTCTGTGAAATGGGAATGTTGGGAAACGTACAGACCACCAACCTTGGGACCTAAGATTTTATGTCCCTTGTGCCTGTAATTACACTGGCTCACTCACCCTTCAAACCGGAACACAACAATACCAAGTACTGCTGTTTTGCGGTAGAATATCTGATGAGTGGGTGGTACCTACCCAGACGAGCTTGCACAAAGCCCTACCACCAGTAAATTCTTTACATCGCCTTTATATTTACTCAAACATGCTATTTATACGTTAAAAACTATGATTTTTTGGGGAGTTAAAGTTGATATTGAAAATATATGTGACGGTAAACAATTGTCTTATTTTATAAAAGTTTTTTATTATAAAATAAAAATTAAATTAATGTAATATACGCACCAAAAAATAAGTCGATTTTATACAAAAAAAAACCAAAGAAACAAGCACAACGATACCAGTGTACGTTAATTAATGTAAATTGTTTTGATGAAAATATGTATATTTAAAAGCTGTTATATAAATTCACTTGTTTGTATATATCGGCCAAATTTCGTAACTGATTTTTAAAGCACCGATTGAGCGTTAGCCTGTTTATATACTAGATTTTTTTATAAAAGGTTCTGTTCAATAAATAATTTAGCGGCTTTTAGCGGAAAACGTCACGCTTACACAAGAAAACGTTACAAAAGCCATCAATCCAAACTTTATTCCTTTATATATCGTGAGTTAATTTAAAGGTAAAACATCTTTTGAGTTTACGCGTCAAGTCCAAGTTTATCACATCCATAATAACAAATGCTTCAAACGAATTCTATTAACATTTTTGATACCTGTCCGATTTTCTTAAGAAGCGAACGTTGACATATAAGCTTATATTTATTTTTTATAATGACATTTATTTCTAGGACATATTTGAGGTTTCAATTGATTGTTTTGCGACTACTAGTTATATTTTTTAATGTCATCATATCTTTATAAAAAATCCCTATAATTTATAGAAAGAAGCCGAGATAATTGATAATACGATGTTAAAACATGATCGAGGTCAAGATAATCATGATAGGTTCGATTTCGAACAATTACCGCAGAGCTCAGCATGACGGTTAGAGAAAACATGAAGAGGAAAGCTGCAATGTGAAGCAGCTGGCTGAAATCCTACCATAAGGACATAATTATATCCATCAACTCACATCGGAGCAGCATGGTGAAAGAAATTCCAAGCCTTCGCTTTAACAAGTGCTGAGACTTTTACGGTTTTATAGTTGATATATTCATTTATATTGGTTTTTCTGTTGCTTTTACTTCTGCACCTCACAAACTTTTACACATCACAGCAAAAAAGGAATGGAGGAGAAACCTACTAAGGTTTCTCCTTTTTTACTGTGAACTGACTGAAAAACTTTAAGCAAATGTTCCTAGTATGATATGTAAAGATTTTTTTTTAATAAAAAATCCACCAATTACTTCGCAGTTTCACATATTACAATAAAACGAAGACAAATAACAAGGTAAACCTTTAAGGAAGTCAACTGGCATACATTCCGAGTCAATGAAGAAGTCACCAGGACTCTACGGTGTTTAATGCAAACTCATATTGCCACCAATTCAAAATTCTATAACTTGGGATTATGACGCTGCATTGCTGTCGTGTCTACATCAAGAGAAATGAAATCATTTCAATTTTTTGATTGTCATTTTGTTTTGTAGACCTATGAACATAAAATAAAAACATGCAGGCACCTTAAAAATAACATAGACAAAAATTAAGGTGTGGTCTATTGTGTATGTTACACTAAAGGCACACAACACGACATGAGATATACATATATATATCAATTAAAAAAATATAAAATATTAAAAAAAATGCATATCTCAATACTGTGAAAATAGCGCTCCATTGAATGATAGTAATGTCATCATTCTGGAAATCGGTCATTTGAAATTTGGTTCAGGCGTACGCAACGTGATTACATCTATGTTACAGTACAGTACTCGCCTAAATTAAACGCTCGCATGAATGTGAAATAAAGTGATAACGATGCTTTAGGTGAATGGAGGCAGAGTTGTGCTGTTTTCACTCGAAAGTTAAAAACTGAAGCCTGAATTTAAGGTAAAATATATGAAGTAATTACTATATTTTTGAAAACTTCTAATATCATCTATATAATAATCCGTGAATTACGTTTTTTTAGTTATTTTATTATGTTTTGATAAAACTATGTATAACGTATATTATATATATATATATATATATATATATATATGTTTGAGTATGTCGGTAGTAGTAGCTGATATTGTGTTTGGTCTAGATTGAAAATATGCTACGCGTTTATAAAATGTCTGAGTAATGAAATATTTGTACACAAATAATGAAAACAACAATATTAGTTGTTTATATGTTAGATTTTCAATAAAGTAAGTAATAGTAACATATATTGTTTAAGACTATAAGATTGCTTATAATTATATTAAAATAAAATCCTGCTGCTACTGGAATCTTACTAAATTAAAAAAAAAAAAAATTTTTCAGAAATAGCATTATTTCGCAAAAGTGTTTACAAGAAAAAACTTATTTATTTAATATCAGCTTACCGCCGTCCACTGCTGGACGAAAGCCTCCCCCATAGAACGCCAACCATCCCGATTTTGGGCAGCCCGCATCCATCCCGTACCTGCCACCTTTTTCAAATCGTCGGTCCATCTTGCCGCAGGGCGTCCTACACTACGTTTGCCTAAGCGTGGTCTCCACTCCAACATGTGTCGGCTCCATCGGCCATCGATGCGTCTGGAGACATGACCAGCCCACTTCCACTTCAGCGTGCTAATTCTACGCGCGATGTCGGTGACTTTAGTTCTCTGGCGAATGTCCTCATTTCGGATTCTATCTGCCAGAGAAACCCCAAGCATCGCACGTTCCATAGCTCGCTGAGCGACCTTGAACTTGTGGACCAGTCCTACAGTGAGTGTCCACGTTTCGGCGCCGTAAGTCATAACAGGCAGGACGCACTGATTATATACCCTGGTCTTAAGTGACTGTGGGATCGACGATTCAAAAATATGACGCAACCTCCCGAATGCTGCCCAGCCCAAACGTATTCTTCTTTTGACCTCCTTCTCAAAATTGTGCCGGCCAAGTTGTATAGTTTGGCCCAGGTAGATGTATTCCTGCACAACCTCGAGTGGAGAGCCATTTACGACAACCGGTCTCGGGGATATATCTTGGTTGATCATAATTTTAGTTTTTTCTAAGTTCATCCGCAGACCCACCTGTCTTGAAGAATCGCTTAGGCTGTTTAGCATCTCTTCCAAATCTTGCAGAGTTTCCGCCATGATGACAATGTCGTCAGCAAATCGCAGATGTGTAATGTGTAGGCCATTTATATTAATGCCGCGTCCGTTCCAATCGAGCGTCTTGAAGACGTCCTCCAATGCATTGGTAAAAAGTTTCGGGGAGATTACATCCCCCTGTCTTACCCCGCGATGCAATTGGATTGGTCTTGTGCTCTGATCTTGTACTTGGACGGTCATGGTTGCGGCTTCGTACAAACACTTTAACACCTGGACATACCGAAAGTCTATTAGGCATCTCTGCATCGATTCCAGAACAGCCCAGGTCTCGATGGTATCGAAGGCTTTTTCGTAGTCCACAAACGCTAGGCATAGAGGCTGATTATATTCCTCGGTCTTCTGTATCATTTGCCTAAGTGTGAGTATGTGGTCTACGGTACTGAAGCCTTTTCGAAACCCAGCCTGCTCAACGGGTTGGAAGTCATCGAATTTTTGGGCGAGACGATTCGTGATTACCCTCGAGAACAACTTATATACGTGACTTAAAAGTGAAATGGGGCGGTAGTTTTTCAGAAGAGCTTTATCACCCTTCTTAAAAAACAGCACCACCACACCTCTGCTCCATGCCTTTGGTGTAATACCATTTTGGAGGACGGAATTAAAGATCTTTACCAGCTCTCTCAGAACTGGTGTTCCTCCCGCTTTAAGTAATTCTGAGGTAATTCCGTCCTCCCCTGGAGCCTTGTTGTTTCCAAGTTGTTCGAGAGCAATCCTAATCTCGCCCAAGTCGATGTCGGGAAGCTCGTCAGATAGATGGCGTGTCAGTCTGGCTCTTGGGTCATCCGCGCTGTGGGACTCAGGTGGAGGTACTTGTGATGAGTATAGATTGCTATAGAACTTTTCGACTTCAGCTAGAATCTCTGGTTTTGAGGTGACGGTTGTGCCTTGTGTTGTTCTGAGTTTTGTCAGGTGACAACAGGAGGTATGCGACTTTGCAAGAACCTTTGAGCCCCTATTGAGTGCTATAGCATCTTCAATATTTCGGGTATGCGCTCGTCTTGTGTCACGCCTTATTAGTTTTTTTACCTTCCTGTTAAGTGCCTGACACTCAGATGGCGTCATATTCTGTTGTTCACGTCTTCTCGTCATCTCGTCCAGAGTCTCGCCTGAGAGCTTCGACTTACGTCCATTGCTCCTTTGTCGAAAGTGATTTTGACCCACCTCGCGAATGACACGTACCAGACTGTTGGTGGCGTCGTCAATGTCCTGCTCGGTTTCCAACATGGCGAATCGGTTCTGTAGTTCCAGCTGGAAGCTTTCGCAACCAGCTTCGACCTGGGGCAAGGTTGGTCTAAGAGTCGACTTCATTAGCCGCGATCGTTCGATTTTAGTGTTAATATTCAGGGTGCCTCTTACCAGGCGGTGATCACTTCCAGTGTTGACCCTGTTGATCACGGAGACATCCCTGAATATTTGGCGCTTATTGGATAGAATGAAGTCGATCTCATTCATTGTTACGCTATCGGGGCTTCGCCAGGTCCACTTCCTTTGGGGCTTTTTCTGGAAAAATGAGTTCATCAGAAATAATCCCTGAGCCTCTAGGAAGTTTACCAGCATTTGTCCCCGATGGTTTCTGTTCCCATAGCCGAATTTTCCTACCCTCGATTCACCATCTTCTTGTACTCCCACTTTGGCATTGAAGTCACCCATAACAACTGTGTAGAAGGTACTGGTACGAGACATAGCTTTTACTATGTCTTCGTATATGGCTTCGACTTCTTCGTCAGTGTATGTGGACGTTGGGGCATACACTTGTATAACCTTCAAGGCATACCTCTCGGTTATCTTTAAGACAAGGTATGCCACCCTCGCTGACACACTGCCAACCTCCATAACATTGCTTCTGAGTGACTTGTGGATCAAAAAGCCGACGCCACCTTGGGATGGTTGGTGTCCCTCTCGGAAGTAGAGTAAGTGACCAGCATCCAGTGTTATCGTGTCCTCGCCCTGTCTTCGGATTTCCGATAGACCCACTATATGCCAGTTAATACGACTTAACTCTACTTCCAATTCTGTGAGATGTTCGTCCAGCCGCAGAGAGCGTCCATTGTACGTGGCCAGAAACAATCGCCGTTTATGGTACCCTGCCGTAGCCCGGGGATTCTTAGCACCCCCCGTCACACCGTTACCATGACCGGTACCGTGGCCAGGGATAGTGTGACTACCGGGAATTGGGGGCCGTGCATTTTTGTTGTCGCTCATTTGGGGGGTTTGTTGCCTTAGTCACCACGCTTGGCAGGCGGGTTGGTGACCGCAGTAGCTGGAAATCTTTCGCTGATAGCGCTGCTGCCCGCTATCAGGATTTACATTTTCGGATTCCAGCATTTGTGTGGTTATACCGCCACGATATCGGTCGCCAGAGCCTCGTTCGTTGATCAGCAGGATGCACCACGGGCAGGTGAGGTTGACGGTAGGGAGCCTAAGGTCGTTGTCGACTCCCCTTACATCCCATTATTTAAACCCCTTACATACATTATTTAAAAAATCAAATTCCCATTTTCTTTCCTATTAAATCTAGATTTTCTTATAATTATTACGATCATTTATTTGAATTCTAATTAAATTACAATTTAAATCAATTTAATTTCAATGGCGCAGGATCATTGTAATACTTAACTTATAATATATTTTTAGACTGATTTGAACATTTTTTATATTCAATTTGCTTATTAATTCATCACTTTAAATTTATATCTTTCTGATTACCTTCTTTTACTGAGAATTAATGTAAACTCAATAATTTATTTACTGTTTTTTTTTTGATAAACTGCGTAATATATTATTTAAAATTTCCATTGTCCTCTTAATACATAATAACGTAATAAATACTTTTAACAGAATAAAAAAAATATCAACACGTGCAATTTACTGTGCGTCCTAATTCGAGTCTAACTCTCTAGTCTCGTGAAACCTTTTACAAATGCGCTGGGATTTACTTCATCTCGCGGCTTCAGTATCAGAGTACATCGGATTTGTTCTGTGTATCGCGGTCTTTAGATCTCGTAAGTTACACCACTCAAGACAATTTGTTTTTAAACTGACTTCAGAAAAGTGTCATGTCATGTTTTTTATGTTTCTCAATGTATGAAAAAAATCTACACCAACAGCCTGGTAATGTCTCACTGTTGGGCTAAGAGTTTTATTATTTTTGAGGTGGAGGTTTGGAGCCAATTAAACCACGCTGCTTCATTGTGGTTTGGTTTTTAATGTATAATTTGGTTTTGTTTAATTTCCTAAATAAGTGCCAATCGATTTCGATGAGTTAAGCTGCGTTATATTTGTGCAACATTAAAGTTTCCTGTCATAAAAAATATCCATGGTAAATTTTAATACCCTTAGTAATTTGAAGGAGTACTTTCGGATATAAATTACAGGATAATTCAATAAGTATTTAAGAAAGAAATACGGTTAGATTGAACCAATCATTTGGTTGACACTGATTGTTTTAAATAATACTGACTGATATCGACCGCTTCTGTAAACAGTTTTTAATATCAACATAGATTTTAATACCTCTTACTAAAAATTACCAGATTTTTCGTTTTTAGAGCATTTTTAACAAATAAATATATGTTTATATACCTACCTACCTAGTTCATTAATTAAAAGTCCAATTAATTATTGAAAAGTAAACTGACCCGCTTATTTTTCAATAGCTGTAGAACCTTGCAAATTATGTCATCATATTTCGCTTCTTGAATGACATTATTTATAATTACTTTTATTTTGAAAGATTTTCTGAAAACATTTTTTTTGCATAACCATTATTCAAACTGAGTAAATACATAAGAAGAAATTAATTCATTGGTTACTAACAGCCATTAAATAATTTTATTATACACCTGCCATCTTCATTAAAATGTATTTCTTAATAACTTGTAATCTAATAAGCGTAATAGCAATTACAATTATAGCATCAAAATTGACATTTTAAATGTACTTTAAATTAAACGAATGAAGTTAAATGTCCTCCATTTATTTATAATGTTTAAAAAAATATACGTATTTTTCAAAGATATAATATAATGTGATTATTATTTTTCAGTAGCTGATAGTTTAAATTTATTTTTAGCTTATATTCGTTGAGTAAAAACAAACACTCTTAACTATAGGAAAATTGTTCGTAAATGTTTTAACATAAACACCAACAGTTTCATAAACTCAGATAAATACGTTAAAACTAGTTAATGCTCCAGGCTACGGCCCTATTAGCCTCTTTGCTTAACGAAGTGATGAGCTAGAGATAAACGAAATTGTTTTATAATTTCAATCATGTAATATTAGTTTAATAAAAAAACAAAACGTAAACAAAATTTCCTATAAAGATTAATGTTTCAATAAATTCGGCGTGGCAAGTTTTGTTTTTTTTTAACAGTAATATATTACACGAATTAAATATGATTTACCTTTATATAATCAGGGTCCGGCATTTCATTTGGTTTTTCGTCATTGTTGTTATTGTTGATGCTCGTGCTGTTGTTGTTGTTGTTTATGTTCATATTCATCCCACTGGAACAAAAATATATATTTTTGAATCCAAATTATAATATAAAAAAACTATTTTGATAAATTGTAGTTTTTTTCCTTAGTTCTAAAATCATATTAATTTAATAATATTTTGATATTTCCTTTTTAATACAAAAAAATAATGAATATGAAATTATATATGAATATGATTATTAACTTATTAACCAAAGACCATATACATATATATATATTTATTATATAAAACAAAAAAATACTCTAATTTGAATAATGTATTTACAGATATAGATCATGAATGCAATATCCATAAATAGCTTAGTAAATAATTTGTATATAAAAATAATAACAAATTTTAAAGGTGTAAATTGCTTAAGATCAAATACACAATAAAACATGTACATATATTGTTTTCAAATTTATAAATTAGCTTGATCGTACACATTTTCAAATATTAATATGTTATTCATATTTTTAAATAATTATAAGATGAGGGCTAACATTTCATGTTCAATTACACATGAAATATTTCAAGATAATTAAATTAAGATAAAAAAAAATCAGACTATAAACTTCATATTACACGTTTAAAGTTTTACTTATACAAATTAATGTAAATATTATAAAACTCACACATAAACAACGTGTTATTACATTAACAGATGTAAAATTTCAAAACGATTACAACGTAACGTAATATTGTACCTTTTTGTTCTAGAAAACCCACAGTTCCACACTCCATAGTCGGCGTACTTGTTTGCTTGGTTCTTATCACTGATAAGGGCGTACATCGCTCGATTACACCGAGTTATCACTTATCAAACTCGATCTACGCGGAGAGCGCAGGTTATAACATGAATACAAGACTTTGCAACGTTGTGAGGTGATTTACATGATTTATTTTTCATAACTACCCCCAGATTACGTACATTTTTAAAGTACGATTATTATTTGTTTACGTCAAATGTACGTAATTACGGCCCTACATTACATAGCATACTTTATGTACCATTATTTGTTTGATTAGCACAACTAAAAGTTCTATTAAATTAACCTGTTACTATGTTGATATGTATACGTAAAATTTTGTTTATGTACCAACTTCACCCAATAAATTAACTTGCAAATTATTCACAATCTTTTACAAAATAATGATATAATATACTAAATCATATTCGTTTTTATAAATAGATTAAAAATATATGTTTTGTTTATTTCTGAAACTTGTAGGCTTAATAATTAATATAGTTATTAAAAATATTTTATTCATGTCATATCATCGTTTTTTTCGATAAAATCGATATTTAAAAGTGCTGGTACACACCACAATTCTAATTATAATATATAATTGAATTTAATATTGTAATATTTAAGTCCATGATAATAATAAATAAAACTCCTAAATAAAATACAGGACCAATATTTTTTGCGATTTTTTTCCCTTTTTAAAAAAAAGCCTATGATTAGGCTGTATATCTGTTTTAACTCGCTTCGATGACGGGAGCGGAAGATATAGAAATAAATCCACATTTTTTTCTCAACCAATAGACATAAAAAAGGGAATCCCTATTTCAAGTATAGCCATATTAAAGAGAACCCCACTTTTGTAGTTGTGTAGTTTTGAATGACCCTTGCACTAGATGCCACGCAGGCGGAGTGGTAATATATTATCAATGCCAAAGTGTGTTTTGTAGGTTATATGGATCGGCTTCATTATTTTCCTGAAGATACAAGCTGCGAAGGCATAGGTAAAAATAATTATAGTATAAAAATGATTTTTTTGATTGTTTAAACAAAGAAACTGATTGACAGACAGTATAAAGATCAGTATCTTAGATATAATCAAACAATTGATATAAATTAAAAATAAAACAAAGCAAAATAAGCATGTAATACTTGTTTATTATTGATCCAAATAAATATATTTCTCTAATAAATAAAAACGATTTACGTAAAAAAATAATAATTTATTTTAGCACATAAATTGTAATGCGTGTTGATCGTTCGCTAGTCGCGTTAGAGTATATTAATTGATATCGCTGGGTAAGCATCGTTGACCTAAATCGGGTTCTTGATATTATAAAGGTAGAAAATATAGAAAAAATAATGCAATTAAAACCGTATATTAGCATTGATGTTATATTTATTATGAATTAAATTTTTATTTAGACTGGCAATCTTTAGAGGAGTTATACGATTACGATAATAAAATATTTAATATTTATTTACATAATTAATTTTTTTTTATCGTATAGGATTTGCATATGGGCCACCTGATGGTAAGTGATCAATATCGCCCATAGACTTCGCCAATGCGCCACTAACCTTGGGAACTAAGATGCTATATCCCTTGTGCCTGTAATTAAACTGGCTCACTCACCCTTAGTTCACTGGCTCACTCACCCTTAGTTCACTGGCTCAGTCACCCACAGGAACACAACAATACCAAGGAAGAAAAAAGGAAATTAAAGGCCCTACATTACATAGCAGCTGTTTCGTTAAAAACTGATTCGCTCTTTCTGACATTAATGATTTGACATTCGAAAGAAGAAGACAAAGCATTGTTGCAACGTTAAAGGCCGTGTATATTTATTTTGAGAACTATTTTTATTATAAAAATACTATGACATTGTTTGAATATGCTTACTGGTTACTGTTGTTTCTTATCTTTATATGGTAGGTCCTTTGTATAGTAGATTCTAACGTAGGATTAAAAATAGTTTTTAAGCGTGAAATTAAGCTCCTAAAGACGATGAACGTACTTTCATGGCTTTAGTCGAGATATCATTCTTTTCTGGGATCACATTTTATTCTGCAACACATATTAGATATAAGTACATTTTATATAAATAAATTTTAACTATTTTTTTTGGCTTTGTACCTTAATTTTGTGTTTGTTTTGTGAATAAAGTTATTTTATTATTATTATTATATTCCTTCCAGTTATGAATGTGTATGGATGGTATGGTATTATAACGGGAACACGTCTGCGGGGCAAGACAAACTTTTTGGCGATTTTAGATTTCGCTTGTCGTAAAATGTTTCTACGCGAGGAATGTATTCGATTTATAACGCGATCAACAAGTTTGAAATCAAGTGAACTTTATTATAATTATATATTTATTATAATGATATATTAATTTATAACTTTAGGGTCGTTTTTAGTTTTGTCAGAATTATATAAGTAAAAATATAAGTTTTTTATATAATATTAGTGCGTACGGAAATATGCACTGATATCTTCCAGTGGTTAGTTATACTTTAGCCTTAAAACATAAAGTTTCTGAATTAATTTTTTAAGTAATATTTAGTAACCATCTATAATATTTGTCAAAGTTAAAAAGAGAAAGAATAATATGTATATAAAATAATAATGAAAAATTTGAAAAAAAAAACTGAAAAAATTGTTTCTCAATACATCATGTTTGGTTTTGATTTTTTTTCAAAAGTTCTTTTAAGTTTTTTATTTTTATTATCATTTTTAAAATTTTTATTTCTATTTAAATGTATTTTACATATTTTTTGTAATATGTATTTAAATCAGTCTTAACTTATCCATTGTATACCTTTTTATAGTTCCTGTTTATTTATTGAGTACCACTATGTAACATTTCTTTTTATATTTTTTTATTTCAGTTTAGTCATTATTTGATGTGCTTGCTGTGGTCTCCTTTAATTGAAAGAGCACACATATTTTGAAACATTATTCCACGAATTTATGTACTCGTAACTGTGTATCTTTTGTTGGAGATCCTTCATTAATAAATAAATAATAGTTGCCAGTTGAAAATTATTATAATTTTTATTTTAGAGGCAATTTTTTCGACGCTGTTAAAATTTTAAGTTTTTTTTTAAATAATATTTTAACCAATTTGTATTATTTGACAACTACGTCACCTAAACACTTCTGATTATTCAGGTTACCTTAACACTAATATTGAATAAGTATTTTATAAAAAAAAATGATGTATCGTCGATAATCTGCTGTACAATAAACGGTGCTTGAATGTTATCTCTTATCAGTTGATCGATACAACAGTTTTAATAATAAAGCTTAAAATAACACCGTTTATCTTCTTTGACGCTATTTCGACTCTAGTTGTTCATCAATAAGGGTCAAATTTGCGTGTATTTATAAATATGTGCAGATGTTTCGTGTGGTTTATAAGTTGTTAATTTGTATATGGCTGTTATACTTATCCAGTAGCAAATGTAACGTAAGTAAAATGTTATTATTTTTTAAATCAAATGTCTAGTAAATTTTGTAAGCATACCATTTAAAAAATATAAATTAAAAAGAATACACATTTGTTATTGAAATAAGTAATTTTTACTACGGAATTATTTGTAAAATTAT
Source organism: Nymphalis urticae (assembly GCA_905147175.2). Classification (NCBI taxonomy): domain Eukaryota; kingdom Metazoa; phylum Arthropoda; class Insecta; order Lepidoptera; family Nymphalidae; genus Nymphalis; species Nymphalis urticae. The sequence continues at coordinate 8,122,594 of LR989991.1, forward strand.
TTAGCTGCCATAAAAATACATTTCCTGTTTTTCATTTATCAAAGTATTTATTTTATAAATATAATGATATAAAATATTAATTAAGGTATTACTGCTATTAGTTTGATAATACTGCGCTTAAGATCAGCGAAATCAATATATAATTACTCAAAGTTTTTCTAATCGCTAATTTGCTAATTTACTTTTTGGCATCGTATTGACAAAAATAAATAAAAAAATAATTTGTAGGATACAGTTAGTTTGCTTAAATATCTTCACATGTTTTATTGAAATTTGCCACGAGATAAATACAAAAAAAATACTGACTTTTCAATGTATTGAACGAAATACTGAAAGATGATTTAATTATGGAAGCATACCGCCAACCAGTTTCCATTTTTAAATTTTTATTAACAACGAATGAGAGTATGAAATATAGCAATTAAAGCGCCAACTAAAACGAATTCGAAAAATATACTAACGAATGGAATAATCCGGTACACTTTTATTTTTCATATGCATACAAATCGAGCTTTATTAAAAACGTGATCATTGCATTAAGTGCGTTCTTTATTTCTTTTTCATAAATTGTGAAGTGACAAAGAAATTATTATTTCATGTATAAATAAAAAGTAATAAAAATTAAACTGCCCGTAGACATTGGCGCTGTTTTCACCTTTTTTTTTGAAGATATTTTTCATATTCATTTGCGCCTCCAACCTTAGGAACTAGGATCTATACCTTTAAGAGGCTGAAGTTAAACTTTCTCATTCACCCTTGAAACTGGAACACAACAATACTAAGTATTGCTTTATGGCGGTAGAATGTGTAATGAGTGGGTGATACCTATCCAGACTTGCAAAAAGCCCTACCACCAATCGTATATTTGTTTTTGTTTTAAAAAAACACATATTGTGTGCTAACTATTATGATAAGCGCTCAAATGGTGTCAAATTTTTATACGTTAGGTCACACACACATGGTGACATCAGTTATCCGAGTAAATATAATACCCCGATGTAATAATAAGCACCCCAACTTCATATCATCCCTATACGGACAATCATTAGGGTGAACAGTTTTTGACTCTCCTATGCTACACATGTCAAAGTATAAGTACTTAAATGTATGTATGTATCTTTCACTACATTTTATAAAACAAAGTCCTGCCGCCGCGTCTGTTTTTTTGAACGTGATAAACTCAAAAACTACGGAACGGATTTGCCGGTTTTCACCAATGGAAATTTGATGGAGTTTATACAATATTTTATTTTTAGCTTTGAACTTGATTTTACCATTCAAAATGAAATAAAAGATTATAAATTTAGTTTTTTCCCTCCTCTAAGGTGATATTCATACAATATATTGGTTTTGTCACACAATATATTATCCGACAGATGACGCTGTAGTCAATTAATATAAAAAAAAATCGGTATTTACGGACCATATTCGCAATATATTTTGGTTTAGTGCCAAAAAAGTAATTGACAGAATCTGGAAATGATAAGTGGCACTGCGGTCGTGTTTTTTATATTGAGTTATTTATAGGGAAGTACTCATCATGACGTATAACTAGATTTTGCCCACGGATTCGTTCGCGTATGAATGGAAGAAACTACCCTTACTACCCCTTACCCCTACTATGAATGAATGGGAGGGAGTACCCTATGTCCTCTTCTGTTGTACTCCTGACAACGTGTAAGAAAAAAAAATCATGATGATCGGTTCAGTAGTTTAGACGTGAAAGCGTAACAAAGAAACAAACTCACTTTTTATAATAGTAGTAAGGATAAGAATTCATTTACACCAATACAGACAATAATTTATAATAATTATTAGTGTATTAAAAAAGGTATTTCCAATCCATGGGTAAAGTCTAGTTCTTTGATAATTATCCCAAATCTTTGGGTCTTTGTCTACTTTTTTTGTCATTTACATTGCAATGAGATAAGATTTGCAAGTTAAAAGACAGATAATAAAAACACCAGCTGACTATAGTGTTAAGGAGGCATTGCTGCACATAAAACATTACATTGTATAAGAACCAAATCGTTTATAACATAATAAAATACGATTTATACTACAAATCATTAATTACATTTTGTATTTCAAACAATATATATTGCATTCAATTTGATTATTAACATTAATTATAGGCGTAATTGATTGACTGCCTCGTTGGTCAAGTGGCTTGATGTAAGACCGCAGACCCGGAGGTCGAGGGTTCAATGCTCAGGTCGGGCCAATAAAATGTTATTCGGTTTTTTTGTCAGAAAATTCTCAGCAGCAGCCCGGAGTCTAGAAATTGGAAGTGTGTACACTCCCGTGCCTCGGAAAGCACGTAAAGCTGTTGGTCCTGCGCCTGAACTCTTTCCGGTCGTGTCGGATTACCGTCCCTTCGGATTATGAGAGTTAGGGAATAGAGAGTGCACCTGTATTTGCGCACACACGTGTGCACTATAATATCTCCTGCGTAGTTGGCTAATATCTCTTAAGATTAGCCGCCGTGGTCAAAATCGATCTGGAGGACATTAATGGATGTCGCTTCTCATTTAATCAAGGATACTATAAAGTTATATGTTAGTTTGAGTCGAATGTCGTTACATTAATACAAATAAACGTTACATTATAGTTATTACCAAAAAGTCAGATATTCTACCGCTTTCTAGATTCTTTGAATAGTCGCTTTCTGACTTACAGTGCGTGTCATACATTAAGATTGCATTGTTTTTATTGCTTTGATAATATATTATATAGTGGTTGGGTTTTGTGCATGTCTGTCTAGGTAGATACCACCCTTCGGAACGGCAAGGTAGTATAGGCAAGCGATCCCGTGACGTCCCCCGACAAGACGGAGTGGGTACCGCTGGTTTTTTAGTAGGTATTCCGGCGCCTTCAGCGCCGGCGAGTCCCACACACCCTCATGTGGGGGAAACACGTAAATGTGTTTTTCCAGTGAGAAAAAAAAGGTAGATACTGGTGTGACTATTGTACTATACTATACAGTGTTACTATTATTATTATTGTCAGTCTGATTCTCTATTAAAAAAAAAAACTACTAACTTGAAAATAAAATCGACAAAACTTGGTGGTAGGGCTTAATGCAAGCCGGTCTATATAAGTACAACTTTAAAATCATTTATTCTACCGTCCAAGAGAGGTACTTTATAATGCTATGAACTGGTTTGGAAGGTGAGTTAGTTAGAGTAGTTACTTACAAAGAAAATTGATAAAGGTCGCAAGTAATACCTACTTAATTATTCCAACAGTGCCAATATCGACGGTGGCCACCTGCAGCCTAATAATATACTGTCTACCTTTCTATATTGAATTAATAAAACTACATTATGATAATGATTATTGGTTATTACGACGATTCATAAAATATCGATACCTATGGGCATTTAAACAACTATTTGTGTACATGTCGCCCTGAGGTTTAATTATCCATGCAAAAAAACCTAAGAAGCCTACATTTAGAGCTCGATCAAATTACTTTCTAAAGGCATTCGCTAATTTTCATTGTTGTTTTGATTAAGAACATTATATTTAAAAAAAACAGTTGACAGTCGCTTTGGGTCCTACTTGACATAGAGGTTGTCCATTGTCGTACAGCGTGGAAATGCGGCCTACATTATGGGCAGCTTTGCGTCGGGTGGGAACCGGGAGGGACTATTTTTTATATGACTTTATTGAGAAAAAAAAAAATACATTGAAATCGAGTTATATTTCTGTTTTGTAAATTACATATCTTAAATGATGAAAAAAAAATAGTTGTCTAGATTAATAATAAATAAATTAAATAATATTTGTATAAATTAGGATATTATATATTTTTAAACTAATCTATTTTAATTTAACTTGCTAGCGGTGAATCGTCCTATACACGATGTAAGTACACAACAGATAAACAGCGTTACAGATAAAATAAAACAAATATAGCGAGTGACATTTGTGACAGCCGAGCGTTATTAGTTGTGGCACATGCGTGGAGAAATTAATATTACGACATGAGGAACGATAACACTCTCGGTGAAAACTTATTCGACACAGTATGAAATACATAAATTTATAATAACAATAATTGAAATTCAGTGTTTTGGAAAATTTTAAAAGTTTGAGCGTAGCATAACAACGAGATGAGCCGAGTCGTTTCTGTCGTTCTTGATCTATGAATAAATTCTTTACAAACATATCATTTAATTAAACGGTGATATTTCTGTTATAAAAATATAATAATAATAATAATATCCTGGTACATTATTCACACACGGCCATCTAATCCCAAACTAAAAAGGGCTTATACTATGGAAACCAGACAACTGATATACTACATATACTACTTTTCTTTTGAAAATATATACTTATATAGATAATTACACCCATAATCAGGAGTAACAGACATGTTCATGCACACATATGTCTGTCCTGGTGGGAATCGAACCCACAATCTTCGGCGCGAAAGGCAAGTATCTACTAACCACGCCAACCTGCCCGTCATAATATGAGAAGCGTTTAGGGCAAAAGTCGTTTTAGAGATATAGCAAATGAAATAAAATTTCACGGTAAAATCGGACGTGCGTGGAATTCCTACGATTATTATTACGAAGGGGTCAGACGATCGCGAATTTAATAAAATTATGGACAGGATACTATATCCTATAATATATATTACATCGATTTTAAGCATAATAGTTTATATCAAGAATACCATTACATATATTTATCGTTTAATTTGGTATTAGAATAAAAACAGTATCGTTTCTATCTATATAGAGAAAAATACGTGACGTTGCAGATACAATAAACCATATTGATCGAATTACATTAGTTATGGGTCATTAGTTTCGTTACATACGATTGGGAATTAATATTGCATCTGGGAATTAATTATATGCTGCTAATTTTGAATGTACATATTGTAAGAACACAAATGAAACTATCTAATATGAAGAACTAGTCTAAAATCAAAATGTTAACCGAATTAATATACCTATTGACGCTTGTATCGTTTTATCAACTTACATGAATTCAATATCGTATGACAAAACTATTCCGTACTGTGTATGTAGATGTACATATATACAAAAATACCGGCATATGTTCTTAAAACATAGTACGTGTTTTGACCGATGACACTTAGAAAACCGTTAGAAAAATCCTGTGTCTCAAGAAATTACTTTACATTTTTTCTATAATATAAAACCTCCTCCTTTTAATTTTTTTTCTTCTAGTCCGTAATTACGATAAAATGTAACGAGTAAAATTAATTATAAGTATAATTGATGTTCTTATGTTTTGGTCTAATTAATAATATTTCGTTATATATTTTTTTTACTTCATTAGGTAGCCTATGCTCACAGACTTTGTCAATTCGGTTAGTCCAATTGTCGCAAATCTATGATATTTTATTCCTTGTGTATATTCTGAGCGTTCTAATTTAAACACAGTAACAGAGTGTTAATATTTGACGGTAAAACAATTGCAGAGTGTGTTGTACGGGCCTTAAAAGACGGGCCTTAAAAGCTGTACCACCGGATGAACTCCTTAACAAACCCGAATCGGATGAGCAACATGTATGTTTTGTTATTAGTTATGTACCTAAGACCGTGATAAGAATTCTAAAACCTCGATGACGTTTCGCGTGACATCATTAAAATGAAACCATTATCCATTGCCCTATAAATATTTTGTTTATTCGCCGTATCTTATCTTATTTACATTATAGATAAAGATTCTCTAAAATATCGTTCTTAAACTTAACGTGTTTTAAACATAATTTGCTACATTATGTTATCGGTGGTAGGGCTTTGTGCAAGCTCGTCTGGGTAGATACCACCCACTCATCAGATATTCTACCTCAAAACAGCAGTACTTGGTATTGTTGTGTTCCGGTTTGAAGGGTGAGTGAGCCAGTGTAATTACAGGCACAAGGGACATAAAATCTTAGGTCCCAAGGTTGGTGACCAACTACCATCAGGTGACCCATATGCTCGTTTACCTACCTATACTGTAAATATATATATATACATTAATATATGAGATATACAAATTTGAACGAGTTTTATTCATCTATGTCACCTTCTATTGTTATTAATCATTATATTTGGTACAGTATATGGATTGCTTACAACTATGAGATGAATAATAGTACGTTATCTTGATGTTCCGTAATGTGCTCTGAGTCAATAAATTAATAAGTCAACTTGGGTACTTATGTGCTAACATTACCCAAAGTAACCTAAAATTTTTAATCTTATTTGAAATGAGTCATACTTGTTACTACTTAAACTTAAGTCATTCTTAATAATAAAACAACTTTAAATCAAAATGAAACTTTAAATTGAGATTAATTTAAATTAATTAAATAGGATTAAAAAATGTAAAAACCCTCTAGGAACAAAAAAATCCAATATTTGGAACTGGTGGTCGGCTTACTTTTAATGTATGTTATGTTAAATGACATAAAAACTTCTCGTAACATGAGAAACATCTCGTACTTGATTTCTTTTTGTTTTTTAGCAAAAGATAGTACGAAGCTTAGTTGTATCTATATGAAATTTACAACGTTCATAAAACAACAAAGTTTATATGACATATTTATTCTAAAATTCATAAAGGAGAAAAACGTCACATTATATTGTACATTATATAAATAGTTATGAGAATACAACAAATATAACATTTTGAAGCTAATGTTATTTATATCAGACAATTGCTTTATCAACGTACTGATTATATCAATATTCGAAGCTAAGTCAAGATGTCTTGGAGTAACTAATCTAGGTTGAATGGGATACACGTGACCCAAAGCGTGACATAAACATAATAATAATGATCTGTTTTGTATCCTACCTGATCGAATGTGACAAGGTTGTCATTCTCCACGGAGACTAGTCAACTGTGGAGGGTTTACTATAGGGGTATACAAATATGGGGCCAAACAGGGTTGCGTGTTTTATTTCCTCTTTCTGCCAAATGGTGTTAAGTCGTCACCACCACCCATAGAAATTGGCTCTGTATGAAATATTAACCACCGCTAATGTGCCACCAAGCTAGGGAACTAAGATGTTATGTCTCTTGTGCCTGTAGTAACAGAGGCTTAATTACCGTTCAATGCGGAACGCAACTAGCCTGATAGGTCCTCTGATAGTCCGATGGGAAGGTAATCCGACACGACAGGAGAGAGATGAAAACATATGTGCGTTATATTTTTTGCATATAGAGGCTAAAACTATTACCTATATAATATGCCAAAAGTCAAAAATATATCTTTGATTACATCGTTCAGCCGATTTATTGATACTTTGGAGAAAAAACATTACTTCTACAATTATACACGTGTAGTATACTGTCTTATTGAAGCTTGACTGCGCAAAACAAAACGTTAACTAGACGTAGGTCGTTGCGTGTAGAAGGTCCATTAACCGTTAAGCAAAGAATTTAATCGAATTTATTTAATGTTTTAGCAATAAAAACGCTCTATTAGTAGTAAAACGATAAAGGTTGCATTAATAATATTTAAGCTCCAAGTTATTTTAATAATATTTGTAAGCCCATCTTTAATATTTATAAAGACGTATTCTTTTTTTAATTTTAATTAATAATAAGTTCGTATTCTCAGGTTTATATTGAGCTAATTAAGGTAAACTTTCGCCCGTTTTGTTCTATATAAGTCTTTGAAAATGAGTTCTCCGGTTAAGTTTAATTAAAGATATGAGTTAAGTTAAATCTTAGAGAGATCATGTAAGCAAAGTTGCAAAGTTTTAAAAGTTAAAATAGCACTTAAGGTATAAGTAAATGACGCGATTGAAGTTAACAAACTCAAAAAGTTTATTAGAGATTTAATTAAAAATAAATTGATCTAACAAATCAATTTTCTTTGACTATTTGTTTTTTACTCAGTTGTAATAAAATGAAATTCCTTTTATTTATTTAGTCGGGGATGTTCGTCGGAGACTGTACAAGCGGTAGGGTTTCGTATGTAATGCGATATCATGAAACAAAGTTCATGTTGTTTAACTTTGTATATAAATAAATACATCTCATAATAAGTCTGAAAACTCAATGCATCCCGAGTAAAAGTTTGTTAAAATAAATTGATAGGATCATACCACAGACAGATATACAAGAGGATATTGAAACTCACTCATGTATATCTCGTTTTGTTAATTCTACTAATAAAAATGTAACGTAACCTTCACTTTTTAATCAACTAGGTCTAAAATTTGAAGTAAGATGTAAATGGAAAGAAATTTTAAATTATTTTATTCACACTATAAAAAAAAAACTTAATAATAATTTTATATTTATATTAGGTCTTACTTAGGTCCATTTTTAAAATGTATATTTAAAAAATTGAATATTATATATCATTTTTTACAGTTATTTTTTACCTCGAAGTTATACAATTTAGAATTACAAATATAGACCTACAAATAAATAAACGTTTCATGGAATATAAATTATGAGACGATGCGCGTGCGCACACAGCCGTCATTACGCAGTTTCAAGCTGTTGAAACTTTATCAGTAACTGTACAAATTTCGATTGCGTGTTGATTTCAGGTCGAAATATTTTAAGGGCACTTACTTCGTCTTGGAGTACGGCGACGATGGCGACGTAGTCTTGTGGTTCCTGTTCGGATGCGAGTGTCTGTTCGCGTTCGAGTCGAGGCCGCCGCCCGGCGATATCTTGCCGGCGAGTGCGTTCAACGAGTGCAGCATGGCGGGCGGCGGCCGCTGGGTTCCAAGCGGCCTGGTCACGGTGAAGCCTCGCCTACGTTTGCGAGTCCGCCGTTATCAACCGCCGGCTTATCTCCTGATAAGCGCGGGGGTACGCCCTCCCCCCGCGTCATCGCCACCTGACACTCACACGCGTTCTAATGTTTGATCAAATAACGATTCGGGTCAGTGTCCTGTCCGGCTGTGACATTTCACCGTCATATTTTTGATATCCTCAACCACAAACACAATTACACATTCGCCACAATTGTCTGTAGATATGCACTTTGCTTAGTGTAAGTTCTTCAACGCGACACTGTTAAATACAATTATTGTAATTGCAGTTGCGATATTTCAATTTATAAATTGAAGAAAATATTTAAAGTTTTATTATGTAAGAAAATTAATTTTATAAAATAACTTAATACCAATAAACATAAAATATATCAATTATTATTAAAGAAAAAAAAACAACGCCTGATAATATTTAGCAGCAATAACGTACTGTCTGTCGTAAATGAAAAACTAAAATATACTTGTTTCTGAACTTTTTCTTTTACTATAAAACAACTAGGTATAAAACATATTTTTTCATGCCATTTTATGCAAGAAATAACGCATGGTTCATTTAACTTCACATTGTATCGATTCTCTGCTACGCTTGCCCCAATCATAGTCGCCACAGTTGGGTATGTGCTGGGGCATGTGTGAATGCTTCAAAAGATATATCTGGTGTAAGGCTCGTAAGCAACGTAGCTTAGGAGTAGAGAATATTGGAATATATGTACATACTCGTACTTAGACTTTTGCTTTGCATCACCGTCGCGTCGTCGGTAAATATGCATCCCAATTGTATAAATTATTTTATATTACCAACTTAAAATTATAAAAATGAAAAGTATATAAATAATATTTAAATTTATTTTTTAACATTGAATAAGCACGTTAGCGCTAATTTCAGCTTAAATTCGATTAAAATGTTTCAACAGATAATAGTTTTCGCGAGGTTTGCCAAGTGCTGAGTGGTTGTTGCTTTGCCAAACAACTATATACTTTTTATGTGAATGTCTTCATAATGATACAAGTTATTTCAAATAAAAAAGAAACTATATTTTAATTTGACTGACTAACCGATTTTAATGAAATATTTAATATATAATCAGTTTATTATTTTAAAAAAAAACCTGAAGGCTGGTCAACTTTTAAGGGAGACTGATAACTGTTCCCGTATGAAACACGACTTGTAAAAAGGGGCGTTAGGTACCCCGGACCGATGATATGAACACATAGTACTGACAACGTGACATTTCTGCATTCAGAGGGCACCGGACCGGTCGGATGGTGGGAGACACATATATTTAGTGGAGGCATATAACACCTTTAAATGGTTAGATGGATAAAATTTACTTGCAATCACACTGCATAGATTTCACATTCGCTTCCAATATATAATGTGTTAACACAAATTAGAAAATATATATTCATACTAGAAAAACTCAGATGTATTCACATCTGGATTTAATTTACAAAAATCTTTAAGATCAAACACTGGCGAACAACGTCTCGAGCGAGGGATAGTGAGAAATAAAAGGGTGCAAAATATATATTCCTTTACATATTTTTTGAAACGAATAATTTGCCTAAAATTGAAACAGAATCATATACAAATAGAATTTCTGAGAAATATTACATCTGAGCTATTATTATATTTACTTTTTCATCACATTATAAATATTCTAAAAAGAGTAGACGTAATAAAGGTAGAGATATAATATAAGTGAGATACCTACTCATTTTACGTACTTTTAATTCACAGTACAAAGAAAAAAAAAACCGTTCCTTTAATACCGTTAATACTTTAACGAATAACACCCCATTAAAAATTTTAAATGAACGTATCAAAATGATTCTTATTAATGGTGGCTCAGCACGAGCCGGGCAAATGTAAAATATCTGACGTGTTGGACGAAATCCAGACGAATGGCCAACCTACCGAACTTTCACAATTTTACACAGACGTGAAAATTTTGTAAAAATGATATATGCATATTTGAAATCAGGATAAGAACTTTTTATTAAGAACTTTTTTGGTGATACTGTTGCCGTACCGTAACAGCCTGTGAATGTCCCACTGCTGGGCTAAAGGCCTCCTCTCCTCTTTTTGAGGAGAAGGTTTGGAGCTTATTCCACCATGCGGGTTGGTGGAATACACATGTGGCAGAATTTCAGTGAAATTAGACACATGCAGGTTTCCTCACGATGTTTTCCTTCACCGTAAAGCACGAGATGAATTATATTCACAAATTAAGCACATGAAAATTCAGTGGTGCCTCCCGGGTTTGAACCCACGATCATCGGTTAAAATTCACGCGGTCTTACCACTGGGCCATCTCGGCTTCGAATACTGTTGACTCTAATCAAATTATATAGATGTATTCATAATAGAACGCTCTACACTTACATATTTTTTTCTTTTGACAAATTTTGGGTAATTTTGAAATGTCAAAGTATAGTTTTCAATACGATTCATTACACAACACATGCTCAGTATAATATTACAAATTTGTAAGTGAGGTTATTGGTTACGCTTTCAGGTCTTAATTACTTAATCGATCATCATGAAATTTTGCATACCGTTAGGGGCACAGAAAAGGACATAGGTTTTTTTTATAGAATAGGGAGGCGGACGAGCATATGGGCCATATGATGGTAAGTGATCACCAACATTCATAGACATTAGCATTGTAAGAAATGTTAACCATCGCTTATATCGCAAATGCGCTACAAACCTTGGAAAGTAAGAAGTGATGTCCCTTGTGCCTGTAATTACACTGGCTCACTCACCTTTTCAAACCGGAACACAACAATACCAAGTAATACTGTTTTGCGGTAGAATATCTAATGAGTGGGAGGTATCAATCCAGAGAGAGAGCTTGCACAAAGCCCTACCACCAGTAAACTATTGGTAGATCTACAGGCGAAAATTAGTACAACTCAAATTATACTGCAATAAGTAACTAGTAGCTGACGACGTTCTAAGATACGTATTTAGTTATGTTGATCTTTAACTTTAAGTGATTTATGGAAATCATCTCAAACGAATAAATTTAGAAAGTATTGACGCCAATATTTTTTCTATTACAATTCTAATTCAGTATTCAAAGTTTTTACGGCCTCGATTTCGTTCAGAAGTAGAGGCGTGTACTAACTTTGTCTAGGTAAACAGGACTCTCAAACTCCAATTCGAATATATTTTCATAAATATGCCTTTGATATTCGTTTTCTTTTGACATTATTATAACGATATACAAGAAAAATTTTGAATATTTGGTAACCTCACATTTATTGGATATTTTAATGGTAACTTGTAAAAATACAATTAATTTCGCTTAAATAAAGCATACTAGTGTATGTATTCATTTAGAGCAGTTTTTTTTACAATATTATTTTTACAATCTGTCGAAATTTTAAACTAATCTCTGAGACAAAATCAGCTGACGATTGAAAATCTCCGTTAAATAATCAATAATCTGTCATATCAATTTCCTACCTTATTATATATTATTACAATATCATACTACCTTTCCTTTAAATTCATTTTTTAAACAAAGTACTTTTAAACTCACCGCAACACTTGATTCAAATAACAATATTTGAAACAGCAACTTTTCGAGTTTATTGAAAATATTTATACACTAATCCACCAAAGTTATTGATTTATCTTCCTTGTATACATACAATTGTTGTGTGTCACTCTCGGGGTCTTGTGAAAATAATGCCACTTCCAACATACTCTGAGATGTAAACTTATTACGTGAACATAAATTGCATATTTTTTTTTTATATCGGGCACGCGATTTCATCGTCACGAAAGCACACCCTTCTAAACGTTCTGAATGCTTAGCGAGTGAGGGTAGACTTTTTTCTCTGAATTTCCCCGTTTGATTGCCATATTTTCGACGGGGCTTTTAATAAAGGTTATTGTCAGTATTCGCGAACCGTTAGCGACGGTATTTCGTTGTAAATAGAAAAGTAATACTGTGACATTATGAGTATGTTGCCTATTATTAAATTATGTATATCTTTTGTTTCGATTTTTTTTCCTCGTGATATCATAGATATCATCATCCCGAGTACGTCATTTGTCATTAATATTCATACGAATGAACTTTTTATGAACTTCTTTTGAGTCTACAAATAATATTATTACAGATGTAAATAAAATATATTTTTTTAAATATTTTTTCAAGATACGCCAAGAAAATTTCTAAGTCTAGAAACAAAACGATTTTTTATTGAAACTAAAATTGACTGATTATTCAGTTTTAATGGCGAAGATTTTTTTCCTTTGACACTTTACTTCATGATTTTTGACAAATTAACTAACTAATACTAGATAAAACTAGTGGTAATGAACACTTATTGCGTCATTAAATCTGCTATAAGTTACATGCGGTGCTTCATGTATTGGATTTTTTTTACTTAAGATAGCTTATTATTAATAATTATTATCAAAATATAGTCTTAATAAATTATACCATAAATGCAAGTTGAGTATGGAAATAAAACTGATGAAAAAAAAAGATGACAAGTGACAACTGAACTGTCAATTGCATCGTAAGACAATCTATTTTTGTTTGAACTTGCCGTTAGCTGTTTTCGCCTGCGTCTCGTTATTATTGGATTGCGTTGTGACACATCCACATCGATTTGTCTATCAATATGGGGAGTCGTGTAAATCCTTCGCTTATCATGTCTGTCAACTGCAACGTATGTATCAATAATTTGTACCGATGGACCGCATTAGCATTTAACTCGAGAGTCACTGCTTTGATCTGCAGTAGTTGGTTATACCCTCGAAATTGTAAGTATTAACGATAATAGTCATTTTGATTATTATTACAAAGAAATTAATAACAACGTTATAAAAAAAATGTTGCTAACTCATATTAATTCATAAATGTACAGTGTTGGTTACTTAAAAAAATTACAAAGCAAAATTCATACAAACAAACATTCAGCATTCTCGGTTTGTAAATAAAATTGAGCTACTCAGCGTCAAAATTCAAAGGATCTCACCACTTCCTTTACAAAATATAAAAGAAAGAAAAAAAAATGGCTTAGGGACCGGAGGCTCAAACTTGTCAACAGTAATTATTTGTTTATTAAAGTCTTCCGGTGCAGCTGCAGTGGGTCAGTTGAGCGCAAACTTGTCGAGGGGCGAAGTTAGCGGCACCAAGTGGAGTGGAGCGGTAAAGTACTGTCTACGTTTCGCGGCTTGAACTAATCCTACTAGATGCGTTTGATAGCTTCGTTAAAAATAATTAATAAAAAGGGACTCAAATGTATGGCGTCTATGTACTTATTTTAGTGCGAACACATTTAAAAATTGGCGTGTGTGTTACATCTATACGATATGTACATAAGCGATAACTGTATCTGCCATTAAAAATGAGCGAGAAACAATGTTAAGTTTTTAAAATTAAAATATCAAATAAAAATCGTAATTAGTTGACGTGTTTCAGTTGCCGTGTAATCAATATGTTGCAAATTGATTATTGATTAATGGACTTATTGATTATTGGAAGTTGTTTGAATTGTTTCTTTTTATTATTTATTAAAATAACAGTTATTATATGTCGACTTTTATTAAAAACGAGGCAATACTTAGTATTATTTATCTTAAATAAAAGTCTGATCATTACGATTGTTGTTGTAAAGAAGAAGCGAGAGCGACGCGAATGATTTGCAAAAGAAAAACAAGAATGCATCGGAGTGACTTCTATTACGAGCAAGTAATAAAAACTGATATAATCGAATATGTTATTTTAGTTTCGTAGAAAAGTTTTATTTTTAAATCCGCTACGAAATATTAAATTTACATTTAATATCATATATTCATATTTTAAACATTAATAATTTTTAATTAAAATCTATTCTAGTATAAACAATATCTAGGACGCAAACTCGGTCCGTTTGGCCGCGAACAGGCTTTGTAAGCCGACCGTCCCCGCAATAGAAAATTTCATTAATTTTCATTCGAGCAACTTTTGCCTTGTGATGCGATGAATTATTTTATTTTGAATTTTAACGTTTTGAATTCGAAATGAGAATTGTCGTTGATAGACTGCGATCATAATAATTTTCAATTATTATATAAAAAAGCTAAAATGACCCAGTGGTTAGAACACGTGAATCTGAACCGATGATGAACCGATGAACGATGAACCGATGATGATGATTAATTTGTGTGTATAATTCATCTCGTGCTTGACGGTGAAGGAAAACATCGTGAGGTTGGGCATCTGGGCAATGGGCCTTGATGGTAAGTGAACACAACCGCCTATATAAATTGGCACTTTAAAAAATTATATATAATACTTGTAGTTACACTAGCTCACTCACCCTTTAAATAGGAGCACAACAATACGATAAATATTGCTTTTTGGCGGTACAATAACATTTCGACTTACATTGGGTTTCTGTGATAAAGATTACTCAGTTCCCTTAGTTTATTTTGATTAATTATATTATTATCTATATAGATAAGATCAAGGTATCCTTTATATATATCAATGCATTGGCATTGTGCTGGAGCTTGGTATAAGTTTGGTTAAGACAAAGGATACTTTTTGATTCGGAAAATGGAACTGGTTACCCACCAGGGTAGTCAAAGAAGGGATCTCCATATTCAACGTCCGAACTAACGAAGGCGAGGGAACCGCAGCACGAAATAACTAAATTAGAAGCCTTACACACAAGCCGGAAGTAAAAACCTTTTCACATACACTGAGTAGAAGCTTTGAATTATTTGCTTGATGTATTTTAGTTTGATATATCTATATTATTTTTCATTTAATCAATATATTTCTTTATTTTATAAATGGTATAATAATATAGTAGGATTCATCAATCTTGATCCTTTTGTGATTTGATTATTTGAGAATTGTTAATTTTTAAAACTTGGTTTAGGTATATTTATTTGCCACGGTAGCATGCGAAAGCGATCCCGTGGCGCTCCTCGTTAAGACGGAAAGGGTACGGGGAGGTTTTAGTGAGTAGGACGGTGGCCTTCTGTCCCGTGAGTCCCACATAACCCGGTCGGCCGGTAGTCCCGGTCGTGGACCAGGCGGTAGGCGTAAATGCCTTTCCTCCTCGAGAAAAAAAAGGTATATTTATTTAGGTATATTTTTAATTAGTAGTAACCTAATTGGTTGGTCGATGAATATTATTTTATTCATTTTGGTTTTTTTTTTCTTATAAGAGAATAATATTTTTATTCTATAAGAAATATACAAATTATGTTAATACTTGTTTTCATTATTTTAATTTGGATTTGAATCGGATATTAGGAATATATATCACGATATTGATATTGTAATTGTGGACGAGATTATAAGATACTTTGTGCTCCAAAATATATGATATGAAAATGATTCTATAAGGATTCATAGTAACAATATAGTCCTTCAATAAATATGTCTAAATCACATACAATATAAGTTGTGGACACATATCTACGGTGCGGCACCGGCCACCGTGCACGGCACTGCGCCGCTATCGGGAGACGGCGTGCTGTCATGCCGCAGCACATGACAGCAAAACCATCGTTTCCAATACAGTTTTTGTCTTGTCTTACTGGTGGTAGGGCTTTGTGCAAGCTCGTCTGGGTAGGTACAACCAACTCATCAGATATTCTACCGCAAAACAGCAGTACTTGTTATTGTTGTATTCCGGTTTGAAGGGTGAGTGAGCCAGTGTAATTACAGGCACAAGGGACATAAAATCTTAGGTCCCAAGGTTGGTGGCGTAATGGCGATTTAAGCGATGGTTAACATTTCTTACAGTACCAATGTCCAAGGGTGTTTGGTGACCACTTACCATCAGGTGGCCCATATGCTCGTCCATCTTCTTGTTCTATAAAAAATAAAAATAAAGTCACGGACTGCAAAAGGCAATTATTTTGCTCCTGTTGCTAAGACGACGAATGAAAAAAAAACAGTATCAAAGAAAATATTGGCAGAATCCATACTTTTCTTAAATGAAATAATTTCATTTAAGAAAATGAGGTAATTTTAAGAGGAAATATGAAGCGTTGAAAATACGTGGTGATGACAAAAAGAGACGTGCTTCCGTAGATTTTAGTAAAATTAAAAAATCAACATCTAAATTGTCAGCCATTTTTATTAACGGCACCGTGCTGCAGCACGACACTGAGCCTCTCGTGGTAGCGGTGCCATGCCGTTACTACACCGTAGACATGTGTCCACGGCTTTAGTATTAGTCAAATAATTATGCAAAGTAAAATTAAAACAAAAATATTATATTTTTTATATGAAAAGTAGTAGTTAAACCGGTTCGGATTAAAACTCATTTCTTATTTTCCTCATGGCGGTAGGGATGTGCAAACACGTCTGGGTGGGTAACCAGCTACCCACTCTTCACATAATAAACCGCCAAACAGTAGTACTTAATTAAATACAATTGTATTACATTAAAGCCTCAGATATATACAAATAAAAACTTAAGTATTGTTGTGTGGGTGATGGGTGTGTGAGCCAGTGTAACTACAGGTTCAAGTAATATAACATCTTAGTTCCCAAGATTAGTCGAGTATTAGGAATGTGAGATATGCTTAACATTTCTTACAGCGCCAATTTAAGTGACTATTGAGGGTGACCACCATCAGGTGGACTATTTGTCTGTCTGTCTAATCAGTTTAAATAATAAAAAAAAACACATTCATCAAATTACTAATGTATATTAATAAATTGAAAATCCGTGATTGAAATTTATTTTCTTATTTCAAATAAATACAAATGTATAAAGTGAGAGCATATTAACACGACATCCGCTGCTGTAGGTCCGCCAGCGGCGGTAAAACATTGCGGCTTGGAAATTGTGTTTCACCGGCAAATGCGCCAAAGGTCGACGGCGCTCGAGCGCTCGGTGCTCCTAATTTGCTGAATAATTGTACCCGCAACTGAGACGCGGGGGAAATCTTGTTGCCGTATCGGTATTGGAACAAATCGCTAAATTACGTTTCTATTACACACACATGTACAGTGAAATAAATATACAACCTTTCTTAGAAATTTGCTAAACAGTTGTTTTGTAAAATACTTATTTCGCTTCTTCTGGCATTATTGATTTGATATTCGAAAGAAGACAAAACTTTGTTTAACTAATAACCCGTGACACAAATTTTGCATTTGCTTCGTAATAAATTTTAATATTGTTTAAAAAGTAGTTAAAAGAAAAGGCAAGACTTAATAATATTTAAAAGATTATGACGATGATAAAATACCGTGGAGTAAAAATTCTAGCAATTTACATAAATTTAATTATTATTTATAAAACGGATTAAAACTCGATTCATGTTCATTATTTTGATAATCTCATTGATGTCAGTTCGAATATTTTTCCAGCTTATCATTAATAATTATTATCAAAGTGATTAATATAATTTATCAGGTTATTTTAATTGTCAGCAGTATGTAAGGCTTTACATAACAACATACAAATCAACCAGTTTACGTAGATATTGAAAAAAAAAATAAACATAAGTTTCTAGTTACAAGCAATATTTGACTTAAACTTCTGTACGGGCCTGGATCTCTAAGTCGTAAGGTAAAACTTTGAGGCCCCCATCATTAAGCGCGGCTCTTATGTCTTGGAAGCCTAGGCTGGGTTAGATCCGGGGTTGTCTTTACGAACCTATAAAAGTCAAAAAAGCAATGATCTTAGTATACATTTATTAATTGAATGTCTTAATCGTAATTACATTTGCTTTTCGCTTAGGGCAATGTTTTTTAACGCATTGACAATCAGACAGGCAATTGGGAGCCAATTTGTGCGTTTGCTACGAACTTCAAACGACTTTACGAAAATTATTAATTGGCTCGTTCTGTTTCATACCACGTTGATTTCCGATATTATTACAAATGTGACTAGAGGATTATTTGCTTTGTTAGTAACGTGACACCGGGTAAAAAGGGTTTTCCCTAATTTTAATTCGTATTAATATTACGCGACGAAATGGAAAAGCTTTTCTACGGTTATATGAACAAGATAATATGTTAATACTTTTGTAATATGATATACGTAATTTTCGAATGACTTTTGCTGCTTCTAGTTGATTTTAAATATTATTTAGCTTCTTACTTAAAGTATTGTAAAGCATATATGGCCTTCTCATGAGCTCTCGCTGATCGTATTCAACAGACATCCCATTGAACTAACACTTTCACACCCAAACCCCGTATATTAAAACTAAGCCGTATGCGATAAAAAATTTAACGAATAAACATTTCGAGTGCATCAACACCATGAACGTATAACGGTCGGGTGATGTCAGCGCGTGCGAAAACGGGTTCACGTCCGCGTGCGAAAGCGAGAAGTGTCAAAATTGCTTACGGGAATGTTAATATATTATTTAGAAATCTAGTGATAACATAGTAATCTATAGCTACGATTAAGACTCGACTCGTGAAGCATAATGATGGAATAACTTTGGGTACGGATTCGAGTAAACGGTAGTGAAAGTGCTAACAAATTGAATTTGTGCTTACGAAAACTTTGGCACTAAAACATATAATCGGCGCAGTTCTCTACTATTATACAAGACCTAATTTAATTATATAAAAAAGAAAAAAAAAAGTATTTGAAAAAGAATAATTTCAAACGAAATGTTTACATGAAAATACCGCAATACAGAAAGATAAACTACTTTTTATGAATAGCACAAACAAAGCAGACCTGTATGTGATGAATAAACACGTCCGTTTGTGGTTTACGATATTGTATCAATATTTTCACTCCCCGAAAAATTCAAAGCGTATATATGCACATAAAACTTTTTTTTATCACCTGTTTTACCACTGCAAAGATGAAAAATCATAAAAAGGGTAAAATAATCAAAGGCATGTACGTGTACAATATTATATACGATAGAAGTACAAATTATACAAAACAATATATATATTAACTTATTGTACACCAAGAAAGAAAGAGTAAGGAATACAATATACAAAATAAATGTGCTAGTAATTAAAATTTAAATAGTATATTACATGACACATCTAAAATTTATTAAATAAATAAATCTAACTTATTAAAAGTATGATTTTTTATGTCCTATGTATCTAGTGACTTCTACTAAATCTTAATAAAAATTAGACCGCACAGGTGTCGTAAATTGATGACACAATGAACCAACATTACGAGTATATTAAGGGATTGAAGGCTTTTATTCTACCGCAAAATAGCAGTTTTTGATATTGTTGTGTTCCGGTTTGAAGGGTGAGTGAGCCAGTGTAATTACAGGCACAAGGGACATAACATCATAGTTCCCAAGGTACCAAGGCGGCGCATTGGCGATGTAAGTGATGGGTAACATCATTTCTCGCAGAGCCAATGTCTAAAAGCGTTTGGTGACCACTTACCATCAGGTGTCCCATATGCTCGTCCGCCTTCCTATTCTATAAAAAAAAGGCACTTCAGCACGACTTACCGAAGAACAGACAGTATGTTGCATAAGCATCTTTAGCTTAACAACAAAATACGCCGTAGCTCCTAAACGAGCTAATTACAAGAAATACTCTTTAAATCCTTTTGTCTCGTAGCAAACATTATGAACGCCGTAGAGTATAGATAATCCCGTGTAGAGGATACATTCGCTCGTAAAAAGAATCTCGTTAGATACTACATAATTACTCAGAAAAATAAATACATAAATAACACACATACATTCAAATCAAATTTCAAAATGTATTTAACATAGAAGCATTTCTCTTTCTTATTGGATTCCAAAATCTACCAGCGTTTCGGAAAAAGAACATAACACCTGAGAAGAACCGGTAAAAAAATATCAGCGGTTTTTGAAATGAACATATATGTTTATTATCACAATTATTTGTTTTTTAAATGGCTTGAAAGCGATCATTACATTTAGAGATTGTACTTTCATGTCTATAATGTCGTAAATTGTATAACTAGCAGATTTTTTTATGAAAAATAATTTTGAGTATAACAAGTAAATAAAATTGTTTGATAATTTAGCTAAATAATGAAAAATTCCGATGTAATTTATAGAAATAAACTTCTATTTAAACATGACATTATACAACGAAAAAAAAAATTTAAAACCCGAAAATCAGTACTAGTGTAAAATGACCTATTAAAATATATATAAAACGTTTCGAAAAATCTCTGAAACTATACAGCGTACGGGATGTAAAGTTAAGTTAACGGTGGGTTTAAAACTCGAACTCTAATCAAACATTGCTCGGGTTAACTGCCTCTCTTGGTTTACACTTAATTAACTGATATTTACATTGGAGGGTATTAACGGTTTTCACTTGCACCTGCTCTTTATATTGTGGTTATGGAGGCGCTGAAAACACATGAAGATGTTTAAACGCTTATATATTAAGTGCCAGCCTGTAGTAAGGAACGGCAACGCGTTGATTACAGTAGCTAGGACCATATTTATATAGGATCTTATTATTATACTTATTAATATTATCTGGTAAACATATCATAATAGTATTAGCTATAAATTTGTAAATCTCTTATTTAAAGCTTAAGTTTATCTATTATGATTTTGGCAAATATTCGTTCTCTTGAAAGGCACTATAACCTTTTTTTTTATAAATGAATACATGTTGACATTAATAGCTATGTCTCCAAAACTGTACATCATACAAACTAACTCAATGTCTGCGAGGGTTAGACAAAGTGCATTCATCAACGTAGCGATTCAGTTGTTAATCACTTTATTTTATCGAATACTTAATATGTCACTATGACCATTTTTACCAACGAAAACTTCTTTGCGAATTCTCCTCCTCTCTAAATCAAATCTATCGTAATGTGAAAGTTTTATTTTTAATACAATTCATGTCATAGCAAATTTTATTTCCGCCCATACTCAAGTTAGTGCTAAGTGATAATGCATCTTATCGTATGCCCTCCCTTATGCGTCCGTTCAAGTATCGTATAACATCTCCGAAAGTAATAGTAATTATAAATTTCATTGTATACATATTAACTTTTAGTTAGTGTACCATTAGTGTGTGTCAAAAAACCCCTAAATTATGCTGTACGTTACTTATTTCGTTCTAGCCAACGAGGCAGTTTTATATATATGAATATAAATCATTAAGCCGAGATGGCCCAGTGGTAAGAACGCGTGAATCTTAACCGATGATCGTGGGTTCAAACCCGGGCAAGCACCACTGAACTTTCATGTGCTTAATTTGTAATTATAATTCATCTCGTGCTTTTCGGTGAAGGAAAACATCGTGAGGAAACCTGCATGTGTCTAATTTCACTGAAATTCTGCCACATGTGTATTCCACCAACCCGCATTGGAGCAGCGCGGTGGAATAAGCTCCAAACCTTCTCCTCAAATGGGAGAGGAGGCCTTTAGCCCAGCAGTGGGACATTCACAGGCTGTTACGGAATATAAATCATATGTATACATACCTATATTTATAACAGGTGGTTATTTAGCATTGCAGTGTTGTGGTTATAATTCTCGTTCCTTAAAGCGTCTTTGAACTTAGAGCACGGTCGCCTTGTTGGTTTCAAATTCATTTAGCAGGAGTCAGTGCATTGTGTTTTGTAATTTAAATTCGACTATTTTACATTTCTCCTCGTCCTCTGCATTTTATTTCTATTTATGTCGAGTTTTGGGTTTTGTTTAAAGGCGAAAAACGTAATTCTTGGAGAGATTTTAAAACATTTAACGGTTCGTTAAAACTGTGTTATATATTATTAAATAAATGAAAATATTTGCAAGTTGTTATTTTATTAATAAAATCATAATGCTTTAATTACATTATTCATATGATAATAATACTTATTGTTTCCTTGCTTTCACTCTTTGACTCAATGGAACGTCATCAAATTGGGTAGATGTTTTGTTTGACACAAGCGAACACAAGTGAACAAGCGATAGCTCGCTTACGATAGCGATAGCGATAGCTACTGGTGGTAGAGCTTTGTGCAAGCTCGTCTGGGTAGGTACAACCCACTCATCAGATATTCTACCGCAAAATAGCAGTACTTGATATTGCTGTGTTCCGGTTTGAAGGGTGAGTGAGCCAGTGTAATTACAGGCACAAGGGACATAACATCTTAGTTCCCAAGGTTGGTGGCGCATTGGCTATGTAAGCGATGGGTAACATTGCTCGCAGAGCCAATGTCTAAAAGCGTTTGGTGACCACTTACCATCGGTCATACCCTGCTCTATATGCTCGTCCGCCTTCCTATTCTATAAAAAAAATATCTTTCCAGTATACTCATAATATGCTTGTACTTAGAACACCTAAAGAAATCGTGAGAAGATAATGATACAAAAATCAATATTAACTTTCAGTTAAAGCATTACTCTTCTTAGTTGTGCCATAATCGGATAGAAAAGGTATTTTTTATTCGAATGAACCTTCATCCAACATCAAACGTACGCAATATTTTTTTAACTTTAACTAAAGAAACAAAGGACTTGAAAGCGGTAAGTAAAAGTAGCACTCGACGTGGGTAAGTAATACCATAACTCTGTTAGTCGGTACTCGACTAGATCGAATGCGAGTGTCAAAAAAACCGAGACCTCTGCGCACCGGGCCTCTTGTGAAAACCTCTTCTCATCAGACATTGTTCGCAGGTCGAGATTAAGTTGCTGCCAAGTGGTAGAGACGTCGTTTTGTCATCGAGTATCGATGATTTTAAATCCGTTAGTGATATCAGACTTATTTATATACTATATATATTATATCATGCGATTAATTACATTAACGAAACCAAAATTATAGTTTTAGAAACATATATTATTACCTAGAAAAGTATTTATACAAACATGCAATACAATCAATAATATTGTTAGGTAACTACCCAGACGAGCCTGCACAAAGCCATGCCACCAGATAGAATATGATGAATATGATGTGTGGGAAAATCTGACCAAAGTAAGTATATTGTGTGAGTCATAGTTTTAATATGTTAATAGTTAATCGGTGATTATTTTTACTTTATATGTATGTAATGTTTAAATGTCTTTTTATCTATGGGTAGGTCTAGTTATCGGAATGGGTATTTTTTTTAAACGTCAATGATAAAGTTAAACAAAGCTAATGTAGAAAGATGTATTTTTATTATAGTGTAGGTTGGCGGATGAGCATATGGGCTACCTGATGGTAAGTGGTCACCAACGCAAAAAGACATTGCCATTGTAAGAAATGTTAAACATCGCTTACATCACCAATGTGCCACCATCCTTGGGAACTAAGATGTTATGTCCCTTGTGCCTGTAATCAAAACCGGAACACAACAATACCAAGTACCGCTGTTTTGCGGTAGATTGATTTGAATTTAGACCAATTTATATATTGATACAATATGATTATGTTATTGTAAATAAATTGTTTTTCAAATCACTGTAAAACATTAAATAAATATTTATCATTAAGTTTGTCGATGTGGTGGAACATCCCTAGTGATCCATTTTTTTTGCGAGACTTTTCTTCCTTAGGATTAAGTGAGTACCTTTAAGATTTGCTGACTCGCCTATATAGAAAAAAAACCTATAAACGACAGCTATTGGTATCGTCATCTCCTTGAGATTAGTAAATAAATCATTCTAGAACTTTTATCGATTAAAATGATCAAGATTTAAGTTGAAAGTAAATTTGACGTTTTTATAATAAAACACAATGTTGTGTTTTAGTATAAATCAATCACTAACATTTTGTAATAGTATAAAAAAAAAACAAAATATCGTTTCTTGTTATTATCAGATACAAAACTATATTCTAAAATAAACGTTTTATTACAAAAAAAAATTACAAAACAGTAACAGTTAAAATATAAAGTATTAATACATTTTATTAAAATTATAGTACGTCCAATATAAATTTATTTATGACTAGTACAAGTTTTATTAGCAGTATTTTAAATACTACACACACATATGTATCATCATTAATACCTACATAAACACATATGATGAAAAGTAAAGATTAAAAATGATATTGTATTTAATTTCATAGGAATATAGAAATAAATATAGAAAGGAATAGAGAAAATCTCTATATAATAGGTCTCTACATAATAAGCTTCATTTATCTGTTCATAGTAATAAATAAACATTGTAGGACAATACAAGAAGTATCTGTCTGACAGTAGCTGACTGTTGAAAGGCAAGTCTCAGACCAGTTTTGATTTAGTTTTAAAATCATAAAGGTCATGAGAGGTCAAATGAGCTTCATTGAGTTAAATGTTGTACTTACTGTTATTAAAACTTTATAAGATAAGAAAAATACAATCGGTCACCTATTACGGAACTCCGGAAAATCTACATGAGAATCTTATTAAAACTTGTGGCGTGTACACCGTTCGTTTGACTTTATTCGTTTCTTGTACTAGAATTTGCCCCGAGAAGTCCGCAATCCCCAGAGGATGTAACTTAAAAGTGGGATATAGCTAAAGCAATATTCGTTTATTTGGATCTTTAGTAAGTTTAATGTGATTGTTTTTTAAGTAGTTTGAAAGTTCATGTTATGTCAGAACAAGAAAAACTTTAATCAAGTATTTAATATATTTTGTGGAGAATAATTTTACTGGTGTTAGGGCTTTGTCAAAACTTGTCTAGCTAAGTACCACTCATTAGATATTCTACCGCAAAACAGTAATACTTGGTATTGTTGTGTAGTAGGTGTGTGTAGGTAGTAAATAAATACTGTATTGATCAACGTAAAAGGCAATATGGACCAGTGACTAGGTCACAAGAACCTTAACCGAAGATTACAGGTTCAAGCTCGGAAAACTACCTTTGAGATTTCATGTGTTTGATTTGTGTTTAATTAACCAGCTTAGTCCAATATGTGGCAAATTATGCCACATATGTGCCTGCCAACCAACTCGCATTGGTGAAGAAGGAAAGAGAAGAGAGGTCTTAGCCCAGTAGTGCTATCGTTTTTATAGAATCTGATAAAATTATAGAATACCTAATTTATAATTTAGATCATAAAAATATAAAGAAGTAAGAAGAATATATTAAAATTTAGATTATTGTTAGGCTGTAGAATATGTGATGAATGGGTGGTACATACCCAAACGGGCTAGCACAATGCCGAACCACCAAGTTTCGAAAACACCGAGTATACTAACATTTACATTTACTGTATTGTAATATATATAGATGTAAGTAATGATGAACGAATTATAGAACCAGTAAAATTTTAATATACATCGTATAAAGCGATCCGTTATACAGATGAGGAAGGCTAGATGATATTGTAATTGAATGGGGGCCACAGCCTGCGGCTCGAACGATGAAAATTGATAAAGTTTTCACGAAAATTCACTAGCCGTCTCGAACTTGCCAGCTCCGAAACTGTGAGATCAATTTGAATATATATCTATTCGACCTAATAAATAGTCTGGCTTTGATTATGTAAACTGTGACCCAAAGTTGAGGAGTTTATGGGATCTATTAATTTCAACTTCCATACTCGTATTATTGAATTAGAATTATATGATGATTTTAAAAACAGCTCCTTTTGTATAAGCTTCATATTTTGTTGTCATCTACGAGTATAATGTTTTAAAACTATCTCTGAGAAAATTACATTTAACCGTTATACTTTAGTATCAATGACAATAAAAACTGCTCCACGGATTCGACATATTATGTTAATCGAGTATTCGTTACTCCTTGAAGAATGATCCTCGCAGCTTGACTTACCTTATGGGGCGCTAATTTATTTCGACATCTTACGTAGAAGGTTTTGTATTAGAATGTTTGTTTCTTTTTTGTGTACAGAAAAAAATAAACTTGACAGTGGCATAAACTTAATTGAGAACTGTAGAGATTTTCTATAAGAACACACCGCAAATCGATATACACCGCAAAAAAGGAACGTCAAATGTCAGAAAGTGTTATGCGACATTTACTAAAAAAATTATAACATTAAAAGGTTACACGCATCAAAATAGCAAATCACCGTAAATCGGTTTTTGACATTTTACGGATGAGATACAAAAGGAATTCTTTCAGAAAAGAATTGAATATGAATAGTGTTCGAGTAAAGCGACAGGCGTGTACCTGAGTGTCAAAAATTGTTATTATTTAAATGTAACCCTACTATAGTGACGAATATAAAGAAATATCGTTTTAAACGTAGTATGTGATAAGTCAATTGTTTAAGTTCAAACTAGATAATCAGTAAAATGAAAGCAATGTGTGTAATGTGGTTACATAAGTTCAGCGCAAACGTCTAACTTCGTTATACTCAATTGTTATTGAAGATGATCAATATAAGAAATATCAAGTACAGCACAAACCACTTAATCACAGTATAGCTTAATTATCTTACTAATATTAGAAATATAGCATCTGATATTCTATCGCCAAACAGCAATACTTAATATTGTTGTATTCCAGATACGAGAGACATAACATCTTAGTTTCCAGGGTGAGGCGGCGCGTTGGCGGTGTAAGGGATGATTAATATTTCTTACATTACCGATGTCTATGGGAGGTAACCTTTACGATAATCGGATGGCCGATTTGCCCGTCCACCTATCTATTTTTTATAAAAAAAAAAGGAAATGTAAATTAAATTTTGTGTAAAAGTCGAAGTGTGAAACATGCTGCTTATTTATATTTATTTTTAATAAAAGAAGGTTATATTTTAATAAACGCCTACCGACGCGAAACAGCGGTGAAAAGATATAAAGATTTAGTATAAAAAGGTATTATAATAAAAATGTTCGTGTAGATGATATTTCCATACATTAATTCAAAATTTCACTGATACTAAAATATTTTTTAATTTATTGTTATTGACTAATGAAAGGTAACGTTATATTCTATTATCTTCCTAGAAGTAATTAATTTAGGTGTGTTTTTTAGGTTTTTAAGTGTTTTTTTTATAGACAGGAAGGCGGACGAGCATATGGGCCACCTGGTGGTAAGTGGTCACCAAACGCTCTTAGACATTGGCACTGTAAGAAATGTTGACCATCGCTTACATTGCCAATGCACCACCAACCTTGGGACCTAAGATTTTATGTCCCTTGTGCCTGTAATTACACTGGCTCACTCACATTTCAAACCGGAATACAACAATACCAAGTACTGCTGTTTTGCGGTAGAATATCTGATGAGTGGGTGGTACCTACCCAGACGAGCTTGCACAAAGCTCTACCACCAGTTAAGTGTTCATAATCGTTTTCATACTGGACAAAGGCATCTTCATTTTTTACGGAAAAGGTTTTAAAGCATATTCAACAACGCCGCTCTAATAATAATTAAATACTTCTTTGATAAATAAATAACATGAATAATAAGCTTTTTTTAATTAAAGTTTACTATCTAGGGACAACGTCTTGATTAATTGATGTTTTTTGAATAGAATGTGAAATATTTTATTAATATAATTTTTTAGCACCGCACCATCTATTAGATATATATATATATATATATATATATATATATATATATTACTATATCTAATATATAACTTACTTACTAGTAGATATATAGCTTTTTATTCTAAATAACTTAAACTATTGTTTGTCTAGGTATCACTAGACTAAAAGTATAAAAATTTCCTTAATTTAATGACCATGTTATGATTCAGATACCTAATAGTAGGAGAGCCCACGACACTAAACCTAGTTCGATAAGACTCCCAAATGATCACACATACATATTATCAACCTAGCTTAAGACTAATAGGAATACAAGTTTTGGAGTCGTATGGATTTAACACGGAGATCTTTACCGTTTCAAATCTGGCCAAGCACCTGTGAGTTTTGTCGTAATTCATTTGTGCTTGTAATTTATCTCGGCGAAAGAAAATATGTAAGTTTTAATTGGGACATTGCATGTAGCAGTGGAACGGTGAGGTGGATTAAACGCAAATAAATCTTTACTTAGAAATAGTAAAGCGCCTGAAATTCTTTAGTGCTTAAATACATTTATTAAATTAAATAATTAAAACAATTAATTCGTAAAGTGTTATAATGATAATGCCCTCTTAACCGATTACGAGCCATCTGCGCAGGACGTTTTGTAACGCACATGTCACCTTCAATTCCCTCACTCCCATAATCGTATGGAACGGCAAAACTGACTGACTAACTGACTTCAACAAAAAGTGCAGGTAAGTGTAAACACCAGCAACTTATAGACTACGCGCTTGAATCCAAGACTTTGGGTTATATAGACTTATAAACAAGCCTCTAGACCAGAGAGGTAGTAAAGTTTACATATAATCCATATTGACATAATATTGTTATTTGCAACTGTATCAATACTACGATACGATACTACTGTTTCGATCACCTAACATCATTCCAAAAATATTGCAGTATTGCTCACTTTGAAAGAATTTTAATTAATAAATAAATAGTATTTGTTATACCTGTGTAAATATTTAGTTTAGTATTCGTAAAATTAATTTATAATTTTTTATAACATTAGCGTAGCGGATATTTAGAGAAAGGAATAGTCGAGGATAAGTCACGTCGAGTTTTTTCCGTTCGAATGAATGGAATTTTAATTAGAGAGACGTTAATTAAGGTGGCTTAAGGATGCGCCACTTCAAGCTTTTTCACAGGCCAAGTTTTTTTTTTTTGCTTCTTTCGTTTAATTTGTCGGATAGGAATGCCGACAGTTGATTTTGTAATTAAATTCGCGTACCGTGCAATTGTTCAGTGATGATAATTAAGTTATATTTAAATTTGTATTAAAGACTGGCTAATAAGCTGGGACTTTAGCACGGGCTCTTTGATATCGAGAATATATTTATCGCTAGGAAAATTCTCAAGATAATTCTAATTCAAATTAAAAAAATAACAACCTGTGAATGTTCTGCTGCAGGGCAAAGGCTTCCCTCCCGCAATTAAGTATAAGCACAAATTAAGGCCATGAAAACATAGAGGTGCTCGCTCGTCCGTGTTTGGACCCACGATCTTTGGTTAAGATTTAGTTGTTCTAACCACTGGGCTATCTTGGCTAATTAATCTAACTGAGGACGAAAATTTGATCGATATAAATAACCATGGCTGAAACTATGAGCTTTCATACGTAACGCGCTGGGCTAAAAACTTTTCTTTTTCATAATATAATTAATTTATTTTTTCAATCAATTTCAAAGGCATGTATGTTTTATAAATTTCAAGTATGCAGTGCTTATATGCTTATATGGGCTGTAGATGGAAAGTACCTAGTATATACTTTATTAGAGTGAGATTTCAAACGAAATTTTGTTTTTGAAAATGTATACTCCTTTGTTTCGTTTTTAAATAATTTATTAAAAATTATTTAATACTAGCTGCCCATCACGATTTCTTATGGGTGAAATAAGAATATTAATATATTTTTAAATCCTTGTGCTAGTTAACGAGAAGTAAGTATAAGTAGCGTTAGAAGAGTAATTTTATTAATTATTCATATATTAGTATTCACAATAAAATATATGGAGAAAAGTGAAAACTGACGTCACAAAAAAAGTGTCACAATGAATATGAATGATATAATGACTATAATAGATAATAGAGAAATCATTGTCTATCGGAAGAAAATAAGTAATTTCAGGATAAAGACGAGTCCATAGATATAATATCATAACGAATAATTAATCATCAACATAAATTATTTGTCACGTGAAAGTGAGAGTGAGAATAACTACAAAATATCTGGAGTTGAAAATCATCAAAGTTCATCAACAAAAATTACGTGAATATTAACTACCTACAAAAAATGGTCTATTTATTTATCTGCTAACGGTACAAGCCTACAAATGCAAAAACATTTTCAATCTAATTTGGCTGTACACACTCTTTTCCTTCAAACTCATTACTATAAGTTTGAAGCCTATAAAATATAAATTATAATATACTCTATTAATAGAATACGACGGGATAGCAATTGATGACAGAGATCAGGAGTAAAGCCGACCTCATTACTTGCTTTTAGAGAGACGGGAGTTAAAAGACTGTTAACTTTTTAACGCTAAACTGCAATTGAGATTATTTTCTTGACAGACGAAAACATTAACAATCCACAAAACATTGATCTACTATCAACGAAACTTTTTAATAGTTGACTTTGTTTGATTGTCGATCGCAATCTTTTATTGAATAAATACTCAATGAAAACCATCAATGTCACGTGTCACTCATATATAATAATTCTATTAAAAATTGAATATCTGTAATATATTTATATAAATTGTTTAAAGACCAGTGCACATTTTTCGCTATCTCCTCGACTGTTCTCCATCAGTATAATGGCTGTATTAATTGCCGAGTTGTTTACCGGTCTTGGATTAATGACCAGCAACTCCCGGGCGTCTGAGATAGAACTCTCACTATTGAACATTCGAGAGAGACTTTCTTTATAACAACAAATGGCCTGTGCCGTTGCAATTATTTGAAAAAAGTTAATCACGAACCGGATAACAATATAATTGCTTGTTAAAGTGGTGAAATATGTTAATAATGAGAGACGAATGTCATTCTAATTTAATAATAATAATGTCCTCCAGACCGATTTCGGCCACGGCGGCCAATCTCAAGAGAGATTAGCCAACTACGCAGGAGATATTATAGTATACAAGCGTGTGCGCAAACACAGATGCACTCTCTATTCCTCAACTCTCATAATCCGATGGGATGGCAATCCGACACGACCGGAAAGAGTTCAGGCGCAGGACCAACAGCTTTACGTGCTTTCCGAGGCACGGGAGTGAACATACTTCCAACTTCCAGACTCCGGGCTGCTACTGAGAATTTTCTGACAGAAAAACCCATTAACGCTTAATTGGTCCGACCTGGGAACTGAACCCAGGACCTCCGAGTCTGCGGCCTTACATCAAGCCACTAGACTAACGAGGCATTCTAATTTATTATAGTACTTAAGAACCTCATTAGTCTAGTGGCTAACTTGTAATACTGTAGATCTCGAGGTTTTGGTCCCAATCCCGTGTTGAGTTAATAAAGTGTAATTAGAATTTTCTTCCAAGATATTATCTGTTATCCTCGCACACCTCCAAAAGCACGTAAAAAGAAATAAGTCGGTATTATGGGTGTCGTGGAGTATATCAGTATAATATTATGTAACTTCATCACTATCAATATCTATATAATATATTTAAACTAAGTTCCTAAACAACATAAAAGATTGAAGTCATGTTCACAAAAAATATTTGCTTTGGCTAGGTTAGTATTTGCTTTGGTTAGGATAGTCCATAGCTACGTAAGAATCCAATGCTTCAGTAATATATGTACAGCTTTTGTTCTTAATCTTAATATATTATTAATGTGCTCAATTGATCAAATATATATACATTTTGTTATTATATATTCATCAAGGCTTGCCAAAATCCGAAATAGAGATTAAAACACATTTATACCTAAGCGATGGGTCATCAGCTATGAATTATACAATACCATCTTGTTGTTGTTATTTGAGATAAAATGTAAAATCACAAAACAGATGATAATAAAACATTGTAAACTAGTTTAAAACACGCAGTACAAAAACTGCACTCGCTCAACTTACCTCCTCCAAATTATTATTCCCAAATAAAACATACATACACGCAACTATTTGCATACCGTCCGACGGAAGTAAATTTTTTTATATCGCATAATAAAATTTAATTCGGAACACCGCTTACAAGTATATGTAAAGCCTGCGAGGCGGTATTCCGGGTCGCACTGTTTATATAATAAGTACTATTTCTGTTTCGCGTTGTTCCCGAAACGAAATACAAAGGCGGAGAAGTTATTTTTTCTACTTCTCACATTATGTAGATACGTTCTGTTGAATTACTTTTTAAGCAATAAACGGACCGAGCGGGGCCTAGTTGAGAAATCTTTGCTTAGAGGAATCGATAAGTTGTATCGGCTGGTATAAGTCATAGGGTATATAATAAACGATATATATATATCATTGATAATTATATATATCTATATTATGATAATATACGTTCTATCTATATACATATCATGGTTCTTAGCCGAAGATTACGCATTCAGATACGGTGCGTTTTTTTTTTTTTTCAGCCTTTTGCCGTCTACTGTTGGACGAAAGCCTCCCCCATAGAACGCCAACCATCCCGATCTTGATCGATCGATGGTGCGTTTATACTCGTTAAAAGATGAGAATGAGTGATGAAATGTTTGTTGATTTTCATTTAAATCTTAATTCAAAATGGAAAAAATATAAAATATAATTATTGTTCTGAAAACCTTTAATTAAAGTTCTTTGTTATCAAACGCTTACATACATTATATCGTTTGTTAAAAAAAAATATATGTAAAAAAAATCTCGTTCCATACACATTAGGCGTATAAGCTATAAAAATATTATCATTATTTAAAGTTCAATCTAAATTTAAATTTTCTTTAATTTATTTAAAGTTCGATTCAATCGAAATATGAAATATTAAAAAATCGTGTTTAACTACCACGAACATTAAAAATGGCTCAAATGTGATAAGAACCACTTACGGAAACTAGGTAGTATATTTTCAGCTATATTGTTTTTTTAATAATATAATATAAAAAATAGTCAAAAACAACCGTTGATAAATTACAACGATATAAAACAAAAGAAAAGCTTAGAAATATTTATTTGGAATAGATAACTAAACTAAAACGATATATGATTAATTCAAAAATTAAACAATTGTATTTTAGAATCTGAAGCTTGTTTTGTTCTTAAGTGTTTCAAGACCTTATTCTAATCTCTTCAAAATCTCGATTTACATTCAGAACAGGACACGACAATTAACAAGAACTTGTGCTCATAACGGCGATCAAAGTTGGTTAAAGACTCTGGTAACGATGTTTGAATGCCAAAACGTAGCTACAAATATAAGGTATGGAACACATCTATAGCTTTTAATTTTGAAATAATATAAATACTACAATATTGCAAGTATAATATAATTCCTTTTTATATTTTATAGGCTTCGTTAAAATGAAACAGAGTTACCTTTATTTCAAGTTTCCTCCTAAAGCATGTGATTACTGCTATTGCTTATTTTATAAAACGTTCTTGTATTAATTTCATAATGATATTTTTTATCTATTCAGCTATTTGTAATACCTTTGGTATAGTCTAGTTACTAATCAATTTAAAACTTTGATTGGATAAAAATTATATTATCACTCTTCTGTTGAACCTGTATTTTTATACAATGCAAATCTACTAGTGACAATCGACTTATTAAAAGTAATTACAACTTGACATATTGTTTATAATAAACATAATTTTTTCATCAATGCGTGCGAAATAGAGACATATTATATAGCATGTATGTCGACGTTTTATATTATACTATTAAAGATAAGATTTTATTATGAAATTAAATCATAAAACTCAAAAAATATCTTATTTATCTAAAGAAAATTAATTGAAACTAGTAATAATATCACCAATAAATAACAATGGCTTCCGTCGCCCAGAAACTTACACTTGCACCAACGTACGAAGGGCGAGACAGTGATAATGTTTATGGTCGAAGTTCACTTAACTGCCCTGTTCAGTACGGACGCGAGACGTTTTTTCTTGTTGAAAAATGAACTTTAAACACTACGAAATAAGGATCAGTTAATGTTAAATTATGGTGACGGTGACAATTTGTTTCGAACGACTGTTAAGAGTTTTCGAGATTGGGTATTATTGTCGGCGTTGCGAGTTTTCGCTTCTTGTAAAGTTTCCTACACGCTAAGTTGAGTTCAGATGACGCCTTTAAAATTTTCTTGCAAAGTTGACATTTTGTTTTCGGCTAATTAGAAAGTCTGTGAGTCGAAAAAATGGTTTCATCAATTTTTTATTAACATTTTGATGATTAAAATATTTTTTCTTTTGTAAAAACTAGCAGTCTTGCGACATTATTTTAATAAATCGGAAAACTAAAAGATCAAATTTCCTTGAGAATATTTTCGTTTATCGATAAAATCCAATATCGTTATAAAGACTGAGTTCGTTCAAAGCTTAGCAAGATTGTAATAAATAAATAGTTAAATTCAAGCGAGGCATTGTATTCGTGATTTACGCACTCCACGACCGCGTACCGCTCGCCTCTAGCCGTATCTCTTGAACGGTCCACTGAATGTTTTGTTTACGATAAATGATTGCCTTTCGGTGTAAGGTCGTTTTATCTCAGCGACGATTTACTATGATATATTTTATAACGGGGACAAGAAATCATTTTTAACTGACACTATTTGAATACATTATTCTACTTTATGTTGCTTTATATTCATTAATTCTTGTTACATTTTTCGCAAAGCATTTAGCAGTATTTGCTCGGTTTAATTGCCAGTCCGGTTAAGTAGGAATGTATAAAGTCGGCTGTGAACATTAAATAACAGCGACTCGACAGCTTTAATCGAATCCTGAATTTCAATCACTTATTTAAAATGAAAATTCTCATTAGGACTTTAATAATATTTATATATTTGTATAATTATGGAAGTATATACGAAGGAATAAATAATATTTTTAAAACAATAACAAAATATTATGCCATAGGCAGTTTAATAAATGTAATTTTAATCCAATGAGACCAAATTCAAGTGGCTTGCTTAGGACTTAAAAGAATTGAATGGTTCATTGCTAGACTCGATCAAATAAGTATTGTAATACCATCCCAAGTAATTTAAAATCAACTTCCTATAATAGATTTGATCACATTGACTTTATTCTTTATTTACGGGAAGTAGTAAAACATGCGGTTGGAATATGGATACCGGATAGTTTTATAATAATTCAATAACATCCGAATAACGAATACTTCTGAAAAAAATAATCTAACCTTTAAATTTATCGTGTAAAATATGTAAGAGGAGCGTTTAATGTAATTATTTAATTTAACTCAACTCAACAAAGACCCAGAGGACTTGTAACATCAATTGCGTCACGACTGTCAACGTTTAAGATAAATGGTTTTCAGTTTCAACAACACATTCGCTCAAAAACTTTACGTTTGCATTGGTGTAATATAAATGATGTATTATGTCATGTACATAGTATTAGTAATATGAATAATAATATTATATAACCATAGAGCCCGTTTTTGTCCTTACGTTTGAAATTAATTCCATCACGCTACTTCAATGCTGGTTGGTGTATATCATATATATTATATGTACATGTGACTGAATATCATCAATTTTCGTAGGATTGTCAATGCTTTCTCAAGATGGAGATTATTTCTCTTATATATGTGTATATATACAATTATTAAAAAAGAGCCTCTCTTTGTTTACATTCGATGCTTTCATGGTATCTACATAAGGTATCTTAAAAAAAGAGGTTAATATGTATATATAAGCGAAGTACTACTGACTCATCACGAGATCTTCGAAACTAAAGGTCCGATTGACTTGAAATTTAACACAGTTACCATTTAGTTTAGTAAGAAATCTTGGAAATTTAAAATTCTAGGGGGAAATGGAAAGGGTAACTTTGTATGAAATTTACCTGTAAGAAATCGAGACGGCAAAGCATTCTCGACATTCGCTAGGTATACTCATAAAAGTACGTTTAAGCACTTAAAACCTCCGTAGTCTTCGTCTAGTTCTTCCTATTATTCTTTCGGAAATTTATGAGTGAATCCAATATTTTTAGGCCATTAATGCTATATACGTCTTTTCTATGGCGTGGAGCACTATCAATTAATTTAAAATTTTATTCACCAATATTGTTACTATTAAAAAAAATACAATAAATCGTATTTCATCATTCACTTGTTTCATAATATAGGACGGGCGCAGTGTGGGAACTGTATAATTCAGCTAATATACTACGGCCGGCCGTCTACCTGATGCCAATGCTCCTTCGTAATGGTTTTCGTTCGGTTTGGTTGATGCGCTTACGTGTTAAATTGGCGGGTGCGCTTAATAAAATTCACTTAGCCTGAGTTGAGATAGGGTTATCCTTATCTACACTGCCGGAAGCATAAATAATTAGAACGAAAAAAAAATATTTTTTCGAATTTACTTTTAAACATTATTGTCAAACAGAAACACCTAGTATTTGGCATTGGAGTAAGAAGGTTGAACAAGCCAGTATAATGAAATAACTACATGGACAAGGGACAAAACATCTCAGTTCCTAAGGTTGGTGGCGCATTGACAATGCAAGGGTTGGTTTATATTTCTTTCAGCGCCAATGTCAATAGGCTGTGGTGACCATTTACCATTACGTGGGTCGTTTTCCAGATTGTCAACTTGATTTGTAATAATAAAAATATATATTTATTCATGTTTATTTCTAGAAAATTCCCGAGTCTAGAACAAAAACAGTCGACTCTAACAAGCAACACAACACCATCGAACTAAACATCAAGAGTCGACTAAAAAGTTCTCAGTAAATAAGAGCCCCTCGTCGTTGAACATTGTTTGCGTGCTTTAAATTTTTCTTCTTAATACCCCCTTCAAAGGTTTTCCTGCTCCGTTGGCTTCTAACGAGTGATCGGACATCGATTATTACGAACGAACGATGGTAATGGTATTCGAACGATGAATACTATTCGACGATGCAGATTGTTTCGTATAATTTTTGTGCTATTTGTAACATTTTCTTGTTCTTAATAAAGTCTCGGTCGCATTCAAATCTTGCTTTACATATCGATTTATATATTTGTTGTAAATAATTTAGATTTTAGTACGATGTAATCAGTTAAAATATAATTCATTAAATAATTTAGAAGATAATATTAATAAATTTAAAATAATAAATTAATTGAATTAAATGTAAAATAATTTTGTTTTATATAATATATTGTAATATGTTCGGGTATAAAAAAAGATTTTAAAGTGAATTAAAAAAAAAAGGTTATAATAAAGAAATTAACAATTCCAGACGAATTAAAATAAGTAACCTCATATACATTCATAGATTTTTTCAATAAGGTTTGAAACTTCATACATTTATTTGAAATTATTCGATACAGTACAGTACCAGAGTGAAACAAGTTATTCAGTTAAGAAATTAAGAAACTATAAACTATATTGAGGTGTCTCAAATATGTCTATCAATGAAAAGCCTATAATATGGTAGAGGCAATACATCCGACTATATGAACAGTATAATAGTTACATTGACGGAAAAGTACTATTTATATCCAAATTGATATATTTTGATACTTTATCGAATCCGCGAGGGAGCACCGCGAAGGATGATTCGTTATAATAAAATATCACAATGTCCCCCGGGGGAGGAAATCCACTTATTAGGAAATAGTCGTATATTTCCCCTCTCATCATAAATTCGAGAAAACAATAAAGATTGGGCCGAGCGAAAACGGTAAAATAATTGACGAACGCGAGTTAAATTAAATAAATAATTGAATAGTCTAACTTGTATCTATTGAATTACGAAAGCCGTTCGCAAGAGGCCTGAATTTTGTATTCTCATTTTTGTTTTGTATGAAACACATTTATAAGCCAATAGAACGTTAGGAATATTTATATATAGTAAGACTTATTCAAGGCTGTTACAAGATTATGCGAGGGAACCTTCCCATCTCTACATCACTAGTAGTAAGAGTAAGTGCAGTTCATAGGTAAGTCATAACAATCCGCGCATATTTTATTCGAGTAAAACAAGATAGTGTGTAAGAAGATAAAGCATGCGGTGTAGTAATTGAAAATAAAAAAATGTGACATATTCAAAATAAAAATGTGGATAAAAGTTATATCGCTTGACTTTTGTTTTGACTTACTTTCTTGACAAGAGCATGAATTCGACGCTTGTCATATCAAAACCTATATTTAAAACATGTTATAATATACAAAGCGGAATTACTCATATAATAATTTAATGAACTAACACCGTCTATAGAATCGCTGCATCTTATATAAGTATAAGTGTTATGTATATAAGCTTAGTAGTTTTGTTTAGTTATAAAACGATGCAATCATGTGCACTTTTTTAACTTTATTATTATTATTCGCAATAAAGGCTAGACTAGATAAAAACTGCACTAAGAAACTATTTATCTAGAAAATTCTCCGCAATCATTCCATTAGTGCGAAATAGTAAGTATGAAAAAGGATAATAATATGATTGATTGATAGCGATAGCCCCTATTAGATACATATAGCTGATAAATGTTTATGTTAGAAGCTTTTTCAATGGTTTGAAACCTATATTACGATTGCAATTCCTCAATTATTGATTATTATTAATGATATACAAAGCAATTTCTATTTGTTTGTTCCTTGGAGACACTGAAACCTTCACAACGTCATCTTTTATTTTTATGCATTCAAAGATAAACAAATTCCAGCTAAATATTTAATTATTTATTTGATTATTAAAAGTTAAAAGGTATAATGAGTTATTAAGAATTCTGTAAATGACTGTTCTTGTGATTTATACAAGAACTATCATTTACAGTTTTATTTTTATGTAAGAGGGGACAAACGAGCAGGAGACTCTATAGAAAGTGACTGCCACTGCCCATGGACACCTGCAACACCCGAGGGCTTGCAGGTGCATTGCCGGCCCAATCCCCCCTCACCCACCTAAAACTTGATGATCATGCAGAATTCGGTTCTTCTACCCGTCTTTATTCGACCCTTCACTCACTAAACACCCTTGATTATTCGGGAATTGTGTAAAGGAAATAAAATTATTAATTCAGATTCATCGTTTCAAACATATTAATGATACTGCTCGAATCTAAAATTTAATCATAGAGAACCAAACATATCATATAGGCGTAGGCAGGCATAGTTTCAATACATAATAACAATATTAAAAAGAAAGTAAAAAATACTGTGTATATTTATTACGGTGTATAGTAAAACAGCTTTACCATAAACATGCATCTCGGGCGCTCTAATATCTCACAAACAAATGACCCGCAGTTAGTTTAACGGTAGTATTAATCGCTGTTTTGTCTACTCGGCCCCCGGCCATCGTGCGATTTATAGTTATCACCGGATCGATGCTACAAGGGTGCAATAATATCGTTAACGACGAAAACTTTATTATTATAACATTGATTATCTTTTGATATTGTCAAGCACATTGTAAATAATAATTAAGTATAAGAAATGTTGTTACGAAAATGATTTAAGCTAATACTATATAACAATAATCGTCATGTTGTAACAGCCTATAAATATGTTGGGCTCAGAACTCCACTACATTTGAGGAGAAAGGAGTAAGGAGCTTATTCCACCACACTGCTATAATGCGGATTGGTGGATACAGAAACGTGTGATAGATTTTCATCCAAATCATGCAGGTTTCCTCACATTGTTTTCCTTCACTACCGAACACGAGTTGAATGATAAATACGAATTAAGCACAAGAAATTCAATGGTACTTTCAGTGGTGCCTGGGCTTGAGCTCACGACTGTCGTTTAAGATTCAGGTATTCTAAGCACTATATAGCCTAATATATTTCTTTTAAAAGTATTTTTTTATAAGTATTAATTGTCATAGAAGTTCGAGTGCCTCTAATTTCCATGTAGCAATCGTAGCCACTTCGGTAATGACTTAGTTATGTCTACGAGGGGTTAAATTTAATAAGTTTCGCATGTGTAAGCGTTGTAGTCTGTTTCGATGTTATTATTAGGTATCGTTCAGTCCACCGCTCGCATGCTACGTACCATTGTCTAGTCGATATATGCGTGTGCGTGTTCCTGCATAGCAATACGGGGCTGTAGGTTTGTGGCTTAACCTGTTCGTCGTCTGTGTTGCAGTCAGCACGTACTTAGTATCATTTCATAACGATTATAAACATGTGTAATAGTGCGATAGTCGTCAATGTCCATTGTGACGTAGCTTATAACAACACATTTCTGAAATCTCAAAGGTATACGGTCACATTGACCGATATGTGAAATTTGCACGTTCGATAATGTGATCCTGATCACTATTTTTATACACATTCTTTACACAGGCATTGCGCTTCAAATAAATTGAAAATAGGAATATTAGTAATTCCTTGAAAATAGGTATTACTAACACGAATCATAAGAATTCTTTTCTATAAACATTTACTTTGAGCATGCTTTTCATCATAGAGAGAATGATTTGCAGTTGTTTTAACGAGAATATTAATTACTGTTTTGCTTCTCGTCTGATGGATTTTGCAAAGCAATACTAACAATATACTTGTTGAAGCAAATAATGATTAATTTTAAAAAGGCTGTAGTTTTTTTTACCCTGTTAATAAAATGATGACTTAGAATAAAACTTGAATGTGTGTCTGTATTAATAAAACATCTTGAAAAAACAATTATTAATAATATCTTAGATTTTTTCGTTACAAAATATTTTTAATAATAATTATAAATACATAGATGTATCTACAGACAAATTAAGCCTAAAAGATAAAGTATTTGCATTTTAACGCGAATACTACATAATTTTTTTAATTAAGTGTTTTTTTTTTAAATAAAACCCAAATTAAACTCAAATGACATCGTAAATTTTTTTTAATCAATTCAACAATTATATCAACAGACTTGGTTGTGTAAAATGTTCATGAAATTATTCTGAATGGTGTCATTGACTCTTCATTTGGTTTCATTAGCAAACGTTTTAAGTGTATATATACACGCGAGAAGCATTGTAAAAATGTTTTTAATTTTCTTGTTACTCGGCGTGAACATGAATAAAATATACTTTTTATAATAAGAGTTTATTTATTAACATAATCATCTTCAAGGCAGAGTTTTAGTTGTAACTTAGTGTAAATGAATAAACGTTGTATTAGTATATAAAGATTTTAAAATATGAGTGTAAAACAAAAACCTAAGTACATACTCATTGCTTATTGTGCACTTTTGTTTTTTTTAAATTCGAGCTAATTTTCAATTTCAATTTAATAAAAGAAATTATTGATATTAAAAATATTTCTGTCTTAAAAGATACACGTTGACACTTAAATACACATTTGAGACTTCCGTTTTGCACCGCAGGGGACTCAAACTTTTCAGTGCAGATAGTTATAAACTATAATAAACTAAGTTGGAAAGTTAGAACATCTTTCACGCCAAGTTCGTCTTTTCTGAGGTGTAGCGGAAATATCCTAAACCGATTTTTTAATTTTTACAAGTACCGTACAATAATAAACTAAACTGCAATTGTACTTGTTATTGTTGTATTCCGGTTTTAAGGGCAAGTGAGCAAGTGTAGCTACAGGCACTAGTGATATAACGTCTTAGTTCCTGAGGTTAAAGAATGGGTAATATTTATTTTTATAACATAGCCTCTATTATAGTTGATAACAAAGTATAAGTTACAAATTATATTTTAACATTTAAAATTCAGTAAAGTACAATATGAAATTATTATTATTTTTTAATGTTAAATACATTTTGTCTTATAAAATATTATCTGACTTCTTACAGTATAACCATTTAAAATTATAAATAAAATTAATGTTTCATAATGTACTTATATAAAATAAAAAAGGGCATAGTCAACAAGTTGTATAATTCAACCGTAAGTTAAAGTGATAATAGTAACTAGACGGATGGAATTTAACGCTATCACGCAACGATGTACCATTCGCAGTGACACCAATTTATAGTGTCCGCTACAAATAGGGCATCGAAACGTGCGCAGATTGGAATTAGGCCTCTCACGTCCCGGCCAAATGAACTTTATGCTTTGAAACGGAATAATCGTCAATGCGAGGTGCTTTGTGATGCGGCCTTTAGTGTCCATGTCGATGTTGATTGCGAAAAAGAACAATTAAATGTTAATGTATATATGTATGGGTGTGTGCATGTATGTATGTATGATGCTGCACTGTTAATTTTAGATAATCGTTTGAAATTTAGATTATAAAATAATACTGATTATTATTAGTATTATAAATTATGTTTATTTAATAAATAACAATATTTTGTTATTATATTAAATTTTTATAATAATTTAGATATATAATTTACATTAAAAAAAAGAGATATTAAATGGCTTTGTAATTTTCTATACTAAATACTGAATAACTACCGTACCGTATTGGTGGTAGAGCTTTGTGCAAGCTCGTCTGGGTAGGTACCACCCACTCATCAGATATTCTACCGCAAAATAGCAGTACTTGATATTGTTGTGTTCCGGTTTGAAGGGTGAGTGAGCCAGTGTAATTACAGGCACAAGGGACATAACATCTTAGTTCCCAAGGTTGGTGGCGGATTGGCGATGTAAGCGATGGGTAACATTTCTCGCAGAGCCAATGTCTAAGAGCGTTTGGTGACCACTTACCATCAGGTGGCCGGCCCATATGCTCGTCCGCCTTCCTGTTCTATAAAAAAAAACTAGTAATAAATAACGAGTTCATCTATAATCTAGTTATAGCGCAAAAGGCAATACGTTGCAATTGCTTTAGACCATCGTCAGTTAGCTTCTGATTACATTATTATCGATGGAAATTCTGAAACATTACCTTAGTTTGATTCAGACAATTTCAGTGTTATCAAGCTCGCTACAGCTGAAAGAGCTTGCCGGAAGTGTGCGCTAAATTAGCGTCGAAGCCTTCGTTACATAATTGGATACTCGCGCTAACGCGGCGAATTGATGGTTTGAGAATAACACTAAGCTGAATGTAAAATATGAAAATATTTTTATTTAATACACTTTTCATACTAAAAAAATATCTTTTTAAGCAATTTTAATTATAGCATATTATAACATCTCTTAATTTTAAGATCATCGTCATCATCATCATCACCCCAGCACAATAATTGCAATTTCAATGAAGCTATTAAATATAAAAGTGTAACCCTAAAAATTTAAGGTGTATACGATTTTTTGACCACCATGTTTTTTTTTATTTCACATTATTTTAAGTGTACACTTAATGGTCTTATATTTAAACAGTATAATTTTTAAAATTAAAAGGCATAGAAGTACTTAAAGTTAATACAAATTTAATTGTATATATATATATATATATATATATATATATATATTTGCATTTAATTCAATTTGTTATTGAGCTTGTGTATGTAAAACTGTTGTATAAATACCATAATTTAAATTACAAGTAAAGTTAAAAAATAACATTTTATTATAAAGTTCAAGTTGTGTTTCGCAAAACTAATGAAGTATGCTTCGAAGCAATATGACAGGCATTATGCATCCAATGCAAAACATCCTGTATAAAATACGGCTGACAGCAAAACTCTCTCAAGAAAAATGTCGAAGATTTTACATCATTAATTCTGTTCTTGTCAAAGAACAAAATAAAAATATACCTCATCTGTATTTTAATTTTTTTATATTAAATATATTTTTTATTCAATTACATTAAGGATTCTTAAGAATTTATAAAATTAACGATATAAAACAGTAAATCTAAAGTAACCTAAACGTTACACATGTAGCACCTTGAAAGTAATAAATATTAATCCCAGCTACGCTATCGCTACGACGTAGCGTTACGTAGTCCGTAGGCGGCCAGGCGTGAAGTCCCTCGTAAATAACTGCGCGCTAAATGAATAATTAACGGACACTAACCGTTTTATGAGCGTACAATATGGGTGTCGTGTTTGTGTTATAATTATTTAACGTATTATTAATGCAATATTTAGTGTAGATAAGCATTTTTATTAATTTTATTTTATAATATGAAATCGCACTGTGCGGCCACTTATCTAGGATCAAGCGAATAAATAGTGAACTATTTATAAATCTAAAAAATATTTTATTTTTATATATTTTTCTATAACACAAACACATTATTTAATATTTTCCGCTAGTGATTGAAATGCTTTGTAGAAGCTTTTTTGAAAGCTTATTTCTAATTGAAAAACTTTAAATTGCTGTGCTT
The DNA here is from genome assembly GCA_905147175.2 of Nymphalis urticae. Lineage (NCBI taxonomy): Eukaryota > Metazoa > Arthropoda > Insecta > Lepidoptera > Nymphalidae > Nymphalis > Nymphalis urticae. Next base: position 8,167,127 of record LR989991.1, read on the forward strand.
CTGTTTAAAGGGTTAGGGAGTATACATACGCCTAGAGTTACAAGTGCCTTATATATGTATATAATATTCTTCTACTCGATTTTTTTAAATATTTTGAAACTTTTGTTTTGCAAAACTTGCATGTCCATAAAAAGTAAAATAATCTGTTTGTGTTGTGTGTTGGCCTTTTTTAATACAAAATTTCGAGAAACTGAGCAGTTACTTTTTAAGGTAACTTCATTACTTAAATTTGTGTGCTTTTATAAAGTATATAAAATAAAGTTAAACTTTGTCGTGATAGTTTCATCAACTAAAACTAACTTTAAAATATATGTCGTAACTATTCAGTTCACATTTTATTTAAAATTACTGAATGAATATAAAACATGAACACTCAGGAAGTTAATAAATTTCAAGGAAAGAAGGAAATAAGTATTTTATTTTCACACACTACTAGAAATACAGTTTTCAGCATCTCACACAACCTAAGAAATACAGAAATGATCGAAAAATGGTATTCATTCTTCCAATTCTCTTATTTGTAGACTTCTAACCTATATAAAATCAAAAGCCTATCATTTTCAATCAACTGATTTGAAAACAACGCAACTGAAAACTTTCTGTTGCTTGTATAATGGTCATAACATGGACAATATTTTTTTCATACCAACTTATTAAATTAAAAATAAAAAGTAAAAACAATATTAACTTTATTTGATATTAAATAAAGTTTATAACAGACGATTCCTTAATGAAATTAATAAAAAACGTGAAGTATAATAATTATCTAGTATAGATTTACCATTTCATATGATATTTATTTTCGTTTTACATATCGAACTGGTCTCGAATTAACGGTTACTACTGAGGAAAATTGTCGAACAGTTACATTTTAAGGTATACATCTGTTTCCTGTACCTTAATCGTTACAAGCATAACGCGATCATTGTTTGAAACAAAGTTGGTTCCCGTGTGTGGGGTCCGGATTAATAGGTCAGGCACCCACCGCCTATAAATTACACGGTCGCGCTACCGCTGAGCGAATAATTGATTGGGCAAATGGACGGCGCTCATCTCTTTGAGTCGAGCGATTAAAGTAATAAAATGTAAGCGTAAAACACGACTCGGGCAAGGGATTGTTGCGGTTTTTATTCAAGATGAAAAAGGATTCTCAGCTTAAATGTTTCACGATTGACTTGAATCATTATAAAGTAACGTCGAGGCATAAAACATTTTTCATTATCTAATATTTGTTAAAATTAACGTTTTTGTATTCTTACTTTTGCAATATTATAAAAAGATAACATTTTCGGTATAACTTAGTTATACAACACAAAATGTTCTTAAAAATGTTTACTGATCAGATAAACAACGACTTCAACATTTAAAAAAAAATTAATCATTTAGCGCTTAGGTTATAAAGCTAGAGGTTTAGGGCTCCTGGATTCAAAAAAAAAAAAATTAGCATATGCGCAAACGTTGAGCGGCAAGACCGACTTGGTTTGATATCACCGCTAACCGCGCATTAGCTCGCTTATTGACCAGTCCCGTAGTGTGGCCATAACGCGCGGATAGGAATGTTTAAAAGTTGTAGGTAGGTCCCATCGTGCTAAGCGCCCGCTTTAGTCATTATACTATAGACGCAAAAGGCGGTTTCATATGTTTGATATTTCACGCGCGTCGTCGCAACCGCTCTAGGCCGTCAATGTGGACGCACACTAAGGCCTTTGCGCTTGATATCGTCGTATTGCGTTGGCATCGTATCAGATTATAAGATTATTGAAGGAATAAAGAGTGCACCTGTTTTTGCGCACATACATTCATACGATAATATCTCTGGCGTAGTTATACACAATCACCGTTGAAAATGTTCGTCATGGCTGAACGGTCAAAAGGACATCATATGTATACGAAGTTAAAATACTAAGCTGTACACGACTCGAAAATATTATTTTGATTCTATTTTATTTTCATTTTTCATTCAACAGCAGCTGCAGCACAAACGTGCATTCATCATATTGAAAAATAAAACAAGTTCTAAAAAATACCGGTCGGTGCCGTGAAATATTATAACACTAAAAAAAAAAATGGGTACGAGTCACAGTTGCAATTTATGTAAATGCGTACTGCGTTCGAAATCTAAGATCGCGTCCTAAATGTTAATAATAGATAAATTTAAAATATTAAAAATTTAAATAAATTCAAAGGTTTGTCTAGTATTACTACGGTGCCACCTAGTCAGTTCAATCTAAGTCATACAGCCATATAAATAAATTATCAAAATCTCTAAAGCCTGTTTGGAGAAATTCAATGACACATGCACTCACATAGAAGAATTATATATACATATATAAAGATAATGTTGTGTTAAGGTTACTAATCTTTTATTTGAAATCATGACTAACAAATAGCTGTGGACGGGCTGAGAAATTTAGTCCTCACAAGAACAAGGTACCAAGATACTTCTATAAATTTCACATCCATACGAAGTATTAGTAATTAAGATCGTAATTAATAATTAATTAGTATTGCCGACGTGCAAATATAAATATAATCAACATTTATCGGAGCCATAAAAGATCAACTCGTTAAATACAAAAAAAGAAACTCAGAAAGATATAGACTCAATATCATACATATATCATATACGTATGAACTCATCATTGTCACAAATACTAACATTAATATATGACACGACTAAATTGTATACGAAATGGCGCACATAAATCCGACGAATTGTTGCATTTAGCTCGACCTAGCGCTACATAACGGTGGAAAACAGAAAAAAAACTAACGACTTTTATTGTACCCAAAGCCTCACCCACGGATTGGTACGGCACATGTGACATTACTAATGTTATTTCCAGCTGCGATTTTTCGGCTTGTGGGTAAAAAAAAACTGCCATCTGACGGCGTGTGGCTATTCCGTGGCTTAAATATTTGTTAATTTTATTCGCGTAGAAGGTTTTTTGCTGATCAATACCATAAATGGAAACTTTTGTGTCGATTATATTTATATATATGTAATATATATTATTTATTATCTAATGACTAATGCATACACATTAGTCATTATTTTTTGAATACTAAATAATACAAAACGATCAACATGGAAAATATAAACAATAATAATAATAATAAAAAATATTGTTAATTATATAAACACGCTTTGCTTAATTACAATATAAGGTTCAATATTGGTAGCAGATTCATCGATACATATGTATAAAATTAAATATAAAAAATAATGTTATTATCATTTTACATTATTCTACATCAATAATAATAATAATGATGTAGGTATTACATATAAGCTATAAATTCTAAATTTGTTAAAAGTAAATGCGATTATTTCGGCCTTGTTTGGTGTGATTTGTCGGCTTATGTAAAGAGTGACTTGACTCAACACTTGATACATTATTGTATATGGGCGAAGGAAATCATTCACGATCGCGTAAAAATTTTACTCATCTGCTTTTTAAAAACCAATTAAAATGAAAAAACCAACACAAACAATTTAAAATTCAGCATCTACACCTATTATAAGCGATACATTATACTAATTATTATATATGACTTACAAGCGTTCTAATCTTATTAAGATAGTTAAATCTTCGTTCCATCATTACAATAATTAAATTTTTTAATAAAAAAATAAAGATTTCAGATGGGAGCATCGAGAAAAATGTATACAAATAACGCGTCACTGCCCAGTACTACGCTGCTAATTGACAGAATGACGAAAATACACTCGTGCAGCGCTTTATATTCGAATTTAGTTTTGAATTGATAAATTGCAAAATTTTAATATATAGCGTTATTAAATTATTACGTTTGTTTAGAAACGTATCAATTATTTATATATAAAGCTACCCGACCCGACTTCATTCAAAATTAGGCTCTTACTAGAAATCTTTGATTTTTATTCATTGAATAATATATACTCGTGGTATATAACTTAAAATTATGAGTAGTAGGTAGGATTTTGTACAAAGTACAACCCAGTGATCAGATGATCTACTGCAAAACAGGAATACTTAGTTTTTTTGCGTTCCGGTTTTATGGATTAGTGACCAATGTAACTACAGGTGCAAGGGACATAACAACTTCGTTCCTAAGGCTAGTGACGCAATATTTCTTACATAGCCAATATCTATGGGAGGTGGTGATCACTTAATATCAAGTGGTCCATTTCACCTATCTATAACATAAAAAGAGAGATATTAACAAATATTATGAAACATCCACACATTGTGTGGCATTCATTGTCCCGTATAAACGAGTGAAATTAAATTCGAAATTTGAAATATGGTTGGTGGCTTAAAATACGAGTTAAAATAATTTAGAACGCTTTTATCCCGGATAATTAGATTGTCACTCAGGGGACAGATAAAAACTATATACTGTATACTCTAAAACAAATTTATAGATTAACAATTTCCTCTGAAAAAAGTATTTTTTCACTGTAACAAGCGTTTATAGCGAAAGTTCGGAAAAAATTGTTTCGAGAAACAACTGTAATAGGTGAGTATCATTGAGATTTATGTCTAATAGTTTCGCAATTAAGCTATAAATTATGGATAAATTAATGCTTTACGACGCACAATCGCGCGTTTTATCACCCGTCGTCCTAGTTGATCGTTAAATTTAGTAATTAAATGCGACGCACAATATTTTAACCATGGACAACTGCATCATCATCATCAAACTTTCGTCGTCCACTGCTGGATATAGATAATTGCCAATGGCAAGCCACTGAGCTCGATATTCTGCTCTCAATCTCTATCCGCTATCAGCCACTGGACAACTTCATATTGCCTTGTTGACTGAAAATTTATATTCAGACACTTATACTCTACAAAAACGTTGTATACATAGAAGGAAGAAAATATATTCTTATATTTAGAGCGAAAAAAAAACTTTTTTTCGTCGCGTCTCGTCACGTACAAAATAAGTCCGCACTTCATCGCAGACTAATTAAGGCAACTACGTAGGCCACGAATACAACACACAAGGACTCTTGATATTTTCGAGTCACGTCGCATTACCGCGTTTGTCGTTTACATAGGACAACGGGTCAGGTATGCGCGCGCAAACTCGGGCGGATCGCTCTAACCTGCGCAATGTGCGTCCGTGATCTTTAAAGTATGACGACGATGTCCTCCTAACCGATATCTTTTACTGCGCAAAATATATTATCGTGCTAAAGTGTGAGTTCAAGCACAGGTGCACTATCGGGAGTAGATTAGAGGTCGTGTGCTTGTGCACACACTTATCACTCTTATAATCAATTTGGTAATCCAATATGATAGGAGAGTTCTAAAAACTGTCGTGAATTTAAAAAAAAAATGACTAAATTGAAATTATTGTTTTATTTAAAACAGTCCTATAACTAAGTGAATATTAATATGACCATTATAATATTTATTCATATTTAAATGAATGCTTACATATTCTAACAGGTGAATTTGAATTAAATTATTCACAATTTCTCGACAGTTTACAAACAACAATACAACATATATAAATATATTTACATTAATATATGCGCATATTATATCAATTAAATTATCGAAGTTGCAATACCGAAAATTCGAATTTTAAAAATTTGCATGTGAATTCAACTGTCAGTTGAAAACCTGTAGGTTGTCGCGCTAAGCTTTTAATTGACAAACTAGACGGAAAGCCACTCTCATTCATGCATTTATCTCGCCACTATCTGCTAGTGAACGAGTGAGGTTTTTGTGATACATACATTTTTAGTAAAAGTAGAGTTCGTAACTGAATGTAGTGGAAATAATCAGTAATATTTGTTTCGAGATATAGAAACTGCAAATTGATATCAGCGTGAATCTTTCATAGGAGCTAAGGTCACCTCTTAATTTGTTTTTTATCTATGAAATATATACGATGCGAAAAAACTGTTTTGGTAAATATGAAAAAAAAAAACAGTATACGTACTTCATCTTAATAATAAAGATGTTGTTTAAAAACGCGTGAATCTTAAAATAAAGAAACAATCCTTCGATTCAAACAACCGTATTAGTTGGAAAACTGTGTTACGGCTATTAAGCCCCCACCCCTCCAACTAAACATAAGGCTGAAGGAATACATTGATGATTGATTTATAATAACAAAAAAAAAAAGAAAGAAAAATACAAATAATTGAGTAAAAAGTACGAGTATATGCGCGCGTAAATATTTGTGTATACGTGTGTATAATATAGTGTGAGGGTTGGTGTGATTATAATTACGAATATAAGGTTGTATACATCATATCATCTTGAACTTCCAATGATAACATACGTGTTACTGGTATGCATGACTTAATCAATTTCTTGTTAAAATATTATTTAATTTATTTATATATTACTGGACTAGCATAAAATAATAATATTTGTACTGGTATTACTTAAACGTAATATAAATAAACGTGCAACGTTACCTAGCAATCTCGATTGCTACATGTCAATGTCAATCTAATAAATCGTTCTGTAGCTAGAGGTGTACAGAGGCTTCTCGTCCTTCACTCGTTTGTTAGTAATAATTGACACATTGATTGAAATACCAATGATTGAGCTACCGTTTACAATATACTTAAAAAAAAATCTACTTTTTTATTGCATATATATATATTACACAATGCTATGGAAAAGCTTTGCTTAAGCTTGTCTGGATCTCTCACTCATCACATATTCTACCGTTAAACAATAAAACTAACTATTGTTGTGTTCCGGATGGAAGGGTGGAAGTTTAATTTTATGCGAAAGGGACGTAACATATTAGTTTCCAAGGTTGGTGGCGCATTGGCGATATGAGAGATGGTAATAGGTATTTAAATACAGCTCCAATCGAACATTATTTCACAGCGAAATTAAAATGAAACCATCGTTTTTAATCGTTTAATTTATTAGTTCGTATAATTAAATAGATAGAGGATTAAATGAAAAATAATAAAAAGAAAATATAAAAAAAAATATAAAAAAATTACTTCGTATAAAATATTTTTGTTTATGCCATATCATATACGATATTTATATAAAAAATAATAATATTAAAGTGTAATAATGTTTAAAACATTCACATGAATAGTCTTTTAAAGCTGTCAAAACTGCGAAGCGTGTCTAATTACATAATATTATATAATAAAACCTTTCTGAAACGCGACGTATCATTTGATTTATAATTTATGAATATTGGTTTTAGTTTTTTTTTCTGTTACACATTACAAAAATAAACGACTGCTTATTTATTAGTATAGATGAAAATTTTGATTGTGACGCAGCTAGATCTAGGGTGCTAATTAAAATAATTAATTTTATTATTATTTCAATTTATTATTTAGAATATGCGAGAAACTCAATTTATTATTTGGGATATCCAAATAATAAATTGAGTTTGACGAGAAAATTCAAGTTTAATTTTTTAATATAAAAATAAACTCGGTGATCAGAAAAAAATCTGGCTTTTCTGTGCAATACCTAACATCTCAGTTGGAATTGTATAAAAGCTTCGCTTGTTGCAGTCATGTGTTAAAAGTAATTGACAGATTGAGTGAAACGTCTCACACTGTATTCTCGTGGGTGATTTTCTTTTGGAATTTCTATTAAATATATATACATTCATACATATGTGTGAGTTTGTGTATTTATATCTTTTAACTACATAAAATGGTGGCGTTAAAAAAGTTAAGACCATTACCTTTTTTTTATTTGTACAAAAAATCTTGACAATGCCATTTAAATGTCTTTCGACATTTTGTACTAGATTACTTTTTTTGACTTAATAGTTCAATTTACGCAATAAGTAAATTTCCAAAGTTATTTAATAAGATGACGTTTTAATATTCATAAATAAGAATCGACATTAAAAAAGTGAATGAAATGTTAAATTCGGTCATCGAAAATGTCACCTGAATGTTTTGTTTTGTTAGCGAATATTATGTTTTCTTTGGATATAATGCGACAATCGCGATATATCTACGAATGGGTCGAGTTTATTTTCAATTCCGACAACAATGCGCTGTTTTTCGCGCAAACTACCCACTTAAATATAATGCGGGCGATACCAAGGCGGCGATAGGTGGTTTTTTCAAGTCTGACGATTGGAGCGAGCCAAAAGCGTTTGAAGTTTTATGAAAAGAAAATATATATAATGAAAAAAAGCATGCAAGCTGTACAACGCAGGTGAATATTTCATTTTATTGACTAATTTACACTATGACATACGCCACTCATTACTATAATATAAATGACTTTTTTTTAATTTAAGAAAGCTATATATACTGGCCACCTTATGGTAAGTCGTCACCACCGCCCATAGACATTGACACTGCAAGAAATATGAAATGTCTGATATTACCTATGAGCCATCAACATTGAAAACTTAGATGTTATGTTCCTTGTACCTATCCTTACACTGATTTACTGACCTTTCAAACAGGTACACAACAAGGCTAAGTATTTCTGTGTGGCGATAATAATAATAATAATAATAATAATATCTTGGGACATTATTCACACACGGCCATCTGATCCCAAATTAAGCTTGTACAAAGCTTGTGCTATGGAAACCAGACAACTGATATACTACATATACTACTTTTCTTTTGTAAATACATACTTATATAGATAATTACACCCAGACTCAGGACAAACACAAATGTTCATGCACACAAATGTCTGTCCTGGGTGGGAATCGAACCCACAACCTTCGGCGTGAAAGGCAAGCATCTACCAACCACGCCAACCGGCTCGTCAAATAATATATCGGCGATAGAATAAGTAATAAGTCGGTGGTACCTACCCAGAAGTGTTTGCACCCCTATCGTCAAGTGAGTAATTAATTTAAAACAAGGGAATATTTAATTTAACATCGAATATTTTATTCAATAAAGTCTTTCGATGCAACCGGTGTGTTAATATAAATATTAATTATTATAATCGCTCCGCTTATGGATATAATCAGTAGTTTAAGTTACCGTACCACAGAGGTATTTTATTTAGAAATATTGTTTCAAGGTTCACGCAAGGCTCGGATAGATAAATTTACCATTGCATTGCAGGTAAAGCATAGGTATCGAGTCGGGGGAAAAACAGAATGATTTGAATTTTCATTGCTTTGAGTTTTATCCTGATGGCTAGGTTAAAGTATTATTGTTATATTATACTAGTTTTCGCCCGCGGCTTCCGCTTATGTGGAGGGTGGGGTAGGTCTTAGCTACCCTATGTCCTTTTATGTACATGACATGACAACGTGTATGCAAAATTTCAAGATAATCGGTTAAGTAGTGAAAACGTGAACGAGGAACAAACAAACTCGTGTACTATTTTTTTTATTTATTCGAAATACGTGTGTAAATTTTCTTCGCATTTGGAAAGTCTTCGTTGAGATCTTGAATCTAAGTTCATTCATTAATAGATATACAGCACCGGTTCTACGTTGTTGTGAATATCTTATTTCAATAAAATGTCTCAAGTTGTCAGCCATTACGTAATGTCTTGAAAATTCTAACAATTTATTCAGAGTTTTCATAAGATACGCTTCGACTTCTAAGGGTATGCGTTGGCTTAATGATGTAAGAAATATGAGAACGAAGTTCTTGACAATGCGCTCTAATATTACTAAAAGGGATGTATATGTTTTCTTACCGGCATAATATGTTTATTTACTTTTATCGATATCGACAAGTGTAAAATTTTTCTTTTCATTTCATTTGATATAATTCATATCTATTTTCCATATAGGAATTAATACGATATTAATGTAATTTCTGCATGTTGATGTTTGTATTAAAAAACTCTTACATTGGTAAGTAAAACTATACATTAGGAAAATCAATCACATATACAAAAAAATCATCACCACATAAAGTATGGATTTTACAAATGTACTTGGAAATCGTAATCCAAAACTAAGGGCGATAGCAAAAAATGCATAAAAGAGTCTCGGGTTAGCTTTTGATGAAAAGTAATTTGCTTAGCCGAAATTCGATCCTTTTGAGCTTACAAATATATTTTTTTAAATTTTTTATTTATTTATTTGGTAACCTATAAAAATATTTCTAAACGATACTCGATTTTCAACACACATTCGGATTTGACGATTCTATCGCAACGCATTGAGCTTTAAAATATTATATAGTTATATCGACAAAATTACCGAGGCTGAAAAAATATATGGTTCAAATTTTATTTATACATCTATTTTATAGCAATTGTTAAAAAAAACAAACAATTAAAATTTGTTGCTTCGACCGAATGTAGAGGTATCTAAACCCCCTACGGTTTAGGTACCCTTTCTCGTTTTATGTACCCACAAAGTGACACAACGTGTGATAACATGTATGCAAAATTTCATGACGACCCTTGAGTCATTTAGACTTGAAAGCGTAACAAAATAACTCATTGTCGAATTTATAACGTTAGTTAGAATAATAATTGACGCAAGAACAACTTGTAGTATTTTCATATAGTTAAATAGTAAATCAAATTAATTAAACATAGCTCAACAATTTTCTCAGGAATTCTGCTTTCAAACGTTGAAACAACAATCTTTTCGCATCCTCTACAAGGGTTGGAGATGAAATTTTGCGGTCTCAATTATACCCGTAGTGATCTCACCTGAGGCGGTTGGTTGTCACGATAATTTAAGCGAACTGGATACATTACTGACATTCTATATTATGATATGATTATGACATTATATATCTAAAAAAATATATATGTATCTATTCATTAATATTTTCATAGTAAAATCGTTAAATTATTTATCAATTTACATTTAATGTATTTTGCATAGATGCAAAATTCATCTAACGACATCGCAATTTAATTAATACAGTAGGTGATTAATATGCACAGATGACATATTTATCCTTCACATTACCTAAATCACTTTTTTAAATGATTTATAAATAAGTAATCTTAACTTATTTATAAATCATTTAAATATTTCATATTCATATAAATAAATATTTCAAATATATTTTTTTTATAGACAGCATAAAATAACGGTATATTAACACCATACAATAACGGTATTAATATACCGTGTATAATATACGTCTTATTTATTTTATTTGGTTTCAAGCTTATCGATGTTTCAATAAAATAGTCAGTCACATCACTAAAGCAACGTGTCCTCTCTCCTCTTTGCCTCTAATGACACAAGCAGCGCTCGTAGATGAAATTTCGCGGTCTCGATAGACCCGTAGTGATTCTTACTTGGGGCGTTTTGCATTACGTTAATCAGTTTTTTTTGGCAGTGTATAGTATGTACACTGCCAAAAATATGTTTATATAGAGCTCGAAGTTTGAAAATATAGAGATGTAATGTCTTTGTGGTATATGACACAATTTATAGTTTAAAAATATTAGTTTCATCAAGGATAACAAAATAAATCAAATTATTATCCGAGACCAAATACTATATTTATTAACATTATTAAAAAAAAAGTATATATTTTTTTATTATTCTTAAAATTTCATTTTCACCAAAATATCGATTAACACGAGAGTCTGCACGTGTAGTGCATTATGTACACTCGTACAAGTTACTAATAAAAAATAAATATCAAAAGTAAAAAAAAAAATAGTAATGAATCCGCTACTTATTTCGATTATCCGCGGCACTGGGCAGCCGTAATTGGTTTAACGAATCACTACTACATCGGAATTCCATTGAGAATAAGTACCCTTTGAATGTAACAGCGACGGTCGGAATTAATCGATAATGATATTACACGGTAATGCAATGATCCAATGTAGATAACGTTTATTGGACTAACTAACCGCTTTAGTATTTTTTATAAGTACAATACGCTTAAAATCAATTGCTTAATTTTGCTTAAAACAAAATTATACAATCTATAAATTAAAAAAATAAATCATTTATTTCATTTAGTATAAAAAGCTAACAATTATTAACTTATATCTGCAAACCCTTGAACGTCTAACGTTGTAATTAATCACAGTGATTGGGCGCGTCGGCCCCGTCGGGAATAATTTGTGCCCCCTGTGAAATGTAACACCGACGGTTGCGGGTAATATGTAAGGGTCTAGCAGTCCACGCGTAGTTACGAGATAATTTTCAAACATCGAATGTGTAAAACTCGGCGTATTGGCAAATAGATGAACGAATACAAAACAGTTTAAGAATTAAAAAACAGACTAAGCTAAAACTTTTTTCTCGTTTCATGGACCAAAAATACAATTTATTCAAGAGGGCCAAATTAAAAAAATTATCATTATATTATATAATATTATAAATTGTTTGTTTTTGCTATAAAATAGATGGATTTTTTTGTTGTATTTTGCTTATGTTTGCGTTATAAAAACGGTATTTATAGGTATTAAGCGTTGCCCAGTCTTAATTCAATAAATACCTTCAATAGTTCAAGATACAGTGGATTAAATACAGTTCTTAGTATCTATAATAGTTATCGGTACAGTGCGGTACTAAACAATTTATGTATATATTTATTTATATATAAAAACATATCATGATAAGAAAGATAAATTATTTAAATCTTAGTAACGGTGCCATTTGCCCAAGCTGCTTGAAAATATTAAATTTTATCTAACCATGAAAATTAGGCGTCAGTCCCGTTGGGAATAATTACAGCCCCATGCGAAATGTAACGCCGTTGTTTGAGGGTTTTGGCCGAGGGACAGAAATAATCGTCTGCTTGCGGTAACAATATGACTCCTTTAGAGATTAAAATAAATCTGTTTTCTGTATTTCCCTGGATTTATTTTTATTCTGTTATATTCTCAAAGGAAAATTAATTTTGAATTGTCTTTATTTTTATAATTGAATATTTATTTTTATTGATTAAAATCGGATAAATGATACCGACTCTACCGATATACCAATTTCTCTCTTTTTATAATCAGATATTTTATAGAAAAAGACCAAATGGTCTAAAGTGTAATAAAATTTAGGAATCTATATTATAAATTATTAAACTACTTTTTTTAAATACGCCTTGTTTGGATTATTGAATTTATATATTTGAAAATAAGTCTTGATAACTGCCCCTTATCAGTTTTAGTAGGAGAATTTATGTACCCTTAGAACCGTTACTTGATATTTGTAAGCCAAATCGATTTAATATATTCTAAATTACAGAATGCTTTGCGATTGCTCTAAAACTGATCTTGATTGAAAATTATTTTTTACTTTTTATAGAGAATACTAGCAGTCTGTTTTACGGCATCGCTAATATTGCTTTTTGTTATTGTGAGTACAATAGCCCAAAGGGTCAGAAGCAAACTAGCGACTTTTACTTTGCTGCGTCATATGAACCGTTGAGCTATGGAGACTTGCGATGAGAGAAGTGCGTACTTATCGTGATGTTGAGTTATTTAATGTGCTTATATAGTAGACAACATCCACCTGAAACAATACAAAAAATAATGGTTAGATAAGTTTCTTCATAAATACTAGAATTTTATTATTACTTATTTTACGATTGGAATATTTATTAAGCTGGCAATAAAGATAGTTATTTTCATTAGAAAAAGGGTTATTTTTCGATATTACTCTACTGTATCTCACTGCTTGGCTAAAGACTCCTCTCCCGTTGAGGAGATTTTGAGTTTATTCCATCACGATGCTCCAATTCGAGTTGGTAGAACATATGTGGTAGAACTTCAGTGAAATTAGACACATGCAGGTTTCATCACGATGTTTTCCTTCACCGCTGAGCTTGAGTTGCATTATAAGCACTTGTTAAAAAAATGTTCTATTATTTAGTTTGTTTTGTTTACGCACAAATCTTTAAAACAACGGCAGTGACGTTTGGGTATCATTAAATCTGTACCGGGAATATGAATGAATAATTAATGTTAAGTCACCATGTTGATTTTGAATGCGGTTTAATTTTCATTTGTCTGTTTGTCCGTTGTTTGCGCCGACGTGCCAAGTGTAGCATTAAAATAAACCATTCGTATTGAAATTAATGTATTTTTGCCATTGTGCGTGTTGTTTTACGTTACAAATGTTAATACGATTTTAATGAAATTCTATAATTTTAATATCTCGATAATATATTAAGCAACGGCGGTTATTGTACCGGTGGACATAATACCACACTTAAAATTAAAATAAAATAAAACAAATTACATTGCAGGATTATCGACACTATTAACTGTGTATGATGAAGTTATTTTGAAATGATCTTCGCGTGTTGTTGTCATAACGCTAGAATGGAAGGAAAAAATTACGAATATATATTTATTAATTACGAGTATATTAAAGTCTAACGAAGCAAGTAAGCTGAGATGGCCTAGTGGTTAGAACGCGTGAATCTTAACCGGGCAAGCACTACTGAATTTTCATGTGCTTAATTTGTGTTTATAATTCATCTCGGTTAAGGAAAACATCGTGAGGAAACCTGTATGTGTCTAATTTCATTGAAATTCTGCTACATGAGTATTCTAAAAACCCGCGTTGGAGCAGCGTGGTGGAATAAGCTCCAAAAACCTTCTCCGCAAAAGGGAGAGGAGGCCTTAGCCAAGCAGTGGGACATTAACAGGCTGTTACTGAAGTAAGTAATTCAATCCGGTATCGTTCGATTGCATCACATACTTATGGGATAATATGCATGACCACGTGCAAACAACAATTTCATTATAATTATATAATTTTGTAATTGGTAGGGAAAGAAGCCTTTATGGAAGCCAGTCTGCATAGGTATCATCGCTCAGTACTTATTTTACTGCTTAATTGCAAGTACTCCTTGTACTTGCAATTAGCACTTTTGGTTTCAATGTGAAGGGAGAATGATTCAATGTAACCAAGCTTACCAAGGTTACCAAGCATGTGCCACCATGTGCCATGTGTATGTGCCACCAACACATTGACAATGTAATAAATGCTTAATATACTTCTCATAGCGTCAATGTAATGGGCATCAGTGACCACATAACATCAGGTGACCCATTATAAAAAAAATACCGATATTTTTAGTAAGAGTTTGTAAACAGGACGGTATAACATTTTCTGATGTAGACCCTGATAAGAGTCAAAATTTTCAACGAGAACGTGCCCTTTGAGAGTAACGTCTAAAAATATACTCAGTTCATTACGAAGATATTGACGTTATATAGTATAACTATACAAACAGCGCTTTTGTTAATTTAAATTTTGTATTGATTTAACGTTTACAATCTCAGAAGCTGTTTGGTCAGTTTTTGAAATACAGAACCAACGTATAACATAAAATGAATTCTACATTCGTGTGGTCTATAATAAATCAAGCATCGTAAGTTATAAGGCACTTTCGTTTCGCTTCTATCCCAGAGGAGTAACTACATGGTTGATCTATAGTTTTATTTTTCAGACAAACGACAGCGGCGATCGAAGGCCGCTTACTTCGTTTATTGATATTTTAGCCGTAGCACGGTTTATGTAATTTATTTCATAACATTATTTTCTTCAAACTCATGTTGCTTTATATCTTTTTGATAGAAATTATTACAAAAATTTATATTAAAAAATTTTGGTTATTATTTCACATAAAAGTTCAGAAAATCGTCATACACAAGGGTTTCTAGAGGATAATATATCAAATGTATTTACAACTTAAACCAACTATATAGAAGACTTAATCATTATCAAAAACAAGATATTTAAATAAGAATACTTCGAATAAATTATAAATAATAATACTCATAGTCTCGGAGCGTAAGAATTTAATTATATCAAATAAGTCAGTTGTAAAGCCTACGAATTGAGGAAAATAAATTTCTCAAAGCTCTCCTCGCACTAAACACTGTAATTTACCGACATCGGACGTCGAACAATGGCTGTAATAGCAATCCGAAAAGATCTCGCGCAATAAATGTGGGTAGAGATGGCATATAAAGTGTCAGTGAAGTAGATATGACTTATTTGTTTGAAATGTAAATGTTTTTCTTAATTATTATTTTTTATCTTAAGAATATATTGAATAATTTAGCTTAAATAAAATAATTAATTATATAATAATACATGACCTTGTCTCTATATAAACGAATTTATAGCGAGCGAATTGCTACACACTCATTTCTCTCATTCAGTCATCAGTTATTAGACAGTCAAAAGAGAAGCGGTTTTCAATTATTCAATTATTTATGTTTCAGTTTAGTACTAATAATAATAATTCATCAATACACTCAATGTGTCTCGTTTGTAATTCAAAAGCACTATAGCTTAAGCAATTACATATTACGCACCAGAAATCCAAGACTTCGAACATAAATTACAATTACGTTTTAAAATAAAGCATAGAATCAATTTACTCAAAACGTAGCCTACATTTAAGGTGGTAAAAAAGTTAATGCCGTAGATTTAGTAAACCTGTCGCGTCTGCACCGTTACATAAATCTGTTATACACATACAAGGCAAGCTTAGGCTTCGTACACACTCGCAAAAAACTCATTAAAGCATTAAGAATACCCCCGGGCTCCTTCTTGAGTCACGTCACTAGGGTTACCTCTGTATAAATATTTTGATTTAAAAAAATATATAAAAAAGAACAATATTATAAATGCTGTCTTATAAAAATATTTAAAACATTTGTGAGATAAAAAATAATAATTGACAAAGCTTATAATATAATATAATAATAAACTTATTTGATGAAAAACATTACTTATTTAAATAAAAGTCTTTGTGATTTAACATTTCATAATTAATTTAATGTAAGTAGAACCAGCAATAGAAAACAATACATTTGAATCGTCAACCCTATTAACAAAGGCCGCACGCCAATGTCTGTACAAATAAAGGATTCTATTAATAATGCTCGCTTATTGGCGCTTTCGTTTCGCAGCCGGAACGAGGACTTATAGGGCTCACCGAATAATAATTTATGGAGCGATCACAATATTTGTTATTTATTTAGCGAGAGCCATGCAAACTGCCCTTGAAGATCTCGGGTTCTTTGAGTTTGTTAGTATAATGGGAAAAGTAAATTGATCTAGTACCAATTTGCATATTTATTTCTTTTTTGACAGCCCTTTTCATATTAATTGGACGATGTTTTGTTAGGATGACTCTTTCTACCAGAAAGTCAACTAGGGAAAAATGTATTGAATTATATACATAAAACTGTCGATTTTTTGTCCATTATTATGCATAAAAGAGTGGAAGAATTTTGTAATTAAATAGCAAATTTACATATAATATGTTTTGTCTTTTTATTTACAGTAAATAAAACTGTTATATTAAATTCTACAATTAATTGTATTTCGAGCTATTTAAAATACGAATTACAATTTCTATGTTGTATTACGGATTTAGCTTAATAACAATTCAAATTGTCAATAAAATTTGAGGAAATTGTGAATAATAATACAATAATATTTAAAGTCGAAATGTCTCAATCTAAACACCAGTATCGAATTGACTCTCTGGAATTGACTGGAATATTTCAAGTAAACAACAAAATTCAACTCATAAGTATTAAATGATATAGATTGAGTTTTGGTATAAAAAATACGTTCGACCTTTATAGATATTTCAATAAAATATCTCCTAAATTCGAACCCATCAACTCAAGTACCTACGTAAAAGCGATGGGTCAATCAAAATAAAAATGTTACCCTCGACTCGGATGCCTCATTAAAAAGTCGTTTCTCATGGAACTTGCCTCATCATTCATAATACTTTTTCAGGTGGATAAATACTGGTACGAGGAACGAGAGGGGCACTCTCCGCGGAATTTATGATGATCTATTGATTCTGCGAAATTTCTTCTCGTCATAGATGTTAAGGTGAAGTTACATTGAACGAATGATCATGTTCATTTATTAATAAAGTAAATGAAATAATTATTACAGTGAACAAATGCTTACTTACTTAGCTGTGTGACTAATATAAAATAATATCTAATCATGAACTTTAATACAGATAAAAATCGCATCCCCGTTATTAGCGCTAAGTTTGTTGTAACTAAATATATTTTAATTTCTATTTACACGAAAACTTATTTTTAAAATAGAGTTTTCATTTTCATAAATTATTTTAAAATTTCAACATCGATAGATCATAATGAATTTATATCGAACACTAATCACTAATATAATGAAGCAACGAAAAGATAGATAATGTGTACTCAACTTAACAGTTCTCCAAACAACTCGAACTTCCCTAAATTATGTCCAAACTTCGTACCCTCGTACATAAAACTTTTTTACTAGTCTGTTAAGAGTTTAATGCTCAAAAAAGGAAAATCCAAATAAAACACACATTTGCTAGAATAGAAAAAATTACAATCAAAGTTCAAGTTTTGATGATATTATAATGGATTATATATAACACATTATATAGAATAATAAAGTAATGTGTTCTTTATTATTCTATATATGTAGGATGTATACATATCTATCCATTCCTTAGATGTTTAGAGTATTCTAAGTAATATATATATAATAAGGAAATTGGTTAGTAGGATATCATGATTATTAATTTAACACTAATTTGATGGGATTTTTCATAGGCAATCTCAAATGTTCAATTGTAAATAGATTTTGAGGAATTTCGTTTTAAAAAAAATCCTTAATCAAGTTAGTCACTTGTACCAAACAAACTCTTTCATTTTAGTTGATTATTGGTATTACTACTATTACCTTTATTTAAAAACAAACCGGAGCTTAAAACCTATCTCACAATTTCTAACTTGAACAAAGACGAACTAGCATACAAAATTCAATCTTCTATTCTACTCACTAGCTCAGTGGCGTGCCTTTGAAGAGGCCTATGTCCAGCAGTAGATGACAAAAGGATGATGATGATGAAAACAGAGACAGATGTGCTTATTAAGATTCTATAAATCAAAAATTTGTGGATTAAAAGTTATACGCATATTTAATATAATTAGACGATACTTAGTTGAACTAAGCATAGTCTACAAATTTTGTTATTCAAATGGGTGGATTTCTCCTGTCGTCGTACGAATAGTCAGCAAATTTATAAGACAAATCAATATTATTACAGATTCATATTGTAACAACTTTTTAATAAATAAATAACAATATATTTATTCTCTAAGGTGTAAAAAAATAGTTTTCATTCTGAACCCACACGTAACACGCAACAAAAACAAACTTCAATTCTCCTACCAAAATTTTCCGACACCTGGCCGCTCTCGTGAGAAAAAACTTTAGCGAAATGTTAGAGAAAAAAGCAATAAAAACGACAGAGGCTCGCAAACAAAGGAAAGGCCCAGAGGGTCATAACTCGCGTCGCGTACCTCTTTGTAACTGTGACGTTGCTAAATCCTCTACACTGACGGATATTATTCACGAGAGTGAAACAGTTGACGATGCCTGTCCAAGGGACACAGGTAAGTGTAAGGTAAGCCCGCTATCTACCTAGATAACTAATTTATTTGGAAAATGTGCCTATGAAAAATGTTCTAATTCTTTACTTATTTAGTATCTAATTATTTTAAAAAGTTAGTTTAAAAAGTTTACATTATGTCGCCCATTTGCCCGTCCGCCTATCTAATAACCACCGCATATAGACATTGGCGATGGAAGAAATATTAACCATAACTTACATCGCCAATACCCCAACAACCTTGGAAACCAAGATGTCCCCTGTTTGTACACTGGTTCACTCACCCTTCAAACCGAAACGCAACAATACTAAGTATTGCTGTTTATCGGTGGAATATCTGATGAGTGGGTAGGTACCCGGCTTTCACAAAGCCCTACCACCTAGTTATCGTATATTCATAGTAATTATATCAAGTCAGTCATATTATAATTACTCATAATTACTAATTTGAAATATAGTTGCCTAATTTAGTTTTTCCTGCAACTCATTCTGAATTTAGTTTTTAATAAATATCAATAATTTGTATCGCTGTATTTTTTTATAGAATAAGGCGATAATGATTATTTACCATCAGGAGGCCCATTAGCTCGCCTAACTATTTTAAAAAATACACCCTTAATTTCTAATTTATATAAAATTATATCTATTAATTAACTTTAATAATAGATAAAATTTCATCCCCTTTATTAGCGCTTAGTTTGTTTTAAGTAAAGTAAATTAATTTTTAATTACACGAAAACTTTTCTTTTATTATGAAAATGAAGATTTAATTTTCTCAATTTATTATGAAGTTTCAAGGTCCAAATTTCCAAATTCAAACAATTCCAAATGTCCAAATCATGAGAAATTTAGATCAAACACTAACTACTAATATAATAAAGCAACAAAAAGACATAATGTGTACTCCGCTTAGCGAACAGTTTCTCCAAACAAGTCGAAACTTCCCTAAATTATACTTCTTACAGTACCAGTGTTTATGGGCAAAGGTTACCATGAAGTGGCCCATTCATTCGACTACTTATTGACTATTTTAGAATATGGTCAGAGATCAGAATAAAGTATGAAAATAACTGTAAAATATTCTATATTTAATTAACTAGCTTACTCGATTTTAAAATTATAAAGTTGATAATATTGTATATAATATCAGTTTCAGATATCCCATTTATCCATATCTACTGAGCCATTTAAGAGTTACGGCGGAGTAAAGAATCTCAAACACATTAATGATACATGAATTCTGAAAACATTACACTCCTTTTTTGGGCAGTCGTGTAAAAATATACATTTTTTCATTAACATTTTTCGCAACTGACCGTCGTTTAAAAAAACAAAAATGTCATGAAAAAACTAGAAAAGAGTAACAAAAATGTGAGTTATACACTAAACAAAGAAAATGCCTAGAGGGTCATAACTCGTAGTGCGTTTTTCTTTGTCACCGTGATGTTCTTTAATCCGTTGACGAAAATTTTTCATGGAGTGGAAGGTTCACGATGCTGGGACACGAAACAGGGTGAGATAATCTTTTGTTAAAATTCTACATAGTCACAATGTATTTCAAGCTAATTTCACAATGAAACATCAAAAATTTTTTTCCTTTCAGTTCCAAAAACATTTTTTTATATTTTATCAATCTTTATACTATCTTTATACTTTTTTATCTATATAGGCCGTTAAAAAACGAAATAAAAAAAATACAGAAGACACCGACAGGCGTAATCGTCTTTGAAAATAAGTTAATTCTATACATCATAAAAGCATTTTCGTAAAAAAAGTTGAATTGAGAGCTTCACTTTTGCACGCCATACTTTCAAGTTTAATAGAGCGGATAAATAAATCACCCACCAGAGAGAGAGAGTGATGCATGGATCATCAAGTCAATTTACAACTGGCTTTATTCAAAGAAGAAAACAAACTATTTTATAGTTTAGAAATTTCAATAAATCTATTTATTCCCTTCTTTATACGGCACAAAGACGCACACGTTAAAATATATTTAGAAGACGGAGTGGAAAAATGTAATATTTACTTCACTTTGAAATATAAACTTACCTTGTCGTTTGCAACTTAAAGAAGATGGAATATCCATTGTATTAAAAGGCGTATACATCTTGATTAAGTTTTTCTTAGGAGCACCTGTGACAGCCGCTTTATAAGTTATATTAAAACAATAGCTCTAAACGTTTTCTTGCTATTTTTATTTTTTAAAGATAAATTTTCTTATATTTAGATTTCTTGACTTATAGATAAACAAAAACTATACATTTTACAAGTTATTTTGTGATTTCTTATATATAGCATTTTTTTAATTTTATTAAGTACCTTATAAAAATAATTACAATATTATATGTAAAATATCTTTGTTTGTACTAACTAAAAAAAATCAAAACTTTGCAGTTTCACCTTCTTTAAATTTAAACTATAGACGTAACAAGCGTGAATTTCATGTTCTTGTATCTAATAAAATAAAATAATAAATATAAAGGCATTTTTATAATGCTTGTAAGTTATTTGATTTTAGATTTTGATACATATAATGTGAATTAAAGAAAGCGGTCACGTCCTAAAAAGGTATCATAAAAGAATTGTGTTCAAAGTAGAGTTCGAATCAAAGTTAGTTCTATGTATCGAATATGTAATAATAAAAACAAATAATAAAACAATAAACTTTTCCTTCCGATAAATATATATATATATATATATATATATATATACCTTACTACCGTGTTATAGATAATATAAGACCCGTTTTTTCGGTAGGAGCAATAGGCCATGCTTAAAATATGAACGTGAATACAGAATTGCCTCACGCTACATTTGAATGTGGTGTATTAGTGAATGGTAAGATTTATTACTGCGAACGACGGTTGTATCACGATTTATGGGAGGGTCCTACGTGTAACGCATCTTCGGTTAAGGATTATTTGATTTCCAATACGACTGAAGGAATGAATGATATCTCGTTGAATCGCTGACGAGTTATTGTGTGCATTTATTTTGTATATTCCAAGGAAAGTTTGATTTTACGTTTGTTGTTGGCTGAATGTATATGTTTGTTACGTATGTTGAATGTATATAATTGATACTTAAAATTACCCAAATCAAATTAATGAATTAAATAAAAAAGAACACGATGTTGAATGATCTTATATAATAAAAAAAGTAAAGTAAGTCTCTACCTAAATGTAATAGTACTGGGCTTAGGCTTGGTCTCTTCTCCTTTTAAGGGTATCTTTAAGTCACCAGTTAAAATGATATAATAATTATCATTATAGATACAAATTAGGCACATGAAAATTCAGACGTGCTTTTGCCCATGTTTGAACTTTTTAAATTCATGTCCTGGACCATTTCTAACATGATCTTAAAGTATAAATTATTTAAAAAAGTGCAAGAGATTTTTTAAATCCATGTTTCTCTTTCAATTGGTTGAATTGTGAGGCCGTGAAGTAATTTGCAATCGGGGACGTTGGAACAGGCAATTTAAACTATATAACAAATATGTGATTGATTTGAGTAATTCTATTTCAAAATCTATTTCATGTGCCTAATTCAAATATTCATCAACGCGGTTACTGACACACGATAAACTGATTACACGCGGAACCTTGAAACTGTGTGTCAGATATAAATGTTCACGGATCAATCTTAGTTTGTAACGAGTAGGCATCGTCGTACGAGGGGGTATAATTTGACAGGCAAAATGAAAACTTTATATTGCCTCTCTCATCTCACCGAAGTTGCCAAGTCGCAACTTGGCCGTCATATTTAAGAGCCAAGTTACGTGAGTATAAAAATCCGGATCTTTATACTTGTCGCGTTTTTTTTTGTTTCAACTTTGTTGTTGAACTCGGATAAACAACCAAGCCAAGTTTACCCTAACGATTACGTTTCTGCACTGTCGCTCGGTTCGTGGTAGATGCTTTTGGTATTTCGATTTCATATTAACACTTGACTCATTAGTTTGATTTAGTAGGTATTACGAATCAGATATTATATAAAAGCTATTAAATTTAAATAAGTATGTCAATTATTAATAGTTTTATAATTTTGTAATGAATGAAATAATCTTTCATATCTTATACAATACAAAAACGCTTCTTTACATTACTTTTTAAAAGGTATGTATAACAGATAAGTCTATATCATTAAAACTATTAAAAATATGTGTGTGCAATTTGGAAATACGTCATCAATTCAATTGAGACAGGTAAGCCAATATTTTGTAAATTTGTACTGTTTATAAATTTTTCTCGGCTAAACTAAATCAGCCAATTAATGTCAAAGAGTTCTGAATCCAAACTGAACGTCCGTAACATAAATGTTACACAAACACATTTACATTAGTGCCCATAATGGTTAACATTAAGGGCCATTCCGTTGAATAGTAGAGCACGGGAGGATAGGTAACCACATTTTTTGCCTATAATCGCACCGTAATTTGTTTAACTTATTCAGCTAAACAAAATATATTTTATGTAAAATAAAATGTAAATATTTCAAGTATATTGTAAAAAGATGTCTGAGTCGTTAGTAGGGTCTATCTTGCAAAATAGCGTATCCTAAAGCCCGATATTGTTAAAAAATCGTTAAGGTTATTCTCTCAAGAGATTCTCAGTAGCATCTCAGAGCAAGGAAGCTGGTAGTGATACATTCTCTAACTTATAGAATTTATGGCCGTCCTGCTCTTGATTTCTCTCCAGTCATGTCACATTTCCGTCCCGTCACACAACTAGAGTGAGGAAATAGAAAGTGAATATGAGCATACAGCTGCTTATGATTATTATTTTAATAATATACATTTTAGACACAATAATTAAAATGATTTACCGATTTAACGGAAAAATTATTCAATGGAATTTAATAAAACTAAACCCCTGAGAGTGGCTCCTGAATGTCCCACTGCTGGTGAAAGTTTAAAATTCGTTGAAAAAATTTCGAGTATATTCTTCACTCTTCTCTCCAACGCCGTGTTGGTGGGATATAAAAGTAAATATATGTCAAACAAGTACAGGTATTCTTAAGATATTTTCTACGTTGCTAATCGCATAAATTATAAAAATAAATCCAGCACATTAAGAATCTAGATTTGCTTGACGTCATTTGAAAGCTGAATGTGTAGCTTGGATGAATAAGAAAAAAATTAGGTTAAAGTTGAAAGTTAGGTAAAATTATATGCACGAACAAAAATAAATAAATGAATGCAACTAAAATTAATACTATAGAATGTTGAATGGCTTATGCTAGAAATTAATTTGAATGTATATAAATTAATGAATAGTTTTTTACAGCAAGGCTTCATTTCTCGACCCATTGAGTAGGTTTTATAAATCGTGATAAGATTTGTTTAATTATTGACACGGCTCTTTGGACGCCATGCCCGGTGTGTGTACATCACATTGCCAAGCTAACATAGAGAACACACTTGAACTCGCGAGCACTGGTTCAGATCCAAATGTTTGATCCACCGAACCACCTTAGTTCAATCTATATATTTAAAATTTCACGCATTTTTTTTATAAAACCGATCTCAAAAAGTAATAAAAATTAATATTAGAATGCATTTACAGTCGTTTTCTTTATGAAGATCAATTCCTTTTAACCGTTGTAACTTTTTAAATAAATTAGATGAAAAAGGGTATAAGAATTAATGATCACCCTAGAATAAGAGCGCAAGAGATAAAAATAATGTAATTTATGTAGCCAGTACTCCTTTTGCCGGTAATAAATTAACGTTTTAGTTTTTTCTAATATGAATAAGGAGCTATATATTTGAGTATTACATTCGTAAAGATTGTTTAAAATTAGCCTTTTTCAATATAATACAATATATCTGATATTATCTTGAATAATATAAATTTGTATATATTTGGATTGGGTTTAATATTATTTTTAAATTTAATAGGTGAGTAAGTAGCTCAGCAGATAAAGTTCGTTATAATATATATATATATTTATTTATAATAGTAACCAGTTGAGTTAATGTGTTACCTGATGGATTTCTAACCATGGAAACAGAGAATTTCAGTTGCTCCAATTGCACAGTACTATACAGTAGTTCTGTTTGATGATGTCTGATGAGGTAGTTCAAGGCATAGTCACAAGTAAATCATAAAATTCGTCCTGACGTGGACTAAATTGCTTATGTGACTTCAGAATTGACATATTCTTTAGCCATGTTCAGTTCAGACATGGGATTATTCCCATGTCTGAACTGAACATGGCTTTACGTGCTTTCTACCTTCAAAATTTCTAGTTGTTATAAAAAACTTCTCGACTGAAGAACCCATATTTTTATTGGTCCGTTCTGGGATTGATTTGAGGACCTTAAGGTAGCTTTATAAGATACTCAACTTAACGTAGATAATTAAAGGATTGTTATAAATTTGTAGTATGTGATCTTTTAATTCAAACTCTTTATATTATAAATTTGAATAAATCGTAGACTACGTGTATGTTTGCACTTGTTAATATGTGTGTGCAAGTATATGTTTTCTTTGCTTAAACAAATACCACGTGAACAGACAAATATAAAATTAACTCAAACACATAAAAAAACCGTCGACACCATTATTCTTAGAAATTAGCGAATGAAATGCAAAACAGCGGTCGTGGAATTAAGATTTATTTTCGTACAGGCTAATCCTTGTTGTCATTTCGTTTAGCTGTATATTTTTTTTGAGTACGGACTATATTTTTTTAACTGTAATGTACTAAAATAATTAATTTTATCTTTTAAGCTGTACGTCGTATATAAAATTAAAATTTATTTACATAAAGGACCGATAAGAAGCCGAGATGGCCCAGTGGTAAGAACGCGTAAATCTAAACCGATGATCGTGGGTCAAACCCGGGCCAGCGCCACTGAATTTTCATGTGCTTAATTTGGAATAATAATTCATCTCGTGTTTTACGGTGAAGGAAAACATCGTGAGGAAACATGCATGTGTCTAATTTCACTGAAATTCTGCCACATGTGTATTCCACTAACCCGCACTGAGGCAGCGTGGTGGAATAAGCTCCAAATCTTTTCCTCAAAAAGGAAGAGGAGGCCTTTAGCCCAGCAGTAGGACATTCATAGGCTGTTATGGTACGGTACGGTAAAGGACCGATATCGACTGTTGCTAAATCATTTGAACATCCACCGAAGGTTACGAGTTCATACTCTGGAATACATGGTTGACTTGTCATGTGCTTAATTTGTGTTATAATTCATCTCGTGCTCGGCGACAAAGAAAATTATCACGAGGATACCTGCACGTCTCAGCTGAAATTTTACCACAAGCGTATCCACCGACCCACATTAGAGCATCTCGTAGCTTCGAAACCCTCTCTTCAAGAGTAGTTTTTTACCGTTGTTGGTCATTTACACAATATTATCTTAAGTTTATTTAAATTCTTAACGGTGACATGTTACTGTTACAAAAACTTTTGAAAACACACATGTAAATCACAATATATAGCATCATTATTTGTCAATTAAACTTGTAGTTTAGTAATTTGAAAGGAATATACATCGGCGCCGTGGCTTAGTTGGTTAAAGCGCCTGTCTAGTAAACAGGAGATCGTGAGTTCGAATCTCACCGGGGCCTTGAAATAATATTTTATTACCATAAAAGTTACGTTGCAAGATTTGACTTCTTACACTAATATATAAAATAGGTGAAATAATATTTTATATAAAAAAACCTTTTCCTCAAAAAGGCAGAGGAGGCCTTAGCCCAGCAGTGTGATATTCACAGGCTATTACTGTACTGTATATAAAATTAAAAAATATATATTATATCGATATTGAAGTAATAACTATTGTAATTTTTTTAATAAGAATTTTTATTCATCCCTTACATCGTCAATGCGTCACCAACCCTGGGACCTAGTCGTATGGGATATAACATATATTCCTAGTGCCTATAGTTTACTGGCCTACTCACCCTTCAAACGAAATACAACAATACTCAGTACTGTTGTTTCGTGATACAATATGCGTGAGGTGGTGAACCTACACAGATGGACTTACACAAAGCTCTACCACCAACTAAATCTGCAAATGCATATCGTTGTTAAATATTTGTAATATTTATTGGTTGCGAAAGTTTATTTTATTTTATTATGTTGATCAATTGATATTTACTTTATCAGTCTGACCATATCATATTATGTACAGTTAACTAAAATATGTCTATTAAAACTCTTCTTAATTCGTAAACAATAGAACCTATCACTATGTTCTAAAACTGTACTATTTATATACACTAACAAGGATGTTGAAAGAATGTTGAAACACTTGTTTTAATGAAAACAAGTGTAAACATAAATGTAACATATGACATCAATTTACAGTCAATAAATACTTGGCAAGACTCCTGCAGCATCATAAACAGAAACGAGCGTCCAACTTTACGCGTATCAAAATAAGTACCTGAAACAAGAAAATAATTCATTATAATTACACAGTTGTATTTTTTTTAATGTAATATGATTTAAAGTATAAAGTCAAAAGAATCAATAAAATTTTTCATATAAAAGCTACTTAATAGAAAATATTGAATGACATTCGTTAATTTGTATTAAAACCATGTTATAATGTCTTTCGGACCGATTTCGGCCACGGCGGCCAATCTCAAGGGAGAATAGCCAGTTTAGTTTAGTTAAGTTTGTCCATAAATACAGATCTCCATTCCCTCATTCTCATAATCCGATGGGATAACAATCTGATACGACCTGAAAGAGATCAAGCACAGGACCAACGGCTTTACGTGCTTTCAGAGGCACGCGAATATACACACATACAACTTCTAAGCTCTAGGGGCTGCCACTGAACATTTTTCGACAGAAAAACCCAATAACTTTTTGAACCCAGGAGCCGAGGCAGGACGTCGACTTCTGAGTTCAAAGGATCTGCTGCTTTATATATTGCCACTAGACTAAATTTTACTACTAAAATTATACTATCATTATAATTAATATAATATAATTACACCAAGAGAATTAAACAGAAGGTTTATACACATACATAGATAACTATATATTTAATTTGTGAATAAAAGTAACAAAATAGTTTCTCTAAATATTAGCTTTAGAATAATTCACTTATTCTACAAACGATAATTATGTACATTTAAGTAATTAAAAGAGATTATACATTGTATTGTTAATTCGAAAATTATATTCCAGTCTGTTCTATGGCATTTAGTTGAATATTTCATAACTTGGCATGCACTCGAATCGAGTTTTGTCTTAGACAATTTGATAAGTGGTCGCCAAGTTAGGAAACTACTAGAGAATTCAATAGCGCTACTGTTCTATTGTTAGTGTATTGTTACACGTAATTTGACTTGTTTAATTATAAGTAATTGGCTATCGAGGTTTGGCTGCCTCATTGGTGTAGTGGCTGAAGTCTTATGTTTATATACCAGGACGGGCCTTAAGTAATCGGGTTTTCCTGAAAAAAATCTCAGTTACAGCTTGGAGTCTAGAAGTAGGATGTAAGTACATTCCTGTGCTTCGAAAAGCCAGTAAAGCTGTTTGTCTTGAATCCTGAACTCTTTCCCGTCGTGTCGGAATGCCATTCCATCGAATTTTATGAGTGAACTTCATAACTAACAAAATTTATTCTATCGACATTAGGAATATTGAAATAAGGATGTGTTATGTGAAGCGTTTCAATAGACAATTTAATTTCGAGAAATTGCCTTCGAGTAGCTGTGTAGAGAATTCAGATACGTTCTTAATTTAATTCATTAAGTAGGCCCTAACCAAGTAATCCGACACTGGTGAAACAGGAGACACCTTAAAGTATGGGTAATTAAACAAATCCGCAATCGTAATAACACAGAACAGAAAACACAGCAGAAGTGATATTTGCTATGCAAACAGACTGTAAAATTGTTTTCCACAATCGTCAGTAAAATCTTTGTTTTGTCCATTCGTGCATTACGGTTGTTCAAAAAAAAATAATAAAACTTGATTTATATAAGCAATCATACGCTAAAAATAGTTTAGTCTTAGAAAATACTAATACCACCTAAAGTTGTATTTATGAAGTAATGACAAAACGTTAGTTTGTATACAGGGTGACTGGTGAATTAGTATCAATATTTTAGGAGCATAATCGGTACATGATTCTCATTCGAATTATGTAAAAAAAATAGGTACTTAATTTATGACCAAATTTACAAAAAATTTACTTTAAATAAATAAAGTGTGGACATATTTCCGCGGCGCGTGCGGCGTGGTGTTTGCCACCCGCAACCCCTGCCCCGCGGCTAATTAGTATTAGTAGGTTAGTAGGTTAGTCGGGCGAGCGCCGCCGTAAGGTTCGTCCATCTTCCCGCGCGCGCGCCCCTAGCAATCGATCTTACGCGTATACCTAATGTTTCGTGTGTGAGTGTGACCCGTAATTAGTAATTAGGTATGGCTTATCAATACACAAATGCAGAATAATGTGAGTACTGTGAGTAGTAAAGTGACCCATTCGTGTTAAAGCGTGTGAAAGACAATATGCGTAAACGTGCCGAACTGTGTATCACACGAGCAGGAGCTCACTTTGAACATTTGTTAAGGTTAGTGTAGTTATGTAGGTAAATAGGTAGTTAAATGATTGACAATCGTTGTAAATAAGTATGATTCCATTTTTAAATACGCCGGAAATACCAAGATAGGTAAACAGTTAATTTTTGTCCCAAGTTCATATCATTTACCTAGTCAACAAATTTGTTGCTTAAACGAGTGAAATATTTTGGTATTTTTGCCTGTTCTAAGCCAGGTTTAAAGTATGAAGGGGGATTGGATCATGCTTGTTTATCAAAGGTAGCCTGCTACCCTGTTAACACGCGGCGGCGTTTGGACGTAGGTAAAGTACCGCGCGATAATTAAATGTACCTAACTGTGTTGTGTCGTCAGCGCAGCTAGGGTGTCCACATGACGCGTAATTAATAACATAACTTTTGGTTAACTTTACTTAGAAGTTTATTAATATTTATGTTATATGTATTTTTTTTTGGTCATATATAGTCGTCAAATATCACGTCCTTAAGTATTGATACTAATTCACCAGTCACCCTGTATAATATATTTTGTGAGCTATTTTCAATGAGACGTGTGAAAGGACTTGTAAGTACCAATTAAATAGTTGTAAATAATATTTTAATGGCGTTTCCAATAAACTATCAGTTCCCAGCTATGCACCCACTCACCTCCCGTAATTAAAACCGCTAAATTCACGAGCGAAGCGTCGACGCGCTAATATAATAAAGCCAGTATAAACCGCTCTAAACCGGTTTAATATCAAGAGGGCGGCGGATGGCTCAACTTTTAGCCGCGGCGGCGGGTGGGGGGTGTTACAACTTACAACCGGAGCGGATTAACGCGGGTGTGTACTCAGCTTAATACTAGTTTCTTTGTTTGCGCACAACTTTACCACTTCTCTAAGATGATGATTGCTTATATTTTGATCGGTAAATAATGTAGTGGTTTTCAATAAATACCGATTTTCTAGTTTTAACAATGTCAATCATATTGAAGCTTGAAGAAGCAGATTTAGCTAATCAGATTTCAAAGATAAATATAATTCATATAGCATCGATACTATTCTAAAAATGTTTTTTTTTTTATGATATATGTAGTTTGACGGGCAAATAGGCCATCTGATGGTAAGTGGTCACCACCGCCCATATACATTGGGGATGTATGATTAATAGATATAATATTAACCATTCCTTTTGTCGCCAATGCACCATCAACCTTGGGAACTAAGATGTTATGTCCCTTGTGCTTGTAGTTAAACAGGCGCACTCACCCATCAAACCGTAACGCAACAGTACTAGGTATTGGTGTTTAGCCGTAGAATATCTTGCGAGTGGATGGTACTTACGCGGACGGGCTTACATAAAAATCTACTAAATAATTGTCTACAAAAAATATAATATGTATGTAATATTATATTATTGGAAATGTTCTTTTATTCAAAATATTTTTGCCACAAAAACGATCCTACGATAAACAACCTTTTGACCCTAACATAATGGGATGCAAATTACGAAACTAGTGACTCAAATCTATTTCGATCAACTAAATCCGTATTTTATATAAGTAAAGCAATCCCAACAAATTGATTCCGAGGCGAGCGATTTCTTCGACCTACGAACTTATGAAATTGATATGTGAATAGCGACACATCCCTCCCGCCTTGAGACCTTGTAAACGTTGAAAAAAATATCACTATTTTCTTATATTAAAAGGTAACTGTTTTGCTATTCTATAAGAACTCATTCGTAAATCGCTCGTGAATTGTAGAAAACCGACTTACGATTATACGCCATTTTGATCTCATATCCTTTTTTTTTATTAACGTAAGAAAGTGATGTAATTTTAAGAATCAAATAAAAATAAAAATCTGTGTACAATAATACTTAGACTTAATACAAAATAAACCAATTGACGACGATATAGACTCTAAATAAACGCAAAAAGTATATAAATTCAAATAATAACATAATAAACACATGATTGAATCATTATGTAGCATAATAGAAGTATAGTAGTAGTAATAAGTAGTATAGTAGTAGAATATAATTTTATATCTACATTCGTCAAACAGAAAGTTAAAATGTCCAATATTTTTTTCTTAAACAGCTCATATAAGTTTGTTAAATAGCTATACTTGTGCAAAGAATATAAAAACATCGAAGAATGTTATATTGAAATAAAGTAGTGATAGTATCACTGCTTTTATTTTAAACTTCATTATAAAAATAGTCACTCCACCACTCATCAAATGTTCTAAAGCGAAACAGCAAAACTCTATTGTTGCGTTCTGGTTTGAAGGGTGAATGAGGTGAGTCTTACTACAGGTATAAAGGACACAATATCTTCGTTCTCAAGATTGGTGGCGCATTGGCGATATAAGGAATGGTTACTATTTCTTCCGTCACCAATGTTTATGGTCGGAAGTGACCACTTACCGCCAGGTGGCCTATGTGACATATAAAATTTAAAAAATATTGTCAAAGTTATAATAATAATTAATTCTAATATTTTGGAAGTTATAAAAAGTTATTATTGTTATTATATTTTAAAAAATAGTAATAACTTCAAAATTATAACATTAACCAAATGATTAGCTAAAAATCTGATGATTTATAAAATAAACACTAAAATGCCTTTACTGAGAAAACAAAATTCTATGATCGCGATGGCACAATGTGAACGGAGCGGTCCCAACAAATTGAATCCAAGACCTGCGACATGTGACCCGTGACACTATAAAAAGCCTCTTTATGTGTTTATCGCGATTCGAGCCCCGGACTCAGGTTCTTACTTAAGGGATACAACTTACTTGTTTTTTTTTTTCTTTTGATATGAACTTTACTTAAGTCTTTTTACTCGTTTATTTAAGGTTTTTTTTGGCCAAATAAGTTAACTGAAGATAAGATAAATTTTTTCGTAAGAATTTTATTGCACTACTTTACTTTACGGGACTAAGTGATTAATCCGTTGATAATATGATATACCGTTGACAGTAATGTGTACATATGTATATTTATTATTGTTATTGCAATTTCTATAAGTATTTTTATAAGTATATTTCAAATAAAGTGACAATTTTCTTTATTTATTAATGTAATTATCGTTACAACTATTACTATTAAATAAGTATCTAAAGTTTCTTTTTACTATACATACTCTTTTTGTTTACAGCAAGAAGGAGAACGGATAAATGGTCAGATTGAAATTGTCCCATCCAGCCATAGACAAAAGCACTGTTAGAAATTTAAGCCATTCATTACACTGCTTATGCGCTGTCGACCTAAGAATTAGATTTAAATATGTTAAGTCTCTCGCGCATGAAACTGGCTAGCTGAGCCTTAAAATTCCAACACAATAATACAAGACATTCATATTTAGCGTTGGAATAATTGGTTACAAAAATGTGCTCACACAAAAAGCTGGCCAATAAACTACATAATCGAAATTAAATTAATTTTAACTAAATTGATAAAATAATAAATTGCGCGATCTATGTAATATATTTCTTTATTATTAAAATGTAAAACGTAAAAAAAACGTTATGTAGTTCTATTAAAAAGTTAAATTCATGATTCAGTTTTCTAAACTGAATCACAAATTAAACTTTTTAGTCACTGTTCCAATATCGAAATCATTATCGAAATAAAATCGAATTAAAAGTTCTTGTTTTGATAACCAATATTGAATGTCGATTACCTTCATTGTATCTCCTTAATTTACTTCCGTATTGCAGCAGTCACAGAGGTTGACTTTTTGTGGTATTAGTAATATTGAATTCACTCAACGGTCTCTTATTGGGTTAACGAATTTAGGGCAATCGTAAATAATATATAATATAGAAATTTTAACATAATACGTACTTAATTGTATACAAACATAGCTAGTATTTGAAAAAAAAGTTATGAAGAATTTAATGAATTATTATTATCATAAAAAAGTACTTACGAATTAATAAATTTGTGGTAAGAACAGGTTTATTGTGAACTAAAAATATATACAGCAAAAAATGTTTTATTTTTTAATATTAATTACAGTAAAATTATAAATAAAACTACTATGGAATATATATTATAATATTATATAATCATGAAGATGACAATTTCTTTTCTAGGCCGTTCTTTTCCTTTGTAATGCCTCTCGAGATCGGTACGAGGTAAGAATTAATCTTTACGAACAAAAGCTTAAGTGGCCTCTTGGACCGTGACTCTGTGAGCATTGTTATTTATAAGAATTGTCTCTTATGTAAGGATCTGTAATATGTATTACAGTTTATTGTTAAAATAACTGTGTATTAAGAATGTTAAGTAAAACAAAAATTACATCCTATATTTACAACCGCCATGTTTACAAAGTTATTTCTTATAATATAACTACGAGCTATCGTACTAGAGTATAATGAGACATAAAAATATAAAAAAACATCGATATTTACAGTACTTTTAAAATATAAAATGTAATTTTGATGATTTGCTAGGGAAGATTTTTTTAATGTAAAACTACTACCACATGGGCGGTACATACCCGCAAACTCTCGGGTGTTGCAGATGACCATGGGGTCATTGGCAACACCCGAGGGTTTTCAGGTGTGGCAACACCTTTGAGTGGCCTTTGAGGAATTAGCTCGAGTACTCTTTTCTTTAAAGTTTTTATGTCATATCGGTTCCAAAAATTCGCCGGTGAAAGCTAGTTCCACAGAACGGTTGTGAAAGACAAAAATGCCTTAAAAATCGCGAAGTCGTGGTTTTCCAGACATCGAGGTGGTGCGGATGGAATTTTGAATTCTGGCGCGATGTCCGCTGGTGATATTCAGCGGCTCAGACTAATCCAAACAATTCATCGGATCATTCCCCGCGATATATGATATGAATATATCAAGTCGTGGGTGTAAAGCGTAAATAAACGGCGGTAAATGAAAATAATTATTTATTAAGAGCATCGCGTTGTTTACCTGATTGTAATGTAACAGAAAAAAGGTAAAAATAACGATGTTTTTTGTTGAACTAATTATAAATATAATTAAAATATTTTTAGTTTAAATATATATATTCCACATATCATATATAAAAATAAGAAAATATATTCGAAACAATCAAAAAAGTTATACAAATTTTATGAAAGAAACCACTTACAGAATTTACATATAAAATTTCCGAGTTGAAAAAATGAAATGTCTCGTAAGTGACTCGTATAAAGGACGCCCTGGGCAGGTTGTTCAACAAAGATCTTCATAGCTTCATCTGTTTCAATTTTCTCTTTTGCTGTCTATTGAAAAATGAAACGCGATGCGTCTACATTGTTTATCGATTCGAGCGCCTTTCGTTAGTTCAATACACATAGGAAATAGAAAAATAAGACTTGAGTACACATCGGGACCACTTTTCTATTTTTGTCTTGTTCGAATATGAAATTTTATTCCCAGTATAGCATATAAAATATTTAAAAAAAGTTGATTAGAAAGCATAGTAAAATTAAAAGCTTTTATATACTATTGTCATTATAATTATCAACCCACTTCTAGACAAAGTAGTCCTCTCTCTTAAGGAGAAGGCTAGGAGTTTATTCCACCACTCTGTTTTCGTTACGATTGGTGGATTAGGATGTGGAAAAAAATCTATTTACCTTTTGATGTATTCATTTATCGCATAGCATTAGAAAAAAATATTAAAACGTAATATATGAAAACTGAGTGTGACTTAACTGGATTTGAACCTTTTGCCTTTGATTAAGATCCGCGTGTTCTATCATAGCTAAATTTTCTCTTAACAATTGTATAATACAAAAAAAAAACAGACTTACATCTTAGCATTCTCTGTCAATCAACATTAGGGCTAAGCAGATTCAAGTTATTTATTTATAATAATAATCGTATTAAATGAATGAACAATCTAAAATATAAATCTGCTATGAATACATTTGATTATTAAAATTAATCTTTATATTATAATAGTGAGATGCGGAATAATGGTCGTGATGAATGAAGGGTCCTCGACTAAACGAGAAATTCTAAATACATTATATTGTAGAGAATTTAAATTAAAACAAGATATATTGGTACAAAGCATTTTTGTATTGTCGTCTACTTTTAAGCTTATATTTTATATAAGATGTGCTTTTATTTTAATTCTTTGAAGTCTTTCTACGTGTTTTGCAGGCACCAACAAAGTTAATAGACTGCTACCCAAAGAACTGAAACCAGCGTTTTAGGTACTATACTGGATGGTATTACTGTAATTTTTAAACATCAAAGACTCATCATCGCACTCCATAATATGTCATCTGCAAAAACAATTATAACATTCAACAACTTATAAACACATTCACACACAAATAAAACGTCAAAATGTAGGTGACTTGAATTATATTTAAATGTATAGCTTATGATTTATTATTTTTTGATATATTTATTCGTGTATAAAAGTAATAGAGATTTTAATTATAAATATTATAGTTTGTACATTTAGAAATCTGTGCTTAATTTTCCCTTATGTTATATATATGAGTTGAGTCGATTACTTAAACATTTTCATAATATTTATAAAACGCAAAATGAATTGAAAAGTGTTAACGGGCCATATTTATCTATATTAAATGTTTAAAATTAAAAATTTGATTGATGATGATAATTATAATGATAAATATAGTTTAGTAATCTCTAAATTAGATCTGTCTTATTGCATAGTTATAGAAGTTCTTGCATTTACCTTAAAAAAAACTCTCTTATAAATAAGCTTATATACCTCGAATAGCATAAATATATTCATACAGAGTTACCATCGAAGTTGTCTATCGGAAAAGTTAGATTAACTGCTTCGTAAGATAAAACTTATATTATGACCATGTTTTGCGGATCGTAACCTGGCTTTCAGGGGCTCATGGAGTTATTTCATAAGGTCGTCCAATTATCCGGTTTTATCCGGAATGCGTGTAAGCTCGTACCTCAAACAATACGTGGCATGTATAAATAATTTGTTTATATAATAACTGTTTTTTATATTTTTCTCCTATTTGTTTACGATGATATTATTATGAATTTTAAACTTTTTCTTATCCATTGATAAGAAAAAGTTTAAAATTCATAATAATATCATTACTTTTTTACCTTGAAAGGAATGATTATAGTTTTCAACTGTGAATACAATCAGGGGAAACATCTATCTACAAAATCAGGAGAATATTATTATTCTTCCGACTATATTGACGAAATAAGCTAAGCCTATATAAAATATAGAAAATGCTAATTGTGACGGGCCATACCGAGAGCAAAACCAAGAAGCCGCGGACAAACTAGATGGGCAGACTACGGCCAACTCGTCAAGTGATTTCTGCACTCTCACCAGGACGGCCACTGACAGAAACCGATGGAAGCAAAAAAATCATTTTAGTCAACACTAACAGGACTACAGGAATAAAGGAAAAAAATTAGTTACCATTCTCAATGTCTTGAAAACGAGAAAGTTATATATCAATTATAGACAACAAAAGCACGAATAAGCAATATTAGAGCATTCATTTAAGAATACAGAATATTTTATTAAAATAAAATGTGATAAAAATCAGAGCGAAAAACAAAATGAAATCTTAAATGTTTTGATAAGATAAGCTATTACGTTACGAGACAAACATTTAAGATTTAATTTCGAAATCAACCGAGAAACTCCGAGGTATTTTATGTTTCGAATATTAAAATTAATTCTATTCAGAAAAGCCAACAGCGTAAAATTTTAATAAGCCCCCGATGTGAAAACATTGACGGCAGATGTAAGAACAGGGCTGCTCCTTACTTTACCCTTAAATGTGGAGCCACAAAAACATAATTAAGATTATCATTATAAAATTAAAATATAAATTGGGCTAAATGCAATTCAATCTGTGTCAACTATTACTTGTAATTAATCTTTCAATGCAATCTTATCAGACGTTAGTTGTGTTACTACGCGTCGCATGAAATTGTTTCAGAGTGTAGAAGACTATTAGTATATTCATATACATAATTATTTACTTTTACATATGTGAGGCGAAAATAAATCATTATTATATGTAACGGTTGAAAACATAAATAAATTTAAAAAAAAAATGAAGAATCGACCTTCCTACAATGTTACGAATATCTTTAATTTTGAAAATATTACCTACCAAGAAATTAAAAAATAAGTTATAATAAAAACTCAT
The DNA here is from genome assembly GCA_905147175.2 of Nymphalis urticae. NCBI lineage: Eukaryota > Metazoa > Arthropoda > Insecta > Lepidoptera > Nymphalidae > Nymphalis > Nymphalis urticae. Next base: position 8,205,132 of record LR989991.1, read on the forward strand.
CTAAATATCACGTATGCCATTTTTTTTTGATAAATACAAATATGTCATGTTATCAAAAAGTGGTTCCATAGCTTAAATCAAAATAATTTTTATTGAATTTTTGATATTGCAAATTTTATTTGCAGGTCGCAGTTAAAACGATTTCATTCCATTAGTAACATGATTCGGCGAAACGAAACTAAATGAAATAGTGGCATTATTTAAACATGAAACTTTACGAAGAAACTCCGGCAACTTTCAGCCGAGCGTAATCAATATCCCCTCGCGTGCTGTCCCAACTTGTTTCTTAATTCATGAACTTGGAGTAAGGAGATCATAAAATTTAAAATATTTTCCACGGTCGGGAGACTTTTTGTTCTATTTTAAAGGAACGCAGACATAGTTACGGTGGTCGTTTCTCACCTCAATTTCCTTCGTTTTACATAAATTCGATAAAGGCTGGCGTAGTTCCAAATATCGGATCGGATCCGATGTGGGGGTTTTCAATGTTCTATTTGTTTCTGCATTATAGCGCTGTCGCTTATCACATTAGGAGATATGAGGGGGACGGCACGAGGAATACGAAATTGGGAGCACTATCACCGGCTATGAAATGTCGTCGAAGTGCACAAAATAGTTATACTTTGGGGCCTAATTTCGCAATGCGGACTTACCTTTGATAGCGTTCAACAGATGCAACATCTGATTGAATATCTAAAATTATTTATTAGGCAAAATAATAAGTTTGATATATAGAGTAGTACGTAATGTTGAATAGCTGTAATATATTTAGAGCCATATTTCAATTCCCTTTCGTGATAAACTGGTACTTCTGGCAAGATTTGTGTTTAATGTTTTTTATACGTTTCTATGATACATACCTATAACATTAAGCTTTCTTCCTGTGTCTAAACTTGTTCCAGTCGTGTCAGATTTGCCGTCCCATCAGATTATGAGTGTGAAGGAATCCAGCGTGTACTCGTTATTGTCTACACATTTGTGCACAATATTTTTTTGTGCAGATGGCTAATCTCCCTTAAGAATGACCGCCGTATCTGAAATCGTTCAGGAAGACACAATCACTACCTTAATATTATTAAAAAAGCAATTGAAAAAATATCAAAGAAAAAGATGTAATCGCTCTATAATGACTCGCTAATTTAATAGCCACAAATTAATAACTCAAACTTTTTCACAGAGCTGAGAACATTTCTTGTATCCATATTCATGAGGACGTCTCTTCATGAGATAGCGGATACCTTCCCACTCGATACTGCGTTTTATTCAATTAATTCCCGATATTGAATCGATTCAATCTTCACAAACCACTCAATACTCTCTTTTAAAAGGTTTCCCGGTCTATGAATATTCCGAAAGTACTCGAGGTTAACAAGTTTGATGGGGATTGGTGAACGAATATTACGATGATTGTAACGTTTTTTATTAAATCGAACGAGCTGTTAAATTAATAATACTAAAATTAAATTAAATACGTAATGGAAACTTGTTTAAATTATTTTTTGAAATTTTAAGCGTTTGCGTTATGTGACAGACACAGGTAATATTACGTAAATTAATTTTATTAATGTCCTTAAATTTGTAAATGGTGGCTAACCTCGACAACTAGTCATCTGTATAGGAGGCTTTATAATGCAAAGTATGAGTAAAACTCATGTGCATTTTCATTCTCCCAATCTTAAAGCTTCATACATCGTCACAATTAAAGAAAAATCAGGCGCAGAAACAAAGACTTATTGCACTTGACCAGAGACCTTGAGAACAAAATATTCTGAGAGTAATTCAAATGTTATTTACTGGTCCGAGATGGGATTGATTGTTTGGTTTTATTAAAGTACCAGGAGCTTAAGAATTGGTTGTACTCGCATAAATATTAATATAATTGTGATATGGTTTTAAATAAACATTCATTTTTGACAGTTAGATGGATTTCTATTCATGAAATAATCAGCGGCTGAACAACAAACATATTTGTCGATCTGTTTTAATATAAAACAAGCAAAGCCAGTGTTATTTACAATGACAATATATACAAACACTCAGGTTTTATGCTCGAGAGCACTTTAACAATATAAAATATTTCTTATTTATCTTACAATATTTAAAAGAAATTGATTTTATAACAACTCTTTTGTCACTAGAAAATAACGTTGTATAGTCATCCAAAATGCATACTAAAGTAACATATTATTATAACATCATGATTAAGATGAAAAGTTACGTTGATAACTTCTAACGTGGCAATTAAACTTCTCTTAATGATACTTTCAAAGCACGATTGATTTTCATACAATGCTTTCGTCACCATTAAGTTAATTATACCAATAGAACATAGTTAATTTTAGCAATATGAATATACTTGTAATTATAATTTCTGCGCAAAATCTATTCACAAGTTCGTAGCAATTTCGTAGCACTTGTAGATCGTATTTATGGTGTCTATTGTGTGCTACGTGATCTCCTTGAAGCTTTACAACATTGCCTTTAATATAATTCTATATATTAAAGTATTCTTATTCTTATATTATTCTATATATTAACTATTAGGTGCATTAGTGTTAGTACGCACTGCAAACAATTTAATTCTACGAAAGTTTCATTGCAAGTCAAATACAAAATTCACTCAAAAAATAAGTTAAATTTATTTTTTACTATTGAAAAGAAAATATTTGAAATTTTAGATAAAAATAACAACAACAAAAATATATCTGTGTAAGAAATATCATAATAAGATGAAATGAATTTTAATAAATGGAATATTTATATTTTTTAAATCGATTGTTTTAATTATTTTCCGAGGAATAAAGGTTCAAGAAATTAAATAAAGTAATTCGAAGTTTAAACTATATAAATTAAAATTTAAAATATTAATACAAATGAAATATAAATTAAATTTTATCACGCGTGAATGCGAATGAAATGCTATTCTGCTTCTTTGTAGAAAATAATGTCTTTAAATAACTTTTTGCAAAACTTTGCGTGCCTCCACTTACACGATAGCAGGCTAGAAGCAATAAAAAAACTATTATACTCCATTAGGCTTACCATGGCGTGCTATTCACAAAAATATAGGAAAACTTTTATCTGTGGCAATTACTGGTACGCGTAACTTAATATAGATTGTGATTTTAGATATTTATTTTTATTCTACATTTCAAAGGCTTTATGGTTAGCAAAGATTTAAGAGCCGTTTTCGAATTTCAAATTTTGTGCATACATTAATACATTTTTATACCTTTTGTATTTTTACTTTATACGATGCACAATAGATAGCAATCTAAAATGTCTATGAATCCAGGAACATCGAAAACTTTTTAGAGTAGATAAATCAGCCCGTGAAGAAATATTTCGTAACGGAGCCAACTAAATGGAAGACGGAACTAGCTATCGCATAAACAGGTTTTAAAATTCATCATTAAATATTCATATTTCATCTCATGTACACGAAAATTTGTCATCAACAACAAATCTAAATTGAATTCCTATTTTTTAGTTATGATGTATACTGTGTAAGGACTAAGTCATTTTAGTTCGAATGGTAAATAACATATGGCAAATCTACTATTTGGTACTACGATTTCTTTATTTACTCGATGTTATAGTAGTGATATATTAATATATCTAAAACTTCATGCGAACCCTTCACATGATAAAATAATATTATATCTGGCAGCAGCAGTAATTATACCCTCAAACAACACTACTCACGAAACAATCCTCTGGGATATATAGCACGATAAATTCATTTTGAACTCTGTAAATCACTCGTTCTCAGAGACCCTTGCTACAATTTATATAAATGAAGAATTGATGTAATGAGAAATTACGGACCGACCCGTGTCTACACATCGTCCTGAGACTCTAAGGTTCATACCTTATATTCTCCAAAAGAATAAAGATATCATACACTACGGTAGAAACGTCTTTACAAATGTCATTATAACGTTAAAGGATTTCTTGTACTCTTAGTTACATTTATTATGACGATCTACCAACCTGCATTGGAGCAAGGTAATGAAATAAGGTTATATTATTTTATATTCTCCTTTTTTGTACCTCTTAGAATGTTTCTTAAGTAATGTTTGTAGGAGTGAGCTAATGTATACAGCTTTTTAATAAGCTCAAACAGTCTGGACTCACATATACAAAAATTATGCTTTGTTGAATATAACTACGGAACTTTAACATGTAAAATATACCAGATATTTATTTATTTATTTTACCAAAAAAATTAAGCAACAACTTAGGTGTAACATAGTAACAAAATAAAATGTTCTATGCCATAGTTAATAATATAGTAACCAAAATAAAAATAATAATTGTTCGAAGAGTATACAAATAGTGTTCTCTGTAACAATTATTTCACCAGTTTAAACAATGACAAAGTTTGATTCACAGATCTATCACAATTGTTTAGCGCAACGAAGCATGCTAAGTCATCAATTGAGGAACAATAGCTGCCTAGACGTAGGCGACGCTACGGAACTTTTAATTGGAACAAAATCCCCGCACCGAAGGCGTTTTAATTAGGAAAATTTCCCATGTACCAGCGTTGCGGACGCGATATAATTTCTATGCAAATTGCGTCTTTAACTTCGCATAACACAGTCGCTGTTACTTTGCAAGATGGATCGGATGCTTCATTCAACTAATAAAGAGCTAATGGATGGAGTTCCTTACTAAATAGTTCCTGTCTTTGAATTAGTTCGCGTGTTTACTGATGTCGAAAACTTTTGTCGATCAATCAGAGCAATTTGTATGAAAAATGTTCATTTACTGTTATTTATATTAGTGTTAAATATATTAAAAGTTTGATCTAATAGATTTCTTGTGTAAGTTTCACAATCAACGATAAAAAATAATTTTCAATATTTTCGAAACATTTTATCATTATTGTTAACATTGTGTTCATGAAATAGGTTAATGAGTATTTAACCTGGATATTAATTGGAATAACTTACATATATTTGACTAATGAAATGTATAGTTTCATAATTTTGAAGCATTATAAATGATTATGGAGTGAATGAATGAATAGATTAAATGTTTTCATAATAATAATTGTGCTAATATTTCACTTTTTCTATAAATAACACAATATAAATTTTTTAGGCTTAAGATTGAAAATTATATCCAAATATTATGTGAAATATACAGTTTATCAATAATAATAAATAATCGACGAAGTAGACAACACAAACTTTATCAACAACATATCTTTTGAGATCGAATCGTAGAAATGAATTTTAAAATGAAAAGTGCACAAAATGTTTGTTAACAACTTATGTGCCGGTTAAACGTTTAAGGTTTATTGAGATCGTCTCAACAATCAAAATTCTTCGAATTACATAAAAAATATTTTATATTATTTCGTAAAATGGCATATTTAGTGCTCATAAAACTTTACAATTTCTTTATATCCAAAAAGTATCATCTATTTGAAAAGTAATATCTCAGAACTGTGAAGAATCATAGAAAAAAATTCAACGGGATTATATGATATTTATCAATCGAACAAACGTGATTTACAACACATACAAATGGTTTGAAGGGGATCGTTTCATTCAGATCGTTTTAAGAAAGAAGTGAAAAGAAACCAGGAAATTAGTTACAGGGAATAACAACGCTAAGTCACACAAAGTCAGCAGATTATTGAAAACGCCGAATTCACCTCTTACCTGTTAGCATCTACTATTTTTTTTGAATAAAACTAAATATACACATCAGTGAATATATTTCGTAAAATCGTACTTTTGATTTCGCTACCAATTGCACCAGACAAACTGAGAGACAAATCGAATTGATTTGTCCTTTTAAGTCTCACCCTACTAAAAAAGCTAACTACATAGCTTACATTCCTAAGCTTGATTATTGAAAATATAATTGTCCATGTTACCTTGTCTAAATAAATTCAATGACAGCTACCTATGTTTGAATAATAAAAAAAAAATATTGTTATACCTACATATATCAGTTATTCATGAATTTATGGTAGAAAATATTGCGTGCCGCCACTTGTTGCCTTTAAACCAGCTACAAAAAAGGTTTTACTGCAGTAATGATCATCGATTACACGAAAACGACAGACTCGATTTGGATTAACACAATGCCATTATATTCTTCACGATATATTCTAGGATATATTCTACTATGACATACATATATACGAATTTCATTAATGTATTTTGTTTTTTTTTTTTGCGATATAGTGTCAAACGATGCCAATCTTATAGACACAGAACAAAATCAAGTATTTATACATAAAGGTTAAAACTGTGTGTGGTACATATATTTTTTTTTAAAAGACGCAATTGCGTTATTTTTAAGTTATACAGAGCATTGTTAATTTTATAGTTTAATGGTTGACTCTTTACGTATATTAACACCAAAATCCAGCAAACCAATTATAGAAATATTTCAACAGCAATATTCACTCTATTTTATAAATATGTGTTATTAATAAAAATAAGAACAGCCTGTGAATGTCACTCCTCAGGCCTCCTCTCCTACTGAAAGGGATTGGATTTTATTTCACCATACTACTACACTGTGGTTTGGTGGATTTAACTGACCCATTAAAGGTCACCTCAAGATGTTTTACTTAACCGCAGGGCACGAAAAAAAATAACAAATATCAAAATTATATCTTCGCACCATATATTGTAACTCTCCTAATAATTCAATAAACGATACATCTAAATTTGCAAACACTATAATAAATATACATATCACGTCCCTCAGTTTGTCTAATGTGTCTGTAACATAATAACTCCATTACATCGGGTATCTTACGTTTACTTTATAAACGAACTTACCCCTACGTTTGCTCATTTGGTTAAATCAATTTTGAGCGTCTCACACGTCAATACAATGTCGTAAACTAATACTGCTTATATACGGTGAAATGAATTAGTCTGTCAGATGTCTCGTTTAGATCGCTCGCGTTTTCATCGAGCCAGTAGACCGCTGAGTGACGTGCTTACGAATTAGAAAATCCATCAAGTCGATTGGATTTTAACGAAAAATTAACTCGAATATCTTTATTATACACTTCTCTCAACGTAAAGTCATTTCTGTGGTTAGGTGATGAAATGGTAAATAGTAAACACTAAGTTTCTTGCCACTTCGTCTCGATAGAATTTAAATTCTGAGCCAGTTGTAGCTCTTACATTTAATATAATCCTTACTGAGCCTACTTAAATAAAGTATTCCCTGATTTGATTTGAAAACAAGGATGTAAATATATATTACATTAGTTACTTTTTACGAGTATATACAAATTTTCCTCTTCCGTTTTATTCATTACAACGTTCTATTCTATTGTGTTGAATTTTTGCCTTACCTTACATTTGAAACGGAAATACAGTGAAAATATGGGGAGAGATAAGAATGGAAATAAAAGATACATGTTCGTACACATGTATTCTTACATTTGCAATTTTGGATCGATGGATGAATATCAAGGAACATTTGTTTCATTATATAAAGTGCTATTAGTAAATATTAAAGTACAATCAATAGCTCAGTCTACCCTACTCTATGCTAATCATCTCTCACAAACCTCCCTTGTTTTCCCTTATGTAATTTTTCAAAGGTATTTCAATATATTTAGGTTAGAGTATAACCTAATCTAGGTAGCTCCGCCGAGCCACGAGCAGAGCACAGGAGCAACCGCGGATGCGTTATATCAACACTATCCCGTAGCCGTATTCCCCTCCTCTTACGACCCGGGTTCCTTCAAACGAGGCGTGAAGAGGCATCTTGCGGGCCGGCAAGGCGAGGGCGGCAAGTGCAGAACCTTCTTCCCGACTGTACTGGCCGTCCTCGCGTTTGGACTCTACTACCACTTAACATCATATGAAGTAGAGTCATTTGCCCTCCCGGCAAATATATAAAAAAAAAAAAATAGTATTCGTGCTGAGGCCGGCAGTGGTTTTAGTAGGTAAGAATCCCACATAGACACAGACAACGAACACCCCTTCAAGGAAATCAACTAGCACATATTCCGAGTCAATAAAGAAGTCACCTGGACTGTATGACGTCCGGTGCGAAATTATATTGCAATTTAATATGGTATTCATCTCAATCTTTTTTTTTTAATCCAGAAGATTTTTTGCCAGAAATCGTAAGGAAAGACATTTTAACTACCTGTTAAGTATCTAATTTTCACTAGCTGTTAAGTAATTGAACTGTTATGTCTCTTTTTTATTATTTTTATATATTAATTCATCAATACTGGTTTTTGCCATTTAGTGGTGGTTAGTACGTGCTAATAATATAAACTATCATATACGTAATAATTTGCTTTAAACGAGAAAAAAATGTAAAAGAGTATGTAAGAGCGAGTGATTATTAACCGAAGATTTCCAGTTCAAATCCAAGCAAGCAATTGGTTTCACTATTCATCTCCTACAATGGTTTAGGAAAACATCGTGACGAAACCAGCATGGATCTGATCAATCCGCATTGTTATATATTTACAGAATAAACTCCAAACCTTTAGCAGTCTCTAACAGTAATGTATACATAATTATAACGAGTTTCCACAATTTGGCTTTATATTATCAGGATATATGTCAAATCAAACGAACGAATCGTGCGTGACACGACCTATTTACTTTGATCGGTTAACTGTGTAATCATCGGCAGATACTAATATATTATTATGTACATTATATACCATGCATGACGTCATACAGTCAATCAAATGATGAAAGCCTCAATAGATCAATCCCTCCAACGATGTGAATATTGCAGATTGGACACCGGCACTTTAGAATATTGTCAAAGACATTCTTAGTATAAACTTGACTATTAGTATAATGTGGAATAATTGAGTAAGTTATACGTCATTTATATTAATTTAGTAAAAAATATTACGTGCTTAATGTATTGCATGTACCTGTGAACCTGTTTCCTAAGGGCTTTGTGCAAATCTATTTGGCTAGGTATCCACCTACTCATCATATTGTCAATATCTATGGGCGTTGATGACCACTTTGCCCATTTGCCCGTCCTATTTGCCTACCTATTTTATATAAAAAAAAGATTAATCATAAATCTTATCATGTATTTGAATCAAATCCATCAAATCAAGGTGGAAGCATTCAGATATCTCACGTTTATTATACCTTAACTATGTCTGAGAGAAATAAAACTCTGTTTTTATTCAAAGTGTATTAAGGCGTTTTTGACATGGAATGTTGGGAGGAGCTCGCTTCTCAAAGATAGTCTTGGCACTATAACATCTACAAGAAGATCAAGACGTTTGAGAAAAACCACCTCCAGGCACTAGATGTAAAGCGCCAGTTAAGAAAAGAGAGACCTAAGCCCTCCTACACATGTATGTATATACAACTCTGCGGGCCAACTGTACTGTAACTCATGTTGGAGGGTTTTTAAAACCAAATTTGGTCTAGCGAACCACATTAGCTCTTGCCTTATATAATTATTTATATATACAGCGTGTGTATATTCTATTTCTATTCTACTCTATATATAAGGCGTGTACTTATGTTCTTAATCATACCACAACCACCAGTTGTCAACAAGTAAATTGTAAATTATTCGAAAATCCGCAAGAGTATGAAAACTGAATTGGTATATATCGTTACATTTATTCTTATTGGAAATATTTGTATTTTATGTAGGATTAAAATAGTTCTACAATTTATTACATTATATAGAATTATAAATATATCATTGATAAATTCATGCTCCTTTAACATTTTACGAGAGAAAATAATTAACGGCTTAAACTGTTGAAAGAATAATATACAACAATTATCGAAACAATATACCAAATATTAATTTATATTCTGATTCTTTTTTTTGGACATAAATTAAACCTTAAATTATTCTGGACATTCTAGGAGAACGTATATTTTTAACTCAAACAGAACTTAATGGTCGATGCTTTTTCTCTTGAATTGATGTAATATATAGTATAATATTATAAATTGATTTATAATAATTCATATATTATATTGCATGAGAAATCATCACATCATTACGCGAAACTTAATTTAAAAAAAAGACTCAAAATGCAATTGTACTGGTACTAGGAATAAACTACAAAAAATCCTCAAAGCGCGAACCACAGTTATCATTAATACGTTATCTGTTCGTATTCGATTCGATTAATCAAACAGTGCGAGTGTATACGGTGTATTACGACGTCAACGTAAATTGTCTCATTTTTATTGGACTTCTAGCCGTTTAGTTATAGAATAAAAAGTAAAGAAAAAGATAGATTTTCATGTAACATTTACTTAATAAAAATGTAAAATGACATGCACAGGAAATGCTTATGGAATGTAGATGGAAGGAGGTTGAAAGGGGGATGAAAGTATGTACAAAAAGATATTTTTTAAATTAATGTTGTTAAGACAACTTACATACAATAATTCACTTTATAACTATTCTATTACTGTTTTTAATGAATAATAATTTGATCAAAGTGGTTTCAAAACCAGGGAGGTTCAGAGTTATTTAGTTTTTTTTAATGTAAATGTATTAGTAGTATTAGTAACTGTCCGTATATGTCCCACTCCTGAGCTAAGGCCTGCCCTCTTTTTTTTAAGAAAAAGGTTCTCTCCACCAGTTGAATTCGGAATCATCGGTTAAGATTCTCGTCTTCTAGTCACTGGGCCGACACCGCTCTCATTTAAATGTCTGTCAAGAAATTCATAGTAGTAGTAGTATTTGTAGTTCATTTTATTGTTTTTTTTTCGGTGGTTTCGATTGGCCATCCTATTTTTTTTTATAGTATAGAAAGGCGGACGAGCATATTAGCCACCTGATGGTAAGTGGTCAGCATCGCCCATAGACATTGGCATTTTAAGAAATGTTAATCATTGTTTACATCGCCAATTCTCCACCAACTTTGGGAACTAAGATGTTATGTCCCTGGTGCCTGTAATTACATTGGCTCACGTTGCTACGTTGCAAATATAGGGATCACAAGACAGTAACCCTTACTATTACAAAAGTTAAGGTTATCCGATTGTACCCGTAAATTAATTTATTGCCTTAACAATAATATAAGCCTTTATAATTCTGTTAAATTAGTATTGTATTTAACTATCTATTCCAACATTCGTATTGACTATAACAGTCAAATAGTATAAATAGTAAAAAAATATCAAAAGGAATCGTTCAAGTATCATTATAATATATTCATTGTCGGTATTCTTACGATCGTTGCATATTCATTACTCGTTCTGTTCTCATCAATTTGCCGCGTCTATTACAATCAATTTCTACTGAATATCGGATCGATTGGTCCTTGTTCTTAATTGAGCGCTAAATGGAAACTTTTAAGTAACTTGTCACTTTAGTCGTCCCTTCAGTTTCAATAAAGCGATCATCCCTTGTCTGCCTTCTCTGTCTGTTCTCACCGTTCACAGACAATAGCTTAGTTTAGCGTTATATATTTTACATGTTGTATCTTTTACTACATCAAAATATTAATGTGCAAGAATTTTTGCTATTTATTGCAATAAGCTCCAGGAGGTAAACTCGTATTAATGAAATATAAAAAAAAAAACAAATTGATTTATATAATTTTAGATTAGACTAAGATGTGGATGCGATGGTACAATTGGTAACCTGCTAATAAAGAAAAACAGCTCATAAAGTAGTCAAGCTAAGTAGAGTTAGCCTATGAGTGTAAACGACGTAAATATTTTTTATATTTCAAATTCATTGTAATGGAATGTGTTAATCTAATGGATGAGTTTATTACTAAATTAAATAAATAAATACAAGAAAGCGTTTAATTACAAGCATTAATTAATAAATATTGTCTTTGTCATTTAAAATACAAATCTTGTTTGAAAGAAAGAGGCCAAACGTTTTATAAGGTTTATTATTGCTCCATTTACGTACTATCCTTATTTATTTAATTAAAAAAAATTAAAGGTCCTAGAATATAATTCCTTACTATAAAGCGCTATTAATTCATTGGAATATGAACTTTGTTCTGCTCGACTATTTATATAAACGAGCTTTTATGATTTATTTTCTTATAATACCAAATTTTAAGTTCGGAATAACCGATGGATTTTAAATTCTAATTTTAAAGAAAAGTACTGAGAAAAATAAGAAGAAATATCTAATTCTTGAAAAAAAAATTGGATGGAATTTATCTTTATTAATAGAAAGCTATGAATTTAAGACAAGTTTAACGTAAGTTTCGATAAACAAATATTTAATATTATAAATCTTGTACCTACAAAAAATTAATTAAGAAAAATCATCATTTTTAATACAACAGTTTTAATTCAAACGCAATTATATCGCTCAGTATTCGCTACTAATACATTTGTCTGTTTGTCAACTTGTCCTTATTTAAAGGGGCAAGTGAGTAAACAATAAATGTTGATTTTTGCATGATCATAGCTTATGTTTTGAAAAACGACATACATTTTATTATATTTTTTTGCATTTATCCGTAAAAAAACGTGCGACCATGCGCTATCTTAATATGTATTCATACAATAAGAAAAACTTTGACTTTGAATTCTACAATAGATCATCATCTTATATATAAATAACAGTCTTAAATAATACTTAAAGATTAAAGTAAATAAGAGATGATTACCTTCATTTTTATCCTTATATAACACGCTTAAGATATAATATAAGCAAAATTAAAACATCTTAAAAAATCAACCAAATTTATAAGTACTCTTTTTTAAGTCGGTTTATATATATACGGGATGTCTTTTAAAATGCTCCATTTTATGAGAAATCGAAGCTATTTATTAATCCTTGAATAAACTATTAAGGTAATGCGTGTATTACCTATAGTTTATATCCATAATGTGCTTAATTACCTAATTGTTATTAATACAATTAGTTTATCTTGGCACATCAAATCAATGGTAGAGCTTAGAACGGATTAATATACTATTATCAAATATCTCATATTGAAATTAAATTAGGTAAGTTTTAAGCATTGGCGTCAAGATCATAAAATGATTAGGTATTCAAGAATTTCAAAAAGCTATTATTGCTCCACGCGGTTTCACCCCCTTTCCTTAAGTCAGGCTCCATGTGACGTACCGTGTTGTTATATAGTTAGTTTGGACGAGCCGGTAGGCGTTGTTAGTAGATACTTGCCTTTCACGCCGAAGGTTGTAGGTGTGATTCCCACCCAGGAACATGGCAGTTTGTCCTGCGTCTGGGTATAATTATCAATATAAGTATGTATTTGTAAAAAAAAGGAGTAAATGTAATATATCAGTTGTCTGGTTAACATAGTACAAGCTCTGCTTAGTTTGGGTTCAGATGGCCGTGTGTGAATAATGTCCCAGGATATTATTATTTATTAATAATACCTTACCTTACGAAATAAATTGTCTATATAAAGCAATATTATTACTCATCCACATCTACAAACACATTAATGTGCAATTAACTTTTCAACTTTATTAAATTAGTATAAATACAATAGTTTGTTAACTAATCGTATTAATCTTATACAAAACAGTCTTTTAAATCACTAATTGTGGATGATATCTTTCTGACCGATTTCAACACGATGATCAATATCAAGAGATATTAGCCAACTGGCGCTAGCGCTGGATACGAAAGGTCAGGGGTATTGAACACTTACCATCAGGTGACCCATGTGCCAGTATGTCTACCTATTTAAAATGAAAAAAATAAAAAGCATTGACGTCAGTTTAAAACTCCTAACCATAAATCTAGTCACAAATTTGGATCAAATCCATTTAGTCTTAACTTAAACGAAAATTCTCAGTGTTAACTTACGAAAATCCGTTCGTAAACCGTTCCACGGTAATTTCCTGGAGCGACTATGGACTGCAATCAAGTCACTTATATAACGGTTGAAAGAACGCGTTTCGCCGAGACTCACTCGAGTCACATTTGGCTTTTTTGACATTCACCACTAACGACGTACTCTATCCTTTTGCTTATAAATGGAAACATGTGACGAGACAACTGCAGCGACAGCGAATTATGATGGTGTCAACAAGATAGTGTTTTGTTCGCATTCAGCGTTGATTTCTTTAGGTTTTAAGGGCGACGTTTGTAAACCTCGCCTGCTAGTTGCGGCTTTGAAAGGGATAAGACATGAAAGAGGGATGGTGCTTAATAAGAGAATATTAAAAATGGAGTTGTATGTTTATAAAAGTACCGAGTGTTTGCATGTACCTATTAAACTGTACGTGGTATGTATATTAAAGGTTGAAATTATCCATATAAATATATTTCAAGCAAAATTACCATACTAGTCGTAAATTATAAAATAAAAATCAAAATATTTTATTCAGCATTGAGCATTGATAGTCAAACTAGAAACTACCACCGGTTCGGAAAAGAAACACCCAGCCCTGAGAAGTATATAAGTAATGCTTACAATATAATGGCACTATTGTCTGTATAATATTGTATTTCTTTAAATTTAATGAATAGGTAATAATTAATAGGTACGCAAGCTGATGGTAAATGGTATTCACCTTATAGACATTGGCAATGTTAGATTCTGGTTTAAAGGGTGTGAGCTAGTGTAAATACAGGCACAAAGAACATAACATCTACGTTACCTAGGTTGGCAGCGCATTGGCGATGTAAGGAATATTTCTTATATCGTCAATGGGCGTTGGTGACCATTTAACATCAGGTGGTTCATATGCACGTCCGTCTCTCTATAACGAAAAAAATTGCCACCAACTTTGGGAACTGAGATTTTATATCCTTTGTGCCCATAATTACATTAGCTAACTCGCCCTTTAAGCCGAAACACAACTTTACTAAGTATTGCTATTTGGCGGTACAATATGTGACGAGCTGGTGGTACCTTTTCAGAAGGACTTGCACAAAGCCCTAATGCCAAGTTAATAAATAAAATATTATGCACATGTGGTTATGAGCTCAATTCAAAGTCATAAGCATTGGAATAATTATAATATGTTCAGTCAGTCAGTTCAGTACAATAATTGTAAGTTTTTTGTGATTAAGGTGTGTACTTTCTACAAGTATACTGGTCAAAATAATAGGCAGGATAGTACATATTCCCTGATTAATACATAAATAAATGAAAAATATAATATCAAAAAACATTATACACCGCGAAAACTTAAATTAAATGCCCAACTATTGGACTAAAGCGTCCTATCATTGAGAAATTATACATGAGCTTATTTCTCCGCGAGACTCCAATGTGAGCTTGTACGAATAGATACACATGTAGCGCATTTTCATCCAACACATGTAGGTTTCCGCAAGTTGTTTTTCTTCAAAGTTGGAGCAGCGTGATAGAATAATATCCGTACCTTCTCGTCTAAAGGAGAGGAGGCCTGAGCCGAGCAGTGGGAAAAATACACAGGCTATCCCTTTAATTTTTATTAAATTTTTCTGACCACGACTATGATTACTACGCGACCGTGATTAATGAATTACAGATTCACACAGAAGAAAGAAGAAGAGCTGAGACTGAAGTCCTCCTGATCGAATTTCAGCTAAAACTCCACCACACTACAAGGACTAGTTATATGCATAGACGATATTATTATAATCCACAGTGCATATGAAAACTCAGATGCACTCTCCTAATCCGATGAGACGGTAAAATGACAGAAGAGAGATCAGACATAGGACCTACGGCTTTACGTGTCTTTCGAGACACAGAAATATAATGCTGCTCCTAAATAACCTAAAATATCCTAACTCTAGAGTACTAGTGAAGATGTATAAGCTATGATTTTATTTCAATCAAAGTGATTACGATCGTTATCGTGTTAAAGATAACAATCGAATTTTCTAAATTGATATTATGAAAACAATTGTTGTATATAATCGTGTCTTGGATTCAAACCCTATTTGTCAAAAAAGTTCTTTTATCAATTAAAAAATCAAGTAAAGTTACAGCCTGTAAATGTCTCACTGTTGCGCTAAGATTTACTCTCCGTCAGGAGAA
The DNA here is from genome assembly GCA_905147175.2 of Nymphalis urticae. Lineage (NCBI taxonomy): Eukaryota > Metazoa > Arthropoda > Insecta > Lepidoptera > Nymphalidae > Nymphalis > Nymphalis urticae. The sequence continues at coordinate 8,221,078 of LR989991.1, forward strand.
GGTTTGAGCTTATACCACTACGCTGCTATATTGCGGGTTGGTGAATTAAACATGTGGACTTGCATCTGTCACGTGCGAGTTTCCTTACGATGTTTCCCTTTACCTCCGAACACTAGATGAATTATAATGAATTATAAACAAAAGTTAAGTCCTTGAAAAGTCCAGCGGTGTTCATGTTCTAGTCATTTGATTATCTCTTAATGCTTATTTTTTATAAAATTAAATCTTTCTTTAGTAAATAAGATAGCTGTAGCCTTATTATCTAACTACAACACGAACAAGGCCGTCAATAACATTGTTACCATTGTAATAGACAGCAAGAAACTTAAATTCTAAATTTAAAATAATGTTAATGATTAATTTTTATCCTTGGCGATAATTTAAGCAGAGGAACAATCAACAGATTGATACAGAGTAATATTTCAAAAAATCTCTAAAACAAAGAAAAATTTATAATTTATCACTTTATTCGAATTGTACGTTACACATAAAGCGAAACGCGGGCGAATACTAGTATATTCGTACTATTACCGTGGGCGCTGTACCGTGGCCCTCCCGTTCCGTGCAACGTGATTCAGTTTTATGGATACAGTTAGCGACGAAAGTTGCCATCGACTAAACGGTACACTATTAAAAATAGTGTTCCAATCGTGCCATTGCTTTTTATGACGTCATATCAATAATTATAGCCAATATTATTGCAACTGTTGGCAGCTGCATATATTTTAGTAAGCGCGATATTTACTTTACCTCAATGTTAAGGATTTTGAAAAGTTTTGAGCGTGACAATAATCAACTAAATGGTTGCCCTACCACCGTGTTGTGAAAGCCCGTCTGGATAGGTCACCCAGACAGTTAGCGTTAGTTTAGCACATACTCATTAGATATCCAAACCACCAAAAAGCAGTACTTAGTATTGTTCGGTTCTGGGGTAAAAGGTGAATGAGGCGTTGTAACTATAAACACAAGCAAATAACATTTTGGTAGGTTTTAGCGCATTGGCGGTATAATAAATGGTTAATATTTTTTACAACCCTAATGTTTATGGACGGTGGTGACCACGTCTTACTGTGAGTTGATTCATTGGACCGTCCACCTACCTTCTGCTAGAAAAATAAAACTATTGAGATTTGATAATAACTGTGATTGAGAATTAATTTTAGAATATCATAATTAAAAAGTAGCTTTAATAAAACTTTTCTGTAGCAAATAAATTATGTTATTAAGGTTAATTAACAATAAATTAATTTTAAAGTTTTATTAAAATAGATAGATATTACGATTTTTAAGTTGTTGGCTGAATTAATTGTATATTAATAATTAAACTTAATTTATACAATACTCTTTTAATTAAAGGTGATTAAACACAAACTTTAATGGTTCACTGTTCAAGATAAATGATCAACTGAAATGCCATTTTACCTCATGTTGTAATAAAGTCCATAATTGAATACCAAATTTACTTGGTGGTAGGGCTTTGTGCAAGCTCTTCTGGGTAGGCATCACCCAGTCATCACATATTCTACTGACAAACAGCAATATTTAGTATGATTGTGTTCCGTTTTAAGTGTGATTGAGCTAGTTTAACTACAAGCACAAGGGAGGTAACATATTATATATAAGTTGGTGGCGATTAAAATTTAGCCAATGTATATGGGCGGTGGTGATCACTTACCATCAAATGGCCCATTTACCTATCCACGTAGCTATTTCATAAAGTAGAATCAAATTTTCTAAAGTTATAACTAACTAAAGTAACACTAATGGGGTGACGTAATACTTTATTTTTAAATCTTATGTTAAAAAACTTTTAAGTTGAGAAAACATTGATGGTGGGCTTACGAAAGTTTACTTGAATAAATATACTTCAATTTAAATTATTTCTTACTTTTCACTTTGAAAAAATGAGAAAACCATTATATCTCGAAGTATATCTACACCCGTCCCTCTCTTATTGCACGCGACACGTATATCTAAGTGCCTGCAATTTTTAGAAGATTTAAACCGTCTCCAGAAAAGGAAATAAACTATCATCATATTTATTTTCATAAAACATATAATTCAGTTATTTTTATATAGACAAAAAAATGTATGAAATGTAAAGTCAACTTTATTAGTAACTACCAATTGACTGCATTTGTTGTATATTTATTTATAGACAAAAATGCGTTTCGATTTTATTTTTTTTAAATTAATTCTATTTACAATCTTCTAAACGACTTGTGCTATTCACTGTACCATTCCCCTTTTATTCCACCTTTCTCGGCGCCATGCCAATGGAATGTCAAGTAATAATCGTCATAATGTCGTCGGTCCATCTGGCCTCTATGGACCTCTGCTTTCCAGCAGTTTTATAACACTTTCATTGCTTTATTGAACTACTGATTTTTTTGTCCTCAAGCTAATGGTATGTGAGGGGTCGTTGACTTCATGAACGAACCATATAAACAACTAATTCGTTTTGTTTTAGATTCTAATGTTCCACCATGACGGTGGATTAAATCAATGAAATTACAGGCACAAAAAAAAACAATATCAACTCACCAGTAGCAATATACGTAATATTATAATGATTGATATTAAGTTTTATATGTAACGATAAAAGCATGAAATTATTGCAACATTATTGTTATCCCATACAATAGGTTAGTACCTATTGTATGGAATAACTTAATCTTAAATAATAACGGAATAAATTCTCGCGAAAGGCTGTTATCGCTTCAGTAATATGAGCAAAGTTGACTCATATCATCCGGCTTAATATTTTTATTGTAAAAATTTATTATAATAATTGAAAAAAAAATGAAAGTTTCGTCACATAAAACACTCAAAGAGTCGGAAGGCGTTAATGACGATAAAAATGAAATGAAAGTGTGATACTAAAAGTTAAAGACATAATTGTTTGAAACCCTTTTTACGTTGACTAAATGTCAGTTTCAGTTTTAAAAAGAGTGGTTTTATATGTAAGGAGAAAAATAAAAATATTTTTTACAGAACTTATTTTTCATATTTTTTTATTTAGTTATTCTACGACTTTCATCTAAAACATTTAAGGGTAACGTCTTAATACACTCGCATATCTCACGTACATTAAGATGTCTATTTTACCAGTAAATAATTACACTAGCTCACAAACTAATCTATAATACTGCAATATAAACTTATTAATATTTTGTGGTAGACAAAACGACGACTGCGTGGTAGCCAAGTAAATGAGCATACGAAAATAATAAATATGAGTATTTCCATTTCATAGAGCAAATAATTAACATTTGAACGATTCGAACGCAGTTAACTAATATACGTTTACGAAGTTCATCTAAGTCTAAATAAGCGCTTTGAAATTTCGACTTTATGCTTGTCACATTCCTTTCCATAATGGGAACGCATATTGCGCTTTCCGAAACAGCAATAACAAACCGAGTGGATGCAAACTGCGCTTCTAATGGGGTAAGTGTCCACGACTGCCGTAATCCGAAACAGAAATAGGTCGGTCCGTGTCACACCACTTTCGTATGTATGAGACGTGTTGAAGGCGTATTAAAGGCATGAGTGACCGCGTATGACTGGAATCGTAAAACCATATGTCGTAAATGCAATGTTAAAATAGAAATTATTGCGCATATTTTAGATAATTTTAGTTCGAGTGTCTATGAACGAGTCGTTCTCATATGATCAGTAATTAGTTGTCACATTGCTTTTGTAACGACATAGCTATGTACCTGAACACTCTTTGACAGCTTACAGGTGTTTAAAGCTAATATATTATGAATTTGCAATTACCAGTTAATTTTATCTTTTTTTATTGAATATAAATTTTCACACTGGAAAATGGGCCATCTGATGGCACTGTAAGAAATATTAACCACCATTGTGGGTTGTACCAACCCAAATGTGCACGCACAAAGCCCTCCCACCAAGTAAGCAACTAAGTTATATTATGTAAAGCTTAACAATCATATTATAATTAAAAAGTCAATAACATTTCGTTAAAAAATAAATGCCGATCCAGATATTGGTCCTGAATACTCGCATATAGAATGAATATATTAATGACTGTTTACAGAATTATTTATCAATTTGGTCATAATGCATGAAATTTTAATTAATCTATCAATTTTAATTTTAATTATTATTTTTCTTTCAATAATATTATTTTAATTCTCAACAATCTGCTATGTAATTAATTTTGATTTATTTATTTGTGAAGATTCGATTTGGTTTGTTAATTATTTATTTTGATTTGTTATTTTTATGTGTACTTTTTAACTGTTTGTATTCCTAATAATAAATAAATAAAATTAACAAGAATCTATAGTATTAATATGTTGGATATTTTTTTAAAGTATCATTAATTTTACATCATTTTATTACACATTAAAACGCATCAATAGTTTTTGTAGTTTGTTAGTGTGATTTTATCTTAACTAAATCATGACTGGGATATTGTGAACTACAAAAATTTAGTTGTAAAATGGCTATTGCTTTTCAGCTTTACAATAATCTGTTAACTTATACAAGCTCTAAAGTGTAATGAATAATTGTATTTAAGAAAACCGTTTTCATTATCTAAACAAAAGTTGAATTTAAAATAAAAAAAGTAAATAAGCGCTGCCATTGTTACAGATCTCCACAAAGGAAACTTGAAGACGCGAAGAAATAAATAAAATAAAAAAAATCCTTGCAGTGTTCATATTAATTTTCACCTTGGTCCGACATTTTAATTTCGAAACATTTTTCGACGAAAGATTTCCCCAGAGCAATTTACAAAATTAGCCTACAAACAGACCAAATTTAATGGCGCCGGTATGACACAAAGGACAGTTTGCTAAATTATTTACGCTTCTCGAGAGGACATTCTTGCCTCATTTTAACCGCTGTTAGGACTCTTTTCAAATAATATATACAAGTATGGATATACTTTTCAAACGATCTCTTTGGTAAATTTTGTAGGATACCGTACCCTTTTCGGTCGTTTTCAAAGACACTTTATAAGCATATGCATCCATGACAAAAGGAATTCGTAAGCACTTCAACCTTATCTCATGCGTGTTTTAAATAAAATTATTCATTAAGCAAAATATTAACAACTACCACGAGCATAGCAATTAAAAACAATATATAATAAATTAAATACATTTCACATTAAGTCGAAACATTATTATTATTTACGATGTACAAACGATCAATTTACGTTATAAATACGACGTTAAGTACATTACACACCATACAAAAACAAAATGATAGAGTGCGATATCTTAAAACGTGTGCGATAAAATTAGAAGTAACTAGTTACTATGTCCCTTTTTAATTGGTAAAGAATACATTCGATCTTTAAAGTTTGTCATAGTCGATAAAACAAACAATGTTTATAGTAGCATGATAATAATTTTAGTACATTTATTGAATATCCATAAAATAGTAATAATAATCATGGTCATTTATCATATTACAAAATACTTACTACATACTGATATTCTTGGCCTTACTGAAAAATGAAGTTAAAACCTTTTATATCGCATTATTAAAACGTTTTTAGCTGATAAATTAATAAAGACTTACCATAATTTTGTACCTTTTCATTGTTGTCGCCATTAGGAAATATCAGGGCTACGTTAAAGCTCACCTTTCAAGCAAACGCGGTAAAACTTCAAACGTCGGACCTTAAAGTCTCTCAAGTGCGAGACAAATTAAAAAGAACTCCATTGTACCTTAACAAAGAAAGATAAATGCTAAACGAGACAAAACCACCATAATTACGAAATAAATAATTTTCCTCGACTATAAATAATAATAGGAATCGTCGAAGACGATGTTATATTTTATTTTCAAACGAATAGGTGATTATTTTCTGGTTTTATTATCATTGAAACGAAGCACAAATTTTCTATGACTTCTCTCATTCTGATATTACAGTAACCACAAATAGTGCAAAATATTAAAAATTCAGAATAAAAAATGGATTTATATAAACAAAGACTTTTTAAAAATATACAGACGTTTGTGGTTATTAATAGTGTTTTTTTTTATAAAGGAAATTTTGACGAGTGTACAATCTCCTAATATTAAGTATAACTTCTCTAAGATATTACTACTGGATAGTAAAAAAAAATTACAATACATTGACAATTCGATGGCACATAAATAATCATTTTCATACACTTATTATAATGCTGATTAAATTAAAAATAAACTAGGACAACAGAAAAAGAAGAAAAAAAAACAGACGTATTTTACAACGAGAACATGTTAGATTGAGTTTTTCCCATTTCGAGAGGTAATTTACACTGTCAGGTATCTGCGTGGGTTTAATGAATGTTATCTATGGATGGCAATCAGAGGATGATAGTAAAGGTAAAAGAGAAAGATCGTAAACGAGATTAACGACACGAATAAATATAAAACGGGCACGCAATGATAAGGCAGTAAGGACGGTGAGGGTAGTTGTACTAGAATTACTGATTACTGCATCTAATTGTATACGGGATAACGTATATTATTATTACTTCTTATTGTTTTTCGCTATAATTATTTAAGATTTAAGTTAGTTAGATATGAGTAATTCGTTAATTACTATAGAAATTGTATTTAATAGCAAAATAAATCTTAATAAAATAGGTATGACTGAATATTTCATATACTCTATGTTTGTCACTGATCATTATTAACAGCATATTAATTCACATACACATAATGAAAGAAGTGTGACTTTTTAGAGTTTTATTTCCCCGTATCTTATATAAGAAACAAGTAGCAAGAAATAATTAAAATAAATTGTAAAAACCACGGCACTTTATATCGTATCTTTCGTTCTTAAGAGAACGCAATTGTCTCGTTAATCTGCGACTAGCAATAACGTGTGGCCACCGCAGTCTCGGCGGCTAAGGGCGGCATTCAGACGAGGGTCCTTGCATCCAAGTCCATTCATTGTGATGATTGCTCCGCTCTCATTATACCTACACAAGCACCGAGACGTACAACAGTCGGAAAACAAACAAAAAGTCAGCAAAGCGTCGCGATGAATGTACGGATTCAAATGTAAGGAACGTGAAACCGTAACAATAAGGCTCCTGAGCTTGGGATATGAAATGAAACTATTAAGGGTTATTAGATGTTCTTTTATGAAATACATTGTTACTAAAAACTCAAAGCCTTTTAAAAAATATCTAAAATTTAAACTTTTTCCTCTGCAATATATGGATCTGGTGGAAACCGTCTATTACCACCTAGCAATTTTAATTAGATAGAGAATCTGTCTGTATTATCATGTATGTATAAATCATGTATGTTTTCAACCACAAAATCCTTTTTTAATCATGAAACATAGATATCAAATTCGACCTTGAAATTTTACTCAACTAAACATCATTAACATCAAAAATACACGCAATGTATTTAAACATAAAACATGTTATCATATGACGTTAAATCGTTCATCCGTTATTGGATGCGATTTATACAAACGGATTTAGATTTCAAAGAGGGATACATTCGTGTTTACGATCGTACAAACTATTCTAATTAATGATGCTCTCGTTTCACTCGATCCAATTAATGTTTGTTCGGATTCGTTTCGACTATAACCTACTTTGTGGAAATGTAATTGCTTATGACGGGATTTATTGACTTCGGAGTTGAGAACGGGGCATAGCTATAAAATATATAGACACCTACACTTAAATTTTAACAGCGTTTCTTTCTATGCAAATAAAAAGATGATTTCTCATGGAGAAAATCAAAGCATTTTCCAAGTTTAGTTTAACCGAGAGAAAATTGACAGCTATTAATTCTGTTAAAGTAGAATATTCCCATCCATCTGAACCCGCAGTTATCGTAGAGCCAACTGAGAGATTTTTTGTTTACTTCGAATCAAATCAAACGAAAATCACGTATTCAACATAGAAGCATTACACTCACTTATTGATTGTCATATTAGAAACTACCTCTCGTATCTTCGTATCTGATATAGAGTAGTTAACAGGTGTATGATGAAAGGAAACCAAACTGCCAGCAAAAGGTATTCCCAAAGAAGCATAATGTCAGACAAGGGGCCAATAAGTTCTATTTCATGCAGCGATAGAAACACACTGCATCAACCATAGATATTTGGAATATGAGCAACTCAATAATTTCACACAAATGAATTATATTTTATAGTCGAGAATAAGTCACGATCAGACTAATGAGACTAATAGAACAGAAATTCGTTGCATAAAGATAAGTGACATTGCTTTCTAAATATAACACAAATGTCATAACGGGTTTCTTATGGTAAGAACATGACTGTTGAAATTAAAAAATACGTCTTGCCCGTAAACTCCTTAAACAAATATGTACCATTCAATTTATCAACAAGTTTTTGTATAAGAAGAACAGATGTAATAGTCATGTAAAAATCTTAAAGACATTTACCAAGAGTAAAATTTTAAGCGTTCTACTATAACACGCATTGCTCGACTTATCTCAAAAGGTTTGAAGTACTTGTACCGTTCTAAACGAGCAAGCGAAACTATGTTCAAATAGAACTTCAAAAGAAGACCTACGCTTACGAGTGCTGCCTGAGGTACACTGAGAAAAAAAAATGTCTTTTGTGACGTCAGATGTGACGTGACATCATTACCGTGACATATGTGCCTGTGGTCTACTTTGTTTGGGTCTCATTTAAAATGTGCTGTAAGTTGTGTTTTTAACCGTTCACTTATTTAAAAGTTACGTTACCTTTATGTTAAAGAGACAAAGGTTTGCAAAATGATGTAGTAGAGTTTTTAATATGTCTTTTTGTACTACACTATGACAAATACGCCTTCTATGTTAAGGGTACAAAGTTATTAAAAAGTAGGAAAAAAAACATATCACTTTGAATTATACGTACTTAGATAGATACTTAATAAAAGCTTTTCGGAAAATCATACTTACACGACTAAAGTAATATACAAAAGCTTAAAAGAGAGCATTTAAAAAATACCAGAAAATGACTGTAATATATGTACTGTAATGTATAAATAACTCCAAAGATATCGAAAATCGGTACTAAATCATTGAAAATAGTCAAGTCTTTTTCGAGAAATCGGCACGCACATAAAAATCAACATAATTTCCTTCATTGCCGATCATTAGATGAACTATTAGGGTGAACATTTAAAAAGCTGCAAATGATGATTGCCGTAATTTGAATCGACCTTCGGCTATAACCTGCGCGTTTATCATCTCATCTTATTATTAAGTATACATTATCAATAATCTATTCAAATGAAAAAATGGAACGTTTACTTATAGATAGATCAAAATTTCTTTAAATGCGCATTGCCTGATTCACGTGAAAGAGCGTAAAGTACTGAAGTGAATGAGCAAAGAGAACCAACCTCAAAGGAAGTCGTACGGTACTCGAGCGCTCGTCGAGGTTTGCCCACGATTTACGGAAAGCCGGCTTTTGTGACGTCAGAGATATCGTTATCTTTGTGTACATAGTTGCAATCTGTGTGAGTTTAAAAGAAAACTTTAATTGATTGAAAAAACTATAATCGATAAGTCCTGTGACTCGATATCGTCAGTTAAAACTATGACGATAAAAGTTTAGCTACGGGAGCTAAGTTTGTACGTCATTAAGGTTTACACGTTTACGCTTCAAGTTTTCATAAAAAATTGATAAGATGGTTCAGATTAAAAATATTGAATACAACTAAGAAACGAGTAATAAAAACTACTCTGACCTGACATAACATCTGATAAACAGACTTCAGCAATGATTTTGATTACAAAAAAATAATAATTTAATATTGTCAATGTGGATATGACTTGATCCACGTCAAAGGGCTAGGAGTACCTTGCTAAATGAGAAGGTGAACTACGTGCAAATAAGACGTCGAGAGACGTAGATCTTGAGTGCCTAGGGAAGAAGTTCTAGCAAAAAAATAGAAAAGCGCCTTTTGTGACGTTAGATGTCATTAACGTGTTCGCGGTCTACTTTGCTTGAGTGCCTCTCAATATGGACTTTAAAACATAAGATTTTTATGTAGAAAATAGTTGAATTTCCACATGTTTTTGTAAATGAATATTCTTTAAGATAGTAAAAAAGAAATCGATTACGTAATCGTAAATCATTTATTTTTTTAAACTCTTGCGATTTATTCTTAAACATTACAGTAACAGCCTGTTAATGTCCACTGCTCGTCTCCCTTTTGAGGAGAAGGTTTGGAGCTTATTCCACCACGCTGCTCCAATGCGGGTTAGTAGAATACACATGTAGCATAATTTCAATGAAATTAGACACATTCAGGTTTCCTAGCGATGTTTTCCCCCACCGCCAAGTACGAGATGAATTATAAACACAAATTAAGCACATGAAAATTCAGTGGTGCTTGCCCGGGTTTGTACCCACGATCACCGGTTAAGATTCACGCGTTCTAACCACTAGGTCATCTCGGCTCTAATACATTAAATAATTAAAATTGAATAAAAAATTAAATAACCACGACCCAAAAAAATTAAAAACGTGTTTGTTAGCCCTTTATTATAAATACCTGTTACAACAAGCGTCGTCACGTTAGGGAACCATAATTTCAAACCAACTCTGCATCCCTCTTTTTACGTCGGGTTTAAAAAAAAAAGGTAAAATATCACTGATTATAAAAATAAATAAAATGTAGAAATCACTTTTGTCACACATTATGCTGCTTATAAAACATTTTTCCTGTTTCAAATTTAAAATGAAATACAAATTCTAATAAAACTGCATCCTTTCCATTTGCCTCAGACACTTTTGAATCATCGTTTTAAAAGTCCTGTGTCACTTTACCTACCAATTTGGAACGTTAATTTTGTCGTGCAGATCTAAAAGGCAAAAGCTTAGTAGTTCGTCTTTTCAACTTATTTCAGTACATAATATACGTTCATATGTTCATTAAAAATATTCTAAATTGAATTTAACATATTCTTACAACACGTTTCGTCTTAATAAAATATTGGCTAGAATAATAAGTCTTATATGTATTTTTGTGACGTCAAAAAATTTGAAACATAATCCTTAAAACGTAAAGCAAACCTATAACTTAAATTTAATGTTTGTCGATGATATTATTTTTTACGCGTATCCCAATAACTGACTTATTAGATAACCAAGCAAAATATTATCACAAATTCCAACTAATACCACTGGACTTCGCCACAAAGCGTGAGCAAAATATGAAATTTATTAGTGAACGAGAAGCTACGGATTTTGAAATTCTACTCATGTTTAAAAAGCGTTAATCCCACAGGTAAATTTGATATCAACTGCATTCGGAATAAGAAGTTCACTTCAATAATAATAGTACTTAAATATTTGAATATTGAATACTTATGAAATAGATAAGTAAATGAAGTAGAATATCGGAATTTTATCCTGTGTAACATTCGAAATTCAATTTTCATTAATTATTACGTGGGACTAAAGAGGCAAGTTCTGTATAATTATGCATAGACATACACATATAATTTTCAGTGTAAAACAAACACGTAATTATGTAGCCTCCTATTTCTTTCGACCAAGGTGGTTAAAAAAGTAGTTTAATCTCATCATATGTGCAACCGCAAAAACGAATGATCTCAGCTGCTGTAGCGGCACATTAATTATTCATAATGCTTAGTAGCCGAGGGTGTAACGAGCAACAAATGGATAGCTTGCGGATCTCTGCTCCCGGCGGACCCGAGTCTTGCGAATTAGACCGCGGTGAAGGGTAAAATCGGTATTAGATTTGTATGTAAAATTCACACGAAATACGCTAGTAGCGTAATTTCGTTTGAATAAAATTCTCAATGGAAAAAACAATGACTAGTGCTTTTATTTCTGATACGTAATTCAGTGATTTTGTTTTCATTTTTCATCAAAAAGCACACGCCCTTCATAGAACGTAAACCTTGAAGGAGCACAATATCACATTCTACATTTCATATTCTGCCGTTTCTGCCGTAAGTTTAATTCAAAAACTTTTACAAGGTTTTTAAAGCTTTGTGTAAGGTACGACAACACATATTATACCACTAAACAGCAATACATATCAGGTACTATAGGTACCTTGTGCCTATAGTTATAGACAAAGGGGGGCATAACATCTTAGTTTCCGAAGTTGATGGCGTATTGAGGATGTAACAGATGGTTAATATTTTATAATGTCAAAGTTTATGTGCAGAAGTAACCACTTACCATCAGGTGGCCAATTTGCCATTCCATCTATCTATTCAATAAAAATCATAGGATATAAACACAGGTTTTTCGTTTTATAAAAATATTTGTAATGCGCGCGGATTAACGCGAGAGTCATTGCGCTACACTACGCTAATCTGTTATCATCCAATGTGGAAAGTAATTGAACATACGTGATTGAAATCGAAATAGAGTGTAATTTTATGATGAAAAAAATCAAGAAATTGTTATGAGACAAATTTATTTTTACAGGTTTATTTTTAAATAAATACCAGGACTTTGCAACTTGCAAATATTTTACTCTAAATTCCGGGCAAGAGGAGCATAAATATTAATTAATGAAATCCTAATGGCAATTGTATTAAATAATTTCTTTGCGAAGCGCGTCAAAACTAAAACGGCCGCGTGTCAATTCTCTGCAAAAACAATTACGCTTACAAACGGGTCGCGCGATTTACATAGAGGGGCACGTCGCCCCGGGCTCCGTTGAGACGCGATTAAAATACCTAAAATACACGTCAACGTGTTGACGTCCTGATGAGGCGAAATAAATTGTGTTGGGAAAAGTTGCCCCAGGGTGATCCGTGCCCCTAGAAAATGATGCTAATCATCGACCCTGTTTTTTGCTTGTGCCGCGTAATTCGACCTATGAATCAGTTTTTTTTTTAAAGAAAATTTCGCTGAATCCAATTTTTTATGTTGCTTTATTTTTTTTTTATAAATTTTAACATGTTACTGTTTTACTTATAGATTTGTTTTGAGTTTTAACAAAACCGATAATAAGATAAATACAAAATAACATCGTTTTGGAAAAAAAAATATATTAAAAATTGTATGATTCGTAAGAAAACCACAATACCTTAGTGGATAGAATATTCAGGTTTTAACCGAAGAGAGCCGATTTAAATATAAATATACATTTCAAATGTTTTCCAAAAAACATTACCTTCTTTTTTTAAATCTGGGACATATGTACATCTACCAGCTGTGAGCTCTAAATCCTTATGGTTTAGTTTAAGTTGTGAAAAAAAGAGAAGCCTTTTCTTAACCATGTTAAACTCATGTTTTGTTGCCTACTTAAGATAATCGATTATAAATTCATATATACAATATTTTCACAAAAATATAACCGTGCCATATTAATCGAAAAAGGCTCATAATTCATAGCAAACTCAAACAAAAAATGAGCCGCATTCATAACTCCTAAATAGGTACAAAGTTAATGTCCGAAGCAAACAACGAAAAACAATACCGCAAACTTCACACGATATCAAAAGCCCGCCTAAATCAAACTGTTGCCGGCGTAATGGACCCGTCACCGACCGACACCTCGTCATCAGAACAAGGGCGACCATTTAAAACTTTCCGTACAACTGCAGAGAACAAACATTAGGCTGAGCGTACATTATTTGAAAACGAGCTTGGACATGTCAAGTAGTGAAGGCATTACAAAACTATGCCTTTCTTTTAGTTATTGTTTTATTTTCACTGCTTACTTGAATCTCGTCCTTACAATTTAGTTTTTATATCAGCGTTCTCTCATATAAATAATCACTTATATTACGAAAGTACGATTAATGAGTCTGTCAGTGAACTCAATGTAACGATGTCACCAAAACGATCAATTAAATCTTTACAGAAAGCTCACCTGGGTGATAAATTGATATGAATATTCTTCTATCTTTTAAAACTATAGGCGATTTATTTAATACATTTCCGTGTCGATACTGTCATCATATATTGATTTCATCAATATTTAACAAATTTTCGTCATGAAATTTTTGTTTCGCACACGAGATGAACTATAAACATAAATAAATCGAGAGTAAGCTCTCGCCATCTTTGATCAACTTGTGCGTGTTCGCTTAGTTATATCAGCTTTTATTAATTAATAGTATGATTTGCTTTACTAGCAAAAAAAAAATTGTATGTACTCGACTTAAACAAACCAAATGTTCAGAGCACATGACGTCGAGGCGTCAAAATGCGAAAGCAATTTAAGTTTAAACAATAGCTGTGGTGCACCCAGTTACGGTGGTTGTCACGAACGTTCAAGGGAAAAACGTTCCTATTGTTATCAGACATAGGAATAATATGGCATACATACACTGACAGGTACAAATGACACGGTGATGTCGGAACTCTCTCAATGTCAACGTAAATAGTACGCTACATATAATTTTTACTGAAATGTTATATTTTGTAATGTAATATAGTTTTATATAAATTGTTTGTTACTTTTAACTGCTATGAGGCTGAATACTTTATTATGTTTTTAATTAATTTAGCTTCTTTGGTAGAATAAAATGCCGTTATAAATTCAGAGAAACACGAATAATAATAATACTAGTAATAAAAAATATATATTATTTTAAAACTCTTTTACGAGCTCTGTAAAAAACACTCGTTCACACCTATCTAAGCTGTTTAAAAAGAAAACAAAAAAAAAAATCTATTCCAATTTTGAAAATCAGTTTTAAAATAAAAATATATTTACCATGCTACAGTTAGACGGCTTCAAAATTACAGACACGAATATTTTTGCGTCGGAGCTTAAAAAGGCATACGATTCAATACGTATAATTATATGTAAATGAACATATCGACGCTATACGTAATCAATGAACTGCGAATCAATGAAAGCCCCATCCAATATAAATGTCAAAAATACGATAGGGGAGCGTGCGGACGCATAACAAACGGCACTCGTAAATGCCAGACGAATGTAGCAAAATTAAAAGAACATGTATGATAAACTCACATATTATCCTTCTATTTTAGTATGTTATATTGGTATTCACGGTATTATATGAAGACATAAGTGACCATTTATTTAAAAAATTCTAAATTTTTAGAAATGAAAAAAAATACATTTTTCGTCACTATACACACGATGGTACATACAATTCTCATTTTTTAAACTTTAAGAGTTATAAATGTAAAAGGCGAATGACATATGTTCACGAATAAGTAATCAACTCAAAACCACAAACGGTATAGTAACAACATGTGAATGTCCCACTGCTGGGCTAAGGCCTCCTCTCCTTTTTTGTAGAGAAGGTTTGGAGCTTATTCCACCACGGTGCTCCAATGCGGGTTGGTGAAATACACATGTGGCAGAATTTCGGTGAAATTCGATACATGTCGGTTTCCTCGCGACGTTCTCCTTCACCATCAAGTACGAAATGAATTATAATAACAAATTTAGCACATGAAATTCAGTGGTGCTTTCTTACCACTGAGCCATCTCGGCTTTTAGGCAACACAAAACTAACAATTAATAAAATATGAGAACTTCAATCACCTTTTTTATTATTGGTATTATATTTGAAATTTAACTCGGATATGGAAGTTTAATTCCTTAGAATTAACAGTCACATTAACAGCGCCTCATTTAAATTGTTTATGATTCTTTCAACTGTTTCTTTATATATTTCTTTATATAAATAAAATATCTAGTTTCTAATTTTACAAAATCAATAATTCGTTTCCGGGGCATAATATTAGTATCATTTATACGATTTTAGTTATTTTTAATTCTTCGTCAAAAAACATTGATAAATAAGATATACACAATAAATGACTATATATACAGATGATGGAAATAAAGCAATTTTTCTTAATTATATATTTGTAAATTGGTGGAAAGCAGTAACTTCTGAGCTCATTGCTATATATATATATATATATATATATATTTATAATTATGATGATTAAATTTTGTTTCCTATTAATAATGTTTGATTAATTATTTAAATACCTACTAACTATAGCCAGCGTTGTCTTCAAATATATAATCAGATATTTTCTCGTCTTGATAATAAGAACCGTTTTTATTCGAATATAATATAAAATATTCGGATTCAACACAATATAACTTAAGCAGAAATATTCGAAATCATGAACAAACATAAACCCTTACAAGCGAAAGACGTAAAACCGGATATAATTACTTTGCTCCGCTATATTGACGAGGGTATAAATATTATAAAAGAAAATTATTAAAGAAGAAAATTTTATTTATTAATTATTTCAGACGAGTTAATATAAAAACATTGTATAATACATTTTACTGATGGTAGGGCTTTGTGCAAGCTCGTCTGGGTAGGTACCACCCACTCATCAGATATTCTACAGCAAAACAGCAGTACTTGGTATTGTTGTAATCCGGTTTGAAGGGTGAGTGAGCCAGTGTAATTACAGGCACGAGGGACATAAAATCTTAGGTCCCAAGGTTGGTAGCGCATTGGCGATGTAAGCGATGGTTAACATTTCTTACAGTGCCAATGTCTAAGGGCGTTTGGTGACCACTTACCATCAGGTGGCCCATATGCTCGTCCGCCTTCCTATTTTATAAAAAAGTATATAATATTATTTATAATTGATTTCCATCAAATCACAGTGAATATTAACCGTCTTTGTCATCACATACACATACACATAGTTATCCCACTAATTTTTGATAGGCACAGTATGTGAAGGATTTAGTTGACTTTGACGGTCAACCAAACGCTAACCTTTCTATGGAATTCACCTTCCCACTATATGGTGGCTTGAGGAGCTTACGTATTCGATTGATGGATGCGATGGACCGAAAATTCCTTAGGTCAGCTTTTAAAACGTACACGGGTTGATATTGAGCTTCATTCAACTTAAACTGAACCATGTCTTTTAATATATTCTTCGTATTTGCAATTGTAATAAATAAATAAAAATATTTGTATGTTTGTCCTGTGTGCGTTCCTAAACTATTAATCCGTGATAAAACTTTTGTTAATTATTCTGTGTACGCCTGCGATGGTCTCCAGCTAAAAACGAGATTTTTTTTCTTACTGATAAACGTTTTATACAGACTCTTATTACACGCGTGTGAAGTCTGAACAGGTACTTATAATTTAAGAATCCTGTATTGTGCTATTATGCTTCATAGTTAAAAATAGAACATTTATACATACAAAACTAGCTTGCTTTTAATAATTTACCAAATTATAAAACAATTTGTGAGTATCCAAGCCTTATTGTTAACAGGAAATGCCCCACAGTCGGACATTTACAGGCTATTAGTGTTACTGATAGAACGATTTTATTGTGCCAGTACAAAATGTGTACAGAGGCAAATGAATTTGTTTCATTTTAGTATAATTTTCACTATTATAGAACATCATGTCTAAATCTCATACAAGTCTATTATTTTACTACGTTTTTATTAACTCGCTAATAAATAATTGATTTTTAAATACGTAACTTCCTGACATTAGTTTTTACTTGAAAATTTGAATATATGTACATTAAGCTCAGGATTGAATGACAATGCAAGGAAATGAAAAAATATATTTTTGAATGGTCAATTTTAATGTTTAGATTACTACATATTGAAATTAAACAGATAATATAACAGTTTGAAAAGTAGTTTTCCAATTAATATTAATTATAAAAAAATATATATTGATATATTCAAATGTGATATAAAACACGTAATTAAAAATGTAACATATAAATTTATAAAAATATATTTGATATTTAGAAGAAAGTAATGGAAAAAAAAATTTACAAATAATAAATTAATCAAATTAAATAACTATATACGACAAGCATCAACAGCTACATACATTTTCATATGATCGGTATGAAGTAATCACATAACCTTATAAACTAAAATATACATAACATATATAAAATATAACTATATAACTGACATAAAATACTAAGACACGATAACATATTATTATGTATAATGTAACGTAAATTATATTTCACGTACAATGTATGCTATCAAGGACGCGATGGTAATTTACCAAATTGAACATTGATGTAGAGTGGAAGGGCTAGAATTATAACTTTGAATACTACAATGGTAATACAAATTACAGGGTAGCACTTGGACCTTGGGGTAATGTTGCAAGAAGCTTTATTAAAAGTATAATACCTCGTCTTATTGCTTCTAGTGGTGACTGGCCCAGAAGATCGGAATTGCAATTCATCGTAAAAATGCTGCCTTCTATATTTCTTCTGCATTGCCTTCTCTTTTCAAACATAATATATTGAAAAATAAATGATTGAATAATCACTTAAACTAATGGAGTAATAAGTGCTTAATCACTGACACCCATCTCAATTCGGACTCGGCACTTGACAGCTTAATATTGCAATTTGACAGCTGGGCGCAGAGGCGATGAATGTATGGAATCGATACTACTTCTATTTAGTATCACTTTATTCATAATCTATTAATATAAAAAGTAAAAGTTAAGAATTTACTTTACCTAAAAGCCCTATACTGTGTCAGTGTATCTGGTGAACATATTACAGGCAAAATTGTGTGGTTACGTCATTGGCGGCAAGCACTGACTGAAAAACTAAATAGGGTCGTTTTTTCTTGCACACTTCAAAGGATCTTGGCACTATCCGCCAACAGCGCAACAGCATTCATGGCTTCTTATTCAGTTAGTAATTACCCGTCAGGCGTCAACGGATATAATAGCTATTAGCTTATACTTACCTTTTGCTACTGATAGTTACGATGACAGTATGAAATAGAAATAAATATATTTAAATATACCTACATTATATGACCATAAAGAAAATAAAAAATATTTAGAAGTTAAGCAATTTATATGGAAGTTACAAAAAAATTAAGAATTAATTCTTTTGAAAGTAAGGTTTCGATCTTTGTAAGTGATCACGCCGACTTTATAATTTCTTCTTTTATCTATAATAATGTTAACAGTCAACAATGTTGCCATTATAATGATACGATAGCTAGAAAAAATAAGGACCTCGCTTAAAAGAGTTCAGTGGAGATTTAGTCAAATATGTTTTCTCTCTTTTGGATATCATAAATTTGACATTTAAAAGAAGACAAAGCATTTGTTCAACTAATCACCCCCTAAAGAATAATTATAGCTAAAATTGTAAGAGATTAACTATTACGGCTGGCAGTAATGCGGTAGCGCTGCATCTAGATTGTCCACGTGATCTTTGTTTTTTAGTTGCGCTTTATATTTGATGATTTGGTTTGACTTGGTGATAGAGCCTAACACAAGCTCGCCTGGGTTAGCAGCAGTAGTTGGTGTTATTGTGTTGCGGGTTGAAAGATCAGTGAGCCAGTGTTATTACAGACACAAAGGACATAACATCTTAGTTCCCAAAGTTGGTGACGATGTAAGCGATGGTTAATATTTCTTACAATGCCAATGTCTATGTATATGAGCGGTGAAGACAACTTACCCTCAGATGACCCATTTGCTCGTCCGTCTACCTCCCTGTTTAAAATAAATTGGACAGAAAATGAACCACACAAATATACAATAAATTAAACAATCAAAGATTTATCTCTCGTGCTTTCGTTAGCTACTTGAATATAGACATAATGTGTCATACAAAGGGCTAATATATGACAAGTTTGCATATCATGCCAATTATGATCTAAAAAAATTACATCATAAGCGAATAATCGAACAAGCGAAAAATAAGGTCGAAGAAACAAAATTTAACTGTGACTTTTACATTGCTGCTATACTATCTGTTAGGAAACTGGCCATAATTGTAGTATTCTGTTCGTTCTCCGCTCTCATAAAGCTAATTACTAGACATTAAGTAGCTAATTAACATAATTATTTCTTTAAATGGAAAAGACCTTTGATAGTTAATAAACGTTTAAGTCTTACAATTAACCTAAAACGTAAAATAAGTGTCCAACCATTTTAAAAATGACTAAAGTTTTCACGAAGTTGACTTAAAAATTTCAAAAACGTTACAGTGGAATTAAGCAGTTTAAATAATTGAATATTTTCCTGAATAAAATTGCTATGATAATTATTTTCGTATACGCTTATCTTAAGAAATATATTTCCCGTGATTCAAACGAAAAAGATCACAGAGGCGTTCTATTTCACTCCGTACGTTTCCCATAAGGGACAGGCAGACAAAGGCTACGATAAATCTTATGTAAATCGAGTGCAGGTGTCGTGATTCAGTACCGCGTCTCGAGCCGTCTCTGCTAATGTGTTTACTCTATTATATCAAGAGGTTTTAGATCCAGAATAAAATGAGCTACCTCGAAAAGCACCACCACTGTATACGCATACTTTCTCGTGAAACATTAAGGGAACCAGCGTGTCTTCAGCGCTGGTTACAGTTCCAGCCTCAGTGTAGATTTTCGACAAACATCGTGGAGTCGACGTTTGCATTAAGTTTTATTGCTTCCCTCTTGTAAATTGTAGGTGTAATATAGTAGAGGCACACTAAAGTCACGATGTATTTTCCTCCTGGAGACGATAAAAATGTGGCCGGCGGGTTACCGAGGTTTTCTCAATGTTACGCGTGTCTCGTGTTGTTATTTATTGCGTTATGGTGCTACTATTATATCCATCTATTTTCTTTATCTTCTTACTTAAAATGTTTCATATATTTTTTAATTTTAGCATAATATTACAGTTTTCTTTAAACGATTAATAAAATAAGTATTTTGCTCTTATTAACCCCCGACACAAAAAGAGGTATGTTAAAAGTTAAACGTCTGTATCTGTGTGTTTGTCTGTGGCATCGTAGCTCCTGAGCCAAATTTAATTGATGAATCGTTTTTTTTTTCAATAATAACACGCTCCATAAATTTCATTAGATATGCGTACAGATAATCTATTCAGCTGTTTGAAAATCATCAGCTCTTTTCTAGGCGTTAAAGTGATGTGAACAACTTCTTCTGGCCTGATCATCTGAAATCCCCATAATAATACACAGATACACAAGTCCTCACAAATTTGCAGCAAACGTATAGTATTGTGCTCATTGAAACGCTCTTGTCTTAAGTTATTTTTGACTTTAGGGCGTTTCAAATATTTAATTTTAGCTTTCGTTTACACGGTATATAATATAAAGTTGCCGATTTTAAAATACAACGGTCACTTTATTCGCTTAATACAGGTAATAATAATTAATAGGTTAGTAATACTGTTTTGAAATGTTCCCTTGCTGTATGTTATTGTCATTGTTATATATGGTATTATATACTACAGTAAGCCTATAATATTATTTAACAACATATCTGTAAATAATTTTAAAGAATCATTACAGGTTGTATAAAATTCTCCCAGTTATTGAATTATATCTAATTACAGATTTTTATTAATGTATTAGATAATTCTTGATTCGAAGTTTATGTAAATAAGTTTAGAACATGATATTGTATTTTTAAAAATTGACAGTAATAAAAGGAACAGTTGCTTGTTATACGATAATGCATGCGGACAAATTGTAATTGCTATTTTAAAGAAAAGAAGAAATATAATCATTGTGAACTGGTCTTATTGAAAATTATTTAAAGTTCCCGTTAACCTGAGGTTGTTGCTACACTATGATATATAATAACATATAGTATTAGTATAGTAGTATAATAGTATTTTATGATATAGTATTTATTAATTATCAGCGTACTATATAAAAGACAGTAAAGTTGAGCGAATCGCATTTTTAATGATAACAGAACATTTTCCAAACTTCAAACGTATAGCAAGTTTGTAAAACTTACATTTATATATTTTATTTTAATATATTAATTAGCACAGTTGAATGCAAATCGGTTAAAAAGTCAGATAATTTTAGAATTATTTCACTTTTCAGTTATTTTTTTTTCGTTATTTCTTTTAAGTATTCATACTCAATTGAATTACTTTTCTGACTTTTGACGTTAATTTACATGGCGTTCGAAGTCTGCTATTGAATCATATGCACTTCGTCAGCGATATTGAATTCGCAGCACCCGCAGAATGTAAAGTAACCGATATATTATCCTAGTTACATGAACGACACGCATGAAAATTGAATATGTGCATATTATGCTGCATGGTCCCTTGATGTGTAGAAATAAACAACTCTATACGATTCGGGCGCTATTTGAGAGAAATTTCAAGGTCAAATTTAAGTGCAGCAGTTTTTTTCCTGATTGTGTGTAATTCGTCATAGGCCTAAAGGAGGTTTTACTACTGTCATATATATTCAGTTTTATACAACTGAATATTAAATAAGAGTAGCGGGTAAAATTATTTTTTTTCTATTTTACTTATATACTATCCATAATTTAAGGCATGTCATATTTTAGTCAATACAATTAGTATCATTTCATGCTGGAATTCATACTCGAAATTTCAAATTTCTTTCAATACGTAAAACATTGAAAGAAATTTTGAGATATGTAAAATTAAACTTTTATCCAATTGTAATCGAAAAAAAAACAAACGTTTCTAATTTATTTAAAAATATTTGATAACATCGGTAAAAAATAAGCCACAAAAGAACCTGGGTCAGTTTTTGACGTAACAAAAAACTTTCAAAGCTCACGCGAACGAAATTCGCTGCAGGCGTGTCCCGGAACGAATTGACTGGCGTCTCTAACCGGACTCGGTCAGAACCGGCTGAAATAAAACCGAAAAATGTTAGACACACGAATATTGGTGACGCGACACGTTGAAAATGTATGTTAGCCAGCTCAGAATGTAGTTTTACGATTTTTCGCCGCCAGAACAGAGTGGATATAAAACTTTTTATGCTTTCAGACAAAAATAAAATATTCTGTGAGAAATGGAGGAATCTTGTAACAATTCTTATTTAATTCGATTTTATATGTCAGAAGTAGACCGACGCCACATAAACTTTGAAACTACATTCAAGTATTTCAGTACACGCACGTAAATCGAAAATATCGAATTTAGCTTTTGCATTATTAAGAGCAGACGGCTCTTAATTTCACTTTTGAATGTATTTTATTAAATACTGTCAATTTTTTATCTATTGCAATGGAACAAACTCAATCATAAAATTTTTATTTTAATATTACCTCTATATTTTGACACGACGATATGAACGTTTGTTGATACGATATGTGCGATATCTTATCGCGATTACATTTAAAGTATTTAAACTTAAAATAAATATCTTACAGTATACTTTTGTTTTTATCGTCTAAGATATGCTGTACCTATAAGTCATACTGTACACTGGCTTACTCGCTCTTCAAACTGAAGACACTATTAGCTGACTTTTAATAACATCCACAAATCTTAAAAAAACAAAACAAATGGTTTATAATTTAAAACAAAAATCTAATTCATTTGAAGAACTTGATTTTTATACATAATTTTTTAAATTAATTTTATTCCCTCTATTTCAAATTCATAACTCGAAAATCACCCAACCGTAACCAACATCGCCGACAATAGCTCATTCATTACGACACAAAGCTTACGTAACGAGGACGCACCGGATACGGACCGCTGCCGGTGACGGCGGCGCACCGCCGGCGATATTTCCGACGACATGTCGTGTCAGTAGGTTGACCGTCCTTTTGTATGTGCAGCGGAATACCTTTCGCATATAATAATAATATTAAAACCCACCTACGTTTACTACATAATATATAATATATACCCTATACTATTCTACTAACTAAATGTAATGACTAAATCTAATATAGACCGAATGCAAATAGTAATATAGATCGTTTATTTATTATATAAGCAGAACACTTATAAGAAAATACCCAGAACTGAGTAGAAGCGGTGAAAGATACTCAGCGAGATTTAGCAGAGCTACTGACTTGGTACGAGAAGCAGTCGAGTATAAGTTTGTATTTGGTTATGGTTTTATTGTTACGCTCACAAATTCAGTAATATTTTTCTGAATATACGTAACAGGAGAAGGGTATATTGTAAAGAGAAGAGAAATACATGTAAGATTTTTTTTTTTTATTCTGAGAAAATGCAAGCGTCTTAAGTGTAGCTGACAAAAACAATTGCGGCAACGAAATACGTAGATATTTATGAGTTTGCGGAAAATCAGCATTATCGGCACGGTGATTTTTACTGGTTTTGAGTGAATATGCGTTAAAGTTTTATTTTACGTACGACTTAGAACCAATTTCTAGTAATTTTCTGCTAAGATACATATATCTTTACGTTTGCAATAAAACAAATAATTCTTCAGTTTCGATTCAAAACGATTTGCACGGACTAAGCACGAAAGACGTACATAATTAAAAGTTTTTAATTACAAAACCGGCTCACGTGAACGGTGTGAGAAGTAATTAATAATTATATTTGTATAAAAATAAAATAGCTATGTGTAATGATATTATCGGTACAAATATCAAATAAATTATACAAAAAGGTATTATTTGCTTCATTTCACCAGTTTTGGTCGCAGTATATTTTCACGGTAGGAGAAAAGTATTCGACAGTCAGACAGAGTTAAGATAACATAATATTTTATTTATTTAGGAATCACAAGGCTTGTAAATAAAATTATTACACGTTTATTATACCTATGGCGATACTAACATATATGTTTAAAACATTAAACCTAGCGAAAATGAGCAATTATGAAATAAAATAATTTATTACCACAAAAGCTAAAATATATTTGCGACTAAAATTATTAATGAGATCAAATATTCTTAAGTTCAATTTGTCACGATTTCGATTCTGTCTGTGAGTCATTAATAGAAATTTATGACGCAAATGTTGACGTATAATTTAAGCACATCGGGTCAGTATCTATGATTTTGTTACCACCCGCGGCTTTGTTCACGTTCAACAGAAAGCTTCATGATGAGCGGTTAAGACGAGAAAAAATTAATCAGGATTATGTAAATAATATTTTTAATATCTTCCAATACAAATTTAAATCATCATAATCAATTTTAAATTCCTATCAATATCTACATCGTTCACATAAAAACTTTCAACTATCAAACGAATAGGATAATGTCTTCAAGCATCATTAAGTCTGTGCTTTTTACCTAAGAGAGATGGCATTGTTGTTTGGTGTCATATTACAGTCTTAAAAGACATTCGATTAACGTGAATATGTAATTGATATCTGATGCATTTCTGTATCTCTATGTTCAATTACCCCTGACATTCTCGCATGCGTTATAATTTTGATATAGAAATGTAACTGATGTCAGCATTCAAAACGAATTCATGTCAATGTCTTCAAACGGAAATAGAGCGCTGCACTCGACTGAAATAGATGGTTTGAAAATAGATTTATTGCATTTTGTGTATGATTTGCTATACGATATTAACGTCATAATATTTATTTTATAACATTCGGAAAAAATAAAAATAATATTTTATGTTTATTAATGGCAATACCACATATTATCAAGCACACATGTCTGGTTGCATCATTACCTGTAACAAAAAAGAAAGGATATTTTAATATGATATCTAGTACATTTTATTTGATTAGTTTAATATTTTATTCTTAGTTATTTAAAACACGATATAGTTGTGAAAATTGTAACATGACAGTTTGATCTCAATTCGATTAGTTTTTTTTTTGTTAATACCGTAAAATTTGTAAACGGTTCTAGCTGTAAATGTTGCTTAAAGTGACAACGCTTTGTTTGTAAGCATTTCTTTCGAATAAAAAATCAATAATGAATAGAGTGAATAAACGTCCTTTATAACAAAAGGCCGTATTTTAATAAGAGAAAATAATTCTGGTTGTTTTCTAGAATTTAATATATCAATTTTTATATAGAATAGTTATACGAAAATATTCCATTCTCCGTAATTTTAAATGACTTCAAATGGAAGTCGTATAAAACAGAAACGTGCTACAAAACATGGGCTGAACGTCGAGGTGACGCGGAATTCTCTGAAAAGAGATATGCATTTTGACGTTAGCCGAGCCAATGTACTGTTTATTTCATCTCGGGAAGGATTAGGTTCTACCACATCGGAGTTCCCCGCAACAGGTTCCCCCCACCCGTTCTCCCACCCGGGAACCGACAAAACAAGCACAAGAACTACATCGTTCACTGAACACTAACAACATTGCCTTAAATCAGTAACAGCAAAAACTAGATAACCGCATTGATAGATCTCTTATATTATACTCTCATACGTATTATTTGTATAGTTTTTCGCCTTAATTAATTATGTATTTTATTATGTGTATTTTTTTATTTACAAATAAACTTGTATGAGTTGATTGAGGGAATATAATAAGTTATTATAATAATAATAATAATAAGTATGTAGTGTCTTAATGCCTAGTTAATAAGGTCTCATTTTCTGTTAAAGCAATATTCTAGACCAAACATCTCACGTTGTTCTAATATAGATCAAAGAAATGTGCAAAGTTTAAAACTTCTTTAGTTACATGATTTTTAGGAATACTTTCACCGTTTGTCATGTGATATGTATTAAACAGATAAGCGTCTCTATAGGAAATCGTTAAAAATAGTAAAAAACAAATCTCGATGCGTCACACACTGGACTGTTAATATCACCTGTCACCGTTCACATTCTCTTTTAACACAAACACCCCGCCCAATTAATACCCTTATATATTCGATATACACGATTGAATAAAAAAACTACTTATTTTAATTATGGCGATGATCGCAAATATAACTCAGATGGCTCTTGGTCATGTGAGTTATTTAATAAAATGATAGTTATCATTTTGATATGGCATAATTAAATGTATCAAAGTTTATCTAAAAAAAAAAATATTTTGTTCATGTAATATAACATAACATACTGAAAAACTAATAAAAGAAAAAAATATATATTTATAAGAATTTTTCAATAATTACTTACTCACAGCAGAAAACTTAATTACTTTTTGGACCGACCTGGGGCTTGAACCCAGGACCTTTGGATCTGTGGCCCTATATCTAGTCACTAGACGTCACGTCTAAGAATATATTTTAATATAATTTGATATGAAGAAAGCTTAAACCCAAGGAAGGCCATAGGCTATTTTTTTACCTAACACTTGACCCCGCGATACGGTTATAGTTATTATATATTTATATAATAACTATAACCGTATAATTATTATATAAATATATAATAACTATATAATAATAATATAAAACTAAATAATTAACTATATAATTAGATAAGCCGGTTGGCGTGGTTGGTAGATACTTGCCTTTCACGCCGAAGGTTGTGGGTTCGATTCCCACCCAGGACAGACATTTGTGTGCATGAACATGTCTGTTTGTTCCGAGTCTGGGTGTAATTATCTATATAAGTATGTATTTACAAAAAGAAAAGTAGTATATGTAGTATATCAGTTGTCTGGTTTCCATAGCACAAGCTTTGTACAAGCTTAATTTGGGATCAGATGGCCGTGTGTGAAAAATGTCCCAGTATATTATATTATTATTATTATTAATATATATAATATCCTGTCCCAGGATATTATATATATTAATACAGTTTATATATAAAACTAATGTACACAACAAAACAATATTATTCCACATACATACAACTATAGCACCAGTTAAGATACCTATATTATTATGCACAAGTTGCAATACATCATGTCTAATCATAGCGGCGATGCGGAAATCATCACGCATGTTACCGACCCCTGTATCTCTAGCAATTTCGCTAATTACACCTTCGATTTGAAAGGGACGGTACGATATATTGTGTTCATTTCAAAAGGCCTCTGACCCTTGTTGATCGTATGGAAATATGAAAAGTAATAATAGGACAGCTTATTGGTGGAGATATTGTTACGTTTAGACTCTCGTTATGTTTTTATATTGCTTAGGATAATTATTATATTTTTTTTAGATTTTGACAAATTCTATGAATCATCATGGACGAAAAGTGGTTCGTAAAACTGGCGAAAAATTTGATTAATATTTGGTATAAAGTGGCAAGCTCAAACTAGAGCAAAATCGAATGGTTTTTGGGCACAGTGGTTAGAAAGAGTGAATCTTAACCGATGATCGTGGATTAAAACTCAAGCTAGCGCCACTGAATTTTCATGTGCTTCATTTGTTTTTATAATTCATATCGTGCTCGGTGATGAAAGAAAACGTGAAGTTTTTTATGTTTCTGTCCAATTTCAATGAAATTCTGAAATATCTTGTTTTACAAATAATTATAGATTTTAATAGCACTTTAGTATTAGGTATTCGGTATATATATTAATATAACTAAAATACTCTGAATAAGAAAAAACAAATTAGAAATTATAGCTTATATAAATCTATGTAATTTTTTTGAAAATAAAATTGAGTCCGTAGCATCCGTTTGTTTATTCAAAACTATCAAGTGTATACTCATTTTGTCTATAATAGCATTTCTAGTGTCACATTGTGTTGTCATCATAACGTGACAGAAGCTTTGTGATACAAAAAACATCAAACATCAAAAATGTATGCGCAATCGTGGTACCATCATCAACACCCCACACTCGAAGCTTGAAATGTATAAAATGAAGTGCGTAGCAGTGCACGTTTTCATTTAGTAAACTCAAAATGTTAAAGTAACAATATATTTTCTTATTTACCAAATTGATAAAGAACTTTTCAGTTTATAGTAGTAATATGCATTTATTAGAACAATAATTATCTGTTTAAAAAACAAAAAACAACTTCAAATAAACTTAGAGGCAATAAAAAAATTTATCATTTATTCACCCAAAGATCTATTTATTCACCCAAGGACCAAATATGAAGTAGTATACTTAAACAGAAAAAGAATTGTTCAAATCGGCTCATAAATGACGGAGTTCGGAGGTATCAAACATAAAAACAACCCTACTTAGAACTTTTTTTTTTGAAGTCGATACAAATGTCACGCCTGAAATTTAAAATGATTAAAACTGGAACAACTTTTATTCAAAGTAAGCAAACATGACCTCAAATCTTTTATTTCCCATTCAATCTCAGTCAATATATAATAACAAAAAAACAAAAATATAATAATATTGGATATGTATATATATATTTTTCGTTTTTGAAAAAAAAAAGAATTAACTCATAAATCGGAATTGAGTTACGTAAATAATATCTCAGAAAATATATATAAACTTTTCATAAATGTACACACAATAGAGTGTAGATATAAATGTTTTGGTCATCCCTTACCCAGCTTGCCATTTTATATAATTGATTTTCCTCTTTCACGCTCAGCCGGGTTCGACAGCCGCGTACGACTCATAAAAAATAGGGGTGTATCTGAAGGGACGGTTGTTCACGTCGAGGGTAAATTTTGAGCTGAGAGTTCCCTTTCTGGCACTCTAAAAATCCTATGCAAACATTTCGTAGAATGGTTTATTGTTGGAATAATATGCTAAGTATTTTTTGTTGAGTTAAGGAAATGTGCTGAGCAGTTAAAATATGTCAATCTTTATGTGCCACGGAATTTTTATGTGCTTAACTTGAGTTAATAGATAATCTCGTGCTCGGCGGAGACGTTAAACATAGTGAGGAAACCTGCATGTATCGGATGAGAATCTGGCTACATATGTATCCCGCATAGGAACAGCTTGGTGGAAAAAGCTCCAAGCCTTTTCCTCAAAAGAAGAAGAGACCTTATCCGAACAGCAGCTTTTTGATATTTTAATTAATTATTTTATTCGATCATATGTAATCAAATGACAGATAGCCCAAAATTCTAACACATACTACAATTTATCTCATTTAAATTTATTAATAAATTAAGCTCATTAAATTCTGACATACATTGTAGTACTACGTAATTTTATCGTATGAAAATAATAGGCTATGAACGTCTGTAATTCTTTAAAAAAAAAAAACATTGCACATTACCGGCAGCATGAAATGTTAATACATCTCCCTATATTTGGACGTCCACTCTGGACGTCCAAATATTATACCAGAATATGACGTCATACATTATGGTCTCTTAATTAGCTACCAATTTGTCGACTTCCGTGGTATATTAATATTATAAGATGGACATTATTGCTTTCATTACTGTTAGAAATGTATGTGTATAAACATATAATAATATGATTATTACAGTTTGATTACATTAAGAGATAAAATTCATTATTCGATTTATCTCTTAATATAATCAAATTGTAATAATCATATTATTATATATAATGTTATGACGTATGTTAGTCTGCGAAATTTGAAGCAAACAATTTAACTTTTTACGAATGATGTACTATAGCGGGTTCCGTGCTAAATATAATATTAACAAATCCCTTATACCTCTTGTCGGCAGTTGAACTCAAACCCTCATATTTACTAGATCATCTCTGCTCTTCGCGATTGGCTAGGTACTAAGGGTTCAGTATTTGTTTATATTCAGTTAAGGCTGGATCGTTCCGCATAATTGCAGATAAACTTGGTGTTGCACTTGTTTATATAGACAGAAACATATAAAGCCACATTATATGCAATTAAAAGAAATTATTATTGCCTTTTTTATAAAAAAAACTTACTTATTAAATAAAATAAAAAAAACACAAAATGAAAATTTATTTAAAATTTTAATTGATAAAAGACAAGCAACTGTGACAAAACGATCAATTGAGCGTGGTCGAGATTAAAAATCACCATTTTATTTCTAATTTATAATAGCAATAGGGAGCCGAATCGCGCGTGCTGGGTGCGTTTTATGACCGACAGAGGGCGCTAATGACGTCAAATAATTGGTGCTTTAAATGGTAATGATGACACACGCCAGCCCCTTTAGCCTTTATTAAATTTGCTTTGAAATAAAGCTGACCGTCTATCGGAGATATAGCACCAAGTAACGTTTTTGTACTAGTATAAGAATACGAAATTCAGGCTTGTCACGATCCACGACATTAGCTGATCGTAGTAGACAATAATTTAAAGCAACTGTGAAACTGTGAATCGCAACTACTTATATAATATTATTACATAGTAAAACCTTCGAAAAGCGCTGCATTCTTATGTATTAATGTATGTATATTGACTTAATCGTTTTTTTTTCACTAGTTATTACAAAAAACACCATTCATTTAATAGAATAAATGAAAGATAGATAATATAAGATTAAATATAGGTAGTGGTGTGATTGGTGTTGTGTATTCTTACAAACATAGATGTTATATAAGATATGATATGAGACGGTATGTATATTAACGTAAAATAACTTTGTTATTAAAAGAGATTTACAAAAAATCTGTGCGTTATATATGGAGTTGGTTTGTTTTAATGAATTTAATAAATGCTTAGTTTCATCGCTATCGATAGCGCTATCATTAGTGGACTAACAGCCTTTTAAGAAGTTTGCGAATCCATTGGAAGTGTCGACAAGATTAGCGATCATTACACTTTTAGAACCTTTTCACACTTGTTTCCCAAAAAAAAGTACAAAGTTCTATATTTTAATGGTGATAATTCATTGGATATATTTTGAAACAATAAATTGTAATAACGGCAAGAAAAGCAAATTTAATTTTAATAAAACACATCGCTTTATCAGAAGTTCCTTTAGTGGATTCAAATTTAATTGGGTAGGTACATACTAAAAGAAGAAGGGGGAATTGAGAGGGGAAAGAAATTAGGGAAAATGTGATGATCTCATGTTTGGAATTATATGTGTACTTTATAGGACTACTCAAAATGTTCTGCCTTTAATTCAAACTCATCATTAAGGAGTCAATCAGTCCCTCTATTTGTCGTATCTCAATCATCTGCCGGTACACGCGCCACACACGCCCTTTCGCCGATTCCACCCAAGCGTAGACTTGACGTTACTTAAATTCTTAACATATTATTACAAATGATGACAGATATCGAGATCTGTAGTACATACAGTATCGTGCATTGTTACACTGACAATATGAGATAGGAAACTTATTATTATTAAGTGGCATACAGCATTCTATATTGGATTGACATCAATCTATTGTCGGTCCAATCTAATGAAATCTAAATCTAAGACACGGCACGTTTTAACTTATCTTCGGGTCGTTGTCTTATTATAATTTCTAAGCTACTTACTCGTATTCAGAGAAAGAAAAGTATGTTCGCGTATGTCATTTATCTATTTTACTGCAATTTTTTGAATAGTCCCAACGCCCAAGACCGGAGAAACAGTTTAAAATTTTAATAATGCATCCCTTACTTTATATTAAATTTCAAATATTTATGGTTTAAGAGTTGTTTCATCGCAAATACATTTGTAATCGGATCCTTTTTTGATTATTTTAGTTGCATCCGAAAACAATACATTTTGCCAAAAAGTTTTCGACCAACTACCATACTTTCTTACAAAATTTAGTCTAAAAATTACAAGCGTTTATTTTTACTTGGAATGTTTTTATTATGTCAAATCTTGGCATTCTGAACTAGAACTACGTCTAATCGTATGGAATTAAAGATTTTTATATCGGTCTATTTCCTATGACAATTTATTTTTATATGAAGGGACACTTTTAAGGTCATTAGCATATACAATAATTTTGTTATATAGGCTTTAAAAAAAAAACTATTTTATTTAAGATTTGCGATTGAGCAATTGTCGTACTTGTGTTCGATGATATTATGCTCACAACTGTTAGTATTTGTGTAATACAAGAATAGCAAAATATATAAGCTCCGATATTAAAAATTGTTTGAATTAAAAAAAAAAGAACGTACGAACTGTACAATACGATTCCTATGCTTAAAGCATAAAATTAATTAAAACTTGCTTGTCTACAAACAATATGAAACAAAGGCAAGCCAACCGAATGTGCCTGTGTATTCGTATTTGGTTTTTAAACTCCTTTTTTAATTTGGATACTGTAATCAACATAATTTAGGTGATTTTGTACGTACGTAGTTATATAATATTTTATAAACAAAAAACTAGCGTAGCTTTGGCGTTTTTTTAACCACATGATAAAATGATTTCGGTTTTAAAACCTAAAACCTTAACCTACATGACGATATCTTAATTTACATCATTTTAAAAACCTCGCAACTAATAAAAAGTTGCAAAAACCACAGCTGAAACAATTTAAAACATACTCACAACATTCGTTATATTGACCTATTCAGAGCTTCAATGTAGTGTTGCGTCACTTATTCCCTACTATCACAAAAGACGAGACTTCAGATTTGGAACGTATGTATGTCAATCCCTTGCAAATGTTTCTCGAAACATCGCAGTTACAACCTATTTAAATATTCGCTTCATATTCTATTTGGCCAACTCGGCTACTTCTTTGGTCTAGCCGCTTATGAAAGCTGTTCAGACTGTAGATATCCAACAGTAAAAATGATACTAAAAAAGTTTTTCAATATATCTGTCAAGGAATTCATAGAAAAAGACCGGAATTAGGATGTTGGCAGTGTTAAAATCCCATGCCTCTGAAAATACGTAAAACCGTTTATCCTGCGCGTGCTGTCTCCCTGTTCATATTACAAATTGCCTCTAATCTAATTGATCTACAAGATTAAGGGAATATAGAGTGCAAAGAGGTTTACATCTTCGCAGGTAAATAAACCAATATTATTTAAAGATTATTTTATTGGACGCAAATTTTGACTAATAATAATTTGCCTTTGTTTTGAAATATCAGGAAATTGATTTTCTCTTTTTCTAAATACATATCTGTATGACATGAAAGCTTATGTGGGCTTACCTATCTTAAAAATGATAATATTTCCAATATTATCGTAACAGACAAAGTTTATTTTTTTCTTTTTGGATATTTCACATTTGCGTCTACTGACGGCTTCATTATTTTATAGTAAAAAACTGCATAAAATATACTTGAACATTAACTCTTATAGGCAAATTGAAAGAAAACATCATAGCGATCAGGAAACTAAACTATTTTTTTTAATTAAGTTTGTTTTTGTCCTAAATTAAAAATATCAAAGCCGCATAACCGCGGGCGGGCTTGCGGGTGACCACCGACACTGAAACGTATGTTAGTAATAGCTAGTTGTCAGGAAAATACGTTAATTAATGATTTCCTATTTTAAACCTATTTACATTGATAAAATAGACCGCTAACGTTAATTACAGTATCGGTATCATTTTATTAACGATAATTATATTTGTACATTTTAGGTATCTTTCGTTGTATTGAATATTAACGTTAGTTAATCCTTGTCAATATCGTATTAGTATTTTACTTTATATTTTAATTAAATAAATAAAATATGATTTGACCGTCTATATAAACTATATATTGCTAAATTCCTTGATTAAATAAAATATTTTTTCTTTAATTTACAGCTATAAAACAAAATTATATTTGCCTTAATTAATTTTTCAACTCAAGACTGGCAATGGACTCGAACATTTCCTGTAAATCAGTTTCATCACAAGCAAATATAAGTGTATTCTCTAATTTGAAATGTTACTAATATTCGAATGCTGGCATAGTAAGAGGGAATCAAATCGAATCGTATTCAAGATCGAGTTCTTCGTGGAATGATAATTAAACAAAAGCTGTGAATTTCGTTATGAAATGAAATACACTTCAATACAAAACTGAATAAATTTAAACATTCAAAGAACTAAGCGTTAAAGGACCGTCGTATTAATTATTACAACAAACTAAGAGCAAAGCGCAGTTCGAATTAAATGCAAATTTCTTAGAGTTGAGAGAGCAGCTATTCAGTTCCATTAAAACAATACGAATTTAAATCAGATTCAAATTTTGCACTTCGATTAAAAGCTTCAAGAGGTACGCGTGCCTAAGTGCAAAGCAAACAACTGTACCGGCTAACTTGAAACCGCTCGGGTCCAGTTTAATGGGAACTTTGGTATTGCTTGTAAACAGACCGATAGCACCAGTCGATACTTAGCA
This sequence comes from Nymphalis urticae, assembly GCA_905147175.2. Classification (NCBI taxonomy): domain Eukaryota; kingdom Metazoa; phylum Arthropoda; class Insecta; order Lepidoptera; family Nymphalidae; genus Nymphalis; species Nymphalis urticae. Next base: position 8,255,831 of record LR989991.1, read on the forward strand.
ACCAAGGGTGGCGGGTGTCACACAAGATTGGCCGGTTTGATGTGATCCCAATTACTATGTGTAGAGAGCCAAGCCGCTTATGCAAATGACGATTCCCGCGGACGCACCTAATGGGCCATAAGGGGGTGATGCACTTTTAGATTATGCCACCCACTCTTGCATGGTAAATAAGAACGAGATAGCTGTATAATTTGATGAGCATGTGGTGTTAGATACTGTCGCCTTCTTGACTGGGATTAATAGAAAGCGATACATAACTGCTGGTAGCTTCTAATTTGACAATCAATAAGTAAATATAATGCTTCTATATTGAATATATGATTGTGATTAGATTTGATATAATAAGTTCAACTTGCTCATACAACTTGGTGGGAGGACTTTGAGGAACTAAGATTTAATATCCCTTGTATCTTAAGGTACACTAGGTCACTCACTCTTCCAATATAAATACAACAATACTAAGTATTGCTGCTTGGCAATTGAAACTTGGAAGCCGAAATTCAGAAACTAACAAGATGAATCAAAACTAAGTATATTTACTGAATAAACCCGCGAAACTCCTCTCGATTGGCAATCAATATTGTACCTTATTAAGTATATGTTAAGTTGGTTTTACGATAGCGTGTCTCTAAAGTTTTTGACACTGATGTATATAAAAAAAACGTAATATAGTGACTGTGAACTGACAGTGTTAATCAGTGGTACAGCTCATCACAGTTTATGATGAATTCCTCTTTATCAATTCTAGCCTGTGCGGCCATTTTCACGGGATAATATGCAACTTCACAGAAGACATTATGGTGCATAAATGTGTGCTCAGACGCAGATGCACTCAGTATTCCATCGATCTCATAATCCGACGGAAGTCCGCTCTAAAAACACCGGAGAGAGTTTAGACTCTATTTACTATCCAAGGCACTGACAGTGTTAACACAACCAATTTATATTTTTTGACCAAATCAGGGGTTTTAATTTAGGACTTCAGGATCATCATTCTTATAAGCTAACTACTGGATTGATGAAGTACTCGAACTTCAACAATCCTTATATTGTCACTCATAATGAACACTCGATATATATAATGTATTTACAATACAATATCTGTTTTATGAAGTCAGAGTAGTAGTTTAAGTAATTTGATAAAAAAAATGTATATGAAGCTAAGTAATCAACTAACTAGTAACTGTTCTTCGAAATTCAAAAATATTGTAAAAATAATATTTGGCTTGTGATTTCATTTCGAAATTAGAACCCTTTTAAAATTGTTTTTTAATTAAAATATTCTTTTAGAAAAGATACTATAAGAGATAATCTTAAATTACTGGAAAAGGTGTTGAGTGAAACCTTATTGTGTTATCATTTATTTACTTTATCAGATATTGCAAAAGAAAAAGATAATTCAGAAGATGTTGCAAAAGAAAAGGGAGATTTTTTATTAAAACTAGTTTTTACTTACTTATAATAGTGATATTTTTATTATAATGCCCAGGTGTTATTTATTTTATAAGCAACTTGCTTGCATCCGCTGTTTCACTGTGCTGTGAAGAGTGAAGAGGGAGATGGCAAGTGTGGTATTCTATGTCCTTTTTGACACCCTCAATATACCCACAAATAAACCAATTCACTTTACAATTTAGTATATTAGCTAGGTTTAACTGTTCGATCCGCGTAAAATGTTTTCCGTAAATTCTATCATGTATATGTAAAGAAAAAAAAAGTAACAGCTTTTGAATGTCCCACAGCTGGGCCAAAGCCTCGTCTATCTTTTAAGGCTTATTCCAACACTCTGCTCATAATGCGGGCTTTTGTCACATGTGGCAGAATTTCAGTAAAAGATACATGCAGGTTTTCTCAAGATGTTTTCCATAATTACAGAGCACGATATGAATTATAAAAACAAATTAAACACATAAAAATTAAGTGCTTGCTTGGATTTGAACCCATCGCGAGTATAGATGAATACTCTCTAACCACTAGTCCATTTCGGTTACATAATAATATGCCTTTAACCAGATCCTATACTACATTAATGACGAATTACAATATGATCTTTTTAGTGGTTTAGTCGTGATAAGGTAACAAACAGACATACTCAGCCACTTTGACATTTATATATAATCTTAACTGAAGAAGCTACTTAAGCAATATACATAAAACTTATATCAGAAGCAACTCGTTTCGAAAAAGGTTTTAGTTAATAATAATACTATATAAATAGGTTCACTTCGTAGTTCCACCAGCTTTAGATAGATTATTGACACAAGCGTGAGTTTAATGTTGGCGTATTAATATAAAGTGAATATGTGAAACGGTAAACCATAAATCCAATCTTAAAAACATACTACCATGTGCAAAACACATTAATACAATAACTTCGTATCGATTACATCAGGCAACCATTGAAAACAAATTGTTTGCGAGCAAAATATCCCGCCATAGGAGAAGTTACAACTTTTTTAATTTCCCCACCCTCTGCTGGCAACGCTAGGGTTGCAAGGATAAAATATTATCGCTTATATTTCTTACGTAATAAGAAATAATAAAAAAAAATAAGTTGTGTTATAATAATAAAAAGAATAGAAAATAAAAAAAATACCGTCTGTCTGTCTGTTATATTTTCACGGCTAAACCACTCAAGCGATTTTGATAAAATTTGGTATGAAGTGAGCTTGAACTCAACGGAAGGACATAGGCTACTTCTTTATACCTGTCCCCTTTCCCCTTAACATGGGGGCGATGTTGGGGCGAAAATTGGTATATGATTTAACGCTATAACTCTAAGAAATACATTAATCACTAAATGTGAATCAATACCAAATTTAATGCAGGCAAAACAGCGTGATACAAATCACGCTAGTAAACATTATTTTAATAATAATGACGTTTCAGTGTGTGGTTTACTCAACTCACGTTGCCAACCCGAACAACGATCCCAAAATATCTCTATATGCACCTTCATATATTATAGATAACGTTATATACCTAGAAACTTTGAACATTGATAATCTATAAAAAAAAGCCCTAACTATTGATACACACAAACAGTCAACGCGTTAAGAAAATTTGGATATTTTAAGATTTTACATCAATCGTGCCTTTAACTATACTAGCTGACTTCCTTCCTAACCTTCAACACAGTTTGAAGTATTACAGTATATAGTCGGTCACGGGTGGTATGTAGACAACCTAGTGCTATGTAATATATGTATGTATATCACCTATATCTTCATTACGTCTAAACTTGTTAAATGGTTGTGTAAACCCGTCTGTTTAGGTAACACTCAGTCATAAAATATTCTACTGCCGAATAATTAGTACTTAGTATAGGTTGTGTTCCAATTTGAAGGGTGAGTGAGCCATTTGAAATGGTGTCAAAATGAGCATGACATTAGCCCATTAGCGATATGAGGGATGGTTAATATTTCTTACAATTCCAATGTATATGGGCAGTAATGAACATTTACCTACCCATGGACCACTTGCCAGTCTGTCCAGTGTTACAATAAAAAAAAAACAAATAATCCAAATTTAAACAACCCTAGCATTACCACCCATACGAGCAGGGCTGAAAAACTAATGGGACACAAAGTAACAATGGAAAATTTTGAATATCGGAACAAAATTTCCGAGAAATTTTCAATATTGAAATAGTTTTAACGACACTGTACAAACCAAGCTGTTTTATTTTACAAAAAAAAAAAACATTTTTAATTATTATTCACCTCAAATATATATTTTAATATTTTTCAACGAATGTCAAATGTAATAAAAAAGACACGAATAAATCGATTAAGGATTTTTCATATATTTTCTATAATATCTAAGTACAATTACAGTACATATATTTCAATTTAAATACTTTGGATACACCAAAGTATTTAAATTGAAATATATGTAGTACAATGGACATCTAAACGTATTCGTTATTTTTATAATGTGATGAATATTATTTTACTTTTATGCTTTTGAATTTTAAATCATATGACAAGTCAATCAATTCAGTACTGTAACAGCCTGTGAATTTCCTACTGCTGAGCTAATGCATCCTCTCCTTCTTGAGGAGAAGGATTGGAGTTTATTTTACCAAGCTGCTCCAAAATTTCAGTGAAATTAGACACATGCAGATTTCCTCACGAGATTTTTCTTCATCGTCAAGCAAGAGATGAATTATAAGCACTAATCGGCCTTACTTAAATGGAACTTAACGTCGTTTAGGGATCAGTTAATCAATGATGCGACCTCTTCTACCAAATGTCAAATCACTAATGACAGAAAGAGCGAAATCAGTGTTTAACTAAACAGCCGCTAAGCAATGTTTATAAGTAAGGTCATTCTTTTTTATTTATTAATTAAATTATAGTTTAGTTCGATGTTACGTTTTTTGAAAGCATACATGAATGATTTGTGAAATAATAATGTCATGTACAAAAGTATCCAAATGAAATTTATTTTATTCCCTTCGCTTCATTCTTCTTATTACATTATATAATTACAGTTTTTGATTACAGGCACAAGGGACATAATATCTTAATTCCCAAGGTTGGTGGCGCATTGACGAAGTAAGCGATGGTTAACATTTCTTACAACGCCAATGTCTATGGGCTTTGGTGACCACTTATCATCAGGTGGCTCATAAGTTCGCCCGTCTACCAATACTACAAAAAAAAACTAATTTAATAAAATCAAACAGGCTGTGTAACGAAATTACTCAATATACTCAAAGGCCACAGCCTGTAACAGATGCGTAATAACGAATAAAAAAATATAAAAAGACCAGAATATTTGATACAAAACCAGACTCACAACCGTCATTAGTTTAGATCAACGTGTCGTTGCTTTATACAGGGGGTTCGGAACCAGGCGCGCATGCATAATTTACAAGGTTAAAACACATTTAGTCCTCTACTCGATTTGCGCTAATAGCATAGTCCCTAATTCCATCAACGGATTTACATTTAGTACGGAATTATAGTAGTGTTACTTATTACTCAATAACTACTAGAATGTCATAATGTATAAAACAGGAATACATGCAACTAATATGATTTTATAATTTGAGATGTATTAATTAAAAGTAGGCGGTATCATACATATGTCATCCAGTACATGTTTTTTTCAAAAATCAGCAAGAAGTTCAATAGTTACTCATTTCGAACAATTAAATAAGATAAAGGTATATTAATAGAATACATAGCTCAGCGACTAGCAAACTGAAGTGACAGTCGGCGTGTAACATATCCCGCAACACCGATAGCCATCGGACCAGATTGATTCTTGAGTGGAGACCGCGTGTCAGCAATTGTAGTGTATGGCGCCTTGTAGCTTAGTGGGACGATGTTATTCGTAAGGCAGTAGGCCGGGATTGGAAGAGATAACTCAGTGGCGTACTATGGGAGTTGACTATGTCCAATGGCCTTGGCTGATGATAATGATATTATTATAATACAAATAAATTGATACCTAAAAATCACCAAATACTAACTCATCACCACGCATCATCTATATTATATTCTTGTATTGAGTAATAGTATGCCCTGAATTAATTATAAACGTAAATCAAGCACGAAAACTCAATAGGTAGGATTTCAACACGCGATCTTCAGTTGGGATTAACGTGTTCTATCAATTGGGCTATCTTCAATTCATGTATAAATTAGCCATATTTGATTTATTTTTATATAATAAAAACAAGTACAGTAATTATTCCATTGCTAATTTCACATATTTTAGATTACCTTTTTTTCGCAGAATGAAAATGGGTAGTGGTAGTAGGACCGGGACTTTTCCTAAACATATTAACCTATGAGGGATTCTTATCCACAAAAACCACCGCACTGACCATCCTTATTACGGAACGGAGAGGTTGCGGGATCGCTTTCACATACGCATACTTAGACTGTCCTATCTATCTTTACTAATAGATATCTAATTTAACCTTGTGAGGTTTTCGATGTTACTAACATTATAAATAAAGGTAAAGTAAGCTATGACATCTTAGTTTAATATAAATATTTTTTATTAAAAGAAATGTTTTGCCGTTAAACGTTATGTCTATAATAAATTGTTCTGTAACATACGCTCTTCGTGCGTGCTTGATGAATTCTTTATCAAGTTGATTACACGAGAACCAATCACGTGGGAACGTATAAATTGATATCACCTGTTTTAAAACTATGTATGTAATTATAAATTTTCACTTTGTATTTTATTCATTTTATAAACACTTTTCCGGCTCTCCACCTATTTTATGAGACATTAATTAAATTTAACAGTGTCGAATGGTCACAAAATTCAAACAATTTTCGAAACAAAAACAATGGTCGAACATAATTTAAAAAAAAAATCACGGTTAAACTTACAATAAAAAAATATATAATGTGTATATACAATACACAATACAATATCGGCCTTACTTATAAACGTTGTTTTGCAGGTTCTTAATGCTGTGTCCTCTTCTTTCGAATGTCAAATCATAAATGACAGAAAGGGAGAAATCGGTGTTAAACTGAATCGTACTAAAACAATTACTGCTTTTTTGATCTAGTGGCTTGCTTTTAAGACCGCAGATCCCGAGCACGGGTCCCGGTCGGACCAATATAAAGTATAAAAAGTATTGTTATTATAGAAACATAAATTAACTAACCAATTGGTGTGAATGTCGTTTGATGTAAATGATATAGAGAAACAACAGGCCAACAAATTATCTATACGCGACACAATCGACATTTAACTGTCGTATTGGGTAACGTATTATTTCCGAAAGCGTAGCTAAATGCTGAATCATACTCATGAAATGTAGATACTTGCTTAGGCGATCAAAACTTCGAAGAACGGCTAAGTATAGATATATATGTATATCAGTGTACATACAGTTTGGCATAATCATGTCAGGGATTTTAGTGTATTTTGTATTCGGAAGTTAGTTTAAAAGGGCTAGCCAGGCTCGGTGAAAATAGCCGTTTCAAGATAATCAGTTTGTTTTCACTTTAATCTTGATAATTCTGAGCAATGGATTTATGTACTTTTTTTTCAATTAATCAAATGTCGATGAGAAACTAGTTACAAAAATCATCTGGTGAATGATGATTAACAACCTTAATCTATATACACCTATACAAAAACATTAAATTGTCTATCTGTGATTATAGAAGCCGAGATGGCCCAGTGTTAAGAACGCGTGAATCTTAACCGATGATCGTGGGTTCAAACCCGGGCAAGCACCACTGAATTTGGGATAATAATTCATCTCGTGCTTTACGGTGAAGGAAAACATCGTGAGGAAACCTGCATGTGTCTAATTTCACTGAAATTCTGGCACATGTGTAATCCACCAACACGCACTGGAGCAGCGTGGTGGAATAAGCTTAAACCTTCTCATCAAAAAGGGAGAGGAGGCCTTTAGCCCAGCAGTGGGACAGGCTGTTATGGTTTAGGGTGATTTCAAAATAACTGTCTATTTTTATGTTACCATATTTGCGAGTTACCAAAACAGCAATATTCTTATTTTTGTCTGCCTGTCTGATTGTCCGTGGTAAACTAAAATATAAATATAATATAAGTATAACGGCTAAAAATTATAAATTCAAATAAGTAAATTTAATTCGGAGAATTTCAAGGTACCGGTTAGTCTTTATTTTATCTATATCTGTACCATCTTATTGACTGGACCGTTGGCGCAGTTGGCAGTGTCCCTTCCGCTCCGGAGTTGCGAGATCAATTCCCACTAGCAGTATTATGTATAAAAGTATATGTATACATACGTTTATATAAAATTATATAATACATAATAAGACTACAATGAGTTTACATAAGTAAATTTTAGTTCCACTCGATTTAACAGCTACGAAATAAAGATGAAATAGAATTTTGTTTCAAATCATAATATCGCAAATTGAACTGCGTCAAGAAATTTGATATGATAATATTATATTCACGAGTAAAATTATTTCGTTACAGAACAGTGAACACCGAGGTATCATTATAGTGGAGGCACGAACCGGACCGAGTACGAGAGTGTAGAAAATAAATTGCACGTACTCGGAACACCAAAATCTCAGTATTCTTATCCCGTTGACCTATTTCAACACGTTACATTATTCCACAATAGTGCCACGAAAACGTTGGCCTTACGACCGTTTTGTGACACCGTGTCGTCGTTGCAAAGCTGAATTTTTATAAACAGATAATGGAAATATGTGACGTGAGCTTATAAACTTCAACATCTATCATAACCGTAGCGTAATGAAACAAATTGACTCCTGAAATCGATCCAATGTAAGTGTCGAATATTGTTCCAAATATTGTGTAGATATAAATTTAATTATATGACGTCACGAACCGATGCCTTTATGTGTAATCACATTACGAGTATAATGCTATCTAAACCATGTACGTCTAATCCAATAGGTATGGAAACTATTTATAAGGATTTTATTTCATAGCCGAATTTATGAATTAAAATAAAATAGTATTTTAAAAACCAACTAATTTATTTCAACTACTTCAGATTACAAATTTAATCTTAAATATTCAAGGCAAGCGTGCAAATAGCTTGATAGTACACTTTTTTCTATAAAAATTTATATTGTTAGATATATCACTTACTCATATGAATACCAGTCAAGTTATAATATAAATATAAGCCTTTAAATTATATAACTTAAACATAATAGTAAGACATCGTCGTACTCGTATAATTAAATTCATTTTATTCATATGATAGTTTTACTGCTTTAGTTCTTTTCCACAATATTAAGCCGGCACGTCCGCTAAATGTAACTTAATTCGTTTAATTAAAACCATCAAAATTTCACTAAAATTCACGGGGCTTAGCTCGCTAACGTTGTTCGCATGATTGGCTATGTGCTAACCACGAATTTTGTGAGTTGAATTATTTCAGAACATTGCAACCATAGTATTTAATTCAGTTCTCACTTTATTAAATTCAATGAAAGTTGGAAAATTTAATTATAAACTATAACATTGCATTTAACAAGCCAGCTATGAATAAACATTATAAAAATCAGAAAAAAATAAAGCTTAAAATGTAATACCTGTTTGTTCTGACCGCAGATTAATGGCTCTAAAGTATGCCATTATTTTGTAATGAACTGTATTCACCGCGATGTGGATAGTGATGCTATCCTTTTTAAGTTGGGTGCATATAGCAGATTATCATTAAATATGGCGTTAACGTAATATTGATATTTACTTTACATTAATTCACGTAAATCATATACAGCGCGGTTTTGAGAAACAAATCCAATTAACCAAATCTTGGGTAACAACTTCAATCCATCGCAGTTAACTGCTTTAACGCTTGTATCATATCAAAAACAATAACGTGTATTAGTAATTGTACAACTAATATTATTATTAACCCGCTGAGTTTCTTTCGCCGGTTCTTCTCAGGGCTGGGTGTTTCTTTTCCGAACCGGTGTTAACTTCTGGCATGACTATCAATAAGCAAGTTTAATGATCAATATTGAATAAATCATCATGGTTTTGATTTGATTTTGAGTAAATAGATTATAGGCCGTTTTTTAATGGAACTTTTGAAAATGTTTTAGGTAAGATAGAATGCTTAGGTAAATAAAATCAAATGACAAATTTACTTAATCCCTTAGGTAGACAATCAAATTAGATATTATTATTACAATAGTCAATTTTGATTTAGAATGGATTTTACAGACAAGAAATTTTGAGTACCAGCCAGGAGTAATTAGGAAGAGGCTGTGTTCGCAAACGTCGGCCCTACGCCTGATCTGTTTTCAATCGTATTGGATTGGATCTTTCCATCGAACAATCAGAGTAAACTAAATATTGCATCAGTGTTCATGCAATGCAAAAAAGTTAACTCCACAAGAGGTAGAACTACAAACCCTATGTTTGTAGTTCTACCTCTTGTGGAGTTAACTTTTTATTGGCCGTGTTGATTGGCCGTCATAGTTTAAAACTCAAATCGGGGCACATTATTTATGTTATTACAAACAACATTTAATTACGCCAGTTCCTCCAACAACAATGCTATTAAGACATTCATTTGTTTTATAAGAAACAAAAGAATTTAACTCATTACACCGATATAAGTACAATGGAAATTCTTCAGAATTTTCAAATACCTAATAATGTTCTATTTTAATGAGTTCCAATTATAGTTATAATAATTGTTACAGGCTGATTAGTAAGAAGAACTCCATAAAAAGGTATGGGTAAGTAGACTCTTAAGCTACGAGATTATATGTTAGTAGCTATGTTTGGGACAGATTTATTATAGGTACTGCTAGAGATTTAATAAGTTGACCGTTAAATAATCCACATAATATCGTGGTCTCATACAAAATCCAGTTTACGATGCGGATTAACGGGAAACCTTCGGCGGATCAATGAAGGGATTTCGCTGTGGCCGTCAACCCTTTATGAACTAAATCCTTATAAATGCTTGCTTAATCGACTTCGGTTTTTTTCTGTTTATATTAAATCGTATACTGAATTATACATATAAAGGATTTTTTTCCTGTTAAGGCAAGTAGACGTTATAGGTGTATCTATTAAGAGTGTAAATGTAATTAGGAGACTTCTTTGTAATACGTAACAGAAAAAACTACTAAGCCAATATAGATAAAACTTATACCAGAAGATGCGATGCAATTTGGAGAATAATATGATATATGGTCAAAAGCTGGACAATGTCTGCCAACGTTTTTGCTTGTGACATATATTAAAAAACGTGGAAGTTTTTTGGATTTGGATTTGGATTTTTTATCTACCACATCCCGACTACTAGACTTCTAGTAAGCACTAAGCTTCTCATCAGTTCTTCTCTTCGGTAGAATCTTTATTCCGACAGGTTGTAGCCTCGCATTAAATTTATTCTAGTAACGTAACTACTTATAAGAGAAATTTTTAATAAAAAAATATTTTGCCTTTACTGTTTCGAATAAAGAATAAATAAAAAGAAAACGTTATCAACACAACGTCTCAAAAAATACCCAAGATTACTCCTACTGCTACATTAAAATGATATAAGGCTCGAGTACTATCTAATTTACATAAGGGATAATCTTGTTTAATGGCGACAGGGATGCAGAGTGGGGACCCGATAGGATGTCATAAATCAAACAAAAAGTCACTATTACTGTCATTTCACGTAGTATCTAAAACATTATAGCAGCCAAATTTTCTTTAGTGGGTATATATAAAATATACGCTATATATACAGGCAATTAACAGTCAAAAATATTTAACATAAATATACAGTATGTACAGTATAGAAAAATGAGCTTTTTGAACCACGCTGTGTAATTGATGAACGAGTCTATAATTTATCGCATATCGTCGAATACGAGATAAGTCATAAACGACCATGTGACAACTCAGTAAGTATTTGGATTTAAGGAGATCTTCAGGTAAAATGTACGTGCTCTGCCTATAGAATAATATTTTTATTTATAAAGAAAAATATGAGATTAATTTGTTTCAATGTAATTATTATATTAGGTAAAACTATATTTTTTAATTTTATTTTAATAAGTATGAAGACTAGCAAATGACCGTCTGATGATGAGTGGTCCACCACCTATAGACATTGGCTCTGTAAGCAATATTAACCAACGCTTACAACTTCAATGCGCCACCAATGTTGTGAACTAAGATTTTAAATCCCTTGCGTCTGTCGTTACACTGTCTTAATCACCTTACAAACCCTAACAAACCGACACTAAGTATTGCTGCTTAGCGGTAAGATACATGATGAATGGATGGTACCTATTTAGAGGGACACCGGACTGCCGGACGGTTGGATTTTTTTCCATCAAGCAAACAGGGTATACATATTAAGTATATTAAAAACAGTTAAACAAAATTAATAAATAAAAACATTCAGAAGCCCACATAAATAGTATATTTTCGGAATTCGCGGGAAACAGAAGACGTTTCGTTTCAATTAAGCTCTAGAACGATTTACCTTTGCTTCGCTCTGTTTTGATTGATCCCTTGTTTGTTGCGGATTACTGCCTTATTGCTTCGTAATACAATCAAAGTATTAAATGTTCTCTAAAAACGATTAATTCCCGACATTGTATTATTATACGTACATTTCTACAAAAATCAATATACTAATATTCAAATGATATTTTCTGAGATCATCTTTTCTAAATAATAAATTCCAATGTCATGGATTACTTTTGAAATTACGTTTGAGTTTGTACTTAGAAATAATTATTTAAATTTTCGTAAATATTTCCATTTAAAGCGAACGTAATTTATATTAAAAGCAAGGATCATTCCATACAAACAATAAAACAGGAAAGCAATAACTACGAAACAAATGCAAGGTCAATTTGTTCCCAGACAACATTTCAGGTGAATTATATCACAGTGTAATACAACAAAATGTACCACAACTGCTTCCATAGGTACACGGACTCTCATTAAAGAACAATTAATGAGGGGTAGAAACAAAAAACCACACCAGCCACGCCGTCCGCTTGGTCCTAATGAATGTAGTCATGCGTTTTATTAAAAGGGATGTGTATTGCTCGCGTAATTTTAATAACAACATCGTTATTACAAAGTATCTAAGGATGAAAATCAATGGAAGCAGAACTTGTTCATTTATAATATTCGACATGGCTTTTATATACGATGAAATGTTTGTGGCATGGGACTGAAATATTGTAACAGAACTGTAGTCAATCTCAGGTACCGTGATGGTGATTGATATCAAGGAAATCTGATATATTGTGTGTGATTAAAAATACTGCATTAAGGTGATTGTATTAGGAGATTGAAATATTAAATATTATTTATCAGTCAACACGTTGAATATTAACAATTGTTTATTTACTTATTTAAAATGCAAAATCATTTCGTGTATCAATATTAATTATTTATGATCTATATATAAATAGGCCAAAATAAAACAGTTCAATTACCTTTTCTTCTTTGGTTTGTCAACCGACTGTTTTTTTATTTGTTTGGTAGTTATCGACGAAATTTAGTGTTATTAATAAAAAAAATAGAAAAAATAATAAGTGCGATTGAAAGATGTTTGAAATATGCAAATTCATATAATTATATTTTCCTTAAATTTACGAGAATTTATTTATGTTTGGATTTCGACCAATGGAAAACTAGCGTATATAAAAACATACCCTTTAGTACATAAAAGACGAAATAAAAGAAAAGAATCAATAATTATATCTAGAACAGCGAACGATTTATCAAATATTGTGAGAATTTTTTTCAATAAAATTTCGATATCTTGAATACAATACAGGATCAATATAACAAGATATTGTTATGAACGGGTCCGCATTGTTGGAGGAGAACAATACGCGATGACAATTCAAAGGATTCAAGATTTCGATCAGGCGATAACTCTACGGAAGTGAAATTTCTACTATTAAAGATTCCTTCGGCGGATTTGGTCGAATCTATTTCGAATATTATTCAACATCTTGATTTAAGCATTTGATAAAAGATTGTTATGAAATTATAATTACTATTGTTCGACCTTAGTCGTCGAAATTGAAAATTTAAGAAAAAGATGTAGAGCTTTGAAATTCTATCAATGTCTCTACCATGCTACGCTAACATGAATAAATGAATGAATACCGTTCTGTTTCCAATATTTCTTTTTAAAACACTAGATTATTTAAATAATAATAGGTTACGATTACGTACAATTATTATCGAGTAATATTCATTATAATTTCGAATATAGAGAGGGAACGGTCATGTGTTTTTATGTGACTTATGAAATCCAATTTTATATTACATAATATCTTCACTGTATAAATATTGGCCTTAAGCTTTAGAAAACTGCTCCATTTTTTATTAAATCGCAATAAATTTGAAGGAACACAATTAATTTACTGTGGCATTTAAATACTTGTTTTCATATTTCCTCCGATATATACATTTATATATAATACATTTATCATATATTAATATCAAGTAAATGCTTATTAGGTAATTTTGCAAAACGATATCCTATAATCTGAAAAAAAAAACCAACAAACCTTTGATTTCTCTAGACGGTAACTTCTGATGTCTTGTCACAATTGTGAGATGTGAAACGCCTTATCTTAGAAAGGAATTTATCTAGTTTGTCGATTACTTTGAACCCGATAAAATCATGCAAATACTGTTAAAAGGAAATCTTAATTTTATTCAGTATAAAATATTCACTTTTAATTGACACGAATAAATTATGTTAAAAAGTTTTCTGTAAGAGTTTAATTAAAAAAATATATTTAATTTAAGCGTTGACTATGACGCAACTTTTTTTTTCGAGACAATTATCATATTTATCTCTAATTTAATGACTCTAGTGTACATTTTACATTAAATCTATTTTAACTGAAACAATACGATTTGATCGTAGTAATATATTATTTTGCGGTAATTCAACGACTTTATATTTACGATGTAAATTGTATTTTAATTCAGTATGATATGGTAATCCGTTTTCACTGTAATATTTACCAGATGTACACCATCAATGTTTGCGGATCAAAATACGTGGCGAAAGGCGTTTATTATTAATTTTAATGTGAATAATGGAAAAGTCATAGCGTAATTAATATGGAATTATGTTAATATAATGTATTTTCTCTGTTGTATTTAATATAAATTATTATATACATTTTTGTTATGAAGTTGAAATAATTATAATCAAGTGTATAACCATTGGAGTCTTTAAAGTGAATATTAGATATACATAAGTACATATTATATTATAATGGCAAAACTATGGTTGGAGTTTTATTTGATATTATAATATAATAATCATTACACAAACGCGCTCATGTTTTATCAATAACATTATAGTTAATATATAATAATAATATAATTATATATTATAATTTTCGTATTAAATACCACGTAAAAACTGAATAGTAATCTTATTTGGGGAAAAGTTAGGGTGGCAAAGATTCTAGTATTTTTGGAATTTTAATAGTGGATGTGCGTTTTTGTTCATTTTTTTTTGTTTATTTGTATGCATATGTTTATACTTTAATGTTTTTTTGTTTTATTGCCTTATTTTGGTTACGTACTTGATTGACTTGTTCTTTTCTGAATAAAGTTTTTATTATTCTTATAAGGTCTGTAAATAGAAAACCTAGATCTTTATTTAAGGTGCAAGTAAAGGTTAGTACCATTAAGTTTTATTTGCGTAAAAAAAAATCTTGAGGTTTACGAATTTTATATTTTGCGTGTTTAAAATTAAATTAATATCCATGACTGCATGCAAAGCCTAACAATGCATGTGATGAAAAAACTGGTCTTGTATACATAGCATTCGCTATGCGGATTGGAGCAGCATGGTTTGAGTGGTTAAAACATCCTTCCCCTTAACCTGAGTGGTCTTTGTTTAGCAGTGGGGTATTAAAGACCTGTTACTTACTTTATTTATATCACTAACTTGGTACTTTAGAAACTTTAACATCTCGTTGGTTTAGCAGCTAACTTATATGTCTGTTAATCCCGAGGTCCCGGTTAGAGTCCCAGGCTGGGAAGGAAAATAGTTATTTGTTTTTTCTAAGAAACACTCATCAGCTTGTTGAAGTTTCCAGTGTTTATAATGTCGTGCCCCGGAAAGCACGCAATACCGCTAGTGTGAACGCACTCCTAAACTCCTATAAGGTCGATTACTAGTCTTGATTTATCATGCCATCGGGTTATGAGAGTAAATAAACTGAGAGTGTACTTGGCTTTGAGCACGCACACTCTTATATTGTATAATATGACCTGCATAGTTGACTTGCCTCTCCAGAAATCACCAGAAGGAGGTCATTATCATTACTAAGTACATAAATGTTATATGTGGATATATTATATGGTATATAACACAATAAGCCATTAATGTAATATTAAATAACTGTCGTCTTAAATATTTACTAGTTTATAAATGCTTAAGTTTATTTGTTGGTTTGTCCTTCTTTAAAGCAAAAGACTGACGCGATTTATCACGGAGACCATTTAAGTAAAATAACAGCCTGTTAATGTCCCATTGCTGGTCTAAGGTCCCCTCTCCTTTCAAAGAGAATATTTGGATCTCATTAACAATTATTACCACGTCGCCCCAACGCGGGCTAGTGAATACACATGTGATAAAATTTCATCCGCCGCATGCAGGTTTCCTCGCAACGTTTTCCTTCACCGCCGAGCTCGAAATGAAATATAAACACAAATTATAGACATGACAATTTTATTACGCTTGCCCGGGTTTGAACCTGTAAACCTAAGAGTCAAGTGTTTTAACCACTGAGCCACCTCGGCTCTTTAAGAGTGACGTAGCCTAATTTGTAATGTGAAAATGCACGGAATCGGCGATTCGAAATCTAGTAATAAATATTCGTAGTTTATATCAACAATTATAACAATGTGTTTCTACTTGAAGGATAAGTTAGTTGATGTAATTACAGGCATAATATTTTGAATGATATGGTAGCAAATTAAAGAAAATACTACTCACACACTATATGAACTTTAAACGAATTCAACGAGCTTGTAAGATAAAGATTAAAAAAAATGATTTTTTTTTAGTTTGAATTCGGTTTAAAAAAGGAGCAATACATGTTTTGAATGAACTAGTATGATTCCCATTTACCCCCTCCATTTAATCGTAAAGCTGGAGTTAGGAGCGATTGGACAGCAATAGAACAAGTAGTCGAAACGAATCGAACCTGTGATTTTTGTATAGAGGTAAACGAAAAGTAATATATTTATTAACTATCCATAAGTTAATCATAAGAAAATTGTTTTTCTTTTCGTTTCGCGGAAAAGCTCTCTGTCTAAGCGATGAGGCCTCTTTAAGGTCTTCTTGTCAATATTATGTGTGTAATAAAGAGTATTTGTGTAAAATTGTTTAACAATTTATTATGAACGACAACTTCTATTATAAACAAAATCACATGCCGAGTAGTAGTATGTTTCATTACACGGTGGTAGTATAGAGTACCTCGGCAGTTGTTCTCAATAACCATTTAAGCCGGTGATAACGCATGACAATTAAAATTTTCATATAATAATCCATATGAATTGAAAGTTACAATCTTACATGCTTGCAATTATAAATTCCTGAACGTGGTATTCAAATAATTCGGCATTTTTTATTAATGCATTACATTGTTTATTTAATTCGAAATTAAATACGATAAAAACGGAATGGTAATGGCTAATGTTAGTTATTTTAATTAAAAATATCCTTTAAATTGGAGATAGGAACATGGTCAATTTTTTATTACATTTCTAACAACTTAATACTGCTTTAATATAATAAAGGTGATCAAGTTAACCGTATCACTATAAATGACAAGAAAGGTAAACGTTTGCTGTTTTTAAAAGAATGATTACAGAATTTTCTCGACAAATAGACGTTGCAATCGATTATACGAAACGATCTATAATTATATTATCATTTGAATAAATTGAATTGAATAGGGATATGTAACATAAGTTGCACACCAATATATGCACGTCAACCGATTGATACGTGCTTTGAATAATGTATTGACTGACAGCAAATCAATAGGTTATAGAAATGTTTACAGTACATAATCACATGACCACATTATGTAAAACGGGGTAATTGAGCTCCCAAAATTGAAATTATCCTATTTAGAGAGTCTGAAGCGGCGTGAAACTGGTGCTCGGTAATTAGCGTGCATTGTTAGGCGTTTATATTCACGGTGGTATAGCTTGTTTAGGCTATTTATGCTCATCAAGGATGGGATCACCTGATTTAGAGCGATCGATGTGTGTTCCATTGATACTTTATTATAATTTGTTAAACTTTTAATGTATATAGTGACGGACAGATGAGTTCTAACCACATGCAGTTTATTATTAGTTTTAATAACTTGGACCCAATGAAGAATACACGGATGTTAATTTGATAATATGATTAGAAATAATAATTTCAAATAATGATATATGTTTCAAATGATTTATTTGCAAACAGTATTAATGTTATTAGTTATTTGTCTAGCGAAAGAATGAAAATGTTGTCTATTAAACTAAATATATACATTAGTCGTATGTTCAATGTTACGTAGCTAGAAGCGCGTTACGGTAAACGCGGGAAATATTAAACCAAGATCAAATGTTAGACGGAGTGTTAATTTATGACGCTATTTAATACAAACTGTATACATATATGGTTTCAAGGTTTCTAATTCTAAAATTTATACAAAGTTATTTATCAAATTAATATAATTTATATTCATTTCACGTGAGTAGTACGTTGTTAAAATGACATATCCACTCTCATAATTATAATAAATGACTTATTTATAAAATAAATAGCGCTTAAACTACCAAAGAGTTCAAATAAAATGGTTTATCAAATACAAAAACATAATTACAATTCACAAGAATGTAATCTTTCAATCTTTCAATTTATTATTTATTATATAAAAATAAAAAAGTATGTTATTTAAAAATAAAATCTATATCAAACGACTCGTTAGTTTTCATTGAATCGTAATGTAAATAAACGTTTTTGCAAGCACATGCAACTGGACGACGTCGATTCGATTCAATAAAATTGGCTGTATCAGCATTTTATAATTTGCAATTTGTGCACAATACATTGTTACAGATGGGAGGACTCACCGTTCGAAGTCCGCAGGCCGGCCATGGTTAAATTAAGCACGTTACATATCGTCACGGTTGGTGATTTATTTACTTTAGAATGAAATATCGCAACTGCCATTCACACTGAAACTTCGTTACTTACGAGACCGGTGATATAAACGAAAACACACAATACACAGACGCGATTACGAAAGCACGCGCATCGGCTGACGAGCGAACATAGACACGTCTTACCCCGGCTAGTAAGCCGGCGTTACTGCCCGGCGCCCGCCCGACACGTGCCCCCGCCCGCCCTACAGAACCTTTCTTTGTTTCGCATCCCCTCCGCGCGTGTTGAACAAATTTTAATCTTATTCTTGCGTTCTCCAATTGACTCGACTCAACTCGTCTCTAACTCCGTTCGACGGATGTGATAATTGGGGAGCGTTTGTCATTGCGACTTGTAGAGCATCTCGATATAATTGAAAGTTGTGTTTTGTGAAGGGGTCTTTTTATGGTCAGATTAGGCGTAGCTTCCCACAGTGATGATAACGTTTTGTATGCATATTTGAACCGCTATTTAAATTCATACTCTGATGATTATAATATAGATATGAATAAATAAAACTAAAGCGTATGATTTGTTGTTGTATTACTATTATAAGTATAATTATTTCTATGTAACTGTATTATGATCAATTTTAAAAATAATAATTTTGCTTAGCAACAGCACCAATTTTAACAATATCAATGTTTTGATGTAAAAGGTAACGAAAGTGAAATCCTAAGATAAATTCCGAATTAAAATAAACGTATTAATTTTTTTACTTAAAAAGAATGGTAGTAAATATTTTGTAACTAACTTTAAAGTAATCGATACATATTACTTTATATATATATAACTTATAAACTTGTATTTATCTAAAATACTTTTTTTAAATCAAACTACTCGTATGTGTTATTATGGCGATAAATATTCACACGTAAATAATTACAATATTTTGAGGATTTGAAAGTGAATCATTCTGGTTTTTATTTATATACCTATATTTTTTTTATTTTTTTTTCAAAATGTTTTGTCAAATTATGTTATTTATTATATATAAGCAGATAATAAATGCATTTATATTGCAAATGGATATTATTAAAAACAATACTTGACAGTATACTACATAGCTGTAGAAACATTTGAGGGAATAGTTTGGTCTTTGATTGGTTTGTAAATATAAAATTTTGAGGAGACTCAACATCTTTATGACTTCCGAGTTTTCCCGGGACTTAACAAATTTTCAGAATCAGACAGTCGTTCTTATTTGTTTGAATCTATTAAAAAAATTACCAAAGCGATGCGAGTACTCACTCGACTTACTCGTACACGTTTAATACTCAAATTGCAAGATTATTTTTTTAGCAATAAAGTTTTATAAATATTAAGTATACATACTTAGTAAAATAATTAAACGTATGTATACAAATATAATAAAGACTCTTATATTAGGTTCGGTGTCAAATCTGGCGTGGGTTTTTCTAAAATCTCTAAAAACAATGCGAAGAGTTTCTCACACACGAGATGTATCAAATCTATGTTATGATTTTTGCTGTAAAACGTCAAACGTATTTTGGCGATGTGTAGCGAAAAGTTTTTTTTTAAATATAATTTACAGAACAAGGAGCAGGAGAAATAAAAAAGCAAGCTTACAAAACTTATTATGACTTTTCGAAACGTCATCATAATACGATTTTGACAAGTAAGTCTCGAGTCTAGACTTGAAAGCTCCGGTACACGAGGCTTCCGGGACTTCCAGACACGAAGTGTCCCGGTATCCAAATTCTGGTAAATATGTATATCATAAATTCCGATTGATTTTGATCTTATTTTTTCTTATAATTTCTCAGACATATAATTATGTACCTACTAATGGATTCAAAAGTATTTTATTAAAATACAATAGTAAGAGATAAAAATATTATATTTTCTGTCCTGCGAACTATTAAGATTAAGACATTAAGTCTTAACTTATTGAATTCGTAACTAGTTCCATTCTTTAGGCATATTATACTTATCTAAAACTTCACATGGTGCTAAATTATTATTTTTTGTATCTCAGGAAAGATATAATTCTCAATGAATAGGTAAAACTTTTTCTATGCTCATGTTCATTCATGCAGAAAAACACCCGAAGGTCACCACCGTCCATAGACATTGACACTGTAAGAAAAATATCCATCCCTTCCAACAACAATGCGCCACCAAACTTGAGAACTAAGATGTTATATCCCTTGCACCTGTAGTTATACTAGCTTACTCACCCTTCAAGCTGGAAATTAACGACTCAATATTACTGTTTGGCAGTATATGAGATGAGTGTGCAGTACCTTCCCAGATGGGCCTGCAATAAGTCCATCCAGAAAGTAGTATAGTATAAATAAATTACTCTTGGTATAGCGTTTAGAGACAAAGGATAGAGGCGTGTCCACGAGAGTGATAAGGGCCGAAATATGGAAATGTCTACGAATATTTATGATTGTGGTGTGTGTGATTTCAAGCGAGGCGAAGTGCCTTCGGAAGTTTGAGCGGCGAAAGGAAATGCAAGTTAGCTTACGTCAACACCACCCACACGAGTGTGTCAATGTTACGAGCCGTGGCAACGGAAAATGTATACTACATAGTCGTATCGTGATGAAAATGAAATTTGCTTTAACAACAGTTCCTTTTTGTTTTGTTATTTATGTGATCGTTAATATTAAATACTTTACAATAATTATAAATGAGATCAAAATGATGATTATATGTTTTATTACTTATAAAAAAAAAATTTAATTAATTTGTAAAGAAATACCTCCACGGAACTATTTTGAATTGATAATAATTTTGTTATTATGACAAAAACTAAAGGGTCATGACTAAAGTACCTAATAAAGACGGACCGTAAACCGTTTAGCTTCTGAAACTTATGTTAATTTGATATATTTAATCCTCATATGTGCTTAAAGTCAACTTGGCCCAGTGGAAAACGAAAACGAAGATTTTAAACGACGGGTCATTGTTCAAGGTCACTGTTCTTTAAGTCCACGCAGGTATTATAATATTATCATATATAGATAATATTTTCATGTCATGCAATCACACATGTATGATCACCTTATACTTTAGGGAAAAGGACAACATCGTAAGGAACTTATTTCCACCAATCCGAGGTAGTGTATACATATACATTTAGGCAGAGGAAATTGAGCATTTGCCCGCCATAAAAATATTACAGGCTATTTATGACATAAATGTTTTGATTAAAATCTGGTAGAAAGTCCGTTTGGGTAGGTACCCCTCATCAGATTATAATTTACCGCTAAAAATCCGGTTTAAAGTTTGAGTGAGCCAGTGTAACTACAGGCCCAAGGAACATAACATCTTCATTCCCAGTTCAGTTATCAAGTTATTGGCACATTGCCGATGTAAGGAATGGTTAATATTTCTTGCATCACCAATGTCTATTTGCGGGGGTGACAACTCAGGTGACCAATTTGTTGTGCCATATTCCAAAATGATAATTTGAAGCGTGCAAATTAAAAGCATTTTTAAATTACTCACGAAAATTCATTGAAATCAAATATTGTAAATGTAATTTAAATAAATATGGTTATAATATTGTTTTTATTATTTATTATTTTAAATATAAATACATTTTGTAATATATATTTTAATTAAACCATAGCATGCAATTTGCCTAGCCCTGATCATAAGTTCCTTTTCCTACTTCAACGAAAATATGAAAATTGTGTTTTCGAAGTAACTCATTTCAGTATAATATTACGTGTCACGTTGTTGTGACATTATTGCTACTTCTCTAGATAAATATTTAAAAATTTTAATTTAAATTTTTCCTTTAGCAACGAGCAAGACCGAGCAATTTCAAGGAATTTAATATCCGCTCATTTAATAAAGAACATACGGTAACGACACATTATTTCCGTATACCTAAAATATTAACAGGGACGACAAGAAACGCCTTTTAAATTACCGTTTTAATATTAACCGCATATAGGTTCACATATTATAACGATCACCTCATTTCATTACTGTTACTATGGGCACAGCAAAATATTTCATAACATAAAATACATTTTGCTTAATTGATTTATGGTGAGTAATATTTTTTTTTATAAAATTTTTCATTACTTTGATGGCTAAGAATAACAACACGATGCCTTTTTTACCATACAACTCTTAATGATAAACGCTTTTAATAGAATATATTTATCGTCTCTATATATGAAATAGAAGTAACAACAACTCAATTAAATAACGAACCGCTCCTGTAATTTAATTTACTATAAAATTTATATTATTTTCAGAATACAGCTGATATAACTTATTTTAATTGTAAACATATTTTAAATAACTAAAGTGGTTTTCATTTGCGTTTATTAAAACTAGGTAGGCAAACGTTATAAACGATATTTCAAGGATAAGACATAACCATAAAATTAAAGTTATGCTCAGAGATAGTTCATATAAGCTAAATGAGTATAATATTTTCCAACAGGTTTTTTATGAGTAGTTCATCTTTGTTGATGTTTCAAAGAGCTTGTATTGTATTCTTTATTTAAATATAACTGTTACTTTTTTTTTTTTTAAATTTCCTGATAGCTTAACTGCCGTTATTTGGCGCGTTTAGTAAAAATTAAATCAGTCAGAATTAGAAGTAGTACGGTGAAATGAGCAGCAAGCATCCTTAGGTGGATAGGAGACTTCTAGCCTTGGGACATTAACTGGCTGTTATTTTTTATTTTATTAACAAAACACAATCATAATTACGACCCTATATTAAATTTTGAATTATAATAAAAATGACATATATTATCTTGAAAACGATTTTGAACTGGAAGTGTATAAAGAGATAGATAGAACATATATTTAGATTTTCGTCGTGTAGAATACTTGCACGACGAAAATGTCGCAAAACCCAAATCACAATTGAAGCCTTGGCTTTACAAATGCATCCTTTCTAAGAGGATCGCATTTTATTGTACATCGGCTGCTAACAGATGCTACAAATCTCGAGCTCCGTGCCAACGCGACAATGAATAATGCATCGCCAATCTTGGTCCATAACTGCAACTGATACACTTAAAAATATTACTCTTATATTGTTTCTACTATGACTTTGACAAACGAAAGATATTAAAAAAATAATATTTATATATTATGTAGAAAATAATGTAGATTTGTTTTGTTTTCATAATATGTTCCTAAGTCAACATATTTACTTTACATAGTATCATTAACGTACAACAGATGTCGCACGAGTCGTATCAATTAACTGTTTAAAAGATTAAGATACAATGCAAGTTATAAAATACTAGACGTGATACAATTATTAATTATAGTATATTGAAACTTTTGATTAATCTATTAACTTGACGATTAATAGCAATTTCATCGTAGTTTAACTACAGCTTATCAAAACATAAACGTTATAAATAATAAATTGATATTTCACTATACATCGCTTGCGCTGTTAGTAATAGACATTACAAACCTTCAGCGTGATGGTACCGAAGCTTAAATGAATAATGCATGGCCAACGTAAGACCAACACTGCAACTGTTGTAAACATATTCCTTCGACTATTTATTGCTGGCAATCCACGCGTCTTCGCTTCGATGCTTTTAAGAATGGGATCGTGTTGTTGTTTTGCTTCGATTTCAGCAATTCATTGGCACCGATATTTACGACATCAGAAGATATATCCTTCCTGTATAAAGCCTTATTTATGAATTGTGTTGTTTTTTTTTCAACGCCAATGTTTTAGAATCCTTAGTTATAATAGATTTATTTAATGTATTATTGTTCTTAAAGAATATCTATATATAAAATATACAATTAGGCTAATAAGTCTTCAGTGCTAAGCATCGGAAGTAGATTCCAACAAGACTTAATTGTTTTCTGCCTCGTGTCTTTACTCACACAAATGTTCGGCTTAATTAATAAAAGCATGTATGTAACTTTCATAAACCTCATAAAATTTCAGTCAAAAAAATATTGTCACTCGATACCAAAGCACTACTACGCTCTAGTGATCGTATTAAGTCGTAGGCGCCGACCAAACCTGGCTTAATTAAACCGGTAGTGACGCGACGGATCGCGACCGTTGCCTAGCAACCAGACGCTTTGAAGTGCGCCGATGATGGCACTCGATATCGTAGCGGGGAAGTGAGACGCGATGTTTAAAAAAGTCCCCTCACCAAATTAGAGATCCGTGTGTTATATTTTTAAACAGAAACTGTATGTATATCGCAAACAATATCGTGGTAATCAGACAAGGCAAGATAGAGATCAGGCGCAGGATTTACCTGTTTACCGAAAATTTCTTGATGAAAAAACCAACTTTTTTATTCGGCCAATCCGGAATATGAATCAAAGACATCGGGATCTGTATTATTAAAAGCTAGCAACAAAACCAACGAGGTAGTTACTTATATTAATTAATACACAACATATAGACAGAACCCGCATTATTTTCACGTATACTTCAACTTTTTTAGTTGGCCCAATGCGGGGGACGTCATTTGCGGAGCACATATTTGCTTTGCTACGCTGAGCGGCTTGAAAGGTGAAAACTTGTGTTCTTTCTATTACCTAGTAAATTAGGGCGCCCTTTACTGGTACTCTATGATGTTTAGAAGCAATTTATTTTATTTCGATTCCTTTGTACCTCAGCAGTCAAGAGATCGTGGATGTTATTAGTTACTCTCAAAGAAATTTGTACATAAAGAATAATCTAATTTGTTTGCTTTATTTATTTATTTGGTTTATAGATAATAGTTAAATGTTAAAACAGCCAAATGTAGTGATTAATTATATTTCATCTCTTTTTTGGATTTAAAATTAATATTAATATATTTCGAAGAACAACTGCTATTGATTTATTTAATTTCATATATAGTATCGATGGCCGAGATGGCCCAGCGGTAAGACCGCGTGAATCTTGACTGATGATCGTTCAAACCCGGCCAAGCACCACTGAATTTTCCTGTGCTTAATTTGTGATTATAATTCATCTCGTGCTTTACAGTGAAGGAATACATCGTGAGGAAACCTGCATGTGTCTAACTTCACTAAAATTTTGCCACATGTGTATTCCACTAACCCGCATTGGAGCAGCGTGGTGGAATAAGCTCCAAACCTTCTCCTCAAAAAGAGGAGAGGAGGCCTTTAGCCAAGCAGTGGGACATTCACAGGCTGTTACGGTAACGGTACGATCGGTACCGTACCAGCCAAATGTTTAAATTTTCTCTCTCTTTTTCTTGTTTAATTTTTTTTTATTTTTTATTTAATATAATTATATTATTTGTTTTTAGAATAAATAAATAGATAAGCCCATTATGTTAAAACATAAATAAAAAAATGAAAAACAATAATTTTAAATATTCGGATAATTAATATAATTGATTTTTCTGGGCGCTTTAAATTTTACTTGTACCTAATTCGATTGTCTATTGACTACAAATATTTAAAGTCCTATTTCATGTAAATTCACGACCATTTTAGTATTCGTCTAGCATACATTCTAGAATATTCTTTTCATTCTAAAAAAAAATAGGTATTTTATAATTTTCTTTGAAAACTCGGAACACAAGAGACACAAAGAAATGTAGAAAAGTTTGATTGCATACAGTTGAATCGTCCCTTGACGTCGCAGCAATGGCTCGCGTTTACGTCCGTCCAGAAGATAAATTCGGTAAATTTTTCCACGCAAATTGAACGTACGAGTGACCGTACCGAATTGAGAAAAATCTTGAGACTCGAATGGAAAATAGGAACATGTACAAACGAATAATGTCTGTTTTAGATGCATTGTTTTAGCTTTGTATATAAGAGTCTTGTATTTGGCGTTAATATAAATAATTATGTATGTGATTATTTCGTTACAAATGCCAACCAAGACGGTCCAATGGATGAACGTAGATCTTAATGGAAGATCAAATGATCAAATCACCACATAACTTAGATTCATCTCGCATTTGGTGGTGAACTTAAACTTGAATAATAAAAATTGCTATAATAATACTAAAATGGAAAAACATGCACCGACTTATAATGTAAAATAGTAAAGTAGTATACGACTTAGATTAACAGCTATATAGTAAAAATGTATCAGACCGAAATATTCCTTCGGGTATTCTAATGAGGAGGAGATAATCCCATACCCCTGCATCTATAATACCCAGGAAATACATATTATCTAATGCTACATTTTTATTTCACCAAATATTCATGTAGCAGCGTTGAGGGCAGTGATTGTTTACAGACGAGCGTTGCCTATTTCCCAGCTCAGTTTCATGCACACTACTATGGAGATGAGCCGAATGTAAACGTGACATACGAGATTAATTCGATCGTACAATTTAGCGTATTAATAAGTACGATAACACATTTGCTATTTTGATCAGCGTGTTCACGCTTACAAATAAGTTTCTATGCCATTTTGTAATTATTAACCTTTGAATTAATTTTAATCTTTTCTTTCCATTACAATATTTTAATCGTAAATAGCTACTCGTTAGAACTAAATAATTATTTATACATACGACTATCGATCTACACGTAAAAATTAATTTAATAAAATAATTATTAGGACCTCGAACAAAAAAAAAAGAAATATTTTCATATAGTATACGAAATTACATAAATAATCATCACGGTAGAGATAAGTGAGTTATATAAAAGAGTGCCTAGATCCATATTCACACAACACGTGAACGTATCGTATAGTCACAAATAAAACGTGTATGTGCGCAGAACATCTGGCAGCGCGGTGATTGATGACCGAGCATCGATTACGGACGGACGGACGTGTCACCGTCAGTGTATGATGTGTGAATTGTTTGTTGTTCTATGCATACAGCCTTAATGTGGCCGAACGTCGAAGTAGTTTGTGATGTTGCATTAACATTTCAAAACGTATTAGGAACGGCATCGATTCTCATCTCACAAAAAATTTATATTCCATATCTTCTACTAAAACTAGTTCAGTGCAAGCCTAAGTAATAATTCGTATTTCGACGTTGCTACTACTGAATTTGATTTCAAAAAGGATTCCAATAGGTTCCAGCTAATACTCATCTATTTTAGGTCGAAACCGCATTGCTTTGTGCTCCCGTGTTTTGGTATTATGAAAGGTGAGCGGATCAATGTAGCCGGAATACGAGGAAAACCTTATTTTCGACAAAGTTTGGTCAATGTTGGTCAAATCTTTACCCTTCATAATATCAACGACATTCATTAAGTAATGAAATTGTTTTTTTTTTCACCTTTTTATATAAATAAAATAGATTTAATAATTATTTTTTAACAAAGATACCTTTCTATTATTGAAATTTCAGTTCGAATAAGCCATTATCAATAAACAGTAGCTTTGAAAAAAATACTTTATGACATCCCTTTTGCATATCGTAAAAAAAAACCAGTTATAACTTATATTCATAATAGAACAAATTTGTTACGGAGGGTTAAAATAATTAACAAGCAAAGCCATCACAGAGCTAGTTGTGGAACGTGGCGTGTTTTCGACGCGTATTTAATTGAAACTGAATTAGCGGTTCGCTAAGGAAAATAATTAAAGAATAAATTTATTAAATCAGGTCGGATTAGCTGTGAAGAGCTCATTTATTTTAATGTTTTTTTTTATTTAGATTTATCTTTGAAAAGCGAGATTAGCACGTTTTGTTATTGTTTAAAGTGGGTCAGCAACAAGTGACATTTTGTAATCTCCGAATTAATATTAATAAATTCAATATATATATATTGTATTGTATATACATGTAGGTAATAATGGATAAGCTTTTTTATATTTCTAATAAAATTTTAAACTTGCCATTTCTATTGAAATTTGCTTTTCTTATATATCATTAGTTTCAACTTAATAACAATATCCAGATAGATGAATGAAAAAGAGTCCTTAATATCGATTCATGGAGATTGAAAATTAAATATTCTTTATGTTAAGAGAACAAAGGGTATTTTATTTAAAAAAAAATTAATCGTCTTGTTACAAAATTAAATTAAATATAAATTTGTCAGCGTTTTGGTATCTAGATTCTACCGAGAAGAACCGGCGATATCCTCAGTTGTTATTTACCTTTTCCTACTTACGAGAAATGGGAATGAAATACAATCTAATTATTATTTTATCCTGCATGAAAAATCAACGATGCTAATTTTTACGAAGAATATTGATAAATATATTTTTACATTAGATGAAAATTTTATTGTAGGCCAAATTAATGAACAATGAGTGTTCTATTAATATATAAAAATATTTAAAACCATATATGAAAACTTTTTTTATACTCTTTTGTTTAAATAAAAAAAAAAGTTACGAAGCGCCTTTGAAATTCTCATATGTATAAAGTACAGATATTTCAAGCCAAACTTAGTATTCCTTGTGAGGTAATTCACAACATGCCATTCAAAATTCTGAAGCGACCAAAACCAAAACTTAATTAAGGGCCCCGAGTTCATTTCCGGACCTTTGTAATGGTACTCGGATGGCACTGAAATTATTCAAATTCAAAGAAAAGCTTAATCAAGAGGGAATCGACGGTATGCCTCGTAATGATTCATTTGCATCCGAGATTTCGTTTTAAGGAAAGCCATTTTTGAGCCGTCTGAAGATCCGTTATTAAAATAATCAACAATTGAATGATATTTAAATTATTTATAAGTCGTATACATTTGATTCTACGCCTAATATATTTCTTCGTACATAAATAATAATAATAATAATAATAAATTTAATGATTGGAGATTAATAATATAATACATACATAAAAAAATAATCGTTAAAATATTTAAAGTTAATAATTATAGTCAGCTGTAGTTTATTTAAATACAAAAAAATCATTAAAGGTAAAACCATATTTAATTTTATATATTACTTCATTTCACAATTAACGCTATCAGATATCAGACCTCGATATTTAAATTTTGTTGTACAAGTATGAAGGCAGAAGCAAAAATACCTATTTACGAACTATGATATGTGTACCTACGCTCGTAGATATGGGCAATGTAAAATGTGTGAGCCACTCTTACCGGCGTCCATACACCGCCAATCGTTTGGTCTAAGGTGTTTTGTCCGTTTAACCTATAAATACAATAAGTAGTATCCTATACAGAATAAGAATACTTGAACAAAGTTGTGTCCCTAAATATATTTTGTCTCCCCAAAAGCAAATATCGAAGTAATTCAAACATACTTCTTTTACTACAATTATATCCAACAATATTTGTTCATTTCGTAAAAACGTGACGGGACTCACGAACCAATAGACCGTGCCGCAATTAATTCACGACGAAAGAAATCAAAGGATCGTGATTAAAAGCGTGCAATGCGACGTCGGGACTAATTTTTCGGGTGGTTGATGCCCGAGTAATTTCCCTTCGCGTCGTTATAATTTGTCCGAATTACTGAGTATACGCCGTCCCGTTAATTACGTGCGTACATCGGACGGGCCATTTGTAACGATGTTATCTGTTGCAATATCGTACTGACACCTCTAAACAAAAATTTCATTATACCGTTGTGACGTGTTTTATAAAAATGTTCGTGTATCTGATCTGAGTGTTAATGTCGAGCTCCGATGCTATTTGAACAGTCAGTCCGTTAGTACATAGTGGTTGGGCAAGTACAGGCCTAAACCGGTTAAGTTAAAACCGCCTACATATTACAAATTCTACCGCCACACAGCAATAAAAGTGTGTGAACCACTGTAATTATAGGCACAAATGACATAACATATTAGTTCCACAAGTTGGCGGCGCGGCCGCGGCGGCGGCACCAATTGCGATGGCGACTTATCATCAGGTGGCCCATATGTCTATCTACATACTCGTATCTTATAAAACCAACCTATACCTGCAGAGTAAATGGAACTCGGTAAATATGTTCTGGTAGCTTATATTATTAAAAAAGCAATCTAATCATACGCTGACACGCCAGACGCTATTTACCTATTTATTAGGTTGCGTGACCACATGATTTTATCGAAGAAAACTTTGTACCCTTATAAAAAGGTCAGTAGTTTTGATTAACCTTTTGACACCGTCTATACTGTTAATTACATAAATCAACATTTACCGTTAATTAATTGCCTTGTTATAATAATTATTTTGTTGTAAACTAAAATTTA
Source organism: Nymphalis urticae (assembly GCA_905147175.2). Taxonomy (NCBI): domain Eukaryota; kingdom Metazoa; phylum Arthropoda; class Insecta; order Lepidoptera; family Nymphalidae; genus Nymphalis; species Nymphalis urticae. The sequence goes on from LR989991.1 coordinate 8,286,611, forward strand.
AATTAATAAAGATAATCAGTTTCCTTTAAAAAAAAAACTGCTAGAAATAAAAATCTATTTTCATTTTTAGGGAAATTGAAAATAAAAAGTTTCAACCCTTCAAGTAGTAAGGGATCCATTTATTTAAAGTAAAGTAAAAGCTTGTACATGTCCCACATTCCACCACGCTGCTCCAATGCGGGTGGTCCTTCACCGTCAAACACGAAATGAATTATAAACACCAATTAAGCACGTAAAAATTCAGTGTTACTTGCCCGGGTTTGAAGCCACGATCATCGGTTAAGATTCACGTGTTCTAACCACTGCGCCATCTCGGCTTCATGTATATATTTAAATTAAATTTAACACTAATGATTTTGATTTTGTGCGTATATCTATCTATCAATAAATTGAGCCGATGTCTTACACAAATTGTATGCTATGCAAATACTAGATAATAGTGTAATATACTAAATTTTATTTTGACTACGTGGTGTGGCGGTGTTTTTAATTTTCTAACTTCTATATATGCTGTGGACCAAGTGATTAATAAGACATTATAAAAAATAAATACATTACATTATAATAATTAATTGAATAGTAATAATAATTAAAATACATCAATAAATTATTTTATGGTAGGTCAGGACGTGATGCTTATGTTAAATAAAAATTTATGCATATTTTATTGTGTTGTGTGAAAATAACTAAACTGGTAAATGAAAAGCTTAGTATAATATTTCATCACATGTATTAAGGTGGGGTGACATTTGATTAATTCCACTTCCACGCATGTTGTATTCCGAATTAAATTAAAATAGGGATAAAATAAAACAGGGATAACGAAAAAGTATAAAACATCGAAATGAATGGTAAAATTTGTAATTTCCCACATAATACTAAAATTAAGAACATGGATTTCGTTTCTATTAAACAAATCTAGTTTTGTCATTGAGTATGAAAATTCAAATAAGGTAAACTTTTTTCCAATCACAGAATTTTATTTGCAGAGAACTATATACTAATAATAACGGTTTACAATGCTATTCTTATAATTTATTCGAAATTAAGCGGATAAGCAACAACGACCCAATATTGTTTTATCTATGATTTTATTTTTTTACAACAGATTATATTATCGTGGTTACTTATTTATTTATTTAATTGATTTATTTAACAATATACACAACCAAATTACAATTAAATTATGGCACTACAGAAACCACGAAAGTTTATCTTGAGTGCCTTTCCGTCTATGGAGTTACATATAATATACACTATAATTGTTTTAAATAATACATCTTCAGCTTATATTTAATATTCTTAATAGTTATTTCTCGTCTTGTTTTGTTATCTAAGCTGTTTATTAAGCGAGGAATCATGTAAGAGCTAGTACGCTGTCCATATTTGTTGTTAGCTGATATAATTACTATTTTTTGTTGTCACCCAACGGGTTTTTATAACATGCGGGACGTTGTTCTGAAAATCTGTATTGAAAAATTGTTCTTTCAATATATGATATTTAACTTTGCTCTGTATGGGTATTATTTGACAATGCCTAAAAATGTTACATTCATCAAATTTTGCTTTAATTTTAATGTTATCAGGTATAATGGTTTTTAAGATTTTGTTTTGCAAGCGATACATTTTTTCTAGATACGATTTGTCAGTTCGTCCGTAGCTACTTAGCCCATATGATATAATCGAATCAGCCAACGCGTTATAAAGCATTAACCTTGTTATGTAGTTCATTTTTTTCTTAATAATATACATATTTGCCAGGAATGCTCTTAACTTATCACAGACATAGTCAACGTGTTCATACCAGCTAAATTTGCTATCAATAATTAAACCTAAGTATTTGTGCTATGAAACAAAATCAATAGAGGGAGTTGCACTTGGGTTATGTAAGCACACATGATCATGAGCAATAACGTCTTTTTCAATTACGCTTTTGGAGACTAATTTAGGTGAATGAATGTGCACCACTTTTGTTTTCTGTGCATTAATTATTAAACCACTATCATGACACCTCCGATTTAGCTATCAAAATCTCTTTGCAACAGAGTAACAGCTTCATTTACATCTGAAGCTGCAATTAAAATGCAAGTATCATCGGCATACTGATAACATAAGCAATGTCTAAAAATATTGCTCAAGGCCCAGGCCCAGACCCAAGCACAGACCCTTGTAGTTCCTTCCGTGACCTTTATCGGGATACTATAGTTATCACCTATTTTAATACGATAGCTTCTATTAGAGAGTTAATTCTCACACTACGTTAATAAGGGACCTTCATTTCCCGTGTTTTTTAATCTTTGTTTAAGCTGTGTGTGATTTAAAGTATCAAATGCACGAGATAAATCAATGAACATAGCCAGGACATGTTGTTTTGTGTTCAAAAAAGAGTTAACTTGGTCTGTGAAACGTGATAATAGCATTGTAGTATTCTTACCTGTTTTAAAACCGTATTTTTAAAATATTTATCATTTAAAAAATTATTTTTATCATAAAATATATTAATTAAATTGCATATATATTTATATATACATTTCTATAATATTCTATTACTTTATGTACCTTATTTCTTATTTTATTGTATTCTAATCTTAGTAGTACATTATTCTGATCCCGCTTCCATCTGCTGAACAATTTATCCCGCTTATTATATAAGTTAATTATATTAATATTAATCCGCGGTGCCTGAAGAGGACGTTTGTAAATTTTATTAATGTTTTTTGAGGCTTTGCTATAAGCAGTGTTGAATGTTTCCCTAATATAATTATATATATATCTAGCGGCGAGTGCATATCGTCAGTATGCGACCAATTAGCCGAACGTAATTCCTCGCTCAATATTATAGGATCATAAACCGTAACCTGTTTACTTGTATGATACTTAGACACTTGCGACGCGTGATTACTGCATAGTACAATAACAATGAGGCGGTGATCAGCCAGTACAGTGTCGACCGCGGCCGTGTAAGGGACTGTTGTGTGTGATCGTACGAAAATGTGATCTATGCAAGATTATGTACTTGTATTTAATCTTTTTTCAATACGCGTGATATCAGTGATTCCACACAACAGACTATTGCCCGCCATCAAGCTCAGATACTTGTCTCGAATAGTTGATGATATTTTCAGGTCAATGTTTATGTCCCCAGCTATAATAACATTTATATAATAGTTATTAATACATTTTAATAACAATGACATTTCGTTGATAAACAGTTGTTTATTATAGGAAGGAGGTCTATAAATTGAACAGACAACAACGACTTGATTACATGGTGTTTTAATTTTTCCTATTATGGATTCAAATGTATGTTTTTTTTAATAGCTCATTTGTGAGAATTTTAGCTAGTTTCGTATATACATAATTATACCACCTCCTTTTTTTATTTTCACGAAGTTGTGCGTACAATTTATATCCCGGAATATTAAACAGTTCACAACTACTACTAGAAATTCCAACTTCTGTCAATGTAACAACATCAATAGGACGCAAGCAAGTATCTAATAATTGCAATACTTTAGAATGATTTTTTGTAATTGATTGTATATTTATATGGATACACGAAAGATTAATGTGATATTTAGGTAATAGCTTAATAAAACGATTTAATTTATGACACTCAAAATATTCACCTGTAATGAGTGAGTTGCTATTAGTATACATACTATAAAACTATACAATTTATATTATTAATTATAAAAGATAAAATATGTTGACAGTATAATATTTTGTACATTTTATTTTATTAGTGATTCAATATCAAGAAGTGACCTAATGGGCCTAACCTTGACCTACCTACCTACCTAATTGACCTTACTGACCTTTGTTTTCCTGGCATAAACTTTACCATTTTTACACCATACGAATTCATATATGTTTCGAAGATTTTTTTTAGCATTGTATAGCAGCGTTTTATAGAATTAATATTGGATGTTTGGCCATGGCATGTGAAGCATTGGGGAAAATATCACCAACCGTAGGTACCGACAGCTTTGCTGTAGCAATCCATTGTTCTCGGGCTTCGTAGGTCTTCATTTCCGCTATAAGTGAGCCTCGATGATCTTTACGTACTGGTAAACGGCGAATGGATTGTACATCATTCAGGTCAATGCTTAGTCTTTGAGCAACCGATTTTACACTGTCTTGAGGGTTTTGGAGACTCTCTTCCGCTAGTCCAGATATCTCTAAAGAATTAGAAAGTGATTTTTGCTCCATCTCATGCGAGTTTAATTCGGCACATGATACCCGAAGTTCGAGATTCTTATTTATATTTTGAAGTTCGGTATTTTTATTCTCGTGTTTTTATTCGTGAGTTGTTTTCTTACGCACCCTTCAATGCTTGATAATTGTTCTCCGAGAAATGTCAGCGACATTTCAAACTCATCATTTCAAACTTATGACGTAACTTAATACATTTATATTCATTGTTATAGAGAACAAAATCCTAATCTTAATATACATAGCTAAGCTTAAGATTAAATATTTAAGACCAACAATATTTGAGACCAACCTGTGGTTATGTAAAACTCAATCTGTACTAAAATTATTTAAAGTCTACTCAAATATTTTAAAGTGAATAGCCAGTGGAAATATTAAAGAAAATATAATAAATACAAGTATTACAAAGAGTAAGTATTACAAAGAAGGAACAAAACACAAGCTGGTAATAAAATTAAGTTTAGAAAATTTGTACGTCGTAAGAGAATTTCATCAAAGTGAGATTGTAAGCAAAGATTTCATTTTGTTTGAAATCAAAATCATGGCAACACTCGTATCCAAGGAACTTCAAATCAATAATAAACTAGTCCTGTAGACTCCTAAACGCTATCATAATTTTACAAGTTTATCATAATATTTAACGTGAAGCTACCATTATTAAGAAGCCGTGATGGCCCAGTGGTAAGAACCCGTGAATCTTAACCGATGATCGTGGGTTCAAACCCGGGTAAGCACCACTGAATTTTCATGTGCTTAATTTGGGATAATAATCCATCTCGTGCTTTACGGTGAAGGAAAACATCGTGAGGAAACCTGCATGTGTCTAATTTCACTGAAATTCTGCCACATGTGTATTCCACCAACCCGCACTGGAGCAGCGTGGTGGAATAAGCTGCAAACCATCTCCTCAAAAAGGGAGAGGAGGCCAGGAGGTGGAAGCAGTGGGACATTTACAGGCTGTTACGGTAGCATTATAAATTCTTGGAATTCATTATTACAATGAACAATAATCGTGTACTAGAGCAACTACGCGAGATTCGTACAATTTCTTCTCGCTAGAGGTAGAGTTAAAATATTAAAGATTCAAATAGTTTTTTTTTTTGTTAAGCTTACTTGAATTACAAACATTTGTTTTGGTTTGAGTTGAATGTGAATTCTATCAAGATTCAAGAACTATTTATAAATTACACTATATATTGGTAGCCATGTCGCAGAAGTTCAATAAAATTTTCTAAAAATGTTACTGTTACTGATGAGCACGAGTTTGAATTTTATAGGCATAAACTAAGCAAGTAAAAATACAGTGAAGTTGAAGTTTAAACCCGTTATCTTCGATGCTTACTACTAAGAGCTTCGATATTGATTTACATGGTATTCAATACAGGTAATTCTTGAAAATGTAAGTAATAATAGACTGCCTTGTTGTTCTAGTGGCTATATATAAGGCCGCTGACTCGAAGGTCTTGGGTTCAATTTCCAGATCGGGCTTATAAAAAGTTATTGGGTTTTTCTGTCTGAAAATTCTCAGACCGGGGTCTGGAAGTTGGAAGTGTGTACATTCCCCTGCTTTGAAAATAATGTAAAGCCCTTGGTCCTGCGTCTGAACTCTTTCCGGTCGTGTCGGATTGCCGTCCTATCGGATTATGAGAACTAGAGAATAGACAGGGCGGCTATATATACGCACATACTTGTGCACTATAATACCTCCTGTGCAGTTGTCTAATCTCTCTTGAGATTGACCGCCGGGGCTGAAATCGGTCTGGAGGACCTTACTTACTTGTAAGTATTAAAGGAAATGATCATTAAATGTTATATTAATAATTTCAATATTCATTGTATATACTCAAAATTCACAAAAGCTGTTTTTGAATACATATTTGTTTTACAAGTGCTGTTTGAGCGAGATAAGGCTATTGACGAATGCTGCCTCACATATTAAGATGAGGCTTAATGTGTGCGTATGGTAGATATTAGCAATTAAAACTGGATCGACAAACAGCTTGAATCTCACACATGCCTCGAGATATTGACCAAATATATATAAAATAAGGACTAATCCTTATGTTATATATATTTGGTCAATATCTCTCTATATACCTAATTAGATTAAAACAACTAATGAACAATTTGATATTCATTACTCTTTTTAAGTCATCACTCACGTGACCGTCGTATTTTACTCCGCTACACTTACACACTAACTCCGCGTTTTTTCCTAAAAATATGTTATAGAAAAATGATTTTTATAGACGCAACTCGAAATTTGAACCTGAGGCTTAGGTGATTCCAAATAATTTCAGAGTAAGTTATAGGGTAAATGGCACAGGCAATAAAAAATTTCTATATGAAAGAATAGATCAGAACAAAATTAATTTAGAGTATAGAGATACTTTATTTTTTTTTAACAATTAAATAACTCGTTTTATAATTATTAAACAAAGCTCATTTATGTTTATTATTCGTGTTAATAACTTTCATACTATTTTATGCAATCCAATTCCCGCAAAACTGTTCTCATTTTGCAACTATTATTGTTAAAGTTGAGTTAAATGTTTCAACTTTTACTGGTGGTAGGGTTTTGTGAAAGCTCGTCGGGGTAGGCACTACCCACTCATCAGATATAGTACAGTAAAACAGCCCTACTTGGTACTGTTGTATTCCGGTTTAAAGGGTGAGTTACACAGGCACATGGGACATAACATCTTCGTTCCAACGGTTGTTGGCGCACTGGCGATGTAAGCGCTGGTTAACATTTCTTAAAATGCCAATGTCTATGGGCGTTGACGACCACTTACCATCAGGCGGCTCATATGCTCGTCCACCTATAGTATAAATAAAAACTTACCTAGTGTTCCTCGAATTGAAGTCATACGTATTTAACAGTGACGAACTGTTTATAATTATATCTAAACTCAATGTCAAAAAATATATAGATATTTAATAACCATTACTTTAAAAAAACATCTATTTATAATATTATGCTATTTGTTCTCATAGATTTTATGAGTTCAAACATTTATTTTTTAAATCCTTCTGTTTACAATTTAAACAGAGCCAATAGATATTGTAAGGAGAAAGTTTAAATTTGAAAATCATTATAAATTGTGATTCAGTTACTCCCTACCGTTTTACGTCCGGGTATCAACTATCAAGCTTACGATGTTCCTCATCGAGTTTATCTTACATACAAAAGTTAGTTTTTGTTCGTACTGTTTGCATTCCATCCAGTTGATACTTTGTACAATTATCTTACAATAGGAAGCGAACTAGTTGTAGCGGTGAATATATTATTTTTGTAGTTATTAAAGGAGGCAGTGCAATTGAATGAACTGACTTAACTTTATTTTAAAAAAAACAAGCTTATTCATTACCTATTAGGTAATTACGATAGGGGGGGGGGGGCGTAAACTTATATGATCGCAAAAAAATGTACACCCGCTTCACCACCAAGTATTTTTATTTTCTTTTAACTGATTTTTGTAAATCGCTAGTGTTTTCAAAACTTTGGCATGATAGTAAAAAGAAATAGAGATTAGATTTCTAAAATTAATAATACTTTCTAAAAGTGAAAAAGATCAGCCGCTGCGTAAGTCATTCATCTGAAGGACAAGATATAAAGGCATCCATGCAAATATAGATAAAAGTTATAAGATAAATTTAATTCGTTCACTTGATAGTAGGGCTTTGTGCCTTTGGGGTAGGTACCCCCCTCGTCATATATAATTTACCACGAAACAGCAATACGTAGTATTGTTTTGTTCCGGTTGGAAGGATGAGTGAGACTGTGTTACTACTTTTTTTTTTTTTTTTTTTTTTTTTTTTTTTTTTTTTTTTTTTTTTTTTTTTTTTTTTTTATATTACCCGGGAGGGCAAATGACTCTACTCCACCTGATGTTAAGTGGTAGTAGAGTCCAAACGCGAGGACGGCCAGTACAGTCGGGAAGAAGGTTCTGCACTAGCCGCCCTCGCCTTGCCGGCCCGCAAGATGCCTCTTCACGCCTCGTTTGAAGGAACCCGGGTCGTAAGAGGAGGGGAATACGTGTGCTGGTAAGGAATTCCATTTCTTGGAAGTGCGACAAAGAAAGGAGTTGCCAAATTTCTTTGTGCGCGATGGAATTGATGTCACAGTTAGTCGGTGACATCGAGAGCCAGCACGCGTAGACTTGTGAAGGAAGGGGGAAGCAGGAATTAGGGAAAATAATTCCTCGGAACACTCGCCGTGATACAGTCGATAGAAAGCGCTCAGCGCAGCTATCTCTCGACGCAATTGTAAAGGCTCGAGGGTGTTAGTGACCTTTACGTCGCCAATAATGCGGACCGCACGTCGCTGCAACCGGTCCAAGGCCTCAAGTAGGTACTTAGCGGAGCCATCCCAAAGGTGCGAGCAATATTCAACGCAAGACCGTACCTGTGTTTTGTACAGCAGGCACAGTTGTTGAGGCGTGAAAAAACGCCGCACCTTGTTCAGAACTCCGAGTTTCCGTGAGGCTGTTTTTATTACAGCCTCGATGTAATCCCTTGGACTAAGGTCGCAGCGAACGTCCATCCCCAGCATGGCGATTTTGCTTTGTATCACCAGCGGAGTGCCACAGAGGGAGGGAAAAGGGGAAAATGGTGACTTTTTTGCTGTGAGAGCGCATACCTGTGTTTTCTTGGCATTAAACTCAACAAGATTATCTGAGCCCCATTTGGCGATAAGCTCTAACGTCCTATTGAGTTCAATGACAAGATCCTCCCGCCTCTCCCTAATTTCCGCTCGCCCAGCCACTGCGCGTCCGTGGTATCCACCATGCACTGTACTATCGTCTGCATAGCAATGAATGTTCCCGAGAGAGAGCATATCATTGATATGCAAAAGAAACAGAGTGGGAGATAGCACAGATCCCTGGGGGACCCCAGCATTCACTACATAGAATTGTGAAGCGCAACCATCAACTAAAACACGAAGGCTGCGCTTGTGTAGGAAGCTGGCAATCCAGGTGCAAAGCTGAGCAGGCAGACCATATGCCGGCAGCTTGGAGAGAAGACTTCTGTGCCAGACCCTGTCGAAAGCCTTGGAGATATCGAGGCTGACAGCCAACGATTCCCCATGTTTGTCGATAGCTTCACCCCAGAGGTGTGTTACGTACGCTAGAAGATCACCTGTAGACCGTTTTGGTCGAAATCCGTACTGACGATCATTAATTAAACAGTGATCTTCTAGGTAATGGATCAGTTGGTTGTTTAGAATCCGTTCCATCACCTTACAAAGTACTGAGGTGATAGCTATTGGCCGATAATTTGCCGGGTCAGACCGATCCCCTTTTTTGGGAACCGCTTGCACATTAGCTCTTCTCCAAGCCTCCGGCACACATCCCGAAGAAAGAGACAGTTGGAACAGGCGCGTTAACACGGGAGACAGCTCCGCCGCGCACTTCTTCAGCACTATGGCTGGTATTCCATCGGGACCGCTAGCTTTCCGTACATCAAGTGATTGCAGCTCCGCACGCACATCACGCTGCCTGATTTTGATGTCAGGCATCGTGTGGCCACAAGAAGGTATTATTGGTGGCAGAGCACTACAATCATCGATGACGGAGTTGTCGGCAAAGAGTTTAGCCAGGAGATCAGCTTTCTCTTGCGGACTGTGAGCTAGCCATCCGTCCGGACTTCTGAGCGGTGGCAGCGAAGGTTGGCTGAAATTGTTTTGCACAGACTTGGTCAGACGCCAGAAGCTACGGGAGCCCCTAGGATGTGAAATAAGGTCATGACCAATCTGTACAATGCGCTGTGCATCCGCTCTCGTGTAAGCCTTCCTACAGGACTTGGAGTTTTTATTGTAGATTGCTTTCAGTGAGTCAATGTTAGATGCCCCGCTAATGCAGCCATTGATCCACTCGCGATATGCCGCCTGCTTAGATGATACAGCGTCGGCACATTCGCGAGCGAACCAACGGTTACGCGCACCCCTACTGTCGAGATCTGAGCTAGGAATGTAGTATTCCATTCCCAACATGATCTCGCCAGCAACAGCAGCGGCACTAGCTGTCGGGTCATTCCCACTGAAGCAACGTTCCTTCCAAGGGACTGACGCATAGTAATCGCGCATACCGTCCCAATCTGCCGACTTGTAGTGCCAAACGCGACGTTTGCATACCGCTGGTGGCGGCAGCTTGGCCTGTGGCACTTTGATAGATATGAGGCTGTGATCCGAAGAACCAAGTGGAGCTTGAACCACAACCTGATATTCCACCGGGTGAGAAGTCAGCAGAAGGTCCAGTAGAGAAGGCGCTTGCCCATCAATGTCTGGGATCCTGGTGGGCTGATCAACCAGTTGGGTCAAGTCATGTGTGAGAGCAAAAGCATGAGCAGTCCTTCCAGCATGGTCAGTTTTGAGGGATTTCAACCATGATTCATGGTGAGCATTAAAATCCCCCAAAAACACCAGTTCCGCGTTAGGAAACTGCTCTTGCGCAGCATCTGCCACCCGACTAAGATGGTCAAAGAGTCGGCTTGTCTCCAAGTCACCATTATGGGATCTGTAGAGGCACACGTAGACCCGACTCTGACGAACCAGATCCACACGTACCACCAACATGGAGAAGGAGGGGTCCTCCAAGCACTACACTACACTGCACTACAGGCACAATAGACGTAACATCTTAGTTTCCAAGGTTATTGTACATAATGGTTAATATTTCTTTCGGCACCAATGTCTATGGGCGGTGGTGACCAATTACCTTTAAGTGGACCATATGTTCGTCCCCATATCTATATTATAACAATATAAATATCATATTTATATCATAAATTCATAACTGTAAAAATAATAAAAGTGGAACAAATAACTATGTGCTGATCTTTGTAGAGGTTATTTGTATGTCTTCAGGAAAGAAAATTAAATAATTGTATTCTTGGTACTTATTATATCCTGGTATACATTTATTGATTAGCCTATCCTATTTTCTAATGAAAATTGTTTTCAGTCAAATAATTAATTCAATTTCCGATTTTATCCATAGCTCGCTCGATAGCATGCTGAATAACCATATATTTGAGGACTACTCCCGCAGTTAGTGTTCATATTTCGGTACCGTATGTCATGGTAGGTAAGATCCATTGATTGAAAACGTTCGTTTTCAAACAGTCACAATTCAGCGCTAGACATGGGAAAAAGTTATTATATTCTAGAACAATAGCACAAGATTAGAACAATATTATATTCTAGAATATTTAAAAATAATTGATATAGAAAAAATCACTTAACTGGTTCGATGATTGATTAGCTCAGTGCCTATTAAAACTAGCTTCTACGCTAATATTTGTAGGTTCAATTATCGTTTATTTTTTTGTGTAACATTGATAAATTGAAGGTGGGTCTTTATTGGATTTTCTAAAACCAAGCCATATTCGAAACATTACGTTAAGAATACATGACTAAAGCCGAATCTAAGAAGTTATTTGTGAAGTTAGATAAGAGCGTGGGATAAGAGTGTTTCTATGGTTATAACAACCGGGATCATGATGAGCTCGTAGCAACAGGACTCGTTCCATTAATGAAATATATATATTGTATGTATATATATAAAAAAATCAAATAGTTTGATATCGTTATGCTCAATAGACTTACACATAATCGTATTGTCTAAATTCTAATATATTATGAACGATGAAACTTTTAATATTTCTTTATGTTTTACATACAATTAGAGCAAGTATTTATATAGACATCAAAACAATTTTATCCAAAGTTTTATAGTGTAAAGAACATCAGATCCAATTTTCGATTAATACAATTAAAAAATCATATAATCACAAAATCATAAAATACACCTTAATTAAATAGTATAAGTAGACCAAATAGCAACAGATTATTGCTATATAATCATTGATACTTCCAGAGAAAATTCTTAATAATTCCAGAGATAACATTTTAATAAAATGAATCAAATTCACTAAACCAATCGCACTTTTTATTTAAAATTAATTTTTTATTATTTAATTTTCAAGTATTATTTTCTTGATATTCAAATATAACGAGGGTAGAAAGGAGCTTGTAAATAAGTAGCTCATTTGAATAACACAATTGGAAGTAAAAACCTCTATATAGACTTATATTAACGTAGAAGTGGCAACAATTATAATTGAGAATAATCTTACAATAATATTTAAGAAAGGTTCAATTGTTTTTATTTGGAATTGTTATATATTCATAAAAAAAGTCAACGATTGATCAAATCAGTCATGATTTTTCAGAATTAAGTGGTTTTATGCATGTTTTACTGGTGGTAGGGCTTTGTGCAAGCTCGTCAGGGTAGGTACCACCCACTCATCAGATATTCTACCGCAAAACAGCAGTACTTGGTATTGCTGTATTCCGGTTTGAAGGGTGAGTGAGCCAGTGTAATTACAGGCACAAGGGACATAAAATCTTAGGTCCCAAGATTGGTGGCGCATTGGCGATGTAAGAAATGGCTAACATTTCTTACAGTGCCAATGTCTAAGGGCATTTGGTGACCACTTACCATCAGGTGGCCCATATGCTCGTCCGCCTTCCTTTTCTATAAAAAAAATGTGGGTTGTAAAGTTGTATTATATATTCAGTTACATGCCTTAATGCGTTTGGTTCACTATTTTATGTTCTCTCAGCGAGCTATGGAGAGAGCTATCTTCGGAGTTTCTCTGAAGGATTGAACCGTAAATGTGGCGATCCGACAAAGAACCAAATTTATCGACAAAACGTCATGGCAAATGTAGCGTAGGACGTCTTCCAGCTAGGTGGAGTAACGATATATACAATGTGGCTGGCAGTGAATGGAAATTGAGAGCTGAAGATCAAGCTCGTGGCGTGCCATTGGAGAGGCCTATGTCCAGCAGTGGACGATGATGATGATGATACCTTAGTCATAAAGGAATTAATACATTTGCCATGATGCTACATCTCTATGGTTTTTTTTTTTTATAGTTAGGTGGACTGGGAAGTCAGCTACCTAATGATAAGTGATCACCACCGACCATACTCATTGACGTTGTAAGAAATATTAAACATCCCTTACAAGTTACATCTCTAATGCACCTTGGGAACTAAGATGTTAAGTCATTGTGGCTATATTGCTTACACTGAATATATGATGACATACCGAGATGGGCTTGCACAAAGCCCTACCACCCATTCCTGGTATTTAATGACTTATGACAAACAATATTCATTCTGATTTCTTATCTTCAAAAGTTGAACATAAACATTAAAAACAGACCACGTTGTCTTGATTTGAACAATATTGTAAAAAAACAAACTCAACACTACGACAAACTCTGACATAGCTTGCCTTCGGGCCACATATGTACATATAATTAAAAAAAAAACAATATGGAATAAGAAACAAAATTAAAAGAAAACTGTTGGCCACGAAATATAAGACACTGGATCCCTCCGTCCCTACCTGTTGCGAGTCTAATCAATCAGTAGTAATCTTTTCCTAGGTTCACCCCCCATAAATATTTGCATTGAGCTCCGCAATCCCGATCGACGCCCGTGATCAATCAGTCCGTTTAAACTGACATTTAATTTTTATATTGTTTGGCAAAAAATAATAATCAATTTTCTCGTAGCTAAAAACGGGCTTAAGATTGATTAATTATACTTAAACAGTTGTTTTGGATACATAAATGTATATAATACTAATATTTTTTGTCAATTTTTTCATACGATGTCATTGCATAAAAAGAAGGTAGCGTTTTAATAGCTTAAAACAAAGTTAAATTACAGTTGGAATTAAACGATAATTATAATTAACTCTAACTTAATTTTTAACTTAGAACCAGCTGAATATCAGAAACACTACTGTGTACCCTTAAACAATATAAGACGAGAAAATATATAAACTAAAAATGGAGGAAAATTTTCCGCATAACAAAAGTGCCATAACCAATTTGATTATATTTTTATTAACAATCATATTTTGTATTCAAACTTTTAATAGGAAGTAAAGTAGAAATTTATTAAAATCATATAAATCTATTTACGCGTGTTCTTCCAAACCATCAGCTTACACAAACAAAACCATCAAATCTCCGAATATCCATCGGTTGGAACCGCATTACTGGTAAATATTTAGGTATATCGGCTTCACCCAAAACTTTGGCCATACAGTAAAACCTATCAAGATGAAATTGCAAGCGATTTTACGTTTTACACGATTACGATAAAGCTAATTTTTGTTTGTGTTAAATTTCACACGCTAGACATAATTTACAGCGCAAGTAAACATACGCGCAGGCCTTTCGCAACTGGCCCTTTACGTACATTCCCAAAGGGTTTGGAGAATTTCTGAATACACGTATATGTAAATCTTAAGGAAATCCTATCACTAGAACTCACCAAAAGCAAGTACACAGCTTATTTTAAAGTAGAATAGTTTTTGTCATTCAAACACAATATAAAATATTGCTAAAGACAAAATACAGCGCATTAATAATTATTTGTGTTACTGTCAATTCGTAATAAAAAAAAAATATTACATTCATTTTTAGAGTTAACTCATAACAACACTTTCTTATTTACGAAACAAACTTTTAAGTTTTTTTACGACTCAGTTTCGTGAATTCTAAAATATTTATATACAGATAGTTTAAGTACATGTATTTAGATTAATAACAAAATATAACCGATAATTTATTAATATAAGAATAAAACAACAAAAAGTGATAAAATTTTACTTATATCAAAACATATTAAAACTATCGTAGTAGAATATATAAGTACTTTACTCATATTATTGTAACAAAGAAAAACAATAATATCGTACTGCCCTCGGGCAGAGACCCTCTGAATCCATGCTCGTTCCCGGTTACGCAGTGCCAAGGAACGGAACGGATTAACTTTTCTCTTTTATTTTCAAACTCAATTTTATATATTAGATCTTTATATTGAAACAAAACACATAATCAAGACATACATTTTTACTCTGATAGGTAAAGCCCTATTTAATTTTCATTTCACAAACATGTATGTAATATTTACCTCCATGATCCTCCTCACATCATCTGTGAAATTACAGATACGTGAAAATATAAAATAATGTATCAGAATTTTTGTTAAGTTGCACATTAAATCTCAGCTGAGCTTACCCTAATTATGATCTTTTGGAAATTCTCCTGTATATATATTTTTTTCGAATATAAAAATAATGATCATCAGTGCTGAGCAGAGGTAGTGCGAATATAACAAGATGGATTTAAAGTCAAAACAAAATCAATCCCATAATTTAAACTGTACACAAGTAAAAAAAAAAAATATTTTTGCGTGGCAATATAGCTCAATTTACAACGTTCCACTATTTAAAATCGCCCATTAATTTCACGGACGCGTACCGAAACGAATCGAAACTGCTCATTTCGGTAAAACGGAATGTCAACTCGAAAAGTTTACTGAAAAACAGCAGGATTCATTTAAACAAGCCCGCGCGGTAACAAAACGAACTGAAAATATTAAATAACTTTCCATTACGTAGTCTAGATTCCGCATCGCGAATTCGTCGGTACTTCTGCGGCTGACTCAATTTGATCACTATAACTGCGTTCCAACTGTCGCCGAGTCACCGCGGCCCGCTCGCCATCCAAGTCACGGACTGAGGTCGCGTGTTACTTCAAGCGGGTCACTAATTATTTTATACGAGCTGCTCTGATCGTGACTTAATTTGCGTTAATGTTGGATATTGAAATATATATCATTACATTTAATTCCCACTGGACATTTTAGTTTTCCTTGATGATTTCGCGAGTGTTTATTTATTTTCATTTTGTTTTTCAATGTATTTTATTGGTGCACATATTGTGGGGTGTGTAATATTACGCATCAAAGCAGACCAGCCCGCACCGACGCACCATAGTAATAGTATCGTCTGTGAATGCATAGGCCAAGTCTGGACCAGTGCATCGCATCTATCGTGAGCCGGTAACTACAAAATGCGAGAGCTGCAGCTGCAGCGATACGTTCTCTTTCACTTTGAATTTTAGAATGACAAAATGGCTTCGAAGCTCAAGACTCGCTCGCTCTTCAGTGGCCCGACTAAGCGTGAATAATCCGTAGAATCAGGCACCGTAGGAAGCTACCTTTATTTATTAAATGAAAATCCATAACAAAAAAGTATAGACAAGGATAAATATATAGGTGCCTATTTTATTTTTTCTGTTAATTAAATAAACTTTAATTAATAGAAATAAACGAATATATTCAAATTGCTCTTTGGTCTTCTGAAAAATCTACATACTTATAGTAGTACATACTATACTTAGTATAGTAGTATATATAGTAGTACAGGTGATATTGAACGGGACAAATCCGCTGGAAGTATCTAGTGATGTAATACCCTCTTTCAATAATACCACAACCTATTTTCAACTGCGGACAGAGTTCACTAAGAGGTGTTTGTATTGAAATTGATTTATGGAAATTTCGCGGTGAAGACGCATCGACTACCAAGAGTTGGCATCGGATTGTTAAAACGAATAGATTGAATTCTTTCCTATCTGCAGTAAAGATCTTACAGTATTTAAATACACGAATAACTTGGCATATTTGATATATACATAATATGTATATATTACTAAGTAATATATATTTGGTGGTACGACTTTGTGAAAGCTCACCTTGGTAGGTACCACCCACTCATCAGAAATTCAAACAACAGCTGTACTTAATATTGTTTTGTTCCGGTTTGAAGTGTGAGTGAGCCAGTGTAACTACATGCACGAGAAACATAACGTTTCGATCCCAAGGAAGTTGGCGCATTGGTGATGTAAGAGATGGTTAATATTTCTTTCTATGCCAATGTCTACGGGCGGTGTGACCATTTACCATCAGGTGGCCCATGTACCCATCGCATGACATATATGTATATCGTAGTTTATATCTTATGTGTATCGTAGTATAGATTTATTTATTTATTGAGGCTTTATTAGTGTTATAGTCATATTAAATATAATTATATCACAGACATAATTATATTTGATTAATTGTAATCAAGTATAATGTGTAAGATATTTAAAAAAGCAACATAATCTGCGCAAAAATGCTAATTCATAATTATTTATAGTATTAATAAATTATATGCTAATAATTATTTTCTTTTACATAACTTCAATTCAATTTATTTTTACATAAAAGATAGTTATTGATATTTTTATAGATTTGACTGCTTCGTTGTTCTAGTGGCTACAAGTAAGACCGCAAACCTGGAGGTTCTGGGTTCAAGCCCCAGGTCATTACGGGAAGTGTGTACACTCCCGTGCCTCGGAAAGCACGTAAAGCCGTTGGTCCCGAGCTCTGTCGCCGTGGTCGAAATCGGTCTAAAGGACCGATATATATAGAAATAGTCTCTCGATGTAGATAGAAAATGTCTTTTGTACTTTGTAATTACATATTATATAACAAGATCTTTGAATGTTCGACATATACAGTTCCGCCTACTTGTCATGCGCAAGAAAGACAAAAAACAGTCTATATGAAATTGTGAGTCTTTAAAATATTCAAATATCAAAGGAGTTCTCATATTAAAATTGTAATATATTCGTGACATCCGAATAAAATAATATGATATATCTTGTTTTGATCTTTCATTTCATTTCGTATGGTGTGAAGTTAATCGAAAAACGTATTTATTTATAAATATTTCGTTTTGAAATAGGATATTTTAAATGAGTATCTCGACGAAATGACAAGTGTTCAAATACCAGTGATATTTCGAGTTTAATTATATATACAAGTATGTATGTGTCTTTCCAATTACTACAGACATGTTTGTCCGTGTATATATTACTTCGAGTTTGGTAGTTTGACGTGCCTACATGTTTTTATTTCCAAGCAGAATCACAATTAAAATTTCAGCATTACAATATTCGTTTGTCTTCTTTCTTGTTTATATATCGGTTATCTTTCTTTCCTTGTTTTCAACTAATCTTCATGGGATTTTGTATATTTTTTGTATATAACTAACTTGTTGAAATTTTTACCATACTAACCTTAATTTAAATGATTCAACAAACGTTACACTTTATAATTTTAATTAATTATTTGCAATTTCTTTTACTACCTACTTCAGGGTAGGTTCGCCTACCTTAGGTCAATTTTTCTTTTACAATCCCCTATCCTGTTTTTAAGAAGTTTCAGCGTTCCGGATGAACGCTTGCATTGGAAAAGCTAAAGTCTACGTAAAGAAATTATAATTTTCCATGTTACTCGATAATGGCTATGTAAAGCTGCAGCATTTTTTATTATGGCACGCACAATAATGACTGCTTAGCTCATTGCGGTAGTGATGGACATGCCTGTAAAACGGAACGCGGCTTGTCTGCAAGTGACCAGCTACTATCATGAGTTTACGTTAACATATACACATGAAAACAGCTGGTGACTAGCATACAAGCTACCGTTCCGTTGCATGAAATTATGCATGCTACAGATGTGTGTATTTCCACCCTTTGTCCAGTGTGTTGTATACACCCTGTCTGCAACCTCATGCTTGTAATATACCTACAGCTCCTTAACTTTTTATGTATTCGTGAGATATACCATATTTTCCGGTTCCTCTTACGCTTAAGACGTCCTACATATGTAGATCGTGGCTGAATAGTATAGTAGTATATATTTAGAACTAGTCCTGAGGTATTAAATGTCAATATAGTATGTTAAGTGATAACATAATTGCTCATAGCAATTATAGTATGATTAATGTTATAGCATAGATTAGTTTAAAGCAATGAACATCTGCGTCCGTACAAGACATGAAAATGATAAGCTTAAACATTACTATACTTAAAATTTACGATATTAGGACAGTGAGCCGAGATGGCTATGTGGTTAGAACGATTGAATCATAACCGATGGTCGCGGGTTCAAACCCAGACACCACTGAATATTCATGTGCTTAATTTGTATAAATGTAAACAAGTGTTTTCGTATTCGTATAGTTAACAATAATATTATTATCCATATCTGAGGAGTACTTATTAAAAATAATAAAGAGTGTGATTTAGTTACAGCTAGACTTTCGTCTAAATTAGTATGATTTAGTAGACGAAAGTCTAGCTGTACCAAATGTAAATAGGTGGAGAATAAAAATAATTCAATATGATGTTTTTGACGTAATATCTGCCAAGTTTTTGAAACATGTTATTGAAGTAAAAAAAAAAGTCGTTCCACTGCATACAATGCGGAAGATATTATTTTTTATAAATTTACTTTTAATTAAACATTAAATATAAAGCTTAAAATGGAAGAATTATCATTTACAATCATTTAAATTAAAAAAAATAAACTGAGAAATTATTTACGTATAATTTAGGGACAACAACGGGTTGCTGCTTCAATTTAAATGAAAGTTGCTGGTAGGAGCCTCATTGGACAAGATATATAATTAATAAATAAAAACTATGCACGATGAAACCCGTTCTGTAAGTAAAACTAAGTGCTGACTAACTTCAACTTAAATGAGCCTTAAAATAGCTCTATATAAATAAAACAAAAATATCACCGTGGACACTTCATATAATTTTTCCACGAGATAATTACGGGGCGTGTTTCCACGGCGACCGCCGGCCGAACCGCTCGAATTAATACAAGGTGACTCACATCTGTGGCCCTGTCATATTTCAAAATAGGGGTGGTAAGACAGCTCTATCGTCTGACATTGGATGCTTTACATTGCACGTTACGAAATATAAATATATAAAAAAAAAAAAAAACAAATAAATAAAAATAATTAAATTTTTAACATAATATTTTATTGTAATAAATAAATATTTATTTCCAACATTTTAATCTACTGTTTAATGTTTGTGTAACAAGTATGTCTAAAAACATATAATATTAACCCCTCGTTTAGCATTAAAGCATAACAGAATCACACATACCAGACACAGGACAACAGGACAACGCATAATTATAATTTTTTTGCCTGGACGTTTTAACTTTTATTCAATTATATGATACTAATCTTATACATATTTTATATACTTACTTATTAAAATAAATAAACTTAATAAATTTTAAAATTTGAAAACGGAAATGTAGTGAAAACATCAAAATGAACCCGCTTAGTCTATTATTGTCGCAGGTGCAATATTGGCGACGCTGTTTAGCGACCGTCCATTTGTGTTATTGAGAATTACTTTTTAAAAATATATCATAGTTTCATTTACTTGTGGTCATTATTCAATTTAAGTCGCTTTAATTTTTATTTATAACGTAAATGAAAATATTTCTTGCCACTACAATGTACACTTCGAACCGATGAATCATCATCATCTTTATCATCAATCCTCATCAATAACTCCGATCCGTTGCAATAAGTTTTATTTACAAATCTGTACCTTAAGGCTATTTTAAGCTCTGCATATAAAAGGAATATACAGGAATGTTTTTTATTTGATAAAATTCATGAAAATTATAAAAAAAAACCTCAATTTATAAGGTTTTAGAATATATCTATGTGCTTACGAGTATTGCTCATATTGTATATTTCAATAATAAAATACTTTTCCATTTGTAATATCTTGCTAAATTCACATGTTTTTAAATTAAACACAAAAAGCCAACATTTTATCAAGTCAATAATCAAGTTGTGTTGTATTCATACACACATATACATTAATTAAGCTCTTTGTGTTATATTTACCTAGAAAATGTAATATAAGGTTTAATTAACACATTAATTACAGTCTAATGTTGTTATAATAAGTTTATAAATAATAATCAAAATGTTATAATTACCTTTATATCGAAATGTAAGATGAAGTACTAGGCAGGACAGCAGTTGAATAAAATACATTACTTGAATAATTAAGATAATAAAAAAGATTTTATTATAACAGTACGAGTAGCACGAAAACTTTTTGAAAACATAATAATATAGCAGCTGCTGGTGGTAGGGCTTTGCACAAGCTCGTCTGGGTAGGTACCACCCACTCGTTAGATATTCTACCGCAAAACAGCAGTACTTGTTATTGTTGTGTTCCGGTTTGAAGGGTGAGTGAGCCAGTGTAATTACAGGCACAAGGGACATAAAATCTTAGTTCCCAAGATTGGTGGCGCATTGGCGATGTAAGCGATGGTTTTTCATACATTTCTTACAGTGCCAATGTCTAAGGGCGTTGGTGACCACTTTCCATCGGGTGGCCCATATGCTCGTCCACTTTCCTATTCTATAAAAAAAAGGTAACCGTGACCAACCTGTACTATTTTTACCTTATTTTGTAGGTAATCCAAGCATATGCCCAGCAAAGACTTTGGAGGATTACCTTCGAGCAACATTGAAGTTGTGGTTCTGTTCACTGCACATAGTACTCTATACTGTACATGCCTCCACCTCGGTGGCGGCCTCAGTAGGAGTTGGCATTGATACTATAAGAAAGACAGCCGACTGGACCAGCTCATCTTTGACGTTTGCTCGGTTGTAAAAGCGCCCCGTAATCGGTGAAATGATTTTCGCTTGTTCTGTTTACCGAATTAATAATAATGATTAATAAATATTTGCTAAATTAATATAATTTGTCAAATGAATTTATAAAAACCTAGAAACGTTTAAAAATAAACTGTTTGTATATGAATGTTTTATTGAGACAAATAAATAAAAACATAATTTATAATAACAATCTCTGAATATATTGGTATGTTGTTATACCTGGTTAATTGTACCTTCGAATGAAGCGACGAAAATATAATATACGATCAAACGAACTACTTGAAGTGAAGTTCGATCATTATTATATAAGTCGCTTCATTCGAAGATACAAAGTTCCCACCCACTCACAAACAAAAAAAACTTTTGATGGTAAATCTCTAAACAAGAATGAAGTGACAAGTGATAGTTCTTCAGGATAAGTAACCAGCCATATATTAGGTCCTTCCATATGAAATTGACGTTTTGTATGAGAGGAATATAAAGTCTTTTTTTGTAAAATATATTTAATTAATCAAAGTATGCATTGTTATCTATGCACTTTTGCTATCTCATAGGTAGGTCATTGATCCCTTTACCAAAAAAAACCATGGGGGCGAGAATCAATAAACTTTTTGAAGGCGGTTTGGACTACCGCATCGGAGTCGAATTTTTTTCCTTATAAGAAGTTGTCCTAATTCCGGAAAAAATGGTAATCTGTTGGAGCAAGGTCTGGGGAGTACGGTGGATGTCGCAGACAAATTCCAATTGTAGCTCATCTAACTTAGTGGTTGTTTGTTGTGCAGTGTGTGGTCTTGCGTTGTCGTGAAGCAGCAGTGGCCTAGAGCGATTGACAAATCTCGGTTGTTTAGCAGCTAGTTCTTCCTTAATGGTTTGCAGTTGCTGATAATAGATATCTGCCGTAATTGTTTGGCCAGATTTTAAAAAGCTGTAGTGAACGACACCGGCGCTAGTCCACCAAATACTCACAAGTAACTTTTTCTGAGTCAATTTTCATTTAGGGCGGGATTTGGTTGGGTCTCCAGAGTTCAGCCATTGCGACGAGCGCTTCCGATTATTGTACAGTATCCACTTTTCATCACAAGTAATGATTCGATTTAAAATCCCTCCATAATTGTGTCAGTTGAGCAAAGTAACACAGCAGTCGACGCGTGTTTACAAGTTCGATTCACTCAATTCATGAGGTACCTATCGTTCAACCGTGCTTTCTTTTGCGACACCAGTACCGTACACATCATTAATCCTTCGAGCTGTTTCTGCAGCACTGGTGCCACAGTAGAACTCGACTCGTATATATATCGATATTTCATGTTTTCCATTGTGCGGTAATAAGCGACGCCAAAGAAAAAAATAATGAGGAAAACAAATGAATTACTGTTTTCAAAACTAAAATGTACCAGCTAAACGAATTTATAAATTTGAATTTGGAATTCTTAACCAAAGAGGAGATATTTCACATCAAAGTGGTCAGTACGGCAAAACGCTAATTTTATATGTAAGGACCTAATATATATTAAAAAAGAAGGTTGAATTATCGATTGAAAATCGATTCTCTAAGCATGCGGACAATGCCTTTAGGACAAAAGGACTACCTGGTTAATTGTATATTCGAATAAAGCGACTCATATAATAGTGATCGAACTTCACTTAAAGAAGTTCGTTTGATCGTATATAATATATTATCAGTGAGTAAATACAATCTCTTCCGTACAAAACTATTATTTAATTATTAAAGACTGCTATGAATATTAAAACTATATATTCTATTTTATTCGAACGCTATAACAACATACAAATATTGACCAAAACCGTTCGATTGAGCATTGATTAAATTCAGTAAACCATTTTTGAAACGCCCACATTGTTTACAATCTCTGAAACGACGAAGGTAAACATTCGATGTGTAAATATAAAATAAAATTGAAACGGATATCTGTCTGTGTATTAAATATTTTATTGATATTTTTTACGCTGTAGACTTTACTATCAAAATAGAGAAAACTACATTTTATTATGAATAATTTTTGTCTGAACACTCTTATTACATATTGAATACAATTTATCCCAGTGATTAAAACGCGCGAATCTCAACCGATTGTTGCGGGTTCGAACCTGGTATCAGAGAATTTTCATGTGCTTAATTTGTATTTATGATTGATCACGTGCTAGACGGTGAAGGAATACATCGTGAGAAAATCTGTATGTGTTCAATATCACTAAAATTCTGCCACATGTGTCCGTAATCTCGCATTAGACCAGCGTGATGTAATAAGCTCTAAACCTTTTTCACTAGAGAGGTGACCTGTGCCCAGAAGTGGGCTGATTCTTTATTATTTACTTCAAAAAATAATATTACAATAAATAATCCAAATAAACAAAGAATCAAGGTTAAAATTTGATAAGTCGAGATCCGCATCGTACTCTAATGCAGTGTGATCAAAAATACCGAACATGCTTCTAGACTATGTTACATCAGCACCTCTTTAAGCTTCTATTATGTGTCTGTTTCTAAACTTAATTTCTAAAAAAAACTACTGAAACGATTTTCAAAGTTTTTCTTCAAAGGACGGAGTGAGTCAAGTGAAAGGCTTAGAAGTAATTCATTAACGTTTTGTGTAAATTGATTGATATATGACGATATATTTTGATTATTTCGAAAAAAAAACAGCGACTGGGCATGACATCATTACAGCTATACTAGCTTGCGCCGCGTAAACCAATAGAGTTGTTGTATTAGGATATAAACGTATAATGTAAAACCTTATGTCACCCGTGCGAAGCCGGGTCTATTATTTATAAACAAATCAAAGCCACACAGTCAGTACTTGGAAATAAAATATTTACCTAACTATTTATACATGATTATAACTTCTTACGCAAGCCTAAGATTTATTATTTAATATTAATAACATATATTTTATATACTTATTCATATTAACATTTGAACACATACTTTTTTTAAACAGTAATTAGTTCTAGGGTAATTGTCTCGCAGAAGGTTATTCACGACATTTTTGTTTTTTTTTTCTATAAATTCCTCAATAAAAATCAATCAGATCAAATTATGATCAATCTGACGACAAGCTTATATTTCATATAAATTGTAAAATTGTTGTTTGTAAAGTTGATAGTAAATATATAGGAATAGGATAGAAAAAGTTTATTTTATTCTTTTTAATACATTAAAATAAAAGCTTATTTTTAAAAAAGGTTTTTTACTTTTAATTTATTTTTTACATTTTAGTTATCGCTGGACAGGTTTCTCAGGCTGTCCATCTCGTTCAACGCATCATTGTTGCAAGGTCATTTGCCGGTTAATTTCGAACAGTCTTGCTCTCCAATACGGAGACCTTCAAATGATCTTACCCTTTTTTAACGCTGGAAAAACGCATTATGCATTTCCCCCACGGTAACAATGGGGGGGGGGGGGTATGTGGAGCTCGCCGGTATCCAAGACGCCGAGTGCACCCCAAGCATCGGAATACCCACTAAAACACCAGTACCCTTACCCTTTCCGTCTAAATGATCTTACCCTGCTTAAGGCCACGTATGCTCAAGCAATAGCTAATCAACTGCAGCGAAGAGTTTCGAGCCTAAGTATGCAACGAAATAATCGACAGTAATACCTTGCATTTTGGGTACTGTGCAAGCCCAACATAATATAATTGGCAGAATTCTTCGTTTCAGTCTTGAGTTGAATGAAATGAAAACCGTCTTTACCAAAGTCTATACAGACGGATGGTTTGACTTGGGTGTTTGGAGGAATACGCCACTTATTTCAGCTTGAAGCTTTCTTGTGTACTACGAAACACTGCTCCGGGTTTGATTTTAGATTTATCCTTCTCCTAGACAGGTTGCAATATTGACAAATTACACAAGTCGAATTTAACCAACCGACGCTACAGACTCGAATAATTCGACCTCAATACCATAATCAAGGACTCCAAAAACACCAACGATTCAGACGGAGAGATCAGAGTTTAACTCGCATTCGTATTCTCAGCAAGTCCTTTGATACCCATATTGTAGAAACGCATAAAAAATTTAGTCCACCATCTTTAGAAGTCCGCCATATTGGATTTAGATTAACGTCACTATATTTTTCGAGTTATTCTTAGTAAGCCCTTTCATTTGATACCCATATTGTAGAAGTGAATTAAAAATAACGAGTCTGCCATCTTGGGTGTTCCGCCATGTTGGATTTAGAATGACGTCACAACGCTAACCATACAGAGTCATCCAAATTAAACTTGTACTTATACGAAATTTCAGCTCAAGGGCAGATATCTGCTTCAAAATTGAGTTGCAAGATTCCGTACGAACAAACATACATTACAAGTTAAATAAAAGCTGGTAAAAATATTGACATTAGCTCAAAGCGAGATTAATGCAAAATATAATAACCAAACAAACAACTATTACATTTTAATTAAATTTAACGAGGCATTTTTTATCTTTTATTAAGAAAACTGTAGGAAGAAATAATTCATTTATGTCTATAAAGTATATAAAAATAGGTAGACCAATCATATTCCATTGTTATTGTAAGCGATATTTTTCATTATTATTATAATACAGTCCAAAGCGTCCATTCAATATGCCCGTACAAAACAAAAATATCGCTCATTCAAAAAATAAATAAACAAAAGAGTACATTAAATACTATTGTAACTTGAGAAGTATACTTCAACGGAAAATAAATACAACACACGAAGTACATTTTCCAATCATACTTATATTTCCAATCAATATTATTGCTAGATTTTCTCGATGCCAAGTATCTTTAACATGAAATATATTTTTAAATCAAAATAAAATATTAAACAATATTGAACAGTGATTTTATTTAAAGACCCTTTGAGGCTTATGCTCTATGGGAAAAGCGTTGCTATTATTAAAATTAAATTTTCAGTTTATTAATATTACAGTAAGTTTATTTTATACTAGTGATCCGATCGGGCTTTGCATGGATGCAATTTACTAATAAAGAAAATGAAGGCTGAAGAACATTTTTCATTTACTAGTTTATATAAATATGATATAAATGATAAACATGAATGGCGACGGACCACCCAAACTTCGCTTACGTTGAACATCAATTATCGGTGTGAATTATTATCTATCTTATAAGATATTATTTTGGTATAATTTTGTGTAAGCTTAACTATTAACAGAAAGTGTTTTGCCGAAAGTCATCTTTATTTTGTTTGAACTTCTTAGGTTTCTTAGTAGTCTGTGTCCATTCGTCAAAATTAAGAAACAGACCTCTTGAAAATGTTGACCCGTGTTTTCGTATGGAACGTACAAATTCCTTGCGCTAGCCCGTCGCATCGTTGAACACCATCGTAATTATTTCTGTCACGCGAGAATTTTAATTTTGTGATTACTATTAATATATTCATTTAAATTGATGATGTCTTCTTGACTGATTTGGGCCACGGTGCCAAGAGTACTAGGCAAGGCACCAAGTCTCAAGAAAGATTAGCCAACTGCGCACGACATATTATAGTGCACAAGTCTGTGCGAAAACACAGGTGCACTCTCTATTCCATCACTCTCATAAACCGATGGGACCTCAACCCGACTCGACCGAAAAGAGTTCGCAGGCGCAGGACCAACGGCTTTACGTGCTTTCCGAGGCTCGGGAGTATACACACTTCTAACTTCCAGAGAATCTTCGACCGAAAAAATCTATAATTATTTACTGGCCCGACTTGGGATTTGAATCCAGGACCTCGGGATCTGCGACCTAATATCTAGCCACTAGACCAACGAGGCAGTCAAAATAGAGTAATTTAAATTATTTATACTGTAAATAACAAACAAGTTCTAAGTTCGTTCGAGAGATACCGTAGTCGCAATTTTTTTTATGTAGCGTTTTATAGTAGTCTACAGTAAAAAAAATACAAACTTACTATTCAACTGTTTTTAGCTTACAAAAATCAATTGTGAAGGTAAATAATAGACTAAGCGTAAGTGGTAAATAGTACTCTTTGCTCACACCGCTGCATTTTTCTTATTACCCGTCTTGTCTTCTACATAGAATCAGATCTTTTCTCCTTATAATATTAGGATATTATACGTAGATGTTGACATATTAAATTTTTCTCTTTACTGTACACATTACACAAATGAATACTTTAATGTATGTGATATTTTTAACTTCGAAAATACGGAAGTTACTTTTTAAACAGGTCCAATTTTCGGAACTTATAATTTTGACAAACGTATGTTCTAATTTCAAAAACTTGAATACTGGACTCTTAAGGATGATATAATTATGTAGATATTAATGTATGTATGTTCGTAATAGGGAAACTTACGATATAGATTCCAAGTCAATTCCATATGATATGTAATTCTTCATCTCAATCTAATATGAATATGATCGTTATAATGTCTTAAAAAAAATTGGGTTTGTAAAAATAAAGGTTTATAAATTAATAAATTTGACGTGATATGGCTTCCCGTTAATAAACGATAAATCATGACCGCGTGTAATGGTGGCAAGAATGATAGCAGCATTTCTCCGTTGAATCGCAATTCCTGGGCGAAAAATGAACCAGCCATCCTTTCATCAGTAGAAGAAATGTTCTTTGTGCTTTTAGTTACACTGGCTGACTAACCCTTCCAACCGGACAATTCTAAATATTGCTGTCTGGCGGTAAAATAGGTGATAAGTGGGCCTGACGTGCCTGCACAAAGCCCTAACTTCCAGTTAAGTAGATGTGTTATATCAAAGACAAATAAATAAATAAACAATAAATTTATCATAAAACTTATGTTTAAAAACAATCTAAATTTATAGAGACATTGCGGTACTGTGACTTAACTTAAAATAAATAAAAAAACATTGTTGAGGTTATTTTTGGGAAACAGTTATTCGTTAGAAAATAAGTACCTACACATTATATTTCTCGATAAAAATGCTTCTATTGAAAATTTACAACGTACAAAAAGTTTAATCGGAGTGGAAAAGGGTGAGTCGTAATCAAGGATTGAACCACGTGAATGGTAGAAAACATGCGGGATTCGGATTAAAATCCTACCTATCCGCTATAGCTGGACAAATTCCAAAGTTTGCTGATTAAAACACGAACCGACTAAACGTGGAAAAAATATCGAAAAAAGGCGAACTGGCATTCCGATCTTTTTGTACATGACTTAAACATTTTATAACGAATGCTTGTAGTAGCATAAAAAAACACTAGTTATTTATTCTGTTATTAAATTGTCTATGATATTTAACTTATTATTATTTTATTATTACTACATTAAACATTTTTCGACAAGATTAAATGTAGGAAAATAACTATGTTCTTCTTTACTCTTTAAAACTGTTTTTAAAAGAATTCAAAAAAGATAAGGTTCTATGTATGAAGAGTTTATTAAAATGGGTGTGTGTGTGTGTGTGTGTGTGTGTATGTGTGTGTGTTTTGCAAACCAATCTAATAGATTTTGAGTTAAAAAATAAAACATGTACACTGTTCTTATGAAGCGTTTTTTTTCTTGATAGTAATAGCATAGGGGAGTAAAAACTCAATCCAGTTTATAAATCTCTTCTTAAAAAATCGCAAACAAAATTATATATTATATTAGCAAACTCGGCAGAAGTTGTGTCTATCAATTCTAATGGCGATCGGTTGAACGGTTGACAAGTTTGATGTGCTGCAGGTTTATCTTGTAAATCCTTCTCCATGAAAACTCAGTAGTTACTATTTTCCACCATTTTAATTACAGAGCCAATCAAATACAATAAATATTATATATATATATATTATATATATATATATATTTAAAGGACTTAATTGGAATATTAATTAATGACAAATACTCTTAACAGTTCCAAATAATATATAATACACGACAAATCTTAATGATAAATACTTAAGATGTTAACATACTTTCTAACTTAAGACTTCTTCTATGAAATAAGGCTAAAAAAATAAAAGTGAGAGAGAAAGAATGAAATAAAATGCGATTTACTGTTTGGGGTGCTGCCGAAGTTGTCCCAGCGACCTCAAAACGAACGTTAACCGTGACTAAGCTGCCTCAACTTAATGGAATAAAAACATAAAGGACATCAAACGACCTCTTAAAAGACGTAGGATAACACATGTCGTATGCGAGTCACTCCGTATATTCCGTCAAAAAACCTTTGTATGACAGTTTTTTTTAATTTAAACGTATTTCATTTATCTAAAATACAATATGTTAAAAAGGGAGATAAAAAAATTACATCACGCAAAATGAAGATGACGCACGACGACGATGAAGCAAAACCATACTCACACTCTCATACACACAATAACACATACACACTCATTATTATTACACGCACATACAATTATTATAATTTTCTTTTACGTATGATAAATTTAATGAGTCATAATTTATGTTGTAAGATTTTTATATAGATTAATCTGTATGACCTTATATATATAATTATTCATCATTGTACATAGAAGATATTGTAACGCTGTTGGTTACGAAATAAATATATAAATTGTAATAGTATGCGGTGTAAATGTCAAAGAATTTAGATAAATATATCATAATACCAAACACACTAAATAATAAATAAAATATCCTAAGCTTATACTCAAAGTCTTGGATATCTGGTATTTCGCATCACATAACTATTAACTTTAAACTTAAGACATATTAGTGAGGACTCTTTTCATATTCGCCAAATTTTTACACATATTTATTCCGCCAGTCGCCGCACGTTCAAGAAAGTTTTTTCAAGATGGCGCATCGTCGATGAAGCATCGTCTTCGTTCATTGGTCAAACGACATCCTAGTAAATCATAAGGCCCACCCTTATTATTATTAATAGATTATAATTGAAATGTGTGTTCTTTATAATGTTGCAGTATTATAAATAAAACACTTATATTTTGATTTAAACTTTCTAAGGAACACGAGATAACATATATCTTTTACGCTAAATATATATATATAACATATATAACAATATATATATATATATTGTTTTATCAACTGAAATATCTTCTATAAATTAAATATTTAAAAAAAGACAAAACATTTTAGCATGTCGTATTCATACTAAAAGGTTACACAGACAGCTAAGTAACTAGATCAATCTGGAATCCCTGGTGTTAATTAAACATATTAGTTAGGATTTCACGTAAAATCACGACAAATCCGGAGTTTTGAGAAGTTTGGGACGCGGACGTGAGTAATTTACTAATGCACCTTAGTCGGCTCTAGTTCAGATAATATAGTCAATAGTCTATGGTGATAAAAGAAGCGGAAATATTAAATCATATATAAATACTTTCATCACATAAGACCATTCAGAATGAAAAGTAAGGTATTGATTAATAATAATTTTTCATTTATTTCTAACTGATAATAGATATTTTTTAAATATAATTGAATATAAGTAATATTTTTAATTTTCGTTATCACAAGGACGCCTCGTTGGTCTAGTAGTTATACATGTATAAGGCCGCAGATTCCGAAATAGAAGGTTTTTCTGACCAAATCCTCATTAGCAGCGCGGAGTCAAAGTTGGAAGCGTATACACTCCCACACCTCAGACGCCCGTAAATCCTTTGATCTCGCACCTGAACTCTTGCCGATCGTGTTGGATTGCCGTCCCATTGGATTATGAGGGTGAGAGAATAGAGAGTACATCTGTGTTTGCGCACACACTTGTGTACTATAATATGTCCTGCACTTTTGGGATTAACTGATTTGGCCGAAATAGGTCAGGAGGACATCGTCATCATTAAGATGTTTAATATCATGCATTTTTAAATGACTGTCCTACAATACAAACATAAAAAAATAATAAATTCATAAAAAGTTTAAATCTTTAAATATATAATTTAAAAGAGATATGTATTCATTGTTTACTACACGAGATCAAGACAATTTTAAACTCTTTTGTATTATTATAATGTATTTTGTTTTATTAATAATTGTTCTGATAATATATAATATATATATTAATTTAGTACCAATGTGTTAGTTTATTTTTTCGTTTAGTTAACTTTTCGTAATATTTATCTGCATGTATCTAAGACATGAACAACAACAACTATATTTTATTATTATAAAATATATTCGTTGTTGATATACATTTGTTAGTAAAGAACCGTAACAGCCTGTTAATGTCCCACTGCTGGGCTAGGCAGGCAGGTTTCCTCACGATGTTTGCCTTCACCGTCAAGCACGAGATGAATTATGAACACAAATTAAGCACATGAAAATTCAGTGGTGCTTGCCCGGGTTTGAACCCACGATCAACGGTTAAGATTCACGCGTTCTAACCACTAGGCCATTTCGGCTTACATTTGATATACAACAATAAAATATATTTCATTTATAATACATTTTTAATCAAGATAAAAATACACCTACTATCACCATGACCGCAGCCGGGTGCGTTGGCACGCCGTTTTGTGCACTCAAACATCATATTCGCCTCTTTCATTACAGATATTAAAACCCGTGTTGCACGACGGTATTAAATGAAATAGAATTCATTAGGACACTATGAAATATGAATACGTCATCTCAAGATTTTCGCAGATACGAAATATATTTTTTTAAAGCTTTTAAACATATCGATAGTATTTGTCTTAAGCTACGCCCTTATTGTCGTCGAACGTGAATATAAAGCGCTCAAGCGTATAAGAAAAGTGTTTGTAATGTCGAATACTTGTAATTGTTAATATTATAAGGGCGGGCGCAAAACTGACGAAGCGCAATGTAAAACATTATCGCGTAGGTTACACACACTGAACGCTCGAGAGCTCGCAAGCGGAAAAACAATGATTCAGCGACATTGCACAGATTTGTCCGCGTAGTAGCGCGCATGCGCCGTTCGCGTTCCTGTGCGTAACTTTTTGCGCCTCTACTACTGGGATACTTTTGATTTTAGTCATTTAATTAATTTATTTTAGGTATTATTACAATGTATGCGATGTTGTTAATTGTTTTGCAATTAAATAAAATATGTGCTTCGTTTAACTAATTGACCTTACTTCAATCCAAGGTGCAAGGAGCAATTGTTCTCTAAAACAAAATTTTTCGTTTTTCAAAAGGATTGTAAAGTTATTCATTGGTTTATGAATATCAATAAAAAAACTCTTTTTATTGTACCATAACTTTAAATGTCTGAGCAGATTTGGATTTATGGGGTATCGTTAGAATCCTTACATCATCCCTAGTGACATAGGCTATAAATTTATTCACCCATTCAATTAGGGCAGTTGTGTTTTTTATTAATGTTTTAAAACCACTTTCGTATTTTAAAATTATAGAAGTAAACTTGCTCAATTACATTGCAGGTCCAAGAAATGGATAATCATTTTAGAATATTAAAAACAACATTAAATTTGTATAAATTAACACTGTATATATGAAGGTTTGTAAGTTTGGATGTGTGGATGTTTGTTACGCAAAAATGGCTGAACAGATTTGAATCAAATTTAGCACAGAAATAATTTACAACCTGGAAATAGGATACTTTTTATCCCAGATTATCATGGCGTGACGGTGGCTATCAATTTATATTTAATATTTTCGCCCTATTCTATAAATATTAAAAATGCGAAAGCTTGACACTTTTAAATATTTGCACGATTGCAAATTTCGAACGCATTTCGTATTAAACAGAATTCTAAGCGGGCGTAGTCACGGGTTCAGCTAGTTTTATAATTTGTAATTCTGACGAATGTTGAATTGGAAAAAGAAAATGTATTTTATTTCACAATTCAATAAATTAATTTTACATAAACACAATATGTGATTAATCGCCACTACCAAATTAACATTTACATTACGATCCCACGCTGTATAATGGACTGTAAAGTAGCAACGAAATTCATGTGTGCCTAGTGTACTCTCATTGTATATGTCTTTGAAACTAATTATAAAGCATAGCTACGATACTTAGAACGAAGATAATTACTTCACTTTAAACTTATAACGTGTAGGTATATGACAGCTAGTGATTTCGGAACGTTCAACACATCACTTTAAACGTGACGTTTTCAATTATTACACCGCATGACATGACGCGTATTGTTATTTGCAATGGGCACTAATAAATTAATGTTGCTTGCAAATATTATATATTATAAAAATAATTTGTAATACAATAACTACATAGTATTATTTTATTTTTAAACAATTATATTAATGGTTCTTGTCAGGTCTGTGGTAATAAAAATAATAATAATGTCCTCCAGACCGATTTCGGCCACGGCGGCCAATCTTAAGAGAGATTAACCAACTGCGCAGGAGACATTATAGTGCCCAAGTGTGTGTGCAAACAAGGTGCATTCTCTATTCCCTAATTCTCATAATCCGATGGGACGGCGATCTGACATGACCGGAAAGAGTTCAAGCGCAGGACCAACGGCTTAACGTGCTTTCCGAGGCACATGAGTGTACACACTTCCAACTTCCAGACTCCGGGCTGCTACTGAGAATTTTCTGACAGAAAGACCCAAAAAAATTTTTTTGCTCGACCTGAGAATTGAACCCAGGACCTCCGGGTCTGCGGTCTTACATCAAGCTACTTTTTTTCACGCAATGGAAACCATCAGCCACTAGACCAACGAGGCAGTCGGTAGTAATATTATTTATTTGAATAAATAATTTATTATGTACGTTATAGCAAAACGGCTTCGTACTATTGTGAATTGTTAATAAGGAGACTATTACACTTTTATTCATACGATTTCTTCAAATGCGCCTAAAGTTCGTTAGGATCGAATAAAGGTATTTCCATATTGACGGGTATGGTGTCGTGTCAAACTCAACACGTTAATAGCTTGCGATGTAATTGAAAATGTATCCAGCCCGGTCTGGGTGGGAATTTAATAATAGATAAGGGTAAATAGTCATCCTTCGTTGTAACAGAGGGTCGTTTATTTTGGTTCTCTTACGTGAAAATGTCCGTTATATCAACCTGCATAGGTAATGAGAAATGAATGATACATTACAGTGAAAAAAAATGAAATTTTTTAAAGTCAAAAGGTCTACTGGCTTGAACCAAGAGTTTTACTCTTAGTTCAATCTGATAAGGGATCAAATGTATTTGCATATTATTAAAAAATGCAAACAACTAAGGCCATATTTACTTATAAACGTCGTTTAACGGGCGATTAATTAAACAGTTACTTAACTGTAACAGACTGTTTAGTGATTCTGACATTCGAAAAAGAAAAGCATTACTAAAGTAATTAATGGCTAAACAACCTTTATTAGTAAGGTCATTCTTTTCATCATTCTTTTAGTAAGTCATTATTTTAGATGTAAATTGAATTCTTAAAAAAAAACATTAAATAAAATGTCAAATGCACTTCAACTGAAACTAAAATAAAATTTCGTAAGTAATAAAAAAAATACGTAAATATTATTAAATTACTAGTTTATCTTATTAAATAAAACACATTGTTAATATATTTTTAATTAATTAATATTCATCGCTAACTTACATATTTTAATGAATTAAAAAGATATAAACGAAAAAGACAAAATTCATACTTAATTAGAACTTTTTTTTTAAAATGAAACCTTTATAAAATAAAAAAAATATAACAAAAAAAACATTGTACGACACGAAACACTCCAAATTCTTGGCATCAAATAACGCAAGATTAACACATTGCAGCCGAAACAAAAGCCATGTTCCACAAGACGCGAAAGTTAAAATGAAACGTCAGCAGACGGGATTACAGCCGCGGAAGCTCTCAGGATTATGAGAAATAGCATTCACTTAGTTACAAAGATAGTGTTCTGAATGTAGTGGGAACGAACAATACATTTTATGAGTTTTCTCGCGATATAAATATAACAAGTTCTAAATATTCAGCAGGTAAATTTATATTTATATCTATAAGCGAAATACCACTCATCAATATATCTCTTAAACTATCCGCGCAATTGACTTGAAATTATACACAGTCCATTCCCGACGTAGACGCTCACTGATAACGGTTTTTACGCAAATCCTGTCCAAAATAAATTTTTATTTTTATCTACCCGTGCCAAGCCGATACGATTATCAATTAACATCTCACGGCTAAAATTAACATTGTAGGTACCCCATACCCCATGAATTTTAAATAATCAAATATTTACAAATACTACAATATAATCACAACCTAGCAATCAAACGATCTATTTGCCTGCTAGTGCTCGTACATTTTACCGCGCGCTTCAAATCTTTTTTTCGAGCATTCATTAAAATATTTAGTAATATCTCGAACACTATTGGTGGAAATTTCATATTGCATAATCAAGTTAAAAAATCGTATATATTCTCTATCAAAGTAGCCTTACAAGGACTTATGAATCATCATATTACAAGAAAAATTAAATTTAAAGCAACCACTGATTTAAATTGTAGATTCTACCGAAAATAACCGGCCAGAAATACAACCGTAGTAATTTACTAGGTACTGAAGATAAAAAAAAAACAATTTAATAAGTATTACAACTTTAATAGTGATATCCGAGCCAAAAAGCCGAGATGGCCCAGTGGTAAGAACGCGTGAATCTTAACCGATGATCGTGGGTTCAAACCCGGGCAAGCACCACTGAAGTTTTTCATGTGCTTAATTTGTGATTATAATTTAAATTGCAGGATATAAACCATCAAAGTTTACACTTAAAAATTATTACAGAATAAAACAATGCAGAGAGAAAAAAAATTAAACAATAATGACAAATAATCTGCAATACAAATTAAATTAAAAATATAAAATCAAGATAAACTAACACATGAGTTTAAAATCAAATTCTTAAAGTGGTTTCCGAGGATATTACTCATATGAAAAACAATCCCTTGTTCACTTTAAATTATACTTTATTCATCAGTTAAATTACTAAGTAAAGTATTCTCTCAAGTACATAAAATTAACAGTGCGATAGATCTTTCGTAAATAACTTTGTATGTGCTTAAATATCCTCAAAGGGATCATGATAGCAAAAGTAGACGAATAATTACACGATAACTTGTAACAATTGAAACAAAGACATCGTTTCTAGAACAGACTCTTAAATCAAATCGTCAGACGACTATGTTAATTGCGTCAAGTATACTGAAGAACAAAATAAATATTATCTCGATAAAGCTTATTTATACAAATAAATATTCTTGGCGAACTATTTCTACTTATTTAGACTCATTTGCTCGTTAGTGTTTGTTAACTGAAGCAGCTATAGTAAGGCAGATAGTGGTGCAGTAAGTACTGCTACTTACTATATAGCATATTATATACATAGCAGTAAGTAGGTGGTTGCAAAGACATTGGCATGAAGTGTAGCTGGGATTTGTTAAAATTGTGTCACGTTTATATAATTTTTTAATTATAATTTTACTTAGTATAGACCTTTGTGCAAGCATGTATGGATAGATATCACCCACTCATATAGGTAGATATTTCACCAGCAAACAACAAAACTGTTGTGCCGGTTCAAGGTGAGTGAGCCAGCGTTATTACAGGCACAAGTGTAACATAATATCTCAGTTGCTTAATATTTCTTGCAGCGGCAATATCTTAACTTTGTCACTTTAAAAAAAAAAACTTATTAATCAAGCACTTTAATACTC
Source organism: Nymphalis urticae (assembly GCA_905147175.2). Taxonomy (NCBI): domain Eukaryota; kingdom Metazoa; phylum Arthropoda; class Insecta; order Lepidoptera; family Nymphalidae; genus Nymphalis; species Nymphalis urticae. The sequence goes on from LR989991.1 coordinate 8,323,865, forward strand.
TTATGAAATTGTAATCGGCGCAAGAAAACTATGCATGCAGCTTTTGCTTTCAAATGGGTGTTTATATATTTTCTCTAGTTTTATTAAGATATTATTTATGTAACATCCAGTAGCAAACGTTTAATAAATTAATAAATAATAAAATAAAAAAAAGGTCTAATGGCGGTAATCACTTACCATTAGGCGGCCCATTTGTCTAGTTCACCTGTCTTTTACAACTGATAAAAAATTCTACAGCTTAAAGCCAATTGTTAAATGATACTCTTTATATTTAAACGAAACTAAGTATGTGGAAAATAATATATTTTTAGAGTTAGTACAAACAATTTGGTTTCGCATAAATTTCATTATGGACCCCTACTATTTGAAATCGCTCAACACGAACTGGCCTTGGGCTAAACAACATCGATTAGCGGAGGGTTTGTTTAAATCTGATATTTCCCTATTGTCTTTTGATATTCTCGTCTTTATCATTTCCAATACACGATCAATCTCCAATGAAAACATACGAGTATTTTATCCGTGCAGTGACGGAGAAAGAATACATTTCACTGCCCCTTTCCCATGGGTGTCGTAAGAGGCGACTAAGGGATATCATCTGGTGGTAGGATGATAAACATCCGCCTGGCTTGTTACCACCGTACGCATGGTGTGAATCTCGTGAAGTGGCTTGCAGCCGCGTTTCGAGGTCAGCCAGCGTACAGCCAGTGCCCGAGCGAACGTTGCCGCGATGGGTGTTGGTCCAGTGGAGACGGCTACTGAACCAACGCCAGGGGAAACTGTATTGCCCTGCCGGACAGGGAGACCCGAAGAAACGGCTATTCCGCTGGCCGCCCGTGGCATAGTACAGGGGCCCGAGCGTGCCTAACCAGCACGCGAGGCTGCCCCACCAGGCCACGCATAATCTCGGGGTGGACCGTCGTGCCGGTTGGTGACCGGAAGGTGGGGTCCCGGCGGCTACTTCCGGGGGGGTTCGGGGGCCCTTCCGTCCGGCGGGTCAGTGTAGTTTCCCTTTTGGCAACCACTTGGGGTAACACGCCTCCACACTTTGCCCATCCCTATCGTGGCAATACGTCGCTCGCTTCACGTCTCTTTTGCATTCTTTTTTTTTTCCCATATGGTAGCGCATCAAAACAGGAATAACGGTCGTACAGCGGTGCACACCCCCACCATACCCACGCTGTTTGAGGTCGAGTTCACTAACATCCGCGGACTCCACGCTAACCTCAACGCTGTCCACCACCATCTCGAGACAGCACGGCCAGCAATGTTGTTTCTAACGGAGACACAAATACTCCGTCCTGCCGATACCAGCTACCTTAATTATCCCGGCTACATGCTTGAAGAATCCTTCAAAGCGAAAGCCGGAGTATGCTTGTTCGTCAGGACGGATGTTTGCTGTCACCGACTGCGCTGCTTGGAGGACCCCTCCTTCTCCATGTTGGTGGTACGTGTGGATCTGGTTCGTCAGAGTCGGGTCTACGTGTGCCTCTACAGATCCCATAATGGTGACTTGGAGACAAGTCGACTCTTTGACCATCTTAGTCGGGTGGCAGATGCTGCGCAAGAGCAGTTCCCTAACGCGGAATTGGTGTTTTTGGGGGATTTTAACGCTCACCATGAATCATGGTTGAAATCCCTCAAAATTGACCATGCTGGAAGGACTGCTCATGCTTTTGCTCTCACACATGACTTGACCCAACTGGTTGATCAGCCCACCAGGATCCCAGACATTGATGGGCAAGCGCCTTCTCTACTGGACCTTCTGCTGACTTCTCACCAGGTGGAATATCAGGTTGTGGTTCAAGCTCCACTTGGTTCTTCGGATCACAGCCTCATATCTACCAAAGTGCCACAGGCCAAGCTGCCGCCACCAGCGGTATGCAAACGTCGCGTTTGGCACTACAAGTCGGCAGATTGGGACGGTATGCGCGATTACTATGCGTCAGTCCCTTGGAAGGAACGTTGCTTCAGTGGGAATGACCCGACAGCTAGTGCCGCTGCTGTTGCTGGCGAGATCATGTTGGGAATGGAATACTACATTCCTAGCTCAGATCTCGACAGTAGGGGTGCGCGTAACCGTTGGTTCACTCGCGAATGTGCCGACGCTGTATCATCTAAGCAGGCGGCATATCGCGAGTGGATCAATGGCTGCATTAGCGGGGCATCTAACATTGACTCACTGAAAGCAATCTACAATAAAAACTCCAAGTCCTGTAGGAAGGCTTACACGAGAGCGGATGCACAGCGCATTGTACAGATTGGTCATGACCTTATTTCACATCCTAGGGGCTCCCGTAGCTTCTGGCGTCTGACCAAGTCTGTGCAAAACAATTTCTGCCAACCTTCGCTGCCACCGCTCAGAAGTCCGGACGGATCGCTAGCTCACAGTCCGCAAGAGAAAGCTGATCTCCTGGCTAAACTCTTTGCTGACAACTCCGTCATCGATGATTGTAGTGCTCTGCCACCAATAATACCTTCTTGTGGCCACACGATGCCTGACATCAAAATCAGGCAGCGTGATGTGCGTGCGGAGCTGCAATCACTTGATGTACGGAAAGCTAGCGGTCCCGATGGAATACCAGCCATAGTGCTGAAGAAGTGCGCGGCGGAGCTGTCTCCCGTGTTAACGCGCCTGTTCCAACTGTCTCTTTCTTCGGGATGTGTGCCGGAGGCTTGGAGAAGAGCTAATGTGCAAGCGGTTCCCAAAAAAGGGGATCGGTCTGACCCGGCAAATTATCGGCCAATAGCTATCACCTCAGTACTTTGTAAGGTGATGGAACGGATTCTAAACAACCAACTGATCCATTACCTAGAAGATCACTGTTTAATTAATGATCGTCAGTACGGATTTCGACCAAAACGGTCTACAGGTGATCTTCTAGCGTACGTAACACACCTCTGGGGTGAAGCTATCGACAAACATGGGGAATCGTTGGCTGTCAGCCTCGATATCTCCAAGGCTTTCGACAGGGTCTGGCACAGAAGTCTTCTCTCCAAGCTGCCGGCATATGGTCTGCCTGCTCAGCTTTGCACCTGGATTGCCAGCTTCCTACATAAGCGCAGCCTTCGTGTTTTAGTTGATGGTTGCGCTTCACAATTCTATGTAGTGAATGCTGGGGTCCCCCAGGGATCTGTGCTATCTCCCACTCTGTTTCTTTTGCATATCAATGATATGCTCTCTCTCGGGAACATTCATTGCTATGCAGACGATAGTACAGTGCATGGTGGATACCACGGACGCGCAGTGGCTGGGCGAGCGGAAATTAGGGAGAGGCGGGAGGATCTTGTCATTGAACTCGATAGGACGTTAGAGCTTATCACCAAATGGGGCTCAGATAATCTTGTTGAGTTTAATGCCAAGAAAACACAGGTATGCGCTCTCACAGCAAAAAAGTCACCATTTTCCCCTTTTCCCTCCCTCTGTGGCACTCCGCTGGTGATACAAAGCAAAATCGCCATGCTGGGGATGGACGTTCGCTGCGACCTTAGTCCAAGGGATTACATCGAGGCTGTAATAAAAACAGCCTCACGGAAACTCGGAGTTCTGAACAAGGTGCGGCGTTTTTTCACGCCTCAACAACTGTGCCTGCTGTACAAAACACAGGTACGGTCTTGCGTTGAATATTGCTCGCACCTTTGGGATGGCTCCGCTAAGTACCTACTTGAGGCCTTGGACCGGTTGCAGCGACGTGCGGTCCGCATTATTGGCGACGTAAAGGTCACTAACACCCTCGAGCCTTTACAATTGCGTCGAGAGATAGCTGCGCTGAGCGCTTTCTATCGACTGTATCACGGCGAGTGTTCCGAGGAATTATTTTCCCTAATTCCTGCTTCCCCCTTCCTTCACAAGTCTACGCGTGCTGGCTCTCGATGTCACCGACTAACTGTGACATCAATTCCATCGCGCACAAAGAAATTTGGCAACTCCTTTCTTTGTCGCACTTCCAAGAAATGGAATTCCTTACCAGCACACGTATTCCCCTCCTCTTACGACCCGGGTTCCTTCAAACGAGGCGTGAAGAGGCATCTTGCGGGCCGGCAAGGCGAGGGCGGCTAGTGCAGAACCTTCTTCCCGACTGTACTGGCCGTCCTCGCGTTTGGACTCTACTACCACTTAACATCAGGTGGAGTAGAGTCATTTGCCCTCCCGGGTAATATAAAAAAAAAAAAAAATTATAATATGCCTATATGTGGTTAACGACATCCTTTTCAAATGTTTTGTTACGGTTAAAATCAGAAGGTATTGTAGAAAGTGCTCAATTTTATTGTTTTATTTATAGTCCATTCGGTCTTCGAAAAATATTTGTATTATATCTACAAAATGTGTGGATTAAATTCTGAGATAAAGCAGCAGAAACAGTCACATTATAATGATCTCCTTATTCAATTCCTCTATGGTTTCTAGTGCCAGGGGCCTTACCCTAGTCGAGTTGGCAAGTTCTCTCATAAATAAAGTTGTGGAGGGTTCTCGTCTATACTGAGATACGACAAGATGTCAGACGTCCTTACAACGCTATGGACTTCTAACAAGCTTCGTACTTTCCTGACTATAACGTATACATTGCTTGCTGTATAGCCGACTGAATTCGGCTTTTGCACTTTTTCATCGGCAATGTACCAACGACTGTGAAAATAGTCTGTTTTATGGAGAACATTAGAATGCTTAATAAATACAACATCTTCGACAAGTACATTGACAAACGAGACGTTTACTCGCGATTTGTTACATTGTTATTCGATAAGAAATTTGTATGGATGCAGCGAACCATAACAGATACGATTTAACGTAAATTCAATTTGATGCTTCTCATGTTTTATTCGTGTCATCAAAACTGTCCAAGAGCTGATTTATTCAATGGCTTACTTCAATTATAATTGCTTTGTAATATTTTCCGTAGAATAGCAGGTAATAATATGGAAAGGCTTTATATTCCTGAAATCTACATTTTTAACAAAATTTTATTTTTAATGAAGATATCTTCTAATGCTCCTCACACACGCGCAATTATCCATGTATTTAACTAATCTGTTAACTTGTAAAGCGTCGTTGAATTACCTTGATCCCTACAACTGTTGGCAAAAAATTGTCCTCCAGAAGAGTTATGTTTTCTAAGATTTTTATTATTTTTATAATACGAAAATAATCTACAGGTAATATAAACTGTACTTAATGGATATCGAAAGAAATATCGAAGTAGGTTTTACTGGCAACTGCGAAAAATTCTTAGACGGTAGCTAATCAAAGGTAATACCACCTCGATAGTTGATTGGGTATCGATCGAATCCCGCCACCTGCTGTAATGATACTCTGGGTATTTCTTAATGTTGGAATTTAAACCGTCCCGACTTTTATATTATGTGACAATGCCTTTGAGACGTTGCTAGTGAATGCTGCGTCTCAATTAGTTTTATTTACTATTATCAGAGACCAAACAAAAGATACTAATTATGCATACACCGTTGTACACAATCCCTTAGGTATAATTATATATGTACTACATAGTTTTGGTAATGAATTTGCGATGTTTACGTGACGTGACATTAGGTATCTTTATTATGTATAAAAAAATATAACTTAGTGGCTATATTGTAATCACGTGACGATTGTATAATAAACAATAAAGTAATGAATGCAATGATATGGGACCATTATCTATATTTATTAATTTAGTAAGCATCTCTGAATAAAAAATTTTAAACGCTACATCTTGTACTATTAACCGTGAAATAATTATTCCGTACCTAATTATTATATCTATTTGGCGTAGATTTTCATCGATAACATCATTCTTCACTTGCCCTTATTTAATTTTTCTGACGTCAATTTTCTTTAAAGTTACATTTGCGGGGGGTTAGTTTGATATTATCGCAAAGGTTGTTGAGGTGCTAAGTACTGATATCATTGATAGATTCGTGTCCAACGAACACCTTAATCGGCTCTTACGGCATCAACGAGTTGAGATGGACGAAGAGACTCTTCTACTTTGGCGTAACAATTAAATGGATTTCTCTATGATATATATGTGAGAATGAATATTTATTTCTTTTCACATTAAATATTAGTTAATGTATTATTAGGACGTATTTTTTAAGAATAACTTTTTCTTAATTAACTAAAACTGTTGTAGTTATTATGATATTCGGATATTTCATACACTATAGCATTTCAACGAATATAATTTAACATAATATGTTTTACACTGTTTAACAACTGGTAAAGCTTACAAATCACTTACAAAGCCTCACGACACAAGAAAACTACAATCGTCAAGTGTCGAATATCTGTATCTAATAATCTATCTAATAATAATAAAGCTACGAGTCTGATTAGTTAATTTGATTCCATAGTGTGTCTCAAATTGGTCAGTATTAAAGCCTACGTTTACTGACGACATTGTGTGTGCGTATGTGGGCATACTGGAAAATGAGACAGCAGTTAGCCAATAGTCACAAATGACAAAACAACAAAAAAATCACTAATAATTGATACGTAGATATAGAAGGTAATCGATACGAAACGGAGGGACAGATTTATGATCTCACCTCGTGTGCCGATAATAAACTGTAAGAGAATTCCCGCTCGTCCACCGAGTTACACTCGCTTCACTTCACGGCTCTGCGTAGAAGCACCGATGTGAAGTTAACACTGCTCGACATGTTCTCCGTTTCAAATTGATTTGACCGGATATGATACAATATAGTTCATTTTTAAAGGTTAATCAAATAAAGTATTAGGATATTTAAGAATTTAAAACATTTTTTTAACATCATCAGTTGGACCCCGCTTAAAATGATTATAATGATACACATTATTAATAATTAAAAACTTAGGCATCAACTTAGCTTTTTAATAGACGATAAAATTAACAAAAAAACAGTTTTATACGTTTATAGATAAATGACCTGTAAAAGTCCAATTGTCTTATTTATAACTTTGCTTAGCGGTCGATTAGTTAAACAATACTGTATCTTTTTCTTTCAAAAGTCAAATAAATTATTACAGAAAGAGCGAAATCAATGTTTAACTACTTTACTTTATACTTTATTGTACACCACAAAGATAAAAAAATACAAAACATGGATACAGCCTTAATAAAGTAGAATAAAATATTGGCGATCTCTTCCAGGCAACCAACGGAGTAAGTGATAACTCATAGATAATATTAATTTATGATTAAACCAACCAATAAATAAATGTAAATATAAAATAAATATAATCAATATAATCAATAAATTAATAAATTATATTATCAATACATATAAAATTACAAGTATACAATATAAATACATACTATAAACAATAAGAACGAATAAAAATAATAAGTCCTCAAACATAACAAAAAAATAAAAATAAAAGTAATTAATGGTGATAATCGTCATAATAACTATACAGCCGCTAAGTAACGTTCATATGTGAGACTGTTAATTTTTACCTTTTATTTATACTGTTCATTAATAAACTAGACCTTATTGAACTTTCATGAGTAAGTGGTTTAAGTAAAAGTTAGTCAATACTTTTGGCTACTAATATGATTAAGAAACAAATTAATCTCTCTCTCTCTCAGCGACCTATCTCATCAGATATTCTACAAGCAGCAGTACTTAGTATTGTTGTGTTACAGTTTAAATGGAGAGTGACCCCGTGTTACCACAGATACGAGTGATAGGGATGGTTAATATTTCTTACAATGTCAATTTCTATGGACGGTGGTGACCACTTAAGATAAGTTGACTCATTTGCACGTCCGCCTACCTATTCTATAAAATAAAGCTATGATCTTAAGTATATTTCTTTTAATGTTACAGTATAAACCAGTTATCACATTCATATTTATTTACAAAACAAACAGCTTCAAAAGTACGTTATAAGTTAATGTATGAATATAACATAATATACGCAGGTGCTAACAAAGTCAATTTTATTATGTATACACTGGATCTGTTCAACTAAAAAACGGATTAGACAATTAAGGCCATCGCTCCATTACAAGAATAGCATCAGCATCCCAGTTTCGCGTGAACGGTGCCGCGGCCAAGCGTGAAACTGTGTGCAACAGCCCTTACGCATGATCGAACCAAAGACGTTCGCGCGTGCGTGAACGCATCAGGCTGTTTGTGCTATGTCGATAGACTTAACGAGTCATTTGCTAACCCCTTTGTTGCTCCTATTCGCCTGGTACTCGACTAAACTTTACAAAAAACAAATTAAAAAATTATACACGATTGATGGATGACTTTTCAATGTAATATATAAATAATTAAAAAGAAAATCAGACAAACATGGGTTTAGTTTATATTTATAATAATGTATGTAGATTAAATTTAATTACTAACCTTTTTAGGAAATATATTCTGAAAATTTCATTATCGTTATTATTCTGAAATTTATTTTTAATAATAATATGTACTTAAAGTATGTAATTAATGTAACGGCATAACTTATAAATGTTGTGTATCGGGTTATTAGTAAAATAATGCTGTATCTTCTTCATTCGTACATAAAAACATAAAGGAGAAAAAGAGCAAAAACAATGTTTAATTAAATAGCTGCTCAACAACGTTTATACGTAAGGCTGTAAATTATTAGAAACATTATATAAAAATGCTTATTCACTGATAGTGCTATTTATCGCTACTAAAGCTACGAAATATTTAACTTCATCAAAAAATCCTATAACGAATGTGACAATTCCATTACCAAGTCCTTGAGATCGCCATCTACGGGATAAAACACGTAGAGAGTGCAGTGGATAATACATTTGTTACTCTCTCAAATCATATCCCCGACAATATCATTCCGTGAGTCGACGTACCATGAAATACGTCTTGAGTGACTCGACACAAGATGCCGCCACTAAAGATGGTATGTCGGGTAACCAGTGAATACTATAATATAAGATCGGTGATATCTCAGTTAAATTCTTAACCGATGATTCTGAGTTCAAACCCGAGCACGACAGAATTTTCATTTGCTTAATTTATGTCTATCATCATCTCATACTCGGCGGTAAAGAAAAATATCATGAGGAGAACTCGAAAATTGCGTGTGGTAGATGAAAATCTAGCACGTTAATAGAAATCCGCTGTGGAGTAGCCCGGTGGAATAAGCTCGGAACCTTCTCCTCAAATGAAAAAGAGAGTGAGCTGTAGCCCAATAGTGGGACATTCAGAGACTGTTAATTTACTATTTTAAAAATATATTTTAATATCTCTGTAGTTTCCAATCTGAAATATACGGCATTAGTGAAATTGAATAGTATTTATACATAGTAAGTACTGTGTAATGTGTAGAAACCGAAACAAGCAATATTTTTTTTATTTGATAATAAAGTCAGTATATTTTGACACAATTGTTTAGACGTAAAAGAAATCTATGTAGCGAAAGTGCTATTCAAATTTCCTTTAGTATTTTAGAAGACACACTCGTAAATTCGTACCGTTTTATTACTGGAGGGACTGTGTTACATTTTCTCTCTTAATCAGTATCAATATTTACATTGAACTGTGTGTAATTTTCAATAGTAACGAAATAATTATACATAAATTACATTTCATATAGTACGACATAGTCCCATCTACACAACAATCCTAAGTCGAAAGATACTCGTGCGAGCTAAACTTTCCCGTTGTAATATTTTATCTTCATCCCCTTCAACCGAATCATAGAACTTCTTTTACAGTGATTTGATGATATTGCACTTTGACGAATACAGGAATCGGAACGAGGGGAAAAAAAAGATGGATGACGTCATCCGGATGACCCCGGAAATAAACTTCAGATGAATATACAAAGATAAATTAAATCTTAAAATGTTTACCTATTTTCTTTATTTAAATAAAAAGCAAGGTTACATTGATTGTTTAAATTTATCTTACTTATAAAAAAAAATAACGACTGCATGAGTTAAACACTGTTTTATCTCCTTCTGTCATTATTGATTTGACATTCGAAAGAAGAAGACACAACATTACTTAACTAATCACTCGCCAAACAACGTTTATAAGTAAGGCAGTATATTTTTTCATTTAAATTCATGGTTTATTATATTTGTATATTCCTTTAATAAAAATTATTTTCGTTTTTATCGTTCCATCTATTCCGTATGTGACATAGCTTTGTGTACTACATTACGTAACAGTCAGTCCTAAAGGCCTACGACGTACACATGACTATCAAAAGATAATCTTTTTGAGTGTCTGCTATACATATAAGAATCGGATATACGCCAGTCAAAACTGAGACGCGACTCATTTCACAGGAGACGAGCTTTCAGCTTGATTAGTACTTCAATTGTTACCATTTTGAATTTACGCGTGTAATACTGTTATTTCATTTTTTTAAAGATTTCGGTGTAAATATCTCGGCTTTGATGTATACGTAAAAAGTTTTTATCAAAGGCTCAATAATTTACCTAAATATCAGCCTATTACGCCACTATTTAGCATTTCAACTTGTTTTTTTCACCTAATATGGGCAGGCAAAAGGGTAAATGGGCCTGTTGGTAAGTGGTCACCACTGCAAGTAAACATTGATATTGTGGGAAATAATTAACAACCCTTTCCATGGTGAGTATCCTATAAACCTTGGGGAATTAAGATTTTATGTCCCTTGTGTACACTAGCTTATTAGCCTTAAGTAGGCTTCAATCCGAAACACAACATTAATAAAGATTGCTGTTGCCAAAGACTAGCTTGCAAAAAGTCCTATCGCCTAGTGGATGTAAAATGTTTCATTTTCATTAAATGCATTAAATTATAAATTAATAATGTGCGCAGACGAGAGCGCACCTTACACAATTTAAATGAATTTGTTAATTACGCATTTGTGTTTTAAGTAAACTTTATAATAAAGGAAAAATATTATAGAAATTGCACCAAAATCAATCTACATTTATATCTTTTTAACCACTTACCTATCTGTTCCTCCAGTCAGTGCCTTGTAGTCCTCCATCTCCATGTCACCAATGTATTGAGAAAAACCTGAAAACATTAAATACATTGATACGTTAACAATATTTTTTTCTTTTATTTATCAGTGTAACGCAAATTTTAAGGAAAGCAATTTCTTTTAAGTCACCGTCCAGAGACATTGGAATAGTTATAAATATTAATCATTTTTGACAACATTATATAACATGTAACGACACTATAATAATTACGCTACTGGCTCACTCTCCCTTCAAACAAGAATATCAATGCGAATAATTGAAAAGCGAGTGGTATCTATCCAGACATTCTTGCACTAAATCTTACATATTTTTTTTAATCCATCCGCCTACAGTCAGGCCGTACAAGGTAGCAGACTTCCCACTTAAAATCATATCATTGAAGGATTTCAACCCCCGCATAAGTAAATGATGAGTTCAGTTATAGCTGTAACAGCCTGTGAAAGTCCCACTGCTGGGCTATAGGCCTCCTCTCCTCCTTTTTTTTTTTTGAGGAGAAGGTTTGGAGCTTATTCCACCACGCTGCTCCAATGCGGGTTGGTGGAATTCACATGTGGCAGAATTTTAGTGAAATTAGACACATGCAGGTTTCCTCACGATGTTTTCCTTCACCGTAAAGCACGAGATGAATTATAATCACAAATTAAGCACATGAAAATTCAGTGGTGCTTGCCCGGGTTCAACCCACGATCATCGGTTAAGATTCACGCGTTCTTACCACTGGGCCATCTCGGCTTCGGCAGTTATAGCTAAATGTGCTGAATTATTAATTATGTATAATTGTAAGGTAAGGATTTTTCAAAAATAATATAATTATAATAATTTATGCACACATATTACATTGTATGGAATATGATTTAACAAATGATATAATTGCCTGGCCTGATGGTACGTTTCCATTGAAATAATAAAAACTGCTTCTGATTCTTTAGAACGACAAAAACTATTACACAACGTAATATTATAACAGCAAATGTTATATAGATATAATTTTTTAACTAGAGCTAGACACAAAATATGATAAAAAGTAAAACATTTAAAAATTACTCAACTACGAACGAACGAACAGATGAAAACGAGAAGTTGAGACATAACAAATGAAATTTTACTTGAAGTAACAATACAAGTTTTAATTACTAACGGCATTACTTATAAATGTTGCTTGGCGTATGATTAGTTAAACAATGCTCTGTCTTTTTCTTTCGTATGTCAAATAACTAATAACAGAAAGAGTGAAACTGATTTCCGCTGAGCAACGCTTTTAAGTAAAGTCGTTAGGTTCTGTTCAGAAATACAACATATAGAAATGACTAATGATAGACGTAAATATAAGAAATATTTTTCAGATAAACATGAGTTTATGTTTATAATAATAAATGTAGATTAACTTTACATACCTAACTTTCCCAGGAAATACATTCACAAAATCTCATTAGATATTAATTAAAGACAATAATCGTTCTTATTTTAAAAATATTTTGCATATATATATTTTTTTATTAATATTAATAATGACATTACTTATAAACATTTTTCGGTGGATCATTAGTTAAGCAATGCTGTGTCCTTTTCTTTCAAATGTCAAATCACAAATGACAGAAAGATCGAAATCAGTTTTTGACTAAACAGCCGCTAAGTAACGCTTATAAGTGACGGTGTATTGCTTGGCGTATGATTAGTTAAACAATGCTCTATCTCTTTCTTTCAAATGTCAAATCACAAATGACAGAAAGAGCGAAATCAGTTTTTAACTAAACAGCCGCTAAGTAACGCTTAAAAGTAAAGCCGTTAGGCTCTCGTACAGGATTATAATGTATCGTAAAATCACCAAACGTTATTATTTGTCAACTGATCTCTTTATCCAACATTCATGTCTAACCAGCCAGCAGCTATTGCTAGCAGTGTTATGCGATATTCGAACATATTGAAACAACTTTAAAAATACTTCATGCAAATTTGAAACTTTTTACACACCTTGTATATTAAAGGGTAGAAATATAACTTTGTACCTCTTTTCATGTTTATCGCGTGCGTGAGATTTGATATAGTTAATGTTTATATGGAGAAGGAAAATTCATATGTCTTACAAATCCATTATTTACGTTCATACCGGCGATTTGAAACACAAACACTATAAGACTATTATGTCATCAGTTTCGGTGAGGAGTAAATATTATTGTCAAGGATTTTTAATTGACAACTTTGACAGAGAAAAATGTTCTTTATACCAAAATTGAACAAGCTTAAAAAAATATTTGGTTTTTGACCACCAGTAGTTATTGTTGTCTTATTTTACAATATCTGATATATATATTGTAAACTATTAATATTACAAATGTAATATGGAGTCCCTTAAACAATCGTGCCTTATCGTAATTGTATTTCCAATTTAGTGTTAAAGGAATGAAAACGGTTTTTGTGTAAATTTAATTTTATTATCCATTAAAATATTATATACTACGAAAACGAATACTTCCAATGTCCTCTATAGGAATAAACACGTTTAATGTATTTGTATTTTAAAATTAACGCTTTTTCATACTTATATTATGTGATTAGATACCCAAATTATACGGAGGTCGATTATCAATTCAACCCATTCACTGCTAGTTTAATGTCAATATTCATTTATCGGGTGGGCACGGTGCGTGATTTGCTGCTCGCTGCCCCGCCGCTGAGCGGACCGTGTTCCGAATAGCAAATCGTGTCGAATACCGCCATGGGGTACATCAGACCTCTCGGGGAAACATTTCGTTATTAATAAAATAATTCGATGTGTGAGGGTTACTTTGTCATAAATCGATAAGAAAACTAACGTTTTGTATTTATTGGGATTGAATTCTTTGAATATTTTAAAACTTTCTATTTTTAAGTGACCACCTACTTAACACCTGAAACCTGCCCATCTCTATATGTGTGGGCGAAACTGCGGGTGGATGCTTATTAGAAAATAATGAAGTATATATTATAGAACGGAGGTGTTATATACATTATGTCCTTTCCTGTACACCTATAGTATATAATGTAATATGATAGATAACTTAAGTAATGTAAAATGGTTATTATAATAATAATTATTGTTTGATAATTTTTTTTTTAATTAACACAAATATTAATATATACATTTTCTACATACTGTCTACCACCATTTTTTGTTCTTTAACTTCCAAATCAGTGTTAAATTTATGTTAAGTTAAATTTAGAATGATGATCGAATCCATGTATAATAATGTACAAGTTAATACAATTACTGATTATATTTCAAGCTTCTCTTGTTACATACTAATTTCGTGCTTAAAAAATTTAATTTAATTAAACTGAAAAATTTAATTTAAAATATAATAAAACCTTATCTGAAGTGCATTGCATCTTCTGTTATGCGTATTTTGTATATTGGTTTAATAAATTTATGGTTTTGTAGGTAACACCCACTCGTCAGACATTCTACTGCTAAACAGCAAGACAGTAGGTCCGATATATATATATGTGTGTGTCGGAGGGACATCAGATCTTTGATCACTATCGTCGAACATCATCCGGCCGTACAGTGGGTTATCGTGAAATGATCAACACAGTTAATATAAACACACTTTTATTACACTTGTCGCTTATTTGTCACACACACACAAAGTATTTAATGGAACGGTAAGACAGTTCCGTGACCTAACTCGACCGATGCCTTGCAGAGTGTTCCGCCCGGATCCGAGCGATACCACCACGACTCTGTCGAAAGCGCACTGAAGTTCTGCCGAACCACACCGGAGTCAATTTCACAACCGTTGGTGCGCCTTTATATATATGTAATATTTTTCCAGTTTATAAAATCAATCAAATGAAAATGATTCAAGAACCTGGTGTTAAGTTATCACCACATCACAATATCACAAAAGTCACCACACATTGTTGATGTAAGAAATATTAACCATTGCTCACTTCGCTAATACTTCACAAAACTTATGATAATGACAATTTTACCCTTGTGCCTGTAGTTACCACGTAGTACGAATGGACGAGGCCAGAGTACCCAAACGCCTCCTGGAAGGCCGGCCGGAGGGTCGCAGAAGTAGAGGCAGGCCCAAGCTCAGATGGTTAGACGGCTTCGAACGGGACACCAAGATCTTAGGGGTGACAAGTTGGAGAACGAAAGCCACAAATAGATCGGACTGGAGAGATTTACTGGACCAGGCTTAGGCCAACCCGCGGCTGTAACGAATCAGATGATGATGATGATGCCTGTAGTTACACTGGCTCACTCATCCTTCGAACCTGAATGCAATAATACTGTCTTGCTGTTTAGCAGTAGAATGTCTGACGAGTGGGTGGTACCTACTCGACTACAAAAAACGCATAACAGAAGATGCAATGCACTTCAGATAAGGTTTTATTATTATATAAGAAGCCCTTCAGTTTCGTCCGTTTTGAATTTAGACTATCGACCTGACAAGCGTGAATTTCAGTTTCCTTGTTATGAATATAGTAAGTGAATATAATGATCATCATTAATAAATAAACAAACTTATCTCTAGAGATTTTATCACTAATGCGAGAGATTGAATCTCTTATGCTCATAAATTTAGATTTAAGAGTAAATGTTAATCTAGTCGTTTATCAAAAGTGCACAAAAAAAATATTACACGAACTACCATAAACTAAGTTATTACAACTATTTACTATTAATTTATTTCAATAAAAATAAAAAAAACATTACATTTTTTTTTTTTTTATATTGCTGGCATATTGTACTTAATATAACAATTTATTTTGGGCTGATAGAAAGTTATAAATTCTGCCCTTAGATATTAATATCATAAAATACATATAAGAAATAGTGTTTCCTTACTTTATTTGTATTGAATAATGCAACTGTTCACTGACATCTCTGTACTATGAACAAACCCTTACTGCCATGTGTCTGTTGGTACTAACATTTATAATCTTAGTTCAAGTCAAAAATTGTCGTAATAATATTTTAAAAATTATTTTAGCTAAATAATATGAATCTAATATAAATACTGACTCTTTCAACAATCACAGTTTATACTTATTAATTGTACATAAAATATATACTATATATAATAATATAATAATAATAATATCCTGGGACATTATTCTCACACGGCCATCTGATCCCAAACTAAACAGAGCTTGTGCTATGGATACCAGACAACTGATATACTACATATACTACTTTTCTTTTGTAAATGCATACTTATATAGATAATTACATCCAGACTCAGGACAAACAGATATGTTCATGCACACAAATGTCTGTCCTGGGTGGGAACCGAACCCACAACCTTCGGCGTGAAAAGCAGGTATCTACCAACTACGCCAAACGGATCGTCAATAATATTAAGCAACATTCTTAAGAATCGAGACTGTTTGTAATGAAGAAGATTTAATCAAATTCTTGAAATTAACAAGACCGTGAAAACCCGATCAGCTTACGAATTTTATCAAACACGACGATTTCCATAAAAGCCCTAATTTCGAATACCTAACAGTAAAAGAATCTTATCGTTTATCTCATAACTGAAAATATTACCGTGATAATTTTTTTACAACTTCTAAGCTTGTTCAATTCAGAGAAATATAGAACGGTGCGAAGCAATCGCCTTAAGTAAAATTGAAAAAGATAGCGTCATCTGTCTTTCGCGTTTCGTAATTTTCAGGTAAACATCATCTGTCTCTTTCTTCCGTGATACAAGCGAATGAGAGAAGAGAGTGTTAATGAATCAGACTGATTTTGCATAATTAAAAAGGGGTGCTCTAGATGATTACTTATTTCGATGAGTAATGGTTGCGTAGCATCCGATCCTGTCATTGTATAATATTTATTTTAATTTAAAAAGATGGCGACTCTTTAAGAAAAATTATGAAAGGTGAAATAAGAGAATTTATTACGGAGCGAATTTTAAGTGCCAAGTTTTGTTAATGTCCAAATAATTTATGGAAACTTAGGTGGATAAAAATTGACAAATTATGTTATTTTTTATGCTTTTGAAGATAAAATTAATACTGTTTCTTTTTGTATTTTTGTATCAAATGAAGACGTACTTTATTCGATTACTTACTTAATACGTAATAAATACATAATAGTCATTACTTTAAGTACAAAGGAATATGTTAGCTGTGAAAATATAAGGCAGCAGATCTCGATGTCCTGGGTTCAAATCAAGTAGGGCTGTACTTTTGAATCATAATTTTACAGAATGATATTAAATAGAAGCTACCACCGGTTCTACCGAAAACAACTAGCAAGAAACAAAGTAGTTAATCTCGACCAACATTTAAAAAAAAAGTTATGTCAAATAAATACAATAAGCTAATTACTAGACATAACACTAATTATTACCGAAATAATGTAAAATACAATTAAAATATTTAGCCTACAACTATTAACATTTAAAATAAAGATTTTAAAAACAAATGACTTACGTATTTTTCGACTCGAAATTTGAATATTTTTTAATAATGTTTTTAATTACAAAAATCGATTTCCTTTATATTCTTTTTTATTCAATTAAAATAAAAACGATTGAACCAATACAAAAATCAATCATCTTGAAACAAAGAGCAAGAACCCTTCTTGAATTTAAAGACGAATTTCTTTGCACGAAAAGAACGTAAAAAAAAAAGTAAAACGAAATCACCCTGGAACCCCAAAATCTTTCCCTGTCCTCCCGAGATCTGTCATTTAAAGTCGACGTGACAGGGGAAATAGAAAGGAAGCGTAAATCATTGCACACGAATGCTTTTGCCTTGTGAAGCGGGCTTAGGTGCTGAGAACCCAATATATATAAAATAAATCGATAATCGTTTATTCATTTTCAATACATAAAATATGATTAGAATTTCGTTATAAAAATTGACGATTTGTTTGCATCTATATTTTAATTTATCATAATATCACGACGTCATCACCACATTAGGTAAAGATGTCTTATCTTTTGTTCACAATTAATCCGACTAATATTATTTTTCTGCAACTAAGGCATTCACCGATCATATATATATATATATATATATATATATATATATATATATATATCTATCTGTGCAACTAAAGTTATACATTTAAAAACAAACATAAATTACCTAAACGTAATCAATTCCGCATTTATATACAATTTCATAGACTGTGAATTAGTTATTTATAAAGATTAAATCTATAAGTAGACATTGGTACTATAAGAATCTGTTATTGCAAATGACAAAAGACTAAACCAGAAAAATGCATCAAAACAAATCAATAATTTTGTTACAGATCAGATTTAATTTAAATTTTTTTTATAAATAAAATCGATTTTATTAATTTCGGTCTCTAAGTGCGTATATTACAAGCCGGTAGCGATAGGTGGCGTTGATTCAACGTTTCACATAGTTGAATCGAGCTGGCTAAAATTTAAAAACCGTGGAAAGTACGTTCTTAGTTTCGTTGACAGATTAATTATTGATAATACCTCGGAAAAAACACTTGGGCCCACTCATCAATGTTTCTGAATTTCGCTTGAACGGTATGTGAACCAGTCTAATTATAGGCACAGCAGATATCACATGTTTATGGTATATGATTAGTGTCAGAGGAAGATATACTACAATATAAATGTACATCACAATGCCGGTATTTACGGGCGAGGTGATTACCTATTTGCTTGACTAATATAAAAAAAAAATAACAAAAAAAGGACATTAACATCGTCACCAGACCCTTTTTATGTTTATGGGTTATATGATATACAAAATTACCAAAAATCAATTTACACAATGAAAAATCGCCTGTCTATGTGAAAACCAAGATATGAATCACAAATATATTACAAAAGTATCAACCACACCTATAACCGTTCTCTTGGGGTTCGTCCCTCTTTATTTTCGCCCTAAAATATTTGATAGCGTTCATTTATTACGCAACACAATATTTTGCTTCGGTAAATGATACTTTCAATTTATTTACATTACTTTTAGAGCAAACAATTTTTAGTCAAGGAAATTACGTCTCTTATTAAAAATATCAATATTCGAAAGACATATTTAGTTACATATTATATGTACATGTAATAAAATTGTAACACGATTTCTGTACATTAATTATATTGAAAAAAAAACTTATATGATTATATCATATATACTTATGTGACCTATGTCTTTATTAATGCAACAGAAGACAAAACAACAGTTTTTAGCATTTTTGTCCGTCTGTATGTTTGTACCCGCATTACACAAAAACTACTGCATGGGTTTGAATGCGGTTTCCATCGATGTATTGCTAGAGGTCTGACTTAAAATATAGGGTTAATTTTACCGCCGAAAAATATCTTATTCCGATTGTTTTTAATTTAATATTACCCGGAGCTCACGTTATTTAATTAATTTAACGCTAAAATAACACATTTTTTAAAGCTAATTAAAATGTTATCAATTTACTTGTGTATAAATTCCATCGTATTATATTGATCACTGTCCCAAGAAATAAACCCTGGAAGTAATTAAATTAAATTTCTCGACATCCTTGTCATAATATTTTCATTCCCAGTAAAATATATTTCACGAAACAGCTCTCATATAAAAATTACATAGAGAATATTACATTAAACAATCGTTGACATACCAGAAAATCCTTAATTACAATTAATACATATTCTAGAACCGTTAAGATTAAAACATTTTTAAATATCGAATACTACAGAACCGATTGATTTGATTGAATTTCAAATCGCGACGAAAAAGTTCGACGACTAGTCGACCGAGCGTAAAGACCTTATCGTTACTTACCAATCAATGTGCAATTTATTAAACGGCGTATTTCATTACAAATTTCTAGGGCACGAAAAAAGGTTGCTTTAGGGGGCGAGTTTAAACAAAATTGTAAAAGTTTCACCGTTTTCGACCTCGCACGTGCGATAGACGGAGGAAAATGTTGAAAATTTTACGCAAAGTCGTTAATTTTTGTGAACTTGCTTATTACGTTTATCAAATTAACAATTTACATTTAACTAGATCAGATAATTTAATATGATATTTTGATTGATTTACTTTTATGGATTTAAAATAATTTTCATTCAAAAAATAAAATTATTATTGCTATTAAATTCTATATTTATTTCGTGTAATTTTAAAGACTACGAAACTGTATAAGCTTTACCGAATTTCACTAAAGCTTCCCACTATTCAATTATGTCTCAAAGGGAAGGATATTTAGTCGAATATCCGAAAACACACACTTCTGAACCGACTAAGCTAATATTTGGCATAAGTTGATCCGCAACCAAGGTTCTAAATCAAATGAACGTACTAATTAAATACGAATAAAGAATTTCAAATATATATACAATTTGATGATGTATTTGTTTATTTTTTAACGTTTCTTGTTTTTCCGTTCCGTTTAGCTGCATAAAAAGACAATTTTAATTTAGCTATTATTTAAACATTTTAATAAATAGATAAATATATTTTATTCAAGATTTTCTTAATATATTTATATTTCGCCAAAAAAACTTAGTTTATTCAGGGTCGCATAGATTTTTTTTGAACAAAATCTATTAAAAAAATATATTATTTCATTCATTAATCTCAACATTCTTCCAAACCAGATATCCTTTCATAGAAAACATAATAATAATCGAACCTACAAATAATAGCATATATTTTTAGGGAAATCTATACACAAAATTGTCGTATATTATCAGTTTAATAAAAAATATTATCCGGTTCGGCGACCTGGGTTCAGATAATCCCGAATCATGCTACTTATTTAAGCCTTGATATCTAAGAATACAAAGGAAAATGTATATAATATTGTATACATATACGGATGTAGTGAATTCAAGTAAAAGGTTGACCAATCCTTTATCAACGAATTCCAATATCGGATGTATAGACGTTTCTATAGGCAGCGGGCCTATTCACGGTATTGTTGTACATTCGAAATCATAACGCTTTTATAATATAAAAAAATATATATATTTTTGTTTAACTTTACATAAAATTAAAACTACAGTCAATCAAAAAATACTATTATGAAAATTATATGGTTTTTTTTTCAAAATAAGAACAACTACTAATTCGAAATATTATTAAGGTAAATACTAGAACACACACAATATATTGTATATTTGATAATTTACAATTATATCGCGTCAATTCAATGACAAAATTGTTTATTTGTATTTACTCCTCTTTTGATTAGAATAAGCTATACAGGCTGTTACAACTTACTTTATACAATTACAAAATTACTTAGCAACGTGATGAAATATTCCAAGGTTATTGACTTACTTGCCGTGGGCGATTACGTCTAGGGAACGTTGGTTCGTCAATATGCTTTACGATCGAGGGTTCAAAACTATTGTTTGTATTTGAGCATTTTGAATCGTTAACTCAGGGAGGATTGCCCGTTGAAAGGTGTATTATTACGTTCACGTAATGAACGTGTGATCGATTTTATTGAGAGACTAGTTGAACGTCGAGGTTAAAATTTGGACTTGGCTATTTATAATTTACGACACTTTATTTAATTTATTGACGGTTATGATTACTGCTTAAGTAATAGGCGATAGGCGTTAGATGCAATTTTAAGACGTACCACTATTTCTTGAAGTTACTTTGAACTTACTTATTATCTATAAATTAATAAATAAGTAAATAAAAATATATTAAATTATTAACTGGCAAAGACAATATACTATCCATTTAATTATTATTTTTTAATATCCAAAATTCATTTAAGTTTTATTTTTAGCAAGCAAGAGCGATGTTGATAATTTTAAAAATACCTTACTTATAAGAATAATATATTCGTTTTATACGTTAATGAAAATACATTAAAACTACCGAGAAAAAACGAATATTTAATACACGAACAAATCAAATACGTTTCTTTTAAAATATAATTATGTACCATAAATGAAGCACGTTTCATCGTTTCAGAATACGGATCGGGTTCAAGTTTACATTTAATTTATAAAATAGATTGTATTTTAGAATATACATTTTTATAATATGTTTTGCGTAAAATTCAAATTCAGAGTGAGTATAATGCATTTTCATTCCACCTGTTAAGAATATCCCCTGGGCGCTTTTTTAAAATCCCTAGGTCACCTCGGATCGGAGTGCAGCAAAAATTGTTGAGCAGCGCTTGCAGACAAATAAATATTTTTAGTATTATATATAAGTTAGTAAGATATAATAAATAAATAAAAATTGTAAACATAGACAAAATTTCCAATTTATTTGTGTATAAAATACAAAAATATCATTTTCAAAACCAAAAAAAAAAGAAACACTATACTCCAAGATATATAAAATTAATTTTATTACCTTAATTTCTATATTATGTATATTTATACACAATCTAAATTTATTATATCTTTCACTACACTATATATCGATAAACGAATGCATTTATAAAATTAAAAACCTAAACATTAAAACAATTAAATATATTAAAAATTATATTATAACAGATTTATGCGGAAGCGTACTTCTTTCGGGACTCGAGAGCTATATATATATTATGACCTGTGACACAGTGAAAACTAAAAGGCCTCCAGGGATTTCGTTGTGAATAAAAATAATCGTATGAAATCCTTATGTATAAAGCCAATGTTACCCGTACATATTATTATCATATTAATGTGATGTAGTGATGAACATTTTTATTTAAATAATAGAACATACAAATGTATGTTCTATTATATACTTAGTTTGAGTGTAGTTATTACGGAGGTAATCAAATTTGTACTAAGGTTCCGTCTGCATTTAAACACGTCACTTTTAAATCTTACGTATTTTTAGTGCGTATTTACTTGTGGCATTCTCACACCGAGTCTAAATATTTTCTTAGCTTATAGAGTAAGTGATAAGTGATATTCGAAAGTATCGAATAAGCAAATTTCGAATACGAAGACTTACGTAGAGGAGTTGTTAGCATCATAAACTGATAAGAGGTTACGTTGCCGCATAAAATTCTCCAAGAAATTCCTCCGCTATGTTTGTTCATGGAAAAGCAATGGACCGCAACGATAGTTTTTTGCATTACATATTTTATTTTACATTTAAGCAAGTTGTACTTGCTAAAATCTTTAAGAAACAGTGACAAATCCCCTTTAAAATATCATATATCTTTACCTTAATTAAAAATATTTTACGTTATATGAAATCATCAACCCTCTATCCCACCGCCCCACCACCGTGTCTGTCTGTCTGCACGGGATAAACACGAAAACTACCTTTCAGACGGTTTTCACTAAAGGACGTATTCATAGGAAAGGTTTAGGTACATAGTTCATTTAGGTTTTGGGTAAATTGGCTTAATTGCCGCTGATTGTTGAAGATGTCGAAAAAAATCGTAGCAACAAGCTTTACTGCCGTGCGCCGTGTAAGCAGATGGAGTAATATATATACATATATGTATGTATATATGTATACTCATCCTACCTGTGAAAAACCGGGAGGGGTTGCTAGTAATAAATATATAATAACGATGTTACGAATGAAAAACTGAACACGAATATTCATTACAGGAATTGTGTATAATAAATGAGCTTACATTTTAATAAATTCAATACAATTTTTTAATGGTCTAGTCCTTTTAAGTTACATAATATAATATTTTTATTTTATGAGGGAATTTGAAAAGCATTATGGTTCAAGGAAAATAGCCAGAAAATTAGCTTTTCAACGAATTTGTTATAAGGCATTACATTCATTATCCATTTCCAAGAAAAGCTGCTATAAAATTTGAAGTGCAATGTCTTAAGTGCATTAAGAAAATTATAATGTAGGTAGGTATTTATAGGCACATTTTATACATTTACTAACTCACTAGCTAATACTGGCCAGTATTTGAAGTGTCTCTTTTTTTTTTGGAAAAAAATAAATTCTAACTCTAATCTCCCGCGCCACCAATAGGACATTGACGTCTACAAACTTTGACGCAAGTTCTAATAACAACAGTAAGAAGTTTCAACTTTTTCCTTTAAACAATACATCAACGCATTTAATGGAGCGAGCACAGGTGACTTAGTGATACTAAAACGTGAATATTCGCCGATAATTGTGGGTTCAAACCCAGGCAAGCACTAATAAATTCTCATGAATAATTTGTACTTCTTTACTCATTTACTGCTCAACGGTAAATGAAAACTCAAGAATAAAAATCTTCCACGTGTGAAAACCCGCATCATCCACCCGCCGCCATCCCGCATTGCAACAGCGTAGTGGAATAAGCTCAAAATTGTCTTCTCAAAAGGAGAGGAGGCATTAGCCCATTAATGTGACATTTACAGAATCATCGGTTAATATCTCGTCTTTTAACCACTGAGTTATCACGGCTCTACATGACATATATACATTTATAGAAAACATTATATACATACGTCCTATCACCCTTAAAATAAAACAAACCAGTTTAATTTCAAAAATCAATTTGCATGTGTATAATATTATATGAATATTGTTCTTTAAAAGTGATTCTTAAGAAAATCAACCGCCAAAGTCAGACGCAAAACAACGAACAACCCTTGTGTTTAGTCAACCATGTTCCGCTTAACTCACTTACGACTATTCAATTTGGCGGGGTTATTTTTGAACCAATTTCTCGCTCGACTAGACGTATTTGGTTCGCGGGTGGCGTTCGTGCGTGTAGTTCCATGACGCCGAAACGCGACCGCTAATGTGGAAACAGTGAATATATTAATATTAGAAGAAAAAAATGGAATATAAGAAAGATTCACAAATCGGGTGTAGATGTATTTGCTTTCAGATTTAACGTACAAGGCTTTATATAATAAAGTTGATAAGTGTTTAGTATTTGCTATGTACTTTCTGTTTAGGTAAAGTTTAATTGTAGCTTATTTTCTATTATGACGGATTATTGTATTAAAGTTTACAAAATATACTGCACGAAAGAGACCAATATAAGCTCAACTGGTTTTTTTTCATGATGTTTTTATGATTGTCTAGCAAGAAATGAAATATAAACACAAATTAAATTCTTAAATTTATCAAAATGGACTCGAATCTGAAATCTTCGGTTAAGATTGACGAGTTCCAGCTAATGTACATTTACGGCTCTTCTACAAAAAATTACCTATGACCAGATTCACTACTATAGGGTGTCCATGTTATTTGATATTTTTGCAATTATTTGCAGTCCTCCACCCCTTACTTGTCTTTACCCTCCGAAATAAATTCTGCACGGCTTTATTTATAGCTTTTAGGTTCCGTAGACGTCCTGTTCTCTATTAAATATGTCATATCCGTTTCATAATTTTATGACGTTAAAAAATCATGAGTAGCACGCTAAATTGGAAGTCTGTTGCTATATTCAGCGAATGAATAATTGAATGTATAGATTGATAAAAAAATCACGGGTAAGTCTCGACAGTTTTGTATTTATTTTATTATACTTATATAACAAAATTTCTCTTATTGTGAATTTTAGCCGTCGATATAAATATATTTTAATTGAGGATTTAATTAAGTAAGTTCCCTGAGTCAAATAACAGTGGTTAAAAGACTTTAATCTAAACCGATGATTTTGAGTTTAGACCCGAGCTGAGGACCCGCTGTATTTTCATGTGCTTAATTTATTTTTATAATTAAACTCGTGCTCAGCGGAGAAGGAAAACATTCAGAAGAAACTTGCACGCGGTGGATGAAAATCTGCCACGTGTATTAGTACTCCATGAGAAGATGCCTTTGTATACCACTGCTACACAAAGGCATCTTCTCATGGAGTATAATACCCTATGTTACTATTACGTTATGATTAACATATATTATTTTTTAAAGGGTACTAGTAATGCTCGTTTTAATGAATTACTAATATTCCTATTTACCCCCAATTAAGGGTAAATATTGTGTCCAAGGGGCCAGGATTGAACCTGCGACTTTACATCGCTTGGTGGCATGTAACCCATTGTGCTATTGACGCTTAAAATTGAGGCACAACTTAAACCTTTCTCATAATGTTTTCATCAACCGCCCACCACGAAATACATAATAAACACAAATTAAGCATTTGAAATCTGAATGATGTTTGCCCTGATTTTCACCCACGATGTTTGGTTAAGATAGCGTGCTCTACACATTGCGTCATAACGGCTCGACTTATATTACCGTGATCGGCGAAAGGCTTATTAAAAATATATTTTTATTCAATTTCACAAATAAAAGCAACTTATAACTAATGATGGTATTACAAGACTAATTGTATGTTTTATTTTGATAAATTTAAGTGAACGATTCAGCAAAACGATTGTTTTAGTAATTCCTATGAACGCTAAAACTGGTTGGTGGTGGGTGATTCAGCTAGATTCATTTATAGGGTTTATTCACTATAACTCTCGTCCGTATTAATAATTTTTTGCCTGAGGTTTCTCCCGCCTGTAAGAGGGGGCTGTTAGGTTAGGTTAGCTTTATTACTACTAGTTACTGTTAACTTTATATCATTTTTGTCACCTCCGTCAATGTGTATCCAAAATTTCATGATGACCGGTTCAGTAGTTAAGGCGTGAAAGCGCAACAAACGAACACATAAATAAATGAACAAATTCACTTTGGCATTTATAATATTAGTAAGAATTGCCGTTGATTCACAAAACGTACTGGAATATCAATTTAATTTAAAATTACAAACAAGATAGAAATCTATAAATATTACATACATAATGATTGCATCGTTTGATAAGTGGCTATATCGTAAGGCTGTAGTTCCCAAGGTCCTGAGTTCGAACCCTTGGTAGCGCCCATAAAAGATTATTGCCTTTTTTAGTCGAAAAATTGACGTAGCACCCTAGAGAATGTGAGTTGGCAGTGTTTTAGCTTGAGCGATCTTGCACCTGAACTTTTCCGATCGTGTCTGATTGCCGTCCAATCGGATTATGAGAGTGAGGAAACAGAGAGCACATCTGTGTTTGTACACACACTTGTGCACTACAATACGTACTGCACAGTTGTCTAATCTCTCTTGAATTTTGCCGTCGTGGCTGAAATAGGTCAGGAGGACATCACCGTCATAACTTATTAAACCTTTAGTTTCCCAAAACAAAAGATCGGGCATTCCATTCAATATTCAAGTATTATGCGTCGTTTGAAATTCAAGCTTGAGTCACAAGTGTAATGTTTTATGGAAATCGTGTCCTTGTATAGAACGCCCCCAACCCTTGTATTAACATGCGATTATGCAAAGGCAAAGGGATACGGTGAATAATTGTGTCGTATTGAGATCGCTTTAATAGATATTATCAATTACTCTGCCGATTCAATGTTAAAAAAAAACATTTCAGTAATTGCCTTAATAAAAAAAACATAGGTAGTCATAGGGACGATAGAAGACTTGAAACCGTTCAATGTATTTGTGCAATTTCCACATCATAATAGTAAGTAATTTTATTCATGGCTTTTTATTCATTAAAATACAACAGTATGTCGCTATACATAATTAGTCACATTTTCATTTCATTTTATACAAGAGTCATTAATCTATAAAAAAACACATAACCATTACAAAATTATTTTTCGTTTGATATTCCTTCCACCACCAGCGATTATAGACCCAGGAAGACCATCGATTATAATAATATTATACTCATTAAATAGCTTATAGGTCATTTTGCATCCACTTATAGGTTTCAATACAATGCAATACAATGCTTTAAATTGTTTCTATTATATACGTAGCGCTTTTGATATGGGATTAAAGTTAT
Organism: Nymphalis urticae; assembly: GCA_905147175.2. Classification (NCBI taxonomy): domain Eukaryota; kingdom Metazoa; phylum Arthropoda; class Insecta; order Lepidoptera; family Nymphalidae; genus Nymphalis; species Nymphalis urticae. The sequence continues at coordinate 8,351,526 of LR989991.1, forward strand.
GTATCCAAGATCGTTGTTTTTTAACATTTATGCTATAGAAGCCGGACAATACATAGAAATATCGTTCGGTCATATCGTATTGATTGCTCGCAAACTCGCCTGCTATTCGAATGGCACGCCGGCTATGTGATGCTTGTAATAGTCGGACAAAGCGTCCGTATACGTGTATATACCCACTCGAAATGTCAACTCCGTAGGCTTTAATAAATTATTTTTATGCGATTTAGTTTTGTAGTCGCAATAGCCCGTAAATATCTCACAACTGGACTAATGTCTTTCACATATTATGTAAATGCGAATAATTTTGAGTTTATTATCGACATAATAATACATGACCATCGGTTTTGGAAATAAAACTATACCGTGAAGAAATAGCAAGAAATCAAGCAGTTCTTATTAACCTTTTATTTTTATTATTATTATATATATATATATTTTACACAAATAAGTTTTTCTTACAATGATGCCTTTATGAAAGATTTCCTTGTTGGCCGGTCTTTACTCTCATACTTTCTCGAATTTTAGAACCGAATCTGATAAGTTAAAATCTTTATAGCGTATATATATCTTCTTGTATGTTTTTTAAAAAATCGGTAGATAGACAGGCTAATTGACTACCTGAAATTAAGTGGTCAACACCGCCCATAGACATTAGCGATGTAAGGAATATTAACCATTTCGTATATCGTCAATGCGCCACCAACCTTGAGAACTAAGATGTTATCCCCTATACCTCTAGTTACATTGGATCTCTCAATCTCAAAACTAACCACAACAATGCCAAATAGTGCTGTTTGCGAGGCTGGTACTTATCCAGACGGGTTTGCACTAAGCTCTACCAAGTAATTGATGTGTAATATATAAAGTAAGGAAAATTTATTAAACATGTTTGTAGCAGACTATATCGTTGCTTTTTATCTTTTATTAATTTATTAATCTTACGTGTCACATTTAAAATTAATTTTTATGACTTTATTTTTTTTTTGCTATAATCTGTATTTTTACAGGAGTTACAGGAGGTTTCATCTTAAAAATGAAATTGTTTTTATTTTTTGAAAAAAAAAAAAAAATTAATAACTTAAAACAACTCACTCACACATTCGCGAAAAGTTGTTTAGGCTCCAGAGTACCTTAATATTTTCGGAGACGAAAATTTTGGGTGACATCATGTTTCATGGCCGTCTGGTTATATAATATGTCCCTAAACAGACAGAAACGGCTACAATAAAGGCGAGCAATTTCCTTGTTCGCTTTTTGCAACAACACAACATAAGATTCAATAAAAAAAATGAAAAATACTTTGATAAAATACTAAAAGCGTCTCTTAAGAATTTTCGACCTTTAAGGTATTTCTAATAAAGATACCGAGCAAATATTTAGAATGAGAACCGCGTGGTCACCCCAAAACGCTGTCAAAATGACACGGGCCGTTGATTGATGGAGCTTTTTTCTCCTCAATCATCGTTTTATTGAAATTGATGGCTTGTTCGGGATGCATTCACTCGATAATTGTGGTTCTCGAGTTATTAATGCGTCACTTGATCAAAGAAAACACTGTAATAGACATAGCTAAATCTTAAAGAAATGAATTAAAGCAAAACGATACAGTCAATTTTGTTTCGGTCGTTTTTGTTACAAAATCAAAAAATAATATAATAATATAATTAGATATTTATGATGTTCCTGTCCGATTTCGACAACGGTGAACATCCTCAAGGAAGACTAGGCAAATGCGCAAGATATAATGTTATAGTGCTTAAGTATATGCATGTAAGCACTCTCTACTCACACTTCGATATAATCCGATCGGACAAGACCGCAGAGTTCATTTTCAGAACCAACAAATTAGCGTGCTTTTCTTTGGCAAAAAATACTGTCAACTCCAAACTCCGAATTGCTACCGAGGATTATTTCTAAAAACGAAATAACTTTTTCTTGGCCCGATCCGATGTTTGTACCCTAACTTAACTGACTCGGGATCTGCAGTCTAACGAGTCAGTTATAGTTACAAAAAAATTAACATTAGAAAGAACTTCCTGAAGTTGGGAATGAAACGATCGCCTCGAGGCCATTTCAAATAAAAAAAATACAATTCTATTCTGGTATATTACGTGTAATTGTAAAGGATGAGATATAAAAAAACCGACTAAGACGAACCGGCGAAAGAAGCTCAGCGGTTCTTTCACCGGTTTTGCTCTGAGGTGTTTATTACCGAACCGGTGGTAAATTTATGACAACAACAACAACAATAAGTAAGTGTAACGCTTCTATATTAAATAAGGATATTTGATTTGAAGACCGCAAGTTCAAATTTATAACATACACAATAAATCCTAATTAAATATTTCATAATAGATTATGAGCGATAGATAAGTTGACAAATATAATCTATAAAGATTATACTGAAAACGCACAGCCCAGACTACTGGGACTATCACCATGAAATAATGCATTCGGGTTTCTTTTACACAGTAGGTTAGCACTAAGAAAGGATTTTTTTTTAATTTTACCCCAAGGTAAGTAATTAAGGGCATAAAAGTTTTTATGTAAATCGTTCTTAGCAATTCTGAATTATGACGTGATTCATTTATCAATAAATTCTTAAAGTTTAGTGAAGCGCATTAGTTACATCAAAACCTTGTCGACACGAGAAGAGGAATTGAGTAAAATATGGATATTCTTACTTATACTTTACTAAATAATAATTATAAAATGATTTATAAATTTAATTAAACTTCATCAGCGCGATGACGCAATTAATTAAATTACACTAAAATTGTAACGCGTAACAACTTTGCTCGGAAAATTATTATCATTAAATAATTTTTAATTAATTAATAACTCGTATATATTTGTTTACTCAGTACATGTTTTATATTATGATTTAAGCGCTTAAAGCAGGATCAAAATATTTTAGAATATAAGATGTTAATATTGTTTTAAGTAGGTTTTTGTATAAGTAAGAACCACTGTATCAAAGAATAATGCCTATGAATTTCGTTCCGTTAATAACGTGAAAGTATAACTTTTGTTATGAAACGTTACGAGGGTTCGTCTAATTGACATTTCCGCTAGTAATTGAATTAAAAAAAAACCACTTTAACAAATGAGAATCGTTGATACAGAAACAAGAAATCACGATATGATCAGCTGGTTTGATTAATAGTTTTTTTTAATAATTATATTTATAAGTATAGTAAAGTAGGTACGTTTAAGGAATACTACTATTTATATTTTCACATTAAACTGGGTGTCAGACTTCTTGTACGTGTGAGAGAGCTGCTGTGGGACAAGTCTACTGATATATACTTTATCTTCATTTATTTTTAACAAACAATAATTTATACGTACATTACAACTACGTACTTATTCAATGGGTACAAACGCCTGAACTAGGCTGAAGAATTGAATCCAAGTAGTTTCAATATATTATTTAACTTAACGTTAAGGTAGCGAAGACTTATATGGCTTAAACTATAAAAATAACATTATATTCATTTAATTCAAAAAATATCCATCGAGGGTCAAGAACATTTTCATATTATTTTCCTGTCGAATTATTATAAACATTTACAATTACCGTGTAATTTTTTTATATATGATTTGTAAATTTACATAGGTTTACCTGATTTTGATATATTATACTATGTTGTACTAATATGACTATAGTAGACATATTTTTGGGTTTGTTAATAAACCGCTTACCATTATTTAATATTAAATATTTTGATTGTTGGATCGGTTTGGAGCTGAAGCTCCTAAAACTAAGTCATTTCTGTTGCATGGTAGCTCTCTAAACAGTTCTCTGTCGAATGTCGTATTAATAGACCTATTATTATTGTATTATTCCATCCGCTGAGCGCAAATGTATATAAAATGTTGAATCATGAACTGTTATACTATCTAACAACAGCTTAACCTCAATTTTCTTCTTTTAACATTATTACTTTTCCAAGTGCTTACTGGTGGTAGGGCTTTGTGCAAGCTAGTCTGGGTAGGTACCACCTACTCATCAGATATTCTACCGCAAAACAGCAGTACTTGGTATTGTTGTGTTCCGGTTTGAAGGGTGAGTGAGCCAGTGTAATTACAGGCACAAGGGACATAAAATGTTAGGTCCCAAGGTTGGTGGCGCATTGGCGATGTAAGCGATAGCTAACATTTCTTACAGTACCAATATCTAAGGGCGTTTGGTGACCACTTACCTTCAGTTGGCCCATATGCTCGTCCACCTTCCTATTCTATATTAAAAAAGTGTCATAAGTCAGATTGCCTGCATACATCAAAGATATCGCAAAAATATCTGTATCTTAATATAAAACCACGCGTATTGACATACAATATTGTGTAATTATATTTCTTTCAACCATCTATATATATATCGTCTACTTAGTGTTTTTATCAAGATATCCTTTTAACATACAAAATTAGAGGTTTCTTGGAAATTGGTTAAATTAATTATATATTTTATTTTGTTAAATTATTGAAAAAAAGAAAAAAATATATGATTGTAGTTGAAATTGAAAATTGCAGTGGTACTTGTTTGTTTTCGTCGACATAATTAAACGAACTCAATTTCGTTTTGTATCGTATATTACAAAATATAATTTATCGTAAGATATATTTTATTCGGTTAATCAAGCTGCGTGGAATTTATCTTCAACAGCTCAGCCCCAATTACAGTAGCGATGGCAACGCATCTGTACGGCTTCACCCCTTTCGCATTCTCAGGGCTTCGACAAGGTAACTAATGAACAGACGACCTTTGCAGTACAATTAATTATGAAGTCACGAGGAAATAATAACGCACGTGATCATTTGTTTGATCAGTAAGCTGTACGAAATTTTTCTTATAAAATGTTCAATGAGTTTTGATCGAATTTTCATGCGACATCTTATATTTATTAAATTTAAATATTCCTCTGATAACAATCTTTTTGTATTCGTTCATCATTTAACAATTTTAATTATGAACAAATTAAATTAAACAAAATGTTTTGACACCGATATTATCGTGAGCTTGTTTCCATATTTTCAATCATTTTTGGTCATTTTTACTTCTCATTATTCGATACTTCATGTTTTTCTTAAGTTAAAGGTCACGTTTGAATTTATCTTTCTTTTTATCTTTAAAACACTTTCGCATGTCACATAATTTACATTATGAGCAAATTTCTTTTATAAGGCACTGACTAGGAGATGAATTATAAGCACGTGAAAATTCAGTGGTGCTAGCCTGAGTTTGAAATTGCAACCATCAAGTTATAACATCAATCACGTGTTCTAACCACGGAATCATCTCAAATATAAGTACATGATAATCGAAAAGCAATATTAATCAATATATTAAAAGTTTACGAAATAATAATAATAATAATGTCAAATAGCAAGCAAATATCAAATTAAGATAATTTATTAAAATTTAATTAAAATCGTAATTCGTGTTATAAATTACGAGTAGACAAGTTGCTTATTAGAGACTTTCTTTTCCGACTTTCCATGATGGTCTAGCGCGTGTATAAGTACATAAATAACGTACATATTTATGCGTTTACATTATATATAAATTTACGTGACTTAGTAATTAATAATCTTTTTAAAACAACACGTGATATAATAATATGAAGTTTTATTAATTAATTAAAATCTAATTTTGATCTAAAAGTCGATATGATTGTTTTATTAATATATATTTTAAATTGTTGTTATCTGAACTAACCCAAAAACTTCTAAATCATATTATTTAATTTCTACTAGTGAGTTACAAAATGTATGATCAAATCGTTTTAATTATTAATACCCTCGATTAGTCAATTTCCAGTTTAAAATCCCATTTATAACTGACCTTTCTACTTATGACTATGATGCTATGAATAAACATACAAACACCTCTTTTTGTATCGGAGGTTAAAAAAGTAGAATCATACGAAAATAAAATAGTCATTAAATCCTTGTATTTGAATTCCTGCAATAAGATCTCGTTGTAGGATCGCAATATCCGGTTGTCAATCAATCCTACCAGTATTTCAAAATGAGGTACGTATTGCAAAACTTACTGAAATGAATTGACTTCAACTGTACGATACACTATGCCATGATATAATAGCTTTATTCTGTGGCTTCGACGTGATATGAATCGATCTGTTCCCATAGTTTGATTTTGTTTTCTTCTGCTCTTCGTGATGTTTGTGTCTTTGGTCTATCTTTCTGCAGTTTAGAGTTCGGTACCAAATGATAACGTGCCTGCATATTTTTATTTCCATGCAGTATCACAATCAGCATCAAAAAGTTTAAATACATTTTTTTTTGTTATTATTATTTTCTTGTTATTGTCAATTAATTGATCTTATCCGGATTCTGGATTTTTAGGTTTCCTGGAAGTAGATTTTCTGGATTCTGTTGGTGTTCGGCTAACATGTCCATGATGAGATCATTTCTACTATGAGTAAGTACAGAATCTACTTGGCGATTGCCATTTGTGTCTTTATTTGAATAGTAAGAGTGCAGCTCTACATACGCTATTCGTACATTTTCACTTTGCATTTTGCCATTCAAGACCATTTTCATAAAAAAATGGCTTCAAATCTCGAAAGACACAGACCGACATGCACCGTCGGAAGTTTTGGGTGCGGTGCGTAGCTGTCCGTGGTCGTTAGTCGTGCGTGAATAAATCCACAGAATTATGCACTATGGGAAGTCACCTTTTGCGTGCTGCACTCGAAATTGAACACCAGAGCTGTTATTACCAACCAATATATAACATTAAGATGACATCATTGTTTAAATTATATATAAATACTTGCTTGGCTCAACTCGTGCAATAAGATTGTTTACTGCAAGCACTATCAATCCTTCAAGCGTTTACCTACCCTTGTAAATGAAGTTCGAACGTCAAAGCGTAAGCCTGGAGCAAGTGAAACGAGCAAAGCGACATTGACTTCAATGAACGCAATATTGCTTCACGTTTTAGTCATATGACGTAATATTCGAAGATAAATAATTAACTAAATTAAAATAGAATATAAGTAGTATTTAAAACAATTAAAGTTTCGTTAGTTACGTGCGTTATCAAAAAATGAAAATTGACAGTTCTGTGTTGTCAATCACGCTTGTAACAAAAGTTTCTGTAATCAGTCAAGTTTTCAACAAAAATGCATTGTATGTAATTTTTCGTGACTACAGTAATTAGTTATTTTTATTTAGAAATTATTATTGAATTTAGGAATCATTGCTCGTTATTTTAAAAAATCGATATAATACAATATATTTTAATCAATTTATCCATTTTCTCTATCTAGGTATATAGTTGTTAGATACATGTATTTAGAGGAAGCATTTAGGCTTCAAATTCAGCAACGTCTGTGCGTCCCAATTAGTAGAATTGTTTCGTTGGTAATTAACCTGTGAAGATAGCTCTCTGTATAATGGACTTCTCCAATTTAACGTCTAATCTGCAAGAACTGAATTGCATGTACGAGAAATAAACATATCAAATTACAACATAATATTTATTATATATAACGAGAACAAAACACTAATAACATTAACATGAAAGATTAATAAAAATATATATTACCATGGCAGCCAGTCTATATAGTATGTTAATTTTTCATTATGTATAGTATATTTTATGAGACGTAGCTAATTATGTTAATGCAGTCTGTTTCTGACCAACGTTGCTAAAGCTATGATGACAGTGACACGTACTTGTGTAGGAGATTATTATTGTAATAATAATAATTTTAAAATATTATCTTAATTGAAGATATATAGTGCCTTGACATCTAGCTAAGTAACACGGAATTTTGGAGTGTTTAATTTTTGTCGATAATCCATACCATTGTCCGCAGAAATCTTGAAAACGTAGTCAGGTAACGACGTTTAACAACCCGAATGAGCAACATTGTAAAATAAGCTCTCAATCTTCTGAAGAAGTATTTTCGGCTGCAAGTTTTAATTTATATTATTCCATAAATTAATGAAATGAATAAGGTTCACACAAAAGATAAAAATGAAATAATTATTGAAATAAAGGCGGCAAAAGGTCTTCCTAAAGGCATTTCTGTTTAAATATAATTATTATATAATGATTGATATGCATTATCTATATATATATATATATATATGTAAGCGAAATATAACTTATCACGAGATCTCCTAAACTATGCGCCCGATTGAATTGAAATTTGTCACAGTTATTCCTTCCCTGACCTAGACGCTCACTGAGAACGGATTTTACGCAAATCCTATCCAAAATACATTTTTTTTCTTATCTACACGTGTAAAGCCGTTTAGGTAGCTAGTTTTTTATATATTATATGCTTATAAAATGTAAATTTTTGTGAGGAGAGCACTATCGTCTACAATATAGATTTTTACCTAGCAGTTCGTTTACGTTGTATCCTTATTAATGTTGGTGTTCCATAAAGTATATTATTATTTCAGGTATGCAGATACAGATAATCTCAGAGAGCCAGTAGATATTATCGAGCACAAAAGTTTAAGCAAACATAAGTGCACTCAATATTCGCAAATTCTCTAGTCTAATGGCACAAGAATACGACATAACGGTAGCAAGTACACACTAAGGACCATACGCTTTACGTTTTTTCAGTTGTGATTTCTAGGTAGTTCAACAAAATAGCGATTTCGTAAATACAGAGTGCTAGTATATCTCCGCATACAAACCCAAAGACTTATAAAAGTCTATTTCATATAGTGACCTTCATATTGTAAACATAAAACGGGTCGTATAAAAATATATATGTAAGTATGTGAGTTAGTAAGGAATTGCTGTAATAGGATAACCCGTTAAGAAGCTGGTGACGGCTGTGTTGCCAGTAACCATTTGTATTTTCAATAAAGTATTATACTGTTATTATTATTATACTGTTACCAGAAACATTGTAAATTTTCCATGGAAAAGTACGTTTACGTATTCCAACATAACATATATTTATGTCTCGTAAAATATTTGTTTTTAGTATTGCATTTGATACGTCAAAACATGACGATGCTATTAATTTTTTTTAAACCGAAAAACGAATGGACGGATTTGAATAAAATTTAGAATAGAAATATGAAGCTTATAAACTCATAGGCTGACACCTGTCCCTCTTCTCATACACGGCCAAATTTCACTAATATCCAATTTAACGTTCCCAGAATTGAATTATATATTTATAATATATATTTCATTTCAGTAACAGCATGTTAATGTCCCACTACTGGGCTAAGGGCTCTCCCTTTTGAGGAGAAGGTTTTGAAGCTTATTCCACAACGCTGCTTCAATGCGGGTGGGTAGAAAACACATGTAGCAGAATTTCAATGTAATTAGACTCATGCAAGTTTCCTCACGATATTTTCCTTAACCATCAAGCACGAGATGAATTTTAAAACACAAATTAAGGACATGAAAATTCAGTGGTGCTTGCCCGCGTTTGAACCTACGATCATCGGTTAAGATTCACGCGTTCGCGGTCACGCACTGAAGCAGGGTGGTGGAATAAGCTCCAAACCTTCTCCTCAAAAAGGGAGAGGAGGCCTTTAGCCCAGCAGTGGGACATTCACAGACTGTTACGGATGATTAAGTATTTTTAATATTGAATAATAACAATGATTATAAGTGGCTAATATGGTTAAAAAACTTAAATTTCTTTAATGGCTTGGGACCGAAATTATAAAACTTCGTAGATCATATAAACGCTTTTAATAGGAGAGTTAAATTAAAAGCGAAAAAAATATAAGTAGATTTTTAAAATTACTTGCATTTCCGTGTTAGTATAATGTCTTAAGCGTTTTATAAAAATACCAGACTAAAACTCTTGACCAGATTTTATATGAAAAATCTTAGGAATTATCTATCTTAATTTTTTAAATTTACGACTAAAAATCTAGAGTGGTAAGCGGCATGTTGTAGAACCTATATATTATATATAATTATACATTCAAGTCATCGTAAGATATATATATTTTTAATAATAACAAATTAAATGGCTTAAGATCTTTCTTATTGTGCATCACGGTCGGTCTTGTTAAAAAAAACTTACTTTTTGATTGACAAAAAAATCTACCACAGGTTCTGAAAGAAACACCCTAGACCTGAGAAGAACCAGCGAAACGAAACTTAGACGTACACTACACCATATTTGTATATATCACATATCTTTTTATGAACATTTTAAAATACGGTATAAGCCGTACAACTATGGTTAAATAATAACTTAAAAAATATATAATAAAAACTTATATAATTTTTATTTTATATTAGTAAGTAAGATATAAATCATTTTTTTAAGATAATTTTAATTTATAAGTTATTAGCAAATTTTAACAGTAGCCCGATATTTTTAATGAGACCCAGATTATAATTTTCTTACATTATATTCAAAAAACTTTTAAATGAACTTAAATTTATATTACCATACTGAGAACATTAATTTTAAAAATCGAATCATGAAGGAGGATTTTTATTTTTACCATAATGGTTGATCAGTCCATTATAATAAAAATAAAAATCCTTTATCTCGTTATAATTTTTTAAAGGTTATTAAGGTCTTATAATAATATAACTATATCTTAATGAAGAATAAAATTATTTAAAGATTTTTAAAATCGAAATAATCGAAATGTTACGGTTACGGTAAAATCGAAATAAGATTGGTGAAGTTGTTACAAAATTCAATGAAAAAACTTCGTCACAATATAACATCCCCGCTTCGGGCGCTACGCAACTGTCAAGATACATCGTATAAGTGGAAAGGATTTGAAGGAACGTGAACCATGTACCGATTTATTTGGAAGTGCTCCAAAAGATTAAGGGGAAATAATCTTAGCTCGTATGCGGAGAGGTCTAAGTTAGAAGTTGGTAGCGGAATTATTTATACAAAAACATTTTTTTTTCTTTATTGGTATATAATACATATTAGTTGTATTCTTTAATCGGCTTTTAATTGTATTCCGGTATTCCCGTATTACTAGTTAAATCATTTTCAATAAAGAGTTCGAGCTAAGCGGTTGTTTGTATATGTTCGCAAAGCCAAATTCATTCCAAAAAATGGATAATAAATAGCAAGTGAGTAATTATTATCATTTGCATGGTTTTGAAATTATAATCGATTTTTTTAAATAAAACATACCCATAGTTATTGCTAATATTTCCTCTTACGTACGTTTGTTTACAAATGAAAAATCATGTAAATTCTCTGTGCGTGGCATTAAAATTATACACAATTTCGACTTTTATAAAAAATTTGCTAGCAGTCTCGATAAGTAAAATTTTTAAATATATGGATAATAAAACTATTCTTTATGTTAATGTAGGATGTATAGCATAACATTTTATTACGTAGTAAAACCCTTCATAATCCTTATTTATTTATACGCATTGTCATGTAATTTGTATCTAGATATTAATTTCTACTCTTTATTTAATATAATATTATGTGTGTTACTTTATTTTTTTATATAAATAAAGTGACATGTTTCGTAAAAGAAAACCCTTATTATATAATATTTAAACTAAGCATTAGGTGATTTATTTATCATCGTGTGAATCGCTGGCACATCTGGTATGAGCTGTAAGCGGCTTAAAAAATGAATCAAAATTTCATATTTATGGGAAGATTTCGATAAAATTTCTTTCATTCGGTCATAAAACAAAAGAGCTTCAACATACCAATCCACAGGTTTTCTTAAGATCATCGGAACAGAGAATATTATAAAAGTTGCATTTGCTTCTTATTTTTGAATTTAATAATGAATATTTGACAAACTCCAATAACATTCCACACATATGTGTTTAGTAGCTCGCTTTCCAAAGGTCATCTTGGCGCTCTACCATCACAAAAAGATTAAGACGTTTGAGGAAAACTGCCTTCACACACTAGACCAAAAGCGTCATTTAAGAAATGAGAGACCTAAGCAATCCTACATATATGCGTACAACTCCGCGGGCCAACTTTACTGTAATGCGGGTCGTAGGGCTTTTAAAAACAAATTTGGTCTACCGAGCCACATTAGTGCTCGTGCTAGAAAAACTTAATAATTTCTAGGGTCGGCGTCATTAAAATCGATGAGGAGAACTATATATATATATATGTGTGTGTATAATATAGCGGCAATGGTTCTTTGTTTTTGTGTTCTTTTTTATATTTTATGTGTAAAATAACAAAAAACCAAGTCAAGCAAAAAGTCGATTGTTAGATTAAAATTCTAGAAATTAGCTTAATCGTAGCTTATAATTATAAGCTGAATTAGTATTTGATTTCCGCCCATTTTTTTTTTTTTAATAGTTGATTGAAGTATGCTGAAATAGTTTAAAGAAGATTTTCTGTATGAGGCTATAGTGAGAACATATAAATTTGTATCCTTTAAATAATCGTCTGTATTAGTGATAGCATTTCCATAATGTTTTTTGTTCATTGTTAAGCTCTATACAAATAGTATTTTCGTTAAGCCCTCGCTAATATTATAAGAGGAAAAAGTTCTTACATTTGTTGGAGTTTAAAAGAAATACGACTCAAACTTTTCTCCAACGGCAAGAGTTTATCGACTTTATACGATCATTGAACGTTATTCAATGCCTATTCGTAGAGGTAAGTCTACTTGCATTTCTTAAGAAAATGCGATTAATCCGAGCGTACGACTGTTACAGCGGTATCACATGGATTTTTCATACCACCAACACACCTAATACAATTCGTAACACCACCTAGTACAATTTTGAAATGTCCTTGTTTGCTTGCAATTAAACCGAACCACAACAATACTTTGAGGAGAAGGTTTGGAGCTTATTCCACCACGCTGCTCCAGTGCGGGTTGGTGGAATACACATGTGACAGAATTTCAGTGAAATTTGTTTGAACCCACGATCATCACATTCTCCTAAAAAAAGGGAGAGGAGGCCTTTAGCCCAGCAGTGGGACATTCACAGGCTGTTACGGTTACGGTACGGTACAACGATACTATGTATTGCTGTTTGACGGTGAAATGTGTGATGAGTGGATGGTAACAACCCAGACGGACCAGCACAAAATCGTATCATCTTAATGAAATATGACTACTAAAATGAACACTTCAAATCTCACTCTATTTTACTGAACAAAAGTACAGAGTGTTTTATTTAAAGGGTGAGTAGACAGTGTTACGACAGGTACAAAGGACATACCACTTTAAATCTCTAGCTACGTCAGTGAATAAGTGAATAATAAATATAGATGTTATAATATTAAATATATATATATATACATATATTAAATTTTAGTAATATATATATATATATATATATATATATATATATTACTAAAATTTAATCTTTAATAAAACGTTGAAAATTAACGATATTTGTCGTATTTAATATATGAGATACACATCGATGCTGTAGTTTATTTGTAAAATTAAATTCTATACTCCATCGCGCTTGTCACATTTCGCAAAACTTCGCCTAGAGCTTGACAATCGATACTCGAAAGTTAACTTCACAAGAGGAAATCGAAGAAGTTGAATAGATTGAGTTGCGGTTGAAGTCTTTGGTAAGATATTAGTGAATTGTAAGATATTGATACATCGTTTAATAATAAACAGCTGATAATTATGTGTATGTGGTAGTTTAAGTGGAATTTTGCTTATATATGTGTATTACATTGACGGAAGGTTGTCGTGATTGGTAGATACTTGCCTTTCACGCCGAAGGTTGTGGGTTCTATTCCCACCCAGGACAGACATTTGTGTGTATGAACATGTCTGTTTGTCCTTAGTCTGACTGTAATCTATATAAGTATTTACAAAAGAAAATTAGTATATCAGTTGTCTGGTTTCCATAGTACAAGCTCTGTTTAGTTTGGGATCAGATGGCCGTGTGTGAATAATGTCCTAGAATATTATTATTATTATTACATATAAGTGTTCGAGTGTTCATGTGTGTGTTTGGGCTTGTATATATTATTGCCTTTGTACGTGTGCGAAAATTGATGAGGAATGCTAATACGAAATATTATTTTTAATATACCGTAAATTTTAATATTGTTTTTGTTTGAATACTGTTAAGTTAATATAATTATTAATTTACACTAATTTTCTTTTGTAATACACTTGCATTATATTTCAATTTAACTTACCAGTTTCATTTAGTTTGCCATATTAGTTAACGTTTATGGTTGGTACTCTTTAGGATCGTACCGTAAAGTTATATAGCATTTAACCCTTTCCATGCGGGGTCATTTTTGATGTCGCCATCCCAATACGAGCGATTTCTTATGAGACCAGTACTAGTACGATAGACGAGACATTACGTCCCAACAAACAGTACACAGAGCGTCTTATTACTTACATAGACAATATAAGTGTGGCCATAGATATTACAATTTAATAACTTTATTAGGTTAGACATAATAGTACACAAGCCGCATGGAAAGGGTTAAACATTTTTTATTAAACGATATACACTTATTTAACGCCAACTGACTTGTAATTCTTGAAAATAGTGCGATTAAAGTGTCCAGTTTCTTAATATGAGTTTGATGTGATCTAGGACGATTACGACCACGCCGAACATTCCCAAGGGAGACCAGCTAACTGCGCATTACATAATATAGTGCACAAGTGTAAGTGCATTTACGAGTGCAATCTCCATTCATACTGTTATAATCCGATTGGTCCACTATTATTTATTATTTAGTTGTATTTAATTAACATAACTTTCGCCAGTCCACCTTCTAATTTTTTATAAAAAAAGAGCTGAATTTTCCTTTTGTTTTTCTGGAAGACTACCCACTTATCATCGCATCGCGTTATACCTAACATAATATTTTTGATCTCATGGCGCATCGATATTGTCAGGTCATCCATCCAGGTCCAGCGGCTAATAGGCCCAAGTGGGTTTTCATAGATAATTAATTTGCCCATACAATCTTTATTTTTAAAATAATAACTGATATAAAATCAAATTATATATAGACAATAAAACGAAACCTACTTATGTGATAATATTCACAAAACAAGTCCATTGTTGCGTAGAAGGCATTCGATTCAACGTTTTTCCTAACTTTGTCTAGAGTGTTTTTGAAATAACAATTAACGGATTCAGATAGGAGATAGATAAGAAAACAGTTCCTTTATACAGCTTTCGAAAGTGGCGATAAAAGTCTTTGTACTCACTTATTTGCGCCAGCTTGCCGACCGTTGAAGAAACCTGAAATGAATAGGAATAATCTTTAATTGAGACAATCGTTGCGGGTGTGGTTTGAATTTGAATTATTTAAACAATTGGTTTTCACATGTGTGTAGCTTTAGCAAAGAACTTGTTATACTGTTATATAATCGTGTAATATAGAGTGACTGCCTCGTTGATCTAGTAGCTTGATGTAAGGTCGCAGACCCGGAAGTCGTAGTTCAATTCCCAGGTCAGATCAGTAAAAATTTATTGGGTTTTATATCAATAAATAAATATATATATTTTTAATATAATTATTGTTGGTAATTGTAGTTACATATTAAAACTTTAACTCTTAAAAAGCGTTTACGTTTTTTAGGTTACATACATAAATAGTTCGGCACTGTCTGATTAGGTTCTTTGTCTAATTTTTTAATTATGATATTGCTAATCAACGTTTTCATGTCTCTGTTATAATTTATATGTAACTACAAGCATATATACTATGAAATTTGATTCCATAATGGGTAGCACTTGAAAACAAGATAAATTTGCAGTCTATTTGTTACTTTTAAGTACATTTAAAATACTAGGTGTAGACTCTATAACGAAATGAGAACATTTCATAATTTATGCTTATTTATAAATATCAAATGTAGCTCTTACGTTAGTATCTTAAGATCCCACCGACGTAATCATCCCCTAATCGCTCTCAGGGAAAGTGATGACAGATGCTCCGTAAATCAAATAATGAGCGAACCACAAGGAAGGCATTTTCACCCTTGTTAACGAGAAAAGTTGAACTGATACGTTCGCTTAAAGATTCTATCTTTTTCGGGTGAGGACAGAGATGTGCGTTTTAAAAAAAAATTATGTTAAATATTTCGACCACCAAATTGTATTAGAATATTATCTATTTATCCATTTATTTTAACATAAACACATTAAATTGTATGTTATATGTAATATAAAATTCATAAAATAAAGGCAAGTAAGAAACAGTAAATATGCTGCTGAACAAATTCCACTTTCGCTGTTGAAGTATGCGTTATCAACTTGGTGACAGAGCATACTTTCTTGCATGTTTCTTGCGAGCGTTAAACATTTTATTATAGCAACTCCTTTGTTAAAATATGAGTAAACATAAAGAGTTAGAAGATAACGAACCATTTCAGACAAAATTCGAAACGTGAATAAAATCGTTACATTAAGAATCTATTACCGGGTTATTTTTCGATTTCTCTCGAACGTTAAAAAGCTATTGGGCGTTTAGTGATGAATGACCGCCGCTGGCGTTGTTCCAACTTTGTGCTACGGATGTGTTCGTATGTCACTTCTTAGCATATTGTCCATAACGCATTGGCTAGTCGGGTTCTATAAGAAAATGTAACGATATATCGTTGTACAGTCATAATTGATTTATTATTTGATCAACGATATTATTCTGAGAAACAAAGTTAGATCCAGGTCAGTTAGTTACTTTCAATAAATCGTTCCAGTTATAAGCCCTAACAATAACAACCGTGTAGACAGTACGATGGTAATTTTATTTCACTTGTATAGTATAAATATCTATAATATAATTAAAATTTTCATTTTATAAAATATACTTTTAAAAGAAACACATACGAGCCTTCTAGTGTGTGACAACCTTGGCACTGTAAGAAATATAAATTACTTTTTTACACCGCCAATGGGCAGCGACCACGTGATCTAAGATATATTGTTATTGTGCCTTGCACTATCTCACTAACCAATCAAATCAAAATACATCAATTGATGTTTGGCGATAGAATAATGGGTCCAAATTTGCTTGTACGAAACCGTATTAACAGAAAAAAATAGGCTTTTACAACTTGTCCTTGCAACTTTTTAATTTAAATTCGTTTAATTTTTGATAACGTTGAATACAGGCTAGGCTGTATTGAATAAGGGTTTCGAACTGGAATTTTATATTAAAAAAAAAAAAAAACAGACCAATTCAACCCGGAAAAATTAAAATGCTCTGCTAAAATCAAGTGAGATGAAGAACACGTCAATATCTTATAATAAATCGTTTTTAACCGAAACCGAAACTTAAAAAAAAGAAGAAGGTTCTCAAATCGATTGTTTTTTTTTATTTACTCGTATACTATATACTTCCAAATTAGTCCCATTTATATTCAAATCTAGTTCTGATAATGCAATCCAGAAATAAATAAGAGAACTCCTTAATTATTAAAGGCGTAGTACGTATGTAGTAGACGTATTCGTATAGCGATTTTTGTATTTTCACTATTAGATTAGCCATTTTGATTCAGAAAGTACCATTTGGTCGAACATGTCATCAACACCGTCGAACAAGTCGAACTGATTGAGGAACTGAGAAAACCACAGATAAACATTCATTGCAGTATTTTTTTTTTGGTTTAATTGTTTTAGTTATATTTAAATACTATCAAGAAATTGAGTCTTTTTTTAACTTAATACATACAAAACAAATCTTCTCTTATGTCGTAACGAATATCATAAATCGTTTTTTACGCATCCACTATTAACATTTGCCAGCAATTTATCGTACCCAATAATTCATATATTTCACTGTTAGCAATAAAATGAATATTTTTGGTTTAGTTTGGTCAAATTCCGTCCTTTCTCAACAGTTACTCTACAAACAAAAAAATACTTTGCATTTCTGTATTCCGATATATAAACCATGAGTATTCCGATATATAAAATATTTTTAGTCATACACGCTAAACATAATGAAATTCATAACTTTTAAAATAGAAAGTAAGTATTCAACTTATTTTTCTTTTTGTTAATGTTTTTTATTTTTATAATGGTTTATATTGTATCGATGCTAACTGCACGCTAAAACGTGTGGCAATTATATGGGCTTTTTAACGCCTCCGCTTCGCCTATCATTCGGCGCGCCACAAATTGAGCCGCGCACGATGATTGGCGCACGCTAGTGTCAGCGATTCGGCGCTCGTTAGAGAACAATCGTGGCTCGAAATTAAAACCCCTCCATTGTTACGGAAACGAGAAAATCATTTTGACATTGACGTTTTGAATTCGTCTGTTCGACGAGGTGAAATTAATTTAATTAAGTGCCCTTACACTTATTTGATCTATATAACAATAATAATATTTTCACAAAGATAGCATTTAAGTAATATTATAACTATAATTTTAATTTAACAATATTTTTTTACAAGTTATAATTAAATAAGGCAAAAGTTTTTTAAAAATGTTCATCATAAAACGCTATCCATGTTTAAAAAAACGTATTGCGTTGGATTTGAGTATTTGAACGTTGTTAGGTAATCTGTAAAATACCGAAAGAAAGAAGAAAGCGAGAGAGTGACAATGAAAATTTATAAAGAAAGTGTAATACAAAACAAACTAAAGACAGAGATACTAGTATTTAAATAACTATTCTTAAAATATAATATTTGTGACGTATACGGCAACTGTAGTATAATATAAATAAAAAATATGTAAATCTAAGAGCATTTTTGTTCTTGGTTCCAATTAACCCACTCTCATCTAGTTAAAAAATATATCGATATTATGTTATTTATTGTCTTTGTATAGTCTTTAGCGTTAAAAAATAAAAAAATGATTGATTTAAACCATTTTAAACAACATTACGCCTTTAATATACCTTTCATTTAAAATAACTCATAATCCTGTATAAACATAATGTGTATAATACATAAATATTAAAAACATAATATTCGTGAATGACGTCGAGTACGAGTATCAAAATACCTGTAGACGTATTAAATGAAACTAAAATATGTTTAATAAACTAACGTTTTATGTTCCCACTGAAAATGGCTTAAGTTTCATTAAGTGTAAAATGTTGAAACTACCCCCCCGTCTTATTAAAAGTCCAGTAGTTAAGTATGAAGTTTCTTTTATCCTTGCAACTTCATGCAAAATAAGTGTTGTTTTTTTAAAAAAAAGCTTTAAAACGTCTTTGAACTTTTACATTTTTATTTTTTTATAGAATATAAGATAAAATTTACTGTAGTAAAAATATTTTATAATTTATAAAAATAAATAAAATATTTTCTTTATTAGATATTTATCACACAACCTTTTTATGTTTTTTGAATAAGATTTTTCATAAGGATTTTAAGTCATAGATATATTTATATTATTCGAAGCAAACCCAATACCATTTCTAAATAAAAAAATTAATAAAAAAATGTATTCATTATATCTAGATTATCTTAACCAATGATAGCGGGATTTTATTCAAGCACCATTGAATATTCATGTTCTTAATTTGTATTGATAAATCATCTCGCTTAAATTATAAGTGCCCGTAAAGACTTCTCAAGAACTTTTGGGACACCTGATGGTAAGAGAACCAACGCTTATAAACCATAAATATTTTTAACCATTCCAATGCGCCACTAATCTTGGGAACTAAGATTCATTCACTCCTCAAACTGGAACACACAGGTATTGTTGGTTAGAAGTTGAATGAAGTCAAAGTGTACCCAAAAGTGTAGGTACCTACTCTGGCTTTGTGCAATAAAGCGCTACCAAGCAAAAGCATTTAATTTTATTTCAAGCTTTAACCGATTAATTAATCATTTTTATAAAGCATTTTAATCCTTAGACCCTTAAATCTTGGTGATAAAACATTTGTAGAAAATAAATAGAAAGTTATGCAAACATATCAAACAATATGCATGTATGCATCTGCTGAATTCCAGAAGTGACAAATTATACGAATATGTTGCAAAAGCTATGATTCATGGTCCGCGTGACTTAATCAAAATATCGTTTGTGAAAGATCAGGGATGCCCGAACGCACCGAACATTTTCCTAAAAATGCTATTATTACGCTAGAGAAAAACCAGTTAATAAATGTCTATTGTACAGATGGCGTGATAATGGTATTAGAATTCGTGTTCGAGGAAAACCACTTGACAATAATTTTGCTGTACTATACCATCCACATTTACTTAATGAACAAAATATACATAATTCCAAGATTGCGACTATAAAATTACGCAATAAAAGAACACGCAAGAATCAAAAATTTCAGTTTGTCGAAGTGAGAAATCATTCGAAGGGCCATTATGTCGGATCATCAGAAGATCGCCTTAATTACCAATTTATTCAATAGTACACATAAGCTAAAGGTTGAGAGTTTTACCACGTAAATAACAGATTGCTGATGTGAAAGTATATTCAATCGTATAATACATAAAATATATAATAAATGTAACGGAATAAATAATTAACTATCATGTATAAATTAAGCTTGTTTCAAATATATTTGTGGATGAAACAAAACAATTCCCAATTGTTTGTGAATTTCCAATTACAATTACTTATTAACAGGTACAAAAGACTCAAAAATGTTTTAGAAAATGCTATTTAGCCAAGCATGTTTTTACGCATGATCAGTTATGTTTCACAATCAAGTTCAAAATAAAATTTTGTAATTCTAAATTTACTGAATAAGATCATTTAAAGAATGATAAAAATATTCTTATAGTGGACGAACGTGATGCCTTGAAGTGCTGCTATTTGAATTCATGGGATTGTGGATATCTTAGCTAGTTTGGATGATATTCGTCCAGTCAGTCCATAAGCGAATTATCTCTATTATGGATCGCAATTTTTAGGTTGTAGTCCAGAACGTCCTCTATAATTAAACCATTTGTATCTTTTTAACCAATGTTCAATCCAAGACTATAATTTGTAATGTATATTTTCTACATAAGAAAATCCTCTAATTTCTATGTTAAATAATTTTCCTTTTCGTGGTGAAACCTCGAAACAACATTCAATCTAGTACTATATACTGTAATATGTCAGAAGATTGCCTTCAGAAAAAAAAAATTAACTAAGATATATATTAAAATATAGCTGGAATCCAGCTTAATGTATGATAAAAAACTTACCTCAGCAAAAGAAATACGTTGCATTATATGACTGAATAAATAACCATATTATGTTATAATTTGGATTTTATCATTTAACTTACATCAACTTACCCAAGCTACATACATACATATATGCATTCACATTAGTTTAATCTTATTTTTATATGAAATAGACAATTATCAATAATTGAGTAGATAGACTATTAGCCAGTTGATTACTCTACACTACCTCATTATTCTACAGTTTAAATGTTGCATTATTTACTTTCCAGATATATAACTTTTAACACAATTGTCACCATTTACTACCCTTTAAAATTCTTGCTTCAGTATTCTTGAATAGCAAACATACTCGTAATAAATGTCATTCTGAATATGTATTTTGATTTGTGTATTATTCTGTACTCCGTGTAACAAGTACAAGCAGAAATAATGACAATAGAACGATTCAAGGCAGCGAGATGCATAAAGCACGAATCAAGACAGCCTTGCGAGGAACCGAGACAAAGCAAGTCTACGTGAGGTACATACGCCGGGTAGACACGCCGGGTACAGTAAGCAGAAAGTGACGCGCGTGTAAATACGGTCCAGTGGATATAAGCTGGGAGAACGGTTGTAATTACAATGATTGTTCGCATTCAGACAGGCACTCGTCAAAGTAAAGAGAGATTGTTACCGGAGGCTTTTGAAGAGATAGCGGTCGGGAATAATGGTAACCCTTTAGTGTGCAAATCAACATTTAATTTTGTCTGTAAAAACTCCATAGTAATAGTTTATATAATTGCATAAGATATGCGTTACGATAGAGTTTGCAATCTTGACAGTTTTATGAAATTGTATTGTCTTATTATTATTCTAAATAATTACTTTTATAGAGTTTCAAGATTACTAACTTTCGTCTTTACGACTTGCAACATATAATGAACAATATCTTGTCCGTTCTAAAAAAATACTCAGTATTATTACAATAAAAATTATTATTATTTAAAAAAAATCATATCCGTAATTATATCCTAATGAGAAAATTAATATTCAGCTTAATGTTTATAGCGATTCCTATATTGTCGTTTTTTAATCCGATGCAGTAAACGATAAGAGGATTTAAAATCCGACGAGGGAGCGAGCTTCGCGACGCGTGTAAGAATATATAATGTGCATTATTAGAGCGTAAAGCTGTGGTCTCATTTAGGAACGTTAAATGTTTGTTTTCACTGGTGGTAGGGCCTTGTGCCAGTTCGTCTGGGTAGGTACTACCCACTTATTAGATATTCTTCCGCAAAACAGCAGTACTTGGTATTGTTATGTTCCGATTTGAAGGTTAAGTGAGCCAGTCTAATTACAGGCACGAAGGACATAACATCTTAGTTCCCAAGATTGGTGGCGAATTGGCAATGTAAGCGATGGTTAACATTTCTTACAATGCCAATGGGCGTTGGTGATCACTTAGATCAGCTATGCTCGTCCACCTACCTATACTATAAATATATATATACATATATTTCTAATGAAATAGAAGAGTAGTATATTAGACTAAGATATAATTTAATTACATTTCCTTTTTCAATACCAATATTTTGGTAGAAAGGTCTAAAAAACGGAGAGACCTTATTTGCTGTTCCGTATTACACTCTTAAGTCATTCATAAGAATTTGTTTACTCTTATGACTTAAATTTCATGTAGGCCTTTATTTTTTCTTTCCATTCATCTATATATTATGTACGCATCCACTATCCCTTCCATGCCTTAAGAAAAAAGAAAGAGTGATCTCACAAATCGTATGTGTGTATGGCAGCTCAAAGGGCTATCTATGCTGACTTCCTCTGGGCCCTCAGATCAGGAACACACCAGGCCTTCACCTCACGTACCCATGGCTCTTATGTCTCGCGTTATATTTGAAGCCTAATTAAAGCGTTGGGCTTTATGAGATCCCGAAAGAATACACCATGGTCTCCGCCGAGTGAGATCATCTAGAACTCACCTTTAAGCTTGTATCAAAAACGGAGGAAGAATTACGACAGTAATCAGACGAATAGCTTGAATTTCACGTCGTTTACCAGCCTAAATAGTTACTTACGCATAGTTACAATTTACTCATGCACATACATATTATTAGGAACAAAAAATCATATATGATAGTAATTAATTATTCTTAACTCATTTAATTTAGCATTATTGCCCACGATTGCCATGCGATATTACATAAGATATATTTTTTTTAATTTTGGTTTGTATATACTCGTTTTAGTTTTATTTAATAAAGTAAATAATTATTATGTAAATAAATATGAAATTTGATAATATTCTAGTTACGGATGGATTGGCTTCCGTGTTTATTTATAGTGTACACACATAACCCGAGCTGGAATTTGTCGAAATAACAGCTTCCGCTAATGTACATTTACTAAGTTAACAGAAATGGGTGTTTGAGTTCCGGTTATATATGCACTGAGTAATCCTGTTTTCTATAGCTGGTTACTATTTGCATTTGTACTCGATATACAATTCCAGTGAGCTAAATTACTCAAACGAACTCTGAATGTGCTAGTTTTTTATTGTTGTACACCATTACATTTACATAATCATCATCATCATCATATTCAGCCCACATTAATCCACTGCTGGATATAGGCCTCCTCACAGGCACGTCAATGCTCCCAGTCCTGTGCTAATCGCATCAATTGAACACCCGCCATTTTTCTAAAATCGTCTGACCATCGGGCGGATGGTCTGCCCACTGGGCTTTTTGCTTCTCTAGATATGTGCCTAGAGAAGCAAAAATGTTTACATCATATTAAATTTATTTATTTATTCTTTTTTATAAAATACATAACAGGCATATTCTGAATGAGGTTCGTATCTTATTAAACTTTAACTCAGATCTTTAGAAAATATTTTTTTTCTGTTTGATACCTCATTAGGACGAAGCTACTGGACTGATTATAATAAAATTATATAAAGAGGTAACCTGTGACCTAAGTAAAGGCATAAATAAACAATTATTCAATTAATTCGATACAATAATTACGCACAGGAAGAAAAAAACAATGATATATACATAGCATTATTACTATGCCATACATTATTAGGTAAAAGAAATAAAAAAATTAAAAATTAGTATAATTGAAATATTTAAAAATTCTTTTCAAGTATCGTCTTGTAAGTATATCTTTACATTTTACGCTTAAATATTTTAGACGTGGAAATAAGAACAGACTTATTACTTTAATTAACTTTAAAATTTCATTTATAGATATTTAACTTACCTTGATAATATTTTTAACTGATATATCGTCACTTTTCGCACGGAATTTAAACAAAACTAAAAAGTCACGGTACCACTCACTAAACTCGATTTGAAATGATCACAAGAAATTTCGTTCGAAATAAAAATGAAAAAATCTAATCAAAAAAGACTACATAAATATATAAAAACACACAACACAAAATATAAACTAAAATTTTATTTACATTTCTCCACCATACATTTCACGACTGACAATGAGTTGTCATTTTTAAAGTTTTTTTGTTAATATTGCTGCCAACATCTTACAACGATCCGAAAAGTTTAAATATTCTTAAAAATCCTATATATATCCAGTATATATAGTCCTAAACTTTAACTATATCAAATTTCACGCACGCGATATATATAAAAAGAGGTACAAAGTTATATATTTACACTTTAATATAATAGATTTGTAAAAAGATTGAAATTTGCCAGGTATTTTTAAAGTTATTTCAATATGTTCGAATATCGCATAATACTGCTAGCAATGGCTGCTGACTGTAAGACATGGATACTGGATAGATCAGTAATTGACAAATAATAACGTCTGATGATTTTACGATATATTATATGTGTCGTTTATAAATAGCCCGGAAAGGCCTTATATTTATTCAGTGGTGTCGGAATATAAGAAAAAAGAGTGTAGTAAATAATTATGTAACTATAATTTATGTCTGTCTTGTAAACAGTAACAGCCTATTAATGTCCCACAGCTGGGCTAAGGCCTACTCTCCCTTTTGAGGAGCTTAATCCACCACGCTGCTCCAATGCGGGTTGGTAGAATACCATGTGGCAGAATTTCAATGAAATTAGACACATGTAGGTTTCCTAACGATATTTTTCTTCACCGTCAAGCACGAGATGAATTATAAACACAAATTAAGCACATGAAAATTCAGTGGTGCTTGCCCGAATTTGAACCCACGATCGTCGGTTAAGATTCACGCGTTCTAACCATTAAGCCATCTCGGCTATACTCTATAAAGGACTAATGAATAGTGTTAATTTGTTAAGCTTTAAAAAATGTTTTAATACATCTTATAATATATTTAGTATCTCTTTTTATACGTAAAAGCACTTACCTGTTCTCTCACCAAAGGTTGTTTGTGAGAGATCGCGATATTTCGCGATAAGCGATATAACTGCCTTTGCGCACTATTTGTTGTTTGATTGTGCAATAAGTATTAAATAAATAAATAAATATACATTTTATATTAATATCATGCCTTAAACCATCTAAAATAACGGTTAATAAGTATGACGTTACAAACGCTGAATCTCCAACGCCTTGAAGGTCGTATGTTCCTACTATGAGACAGGAATACGACCACCAAATGTTCTAAGATATGTTCTAAGATTTAACGATAATTTTATCTGCTACGACGACAGCTGAACATTATTTTAAGCAATATTGTGGTAAGACTCGCAAAAATAATATCCAGAATTGTAAAATATTAAAAAACCAGAGGCTTTCTACCTTTATAATTATAATTTAAGTTTATTACATTTTCTGTATAATAATTTATAAAATAGTAATCAAAATAAAAGTTGCTCTGAAAATTGTATTGTTATACGCCTGCAACTCTATATACCGACAATGCAAATATCCGTCCCGGATTCGAATCTACAAATATTGCCATCGAAATCAGGTATCTTTGCTGCGGTAGACATTCATGGATTTTCATTCGGATTTCGTTTGTAATTTTGTATTCCTTTCCAATACACAACTATAAGCATCAGGAAGAACTTAATAATATTCTATCCGCGAGGATTCTATCAGTTAGTATCATATCATACTTTACCTATCTGCCTGATTTATATTACTATACCTTCATATATTTATACGTTATAACCTTTATTACTTAAAGATTATTTTGGTTCTACTAAAATAAAAATTTCAAATTTATTCTTGCAGGCCTTGTATTTTTAAACCGTTATTTTAAGAAATCAAATCAGAATTTAGAATGTTGATACTACAAAAACTGCCTCTTTGGTCTAGTGTCTTGATGTAAGGCAGCTCAGGCAGGCAGGTCCTGGGTTAATTCCCAGGTCGGGCCAATAAAAAGTTATCGGGTTTTTCTGTCAGAGTGTGTTCACTCCCGTGTCTCGGAAAGCACTTAAAGCCATTGGCCCTGCGCCTGAACTCTGTCCGGTCATGTCGGATTACCATCCCATCGGATTTTGAGAGATAGGGAATAGAAAGTGCACCTGTGTTTTTGACACACTTGTGCACTATAATATCTCCTACGGAGTTGGCTAATCTCTCTTGAGATGAGGCCGACGTGGCCGAAATCGGTCTGGAGGACATTATTATTATGATTACTACCAAAATAAACCGTCAAGGGCCTTAATAAATACTCACTATTTTAATTAAGGTGTTATTAACATTATAAGTTATACGCCTTAATAAATAATTTATAGTTGTTCAACATAAAATTATAATAATATAAATCAATTAGAAAAGCTAAAATATTTGCGGGATTTTATTATATAAACAAATATTTTGCCCCGAGACGTCATTATAAGAAAAGCTCCTGACGTTATGAATAATAAGTCGAACACAGAAGATTAAATCGGAATTTTCGTTATCCAGTGATTTATAAATTTCCAAGTAAGCGTATGACAAAATTTACAACCCCCTAATAAAAATGTAAAAACGTCTCTCGAAGTTTGTAATCGTATTTTATCAAAGTCAAACTCAGTTCCGACATTGTGCTGTATCTGACCTGATTGCATCGCAAATTGTTCATGAATAAATAATATTGGGAAAGCACTTAAGGGGAGATTACGGTGCAAGATTGATGGCATCTATGTTTTTATAAATGACTTGACTTATAATTTATATTAACTATTTAAATTTATGTTTTATAGATATAAATAGTAGAATTTAAATTCAATGGATATTTTATAATTATTAAGATTTGATCGCAGAGTTTTAGGTAAAATATATTAAATAGCAAAATAATATCTTGTTTCGAGGATAAGGATTCAAATACTCACTAATTTAAGATTTTAAGCGAATGCAAGGAGAAGGACAAGGAAGGATAAGGATTTAATTGCTAACGAGGTTCTGAATTCAAATCCCGAGTCCGCTACCAAAATATTTCTTAGATTTTTCTGGCAATAAATAATGGTAGTCCTTGTATTATACTTTAGATACTCTAATGCTGCGCTTAATTTCTTTCTGGGTGCTTAAGATCGCTGTCCTGCAAGATGAGAGAGAGAGCACCAAAGCACATTATCTATATACATTAGTAAATTGTATTACTATAATTTATTAATTATACATCTGGTTTTTGACCAGTTATTATATAAATAAAATACAATAAATAAAAAAATAATAATGGTCAGCGATCTCTGTCTCCAATTTAAAAGTTAAATAACTCCACGACTCTAATATTCCTTATTTCTTAAGATATAGAATCGGAACAAAAAAATGAGCTCCCGTCAATTTAGTTCGAAACGTGACGAAAAAACTAAGAAGTTTTTTTATCAAAGCGCGATTTTTATCTGATTGCAATTCAGTGATATAAAATATATTCTAGCGTTTTGGAATTTCAAATAATGAGCAAGTTGGTCAACTGAAAAGTGCTCTTCGTCCATATTTATTGATATAGTAGGAATTAAAAACCACAACTTCATCAATACACTGCCCACTGATAGACTGACTAGACCTACGATTTGTAAATTGAGGAATGTAGTGAGATTAAGTCACAAAGAAGAAATCTTTAACTGATGATAAGGCTATATTCAAATGTGAAATATTCACAAGTTATTAGCCTATTATATAAATATATGCCATATAATTATATATTAAGGAATAGACTATCGCTGAATAATATACTACAGTAATTGCCTCTTGTGATTTTGTCCCTGTGGAAATAGCTTTGCAATAGCTCCATGTCATATTGCTGCATTACCACAGAAGTTTATTAGTAGATTAAAAAGAAAGCAACATAAACTTTCCATCCAAATATAATAACGTCTTTCTTATAGTTTCTTTTTCCAATATCTCGTAATGTAAGTGCAACTTCAATAATTGCTAAATCCATCATTGAAGGACTCGTATAACTTTTTCAAAATGTTTACGTTTATTTTACGTATCAATAAAAAATAACAATTTCATATGATTTATAAATATTAATACACCAATTTTGATTGTTAACATCGATTCAGATTTACACATTCGCTCACAATACTCGATTTCAGAGTTACCTTTTTTTGTTAATGTATAGGCTAACGCTTCACTGTTATCACACCTGATGGAAAGTAAGATACAATCTAAGATGGAACGCGCTTGCCTAAAAGATGCCTATTTACTCTAGACTTGAAGGTACCCATATTGTAGGTGGTGGAGAAAACGAGGGTCAGGAGGGTATTTCAGACCTTGGCGGTATCAGAAACAAGAAAGTAAATCGTTTCGTATGTGTCTTAAATACGTCAACGTCAACTACGTACGGGTGTAGATCTTTTCGATGCCTCGCAGTTCTGTGGTAAAAAGGTGACGGGGGAACCAAATTAAACAGTTCCTGAGCACACTCTGAAATATATCTTGTAGAATACCGACAGACAGGAAACCTTACGACGGTGTGTGGCTGCAGTTCATGCACGATCTGACTTGGGCTTAATATAAAGTCAGAAGCTGTTGCGGTATGAAGTACTGTTTGACCTTATTGAGAATGCCAAGTTTTTTGCCAGCAGTTTTAGCTTTGGATTCAATGTATTGTCCAAAGTTGAGTCTTGATGTTAATGTAACTCCTGGAAGCTCAATACTATGGGTACAGATATATTCCGGAAAGTCAGAGTCAGGTAAAATGGATCTTGACGGTGAATAAACACGCTTGAGTCTTGGTAGGATTAAATTTGACTTGGTTATCATCGCCCTTCGCCCGGTTACCTGAAATCACTATGCTCAGGATACATTATAGTGCACTCTAAACTCCTAGATTCTCGTAGTTTAATGAAACGGTAACCCATCACAACATATAGACGCAGAACCAAAAGTTTTGTACTTTCAAACGTGTAAGTTAAAAGTTATTGTCAAAAAAAGCCTGATTTTTACTGCTCCAATTCGAGAATCGAACATGAAACCGCCGGATCTGCAGGTATATACGCTAGCTGTCAGAACATAAGACGTAATGTGGCCAATGATAAAAAGAGGCAGTTTAAGGTTTATTTTATAGAAATATCGTTTTATTAAATTTCTTCATTTGTTTTTCATTCACACTTCAACGCTCGAACCGATCATCCATGAACATTATCACACTAAGTGACTACGGTGAGCAAGAAAGACGGATATATGTATTTTATCTTGATGGAACAATGAATAATATGAATTCAACGCAAATAAAAGACGCAATTTAAACATAAAAAAATATATAGTCAGAGGATTGAATCTACTTGGGACTCTCTTATACTTTATACATGTATGTATAATATTTTAATGGAAAATAACAATGTTTAAAAGTATTTAAAAAGTATGCCAAGACAATTTACACATTAGTCGGGCTAATTAAATAATTATTAACCAAAGAGCTATACTTAGTATTGTTGTGTTCCGGTTTGAAGGGTGAGTGAATCACTGTAACTAGAGGCACAAGAGATATAACATCTTAGTTTCCAAGATTGGTGGCGCATTGGCGACGTAAGGGATGTTTAATATTTCTGTCCGTACCAATTTCTATTGGGGGTGGTGACCACTTACCATCAGATAGCACCTTTGCCAGCGTATTTTCATATTTTCATGAAATTTTTAATGCACTATTTTAAAATTCTCATTTTTTAAGAGTAATCATATAGGACGGGGTCTTTGGAAAAATCATTAATAAAAAATTTGATGCGGTCCAGTAATTACTTGACACGTAAATCTTAACCAAATTATACAGGGTGACTGGTGAATTAGTATCAATACTTAAGGACGTGATATTTGACGACCATATATGACCAAAAAAAAATACATATAACATAAATATTAATAAACTTCTAAGTAAAGTTAACCAAAAGTTATGTTATTAATTACGCGTCATGTGGACACCCTAGCTGCCCTGACGACACAACACAGTTAGGTACATTTAGTTATCGCGCGGTACTTTACCTACGTCCAAACGCCGCCGCGTGTTAACAGGGTAGCAGGCTACCTTTGATAAACAAGCATGATCCAATCCCCCTTCATACTTTAAACCTGGCTTAGAACAGGCAAAAATACCAAAATATTTCACTCGTTTAAGCAACAAATTTGTTGACTAGGTAAATGATATGAACTTGGGACAAAAATTGTTTACCTATCTTGGTATTTCCGGCGTATTTATAAATGGAATCATACTTATTTACAACGATTGTCAATCATTTAACTACCTATTTACCTACATAACTACACTAACCTTAACAAATGTTCAAAGTGAGCTCCTGCTCGTGTGATACACAGTTCGGCACGTTTACGCATATTGTCTTTCACACGCTTTAACACGAATGGGTCACTTTACTACTCACAGTACTCACAGTATTCTGCATTTGTGTATTGATAAGCCATACCTAATTACTAATGACGGGTCACACTCACACACGAAAGATTAGGTATACGCGTAAGATCGATCGCTAGGGGCGCGCGCGCGGGAAGATGGACGAACCTTACGGCGGCGCTCGCTCGACTAACTAGCCGCGGGGCAGGGGTTGCGGGGGGCAAACACCACGCCGCACGCGCCGCGGAAATATGTCCACACTTTATTTATTTAAAGTATAATTTTTGTAAATTTGGTCAAAAATTAAGTACCTATTTTTTTTACATAATTCGAATGAGAATCATGTACCGATTATGCTCCTAAAATATTGATACTAATTCACCAGTCACCCTGTATAACGCTACACAAAGCTACAACCAGAGTAAGCACCACTGAGTTTTAACGTGTTTAATATGTATTTATACGTTATTCATCCCGCGCTCGACGATAACGGAAAACATTATAAACCCTGCACGTATTAACTGAAAATCTACGACATATATATTCGGCAATTTCATTGGAGCTGTGGTGGTGGGATATGTTCCAAGCTTTCTCCTTAGGAGAATAAGTAGAAAAACTATTTTACCCTATTCGTTTACTTTACATTACAACTATGTGAGATTGTAATCATTTATGTAAAACGGAAAGGAAAAACCAATTCAATTAAATAGGTGATATATTTCCATATAAATGGTGGTCACATCTGATTTAATTCTGTATCGTAACCATTCAAAAGATTCAACTTGAATAAAAAATATTGGTATTTAATGAAATACTATATAATATAAGCCCCCATTATTTTAATTGTCTTTTTAATAATGGTCTTCTACGAATACATAGCAACAACGATAAAATGATACGTCATGCGTAGTGTATACATACATACCCAGACTTCCCCCATCGATCGAGTATTATGTTTTGTGTCCATACTGTATCCAAGTAACTGCGACCTCATCAACAATTGACTGTCTGTTATCGATCTTGGACTATTACGTCGCCTTCATAATGTTCTGTAAACGACCAATCAGAACATCTTATGAATAAATTGTTCTTTAATTGGAAAGGCCTGGTATGGTGTTGTATAATATTATAGAAAATCATGTAAATGTCCCACTGCTTGACTCTTCTTTCTCTCTTCTTCTTCTCTCAAATTATTTCCTATTTGGATGCCTTATTGTTACCTGTTGTGGTTCGCTGTTTAATAGTCCCTTTCATTTCTAATCATGATATTAATTGTTTTTATTTTTAACAATTTTCTGCATAAAATCAAGTAGTGTTGTTGAATAAAGAATATTTTGTTCTTGATTTTACTTCATAAAAGTACTTTTGAATCATCAAGTTTTTTTTATTTAAGTGGGCACAAGCGGGCACAATAATTACTATTTCATATTATGTATATTAAAAATTACAAAAGTTATTTTATTGTTTTTGCCTAATTTGTTATGAACGTATACTTACTTTCCAGTCGCATGTGAAGGCGCTCTTACTTATTAAAGTTTTAGGATAATTTTCGAAGTACAATAACTACGTATTTTTAAATCGATATCTCATTAAATGTTATGAAAAATATTTTTGTTATTAATCATTATTAAAGTTTTAAAATTTCAAATCATACATTTTGTATGATTGTAGAATAAAAGTTTTTGTATAAATTTTATAGTTTAAATTCATTTATAAATTATATGTATAACACAATATATATGCTTATAATATAACAAAACAATATAATTGAAACTATGTGAAAATCCATATCAATTAAGTAATATAACCATAGCGTAAATTGTTTTAGAAAAACAATTAATGGCATTTCTAATAAATACGGATACGTGTATAATATTATTAATATAAAAAGCAGCGTTTCGCTTCACCCACCTAACATAGTCGTAATAATCTTACTATTGAAGTCACAAGCGTGAATTACACATTATTCTAATAATCTATAATTACGTAGTTATTTATTTAAATATAATAAAATATTAAATAAAGAAAGAAAGAGTTTTACGAAATTTTAAAGTAATTTTGTTCGTTAAAACTTTAAAGGTATGATTTATTTTACTTAGAAATCATAAAAGCATTTTTTATTTCATTTTTTATAGCAAACCTCTTAAATTTATAGCTCAAAGGTAATTCTATTTAGAATGATTGCCTTTTGTGTATATTAAACAAAGTAGAATTTGATTAGATTCGTATTCATAATTTATTTTATTACCTTACAACAAGATTTTTAAAGAGATTTTATTCTGTAAAGGTAAAATTTAGTAAATATAAGATAAATTTCATTCGTAGTAAATAAGAGTATAACGTGCGGAGGTTTAGATATTTACATACAATTTCACTTATTTAATTGCAGATACTATACTGTAAGTAATTAATAAAGCTCTTCGATGTGATTCGATTTCTGAAAGATGAAATATTTTGAAACGCGGTTCGAGTCTATATCTGCGTTTCATACAAAATGCCAGACAAATATACCTTAAAACTTGATTTCAAATTATACTTATATTAATTTATTCGTTTCATTTAATAAATATTACTTAATATATTATACTATAAATACGTTACCCACTATTGATATCAACTTCAATTATGCTATAGATAACATATATGTTTCAATATAAATAAATAAATAATAAAAAAAAAATCTTTTGTATTTCTTTATATTGGGCCTTATATATGATTCAATAGGTTATATACAAGCGTCGGAACTTAGTGATGCAATATTTCCATTATCGTATTATTGTAGTATTATCTTCATTTCCATAGTCAGATGGAAAGACATACCGACACGACCGAAGACTTAAGACCACCGATCCAGAACCCTAAAATGTACATACATGATTTTGGAGACATTTCCAACTTCTTAGCTTCCAGCTGCTACTGAGAATATTTTCACATAAAAACTTTTATTTTATACGGGATTCGAACCTAGGACCTCATAATGCATAGCCATATCACTAGGCACTGTAACAAAGACAAATTTAATAGAAAACATACTCAAATGCACGCAAATACAATGAGTCCACTAATTAATATCTTAGTTAAAATAGATGCAAACGGGTCATTGCACTCAGTTGACATAAATATTTCTGGACTGAATATAACTATTATCTTTGTGCACACATTATTAGAGAATATAACTGTTTGACAATTGGAAGATTTATTTAATAAGGTATTTATAGTTGTTTAGTCCTTTTCAAGGACATCTTTTCCATTTTTTTTATATAATTGGTAGGCAGACGGGAAAATGGGCCACCTGATAAGTAGTAACCACCAGATATTAGCGCTGAAAGATATATTACCTATTCTTTATATCGCCAATCTTGGAAACTAAGATGTCTCATTCTACTCTACTTACTCACTCTACTCTTACTAACAGGTCACTTGTGCCTGTAGCTTCACTGGCTCACTCACACTTCAAAGTGGAACACAAATACTAACTGGAACTGGAAACAAAACTATGTATTGCTGTTTGGTGGTAGAATATATATAAAAAGAACCTACCTAGATGAGCTTGCTACAAGTCCTACAACTCACTATAATCTGACAATTTGTTAAAATGATATTTAAAATCCACGACTAATTTGTTCTGATTGTTGGAATCGGTAGATCGTTTTTTTGTTATAAATATTATGATGATGTCCTCACCGATTTCAGCCACGAGGATCATTCTCAAAAGAGAACACATATATAAGTAAATGTACCGAAGTGTGCGTGCAAATATAATTGAACTCTCGTAATCCAACACAACTGGAAGGAGCTTATGCGCAGAACCAACTGCTTTACGTGCGTTACGAGGCACGAAAAAACTTAAAAATAAACTCTTACAATATAATAGAATTACCTAATTAATATGACAATATAATTAATTTTCATGTTGAATTGATCTTAGATATTTTGTATTGCGGGATGGAACTATATAAAAAAATACCAAGTAGAGAAACAATATTAGCTTATAATACGATCAAACAACTTTTTAGAGTAGTTTTCAAGCAAAACTTATACAGTTCTAAAAAAAGCAACTAAGCTCAGGCTGGATATGTTGAAACGATCAATTTGCGACGGTGGGTGGAAGCGATGAAAATATGACAAACAAACC
Source organism: Nymphalis urticae (assembly GCA_905147175.2). NCBI lineage: Eukaryota > Metazoa > Arthropoda > Insecta > Lepidoptera > Nymphalidae > Nymphalis > Nymphalis urticae. The sequence goes on from LR989991.1 coordinate 8,386,454, forward strand.
GACTTTTGTTAATTTAGAAGAAACTCTAATTATTATAAAGTTTTATTTTTTCTATTAAATTATTCGCTCAAGTTACTCAAAAAGGTTACTTTCATTCCATTAAAAGTTTACGAAGTTTGTAGGAGTTCTCGTGAATTATATAAATACATTGCGAAACAGCAGGAAATCATTTTACACTCCCTTCTAAATAATTACTGTTAATTATGCTGTCTTTAAATCTGTCAGTCTGTCTCCTTATCTTAACTGTGCTTTTCTAATATTAAATGTTAATTATTACAACATTGAGTTATCACTAGCCTATTTCTAAGTAAATACATACTATTCAATATAGCCACTAAAATCGGCGAGTTGCCAGGAAATTAATCACGGTCATTCATATTATATCTAGTCTATATTTTCGTACGACGTATCAAATTGGCGAATCATAATCCACTTAAAACTCGTACACCTATATCATTATAGCATTGCGAAGCGCCATAGTACGCGATAATAATATATAGTTTACTTAATATTTATATGTGTATATAGAGTGATATAGAGTAGAAAAGTAATTAATTAAATATCAATAAATATTACAATTATTTATTCGACAGCTTAAACGGTACTAAGGTTATGTGTAAGCTGGTCTGGGGAATACATGTATCACTCTCAAAATGGATAAGAAATCTATATTTTATAATACTGTGTTAATGTTTAAAGATAACTGGGTAATAATAATATACATAAATATATTAACATACCCAGCAGCGTGTACAATATGAGTATAAGGAATGGTAACTCCTAACAAAACAATTAATATCTATGCGTGTGGAAAATACAATACACTATGAAACTCATCATAGTGTTTTTGGTTTTTTTTTTACACTTGATAGGCAAGCGTTTGACCGTTGACTTGCCTGATCTTAAGCATCGACACGGTCTAAGATGTAGTACGCTTGCTTAAAAGAAACCTGTTCACTATGGATTTAAAGTACACAATTGTTGTGTATTGTATTTTCCCATTTCACTTACTGTGTATATATTTTAAAGAAACATCAAACACATGATGGCTCAAGGAAACTGCAATGCAGGGAAGAGCGCGATTTATATCACTATGATACTAATTATCAGTTACAAGAGGAAACGCAAGCGCATACAGCTTCATCGATAAAGAGGATAATTATTATTAGTAAGGATCGGAGAAACGGTTAGTCTGATTAGGAGCGTCAACGTGGACGCTCGTTACCATCACACATATTTGTTTAAACTCTTATTTAATTGTATTAAAATATTTACTAGTAAATTGATGATTAGTATGTGTTATAAAAAACCATATCTATTACTATAAAACTGTCTGCAATCGGTGCCAAATCCGAAGAATGCACAACACTGTTGCGTATTAATATAAACTATGTAATTTATTAATAATGAAATGGAATTACAATTAATTATACTTACAAAATAACACAATTGAATAATGATAGCTCAGTAGCGTAACCTGGTACGAATATTACGAAAAAAGTTTAAAAATCCTTAAGGGCTTGGCACCGACTGCAGACAGTTTTGCAGTTTATTTATAACAACAATAAAAACATAATTGAGCTCTTTTTTAGTTTGTAATAAATTTTCTATTATTTTTGATTTACTTTGTGTGAACCTGTTTGGGTAGGTACCACCCACTTGTTATAATATATTCTACCACTGTACAGCTATACTCAGTATTGTTGTGTTCAGGGAGGCAATACAGGCATAAGGGACATACAATTTTAGTTACAAAGGTTGCTGGCGCATTGACGGTGTAAGTCAAAATATCTTAAATTGATAATGTCTATGGGCGATGGTGACCACTAACCCACTAGGTTGTCCGTTTGTTAGTGTTTGTTGTTAATAGGTAGGCCAGTTTTAAATTAAAATTAAAAATATATCAAATAAAATTAGCTACATATCGTTTACCAGTGGATAACAGGGTTTGGGTTGAGTGATAAGCGTTAGGATTATTTTGCGCGTAAAATATTTACACATAGGGATGGGGCTTAACGTTAAATACCCAATGTACGCAAATAAATATTAAATGAGTTCATATTTCAATCTTTTTAAATGTAATTTGGTTATTTTAATGAATGGTGTATTTTCCATAAAAAAATCCACATGTTTAAGTAATAATAGTATAATTGTTCCTAGAATGTTTTTGATCTACCATATAATTTTATGAAATCAATTGACTATCTCGTCAAGGTCAGATAAAAGGCTGTGCATCATTGAGTACTGGGTTCAAACTCATGGTTCACTGCTTAGGTTGTATGACGTCATGTAACAATCCATTACTTTAGTAAGAGCATGTGCTTAAAATGTTATCGAAACACTACACATATTGAAAAATCGTTCTAATGTTTAATTTTTTTTCAAAACAGGTCACTTTAACTTCAATAATTACTAGCAGTGCTTCTACTTTTGCCACACCAATTATTATCTTTTAAGTAACAGCTTGTAATAGTCCCACAACTGGGCTTAGCCTCTCTTTTTTTGAGAAGAAGGTTTGGAGCTTATTTCACCCCGCTGCTCCTCAGTGGAATATACATGTGGCAGAATTTCAGTGAAATTAGACTCATGCAAGTTTCCTCACGACGTTTTCCTTCACCGTCAAGCACGAGATAAATTATAAACACAAATTAAGCATATGAAAAATCAGTGATACTTGCCCGTTTAACCCACGATCATTCGTTAATTTACACGTGTTCTAACCACTAGGCCATCTCGGCTTTTTTCCCAAATAGCATATAATATTATAATAAAATCAAAACTTCATCTGACGAATAGACGCTTTTTAGACACATCTCTAACTATTTTAGATAACAACGGAATAGTCTTGCCATTATAAAGACATTAAAAAAAATACTCACCATATTCCTGTATTTTTATACTTCCTGAGAAAAACTTTTATCTGTAGAAAAATAAAAAAATATTTAAATTATGAACAACGAGAAAACCGACACAATTAGTCGATGCCAAGTAATTTAAATTGAAACTTCAAAGAACAAGACCATCTGAGAAGAAGATCTGAGTCTATTATGTTAAGATAGGCATCTTAATGACCTTAAATATCACTCGGTCGTTTCTTAATATATTAATCTGCTTTTTAAAAATAACTGGGACCCAATTTAGCTATTTATCTATACATATAGATATTAAAATCATCACGAGATCTCCTAAACTGCAACTCGATTGACTTGAAATTCGTCACAGTTACTCCTTCCCCGACGTAGACGCTCACTATGAACGTATTTTACGTAAATCCTATCGAAAATATATTGTTCTTCTTATCTACCCATGTGAATCCGAGACGATTAGTTAGTATGTAATGTAAGTATGTACACAAATATGACATGTTTTTTTTCGCTAGACAAACTCATTCCCGCATTTCCCCCTCATGAGGTATGTGACTCGCCAACCCACTACCCACTAAAAACGAGCGGTACCAATTCCATCTCTTCGAGGGGCGTCATGGGATCGCTTGCGCATCCTACTGTGATGCCCATAAAATATGACATGCTAATAAAAACATTTACAACTTGTTTAGTAATCCCAATTCGAAAATCACAGCTGAAAAACGTCATGAAATTTAGTAAATTAATATGTGGCATTGACCATAATAATTTAAATAAATATTAAATATCAAAATAGTATATCACTATTAATAAGTCGGACAACATTTCACGGGTGTATAATGAAGTAAGTACTACACTGTAGCACTGCTGACGGCACTTTGACATGACGCAGGACTAGCATCAGCATTATGTGCTTTACGAGTATATTTCTATTTGTCCGACCCGGAATTCGAACATAGGCATTCGGCATAGGCCTGCTGTGCATATTAGTATAATATCCATGTAATCAGTTATGAGAACCAAGAAATGAAACTTAGGACATAAGAGCTTAGATAAATTGAAAAGTAAAAATAAATTCAAAACAAGTCGTAAATATCTTTGTTATTTCATCTATTACTTGTATAATAACGATCCCTATTATTTTAAGTCCATATATATATAATTGTCAAGTATTCTGATTTAATAATGGTATTATCAATGAAAAAATAAACTAGAGATGTTTATAACCTGTTTTGTAAGTTTAAAATAAAGAAAGAATCCTAAATTGTCGCCTTTCAAGCATGTTGTTGGCATTTTGCCATGACATTCTGATTATAACATGTATGTATGTATTATGTATATCTTATTCTTACAATTTGTTCGCTATCTCTTTTCACGACGTCAACTAATAATTTAATTTAGAAATTTCGTATTCACAGTTTATTATTGGATTTAATGAGGATTATGAATTAATTAATTAAATGAATTACAAAATATTACTTTATTTCATTACAATGCCTGACGGATTAAATACGCTTAGCAAGCTTTTTTAGGTAACTACATGTATTGAATTGGAATAATAGAAAAAAAGAAGAGTTTAATTTTGGAATCGTATAAAAAACAGTGACATTCGAAATCAAAAAAGTAAAATATCAAAATTATTAATAATCTCAAAATTTACCTTATTTACTAAAACTATTCATATTAAACCCACCAAAAAATTATTTACTGATTAAAACTAAGCGTATGCTAAGGCGCATGTGATATTGTAGAGCATAGAATGGTATTCAGATGGCAGTTGACGCAGTCTTAGGTCAAGAACCGCAACAGAGTTAAATGACAGAATTGACGCTTTCACTTCCTACCTGATACAAAGAATGGACAGTTGTCGGTATATTAAATAGTTTAAGTAGATATTTGTTTTCATCCATAAAAAATATACCTAAAAAGCCTCAACGCATATGCCAGAAATCTAAGTCAGCACCAGAATGAGGCAGAATATATCTCCGTTTCACTCGCCTGCGTCGCAGCGTAAGAGGTGCTTGTTTATACTTTACAAAATCTCTTTAAGCTAGTGTTCTCGTATAATATTATGTCTCTTGTTATATCTATGTTCTTCGATATCTTTTATTAATGAATTTCATTTTTTTACTGGCTTGACAGTGTCCAGTTCAAATAAGTACATATAAATATAAGTATGTATATTTAAGTATGTTTACAATTTTTTATGACTGTAACGAAGATATTTATAATTTCAGAACCCAGCCAAACTTTCCTTTATTATGAATATTGTAATCTAAAGAAATGGGTAATATTTATAGTGGAAAGGTAATGATTTTCTCATCTATTATTTAGATCAAAATTAAATATACTTTTGTATGCATGCCGTCCTTGAACACAAATTATATGGAAATAGGGAGCTGTGTCATAAGACTTAAATAGTTCATTCCGTAATACTGAACAAAAAAAACAAATGAACACAACTTTCCACTTCATAATTTATATGAGTATGATTAGCCAAATTCACGGTGCCGCTATAATCCGGAAAATCGAAAAGGCCATTATAATATATAGATCCTAATATCGTTTGCAACGTATCTCAATTCCGCCATCGCTCGAGTACGTACTACACTGTACTAATTGTTTTGGAGTTCATCCAAAATACAAACTTAACCGAATTTCACGGGTGGCACGGTGCATAGAAAATTGTTGCTTCTAACGTATTTAGTGAAACAATAATGTGCTTCGGAAACTAATTTAAATTAATACAATATATATTTGAATTGATCTTATTTAATTCTTGAAGCTAATACAATACAATAACATAAATAGGTAAAGATAAAATATTTCAGTACCTTTTTCTGCTCTATTTGTTGTTGTTTTTTTTTGGGTTGTAGTTTTACAATATTTACAATATTTAGTGTTATATAGCAGAAAAAAATTTATCAGCATAGGCAAACTCATGATTATGGTCGAATTTGTCACTTGGAAATGCTACTACATATTAATTAATTGCGCAATTCATTTTATTCGTTTTTCTTCGTTACTTTCATTATTTTAATAATAAATTAAGGATTATAAGGAGGATAAGGATTATTAAGCTGTTTGTTGCTGAAAATGATGAACTACATTTAAATAACATAGATATATTTATTAACTACAACGGTTTTCAATATGTAAGCTTTATTAAAATTTAGCTTATCTCAACTTTATACATTATTAACATACCATTTAATTCGTATAATTTCTTAATAAACTAGTCTTCTACAGACGTCCTCATATCACCTCTAATATTTTCTTTACCAATGTTGATCTGAACTGAAGATTGCGGATACTGAGCAAATAACACTGCTACTATCAATTGTAATATAATATTTATGTGCATACGATTTTTATCGTATGCGAAATAAGGGAAGAAATATTGACACTGAAATTGCTCAAAAGACGAATATTGAAGTTGTTTCTTCAACTTTTTGTCATCCGTTCATTCTGCTTAGATACAGAATATTTAATTTATTTAATGTTTTAATTTTTCAAACTCATATTAAAAACCCAAATAAATTTACTTCTCATTAATGATACATTACTGAAGAAAAATTGCTTACAAATGAAAATGGCCGTGAAAGTAAATTTTCGAAGCACCGCCTCGCTTATAGCCGCTACTACTGAATAGTAAAAGTAAATCTTTAAATATTATATGATGTTAAGTAGGGTAGTCTAGTAAAAAAATAATGATGGTAATGAATATTCAGATTTCTTAATTTCTATTTAATTCATTATTAAAGATAAATCAACTCGTTGTTGACGGTGAAGAAAAACATTGCGAGAAAACCTGCGTGTGTCGAATTTAACTGAAATTCTGTCACATGTGTATTCCACCAACCCGCATTGAAGCAGCGTGGTGGAATAAACTCCTAAAACCTTCACCTCAAAAAGGGAGAGGAGGCCTTAGCCTAGAAGTGGGACATTCACTGTACTGTTTGATGTTATATGTTCATGTATAAATGATATAATATTACATACAATTCAGCATTTTCAATAAATTTTCTGATATCATATAAAATTTCTACCTTGAATTCCACAGTTAAATTCAGCTGGTATAATAATGCAAAATAATCTTCAAATTCGATGAATTTCCGGTATTTTTGTCGACCATTTACGTAGCAAACATTTGAAAATTCAGAATTCTTCAATAATAATATTAAATTATTTATTTAATTAAATAAAAAAGTACCATTCTGACAAAATATTAATATTATGTTTTTTATAAGAAATTAGAGTATTTTTCTATTTAAATTAAATAAGCATCTATCTTAGCGTAGACAGGTGATATATTTTATAAATATAACTCAAATTAAAAGTTTTCCTTTTAACGTCATTCTTAAAAACATTTTTAAATTAAACAGATAGTAAATATTACTAAATTATAGTGCTTGAACTAAATGGACAAAAAAGAACTCAGTATTAACTCTATAACTCACTTAATATATATCCACTCGCAAACAGGAAGAACGTTAAAGTAATTTAATACCCACCTGAAATATTTTATGGGTTTGTGCCATTTTTATTTTGGATTCATTTTATAATCTATCCGTTAGTGACAGAGTTCAGATTCTTGCACCGGCGGACTGTTGCAAGAGTGCTATAATTATAATTTGGAGGTCACGCCTACGTTTTCGTATTTTATTTTCTCCTTGCAGCGAATACTCACGAAATCGTTTGCGATAAAATTGATATTTACGTAAAAAATACATTGACGCATTTTTATTTGTAGTATAATATATTTTTATTAATCTTACGAGTACTGAATAAAGCAATGATTTATTAATTACTTTTTTTAATGTTTATATATTAAATATTATCGATATTAACTTCAATTTATTTTCATTTAAATTAGCAACATTTACTAAAATGAAAAAAAATATAGACCATTTTCTGTTTGTACATTATTCATATATTAATAAATTAACTCCTAAGATTTTATTTATCAAAGAAGTCGCTATATCAATTCTTCTAATTAATTTAATGTAATTAAATTAGCAAGAAATCATAACAATAATAATATCATATATGCAAATAGCATTTGAATTTAAAAAAATAATACAAAAACCGCCTGAAATATTTTCTTCAGCTATATTAATCTTTTAAATGGTTTTAACAAGGTAGATAATAATATTTTATATTTGTATTCATATGAAATATTACAATTAAATCTATAAAGATAGCCATGTCGATATGATTCGGGTAGTGCAATAATATTTTGTAAAAAAATGTATATTACGTAATGTAACTTGACAAAAAAAAGTAAGTATAATAAATTAGACTGAAAAAACATAACTGTTACATTTTCCTGCTTACTTATAAGCGTTGCTTAACGGCTGTTTAGATAAATAATGATTTTAATCTTTCTGTTATTATTGATTGACGTTTAAATGAAGAAGACATAACCGCTAAACATCAGGCTAAATAAACTATGATTACAAGATTAATTATCATTTTCATGTAAAACGTTTCACATTAAAATAAAATTATAACAAAAAATGAGTTTGACTTTTTATGATAGAAATCGACAAACGCTGTAATACTTGCTCAATGACGTGTATTTTCTTTCGACTAAGTATAATATTTTTCGAGCAAATGGCCTTGTTTACTATAGATTCACATTGTTCGAATTGTTCATTTCATTCTTCGTTTAAAACTTTATTATCAAATCAAGAGACGACAGAACAATATGTTTCAGTCTAATTTATATTACTTTTTTTTTGTCAAGTTTCCAATTTCTTTCTACTGATAATCTTGTGGTAGGTAAAGGTTACTAAAATCACATTTTTCGTATATATTTTTAATGTACATTGAAACACGGATATTCAAATTTAGGCTACGTAATAAAAATCTACTATAATTATTACAGTAATAATAATTTTATGTAAATACACTAATAACATTAAAAATAATACCATACACGTTAATTTTAATTAATATATTTAAAGTTTGGTCGAGCTTTGTGCAAGTTCGTTTGGTTTGATATAATCCACTCACCATCAACTCAACGCATATTTTACCACCAAGCAGCAATACGTATTGTTGTGTTCCGGTTTAAAAGGTGAGTGTACCAATGTAACCTCAGGAACAAGGGACATAACATCAGTCTATCTTCCTATTTTAAATAAATATAATATTGTTTTGGATTATGGCCAGTGTCAGTATTCCCTTTGAATCAATTGTAATGGAACTGTAATATTTTTGTCATAAAATATATTGTAATATTACTTTTATAGTTCACGTGCTGCTTACGACAGTATGAAGACTTGTAATATAATAATAATTTCAGTTTTTACCATCATGCAGAATTTAATTTTACTATAGACACCGCCTTGATTGTGGCTAGTATGTAAGTTCATACATAAGGACTCTCGGTTTAAATACCGTGTCAGGCTAATAAAATATTATCGGATGTTTCAATCGAAAAGTTTTCATTGGCGTCTCGGAGTTAGGAAGTAGACGGTGGCGGCTTAAGTATTTAACAGAAATTTAACTTCCTTGAAGAGTTCCTAAGACCGTGGGTCCTACTTGGTGGTGGGTCCGTCTTCAGTATAATCAGGTTATTGTTTCATAACACTGGTTGAATTTAGAAATCATATTAAAAATGAAAAAATCAATATTGTCCGCTAATAATAATTTTTTTTTTTTTCTCTCAAATTAGTAGCCTAATCTCCGAAATTTCATTAGTTTTATTAACGAAAAGGAAACATCCGAGTATTATCAACCTTTAAGATGTAAACATAAATTCTTCTATTTGAAATTATTTGTAAAATAAATGTTATTTAGATAAAAATTATTTAAATTAAATTAAAATATATCTATATATTTATAATTAAGTACTATAAGACATAATCTATGTATGTAATTGTTAACTGATTTAAGCAAGGCTAAAAAATTTAATTTAATTTAAAGTCATAATTAGTTACACGCTTAAATATCCCGAACACCTCGATTTAATAAAAAAGGATTGTAAAATTATTGTGAAAAATAATTTTATAATACTGCCTATAATAGATTGCAGTGTATGAAGTAATGTCATTCGCTTAACAATATAATATATATATTTACATTTTACATTTATAATTCCCTATAATATCTGCCCCCCCCCTAAACCGCAGGTGAAACCGCGGGTAGAAGCTAGTTGATTATAAACTTTTATGTACATAAACATTTTTTACGGAAGATTTTTTTTTATGTTGGCAGGACAAATGATGTTAGGTGGTCACCATGTCAGAAATATTAACCATTCCTTACATCGCCAATATTCCACCAACCTTGGAAGAGACGATAATATGTCCCTTGTGCCTGTAGTTACACTAGCTCACTCACCCTTCAAACGGGAACACAGTATAAGTATTGCTGTTTGGCAGTAGAATATGTGAATGACAAAAAATAAACGGGTAAATCACGTCAATCTTAAGCGATGGTCGCGGGTTCAAATCTAAACAAGCACGACTGAGTTTTAATCACGTGCTGAGCGGTGAAGCTAAATATCTTGAAGAAGTCTGTAAGTATCACATTCGTCCAGTAGTGGGACAAATATGTTGTATTATTTCTAAATTATATTTGCATATCTTAAAGGGTCTTTAAAATAATTCTTGCTTACATATATATATATATATATATATATATATATATATATATATATATATATATATATATATATATATATATATATAATGTAATTACTTAGATACAATTACTCTAGTCTTGAATATCAGTTATACAATACAGTTATATATATTATAAGTACATATCGTACATAATTATGTACGATCAAGGAAAGGCGATAGAGGAATAGATAGTGCATAAATGCATTGACCTCTGGGTCATTGTTGATATCTTACAGGTCAACTAGTTCTGTAAGGGTATGATTACATTATTACTTATATTCATTTCGATGAAATGAGGTATTAAGATAGAATATATCAGGATAAACTTAATGCAATTGAAATTTGTAAGTTGTATTTGTAACTAGTTTTAGCTCGCGGATTCGCACGTGAGTTAAGGGGTAGAAGGGTAGGTTTCAGGTAAAAAAAGTAATTCTATGTAATTCGTTGAGGCTTAAGCTTTATATCAAATTTCATCAAAATAGGCACAGCAGTTTAGCCGTGAAAGGGAAACATACAGACAAAGATGCATTCTTATTTATAGTATCAGTATAGATAACGGATGATGAAGTTTAAAATTCTGTAGCTGAATTTGATTAAATGATTGAATGTATTTAATTGATATTTTTATTATATATGTATGAAATGTAAATGATATATAACAACCGGTAAATGGTTATTTGAATATTTTATAATATATTTCTTAATAAATTAAAATATGTCATACTATATTTGATAAAGATGACGAATCCTCGTAATTATATGATCTTCTAAATTATACTTACATTACGTTTCATTTGATATAATTTGTTCCAAAAATTTTAACTTTTATAATAATTTTTATCCAAAGAAGTTGGAATGAATCCGTGCAAGCAAAGTTGGTAACAGTTAGTCGTAACGAAAAGATGTAAATCAACCCGATGTTTTTATGTAATTTCACTTGTTACCTTTTGCAGTAAATAATATTAAAATTTCGTATGCAACAATTTCTTTCGCTAAATAAATTAGATAGATAGAACTTGTTTCGTCCTTAGAATATTATTTTAATACAAATGCCACCCAAATCATAAAACTCAAATCGAATTTCGAATGAGTACTATTATTACAAAAAACAAACATTTTCAAAATACACTGTAATCATCATAATGATTAAACGCGAATAGTCTGTTTTCAAGTGTACACTTATTTATTTGTATCCTAATTCTGCGTTATGTTAACGCTGTAAAAATAATAACATTTGTCATCCTTGTCTATCCTTATTACAGTTGCTAGTGTAGGAAGTTGTGTGTACATAGCTTTATTTTAAACTATATTCTAAGTAATGATAAATAGATTTAAAACACATCACATTAATGACATTATTAAATTGATAAAATATGTATAAAAAAAATGGTTATCTAAGCATATAAAATGCTATCAATAAAAATCCATTGAATATTACAATAAAACAAGAATTACTCACACGATGTAAACAAATATCACTTAATCTTAATCACACATTTACACTCACACACACAAACACTTAATTAAATCAAAATGGGCACAATCAGCCAAAATTGTTCGCGAACTTTGAACCACGTGTTGCGCTACGAAAAGCGAGAAGGAAAAACGATTCTATTAACTCCACTGGACACCACTCTTGGCCGCAAGTCACTCACTACTGGCCATACGTTTCACATACATTGCCGTGCGAACACAACTAAACAATTTATTTTCATATACAACGAACGCATCGAACATATCTAATCGATGGATAACGAATAGCCATAAAAACGTCTCTACTTTTCTCCTGATCACGACGTTAATTCTATTTTTGAATTTCGCTATCCAATGAGTCATTGCGATTGATCAGTTCGATGATTAAAAACTGCAGCGATTTTAATTTTTAATATTTATTTAAAAAAAAAAAACTTATTATTTCAACTACTTAAATATATATTTCTACTTCGGTATATATATTTCTTATTTTAATAAAAGAAAAAAATATTTATGTAAATAAACAGTAGATTTGTTAGGAATATATAATAAATGTATATCAGGAACTGCGCAAATTGTTCCTTTTCCTTCAGTTTGCCGTTGAAGTTGAATATCCGTTCTAAATATTGCAAAATTGTACATCACGACAGCTTCTCGCTTAAGATTATTGGATAGCCAATGTTTATAGATTGATTGATTCATTTTTATATTTCATTGAATGACTCCTGAAATATATTATATTTTTTCTAATGGACCTTTTTAATATTATTATTTTATTAATTATCATCTCAAAACTATTTCGTACACTTTACGATTAATTTTAAAGAATGAAAGATGTAACAATGATTGCTTTGTTAAATAATCACAAATCGATATTATGATTTAAGACTTGAATACACCAAGTGAACATAATATTATATAAAAATTACCACTTTACATGGAAACAAAAAATATTTGCTCTATGTCGTATAATAATAGACTTTAAAATAATAAATTAATATATTTTACGTTTTTATTTTAAATGTTTTAGAAATAAATCTGTAATGATATAAATTTCCTGGTGATAAAATTGATAAAAGCTTTTAATGAAAGCATTACATTAAAATGAGTAATTTTCTTCTAAATTATGATGAATTAAAAATTGTAAGTTTGGATGAAGGATGAAATATCTGAAAGTACTACATAAATTCACTAATATTTAGAATTAACCATTAAGATAGACCTATATTCCTGTTACCTATATTCACGGAAAAATAGGGTTTTTCATGGAGACCATTTTTGCAACGTAAGTTCGATTTAAATCTTATTAGTATAGTGGAATCTTCAATGATATGGGAGAAATCTTCGGTCAAGGCGGTTTTAAAGCGATTGCTGTCAATGCTAGATATACAAAACTTTTTATGAGATATTTGTTGATATTTACTCTTGTATGTGTCTTTTATACATAACTTACAAAAACCGTTATTGTTGAAAAGGGGGAAAATAAAAATAACCGTAGATTATCAGATAATTATTACCTTTTAAAAGTTGAACCAGGGGTTTTAAAAATATAATTAGATACATAATTAAATGCGTGAAAAATTACACATGTCGTATTGTAGGACAAATTAGAACAGTACTGGTGAAATGGCTGGCGAATGCTTAATATCTCATTGGTTAAAAAATAGCACGTGATTAATACTGATTTTACCTGTACGAAGTCGAGTCGGGAGTATTAATTATTTATTTTAGTTTTTAATTTTGAGCGGCGGCAGTGATTTATTGATTGACGAAAAACCAATCGAATAAATAAGTTATGGTGCATTATGTTTTAAATTTGTGAAATTACTGAGAAACGTACACTCAAAAAGAAAGCTGAATAGATAACTGTACTTAACTTTTGGAGGTGTATCCAAGATTTATAGTATATTTATGATTATATAAGTATGGTAGCTGTATATAGCACGACTTCGACGGATGGAATAAAAATTTTAAATGTTTTATTCAAAAAAATATCCTGGTAATCGATCGTAGCGCCACCTACCGAAACCAATTTCCTATATATCCAGAAACATGCACAAAAAAAAAAGTCCAGGTGGAAATCAATGACAGAAGAATTAAACTTTTATTGAAATCTTTCTATGTTAATATTAAAATATCATTGAAATTGCCCAATAAAATGTTCATAAATAATATTTAGATACCATTTTAACAAAATAAAAACAAGTAGTCTGACGAAATTTTGATTTAATTGGAAAAAAATCTGTCCTTATTTCTGATTATTTTTCGACGTCAAACTAATTAAATGACAATTCGACGCAATGAAATAATTGAAAATTCAATTTTGTTCAATAAAATCTGACAATTTACATAAAAGTAATTTCATTTAAAAATTCAAATAGTCCGGTGTATTCCAATCTTTAGTAAGGGTAAGGGACAGGTGGAAGCAAATGACCAAATCGATACAGGGGTTTTAATAATTGATTCAGCAGTCGATGTCCGACGCCCGATAGCGATTGGAAACCGTAGTAAACATTTGTATGCTTTACAACATCGATCGATCGTTAAAATTAGGAATTTTATTCCATGTCTTCTAAGACGTCGCTTCGTATTTACCATTTTAATCGAATTTGTAAAATATCGAGTATTTTAATTCAAGTTATTAAATCATGTTTCATAGGTAGTATGTGTGTTTCCAAGTTTTTATTTATTTCGGATATAATATTATTTGATAAAATTTGTCGTACAAATAATTAAGCTCTATAATAATCATCACAAGTGGAAACTAAAATCAACTAGCATTATAAATTACATCTCCCTGATACCGATCTGATTAATAATTGAAGAATTTCGTTTCATAGTGATATCGAATAGACTGCACTGCATTGTAATAGATGATCGATATTTCTATTAATAGAAACCAATGCATTCTAAAGGCTTCTAACAATGAAACTAACTACGAATAAGTGGAACGATAGAGGCAACCTCAGTAGTATATACTGTATGATGGCGTTAAAACAGAGAGTGAGAAATTCATGGATCTTTGGATAACGATCGACATCGAAAAGGTTAGTCATTTTCAGTATTTAATATTCAGATTAATATTATATCAGTATAAGCGAGCGCCATCTATTATGTAACTTTCAACCTAATTGTAGTTTGAGTATCGGTTACTACTCTATTCATTTGTATAAAGTAACTGAAAGCTATTGAATAAATGATTAAAAAATAGTTAATTTAATTAATACATTGGCATGGCATTGACAGGATATTTGTGGTCAACAAGGGTAGAAATAAGCCAGAAAAATAGAAAAAAAAATAACAGAAAAATGATATTACTCAACAGTAATGTGATTAAAATATTTTATAGTACAATTAAAACTATTTATAGTCTAAAAATGAATATTTTGTAATATCCGACCTACCGTAGCTTTTATTTTGAAAGAGTGGTCATAAAACTGTCCAAGGGAAGTTTGTCCTCAAAGTTGAATGTGCTTTGG
Source organism: Nymphalis urticae (assembly GCA_905147175.2). Taxonomy (NCBI): domain Eukaryota; kingdom Metazoa; phylum Arthropoda; class Insecta; order Lepidoptera; family Nymphalidae; genus Nymphalis; species Nymphalis urticae. The sequence goes on from LR989991.1 coordinate 8,401,904, forward strand.
CAAGGAGCCAGGTTACTGCACGACCAACTATATTAGGGATATTTCTCTAGTTTAGTTTGATATGAGAGAGATAATTGTCATACCATAGTGTTAACATTATGTGCTATCAGTGATATATGAATAAAGGCATAAAAGATTACTACGGACCTTTTTTGAACTTTCAATGCCACTTGTTCTATTTTTCTTTGATAGGAAATTGTGACGATTTCGGCGTAATATTTTCTGTTATCATTATCGTAATATTTCAGTTTTTTAATCTCTTTTGCCATTTGTCGATAAATTTATTATATGAGTTACATGAAAGCTATTATTCCTATTATATATTTATATTACTTATATACAAGTTTTTTAGTACTTGTATAAGTAAAAGTTCAAAAATTAAAATTATATCGTTTTACGATATAATTTTAATTGTACAAAAAGTAATTATATTTCATTTCGATAAGTATTATGTACATCGATGTGGCGAGAGATTTTAAAACAATTCATATAATGCAGTACCGCATACCAATCCCAATGGTCTGTGGGAATGACGCCAGAAACTTTTGTACTATCTGTTTTGTTGCGGCACTAATATATCGCGTATTATGTAATATAGTTCACCATTCTCTATATTTTATCACATAAATCAAGGTTACCCAATGTTTACAGAGAAAAATAATCGAGCTTTATAATTTATAGTACTATTATAATTCTGGAAAATAAGTAAGTTTAAAAGTCGATAATCTAAAAAACTACTAAACCAATTATTCAACTAAAATGTCCTCCAGACCGATTTCGGCCACGGCAGACAGTCAAGAGAGATTTGCCAACTGCGCAGGAGATATTATAGTGCACAAGTGTATGCGCAAACACAGGTGCACTCTCTATTCCCTAACTCTCATAATCTGATGGGACGGCAATCGGACACGACGACACGTGCTTTCCGAGGCACGGGAATGTACACACTTCCAACTTCCAGACTCCTGGATGCTACTGAGATTTGCGACAGAAAAACTCAATAACTTTTTATTAGCCCGACCTATGTTTTGAACCCAGGACCTCCAGTTCTATGGCCTTACACGTAGCCACTAGACCAACAAGGCAATCAGCTATAGAATAAATAGAACACAATCCGAAATATTTTATTATTGCTGGGCAGGCAAATAACTCCACTCCACCTGATGGTAAGTGGTGGTAAGGTCCAAACACGACGACGGCCAATACTAATAAAATAAGCAATAATAATAAACGCTTTATATAAAAGATCAGGTATAATTTCAGTTCCGTGGCTTTTATGTACCTTATCTTTATTTCATAAGTAAGTAACAGCCCGTAAATATCTGCTGGGCTAAGTCCTCCTATCCTTTTTTGAAGAGAAGATTTAGAGCTTATTTCACCACGCTGCTCCAATGCGAGTTGGTGGAATACACATGTGGCAGAATAACAGTGCAGGTTTTCTCACGGCGTTTTTCTTCTCCTTCACGAGATGAATTATAAACACAAATTTAATTCATATTAATATTATTTTATTGCGTTCACATGTTTATTACCAGAGAGAATCAAGTTCTGCGTTTCAGTATTAAAATCTTTTGACATCGTAGAGTCCAGATTCATTAAATCGGAATGTATAGCAGTTGACTTCCTTGAAGGACTGAATTCCTCTGGTCTGGCTGATATTCGGCCAGCCTTACTATGATCCGGTCAATTCTGTTGTAGATCGTCATTTCCAGATTTTAATCCAGAATGTTCTTGGTAGTCGCTATTTCTGCTTTATCCACAAAAAAAGTATTTCCTTTTTAGCGAATACATATAATACTTACATACACTTTACGTTTACGACAAATATCATTTGCGTCTACAAATATTTTTCCTGGGTGTCAATTGAGCACAGATGTTGTGATCTGCTAAATTTTTAGACAATTTTATCAGTTCCTCATTACGTGATTACGTCGGATGAGGTAGAAATATTCACGGACGTACGTAAATAAACAGGAATTTAAACACATATGTACACACAAACGCGGGAGCTTACGCTATCCTTTTAAATCTAAGCCTCTAAGCATGTTGTATAGAAGAGAATTTGAATAGTAGAGCTCCAAGTATTTAATATATACTTACATATATCTAGCGATTAAGATAAAAAAGAACACATACGCTGAGACTGTGGAGATTGAATGAAATATCAATATTATATATAAAAAACATGAATACGTGTTAAAAAAAATTCAACTTACAGAAGTTATTTCCAAATGAAACAAATACTTTAAGAAATTAATTTATTTAATCTCCAAAAAAATATAATCACGATCTAATTTAACAATAATACATCCCTAATTAAAAATAATACTAACTACAGCCCAAAAATATTACTACAATGCATGCAAAGTAAAAGGTAGGGCAACAAAGGAAGTTGTAGGGCTTTGTGCAATCCCGTATGTGTACATACTTCCTACTCATCGGATATTATATCACCAAACAGCAATATAACTACAGGCAAAAGGATATAACTTCTGAATTTCTAAGATTGGTGGCGCATCGGTGATGTAAGGAACGGTTAATATTTATTTGCAGCGCCAATGTCTATATGCGTTGGTGACCACTAAGCATCGGGTGGCCCATTTGACCTATATGTTATATAAAAAAGTGTATACCAATAAGTCCACATAAATAAGTATTTAAAACAACTTGACTGCGTATGATCGGAAAGCATCAGCATCCTGTAATGTTGGCACTAACCCAATACGGATAACGCTTCTGATAGCGTTGTGAACAAGTTTGACTATAAAAATTGGTCGGCATTTTGGCTGAGCCAAATCTAGGAGATGGATTTGTAATACACTATATAACAACACTTATTTTGATATATATAACAATATTAAATTGATGAATCTGCAAACTGGATACGTTTGAGTGGCATTGCGAGGAATTAATTTTTATTTTATACAGTTATATACTGATCAAATAAAAGCAGCGAAAATCATTTTTAAGATACGCGATAACATCTAAACCGTTAGTCACCTTCAGCTTATTGTTGAATATAGTATAGTGTTGTATTTTTCTATTTATAATGTTAGCGTGAGCTGGTTGTCAGTTTAATAAAAGCCATAATTTTCAAAATTAGCAAACTTTGAAATTAAATTATAGTAATAGAAAAACTTCAGTTCGTTTTAACGTTTTAACTTTCGAATAAAGTTAAAGCTTTGCCTCCAATTTTACAATATGAAATTCTTTGAATCTTCTCAGCTCTCATAAATATAATAATAATAATCATTGAATTGTCTACACGGTCCTGCAACATCCGGAACATCTGGCATTTCTCCAAAACGGTCTGTGAATGAGTCGTCGCTCGTTGTACCTCCCTATACATTTAAACGCTATTATTAATTTGAATTATATCAAACTGAATGAAGAACTGATAAAGTTAGAATCTAAAATTAGTAACTGCCTTTAAAAAAATGGAAATGGTAAACCAGTGAATTTGTCACTTGTTTCTTTTAAACGTCGCTATTATATTCAAGTAGCACAATTATTAGGAATACTAATATAACAGTTTTTCATACAAAGTTTATAATTAAAAGCCCAATTTCGTTATTTTTCACTTTTTAGTGATTAATATTTTTTGAAGGCTTGCCTTTTTTATTATTTTTTTCTTTTTATTCTACATAGTCATGAATCGTAAATTATAATTTAAAAAAAAAACGAAATAATCATCATCAATAAAATCACTCTCTTTACAAATATTATAATACATTTTCTTTGTATGTATTATTAATATATCGAGACAAAATAACTATCAATTTTTTACCCGTAATGTTATCGCAGATCCTACGTGTTTTTTCATTTGTTTAATCAAACATAAATTAAGTGAATCTAAAATAACTCGTCCAAATTGCAAAGTATTATTATACTCTTTATTTTTATTTAACAGAAAATGAAAATTGTCGTTATTTTTCTAAAATTATATTTCCTTAAACTTAAACTGTTAACTGTGGCTTATCTATTAAATATTAAAATAAATTATGCTGTGCCGGGACCTATAGTTAAATTTTCGACTAAGTCAACTGCATCTTAAAATATACTGACTACATACTGACTACTACTGAAACCATGAACTGACATGATATAAATAATCCCCTCAATAGAATTCATTGCTTTTGTATACATACATTAAAAAAAATGAACAAAATATTACTATTAAATATTACTATTATAGGCGTAGGTTCTATTATATAAAAAATAAAAAAAGCAAAAATGGTCTTTTTTTAAGTTATTCTTGTTGGTGTTCAAAATCGTCAAATTGTTTGGTTGATGAAACAAGTAGACATGTTAGATTCTCATATTTTTAATTTGAAAGAAAAAGAGACTATACAAAATTATATCTCTATTTTAATCTAAGCGAAGTCTTACTCACCTAGTTAGTGACGAATGCATATTTCTTAAAATTTGAGCAAAAGACAATCTAATACTTATTATTATAAACTTTGCGCGAAATAAATTACAATAAACTGTAGAATCGCTTTAAATTCCTTAAATCGCTTTATTTAAATTAAAATTCAACAAGAGACTACGACTCAATAAGGTATCAAGTAAAGAGTTTGAAATTACAGTAAATACTCATTGAGTGGCGCGTAAATAGAACGGGAGTGCTCCGCCATTTTGCGAAATTCGCAGTTGACGAGAGGATAATCGTTTCTGGGAAAGCCAAGAACTCTTAAAAATACCGCAATACTGAATATTCAAAGTGGATTTTGTGAGCTTTCTGAGCCTTTTGATTGTTCGTGTTTTCCTTAGATTTAGAACTTACCTGTTATTTGATTTGTTTTTAACTATTTCGTCATATACACAAAAGAAAAACTATTTACTAAATACGAGACATCAAAATTCACAAGCATGTTTCTTTCAGAAAGTACAAAAGGAACAGGTTTTGTAGCAATCAAGTCAAATGGGTGCGGGGATTTTGTAGAAGAAATCCCTGATTTTATTACTTAAGCTTTAAGTTATACCTATTTTTTTTAATTTATAATAATTGTAGCTCCACTGACATGTTCTTCGTGCCTCTGATGTATCTTAAATTTATTTTTATTATTGTTAGAACAACATTTGTATTTTTGTATATCATCAATTACAATCTAAATCTTCAGATTAAAGTTTTAGTAAGTTATATATTTAGTTGCTTTAATTGCCTCTTTATTTTAAAACAATCTTATCTGTTGATATAAAAAACTATATTAAAAATCTGCTTAATCGAAAATTAACTTTTCTCCGAAATGCTTGCCCGTGATCTAAATCAGTGTCCTGATCGTATGTCTAGTCATAAATTAATCCATAGACTCATAATATGTATGAGTCTTCGTCTTTCCCTTGTCCTCTATATGATACTAGTGTACCAGGAGATTAATACAAACGCATGCAATAACAGAAATTTGCAAAGACCGTCTACGCTTGGATATGTTTCAGTGATAAGAAGTTATATGAAGGAGACGTGATTTTTTTTTTCCTACGAAAAATCAGTTCCACGTCGATATCTCCGTTATTGCAGTTCGAAAACTGACAAATCAATCTACCATTATACGTATATATGTTAATGTGAATTCATCACATAGGCGTATAATAAATATATAAATTATGTTGAAACACGAAAGGTAATCAATCAAAAGCATAGTAAATAATAGCATGTATTCAAATGTACATAACGTATTATTCCTAAAGCATTTGGTGAACATATTCCTTGTTGTCTAACTTTTGCTTTGCCTCTTTTTCTTCTTTAAGAATTCTTCGTGTCATACATAGGTTGGAATGTCTGCATACATCAAAGTTCTCCCAAAATCACTTGTTTGACAAATTCTGTGGATTTATTGCTGTATCTTGTATATTTTTTTGAAAAACATTCTTTGTCCCTTTTCTAGATGAACTATAGTTAGATCTCTCTTGTAATTTGAAATTCTAAAATACTTCATAGAGCTTTATTAATGCTGATATATTTGCCGATTTCATATTGAGAACTTTCATTATTAACACACCTTTATTCATTGAAGGATAATATGAAGTGCAACAACGTTGCCTTGGTTTTGTTTGTCTTTTTTTCTATTTCCTATCGCTATGATTGTCATTTGGAAACAGCTTATGCTGCAGTAGCAAGATTAGCGACGTCAACCACTAAGGGATTGAGGGACGTATGTATTAATGTGGTGGCTCATTTTTTGGGATCCTTTTTTGGTAATTGCATGTATTTAATATACATATACACATTGGTTTTTATATGATCATACATATTCACTGATTTTACCCGACTTCGGCAAAGCTATATTTTTAAATCAATTTTATATTTCAATTACGAGGTAATATAAAATAGGTCATTACCAATCTTTGATAACGTACCCTTAAAAACTTTACTGACATTAATTAATTATTAATAATTATCCTTTACTCTTGTAAGTGAAAAAGTTACGCTTTGAACACCGAGTTTCTTAATATTTTGTCTTGTCTTTTTCATTAAAGGCTTGTTATCTTACAGTAACCTCGATCGTAACTTTATTTTAGACTCTGTTACTTTTTTTGGATGCCTCATTATTCCCGATGTCTTGTGCTTAATTGATCCGTCAATAAATTATTAATTTCTGACTATATATACTTACTTGCAGTTTGGGTGTTACCAGTCCTTCCGAGTCCGTCTTTGAGTAAAACGCCGGGTTGGGTCAATAAAATAAAAGCCACTTGAACATTGATATTTCCTACGCAGTTGGCCATTGTCCATAGAGAACTGGCGCCGTCACTGAAATCGGTCAAGATATCATCATGTTCGTTATTATCAGCTTTTCATTTGGACTATCGATGTGCTTATGGGACTGGTTTATTCAATAATATAATTTGACGTATTACGTTTATGACGTAATTATGTTGATTCGCTATATTTTATTCTACGGATGGTATCAGCAAAATTAAATGAGAATTTTCCTGAAGAGCCTATTATGTATACAAGATAAATTAATTAATTTATTGAAAGTAAGTAATTGTTTCCTTATATTTTTATACTTATTTCGTAGATTAACATGAAATACAACAATATTTGTCGTAAATAGTTAAAAACTTATTTTATTGTTGGTTTTAATGATGTCCCGTTATGACTAATTCTTTTTGGCTTCTTACCACAGTGTTCAGACCAGGAATTTATGAAGCAAAAGCCATCGTTACATCACAGCTCACTTAGCTTATACACCTGAGCAAGCCGAATATTGAATACAGATGATCTTTGTACCCTATGCTTTAATCGAAGACAATCAAATGCATAAGCTCAATGAATAGACAATTATATATTTCTGAATCTACTCAAACAACTAAATAAATACTTCAAAATGCCTCGGTTGTAATTACAGGCACAAGGGACATAAAATCTTAGGTCCCAAGGTTGGTGGCGCATTGGCGATGTAAGAGATGGCTAACATTTCTTACCGTGCTAATGTCTAAGGGCGTTTGGTGACCACTTACCATCAGGTGGCCGTCCGCCTTCCTATTCTATAAAAAAAATGTTTAATTTAAAAAAAATGTTGAGGAGGAACGCTTGTGTGCAAAATGTTATTCTACAATTCGTGGTTATACAAATCATATGCAGATTTCCTAGTAATATTTTTAAATACCTAAAATGATTAGAAACAAAATTTAGCCAAATTAAATGCTCAGTATTGAAACATTTTAATCAACTGTAATAGCAGTTATAAATATAAAAATAAATAAATACCTTTATAGAAAGTTTTTCTTGCACACTACAAACAAATGAAAATAGAATAAAATAAGACTTGAAAAATACAGAAGACGTGAAAAGACGGCTTCTTATTGCTACAAGCAATCTCTTACAGAAAATCTTAGGTGAAAAAAGTGAGATCTAAGAGTAGTATTTAGGGTTCCGTAGCAATAAACAGAATCCTCTCCACAAATTAACAAAATATATAGAAATATACATAATGTAAGTGCAGACTATTATTAATTGTTGTACAACTATTATTTATTGAATAGTTCTATTATAAAATTCCCACAAATTGACTTAAAGTAAAATTACAAATTACATTTTTTTTAACTATTGAAATTACTATACATCAATCAAGAATTCAAAATTATGTAACAAACAAAGCCCTAGATAAAATAGTATTTAGAATTTTCAAAGACGTTTTTTATCTTATATTTTAATAAATTGATGTGAAATTATTAAAAAGTTCAGTTGGCAGTTAGTACTGCAACAGTTGTTTTGGAACTAACCAAGGCATTTATGGTCCGACTGAGGAATAAATTCATTGTAACTCAGTTCACCGTCTTTTGAAAATGGTCTTTAACGTCCACCAAGCTTTGTGTAAATAATGTTTCTTGAATTTATCGCTATAATAAATGTTAAGTTAGCTTTTTCTATGAGAATAACTTTGAATTTAGTTATACAGAATTATTATATCGTTTCCGTATTGTACCGTTTTATTATGAGTACAAGCTTCTAGCTTATTTTGCAATCGTGCGTATTCATAGTCAAGCTAAAATTTATTTTTGATACTCGGTCATTAATCATTGATGATGATATTGTTATGTTTTTATTGTTTAAAATAGGTCAACAAAACTGGCAAATAACCCACCCGATGGTTTGTGGTCACCATCGTCTAAAAACATTGGGATTGTATTGCTGTTTAGTAGTAGAATATCTGATGAGTGTGTGGTAACTACCCAGACGGTCTTCTTGTAATAAAAGAGCGAAATGTTGTTATTTCTACGGGAAATTTAGGGACTTAGACAGATATTTTTGATCTTTAAATAACTTATGTTGTTAACAGGTCAAGTAAAAGAACTTATAAATATGTATAAAGAAACTTTGAATGAAAATTATTGCTAGATATTAATTTTCTATCAAGGAACTACAAAAACTAATTAATCTATACGTTATAATGAACACCGATGCAAATGTAGTTCTGTGGAATAACCTCCATCAAACTGATATAAAATATTTACATGTAAAAGACGAAAGTTTTAATTACTCCCGCGTTCAAAAACTTCAGCCCTTTGAGTTGCGATTAAAATCGTATGGAGCGATATTTGTTTGGGCAGATATCCGAACATGTTGGGATCAAATTACATTTCTGGTATCGAAGTTTGTTGAATTTACAGACATGTATTGGAAAGTTCGATTGTTAGGTAAATATCTCATTAGGATTATACAAATTCGTACAATACGTTCTGTTTTGTTTATTATACGATTACCCAAAAGAGGAGGGTAATGTTTTCCGGGTTCATGTATGTATGTGTGTGAAATTATTTATTCCACCTTAACTTTTAAATGACTGAAGAAATTTAGAGGGTTGGTGTTTTTTAATTTTTATAATCGTCATAATTGGTTATACTGTTTTAACCGTTAATAGAACAGGAGCCGTTTACCAAAAATGTTGGTTCAAATCCAGGCAAGCATTTGTAATAATTCATTCATTTCGTCCTTAACGCTAAAAGTGTATGTTTAAGTGCATCAGGAAACTTGTATAAGCATCTTGAAATTCTGGCATATGTTTTATCCACTAAGGAAGAGCGTAGTAGCGTGAAGCATTATTCTTCTTACGTGGAGAGGACAATTGCTCGGTAATGGTACATTTAGAAGGTGAAAAGTTTTATTTTGTTGGCGATACGATGAAGGTATAAATCATCCCCAATTGCATTATTATTAAATAAAATCAATGAACATTTAGAGTTGTTTACCCGAGTTTAAACCTGTAATCATCGTTTCAGATTCACGTGTTCTAACATTAAGACAAGTCGACTTGCTTATTAAATAATAATAACAATATCCTGGGACATTATTCACACATGGCCATGTGATCCCAAACTAAGCAGAGCTTATACTATGGAAACCTATAATAATAGATATATTATACCGCTGCAAACTTTTCTTGTAATAGTCTAAAAATAAACTTATTCATGTAGCGAACATTTGATACGTCTTATACAGTTGAGCTAACTTAGAGAAGCGCTCAAACTAATAATAACCGATAAACAAACTTAATATTATTATAAAACAGTATGGGGTAACTACGTAATCGACTTTCAATCGACCCGTTATGTATCCGCTACGTACATTAATGAACTAAGCGCTTTAATATTATATTTCTCTTTACTTACACGAACTAAGCTACGGATGGGGCTTTTAAATGCATTAACTCATTATATTTTTGACCTGAAACATCTATTGGCGTGCCATGTATTTATTTTATTCCATATTTATTTATATAGCCGAGATGGCACAGAGGTAAGAACGCATGAATCTTAACTGAGGATCGTGGGTTCGAACCCGGGCAAGCACCACTGAATTTTCATGTGCTTCATTTGTGGTTATAATTCATTTCGTGCTTTACGGTGAAGGAAAACACCGTGAGGAATCCTGCATGTGTCTAATTTCACTGAAATTCTGCCACAAGTGCATTCCACCAACCCGCACTGGACCAGCGTGGTGGAGTAAACCCCAAACCTTCTCCTCAAAAAGGGAGAGGAGGCCTTCAGCCCAGCAGTGAGACATTCACTGTTACAATATTTTTTTTTATCTTTAATTATAAACTATTTAAAAAACAATCAATTTATTTATTTAAATAAATATATTTCAAAACATTTTATGAATCAAATAAATAAACTTAACATTCATGTTAATGACTGATCGAGAAAACTACGATAATACTCGTTTTCTTCGAATAAAATATGGATTAATGGTAAAAACTCTTTTAGGTATTTAAATAGGAGTTTAAAAGTCAGGATAGAAATTTTGACTTTCACATTGCTAGTCTTGATACAGAGTTTTAAAATAAATTAATTATTACTTCATTGAAGATACCGTTACTTTAACGTATGGTTTTAAACAAAATGTTTTGCGTTTAATTTTTCGATAACAATGTATTTTCTTTTAAGTTTTTCACGCGAGATATAAGTTACAAGATAATCTGAAAAGTCCTTGCAATCTAAAAATAACCTAGCATGTTAAGAGAATATTTCTTAACGAATCCCGGCCAAAGTACCCACGTGGCCACTCGTGTATTTTATCCGGGGAATAAAACCGGGACACTGGCTACCATGGGACGATACTCTTTATCCAGGATTAAATTTTGCCGAGGTCTTGACTGCGATGTCTGGATGTCCTCATCTCGCGGGATAAATGCGGCTTACGATGAATTATATTTTTAATGGAATTATTTTTTCATCATTCTAAGTTGTTTTGGCTTAACATTTTTTAGAAGTTGAATAATATTTTTTGAGTTTTATTTTGTTACCTTAATTCACATATATGTCTACAAAATGTAAACTGAGTTGTATATATATTCAATAATCATTAGCTTTCATGATTTTTACCTAACAATCGGTACCTTGGATACTTACGGCCTAACGTATATACGTTGCTTAGCGGCTGTTGTTGATTAACATAGATTTCCCTCTTTCATTGATTTGTCATTCGAAAGAAGAAGATATTCGACAGCATTGTTTAACTTAGAGAGAGGCCCTTATAAGAATATTGAAATTATAAATATATTTTCGAAGAGAATTTGAATTGAATTTACTGTTGCAATGACTAGCAGTGTATAGATTGTCATATTGCGTAAAAACGATGGCTAGTCGTAACGTGACCGATGATTACTTCAGAATACGAAATTGCTTCAGATATTGCCATATAAAAACTGGTCTAGACTTCGTATAGTCCTGCAAATGAAGTATAAGATATAGTCTAGAACATAAGATTTCGTGTTCCGGCCAAGTATCAGAATACAGGTAAATAAGTCTGCCAACGGGTAAGCTCATACAATAGCGCGGGCTAATTTATTTGACTGTGCTTAAGTTTGTATGGCCAGTGAATAAGCGATTATTCTCACATATTCTTAATATGTTTTTTTTCTTTGACTTTAATTATGGTATTTCTATAACAAAAAAAACACTTATTTTTAACACACACATATTATGTATGTATAACAATATAGTTTATTCGAGAAATAAATAAGTCAGCTTAAAGTTAAAAAATTGTTCATCACATTCATTATTGAACAAGTTAATAGTTTATTATGTATATTTTTGTGATGATCAATTAATTGATTCCTTGCTGTATGGATGAAAATAAAATGAAGGTCTTTCTAGCTAGATAGACCTAAATAGCTCATATAATACTATATGTAATGAATAGTAGCTAGATGTAGGTAAGACCATATTCCATTAATAGGACTTGAATTAATGTATGTTATTTAAATTAATCGGAGATAAACGCAATGCTATATATACATATGTACGTATAATTAATAACTGTAGTATAACAATCACCAGCACACCAAATGTATTGTTGGTATATTAAAAAATAGCTTAAATATATACCGGGCTTCGCCCCACTTACAGTCATGCTTAGCAGCAACGTACGATAACGGCTTTAAGTAGTTTTTGGAACTATAATGAGACATGATACACACGAGTAATTAAAATCGAATCATAAAAAACAATGGCAGTATATCTACTCAGCCGTTGGTACATTAATTAGTTATTAATTATATACGCTTATTTAGAGGGCACAATATTTGGGTCCGTTGGCAGAATTTACACCGCTAACCAGCCCCAGTTCTCTTAACAAGCTTTCTAACAAACAGTAAGGAGAAATTATAGGTATACGTCGTCTCCGATTATTAAGTCCTTGTGATTTGCGACCGAACCAGGATAACAGGTGGGGCAGGCGGTATGCCTAATTAAATAAATTTATCACGTTCGATGCTATACTTTGTAGCATTTTGTATGTAAGCAACTGTAAAAGTGTTTAAGACAGGTACACAATGTTTTAGAAAAATAAACAAATATAATTTTTAATATTATTATTTTTATGTTTTCCTTATTATTCAATTAAATAAAATATTAATTTCGTGTTATGTTAATGTTCGTTACTGTGCAAGACATTATACAATAGTTTCGGACTGCAGGTTTTTAAAATTAAATCAACGCCGCAAACTTTAAAAAAAATATATAAATTAAGTCTGATTTTCAAGTGATATTGTTTTTTTATTTATTTCATAGTCAATAAGTTTAATGCTTGAGTGTTGAATAAAGGCACATTTAGGAAAAGGTTAATTAAAACGATTTGAAAACTATAAACTACACGGGGGTATAGCAAATGTGGGTAAATATTATGAGCACGATATTTGTATTAACTTTGGCCTTATTACGAATATAGAACTTTACATTATTGTATTGTTAGGAACAGTTGTGTAAATGAATTAAAAAGTAACTATTCATCTTTGTATATTAACTTTATGATTATAATTAAAACGTAACTATTAACAAACAATTAGGAAAAAGAAACAATACAATGCTTTTTACTAAGTAAATTTGACGGCTTGAGTGCATCTTAAGTATTATTTTACATTAAAAAATACGACCTACAAAAGAGTATATATGGTACCACCAAATCTCTATCTAGGGCTAAGAGCGAAACGATGCAAGTTTTCTTAATTTGAACTACCTTATTGAAGAGAGTATTTTTAATTACATTTAAAAAACAGTGCTTAGCAGTTTTGGCGACTATTTGAACATGTTCAAAATTGAAATTTACAATTTAGTAGAATTTTATTAACTGTTCTACAAAACTTTCGCGCATAATTTTGAATTACGTCTAAGAAATTATGTGAGAAGTTACAAACACCAACGCCATGGTATAATAATCTAGCCAGCTAAGTTTCAGCTTTCTATGTTAAGTTATAGCCTCCAGTGTACTTGTTAAGATAGTAGAACAGGTTGCATAGATCTTGTTACTAAAATTAAATTTATATTATTATTAAAAATTATATTATAATAATTTTATAACTGAACCTTATTATCGTATTTTTAAGTCCGTTATTTTGCAAATTAGGCTTAAGATTTTTTTTTCATAAAATACACAATCATTTTTCCAATTTTATTTTTATGCAAAAATAATAATATTATTAAATAGCCAATTTGAAAATCTTTAGCTATCATAAAACGAAAAAACACACATCCACGATATTAACAATAAAGATTTTTTATAAAATAAGTCTTTCCCCATTAGACTTCACTCTACCGCTACTTAATAATTCCCCTCTATTTTAAGACAGACGGTTTCTAAAAGCCAAATTATGGGAACGTGGATAGAAATCAATACTTAAGGGCTTTCCAGATATTATATATTTATAGAGAGCAATTACGTTGATGGGGGAACGTACAAACGAAGACAGAGTTTTACCTACGGGATTTTCATAGCTATTTACAACGGTGTTTTGAAAATTCTCACATCAAACTAAATAAATAATATTTCCATCATTTGTTGGATCACTTTTTTATTAAAAATAATCCAAAGTATTAAATGTTACATTCTAGTATAGTTTCCATATCTTTCTCAAATATATTTTTCACGCTAAAAATTTTAACCATACGAAATAACTTATAGGGTAATTTGCGGTGACCTAGAAACTTCAAATTTGGCCCGAATTAAGGTTTTGTACTAATAGAGAGGAAAATCTGAGTATTTGATCCCTAATTACATATATGTGAATTAAGACAACTACCAATATAATCTGGTACAGCTTTGTAAATAGAACGCTTTCGAGCGTAGCTCTTTTTAAATTGGTAATTCATATGCATTGTGCTCAAATGTGATAAACTTTGTTTTGTGGATAATTTTATCTAAGTATACCTAAAATATCGATAATTTAATAGTAGAGGCAGTACATATAAAAATAATTAAAAAATATAAGTAAATTCAATTTAGTTTAGTCATAATTATTAAACATAAAAAAAAAATACTAATTTTCCACACCGGATGGATGAATAGTGATGATACAGTCTAGGAGCGCGCTTGCCTAGAAAATGTCTATTCCCTCTAGACTTGAAGGTACCCGTATTGTAGTTGGTATCGACCAGTATTCAATCGGTAACATATTGTACAAATAATGCCATTATTAAAAAGATGGAATTTTATCAAACACTTTCACTTTCACTTTGTTCTTTATAAGGGGTTCTCTGTTTTCTGCAACTATGTTTTTACTATAATGTGACTGCCTTATTGATCTAGTGGATAGATGTAAAGTCTACAACATAATACAATAAAAAAAATCAAGTTCAATATATCTTATATTCAATTTTTTTTTTTTTTTGGAATTTGGAAAATAAAAATTTTGTTTCAAAAACAACCCTAATATTTTCCATCGAAATAATGAATTGTCTTAGTGATGTAAATAATAATTATTTATCTTTGTTTATATAAATTAATTGTTATTTTTTTGGATAATGTTTAATTTTACATAGAATAGCCGCTGGATTGTTAATACATACTTATGTAGAATTGTAAAATATTGCGTAACATCGTCTTTGACCTGTTACACCGGAAAACGTGCAAAGACCGTGAGTTGCGACCTCGCATTTTCATAGCTGTTTTATGCATCGTTGAAAACGAGATTGGAGAAATATTCATTGCATAATTTTTATTATTCTCATTAATTAGATTTAATGCGTGAGTATTTTTTTATATTTCATAAAACACCAGTAATTCACCACCAAATTATTATCGTTTTAGGCAAAGGCCTCCTTTCCTTTTAAAGAGAAGGCTTAGAGTTTATTCACCACGCTGCTCCAATGCGGGTTAATGTATATACATGTGGAGTACGAATTAAGCATATGACAAATTTAGCTTATACTTTATTGTACATCACCAAGAAAAAAAAATACAAAACATGGACCTTATCGCTACATAGCGATCTCTTTCAATGAACCGACGGTGTAAAGAATAACTCATGGGATATGAGGTAGGTGGTGCTGTAATAGTAAATAAAATAATATTAATCTATAGCTAAAACTGAGAAATAAATAAATATAAATATAAAATACACATATTATATATCAATAAATAAATTATATTATCAATACATATTAAAATTACAAGTTTATAATATAAATACCTACATATACGTCTAGTACGATAATAGATAATAATTTAGTATCGCTTGCCCGGATTTGTACCTTCGGTTCATATTCAAATGTTCAAGTCTATCTTAGCTTTATTATAGTACTATAAATTACATAATAGATATGCACGGCTTAATCACTTTGTTCTTGTCAATTTTTAGGTGGAACTTGTAGCATACTATAAACTTAAATGAGAATTCCGCATTGTACTCGTTCAAATACAACTTTAATTTTATTTTACCTCGCAATTTGCAATTTCAATTTGACATCTAATTTTAATTAGCGTATTCAAAATATTTACAAAATCTGATGAAAATATTACCTATTTTAAACCTTTTTTATTATTATTTTAAGACAATGTCACGTAATATTTATCGCTTTATGTATGTTAAAGCTGAATCATCCCTAATTCAATAATAACTCCCGGGAGATGAAAAAATTTAAAGCCTCGCTTCATATGGGGGCGAATGTTCGACTAAGATAAGCCGACTGCTTTTTGTCTCATAATTCAAGTATCTTAATGCATGGACCTTTGTTGGGAGCTTGTGAAGGGCTTAGGACGAGATTTGTTTGTTGATGATAAGAGTAGTTTTAATGTTTGTCTCGAATGTGTGTTTAAACGATTCTCGACGTTTCAAGAGTTTCGTACTGATCATTTCCTTAAAGTCATATTCCAATTCAAAAAAGTAATTCAACATAGAAACATTACATTTTATTATTGATTTCCAAAAATCTACCATATTTGGAAAGTAACACCTTAGACCTGAGAAGAATAGGCGACAGAAAATCCGCGGTTTTTTTTTTTAAAAACCAGTTAATTTACTCTTGTAATTTTTGAATGTTTTCTGGGATATTGTCGTAAAAGCGTATACATTTGTGATTTGTCCCACAAAAGAATTACTAATCCTGTGTAGTCGAGTAATACGATAAACAAATTTACTTATATTTGTTCTATAGTGAAAACTCAAGTAAGCTTTAAAGTTCAGCTTATAAAGAGCATTTCAAAAAGCTCTTTGAAAAATAAAATAACTTTAAATATTTATAACAACATTATGTTAAGCTGTTACTTTTTGACAGGGCTTTGTGCAAGTCCTCTGAGTATGTACTACCCTATATTTAAAAAATAACTAAATCAAAATCGATTAATCAATTTAGGAGCTACGATGTCACAGAGAGACATGCCGGTAAATTTAATAACAATTCTTATTGCATTGGGGATGTAAAACATTTAATTTCAACATTAGAATAATTCCAATACTGTCACTTAGTACTAGTAATACAATTCCATATATAAATGTGGTTTTCGTGATCGAAGGGTATAGATAATGTACGACGTAGCTCAGTAACAATTAAGCGAAGTTCTAACCTCAAATATGAAGCAAATGCTTCATGAACAGGTACAATATTACTAGTCGTGTTGTCAATTATCACTTATACGATACGGTATGTGAGGTTTCAAAGGAATTTCTGTTATTACCAATTGCACTGGTTATACATGTAACATACATATAATATTTAGCTACGATTGAATAATAGAATAGAATAGGATATGATTTAATTCATGAAAGACACTGCTAATACACAACGAAAAGTAATAAAATTAAATAATACTTTAAAAATGTAAACGTAAAATAAAAAAAGAAACATAAGGTAAACAAAACCATGAGTTAAACAAGCGAGGATCACATGCAACGACTTCCAATGTCTTCCGGTGCACTTTTTTAGGGTACTTAACAAACAAGTTGTGATTTGTTTCGTGTAGGGCTACGTAGCAGTACCTGAGAATTCTGAAAGATTTTATAAAAATAATAAAATCCTGGGACATTATTCACACAAGGCCATCTGATCCCAAACTAAACAGAGCTTGTAATATGGAAACCAGACAACTGATATACTACATATACTACTTTTCTTTTGTAAATACATACCTATACAGATAATTCCCAGAGTCAGGACAAATAAACATGTTTATACACACAAATGCCTATCCTGAGTAGGAATCGAACCCACGAACTGCGGCGCGAAAGGAGAGTATCTACCAATCACTCAACCAGCCTGGCCAAAGGTACTCAAATTGCTTAAATATAATTGAATATATCGCAAAAAATCGTACAGGTATAATGAAAAAAATATATATACCGATATTAAGCTGCAATTAAACCCTCTTTTTATTTTATAATATTTGAAATGCTCGTTATATTATATGTATACGAATATAACACATCGAGCGTGAAGATTAAAAATTGCAGCCATTATAAAGTTCAATTGGGACAAAACTCCCCATATATCATCCTTATCCCAAATACAAGGATAGGCTATTAAATTAGCAGATCTAACTTTCTCCATTACTGTGGCTAATGTGGGCGCCAACTTGATGGACGTTCACTATTAGTAGATTGGAAGCTATCAATCAAGCTGGTGATTTATTGACATAACTTTAATGCAATTGCAGTGTTTTTATTATTTATTAAGGAATTTTATCACTATAATATTTATAAACCCACCCGATATTCAGCCGCTAAGGAGCAATACTTAGTATTGATGTGTTCCGGTTTGATGAGTGAGCCAGTATAACTACAACACAAGGGACATAACATCTCAGTTCTCAAGGTTGGTGGCGCATTGGCGAGGTTAGGAATTACCTCACCAATGTTTATGGGCGGTGGTGACCACTTATCATCAGGTCGTCAGCCTGCCTATATATATATATATATATATATATATATATATATATATATATATATATATATATATATATATATATATATATATATATTTTATAAATTAAACTACATCCACGGGCTCATAGTTGCCCGTGCCTTTTTTTAATATTGAAAGTTATTGTATTTCTACGCGAACATAATTTCTGACGTTTTATGGCGCTACAGTGGTTATTACATAGTTACATTTATTGTTACAACATCCTAACCACTGCAGCGCTGCGGCGGCAGCTGGTCTTCTTCTCCTCCGGAGCTCTTCTATGGAGGGGTGTGACCCGTATTGACCAATTTTTATCTTATCTTTTCCTTTCATCTTATTTTACATAATTAATTATATTATTTTACTTTAATCGTTTACACACTTGTTGCACACTTTACATTTTTACATTACATTTACTTTACATTGATATAGCGTTATGGCCCGGCGACGGGTCTTGCGGACCCTGCACCTTGTTTGACCAGCGAGAGCACAGCCTCTGCGACAGTGCTGTCGCGTTTGTGAATAGCCATTTTTAGGCTGTGCTCTACGATGGTCTTCCTTGAGGCCCCCACCGTTCGGCCGATGAAACCGCCGATTGCATCGTCACCGTCATCCGTGTAGTAGACACAGGTGTTAGTGTGTCTGGTGATTGCTACTACCGCGTGAGGTATGCTTTCATGGACTCGAAGCCTCACGCGTCTGGTCTGGATGATGATGACTTCGCCGTAGGTCTGTCTCTGTGATTCATGGATGGTCATGACGCGTGACCCTACGCCTTTGCCATATCCCTGGTCCATCAGGAGTTTCTTTTCTTCCTGCGTGTGGACCAGGTATAGGGTTCCGGCTTGGTCTGATGGTATTTTCGCGCCAGTGAACCTTTCCATCTTTAGGGAGTGGACGATGGGGTTTGCAGAGTATATGGCTCTGTATACGTCGCTGA
The DNA here is from genome assembly GCA_905147175.2 of Nymphalis urticae. Taxonomy (NCBI): domain Eukaryota; kingdom Metazoa; phylum Arthropoda; class Insecta; order Lepidoptera; family Nymphalidae; genus Nymphalis; species Nymphalis urticae. Next base: position 8,421,468 of record LR989991.1, read on the forward strand.
TGGCAAATGCGACGTCCATGGGGCACCGGTATGTGCATGACAACTCCCTGGTGATGTTTGTTGTCAGGTTTGGGCGACAGTACCTCATTTCGAACAGATTTTCTCTGTCGATGTAAGGCAACTGGTTTATATCTCCGACGAGAACCACCTCCTTATATATATATATATATATATATATATATATATATATATATATTATATAATTGTTTTGTACGTGTGTATACTAATAAACGTAAACGAAGTCTATAGCTACTTATATTTAAAAAGTGATAAAAAAGGACATGAACAATTAAAATGAATGTATTGTATAAAATATTTAAATTAATAAAGCCATACATGTATTATATACATTATTATGTATAGATTCATGTAGTATGTAATGTTGTGATCACCATTGCACTGAGTGATGTGCGAGTGCCTACATGTTAGCTGATCTCGGGCCAAAAGTAATTCCAAGATTAAATAAGTGGTAACGGAGACTACATATTTACATATTTATATCCAACATTTGCATTGCGCAAATAACATAATAAATAAACATGTTTCAAACATTTTACAAATAGTTCGTGTTTTTTGTTATCTTATACCAATGATTTTATTATTGTTATATATAGACTGGGACAGAGTCACGTTGACTGTTCAAGGGGCGTCTTAGTCTTCAGTACTTTTAACAAACTTTTACAATCTATATTGTGTTTAACATCATTTTTTTATACTATAGGTTGGCAGACGAGCATATGGGCCACCTGATGGTAAGTGGTCATCAACGACCATAGACATTTTCATTGTAAGAAATGTTAACCATCGCTTACATCGCCAATGCGCTACCAACTTGAGAACCAAGGTGTTATGTCCCTTGTGCCTGTAATTACGCTGGCTCACTCACCCTTCAAACAGGAATCCAACAATACCAAGTACTGCTGTTTTGCGGTAGAATATTTGATAAGTCCTACCAACAGTAAATTATAATTATCATTAATATTACCCATTTCATTATGTGTTATATGAGAATCACAGAATAAAAAAAAACAGCTTAGTTATAGCATAACATTATCGAATAAAGTTATTAATTACTTTGTATGAATTATAAATAATATTATAATTTTTGTATCGTAATAATATCAATTACTCTCATTATCCCATTTAAGTTTTTTGCTTAAGCTTGTAATTATTAGGTATATTAGGTATGTTATGAGGTAGTATTTTTTAAATTTAAATACTACCAAACCGGAAATATTCCTATTAAAACGGTAATTTTTATAATCGGTTCATTCTCAGACAAACATTTAAAAAATACAAACAAATTGAGAACCTTCTCCTTTTTTTATAGTTGGTTAAAGACAAACGTATACAACGATAATTTCCTATTCATTTTTTCCTTATATACGAAGTGTATGAAAAAACGCACAGCTTGTTTACCTTGAAACGGTAGTTTTGCTTGAACCACATCAAGTGTGAAGTTCAGCGGAGCTATTCATTAATGCTCCAATTAGACGGTCGTTGGTCGACTTAAAATGTTGAAAAACGTCCTTTGGTTATACTTTATTTTGTTGCGTGTGTCCTTTAAATGCTGAATCTGTAGTCAATATTTCATATGCCTTTTTTATTTACACCCTGTCCTATTTTCTTAACCGGTAACACAAGCTCTGGTTCATTTTTAGCTCAAACCAGAATTACGATTCAATGGGAAATGCACCTTGTGTTCCGGTTTGAGAAGCGTAAGGTATATAATATCTTAGTTCCCAGGGCTAGTGGCGCATTCACAATATAAGGGATGGTTAATATTTATTTTAGTGCCAATGTCTTTGGGCTGTATGGACCACTTGCCATTAAGTGATCCATTACATTTTATCAACAATACTTGATCAACTACCTCCTTATGTATATAATATTACAGACGCACTGATTTTTGAATCCGAACGCAGGAATAGTGCGTGTTGCTATTAGGTGAATACACACAGTCTGGCACAAAATCCTACCATCGATAAACACTTATATTTTAAGCTGTAATGTAATTAAATAAAATTATAGCCTTAAAAAGATATACATAAGTACATATGTGTGGGATGTGATGGAGCTTCCACTTTGATAATGTTAGTGCAAAGAAACCAATTTAAAAGCATTTGAAAATATTAATTAATATTTTTTTCCAGTCCATCAACATCATTAAAACGTTTTATCTATAAGTACCCATATTCACAAGCCAGCGTACAAAGTCAGATTATCCCCAAGATCATGACGTACTAAGTAATACTAATCATAAACTTTACACATTTTAAGAACCCCTAAGGGCAATTTCTATTTGATTTATTATTATTCTTATCGATAAATCAACCACAATAGGGCTCAGGGGCTTGAATCGTGCAAGTTCGATTAATTCCCCTGAACAATTTCCAACTATGAACAATGAGATTAAAGACAATACGCTGAAAACGTGAGATCCTATTGCTATCGGATCCGCTTAAAGGTAAATCGATTAATGCCTAGGTCAATTTAATAGACACGTGTTTGTAAGCATCATGTAGGTTCATCTAGGCTTATGTTCTTAGCCGTACTAAGGTCAAGCTGGGTCTTATTTTATAATGCAATTTTCTTACATAGTGAGAGCTTAATAAAACTAACACATTATATTTAAATGTGACATGTAATAATATGGATATATGGAAAACAGCGGTTCAATATTAATGTTTCAATTTGTTAATATATATTTATTTTATTTATTTTGAACAAATTATACATATCATAAACAATATATATATATGATAGTAACTACAATAGTATAATACTGTGTCGTAGCTACTAACGCCCTCCAATTCGACAGCACATTTATTTATTATTTGTTCATTGAAGACATAAAAATAAAATATAATTTCATTTAACAAAATATAATATATGCATATATACATCTAAATATGTATTACTAAAAATTATTTATAAAGTGTATAATAAGGAAGGGATAGGGAAGTAAGGAAAAATAAGTTAGGTCAATGTTATATTAATCGTTTTAGTAATAATTAAATCTCATCATAGCCCAAATTGAGAAGCCCGTTGGTCATTTGCAATTTACATCGGTAAGTAAATATATATATAAACAAAAAAAATGACATATTATTATATTGTGAAAGCAGCTAAGTCCATACATTATGACGATTTCGATTGGACCCGCAGTATTTTTCAAAATATTTCAATTAACTCACTGATCTTATGTCACGAATAATTTTGAAAATAGAACCGAAAATCTAGACAGTAACAATCATCAATAGAAGTAGGTTCAAATGACCGCTACCTCTTCGTTACTATTTTTTTTTTACACTTAATATCGTTAAGTTTGGACAACCGGTTCCATGTAAACATTAAAAAGAGTTATTCAAACTAAATGAAACAAAAGTGTAAATTGCTTTATTTGAATTTGTTTCGTAATATAGGTGCCGGGCAGGCAGATGGGTGGGAACACGTGATGGTAAGTGGTCACCTCCGCCCATAGACATTAGCGCTGTTAGAAATATTAACAATTCCTTACATCGCCAATGCTCCACCAACCTGAAGATTTAAGATGTTATTTCTCTTGTGCTTGTAGTTACACTGGCTCACTTATCCTTCCAACCGGAACACAACAATACTGTTTGCTGGTATAGTATGTGATGAGCAGAATCGCATCAAATATCAATCAAACAACTAAAAAACTTAACACCACCAATAGTTGGAAATGTAATATGGATCGTCTACGATACCTGTATTAAAAACGGACGCGGAAAAAACTTATACTATTAGAAGATTTTCGGAGAAAGATACAGAAATATCTAAAATTTAAATTTTATTACATCCCGAACCCGTAATGATACTGGCTTCCTGGGAGTAAGCCACTGCTTATACCGGAAAATGACACAATTTATTGGTATTTAACCACATTAATATTATAATAATTGGTATAAAACTATGGTAAATGTAATATAATATAAATTTATGAGTGGCTAATTACGAGAAGTCTACGGGTACTATATTATAGCTTTATAGAGATTTTTACAGATTTACAACAATATTTAAACACGGGTATATATATCACAGGTTAAAATCAAAAAACTTATCATAATAATACACCTAAAATAAAATAAAATATATATATTTATACTAAAGTTGATAAATACGAGTAAATATGACGATATTTATAGTCATTTATACAATATAATTGCGAAATTCAAAGAGTAAGCTATGTAATGCGTCATGCCATATTTACATATTAAAATTATAAATACGTCAAAATGCAGTCATAAAAATAAATTCTGAGAATTATATTTAATATACCACTGTACGCAAATTATGAACCCAGTGAAAGCTTGTTCGTTTTAATTTAGTTTGACATCAACAAACACAATTACATAATTAAAATAAAATTTTTAAATTATTCGGAAAGCTGCGATCTCGTAAAATGGTAAAAACTGACAAAACCTCACCATTTTTCGTCCCCTCACTTATTTTGTACTCTGAACACGTCCTATAGTTCTTTCTGAGCGGAATTGGTTCCAATAATCGCGTATGCCAATTGAATTTAAACCTTTTTTTCAAGGGTACACGTTACAATTTGGCACGGGTTGTAAACCGCAGTGATTCTGCCATGAAATTTTACATTCTCGTCAAGGCAGACGAAAAAATGTTGCGATATATTTTTTTAAATTAAATTTAGATTCGAAATTTTTAAAGTTATAGTTATAGTCATTCATTATTTTCAGAAAGAAATTAATATAAAGATATTAAAAATTAAAATGTATCATTTACCTTAACTGAATCAAATCTGCGTCCGATGGTGACTCATAGATTATACACAAATAAATTAATTAATACGAGACTTGTTACCAAAAATAATTGTTAAATATTTATAGTTTAATTTCATGAAGATCACTCGTATACAACATATGCAACCTACATAGGTTAATATAGTATTAATACATATTGTATTTACCTTAGTACTGTTGTGTTCCGGTTTGAAGGATGAGTGAGCTTGTGTAATTACAGGCACAATGGACATATAACATCTTGGTCCCATGATTGGTGGCGAATTAGCGATGAAAGGTATAATTAATATTTCAAATAGTATCAATGTCTATGAGCGGTGGTGACCGTTACCATAAGGTGACGCAATTTCCACTGTGCATTTTAATAATAAAAAAAACACTAACAAAAATATGTGTAAAATAAAATCTTCAGCAACACAGTCTCGTGTAATTTACATAAACATCGTTATTTATGTGACCTTGATCTGAATTTACTGAAATTTCATTCTCATTACGAATTCTCATTACGAATTTTCATTTCTCATTACGAACTTCATTATGAATTAAATCCTAATTAATTTTCATAAAAAAAAAAATACTGCGTAACGTTTGTCACGGCTGCGGTTTAGCGAGAATGTGTTTATCGTACATTCTTGTTTCCAAATCTGAAAATCTTTGAAACGTTTCGCTTTGTATGGACGGCGGTAACTGTTGGGGGTTCGTTGCGGTGTAGACTTTTACATCAATTTTCGTATTACCAATGGATTAAAACCGTGGGTCGGTCGCACTAAAGTTTCGATTGGATCGGGAGACGCTAGCCGTGAATCAATGTAAAATTTGTATTCAGGTAGCCTCGTACTTTACTTTCTCCCCGGATAGGGAACGATCGATTTAAAGGAATATTTGATGTTATTTCAACACGCTTACGGCTTATAAGGACTCTGAAGTTTTCAAATTAACATGTTGAGAAGATGTGTACGTGAGGATTTTTTCTTTGATGTCACTTATAAGGTATTCTTTATTGATTTGAATTTAGAATGTTTCAGATTTGAAGAAGATCATATTTATAAGAGAGAATTTGCATGTTATTTTATATAATCGTTTATTTTACATGTTAATATGATAACATCAGAAACTAGAAAATATATATTAATAATATTAAGTACTATATAGGTTACTAGAATGCTTCCGAATTTTCATATTATATCTACATTTCGGATGAATTTGAAAATTGAAATGCCCCCCTGAATATGAAAACTTCTCAAAATCCTTTTTCCCTAAACCTTTACATTGTAAAACAAAATTATATTCCTTTGAAGAATTTCTCCTTTTTAGCTTAAATACGTAAATAGAAGTGTGTAAGTCAGGAAATTGCCTTTTATTTACATGCAAGTAATATCGCTTGGTAGCGAAAATTTCGTTCCCATATTACGTCTATTAACATAAAAATATTTTTATCTTTACTTTTAACCGTAACCGTAACCGTAACAGCCTGTGAATGTCCCACTACTGGGCTAAAGGCCTCCTCTCCTTTTTTTGAGGTGAAGGTTTGGAGCTTATTCCACCACACTGCTCCAGTGCGGGTTGGTGGATTACACATGTGGCAGAATTTCAGTGAAATTAGACACATGCAGGTTTCCTCACGATGTTTTCCTTCACCCTAAAGCACGAGATGAATTATTATCCCAAATGAAGCACATGAAAATTCAGTGGTGCTTGCCGGGGTTTGAATCTACGATCATCGGTTAAGATTCACGCGTTCTTACCACTGGGCCATCTCGGCTTCATGTTTACTTTTAACAAATAATTTAAATTACCTAAAAATGTTTATTAATAGTCAGGCAGGAAATTGGTTAAAATTATTATGTATGTAGTTGATATCGCTGTTGTTAGTGCAAAATTCAATCACATATTGATAAGTATGTTAAAGTAAAAAATATTATCATTACTTATGACAACAGAACATAACTTATATTGTGACAGAATCGAAATGACCTCAAAAATTTCAAGAGACTGGTCAAAGTGGGCTATCTCCTTATCACAATGAGATGTTTAAATAAACAGATATGATCTAATTTCTGAAGTAAGCGATAAGGCAGTGCGCTCGGATCAAATATTGTTATATTTGAACAGTTGATAAACGGTAGGGTATTACAGCAATGGTGACTCATAATACACTAAAGCCATGAATTATCTCGAAGAAAACGTGTAGATTAAACGATTATCTATACGACAGATATCATACATGGAATGGCGATTTTTAGTCGGGGCCAAGTATCCCTATTTAATATCTTGAATTTTAATATCTTACGCACTCCTAATCTAAATATTATAAAATAGCGTCGCTCAATCTATTTCCCACTGATGTAGTACCATATTTAACTAACCTGAAATATGGATTACATTGAAATACAAGCCCGCCTCGTTGGTCTAGTTGCTAAATATAAGACCGCAGATCCCAAAGTCCTGGATTCAAATACTGGATTCAAATTCAGATCATTAAAAAGTTATTGGGTTTATATGTTGAAGATTATCTGTAGTTGGAAGTGAGTACACTCCCGTGCCCCGAAAAGCACGTAAAGCACTTAGTCCTGCGCGTCTTCTTTTCGTTCGTGCGCTTATAGATATTAGAGAGTTTCCGTATACACTTGTACACTATAATATGTACTACGCATATGTCTTTTCCCTCTTAAGATTCGCCACCTTAGCAGAAATCGGTCAGGTGGTCACAAATGAAGCGCATCATATTCAGTGCTGCTTGCCTGGGTTTCAACCTCAATCATAGCTTAAGAATCACGTGCCCATCCACTGGCTCTGAAAAAACCCTGCTACGAATAAATTAAGATGTTTTAATTCTCAAACAATATTGTACGTTTATTTTTTTTATAAAATGTACCTGTATATATACAAAATAATTCAGAATGTACCTAATGTTCGACTGAGAGATTGCATTATTAAAAGGTTCGTGTTAATAAAATCAAGTGGCGAAGAATTTACGATAAAATTTTAATTTTATCATATATTTGCCCAACTAACGAATAATAAATTCAAAAACGACATAATTATATCCACTTACAGTAAATATTATAATGCAGGCGATTTCATTTTAAATAAAAAATAAAATACATATTACTTTTTAAATAATTATAACAGACGTCAGAAACACATTCTCTCACCGGACAGCCTTTACGGATAATTTTACTAACGAAATTATTTGGATAACAAAAATATACCTTTAGCTTGATCAATGAGTAGTAAAGTAAACAATTTCCCATATTTTTAATTAATATATGTTTATTTATACAATAAAAATTGTATTGCCATTTTGTTGACTTAGTAAATTTAGCTAAGTTTATACGCTCATTTCATTTCACTACACATATAAGTGTGTGTGTCGTTTCTTGCAACTGAATTTAAATTTTCAAACCCTTTTTGGTGTTGTGATCAAAATAATCTATCTATCGATTTATAAATATATTTTTTATAATAATAGCAATATATTTTTAGTTTGTATTAAACATTGTTACCTTACGACTTAACATTGAAGGCGATTTTTGTATTTAACTAAAGTAATTGAGCTAAGAAATATAATATTTTACCTGAGTGTTTTTTGGTGTTCTTCGACAAAAATAATAATAGAAAAATATATTCACCTAAGATTTTACACGTTAATACTTTTAACCAGTAGTAGAACTGCGTGCAGGCCCTGCTAGGTGGTTACCACCCACTGACTAGTTATTCTAACGATTCTCATCAATACTTAAGATTGAGGTTTCCAGTGTGCTGGCTTAGAGGGGAGCAAGTGCCGCAATTACATTGGTTCAGTTCAATTACATTAATCAGGCTTCCAACTACTGGCCTAACATAAATAAATTTAAAAAAAGAACTATTGTTTATCTTTACAATAGCCTAACATGAGCTGTAAGAATGCTATGTTATTAAGATTAAATTTCTAAGCCCGTGACACATGAATTGTTTACTGTTGATCACAGTCAAACGCGTCATTGTTGACATACTTACGATCGTGTTGTTTTATTGGATGAGCAATTTGTTTAGAGTGACTTTTTTACATAATGTAGAGTTATAGTAACGAACACCTTTGATGGTGAAAGGCAAACACATTTGATGAAACACAAATATTTCCTTATTGCTCACAACTGTCATTTAAATATCATGTTTTTTTCTTACAGTTATGCTTGGAGCTATAAAGTATTATCATTACAAAAAAAAAAAACAAAGATTTTTTTAACAATAAAAAAAAATCATAGTATTTATTTAACATTGCTTAGTCTGTTATTCAATGACTTCGCGTTCGTTCTTCCGATTAGGTTAAAAATCGATACTGGCGTGTCTATACCATGTCCCTCAATGTTTCAAGTCAAGCACGAGATGAATTATAAATGCTTACCTGGGTTAGAACCCGCAATCTTCGATGAAGAGCCAATGGGCCATCTCGTGCATTATTTATATTTATAATAACTTATACTCAAATAAACCATATACTCTTCATAAGAAAAATATTAAGTGTTAATAAATCGAATTGAAGATATTTTTCATATCAAAATCGATATAATTAATTTAAGAAAACGGATAGAAATGTATAAAAATAAGAATAAATATTAACATTGTAGTTAAATGTTTCGATATCGGGAACTAAAGTTGTTTATAAAATTTCAGCTCAATCGGTTAAGTGAAACGGATTTATAATTCAGCCGCAAGACTTACCCAGGCCAGCGCATACTAGCAGCTGAAGCTAATGTAAGTGATAAGATTGTTTCTTGAACGGAAGATTTTTCAATTGATCGTCTAAAGTGAGTTGTTCGAGATAGAAGGACTTCCAATGCACGTGTACAAAGAAAACCACACGATTTAACTTTAAAAGATTGAATAAAAACTTTAATGATACGAGATTAAACTCTTAGCTAGATTAGTCTCATAAATATATTTTACTTGAAATATTGAACTCTAAGTAATAATAATATAATTACATTTAAAAAGACCTTTTATTATATAATAAAAACGAAACTGTTACACACACAACAGATTTTAATGTATTCAATTTAAATGTTGGAAATTTGGTTTGTATGCAATTTTGTCTGCCCGCACTATATTAACAAATTATTTTGATTTCAAGTGATTTCGCCCACATTTCACGCGTTTTATAAAAAAATAAAACAGATGAATCGAACTTATTGACCAATAATAATAAATCAATCAAATATCGATTACACTACTAAAATATTTCTCAATTTCTGAGGCAAATGAAATTATACTTGATAATCATATAAATAATTAATCAATTATGTAATGTAATTTAAGTCATATCTTTCCCGAAGCATGGAGTTTTCCTCGATAAATACCGTTATTTCAAATAGTTATAAAAGTTCATAATATACACACAATTCATTTTTCTTATCTTTTCATTAGAACTATGTGGGCAGACTTGCAAACATTGTATTAGGTTACTACCACCAAATGGACACTGTAAGAAATATTAACAATCATAACATTTGCAATGTAAGGGACGCAGCAAATACACTCCCAATATTGGGAGAATCATAAACTTGGCTAAGCGACTGATAAGTTAAACACTGATTTATCTCTTACTGTAATTATTGATTCTACATTTGAAAAAAAAAAAAGCGACATTGTTTAACTAACCACCCGTAAAGCAACGTTTATAACAAAAGGTGGAAGATGTTATGTGCCTTATCCCTTATACTGGCTTACACAACTTTCACACCGAAACACAACATTACTAAGTGCTGTTGTGTCTGATTTTATGTCGGCGGTACAATAAATTTGACGAGTGGGTGGCACCTACCCAGATAGAAGTCGCAGAAAGCCCTAAAGCTAATTAAAATGTAATTTAAGAAATTTGACTATTACTAAGAATTGGCATAATTTGTTTTTCTCTCGCATTCGTCTCACTTTGAAGATATTCTTAGCTACCTGATTACGTATTAAATATAATCTTACATCATTATTATATTTTATTGTTTCTGCATATGGTAATTAAATAAGTACCTATAGCTAAATACAAAATATAGAGGTAATGTTTTTATTTGAATTAATAAGGAGTTCTCACCGCGTCTATTGTAAGAATTAGCTAAAGATAACTTTTGTAAAATATACGAATAAACTAGTTTTTTATGTGATTATTTATAAATACTTTTATTTTAATGTTAAAAGGTAGGTAATAATAATAATGTCCTCCAGACGAAATTCGGCCATGGCGGCCAATCTCAAGAGAGATTAGACAAATACGCAGGAGATATTATATTGCATAAGTGTGTGCGCAAACACAGAGGCACTCTCTATTCCCTAACTCTCATAATCCGATGGGACGGCAATCCGACACGACCGGAAAGAGTTCAGGCGCAAGACCAACGGCTTAAAAGGTAATATAGGTATAAAGGTTAAAAGGTATATTTGCAGGAGAAATAAACAAGCGGCGATTGTTTAGTGTACTTTCAAGTACATTACAGGATAAAAAGCATTTAAATAAATGAGAACTAACTACGAAGAGGATGACATGAATGATGATGACATGACATGAATTCAAAAAGGGGAAAATGACATACAATGTCGTCCTGTCCAATATTGACCAAGGCGGCCATTCTCAAGAGTGACTAGCTAACTGGCACGATCAATTTGGCAATTGTAAACATTGCCAAATTTCTATCTTTCCCTAAGGAGAAAATCTGAAAAAAAAACTTTTTTGGTAACACTTGGGGTTCGAATCTGCGAATCTAGCCCCTATAGCTATGACGCAGTTAACTACTAGCCATTTGAGCTATGAGGCAGTCAACTACTAGCATCCATGTAATCAATGACAGAGTAATTACAGAGTATAACTTATATTACAATCCGTGTAACAATTGAATGAAAAATATACGACAGATAAAATACGAGTACGATAGATATACATATATCTAAAACTGCTCGTATACTGCTATTTTTTACAATTGTAATAACATGTCTCAATCGCGTTATATTATCTGAACGTTCGATTCAAGTTAATAATAATAATCACTGTACGTTTATTTGCTAGAATTTTTGTGTATTGGTGATTTCTTTACATTATAGGAAACAACAACATTCAAGTAAAATAATATTATATTTGAATATATAATATGCAAATTTTAAGCTATGTTCAGTCATTTTTATTCGTATACTCTATAATTAAAATTTATAGAAAAACACACCGTCTAAAAGATTGTCCTATGGCATTGTACCCAAGACGCTGGCACTATTGCCTCTCTGCACCATTAAGGGTATATGAATAAAAATGTCTGTACATAGCTTGAAATAAATAACTATAAATATATTAAATAAACGATTGACATATGCAAATAATTTTAATATTATAATTAAAATTGTTTTAAAAAAAAACCAATTCAATCAAACTGGCAAATGATAAAATAAAAAAAATAATATCAAAATGGTATTCTAAAAAATAAATAAAAACTACTAACAAAGCAATCTAAAAATATATAATTATACCTTTAAATACTTGTTTATGACATAGAACATTTGTTTCTAATATCCAAGTCCTTATTTTGGTTTTAAAAATAGAAGGACTGTACCTTTTAATTTCTCCTGGAAAATCATTGGATACAGATATGGTCATATGATATACTTTTTCATGTGTTTATATTTATATACTAAATAGTAGAGAATCATGTTTAAAGACTGGATATTTAAAATAAATCTGATTTATTAAATCATGAACTTTTAAGTCTATTTTAAAAAATCCGATGAGATATATATTATAACTTTTAAAATCAAACTATTTATTTTCTATATAAGCACTTAAGGAGACCCTTTCTCGAAGTTTGATATAACAGTGACGGTCAGTGAGCATCACAATTATAATTATCCAGTGTTTTTATTTTACTCAGACTCATTTCCATAAGACTGTAAGCAGTGTTGCGTGGCGCGGACGCACTAGTGCTGGCCAGCGCTAGTGAAGACAATTTATTCTTTTTTTGATTATATCGAAGTAATATAAGTATTTTTCTTTCTTTTTTGACTGATTCTTTAGCTTAGTGGCTAGCTTATAAAGCAATAAAATGTCATTGGGTTTTTGCCAATAGATTCTTAGTAGCAGTCCGAAGTTTAGAAGTTGGCAATGTTAGCTCTCCCGTTCCTCAAAAGAGACTTAGTCTTTATTGTGCGCCTAAACTTTCTTTGTGTCAGATTATTGTCCCATTGGATTGTGAGAGTAATGTAATATAAAGCACTCCTGCCTGTTTGTTTTTTTTGTTAAAAATAGCGCCGTGGCCGAAATCAGTCAGACATCATCACCATCATATTTTTTTCTTATTAAATTGACTTATACTATATTTTAAATCTTATATATTATTATTATGTTTTTAATAAACAATCGTGAATAAAATTAAAAATAAATCATGATGAAATATTTGTTCATTTATATGTAAATCTATAATAATAAAAACGAAAACGATTTTGAAAAACTACTAAACCAATATACATAAAACTTATACCATTTCATCAGCTTTTTTACACTATTGACGCATGAATTTCATGTTCTTATATCTAATAAATAGTAAATATGTATTAAAAAAAGTGTTTTTCAATTCTATAAAATAATTAAGTACGACAAAGTTTAACTGGTTTTTTTTTAGACATAAATTTAACATACGAATTGTATTTTTATCGAAATATGTTCAGATAGGGATGTGCAAATAAAAACATTTCGATGTGATTAATCACCTGCGCGCATCACTATAGCGCACACCTTCCGTTGTCAGTCCTACGTGCTGAGCGCATGCGCGCGACCGTCTTGTTTTTCACCCGTTTCGCGCTCAAACGAAAATTAAATTTATATGGCAGTGGTGACCCGGCCGTTTGGTGTTGTGACCAGTGCGAGAGTCAACAGTCGGCAGGGGAGAACTTCTCAAAATGGCTGGGTAATATCTCGCTAATTGTATTTAACAAGGTCAAAACACGAAGTATTTATTGTAAGGAAACAACACGTAACGATCTTTCAATACCATCTTAGACTTTAACTTGTTTGACTATTGTTTGCAATTGCCTGATAAGTAATGTAAATATTCAATTATTGTTGTAGTCATGTTTTATTTTTATATTTTAAAAAAGGTTATTTATTAATAACTCTTAAAATTTGTTGCGTAAAGTTGAAATGTCAATTGGCCCTGAAATTTAACACTATAAATGTAGCTAGTACATAATATTGTTATGGTGTAATATTTTATTTTACGATTATCGCTTTGACGCTTAAGTGGGTTGGTCATGTCTTTCGTTTCTACCTTTTGGATTTCATGTTAATTAATAAATGAACATAATTTAATTTTACAAATTATCGCGTGTAGAGAAAGTTTTTAAGAGCTATTTTCATTATATAAATATGTAAATAGAACAGAATCATGTTCGGTAAGAGTGCTCTAGTTCAGTGGTCAGTTGTGTTATTCCTAAGTTCGAACCGTGTTTTTTGAAAAACTGTATTGTTAAGTTTAAGATTTAAATAAGCCACAATATGAAAAATATATAAAACTAAATATAAAATCAAACAATAAATATTAACATTTAAAATGTTAACCGTTAGTTATATAAACTTATAATTGTTTAAGGTTATCAATAAATAAAAACTTTTAATATAAATTCCATTGTGAATATACAATTGTAATTATACATAATTATATTATTCAAACCTACAATTATAATAAATTTGGTATTTTTATAAAAAAACATTTACACTGTAATTTGAACACAACACAAATTTAAATAATGGTAATATATAGTAAAAAATATTTATTTTGCTATAATAACTTAAGTTTGTACAAAATGTAGGTTATAAGATTAAATTGTCAAGATTGAACTACAAATTTTCGCTTCATCATATAACTGACTTATTCATCATCATCATATTCAGCCCACATTAATCCACCGCTGGACATAGTACTACTCACAGGCGCGCCAATTCTCCCGGTCCTGTGCTAATCGCATCCATTGAGCACCCGCCATTTTTCTAAAATCGTCTGTCCATCGGGCGGGTGGTCTGCCCACTGGCCTCTTCGCTTCTCTAGATTGCAATGTATAAAAATACAAAGAATTGACCCACACCGTACATAAGATATTCAGTTTTAATGAGATATAAGTGTTCTTTAAAATGGTTTCATTTTTAGTTTTAATGAAATCCGAATGACTTTGAACCACATAATCATTTGAATCTTTAATACTAAACTATATTAAAAATAATAAGGTCAGACGTATTTAAACACACTTTTTAACACCTAATTCAGTTACGCGTAAAGAAATTTGCCGTCCGAGAGATAAAAACTTTTCACATTTTTAAAATAAAAGAGGAAAAAATTAGATGTAACAAGATTATACATTAACCTGTGAAGGTCGCACAGATAGGCAAAGGCCTCATTTACTTTTAAGAAGAAGTGTTGCGTTTTTTCTACCAATTTCTTATGCGGGATAGCAGATACACATATGGCAGAATATCTGATACTGCCCTCAGTATTTATTTAGTATTTTAATTCTACTAACAAATTGTCCATTTATCGTAATCGAATTGGAATATAATCATTACCGTTTACCCGTTTTTCTATTATTTAATTTAATTATCCACTAATTACATAAAAGTTAACAACTTAATTTGGCTTGTCATTTCATTGCTTGGATTACGATCGTATATAAAATAGTCGATATTGGATTGGAATTGATAGGAGACGAATCGAATCCGTTATAAATATTAGAATATTCCCTCTGAATCATTTACCCTTCAACTTCACTAGACACATGATTTATGTCTCTCAATAGAACAACGGATAAGTTAGTGGAAATAGTCTACACTGACTTATATAACTGTAAAACACGAGTATTTTTTTAAATGTCATAACGTTTCTAACCTTATTTGTTAATCTAATGTCACAATGATCAAATCATACAAAATAAAAACTCTATCAATTATTCAAACATTTTTTTAAATGAAATTAAGACAGTTAACCGTAATAGAAATTAAGAGTAATCAGCGAATTGATGAGAGGGAAACGACGGACACGCGATAATAGCTCATTGCAACGATTAAGACTCACTCTTGATATTATCTTAAATTGTAATGTGAAATGACATAACAATGTATTTATTATCTTTAGAAGCTTAAAAAAAAACGAGACATTGTCAGACATTTTATATTGATTTATTTGTACGCTTGTGCGTGTATTTGTACACGTGTACGTGTTTGTTTTCATTATAATTATTTTTGCGAAAATATAGTTTTTCCTTTATCTAGAGCTAATAACAGCTAGTTGATACATTGCGTGTGTTAAAAGGTATTCTTGAACACTCAGTATAGTATTAACTTGTCATGCTCTGATAAAATCTATTTTTCCCATATTCATTTTTTTTTTAATTATTTAATTCACTTTCTTAAAGTGAGACACTTACCTACTATGGTGGATATATTATTATTAAAATGCAGGATCTTATCCAATACTAGTTAATTAAGTTAGTACGTAATAGTAGTTTATACTAACCTATTGTTTATGGTAGGACTCTATACAAGTATATCTAGGATAACACATTCATCAGTTAAGAGTATTGTATCGCAAAACGTCAACACGTTATATTATTGTGTTGGAACTTGAAGGGTGAATGATGATGACAGAGTGAAGTACGAGACACAACATCGTTGAACTCCAGTCTACCAGTTCTTTCTTGAACCTATTTAATGTAAAGCATAATTTATATTTCATTCGGTATCAACGCCTATGAGAGGTGTTAAATACTAAATAACAAGTGGTCCAAGAGACGACATGACACAGCATGTAAAAAACGAGAAAACCCTACTATTGGTGCTACTACTAGCACCACTGCTTATATGCTAATAATTAATTCATCTCAGTGAAGAAAAGCATTGTGAGGATGTATCGAAAAAAATATGTCACCTATGAACCCACTTTTCAAAAGACGAAATTTTAATTTAGGTATATATATATATATATATTTTTGTTTTGTTTTTCGTCAATTAGATTTTTTTTTTAATTGTTAAGTTAGCCAATAATTGATATATATTTTGTTCAAATTTTTTTATACATGCAATAACAAATGTTTTTTCTGAATGTTGGCTTCCTATTTAATAAAATCAAATACATTTTTCATTCCATTTTTCTACCGCGCGTGAAGAAAACGAAGATCATGTGGAGTTTTTAGTTATGTTATATTATAAAGTACGAAAACAAAAATTTCAGGCGTGTGACGTCGATAGTATATATTCAAAGTTTTTGAGATTCCGGAGCACAGCTACTAACATAAAAATTTAATATTATTAATACCTTCTACGAAACGCGCTTCATATTCCGCCATAAGTTATATATGTATTGGAAATTAATTTTACAGTTAGGCATTGAAAATTTCTCATTTATTAGTAAAGATAGTCCGAAATTTATATTCATATGTCGTTTCATAATTTTAAGAATATCTAATTAGTGTTGCAAAGTATCGTTTCAAGTTAAATCATTTTCTACAATAAAAGGGTGAAATCGTATTCCATTGCGTGCTCGAGAATTCTTCACGTTTCATTCAACCAGCTACTGACATGTTACGTTCCAATCCCTATCATTAAAGATGTCTCCTCATACAACGGTACAAACAGAACAAATTAACTTTTTAAATTGACACTCTTATAATAAATTTAATTTAAATATATGTATATTATAATAAAAAGAATATTAATAGAAACCTACAGATTCAATGAATTGATATCAAGATTGAAAACTATAACCAGTACCATTTCAATTTATCTTTAAAATTTCTTAATTTAACGAAGTATATTGTCAATAATAATAATAACAATATCCTGAAACATTATTCACACACGGCCATCTGATCCCAAACTAAGCAGAGCTTATACTATGGAAACCAGACAACTGATATACAACATATACTACTTTTTCTTTTGTAAATAGATACTTATACACCACCCAGACTCAGGACAAACAGACATGTTCATGCACACAAATATCTGTCCTAGGTGGGAATCGAACCCATAACCTTCGGCGTGAAAGGCAAGTATCTATCAACCACGCCAATCGGGCCGTCATAATTATCACATTTTCAACGAACGCATCGTCGCACCAATTTTTAACAAACAATTGTTTTGAAAAGTTAGTTAATCGGCGCAAAAATAGTATAAAATAATATCATAATTATTAATTGAAATTAAATACCAGCTATATATTATAAATATAATATTTCAATTTGCGCCCTTCAAATGTAAAAATCGTTTACACAAATCTTTGACAGAACAGCAAAAGTAATTTAATCCTATTAAAATTATTAAACACAGTCATACAAAAACGAGACATCCTTCGATAAGAACGCTAATTAGGAGTATCGTTAGTAAAATAACAAAGTTAATGAACAATCCAATTAATTCTAACGAAGACTTCGAACACCTAAGTCACTGAAAGTTAATAATATTTTATTAATTTAGTACCAATCAAGCGAAAAAATTCAAATGTATTTGATTCATTATACGATTAAAAAAAGAAGTTTTACATCGCTTAGTATTTATGTATGTGTGTTTTACGTTGAACATATTCAGATGTATCTAGTTCTTAGATAAATTTATTATTTTAAAGACAAAAAACCCAATTAACAGTTAACAGAATGATTCTGTAATTTAGTACAAAAACATACGAACTTCGTTTGTTTTCAGATCGATTTTTAAACGAGGAATAAAAACATTATATTTTGCATGAAAAATTAAAAAAACACAAAAACTTTACTCTGTACACAAAACAAAAGACTACATAATACTCCAATGAAACTTCTATTCAGTTGTGTGAATATATATTTTTGCGGTTAATAAATAAAATTAAGATTTATGCAAGCGTTATATTTACGCATGAAGTATTTTCTTCGGTAATTTTTTGTTAACTTCTTCTGATTTATACATTCATTAAAATATAGGAAACAAAACTACATTCATTTCAAAACTAAATTAAACGAACGTGTTTAATTCTTTTTTACATAACGCCTCATATAACATACGATATCTAATTTTCCTTGTATATGTTATATTAATTTCAGTTATTAGCTTTCCATTTGTGTATTATAATAATTACTTTTGAAGTACATTTTTAAAACATTTAGAGATCTCTAGAGTTCTACAATATTTGAATGTGACCCACACACATGTGTTGAGTTTGTGTTATTATAGCCACGTACAGCTTGTGGGGTTTTTGAAGGCAAATGATGATAGTGTATAATATAACTTCAATTGAATTTGATTCTTCAGTTTTTTGTATGAAAATTGTTTTGTCCTCTAACTGGATTTATATCTAAAAGATTCTAAGGAGAATTTGGCGTGGTTTGCTTTAAGATAATAATTAAATTTTCTATATGTGAGATAAGAACATCGCTCACCGCCACTCGCTCACAATCTTGTCCCAATCTACTTTAAGAGAAAACCTATATTTATCGGATTAAATAATGCCATATGTGTTCACCAACCCACGATTGAGCAACATGGTGAAACGAACTCCAACTTATCTTGAAAGAGAGCAATCACTTGAGAATTCATGAGGGACGTACAGGCCTAATTCAATATACTAGTACCGTTGTATGTGTATTACGATAACTTTCTAAGTGATTAATATAAATAATATTAATAGATTATTATCCAATCTTGATGGTATCTCATCATCATTACAGCATCATAATCATTATAAATATCATTACAGTTGATTAATGTTATGTTAATGATAATAATGTATGTTATGTCATAAAACGATCAAGATACGATCATTGAAACATGAATTTAATATGCGATATAAACTGATACGAGGGGATATCTAATTGATAGCATTTAATTCAAGTTATTGAGAACAATTTCTCATTATACTTGATTAAATGAGCTGATTTTAAGAACACGTAACGAGTCATTAAATAATTTAAGCGTTTTCAAAAATATATAAAAATATCATGGAATAAAACTGTTAGGAAAAATATTCAAGTAATCGATAATATGTAATCGCCTCTACCGCAAAGCTTGCAACCAATTCATCTTACTCTGATATATGGTGCCGAAACGTGGAAGTTAACTGCGCGAGTAGGTCACATATTCATTATCGCTGAGCTATGGAGCGAACTATTCTTGAAGTATCTTTAAAGGATAAAATCAGTTTGAACAACCAGAGTTACCAACATAGCTTGCAAAATTAATTAAATAGCAGTGGGTTGGTCACGTAACATGATGATGGCTGTAAGTGAAGGCTAAAGTGGTAATGCGTAAGGTGAACTGGGAGTTTGTGTGCACCTTGGGAGAGGCCAATGCCCAGCACTGAATTGTGATTGGATGAATGATAATGATATACCCTATCATAATATACTAAAATAATAAGCCGTGAACATTATCTCTTTTCTGCGGGTTTATCAATGACAGTTATAGAATTAGACAGAGGAAGTGAAATAGAAACTTACACAACATACATACAATAGTTAAAGAAACAACAGTGTTGTTATTAAACATGGAAAATATTAAATTTAATAATATGAAAGAAATTTCATTTTCAATAACAATTAAGCTATATACACTGTTGAACGTTTTATACAAACGAGTTTTAAATTCGGGCCAATTGAAGTAAAAGGTGATAACAACTCGAACTCTTTGAATTTAATTAAACCTCACTTTTATATGTGTGCGCCAATATTTGTAAATTATTACGAAGGATGTAATTTCCTAAATGTCCACAAAATTAGTGCCTTCTTATTGCTTATTACCGTATTACGAGTAGAGCACTAATATACCATATGAATTAAATAAAACAAATATTTATTAAAAGTAGATAGAACTTGAAGGAAATACTAACACAATCACTATTACAAAAACAGGAGACAATATACTGCCTGATCAAACTTTATTATACGCATAAATAAATTGAAAAATCAGCGATCAGCAATATTAGACTTTTTTAAGTATAAAGGATTATTTTATAGTATCGTGTTATCATGGGGACAATGTTAAAACAATTTCGAATAGTAACAATGGCCGTGAAATTCCAAAGTTCATTGCCCCACGTATTGGGAAATACATGAGAATAAACATGATCTTTTTGAACAAAAGGAAGCAGTTTGCTAAACTTTTTTTTTAACATAGAATCGTTGTGGAATACATTTTTTTATGTTAAATATAAATGTAAGTTTATATTCGTGGAATATTTAAAACTTTAATTTTACTTAAGGTTAATTATAAAAATACTTAAATGAGTTTTAACCGCTTTTTTTCATAAATTAATTGTCATTATTATTTATTTAATCAGTTTTTACGTTTGCAACAAAATTCTACTTTTATCTTTCAATAGATTTCAATCTTCAATTACTTACTTCAAGGAACAAATTTCGATGTAATCAATTATACATAATAATTTTGACTAAAGCCACTTTGACATTGATATTAAATTGATATTTTCATTCAACAAATTATATTTTCAAAGAATAAAATATGAGATCGTATTTAGTTGACAAGAAACAAATTAATTATTATTATCAGGACCTTTTACAAATACCAATGTTACTAATATCTCAACTACTACTCTCATTTATATATTATTCTCTACTCATTTATATATCATTCTATATTTTTATAATACGAAATTCAAATATTTTTGATCGTAATATCAACATAGCACGTCAAGCTGCATAAATACTAAGAAATGGGTGCTTGTTAAACATAATACAAATGTTTGTTTTTCATTCATGCACTAAACGCAGTATGTTTGCTTGGTAAAGGCGCTAACATGGTAAAAGTTGTTATAACATTCTGAACTACAGTGACAATACTAAACCGATTTGGAATGACATACATTTTCTGACTTTAAGCTGAAAAACAAAACATATCAAGTTATTATTATATCAAAATTAAAAGAAATATCTCGAAATACTTACGCATGAGAATTTTCAGTTCATTTACTTGGTGGTAAGGCCTTGTCCAAGCCCGCCTGGGTGGACACATACTCACCATCTCATATTCACTCGAAGCACTCGTTATTACATTAAGATAAATAAAATGTTTTACACGGAACAAGACGTGGGATTTTTTTGACATCATTAAACTTAGACATACAAACACGGAATCTGACAAAAACTACATTAATCTGTTATAATAAAATAGTTTATATTAACATTACACACACTTTCACACACTTATGTACAATTCTTTTTAACTGAATTTTAAACTTGAGTCAAAATTTTGCGCACACTTGGTAACAATGGATTTAAAGGTTTTTATTTAACATATTATTATTTCTATTTCGGGCTTCGTTTTGTTACATTTAATAGATAAAGTCGACTCGAATATTTGGATCTATAGCACCAATCCGCTTCCTTATCAAGGCGATCACTACTAAAATGAGTATGCATACTCATTTTAGTAGTGATAGAGTGTGTAATAAATTAAAAATTATAAAAACTTTAATTTATATAATACATTTCAAGTCTGAATGTAACGATATAACGGACTATTAAACTAAGCATACTTTAGATAATATCCGGAATACTTTTATATTTTATGATCTATTACGTCACAGCATAATTCTCTAAGCGATTTAAACATACATAAGCGTGGACACTTAGCTATTACTCAGGTTGAATAACAGTCTCATAAGTATTTAGGTGTGATAAACTTAACAGATACATATTAATAGGACATTTGTGTTAGTTAAGTTTAATATAGGAAATAAAATATTTTAAGAATTATCTATTTGCCAAATGTAACGTGATATAGTTACTGTGTTTCATTAAAACATATAATAAGAATGTATTAAGATCGCATATTTGACCAATACGAGTATGATGTGATAATATTATTAACATTCTCATTATTACGTACGGCAGTAGTTCGGTGAATATCACTGTTTATTGTTAGCTGCATCGTTAGTTTTCCTAACTGTTATATGTCAAAAAAATGTCGATAGTAAACTTAAGTTAAAGTGGTGCTACATCCTCGTGCCTCAGAAAGCGCGTAAACCGTTGGTCCGGCGCCTGATATGTGTGTTGTGTCGGATTGGGTTCAACTCGAACTAAAGGTGTAAAGGGATAGAGAGTGTACTTCTGTTTGCGTACACACTTCTTCACTATAATGTATCCTGCGCAGTTGAAAATGAGTAGCCAAAATAATATAAGTATTATTAAGAATATAAGTATTATTAGTCAAGTAAAAAATACCAACTAAACGAAGAATACGGAAAAACTCTTAAATAATAAATTTTAAATAATAAACAAAGCGAAAAACATTTTAAAATATAATATGATAATTAGACGTCCGAAATTATTCAAATTTATAATTACGGCATAAATTTGTAAAAGAATTTACAAATTATCGTAATTAACGACGAAGTCAAGACAAAACTTACCTAAATTAAAAATATTTTCAAGTCAAGCTTATAATTATGATGGATAATTTGGTGATTATATTCTTTGCCGTGTTATTCAAATGTATCTTATGATTACGTCGTGGCTAGCTCTATTTGATTAATGGGTAAATATAATAAGTACAGATAAACAAATATTCATGTATATACAGTACAGTACAGCCTGTGATTGTCCCACTGCTGGACTAAGGCCTCTTCCTTTTTGAGGAGAAGGATTGGAGCTTATTCCACCACGCTGCTCCAATGCGATGGAATACACATGTAGTAGAATTTCAGTGAAATTAGACACATGCAGGTTTCCTTACGATGTTTTCCTTCACCGTCAAACACAAGAGGAATCATAATCACATGAAAATTCAGTGGCGCTTGCCCGGGTTTGAACCCACGATCATCGGTTAAGATTCACGCGTTCTTACCACTGGGCCATCTCAGTTTTATCGGCCATGTATATACATCGAACGAACTGGTTTATATTTTAATATGTAACGTAGCTTAAGAACAACAATTACATACGGTAAAAAGTTTCAATTATACAATCTATAAATAAATAAAGTATTTTTTTTTTAAAGTAGACATTTTCATTTTAATATATACATTCAAATTCTTGTTTGAATAAACAATAGCTAAATTAAAATTTATACACATAAAAAAAGGTGTACATAAAATGTCTGAATAAACTAAATTTAGGAGAATATTTACCTTTAAAACAGCTAACATTCCAGTCAGGCGAACTTTTTAAAATTGCAATACCTCAATTCAGAAACAGTTAAAATACAATATATTAGATACCGCCATTGCGTTAACTGATACTTTTTTGCACTAATGTTCCAAGGTCCAAATCCTTCAATTGCAAACGGAACAAATATACGACTAGAATAGTAGAAGAATAGTTACGTCACTCGAACGCTTCAGAATTTTCCACCTGTCTAAAGTCTAAAATATACAACTGCTATTATTTAGTTTTTATTGCTTTATTGTAATAATAATATAAAAATAATTATATTATAATTACCAATTGAAAGTGTGTGTACTAGTTAACTAGTGATAGTAGATTTCAATAAATACTAAGTCGATTAAAGGTTAAATTCATCAAATTTACTGATATAAATTATATAACGCTAATTGTTTTTTTTTTTTATTTAGTCCACAAAACTGACTACACTTATACAATCAACAATGATATATAGTAATACCGAAAATTGAAAATATTTACAAGTGAGTCTTCTCGATGTGGACATTACATGCTTATATGAGGGATAAAGAGCAAAAAAATTAAAATTTACATTAGAACAAACACATGAAACTTATAAAAACTATCACCTATAAAATATAAATAAATAACTTTAAAGCAAGACAAAATTCAAAAGTAAATAAATTTTAAAAATTAGATAAATAATTTAAAAATAAAACTAAATATTTACCGATTTGTGTAGACAATTTTTTTTAATGGCCCTTATATTATCGTTGAAGATATATATAGTATCTCTAAAACGGTTAGCAAATAACATCAAAGAACATCACGTACTTTAGAAAAAAATGTGCTTAGCTAGCGTTATTACTGACAAATTGATGCATAAAACGAGAAAGGTTGTATATAATGATCGGATGAAATGAAAAAGAAAAGTATATTATAATTAAAATTAATTTAGAATTCCTTTTGAATAAATATAACATATTTTAAACGTCTGACAAATAAGAATTATAATTGCTCATTAAAAATACTATTTACTTTACTGCGCTTACATAACGAGAAAATTTATAACAAATTAACGGTCAATTACATTTGATGTATATCTTAGTCTATATACACTCGCGTGACTATTTGTCACATTTTTTTTTATTTCTCAACGTATCACTCGATGTTAGGACTTTATGCGAGCTCGTCTGGGAAGGTACCCACTCATTACATATTCACCAAACACCTTATTATTGTTGTGTTCCTGTTGGAAGGGCGAGTAAGTCAGTAGAACAACATGCACAAGGAACATCATAGTTTCCAAGGTTGGTGGCGTATTAGTTATGTAAGGAATGGTTTACATTTCTACAGTGTATATGACAGATGGTCCACATCACCACATACTAAAAGGTGGCCCATTTGCCCATCCTATAATATATTTAAAAAAAAAACTAACATAACTTAAATAGCATGAAAGACGTGCTTAAATGCAAACTAATAATATTGTAAAGTAAAAGATTTATTGTTATTGCTTTATTTTTTTTTTGCATCGTAGCAATCATATTTCGTGAGCTATAACACTGTTCCATTCACTCTTAATACTATCGAAACAAAGCAATTGCGTGACGCACTTACCCACTTAAGTGTCTTCATATAATAAACGAATAATATCTTTACATAAATATTCATAAATCAAGAATTAAAAACCAAATGCCTACTTAGAATTAATTTTGCGTGGCTATTTTCTTTTTAATAAAATGGCTTAATTATTTGTTACAAACTATGTAAATGTAATTTTACATATTCCTAGTAACAACAATCTTTTAACAAATTCACGTTGCTAGGTGGCCATACACATATTGGGTTATTTAAGCTTCATGTTATTTTTAAATCGAAAAGAGTCGGCGTGGGTTGTTCAAAATCTCTGCTAATTTAACCCTCCGAATCGTGGGAAGTACTATAATACTGTTTAAAATAACCATATATTGGTATTAATTAAATGTGTATTGAACTTTATCGTTTATAATTAAATGAAAATGCTATTAAATTTCACCGTATAATAATAAAATATTTTCTTTCAGACAGTCAGACGGGTGCTGGACGTGATTAAAACTCAAATATGCACAATAGCTTTATCATTCACACTGTTCAATACCATTCGGTTACCACGTGAAGCCTTTAAATATGGAGACATACCATACCTGGTTATCTACTCGTTCTGGTTGCTGGTGGTCGCTCTACCGACCACGATGCTGCAGTTGGCGATGGGACAGCTCAGTCAACAAGATCCTATTGGTGTATGGCGAGCAGTTCCAATATTAAGAGGTAATAGATTTTATAATTTAATAGTGGCCTGCCCTGACTTCGTCCTTAGTAGTTATTACATAGGTATAATTTATATTGAAAAAGGAATTGTCCGACAAAAGTCACCGGCAAACATTCACATAATGTTGTCTGAGCTTCTTAGGTCTCTAGGCTTAGCGTTCTGATTAGGACTTCTATTCGATCGCTAATCGTACATTCGTCCCACATAATGAGACAGACCCACATAAAAACCCACATAAAAAGATCCTATTCGAATAATTTAAATATAAATTTATTTGTAAATTACCTTATCATCTTTAATTATAAAATTATTTAATTGCATAAGGATTAATATCATGATACGATTGTCAACATCTTTCGATTCGAAAGGACGAAAATGGAACATTTATTGTGACATAACTATGATAGTTAGATATATAGCCTCGCGCACTTTTTTGTTGGTAATGATTTTACTATGCGGTCCTTAAAATATATTTTATTGTTAAAACTCCATTGTGCTACTGACAAAATTACTACGATCCTTTTACGATTACTTTTGTGATTCCAACACAGAACAGGGTGTTATTGTAATTGAAATTTTGTTTTTTTCACTTAAATTTTTAAGATGGACAATCATATTATTATTTTCTATTCAGTTTTAAAAAATTACGTGATTTTGTTAAAGGTGTTGGTCACTTGAAGATTTTAACTTCATTCCTGTGCTGTGTCTACAGTATGGTGTATGTTGCCTTATCTGCAGCTTACATGATATGGATTGGAAAGGGTTCATTTCCTTTAAAGGACTGCACAAAACTGCACATAACACCGGTGAGAAAAAAATATAAATTTGTCTCATTTTCAATTTTCCATTTATATTCTCGAGCGAGTTTTTTTTTAGATTATAATAAAGATAATACTTATTTTTTAATATTATATTTTTTCCCTTCACTTAAAATATTGTTAAGCGATTGTATCTATTTATTGATTACAAAAAGATATAAATATTCGTCTAACTCGACATTAATAATTAGGGAGGAAGTAAAGCAGACGATAAGTTTAAATAACGTAGGCGAAATAAGTAGTTTTATATTATATCCATACACTCCGTGTATTGTAACAAAAATAATACACTTCTATTTTTAATATAAAACTATTATGAATTTATAAGAAATATGTTTTATTGTATCTTTTTCAGAATGGATACGAAAATAAAATGAATGCATCTGAATGTTTTAAGTGAGTATTTTATCATTTTACATAACAATTAAATTTGCCTGCAAAATATAATCATAAAATTGTAATCCAATTAAAAATATGCCTGCCTAATTAAAAACGGATTGAGTAATAATTGTGAAATTGAGGGTAACAATTTTCACTTCAATGAGTATTTATAAATTGACCCTAAATTGGAACGCATTTTTGAATATATATTTTTTTTATTTCGCCATTAGTATTTTATTTAATGTGCTGTTTATGATTTATTATATATTATTGTTTATAATTGTTATTTAGCATCGATTTGTACCGTCTCGCCTTATAATTCAAACTCTGCAATTATGCGTAGCTACCGTTTACCTATCTATTAATACTGTTAATTCAATTTGAACGAGAAAAATAAACATACAAGATAATATTAAGCTGCGACATGTTTGTCAATTAAAACTTTCGACGGATATAAATAAATGGTAATTGTTATAAAAATATATCACATTAACAATTTCAGCTCGACGTTTTTGGCGCCATTCACTGAACAACCACAGTATCTCGGCGTAATGGCGATTTTAATATTCGTTTTATGGTTCTTTGTACCCATTATGTAAGTATTAATTTCACTATTACACCATTTTCATAAACAGTAGCTGGCAATGTACTATGTATTATCATTTTAATGTTTATAATTAGTGTCACTCGTGAAACTGGTTCACGGCTCCGGTATTTAAAACAAATGACTGTGTCATTGAGGATACACATATCTATGTAGTTAAGATATATCCATAAGTAACACTTTTTTATCAATGAAATGGTTAGACTAGGAACAAACATCATTCATATTAAACTCCATTACTGACTCCTGAGTCTTTCGAACAGTTGAATTTTTAAGAGTCAAGTTACGTTCTAATTTTAAGCCCAATAAACCTGAGCTGATTCATATTTAATAGACATTACGTTAACGTTAATACATAGTAACATAGTGATATCTTAGGCTTGTCCTTACTGACTGGTTTATTTATTTTATTCAGATTAAGATTGTATTTATAAGCATAACAATATGGATACAGTAACCGTTTCGGTTCAATTTACCGCAAATTCTGTTGCTAATAGAGGACCCTCTCGAAATCGCTTCATTAACTATTTCGGACAAAAGACTTAATCGACACACTCATTTTGATGTCCGCTCCGCGATTAATACTAATTGGCTTCATTATTAGGCACAAATGCTTCGACTTTTTTACACTTACTATTATTAAACTTCTTTACGAAAAAAAACTATGTTGATCAAATAAAGACAAATACTAGCTAGATTACAAATTATCTACTATTATAAAATCTAATTTTAAACCACCATTGCTGTTCAAGAATGAATAAGAGAAAACTTTAAAAAATTTTAGTAAAAACTTACTTTCATCAGCAGTAAGAAAAGACAAGTTCATCCGAAACCCATACATAAGCAGCCGTATGTCCAATTAATATGTAATCCAATAATCTAATTAATAGTTTAAGCTGTTTAAAATATTTGTGTTAATTATGTCACCAAATATGAACATAAATTTTACATAGGTCATTCAACATTTTATTATTCCCCGTTTTAGGTTGTTTCGGCTCCGAAAAACTCTGAGAATGTCTCTTGTTATTCTGACGCCCGTTATCATCATTATAGCCATAGTACTAAGTGCATTTTTGTCAGATAGTCGCATTTTGACGTCAATGCTAGAATCATGCGAACATTGGATGCCGTTGTCACAGCCGTACATTTGGCACAGCGCGTTGGTACAAGCGTTATTGTCGACACATATTGTTAGCGGTTATCTGGTTAGCGCTGGCGGAACCATATACAGACAATCTGATGTCAGATGGTGAGTTTTTTATTAAGGTTGTAATTGTTTAAAATTTTAATTTTTGAATTAAAAATATATTAAAAAAAAAAAGAATATTAGCAATGCCCTTTTTTATGAATCTACTATTATTCCTATTTACTCCTCCAATTAGCTTGAATTCGAAACGGGAATGACAATAGACCAAGGGATTAGAATCGACTCTCTTGATGTTGACGTCAATATCTTAAGCTAACGAAAAAAAAAATTATACTTCTATAAATGAGACACCATCTTTTTTTCTAAAAGGGTTGGTAACAAATTAATGAATGGCATCAAATCAGACAATAATATACAAATAACTAAATAGACTGTTGGTATTATTAAATATTATTTTCTTAATTTCAGGACATCGACATTTGTTACTATTACTAATTTACTATCAGGGTGGCTGTCCGTTTTTATGTGGCAGTCAATAGGTAGTGAAGGTAACAAGGATAGTAGTTTTATAGCAATATTAGTTTTAATATATCAGTCTTCCGTATCAGAGAAAAGATCAAAGGAATGGCCGCTATTGGCATTCGGAATCGTATTAGTATCAGGCATAATTACTGTGGTAAGTAGTTCTTAAGATGTCCCTTTATTTGTTTGATTAAATGTACTATTGCAAAACATATGTATACCGATGCTATAATTTAAGGTCAAGAAACAATAAAAAAGTCATAGTAATCTTTGCCAAAAATGACTATATTCGATATTTGTTTATTAGATAAATATCCTTAAGGTTTTACATTATTTCTTGCTCACTACACTATTTTTTAACAAAATGAATAAGTATTTATATATTTTTTTTTTCTAATAATATGAAACAACATTTTTCTAAAGATGTAAAATTATTACAGGGTAAGTAAGCAGAAAATAATTTTTTCGCACAATTTATGTAGCTTGAGTTAGGTTAAAATATAATTCTAGATAAACAGTATTCATGAGAATATTTTGTGCCAGCTGCAACCGTACTCGGTTACCTTATTAAAATTTGCATATAATCTGAATTTCCTGCCAACTCAATTACTATCCAATTTTATACGATTGAAATAAAATCATCTTCTTTACGGAGTTACCATATTGTGAAATAAAGAATTAAGTTTACTTATTATAAAAAAATATAGCTTGTTTGGAATGGACCATAGAAATAAATATTTAAAATTGTTTAATTCCTAATAAAATGAAAATTTCATTATGTAATACAAATTACAATTTACATAGTTCACTCACATTGCTTTTTTTTATTTCAGCTAACACTTCTATTCCCTATATACGATAAGTTACATCGTATTGCAGGTGACCATTGGCGAATATTTGCGTGTGCCTCGTCAGCACTTGGTACAGCTCTAACTGTGTCTGTATTAGCTCAAGGTATTGACGTGGCAGCTATGCTGGATGAGCTGGTTGTGCCAGTGTTAGCTGTTTTTACGACTATTGTTGAAATCGTAGGATTTGTTTTTATTTATGGTAAGCCATATTTTTAACCATGAAAAAACTTTCATCATCTTTAATTAATTCTGTTCTTTTTCAATAGAGAATGTTAAATCTGTTATTGTACTGATGGAAGGAAATTCTCGTATAAAATATCGTATCGTAGCAAAGACTGCTTTCAAAAGCCAGGAGTGTCCAATGATCTTCACGAAGTAATTTAATAAGTTGTACTAATTGAATTAAAGCTTGTCGTAGTTAACCATTGGGGTCAGACTAAATTAACAATTGTAATCAATTTATATAAGCGCTGATGTTTTAACAAGGACTCTACGTGACATTGAGTTCGACCTGATTTTGTAATAAATTCTCAAAATTTTATGTTCTAACTGACTGTCGTAACATTATTCAGCATGATATAATCATTTTATTGTTTAAAATTTTTTGTCTTGTATAATGACAAAAATATCAAAATTTCAGGTTGGTTTTACCTCACAGTAGATATACATTTTATTACTGGATCAAGATTACCAGGTTTTTGGTTAGTGACATGGTGGACCACTCCAGTTCTGTTGATGGGTGTAACCGGTTGGTGGTTGAGATCACTGCTAAGAAGCACATGGGGTGAAGGCCAAACATTATGGCCCTTAGGAATTGTATTTATGGGAATATTAGTTGTAATGGTGGTAATGGCAGCAGTGGCGGTGGCAAAAGAAGAACAATTCAATTTACTTACTGTGAGTATAATAAGTAATTTATTTTATTTAATATGACCTGAAACCTCAGCAACGATAATGTAATGGTAGAAAATTATTAAAATAAATTTTAGAAATTAGATATATTTAAAGACATAACATGGTTAAGATTTTATAGCTAGTCTAAAAATAAAGCCGAGATGGCCCAGTGAAAAAATGAGTTTATACAATTGGTATAAAATATTCCATAACTTTTTAAATTTTGTAGTGTATACCAATCTAAATATCAAGTAATAGGTGTTTGTAATGCTGTAGTGCTAGAAATAAAATGCTACATATAAAATGATCAGAGAGCATACTTGATCATTCCAAAAAAAAGAAAATAAAAACAGATACATACAGAGATATAATTAAAAATATTGTATTTATTGTAATTATGTTTACAGAAAATGGCATCAGCTTTTCGACCCTCTCGCCTTTGGGGACCCGAAGAACCAATGGCGAGATACGTGTGGATGTCTCAAAGATTTTTAAACGAAAACGCTAATTCCGAACACGAGTTTAATACTGATACAAAAATGTATAATCATATTATAACTAAATATCACGAGAAAGGCAACGAAATATACAACGAAGACTGGTTGCATGCAGCTGATACTTACCAAAGTCAATCACCCAAAGCTTTTATCAAAAGTGATCTTATAAGAAAAGAAGATACTCTATATAATGACAGTGGTGCAATATATACTATACCTACAGTTTCAACTAGCAAAAGAAGAAATATAGGAGATGAACAGTATCGTTCTCCAAATATATGCATTGCTAAAGGTGAATTAGGAGGTGCAATAAATTGCAATTGTAACAGGCATTTTCAACTCAATGTTCCTGATTTAAGGAATAACGAAGTATCGACTAGTCTATAGATAAAAAATTTGCAAGATCCAAATTTATGTTTGTACAACGATTTTTATGTCTAGTCGATCAACAATATATTGCAATTTTTATATTGTTCTCAACCACAAAATGCTGTTGATAGTTAATAATTTATTAAAGTATTAAAGACATTCCAAATATATACTAAGAAAACAAAATATTTTAATTAAGTATACAAAACTCTTTACAAATAATTATTGAAGTGCTTACAGTTAAACTTGATATAATATTTTCCTCCCACGTCTTGATGCACTTGTGATTTTTATTAATGTGAATTAGAAAGAATGTATTTTGGTGTGTAATATATGTAATATATAATTAAACTAAATCGTAATAAATAAGGAACAAAAAATATAACAGTCTTTTATTTAAAAACAAATCATCACATCATATTGATACAAATTTATTCAATAGCCAGTAAAATAAGATTTTTAATAGTCCATCTTACACTTGGTCTGGAAAAACTAATCCAAATTTCAAGAAAGTCTAAAATGACGTAACTCAGAGTTCTGAATATAAGAGAACGTATACAACATTGGGTCAACTTAAATCCATTTCCTAACTTAAATTGCTCCAAACGAACACAGTCGCGTGCGAATGTAAGTAATAAATAAGAAAAGTTCTACAAGTCAGCATGACGGTAAAGCTAAGCGAGTTTCAAATTTAGCTTCGACTTTGATGCAAACAATTACTTATTATTTTGAAAAGGGTCTTGCAGCGAATAAGGTTAGGGAAATAAAAGGAGAAAAATTATAATCGTTCACGCAAGAAGCAAGCGCTGCGCGGAAAGTGAAAAATGATCAAAGTTTTTAAGATAAATCTCAGAAAATGTCTAAAGTATTACTTGCGAAAACTTTTTTGTATGTTCTCTTTTAGACATCTTACTAATAACTATATAATGAAATATTTGTCCTTACATTGAACCTAAGTAACAATTTCAATAATAATGTAAGGGTATATTTGGATACGCCATGATATTCTAATATTTTTCAAAGGACTTGAACTATCAATCGATTGCTATCAACTAAATTACAATCTGCCGATAAAAGTTGCTTCCTCCTGGGATTAATTTCTTCGAGCATCACTGATTCTGATCAACGATGTCCCTGTGAGACAAATTATGTAATTTGTTTTACGTCGCTTGAGAAAAATGTCTATGTCTTGGACGAGATGGAGGAGATCTTATTGGCTATATCGATATTTATATTTCAATCATAGAAGCAAGCCTTCTTGCTTATATAAAGGAAATAATTATTATTTCATAATGTTCTTATTGGAACAACGTTACTTACATAACTTATCGATTCCACGAAATAACTATCAGGTTGTTAGTATTTATGCAATTGATTTAAAATTGGAACATTTTTTTTTCATATTAATTCTGTCTGCTCTTAGTAAGTAACTACCTAAAGCACAGAGATTAGAATAAGTGAATCTTAACCCATGATCGCGGATTTAAGCCAATGTAAGGACCGTCGAATTGACATGTGCTTAAACTGTATTTATAACTAGCTGACCCGTGCTCAGATTTTTACTTCGAATAAAATTATGATTGTTGATCGGTTAGTACTGAGTGCTATGATTAATTTACTTACTGCCAAAAGTTGGATTGGCCACGCGACATTTTTGAAAAAGTCTTTTCATTTTTAGGGTTAATATATGTTATATACTCAAAAAGAATGTAGCTTTCTATTGGTAAAAGAATTTTCAAAATCGGTTCAGTAGATTCAGAGATTACCAACCACATCACAAACTTTACCTCTTTATAATATTAGTATAGATATAAATTCATCTCATGCTTGGTGGTGAAGAAAAATATGGTAAACCCTGTATTTAATAAAAAATAAGTATAAATAAAATATGTATTTAATAAAAATCTTTAACCAGTCCGCATTAAAACGGTTTGTATGGAATATGCTCCAAACCTTCTCAAAAGGCGAGCAGGCGTTTGCCCAGGTGGCTGTACTTTACTCTATGCAAGTAACAACCAATACCGTAATCATAACAATGACCATAATTATTATTACCAACATCGAGTAATTAATTTCAATTATGGACAAAATATGAGATCAAAATATAATTTAGGTAAATTATGAAATTAAAAAACATTTACTTATTTTATTTTTAATCAGAGTAAATAATATTTCAGAGACGGTTTTCTTTTTAATGCCCGTAGGACGAGCGGTAATTTTTCCAGCGAAGTAATGTTTGTTACCTGTTCTTAACATCCTCAACGGCTAGTAATAACTGGTATAAGGCAGCTCGAGGGGCGTCGTAAGTTACGGTCGCATTTATCTTTGCCTCGACTAACACTGTTTGATTTTATTCAGGTGTGTACGATCGGCTATCTGCAAGGAATCTGTAATATTATAAAGAACAATAAGGGTTTTACATATTTCATTCAGGTAAATGTAGTAACAATGGTAAGCTATATAAAATTATAAACATTATATTTTACCGCAAGAGTACTGTAAAATTTAAAATTTATCAAAAAAATAATACATTAGTATAAAACAGTTAAACAAAAGGTATATCGTTTCAGGAACAACCTTTTCATCTGAAAGATTTAAAAGGGTGAAAGAAGCCCAGGGGTGTTTTAACCCTCATCAAATAATTTACATGAGATGTACTTAGTAGGCGGCAAGATGAATTGCATGGTATAAAGATATTCACGTTTTTATTGTTGCAAAGCTTTTATTTAATTTCATAGTTTATTTGTTAGATCCATGAATCCAAAGTTGAAAAGACATATAGAGGTCTCGCAATTATTTTTACTAGCGCTAAGTCCCAACTGCTAGCCCTCATATTATGAAACGCCAACGCTTCCACATAAAGAGTAAGAGAGACTATATTTATAGTATAAACGATATAACGAACTTAGAATCTACATTTGGAATTGAATCCAATAAGTAAAACACGAAGATTAATTCTATAATGTATTCGATAAAATGATTACATAATATTATGTACCTGTTGTATATTTTTGTAAAAATATTTTGAAATGCTTCTTAATATCTTCTTTCGATAAAATATATGTCAACGTATCATTTTTACAAAGATAATTGTTTCAAATGTAAATTCTGGCAGTGATATTTCACTGTCAATAAGCAAGCTTCTATGTTGAATAAATATTTTGAATAAAACATTAACGACAATTCAATTCAACAGAATTATTTGAATCTAGATAGAACTTTTTAAACAGAGATAGAATGCTTTATAATCATAAAATATTAACCCTAAATATAGATTTAATTATTAATTAATTTATTATATATTTAAATAACTGTAATGAAAAAAAAATGATTGGTGTTACTCAATGCCAATAAAATATACCTACCTATTAAAAAGTGATTTGTACGGAATGTAATGATAGCCTCATTCCATATTCATTATAGCAATACATCATTTTCAACAAATTGCTATTATATTTAAATAGGCGCAAACTTAATGGTTACTTTAATTAATATTCTGATCCCAAGAACGTTACATAAGTTTCATAGTATAAAATTAAGTCTTACCATAAAGTCTTACTTCAATTCAGTTTATAAAGGAACTTTTATCTATTCAGTGCAGGTAAATTTTGAAGAGCAATTAGACCGAGTCCTCACAGGTGGCGTCGTATTTAAACTCACCACGGGTGAGTTCTAATTTATGTAATATCACGCCTGGTTTGTCGAGTACCTTTAATATAGATATCTATTACTAGTAACTTGTATGTATATGTTTATATATTGAACAATTAAAGGCTGTTAAAATTTATTATATTCGTCTGTCATTGATAAAGTACAAATCCTGTATGTAACACTGTCACTGTGTGCTTTATGTCGTTTTGTGGTTAAGGAAACATCTTAAAGAAACTAAATACGTCGGGTAAGCGTTCGACAACATGTACATAATATATGTGTTGGTGTTTATATGTATATACATATACTATATATATAACTAACAAATGTTCAATAGATTTATAAGGCGTAGTTTTGATTTACACTATTGCTAAATTTATAGTCTAGTCTCAAGATGTACCAGCCTAACACTTCTACCGCAAACTTACGTAGAATACAATGAGCGACAAAGATGTGCTCTAGCATTATGTCCTCTATAGTTATAGAAATAAGAACGTTGTGTCAGAAGGGTTGCTGTACGCTTGCATAATATAGGGATCTGTTGTGAAGGTATCCTGAGGCGGTCTAACTTTGGTTTTCATTATGATATTAGAATGTGTAATGTTCGTAGAAGCTATTTAAACACTGCGAAAATCTTCAAAGTATCTTTGCTTGAAAGCATCTACGCTATAAAAGTTTTATATGGCTTAATGTAGTTTGTTACGAGTTAAGTTTAATATTAGCAATCGTTGTTTCGATATTTGATTTTGTTGTTATATTTTGGTTTCAGATCTTATTTAAATATTGCTAAAATAAGTTCGTAATTAAATTTGATTCAAATACAAATAGGTAAAGAGAAAATATATTGTAAGCGAAGTGGGAATGACCTTTTCAACGGAATCTTGACGGTTGTCACATTGTTTTAAAACTGCCATTTCGTTAATGGAATCGATAAATTGTTTAAACAACGTACTATATATATATATATATATATATATTACGATTAATAATAACTAACATTATAAATGGGTCATTTTGTATGTAAATTAAACTATTAACTATTTATTTGTTGTATTAAAATAATTCGATATCTCAAAAATCATTTTGTTCAATAAAAATTAAGAGTTAAGTTTTGACGTTGATCAAATTGACAAACACGTGACATGACGATACGATTTACATTTATTGACGTCATTTTGACAGCACTTGACCTCGCTTATATTTCATGAATTCGTAATCAACGACACGACAATTACTCTGTAGATTAATTTGATAATTAATATTTATTTCTTTTTCACAAATAAGGTGCAAATCAACTTCAATGTAATTGTTATAAATTTGGTATGAAATACGTGTTGTCACCGAATTATCAGTTTTTATTTATTACCCATACGTGGCACACACGACAAATATTTCATTGATCGTCCACGCTTCGAACGGTTATAGGATTGCACTGCTACTGTAATTTACCCCATTTCACAACATTCGTCAATGTGCCTGTAAATTGTAATTAAAATTAAATCCCATCTATTATCTACTAGAGTATTTTGGCTCTTGAATTTAATTAGTTAGTCGTTATATAATATGTTGTAACGCAAACGTTGTAATAATCTAACTTGTACGAGAAAACGTTGAATAATCAGCGCAAACTTGTCCAGAAGTTTATATGAATGGTGCGGCTTAGCTCGGAACAACTAACAAGTGTGGACACGTTTGTTATCTTAATCCACGTTATTTATATTTAATACTAACTGTTTCTTGTGGCTTCGGTTATAACTTAGTTCTGTTCAGCTCTCGGTGTGGTGTGTCTCGGTTTTTTGAAATAAATCATTACAAGTCTAATATTATAATAAAAATATAAGTTCCTAATGCCAGATAGATAATAAGGTAAAATTTATCACTGTCTCTTCACATCACGTTACGAAACTTCGTTCTGGCAACAAAGACGGAAGTTTTTTTGTATCTATATGAAGAAAAGAGATAGTTTTACTTTTGTGGATAAAAGAGTTGTGTATGATCTTTTTAATTGCAATCAATCAATATTAAAAGCACAAAAAATAAGCAAAATAATACGCGTTAACAGTTGCACACATTAAATTGTACGATTATATGCATAATTATTATGAGACATACATCAGTAAGTAACAGTCTATAAATGTCCCACTGCTGGGCTAAGGCCTCCTCTCCATTTTAAGGAGAAGATTTTGAGACATACATAATATAGGTAAATATTATAGAATAATAAATAACATATTTCCAATTCGTAACATGTAATTGTGCAGGTTCACTTCTAACTTGTGCCATTAAAGTGAATTTACTGCGTTTTCCGCGATTGTTGCAATCCACCATTTCGGGTTATTCCCGCGCACTCATTCGTGGTTCGTTAACTTTGTTGTACGAGTGTTCCGTACTTAGTTCATGATTCCGACGGAAATCTAGCAGTAGCAAAAATTGTTTCACCCTCTCAAACCACAACAGTAAACATTCAATTTTGAACTTTATATTGGATGGAAATAAAGATGAATTTGTCATGTGATGAGAAGGTTTGTATGAACTATTTTTTCAACTTCATAATTTATGAGATTCAGTATGTTTTAACTCTCAAAATTAAAGAATGCTTCGCTCTGTTTTTCTCGACCTAACATTTTAGTCTTTATGCATAGCAACATTTGAGTTTTGAATAAAAAAATATTTTTATCTCTAAGCGCTGCTTAGTTAGCCACCGAGTTTTAAAAAGTTTCAAGTATTTCGTAATTGTTTTTTTGCAATTAAATGACAAGGCTTTGGTGAACATTTTACAACTAACTACACGTTGTGTCTTCGCTTGCAGAAATTTAATTAAAATAAAAGTAATGATAAATAAATTTTTTTTCCGTTGAATGGCAATTTGAATTATAGACGAAGCTAGTTTTCATCCGCGGCTTGCCCACTTATGTAGGGGGTGGTTTTAGGTGCCCTATGCCCTTTTCTATACCTCTGGTAACGTGTGTGCATTTTATGTTCATGGGCTGAGTAGTTAAGATGTCAAAGCTTAACAAACTAATAAGCTTCCTTCGCATTTAAAATATTATTTAGGATTATGCCACCAATAAAGCAAACAGATAAAATTAAAAAAAAATACGTCGAATATTCGACTAAAAATACAGATATCTTTTCTTAGTGCTCCTCTAAGTTGCTCATAGGTAAATAATTTAAAAAAATAACAACATTAAATCCAAGTTCCCAAAATGATGATAAATCTCTCAACAGATTATTAAAGTTGCGCCGTACATTATCCAATGATGCGTAAAACATTTCTGTCTGGATGATTTAGTCGCCCCCCATTTATCAGAAGATGTCACGCACACCCTTCGAAAATAGTGAATCGTGTTCGTTTCACATGTGAAAGTGAGAATATTCAAGATTTAGGTACTTAATAGCAATAGTAATCTATGCGACTCCTTTTCAAATATGTAGACATCCTGCACCCATTTTCTGTTATTATGTTTTTACAATTGTATTAACGAAAATTAAAAAATAATAACATCATTTTACTCAATTAGGGTCTTGGAATCACTTTTGAATCGTCGTTTTACAAGTTATATTAAATTAAAGTTATCACCGGTTCAGATTGTAGTTTCCTCAGAGCTCAATAGTTACTCTGTTCTGACGGTTAAGTTCGAAAGTATTTTAACTCCTCGTTGGTCTAGTGATTTTTATTAATTGAAGTTTGTCACATGATATTTAAATATATCAATTTGAAAAGCTAGAAGTATTCGAAGAATTTTAATATTAGCGAATGAAATATTTAGTATGTATATTGGTATTTTATAACAACTTAGAGGAGTTGCTTAAAAGTTTTCAGGAGACATAATCTGTTGTATGCTCACAACATATAACATGTGTCAATTACATTCCTTTTTTTTATTGAGTAGGAAGGTGGACGTTAAATTGGGCCACCTGATGGTAAATGGGTACCATCGACATAGACGTTGGGGCTGTACATCAATCTGCTTGCGGACTAAAATGTTATACCCCTTGTGCTTTTAAGTACACTGGCTCAACTGTCCAACCGATGTTTCTTTAAAATGCAAATCAGATACATGATCTTAATTTAACATCATCTTTCATAAATACTGCAAGAAGGAAAAAATGCTCCTTCCTAAACCGTTAATTTATATTATGTTTTACAACATTCCAATAAAATAAATTAAAAAAATCGAGATTTAACCTACCGATCTTAAAATCACTACTAACTCAACCTTAAATCCGAAATACTTGATTATTGCCGGTAGGAAACCCAGGCGTCCCCGTAAAAAGCCCGACCAACGGTTGAATTATATTAAAAACAAATTAAAACAAATGTTAATATTCCTTACATTTTCACACAAAGTACATAATACAGTTATGGCTTTATTGTTATCTTCAGCATAAATATTAGTTCTTTAAGTCACAGTCACAGACACAGACAATAATTTATATTTAAAAATTATTTATGAATTCTCTTCATTATGTTGTACGAAAATAAAAAATCCTTATAATGTATGCTACAATATATTAGTCTCAAAAAGCAGTCTGCTAAAAAGTCTAAAGAGAACGAAGCGCTCTGATACCGTTAATTATCCGGGAGCCCCTTCATAAGATTAGTGCCAATAAGGGGCTTAACTTCGAAGTGTCTACCTTAGCACCAAGTATATACTATAGCTATAGTACGTATTAAGCTTAGTAATGGATTCATTACTGATGAGTATAT
The DNA here is from genome assembly GCA_905147175.2 of Nymphalis urticae. Lineage (NCBI taxonomy): Eukaryota > Metazoa > Arthropoda > Insecta > Lepidoptera > Nymphalidae > Nymphalis > Nymphalis urticae. Next base: position 8,462,112 of record LR989991.1, read on the forward strand.
ATATTAATTGAATGTTTGAAATCCTAAAATGAATAAATATATTCGGAAATTAATATTATTGGATATGGTATATTAAATATTCAAACATTATATATTGCAGTACAATCATTGTATTGTTATTATATGTTGCTTGCAACATATAATAACAATACAATGATTCTAAAAATAATCCAATCTTTGTATATAGCAAAAGGATACGAATTGTTTATTAGAAAAACCTCTATATAGTTACATCAACTTGACTCAGGAAATCAGAAATTTGAACGTCATATCCGGTGTACACCGACGGCTTCCGTTCGTGTACGTCGCATCCGGTACATGGAGCTATACGAGGTGAAGTGATGAACCCTTCGTTCTATCAATTTCAATGAAAGTTTTTTGATTAAAAGGCAATTAGTAGAAAGAAATAGTTGCAATCTTCATTGATCTAAGATCAATTATTTTAAAGGAGATGGTTATTGATATTCCATATCAGATTAATTAACTTAATATATTCACTCTGATATGGCAGACTGTTGTTTTGATCATTTTTGGAAATTTGACATTATTTTTAGACCTCTTAAAAATTCTTACAACATCAGCTTATTTATTCAATAGCAGATTAATTAAATAACCTTTTTAAGTAATATTATTAGGCATCACAAAAATTACAAGATTATGCCCAAGAATGCTGAAGATGCTTATCCAATTCTTAATAGGTTCTTTGAGCCGATAACTTTTGACTCTTAATTCGACTAGAACGTTGGACTGGTACAAATTGTGTTAACGTCGAGATCACAAGACTGATCCAGATTTTATTTAGATAATTGAATGAGCCTTGAAAAAAGATTTCCAGAAAGACTAGTGATGGGGCTATGAAAAGAGCGATTTATTACTTTTTAATTTAAGCTTTTGAATTATGAAGAAATGTTTTATTCACTATACTGATGTTATACAAAATATAATCTTGTGAAACCAAAAATTATTACAATTCAGAAAACAGAAGGTAATATTCTTATTTATTTTTAGATTTCAAATTGTTAGAAAAAATGAAGCGAGGAGGAACTATTTTAATTATATTTTTATTTATGGATAAAGAAATGGTTTTAATGTAAGCAAAATAGGCCAATTAACATAATATATCCACGTCTTAAGGCATATGTTATTTTATTTATATGTAAATAATAGATGTCTCTCGGCCAAGCAGTTTCAACTGTTTTCCATTTTTATTATACACACTTGATGCATAAAATGAGCGCACAAGTACATGTCTTTAACTAAATACCAGTACTAAATCTATCTATTTAATTGTAGTAGCTTAAGAATGTAAGTGTTGCCAACGAACACCGATGTACGGATAAATCCAATGAGGTTTTTGCTATATCTTCTTTAAACAGTACAACATAAAAATTAATGTATATTTTATTAAATAAAATTAAAAAAAAACTCAAGAAAGAAGCATGTGAAGATATTTGTAATTTTGATAATATTTTCTCTACCTGTGATTCCATTTTCAAAATAAACTAAGAAAAAATAAAGCAAGTGTCATTGGGATGGCAAATTAACAAAATACATAAACATTTCAATTTTTATTTCTAATCCTCTTCACCCGTGGCCTCTGGGACGGGAACGCTGACTAGTATTCGATCCCTTCCGCCGAGGTGTGATTAATTCCAAACGTTTACCTTATCTAGTTCCTCAGTTGACCTCCGTTTCGCATTTGTTCACTTTCTTTTTACTCGCAATATTCTTTATTGTGATTAAATGCTTGGATCAAATTGATTAAGCTAAGTGAAAGAGATGGAGCGTTCGATCGGTATTTGTATTACGTTGTGGAATCTTTTATACCCCAATTCCAGATATTAAATAAAGCTTGTACTCATTGCACGCAAACGTCTATGACTTTTGTAAGATTACCGACTGGTATACTTACTTTTTTTTGTTAATAAAACGGATATAATATGAACGCAATAATGGGCCACCCAATGGTAAGTGGTCATCGCCACCAATAGACATTGGTGCTGTAAGAAATATTAACCACTCCTTACATCGCCAATACGCCAACCTTGGATAAAAATAGTATGTTATGTCCAATGTGTTACACTGGCTTACTTATTCTTCAAGCTGAAATACAACAATGCTAAGAATTGCTATTTGATTGTAGAATATATGATGAGTGGTTTATACCTACACAGAGATGCCTGTACAAACACCTACCACCAAGTGCAATCATATCAACTTAAGTAACCAGCCAGTATACCAATTAATCAAATCAACTTAACCAACCAGCCAGTATATCTATATAATTATACATTTACCGTTGTTTCCTATCATGATTTTGATTTTGTGTGTGTGTATGTGATTTGACTGTGTATAAAATTTAAATGTAATATTTTATTACGATTTTTTTAAATTCAATGCTTTTTCTTAAAGCTGATTTCACATTGCTGCGTAAAATTTTAATAAAATATCTAATATTAAATTAAATGTAACAAAATTTTGTAAGTTCAGAATTTTCGTGAAAACTATTAAGTCGAATAAGCAAAAAGACGCTGCAACCATAACTATAAGCGGTAGGTTACGTACAAGGCTTGTTATTGCAAAATTAATTGGCGAGTAATTGGCTGCGCCCGGCTGGTTTACGTCTGAAGGCGTCCTGCTATTGACTGCTGGTTAATTAGATCCCAACTACGGGGAACAATGTGAAGCTGTGCATTGGGCGAGTGATGGTGCCAGTTTGTTAGGTATGGAGCGTAATATGATGTGATCATATTATATTCTTTTTTTTTATTGTGTAAACGTCTTATTATAGTGTAGTGATTTTTTTGTAATATACTAAATTTAAATATGAATTGTTAAAGATTTCAATTTAACTAAATTGAAATCTAGTGGCTAGATGTAAGGCTGCAGACCCGGAAGTCCTGGGTTCAATTCAATGGTCGGGCCAGCAAAATGTTATTGGGTTTTTCTCTCAGAAAATTCTCAGTAGCAGCCCGGAGTCGGAAAGTTGGAAGTGTGTACACTCCCGTGTCTCTAAAAGCACGTAAAGCCGTTGGTATAGCGCCTGAACTCTTTCCGATCGTGTCGCACTGCCGTCCCATCGTATTATGAGCTAGGGAACAGAGATTGCACCTGTGTTTGCACACTTGTGCATTATAATATCTCCTGCGCAGTTGGCTAATCTCAGTTGCAATTGGCCGCCATGGCCGAAATTGATCTGGAGGACATTTTTTTTTTTTTCATGCTTAAATTCTCGTAAATTATCATTTTTTCAGTTGGATAGTATAAATGGAATTTAATTTAAATTTTATAAACAGGTGTTAAAAAATATAAATTAACGAAAAAACTATATAATTTATTAAAAATCAAATACAAAACAGATTAAGTAAAATATACATTTTAAGGGGAAAGTTCTCATATATTTTATTTTGGGTTTAATTAGCGAGCGGCCCCTCTCGGCTTCACCCTTATACAGGGGGTATTAAGACATAATTTATATTGATTTATATTGTTATAATTGTTATAATCTCGCCTTCCCTACCAAATTGAATGATTGAAATAATTTGTTTTTGTTTACAAAAACTTTTAATAATTTTGTTAATACCGGTCAATTTTCAATTGTTTTATTTAATATAAAATGCTTTAGAAGTTGTTCGTTAATTTAATTTAATTCCTGAGACATTATTCACACACAGCCATCTGATCCCAAACTAAACAAAATATAACATTTCTTGTCTTTACATTTTTCAATAATATAACATTGTTGAAAAATGTAATGACAAGAAAATTGGAATGGAATAAATAAATAAATAATATAAATTGGAATAAATTATTTAGTATTTCATTCAATTAGTATTAACTAATCGATACGTCCCCTTATATAAACTTTGCTCAACTTGAAACTATGATATAATTTCGATTAACGTAATTTGCTATTCAATGACACACTCATGACACTTCTTACGTTCACTTCTTGTCTTCGATCATTAGTTCTTATTAGTGATCGAAGCTTCTTGTGTAAAATACTATACTCCTATTAAATCTATGCATGCAATAAATCTGTAACTGATCGCCGTCTGTACATGGAAGATATATGAATAGTTTTATTCATATTATCGGTGGCCTTTATCAATGCAATGATTGTTAAACTTTTTGTCTGTTTGTCTGTTTATTTATTGGTCTGTGCGTTTGTGCACGCTAATCGAAACGGCTAAACGGATTTGAGACTTCCTTTAAAAATTAGTATTTGTTTTATTTTAATCAGTTTATAAGTAAAAACATAATGTCACTAAAGAATCACGTCGAACAATTAATTCGATAAAATTCCTATAAATTAACTGTTTTTCCAATGTAAGTTGAACGCAGATCTATATGATCAATCATATTAATTAGGGTTCAGCTTATGCTGGTATATGTCGTTTAACTCGCTCATGTGTAGAGTATATGTCTATTGGTTTCGTTGCCGCATACATTTTTTTTCATGGTTTTGTTAAATTTACACTTAATCGGTTAGTTTGACAAGTGAAATAAAACTTCAAATATATACAAATAAAAAATAAAAATAGTACAAATCGTGACCACGTGGAATGGTGGCAAGAATGCTAGCAGCATTTCTTCTTTGAATCTCAACTCCGCTCCTCTGGGCGAAAAATGAACCAGATAGTCGGTTAGTTGATAATAAGTACTTATTAAAAAAAAAAACAGATTTACGCAAAGCTATATAAAGCACAGGGAAAGACATTCAAGTATGTCGGATAGATTTAGGGGCATGATGTTTTGCTCTTGTATGATTCCAATTGTATGTTACCCTATCTAGATTCGGGTGCGGCAAAAACCGAATAAATATTAAAATAAAACTAAAAATTTTGTATATACTGACATATTATAAGTCTGCTCTAAGTGTTTTTTTTAATTTATACGCGGGGTTATAGTTAGTAATAATTTTTAAAATGCTTCGGGCTATACCATTATTAGGAATATTGTTTGAAGATTATCAAATTAAAATAGTGAAAGAATAACTCAATGATTTATGAATCAAAATACCCGTTTATATATTAACTAATATAATTAAGCCGACCGAACCAGAACATTTCAGTGCCGAGATAATTTACTTAGACTAACTCAATCACGCTAGACCGTTGGATTGTTGTTGTAATTTCATCAGAATTATTTAGTTTTCGATATTCGTGGAAAGTTTTGAGTACAATTCGAGTGTCGGTGGCGAGATTCTCTGGGAAAATTTCCCAGGAATTCCGCTACGGTTGAATTAGCAATAAGGTCCAGAGAGCTTTATTGGCGAAATTTTTGGAGCACTTCTATATGAACCACTCTCGTTTCAAAAGGTTGGCATATTTATTTTTCATATTTCTAACTTACTTTCGTAAGGACTTTTCTTTACTTCTAAAATTATTTAACTACTTAAGGACTTATTGTTTTTTTTTATAGCTTGTCGTCAACGACTTCGTCTGTGTACAAAAGACATGATTTTACTTAAAATGGTGTTACTAAAAAAGTAATCCAATTTACACGTAAAATTTCATTTTTACACTTTAGGTATACGATTTCCAAAAAAACCTGTTAAAATGGATTCCTACATCATACAAAGTCTCAGGTCAAAAATTTACACTCCTACTAAAGTAGTTTCATCACAGTAATGCTATCTCAGCCAATATTCTTTTTTTGGGATTAACAAATATTTATTATTATTAGAAGAAACTAAGCCTTACTAGTTAATAATTGGAGATAATACGAGTATGCCTTGTATATATTTTAATTTCGAAAACGTGACGATGACTTATTCTTGCCTTAATATTATGATCCTGAGAATTTTTGTTAAGTTAACGTTTGTTAAACAGTTCTAACACGTCGTAAATAAAACATCAAGCATAGTTAGTTCAATTGTTTTTATTTATTCAATAAATTTAATTTAAAAAAAAACATGACCTAAAACTTCATTTATAAATTAGATGCAATAATATAATTAATTGTGTTACCTGTATATTGAACAATTATAAATGCAAATTTACTCTCAACAAAAATTAGTTTGAAGTTCTAAAACTTCTTTAATCCTTCCAAGAACTCTATAGCGATACGTTGAAGTTAGTCAACTCCATTGTGAGGACACGTTGAGACAGGTGATACATTTTATATAAGCCTTAGTGCACTTAAGACAGTGTATACGGCGAATTGAAGTGCCGAAAACCTACGACTGAAAGTTTTAAGTGTACTGAGAATTTCATGCGCCTGTCCAATTTCGGCACGTACAAGATATTATGTGCTATCAACATCGTTAATATCAAACTGAATATAAAATGGCTACCTACCATTTACGTGAGCAAACAAAGACAAACAAAGAAGAAGAAAAAAATAACATCTGCATCTGTCAAATGTTACTTTATAAATTAACAAAATAAGAAATATTGACCATTTCTTGCATATTATTATTTTATTAGCATAAAATATAATATTGATTTGCAAACGGATTGAGATTGATAAAAAATATCGAATATTTTGCCTTTACACAAATCACTAACAAAGTATAAATCTGAGATTGCAATATTTTTTTAATGATAAATATATCCTTTTTAATATTAAAAGTCGACAACATCTCATTTAAAGTATAAATCTAAAATATAAAGTTTAAATGTCAAATTCAGCAGACGCGTCATGCAGAAACTATTGTAAGTAATCACTTTATAACTCGCAAACGTCTGTTTTGTTCATTATATAAGTTGTAATTATGATAAGTGTATTCACATGTCCCTAAAACAATGGATGTACATATATTAAATATACATATATATAAATACTGCGAGTTATAAAAACCTTTAAATAATTTTAATCGAAGCTTCTATTTTAATTGAATACTATGTATGCTGAAAATGACATTTTACATAAGTCATATAACACGTCATTTTTTCTTACTAAACTTAACTTACTTTCAATGTGTTTTTGGATCCCGTTCTAATTCAATTAAGTTTATTCATAGTTGCTCCAATTCAGGGAGAGATACAGTAAGCAAGGACAGATTTCTTAACGATTTTCTTGAGGACTCGACAAAGGAGGTAAGATGTTAATTATTGACATATTCATTTGTTAGAGATACAGCGCTACCTTCAAGCTGCCTTCAAGCTGCTAATGATATCTCCACTTCATAACAAACTGTGTTCAAAAAGACAAAAATCTAGGTCAAGTTTACATTTTCTAAAACGATACACCCAGACTTATCACTTTATTGACACTTTTTTTGTTTTAGTGTTCCCACAAAATATAATAACAATGTGAAAACATCGACAATTGCGTTTTGCTATTAGGTATTATTATTTTAAAGGAAAGGACTTAATCTTCTATTTGATCTGCGATAAAGAAAAGGTAAGGTAAAGACATTAGTCAATATAAAATGTGGTTAGCATATAATGTCAGAGGCAGCGACACTCGGGTGAACAAATGGCCTCTTGGGAGTTCGGCGATTATTTGACGGAGCCCTTCCAAATGTGCTCTTGACGGATTAAAAGTATATAGATGTATGATAATAAGCTGGAGTATTTAAAAAGAAAACATATTTTTTTTATATTATTTTGTTTATTTATTTAAATTAACAACTGGTTACAATAATATATTAAAAACTAATATTTTACTTAACGCAATGATAGTAAAATATTCGTTTAAAAAAAATACTAATTATTATCGACTACTACTTTTATCGAATTACTAAAATTAACGAAATACGAAAATAAAAAAAGTCGGGTAAACAGTCATTAAATTGCCCACAAATGAATGAGAACTTCAGAAAAGAGAGAGATAGAAGAGAAAGAGATAGATCGATATGTGTATGATTGAAGGCTATTAATGATATATGATTTACCTCTAGGATAATTTTTTGTATCACACTTACTGATATTGAATAGAATTAAATTTCTCCATAGTATGTAGGCATATTTGTTTTAGCAATTCTAGGTAGACATTTGCAAAACTATTTGACTCATGTTTAACCACTTCTTATCTTTATTTATTTAGTATACGTTACTTCAACAACTTGAGAAATTAAGCATTAAGTGAAATGAAAGAAACATTGTATTTTTCTTTTTTCTAATTCAGTTAGACAATTCAACTGACTTTAATGAAGTGACTTTTTTGTCGTTGTTCTGATAATATACACTAATATTATAAATGGGAAAGTAACTCTGTCTGTATATACGTCTGTCTGTTTGTTTCGTTTTCACGGCTAAACCACTGCACTGATTTTGATGAAATTTAATATAAAACAAACTCAAATCCCAAATAATCCTTAGTGGTATTTTTTTTTTTTTTTTTTTAAATGTATAGGCTAGCGCTTGACTGTATCACACCTGATGGAAAGTGAGATACAGTCTAAGATGGAGCGCGCTTGCCTAGAAGGTGCCTATTCACTCGGAACTTGAAGGTACCCATATTGTAGGTGGTGGGGAAAACGGAGGTCGGGAGGGTATTCCAGACCTTGGCGGTGCGTATCAGAAACGAGGAAGCGAAACGCTTCGTACGTGTCCTAAATACGTCAACGTCAACCACGTACGGGTGCAGATCCTTACGATGCCTCGCAGTTCTTTGGTAAAAAGGTGACGGGGGAACCAAATCAAAAAGTTCCTGAGCACACTCGCCGAAATACATCTTGTAGAATACCGACAGACAGGCAACCTTACGACGATGTTCTAAGGTCTGGAGTTTTGTAACCAGTGTCTGGTCGCCAATGAGTCTTCTAGCACGACGATCCACTGAATCCAAAGTATCAAGCTGGTACTTAGCAGAGCCGTCCCATAAATGGCTGCAGTACTCCATGCACGATCTGACTTGGGCTTGATAAAGAGTCAGAAGCTGTTCTGGTGTGAAGTACTGTTTGACCTTATTGAGGATGCTAAGTTTTTTACCAGCAGTTTTAGCTTTGGATTCAATGTATTGTCCAAAGTTGAGTTTGGATGTTAATGTAACTCCTAGAAGCTCAATACTGTCGGTGATGGGTACAGATATATTCCGGAAAGTCGGAGTCAGGTGGAATGGACTCCTCTTGGCAGTAAACAAACACGCTTGAGTCTTGGCAGGATTAAATTTGACTTTATTATCATCGCCCCAATTCGAAACCTCTTCCAATCTCAAATTGATGCGTTCTACCAAGGCCTCCCTGTGCTCTCGAGTTTCTGTTGTACTAGCTCTTGGACCGGATATGTATCTCTCCGTGACAGTGCTGTCGTCTGCGTACCCAAAGATACCGGGTTTCAGCAGATCGTTTATATGCAGCAGGAAGAGTGTGGCGGAGAGAATTGAACCCTGAGGAACACCGGCATTAATCGCCATTAGATCAGACGAGAAGCCATCTAGGACAACTCGAAACGATCGTCCACTCAGGAAATCTGATATCCAGTTGCAAAGGCCAACAGGTATCCCGTAGCTAGGAAGCTTGCTAAGAAGGCCCGCATGCCAGACCCGGTCGAAAGCCTTGGACACGTCAAGTGAAACGGCTAACGCTTCACCATACTTGTCCATGGCCTCGCCCCAGATGTGAGTAGCGTACACTAAAAGATCTCCTGTTGATCGATTCCGACGAAAGCCGTACTGCTGGTCCGATAGGAGATCGTTTTCTTCGAGGTACGCCTGGAGTTTGTTATTCAATACACGCTCCAAACCTTTGCAAAGTATGGAGGTGATTGCTATGGGTCGGTAGTTGGCCGGGTCGGTACGGCTACTCTTCTTAGGTACTGGTTGTACGTTGGCAATCTTCCAGGCTTTAGGGACTTGAGCGGATTTAAGAGAGAGGCGGTACAAGCGTGTTAAAACAGGGGACAACTCAGGTGCACAATTCCTCAGGACTATTGCTGGAATCCCATCAGGGCCACTGGCCTTATTCACGTTCAAGGTGCGCAGAATTTTTAGGACCTCTCTTTGGCGAATTGGTATTAAACGGGTCAGCGGGAACATCTACGCCTGCAAACACTCCGCGTGTTACTTTAGTGGGCTAACACTATACGCTGAATTGCGACTGGCCCACTCAGGTCCCTATCTTAAGATCTGTTTGTTTTTTTAATACAAGAAAACTTATAATTCAAAATTTAAAAGTTCCTCTACTCAGAAAAATACCTCTAAAAAAACGTTTATAACATTTTCACGATAAGTCTTCTTTTATCTCGCTGGAAAAACCTAATTACGAGTTTTCCCCAGATGAAGGGGGGTATGTGGGACTTGCCGGCGTCTTGAACGTCTAGAGTACACCGGAATACCCACTAAAAACCAGTGGTACCCTCACCGTCCTTCGGGGGGCGTCACGAGATCACTTGCGCGTAATACCATGACATTTATGATACGTCTGCTGTTATGTGGCATTTGTTGGATATCCTGCTGACTCCAGATGATGCTGCAGCATCAAGCAATGCATCAATTAAACTTATTTGTTATCTTATGGATTATCAAATAACTGAACAGATTATCTTAAATATACTCTCTTCATTTGTTTAAGAGATACGATATTACAGATAGACACAAACGTATCAAATATGTTGGTATTTAAGAATGTAAGAAAATAGCCAATGAAATATTATAAACTGCCATTGTAGAAGTTACTTGGCATAAAATAATATGATTGAAATTACATCACATCACATAGCAAATTGTTCTGGCTAAAATTATGCGAAAGACAAAACTGTGTAAATTACAAGCAATAGAGGTTTCTTAAAGAAAAAATACTAAATATTGAGTTTCTCCAACATATTCCTAAAAATAATTCATATTTATATTTCGAAACGGTAAAAGCTTTCCCTTACAAAATAGGTATTTGAAATATTTTATGTACATAAATAGTAACAATTATTCGATGCACAACATTTATTTTGACATGAAGTCAAAATAAAAATAATGTCAAGGTTAAAAGGTGCTTGCATAAGTACACTCAAATAAAGTATATTTTTCATTTTAATTTGATAGTGAATTTTATTTTTTACATAAAAATAATAATATTTAAAATATGTACGTGTTTATACACTTCACTGTTCGTAATAAAATCACGTCCTCCACTAACTTCAACGCTTGCTGCGACAAGGTACTATTTTCAAACAACTCTGCCACCCGATACGACTTCGTCGTTGTACCGCCTGTTGCTTTTATTTTCATTAGCCGGCGTAATCTAATAAAGTGGTCTCCTCTCTCACAAAGAGTTTGCCGTTACATTTAAAAAAATCATATTTACTTGGGTAAGCTTTACTTTCTTGGCCCCATTAAAACTCTACAATTTATAATGTTATTTTGTTTGGAACATTAATTTTGTTTATGGCTGTAAAAGTGTATCAAATAATTTGGTTAAGTAACTTTTAGTTCCAATGGTATATTATTACAATAATATATATATGTATTATAATGATGACGTCACAAAATATAAACGATCTGTCATTATTTAAATTAAATATATATAAAAATGGAAAGAGGTTTCACTATCCGAGGATACTGGTACGTACCTGCGACTGTCGCATAACTAGGCAACCAGAATATCGCCTATAATTTTAGATTCGGGTGGTAACAATCCGACTGAATGAAATGACGCTTAAAATGAAACTTCATTGCTCATTATTCAGTAGAAGCGTCTTACACAACTTTTCCATTTCTCAAAAGATCCTCTGTCACTTCAACAGGTACATATTTTAAGAGCTGTTTATATGTTTTTACTGTTTATCTTTTTTTATTCTCTATGTGAAGGATCGATTAAACAGTGTCGTCATTATAATCTTTTTATAGTTTGTTTTTGTAGGTATATTGTAATTACTTTGGAAAACAGACGAGCTATTATCACGACATGGTATGGTTAAATTTGCCTCACCAATTCTTAGGTGTTCTGGAGTCTGGTATCTAGCATAAATTTAGAGTAAAAGAAGAAGCTGGTTGTCGTAGAGTACCATGCAAACTTGTACTTGTATATGAATACTACATTATTGTAATACTTAAATTATTATATATAAGATTATGACGTTGCCAAGCGATAAAAATATCCGAGCAAATTAAAATAACGGATCTAAACATATCAACACATATATGTAATCTCTTCTGCATTACACTGGATCATAGCCACTCTACTGTGATCTCATTGCAACTCCAAAGAACATCATCATCATCATCATCAACAGCCAATCATTTTGTCCACTGCTGAACATAGGCCAAAGAACATCTCGACTGCTGACTTTAAAAGTTCCGATATCTGAGCCATAACGGACCTTCATGATTTTTAAAGTATTTTAGTTAATATAAAACAGAAATGACAGTATTGTACTAATTTTTCGGATAATAATGTCATTTAATGTGCACACAACTATATTGCGGAGAACTCATTCTATATATAAGTTTTACGGCGTGGAAGAAAGGGTATTCCTATCAAGAAAATAAAGGAAAAGTTTTTGCATTAAATTTCCTTTTTATTCTTACTTTATTGTCTGTCGAAACCATTCGAAATGCTGGGCTAAATTTAGCGTATATAAAATAGTGTTCACGAGGCTTAAACCTCTCTGTCTTTTTGCCAAATATGGTCTATGAAAGCAATATTAAGAGAAATTTTATTATAAACGAAATAATGGCATAGGAAGTTTGAAATATACGTATAAGTACCATTAACCCGTCATTTATCGGATGGGTGATGGAACGCACTCCAGATCTTCTCCTACGAGGAGAATCTTCAGCCAGCTCTAGAATATTAATTTATGAGTTGTTACTTTAAATCTTCTACCATTTTGTACTTTTTTAAATAATACATAATAAACTTTTTAAATACTTTTTTCTTTTATATAAAAATCAATTGTAATAATTGATATGAAGTATTTTTAATAAATAATATATATAATATTATTATGTTGTTGTACACCAAAGTTTTCAATATGGACTATATATATGGAAAAGTATAAAATAAATATACTCAACCTCTATACAGATTCAAAGCCCCATATAGATTTGCACTGAAAATGTTGTTATTGTAAATTTTTAATATCTATAAAAAAACTACGAACATTTTCCGAGATTCGATAAAATCGTGGGGCGCGGGCACAGTCGGTATAAAAAGAATCAGTATTTGAGAAAATGTACACAATAATTTATAATATTTGCTGTGCAATATTAAAATTGTAAGTTTACTTACGTAAAACTATTTCTGTTTTACTTGTGTGAAATTTTGTAATCGATTTTAAACGTTAGTTTGAAGTTCGCGAAGTTTTAAAAGAGTTCAAAAGTCATCCAATTCCTTGTAAATAGACTTCCTAGCGTTCCTTACGTTTGCAGCTCATCTGGATGTTAGCTTAAAATCGATATCAAATTTTGTACCGAACAGATGGACAAGAAAAAGGCAAGCACGAATACAAGATAATATTGCATTGTCATCTAAGTCTGAGATATCTCAGAGATTAAAAGTAGTATCGATTGGGTGGTTAAATAATGTAAGCAACTAATTTTAAGTTGGCGCTCAACAAATTAATGACTAAATAAATAAAATAATGATGACACACTTTTTGGAATGTTATTGCTTATCATTAGAAATTTTCTATTTTTTTTATTACATTTCTTTAAAAATGTTATATGTTTTGCTTGCTTTAATCGCTATACTAATGATATTTCCAAGGTCATTTATATTTAATGTTATTTTTAGTATAAATTAAAAAAAATACTTTGAAAGCTGTCTCCACTAGACCCACGATGATAGTCATAGCTCAGTCTAAAATTCTCATCAAAGTGAATGAAAAAAGTTCAAATAGATGTAGCCGCTGAAGAGTTCTCTCAATTTTAAATGGGACCGCCTTCGATATCTACTTTGTTCAATAAAACGTGAATCATCTAACATCATATTACCCAGTACAAGGCTATGCGTGATAAAATCGATAAACAGGTAAAAATTCAGTGGGTGAACAATTAAGAACCACCACGTATTGTTTGTTAAAAATATATTACATTTTTTAAATTTTACTCTAAGTCAACATATCCATAGATTCATAAATATCATTTTTATGTTCGAATTCATATAACTTAAGTAATATTTTTATAAAATATTTAAGATACATTAGTATCGAAGGCACGTATCAGTTATTGCTCAGTAGTATTTTCTTCAAACAACGCGGTCTGAAGTTAGCGTTCGCTTTTAAATTTATTTCAAAACTCTGCAAGATTCGGCAAAGTGTTATCCTTTCATATTATATAGTTTTATACAAGATTTCCGGCTGTAAATACGTGTGAAGAAATATATTTATTAATACAGTTGATAATAAGATTATTATATTACCTCTTTAATTTCACCTCGTAATTGGTGGATAAGAGTAACCAATGAGTGTCTTTCTTCTTCTCGGTAGAATCTATATTCCAAACCGTTGGTGACTTAATATCCTTACTAATATGAATTTGTGTATTTGTTTGTTTGTTACGATTTCAAGCCTTAACTACTGAACTGATCATCATAAGATTTTACATACACATCGTCAATGGTTCAATAAAAGGTATCTAACACCTGATAAGCAGTTTTTTTTGCATGTTTTTTATATATTTTAAGTAATTTATTTATAAATATTTTACATGACATAATTATATTTTTTATATAATGTGTTGCAGACGAAGGTTTAATGTAATTCTCTAGTTCTCTCTAATATTACATTTAAATTAAATTCTTGAGTTGAAATCCACTATATTTGTAACGTACTACATCACCGGAACAAGGAGTACGCCTGAAATTTTTTGAAGAAAACTTGGACAGAAATCCCATAACGTACTTGTACGTGGTTGTCAAACAATTTCTCTAAATGTCTCAGAAATACATGTTTCCGGAGTAAAAGTGTTGACATTTTATAGCTAAGTGCAAATCGTTAAGTCTGGACAGACTGACACTCTCTATTTGTAGTTGTAGTTTTGATTTTTCTCATCTTCAGCGAACATATTTTTATATAAAATAGGAAGGAGGAACGGCAGATGGCCACTTGATGTTGAATGCTCATCGCCCACAGACATTGACACTTTAAGAAATATTAATAATTCCTTACATAGTCAATGCGCCACAAACTACCACCACCAACTTCAAACCGGAACACAAAAATACTAAGTATTACTGTTTGGCTGTTGAATATGTGGTAAGTGGGTGGTACCTAACCTGACGGGATTGCACAAATGTCATATACTATTCGAATGTATTTTGATAGTTTTTATTTCAAATATTATCAATCTTAATATAATTATATTCTCTTTTAAAATTCATTTTACAGCTTACATTAGTCGTCACAACTACTTACAACGTGAATCATTAAGCCTAAGTCAGATTTCTATCCAATACGAAGGGGGAAGGGCAGGATATATTCAGATTCCGTCGCGAATTGTGCGTATGATTTATCAGAAGGCAAAGTAACAGTGCCGTGATAAGACGTGACAAATCAGGGACGTAACCTACGCCCATTTACATTAATGCCGTGACTTGACCTATATGTCCTGTCTTGTTAGACTGGATCAAGTTAGTAGTAATATCTCGAAATCGATCTAAATTTAAAGAATTGTAACTGTTTATTAACAGTTATCATGTAAATATAAATTCTAAAAAAAGAAAGCCGAATGAATAACGAATGTCTAATTAAATAAATTTAATAAAAAAAATGTATATAAATATTCATATAAATAACACAATTGTAGTTTTTATATACAAAACTACATATATATTTATTTAATTCTTTTAACAAATCATTAATTATTATTTGTATTGATTATATTTATATATTTATAAATGACAAAAGTAATTATTTATACTGTGATGTTATATACAGTTAGGAATTTAGAAATTTGTGTTTATAGAGAGTAGATTACGGTACCTCTCAACTTGACACAATATATGATATAGGAGAGAGTGATAACGGTACTTTCGACAAGTCTATTTTTAGAAAACTTCAAAAGGAAGAAAGTCATCATTTTAGCTTAAATATATACATGATATTGTCATATTGTTAACTGATTTAGACGATGATTTTTTTTTATCAAATCAGTTTTACCTCAAAACAAATCCCGTTTAAATTTGTAGAAAAAACCACAATCCAATGCAGTACAATAAAATTATCGCATTTTGTATGTTTATACATTAAGTAACATACTATAAAGTATATCATCTGAGCGTCACATAACTTGATGTCTTCGGTGTTTGTTACGATTTATATAATTTTTTTAACACAACATATGTGACAGATATATGATTTAAGTTAATAATACGAATTTATAGTAAATTAATAATTAAATAAACAGAGAAAAATACCGCCTACGGATATTCTACTGCTTACATCAATATGATTTCCGATTTGAAGGCCAGAGTATTTATATGTTAAAAAAAACAAACGGTGTAAGAAATTAACTCTTATTAAAGTGCCCGTTGGTGGAAATAGCCTAGTGGTTTTATGACTTATTTAACTGCCTTTTTATCTAAAAGAATTTAACTAATCGTGAAAATCCTTATGTCCTTGCTAATTGTGGCGGTCAGGCGGCAGTCACGGAGATACAGCTGGGTCGTTGACCCTTATGCTGATGTTAAACGGTTTCTAATATCTTTAGAAACCGTTAAATATTTACTGCATAATTGCAATTGAATCAATTCATGTTTTGTGCCCGAAGGGTCAGTTGTTATTTTTAATTATGATCAAGAATTAATGTGAAATTGGTATTACCGAAGAAGATTTTTTTTTATCAGAAAAGGTGGATAAATTGGAACGAAGACACTATTCTACTATTAATTTGATCTTTAATTTGAGTCCCAATATTGAACATATTTGAAAGTATAACTGTCATTACTAATAAAAAAAAAATAGGAAGACTTCGTTAAAATTAATAACAAAAAATAAAATAAAGAAATAGTTTCCTCACGCTGTAAAAAATGATAAAGACACGTGTAAATAATTTTCATACAAAAACGAACCTGGAATCTACATGTTAACATCAAACAATTTTAGTGGCACACTACCACATAATATCTAAATACAATTTTCTCTCTTATATCTAGAGACCTTAGATTGTATAATACGCAAAATAAAATAAAAAATTGCTTTGTTCATGTTTATTGAATTAAGAGAAAAATACACAACTATAATCATAAAACAAGTCTTTAAATTACTTCTTGGAAAATAAGCATTTGTTGTGAAAGTTAAATTATGAAAAATATTAGCCTAGTCGAAGCTTTACCGCCTCGAGTGTCCCTGAAGGGTCGTTGGAGGCCTTCTTCTGTCATCCTTATTCTAGAATGAAGATGCTTATTTTTAATATTCCAAAAAAACTTTCATGAAAAACCAACGGAATAATTTATTGTTAATGTAAAACTTATGTACGGATATTTTTATATAAATTTTTAAGACTTTAATTTAATAACGTATAAGCAATGTTTTCGGTGTTTTTTTTTTCGTAATTATCTGGTCAAGGATTAGCGAGATTTAAACTGTCAAAATGTTAAATAATTATTCATCCATGACTTGTAATATCACAGGCTTTCAGTTTAATTATAAATATACTAATAAAAAAAAAAAAATTTTTAAAAGTCGACTTTCCATTGTAATTTTATAAACTCGCCGGAAATATTAAGTACACGTTTTCGCTCGCGGCATCTCTGACTACGTGTATGCCTAATTTCATGATGACCGGTTGAGTAGTTAACACGTAAAAGCTAAACAAACAAATATGAGTTACATTTCACAATTTCACATTTATTAGTGAGTAAGCTAACGGAGTTTACAATTATTCGGTTATTACATCAATTCCCTTTTTTATAATCATTTTCCGAATACTTAATTTTTCAACGTTCGTACCTAAGAAGTAGGATGTATTTATAGAGAAATCGCTATATATTTATTCATTCATTCATTTGATTGTAGATAATTTTTCCGGCTCGTCGTGATAGACACCTATATATTCATTAATCTACTCGTACAGCCGAATAGAAAAACTTTGTAATGCTTTGTGTGATTGGAAGGACAAGTAAAACCAAAGTGCATTTTAGGAAACAACTTGATACTGACAAAAACTAAAACATTTTTACGGGATATGGAACAGCACAGTACAGTAACAGCCTGTTAATGTTCCACTGCTGGGCTAAGGCCGCCTCTCCCTTTTGAGGAGAAGGTTTGGAGCTTATTCCACCACGCTGCTCCAATGCGGGTTGGTAGAATACACATGTGGCAGAATTTTAATGAAATTAGACACATGCAGGTTTCCTCACGATTTTTTCCTTCACAGTCAAACACGAGATGAATTATAAACACAAATTAAGCACATGAAAATTCAGTGGTGCTTGCCCGGGCTTGTACCTACAATCATCGGTTAAGTTTCACGAGTTCTAATCACTACGCCATCTCGAATATAGAACAATACTTATGTGGGAAAAATTCAAAATCACAAATCAAACGCGTGAAAACTCAGTGGTCGCAGTTTTGACCCCGCACTCTTTATACATATGTTTTAGCCAATAGTATAATAACCATATCGGACTGTAATATTTACGTAATACTGTCTGTTTGTCTTTATAATAAAAACAAAGTAGTTCAAGATCGTTCGACGTCAAAAATATCAGGTAAGTTAAAAGGTATCAGAATAAGTACTCCAGGAGCGACTGCGGACAATCCTATTGTTGTTTTGATTAAATTTCGTCAGGGAGTTGCAGATTGTTCTTTTTATGCAGCGCCGGCGAAATTGAAATGGACGAAAAAAATATATTTTTACGCCCGATACCCATTGTATTGTGCAAATATCCTTTGACGTAACGACGTAGTGAAAATCTATAGTTAATATTGTTCACGTGTCAGTTGCTATTCGACAAAAGAGAATCAGACAGAGTATGCGATTTATACTTCTAAATATATGGACGTTATGTCATGAATAAAGTTTTACATCTATACTGATATAATAAATACAAAAGTAGCTCGGTCTGTCACGTACGCTTTCTCGGCTAACACTGAATCTGAAGACTGAACTGATTTTGATAAAATTTTGTATGAAGCAAGCTTGAAATCCAATCAAGGACATAGGCTATTTTTTTATAACGAACACCAAAACCCTATCACGCAAATAATATAATCCTGTAAAATTACATTACAAAAGTGTTTGTAAAAGTCTACTTGGGTAACTTGTATTTTGATTGATTTGATTCCCGATTTGTTTTCGTCCGCGTTGACACGGACGTTGATTGAGATGGTAGGATAAAAATAATGTTATTACTTGTGAGAATAACCTAGAATTTTCGATTGAAATTTTAATTTCTAATATGCCAAATGGACAAACACATTTTTATAAATGTAAAAAAAATTGTAATGCTTTATAAAATGTAATGTAAAAAAATTGTATTGTAAATTGATTATAACTGATTTAATAATTTGACTTAATATAAGATAGGACTTATAATAATAATGAAAAATATAAATTACGAAAACATTATAAAATTGTTATTATTAATTTTTAACAGAATCGTTTAACAAAATATTTTATTATTAATTATCAACAAATGATAAAAAAACAACATGCAATTTTCAATTTCTTATTAATGTCGTGATATTAAAAAAATATGAGCTTATCCGTACAAAGAAGTAACGATGAATCAATCAAAAACATACAGGGCAATGACCTCATGTTAGCAAATAAATTAGACCTTACTGTATGTACCATTCCACAGCTAGTCCTTACATTATATGTGTCAGGATTTCTGTTAACACTTACAGGAGGATTGATGTTTTCCTTTATGAACTATTTTCGTTTCTCACATTACGAATTATTAACACAAATGTAGCAAATGGAACGGTTTTTGTCCGTATTTAAACCTGTGATGCTTCGTCCTCATTTAACATGGACCTAGATAAGATCAACCCATTTTTTATACTCACCATTTGGCATTATAATGAATAGAATATACATAATATAATTGTGTAAAAATCATTTTTTTAAAAAGGACAAACATTTATTTATATAAATAAAATATCAAACAGGTGATTTAATTGATTTTCTGTTTAGTGTAATAAAACGAATAACTATTTCATTCTTACTCTTATACTTATCTTTAGATAAATATTCAATAATGTGATATTAATTTATACATTATATTCACTAAAATGGCAACTATTTAATTTCTTATAATTACAAAAATTGATAATATAAATAATTAACGTTCAACCACCATATTAGCAAATGTATTGACAACAGCGAAACACAATTGAAAATCGGAATGGCGCGTAACGGTTCAGCGCCCAGAACTTGTCCCTGAATACTGCAATAACATTACCAAATACTTTCTTCATCTAAACTAATCGAGTATAAAAGAACCAATAATTTATACCAAAGTATAGAAACAACAGCAATCAACATGAAGTTGGTTCTAGCAATCGGTTTGCTCTGCCTTGTGGCAGTTTATGCCAGAGAATTAGGCGAAGATGAGAAAGATCTTGTAGCGGCTGCGAGTGGGAAATCGCACCATCACGAAGAGGGTGGTGGCAAGGAACACCATGCCCACCATCATCACGAACATGGCGAGAAGGGACACAAGGGACACAAAGGACATCATCATCACCACAAGGGAGAACACGGTGATCATGGTAAACATCACCACGCAGGGCATCATCATGAACACGGTGGCGGCCACAAGAAGCACTGGGATGAGCACGACCATCATGGTCATCACCACGAGCATGGCCACCATCACAAAGGAGGCAAACACGGTCACCACAAGCATCATGACAAGGGAGAGAAGACCGACGGCTACCACAAGAAGTACCACAAGGACCACTTCCACAAGGACCATCACTTCTACGATGACCATCATAAAGAAGGCAAGCATCACAAGCATGGACATCACCACGGACATCACGAAAAACACGGAGGAGACCACAAGAAGGGAGGACATCATGAGAGCGGTCATCACGAACATCATCACGGCAAGCACGGCCATCATGACAAGCATCATTACGATGAGGACCATCACGGCCACAAGGGACATCACGGTCATGAGGAACATCATCATGATCATCATGACCATGGCAAGAAGGGCGGTCACAAGGACCACAAAGAGTGGGGCTTCCATCATGGCAAGCACTGATCATTGTATAAGTTGTGATAATATTGATATATTTAGGGATACGCTTGTTATGATATCAGCATAATGAACAATAATTCTTCATTTAAAATATGAAACATTCTCTCATCTTCTCATTCTTTTTCTATACAGTTAAGTTTTTAGAAGACTTAATATTTCTTACATTCATAACAAAACACTTAAGAAAATTATTGTTTATTATGTTAAGTTTAACTTATCGTTGCTGTCTTCTGTTATTTGTTACGGGTTTTGTTAATTTTGTATATAAATAAATATTTTTTTAATAAAAGAATCGAAATATATACTTTACTTTGAATTTCGAAAACAAAGTCAATACAATTAAGTCTAAAGCGTAAGCGCGTTTTTATTTTTACTTAAAAAATACACACTTATTATCATCTTTGAAAATCAACTACTTATCTTCATAGCGTCTTATTAAAAGAATTACTTCCTTACATACAATTACTAATTGTACTTTGTATTCAAAAGCATCGTTTAGATTTAGCTGAGATAGTGGAATATTAATGTTAAAGTTTATTAAAGTTTAAATTTTAGTCTAAATTTTTATTTTAATGAAATATAATTTTAAAGTTTTTAGTTGAAGTGTATAGGAAGACAAGTTTTTAAAGTAATTTTTTATTTTTTATTATTATTAATCATAGCTAATAATCGTAGCCCTCGAGATATAACCAATAGAATAATAAAAATAATTATCACGGTCACTGAAGTTATCGAGAAATATACGCAAATAAAGTACCTATATACACTCGACTATATAAATATAAACTCGATAGAATCTACTTTTTTATCTAAAAATCTTTTTTTTAGTCTTTTGAAAAAATTTAATTGCAAATTTAGACTGCTACTCTTCTACTTGTTTAGAATGCGGTATTGATTTATTTTATTTCGTGACCACATGAAGATAAATAGATATAGGTTTCTTTTTAATCTATTTTAAGTATACAACTTTGCTGCATAAATTGTTATGTTGGTTATACATACATTGTAACCACAATTTTCTGTATACCTTCTTAACTTTGTGTAATTGTTTAAGTGGAAATTATTTTAATATTCTACTTAGCAACTGATTAAAGTTGCAAGTTTTTTGATTAAGAAATATGGTTTTGTAGGCCATTTCAGTAAAAAATTGTTTAAAACCTGTATAATTGATAATTTTTGGTATAAAAAGAAAATCAGTCAGAGGTTTTTTTTTGACAATCAATAAGCAATTAGTGTAACGCTTCTATATTATATTTATTAGTTTTACTATGTTGAATATTTAGTAAGTATTAATTAAATTTGAAGTAAAGTTTATAAGTAAAGTCGTTAGCGTTAATAAAAAGGAATCGATTTTTCTAAACTAGTTAAAATCTTTAAATATTAAATTATCCTTATTTAAGACAATTTTAAAAATGTTAGCAAAGAAGAACTTTCTATCATATATATCATATATAATTATGTGAGTTGTTAATATATAATATATATTTTATATCAATTACTGCCGTTTACACTGCAGTTTTTAATACATAAAAGCCGAAATGGCTTAGTGGTAAGAACGCGTGAATCTTAACCGATGATATTGGGTTCAACCGGGTAAGCACCACTGAATTTTCATGTGCTTAATTTGTGTTTATAATTCATCTGGTGCTTGACGGTTAAGGAAAACATCTTGAGGAAACCACCATGTGTCTAATTTCATTGAAATTCTGCCACATGTGCATTCTACCAACCCGCATTGCAGCAGCGTGGTGGAATAGGCTCCAAACTTTATCCTCAAAAGGGAAAGGAGGCCTTAGCCCAGCAGTGGGACATTAACAGGCCCTTACTGTTATTGTAACGTCGTATTTAAGGCAACTTTAAAAATATTAGCAAAGAAAAACTGTCTACCATACATAATAGTACTCATTATGTGAGTTTTTAATATATTATATGTATTTTATATCAATTACTGAATTTCCGATTGTATATGTTCTTGCCAGTCGGCTAACATTACGATAAATATTTTTCAAGTTACCCTTCTCTAGTCATGTCAACCTAAATGTCACAGTGAATCTACCTTTTTCAATCCTTATTTGGGTCAAATTTAGCATAATGGATATTGTATGTTATATTTATTAATAAAATAAATTAATCAAATAAAAAATCCCGTTCAAACATATTTATTATCATTTTATAATTATAAACCAGATTCGTGAGCAAACCTGCATGTGTCTAATTTCACTGATATTCTGCCACATATGTATTTTAGCAACCGCATTGGAGTAAGCTCGAAACCTTCTCCTCAAAAGGGAGATGAGGCCTTAGCCCAGCAGTGGAATTTACAGTCTGTTACTTACTTATGAGAGCCGAGATGGCCCAGTTATAAGAACGCGTGAATCTTAACCGATGATCGTGGGTTCAAACCCGGGCAAGCACCACAGAATTTTCATGTGCTTAATTTGTAATTATAATTCATCTCGTGCTTTACGGTGAAGGAAAACATGGTGAGGAAACCTGCATGTGTCTAATTTCACTGAAATTCTGCCACACGTGTATTCCACCAACCCGCACTGGGGCAATTTGGTGGAATAAGCTCCAAACCTACTCCTCAAAAAGGGAGAGGAGACCTTTAGTGGGACATTCACAGGCTGCTACGGTTACTTACTTATATATATTTTAAAATAAACATTCAAAGTTGTATGCCCTCTCATTGGCGTCGTATAACATATCACTTGACACTCAATACCCTTGTACCGTGACGAGCAGTTAACTCGTTATTAATGTAGATAGTTGCGTTAGTTTGTACATCACCAAAAGTTAGTGAACAGCAGTTAAGACCGGATCGTTGAACTTACAAAGTTGCTTCGGGACGTTTCGTGTATTCCGCAAAACTGAACAACGATATACTGCTTACCTTATAAAAGTACTAGTTAAATCTCTTGGTTTTAGTCGAATATGTTTTATAATTAAATAAAAATAAACTTATATAAATTAATGGGCTCATAACATTTTGTTAAGCATTTGATTTGTCCATTTAATGTCGTGTTGTTAACCGAAGATTGTGGGTTCAAACCCGTGCGAACACCATTGAAGATTCGTTTATGATCATATTCGGAATGAAGAGAAATATAAAATAAAATATAGGGAATAAAGCTGCCTGTGAAAGATGGAATTGTAACAATATAATTTACTATCCAAATCTTCTCAGAGTAACGAGGAATTGAGGCATTAGTCCAACAGTGGCACAATAACAGTCAGCTACTTTCCTCATTACTATCGTTTATAAGTTAGCCGTTTTGCTTTAGCATTTTTGCATTTATTTATGTGATTGTGTAATTAATTTAATATATATAAGAAAACGGTCAAACTGGAGTCATTGTATTTTGTTTACCCGTTACATTGTCCTCTTTCACCAATTTAGGTTTCATGAAAATATATTTAGTGGTTTTTTTTTCCAGAAAATAAGTACGAAATAATTCTCTTAATTATAAGTGCTCATCACCGCCCATAGACATAGTCACTGTAAGAAAAACTAGCCATCCCTTGCACTACCAAAGCGCCACTAACCTTTGGACTTCAATCACACTTTAATCCGGAACATAAGAATATTAAGTATTGCTATTTGGCGATAGTATTAAAGCTGTATCACCAAGATGATTCATGTACACAACAATATAATCGTATTACTTTCTTTATATACATAAGATAAATCATTTTGCACTATAGTAACGGACAGCGGTAAACTTGAGATTTAATTAGAATATCATATTAGAATTTATTTAAGATAGTATTAATCATCTAATTTATAAAATATCAAATCAAATCAAATCAAAATACTCTTTATTGTACACCAGTAAATAAATCACATATACACGGTTAGATGAAAGATGTACAAGAGGCGGCCTTATCGCTAACAATAAAATAAGTAAATAATTCTATTAAGTACAGCAATTAAAGTGCAAGATAGTATTGTCTCAAGGAATTTTTAAATGAAGCAAGTGATTGTGCACGTCTTACTTCAACAGGAAGAGAGTTCCACAGACGAATTGCCTGAACAGTAAAAGAGTTTGTATAGAATGAGGTCGAATGAGGAGGGATCTTTAAAAGTAAATTATCTTCTGAACGAAGAGAACGATTGTGACTTGAACCTAAAAATTTGAAATTCTCTTTTAAATAGAGCGGAGTTGAAGGATGAAAGAGTATTGAGTAAAGTAGATGGAGTATATGAGTATTTCTGCGATAGCGAATTGGGAGCCACTTGAGCTTTTTGCGAAAGTCGGAGATGTGATCATATTTACGGAGACCAAATATGAAACGAATGCAAAGATTTTGAAGGCGCTCAAGCTTGTTAAGTTGCTCCTCTTTTAAGTCAACAAAGCATGTGTCAGCATAATCGAGAATTGGTAATAGGAGGCTCTGTGCAAGCGAAATTTTGGTGGGAATAGGTAGAAAGTTACGCAACCTTCGGAGCGACCCTACAGCTGAAAACATTTTTCTGCTTATGTTACTCACCTGTGGTTGCCACGATAAATGTTGATAAAAAATAACCCCTAAATTTTTTCATTCGGTACTAAACGGTAAATCAACACCATCCAAGCGCACAGTAGGTAAGTTCGAAAAAGAAATGCGCGATATTAATTTGGAATTTCCGATGATAACAACTTGACTTTTTGTAGGGTTTACCTTCAATCCAAAAGATTTTGACCATTTAGCAATTTTATCTAAATTTTCATTTACTGAGTGAATAGTTTTAGCTAAATCGGTAACTTTACTCAGTGAGTATATTTGAAGATCGTCTGCATACAAGTGGTAGAGAGATGTAATATGAGAGGAGATAGAATTAATAAATATTGAAAACAAGAGAGGAGATAACACGCCACCCTGCGGCACGCCAGCAGTAATAGGAGACCAGTTGGAGAAATAACCGTTAACTCCTACACGCTGCCGACGCCCACGCAGGTAAGAATGAAACCAATCAATTACTTGTGGAGATATGTTAAGAGAACCGAGAATAGCAAGAAGGATATCAAAGTCCACGGTGTTGAAGGCATTACTAAAATCTAGTAATGTCAGCACCGTAACTTGTTGTTGTAAATATCTATATTGGAATATAAATGTAATAAATTTGTGAAATAAAACTGCAACCCGTTACCCTGGAGATATAAGGCTTCGTATACATGGCCCTAGAAACACCGGCACCGTACCGCAATTTTATAATATTTATATTTTATAAAACCACGTCCTAGCCGTGTATTCCGGGCCACATGTTTGTGTACAATATAACACGGTGAGTGTTATAACGCTTAAGCGAATAAAAGCTAAAAACTTGGCGTAACGTCAACATGCTCATTTGTAGTGTCAAGTTATTAGGGTAATATAAGTTTAACATGTGTATCTGTGTTTTTTGTTTCAAATGTGACTTGATCGAGACTGTTCTAACTGTTGCGTTTTTTAAACTAAATACGTGGAAAGGCAAATGGACAATCTGATGGTAAGTGGTCACCAGCACCCATAGACATTGGCACCTAAACAATTTTTTAACCACTCCTTACATAGCCAGTGCCTTGGTAACTAAGA
Organism: Nymphalis urticae; assembly: GCA_905147175.2. NCBI lineage: Eukaryota > Metazoa > Arthropoda > Insecta > Lepidoptera > Nymphalidae > Nymphalis > Nymphalis urticae. Next base: position 8,488,708 of record LR989991.1, read on the forward strand.
TGAACTAAGATGAATGATGAAGTAAACTATGTTCCATATCCCTGTAATTATAAACTAGATCTAACTCTTATCAGAACACAAAAATACTACGTGTTGCTGTTAGATGGTAGAAAATGTGATAAGTGCCTACCCAGCGGGCTTGCACAAAGCCCTACCAAGTAAAACGTTTTCATAAGAACTCTTCTATTTAACAAAAACTTAAAAAATGTTGACTTCAAAAATTGGCTTTATGACGCTGTGATTTACTGTAATTTGTGGCTAACGTGCTTATGTGGTTGCGATTTTTATGTACCCCACTATTGTGTATAAGGTATTACCGCAAAATTTTGATCTTACGTTGTGCTTATATTGTGTTAAACTCACTGACAGATTTAATATTCATCAAAATTCCAATTATTTTGTCTATATAGAAATAACAGTTAAGACTTAAAATTATCCATATGATCACATGGGACTATTAAAAACAATTCGCAACAATACGACTCCCGTTAAACATGGATTAAGTAAGTCAACGATAAACGGTATTATTCTAACAACAATCAATGAAGTTTAAACTGTACTAAAGGTTTGCCCGAGACAACAATGTGCATGCAGTACAGTTTTATAACTATACCAATTTGTATTCGGATTCCCTAAGCTACGGTACAGCGATACGTAACAGCTATCTCGAACGATAAATGTTATTTTCAGTAATGATGTATGATTCGATACTAATTATGTTCAGTATTTAAAAGTCTGAGCATTCAAGACGACTTTACTTGGTTGGAAAATACTACCTCGTAACATACCTAACGTACCTAATGATTACAAGCTTAAATAAAAAAAACACTTAAATGGGACAATGAGAGTAATTGGTATAATAAAAAATAATGAATTGTATTATTTATAATTCATACAAACTAATTAATAATTTTATTCGATATTGTTATTATAACTAAGCCGTATTTTTTATTCTGTGATTCTCATACACATAATAATATAGGCAAAATTAATGACAATTATGATTTACTGGCGGTAGGTTGAATTTACTTTGTGAAAGCCCATCTGAGTAACTACCACCCACTCATCATATATAGTAAGTAGCATACTCGGTATTGTTGTGTTCCGGTTTGAAGAGTGAGTGAGCCAGTGTATCTACAGGCACAAGGGGTATAACATCTTACTTCCAAAGGTTAGCGACACAGGAATGGTTAATATTTCTTACAGCGCTTATGTTTATAGGCTTTGGTAGCTACTTACCATCAAGCGCCTACCTACTAATATATAAAAAAAAGATTTCCAAGTCAGTGTACACACGTTAAATAGACATACGCGTCGAACATGCTATTGTAACCTCTTTTCTGTTAAATCGCTTACAATAATAATGTTTATTTAATATTTTTATTTGAAGCAAACGTAACCTATTTTTATATAAAAACATGTTTAACTACCGTATACCTCGAAAGCCGTAATATATGACTTTTTTTTAAATATTACTTGACAATTTTGTTTTAATTGTGGCACTATTTTTCATAAAATTATGACTGAAATAGTTAAATATCAACGGAACAGTTTGTATTCAACACAATGTTGAAAGCGTAATCATTTATTTTGGTTCGGTTAGATTATACTTTTAAACCCAGTAACTGGCACATCAAACCACCAAACTCTACGGTCTGCTCTCTCAACTCTCGGAAATACCAAGAAAACATAGAAAACGTCATTAACTAAGATTATGAGAGGCTTAAATAATTGAATATTTGCTTAAGAGTCGTAACTCGACGACAGTTACGGGAATACGCAAGCTAATACTGGCTAGAGGAACACCAATACGAACAAATATCAGGGAAACAGTTAACGATAATGCAGTTCAAGCCACTTACCTTTATCGCTTACGAACTGGCAATGACTAACATTTTTAGTCGATTTTAAAAAAGAAAGACGATATCAATTCGAGTGTTTTTTGTTCATGCTATGTTGCTTGTGATCTTGTTTGGTGTTGTTTTTTTATTAGCTAGGCTGTAACTCTAGGGGAAATTTTATTTTCTATATATTGCACTCTTATTAGATTTATGTTTGGATTTTTTACATACCATTAACTTTGCCTTGTGTTATAATTGTATTTGTATCTTAACACTTCCGTATAATATTCATTAATTTAATGTCAATAACATTAGAGCATTAATATTTTCAAACTTAGTGTTTAAATTTTTAACATTTCCATTTCTAAGCACATGAAAATACAGTGAGGCAGAGCACTAGCGCATACAAAACTAACCAAGAAAGCATGTTCTATGAATTATAAAATTTAAATTTAATAAATATGTAGAAGGTGGAACGTAACATTAGGAAATTTCACTTGTTACCTTTAAATGACGTGGTTTTAACAAAAACATTTCAAAACTGTAACTTTTATTTTTTTCTAAAATAGCATTACATTCAAAACGAGAACGAATTACGACAAATTGATTTCTGAATTCAAAATTATAGTTATTGTGTATGTATTCTTATAAGAATACACTTCTGTGAATTTATATATTACTGAATTTTTTTTTCTAAATTTTTTTTTGTTCTGAATAGCCTCGCTGTTCGAGATTTTTTTATTTTATCTCTAAATGTAACTGATCGCTGAATGTATGGACGATATATAAGTAAAGCTATAATCGGGGGCCTTTATCAACGCAATACAACCCAAAACAATGATTGTTAGATTTTTTGTCTATTATTAAGATTAATTTATTTTTTATCTTAATTATGAATATATTATTTATTATAAAAACATAATATTGTTAACCGAGCGTACACCAATACCTACTTCGTCAAACGCAAACGGGTTCCCACGATACAGGCCTCCCAGTGTGGGTACCAACGGATTTATTTACAAATTTTTTATTTGGTTTATGGTAAAAAAAAATTTATGTACTAATATTATAAAGTTGAAGAGCTTGTTTGGTTGAACGCACTGCTCGTTAAATTCGATTGAAATTTTTGTTAGTGTTAGATAGCCCATTTATCGAGGAAAGCTATAGGCTGTATAACTTCACGCTACGCCCATAGGAGCGAAGCATCAATGAAAAATATTGCAAAAACGGGAAAAAATTATTCCTCTTTTTTTTTATAGAATAAGAAGGCGGACGAGCATTTGGGCCACCTGATGGTAAGTGGTTACCAAACGCCCTTAGACATTGGCACTGTAAGAAATGTTAGCCATCGCTTACATCGCCAATGCGCCACCAAACTTGGGACCTGGATTTTATGTCCCTTGTGCCTGTAATTACACTGGCTCACTCACCCTTCAAAGCGGAACACAACAATACCAAGTACTGCTGTTTTGCGGTAGAATATCTGATAAGTGGGTGGTACCTAATCAGACGAGCTTTTACAAAGCCCTACCACAAGTATATTTCGTTGCGTGCGGTTAATATTACACAATTGTCTATCTTATAATGTTGACTCACTCTATCCTTTCGTATGGTAATCAAATTTGTTGTAAAATAATGTACTATTTAATGTTTTCAGTACATTTTATAGTCTTGCACGCGTAACATTTGCATATATTCCACGAAAATAAAACTAAAACGTTGTATATACCGAAATATTATATGTCTGCTTTTAGTGATTTATTTAAGTCTATAAATGCGTATAAACGCGGGTGAGATGGCGGGTACAGCTAGTTAAATATGACTGAAGTTCTTAAAAGTCGTTAGAAAAAATTAATAACCTTTTTTTGAGATACACGATATCTTCTATTATTTTTATATAATATATAATTCTCATGAAGTAATAAATTATTCGCCTTTTTTATTTTAGTAATAAGTAGGTAGTTTTAATTGAATTATTTTTCCTTATACAATGTTTCAATTATTTCAACTTCAAGTCAATTAATTTTTGCGACAGAATATTCATATAAATTGCCAAATCAGTTGGAAATAAACGAAGTATAATTAAAAGAGCGTTCAAAAGCAGTAACAATTGTCAAATGTCGCGCTCCAGCGAACGGCCCGCCTCGCATTGAATCAAGATAAAATAAACTACAGCGATACAACGAATGAACAAGTTTATTAAGTAGGTAACCGTGCTAGATTTTTGCGTCTTGGCTTGTAATCAAAACCTATGATTAGAGCTGTAGAACGAAAGACTTTTATCTAATATTTAATTTTCCATGTCGTCACGTGATTATTAGTATATCACTTCCGTGTATTTATACACATATATATATATATATATATATATATATATATATATATATATATAGGAAAGTGTAATAATTAAATCTTTTTCTTTAATTCATTTATTTTTCTTTCGCAGCCTGGTGGTAGGGCTTAGTGCAAGCTCGTCCAGGAACCACCCACTCATCAGATATTCTACCGCAAAACAGCAGTACTTGGTATTGTTGTATCCCGCTTTGAAGGTGAGTGAGATAGTGTAATTACAGGCACAAGGGACATAACATCATAGTTCTCTAGGTTGGTGGCGCAATTGTGATGTAAGCGATGGTTAACATTTCTTTCAATGCCTTTAGGCGTTAGTGACCACTTATCATCAGGTGGCCCATATGGTCGTCTACCTACCTATTTTATATAAAAAAAGTATTTTGTACAAAATATATAGTATAGGTAGACGATACCGCCTAGAGCTCAGAGAGCAGTATTAAAGGTACTTTTGGCACTTCCAATTCGCCACCCAACCACATTATTGTATGATACAACTCAAGTATTGAATGTCCGTAAGCTATTCATATACCAAATAACGCGCAGATTCCATAGCAGTGACGGTTTAATAACACAGATTAATGATAAAAGACTAAATAAATGTCCTGTTCCATTTTTTAGGACAAGATTTGCCCAAAGATCCTATAATTACCTAGCTCCTAGAATATATAACATATTGCATGCCAAGCTTAACATTAGGAAATACACAAACAGACAATTAAAGCAATTCATCTTTAAGTACCTTTTGGATTTAAATGACACAAATGTAAACAGTTTATTTACACCTTTAAAATTGAATTAAATGCAACACACATACACACACACAAACACACACACACACACACACACACACACACACACACACACACACACACACACACACACACACATACACACACACACCTGCACACACACGTACCAACGCTAACATAAGCATGGACGTCTTATTTACTTTATTTTATATTTTGTATTATTTCTTACATCCCACCTTATACATTTATTTTTATTTTTTGTTCATATAAACGGGAGTGGAGGCCTGGTGTCTTGTAGAACAGTTTATCTATTGCAAGCACCAGTCTTCACATTAATTAGCTGTTATGTAAATGTTACATTTTACTTTGTAAACTTTTTGTGAAGAAAATAAATAAATATATTATTATTATTATTATTATTATTATATACATATAGTGGTAAGAACGCGTCGATATGAACCAATGATCGCAGGCTCAATCCCAGGAAAGCATTACTAAATTTTTACGTGTGCTTATAATTCATCTCGTGCTGGGGTGCTGAAGAAGTTTGTTCCTTCAAACGAGGCGTGAAGAGGCATCTTGCGGGCCGGCAAGGCGAGGGCGGCTAGTGCAGAACCTTCTTCCCGACTGTACTGGCCGTCCTCGCGTTTGGACTCTACTACCACTTAACATCAGGTGGAGTAGAGTCATTTGCCCTCCCGGGTAATATAAAAAAAAAAAAAAAAGAAAAACATCGTTAGGAAACCTGCGCGTGTCTTAATTCGCTGAAAATGTATATCCACCAAACTGCATTGGAGCAGAGTGGTGGAATAAGCTCCAAACCTTTTCAAACGGAGATAAGGCCTTAGCCAAGCAAGGGATAAAAGACTGTTACTTTATCTATTTTAATTGTATGCTAATCGAATCTTAATAATTACGTCATAATTTTATGTTCCACTTCCTATCACTTTATTTATGTTTTAATTATAAAAAAAGTATTTGTTTTTATAATATTCTTAATATACTATACTGTTACTGTACTAAACAGTAAGTATACTACGGTTATAGTGTAGTCCGTATATTAAACTTACTTACATAGTCGAATCCTTATTTATGCATTTCATAAAGTAAAATATAAACCTCATATAAAATGCACCATTAAACGTATTGTCCAGTATAGCTCTAATAGTTTCCGTATAGGAAGAACCTCAGTATAATAGTTTCTTGGTCGAAGACACTTACTAGACGCATAAATCTTTACTGTAAGCGCTAGAATGCTGAGCTTATGCGAATGAAATCTGTGTATACCAGACTGTGCTCATAGAATAAAGTATATCTAAATATATTCACATTTATATTGCAATATTATAATTCTCTGTTTCGCACTGTTCTATTATCGTCAGCAAATAAATATCGCGATAAGCTCAAGCGTAATAATTCTTTTAAATATAAATATTCTAATAATTTTCATAACCTAATTAGTTTGGATCATTTTATAGTAGACGAGAATATGTGTTACGTAAGTGTGTTCGTAAATCTCCTATCCAAAAAACGTTAGATATAATTTTAAATTCGTTATTTTAAGGTGCAGACCAGGAACAAATCCCACGTATAAGATCCTATATGTCTTCGTGGCGGCAGTATTGGACATGTTTGCCGTTTGTTTGGCTTCAATCCAGGAACGATAACCAGTGAAATACATGCGGCTATCGACAAAAAAGACAAGCAAGTTCTGCGTGAAGTAGGATTGGATTTTATATTTTTCATTTGTGTCACTAAGCTATGTGTATACTACACTCATGTATTTCTTCCGTCTCGTGATAGCTTTCTTCATAAGAATCCTAACTTAATTTTATTATATATATATATACACAGACACACGGTCGTCTGTTTCTAAGGTGGGCAACTTAATGCCTGTGTTATAGGTAACAGCCGACTGATATACATATTTACGTATATAATACAAATTTAAATAAATATATAAATAGATAGAACACACTACTATACATGATATACCCAGGCTTACGGCGAGAATTGAACCTGCAACCCCAGAATGAAAGGCCAGTCAAATCAATCTTATAAATGTGACAGTGAGATTTTTTTTATTTGATTGTTTATATGATTTTTTTTTTAAATAAAAGAAAATTTCAATTCAATCGCTCAATGGCAAAGTAAATAGGCTGATTGACGATCAGAAAATCACAGGTCTATCCTTGCAATAGAATATTTTCCTACATACAATACAAGCTTTTCCTTATCGAAGATATACAAAAGTATTCTTAACAGCTTATAAAAATGCATAAACTGTTTTAAGCGTTACTTCAATTACAATGGTAGTACAGTTATAACTTAATATCCCAAAATTACAATATACTATTAGAGAGAAGATTTAAAACATTTTCCACCATGTTGCGGGTTGGTCATTCGACATTCGTTGGCTTCCTCGCAATATTTTCAAATACCGCTGAGAATCAAACTATGCATAAGTCCCGGATTCGAAACCGTGTTATTTTTTAAGATTGACGAGTTTTATTCACTGAGTCATCTCCGCTCATGACGATATGGTAACCTAAGTAATATATTATATGATTCGCATAAACGTGACACCTGCGAGAGCTGAAGGATCGCCTGCAACAACAATTGCAAGCTTGTATTATATTTCTTCTTTTAAGTTTTTATATACATACCTATCAACATATACATATTAACAATGTATCATTAAATTTCTAGCGTCTGAGACACAGGCTCGGCCTAGTTCAGACGCAGTTCATTCTGTTCCCATTGAAGAAGTAACATTACATTTAGTGTCCAATTACGTTTCTGTAGTATCCATAAGTCAAAGACACCAAATATATACTTTTATAAATCATTTTCCTCCTCTCCATTTTTGAGGAGAAGGTTTGGAGCTTATTCCACCACGCTGCTCCAATGCGGGTTAGTGGAATACACATGTGGCAGAATTTCAGTGAAATTAGACACATGCAGGTTTCCTCACGATGTGTTCATTCACCGTAAATTACGAGATGAATTATAATCACAAATTAAGCACATGAAAATTCATTGGTGCTTGCCCGGGTTTTAACTCACGATCATCGGTTAAGATTCACGCGTTCTAACCACTGGGCCATGTCGGCTCGGCAAATATATGTATTAGACTTGTACTTTTATCTGAATTTCAATTTGTCGGTAATCTATTAAACATGCAGTACATATTTAAAATAATCTTACTGACAAACGATTTAATTATAGTTGTTGTATAGTAGCAGAATACGTTGTCTCCTTTGTTCGAATGTCAAATTATTCATGAGAAAGAGAGCAAGCACATTTGTCAACTATGCACTGCAGTTTTGTTTGTTTGTTTTGTCACTCAATCTTAGGAGTACAAACGTAACCTACTTGTTCCTTGGGGTTCAAGCTAACCGTAATTCAACGCGCAAGCGTACAAGCGTAACAGACAGACAGACAGAGTTACCTTAACATTTGTCGTATTATAGATTAAAACAAAAGCAAGTCATTTGTAACGTACTGCGTTTAAAACTATGGCCATCCTAACTTGTTGGGACAACAACAGCACGGATGATATTTTTTATTTTATTTTGTTACCTTCCAACCCACTGAAACACACATAAAAAAACATCAAAATCGATCCAGCCGTTTAGAAGTTCAGTGACATACGCATACACTTAAGAATTGTTTTATATAGAGAAAGATTAAAATTAAAAATTAAATATTGCAGATATTCGACCACGAAGTATTTGAACAATCCCATGTGTATGTACGTGACAACCGTGAGACAAGCAGGATCGTGAGCAAACAATGTGCGATTTGTGTTTTCACCTTTTGTTTATCTTTATTTAAACCGTATATCCATTTTTTATACAGGATTATTTATAATACATTTAAAACCGCGCATGACTTTTTTGAATTATAGGCGCGCGAGCAAATGGGCCTCGTGATTAGTGGTCACTACCGCTCATAGACATTGGCTATAAATTGGCTATCACTGTAAGAAATAATAGCCAATAGTTACACTGGCTCACGCACCCTTTAAGCCGGGACACAACAATACGGAGTATTGTGGTTTAGCGGTAGAATATTTGATGAGTGGATGGTACCTACCCAGCCAAGTGGAATGACTATATTACTAACATCATAAACGAAAACATTTGTTCTATAATTATTTTCCTAATAGATTTTTTTATATTTTTATTACCATTTAATAAAAAAATACATCTCTGGCTAGGCTTGTATACTGCATCCACAAACATTAAACTTGACCTGACTTATATTAAATAAACAATTAAATTAAACAAAATATTAAACGCGCATCAGGTACCGAAAATTGAGCTATGGCCGCAAATAAATAGGTCAAGTTCGAGCGACGCCCCTCGCAGATCGGCTCCTGTTTCGCAATTCATAGTTTCTTTATGTCTTTTTAGCTACCGCGCAGGCTTTTTATTTTTTTAGATAAATCAATTTCATAATTTTTTTATTTTATATAGAAGAAAAAAATGGCGAATTATTAAAAGTCACACAACAAAATTATCGCTTATGATGTTATTATTAATATTATGATTCTGCAATGTTATTTATGTTTGACAAATAGCACGCGGTAAAAAAAAATGTTCCTCGTCGGCTGACATACTATTAAGTCTTTTTTAAATGAAATTTATTACTAAGAAGACATACTCTGTATGCGTTGCAGAGCCTCTTTAAATTTCTGTTGGCAATAATCGAGTCGCACGTCACTGACGTCACCGACGTGGATTGATGGATACTACACTGAAAACCCCATCCGTATCTGTAAACAATAACTTACTGGACAATGTTTATGAAGCGAAAAGGATAAATGGTATATGAAGATACACAAGATCGACAAAGCAATATTCATATATATTATACACATATATATAAATTATATGAATATTATTACAATTGATAGGGTTTTTGTAAGTCCATTTTGATAAACAGTTTATTCGATAAATAGTTTACGGAGTCAAACTCAACTAATTTCTACAATTCGCTAAATCATTAATTTTTTTTTTCAAATATTCAGTACAAAACAAAACATATACTTAATTTATTTTACTCATTTTTATACAACTGTAATGTAATGTATAAATATTGCATGGCAGAGAAAGAAGTAAAAATAATCACATCGTTAGTGCAATAAAGTATTAAGAAATGTATTAATATATTAACTATGTTGACTTTTAAAGATAAGTCTGAATAACATAAAAAATTATAAGAAAATTATAATTTATATCTACTGCATTATCAAAAGGCAAGTTTTCAGCTAAACCTACCATTCAGTTTCAAATATCATGATACTGAATTAGGCATATAAAATTTGAGTATTCTAAAATTGAGAGGTAACATGTATTTAATAACGTCATATTAGTATTTTATTATAATATTTTTATAGATATCCGCTTCATATCCTTTTCTGAATTATAAACACAAATGAGTCGTCACAGTGAATAAACAGGACATGGTACAATTTACACTCTGATTGAATTTTAAATGGTTATTTTGTAATTTATTTTTCATTGCCAAGGCAATTCGTGTGGTTTCGGGCTGACCAGAATACAGTTTACTGAAACTTTTTTTTTAAATGGAGGGTATGTGGGGCTCGCCGGTGTCCAAGGCGCCGAATGCGTCTCAAAAATCTCGCTTACAGTACAGGTACACCCGTTGACCACACGAGAAGGGAAGTACGTCATACTTCAAAATTAAATAATGCAAAATTAAGCAATAAAAAGCGGATTGTAATAAATAAATAATAAATTCAAAATGTCCAAGTCTGTATTCAAAATATATTATTTATTCTCTTATTATTATTATTATTCCCTACTTGTGCATAAGGATGATACGATGAAAATTTATAAAATAAATTAAAAAAAATAATTATGCATAGTATTTCTAAAACTTTTTTTTCCTTTTATCTCGCCAGTATGTTACTTAAGTCACACACTACTTACCTCTCAACAAGCAGTCTGCTCGTAAAAAGGCGTCGATCATAAAAATATTTGATTAAGCCCGCGTACCAGCGTGCCAATTCGTCGTCTTGAAATTTTTATTAGCTACACGCTCTCTCGGAATTATTTAGTGTGACGGAAGCATAATTTCCCGCAGAGTAACGTATAATTTACGACCGCAGGCATAGAATTCGCGATTTAAATTTTCATATTGTCACTTTCAACCCTGAACGTCGTAACTTCTTTGATGAGGCTACATTTTCTCTTCACACTTAGAAAGGAGTCATATTTTACGGGAGCGTTTTTGGAAGTCCGTATATATTATTACGAGTACGTCATTTTTTTATTTCATTAGATCAAATACATTCTCCTTTGTATTCATATACTAGTGTTTTGTTGTACTGGGTAGATGACGTTAATTCGTTGTTAGCTACTTACAAGCTAATTCGTTGCAAATTAAATTTAAGAGTTATCACCTCTTCCAATTCATTATCGACTTTTATTCCATATTTTATCAAAATCTGTTCAACTGTTCGAACAGGAATGTCGTCATACAACATTATTGTGTTGTGTTGTTGTATGTTACTAAAAGTAAATTTAAAATATGCATGTATCGACATAATCAAATAAAGGCAATATTGCTGGGCCATGTAATTAAAATTATGCTTAAACATGAGTTCTACATTCGCAAAAAATAAATAGGAAAAACCGCCTAAAACTGACCTTCTACTGGTGGTAGGGCTTCGTGCAAGCTCGTCTGGGTAGGTACCACTCATCAGATATATACGGTTTGAAGGGTGAGTGAGCCAGTGTAATTACAGGCACAAGGGACATAAAATCTCAGGTCCAAAGGTTGGTGGCCTTGGCGATGTAAGCGATGATTAACATTTCTTACAGTGCCAATGTCTAAGGGCGTTTGGTGACTTACCATCAGGTGACCCATATGCCGCCTTCCTATTCTATAAAAAAAAACGTGATAAAATTGAAATCGACCCTGTGAGTGACTTATGTCTTATGGAATCACCGATTAAATAATATGCGTGAATAAATTATAAAGCATACAAAAAAAACATTTAATGAAGTTATAATATAAGCGTACAAAACTGCGTGGACAGATGATTCGTCAACAAGAAATTGGAGTGCTATGAAGGGAAAAAAATACTGTATACAGTTTGTTCGACATGTCATCCGTCATGGATAGAGAATACAGTGGCGGAAGTTGTGGGCTGGGAAGAGTGTAATAATAAATCACAGATTTTCGTTTTTTTTCCGTATGAATACCATAGTGTTGAGTGCTTAAGGATAAGTCAAGTCAAGGATAAAAAAATGGTGACGGGAGTTCCTAATAAATAATTATTTTACATGATTCTCTTAATAAATATTATTATCGTCATCGAATTTTGGTCATGGTCAATGTGAAGGTTAGCTTTCTCCACCGTTATTACAGTGTGCAGGTGTGTCTAATTATTTTAATCCTTTATTACACACAATTCACAAACATATAAAAGAAAAAGTAGTACATATAGTATGCAAAGACGGCCTTATCACTTACAGTGATCTCTTCCAGGCAACCTCTGTAAAGAGATATATTTATGTGTTTTTTAGCCAGGTCTATACAGGACTAACTATATTTGTGCGTATTCCTAAATTCAGTAATTTAAAACATTTGAAAAGTTGAAACAGAAGGAACACTATAACTTTTTATTTAGATCAACTAAGACTGAATAACGGGATTTCGAGATATGCTTTATCAGCTAAAAACCACACCAACAAGTAACTTTTAACTAAGCGAAAATCTTGTGATCAAATAGGTTCGCAAATCTATGTGTTTCTGAAATACTTGCAAGATATACCAGTTACAACGCGATGTTTTTCTTTACCATTAAGAAGAAAGTATCATTGTTAATCGAACATTAGCGCTTGAATAGTTTAAAGGTGCTTGACCGCAATAAAAAGGCCGAGGCCGAGAGGCCTCAGAGGCTACAACACGTGAATCTTACCGATATTACCCGGGGATTGGTTCAAATACGACCAGAAAGAGTTCATACTCTGGACCAACGGCTTTACATGCTTTACGGCAACGGCTTTACGGCTTACGTGCAGGACCTCAGGGTCTGCGGCCTTATTATATCTAGCCACTAGGCCAACGAGGCAGTCAAGAAAATTATATATACATACTGGATTAACACTGGAATATCTCCAGTGTCAATCCCTCATTTTCTTCTATTTTTATCCAATAATTAACTATATTCAAAATTTCAAACTCAGACTGAGTTACGCATAAACTAATACGTATTAACGCATCTGGAAGTTAGTTTAAAATCAATTACAATATTCTACTTCATAGATATTGCCCATAGTGAGTTATGCATTGATATTCGTCTGATCACAAAATCGATATTCATATAAGTATACATTAAATGTATATTTATCGAAGAATCAGGGGATAACATGGCGACAAATCCTCAATATCGTGCCTTCCTTATCCCGCAATCTCAATCCGGGATTGCCTTAAACAAATTATGGTGAGCCTACGGTATTTGGATCACAGACAGACTCCATTATCAAGCTGTACCACGAAATATGTTCTATGAGTATGATACATATTTTGTATTCCGTAATGGTTTCTAAAACAACTATAACAATAAGATAAAATAAAAAATATTTGTTTTTCAAGGTAAAATATTTATATATATATAATTATGTAATTTCGTGAGAGTTGTCGCGATTTTGAATAACTAACGTTTAAAGCAGGTTTTACAAGAACCATTTAACCATACAGACATCGGTAGGATGCTATACATATCGACTTCTTCTATTTCTAAGAGGGATAGGTGCGGTTAAGTTGTATTAAATCTCTAAGCCAATGTCAGAGTTGAAATATTTGTTATCAGTTTGTAATAAGAAATAAATATAACTATTTAGAACCCGGAAATAAGAAATGAATATAACTCTTTTAGTGCGCAAACACAGGTGCACTCTCTATTCCCTAACTCTCACAATCCGATGGGACGGCAATCCGACATAACGGAAAGAGTTCAGGTGCAGGACTAACGGCTTTACGTGATTTTCGAGACACCAGAGTATACACACTTCCAACTTCCAGATCAGCCCGGCTGCTACTGAGAATTTTTACAGAAAAACCCAACAACTTTTTATTGACTCGAGCTGGGAATTGAACCCACGATCTCCGGGTCTGCGGCCTTACATCAAGCCACTAGACCAACGAGGCAGTCACTTTAAAAGGTATCTATAATATTAATAAGTGATTTACATAAATATCAATTTACCCGTATAAATACCCGTAAATACCCGTCGATAAATCATATCGTTTACGGGATAAAAAGTATCCAGATTATAAACTGTCTGTGCCAAATTTAATCAAAATCGGATTTTGCGTGATTGAAATTTTCACATTTATAATATTAGCAGTAGTTTATTTCAATAAAAAATCTTCAAACAACATTTCCAAGGCTATGATACTGTTATTGCAAGTTGGTAATGTATAACCAAGAGTTCAAGATCGAACCTTCGACTTTCACACTTCAAGCGGAACGGTATTAAGACATAAAAATATAATAACGTTAAAACTATTGTAACAGAAATAATAATATTATGATTAAATATTTAAAGAAAAAATAAAAGTAAAAATTTTATTTAATATGAATACAATATATTCCCTTATAACCCAGTATCTATCTTACAAAAATAATAATTATTAATTAAAAAATACTTTATTTAAATTCAGCCTAGGAAATTGGTTTGAATCTCAACCAAACGTCATTATCAATTAATCTTTTAAAATTATAATCTGTGATTGATAGATCTGGGAGCGTTTCACACGGTACTATATGGAAAGTCTTCAGAATGACGGTGGCAACAGCGTCAATGATACGCAACGCGAGTTGCTCGCCTGCAAATAAAAAAAATATATTATTGTCTAGCAAATTAACAATATTACATACACCATTAAGCAATCTTCTATAAAACCCAGTCATGACTTGTACTCGTAAATAATGGTCCAAATAATTTAATTTTCTTATAAATTCAGTCAGCTAAATATTTAACTTACCAACACACTTTCTAGGACCCGCGCCAAAAGGCAAATAACTATTATCAGACAAGTCACTGTTCGTTTCAAAGCGATTCGGATTAAATTTATTTGCATCTTTGTAATGTGTTTCATCTCTTTGAATTAACTCCACTGGTATTGTAATTGTAATCCCTTTATCTATAGCAAGATCTTTATCAGGGAACTGATATGTTTTAACACATTTTCTGGTAATAACTGAGTAAGGAGGATAGAAACGTAAAACCTCTTTAATGGTTAGACTTAAACAGTCTCCTTCAGTTCGATTGTTAATACACTTTCTTGCATTTTCCTGCAATTCCGGATTTTTTGCTAATTCATATAAAAGTGCCGTTAAGACGTGGTGGCAGGGAATATATCCATCTCCAATAAAAAGAGTTAAATATGAAGTAATTAGATCGTATTCAGATAGTTTATATCTTTTTGCAATATCATTTTCATCCTGGAAAATAGACTCTGTCTTTTTAATATCTTTCATCAACTTTGATTCTTCAAGAACCTGAGCAAATTTGCTAAAGTATTGCTCCGATAAAACGTTTAATCCAAACATCACATAGACTGAAGGTAATACGTCTTTTAAATAGCTCTTAAGCCTGTCAAACAAGGTTCTCTTTTGTAATAATTCCCTCGTGTTCCTTACGACAGATCCATCTAATTTATTATCGATGAGCAAATCTTTAAACACAACATCCAATATTTCAGACAATAATTGTTGAACGTTTGTATCTCCATTGGTTCCTGACAAACATTCATGTAAGCTGTCTTGGATATCGAGATCCATGTTGTTTAATAATAGCTCCATTCTTCCACGTAATAGAGTCCACTTTTCACCTTCGGAGTAAAACAAATTGTTTCGAATACAAACATCCTGAGATCCGTCCAGTCCGTAGCCTCGGCAATGGAAATTCGAGAAATCCGTCGACAGAATCTTCTTTATTGAATTTGGGTCTTTTACAATCAAATCTGGTATACGACTTTTGATGCAACCAACGTACTTTTCTTTCGCATAACCCGAGTATAACTTATTTACTTCATCGGACGTGTTCCGGATTCCTAGCACCCGGTGGTAGTCACTTCCGAATAGTGGGATTGGCGTTTTGTACGAAATGTGTCGAACGTACCAGTAGCTGAAGAATTTGGTAACATAGTCAAATAATAATGCAATAATAAGAACACTGAGCACTGATAGGTTTAAAACTAAACTCTCGAAAAACATTATAGCGTTCGCGCGTGGCGATCTTGCGGTAAACACTGAGATAGGATGCTGTTAGTGGGTCATAGTAACGGTAAATTCTACGTTCAAGTACCAACGTATGAGTTCTTATGAGCCTTCACGTAACTAAGACATAAAATGAATTCTTATACCAATAGTAGTAAGAGTTATAATTGAAATAATAATTTTCAATCAATACAAAGCCCACAGTTTTTATACAAATCCCTCAAATGCGTATGAACAACGCCGGCCGGCACGAGTAATTTATAAAGAAACACGACATGATTGAATGCAAAATTGTTTAACTTCCAGAAGGTAAGTGTAGATTTTCTAAGAATAGGTTTTCACTTACAAAATTTATAATTTCAAACTAATTATTATTAATAATGATTGTACTTAAAAATATTAAGGGATACTATATTTTGTATAATAAACATTACTATTATGACATAAGTATTTTAATTTAATTAAAGTAAATTTAAAGGAGTAAATTGCATTAAATAAACATAAATAAATAACTATTTGGTAAATACAAGTTCATAAATTTAGTTTATAATTTATTGTCCCACTTGATGTTAAAATGAGCCGAGATTACTTACATTTATGTACTAACTGTTAATACATGAATAATTTAAAAGGAAATTATAAGTTAAACTAAATGGTTAATATAATATAATAGGTAATTAAACTTGTAAGCAATTAACTAAATTATTATAGCCTCTAGTGTCATCTATTAGATTAAGTGCGAACTAAGAAAAAGTGTCCGTGACATCTCTAGCTACAAAATATAAGTAATAGTTTTAATAAATGCCACAAGATGGCGTACCACAATAAGTTTGCTTGATAGTGAAGGCTTAAATAGACACCAAGCTTAAATCATAGGTGGCGCTTATTTTTTATGGATTTTACCGTTTTTATAATAATATAATTATTAACCTTTATTACTTTTTGAATTCTTTTAAAATTTAACACTGCATTTATATATATTATATATAGTAATGCCTATCTCAGAAGTAAATAAGCAAGGAATTACTTTCTATTATAAAAATAGATAATTTATTTTGTCGGTGTATTTTTTTTCAGTGGGAGAACTATTGCAGCCCACGGTACATAGCGATGCGTGCTTAGCTCCTGGGCGTACTTACAGATTAATACATTACTATTAGTTTGTTATACACATCTCAAGTATTGTTCGAAACCTAAATAATATTACGTTACATGAATAATAATTATATTACCTAATAAAAAAAATCGATCTTCATTATTATACTGGTTCATTCATTCATTAAAATGAAGTTATTACAAATTGAAGGTCATTGTTATATACGATATCAGGGAGTATCTATTGTCTATATTTTTAATTACAACAGGTACATAACCTTTTTCATCTAACAGGAGAAACTTCAGAACTTTTTATGTGTTATTTTTACCCACTAAAATCTCTGTGATTGCTATATTCGGCACGGAGAGGTTACAAGATCGTTTCGATATAAAGCACCCGATGCCCCTCCCATATTGTGTTTCGCTCGTAGCGCTTTCGAATTCTCTTCACGGGGTTGTCACGAATACATACCTTCTTTCTGGAGGGAAAATCTTCTAAAGATTTTGATCATTTGATTTAACGAATACGCGTCCTCACTCATGATGTAATATGCTCGTGATACGGTGAAGCTCTCCAAAGAGGGTAAGAAGATACATACTTAACTTTATCTAACAAATAATAAAATATACTGAGGCCTTATTAGACATTTTTGTCAAATAAAAATAATATCACATGAATGATTGCATATTTACTTCAAATGAGATTGGGCAATATTTCAATTAAAGTAACATTTCCTAGTTTTATTTGTTTCTTTTAAATATATTTGATTCAAGGTTTAAAAAAATCGTTAAAAGCAACTGGTTTAAAAATATCAGGTACCCAACATCCATTCCATTGAAGCCTACTATAGTTGCCTGATTAATACGTTCCAGACTCAACCTCGGCCGGTAACTACTGGGTATGTGACTCCATAATGCTCTCTATAAATATTGTGACAGCTCACAGCACATACCTGACTTGCCTCACAGATTATAAATGTTCAGAGAAATTGCAGCATTTTATATTATCCTTAACTATTTTACTTAAAAAAAATCTCTGGACATGTCTCAGCAATTCTCCCGTTATTTTGGAGGTTACCGTAACATTTCTTCCTTCACCGCATAGAACCAAATTAATAATTAACACAAATTTAGCACATGAATAGTTGAGCTTGAACCCGAAGTTTTCGGTTCAGTGTTCGAACTTCTACTCAGTGCGACCACCGGCATCCAAATTATGATTATTATTACCATTTTAGCAAACAACGGGTAGGTATAACCTATACACAGAATTATGGGAATATTAAAATTATTGTGCTTCCTGTAAATAAACAGTATTTTATCTCTCTAGAGATATATTCATGGGCAATAAATATTAAAAAGGGTACACGACGACATAATTTAATTTTTATTTGACATCGGCAAATCCAAAAGGATTTCATCAAATATATTCATCATATACATATAATATTATGTCGGCATATTTGACCAATTCATTTAACTAACACGTTGGTCTTTTCAATTACAACGTTTCAAAACCAATGTTCTGGGCTAACAACCTGGCTTAAAACCAACCAAGACAATCTTGTTCAATTTTTCCGTTATGCCTTGTATTTCGAAGTGGGTAGTTTTAAAATAGGAGTTTCCTCGGAAAACAAAGCTGTTAGTCCTGAGGCTGTACTCAACCCAAACACATGAATGTTTTCTCAGAAACTTGATCAGTGTAATACCTGCAGAGCAGTTGACTCGGGTTCCATAAGAATGTCCATAGTGGCCTACAAAGGTCAAATTCAAAATGACGTATATTCAAAAGAACAAATATATAATAATACTTAATATAATTAGACTTTTATGGTGAATTTTGAATAATTATTAATCTTTTTCAGAATAAATCGAACATACTACCTTTGTGGAGTATAGATTCTATCGAAAAGAAATAGAAACAAACTCAGTAAATCACAAAATAAATTACTTGTATCAAAAACATAAAATCAATTTAATTTAAATTTATAGAAAAGGACGAAAGGTACCTGATCCCCTCTCCTCACAAGCGGCCAAAGCCACCGGCGGAGATTAGTGCCTATTTATATATTCCCCAAACATTTTTAAACAATAGATATTAAATGAGCCCACTTATATAAGATTTTATGGTATTAATGTAAATGTAACCTAAGCATTATGAAACAATATTAAACATGTTCAGTGTCCTCTCTCAATCCGAGCTCGAATCCCGACCACAGATATCGATAGAGCCAGATCGGCCATTACTCATGGTTAACATCTCAAGTAATGTTCTGTGACATCGTTAATTATTGTCCAATATTAATTATCTTTCTTTATCTAGCCCGTCTGCTGTAATAAATTATAATTAATTGTTTTTTTTGACGTGTATCGTACATCAGAGGTATTCTGATAGGAGCATGATTGCTTTTAAAAATTCATAACGTTCAATTTTAATGAAGTCATTTTTATGCGACTACAGCGAGGATAGAAGGATGAATCTTTTACTACTGTTCGTTTTACAAACGTAGATAATAGTCTTAAATATTCCAGTATTCGGAACAGATTTGTTAATGCAATTATGAAATTATTATTATGAAGGGCTTTGTCTGGCTTCATTGCGAAATCCTGGACTACTAAATATGTTTCAGAAATATTTATAAAATTCAAAATTCTTTATGATATCGATTGTTACTAAAAGAGATTATATATTAGTACACATCAAACATTTGACAAGAACCATCAAATTATATTTGAATGTCATCGTAAAAAGATAATGAATTTGTGAAAAATGTCGTTGCTGTTGTACTTATATAATTCTGGCAGATGTTGTGCTAAGAGATCCATTTGGATAATCCGCATTCAGATTAAATAAAGATAATTGAATTGAATTGATTGCATTTTGTGATATTTATTTAACTCGAGTCCAATTAGAAAAATTAAAATGCCCATTATGCTTCTTTGATTTTATTAGTATAGAAAACATTGTAAATATAAAAAAAAAACTCAATACCATATCATGATAAAGTAATATTAAGTATCAAACACTTTTATCGTCTACTTAAGCGAAATAACAAAAAGGAAGTAATCGTAGCAGAAATTCCGCAGATGATATTATACAGCCGATTAAGAAAATCTAATCACACACGCTCAATGACTCCATTGTGACAATAAAAAAATAATACGATGCTATGACCGTTCCATTCGCGGAGCTAATCAACATCCAGATCGATTTCGTTCAACAAAAGATCTATAGATCACTGATGGATCTCTTACTGTGAACGGGAAAGTGATCTCTTTGAAGCCGTTATTGATTTTAAATCGGCCGTGGAGGTTTCACGTCATGGGTCGAGAATGGTTAGGCACAAGTCACTGTAAAAAAATATATTGTAGGAATTTTAATGCTTTTATAGCTATTAACGTAGCACTTTTTTCGGCTATTATATAAGCATTGTAGATTAATAATGACAATTCAATACTTACCTTTTTAATGAATTAGTTTGCATAAAACATAATTTCATATCGAGACAGAAAATTTATCGGCTGGCGCTATTTCCATAATCGAATTTTTATTCATTCTGTCATGGAGATATCAATGATACGAAAAAAACAATTGATGTAATATTTTTTTAGAATATAAAAACAATAAAACATTAAAACTGTTGAAGGTAATCCACAGGTGCATTTTGGTAATGCCTTATAGTAAATAATGTTCAATGGCGACACGAGGACGCACCCGAGGCGATCCTGGGCATTACCCTAATGACCACACCATTATGGCATCAGACCATATTCTCTTGTTTATTAGGGATAATAACGCTAACGAGTTTTTTATGCGATCCATCACAATTTCGGAACAGAAAAACTGCGACCATAATGTCAAATTATATGATCCATCTAGGAATCGATTTTTTGTTGAGCATTATGAATCTTAATCGAGTAAATTTCGGTTATTAGATATTAAAAAGCATTTTGTGTTGTGAATTACTCAAAGGTGAGGTCATTCTTTATATGATGTAATCGATACCGTTCGAAAAAATAATAATCAAAAACTAATTCCAGATAATCTTTGCGACTTTCGTCTTACGTCTAAATACAAGAACATATTTGTTGACGAGCCGGTTGGCGTGGTTGGTAGATGCTTGCCTTTCACGCCGAAGGTTGTGGGTTCGATTCCCACCCAGGACAGACATTTGTGTGCATGAACATTTGTGTTTGTCCTGAGTCTGGGTGTAATTATCTATATAAGTATGTATTTACAAAAGAAAAGTAGTATATGTAGTATATCAGTTGTCTGGTTTCCATAGCACAAGCTCTGCTTAATTTGGGATCAGATGACCGTGTGTGAATAATGTCCCAAGATATTATTATTATTATTATATTGATATCAAGATTTGTCATATTTTTATTATATTAAAGTAAGGCAGACGATCACCCCTAATTGATTATCTGATCTAAGTGGCCAAAAACCTTCAATACTGGCTATATATGTGCTATATATACTTATTACAGAAAGAAGTAAATCACTCCATACACTGCTACCAACTATGGAGATGATGATGATTTTCATTCCAAGCTATATACCTAATTAAACTGGACTCACTTAAAGAGCGAAAAGCAGTGTCTCGGCAATGAAATACAATTTAAGGGGTAGAAACTAGAGAGTTAACTATACACCTGAATTAGTTATTATAAATAAACTAAGTTATTAACATTTTGGATTAACACTATCACTCCCTTTGAAATCGTATTATATTGCTCACACGTAACCCTTCAAACGTTTTCTCTATCAGTCATGCGCATGGCTTCACCAATTATAAAATTAAAACTTATGTCAATCACCTCCTATCTAGATTGACACATCTCTTAGACATTCGGTGATCCCATGTTAATTTAGTGGTATACTCGAACTGGTTGTGCTTCGATCACTCGAAGGTGATTGCTATAATTGATCTATACTGCGGTCTGAGGTTTTCTGAGACGCGAGAAATAAAAAAAAAAGTCATGGAACTTGATGCCCTTAAGGAATTAGTCTCTAAAAATTTTAAAATTAGAACAGTTAACTGTCAACTTGATTATGTGCATTACATTAATACGAGTCTTAGTAGATTTCTTGTCAATAGTTTCGCCTTTAAATGTCTTGTACTGGCGTGTTCACTTCCATATGATTTACATAGTCGTTAATCAGTCTCGGACGGGTTTGAGGTTCTTGCTATTGGATGTCATGTCTTACATTTTCTTATATTGTTGTTAGTACTTACCTCGTGTGCCCCATTATCATTTTATTTTATTAAATAGGAAGCCAATCCAAATTTGTTTCTTATTCTAAAGTAAAATCTTAAAAAACATAAATATAAAAATTGCATATCTCACTTATAGACTAACAACATGATAGGAAAAAAAATAGTACATTCTTTGTAAGTAAGCTTTACGTAAGCATAAAAAATGAGAAACTATTTTTAAAAACAAAACATGCAAAAATTGTAACAAAAAATTGATGAGAACGCAATTATAAAAATTGACAATTAAATTAATGAATGTAAATAAACAAATTAATGAAGTTACTATGATAATGTTATGGTATCGTTGCAATTATATATTTATTGCGATCGTCTTTAGATTAAATATCATCACTTGTAATTGTTACTAATAAAACAATAATTAGAAAAATTAAAAACTATATTACACAACACAGACTAAGCTATTCCTTAGACATATGAATTAGCTTATTAATATTTTATATCATGAGTTACCTTAATCACTTACTACTGTAATTATAATGTATTGTAATATTAAAAAGTGTTTTGTTGTGTGAACAACCTCTTGCCCTAACAAGGGTAAAGTGGCATACGACGAAACATCACCGTTTATTATTAAATTAAAAATGTAAAAGTAAATTGTCTATATATATTACTTATAAGATGGTAAATGTTGAATAGTTTGTTGATACGGATGTCAAACAAGAATATTTTATTGTTCGGTATATTTATTAAGTCGGATTTGAGCTTTTAAATAAAAAAAATTATGTAAACGATCGCGTCTTTATCAATAAATTTAAATTGTTAATAACAGTTAATAACAATATATATATATTGTTAATAACAGTTAGCTGATTATATAAAAACTGTTTCACTCGACTTAACATTTTGACATCGCTAAAAAGTCTCCAACAAAGGGCTAACCCGAATGAAAATTAGAAAAAACAAAAGTTTAGTTCCACTGACCTTGCGGTCTGAGAACCGTTAGAGCGAGTCCTTTTTTAACAATAAAACGTTAGGGCGCTGCTATTCCTCTGATCTTGTGAACCGCAAAAGGATAGTCGACTCGAGTGATATCAGTATTATAGACCTTTTACATGAAACGTAAACTTTTAAACCACTGCAAATAATAAGATAACCAAATAAAGGTATACTTTGAACCTTTATATTTTATAATTAGAAATAATATTTCATTGTTCTTTGTCATGAATCTTCAATCTCTTAATATTTTTTGAGCTTGTCTTTGTATCGGCTTAATCGCTTAGTAAATCGTTTATTTTATTTCATTTCCAGGATAATATCTCGGGACTTCCCTTTAATATTACGTTGTTATATTTCAAAAATGGATACCTTTTTATTTTAAAGAAATAAACATTATATTATAAGGATTGTGAACAATCCCTCGTTATAAGCGAGCCGGGACGCTATGGCGACGACAGTTTTGACTATAAATAAGTGTTGTATTGTATTCAATGTATGCCGCTACTGTGCGCTCCGGCGGCAAAACACAAAAGAATTTGGAATCCTTATCGTGCCGCTAAGATTCTGCACTGGCTTTGTTTATGTTTAAGATTAGATTTAATTCGTTTTAATTTTTTAACTTCTGAAATAATTATTTTCGATATAACTTAATTTAAATTAAACAATACTGTTATATTAAAATTTTATGTAATCATATTTATGTTACTAAAAATATGATTAAAGATAAGAATACCAAAATAAACTCCACACTTCTGATTTAAAATTTGTTGTATTATGAAATAATATTTTTTTTTTTACAGAACAGGAAGGCGGACGAGCATATGGGCCACCTTATGGTAAGTGGTCACCAAACGCTCTTAGACATTGGCACTGTGTGAAATGTTAACCATCGCTTACATCGCCAATGCACCACCAACCTTGGGACCTAAGTTTTTATGTCCCTTGTGCCTGTAATTAAATTAATACACTACTATACAAATAAATTTTATTGTACACACTAAAAAAATACCGTGATTAGTGAAAAAGATACCGTGAAAAGACCGTGAGTAGTGGACGTCATGTCATAATAAAAATGTATGCGGTTAATGAGATCTACGGATGTTAACTAATTAATTAAAAGAAAAACGTACGTATACAAAGTGACGTAAAAAAACTGAGTAAATCAGATGTTAAAACGATTTTATAGATAAATATTTCCAACGAACGAACAAATCTTTGTTCTAAATTACTTAGTAAATCTTTGCTGTGTGGGATTTGGAATGGCTTTGGAAAGTCTTTCTTTCGGTGTTTTTTGTTGGAACCGCTACAGTTAGTGATGTTATGTTTCGTCTTTTTATCTATATTCCCTTTTAAACTTGCAAATAAAATGTGAAATAGTTTATTGTACATGTACACATGATTTATTTTATGTTTACTTTATAGTATGTATAAATTGTAATAAATCCAATATCTCAAGCAAAACAAATGTTTTCATTTATTAAATTTTCTCTATTTTCTCTTTCATTGCATTTTGCCAAGATGGCCGTTCACGTCAAAAAATTAATTGCTAAACATATTATGGGTTTCACATTTTATGGTATGGTACATACTGCTTGTCGCTTGCAGCTTTGTTGAATGTTTTGTTGTTTATAATTATATTATAAGAAGTTGAAAAATTCAAAAACTATACGAACATTTTTAGAGGGGACAGTGTAAATTTTCCATATACGGAACAACTCCAAGCAATTAGTCGTGACTCGATGTAATAAATCTACTATACCATTCTTATTTAATTGTAACAAGGGTTAAAAGACCATCCTGACTTTAAAGGGCAGGAACGCAGATAATAAATTAATCGATCGCAGAATGATTACTACTTTAACGGCCGACTCCCGGTCTATTCGACCTTGGACCGCCTCTATCATAATTGAATCTAGCGCTCCCGTAACATTACTTGTTAAATGTTAAATTGTTACAACGATTAACGTTGAAATCTAGTTAATATAGATAGCGATGAAATATTCATGCTGTGGAATAATCTCGTTATATCGACTTCTTCCTTGTGACTTTAATAGGAACTTATATCATTGCACCACAACATTTTACAGTTCTTTTTATAAAGGTATTTTTTATTGATTAATGAATACACTTAAACATTTAATTGTATCATACTAGTAACTTCATCCCTATTACCAATTATAAAATATAATAAACGGATGGCAGTAAAAATTATATTTACGATGTGAAGCTTCCTGAAAGTTATTCTGTGTTTTTAGATGAAGAAATAATTGCAGATTTTTGAACAACGAACCCATTATTGCAATTATTAAATAAGAATATAATTACTATTAAAGCGGAACAATATTTTAATTTAACTTATCTTATTACCGTTTAGCAGTTAATTTAAAAATAAAGTATCGTGTGAAACATCCCTTACATATAGTATCGTCGCTTAAGCTTTATGGTTTTTGATCCAAATCTAAAATTGCCTTTTACAGCTTCCGATGATTGCTCCTCGGCTTATCAAGAGACTATATGGAAGGCATCATATACAGTTACGTGCGTAAGAAATTAATTACTTACGATTTTGTATTGCGTTTCTGATGGCAAAGGAATGTTTTAATAAGACTATTATGTATATGAATTAAAAAAAACAAAAGAAGATTTTACATTTTGTTAAATAAAATTAAATTCTATTTTATGTTTGCATTGAACAAATAATAAATAAATGTGATGTCGAATTGGAGGACGTTAGTAGCTACGACACAATAAAATACTATTGTAGTTACTACCGTATATATTGTTTATGATATGTAAAAATTGTTCAAAATAAATAAATAAAGACTAATTTATTTTTAGTGTCTAAGCGATTGTTAATATAATTTTTGGGTGTCTTTCAACTTATACATAATAGCAATACTCTCATAATTCGATGGGACTGCAACCTGACATGATCGGAGTTAGTTCAGTGGAGTACCAGAAGTGCATCTGTGTTTGCGCACACACTTCTGCACTGTCCTGCGCGGTTGGCTAATCTCTCTTCTGATTGGCCGCCGTGGCTAAAATCGTCAGGAAGACGACCAATCAATATATTTAGTTACTAGCAAACCGTACCAGCTTTGCACGGGTAGATAAGAAGAAATAAGTATTTTGGATAAGATTTTCGCAAAATCCGTTTAGTGAGCGTCTAAGTCGGTGAAGGAGTAACTGTGACAAATTTCAAGGTAATCGAGTGGATAGTTTAGGAGATCTCCTGATGAGTTGTATTTCACTGACATATAAATAGAAATTAGGAGTATAAATACACTATATGTATATTATACTATCGTCTTTAAATTCTAACGAAAACTAAGCAAAAATGTATAAAAAAAATTAAAATTTTTACTAAACAATACATTACGGGAATTATATTTGTTTTTTGTTCCTATTAAACTTTTGTTAGATTCAGATTGATTTATAAATTAAGATAAAGAATAAATTTACTTTAAAGCGATAATATATAATTTATCAATCTATAACTGGTAGCGTTTGACTCGATAAAATTCCCGAACGAAATTAGAGCATCTTTAAAGCTATAGCAGTCGGTACCCATATTAGTTTCATCAGTTAAATAGTGGTTAAAAATTGATAAGCATGTCTTCTAAATTATTGACTGCACGGCATAAATGTCGTTCATGTCCGTTCGAAATAACCCGCTATGCGTGCACGTGACCCGAAGGTGGTGTTTAGTCCAAGACAAACGTAGAACTCTCTTCATTGTAAGATAGAAGTCATGAATCATGATCAAAGTACGTCCAAAACTATTGAGTCTAGAAAGATTTGTTTTATAACGTGAGTATCCGCTAAGAAAGTCTTTGTTCTTTGAAGTTAGAAACATGAAAATTTAATTCCTTATTTTACTCGTACATTATTATAATAACATTGTCTTACTAATGTTTTTCTTGTGCCAACGGTACAAGTCCATAAGGACTCATATCAAATTTAATTCGTGAAATGTTAAAAACCGACGTTACGATCATACGATGCTTGTTATTATTATTTATTAATGTCAATATCACATATAGGTTGAATGCTTGATAATTTACGGTCGTGTTCTGAGGTTAATTTCAAGTGAGTCTTTCTCACAGAAAATATTTACCCGGGCTTCATGTAAACTTTTTCGATGAAAGCTTAACTTAAGTGTAAGGACGGAAATAACGTTTCAGTCGAGGGCCACAACTTCAAATACGATGTTTTTAATCTATTACGAAATTAGTACTTTCAATTTTTTAAACTTAAATATCTGAATGTGTAATCACTCAGTGATACGAAGATTCGATCAAGTCATTCTGATACTTTGAACCCTTGGATTGTACTCATCACTAATTCCTATCGTTTTTAGGATGATCAAACAGAGTCAACGCAATAGATCAGACAATATGTCATAGTGGTATGGATACCACATAACTTGATGACTGGTTTGTCAACGCCGGCCATTATAAAGGCAGACGGAGAAGGGCAGCGCAGACCTATTATTATAGTGCAAAATTGTATAAGTAAACACAAGTGCACTCTTTAAGCCCTTAGTCACATAATGGGACGGCAAATTCAGCACGATCATGACGACAAGATATTTAACACTACCAAATTGACGCAAACTATGGGCTTTTAATTATGATTATATTCAAAATTCTAATTTATGTGAAAAAAATATATTTATAGCCCGCCCAATAATTCATAATACTCAAGCATATTAACTAGTCAACTTATGTGGTATCATAAAATTTGAAGTACCTATTCAAATAATAATAACTATACTTTGTTGTTCTAAAATAAAAAACATGTTTAAAAAAAGGTTTTATAAAAAGGGTTTTATTAAAAACAGCTGTATAAATAAACGTACATACTTGTTTTTAAATTAAGAAATCTACCTGATACCACGTTTATTTAAGATTAAAATATTCGATTGCGAAATTGATAATGATTGATATTAATCGTTCGAGACAAATGAAATGTAAGCGTATTATATTTTGATTTTATGCCAATAAATATATAATGCAGTAAAATCTCTTTTTTGATATATAAAGGGGGACAAATGGTGAACTGACATATTACTTGTAACGACGGTGTGTGTGTTTGTGCTAAAGAATACAAACTATGCAGCGCTTTAAGCCTTTAATTTGCCAAATGGCAAGGCATCAATTTGATAGTCAGTCAATTTGTTTGGCTTGTTATTAATTTCAACACGAGCATTTCTAACAAAAACTTTGTATCGATTCTCTATAGTGTCGTCGGAGCGCTTGCGCTGTATCGGATACATAGTTGTGCGTACGCGCACGAAACCACTGACATCAATTAAACGCTCGATCAATCAATCGATGGCGTGCCTCATTAAGGAACCCGCTTTTTATTTAAAATCTCTCCATTCCCTGCCACCTACACGTATGTTTAAGCTTTATAACACTCTTGTCACTGTCAAGCAAATTTAAACTTTATCGTAATTGAATAGAGAATAATTTTGCTTGCGGTTATATGACAACTATCTTTAATGGCATAGGTACACAATGTAATTACCTTTCTAGTTGGTAGCTGTAATAAGAATGAAGCATATTCATAACAAAAACTCATCCGGTCGATCGTATTAAATCAGTGTAATGAAATCGATATTGCTACGGCGTCTAATAACTGAGCCAGGATCAAAAATTACTATAATCGATACGCTCTCGTCCAGCTACCGATGGCTGTCGAAATTTTCATGTCAAAATTGATCAAAATCGTTCCGAATTAGAATAATTTCCAAATTAATATAGGTACATTTTTTATTATGCTTAAGAAAAATAAGTAAAGCATCGGGATTCTTAATAATATTATGAAATATACGTAAGTTTTGATTTGCGATTGGAATACAAGGCAGTCAGCTAACTGTCTTTCATCTTTTTACATTACTTTTGCCTGACTTCAAATATAAAAGTGCTCATACTACAAAAATACATTTGTGCAATAATTATGTTAGCGGCAATTTACACGATAATCCCCTAGTCCCTAGGACTAATAATATTAGACTATTTAATTAAATGTTTCTATGAATGCCTCGGCCTATACCTATTTCAGGCAGATTTCGCTTTTATATATTTGTTGCTATGTGTTAATGTGCTATTTGTTTGTATTAGTGATTTGTGTATTCAAGTATTTAAGTGCATCTGATGGTACTTTCGTCGCACATAGCATGAAAACAAATTAATAATTACATCGCTAACAATTTTATTTAACAACTAGCGCTTGAACTATATATAGACTTATATATTGACCAATTGATTAGCATTTCATTTATTTCAGTTTAATGGTATGAATTTATATTAAAATAAGATAAATATGTTGTATAGAAGGACGTTAAATAAATTAATAACTTCTTATTTGACGCCTTTGACTTACACCTCTGACACTCTAAATAGTATCTACATAAAATAATGTAACTGCAACAAAATTATAAAACGTAAAATAAACAGTAATTTTTTTTTCGCAATCAAGGTATGAAAAGATAGTATATTTAAGAGAAAACTTTGATTAGCAAAATGACCTTCTAACGAAAAAAAGTATTATATGCAAAGGCTTGCGTTATATGTTTTAATTACATAAGCTACAAAAAACTATCAATATTTTTTACCAACTCATTTGAATACAAAATCATTTCCATCACTGGCTTAGAGTGAGCTGTAAATTAGACAGTAACACAGGAAATGGCTTCTTAGCCCGTCAAGCCGTGATTAGCGATCAATGTGATCGGGCACTATCACTTCTGGTAGGTGATTCACTCTCGGCTGAGTGCCGGTATAGGTAAAAAGTTTTATCATAGATTAATTGTAATTTGTCAATACTGAACTGCCTAAATGTCTTTTGGAGTGATTTAATATTTTGTAATGTTACACGAGCAACGGCCTGGTTATAAGTCAATGAGCTGTCAAAGATGTGGTTTAAGATTTATGTCTCTCATGCCTGTAGTGACAATGCCTTAATTACTCATGAAATTGAAAATAATTAATACATATATAATAATAATGTCCTCAGTGCCAATTTCGGCCACAGCGGTCAATCCTAAGAGAGATTAGCCAACTACACAGGATATATTATAGTGCACAAGTGTGCGCAAACACAGGTCCCGATAACCCGATGGGACGGCAATCCGACACGACCGGAAAAATTTCAGGCGCAGGACCAACGGCTTTACTTGCTTTTCGAGACATGGGAGTATACACACTTCCAAACACCGGGCTGCTACTGAGAGTTTTTCGACGGAAAAACCCAATAACTTTTTACTGGCCCGACCTGGGAATTGGACCCACGACCTTCGTGTCTGCGGCCTTACTACCACTAGACCAACGACGACTACTTCGTGTATAATTAATACATATTATCTTATAATTAGTAAAAAAAATAACTTTACGAACTTTACTAACGGGCAGTGGAGGTCTGGTGGAGTAAGCTCCAAAGCTTCTCCTTGAAAAGGGGAGGGGGGGAGACCTTAGGCCAACAATACATTTAGAAGCTGTTACTTTACTACCTACATTCTGATTGATTTCAATTAAAATAGCGGAAGAAGAAAAAATCGAATTAATGGAATAAAGTATTTTAATAAATTTATAATCTTTGACAAACCAGTAATCGTAGTTACCGTGTGTTTAAGTAAGGCACGATAATTGAAGATATGCTCGTATCATACATACCAGTCCGTTCGGAGTGACGTGTGATTACTTTGTGTTCACTCAGATGAAATTAAAATGAAACGAAGCCTTGAAAAATGTTGAGAACGAATTTATTTTGTACTTTTTGATAGATGCTGTTTTATATAACGAGTTAATTATCTTAAAATGTAATTGGCTTCGTAAATTGCATACTTTTAGAATAAGATTGAGTGCTTATCTATAATAATAAAGGAGGATACGTTTTTTTTTTTTAAAACCTTACTGGAAAACTATTAAACCTATACACACAACTTATACCAGACAAAGCAGTGCGTTTTGGAGAAGGCTTAAAGGCGTAAGTTTTTCGGTCTTGTAATAGTATAATAAAACAAGTTTGCTTACTAATTACATATATATTCAAACTAGGCGTGGACAGTTTTATTGAATACTGGCATCTCCATCACGTCATTCCAAAAGCCATATTTACTTATCCGAAGACCATACTTATTTGTCTGTGTTGAAGAGAATGATACTTTGCGTGAAAATTGCGTGTCTATCGGACAGGAATAATTAAAAAAAAACCTTTAAATATTTGTAACAAAATAAAGTTCGACACTACACAAAAAACGCTATTATATAAATTACATCCCAATGAGTAGAATCGTAAAATTAAAAGTAATAAAATACATTAAAGATCATTAAAAAGAATTCACTGTAATTAATAATTAAAACGATTAATAAATATTTATTATGAAGACAAAGTTGATCCATTAAAAATTATTTTATAAAAAATCAAATGCAAAAAAGCACCAGGTGGCATTGAATATGCTAATTAAGTTAGACAAAATCCCGACTTTGACGATTTTATAGGCTTAAAATATAACACCTGGACTATTTAATACCTAAAATTAATTATAGGTCCTTGTTCTATTAAATCAGCGGACTTTAGTGTTATAAACTAAAACTTATATCACTGCACTTACCTATAGTTTCATAACTGCCTCTTAGCTTATAGAACTGCAGATCCCTGGGTTCTGGGTTCAAATCTCCAAAAATATCTACTTCGCTACCGACAAATACTAAATCACATAACATTGATCCTTGACCGATTTCAGCGACCAATCTCAAGAGAGATTAGCCAACTGCAAGACATTATAGAGCACAAGTGTGTTTTGTTATGAATCTCACTCTCATAATCTGAAGGGACAGCAATCCGACACAATAGGAATAATTTCAGGCGAAATACCAACGGCATTACGTTCTTTCCGAGGCACGAGAGTGTATACACTTCCATCTTCCAGATTCCGGGTTTCTACTGAGAATCTTCGACATATATATCCACTTGACCAACGAGGCAGTCGAGTTATTTACATAATATTATACACGTATACACTATCAGCCTTATGAACGTTGAATGTTATGCAATTTGTTTAGTAAGTGGGTAGTTAAAAAATGCTTTGTCTACTTCTTTCGAATGTCAATACAAACAGCGAAATCAAGGTTTAACCAAAGAGCCGCTAAGCAACGTTTATAAGTAAGGCCGTAGAAGAATGTAGTTTCTTATAATAGGTATGTACTTATTTGATGCCTCCGAATTAATATTTAACATAATTTAAAAACATTGTTATTTGTGCTCATAATCTCAATTTTGCGAACAAACACCCAAATCATTTACGTCGAAATAAACAATATCGCTCCAATATGGCTTGGAGGGTAATCAACGGAGCTAAAACTTTTTTTTGTGTTTCACTCCTGATACGTAATATATGGTTAGGGTGACCAAAACACTGTAATAATAAAGGACAATCACAGAACGTTGCGAATATTGAAGTAATTTTTCAAAACAATAATGACAGGATGGAAGGAATGCCACCTGGACTGGTACAAAGGATTTTTAACACCACACATCATAACACCCGAAAATCATAAGGTTGACGCATTCAATGCGCTTTAAGGATGTAATTAACACTAACTAATACAATCCATACTATTTATTTATTTAAACTTGTTGTGCAATAACAATAAGCGATTAATACATAATACAACAGTAAAAGAAAAATAAATTACAGAGGAAATACTAATATTATTAATGCGTAAATAACTATACCAGTCTGTTTGACATTATCATAAAAAGATTATCCTTTTTGCTTACACGTTGTCAGGGTTACAGAAAAGGATATAGGGCACCTAAAACCTCCCACGCCTCACATGCGATCGAAGTCGCTGGCGGAAATTAGTAGCTTATATATCTGACTGTGCGTTTGATGATTATTTAACTTATTGTGGGCCATTTATTCATTTGCTTTCTGCAACATTTATAAATATATAATATTATGAATTTGTTAAGAATGTAGTTTCTTTCTACGCTTGTGGAATTATAAATTGACTAACTAATTGCATTTTATTACAGTTCATGTTACATGCATGGCTAAATGTGAAGCTCAAAACATAGTCCTTCCACGATATAACATATTTCAATATATAAGTTTATTGTCATAATATTCAATGCACACCTCAAAATTATCATTAAACAAAATCCCTGGTTACCCCATAAGTAATAACTGGGAGCCGGTATCGAACCTGCGTTAATGACGCGCCTTAGGCAGCCTCCGTATCAGAAGCCATCTTTAGCCGTACACATTCCATTATAACCTTATATGATTACAAAATAAGGGCTACATTACCTTGTACTTGATACAAATATTCATGCATACTAAATTGGTCTTACCGGTACAATAAATTACACCCATATTCCCGTGAAGCTAACGACACGTGTTATTCATATATAATCATAGCACTGTCAACTTCAAGAATAGGTCTCAATAATTGCAATGAGCGTTTTTAGTTTCATTCATGCAATGGACTAAGATTACAGGTATACAATGGGTGGGGACCATGAAAATATAAATGAAATACGAACGCGGGAAGTGAACGGACGTATGAAATTCGAAATGGGGACTGACGGATAAACTATAGATGATGGAATAGGCAATATTTTAGATTTTGTTCTTAAGGCCATATGTATTCATAAGTTTAAAAATTGTTTTTTTTATTTATATCGCTTTAGATTACGACGTACATAGTTACTATTTAGAAATAATCTGTTTCCTTTAGGGAAGCCATAAAACCTTTTTGTTCTGAATAAAATTTACGATATGTAAGTACATTTCAAGTTGACTATACGTTTTTTTTTCCTTTATTTAGCCGTTAATATTACATTTATAGAAAATAAAAATGAATCATGACTTAAGATCTATTGATTACGATTATTCTTATAGAATTCATAATATATATTTTGTGAAAAAAATAAATATTATCTATAATATCTTAACAAAAAACGCGATAGAAATGATTCGTTTAACAGTACAGCGTTGTTCTCAGTAACAATATATGACAGGCGATTTCAAGTTGGTTGAAAAAAGCTATTATTCCATACAGTAGCCCGCGCTTGCCGCCGGGAGCAGAGTGTACAGACTGGTAGTGTTGAGTACAGTTGACAGAGAAAGTGTTAACTACTCGTTATGTGAGGGTACTGTTTATACAAAAAGAAAATATTTTAATCTTCGCATAACATCACATATAAAATAACGTGTCACTGAAAATATTTATATTATATAAATAATCATACACGCACGTGTTACTTTTGTTCTGCATAATAGTATGCTTAGTAGTATTATAAAAGAATTATTGGAATCGATGTTTGGTCGAAAAACTATACAATAGTTGATGAATTTATATAATATTCATATTGTATATATTACGTAGGACAGAATGAGATATTTATGAATAGAATTTAATATATTTCATTTACCTGTTCATAAGTATCTAATAGCAGTTAGAATGGCTGGTTTTTAACCTCCGTCGTAAAGAAACGTGTGCATCTGTGTATCTGTGTGTATGTCTGTGGCATCGTAGCTC
This sequence comes from Nymphalis urticae, assembly GCA_905147175.2. NCBI lineage: Eukaryota > Metazoa > Arthropoda > Insecta > Lepidoptera > Nymphalidae > Nymphalis > Nymphalis urticae. Next base: position 8,523,784 of record LR989991.1, read on the forward strand.
CCTAACAAATATACTGATTTTGGTTTCTTCTGTTTGAAACTTGATGTGATTGAGATGGTTATAAATTGTGAAGATCAGGCGTTTGAAGATCTTCAACACATTTCCTACTTGACAAAAGTGTCTCGCAGGTCCGATGGATTTGAAATAGCGGGCTCCCGACGTGACGGCGCTTGTATCAAAATATTACTAAGTACGTATAATTAAGTTAAAAGGCCAACAAACACATTTTTTTCTTTTTGTCGATTTTTGATCTGTTTTAATTTGATTTTTTATTTCCTACTCATAATAAGTGGTTTGTATTTTTAACAGAACGAGAATATAGGGGTGGAAACGGCCGGTTACTATCTGAAGGCTCAGTTGCTCTTCTGACATTCTAAAACATATATAGATCATCTTCTCTAATTCGAACCAAAACCAATCGTAAATACATTGATTATGGATTTTACAATTATATTTTAGCTTTGATTTAAACATTCTACCCGTGCTACATTATTTAGTACTTATAAACTAACGTTACATTTGCTATACATAAAATATTTTATGTATAGCAAATGATTTTTATACAAGGATTTTTATGTTTGATATAAACGAGACTTAGAATTTTTTTCTTAATCATATAATTAACAACGAGGTAGTTTTGTGTATAATACAAACCTCATTGTTAATTGTCAAAAACTTGGAAATTCCTTTATGAAACAAACTTTCGAAGTCACATATTTACACATACATTATACATAAGTCTAAAAAATATTACAATTTGAAGTTCACTCCAATTTCGTTCTTATTCTCGAACCTTCATGAATATAAAATTTACTTCACATATTTGCATCCAGAAATGAATACTAACACATTTATTTATTTTAAGAAGATTTTTCTTGTTAACTGTAACGCAATGTGCTGTGATTATTACCAGTTTTTGTGAAGGGTCGCGAGACACGTGGGACGATGAAATTATGGTAATCACTGGGACCACTGCTGCACGTGGTTAGGGTTCAAATGGAAAATTTATAGCACGTACATACGTACACGATATATACACAATGTTCTTTGTTCCAACTTTGGCGTCAAATTGTGACAAAACATATAATAAACGTATAATTTAATGCTAATTTATCAGCCGGTTCTGATGTGAAGCAATGTTTAGGTTAAAAAAAACTATATAGGTATACAGTTTTAATATTAAATTTTATTTCTGATAATAGACTTTTTTTAATTTGCTTAAGTTATAATCTACCTAAAACTCGTACTGCCAATCACCAATTGTTTGTAGATGACTATATATGACAATTTAAGTATGAGCCTGTGAATGTTCCACTGATAGGCTTTTCCTTTTGAGGAGTATGTTTGAAGGTTATTCCAACACGCTGCTTTCATGTGAATTGATGGATACACATATGTGATGGTGAATTGATGGATACACACATATATTTTACTGGTGGTAGGGCTTTGTACAAGCTCGGCTGGGTAGGTACCACCCACTCATCAGATATTCTACCGCAAAACAGCAGTACTTGGTTTTATTGTGTTCCGGTTTGAAGTGTGAGTGAGCCAGTGTAATTATAGGCACAAGGGACATAAAATCTTAGGTCCCAAGGTTGGTGGTACATTGGTAAGCGATAGTTAACATTTCTTACAGTGCCAATGTCTAATGTCTGGTGTTTGGTGACCACTTAACATCAGGAGGCCCGTATGCTCGTCCACCTTCCTTTTCTATAAAAAAAAGACACAATTTTAACAAACACAATGGCGTCGCATTAACCATTTCTTATTCCAACTTTAAAATCCAATTCAAATGTATTAAAAAAAAACTCAAGCTTTATAAATACGCTCATCCTATAAGCATTCATGAGTGTTGAGTTTGTATCAAAGTACCAATTCTCCACATAACGGAACCCACCAATACTGTGTAACAAAATTGTACGTGCGCGTTATACACTTTTTGTCATAATAATTGTCCTCCATTCATCTGTTCTATTTGTCTCATCGCCATCACGCATGTACGAGCGAAAAATAACAGCAATAGCGATTTTACCTATAAGGTTGTACACATTGATACGCGGAGCGTAAAATGTTTATAAAATATCATGCGACTTTAAAGCTTTTGTTCATAGCTTTTATATTACATTGAAACCTATTATTAAATTAAAAAAAACGAATGAATAGCTTTCACACACACAGATTTCCGTCGTTTTGACTTTATTTACAAAAAAAAAAGACATTGTGTTACTATACAAATACTATTAATTCCTCATTAGAAGTTGAAAGGCGTCCTAATTACAAGACTCTTTTTATTTGTACTGTTCGTAAAAAGTGACGTAACCGTAACCGTTACAGCCTGTGAATGTCCCACTGCTGGGCTAAAGGCCTCCTCTCCCTTTTTGAGGAAAAGGTTTTGTAGCTTATTCAACCACGCTGCTCCAATGCGGGTTGGTGGAATACACATGTGGCAGAATTTCGGTGAAATTAGACACATGCAGGTTTCCTCACGATGTTTTCCTTCACCGAAAAGCTCGAGATGAATTATAATTACAAATTAAGCACATGAAAATTCAGTGGTGCTTGCCCGGGTTTGAACCCACGATCATCGGTTAAGATTCACGCGTTCTTACCACTGGGCAAAAGTGACGTATGCAAATTGAATTGTACTCCTCTTAAAACAAGCATTCTTAATTGTTTTGTAAAACAACTAACAAAACAAAGCCATTAATCCACTTAATATTAGTTTGAAATTAAATTGAATATTTATAAAATACTCTTAAGCGTATGAATATAAGCCGTAGCTTAGTATTTTTTGACCACAGCCACACGTAGCGTGTCGTTTGGTCTTTCCTCGTAATTATTTCTACAAATGGAATGACTGCTATTTAAGTTTAATATGAAAACAACAAAACTGTCTCCACAAATTATTCGAACGAACGCGGTAATTATATCTCATCATACTTAAAAAAATGTAAATGAAACATTTTCTTCTAATTCTTTTTGAAATTGGAGAAAACGCGAAAAAAACTCATTTGTATTGTGTCACGGTAGCGAAATTTGAAAGGCACTTGTCATTCAGGCTACGAAAATTATTTAGAAAATTTGACGTTTTACTAATTACTGATTCGTTCGGTGTTGAAATTATTCAGTATTCGTTCACTTAACGTATTGTAGTGTGGGTTGATTTATAATTAAAACCTTGTCTAGATTGATTCCTCGTTTTATTTGTCTAAACAGGTTTGTTAGCAGTTGTTACATTATATATGCGAATAACGTTTCACTTGCGTCATAATTCAGAATTCGTATATAACGTTTTTCAAAGCTCCTTTTTCAAAAATGAATTTTTATACAAACTTTTACTCTCGTCATTATTTATTTTTGAAAATTTAACCTTAGAGTTTGAAATATTAAGCATCCTTTCTTTGTGCTAACCTACTTTGTAAAAGGAACCCGAGTGGCTGTGAAGGGCTGTGCGTTGATATCAGTCAATTAACAGTAGATATATAACGATAATATGCTCAGTGAAATTAAACAAAATAATATACAACCATATTAAAGCAAACACAGCGTGCGATATTGAGTATTTATTATTAATAAACAATTGACTTAGCATTATTTTTAATAGTTTGACATAAATTTAATTTATAAAACATCATTTTTCATTTATTGTTTTGTAATAACTAGAACATGAAATTAACGCTTGTCATTAAAATGGTCTCGTAATACTTATGTGTATAACTATATATATATAAAAATCTCCAAAACGAGATACATCTTCTTTTAGTTAGATATTTCAGAAAAATATCTTCTTTTATTAATATAGATAGATAAATATGTATCTATACTAATACTATAAATGAAAGTTACTCTGTCTATCTGTCAATTACCCTTCCCAATTTCACGTATTTGGTTCAGAGTACGAACCTGTAGGTTACTTTTTTATTTTAGTTCATCCCTCGAAGGGATAAAATCACAGTTAAAGTTGCATGTTCTTTAATTTTTAAATTAAATATATACAAATGGAAATACAATTTAAAATGTATGTAAAATATTATAAGGGGTTTTAAGAAAAATACATTCATGATAGAAGTATTAGAATATTAGAAGATTAGAGTATTAGAAGATAGGGAATGAAAAATAATGAATGTTGCCGTCAGTATGTTAAGAAAAATTTGTGAACATTAATATTTATGGAATTCAAAAGGTGACATACTGTAAGGCATCTTGTATGACATTAAAGTGTTGAAGTTACAAATAACGTTTTGTTTTTTTTTTAATTTATTATTTTATATAGACAGCCTAATAAATGGGCAAGCGGATGGTAAGTGGCCACCACCGACTATAGACGTTGGCACTGTAATAAATATTAACCATAGTTTACTTCTTCAGTATGCCACCAACCGATGGTAAGTGGCCACCGTCGACTATAGACGTTGGCACTGTAATACATATTAACCATAGTTTAATTTTTCAGTGTGCCACCAACCTTATCTGCCTGTCAAACCGGAACACAACAATACTAAGTACACTTGGCTGTATAATATATGAGGAATGGGTCCATGTCGACATTCACTAGTATTATATAATTGTGTATATCTACTATTTTAATTAAACTGTCAAAAGATCAGAACAGCAGCGTAAAGAACTCACGTATCTTAATTGTGAAATGTTGAAAACCGACACAGGGTGATACGCTATTTTGAAGCGTCTAACATTTAAATGTTATTATTAATATAGTCAAGGTTGCATATCACCTTCTGAAATTCACGTGTTATACAGTGTTTTGAATTTCGAATTTGTTTTTAAAGAATAACTCGACCTTTATTAAAAATCTGATTTCCATACTAAATTCGGTGCATTATGGTAATGACTAAATAATTTCGGCCTTGGCGAATTTTAAATTGCTTTGGTTGTTCATCATTTTGCACCAAATAATGTAAAGAAAATAAATTTGCTTATAAAATATGAATTAGTAACCTTAAAGCAAAATTTTACGATATTAACATATCTAAAGTCGACACCACTGATGTTCAATACATAGAATATTGACGTTTCGTTCACTCAGGTACGAATGCAATATGATGAAAAGGGATAACAACATGTTAAACAACATCTGTTATGACAATGAAAACATTTGCTTTACAATACCTCCCGATAACTTAAGTAAAAACTTGTTTTGTATTTTTGTTATTTGCAGAAGGTAAAAATCAATTATATTTTTAATCGAATAAAAATCGAAAGTTAGCTCGCTATACGACTGCTATATGAAATTAATATGGCAGTACTTTGATATTTGATGTGTTCGATCTGATATCTTGGAAGTATGTAAATACAACAATAATTAAAAAAAAAAAATTATACATTTATCGAATATATTTAACAACATGTTCTCTTTCATATAATGAGAATTACCTATATAGGCTATAGCGTTATCGAATTAAAGTATACAAAGACATACTATCTCAGAAATTAAAAACATTTAAACTTAATAATTTTCGAATTTCTTCTAACAAACACGCACATAAAATATAAAGTCCAATTATATCCTTTCGTTGGTAATTTCTAATAAATAGATCGTGAGAAGGAAAGACCAATGACATCAGACGCGTAAACAAACAAGATTATGTCTACGTAAAACTATATAACATGTCAGCAAATGGGCACCGATTTGAAAAGGAACAATCTCATTTAACTAATTGGCGTTTAAATTAATGATTAAATAAAAAAAAAATGTTCCGAGAATCACATTTGAAACTCCAATTAGACCATAAACGGCTTATCATGATACCATTAACTGACAACGAACACGAAGGGAGGTTTATGAGTTTTACTACACAAAATCGTAGCGGAGCATTTCAAACAATCTTACTCCGATTTACAGCCAATTAACTCAATAAATAGTGCTTCATTTGTGGCCATTAAATGTTTTGGATCAGCGATTGTTGAAGAAAAAAATACTTAATATTTTAAGCATTAAATTTAAATATAATTGTAGTAAACATAAAAATTATTAAAAAATATATAATTATTATTTATTTATTTTTTGTAATAATTGTAATGTTGTTATCGTTTATTATATTTTTTATTATTAATAAAATCTTAACTTATGCAATTATTTGTGCATGAGAATAAAGAGTAACTTAAGATTATTTTATAAATATAATTCGATTGACGTATGACATTTCTAAATCACGCTATTGAAGTTTTTAGACGCGAGTTGTATATAAATAGTTAGTCCATCTTATTTTATCGGGGGTCCGTTTCTACACAGGAAGGCAGCGTGGCGGAGGGCTGCTCTATGCTCCGTTCCCGTGTCTGCGCATTCTACCGAATAACTGCTGTGCAACACGCAGGAGGATATATATCCTAGAGTTCTCACACTCAAAAAATCGGGAATCTTCATGATTCACCAGTCGGCAGTGCTCAAAGCACTCGGACTTATGCAGGAAAAGTTTCCTCGCCCCAACTGCTGTAGAAAATGTGACTCTCTTTTGAATTCTGTTCGTACTGTGTTATTTTTGTATTTATTTAAATTATTTTGTTCTCACTTTATTTATACGTTAAATATATTTAGCATTGGAATAAAAAAAAAATTATATTATTCCTAAGCTAGAAGGTAACTAAGTATTTGCTTGATTTATAAAATTTTGTGTAACTATATTAAAAAACTATATAAAAGCCGAGATGGCCCAGTGGTAAGAATGCGTGAATCTTAATCGATGATCAAACCCGGGCAAGCATCACTGAAGCTTTTCATGTGCTTAATTTGTGATTATAATTCATCTCGTGCTTTTCGGTGAAGGAAAACATCGTGAGGAAACCTTTTTTTTTTTGAGGAGGAAAGGCATTTACGCCTACCCCCCGATCCACGACCGGGACGGTTATGTGGGACTCACGGGGCAGAAGGCCACCTCCTACCCATTAAAACTTCCCCGTACCCTTTCCGTCTTAACGAGGAGCGCCACGGGATCGCTTTCGCATGCTACCGTGGATCGTGAGGAAACCTGCATGTGTCTAATTTTACTGAAATTCTGCCACATGTGTATTCCACCAATCTGCATTGGAGCAGCGTGGTGGAATAAGCTCCAAAGCCTTCTCCTCAAAAAGGGAGAAGAGGCCTTAACCCAGTAGTGGGACATTTACAGGCTGTTACCGTATATTAATATAAAGTAATAAAAATGGAATTATTTTTAATTTCTCTTCAGCGGCTGGTTCGATTTTGTGTTTAAGTGGGTATGTGAATGGTAAAGATTTAATCCGTTAGACGGCGCTATTATCAATAGCTAATAATTCAATTCAGAACTTGAAAGTAATAGTTTTGATTTCTTTTTTTTTCAATTTAACTTAAAAAAATATTTTATCGATATTCCTAGAAACATTTGTCATAATATAATAATATTAAATTAAATGCAAGGCTGGCTAAGGAATGTAGACTATACTAGGAACAACCAAGAAAAAACTTATGAGACAGTCTCCATTAAAAAGATTCATATAATTTGCAAATTTAATCATTATTATATCCTGCACGAAAATACAATTATTTTTATCACTAATACTGCATTAGCTAAAATTTCACTTGGTTGTGGGGTTTTGTGCAAGCTCCTCTGGGTAGGTATCACCCATTCATCAAATCCGGTATGAAGGGTAAGTGAAGTGGAGTGGCCAGTATAACAGTCAGGAGGGACATGACATCCTAGTTCCCAAGGTTGGTGGAGCATCGGCCATGTAAGGGATGATTAATATTTCTTACAATGTCTATGTCTACTGGCGATGGTAATCACTTACCAACAAGTGAACCATGGTCTCGTCCGCCTACCTTATATATAAAAAAAAAGCAATGTTAATTAGTAAGTGGCAAAATACTTATTGTTCAAGTATTTGCCAAAATATGAAATACTAAATTCCATACCAATAACAGTTTCAATATACCTAAATAAAGCAAACTTGCACTGCAAACTTGCAAAGTATACAACGAATACAACGTTTTGCTAAAAACGAAAAACCTAAAGATTTATAAACATCAACCATTTCGTGGACACATTATTTAGACCAGTGTAGTAAAATTAATCTAATGTGAACCGAATTGACGAAAATGCCTCGTTTATTGGAAACTCGAGACAAAGAACGGTGTCTAATAGAACATAAAAGGTAATAACCTACCATTGAACGGTAGCCGCCGGCTACGACGTTAACTATCAACGCCTAAAAGCTTTTATATACGACCCTATTTTTTATATGAAACCTTATGGAGTTTTTTAAGTGTTACAACTTATACTTATAACTCATTAAACGATATTATATAAAAAATGTGACGGTGATACCATGACAAATAAATAAAATTGTAGTGTCTGTTTGTTGTTTCAATAGAACTCCTTTATTTAAGTTTATATGGCTATTTGCAAGCTACCTTGCCCAATACAACTATTATTTTTATTTTGCTTGTCTATCCGGAGGTAATCTTTAAAAAAAAGGTAATAATTACAAATGTGACTGCCTCGTTGGTCTAGTGGCTTGATGTAAGGCCACAGACCCGGAGGTCCTAAGTTCAATTCCCAGGTCGGGCCACTAAAAAGTTATTGGGTTTTTCTGTCAGAAGATTCTCAGTAGCAGCCCGGAGTCCGGAAGTTGGAAGTGTGTACTCTCCCGTGCCTCGGAAAGCACGTAAAGCCGTTGGACCTGCGCCTGAACTCTTTCCAGTCGTGTCGGATCGCCGTCCCATCGGATTATGAGGGTTAGAAATAGAGAGTGCACCTGTGTTTGCCCAGACACTTGTGCACTATCATATCTCCTGCGTAGTTGGCTAATATCTCTTGAGATTGGTCGCCGTGGCCGAAATCGGTCTGGAGGACATTATTAATTACAAATGTTATTATAATATAATAGAGAATAATTGTAGGTACTTTTTCGTCGTTAGATCATCAAAATAGGTTCAGTTTATCAAAAGTTAAAGTTTACATACATACTCGTACAGCTAGCCAAGGCATAATTGAATAAGTATGTCTTAAATGATTATGAATTGGCAATATTCGCTTAGGATCTTGTTTAGTGTTTTGTTTTTTCCTATTCTTGATGAGCTCCAAAATAACTTAACCAGAACCCATTGGTTATTAAAAACGTATCCTTAAAAAAATTAAGTTAAATGATAAAATTAACTCCGATGTCAATTATACGTCTGGCCGGAAGATTAAATCTTAAAGTATATTTTGATATTTATATATATATATCATATATTTTGTTGTTCTTATAACTATTCAAACTCTTAAAGAATTAGCACCTTTAAACCACAGATGATCGTCCACCGCTGATCAAAGATCTGCTGCCGCTTCTCCTGTTAAGGAAGGATTGTATTATTAACACATTCTGCATTGTATGGATGTCCTAATAATAATATATGAAAATATTTACTTCCATAAGAACCAAAATATAATCTATCAGTTAAAAAAAGTTTAATTAATAAAAAGAAGGTAGCAAACCCATAATTCCCTAGACAACGCTTAAGGCATTATAGCTCTTACTATAGTCGGAAACTACCTCAATTTTGATCAATGAATTTTTGAATGCAAATTAGAAACATATTTCATAGAAATATCAACCGAAACGACAAAGATATAAAGACTATTATCGATTCTATTTTTATCTCTTATTTGAATAAATTCGGGCACGATATAGCTAGAGGCGATTATTTATAATCTAAAAGCAATTTTATTAAAGTTCTTGTTGCATAAACCCATCCAAATTTCACTGATAGAAGAAGTCTCTATTTGGTTTTTTGAGTTATGAAACGATTGAGATGAAAAGTATCGAGTCATCGATCACTGTGGAATAATTAAAGATTGATACAGCTATGTCTGAAACTTGTTATTTAACAATAAATTAATGGGTATGTTGTAGTGAACTGTAATTTATTATTTTAATTGTTATTTTAATTATCGAATGTCAAAATGTTGGATATTATTGATACATGAAAGACCAATCATCAAAAAAATATCTAGAATAATTTAATAAAAAAAAACTTTATTCGATATTGTCTTTAATGATAGTCGGACCAATAAATTTATTATAATACTTAAATTAAAAAACTACTCGTAATAAACTTTGTCTGTTATTCTACTGGCAAACATCAAAACCTTGTATTGCCGTGGTCCAGTTAGAGGAGTGAAATGAACCAATATAATTAATTGCAAATAAAATTAGTTTAATTATCATAACAGTTTTTTTTCTTTAAAAAAATCTGGTAAAGGAATTTGCTTCAAAGCATATCGTCTCGCGATTGTTTGTTAAATGTTACAACAACATTTTATTTGTGGTTAGAAATTTTATATAAAGTGATCAATTTATCTCGTTACAAACGTACTATAATTTAATATTAGCCTTAGAGCCGCGCCTCTTAATGATAGTTACGAGCATTGAATCAATCGTTATACACCTAAAAAAACCCATTAACTTTTACTTCAACGAGATACTATCTTTAACGTTCCAAAATAATACGCGCTGGCGGCGCGTGCGCAACCGGCATGGATCGCCTTTCATCTATTTGTAATAACTATTCATTGTGTATAATAAAAAATTCGTATCTTCCATGCGTATTGCGTTACCGTAATCGCTTCGAGGTTGCCTCGATGGTTATTATATTTTTTAAACAACACACTAACCAGATGCTATGGGTGTTTCGTCTTAATTTGTATTGAGCAATATATTTATTATTTTATGAAGAGATATCGATATATCAATAAGTAACTTGAAAAGTAATATTATCACATCAATATAGATTTACAAAAAGCACTGATACATTTCTTATTTAGTTATTTTCGAAGATTATTTACATTTAAAATGAGTAGAAGATCTATGGATTAGTAATATCTGAAAAGAAGTGAAATAGATGGTTAGTTATTTCGTTTAGTGAAATTAAACGTGAAGTAATAAAAATCACACAATTTCATATCTGAATGATAAAAAAGTTTTTATTGTAAAACTAATTAATTTATAGCACACTCGTTAACCATACATTACATACATAGGTGGACCGCCACCTTAACTAATTAGTAATCTTACCGCCAACCACCAAATCTTTTGTATTGATGTGTCCAGATTTGAAAGGTAGTCAGTGTTATCAAGAGGAATATAAATTCCTATTGACTCATTTCGGCCACGGTGGCAGATTACAAGAAGAGTGAATAACAAAAGGGACAACATCTAGATATCATAATTAGCGGAGAATGAACTCGGAGGTGAACTCTCACCATGAGGCTTGCTTGTCTGAAGATCTTATATAATAAAGAAGTTTAATTAACTCAAAATAAAAGCCAAAAGTAACCACCTACACTAGGTAAAACAAATTCTTCGTTAATACTTTATATAGTTAATTATTTATCATATGCTAACCTATACCCAAATTAATCATTGTCCTTGTTTATGTTGTGAGGGCAAACTTTTTCAGTGGTTTTTGTCTTTCTTGGAATCTTCCATTTGGATGGTAAGAGCTTTTTCATGAAAGACTAATTGCAACTAATATATAAATTATCTCGTAACATAAAAACTAATCGAGCGATCATATTATTTACCGTTTTGCAAAATGATCTTATGAATTATCTCAACTTTGGTCTGCATCATTTCCAGTTACGTCATTTAGTAATATGTCTATTGAAGTACATATGTGTTGTTTTAAACGGCATTGTAACTAACAATTTGACCCGCAATACCGTTGGGGCATACATCGGTTCAGGTGCTCTCTGCCTGCGGGCGAACTGTGGTGCAAGTCATAAATAAGCCAAGTGTTTCATTTTTGTGTTTCGTTAATATGGTAAGTCAATAGCTATTTTTTGTAATAAAAAATGCTTAAGCTTTCTTGTTAGTTTTGTAATAATAATATTGAAACGGGAATAATTCTTCAGAAACTGGGTAATACTTTAGAAATAAACCTTAAACTATGTTCTCAAAACTAACCCACGAAGTTTTTATCAAAGATAAGGCCATGTGTGTAAATAGATAGCTTATATACTTATAATATAATATAGATAACTATTTATATAGTTATTCAATTTTTTTTTACCTTTTGCCGTCCACTGCTAGACGAAAGCGTCCCCCATAGAACGCCAACCATCCCGATCTTGGGCAGTCCGCATCCATCCAACATTTAAAAAAGGTGGCAGATACGCCACCTTTTTTAAATCGTCGGTCCATCTTGTCACAGGGCGTCCTACACTTAGTTTGCCTTAGCGTGGTCTCCACTCTAACGTGTCGGCTCCATCGGCCATCAATGCGCCTGGAGACATGACTAGCCCACTTCCACTTCAGCGAGCTAATTCTACGTGCGATGTCGGTAACTATGTAGTTCTCTGGCGAATATCCTCATTTCGGATTCTATCGCCCAGAGAAACCCCAAGCATCGCGCGTTCCATCGCTCGCTGAGCGACCTTAAATTTGTGGACCAGTCCTACGGTGAGTGTCCACGTTTCGGCACCGTAAGTCATTACAGGTAGGATGCACTGATTAAAGACCCTGGTCTTAAGCGACTGTGGGATCGACGATTCAAAAATATGACGCAATTTCCCGAATGCCGCTCAGCCCAAACGTATTCTTCTTTTAGGCTTCTTCTCAAAGTTGTGCCGGCCAAGTTGTATATTCCTGCACAACTTCAAGTGGAGAGCCATTTACGACTACTGGTCCCGGGGATACATGCTGGTTTGCCATGATTTTGGTCTTTTCAATGTTTATCCCGAGACCTACTCGTCTTGAAGAATCGCTCAGGTTGTTTAGCATCTCTTCCAAATCCTGCAGAGTCTCCGCCATGATGACAATGTCGTCGGCAAATCGCAGATGTGTAATGTGTTGGCCATTTATATTAATGCCGCGTCCGTTCCTTGTCCTTGAAGACGTCCTCCAATGCATTGGTAAAAAGTTTCGGTGAGATTACATCTCCCTGTCTAACCCCGCGATGCAATTGGATTGGTCTTGTGCTCTGATCTTGTACTTGGACGGTCATGGTTGCAGCTTCGTACAAACACTTCAACACCTGGACATACCGACAGTCATTTAGGCATTTCTGCATGGATTCCAGAATAGCCTAGGTCTCGATGGTATCGAAGGCTTTTTCGTAGTCCACAAACGCTAGGCATAGAGGCTGATTATATTCCTCGGTCTTCTGTATTATTTGCCTAAGTGTGTGTATGTGGTCTACGGTACTGAAGCCTTTTTGAAACCCAGCCTGCTCAACGGGTTGGAAGTCATCGAATTTCCGGGCAAGACGATTCGTGATTACCCTCGAAAACAACTTGTAAATATGGCTTAAAAGTGAAATGGGTCGGTAGTTCTTCAGAAGAGCTTTATCACCCTTCTTGAAAAACAGAACCACCACATTTCTGCTCCATGTCTTTGGTGTAATACCATTATGGAGGACGGAATTGAAGATGTTAGCCAGCTCTCTCAAAATTAGTGTGCCTCCTGCTTTGAGAAGCTCTGAGGTATTTCCGTCATCTCCTGGAGCCTTGTTGTTTCCAAGTTGTTCGAGAGCAATCCTAATCTCACCCAAATTGGTGTCGGGAAGATCGTCTGATAGGTGGCGTGTCAGTCTGGCTCGTGGGTCATCCGCACTGTAGGACACAGGTGGAGGTACTCGTATAAATCGCCATAGTAATTTTCAACTTCAGCTAGAATCTCTGGTTTTGAGGTGACGGTTGTGCCTTGTGTGGTTCTGAGTTTTGTCAGGTGACAACAGGAAGTATGTGACTTTGCAAGAACCTTTGAGCCCCTATTGAGTGCTATGGCATCTTCAATATTCCGGGTATTCGCTCGTCTTGTGTCACGCCTTATTAGTTTTTTAACCTTCCTGTTAAGTGCCTTACACTCAGATGGCATCATATTCTGCTGTTCTCGTCTCCTGGTCATCTTGTTCAGAGTCTCGCCTGAGAGCTTTGTCTTACGTCCATTGCTCTTTTGTCGAAAGTAATTTTGGCCTACTTCGCGGATGACACGCACCAGACTATTGGTGGCGTCGTCAATGTCCTGCCTGGTTTCTAACATGGCAAATCGGTTCTGTAGTTCCAACTGGAAGCTTTCGCAACCAGCTTCGACCTGGGGCAGAGTTGGTCTAAGAGTCGACTTCATCACGGGCGTCCGCCGCTGCAGGACTAAGATCCAAAGTTCGCAGCGGAGAGTGGCCATCCGCATAGTGCGGGGATATCGCACGATATCCTACGAGGCGGCAACCATCCTAGCGCGCTTTCCACCCTTGGATATTCTGGCGGATATGGATGCAAGGGTCTATCACAAGACCCGCATCCTCCGTCAGAACAGTGGAACCGCGCCCCCTCGGAGTACGCTCGAGGCGTTGAAGCGGCGGGAACACTGGAGGGCTCTTGCGACGTGGCGCGACCGTCTTTGCGAAGAACGGTTCGCGCGCAAACGTGTCGTTGGAGCGATCCTGCCAGCCTTCGAAGCCTGGATGAGACGAAAGCGACGAGTCACCTTCCGACTTACGCAGGTAATGACCGGTCACGGTTGTTTTGGAGAATACCTGTGTAAGATCGGACGCGAATCGTCGGCGATGTGCCACCACTGCGGTGCGGACCGGGACACCGCTCAGCATACGCTGGAGGTATGCCCCGCGTGGAATGCGGAGAGGGAGATTCTGGTCCGCGAAATCGGACAAGACCTCTCCCTGCGAGCAGTCGTGTCGGCGATGCTCCGCAGGGAATCGGCGTGGAGGGCCGTAGCCTCCTTCTGTGAGACCGTCATGGTCCAGAAGGAGACGGCGGAGCGGGAACGGGAAAGGGCCGATCCTGCTCAGCGGAGACGACGTCGGCGTCGTCTCGGCCCTCCCACAGCCCCGACGCCCGGGGCTTAAAAGATAGGGCGTGACCCTGGGGCCGAGGATGCGTGAGGTGGGGGCCTCGCGTGTCTTATTTCAGACGGCCCTGAGGAGGACGGCAGCCGGGGTGGCCTCGCGCTGCCGTACGCACTAGCGAGGAGTGCGGGGGGGGCGAGATAACCTTCGCCCCCTGAGGAGAGCTCCGCCGAGCATCGGGCGGTGCACAGTACGGGAGAGGCCGCGGATGCGTTATATCAACACGATCCCGTAGCCTCTCCGATCCGTGCCGAGGACGGCCATCGCAGTGGTTTTAGTGGGTAAGAATCCCACATAACCAAGTTCCCCCCAATGAGAGCTGGGTACCTTTCTGAAGGTTTCCACTGCGTTAAAAAAAAAAAAAAAAAAAAAAGAGTCGACTTCATCAACCGTGATCATTCGATTTTAGTGTTAATATTCAGGGTGCCTCTTACCAGGCGGTGATCACTTCCAGTGTCTACCCTGTTGATCACGGAGACATCACTAAATATTTGGCGCTTATTGGATAAAATGAAGTCGATCTCATTCATCGCTATGTTATCGGGGCTTGCCAGGTCAAATTCCTTTGGGGCTTTTTCTGGAAAAATGAATTCATCAGAAATAATTCCTGAGCCTCGAGGAAGTTAACCAGCATTTGCCCCCGATGATTCCTGCGCCCATAGCCGAATTTTCCAACCCTCGATTCACCATCTTCTTGTACTCCCACTTTGGCATTGAAGTCACCCATAACAATTGTGTAGAAGGTACTGGTACAAGACATAGCTTTCACTATGTCTTCGTACATGGCTTCGACCTCTTCATCAGTGTATGTAGACGTTGGGGCATACGCATGTATAACCTTCAACGCATACCTCTCGATTATCTTTAAGACAAGGTATGCCACCGTCGCCGACACACTGCCAACCACTGCCAGGAATAGTGCGATTACCGGGAATTGAGGGCCGTGAATTTCTGTCGTCGCTCATAGGGTGGTATTTGCCTTAGTCACCGCTTAGTCACGCTTGGCAGGCGGGTTGGTGACCGCAGTGGCTGGAATCTTTCACTAATAGCGCTGCTGCCCGCTATCAGGATTTGCATTTTCGGATTTCAGCATTTGTGTGGTTATACCGCCACGATTTCGGTCGCCAGAGCCTCGTTCGTTGATTAGCAGTATGTACCACGAGCAGGTGACGTTGACGGTAGGGAGCCTAGGTTGTTGTCGACTCCCCTTACACTCCCCTAGTTATTCTATTACCAACTAGCAATACTTCGTATTCCAGATGAAGATACATGGTTACCCGTGCATTTACAGTGAGAGAAGGAGTTTTTCTTACCGTCTGATCTCGTCTTTGAATATAAAAAGTGAAACACAATGGCACAATTGATTCCCTAAAAACAAAAGTAAAAATTCAACTATTTATTGCTTTAATTTATTGGGCATCCCCCGCCATAATTAATCTCCAAAATATGTGTAATATATGACGAAGTGTCGGACGTCGTGTTGTTTTTAAAAATAATGACGTCAGCAATGCTGACGTCATCTTCATTACAATCTTCGTTATTCATAGTAGTAATAATTAAACACTACTTCTTCCAATAAACCTTTTATTGATTCATAATGTAAATGACAGAGAAGAGCTCCGCACTGCTCGGCTACTTGTGCCGGACTGACCCGTGTAAAGGCCATTACTCGTATTTATATCAAACTCGAGAGTGGGGAGCTTTACAAAAATAATCATAAAACATTTCTATAAATTGTGAACATGAACTTAACCTATTTAAAATAATGACTATAGTAATTATAATTTAAAATAATAATTTTAGAATAATTAAATGAAAAGTTTTTATGAAAACATATTTAGACAACGAAAACAAATCATCCCAAATGAATGATTCATTTGAAATGATTTGTTTTCACTAAATAATTGTAACTAGTTTTAAGAAACAATATCTTAAGTAACTTAAGCAAATAACTTAAATAAATGATATTGCGCCGATACGGCCGTTCTGACCGGCGGTGCGCGCTCTGCACCAGCCGCGTGTATGATTTTTGAAGTTGATCTGAAACTTAAGATTGGTGTTTGTGTACCTTACACGATAAAATTTTATTGTTTGTGATTAATTTTGTGTAGTTTAATTCGCGACGTACACTGTGGTACTATGTTATTGCATACTCTATGGTACTATGTTATTTCGTACTCTGTGGTACGTACTATGTTGTTGCGTACTCTGTGGTACTATGTTGTTGCGTACTCTGTGGTACTATGTTGTAGCGTACTCTGTGGTACTATGTTGTAGCGTACTCTGTGGTACTATGTTGTAGCGTACTCTGTGGTACTATGTTGTAGCGTACTCTGTGGTACTATGTTGTAGCGTACTCTGTGGTACTTTGACAATGTATGTGTAATTGTTGTGGTAATATACTAATCGAAATAAAAAAAAAGAAAAACATACCCTTTTGTTTTAATCATCTGACTCATGAGTTTGTGGTTCGACAATATTGGCTCGCGAAGTAGATGGTATAGGCTCGTTGGCTGATGCTGGAGAGTTGTCTTCTTCCGCCGATACGGTTATCTGGTCTCCAGGTTGAGGTGCCCGACGGAGTTGATCATGTGCAACTTTTCTTGGACGCCCTGAACCTACCACCTTTGTTACTAGATAGCGGTTGTTGTCCAGGATTTTCATTATTTCGTAGGGCTCGCTGAATTTTAGATCCAATGAAGTTTGATTGCGAGGATTATTTTTAATAAGAACATAATCACCTCGTTGGAACTGACGGATCCTTGCTTTTCTTGAATTGAAGCGTTGTCTGTCTTGTTCTGCATTATGTGACATCTTTTGTTTAACATGGTTAGTAAGTGCTTCAATATCAATAGTCTGTTCATCAATATTTACAAGAGTGAGCAATTCTGGAGGAACACAATGTCTTCGCTGGGTGAGTAAAGTAAGTGGAGCCACTCCCGTCACACGATGAGAAGTGCAGTTTAGTGCCAGCTGAAGTTCTTCAAGCGTTGTGTGCCACTCTTCTGTTTCATAGTTCTTGATCATGATTAGAGTATTTTTTAGTGTGGCTACAACACGTTCTACTTGCCCATTTCCTCGGCTGACTCCTGGTGCTATAGCGTGGATATTTATTCCTACCCGGTCGCAGTAAGTTTTAAATTCACCTAAAAACTCTCTTCCACCGTCGACCACTATTTGCACTGGAGTACCAAATAGGTAAACCGTACGTTTTAAGGCGGCCAACGTACTGTGTGGATTTTTATTAGTTGCGTAATAAAATAGTACGTATTTCGTAAAAGCGTCTATGGTCACAATCACATACTGTCGGTCATCAGATGTTCCCATTTTGCCTGTTATATCCATGTGTATAATTTGAAAGGCAGCCGTCGGTTTTTGAATCGGGTGCATTTGAGCTTGTACGGCACCAGATGCTCCTTTGGATGTCCTGCAGACTACACAGTTATCGACAAACTTTCGGACATTTGTGTTCATTTTATCAAACCAGTAGTTGTCTTTAATTTTCTGCAACGTCTTCTCCCAACCAGGGTGTTTCAATGTAGTGTGGAATGAGTTTATTAGACTCCACTGAAAAGATCTGGGAACCACTGTGCAGAGTTTTTGTCCAAAAGCTGGATCCTGCACGATGCGCTTTAAAACATTGTTTTCTAGTATGTAGCCATCCTTAGGAATGTTATTACACATACCGTCCATTATAGCTCGCAATGCATCGTCGCGCCACTGTTCAACTTTAAGCCAATCAAGATCTCTAGTCAACGCATTTACTGTTAGCTCTATCGGGTTCCTGCTGAATTAGTCTGCGTGTTGAAGTTGCTGGCCCTTTCGGTATTCAACTTCAAAATTATAATTTTGTAAAAATGCCCACCAGCGGTGGATTCTAGGTAGGAGGTCCCTTTTGTGTTTGGACGCTTTAAGCGCATTACAGTCCGTGATGACTGTAAACTTGCGCCCATAAAGATATTGTCGAAAATGTTTTATTGCTCGAACCACAGCCAAAGTCTCCAACTCATAAGAGTGGTACCGACTTTCGGCTTCAGTAGTCCTCATGCTCATGAAGGCTACTACATGTTGTCGTCCTGCAATTACTTGTACTAATACCGCTCCGAATCCCAGACTACTTGCGTCTGTGTATAATTGAATTGGTGCTTCCTCTTGAAATAGTGTGAGTACTGGAGTAGATGTTAAACATTGCATAATCTTCTCTCTTGCTGTTTCGTGGCGTTCGTTCCATTGCCATTTAGCCCCTGGTTTGGTCAGTTCATATAGCGGTACCATTATGCGTGAGAAATCTGGTATAAACTTTCTGAAGTATCCCGCCAATCCACAGAACTGTCTTACTTGTCTAGGTGTTGTTGGTACAGGTGCTTTCACCAAAGCATCTATTTTCCGTGGGCTTGGCCGGACTTGTCCATCTGAAACAATGTTACCCAAATATTCGATTGAGCGCTTAAAAAAACTGCATTTATCAGCATTAATAGAAAAACCAGCGTCCTGTAGGGCAACGAGAATACGTTCAATGTTTGACAGTCCTTCTATAAATTCTTCGCATTTGCTTAATACGTCGTCAACATACACTTGAGCTGCACTCCCTAATAAAGAGTTTAGAGCCCTGTTGATGCACCGCTGGTAGACTGAGCATGCATTGCTCAATCCAAATGGCATAGTCATATATTCGTACAGCCCATCTGGTGTGACAAAGGCTGTTTTTTCAATTGACGACTGTGCAATCGGTATTTGGTGAAATCCTGCAGCCATGTCAAAGGTTGTGAAGAATTGTCCTTTGGCCAATTGATCGATTTGATCCGAAATGAGTGGCAGTGGATAGTGATCTCTCAAAGTATTGGAGTTAAGCTCCCTGAAATCCACGCACATACGGTCGTCGCCATTCTTCTTTTTTACTAAGATGATGGGACTGGAGTATGGAGACTTGCTTTCACGTACAATCCCATGCTCCATCAATTCCTTCACAATGGCTCGTACTTTTTCTCGTTCAACTGGACTGAGCCTATATGGTCTTTGTTCTACATATTTGTCTGGATTCTTCAAGCGAATTTCCAGTTCGCCGGTCTTAACACGAGTTGTTGGGTACCCTCTGATAAAAAGGTGCTGATACTTGTTCAAAAGTTTGCGTAATTTTTCGATATCTTCTTCATTGGTGAGGTCACAATCTAATTTATCAAATATCGGGTTCGTACATTGAAGGTGATTGATGTTCTGTAGACGTGTCAACCTCGTTCCATCCGTAGTGATCACCATAGTGAGGTTCGTATTATTTATCAAGTTCATTCCTACTAAGATGTCTGTCGTCATCTCGTAGTCGGCTACTATGTGGAACTGTAGTTCAATGTTGATATTATCAATGACCCCAATCGTAACTAGTGTAGCTATTGAAAGCACAGGAAATTGTCCAATTCCCTTCAAGTAATTTGACGTTTCTAATCTTCTTCCTGGCAATTGTGCTGCTACAGTCTCTCGTATAAGTGAGCATTCTGCGCCACTATCAAAAATTGCCTGAAAAGTTCTTGATCCGATCTTTATCTGAATCGGAGCTAATTTCGATCCAGCTATGTAATTTATGTTTGATGTTAATGACCGTTCCCGTTTGAAACAGGTTTCGAAAGAATGCCCTGGTATTTTGCAAAATGAACAGATTGTTGCTTTATTGTTCTGGTTGGAGGTTACTTCCTTGTTGTTGTTTTCGGTTCTCATTTTATTCCTTTGTTCGGGTTTAGACTCTGTAGGCTTGTAGTAACATTCACCGGTAGTATGATTGGATCTTTTACAGATTCGGCAGGACGAAGTCGATGGGGTCGCGTTCAAAAAACGTTGTCGCTTACTTGTGCTTACATTATTCGAACTCGGGTTAGAACGCTTCATAGTTCTTATTGATGATGCAACTGATATAAGTTCTGGCACTGTCGTGGCCCGTGTGTTCAAT
Source organism: Nymphalis urticae (assembly GCA_905147175.2). Taxonomy (NCBI): domain Eukaryota; kingdom Metazoa; phylum Arthropoda; class Insecta; order Lepidoptera; family Nymphalidae; genus Nymphalis; species Nymphalis urticae. The sequence continues at coordinate 8,544,543 of LR989991.1, forward strand.
AGCTCGATCCTAAGTCTTTCGTCGTTTACACAACCAATGACTGCTTCAACTGCATCTTCATTTGAAAGTTTGTCCTTGGTGATTCTTCTCCATAAGACCCATGCTCGTGATAAAAACTCTGAAATATCCTTTGAAGAGTCGTAAATATGTTCTCTGAAACGAACTATGTCTCGAGAATAACGGTTTTCTGGCTCGAACGTCGTGATAAGGTTGCTACGTAGTTCAGCCCATGAAGCAGTGGTGACCATCCAATCGTCAACCCACATTTTCGCCCTTCCCTTTAGAAGGCTGCCAACCTTCATGCGTATATCAAAGTCATTGAGTCTGTATGTTTCGACGGCCTTGTCGATGTGTTGACACCACTCACGTACTCCCACATTGGTGTCGGGGTCAAAAGATGGTAGGTAAATGTCGTTAATACGTACTTTTGTTTCTGGTGGTGTACTTAAACGTTCCGACATTTGCTGCATTACTTGCATCATCTGCATCAGGAATTGCGGTGGTACGTTGTTCATTGGTGCATTCAGCAATGCTGAATGTGGCTGGAATTGCGGCAACGCGGTTCCAACACCTCTTGTGGTATTTAATCCATGGTCTGGTCCCGTCGTTGCATCAGGTTGTTGTTGAGCGGTAGTGGCAAGCGATCCCACTTCTGATGACGAAGTGTCGGACGTCGTGTTGTTTTTAAAAATAATGACGTCAGCAATGCTGACGTCATCTTCATTACAATCTTCGTTATTCATAGTAGTAATAATTAAACACTACTTCTTCCAATAAACCTTTTATTGATTCATAATGTAAATGACAGAGAAGAGCTCCGCACTGCTCGGCTACTTGTGCCGGACTGACCCGTGTAAAGGCCATTACTCGTATTTATATCAAACTCGAGAGTGGGGAGCTTTACAAAAATAATCATAAAACATTTCTATAAATTGTGAACATGAACTTAACCTATTTAAAATAATGACTATAGTAATTATAATTTAAAATAATAATTTTAGAATAATTAAATGAAAAGTTTTTATGAAAACATATTTAGACAACGAAAACAAATCATCCCAAATGAATGATTCATTTGAAATGATTTGTTTTCACTAAATAATTGTAACTCGTTTTAAGAAACAATATCTTAAGTAACTTAAGCAAATAACTTAAATAAATGATATTGCGCCGATATATATACATCAATTTTTGTTGTTATTTTAACACCACTATGTTAGTTACAAAATATAATCTGTGCTCCGGAAATCGCGTAAAGCCGTTGATTCTGCATCTGAATTGACTCCGATCGTGTTGGGTTGCCAGCCTATTGGACTATAAGAATAAAGGTCCTTTGGTCTCCGTTAAGAATGACCACCGTTACTGGTTTCCGCCAGAATGACATTATAGTTTTTTAATAAAAACTCGCTTCATCTTCCAACTCGGGACATACGCACTTCTACCGAATGGCAGGTGAGCTGATTGTGGCAACTACCGTCCATATGGAGAAATTAAATTTACACATTCTGTTCCAATACCCTTTAAGTGATCGTTATTTTAAACTATTTTATACACTGCGTCAAACGCAAAATTATATTCTAGATCCAGGAAAACACGTTATATTTTGATTATTTATCTATCAGCTGCGAGCTGTTAATAAATATAGTGTTAAGTAATTTATTTTATAATTTCTTTTCATTTATATCAAGAAAATAATATTTCACCTTTGTACGGTTAGTAATGTTATATACAAATCAGTGATCGGACTTAAAAAAACAAAATATCAATAACCCTTAACTTAAAGTAATTCGAAAAGACACAATGAACAGATGTCCTTTGTTTTACATAACATATGTCTTTTGCGTAATATTATTGGTATCAATTATGTTAAGCTGTTTAAGTATAAATATTTTTTTTTTTTAACGGATGACAAATAGCAAAATGTTCTTATTATTCTCAAGAATGTGCTTAGCAGCACCAGGTCACCGAATTGTATTAAGTATTCAAAATATTTGTGCATTTTATGTTGACGATAAATGATTAATTAAGTTTCACGATCTAGAAACAATTTAAAATTGTGATAAGTTCTCAGTAAAATATTATTAACATTATTACTGCTTTCTATTTTGATCTAAAACAATTTTATAGGAATGTTCATTTTGAATTTGGTTGAGATATTTTTTGTAAAGGTAATAAATAAGCAAACATATTAATAACATTCAAAATCAAAATATTTTGCACATATTTTTTACTGACCATTTCCAATCAAAGAATCAATTTTAGTATGCTCCATAAAATTAACTTATGACTTTACATTCAACCTAGTTTTTTTTATAGAAAATAATCATTATGGATATAATTTTAGAAGAATTTATAGAGTGTAAAAAATTCGTTAACAAAGTAAGTTTGTTGTAATTAATCGTTGGGCGGTTTTCTTACAGCACTGGTAAGTATTAAATCAACGATTATATTTTTAATATAGCCGTAGGGTGTAAATTACGTTGAATTTTAAATGTGTTAGACGAAAATATTGGTGCACATTACTTTATAATATTATTAAATATTTCGATTATATACATAGATTTGGGAAAAAAAAACAGTTGAAGTTTAGGCCTATTTTTTAATACAATGAAAGAATCGTTCTTCAGTTGTCAAAGTCTCATACTTTGAGCTCAATTGCTTGACGGTTTTTTGTCAACTTTCGATTATTGAAACAATACTCACTATAATATTACCAACCCCTCTAACTTGACTTGTTTTATTTTTATATCTATCTTGACTGTTTGGAATAACTATTCAGTGTCCGTTCTAAATTCTTCGTAGATCTATAATATCTATGAAAAATTAAGACTGAAATTCCAGCAGTGAATATACAGTAAGCGTTTTAAGTAAACCTGATTGATATTTTTGAACACAGTGGATATTAATTGTGAGACAACATAATAATTTGATTGCCTAAGGGTTTGCGTGGGTAGGTATTTAATTTATAAAAATATAACATTCAATATTGTAACGGTATTCTTTAGACTTGATATTACTGCGCTTAGTTTAAAAGTTTGTAAAATAATGGATGGCAATATCTTTTTATATACTCGTAAATGTTTTAAAAATATCATTATAATATATATAGTAATTTTTGTAAATGTGAAATAGTATTGCATATGAAATCTTGCTTTCTTTGTTGTTATTATTATTTTGTTAAGAATTAAGGTTATAAAAATACTTCTCGAATCATAGAATCCCTCTTCCATTATTATTATCTGTGCTAAGAAAATGCACGACATATTCCGATGCTACGCGCTTATTATATTATATACACTTAAATAAAACATAAAATAAAACTCCATTCTCCGATCTGTTTGTTGAGTATTTACCTTTGCTTTTGTTTGTAATCATAAGATCACTATCATAACACAGTTAAGTACTTAAAATTCAATAATAATAAGTTTTTCATATTATTTTAGTAGAAATAGACCTTCTTCCATTTTAGCAGAGTGGAAACCACCAAGTCATCGATTATTCTATCGCTAAACATCAATCATGACTCATCATCACTCATGGTCTCAGGGTTGGAGACATATTAACGGTGGAAGGAGTGGTTTATATATGTATATGTGTACATCTATATCATGTCTATGTACATATATTGTATAGCTTAAGTTCTTTTCATGTTTTTTTTTATTATATCGATTAAAGATGTAAAATTAAAACATTAAAATAAAATAAATATAGTCTATTTTGGATCACGTTTAACGTATTATTAGTAATATCAGGTAACTTTCATAAAGTATTTAAAAAAAAATGGTAATTTTTCAATGCTGTATATGCTCGTCGGTTCCTCTTATTGTTTCTTTATAATTCATTCATTCAATAATTATAGGCTTTAATTAACGTTACAAAACTCGTCGTAATTCGGAGCTTAAAAAATGACATGAGTAATTGAGAGAAATCACGAGCAGAAACCGTTTACACTGTATTAATTAATAATAAACACTAAATCATCGGTGGAAAATAGGCGAAAAGGTGTTGTATATTAATAAAATAATTATTATCTACTGATTGCCCGCCTGTATCAGTGATCAGGCGTGGTCGATTCACACGAACACACGATTTATTACAACCAGCCTTATAAGAAATACTCGCAAAACTTATGTAGGGAAATCGTTCATTTGAAATACAATGCTTGCTTATAAGCGTACGTTAAATATGCTATTGTTTTTACATAGCAATGGATATCAAGTTGGTTTTATTATTCAGTAAGCCGAACTGCTTTTGCTACGGAGACGTTTTAGTAGCAGTCAGAAGTAAGCGACTTGATTTTTATTATTTACGAAGAAACAATTTCCTGTTAAAATAAAGGTGCGATTCGAATATTACCGATGTAGCATTCTCTGTGTAGATCGACAGGGGGTAGTTTTCGTAATTTATTTACGATTTGTATCGAAAATCGAATCAATATAAATTTGAATGAAGAATAATTATTTTATAATTTCTTTAAATGATTATTTATATAATAAGTACTCAATAAATATCCTTTTTTCCCGTGACAGAAGTTTATATATATATTTTTATATAGATTTATGCACCATCGAAGAATGTTTTACGCCACTAGATAATAAATACTAGACTAGATAATAAAGTGTGTACACACTCGTTCGCGTTCAGTCTCGTATTTTTTATGTCGTCTAGTTCATTTATCGTATTTAGCCATGGTAAATCTATCTAGGCACCAATACGCTAATACTTTTTTACTTCGTGGTGTGCAAGCTTGTCTGGGTAGGTACCACCTTTTTACATATAGGCGGTAGTGACCACTTACCATCTTGCCCAATCACGCGACCACCTACCTATTGTATAAAAAAAAAACTTATAAAAAAGGGACCATTCACCGTGGTAATTTCAAGATATAAATAAAAATTTATAACAAAGCAACGTTATTGTTACGCAACATTTAAAATCAAAATCCAATATAATCTGTCTTCGTCAACGCTCACAATACTAATTGACACAATGTCTGCTACCATTCTGACATTAGCGGGCAAAGGGTTAAGAAAAAAAAAACTGACAAAAGGTGTTACGAGTAAAATTACCGGATTCTTATGAATATGTTAAAACGTGTATCATTATGGCAACATGTGCGCGACACATGGCCAATGGAGCATAAGGCCCTATTGATTCTTATTGATGGTATTTTTATTTTTATACATGATAAAAATCATAGGAAATGGCGTTTTTTGCCGCAATTAATTCTTGTTGTTGACTCGCCAACTATTGTCTGGCGAAAATAGTTTTTTGCTACCTAAGTGGATAAAATGGCGTGTATAATTGTGTTAATTTTATAATTTTGTACAATTGCAATAAGAATTTTTTTTTCGCTTACAATATTTACTATATTTTACTTTAACTATTCAACGTTAAGCTATTACCAGTACGTTTAGAGATCAACCGTGAAGAACCGGAGTGACATTCACTAGTTACTCAGTTATATGGATTATGCATTAATTAATAATATCGATTTGCAAAAACGACGCAAAAAAATATTTAATTTTGTTGACCATCGGATTGGTTGTTCAATCGGAGTTATTGATATTCAAAATTACCGTCATATTTATATCATACAGTATTTTGCTTGATTTATATTATTTTACAAATTCGTTCTCATATTTTCCAAATTTTATACATTTTCGGTCTTCGTTATTTAGCGAGGGAATAGTTAAACGATGCTGTCTCTTTCTTTCGATTGTCAAATCAATAATGACAGTAAGTGATAAAACATTGTTAAACTAATAAAACATTCGCTAAGCAACGAATTATATACTACCTAAGTATTATCTTTACCATATTCTTTATTACAAGCACAACTCACTTTATTACTCACCCGTGAAATGTTGACAACCGACTTATGGTGATATACTACTTTAATGCGTGTATTCTTGAATTCTTATAAATATAATGGTCAATGTCGCGTATCACTTTCTGACATTACACGACCGATTTCTGTGGTGTGAAATGGAGACTATTTTGTTCTTATAGAATAAGGCTTTAGAGAAACTAAATTATAAAAAAAAAAGTTAAATCGCAGCAATGGATACGAAAAATCAGCGAAGATTAAGTAAAAATCTATGTAAGGCAATGAATGCTCTATTATAAAAAAAGAAAAGTTGAACTCATAGATTGAAGCTTTTTATACTTGAATATATATTCCACATTATCCATTTTATCTGCACTATAAACAAGTTTTTACTATATTTAATACAGTATCAGTAACACGCGCCAATGCGCACGACACCACAACGTGGCTTATTCTACTCCCATTCCAATCTCGACCACGGTTAACTATAATTTTTTTTAATGTTCCAGCCTTTATTGTACCTCGATAGCTTCGCTTCATTTAGCACGACAAAAATTAAACGAACATTATATCATATCCATTGCATGTTATAGACGATTGGATAACATTTTGCATGTATTAAACACGCAATGTATATTAAAATTTGAGAAATGATCGCAAGTACGTTGCATAATAAGGTTTAAATTGTGTGCACCCAAATGGTCACGGTGTCGCGTGGTCTGATTCACCGCGGTACGACGCACCTTGCGAGGTTTTTTTACTTAAAAAGGGACCACTGATGTTTAAGGGTTCTGCATTTTATTGCTGGAGGAAGTATAATGAATCCAAGCTGATGATATTTTTTATTTAAATAATCAAAGTAACATGCAATTCGAATGAATATTTATTACATGAGTCACGTACATCTAGCACAGGACATCCGCTTGCTATTGAAACAAGTTTCAAATGTCAATTAAGATTATTCTTAATTTAATTAAAGGATGAATCATTGAGATTGGATACCTAGTCATTATGACATATAACGTTTATACAAATCCTATCATTAATTGCTTCCACAATATCTGCTATGTAGACAAATTAATTTTAATGTAAAGTACATTCATTATATTTCTTTTACAGGTTTATGTAAAGATATAGTAAAATAATCTCTTTTAACCAATACATGTATAATATCATTGGTTTTACCATATATTTATATCTTAACTGCTTTGTTTATAATTATATTTATTGTGGTTTAAAGTTATCAGTTTTCTTGTAACCGAGTAAAAAAATCGTTCACGAACCAGCAAAACTATGAGTTGTGTTTTTATAATATGTTCAATATGAAACATGCAGTCTTATAACAATAAAATACAGATTATGCGAAAATATTAATTACAAAACGATTGCCGTGCTCTGTTAGCTAAATCACGAGACAATATTTTATGATTCCTCGTATTTTGCTCTTTAAACCATATAGTTCAGTGGAGGGTGACGAAAGGTGATTTCGTGGTGGTAGCACGAGCGTGGTAGTACAAAAAACTGGCCACGTACCACGATCGGATCGTGGACACGATGTAATTTGATTCTAGTAAATTTGTTACTCTTTTTTATCTTTTCTATGCTGTAACAACATACGGGTATAACTGATACGGTTTACAAAGAAAATACCTATTCGATTTTGATTCAAGTTATCTATTATTTATTTTAGAATGTTACAAGAAAATATATTACATTTTAATATATATTTACAAATGCCTTTTTTCTCCACAATTAATAAAATATTACAAGTACAGTTAGCAAAATAATGTATTGGAACTGTATTTTAATGATTTATCACTCAGATGCAAATATCAAATGTTTTTATAAGAAATTTTTAGGACGAAATGATAATAATTATTATGTCAATCGCTAAACAAACTTTATTTTTAAAACATACATTTTAACATTATTACTTATAGTATGATAAATAAATTATATTATAATAATTAAATGTAGTGAAATTATTAATATGTTACGTTAACATTCGTTTTATTATAATTTTATTATGAAGATAATTTAAATATATCCTCGAATTATTTTCATCGATTCTTGTCAACAAGCTACATAATTATAGCATAAATTTACATTTATTATTAAAACGAATTCGTTTTTATATGTCACATAATAATGATTATAACAACTGACTCGCTGGTCTAGCGGCCAACTTATTAGGCTCCAGATCCCGAAGTCTTGGGTTCGAACCTGGTTCGGACCAATAAAAGAATATTAAGATTTTCTGTCAAAATATTTAGAATTATCTCGAAGTTTGGTTCTATAACATTCCCGTGCCTCGGAAAGCACGTAAATCTATTAGTCCTGTTCGTGGACTCTTTTCAGTTTTATTGTCAAACTATTTGATTATAAGGGTAAGGGAATAGTGAGTGCATTTGTGTTAAGGCGCTCACTTGAGAACTATTATATCCCCTGCGCAGTTGGCCATTCCCCGTTAAGAATGGCCGTCATAACCTAAATCAAATAGAACCTGATACAAAATCACCTTTCGTTACACCTCAATAAGTAATTTCAGAAGACGTTATTAAAAACCCAGTTCTTAAATATATCGCACCTTGCGTTAAATTACTCAATGATTATTAATTTGATCCGAATTACAAACTGTATTAAATATTTACCTACAATATGAATCGCATTCGACTTTTTAAATTTTAAAATGCTTAGTTTCATCGCTTCGATATCTCGTCAACAAGTTGTTAGAAAAAATAACTCTAATACGAGATACATGAGGGTTGCAACGACTTAGAGCAGGTGAAACTTATAGACGGGTCCTTTGTCCCTTGAAATGTCAGGACAATTTGTATTCCATCAATAAACTTTTTGTTTTAAGTGGGGCAGAAATGTAACTATTTTTTTACAAGTTTTGGTTTTTTGTTAAGCCATTGAAGTGATTTTTAATCAAATTTAAAATAGTTGGTTGAAGCCTTATTGCTACATAGCGTCAAGTAATATGAAAATTATTTGTCTCGTACTAACTCTTGTCGCTTATAAATAAATGAATCATAATATTATCAACATTAAAGTACACCAACCAAACTGAGACAAGATAATTTATATTTCGAAATAAGAAAAAATCTGAAATGGTTCGAAATTTGAAAAAGAGATTTTCCAAGTTATAACAAACGTTATAGTACGTTCGTGCTAAGTTACTTACTAGTTTCAATTAAAATTCTATATAGGTTCATGTATATTCTTACTAGGTTAAAACGTTACCTACATGTACTATATACATGTTTGTTATTGTGACCTAATCAAGATCTTAGTGATAAGAAAGGACATTGTCATTGATTAGTCAATAGTACGGACAAAAGAGTTTGTAGCATGAAGCACGTACGTATGTTCGTGCTTCGCTATTTACAATAATCATTGATGATATTGAAAAAAAAACATTATTATGTCATGCAGTAATAAATAGACTAATGTCATGTTACTTTATCAATCAATTGTGAGACAATACTACAGGAGTGGAATGCTTAAAATATAGAAAATATGCTGGTAATGATATTCTTCTGTCCGATTTCGACTATGGTGACAGTTCTCAATGGAGGCAAGCCACCTGCGCAAAATATATTATGGTTTACATGGTGTGTGCAAATAAAGCTGAGCTTTCGATTACCTATTCCCAATTCGGAGAGAGTTCAGGACTTGTGCTTTCGTGTTTACCGAAAGACTGAAAATTTCCTAATTCGAGGATGCTGCTGAGAACTTTTGAAAATAAAAACTGAGATTTAAAGTCCACACGACAACTCAAGATCAACAAAGAAAAGGTCCACGGGATCTGCAGTCTTTAAAGAATATAGATAAAACAGTAGCTGATTCATGGTTGTACTGTCAAACGAATCCGAGATCTTGCATGTTTCAAGTGTGTTTAAGACGAATTAAGTTAAATGTTTGAGCTTTAACAACCTCCCGTAAAATATAATGCCTCTTTTATTATCATACGTAAATAATTATAGTTTTGTAATCATAGAGTTTGTAAACGAAATCTGTTTCACCGTAATGCATAATGGAGCTAAAATGACGTTTTAATTTCATGCACTGTTTTGTATATGTATATTGTGTGCTGACAAAGATTATGAAATATGAGATGTTACAACATTAATATCATTATTTTATTAACTGAAAAATATATATTTTCTTAAGTTAAAGGTTACTTATTCAATGGTTATTACAAATGCAATAGACTCATCTTGTTAATACTTGGTTTGCGTATAGATTTTTTTTCAAAAAAATAATTCACTTCCAAACAATAATATACTTTAGTTTTATATTCCAAAAATCTTTTCATAGTCTGTAAATTGCACATCTCTCTACAATTGTCATCATCTATGACCTCTCGGACGACTTCAAAATAATTTTTCTAAGACATTAACAACTGCTCCACATTTGTATCGACTGACAAAAAACGAGGCGTGCAGTTAAGTAGATAAAACAACAGCAGCCGTCAAATTTCCTCCAGACATTAATCACACTAGTATGTTCGGTAAGACTTTGAGGTGGCCAAGTTTTATATAAAGAAAAGACAAAGTCCCATTACAGATATTATAATTATATATATTGAATAAGATCCAGAAATATATTATACAAAAATTTACAGAACTTAACAGAAGTTAGGACTCGCTTAGGTTTCGCAATAAAACGTTGAACGTTATGTTTAATTCATTCAATATCGAATCATTTTAATTATTCATTTTATGTAACACACTTTAAATTTAGAAGCATGTCAACATTGTTGGCTTCTATTAATGAACTACATATAAATTCTTGAATAAAAAATACGAAAATACAATATCCTTAAAAGCAGACATAAACAGACATTCTACTCGCGTGCTTGCGCGGTCGCGCACTTTCTACCGCTAACGGTCGGCGCGTGCGCACCGCACCTGTCCTAACCCGCGTTATTGTTCGATTGCACTCGCTGCTTCATTAGCTTTCTAGATATTTATTGCCCATTAAACTGCTACACCGTCCTAAAATGCTATGAATAGAATCAATAGAATGGTAAAAAATATAATAATCATAGTTAAAACGCTATGGCACACTCAGCTAGTACGGCTTTATTGATTGGTTGAAATTAATCGTATAAGGTAGTAAATTTTTATGCATAAGAATCTATGCCATTAAAATTTAACAACATGTTTCTATTGTTTATTTTTTAACGAAACATTATAAGTAAGTAAGTATTATAGAAATGTGCTTTTTTACAAGCTCTTATTATACACCTGTTACTTATTAGGTGGTTTGGGTGGAACGCTCTTTGATTCCACTAGATAGAACTGTTCAGAAGGAAATTACTGTAAAAACTTTATCCGTAGTGATTCTTAGAATAAATAAATCAAATAAATCTTCTTATTCTGACAAAATACAAACTTCAATGTAATACTTCGGAGTTTGAGATTTAAACAATCTATGAATATTAAACAGAGATAATGAACAAACACACTAAGCAACTAATGATTCGATAATTATTCAAATAATTATTCCAATACCATTCAATTTGTTAATATATTATTTTAACGTAGTTTCATTTAAATTTTGGTTATTTGTATAACAAAAACCAACAGTTAATGTATGGAAAAGTATTTCTTTCATATCACACAAGTATAAAGTACATAATTTATGTACTTTATACTTGTGTGATATGAAAGAAATAGCACGTTTCTCGTTATATTTGAAAAGAAATGTTTGTTTAGTCTACTTAGGCATATTACCGTTTTAGGAATTAACCCGAAAATATTTATTATTTGTACGCTTCGTGTCCTAGTGACGGTTTTTTCGATACTTTTTCGCATGTCTGATATAATTGAAATTTTGAAAGACTCAACTATCAACCCCGAGCTGGGTGACACATTATGTACATTATGGAGCGTGTGCCTTTTTTAGATCCACCCAACCGGTTAAGCTAAAAATATTGCTCACACGATTGATTTAATAATTATAGTATAGTTAAACAATTTTACGAGGAGTACATCGGGAATTAAAAAAATATATCTTCTATAATGAATCGTATGTATTTCATAGATTACATTTTTTAATAACCATACATTTGAGAAATACTTTTTCTATTTCACTTTATAATAATATTGCCATAAATGTTTTTCGATTTTTATAATTTCTGATACTTTCAACATTTCCGTTCGATTAAATAATCTATATCACAAAAGCGCCAAATCTCACCCATTCCCCCATACACGTTACGTCACTAACGGTTAGTGTGGTAACAGGTGATCGCGCACCTGCTAACCGTTTCATCGCTGACATTACTGGTAGATTGGTGTTGCTGTTACGAACGGTCACTTCTGTAGTATTTAATTAGGCATTTTTTGTTGTTCCAGCATTAACGACTGTTAATATTTTACGTAGGACTTTATGTTCTTTTAATAAATAGTAATATGTATGTATATATGATTGCAGGTTCAAAGTCGGGCACTGCTGAATTTTCATGTGCATATTTGTTTATTCATCTCGTGATCAATGTATCAAACATAATGTGATCGCACTACGACCAACGAGGAGCGAAAAAGTATCTTCAACGCGGCTGAAACCACGCAAAGCAGTTAATGAGAATATAAAAACAAATATTATGATACGATTATTATCGAACAAAGCAATCTCTCCGCGTGCAATACCCAAGTACATCTTACCGACCGTTATCATTCTCATACGTTGATTGGAATACCTTGTAATATCTCCATAAACTATATACTCCAAGTTGGTTTCCAAAGTTAAAATATTACTTAATATTTTTAATTACGGACACTATTGAATAATATGTTTTTTATTTTATTAAATTTAATACTGAATAATAAATTAAATCATCTTCTTTTTCTATTTCCGATCTTTTAAAGTTGTAGAAATGGAAACGGGCATTTCTCACTCTAATTTTTTAATTTAAAACAAAACGATGTTGAAGCTTAAGAAAGCTTAATGTGTTTGTATTTTAATGGTAAGTGAGGCAGTTGTAAGGCAGTTACAAAGTCCAAGCCAATGTCTAATAAAAAATTACACTCAGTGTGCAAAAAATTCAAATAATTGATTTGTAATTTGACATATGCTAGGGCGTGGTTCCATAAAGTAAATCGAATTTTTCGTTTTACCTTAAATAATTTTTTAGGGAATGTGTTGGCCGACATCTTAAAACAAACTAATATACAGCTTAAAGTAAATAAGCGACAGAAAATTTGTAAACTTCTATTGTTAGATATATAAAAAAAAAACTGTACAGTATATTTCGTTTAAATGTCATATATAAAAAATTAACAAACTTAAGTTCCCAATGTTGGTGACATATTGACGACGTACGGTTGACAATTATACATATATAATATATTAATAAGGTTTCTTGTGACACGGGCAGAGAAACAAATTAAAAAAATAAACTTACACTCATCCATATTCATCCATTTTATTTAATTATTTACATTTTATGAATATTTTGCTATACATAAACAAAAAGTATATATGTATTTAATTATTTAACTTTTATCTGAGATGTAGGTAAATTATTTAAGTAGTTTATCTTTAAATTATTTTCAGGCAAAGATTTATAACGATTATAATTGCAGAATACAAGCTGTTATCTGGCAGCTTCGCGAAATATATTAAAGAACTAGTTTTCGTCCAGGGCTTCAACAAGCGTGTCAGGGGAGGGGGGGTCTTAAGTCAGGTGTTAGATATAAAAATGTAATCCTTTAGTAGGCTTTGAGCTTGCTTTTCTTACCAAAATTCATTAAAATCGGTTTAGCGGCTTAGCCGTGAAAGCGTAACAGTACATGTATTAGTACAGATTATTATGGTTTCAAATAAGTGAAAGTACCTTATGTTAAATTCCACGACATAAACTTCCATATTAAATTTTAGAAACCGTCCAGCGGTTCGAGCGTCGAACAAATAAACAAATAAAACATAGTATCGTCTTAAAGCAAATACACCTACGTGAATATTTGCAAATTGTAATCACAACAGCAAACAATATTTGAACGTGATATAACTAAAACAAAAATGGAGGTTTACAGAAAAATAAACTCTAACATCCAAAGATAGGGATGAAAGTTAAGGAATTTGAAAAATTATAATGTTTCATGGTGAAAATGCTTCGGAGCGCCACGTGCCACTAACATTTTACTAGTAGTGTTGGGCGTATTATTTGTATATTATATTGAAAATTTAATTTATGAATATTATTGTGATTGCCCCAAATCCCTATTTAATATAATAGCACGTATTTAATTTTTTTAAGTATCTTAAATTAAAAAAGAAACATGTTTTGCTTTTGAATTATGATTTCCATGCATAATATATAAATTTTATTGACATCAACTAGCACTATGAGGGCTTATAGCTTTTCACAGTAATAATTATAATACGGCATTTTATATTTTAGTACCCGAGCGATCGAGCTTCGCTCGGCTCTAATAATGGAATTATTTATAAAAACCTTTATTTTTTTTAAATCGCGTTATGTCTATATAGATACTACAAATTTTGAGCCAAAACGTTAGAGACGTTTCTGAGATATTTGAAATACATAAACTTATAAATGTACAAAAATTGCTTATTCAATATTGTAAGCTGTTTAAGGATAATATGTTATTTATAGTGGTAGGGCTTTGTGCAAGCTCGTCTGGGTAGGTACCATCCACTCATCAGATATTATACCGCAAAACAGCAGTACTTGGTATTGCTGTGTTCCGGTTTGAAAGGTGAGTGAGCCAGTGTAATTACAGGCACAAGGGACATAAAATCTTAGGTCCCAAGTTTGGTGGCGCATTGGCGATGTAAGCCATGGCTAACATTTCGTACAGTGCCAATGTCTAAGGGCGTTTGGTGACCACTTACCATCAGATGGCCCATATGCTCGTCCTATTCTATATAAAAAAACAACTTTGTATTAAAATGACATATTTTAATGTCTACAATATTAATCATTCTATGTTACAAATTAGTTTTATTTTCAATATAATATATTCGTTTGTTTATTGTGTATCTTTCACATCTCTAAATAAGAAATCAGAGCGCATAATACCATGGTGTGGCGATTGGCAATCATTGTGGTTTTTGCCGGACGAAATTACACTTTGGATCTGTTTGTGGTCCGGCTGAACCAGATAGCCGTCATTAGATGTAAAGACGGTTCCGGAACGTGAATTGTTTGCTTTAGTTTAAACGATATTGATACATATTATCGATGAAATTGAAAAACACAACACGTCGATTTCTTTGAAGTAGTCTTTGGTAGATGATTGTTGTGATTGTTTTGTGATTGATAAATGAAAATACGTAGAGAGTGCGAATAGAAAATGTGAACTCACAGTCGGTATGATTAAATCGAACATGAAGTATTGTGGTGATTAGTTTTTTTTTTAATTCGAATTATAATTAGCTATAATACTCATTCCACCAAAAAAGTATAACAATGAAATTTTTTGACAATTATTTGTTGATGTCCAATTATTTCCTGACCGTTACCAGCCATTATCAACGTAGACTAGTCAACTACGCAGGAGATGGATTCTCTATTATCTTACTCTCATAGACGTCTCTGACGTCCTCGAAACCAAGCGGAGATCAGATGCAAAATCAATGGCTTCAAATGCTTTTTTACGGAAGTGTAATAATTTTCTAATCGATGTATGCGAAATATTGATTTTTTATATATAAAAACTTATAACCTTTATTAGCCAGTTCCTGGACTCTAAGCCAGGATGCAGGATGTTCTGTAGCTGTACCAGCTAGACCCTAGATTAAGGAAGCAGTTTACCAATTTACCATGTTATTTCTTACCTCTTACATACTAAATTTTTTTTATTAAAAATTTATAAGTACCTAATCTTTAAAATAAAATCCTATTTTTAAAAATACTTCAGAATCATATTTCAAAATCCTTAAATTCCACAAGCAGTTTCACACCATATAAGTTACCAAGTATCGCCTACCAATTCCTCACCATCATAAGCCAGGATTGCTTTCCGAGTTATGTACCCGAAGCACGCCATCCAGGTATTATGCGGCGATAAATTTGCTCTTCGCACCCGATCTCGCTTTGTGCAATCGAACATCAATGATTTATGCACAATTATCGATTAATTCAAGCAGCGATCGTAAGTTTCATATCGATTATTAAGCCCGAGTTGAGTGCGAAGCGACAGAGCTTAAATCAAGCGATCGATACAATTAACGCCTTTGTTTAAGTTTGTTTTATTAATGGAATATTTTAGGTGATATGTCGCAGAAGTTTCATTGTTTGCAAATACGAATACAAATATTCATATAGATGAACCAGTTCAAATCGTGACGGTCAGAAATTTAAATATGTTGATACTTACTTTGCAATTCGTCACGCGCCTTTCAACTGAGGAATACATTATGATGAACATGAATATCAATAGCAAGTAAGTCAAAAACGTTTGGATAGATATATATGGATTCTTCGGATGCTTAAGTTCCAATCATATACATTCTCAATACAATGCTGATGGTATATCAACGAGGTATGAACAATTGTGTTGAAGCAAGCGCTAGTTTTTTGTCGGCAAAATTGGACCAGTATCCATCAGATATCGCCACAAAAAGCCAGTGACGGCTCTCACAAAGGCGCCACCGTCCCACCTCGATTACGCCCTATGACAAAGCAGTTTGTTTCGAACAACACTCCATATTGATCCAAACAACTCGTCTATTTTGTTTTTTCTTTATTGGATTTTTTATGCAGCTGATAGTTGCTTAGGTGGACTTATATTGCCAGTGTAACTGGACCTTTAAATTGCTTGAAAGAGAATGTTATTGTAGGTCAATATAATGAGGTGTGCGGTAGTTGGTACATTGGCTCCTGTGGCGATCTATGGTATTGTGTGCCCGCGCCGCTCTAAATTGTTGGTTTAATCGAGCTTTTTGTGATCACAGTTTGGTTTGTGAATGTAATACTATTTTTATAACTGGATAGGTGCAAAAGCAGAAATGAGAACGTCCAATGGTTTAAGTAGTATATTAAGTAGTAAGATTCGTGATATGAATCGCTTTTAAAAACTTACATATTATAAATTCCTATCAAGTATTAACGTCCAATCTATATATTTTGTAGCGGTACAATAACCTACTTATAATCACAGGAAGCAACATAAGTAAAATTAAAATGATAAATTAGTACAATTCTGATGTCTATTAAAATTTTATTTGTATTTATTAATTATATCCATCTACAAAATACACACAATTTACTAACCATTAAAGATATCAAATCGTTATGTTTAAGTACATATCTCAAAATGTAAAACTAAAAATGCCACAAACGGGTTAAATTGGATGCCCATTATTTTCTCTAAAAATAACATAAACTGATCATCTTATTTTTGATTACTCAACTACTCTTTAATAGCTAAAATAGTTAAATTAAAACTGTAAAATATAATAATTTGTTTAACACCTAAAACAAAAGATTTTATTATTTTTATATACATTAATTTACATTTTTATAATATACAAAAAAAAACAAAATTATAATTATTGATATGAATAAAATATATCGTTTTTAAATAATGTCTAATATCGAAAAAAATACGTATTTTTGTTTGCAAAAAGAAAATTGAAAAATGTACAAAAAATAATAGACAATATACAATACGAATAATCATAATATGCCATTTCTACTATAATATAATGTCTATGATTTATATTATTAAGTTTCTAGGAGAAATGTTTCGGTGGTCTATATCAGACCACCCAGTATCGTTATAATTGTTCTATAAAGATTTATAATGTCTGTGATCGGCGTTTTGCCTTTACTAAAAATATTCGTCATGTTTACAGGTTGTGTTTAAATTATATTGAAATTGTTTTTATGAAACGAAATAAAATATTTTTCTAAGCTTAAATTAAAGAATATTTTCCGTAGTCATTAAGTATGGGCTAATTTAATAACGTAATACGATAATACGAATATAAAATATAAGAAATATAATATATAAAATATAAATATAAGAATACGTTTCGGGAAAGCAAAAATATGTTATTGACAGGATAGTGATATTATTACCTATATCGTATGTATTACATAACTTTCCATTCGTATTAATAAACCTACAGTGTGGTTTCTTAGTACATTATTAATTTGTCTTAAATAGAGCTTATTTTGATGCTGACTTTAGATTGATTTGATTTTAAATTGTTAATTCGTTTTTGTAAATATTTTTATAATCAAAAAAATCTACGATCAAAAACTAATCTTTAAAGAAATAAAAAATCAAATCATTTAAGAACACACTGTATAATTATAAAAAGATAACCGTAAGGCACTTTGTGAATTGCATTAATCAATAAACCGTGATTGATACAACAAAATTAATGTATTTAAGTGTATGCTTTCAAAAACAATTACAACATAATACATTTTAAAAATATAATCACAACTTGAAATGGTATATAATGATCTCCGACAACTATTATTTGTATTTTTAATATACTGTATGTAATATAGTTACATCTAATACGATAGTTCTGAAAGTTTCTTAAGTTTACGTTTATAACTTTTTGGATACCACCCATTTGCATTCATACAATACTTTGTATTGTTGTTTCGGTGTGAAGGCCAACTGTGTCGGTGTACTTACAGGCACTAGAGAGATAACGTCTTAGATCGCATGATCAGCCCGTTATCGGTTTAAGGGATAGATAATATAGAAGAATATCTGTGTTGGTTGCAAATAATCATTAGATGATATAATTAATAGTCGAACTAATAAATAAATGTAAAATTTCATATGCAAACAACTTGTCAATTGTTGAGTCTATGTGCAAACAGCAATCCACAGAAGTCGCTATATTATTAAAGGCAATGGTTGGTCGAACTATGCGCACATACTAGTCCTTTATAATATTATAAATTCGAAAGTGAGTTCGTTTATGTGTTACGCTTTCAAATCGTAACTCCTCAACCGATTATCGTAAAATTTTGCATACACGTCGTTAAGGGTAAAGGAATGACACAGCGTGCCTAGTGACAACCCCATGGACAACAAACACATGGGCGAAGCCGTGGGCGAAAACTAGTTTAAGTTATTGTTTAGTTACATATCGAATTTTATGATATATATAATAGTTTTATTCAAGTTTTTTTAACATATTTTATTAGTAACGACTGCGGCTGTATGATGCACTAATAGACGTGGTTTAATTTCCGATTTTCAAAATATTAGTCAAGACCATTTAGCGGACTTCGTTAGTTCTGTGGCTGTCCTATACAAAGTTATTAATAGCTTATAAGCTGAGATTGGAAGTAAGTGTTGCAGTCCCGTCCGTATGTGAGTAAAAGCCTAATAATATGCCTATCATATACTTATGAATTCCTCAAATAGGGTGTTGTGTCATGCTTATTATTAATAACTTAACTAATATGACCTATAGTTCTGTTGCTTAAATTTTTAAATATTAATTTGCTATATCTAATATATATATATTTTTTAGTTTTTATGATTACGAATTATTGTGATTTGTACGTCTCGCAATACTAAGATTTATATTTTGTATGTTCAAATGTGCCCTTTATGAACTAGAATGTAAGTTTCAAATTGCACAATTACCGAATTCCCAACAGATCCATTATGCGAATATCATATCATATATGGCAAGAACTTTCGAATATTTTACAGAAGACTTACAAAATACTGACTGTAGGAATGTTAAAAGAACGACACATTGTTTGATAATCGAATTTGGTCTTGTTTTTTTATCTATGTCATCCTACAAAGTAATTTATGTGGTAAGAATAAGGTTACCAATAACTGGTAATTATGATACTCTAGAATTACGAATAAATACTGATCTTTGATTGGATTTCAGCTTCCTAAATCAGGAGTAGGAAAATGCATGTCCAATACCCGTTCACCGTGGATCTGTACAGTTATCGACATTAGCTGGTTTCGCGTCTACTGTGCCAGAGGTTCGTGGAATGAAATAAATGTGTTACAATAAAATTTAATATACGGATTCTTAGCAACTTCCGTTCACACCATGCAACTGGAACACTAGCGACCTCCTGCGGTTTGCGTCGCGTGGTACTTCAAATTAACTCCCGCAGTTTTATAGTTACAAGTCTGATATATTAAATGCGAGGGCAATCCTTTAAAAGGATGCATCTGAAGTGCATTACAGTTTTTTTATTGAGAACAGGAGAGAAACCAAGCAAATCGGTTACCTAGTGGTTAATTAATCAAATCTAATATTGTAAAAGATTCATTTCATTCATTCATTCTTTCATCAATATTAATAAAACACACTTCTTTGAGTGTTATCATTATTTTTTTCGTATTTTAAAACTAAATCAAAATCGGTTTATCCACTTAGGAGCCCCAATTTCACACAGATCAACGCGTTAAACTTAGAATAGCCCTCATTTTGCGTGGGACAAATGAAATAAAACATGTTTGTTTTTATTTTCAGAGAAAAATAAATGAACGAAAAGATACTTGCTTTAAAAAAGTACCTACGGATTTACGTATCGCGAATATAATTCGCTTTTGTTTACAGCAACTTTCAAAATGTTGATAAATAGAAAACACAAATATATTTATCAAAACAATTTATTTTATGGAATGAGACCGTGAAATGCGGTGTATATTTTCTGCTTTAAATTCCTCTCAGTGGCGCATGCGCAAGTGAACAATTAAGACTTAATACTGCCAACTGAAGTTGTATTATGCAAATCGGGGGAGAACTCGCGTGTACAGACGCCTACGGTTGTTGTATGCTATAAATATATTTGTGAGTGTCTCTTTACTTTGGCTGGGTGATAAATTTGCTTCATGTTTTAATTACCTGACTTTTGTTTGTTTGTTTCATTCTACTCACCGTTCATATAAAAATACTTATACCTGCTACTAAAGTTAGTATATTTTGGTTATTTTAAAAGTACTATGATTTACGGTTTTAGCTATTTGTAATAATAGTGCTGCAGACTCCCTTCTGGATATATTTAACAATTTACCTGTACTTACAATTACAACAACTTTATGGGCATGTATTCACGTAATATTGTTTGTCATTGACTAAATATAATGACAAGCGTGTAGTTTGTATTTTTTTTGTAATTTTCATAAAGAATATGGAATTACCAATTTCCTTCTACCCGCTTTAGAGCAGCATAGCGGAATTAGTTCCAAGCTTTCTTCTCCAAAGTAGGGGAGACCTTTGATCAACAGGGGGACATCCAACAATCAGTGATTTACTATATAAATTTAATTGTATTTATATAATTTATTGGTTAAAAAAGTAAGTTTCTTGCCGGTTCTTCCCGGATGAATCTGCATCCTGAACTGGTGGTGGACTTACCGTGGAATTAAAGTGAGCCTCGAAGTGAGATCGTTGTTTCTGTTTCATAGTGATTTGTTATACTATTAAATATAAATATTACACTACAAAATGTAAATTTTGTTTTTAAAAAAAGAATATTACGATTGAAATAATAAAACGAATTGTTAGGTATAAAAATTTTATTGCATACTCTAAAAGGCACTTAAAATTAAATATATAAATATTTATTTTATAAATTAATAATTCGCTTTTGAATTTATTTTGGACGGAGGTTACAAAAGAATACATATTATATACGTAGGTTTACATTATTTGTAAGATATATCTACATAATTCTATGTAGTATTTATTATAAATCTACCTTTTATTTACATAATATTATTTCTATGAAGGCGGGAAATTTATTTACAAAGTAAAATTTTGTGAACACACTACAAATATATAAACTTAAATAATTTTAAGTTTCATTTAACTTATAACATAAGAAATTCTTATTTATTAGATAAATTAATTTTACCGTTTTTGTTGAGCAAAATTAAGTAAATGTATATTTCAGAGTCCTCTGTGACATAATATCGTCATAATATGTCTATTTATATTCAAGTAAGTTTTAATATAGAGGATACTTTAAAATGTACCTTTAATGGAATAGTATCCCGATGTGTTTAGCTTAATATTACACTTAAAATACAGTATAAAATAAAACTATCTGAATAATTTAACACTTAAAAATAATTAACCTCTAATATCACACTTTTTATATATCTAAGTCTTTAAAATAATTTTAAATGATTGAATACGTAGCTTTATATTAGCCGCGAACTTCAAGTAGCATCGCGTGTATTGTTCCGTTGATGCTTCGCTGCAAAATGAAAATAAAAAATCAGTACGATGTACACAGAACCAATATAAAAGATGTTATAGATAATAAAAATATTGATAGATTAAATCGATTTAAATTTTATAATATTGATACTAACTTTTTTTTAATTTTTACAAGTTAAAAAAATATTAATATTGGTAACTGTTTTGATTATTATGTTGGATTTAGAGTAGTTCTTATTTGTGTTTCTTACCAGTGTGTAAGAAGAGATGATTCTTCAAATTGGTGTGCTTCGAGAAACCTCTAGAACAGATGTGACATTTGTAAGGCCAGGA
Source organism: Nymphalis urticae (assembly GCA_905147175.2). Taxonomy (NCBI): domain Eukaryota; kingdom Metazoa; phylum Arthropoda; class Insecta; order Lepidoptera; family Nymphalidae; genus Nymphalis; species Nymphalis urticae. The sequence goes on from LR989991.1 coordinate 8,566,867, forward strand.
CCCACTGTGTACGTACATATGAGACTTTAGGTCGCCGGGAGTTGGAAATGACTTGGAGCAGAGACTGCATTTGTGGGGTTTCTCCTGTGAAAGAAATTAACAAATTAGATATGGTTTAAATACATTTATTTCTTTCTAAATGAGTTTCAGCCACGATAGCCAGTCTTAAAGACTAGCAATCCACGTACCGGATATAATAGCTTAAAAGTGTGGGAACAAAGAAATGTGCACTATCTGTCTCACTCTCGTTGTCTAATTAGTACAGGCAGTACAGGCTATAAATTCTGAGTACATGTATATGTACATGAAATAATAGAAAAATACAATTATAATTCATTAGCCCGACTCGTGATTCAACTACTACTACTAACTACAACGGTTTATCCAGACATTGACATTTTTAATGATAATATCATTTGCTTTAAGAAAAAAACAATAGTGTACATAAATTATAATTTATAGACTATAATAATTCAGTAACTCCAATCAGTTATCCTAGTTTTAAGACGTTACATACAAACTGAAAATTAATATTCCTATGTATAATTCAAACTTTCTATTTTGATTATGACATCTTACAATCTCTTACAATGTATTTAAACTCACAATTGATAATTTTGCTTAATTTAATTAATTTAATTTATTTTTAAAATTTTGACATGAAACTGTATTAAGACTGTATCCGATTTTTTCTTTATTTTTATTAATTCTATAATGTTTTATTTTATCACTTAACTTTTTACAATGTTGACTTATATTATAATTTCCAAGTAATCTTAGAACACCTGTAAAGAAGTAGGCAATTACCCATTACGTATTATGACTTTTGTTTAATGTGTATTTTTGTTGTACTACTTGTTGGTGTTGTCAAATAAATAAATAAATAAATACTCCGGACTCTGGATTTGTAATTAGCGGTAATTAAATTATAAACAACATAAAATAAGAACGAAAGTCGAAAATGTAATGTATCATTCAAAAGTAATCGTTGACTATTTACTAAAGGCAGTCTGTCCCATTTATTATTACGGACATAAGCAACGAAAGCAGCACATCCGTTTTGTGAAACAATCGTAAATATATTTTTTATAAATATAAATAGTAATCTATAACTGTAAAACAATAATAGCACTATTAAAACAAGAGAATATAAACGTAATAAACGTCGAACATAATAAGGTTTGTTTAAAACATATTAAAGGTAACCTATTGCGAAGCCACAAAGAGCTTAATCCAAAAATAAAATACAATTCACCGCAGTAAACTTACAGCCATAAGACTCATTTCCGAAGGTAATGACCAGAAAAAGAAAATAAAATCAATGTTGGAAGACAATAAAACGGCTAATAATCATCATCATCTCCAATATAATCAAAGTCATGACGGTGCACATCGAGCGAAGAGCGTGCAAATGAATTTATAATGAAAGCCTTTGCCTTGTTTCGAGTCGTTGCTTGATCAATTTACTCGCCAGTATCATAAAAGTATATTATTGTCGGGAAATATTTATTTCCTTTAAATATTCCTAAATAGCCTTATAAAAGAAACGTAAAAGAAATATTTATTGAATTAAACAAAATTTGAATACTATTTCGTTCTAAGCTTTGTCTAATAGTAATGTCCCCAAATTATCTATTAGAATATTTACGGCGAACAAGTCAATAATTACCCGTTAAAATTGTACGCTTAACACACGAACCGAAGTAATTGAATAAACCATATCGTCATTTCGTTGTGGCTTCCCGACTGTCTACTCGGCGTCATTACACATCACATCTGTAGCTTTAATGGAATAACTTTGAAATGGTTGTCAGCATAACGTGTAATTTTAAAGGAAGCTTAGTACTTATTGGCTTTTTTACGAGCTTCATCGTTCTCATTCATAGCTATTTATTTTTAGTTTTGATTATTTTCTACTAAGAGAATATTTGAGGAACCTACAAACGTATGTATTTATATTAACAAAAACAATTGTATTAGACCAATCAACAGGCCCCGATATTAAATATTAATATTATTATAAAAGTTATTTAAAGTAAAGTAATAGTTTGTAAATACACAATTGACCATAATCCTCATTTCCTTTTTGTGGCTGTTTGTAACTTATTCATACGTTGCACCGATGCGGGTTGTTAGAAAAACATGTGGCAGATTTACATTCAACACATGCAGATATTCCTTCACCATCGAGCACGAGATGGTTTATAAACATAAATTAAGCACATAAAAATTCAGGGCCTCTTGGATTTAAGCCTACAATCTTCGGCTAAGTTACACGTGTTTCACGGCCGGGCCATCTCGGCTCTTTTTATAAAATATATGACTGCTATATAATATGTTAAAGTTGATTAAAATTAGCTGAATTATAAAAAATAAAAAATTATCTCGCAAAACCGAAGGTTTCATTTAAATGAAATAAATTTATAAATTCCAATAAATAGTGTCTGTATTTAAAAATGATCAATGAATATCTTGTTCTGTATCGACAAAACTTACATTACAGGAATTTAAAAAACTAAACATTAATCAGTGACCAAATCTACTGCTAATTATTAAACCATTTTAATATAACGGTTTCTTATTTCCTGTGACCACATCTAATGAGATTCATAATCAAGTTGTATCCGATATCTAATCCAATTTTGACGCTAGGACTGTTCCCTCCCATTCAATTTTCGCTAGCCCGCCCACCAAACACACCCAGTAAAAAAACTATAATTACTATACAACGTCCAAATCAAAAAGCAGTTCTAAAGAACTTTTATTGGTGATTATAACCATATTTTATTAAAGTCGGGTTAACGAATCCCCAGTGGCTCAATCAGAGCCGCAAAAAAATGAGATCTGATATTATTTCGACCTTTCTCGCTACCGAATATTGCAATATATAAATCAATAAACAAAGAGCCATTAGTTGTCTGACAATTTCCGTTGGATAAATCACGAGCAGACAAAAAACTGGTTGGTTCATGCGTGCAAGGATAATGAACAGGCGATACATTTTTGTGGTTACGATAAAAACCGATACGTGTCAAATTCATGCCGAAAAGAATCTACTCTTATAATCATTTTGATAAATAGTAAATAACAAATCAAATTATTTTGGCCTAAGCAGTGTTACAACTACAATGTGAGATGCAAGAGCTACCGAAGAAGTTGATTAAAATATATTAATTACGATAAAAACAAATTAAGAAGTAAAATCAAAAATCGATCTGGCTTCAATTTAATTTAATCAAGAAGCTGATATTGAAAAATAAAAACTTAAAATTAGCCTTAATCTTAAAATTCATTAAAATTCAAAACGAAATCGATATAATATCGTTCCACTCGATAGCTAAATCGTTCGTTCGATCACGATCCGTTCAGCGGCCGTATCTCGTCCGAACAGTGACGTATGGCCAACTGATACGCCTGCGCTGCGTTATGGAAATTGAATGCAAATGCGATGCACCTCGCTTAATTTAACTAAATAAATTGATCCCCGTAACGTGCGTGCAGGACCTATTAGGTTTCGGTATTGCTCGTTAGGGTTTATTCTCGGAAATCAGGATGTGGCTTCTTCTAATGAAGATAAGTTTGATGTCTCTTGGAATTAAGGACTTCATTGAATTTTTAGCGCTGATTAAAATAGGTAATCATGATGTTTATAGAACTATTGTAAAGCTGCTAACGAATGTAATTTGTTGGTCGATTTGGTAAAATTTGTTGCAGCAATTCTACTAGAGGGACATAAACATCAAAGAGGTCTCATTAAATCGTATGGCCCTTATCCGAACCTACAATACTCTAATTAATTACCATATCCCAATTATAGAGAGTTCGATTAATCAATTTTCTGTCGGCTGAATCCGATGTGAGACAAGGTGCATATTAATTGGACCTTCATATATCTTCTGATAGCGGTGTTATGACCAGCTACGCAAAGGGCCTGATGCACAGGTTTATGGCTAGAAAATTTTAATACGGCCACTAGTAATTATATTGTAACTTCCAAGTACCAATACATTTTTACAAAAAACTTGCGGATATATAGCGTCATTAAAAATATAGGATCATGGTGCTATAAAACATATTTTAAGTAGCAACAATATTGTACTTCTTATTAAATGTTTTTAACACACGACACCATTTTTTTAACAATTTATAAATTATTTTTATAAATATATAAGAATAATAATATAATCGGTAAAGTTGCAAAAGATCTTCTTCACTTAAATTTTTATCAAACTGTTCGTTTTGTGTTAAAAATAAGACAAATAAAAATTGTCGCACCTTTCCAATCAGACCACGATTGCGGGCATGTGGGAATGATAAGATTAATTTAAATTCATACCTGGATAAGAATTAAGACGCTGGTGCCATATTAGCAACTTCATTAACATGTTTCATTTGCGTGATTTAGTTTTTATCTTTTCATCCAGTTTTGTGCACACCTTTTATGTGTACGAAATCAGAAATCACCAAAAGGCGTCATCAGAAACACATTATGGAGTTAATACATGCATGAAACATTTCTTTTACTTTCTTCGTCTTTTATTTGTATGTAATAATTACATAAACATATTTTTTTAGGTGATTTAATGAGTTTATTTTATTTGCGGCTTCAACATTAGATTAAGCAGCACGTTAAGCTTCTACGAAACTTGGATTTATTTGATGACAACCCAAAATATTGGTAACAAAATTATATGATTTATTATTCTTCGGTTATTTGCAATAATTAGTTCAGCTTCATTATTATGTCACGTAGCCTTATGGAATTCGTTATGTGTGAACACACCTCAAAGCTTAAACCTCATAAGTCGTTTCACAAAGTCACATCGCTCAAATTATTTAATCAGCGCAAGCAGCCAAAGGACGATAAAAAATGATTGATTGTGCGATGTAGTGATTCAATCTGGGTCGGTATTAGAGCTATTTGAAATGAACGGTGTCTGATTATTAATTTTATTGGTTTAAGTTGATTGTTTTATAATATTTATGAGTATGGGTATGTGAATTATGATTTTATAGTGTATATTGTCTTATAGAAGGTGTTCAATATAGATTTTCCTTAAAAAGTAAGGTTTATTAAATATTTATTATGTGTTTATTATATGTGGTCTATTCTTCAATCTGAAAGAATCGGTTCAGCTGTCAAAGCATTAATACAATAACCATAACCTAATACCATACCAACCATAACATAAGTAGTAATTTAAACATATTTTAAAAATTTTATTCTAACATTTGTTTTGTTCATTATCTTTACATATACAGAAAGTGAAATGAAATAATTGCATTAAAATAAAATCAAATTAACTTAAATAAACTTATAAATCAAATTCAAAAGATAATACCATCTTGTGCAGGAATTTAAAAAGTTGACTGACTGAATGACATAGCGATTGATAAATATTAAATACCAAAAACGCATTCCAATTTAAGCCTTAAGTCTTCTATATAGGATACAAATTCATACATATAAAAGGTTGTAAATCACTTTTACCTATGTGACACCTCTGAAATACAACGATTTAATTAATTTTCGAAGGACTTTGAACTTAATTATAAGTGTATAAGAGTCATGTTTACGTCTACATACTTCATAATGTACTTAGCAGTGTATTAATATTCATTTCATCATGCCGCTACTGATAACGTCAAGGCGATCATCTGCTTTTAAATTATTTGATTTTTATTTTTTGATCTCTTAATACATATTTATTTAGTTAGAAATTATTAATTTTCTACCTTATCAATTTAAGTAATATAAAAAGTTATAGACGACTTTTGATTGACATAATATTTTCAATAAATTCTTTATATGATCCTTCTTATATATGATTGATGGATGACTGATTAGATTATGTACGAAAACACGAATGATGTTAGCAATCCAATATCTTTGAAAGTATTTAGCACATTCACTGTCAATAATACTTAAATCAAAGAAAAATTAAGTCACATATTCCTTCTAACAAAAACTATAAATCAATATTCATTTTCGTATAAAAACGTTCGTAGAATCGAATTCCATTTCAACATTTCCAGAAACCAGTACTATGATAAATAAGAATATTATTATATATTACATAATATTAAATATATTCCGTGAAAATATAATCAATGTTAATTATGGTTGATTTTAGATTAGAACTTGGGATAGCCGCTCATAACGTCATGGGTAACATACCGATATTATTCATTGATGGATATTAAATTTATTGACATATTAGTGAGGATGACGATATGGTTCTGACTGATTTCTGCCACGACGATGGCCGTCACGTAGTACTATCTATGCCCCAGTCTTATAGTTTGATAGGATTATATGTGAAACCAAAGAGATAAACTAGAAAAACGGCTTTATATTGTACGTTTCTTTATATGATAAGTGATTCGAAGCCGTAACCTCATCCTCTGCAGTCGATCAATTCAACTAGCAAGTTAGTTATGCTATTAGCGTGACAATAGTTATCACGTAACGTCAACAATAAAATTATAAACTACAAGGAAATTATTAATTGCCAATCGATCATTATTTTTTATCAATAGTATTAAATTAAAAAACAATAAAACGGATATCAGATAAATGTCTAAGCGACAATGTAATACATCTGGTATATTGATAATACGATCGTGATCGAAAATTAACACTTAAAAAATTATTTTTTAGCCGATCATCCGTTCGTTATTAAATATTTATATTGTAACTAGTCGGCTAATATCCTGCAAATTTACTGTGGTATGGAATGAATGAAAACCACTGGAATGCGATAATAATTTTACAATATTTAAAAAAAAAACTTTTTGTCGTTTATAACTTTAGTCATCGCTAGTAAGTGTGTCGTGTATTAATAGATGATGTAAATGGTTAAAAAAAAACCAACATAATTGATAATCGAAGAACATTAATAATTCATGATTCTTACGACTTTGCTTATATTACAAAGTTTATTCTTTCTATGAGATAAAAAAAAATATATTCAATAGCTTTATACTTTTTAAAAAATAATCATATAAATTTCAAATTGTTCTAACTACTTGTATTTTTTATACGCTTTATATAAGCTTCTCATTACCTAACTAACGAAGTCAGAACAGAAGTCAGTATTTAAACCAATGTAAAAAGTCGTTTTTAATCTTATTCCAAATATGATATCGATTAAAAACTTTGCGAGTATTTATGTAATTTCAATGACACAGCAATATTTTGGAACCAAACTAATCTGATTATGGAGCCTTTAAACAATAAGCCCTTCGAGTTTGATCTCGTTTGGTTTATTTTGTTGGATGCCGTTATTAAAATTGTAATTTACAAAGTGCTAAATAAATTCTCATTGATGGATTAGAATGTGGACCTCATCTATTAATTATTGTATGTAGAACGTTTATTTTATTTTTTTCAATTAACTAAAGTCATACATCAATAATAAAATGTTAATAGCATAATATATCGTGTAATATAACCATAAAAATCATATAAATAACGCTCACACCTTTATCGCGTAAGAAATGATATTGCGTCGCAAAAACTGATAAAAATGAATTCGAATTGTCGGTAGCACGCTATCGTTATTATTCGTAAATCAAGCTAATTGTAATGATGAGTCGGTTGCAGGTGTTCACGGTGTATTGATAGCTTACAAAAAAATAATTTAATTACGAATTACGCAATAATAGTCATAGTTTATAGTTTATATATAAATATTTTACTTGGTAGTAGGACTTTGTACAAGCCCGTCTGCAATACTTAGTATTGTTGTGTCCGATTGGAAGGGTTCGTGACCCAATGTAACTAAAGGCACAAGGAACAAAACATCTTAGTTCCTAAGGCTTGTGGTGCATTGGTAATGTAAGGAATGGTTAATATTTCTTAAGGCGACAATGTATATAGGCGGTAGTGACCACTTACCGGCAGGTATCCTATCTGCCCGTCCTGCCTACTTATATTATAAAAATATACTGTGAAACAAAATACACTTTATAAACAACACAAACACGATAGTTTAATGACAGAAATTGATATCCGACATTGAATAAAATAATTATAACATTTAAAGGATCAAAATAGCGTATCACCGTATGTCGGCTTTCAACATTTCACGATTGAGATACGAGGTATGCTCTTGCAGAATATCACGGCAGATTTTTATTTTAAATTTTCGCTTTATCTTTAATGTTTAATTCAACGACGAATCATGATTTTCCTGTACAGCAAGGATAAACTATATCTTAAAAAACTACATCCTGCTTCTCTCGTATATAATGAGGAGAAATACAAGTTAACGTTAATACAAAGGGTGATTTTAATCGATAAATGTTATTAGAGGAAATCGTATGAATTCGAGCAATTATAAAAATGTATTTCTTTTAAGGATATCTAATAAAGAAAACTATCCTATTTGAAAATGAGATCCATAATAGAACAGATTCGATTCCTAATTTGAAATTTGAAATATACATTTAGAACATAGACAACGAATTAAACATAGATAGAAATTTAATAAACGTTTGAAATCCCTGAATAATAATAATATTTTAACAAAGTACTTGAATGTTGTTATGGAATTGTATTAATAAAGAAGACCTTCCGTTCTTAATATCTTCTTTCCGACTAGAGCATTATACACCGCTACTCGTTTGGATAAGTAGTTTAAGTAGTCAATTTTTGTCGTTTATGATCACCATAGCTATAAAATCAAGAATTATATCCGTTCCGATGTATAAACGATCAACTAAAGCTGTCAAACTAATTATTATCTAAGAAACTGCGCACATAAACTTCACTCGTAGGATTAGTTTTTTAATTTCAATCATAGTAAATAATATAAATTCATTCTAAATATTACCGAGTGGAAGATGAAACTTATGAAACTCAAATATAACGTTACGTTTTAATAAAAATATTATTTGATAAAATAATAAAAATATTGAATTTTGTTAAAATACCTTCATTATACTTATTTTTAGAACAATATAAGCAACTGACAATGATCATAATCTTTTCAGATAAAAAGACTTGGACTAAAAATAATGTCGAGTTAATGTATGCGCAGTCGTAAACACTTTGTACAATCGTAAAACCGAATCGAATGTTAGATAAAATATTCAATAGATATTATGGGCAATTGAAATACTAACTGTGTCGTATAATATAGTTTAAGAAACAAGTTACAATGAGGCAGTAACAAGCGTCGGTGACTATCAATTGGAAAGTCAATAAATTCGTTGATTGACTTCCTGTTGTAGATCAGTCTACTTAATTTTGTCGTTGATTTCTTCAAATAGATATTTATTTATACTTTAAAATGATACCGATATCGTAAATAATCAATATCCGTTACGTGTAATGGCCAATAGTTGTTTTAATGTGGCTCTGATGGTTCGGTAAGTCGTAAAAAATGTTTACACAATCTTAATTGGGGCTGATTGAGAGTAAATTAGAAAGAAAAAGTCTGTGGAATTATATAATTTGTCAGTTAACAGAGGTTAGAAAATTATTAGTAGCTATTTAAAAATCCTGAATATAATCAAGTATCTCTTAATATATTAATTAAAAACTTTATATATTAACTTATCTCATTTTAATTATTATTATCATCATTTAAAACTTAATGTATAAATTCTAGAAACATTAAACTTATATAATACAAATCATTGAAAATATATCAAAACATGACATGAACGAATGACACCAAAATAATGTTTTTGTTTCTGCTTTAAAATATTTTCGTCGAAAAGTTCGTACTAAAAGATAATTAACAATACGGTTAAGGTTGATTTTAAGCCCTTTACAGGCAGGTGCAGGAGACAGCAGTATACGGAGATTATAAAAACAATATGGTGCCGGCTGACGATGTACAGTTTTTTAATGAAAATATATACACTGTTTCTTTTATGTATACACAAAAGATACATAAAATACAGGGTCCGCATAATACGGCACAATAAGAAAAATAATTACCGTTTTTGCTCATTTAGAAAATTACATAATATTGGGAAACTTAAAATATTATTGAGTATTTTTTTAAATTGTTCTTAATTATTGTATACAAACATAATAACGTAACAATTCACTTAAAAACAGAGGAAACTAGGCTATTCTAAGTTTGGATAGTAGTGCAAAATCACAGATATTGTGACACCAATTCTAACAACAACGGATGTTCCAAAGTGACAGACGTGCAGACAACTAACAAATAACGAACCCCTAACGAGTGAAAAGTGTCAAGTTATGGCGACATGCAAAGATGCAGTAAACTGATAGTTCGAGCTTGACATTCAGTATCTAAGCAATTGTTTGCAAATAACAAAACGGCCCTTAAAATTTTTGAATTTCAAAATTAGAACCTCTGAATACATTTGGCTGATTTACTTCGAAAGTAATATTAAATCAAATTATATTGCATGTATCATCTAAGCTACCAATAATTTTAAAATCGATTCCGAACGAAATAATTCTCTCGGTATAACAATGGCTAAGAACTATCACATATATATGTCATGTCCTGCCTACACCCCATTGTTCATCATTCACATTCATTGTGGATGCTTTATTATTGGACCTGTCAATAGTTAACTAACCCGGTACTGTCTTGTAAGATCTCGGTGACAGTTGAAAGATCCCTCTTGGGAGAATGTCTGATTTATCAGTTGAGAAAGATAATGGACCAGTATTGAACGGAGGCAGAAATATATTTATGGTTTCCAAATTAAATGGATTGATTAAACTAAATTTGTTACCAAGTTATTTTTTTATATTTGTACCCAAATTCGATAACCGAATCGTTTCAACAAATTCGTTCGTAATTGCAACAACAGGATTAGTTCCTGTTGTTGTTCTATTTCCAATATTACCTATTATATTTTAAATCATGATGGGTGACGAAGTCCATAGTTCGGTCATCTTATATAGTAAAGTTCTCATACGAGCGTGTGAAGTCTCGGTCTGTTGGTCGCGACGTCTTCAATATCGTCTTGTACGACACGGTTCCTTGAATCCGTGGGAATTTATTTCGGACTTTTGGTACATTTTTATTGTATTTTTTCAATACTTGGATAGCTTTAATGAGATATGATAATAAAACGAAATAAACAAAAAAATATTTTTAAAAATTGTACATTCGACAAACATTGAATTAAAATTTAAAAATAAGTTTTGAATAATTCTAATGAAATGATTCATAATCAAGCTTCAAGGAAAACTACTAAAAAGACTAAAAAATAATAATAAAAAAATGAGTAGTATTAACACAGAAATATTGAAGCCCATTAGGAGCTATTAGAAACAATAGATCTAGTCGCCCGCATAAATCCACAAGTTCTTGATGCGTCACAGTGCTTGCCCACTACAATTCCCACGATGACCTGACCCGGTAATTTATTGGCCCTCCGCCTTCGCAACTACCTGTGACCGCAGGTGCACCTTAAGAAACTAGGGCTGGATATCTTAAGAGAGCATACAAAAATATAATTGCCGTGATAGTATTTAATATCTGGAATAAAATGAACCAGGCCCCTGAACACTTCACTAATTTATTTTATTATTGAAAATAGCTAAACGGACTGCCAAAGGGGCCATATTTTGCCATAAGGAGCCAGGCCAGGCCATTAATGGTAAGTGGTTATCAACGCCCAAAAACAATGGCAGTGTAAGAAATATTAACATCGTTAATACTTCAACAAACTTCGCACCTAAAATGCTTTGTTGCATGCCACATAAACATATGATCACATAATATTAATAAAACTGAATACTATATAGTTTTGAAATATTAACTTATCTAAAATAAATCTGAAATATGTTTCTCTCACTGTGATAAAAATTTTCATATTTTTTTTTTTTTGCTGAAAATTTAAAGACCTAAAGAAAATAACAAAGGAATTGTAATGCAGCAACCCTACATGCGATGTGCGACGTTGTGTGATTTTCTTAAGTCGTGGACACATGAGGTCATAGTTAAATAAGTAAAAACTCAAGGGGCGTTATGGGAAGTGAGCACAGTAACATCACCATGTAATATGCATCAACCTTTACCGACTCGTACGATGATTTTGTATATAATTATCATTACTTATGAGAAAATTAATTGTTTATTTTACATATAAGTTTCGAGATCATATTATGTGAAATACAGAACAATGAAAAAGAAAAAAAAAACATAAAAATAACGATTTATTTGTTAACTTAATAATTATATTTAAAATATTAATTAATTATTTTTAAATTTAATCTTGTGATTCTTTTACCAAATATAATTACTTATTTTTTAACGTTTTTTTTTCCTTTCACGTTTTAACATCATACTTCAAAATTTTACGTAATAAAATAAGAATTCGCTCTTAATCTAAAAATTTTGCGTCGGATACGTCGATTCAAATCTTTATAGACATAATCACATGATAAGTTAACAAGGGGCAATTGTACATAATATTTTTACTATGAAAAAAAAAACTCAATTAGAGGCAATAACGCAAAAGGATATACTTGTAAGAAATATGTGAGTTATCAATAGAAAAACTGTAATAACACCAGCTATTGTCTTAACAAGGATAACAAGTTTTTTATGAAGTTTCGCAAATCAATTGTTCGCAAATGTAAGTTTCCGCGATTGAGAGAGAATGATTACATGTAATATTTATATTGACCATCATCCTGTAAGCGGTGTGATAAAAAATATGACTATTTGTTTACAGACTCAGGTAGTGCGTAATATAGTGTGACTTCTATTCCATTGTGTTTTTTTTTTCTCTTTTAAATGATTTCAATTTATCAAAACTCATTTAGAGTTTCAATTAAGTTATAATTGAGTTACCTAAGACTCATATTTTCAGTAATTATATTATCAATCTTTCAATATCCTCACTAACATTATGAGTTTGTTTTTTAAGCTTTCACGCCTTAAATACTCAACTTATAATTATGACTTGCATACACGTTATCAGAAGTGCAGAAAATGACATAACGTAACTAAAATTTCCCTTAGCCTTCACGCGGGCGAAGCCGCAGGTACCAATATTTAATTAAACATCAAGTTTTGCACATATTTTTGCTATTATATAATTCAGAGCTCTTTTTATTGCTTTGTATAATGTTGTTGCTTTTCAAATTATAAATTAAAGTGATAGACATAAACTTACCTTTATATGCGTCATACGATGATAATAAAGATTCGAACTGGCCGTGAACCTCTTCCCACAGTGCTGGCATTGGTGAGGCTTTTCTCCTGAATGTATTCGTCTATGTGTATTGAGACTACTTGATGTACTAAAGCCTTTGTTACATACCATGCAAACATGTGGCTTTTCACCTAGAGCAAATGTTAAATGATCAAAAATTTGTTTATTATTCTTATAGTTAGTAAAACATAAAAACATGTGAATGTCAACCGAAAATTAAGGCTTCAAACTATACAAATTTAATTTAAATAAAATATAAATAAATATACAAAAAAATCCAATGTTTAAATTTCTTTGTTGATCTATATCTGTTGTTGATCAAATCAATCATTGTTGCTAATTATTATAAAATAATTGAATAGACTTACCCGTATGCGTTCTCATATGCCGTTTCAATAATGATGGTCTATCGAAAGCTTTCCCACAAACTTCACAAGGTAACAGGGCTCGCTCCGACTTTGTTGGTCTTCTTTGGATTTTAGGTGTCATTTCTAATAGTTCATTTGATGATCCTGCTGATGATGATGTTAATGAATCACCAGATATGGATTTGTGTTCGTCTTCTGGACCCGAAGGAGGAGAAATAGGTAAAAGGACTCTTGAAAGTAGTGAGGTTGAAAGGTCTAATGGTGAATCTGCAAAAAAAAAACTAATTTAATCAACTAATTCAAAATTCTAAGTAACAATAAACTTGCGCTTAAAAATTTAATGGCCTCAAACTAAAATGTCAAGTTTCCATAAAAGTATAAGCGTGCATAGCCGATGAATCACGCGAAAGATTATATCCGTTCAAATTTTCGCCATTACAGTTTGATCTAATCAAAGCGAAAAATTTAATGAACCAATTTATTGACAACCGTAAAAATGTTGTAATGGGAATCTACACAATTTATGTTTATTGCAGTTTGTATATTTGTTCCAGATATGTCTTAATTAGAATCGAAGAAAGAATATTATAATATTTCATTTATTTAAGCAAAAAATTAATTGATATTAGTTATAAATTTTCACGCAATTCTCAATTTAGCAAGGATTAATTAGCGAAGTATATCAAGCAAACAGCAAGAGATTATTTGATAGTGATTTGTTATCATTGGTAGAAATATTTTTCGTGATTGCTCGCACGGAATCCTCTATATGGAACTACTGTCAAATGGATAGTATCTTCGTTGACTGGCCGAGTATTACGTGCAAATTGATTACTGTTCAGACTGTATAACTATGTTCCATATTTCTATCTATGGTTTGTATCGTTTTAATATCAACAGATGTCGGCAGGACTGTTCATTTCTCTTTAGGCGGCTTACTCATGGAAGTATACTTCGTATGATTCTTATTTTGTAGGTTTACTGTGAAAACTATATTTATACATAAATAAATTTATATCTGTATAATTATATTTATATCGAGAAAAGACTGTGTAAATGAAATGAGTGCTAATCTTTATATTACACGTTTTTCTTTTTATATTACGCAAATAACATTAATTATACAATACATAATATCGAATTTAATTTTCAATCAAATGTTGTTTGTGAATATAAATGTTTGTAAATAAAATAATATAAGTCAGTCAATTCATATTATTTTACCAATAAATTAATGACTTAAATTAACGTTTTGTTAGTAGAAATATCAGAATGAAAGTTTATTCTTTTGTATTTTTAACAACAATCGTATCGTTCGAAATCAACCTTAACATTAGCAATATTTTTATATACATATAGGCCATTTCCGCCGACAGCTGCATTGGAATTATCGATGCGGTCTCCGATCGGATCTCTTTAGTGAAACAAACGCGCCGCGTTCGTTATCGGTTCATATATAACTTAACTGTGTAGTTAAGCTCTGTTTATAATAGTGTTAATAATTTCAATTTGAAAATACGCTATTTTGTTTATTTCATGTAAACGTTGTTGATTTTATTTTGTTTATCGTAGACTGCTTGTATTATAAATAAATAAAGAACATTATACGACATACACAAATTATACTAAATGATAAATGTCGATGTATTTTATTTGTATATTATTCGATTAATAAAAAAAATAACTAATTTTTTTCTTCCTGGTACTATTCAGTAGAGTAGATTCTATATTCTGATTTTGTTTAATGAAAATTCAAAAGTAACAGAGCTTACTTGAATAAAATATATTTTGAAGTATATTTATGAATTCAATTTTGTATCATAAATTAAAGGTTATTAATTTAAAAACAGTCAACATTGTGTAGAATTCGTTTTATAAATTCTTCTATCAACAAATAATTTAGACCAATTTACATAACAAATCGTTAGCTACCAAACATCGGTAATGTAACTAACGACAGTCATTTACAGATGTCGCATTGATCAGTGCCTTGGAAAGATAAAAAGGCAATCACGAAACTCTCCGACTACCGAACCGAAAGAATTCTTTGATGTACCGCCGAATAAGGTGACGCCTTAGTACGTGTGTTATGTTTTACGTTTTTAGTATTCAAATACGTTTAATGTATTAGTTTACATGATAGATCGAATCTTAATTCAAAAAACTAGATTTATTTTGATATAAAACAACTTATGTGCTTTTAAAATGCCAGAAGTTCAGGTTTTCTATCCATTTAATAATTATAAATAAAGATAAAAAGTGCAATTTTTTTTCTATGTCCTTTCGTCCGCGGCTATGTGTGAAGTATCCGTCAACAGCCGGCTATTTTAATGGGTTTTTAATGATTTTGCAATATGTTGAAATAATTGAAAACGTATTTAAATAAAACATACAAAAAAAACTAAAACCTGCAAACGCGATAAGTTCGCAACCACTTAATAAAAATCTGAATATTTAATCGACTTCACTAATTAGTATCCTCGAAAGATTATTATCTATACTTATGTGTATATATGTATACATGTAATACTGTTACAGGACAGAGTCTGTATGTGTGTACCGATAATTAGGGGGTACATTAGTATGGGTACGTGTTGGTTATATTTTACGATAAATATTGTATTCGGCTATCTGTGTAATGTCTTTATAAAATTACCAAGTTAATAAAAATATTTTTTATATTGAATAATTGATGAACCATATTAAATAAGTTACAATTTAAAGGGTAAATTTATTGATTCGCATTTTTTTAAATAAAATGTCTTTTATTTCACATAACTTACAATAATTACTATAATATAAATTCGAATAATTAATAATAATATTAATATAAAAAAACGATTCCTCTTGAAGCTAACTTTCTCATATTCACCTTAAATGTTTTTTATTATTATTTTCCTTTGTATAAATAGACATATTACATTTGATTGTTATAGATTTTAACATGATTATCTAGTAAGATTTAAAAAATATATATGGTCTTAAGCATTACTATCTAAATATTGAAATAAATGATTATTGTATTTCGAAGACAAAAATACTACAAAAATTTTCAAGATGAATAATAATTTTAATCACAGTCTCCTTAAGTCAACGTGTTAGGACAAGTTATTTTGTAAATGGTTTTTAAGTACAAGGGACCATCATTACAGTTAAACTATTCTTGTATCCAACTCGCTCTTGAGAGGAGAGGAAGAAAAGATTTTATTGTTTACACGAATGCCCAAAAGGTATTGTTTTGTTTTCATAGTTTATGTACGTACGTATTTATGTATGTATGTGAGTTTCTTTATTCCACCATAACTTTTAAACGCCTGAACATTTATTTGGATGTATGGTTAGAATCCTAACATCATGTCTATAAATTCGTTCTATTCAGAGCAGTCGTGTTTTGTAAATTTTAAGTTAAAAAATTATATATCATTATTGTATACATCAAATACACTCTTATAAGCGAATTCTAAACCTACAATCCAAATTCCATAACATACGCAATTAATCTATTTATATAAAATTCAAAGTGTATCAATTTAGCACGATTTCATGCATCGTCTACTGCTATTAAGACGCGTCGCCATTATATTAAGCGATCGTAAAATCTCAACGTATGTTGTATTACTTTCACCAATTTCGACGACTATAATGATGTTATGTTAAATCCAGAAGTATGTTCTGTATCAGATTTTGTAATAGCACGAGTACCTATTATGTATTTTCATGTTCGTATATCATATCGGTGAGAAGTAATTGCTATTCATAGCGAAATGGTCTTTTTTATCATCTGTATAATCTTCTATGGAAAAATGCTTTGTCTTTAATACGTACACAAATAATTTAAGAGAACAAAAACATTTGGAGTAATATTATAATTTAATTACGTCATGGAAGAATCGACCGACGTCTGGACTAGTATTTGAATTACAGTATATCTCATGAAATTACGGTTATTTTATTAATATTGTTAAGGAAAAAAACATATATTTATACAAATTTTACAAACATAGATAGTAAGCACTAAAAGCGATCAAAATTTATATGCTTACAAAACACTTCTAACTCAAGTATTTTTTTTACTTTAATACCCCGCCACCCATTGTTGGGAATTCTTTTGCTAGTGACTTGGCTCCCCACTACCATTCAGATAACAGACGTTTACTTGTTTAATTAATGGATACAAAAACATACATATTCCGTTACGCGGCTCCTACATCATGTTATCATCGAGTATGCCTGATCGAGATGAGTTTATATTCTATATAAAGCTGAAATTTTTAGCTAATACAAATTATTTTGGTATTTTTTTATCAGGTTAAGCTTAAAAAATATATGTAGGTACAATACCTTCTAATATAGAGTCCATAGTTTGTCTGTACAAATTATTCCTCATCCTAACGAAGAATAGCTCTTCGGGTCTTTCAGGAAGGAAGTAAACCACTAACTCCGTATGAGCTGAGACTGGTTTCACAGCTTCGTAGACAGGCTCGCCTTTGACTTTTGTACAGACTAGGTTAACCTGTGAACAAACGTTGACGTTAGTATTTTTTTCTTAAGTGACGACTATATAAATAATATTATATTTATTATTATATATTATAATAATATATTAATATTTATTATTATAATATAAAAAGGAAATAATTATTAACAACTCCTTAATGTATCAAACAATAAAGGACTTTTTTGTAAATGAGAATCAAGAATATTATGATTCAAAGTTATTTCTATATAACAAAGTCGAACATGAGTTGAATAATCAGAAAACGTAGGATATGAGAAACTAACTCGTTCCTTATTGCCCAGATTTGATTCTATAACGTTCGGCCAAAATACCACTGAGCTGTCTCAATATCTTCGAGTATTTAATATACAAATTAAACAATATTCAGTATATATATATATTATAGAAGGATATAGGCGGACGAGCATATGGGCCACCTGATGGTAAGTGGTCACCAACACCCTTAGACATTGGCATTATAATAAATGGCAACCATCGCTTACATAGCTAATGCGCCACCAAACTTGGGAACTAAGATTTTATGTCCCCTGTGCCTGTAATTACACTGGCTCATTCACCTTTCAAACCGGTACAAAATACCATGTACTGCTGTTTTGCGGTAGAATATTCGCACCATATAAAATAAAATATACCACCCACTACCCAGACGAGCTTGCACAAGACCCTACCAACAGTAGACATTATAAATAATTTATATAAGTACACTAAAATAATCATAAACGATATACTTACTTGAGGTCCATAATTCTCTGAAACTCGTAAAAATCGCACCCAATTACAATGTCGAACCTGCACCCCTCCTGACGTGCAAACTTCATCGAACAAACCAAACCGATGACGTACCTGCAACAACAAATAAAAACAATATCAATCACAGTAAAATGACATAAGAAAATTAACTTACGCATTATTAAAATACTACTGATAATAAATTAAAATTATTTAACATGTTATTTTTATATTTAAACGTTTGAATTCTGAATAAATAAACATCTTATTCAATGAGGCTAAGCCGCAATCAGTTAAAATATAAAATTATCACCATCGTAAAGATTATCTAGCTACTAGTTTACAATTCCATTACTAAAGGTTAAACACCTCAATACATAATGTTAAATAATTAAAAGCCAATATTTCCCTAATTAGATTAAAATTAATTTTATTATCACTTCACAGCAGTTTGTATAATTTTGATCACTTTTATGAACGTTTTTCAACTATTTTATACAGCTTATCAAATCTTAACACTTCGTTCTTGTGAACGCTTTAACAAACCTCTGATGTTGCCGCAATTTAATTGGATATATCGTGATCGCAAGTTTGAAATAATCTTGTATAGAAACTATATATTAATACGTAAATATCGTATTCTTTTTAGTAGTCTTTATTAAAGAAAGAGAATTTAACTTTTATAATTTTAAGGTCACGTTGCTTAGTGACCGATTAATTAATAATTGTGTCTTCTTTTTTCGAATGTCAAAACAATAATGACAGAAAGAGATAAATCAGTGTTTAACTAAATAGTCGCTAAGCAACATTTATAATAACGCCTAAAATGTTTATACCACTAATAGACATTAGCGATTGGGTAAGAAATATAAACTATTCCTTACGTCGGCAAAGTGCTACCAAATTTGAGAGTAAAATGTTATGTCCCTTGTGCCTTTAGATACACTGGCTCACACACACTTCAAACTGTTTACCTACCCTTCGAACAGGAACGCAAAAATACTTATTGCCTACCCAGACGGGCTTGTACTATTGAATACCATTATAATAATTAATGGTAAGTAAATGTGAATTCAAACGCATTATATACTATGAGCATCGTGTCCTATAATAAAAATATAAGCGAGACATACAACAAATCTTAATAAATTCATATTTTGGAAATAATTAATATAATAATTATTTATTTCTTTTATTCATATGTTTAAGGTAGGGTATAATTAAATTAGCATTGATTTATTATTCAGTAGCAACAAATATATCAAATTGTAAAACAAAGAAAGAACATTTTATCGTTGAACATCAAATTTGATAAATATCCAATTCGAAAGTAATTCAGATGCTAATATAGACATAATCATTTACAGCTTCCAAATACATTAAGTCTAATAAAAATGCAAATTTATACTAATATTGTACCGTGGCAACTTAACACGATATAAAATAAACTATACATCAGAAAAGAGATTTTGGATTAAAATTTAATTTGACTAAATTAAGTGTTATAGGATATTAATAAATAATATAAGAAATAGAAAAATAAAATATTTTAGTCACGGATTAGCTTTAAACTTCTCAAATAGACTCGTTCATCTTATACTAGTTTTCCGCCGTGGCTTTATCCCCATGTTAGGAGGGGGATTAGGTGTAAAAATTACCCTTTGACCTTCCTTGGGGTTCAAGCTTGCTTCATACAAAACTTCATCAAAATCGGTTCAGACAGACAGGGTTACTTTTGAATTTAAAATTTTAGTATAATAGATTATATAAAACTTAATGCTTCTTGTTTCCTTATTTTATGCGTTCACGTGTCTTTAAAGTAAGGTTTATTTATTCATTTATATAATCGTTATTTTATACCAATACTTAAACTAAAATTTACACAAAGATGTACAAAGTTGTATAAGATGAAACAGGCGGCCTTATCGCTATAGTAGCGATCTCTTCCAGACAACCTTTCTGCTGAAACTGATTATAAAATATTTATGTATGTGGGAAGGGGTACGATATTTTATAAATTGCAATTAATTAATCTACTACACAAACGTATGTTCAAATATAAAAAAGAGTATATTTGTAAGCATAGTTATAAGCGTAAGTCGTAATGACAAATTGCTTCCAAACAATCAATTTGAAACAGGCAATACATGTATAATAAATATATATTTTTCATTTCATTTAAAAATACTAAATTAAAATGCTAATTTTTATTTTTTTATTTTCCGGTTATTGTTCATAGTGATAAATTGTATAATTGTTTATTTTTTTATTACATTTTTTCTCTCTTCAATTGTTTTTATTTCTTTAAATATAAGCTGTTGTTAACTACCGAAATTTAACTTAGTGATTATTAATTATTTAATAAAAAAATAATTCATATAAAAAACAATGTATTCCATCATACAATATAAATTACGTGGCGTTCGTACGTGGTGCGTAATGGTGCGTCAATTGTAAAAACTTTTACATTTACTCGTATAATATCTATAAGGTAATATGCAGCTGTTAGTTACAGCGTCTCCAAAAATAGGATCGACTCAAATAACAACAACAAAAAATAATATATGTATATCATATTTAGTCATGTTTGTTAAATAAAATAATCTTTTTAATTTAAATATAAAATTCTATCTTTGTCATGTAATATGTCATTAAATATTACCCAATCATATCCATCAATGTTACCCATATACTGGTGGTAGGACTTTGTGCAAGCTCGTCTGGGTAGGTGCCACCCACTCATCAGATATTCTACCGCCAAACAGCAGTTCTTAGTATTGTTGTGTTCCGGTTTTGTAGGGTGAGTGAGCCAGTGTAATTACAGGCACAAGGGACATAACATCTTAGTTCCCAAGGTTGGTGGTGCATTGGCTATGAAAGCGATCGTTAACATTTTTTACAATGTCAATGTCTATGGGCATTGGTGACCACTTACCATCAGGTGGCCCATATGCTCGTCCGCCTTCATATTCTATATTTAAAAAAAAACATTTCTAATACAGTCACTGCCAGTATCACAAGGTCTAAATAAATAACCTGGACTCTACAATGTTAAATGCAAGCCAATATTTATATTGAAAATGTATACAATGTCTCTATCATTTTTTAATCCTGTAACGTATGCAGTAATAGTGCCTGGTATAAACATGCAGGCGCATTAAAATAACATTTAAATAAATTAAAGAAAATATATCCGAAAGACCCGGAACACATCACATCTGCGGAGACACAAAAAATAAACAGGCAGCCATAGGGCCGATATAAGTAAAAAGTTGAAAATGTTAACTGTTAAATTATTTGTCCAATTTCTACAACTATTGACACTCCAAGTAATAATTCAATCCATTTTTATTTTATAGCTTTTTATTCATCAATATACACAGCAAGTCGCAAACTCATTACAAAATATTTAAACAGCTAAATTTAAATAAATTGTAGTTAAAATACAATTATATTATTTGTATATACTGTTAATATTTACAATCATTATTGTCCTCATTAATTTCCGCAATACTTAAATGATTTATACATTTAACGATTTCATTAAATTAACATTAGCATGTCACTGACGCGAAGCCACGAATCTATCCCCTACGATAAACTAGCGCAATGCGCCTAAAGAAGTTTTCACTTTACTAAAATCACAAGAATATTTGAATTATGAAAATTTTAGCTTAACGATAATTGAATAGTGAATTAATAAGCAGTTTACTCCGACTCGACTATGAATGAAAAATACGAAAAATTACAATTTCGCCTTAAAACAGCTTCGTTCGTTTTTAACAAGAAATGAATTAACATTCTGGTAATATCTCACGTGATCTTCGTATATTATTTACAACGTAGTTATCATCATTAGCTCAAATGTTTCACAAGAAGCAAAGATCACTCGTGTCTGCTTCTCAGTAACATTCGAAGAGCTACAGCGACCCCTAGGCATCACGACCGATTCAACCTGTTTGTGTTTATATAGAATTATATATGTATAATAGAAAATACAAACTTTGAATACGTCTTTTCTTACAGATATGGTAAAATTACTAAGGTACTTTAAAATTGTGACGTCATAGCTCATGAATCGATTAAGGCAAATGTTTAAAACAGAGAGCTAAATGAATTTACAATGAATATTTGCAAAATCAATCAAATATAAATATAGTTACGATTTTATATAAACGGTTTTTGAATTCAAGAAGCGCGCCAGTGGCGTTTTCTTGCGTGTGTTCTTAAAAACCGGTCAACTGCCAGTTAGAATCGTAATAGCATAAGATTTAACCGTAACAAATGTTAAATATTGCTCTTAATTGCTGAAATAGAACTAGATGCATGTACTATTTTAAGTAATGAACACGTGTTTCGAATAAAATATATGATGGAACCATTAAGCAATTAACCACTACGTATTATATAACAATGTCCCTCTGCCGCGTCTCTCTGTCTGTCTGTCTGAACGTGATAAACTCAAAAACTAACAGATTTTAATAGTTTTCATCAATAAATGAATTCATGAGGAATATTGAAGTGTATTAATTAAGGTTTTGTGTGAATTGGCCGAATTATGACGATTATTGTTAAAGATTGACGAGTCGGTTGGCGTGGTTGGTAGATACTTACACGCTGGTTGTGGGATCGATTTCCACCCAGAACAGACATTTATCTGTCTGTTTGTCCTGAGTCTGGGTGTAATTATATATATATGCCGTGTGTGAATAATGTCACAGAATATTATTATAGTATAGATGTCGGGAAATATGGAATCTTGGCTTTACTCGCGTAATCCGCGTAAACCAACAGAGTTCAATGTATTACGGTTTTAAAATTATTCACCCTTATTTTACGTGTATTTTTACGTGTATTTTTTACGTATATTTGGTATAATTTGAAGTGACTATAAGAGCTCTTAACTTATCCACTGTTTTACTAAAGCGTTTTCTTATTTGACAGTGATTTTCGATTGTTTAATCTTGTTCGACTATTTATTTTTTCGATTTGTTTGCGGTTAACCACAAAAGAGATTAACTATTTAAAACAATAAAGATTATAATAATAATAAATTTTGTGTAAATCGAAAATGGTTGTCATTTTGTGTTTAATTATTATTAAATGAGTTTAATGAAACTAATATTAAAAGGTAATGGACATCAAAAATATATCTCGTATTTCTATAATCTATGAGTCAAGCAAACGTAATACATTAGTATTAGAAGAATGCAATTATCATTTATATGTATTAATATTTAAATCATTTATTCATAGTTCATCATAGTAATAAAAATTCATGATCGGTTCAGCAGTTAAGACGTGAAAGCGTAACAAAAAAACAAGCTCGCTAACATTAATAATATTAGTAATGATTGTGTATTTTTATTTTTTGCAATTTTTTTTTTTTATATCTTGTCTTGATTTGACTATAGAAAAAAGATTAAAAAGTTAGCGACAGTTAGACATACGAAATTTCACAGTGTAATTATGTCGTAATGTTGAAGGAAAATTATATAGATGCATGTACACGTAACTAAAACATTAATATCGTGATTGCGTTTTTAAACAGAAGCCAAAATGATTGTCCGCCGCGGGCTCGCATTACTGACATCTCTGCATGCGATATCGGTTAAACTTAGGTGCAGTTTGTTTCCATTGTACAAGTAAAAAATAATCTTTGTAATTGATATATTTTCAATTATAAAAATTGCTACAGATTTTAAAACGTTTCTTTGAATTTATACTACAAAAACATATTTAATGCTTAGTAAAAATGATGATTTTTTTGTAGTATAGCTAGGCAGACGAGCATATGGGTCACCTGATAGTAAGTGGTCTTTTTTATATAAAGTTTCTTTAACCCATAAGTGGTCACCAATGCCCATAGACATTAGCATTGTAAGAAATGTTAACCATCGCTTACATCGCCAATGCGCCACCAACCTTGGGAACTAAAATTTTATGTCCCTTGTGCCTGAAATTACATTGGCTCACTCGCTCTTCAAACCGGACCACAACAATACCAAGTACAGCTGTTTTGCGGTAGAATACCTTATGAGTGGGTGGTACCTACCCAGGCGAGCTTGCACAAAGTCCTACCACCAGTTAATTACGTAAATCTTATCAATTAACACAAAAATAAACAGCGGATAAGATTATATAGCTTTAATTTTTATTCATTACAAAATTTAGAAATCATGAAAAAAAAATGTTTTTTATAATTGTGCAAAATATATTATACAGTATACAGTTATATATAAAATTAAAGCTCATTTTAAGATAAAAAAAATAAACAAAATAATGAATAGTCCAAAAGCTACATCGTTCATATTCATCTGTATTTTCGTGACAATGGAGACCAGCACCATGATTGCGTTGCCCAAGGCGATTATTTGACTCACATCTACAAAATTGCGTCGGCCGCACGCGTTATTATGCACGAGAATTTATACCGGGTAGCCTCGTTAGAATATACGATCAAGTTGAATGGAAATTAAGCGAAAAAATATATAGACAACTGAACCTGTATTGGATGTTGTATATGAATAATTATTTTAATATTTATAGCATACGCATATTTAACTAATCATATTTGATATGATAAGTATTACGAAGCTTGATACGTGAGTATAAATGGTGCTCGTCTGTCATCGTCAATTGTAAGAAATATTAATATAAATAAAGAACTCAAAACTTCTATAAAAGTTGAATTCGTCGAAAACAACTCGAAGTGGTTTTTGATAAATATCTAAAGTTGTCAACATTTTATACGCAAATTAATAATCAAACTTAAGATTTTAGCTTATATAGAAATAATACTGTACGTGTATGACTATATATTAATCCGTTAAAGTTCTATCTTATTATTCGTTACACAGTTTCCCTCATCTACACTCAAACCGATACACTTACGTAACATAAATCAAAGAATGTATAAGGATTACACTATAAGTATATATACATATGTAGGCGTAGGTGTAAATAAATAATTCCCGAGAAATACACCATTGGTCCAAAGCAGCGCGTGCTCGTACAAATGTTCAGTGATCGTGAATCGTGAAGGCCGCGGGTAAGCATCAATAACACTAGAACATTGTTGCTGAATAGTTAAGATTGAATTGATGAAGCCACGAAAAATAGACGGTACATATGTTTTATTTATATAAAAAATATTCAAACAAATTAAATACTTACATGTTAACAGAATATCATTCAAAGTAATGCATACATTTTAAATAGCTGCTAGAGCAGAAGGTTGGAAATGAATGTAAAGAAGCTGGTATTTTTGTAAGCGCTTAAAGCGCTTTTGTAACTTTGACAAAAACAGAAAATTATAGTCATTAAAACCTATTTTTTTTGTATGCCCTTCGTCCTTCGTCCGACTTCGTCGTTCATACTATTTTTACTTTAGCGCCCGCTTCGGTAATACTTACCGCAAAAGTTTAATAGCAGTAAAATAGGTTGAATGCTTAAAAATATATTATGAGCTTATTTCAGGAGACGTTTGTATCCAAACCAGCACGTGTCTTTACAAATGTTCAAAGATTGTAAGTCGTGAAGCCCGCAGGTGAGGCGTAATAACAGGAGGTTAATGCAATACAAGTACGGAAGCCGAGTTAAGATAGAAACTACAACAACTATCCAAGGACAGTTGAAATTCGATTCAAAAGAACTTATATCCTTAAATTGGCAGACAATTTTAGATATTAAACACTATACCTTAAGGATCAAAAATATTTAAAATTATTGGTCATTTAAGTAAATTCAATTTTTATGTAAATTCAATATTCATGTACTTATATTTTATTTTACTCGTATTATTTTAAAATAAATTTAGTTTCTGTTAAGTAAAAATACGAGACTTAAGATACGAAATGTTTAAAATACTAGATAAACAGCAATTTCAATATGTGCTTTCGCTTATAACTCAAACAATATGACTCGAGGGCGTATATTGCAAGTGGCATAGTCATGATCCAAATTGCACCTCATTTCATACGGAACCCGAGTTTTACGATTGTACCAATTGTCAGCTGTGCGTTAGAATTGGAAATAAATAATAGAGTATAAATAAGATACACGCGAACGTAACTGACAAGTGGCACGGGTAACTGGATTAAATTCATATTATGGAATGCCTACAATTACTAGAGATCATTTGTAAATTATAGATTTACCTATGTTTTAAATAACATACATACCTTTCATCTTGCGTACATTATACAATAAAGAGCGAAAGAAAACACTGAGGAAATTTGCATATGTCGTAAGGAATTTTGTGATACGTCAATCTGAATTTTAACAACAGTGTGTGTGTGTGTGTGTGTGTGTTATTTTACAGTTAAAGAGGTTATTAAAGGGTATATAATACTCCCTATATTTACTTGAATAGTTATACTAATATTATGTCCAGTACATTTGCTTATAAAACTATAATCTATATAAAACATAAGAAAAAAAATTTGAATGCTTTCATTTAAATCGGCATTAGAAATTACTATCTAGAAGTATTTTCAGTGAACTGATAAAAAAAAAACATTATTCAAATAGGCTCTTAAAAGCACCTCTGAATTGTGCTTTTTTAAGGTTATCTATACCAATAATTTAGTAGTAGTAGTAATTTAGTATTTTATTTCAGCCATAATTTTTTAGCTATTCAATTTCAATGTAAAAATTCCTATGATGTGATGAGTCTAATACGGCTTTAAATATATTTCTATCATTAAATTTATATTGTACCCAATTTCGCCCTATACATACCTAGAGTATAATTTATAAGTTAACTCTCTGCTCTGAAATATAGTAATTTGATTGGTATCTGGCTAATGTCTTGTAAGCGATTTCACGCTCTGACACTTACCCCATAATGAACCACATGGCAAATAAAGCACGTGATACACTGAGCCGTGACGCGTGCTGTACCCGTCACGGTCGGTATTGCACGCAATTACCGTGTCAACGTAACATGTTTACGCTTACATGATAAATTGCCAATAGCTTGTTTAACATTATGATATATAACAATTTTGTTCGCTCTTTGCTTCAGTGTTATATAGGTATTTTTACGAGTTAGCTTTTTGATTACTGTCATATATATTGCTATGATTAAAAAGAATATAAGTTATTGAAGTGTAAATTAGACCCAAGTTATCACCTAAGTTACAAAATCACAATCTAAATGTAGTTTAATTACATTTATTATTCACTAATTTCCACCTGCGGCGTCACCCGCATGTGAGGAAAGGGGTTGAGTAATAAAGGCGTTAAAGCGTAACAAACAAACAGACAAACAAAATAAAAGTCACGTTGTGTTCCTCATCGGTATAGATCGCAACGAATACTAGCCCGTTGCGTAGGAAATGTAAATAGTATTTAATGTGTGCGAAAATACAATACGAATGCACCTGTTCTGTATTTCCTTAGTTTGAAGGGTTAATTTGGCATGACCAGGGAGTAATTGGGCATAACCAATTTTTATTGGTTCAACCCGTTAATCGTACCAGTCACATCATTTGCAACCGCATAAGCTAGGCTATACTAACAAGGCATTTATTCACACTAAAGTGTAATTATTACGATCTCAATTTCGTCAAGAGTCAATAATCGTGAATGAAATTTTTCTTTAACCCTTTTTATTTTTTTATTCAACGAAGTGCGAACTATTTGAAACACGGTTATTCAATTATCGTTATCATCAATGTCAAGTGCTTTACTGATCAGAACAGGATATGTCACGGTCTGTTCTACCACGCGCTTTGTGCGTGACAGAGCGTGCCGTAGCGTGATAAAATGTGAAATTTTATGGAAAATTATTTTTTATTATTGCTTTCCATATTGTTTTTGTGTTCATTCATTAACTTGTATTGTTCATTTTGAACAACGTTAATATTGGCTTTTAATTTATACATTTTTGACTTTGTTTTTATATATTTTCTTTAGGGTACCGCTTGGTGATAGGGCTTTGTGCAGGCTCATCTAGGTTAGTCACTTATTAGACTTAGTATTTTATTTATTAATTGTATATAAATAAAAAAACGACGACTAAAACAAATAAAAAACAATGAAAAAAGGAGCAAAATGGTGATCTTATCGCTTATAGCGAACTCACGCCGAATACCTTTAGTGACAATACTTTGCTAAGACAGAGGGTAAGTACAAAGGTAAGTTTAGCCAAATAAAAAAACTTACCTCAAGTATAATTTGACAACAATTATTATAAAAAAAAATGTAACGTGCTTTATCGTTTCTCGGTATTGTCACGGTCTAATATACCACGTGTTAGGGTGAGTGCCAGACCGTGTAATTGCGTTAAAAGATTACACTTTAACTGACTTAATTAAATAACAATTTATAATAGGTATAATTGACAAGACCAATATTCAGAATAAGATAGATTTTTTTATACAATGACGTCACAATAGGTTTGAATGGAACATTTGTCTCGATTTTTATAATAATAACTAATTAAATTTATGTCTATATTTTGAATAAATATATAAATTTATTTATTTTACAACTTCATTTTATAAATTTATTATATAATATTATAGTTTATAAATAATTACATTCATTGGCTGTAAGTACCAATTTGACAAAAAGAGTTGTCTAAAAATTTTTTTTTAATTCTAATTCGGTATAAAGTATTCCTTGAATTTCTAATTGTTAACGAAATTAGTTATCCCAAGAACGAAAATATACAAAGATGCAAACGATTATATATCAGTTAATTTTTTGTTAGCGTTGAGTGCATACGCAGTTACCGAGGAAAGTGTTTCAAACTCACGCGTCCCACTGCGCATTGTATCATTTTCGACGCTTCATAGAGCGTAAAATTGGATTATTTATTGTTTGTCTCTGAATACCATTCCGGTCGTGATCGAATCGTGATAGGCTTTTTTTGTTTACAAATTAGTATTTTCGGAATTCTAAGCGGTAATATAAAGTAGTTTCGTTTTTTTTACTACCAGTGTTACTACATGATAGTGTACAAGGTTTGTCGTTCATTGGCGATGTAAGGGTTAATATTTCATACAATGCCAGTGTATATATGATATGATGGTGATGACCAATTACAATCAGTTAGCTCAATTGTTAGTTTAACCGAAGACACTAATAGAAAAACAAACTATATTATGATTACTTTATGAGCCCTAATTGCCTCCCTCAACTTCCTCGTTAATCTGGCGACTAGCTTATAATCAGATTATAAATTTGTATTGGGTTTTTTCTGTCAAGAAACTTCCAATAGAATTCATCCACAGTATGAATTATAGCGTTTTACGCCCCTGTATATAAGCCTTTGTCCTACACGTGATCTTTCTCCAGTTGTGTCAGGTTGATATTCCATCGCAATATGTGAGTAAAAAAGCCGAGATGGCCTAGTGATTAGAACGCGTGAATCTTAACCGATGATAGTGGGTTCAAGCCCGGGCAGGCAACACTGAATTTTCATGTGCTTAATTTGTGATTATAATTCATCTCGTGCTTGACGGTAAAGGAATACATCGTGAGGAAACCTGCATGTGTCTAATTTCACTGAAATTCTGCCAACCCGCATTGGAGCAGCGTGGTGGAATAAGCTCAAAACCTTCTCCTCAAAAGGGAGAGAAGGCTTTAGCCCAGCAGTGGGACATTAACAGGCTGTTACTACTACTACTAACTATGTGAGTAAGGAAATAAGCAGAGCGAGTGGGTGTGTTTACGCGAATCCTTGTAAATTATAATATCGCTTGACCACGTCTAGACTTTAAGATTGGCCGCCGTGGCCGTCAGTTGGTAGGAATAGGTCATTACTGGTATTATGTACTTAGTAAGTAACTTTTTGTTTTAGAGTACATTTTTTATAAGGAAAAATACAAGAAATTAGTTAACCAACAAAGTTGTTTTTTTTTGTATCTATTATTTAAATAGATAATAACAAGCATAAAGAAATCATATAAAAACTAAAATATTACTATATAAAATCATAAAGTATATTATAAAGAAAAAAAAATCTTTAATTGAGGAAAAAAACGCAAATTAAAGTAAGAATTTTAAGGCTAATTGGTTGAAAATTTTCGAGTACCAAAACCAGACTTGTAATTAGTAAAGTATCATTTAAGCAATCCAAATTCTAAGGCAACGTCAAAAAGAACGCAATAATCCAGAGGAATCTGCAATCATCGCGTCACAATTTTAATCAAGGGTCCGTCGGATTCTATCGCTTTTTTCGCATCCAGATACCAAAGCGACGTTATAATTGCGCAAAATAATAGGGCGGGGCGTAGGACGAAGATTCAAACAGTTGCATTTCGGTAGGCGATCCAGACTGGATAATTTCTAGAAGTGGCTACTAAATGTCTCAAAATGTTTGTTCATTAAATAAAATATTAAAAAAGTATCCGATGTTTACATGTATTGTTTTTTTTTATAAAATGCTACGATGTCGTTGAAAATACATACATAAGAATTGAATCTACATATATTTAATTCAAAAAATTATATTATTCATCAGTTTTATATTAATAAAAGGTTATGCCTTAAAGCGTATAAATATTTTCGTTAAGAAAAATATTGTTAACGCTTCCACTGTTCCCCAATTCTTATCCAGCCATCTTAAATCTTTCTTACAAACCCATAAGCTTTGTAATTATTTCATAATTGGTGGGTTGAAACCGCCTCAGTAGCCGATACATCACGGAACCATATTAAAATTAAAGCAGCATACACACTGTAAGCCTGAGTTAAGAGATGGGAAATTAAAAAGAGACGATACCATATAACTTGCAATAAAATGTAAGCAGCTACATAGTTTTGATAATCGAATTTGCATATTCAAAATAAAAATCTTTTAATTAATCCTCATGCAAAGAAAAAAGTCAAGACATTAATAAAACCCAAATCATTCGGAAACATTCGTAGCATAAGGAAAATACATGTGCGTTAGTTTTGTAAATTCGCATTGCATAAAAAAGTATTTAATCTCTCGTCACAGTTTTAACTCAAGCCTTATTATTATCTCCTAACTCCATTGATGATCCGACCGCTTTAGGCAATATTAATATGTCCGTTCTTTTAAACTAACTTTCATTTCAAATCATAGGTGCCGTTTTAAAATGAATAATAATAACTGCATCATATTAAAAAGGCGTTAGATGATAGTCGTGTAATATGTTAATTTAAATGAAAACATCGTAAATTGCTTTTAAGCAACAGATAAAATTACTATAAAAATTTATTTGAGACAGTTAATCTTATTTAAAAATAAAAATACTAAAATGAGAGGGACATGGAATACTTGAATTTACGTCTATAGTATGTGTAATAGTCATAGCACTATATCGCGGTCATTAAAATACGAAATGGACAAAATACAAACCAAAATACTAGTTCTAATAAAACTGCTACAGAATCACCAGTTCTTTGGTTTTAAGTGCTAAGTGTTGAAACTTATCTTGTCCACGATCTCGGTAACATTTTGCAGAATATTGCACGCTTTGTGCAAATAATGTTAAATAAGGAAACAAATAAGGTTATAAAAACGTATTGATGTACTTTGAGTTGTGAATAGTAAACATTAAGTAACGAAAATATAAAGTCAATTAAAGCATATAAACTCATAACAAACGAAATCGAAATAATATTGTGAATATTATTAATTTACCATTTAGCTATACCAATTAGTTTAATTTTAATAAAATACCAAAAGTAACAAACCATAGTGCCGAGGAATTCAATTAAAAATTTTATTGCACGGCGCATAAATACAGAAAACAAGTTCAGAGCTCGTTGGAACATGATATAAAAAGGCCTAATTTATCCACCATGTCTGATCAATTATGCTATGCGACTCGAGTATATTCCCCACTTCCACATGCATTACTGGTTTCCGACAAGTGTTGTTACGAAAATTATTGATGAGTAATTAGTAGATCGTGAACTTATCGTAGATACCGTTATCTTGAATGAAGAAGACTGCTAAATAGATCTATATTAAACACATGGATAAGCTTTCAAAGAAATAAACATAACCAATTATTTGTATTAAAAAACCATGTTATGTAATAATTAATTACAAAAAAATTGTTTTTTTTGCACTTTCTCCTCTAGTTCTAATTAACTTGTAACATTTTGTATTACATATTCAAAAAGAAAATCAACCAGTATTGTAAACTATTTACAATTACAGTCTCAGACCTTGTGGCGAACCATTTTTTCATCGGTCAAGAATTAATCACCGGCAATCAATTTCAATTCATATCGAGTCGGATATAATTAAGAGAGTACATAAAGATTATCTATCGAATTAAACCACGCACCAGTTACCTATGTTTTAGAGGAGATAAATGTGTATTGCTTAGTACAGAACATATTAGCATTCCGGGCTGTACCGTTAGCCGATACAGATTCTTTGTCGGGCTTATTAATAAGCAAATCTAGAGAACTCGTCCATACACATGTTCGTACATTAAAATGTATCTTGAGGCTAAGTGACGTTATATATATTTTTAATATACACATATACACTTACAGCGCAGCTATAAAATTAATAAATAACTTATTATAACAGTGTTAATCTGATAAAATAAATACAAAAATTTAGAACGATTTAAATGAGTTCATGTCTAGTAACGCACTTAAATTTCCTTTGTAAAGCAAATGCCACAAAACAAAGTTAAAAAAAATTTGCAGTTACTTGTATGATTGCTAAGGTGTGATGGTGCGTGACATTGGACACCAAAGTCCACTTAAGGATTTTTGATCGGCTTTTACAACATGAGGTTGACAAATTTACTTAGAAATGCTAAGTTGGATATTACCAAGGCAACTGATTAAAAAGGGGTGGTTACAACATTAAGTTATTCTACTTGTTTAGAAATAATTACTTTTTTCGATCATCTTATCTTTTATATCAATATTAGTTATGCAATTGATATAAAAATGAATAATAATTTGCAAATTAAATAGAAAAGTAATATTTTTACTATTTAACATAATTTATATGCATATATACAATATTATTAGTAAGCTCCCATTAAAAATGAGTTATTTTTTTTTTATTAATTCTTCATTTTTTTTAAAGCACCTCAAAATTTTTTTGTAAACCATACTTTTTTAAACCATTTGTACAGATTTTAAGATATTATTGATAACAATAATATAAGTAATATGATTTTGTACCGAGAAAATTAAAACAAGTAGTTATCATGTTATTATTAGCACCATAATCTGTTTCAGAAAATTATTTAAAAAAAAAAGGGATCTAGCTGAAACAAACTTCCATTAAAAAAAAAACTACTAATAATAAAACCTCCCTGACTACATCTTTATCTGAATCGTAAACGACCGTCGGCAAAATACAAATAGTATATTCAGTAAAAAAAAAATTAAGCCATATAAAATAAACAAGTTGACGAAAATGAAGCTATAAATTTTCGAAAGCGGCGCTTTTAGGCTTAGATTTAACAAATTAACAAACGATTAGGCTACCGATTCTGATTAGAAATAACCTCGCTACATTAATGGAAGTCAACAAATAACACCGATAGTAAAGATACTGTCGCTTTGAAAAGTTTATTTTAACTATTAAACGGTTTGATTACTTGAAAGAAGGTTTTATTCGTTAGTCTAATTCGTTAGTAGAATGACGTCATAAAATTTTAATTGTATCGCTACGACGATTTATTTAATGATTTCATTTTAACTACTCAAAATAACTTCTTCGGAAAATATACTGATGTATTGCGATTCAAAATTCAAAATATTATATTTCAAAGAGTTTATTCCAAATGTAATGTTTTATATTATATTTAAAATCATTATTTTTTCAGTCGATATTAAAAATCAAATATCATAAAATTAAACAAATAAGTTTCGGTTTTGGTTGCATAGATATAATAAATTAAACTCAAAGGAGATTCCGAATGATTGGTCACTGTAAATATCCTGATAAAATCGCCCAATAAAAAAGTCAAATCATTTGCTACTTTTAATTTTACCGATAACTTTGAATTTTTTAATGCATGTAATTAAGAAAATTATGATGTATTTTTAAAAAAAGAAGTATTTCTACGAATTTAAATTAAAGCCGAAATGCCTAAAGATAACGACACTTTCGAGGAGTATAAAAATATATATATTATTACGCTCACCGATAAAGCAAATTAAGCTTATTAATATTTTTACATAATGATTTAAGAAATACTAATTAGTCTGTGAGAAATCTATGTAAGAACCAAAATTAAAACCTGTTCAAATAAAAATAAATAATTAAATTCACTAATTCACATGAATAAATTTCAACCAGTCTCGTCTGTAATTATTAATTTAGATCCTAACGCATTATTTTTAATTAACGCGTTTTTTTTAACCTTTTATTGACTATAGATTTGAACAAACATATAATGATCCTAGATCATACAAATAATAATATAAAATAATATTAACGAATGCGTAATAGTTTATCGTAGTTCATATAGTAAAGATATTTAAAGTAAATATATATATATATTTAGTCAGTGAATACATCTAAAAGAATATTCCGTAATCCGTAATCCGTAACAGCCTGTGAATGTCCCACTGCTGGGCTAAAGGCCTCCTCTCCCTTTTTGAGGAGACGGTTTGGAGCTTATTCCACCACGCTGCTCCAATGCGGGTTGGTGGAATACAAATGTGCCAAAATTTCAGTGAAATTAGACACATGCAGGTTTCCTTACGATGTTTTTCTTCGCCGTAAAGCACGAGATGAATTATAAGCATAAATTAAGCACATGAAAATTCAGTGGTGCTTGCCCGGGTTTGAACCCACGATCATCGGTTAAGATTCACGCGTTCTTACAACTGGGCCATCTCGGCTAAAAAGAATATTATTTTAATAAATTTATATTGTATATATCTGTATGTATATAATATAATCTTAAATATTCTAATAAATAAAAACCAAACGTGTATAAATATTATATCGATTTATTTATTTAATACTTAACGATAACAAACAATATAAAGTGTTTTAATGTTAAAACGAAATATTATACGTAATAATTTAAATATAAATATTATACACCAAAACAGGAAGCCTGTGTAGCGCGAGCAGTTGCAGAACTCGCATAATAAATTAAAATACGTGAGAACTTTAGACAGGCCGACAATTTGGTGACATTAAGTGTTAAGCTATGATGGAAACGAACTAATGAATCATTAGGCGAACACATTATTTCAAGTCATTTAGAATATACGACTTCCCTTGGTTTGAATTGAGAAGTGTCCAATGTTTCGCGTAAAACCAAGTTAACCGATACATATATTATAATAGAGCTATTATAATGCTGCGTCTACACATGCGATATTGTTACAATCTTTTATATTAAACATTATTTAAAAAAAAATAGTACATATATAGTAACGTAGTTAATTAGTAGTATTGCTATTATGTAAATGGTTTTCTAAAATATTCGTAGTCAGTCACCGCGCGTTTTTATGCGTTATCCTGATATTAAATAAAATTCTACACACTCATCGCTTTAAAAGTAATATATGAACGATATATAAACTTAATGTAAGCCTCAAAATTAACTGCCAAGATTATTTGAGTGGCTTACAATTTTTTGGTCACGTATCATGTAATGAGGTATATGTTTGCTTCCCTTTTACTAGAATGAATGAACGTATATAAATTACATTTCACTTGGAACTAGGTCTTGGATAAATGACAGGTACTGTTGTAACTACTAAATTTCCTAATATTTCAAATTAAATAAGTACAATAGAGTACAGAATATAGATTTATCCTACACATTAGGAAACAACTATGACTATACGTATATGCGAATACAACCAAGTTGTAAGATATTTTTTTATCTCAATAAAAAATCGTTATTGTTGATACAAAAACAGTATGAAAATAAAATCACCAACCTCGTTAAGAATATATGTTTAAAGATTCAAACCTACTTTCATATTGACATCTTAATTAAAGCTAATAACTACTTGTTCCTCATATAATTTCTCAAGTTTGCCAAAAGCTGCGAGGCGGGTTATGTTAAAACATATTTAATCTTGTTTATGTGTAGCGTTTCAAAGTTTACGGTCATTCAATATTAGAGTTTAGAATTAAAATTAGGGTTAGAGTGGGGACGTGGGAACCGGTTAAGTTCCATTAAACCGGGAGGAAGAAGAATTAAAATATTACGTTTTTGTGTGTATTAATGATTTATTACATTTTTTTTCTTGTAAAGGTATAACTATTAAGTTCTCAATTAAATTTAACTAAATCCTGCGCTAGAGCAATTATAAATGCAAAAAGGTTTGTTATACTCTCACGTCTTATTGAACTTATTATCATAAAATTTAGCATATATACGTTGTCAGGGATACAGAAAAGGATATAGGGTACCTGAGCCTCGAAACCCTCAATCCAAATCTAGTTATTAATAATACTTAATAATAATAATTCCTGTATTAAAAATCAAATCTATTAATATTTGAAGCATTACTTAATCTTACTTTACAAAAATGTCTAACAAAATCATTAATGTCTTATTCACTTACATTATTATTTTATTAATATAACACTTAATAGTGATAAGAAAGATAAGAAAGAAACACGAATTATTATCTGATGAGTTTAACAAGTTTGCCAATATGGCTGGTAAAATTCGTCTTGTTAAATTTTTAAAAGACCAAATGTACATAATCCAAGACGTGTATCTAAAATCTGGCGTTACATAACATAACATTTGTTAAAATTGGTGGAGATATATAATAGGTATTTTATATAATCGACATCATTGTATAGACTTATGTTTCTACTCTTCCTTTGTAACTTACTCGTAGCTGTGTACCTCCCACACAAAACACAAGGAAAGCAATACAATTTCCATACATATTGACTGCAATTTAGTTAAAAAACCCATCTTACACTTTGTCTTGCTGGTGAGCTCATTTAAACCAGATCTCGCTTAACTGGTTTCAGCCTATTTGCAAGTTATCCGTTCTTTATGAATAAGTATGACGGTGTGAATGTGATCGAGTAGACTGTACTACGAGTATTATAAGATATGCACACATACGTGATGGATGTACAAAAATATATAAAATATTTTTATGTCTCAATGTAGTGCAATTTAATTGCAATAATTATATTTATTTTATCAAAAATGTTATGTCTGTGTGTCTGTGAGTATGGGTGTGTTTGTACTTGTAAAAGTCAGTTGTAGTTTTTTGAATTCGTTCATCATTGTGTTCCTTTTGTGTCTGGTAATAAAAATTAATAAATTAATGTAAATTGGAAAAAAGTCACTTGTGCCTTAAAAAGATAGATAAACGGCATCTTTTTTGAAACCACGGTGAATTTACTTGTAAAATATTCTTCCAAAATTATAAATAATCTCCACAGAATTTTTACCGTCCAACCAAATGTGTAAGAATGTTAAAGAACACAGAATCTTGCTCAGGACCTTTAAAAGAAAAGAGCGCCTATTTTCACACGTCTCAACGAAATGAACCTTAATGCTTAAAAGCTTTATAAGGTGCTACATTTTAATACAAAACCGTTTCTACATAAGCTGATTGGTATGTGTTTATTTATCGGGTTATATTATATATAATCAATGCATTTTCTGCGAAATTTATTTAACGATTTACGAAATATATTTATAAGCTTAGCTGTATATGTAAAATATTAGTGTCTTCTACAAATAAAGTATAATAATTCCTTAGTTTGTGAGTGCGCCGCTAGCCGTGGAATTTAAGTTGTTATATCCCTTAAAGTAATACAATAATTCTCTGCTTCACGTTTCCTTCAAACTGAAACAGCAATACGATTTATTGACGCTTGGCAGATGCTTGGCAGTAGACTAACTGAACATTGGATAACAACAACCAGTACGCATTAAAGAAACGAATCAAACTTTAAATCGCATAACTTTTAATCAATCATAGTCATTCAAATTTATAAAAATATAATATTCATTTGAACACGACAAAGTTTATTTATTTATTAGGAAGCCAACGTTATATACATTTTCATAGTCCGTATATATAAGTAGTTGTAACTGTTACAAAGTAAATACCAAAGCATGCAAATAAAAGGTGTATTTATCACTAATTGAAGAAAAACATATTTTTTTACTAACGGCGTGTCTTAATTAAATATATAACAGAATTTTGACATTAACAATAACATAAACGAGTAAGCATTACTATGATCTAACTATTATAAATTACAACATAAAAAAGAGAAAAAAATATATAGATATAAAGAAAAAAAAATTATGAAGCAAAATATTAATTGAACTGGATAAGGGGTATTTTTGCTTATCGTTCATATAACTTTATAAATTAGGTGTAAGGGGTGTTTTTTAGTGATAAATTAAATTTTGAGCTTGGCTTTGTATCAGTTCAACGATTTATAAAATATATCAAAGTTAACATTTTTCGATAAATTATAGTAACATTTTCCAGCTCTTTCCAGTTCAAATATTTTAGATGCTTATTAATCCATATGTTTTATTACTAGTGTATATTATTCCCTTGTACAGATGTACCTTCATTTCTAACATATAGTTTATTTAAAAAAAATGTTATATGATAGTACAAAAATTGAATACAGTAACAACAAAATTGTTTTGATAGTAATTCAACTGGTTGTATAGTCACGTGATTATTAACATTTCATCCGGATGCGTTTGTCTTTAATAGTTTATATTATTAAAGGCTTTGAAAGATCTCTTAAGTAGTTTCCAGATATATTATTGTCTTGTCTCATATATGTTTCAGCTGTAAATCTTCAATTTCAAATCATATATCATAATATTGATTACAAACACTTCAATGCAATTAATTATAAAACTTGATTCAGATTACATTTTTTTAATTTCTCTTAAACAAATAAATGGAACCGTACTTAAAAATATATATTTTAGATTAAATGATTAAATCACAGCGTCGTCACAAAACCATTTAACGTTAATTTTGGCATTAAAACCTTTTTCGTAAAAAAAAAAAAACGTTCCGTGGCTTTCTCGATGTCAAGAGATTCGCGTTACCAGTGAGCGCGTTCGATTACCTACAATATATTTACGAGCAAGCCCGTCACGAACAGACACCGATCCAACTTACTACTGCACAAATGCTATTTTATTGCTAACATTTCTGCATTTGAGTCTATTAAATATATATTTAAAATGAGGTTTGAGGTTCAACGTAAATATTTCATTTATATTCATTTTTGCAAGAGGATATTTAAACCTAATTTCTTTTTTACGGATTTGTATTATGTTTCTTTAGTAGATAATTAATTGTGATTATGAAATATTACGTATATAACAAGCTGATCCTTGGAACTATTAAACTATTTTTTTTCCTTTAATCACGTAATATTTTATGCCAATGTCAATTTTGTTTAAGAACTTTGAAGGTGAGTTGTAAATGATGTGATTATGTAGCAAACCGACAGACAATTGAGATATAATAATTCCATATATAATAATATTAATCCAACGACAAATTTATTATAAAAGTAGATAAAATTACCATAAAAACATCACAAGGTCAGCTTTTCATAATCCTATTGTCAACTTCCAACTTATTTCCGTCACAGGTAACCTAGAACTTACCTAGAAGCTACTCATCCTTCCCACAATTCTGTAACTTCATATTGTATTGCCACCGCAAAACATACCCATATGCTCATATTTCACAATACGATATTCAATATTAATAACACACACATTTTACAATTTTATTATACTTTAAAAAAAAATAACATCTAATTTTTATCCAGCATTAATATCTAATGCTCTAATGGAACGTCTTCAATTATCTATCAAATATATGTTTAAATTATATTAATTTTCACAAAAAATATAAAAGCACGTCTTGTTTTTTTATCCTAATAATATGACTGGTTCCAAAGATAACTTATTAAATATAAATAAGAATTATGTTTATCCTATATTTTTTTAAAGTAATATAAATATATTATTTCGACTTCAGAACATGGAGGCGATTTTTATGTGTTTTTCAAATTAAAGCGTTGACACATTCAATATAAAATGATTTTCTAAATGCACTGCTTAAATGAAAAATTATATAATAATAGGTTTCCCCTTTAAGTACTCGTCATTGTTAAATATATATTGTTATAGATTAAACTATTTTTTTTTAGTAAAGATCATGTATATATATTAATTTTTTACGCATATTTATTAATTTTTTATTTATATAAAAGTCTTCAATTAATGAAGTTTTACTACTTTTTCGTATGCTTATTTTGCAAATGATTTTTTTTGATTGATCTTAATCATTCATCAACTTCTCTGTTTTAAATTCTGAAATTCTGAAATTATAAAAATTAATCAGAATTAAAAATTAGACAAATTAAAAAAATACGGCTAAATATCATTTAAATAAAAAAAAAATCATAATTACGTTCAACAGTTAATTAAATTCTTATCAATTTCGTCTTCGACTGTCCGTGATCGATTTGCTTTTTAAATTAAACCAATAATTAAATTTCCTTCCATTAGCTAGTAACAAAAAAAAAGCTATTAATCTCCCACGCTATCACCTACGTCATCTTAATTAGCGACATTAAAATTCGCCGCAAAGTTCGATTAACAAAATCCGTTCCCATGCCGTCTTAGTAGATCACTCAAAACTAATAAATCGAGTTTGATAAATAAAGTTTTCATGGCTCCGGTCCCGCTAGGTGGCT
The DNA here is from genome assembly GCA_905147175.2 of Nymphalis urticae. Classification (NCBI taxonomy): domain Eukaryota; kingdom Metazoa; phylum Arthropoda; class Insecta; order Lepidoptera; family Nymphalidae; genus Nymphalis; species Nymphalis urticae. The sequence goes on from LR989991.1 coordinate 8,608,325, forward strand.
AATGCATTTGACCTCCCATATTCGGGTGTTACCGTTTGAACTATGCTTTTAATATCCAAAAACAAATCACCATAGTTTTTTCCCATTACCCATCAACCAACAGTCACGACAAATTTTATAAGCATTACCAACAATCCATCAACGGATGCAGCGTGAATAATTCAAACAATTCGACAACCATTACGCGTTTCAAATAAAAGGTTAATAGTATAATCCCTTGTCAGAAGGTATTAGTTGTGAAACTGTTCGTAAGAATTGCAGACGTGATTAATGCAGACATCGGACACACCTGATGTATAGAGGCACGTCAAATATCAAATCGTTACATTATAAACACCCATTCCACAATTAACTGACTACATTTGAATAAATTTGCGTCAATTTACAATAGGATGGCCATAAATCTAATTATGTTTTCTTTTTAAATAATCGACTTTGTATTTAATGTTGGAATAGTGGATGATAAATAAATTACTGTTAACGATATAAGGGGATAAAGATGAAAGTTAATCGTGAGATCTCCGTTTATGTAATTCGATTTTTATGATCATTGTATATGTATAACAATGTATCGATTGAGAAATTTATTGGTGCTATATAAGCTTTAAGTAATATATAGTAGTTTTATTTCAAGGTAACGATATTTATTTTTATATTATCGATTCTCAATCTGAATCTTATTAGAATATATTATGTCGTGATAAAACAATATTCTGCTTAATATTCATGCTAAATTTATTTTAGTCAGTTAACATTTCCGTTCATAAAATAACGTTTCCGAACGTGAGATATTTTTTACAATTTTCTCATGACGTTTGTGAAACGATTTCGTAATGTTAACAAGCGAAACGGACGTCCTGTCCTTTCTCGAATTAGCATAACTTTGAATAATTTAAGAATCTGGTTTTACACATTGTCGTTTGTGTTGGAACAATATTGTACCACAAATGGTATTAAATTTGGGTTAATGATCAAATCGGCTGAGAAGGCAGGAAAAACATTATGTGGCGCCGATGCTAATTGTGACCCATTTAGGGCTTGTTCTACTAAGTCATTATAAAGTGAAATAGTAATATCTTTCAACTGTAAATTATAAAAGGGTACCTACTATACTGTACCGTAGCTTTGTATATATATATTTTATAGTACAAGAAGACGGACGAGCATATGGGCAACGAGCGATGGATAACATTTCTTACAATGCCAATGTCTAAGGGCGTTGATGACCACTTACCATCAGGTGACCCATATGCTCGTCCACCTTCCTATTATATAAAAAAAGAAACCTGTTGGTAAGTGATCACCAACGCCATCGCTTACATTGCCATTGCACCACCAACCTTGGGAACTGATGTTATGTCCTTTGTACCTGTAATTACACTGGCTCACTCATCCTTCAAACCGGATCACAACAATACCAAGTACTGCTGTTTTACGGTAGAATATCTGATGAGTGGGTGGTATCTACCCAGACGAGCTTGCACAAAGCCACAAGTATATTGTTGAATAGATAGCAGATTTTGTGTCAATAACAAGTTAATTAATAAATGTATTCAAATATGAATTATTTGAAGTAAGACGAATTATAGTCATATATGAATCATTCGTACTCTAATGTGATATATGAATGCTATGGCCTCCAGTTCAGGCTGAACTGGTTAAGTGTGAGAAATCGGCTCATCACAGTCACATTTCCCACACTTGTCCAATTAAAGTAGGTATCAGTCACACGATATCCTCGTGATGGTAACGCGAGCGTCACGGTCAGCCTCCCATAGCTTTCCTATTCCCATGATATTGATATGGTATCGAATATGTGAAAAAGTAAGATAATATAACAGGTTTTCATTTATAATATATTATTTAAATAGATATTATAAGATATATTTTTTTCCTGTTAATTAATCTTCAAAACGGGAAAACGTTCATTCCATTCAACGAGATATTTTTATTATCTTATCTCATTAATATTTCGTGATCTGTAAATATAAACGTTTGGAATTAGCTTTTTTTTTTTTAAATTTGAATTAATATGAAATGGAATGCATTCGATGTCATTGGAAAAGGTTTAAAAAATGGTCCTGAGAGTAAATCGTTTACAAATTAAACTTTGCTTAGTTACTAAACAAAAGTAAATAAGTTATAGGTGACATATCGTGTAAATGAACTATTTAAATGCCACAATATTAAGAAAAAGAACATATCGCTTAACCCTTTCATAGAAAATAATAAATTAAATGAAAGTCTTTGGATAATATAAAGATTGGTATTAGAAGATAAATAAGATATTTCGTCCATTGGAAAAAGCCTTAATCCCTTATAATCGTAGAATAAATCAGTTTTATACGAAAATATAGCAAGACATAGAGCTCTTTGATAGTATATTATACCGGTTTTACACAAGTAAAAATGTATCAAAAATATGTATTCCGTATAAAAAAAAGAATGCGAATAAAAAATCATCTTAATTGATTATAAATGATAGGAGAACCATAAAAGCAGAAACATAAAAAACTGCCCATTCACAGTCGTAAATTATGACGCATTATCGAAACCTTTTCTCAAAACCACATGTCAATTCATTTTCATTGATAACTTTTATCTAGGGCAGGTATATTTTTTGTTTATCATTTTCGTATTTGCACCGGTTCGATGATAGTTTTTATGACTTTTACGCAATTTCGCTAATGATGCGTTGGATTGTGCATTATCGTTTTTGTGATATATTTTATCGTTGTTCCTTTTTTAAATTAATATAAATGATAGTTTTTTTAGTACGATAACAATTTTTATCATTTTAAATCACTAGTTATTTTGTGAATTATTTTGCAATTGTTCACGCTCATGTTGAAAACAAATATTACTACAATTAAAAAAAACATTGTTTCATAAAGTAGTGCTATGACTAATGAAATATTTAAAATAGTCTAACATTTTCGAAAGTATCAAAATCACTATATCTTCCTATAATGAATCAATTGCAATTGTATGCCAATAAGTTACGTTCGTAAACCAAACACTTTCTAACTTTGAAACAAGATCTAGATTACCCTTTTAGGCCGTAGCGGCTGTGTAGACTAAGCTAGATTCAGACATGACAAATAGTGTATTAAGCAGATTAAGCTAGGTTTAGATATGGCAAAGAAAACTAAATAATAATTTAATTAGTCCTTTACTAAATTCAAAGTTTGGCAAAATATTATATCCCATTACTTTATTTTTGTAGCTATGACTTTTATTGTAAGCATCCATAAATTTAAGTTATAGTTGTATTTCAATTTTAAAAGCCTTTAGCTTGTGAAATACTAAGCAAATTAAAATTAACGAATTTGATTTTAATTCAATCGTCAGCGGTTGTTGTCTGCGGTGACATAATAAGCAACCAATGAGCGATTAGCTCACAGCCAAATTAGTTCTATATTAACCAGTGTTTCAGAATCTAAAGGTTTGACATTAGCACGTAGCTGAATCATACCGAGTCACAGACAATAGAAATAAATATTTAAAAAAAATCAAGTAATACGATCCTCTTGCTTATAACAGAAACTACTCCGCTTCACTTATCCTCACAACTGTTCACGGTATTACAAATCACTGGTCTTTCAACCAATTGGTTCTTGTAAATAATTATATTTTATTGCAACAGTTCAACGATAACACTGGAACATAATTCCAAGTAACTAACTGGTTCAAACCCCGCAGCCTGTGATGCATCTGTCTTAGGTAAATAAATTTCAATGTGAATATCGATTGGAACCGTTCGTTACGAATACTGTTAGTTATCAATGTTTGTTTTCACTGGAATGAAGGACTGCCGGAAAAGATAATAATTACGTGCCATGTACTAAATATTTATTATTTTTTTAGCAAACTATGCCGATATGTACTTACTACTACTACATATACTTGATTATAATAAAATAATTTCTTTAATAATAATTGTAACTTACAATAAAATGCTGCTAGCATTCATGCCACCATTCCACGCGGTCACAATTATTACTTAGCTATATTAAAATTTTATTTCTATATATTTAAGGTATAATTAAATAAGGTATAATATTGTTGTTACGAATTATACCTAAAAAAATATACGTGACTGTTTATACATATCCCAGGAGTTAAAAAGGATTCTTATTTTTAGATAGATAATATGACATGTGAATCGTGACTTGTTTTGATATATGATAGCCTTACTTACTTTCCAGCACCAACTCATACGTAGTTATTGTCACAACTATGAGTACATATTAAATACTAGAGGTAAGGTTGGTTGACGACGCTAGTAGTATGATATATTTTAATAAATTATTATAATCTTACGTCAAAAGATTTTCTCGCCCGTAGTCAGCAATCACGCAGCGGGAATGCAAACCGCACGCCTTACAATTTTTCTATATATATAAAGCTATCTCCTTACGAAGATACTTTAACATCTTTCCATTGCTCTAGACCGAATTGTATAATGTGTGAAAAATGTTTTAATTTAATTTATAACTGAAATATTGATTGAAAACATTTATTGATACTCGTCAGTTTGATATTGTTTTTAATTGAACTTAAAATTTTGATTGCGGCTTGACATTGGTATAATGAAGTAATTCATTCATTTTTCATATTTAACGCTCGAATATTTTATGTAGCGTTAATTATTTTATATAGTTACTAGTTAATGAATGATATAAGAAATATACACTATATTTTTCTATAGAAATATCCTCCATACAAATTAAGACCAAGCTGACCATTCCCAAGGGAGACTAGTTGTGCAGATTACATAATTGTGGGCATGTGTGCGCAAACATAAGTCCCTTGATCTCATATTCCGGTGGGACGGCATCAATATTTGTAGATCTTCATAATTAGTTATTTCGTGTATTGTTAATGCTTTTAATATAAATACTGAGTATTGTTCTTAGATATATTTTTTTATATAAAAATTAAAGTTTATATCAGAATCTCCCTTTTTCCTTTTTGTTGAATCTTTTAGATTATAATGTAACATCTAAGTATTTTATTATATAATTTTAAAACCACTATCTCTTACTATATCTAATAACCATAAATAGTCAACATTTATGTACTTAAAATTCACAGCGTTGAATAAATTTAACATATACATAGCAAAATTATGTGACACTATCGTGGTATTATCAAAATTATCGATGTATAGATTTTTTTTACAAGCCAAGGTATAGCTTATCTATTAATTTCCATACGACTTCGATCGCTTCTCTCTTGGGATAAAAGCAAACATATTATTAATACAATATACAGTAGTATATTGTACTTTAAGAAGCAAGCATCGTACAGGCTTGGAAAACGTAGGTACTTGTGATTATAATTGAAAAAGCACAGTTGCAATCGTTTGTATAATTTTATTAAGTTTTATCAAGTAAACCCATGTAGCACTATTTATATACTGGACTTTTTAGTATCTATATAAAATCTCACCATATCGACTGACTCGTGAGAAGCACTGTTATGGTAATTTATGGAAAAAATAAAAAATAGTAAACCTTTGTCAGTTTCAATTTTTCACAGGTATGATATCTTCAATTGAATTTATTTCGTTCTTCTATATACATATTAAGTGTTTAAGGAAGGCAAACGAGCAAATACGTCTTGATAAGTTACCTTAGCCTATAGGCACTAGCACTAAGCATGGCGGGCAAACTAGTCAATACTATTCAATAATAATATTATGAATTCGAAAGTGACTGTCTGTTTGTCTTACGATTTCAAGGCTTACAAAAAAACTAAACCGAATTTGATGAAGAAGCTTCCTTCGTAGCGAAGCAAGCTTGAACCCAAGAACGTGTGTTCCGTTCTTAAACCTGAGGAGAGGGGGAAGCCCTAACACACAGGCGAAGTCGCGGGAGATAACTGGTCAGAAAAATTGTTCCTATTTTTAACTATCATGGTATACACAACCACGTTAAAACAAAAATACATGTTACAATACTGCATACACTTGTAGAATATATTATAAGTACAGACGTTTTCTTGTCTGTCTTTACTTATACGGATAACAATTGTCAAGGCATGATAGAAGTTAATGTGCGAGAATCTAGAGGTCAGTTAAAACAATGTATATATATATATAAACCTTGTCGAATAAACAGATATACCAACTATTTTTATATATAAGATTTCAATGCTTACACATTGAGATATAAGCGAAGCGAGGGCGGGTCGCTAGTGTAAGAACGAAATACCAACACCGACCATAAACAATTTGTAATGAAATATTGTTCAAAACGCCTCAGGTATTATAAAGCAGTTAGGCAATTATCGGATCCATTCGTAAATTCCGTTAATGTGTGAATGTAACAATATTTATTGAAATAGATTTTGCTATTTATAACACACGTAAGTCTATGTGTCGACGTATATTGAATCTAAATACCAGTTACTGTGACTTACTTAATTCTTAGATAGTTTATTTAAATTGGATTCTATAAGCAATTTTGAATAATCATTGGAACAACGGTTATATTAATTTTGTTCACACTATAATTTTCCATTTGTCGCTTTTAGATACTTTTTTAAATTTAGAATACAATATAACTGTCAGTTTTTACTCCGCCCATAGACTGCCACTGTAAGAATTCCAATCAACAAGACGATTTATTCACGATGCTATGTCCCCTCTGCCTGTAATTACAGTGGAGATTTTACACTTTGGAACGAAATACAGCAATACATATTCATGTGTGGCGATAAAATCCTTACTAATATTATAAATGTGAAACGTGAGTTTGTAACTATTCCACCGATCATCGTGAAATTTTGCATACAAGTTGTCAGGCGTAAAGCGGTATAAGCGGTTGGCTACCTCAACGGATCTGCATATAATATTATATATATAATCATTTGTAATGTTTGTATAACGGACTGGACTTTCGAATTTTAGTTTTATTTGGCTTTTAATACATAGTTAATTGAGTAACAATTACATAGTACCAAAATATTACATTGACTTTGCGTTATTGGAATCTGTATCTGTTGGGTTACAAGTTTTATTTTTGCATTTCAAGTGTCCTGTAACTTTTTCGTTTCAATTCCATTTAAACATGCAATAATAAATTTACTTTTATTTATTCTTCGATGTAAAAATTTTATATTTAAAAAACAAAAAAATATTTATAAAATTCTCTAAAAACCATCGTCAGAAGGTGCAAAATTACAGTTCAATCGGTTGGAATGGGATTTTATCTCCATTGCAAGATTTGACCCCTACATGCTAAAACGTGCAAAACATACGATAGAAAAGGTTTCAACTAACTCACAAACTTATCTTGTGTATCTAGATTGTAGTAGATAGTACAAATAAATATGTTTTAAATATTGTTATAAGTTTTTTTTTTAGTATAAAATATAAACACGAACATATTATTAAGCGTATGCAATTGAAATAATGTTTTTAAAATAAGAATTCCTAGATTGTCTCAATATTTATTCATACAATTATAAGTAATTATACTATTTGCGAAAAAATATTCTGCGATTTAATCTGATACATAGTCACCATAAAATCTAAAGTAATTGATGTCTTTATTCTTTGCCGACGTATTAATTGCATATTTTTGAACAATGGGTGATTACGCTTTTATAGAAAGCTAGTGGCTCGGAGGGAGGTCATTGTGTTTGGTCCTCGGGTTATCGATGATATTATATCGATATCAATTAAATATCGATTCAGAGACTAACAAGGGCCCATCTGTTATCGATTAATTAAGAGTCAAAAGATCGGGTCAACTGTTTTGGATGTCTTGTGTTCTGTAATTGATTATGTTACATGGATTCGTTATTAACAAAATCGATTAACACCTGCTATCGAATACTTTAAACCATTTATCAACTGTCTTAATGTATGTACTATGTCTATGTCTTAATGTATATTCAAAACTTTGATGAAGTTTATGTAAAAAAACATTAATACGTATATTCTTTATTTCAATGTGTTTAATACATATAATAGCAATTATTTAATATCACAATTTTCCTTTAGAAACTTAACTTTAATATTCAAACAAATACAAGTGGGGTACAATAAGGCAAATAAAATAAATTAAATGTTGATTAAAATCAACTCGCGTGCACTAAATATTCATGCTTATCTCGCGTAATGCTGTCCACGTGAATAGTTAAAAGCTTAAAGCTGTATCCCTTCTGGGTGTATTTCGTATACATTTGAAAAGCAGGTCTATAAACATAGAATGATGTATGAATTATTGTATTATGGTAACATTTGACTGGTTTATGATTTTCCTGTGGGAATCTTGATTTAATATTGTAGAAATGAATCAGTCACTCAACGCTATCGTGCAAAATAATGTTTCTTTTTTTTGGTATATACAATATCTATATATAAATATAGTTATATAATTACATCTAATCTATACTTTGAATATATAAAACATGTTATTAAGATGTAATTAATATTAAATGTTCTTATGATATTTGTCAATAAAAATTGTTAGTGCAATAAACGAAAAGATAAAATATATTAAATAACTAAAATAAAAATATTATATCTTAATTAATTTGAACATAAAAACGCGATAGAAGTTGCCTTACTATTTAATTTAAAATAACATCAATAATTTGAAATGAAATGATTAGAGATCTCATAGTTAAAGAACGTACAAACGAATTTGCGGACTCAGATCACTTCGAATAAACAAGCCACAGCTCAGCCGGTCCTATTATTTACGCCTACCCGAATTTGAATTAACAAGATTTAATTTTCAAGACAAAATCTTTCATTTTCTGAAACTTACTACTTACACCCAACTAGAAATACAGTCAGTCATCAGAAATACGGTCATTTTTGTAATGAAAGTTGAGGTTATGGGAACGAATTATATTAATTTTGTTTCCGTGAATTCTATATATGTACAGTTCTATACCTGGTGATAGGACTTGTGCAGGCCCGTCTGGGTCACCCCCACTTAACTAAAAGCAACTTAGTATTGTTGCGTTCCGGTTTGAAGGGTGAGTGAGCCAGTGTAACTACAGGCATAAGGTAGATAATATCTTAGTTCCCAAGGTTGGTGGCGCATTGGCGATGTAAGGAATGGTTATTATTTCTTACATCGCCAATGTCTATGGGCGGTTGGTACCACTTACCATCAGGTGTCCCATTTGCTCGTCCACCTGCCTATGATATAAATAAAATAAAATAAATCAATAATAAATTTTGTTTCTGCCTTGTTTGTCTAGTGGCCTGGGCTTTGGAAGTTGGCAGTGCTTACAATCCTGAAGCTCGAAAAGCATGTAAAACCCTTGGTCTTGTGCTTTCACTCTCTATAGACAAATCTGGTTGCCATCCAATTAGCGTTATCTCTGTATCTGTCAGTAGAACTGAGGACAAAATCATATTTCTACCAAACTATTATATATAACATTATTATTGGATTAAACTGATAATATGTTGTTGATTAGTTTTTGTTAAGTCATATATTAGACTAAGCTATAATTTAAATTTGAACTTCCGACAAATCACATACAATATGGTCGTAAAAAATATTTTTCCATACACTTGAACAATTGTGGAAAAACTCATCTGACGCAATAGTGAAACTAATTATCTCACAGGACTTTCGCTTTTGTGCTTTGAACAATAGTCAAGTGTGATGTTCTTTACGTTCGCATTGTTCGGCCTTTGATCGCGAGTAAACTTACAAAGGTCACTTTCTTGCATATAACAATATTATGATGTAATTACCGAGTGTACTAATTTATTAAATCATCATTACCATATCTCCTTTATTTTGTCTGGAATTTGAATAACATAAAACTAATCACAGTTTGAATACGTCGTTGTTAGTACTGAAAAAAAGTCGAGTCGAGTCGCCGAATGCCTTGTAAATCTTGACTAATATTATAAATGTGACAATGAGTTTGCTTATTTGTAACATTTTAATACCTTAGCTACTAAACTGATCTTCGTGAATTGGCATACACGTTGTCAAGGGTGCAGAACATGACATATGGTACCCAACAAAGGCGGGCGAAGCCATGGGCATAATTTAGCTTACCCTGTTTACTAGATTTTTTAACCTCACTTGTATGTGGTCTAATCTTGCAAGTACCAAATAGAGCAAGCGTTATCAAGACTCTAGCACTATTTCTTGTACAGTATGGAGACCCATACCAATCTCATATTGCCGTCGCAATCGCATTGATTCCGCTTGCTATATCTTACTGAGAGCTAAAATTAAATATTCAAAACAATCTAATACTGCTACTAAATATTCATAATACACATTCAATTCAATTGCTAATAATCAAGGATATTATAAATATAAAACAACTTGTTATATTTTTAGACTGCAATTTGTTTTTGAAAAAACAGTTTATAAATAAAATGATACTCGATAGCTACAGTAATTGTAATACATCAATACGTCAAAATTTGGTACAATAATTGGATTATCATACGATTCAGTTATTCAAATATAAAAAGTAAACGAAAATAATTTACCTAACAATGCTTTAAGACTTGGCAACAACGTGCAGTAGTCAGCGCTGTTCTGTTTCTCAAATACTTATTTACATTAAATTATTTTTATATTTTTTATTATTTTGATTTTATTTACTAATAATTTATATGTAATAATATGAGTTATTTGATATTTATCAATTTAATTTTTTGATACGAAAAAATCAGACCGGCAAAGTTAAAATGTTTGTTATACGTATGGCACCAAACTGTATACTTAAATTTTTTATATGGTCTTCTTGTCTTTAACTTTAGGCATAGGCATGATACTTAAAAGTCTATACAATAACTACACATTTGAAACATATTAACATACATATCAAATATCTCATTATATATTCATGTTGGTTTATAATTAAAAAGAACCATACCGTTCAGCAATAACTGACTTACGTATAATAAATGAATCACGAATTTAAATTTAATTCTATCAGTCTATACATAGATTATAATTTAAAATATACGGTTATACCATATGTATAAAATATATTGCTATGCTAATTTAGTCATTAGAGTTAATGTAATATAGAGGCTATATTAGCGCGTCGTGGGTTTGAATAAAAAGCCTGTGCGTGGTGATTGAAAGCGTTTTACGGTTTAAAAACATTAAGGTTGATTTTATTAATAATACGGCAATTCTGATCATATCAATTACATAATATTATTGGTAAATCATTTTTTTATATTTCAGAATATTATATCATGTAGCTCAAATTCTAAGTTAATAAATGTTGAGATTCGAAGGATTATAAATATGGATAATCGTATTATTGACCTCTAACTAAAATAGAGACTACTGCTAAAGGCTCGATCAAGTCGGATTTTGCAGTTATTACTTCTCTCACTCTCTAAACAGTGCCTACTATATAATAATAATAATATATAGCAATTAAATATGTAGTATATGCGCCATGCATGCACACAAGGGAATACAGGACGGCATAAGTATGCGTCGTGCCGTTAGCCGTCACGGCGTACGAATTAGTCTTACTCCCAATGGGCGCCAATATATGTTCGTCATCAAAACAAGACATGGTCTTAAATCATTTGTCATACACACATATCAGATTATGTAGTGTATCTTCATACACGCACATATAAAAATATTTTCAAAATCCGTAGAATCCATTTCAAGGAACATAAAAATTTGTAGACTTTTCGATATTTTTACACATCACAATCACTTCCAAAAAAACTTGTTTTGTCCTAACTAACTAACTAAAACTAGTTAGTAACAAATTATATTCTTAAAGAATCAAACAATTTGAAAGTCGTCAGTGAATAGCTAGAAGCTGGTTAGCTACGTACAGTATTTTACATCAAATTACAACCGTGCCATAAAGTATATGAGAAATTGGAGAATCAACAATACGACTGTAATATAAGATTAAATAATCAAAATGTTTTAGGAAATAACAATGTACGTTGCGTCGTTCTATTGTTTGAAAAAAAAAGTAAAGAAAACGTGTGAAACGATGAGATGAAAATTAAGCAATTACTGCGACGACAGACTCGCGAGAAGAATATGGTTCTAAGTATATTTTATTTCATAGAGAATTAAGTCTTGCGAGAAATATTTAACTAACGGTGCATTTCCGCTGAAATAAGTGTCTATTTCTATGTTTATTGTATCTGCTTTATGACATCGTTAACAATCTACACGAAGCTTGTGAACACTAAATATTTCTATTATACAATAATTATACTATGTAGTTAATATAAAAAGTCGCGATGGCCCAGTGGTAGGAACGCGTGAATCTTAACCGATGAACGTAGGTTTAAACCCGGGCAAGCACCTTTGAATTTTCATGTGCTTAATTTTTGTTTATAATTCATCTCGTGCTTTTCGGTGAAGGAAAACTCTGTCTAATTTCATCGAAATTCTGCTACATGTGTATTCCACTAACCCGCATTGGAGCAGCATGGTGGAATAAGCTCCAAACCTTCTCCACAAAAAGGGAGAGGAGGCCTAAGCCCAGCAGAGGCTGAGACACTCACAGGCTGTTACTGTACAGTACTAGTTAATATCCCATATTATGTCTTATTAGTACTCTAGTAATTCAAAACATAAAATCGTATATCTAGCTCAATATATAAGTATTAAGATAAAAACAGTTTTGAGTCTTATATGAAATTAATTAAATTTAAATAAAACCGATTGACTCACATTTAAATAAACCGCTTTATTATAGAATGAGTCATGATCAATCAGTTATATTGGTTCGAATTCATTGTGAAGCTCTCAAGGAATTGATAAAGGCGTAATATTATTATAAATGGACGTTGTCAAAATATTTCAGACAATCGTAATTAGGTTCTTGTACAAAACAAAGAGGTGGTCGTAATGAACGGAGGCGCGTGCGTTGAAAGCCACAAAAAGCCACTAGTCTGTATGGTGCCAGTTATAAGATTGCCTTAAATGTCCAGTATAAGTTTATATATATATTATTATATCATAAAATTCATCTATAAAATATTTTTTTGTTTCAAATGGGATGATTAACATGATTAATGGATGAATTTTAGAACGTTTTTTCAATAATGTATAAAAGCATTGTTAAATATTTTTTTAAATATTACTTTATTAATATGAAAATATATAACATACTTTAAGCAAAATGTATACTTATCATGTATTAATTTGTCAATACTCGAAAAATAATGTACTAATTTCATTTAAATGGCTCTTATGACTTGGAACAAGCGTTAACAGCGCTCTCAATGAAAGCCTAACGAAGTGAAATTAATTACAAAAACAATATTATGAACACAAATATCCCGTTGCGTATTGTTCTTTAATTTTACGTTTTGAATTCTACAATTTGTTCTCAGAGATTAATAACAGACATAACATTACATATAAAGTAGCCAGTAGTATTGCCCTTGAGTACATAGGAGTACATTCTTTGCGTTATGAAAATATTTATGAACAACAATGATTGTTGATAAATAAATTATGTGATGTTCATTAACAAATGTCAATTAGGAAAGAAAGGATTTTTTATTGTTTTTTTTTTGAGAATTTTCTCATGATCGCAGAATAGTCCGTTCTAGTAGCCTTCTTGGAACTATACCGTAAACATATAATCGTTTATGGATATGCGTAAAGACCTTATAAATTCGAGCCGAGATGGCCTAGTGAGCCGAGATAGCCTAGTGAGCCGAGATGGCCTAGTGGTTAGAATACGTGAATCTTAACCCCGATGATCGTGGGCTCATACCCAGGCAAGCACCATGAATTTTCATGTGCTTAATTTTCATATCGTGCTTGAGTGCGAAGGAAAACATCATGAGGAAACCTGTTTGTGTCTAATTTCATTGAAATTCTGCCACATGTGTATTCTATCAACCCGCATTGGAGCAGCGTGGTGGAATAAGCTCCAAACCTTCTCCAAAAGGGAGAGGAGGCATTAGCCTGTTAGTGTTAGCCTTAGTTACTGTACTGTTACCATTAAGAACACTGTTATGTAAATTCAATGACAATGAGAATACATATAACATTTATAACAGAACAAAACCAAAGACTTGCATTTTGACTTTATAAAACCAACTATAAGACTTTTTATGATACACATAACACGTGATCCCATTTTTATAATACACACATACAAAACCTGCCTAACGCGGTGAAAGTTTATATTTGTGCATACTATAACACCTTAACTAATACAGTACTCTTCCGGTTGATACAGCCTGAGGTGTTATTTTATCATTCAAACGGTCCGAATGAAATATTCGAAACCTCTTTACAAGTCAGTTCAATTGATGAATTATTCGAATGAATAGATACGTCAAAATAAAAATAATATAATCCTTATGCATAGTTCTTAACGCATAGTATAAATATTAGAATTCAAAGGATAAAAATCGAATAAAATAGAATTTTATATTGTTTTATTTTATAAGAAATGAAGGCGGACGGGCCGATTGCCACCTGATAGAAAATAGCCATCATCGCCTATGGATACTGTAATATTGGACATTGGCGCTGTAAGGAACATTAATCATTCCTTACATTGTCAATGCGTCACCAACCTTGGGAACCAAGATATAGTGTGCTTGTGCCCGTAGTTACACTGGCTCACTCACTTCAACACAACAATACTAACTATGAAATTATTAACTGCCAAACATTCCTCCATTCATCTCAAGAAGAAGTTAACTTGTAAAGAATAATTTCAACTGTCATTTACCATAAATGTATAATGAATCAATAAAAATATACTCGAGAAAACGTCTACAGAAAATATTTTATTTATTATCATAACATTATGGATATCTTAGGTCTAGTAAAGATAATTATACTCTATTAACTTAAATAAAAAAACAGTTATAAAAAGGGATATTATATATATAAACATTTTTTCACAAATAGAAAGACAAAACCACATTAATATCCTTGGTATGGTTTCATGATTGTTTGTAAAAACCATCATCTCGTTGATAACCGAGAAGTGCTACGTGGTGAGTGGTAAGGTGGTACGTGAAGGAGCGTCTCTTCTAACTGGACCACTTGCGGTTCAATGATTAAATATGTTTATTTTTCTTGCAATCTATTCGGCTCGTAAGATTTATTATATTATATATTCAAGTCAATTCCAATTTCTCTTAGCGTAATACCAGTAAAATTAATATAAAATAACGCCGTTTTAAATGTCCGCTAATTTATTATCGTAATATTGGAAGTAAATAAAAGTGGAATAGAATTAAAGATATATTAATCAAGAACTGTTTGTAGCACATAACATAGCAGAGCTATTAGCAACTAGTATGGAATATGTTAATATGAGATTTGTTTATCTTTATTCCTCCTGTATAACGTTTCTGACACAAAACTATTTCACTGTCACAAGTAGTGAATTTGGAAATCGTGTGATCCTTTTTATTTCTATTTATAATAAACTAGATGTGCCCCGCGGATAGAGTATGTAATAAACATAACCAAGTGTAAATCTCATTTACTAAATATTGGTACTATGTCAAGTATTAAGTAGTAAATTTATAGTAGTAAAGAAGTTATGTAGATTTATTTATTTATTTCTTCCTCAATAAACGGACTATCGAATCGGGTTTGTTCAATCATAGACACTCTCTAGCTTCATATTATAAAAATATAATTATTCTGTTTAATATCTTCTCTTCTATCGAGATTTATTTGTTTGTTTTTTTAGATAAAATATTAGAGTGTTAAGATTTACATTACATAAGATAGATAGACAAGAAAAGAGGTTTTTTTAAATAAGTTTATACGCTGGATAATTTTCAAATTAAAATATTTTCTATGCACAATTCGATTTTATCCCTCCGTAGGCCCAAGCTCAGATCCCACGGCGAACAGGCCAAGTGCTAATTTGCTTATTTTGAAATATAACAATAATTATTTACGGCACTTATCACCTTCTTTTAATATTTTTTAATTATTTAAAATATATATTCGATATTCAAATTTATTTATTTCGCTTCTGTCTACATTTTAATTGCAATAGTATACATACAAATGAACTATGAAGCACCAATCATAAATCAAGCGACAATTAACTTAACTGTACTAAATCAAAATGGACACCGACAACACAATTTATATCGAGATAGCGGACAGATTCAAAACTAAAACATTGAACTTCTAGCTGCTTCCATCGCTCGGCGTAATTGGCGTAATTTAAATCTTGTAATTAATGTTTTTTTTTTTTTATAAACATCATTCATTCTATTCTTTATTTAAAAACTTGACAATATATATAAACAAAAAATTATAATGATCGGTTGAGTAATTAAATCGTGAAAGCGTAAAAGGGGCCTCACACGGGGGGGCCCCACACACATAAAATAATGTTATGTAAAGCCAGTGTCAAAACCCAATTGTATTATGTTATTATTTATGTTGATACAAAAGTATTAACTTTTATTATATATATCAAACATTATATTAAATTTTGTAGACGAATCATAAACATCGTAGAATCGAATCGCTAAATAAAACAATCGTATTCTCATAATTAATTTAAATTATTAATAATCACATTCATTAAAAAGTTATAAAACATTTCAAGATAACAAAGTTTTGGTCACTATCTTTAATCAGCTAATTAATTTTATTCGAATTTAAATCACTAATTTGAATAATGAAATTAATAGGAAAAGTCAATTGTGAAACAATGTTTTAAAAGGCTACTAAATTCATTTTGTTCATAAGTAACATTTTGAAGTAGATACTTTTAACATAAAATTATTCAAATATATATGAATTATAAATAAAAAATCTAAATAAACTATTCAGTGGTCCCACGCAAGTAATTTTTGTATAGATATAACACTTGCTTGTAAGCTCGTAACTGTCAAAAGAATTTAGGTCTCTAAAAATAACAAAAAGAGAATTCTTGGTGATATTTTATTTTAATACATCTTAAAGCTAATATACAAAACTAGACTATTCGGATACGGATCTAACCGTACCTATAATGACGCAACAGAGTTAATGCGATAAGGTTATATAATGGTTTATCAATATACTAAAATAATATAATGTTGTATAAGTTTATATGTGTATCATATAGTGTACAAACAAAAATATATAAATGAAGGCCACGATCTACAAACTTCAAGAGGAAGTAATTTTTAATACCTATACTCACAAATTTATCTCAATACCTTGTCATCGCGTTCACTACAGGCTAAAATTCACAACGGCTAGCTTTTGTAATAGTAAATAAACTAAAAGATATTATCTACATATATCTAAATGATTATAAATACGAAAGTAACTCTCTATCTGTCGGTCTGTTACGCTTTTACGGCTAAACCACTTAACAGACTGATGAAATTTAGTATGAAGCAAGCGTTAACTCCGAAATGACATTGGCTACTTTGTTACACCTAACCTGCAACCGGGGACGAAAACTAGTTAAGACATGTCGAAGTTATAAACAAGACGATGGGTTAAATTCTGGACAAAGAGCGTCTAAGTTTTTTATTTGTGTAAATTTGCTTTTAGAATTTATCGCGAGCTTCGGTCCAAGATAGCTTTCAGCTTTCAATGCTTCTGATAAACCGTAAAAACCGGGTTGGAACCGCATACTATGTTAAACTTAACAACTAACGAAATGTAACAATTCCAACATAACCCTTACGGGACCCAACGCATATTGTTTTAACAACATTCAATTAATATTAATTTTAAGGATTTTTTGTTTTATTTAAATATTAATTAAGACCAAGCCAATCGAAGGACATATATTCAGCGTATAAATTAGACAACTGACATTTAAGATTTATTATTAAGGAATTTACTGATATGGTCCATTGGCAATGTCGAATGATATTCCAATAATATAACATTTGCAAGAACAGCTGATCATATAAATACATGTAATATTTGAAATATGCACACAATTACATAAAAATATATATTTATTCAATATAACTTGCTTCTGCTCTAAATAGTCGTAAGTTCAAACGCCGATCAAGCCAAATATGTGCATAGACTATACAGATGTTTATCTTGTTCTGGATGTAACTATGTGTTAGTGTTATGTGTATGTATGTGTGTGTTTTCCAGCATATTAAACATAATATTTTTTAAATAATAAACATGAATTAAATATTATAATATAACTAATTCAGTTTGAATGTTAATATACTTGTGCATTTGCATTATATATTTTATGGTAACTATTTAAAATTAAATGCTTTTGTTTAAAATATTCATCAATTATGAATTGCAAAATAAATAATGGACACCCAAAAGGTTAACAATGATTTGACTTTGGCATAGAATTTAATATTAAAAAAAATTGACAATAGTATTCATATTTTTTTAATTAAATTATAGAAAACCTTTATATATAAATATGTAAAAAACAAGTATAAAGTGTAATAAAAGTAAAAGCGGTCCGATGCATTGTGCTTACAATATCTGCTTTTGTATTTAGTTTTTGAGATTAGCGCAATCAAGCGAATAACAAATCGAGTAAGATTTATATTAAAATAAAAATAAAATTACATTTAAAAATATTAAATAATCTGTAAATAACAAATTAGCATCGATTTTAAATAATATGTTTAAAGGGTAAAATTAAAATTACAACACTGGCGATGAGTCATGATTTTTTGTTCTTAACATTTTAAAATAAATGTAAATTATGAGAAAAATATTATAATTGATTGTATTGTATATTGTATTATATTGATTTTATTGATTTATTATTTCCTTCTGTTCATTAGCTATCAATTTTTCCTTGATTTTATAAATATTAATATTATTAATAGCATTTCAATATTAAATACAATTATAATATTTGCAGTGATGATAAATACTATATTACAAATAACAAAATAGGAGAATTGTAGACTACGAATACATTAAAAACTTCAAATTTGCATGCATATTTAAAAAAAAAACAAAAGATTGCTGGTTTCACAGATAATAAATTTAAATAAAAACAAGTAACAACAAGGTTAGAGCTTAAGTAAGCTATTGGACGTTTTCTTCAAATTAATATCTTACCAATTATTTGTAACAAATAAAATATATGTTACATACTAACAAATCTAATTATTACACATCAATAAATTTATTATTTTTATTATTATTGTTGTATGTATACGTGAAAGTAAAAATGAAAGCCCGATTAATTATTTATAATGTTATTTTTAAATGCAAAAAGTTTTCTTTTCGCCTTTATTGTTTTTCAAAAATTAAACTTTTTAAATAAGATTTTTAATTAAATTATTACTTACGTCATGATCAGGCACGTACGAGTACACATGTAGCTTGTCGATCCTAATTGTCCCTTGGAAAGGGTACAATAATGCACCCCTTTGGATCTCCAACGATGACCAAACGCTGACAGATGCCTCCCTCCCCCTAGCTCCCCCTGGCCTCAACGCCAGACTCAACTCCTGAGGAATCAGAACTAGAGTCTCCATAATCACATGCACATAACATCCAATGCAAATAAAGTCTAACACAATTTAAAATAATAAACAAAATACTTTTTTAAGTCTAAGTTCGTCCATCACGATTAATAAATATAAAATATTTGGGTAGCAATGATCGATCGATATGTGAAACGTCACGCTGGATTAACCACAGTCAGTTTATGCTAAGTTCAATATTTTAGTTCTTTGAGTCCAAAAATTCGCGGACCCGAAGTTCGTTCAACTCGTCCTAATATTGTTCGGACAATATCAGCGCATTACCGCTAAGGGTGCTTTACGCAGGATGCGCGCGCGGTCTTCTCCGAACGAGCACTGAAGGAAGCGCTAACATTGACCTTAGCCACGGCCGTGATCGCATTTACAGTTCATTTTTTGTTCGATAAAAAGGAGAGGAGTAAAGCCCTACAAATATAATTTGCGATTATGTTATTGCAATTTCAACCTTATATAATTGTTCTAAGGATGTTGAATGGTCCACGGGCAATGTTGTAAGAAGTAGTAAGGTGCTCCCCTCCATAGGCGGCACCTGCTTGCGCGTGCGCCGCCCGTCAGAGCGCCGTGGAGCCTCGGATCGCGCACCTGATTCTAACGTACGAATGCTACCTGTTCTTTTTTTACAACATCTGCTATACTACTTTTTAGACGTGACGTTTTAATTGAGGGGTTCTTTACTTTTACTTCGAATGTTTTTTAACGTGATTTGAATACGATTCTTTAAATAATTTTGACATGAGGCAATATAAAAAGGTGGTAATTATAGGGCTCACATAATTGAATTTAGAAGTTGAAAAATAATTTTAACATAAAATGTAGTATTCATTAATTATGGAATTATTAGCATGATTATATTTCCTTTAAATGAAAATATTAACATTATATGATATACTTCTTTACGTTTTAATGTAATTATATAATATATTAAGGGTTTAATTAAAAACGTTGCATGCAGGTACAAGACAACAGGTGATAATAGTGAAAATATATCTATGATTTTATATGAAATATTGAAAACAAGCAATTATGCTAACACAAATTTCATAATAAGATGTTACGAAGAATTATTTTATCTTTAAGGATGTTTTTATCCTGGTAATTTTTTAATCACTATTTTGTGAGACAAAAGCATCGTTGAAAAATTCACCTAAGTTTTTATTCAACTTGCAAAACAACGATGTTTTGCTACGCAGGTATTTCAGTAGCAAAACATTGTTGTTTGTTGTTATTCATTGTCATCTGTTAATTGACAATTAGTATTCATCTAGTTCATTATTGGGTACCGTTAATTATTCTATTTTTAAATAAAAAATCTTAATTATTATTTTTTGTGAAAATGTGTTTTGTAAAAATGTATGTTTCTAAAACAATCAATTGCAATCAAATGCAAATTGCAAATCTATCTTACGTATTGTTATTGTTTTCTATAGAAATTATTTCCCTATGATTTTTTGCTTCGTAATCCTTCATAGAAGTGCATGTTTCTTTAAACTCCTAGAGTGTAACTAGTTCTAATGGATTGTTAAATTTGTAATAATATTATTTTAAATATTTAATGAATATATTTCCTTCTTAAGTCTCCAATTACATAACACTGTAAGCGTTTGTGACAACAGTGAAGTTGGTAACTTTTCGTTAACACAGGCACCTCAGGAAGATGAAGTATAATTTATTTATATACAATAAAGTATTTAAAATTACACTAAGCTTTGTCATACAAATATTAGGTAAATTTAGAATATCATTTTACAAACATTATACTTTGAAAAGAAAACATCAAACTATGATCCACTGATTATATTTATTAGAAAGTATAATTACGCATATGCGAATGTCTATTTCATTATAAATTTATAATGTGTTTTATTACAAATTTATAGATTCAGTATCCGATATTTTAGCCTCTAAAGAAGCCGTCAAAGTTTAATATGTATTAAAAAAACTACATTAATTTGTTATAAAATAATTAGTCAAAATTCGACGAAATTATGGATATATAGGTTCACTTTTTTATTTTGCAAACAGTTACGATTTAGTATTTGATTGCAAGAATTAGCCGTAATGTTTTTACAATAAGTTGAAATAATTTTTTTATTCTTTTCAAAATTTCAAATTTATAAATAATTCTTATTTAAAAATTTGCATAAAATTGCAAAAATGTAAATACTTTGGGCTAAGTCCCCTTAAGCATTTGAAGTCAAGGTTTGGAGCTTATTCCATCACACTGCTCCAAATCGAGTTTGTGACACAGGAGGACGAGAACAACGTAAGACGACGCGAATTATGGAATATACAACAACAACCGGATCTTAACTGCTTCTCATGTTAATATTTTTCGACAGGAAATCTCAACAACTTTCTATTGACCCGACCTGGGTATGTACTCAGGACATCATCATCAAAGGATAATTTATCACATGACAAAACAATCTCAATTCTTGGGCAACAATAATAAAACCTGTTAAGGTGTTTTCCCGGCCTAGTAACGCTAGGGTCCGCTTTGCTACATCTATTTCTTCACTTTGCCCGATCTTAAGTTCATCTTAAGTTTTCCATTATTGTTTAACTAGACTAAAAAACAGCGTATTTTTGAAAATGAACGGTGGTGAAAACACCCAATGATAAAATTTATGAAAGTAATATAAAGAAGTGTTTCCAAAAGTGAACCCTGTGACAATTCTGATATTCGTATTTCCGATTTGTCGCATGACTTTAATACTGCACAGAGCAACATTTATTAAAACAATAAAAATAAGAACAAAATATATAGAAAACTAAAAATTTTCATTTGTTTTATTTTAATATTTTTACCTAGACTAGCAAAGAAAACTAGATTTTATTCACTACCGAAGGTTATAGATATATTGCCAGAATTGAAGATTCTTTTCAAGGAGCCTATTTGTTAGTCAATTAAGATTTTTCTTTTACATTAGACTTGAATTGCCTTTTTAAGTGATTTCGAGAAAACATCATAAAGTTTGTTTTTGATTATTTAGGGCTAGAATAACTAATATTCATAAAGTCAATCTACTTTTTAGGTCGTTGCATATTGTTGCATATACAACTACAAACTACAACATGCTCTGTAATAAATATAATTAAACTACCAGAACTCGATAATAATTATAATTAAAACGAATGAAATTTTTGAAAGAAAACTGATCATCAATGTTTATTTAAACTTCCATAACATGTTCAGAATATATAATGAGCATAATATATATTATACCGTAACAGCCTGTGAATGTCCCACTGCTGGGCTAAAGGCCTCCTCTCCTCTTTTTGAGGAGAAGGTTTGGAGCTTATTCCACCACGCTGCTCCAATGCGGGTTGGTGGAATACACATGTTGCCGAATTTCAGTGAATTTAGACACATGCAGGTTTCCTCACGATGTTTTCCTTCACCGAAAATTATTATATTAATTATAGCACGAGATGAATTATAATCACAAAAAAAAATTGGAATAATTCTACTAATTCAATTAAATTAATTCTATTTAATTTTATATTATATATCATTATGATTGACATACTATACGTCTGAACTCGTGCCCATGAAACCCACGATCATCGGTTAAGATTCACGCGGTCTTACCACTGGGCCATCTCGGCTTATATATATTATGGTAAGTCTATAGAATGTATCCCAAGTGATTGGATTAAATTGTTTGCCAATTAGAAAAAATAAAATAAAATTCAAGTTCGGTTTTTAATTGTAGTAATTACAAAAAAAAACTTTTTAAAACGTGAACAAAAATTCAATTTCAAATTTAAGCTGAAATTTTAAGAAACAGCAAAGAACGGATTTAATTAATTAGAAGGTTAAAATTATCTAATCGAACCAAATTTTAAAAGCAACGTTAGTAGATTTTAGTATTATAAGTTCTTGCTCATTGTTACGACGTTTATCTATTATAAGGACATACATACAGACATTAATATAGAACTTGTGGCATTGCGGTTACGCCAGGTGTGTATAGGTCATCGACATTTTCTGTTACATATAAGCGTTTCTTAGTACAAAGTAAAGTGAGCCTTAATATAATTGAATTAAAGTATAATTTAAAATGGTTCTCAGACTATTGATTTCAAGCATTGATTGAGACAGGACATCGGTTACATTGATTTTAATGTACATTTCCTTATTAATAGTTGTTTTTTTAAATGCTCTTAATTAAATATCAATATTCGTAGATAACGAATAAATTTACAGAAATTTTAAAGGCAAAATATGCTTAATGCTATTGAAAACCTGATTCTTATCTTCTGAACATCAAGTTCGGTTCATATCGAAGCAATACTTAGAAATCTAAGCAAAAATCTGTGATTCTAATTAATTAATGCGAAAAAATTGCAAATCTTAAGAAATAGTACGTACATCGGTAATCTTACCAAAAATTCTAAGCCATACACTGTATTTATAATGCTATGTAGCCGGTACCTATGTCCCATACTCATGATTATTTCCATCACTTAATCTCTTTAAAAGCATAGCGTAGGTATTCAATGTCAGTTTTATATTTTAGGATTTTGTAAAAATAAAAAAATAAAAAAACCTTTTAAGTATATATTACCTAAGTTTACAACCTATATATTTCACGGATTCTATCCACTGGTTTTTATCTCAGAAATTTCATTCATTAATTTTTAGTTATTTTTTCAATCAAAATCACTGTCTGATTAGAATGCGAAATGTCCGGGATATGCAAAAAAATAACAACTCATGTCATTTACATATTTAAAAACGTAGAATTCATTTTAATCGTCTTCTATCAAGACTCAATATTGTACAAAAAAAGCTTACAGTTCATTATACAATAAATTAAATGAAATAATTATAACATTGGGATTGATTTACTAATCTATTTGCACAATTTCGCAAGTAATATTATGTTTATTTTTGTGATATAAGGGTTTTTGTCATCATCATCCGTATACATACCTAATAATCTTATTAATTTTAGATCGGCTCGATATGTAAGAGATATGAAATGAATTTAGCATTCTTTAACATGTGCTTTTCTACCACCTATCACTTTCTCCTTTGGAATTCTTGTGCTGATGGTATTTTTGTAAGGGTGGTTTTACGTACGTACTCGACAGCCCTTTACGTGCTCGATTTATGGATGTACAAACACCGAACAAATAATATTTTAGTCGAATTCGCGTGGACTTATTCTATTTGACGGAACCATATAGCGGAGGCGGATTACTAATGTAATTAATATTAAAAAATATGAATAACAAAATACATATATTTATAGTTATTTGTCTCATTATATTAATAATTAGTGCATATCATAATTTCAGCCGGAAGATTGACTACGTTGCCACTGCTGGACAAAGGCTTCCCCCATGGATTTCCTCGATGGACAGTCTCACGTTTATCGAATCCAACGGCTTCTCACGACCCTTCATCGGGCCACCTTGCTTGGAGCCTGTCCACGCTTCGTCTTCCGATTCTGGTATATATACACGAATACGTCTTAGCATCATTGATAGTACACACAAGTCTTAACTGAATCTCTTTAATTTTTTTGGTAATAGCAAATATCATGAAGTTTCAAATTATTCCTTATGTTTATCACTATATAACTTAATTAAAAAGGGCTCTACAGCATATGTAGTTAAATAAGTTCTAAGAGTAGGTACTCCTAACAGGTAAAACGCGTTTTTCTCAGCTGTGGTACATTGAATTATCATTGTAAAAATTATTTGGAAAAAAATATATAATAAATAATGTTGCATACTTAATATAGCTTGACATTACATTAGGTACTTATAACGTTTATTGTTTTTTCTAAATTCAAAGTCCAAATTCATCCAAGGTTTTTTTTGTGATCAATTTTTACCTGTTTTTTTTGTGTAGTTACGAGAATATCCATAGCACAATACCTATTAAGAGGTGCAAGTTTTATGTCCCTTAGTTTATAATAAAATAAACAATAATGTAATGTGTGTGTGTGTCTGGTTTTTTGTTTGTCTTATCTTCTAAACCATTCTTCCAATGGAGTTAATGGTTTGACAACAAACTTTATACAAAACATTTTAAACGTTGCCGGATTTGTTATTTAATATTACTTCGTCATCAAAGTTTCAACTCATAGTTACCTGACAATCCTTCTCATATACGTGTTAACTGTGAACGATTAGTTAAAACAAAATATTAGCTATTACCCATTGCTACGTACACGAATATTGTTCGTGTTACGAATACGACACCGTTTTGACAAGTTAACATAGACGTTGCTAAATGAGCTTGTCATAACGGTGTCTTCAGTTTTTATAAGGTACCTACTCGACAATTCCAATATACGTTCTATTGTATAATCGTAAGTTTGCAACGATATCGGATATAGTAGAATTAGATTGATTTAATTTAATTGAATACAATTCAATGAAAAATATTCAGTTGTTCTTCTCTTTTTTTACAACTCCTACGTCTGGTCTTATCAGAAAATAATGTTTACTTATGCTTAGGGTACAAATTGTTGGACTGTATTAATTATAGTAGATGTGATTCGTGGTGATTTGGTCAGGCTTTGTGCAAGCCCGTCTGGGTACAACCTGGGTACAAGTATTTTTGTATTCTGGTTTGATAGGTGAATGACCTAATGTAACTACAGGCACAAGGGACATAACATCTTAATTCCCAAATTTAATGGCGCTCTGACAATATAAGGGATAGTTAATATTCCTTACAGAGACAATTTCTATGGGCAGTGGACCACTTACTAATTTATCAGTCTGCCTACCTATTTTAAATTTAAAAAACAATTGCTGCAAAAGTATGAAACAATGTCATTTAGAAGTCTTTTTGTTTGTTTAAAACTATTACAATTCATTCTATTATTTATTTATACTTAGGGTATATTTAAAATATTACATAGCAAGTAAAGTATTTCTTTCGACAATGTGCTGCCAATAATGGTAAATATGAGACTTTCCTTGTACTAAATTGTAAATGTACTAAATTTTATAAAAGAACGAAAACAATAGTGTACACCTATTAAATATGTCCTCTTAAGTAGATACGAAGAAAAAATATATTTGTATAATATAAAATAAAATAAGAATAAATTTCAAAAGTAGGTACCAAGATCCTTAAGGATGTTGATTTTATTTCAGAGACACAAATTATAGTAACTTCGAACCGAAAATAGGACGTATGACATATGACGTCACTATAACATAATATAGGATATTCAATGCGGTGATGTCGCATTACAAAGCATTATTGTACCGATTAAAATACGAAGTACGAAGATGGACGAACCCACACGAACACAAGTCACCGAGTAAGATGGAATCTCTCTCACAAAGAAAGTAAGCGCGACAGATTTATATTATTATGTATTGTTTAAAAAAATGTATCCATAAATCACGCGGTGAGAGCTTTAAAGGCGGGGCTTGCGGGGCGTGGCGTTGATAGGCCCGCCCATGCGCTCGCGCAGCGTGCGTTACCGTACAGTATTGTTCGGTTGTTTTTACTGCTATTGGTCAGATTTGAGTGCATTGTTTACTTAATGTTAAAAAGCTACGTTTATTCCATACAGAACGCGTGTCTCGTGAAATCGTTGTGAATAAATGTTTATTAAAATCGTCACTTTTATTATTTAACAGATTTTATATTATAAAACTTGTATAAAATATAAGAAATCATAAATTAGAAGCTTATTAATAAATTAGGCAATTAGTAAACTATAAATACCTAAATACTATAATTACAAACACCTTAATTATTTTTGAGTTGTAGAACTTGAGTTAGTAGGTAAGTAGGTAGCTACATTACTATTATTAGTAGGCAGTTATCTAGTATATTCTATCTTAATCGTTCCCACGGTATTGTTAGATAAAAGTTTGCCAGCGCTTTTTTATAATACTGAAGTTTCTACATCACTATTACAGGAAAACGTTATAAGTAGAGACTTGGTTGTAGGGGTAGTCTGTCCAAATTTAATTATATTTGGTTCTGTAAGGTACTCAAAGATCAATAAATATTTATATTAACTCGTCCCCAAGTATGTAGGGACCCATAGTAAAAAATAACAGCTACTAAATGTGTCACTGTTAGGAAAAGGCGTTATGTCAGCAAGTCAGAATCAAATGTACATTGACATATCCACAACTCTTTATTTCGAAAATTGCTATGTCTTAAGAACACCTTTTGAAATGTGTCACTCGTTGAAAAGCGATTTTCGGTGATAATACGGAGACAAACTTCATAATTTTCGAAACGTGAAATATTTTAGCCGATTTTTAGACCAAAATCATAATCAAATCACATTTTTAAGAACACATTCGACTCATGCGACTCTTGTCACAACACGTCTTTAACCGACACGGATGAGTTTCACAAAACTATAGATATACCTACTAAGGGTCCAAGCAACTACTGTCCTTAAATAACGAAATTAAAATCATATAACAACAACTTGCATAGAATCTAAAATCTCTTTCGGTATTATATTTATTGGGTAAAATTTTAAATTGAAAAGAATTATATGGAACGTTGTAGAATATTATGATTACGATTGTTCTACATTTAGCCTACCATGTTTCGAAAAATTCCAACTATCAATTGCCTTCAAATCTTAACTAGGCTAATTAATTAATTAATTACTTCAATAAAATTATCTTTGACCTATATGATATTAAAATTATCTTTCTTGTAAACGACTCCTTATAACTTACAAACCAGACAAGAAAACATTGGGAATCTCATAATTTCAAAGCTAATTTTTGTGACTATTGTACTTAAGAGTCGTCAATTGCAATCTATACTAATACTTTATTTAATTAATTAAATTCCTCATAATTTCACGTCATCATTATGAATGTATTTATTTTTAGTTTGTTAACGTATTAATTTTCCAATAGCCGATAAACGTTACTCATCATTAATCACTTTTTATTTCCAAAAGATGTTAATTTTTATATCAGATTGTGATGTTTCTAAATAAACATGCACTGGTTTATATCTGTTATCAAAATCAGTTTCGCTTCACATAATATCTGCAAGTTATCAATAATTTCTGTGTCATACCATCATTATAATGTTATTTTACGATTTATCATCAATGTACAAACAATTTAAAGTAATTCACTTTATCTTTATTCAATATAATTTTATCAATTCCTTTGTATCAAATATTAAAATTGTTTTTATACTTCAGTTAATATACTTTTGCTAGTCTATTTTTATAACTTTTCATTTTTCAGAAAATCACTAATAGTTACATGTTAAACAATTTGTTTTGAATGTTGTTTATAACAAAAATTAATTAAGTTATGTGGTTATTAAAATTTATAAATGCCAAATTATTGCTAATTTTATACTTATTGCGTGATTATAAAGACGTTGTATGTCATAAAAAAGATGATGGCCGAGATGGCCTAGTGGATAGAACGCGTTAATCTTAACCGATGATCGTGGGTTCAAGCCCGGGCAAGCACCACTGAATATTCATGTGCTTAATTTGTGATTATAATTCATCTCGTGCTTGACGGTGAAGGAAAACATCGTGAGGAAACCTGCATGTGTCTAATTTCATTGAAATTGTGCCACGTGTGTATTCTAACAACCCGTATTGGAGCAGTGTGGTGGAATAAGCTCCAAACCTTCTCCTCGAAAGGGAGAGGAGGCCTTATCGCAGCAGTAGGACATTAACAAGCTGTTGCTGTTATGTCATAATCTAACTAATTCTGAATAAGTAATTTCTCAATGCACGAAAATTATATTTAGCGATTTTTAAATTTTGATTTTACAATAAATATTAAATTATTACTACGTAAAAAACTATGTCAAAATTGTTTACAAAAACCAAAATATAATGGTAAGTATACATAATGTATATATTATATTGGAACACTAATAAGTAGAATATAATCATTAAATAAATGTAAACATTCTCCAATATATTTACTTGTAGTTACACCAGTAAGTATTAATATCCACTTCGTATGTTGTAATGATCCTACACGGGATGGACGCTAAGCGGACTTAAACCGATTTACCCTCTTACGCATACGAAATTTAAATCTGTTAATTTTCAATAGAAAATAGCCTTTATTTCTAAAGATTTAAGGTTTAATAATACAGTTTCAGTACATGAGCATTTTATTGTTGTCAAATTTAAAGCAATTTAATCGTTATATTCAGTGTATTAAGGAACTGTTCCCAAAGAAGTTGATGGTGCCACAGAAACTGAATTATGGTCCTTGATTATAACTATACAAAGCATTTAACTCTTTATGGTGAAATAAATAAAGCATATAATTAAGCATGCGTCTGAAATGACAGATTAGTTTCATCTCAATTTGAGCAAGACGTAAATCTGGTATAACACGACGGTATTGTTCGTCGAGGATATTGGATTCGGAATTAGTGTCAGACGATTGAATTTCACTCTATTTCCTTTTTTAATAATAGTCGTTTTTAATTCTTCGTCGTGATTTATGTATAGAGACGAATAAAAATACAAAATATGTTATCAAACCAATAATTTGACGGTTAAATAAGTATGTATTTTCAATAACTAGCAAGAATATTAGTATTTTTATTTATTTATTTATTCCGTCCTGTAGTCTTCACACACATGTTGGCCGTGCTTATGGTGTATCTTTGTTATGAGTTTAGTAGTTAAATGTGCCTAGATGTTTTTATTTCCATACAGCATTACTATTTTTTTAGATTGTAATATTAGTTTTTTATCTTATTGTGAGTCAGTTATTTTTCTTGTGTTGTTGTCAATAGATCTTAGATTTATTAATGGATTCCTAAGTTGGTATGGATGTTGTTCGGCTAGGCTGTCCATGATGGGGTTATCTCTGTTATGGACAAGAGCCAGTTCAGGATTGAGTCGAGTAAAATTTTTCTTATACTGTATACCTACTCATATATATTAAAACAAAAAAGTATACTGAATATGGCTTGTAACCTTCAAATTTTAAGACTTGAGACTTAATTTCCCATCATCGTAGTCTTCCGAATTATTGTTTATGTATTTGTAGTTACAATTAATTATTAACTTCATTATAACATTCCGAACGACCTCTTCCGGAAAACATTGTATAACTTGCAAATGTTAAACAATACATTTACATAACGAATATCTACTAGTTCCCATTTATATGTTAAATACTAGAAAGACGAAACATGTTTGTGGAGAAAGTATGTAATATGTAACATTCCGTTTATATAGTCACTCTAGTAAGCAATATTTTGCATGAGCAGTGTTTCCATTTAATTCGTCGCCTTCCGGCCCCGCGGCGACACAAACATTCCGACACGCTACAACTTTTTGTTAAGATCCAGTATTTAAATTATCTTTTTCGACTGCAATCACTTCTGGACAGTAGCACCTGGTAAACAAAAATGTTCATAAATAATGTGCCCGCGTTACTTTGTCGGAATTCCGCAAATCAGTAAACGCTTACTAATTTTAAATTACTGAAAATAAATTCTTGTATTTTTATCACACAACCAACTGGTTTTAATACCAATATACCAATTATAGTGTCTCATTACTTGGTCAATTGAAATATATTAATATAAAATTATTTTTTATTAAAATTTATTTTATTCTTAATATACGGATGAATTTCGTTTAAAATCTTCGGGAAAGTCTTACGTAAAAATAACGCAACCGTTTAATTATAAATATGTGCAATCAAATTAATTGGAAATAAATTATCATGTACCAAACAAGATTATTTTCATATAACGATAATAATTGCAGAATTATTCTGTGATAAAAATAAGGAAATACTGATTGGACTATAAAAATTATGTCTATACTAATGCTTTGGAGCGTTAAGATGGAGGTAGCATTTCGTACTAGCCCACTTCATTGGGGCTTAATAATAATAATAATATCATGGGACATTATTCACACACGGTCATCTGATACCAAACTAAGCAGAGCTTGTACTATGGAAACCAGACAACTGATATACTACATATACTAATTTTATTTTGGTAATAAATACTTATATAGATAATTACATCCAGACTCAGGACAAACATACATGTTCATGCACACAAATGTCTGTCCTGGGTGGGAATCAAACCCACAACCTTCGGCGTGAAAGGCAAGTATCTACCAACCATGCCAACCAGCCCGTCAAGTTTAAGACAAATTTATCCAACCGTCCGTCTGAATGTAATCGTCTTACAAACATGCAGCATATTCATTCATTTCGATGTTGATTCATTTCATTCTGATTTTGAATTTTCAATGTTAGCGAATCTTCTCGTTTTAAAGTACAAACATGAAACAATAAAAAAAAAACAGAAAATCGTATCTACTATCAAAATTCGTATACAGTAAAAAAAAAACAAATAGTAATTTACGGACACATAATTTAATTGCCATGTTTTTTTCCGTAATATATGAAATATTAGTTATATGATTTCTATATATATTATTGAGTCATAGTTACGATAAGATAATTTTTTACGGATGTCATATTTTAACAAAAACAATTTTAATTTCTAATAACGATTACTAGTAAAAATTGAAGGCTTTGTGTATCTCTATTTATGATAATTTCGATAATGCACAACCAATCTAAAAATAATATTGGTTTTATTAACAAACTACTACATAATTACGAAGGAAATTTGACCTAACATTTATTAATTAATATAAATTGTATTCTATTTGTATCCTTATTTATACTTCCCTTAAGAATCCTGTAGTATTTAGAAGGAACAGTTTCTTTCGTAATTCTATTTTTTAGGGTGCTATCGACACAGATGTTTCTTATCAAAACTCAAAACTCGAAGTAACTTCAAAATGTTCTTATTGGCCTTGTTATCAGGATTTAACAATAATGTAACTTAAGTTTTTGCATCAAAAAATGCCATTTTCGATAAAAGAGTTCGTTTTAAACTAATTATTATTAGTGTTTGAGGAATCTCTGTCTTGCTGCTCGCCGGTTAGAACCATTTAGATACATTTATAAATTGCTACTTCCGACGATTCCCATATAGCCGCGGGAGAATTTTGGTTGAGCAAAATTTAGAGAACGATTCTTAAGCTGTATTTTAGTTATATGAGTTTTTAAATTAGATCGGAATGTATGTATATAACCGTGAGAAGTAAACATAAACTTAAAATACCGACTCCACAAATTCAGTAAATCCATCCTGGGTAAGACTTTATAAAAATAATAAAATTCTTAGAATATTTTTTTACTTTGAATGATTTATAAAAGATTTTGACAAATGAATGTACATTTCTAGAAATAGATTCGTCATAAAATACGTGACTTATTTAAAATTCATAAATATAATCTAGCAAATTTATTGCTATGTTATCTTTGCTAATCGTCATATTAGTATTTCTCGATCACATTTTTAATAACAAATAATATTGCTAGGATTAATTAATTATTTTTTTCATTACTAAAATGAAATGACGATTAAAAAACGATATGTATTTTTATAAATATAAATAATAACTAGACTTTCTACGTTTATAAATGTTTTTTTTTATTCAATTACATTATTAGCACAAGTTTATACCTGGTCGAAAAAATCCCAACCCATAACAGCATCTAGATAGCGTGCCTGTTCTAAATCGTTTTGCCAATTTAAAAGGCATAGCCTACGGAAACAGAATGGCAACCTGCATTTAACGATACCTTGATGACTACTGTCTGAGATGGAATCCGAAATGGGCAATAAGAAATGGAAACGTTTTAGGAATAATTCGAAGACCTAAAACGTTTTGAATACAGTAACCGAAATTGTTACTCGTAACGTGGAAAAGTGGCAGTTTGAATCGAATATAATCGCTCCGCTTGGATATGATAAATATCACACATCCGCATAAATGTTTAATGATAAACAGTGGGTTATTTGATAACGTCGGTTAAAGTCCAAGATGATCATAAATTATGTGGGTTTTTGAAAGATTTGAAATGCTCCGCGCAGATATATTAATCTATTCAAAAATAAAAGATATAGCTAATACGTTGGATTAACATAATCATAATGTATAATTGATACTGGTAGAAAATATGTTTCGATTGTTGAAATTATTTTAATGATTTTTAGTTTTTTTTACACTATTTTATTAGGTTGTTTTACTGTCCGTTTTTTTGATACATGCAATCCATTTTAACTAACTTCCCATTGAGCCCATTGAGATCGAATTTGAATATAGCTCAAATATTTGAGCTGGATTGGGATGCAATATTGATCTGACAGTTTTTCATCAATTTGATTACTAATTAATGGCTACTATTTAACAACATTAGTTTTAAACAAACTGTAAAAATACTTTAATTTTTATCTCTATAAATGTAGGCATATAAAATATAAGGGTGAATTTAGTACTTTAAAAAATTGAGCTCGGCCTCTCAAAAAAGAATTAACACAAGAGATTATGAGCTTATCAACATGATTGACAGTTTGAAACAAATAAAGTACAATTAGGATTTCATATAAAATGCGATATAATACAACAAGAATAAATCAAATTTATAAGTAGAACGGAATAGTAAATAGTAAAGGCCTGATAATGTCACACTGCTTAACTAAGGTTTCCTCTCGGCCATATATCATATCACATCATATCCACCCACCAGCTGATATCATGTCTCGCGTTTTTAAATTTAATTCAAGATTTTAAGTATGAGCCGTAATTAAATCATTCTTTAATAAGTCAGTTTTATTAATAATAAGTAAATATAAACAAAAGTAACAACCTAATAATAAGCAACAAATTATCAATAGTGAATTAATTTATAAGTCAATTGATAATATCCTTTTATATAAAAAATTATGACATGACTATATTAAATCGATGAAATTAACTCGTATTACACTTTCATGATTCATAATATATTATGTTTACGTATTATCATCGATCGCATTAACTCATTACCTTTTATAACAGCGATATTCTTAGGAAAATTTAAAATCACTATCGATCGCTAATTGCGTGTGACTAAAATGATGGTACGGCTCCCATAACGGAGACGATAATTTTATCTTGATAATATATAAATTAATGGTCCTGATTAAGTGATTCTATATAGCGAATGGTTGATTATTCTTAAAACAGCTTCGCATTTGAAAGTTGTTTGTCCAAATTATTTTTGAACACGTTTTGAGGTACCCAGAGTAAAGTCATCTGTGCCTTTTTACGGATAATAGTATATGTATTTATGGAAGTTTATCAGAAATATTCATATCGATTATATACGAGTAGCTTTATTCGTATTTTTTTCATCATCGGACACAAATTTCTAAAGTATTTAAAAATAAATAAATTACGAAAATTGCTTAAACAGTTTATTGTACTCTTAGGGTGTTAAATAGAAAATTAAAAGTAATTTATGCTCTTTTTTCTGTATAGTGATTTTTTATATATTTTTAAGTGATGATGACTTATTAATAACAAATAAATCGCACAATTTGTAAACATGAAATATTTGAATTATTTTAAAGTAAATGAATAGCAGCCTTTATGAAGGCCGGGATCTGCATCGTCTCATAGAGATAAGGTGGACAGGCCCAAAGAGATCCGCTTGTGATATGCCCTAACAATTAACAATGAGACATTATACTTACCGAGTCGAGTACCGCCGATAATTACCGAGGCTCAGCGATTTGCTACCATCGTTTAAGTTATAGCGTATAGCTCTAATTGGTGTATTTGAGATTTCAATAGCCTTTACTGGTACAGTGAAGTGCATTTAGTAAGCAGTAAATTTTAAGCATCATTCGCTCTCCGTTATATTTGGGTTGAAAAATTCGTATAGTAAAATGATCGGTTAAAAGGTCAGTCGCCACGTGATACCATAAATATTTAAAATGATGGTTAGGTGCTTTTGTTCATGAGTCTGTTCTCCACAATCACTCTCTTAAATCACCTTCGTTTGTTCGTCACTTGCCCCTGTTAAAATAAAAGTGCAATGTACATATACTGAAAATGAATTATAAAATTCCTTCTGTTCTGTTTCTGTAATTTGAATTTCGAACATAAAGAAACTTTAAGTGCATTGTGGGTTTTAAAATTGAGGTTTTTCAGACTACACTCGACTTACATTCACTACACTCATAAACAGGAAAATAAAAAAACAGACAATTATAAACAAATGTTATTGACCTCTGTATTAATATTATCATTTATGTTAAAAAATATAGGATTTAGACAAAATTGTTAATTCATTTTGCTGTAGAATGATAACGTATATCTTAGTTTACTTAATAATATTTTGAATTTGAGAGTAAGTTTGTTTGTTTGTCACGCTTTATAGTTTTAGCTACTCATTCAATCATCATATTGTCAGGGATACCCAAGACAGACATAGGGTACCTTAGACCTGACTCACCCCAATACGTTTGCAAAGTCCCGAGCGGAAACTAGTTTTGATATATTTTCATAAACGATGTTTTTACACTAGCTTTTCTAATTGGTTATATGTTTACTGGTGGTAGGGCTTTGTGCAAGCTCGTCTGGGTAGGTACCATCCTCTTATCAGATATTCTACCGCAAAACAGCAGTACCTACTTGGTATTGTTGTGTTACGGTTTGAAGGGTGAGTGAGCCAGTGGTGAGGCACAAGGGACATAAAATCTTAGGTCGCCAAGGTTGATGGCGCATTGGCTATGTAAGCGATGGTTAACATTTCTTACAATGCTAATGTCTAAGGGCATTGGTGACCACTTACCATCAGGTGGCCCATATGCTCGTCCGCCTTCCTATACTATAAAAAAAGAAGGTACCTTAAATTAAGTACATACGAGTATATACTTTAATTAAAGCTAATCATATTACACATAAAGAACCTTTTTACAGTTACATGTTCCTTATCGTCTTTACAATCAAGTTAATAATAATAGTTTATCATTTATCTAAATAGATTGATTCGAAGATAGTCCAATCATTCATAGATTGTCATCATTACACGTTATGAGCTCATCATTACAAATTTTATGAATCGTCATGTCGTAATATTATGTATGTATGTATGTATAATCTAAACCAGACGAAAAAATTAATTACCAAATAAATACTCATGCTGTGAAACCTATATGATTCCGTGAGTTCTTTCTTATCTGAAAGTTCAATACACTCATATTATTTTACACCTTATTTACAAAAATACTAAAACTACTTGGGTAATACTCTTGTTCTATTTCGTCGCTCAATCAATACATGTATGTTATAAACTAACTATATTTCTATATATTGTATCCATTTTCTTCTATAAGACTATATTTAATTGATTATGATTATGAGCCTATTGAATAATCATTAAAATATGATTAGCAAAATATAAACAAAGTTCTTTAAGAAAAATCCCTAGATGAGCGTAATCTCTAAGTAGATTTCTTTACAAGACAGTTCGAAAATATATTTCTACTATTCATTCAGCCTGGAAAAGTATTCAATTTTTATATACATTCCAGGCCCGATCCAAGGGTTGTCCGTTGTCAGGACCTTGCGGTATGCGGCTGACTTCTAGAATGTGAAGGCTAGCTTTTAGAATCTAGATCAACAAGGAAGTCAACGAAGGTTGTCTCCACTATTTACCTATTATACGTATGTATAAAATATGTGTGTGACTGCCTAGTTGGTCTAGTGGCTTGATGTAAGGCCGCAGACCCGGAGGTCCTGGATTCAATTCCCAGGTCGGGCCAATGAAATGATATTGGGTTTTTCTGTCAGAAAATTCTCAGTGGCAGCTTGAAGTCTAGAAGTTGGAAGTGTGTTCACTCCCGTGCCTCGGAAAGCACGTAAAGCCGTTGGTCCTGCGCCTGAATTCTTTCCGGTCGTGTCGGATTGCCGTCCCATCGGATTATAAGAGTTAGGGAATAGAGAGTGCACCTGTGTTTGCGCACACACTTGTGCACTATAATATCTCCTGCGTAGTTGGTTAATCTCTCTTGAGATTGGCCGCCGTGGCCGAAATCGGTCTGGAGGACATTATTATTATTAAATATGTAACCGTTAAATTGTAAAGACCATTAGTTTATACTAAAACTAGAGAAATTGTGAACGGCGTACAAGTGTGGAATAGAAACAAGACATAAGCAAACTTTTCGTTTTTCTCGCCAATGGAAGCAATCTTAAGAAGCGGTTTCCTATTTTATCATGTCCCAATGATATGCTTCTTTTAAAATAGGAAATTTTCGTGTGGCAGTCATCGATAGGAGAGAGAGAGAGGTTGTATATCAGTAACTAAAAACCAAGTCTTGACATAACTCACAGAAAAAGTTACGTTTAAGCGCCTTCAACGAATGTAAAGGCAAACCTGTTGTACACGTATTCTACTTATGATTTTTTGAAGTAGGTGTTATTTATTTTCACATTTGGTTTATTATTTGTAATTAGCAAGCAATTTGTTACGAAAATAATATGCACTAGAATGATATATTGGTTTTATTAAAATTTATTTTTATTAAAGTTTTATTATTTGATACCGATACAATGAAAAAAAAATGTAAAACTGCAGATAACAAATACATTTAAATATTGATTTCTGTTATGTTCTTTTAAATTAATATTAATTCATAACATTCCATTCATTTGCCATTATCACTGTGAGCAGTTCACATTGATAAAATCTTTAAGATATCCAGTCTAGACTGATTTTGCTGCATTTCGCATGTACTTGTTATCTTTATAAAAACAGATAAATATTTGAGGCCTAATTATAAAATATACAATTAGTGTTACACAATTTTGGAATAATTCTACTAATTTAATTAAATTAATTCTATTTATTTTTATATTATATATCATTATGATTGACATACTATAGTCGTCTGATCCTATTATCCTTTTGGGATGAATTAGGACGATAAAAAAACTTTATTTTATCTAAATACGTATATGTTGGATATCAGCTTTATTTATTTATTTATTTTTATTTAATGGTAACAAACAGTACATAATAAATTTTATAATTATCAAATATTGACAAATCATTACCAACAAAAGTTTCCAATTAAAAGTATTTTAGTTGAAAATGTTTCTTTCTGGGCTCCAAGTATTTAGACTGTGAAAACAAAGGTCCCCGTTTTTTATGCGTGATATATTTTAATCAGTGATTGATTTTTTGCGAATGTAGTGATATCATTATACAGACTTGGAGTGGCAGTAGAGTGATAGTGGAGTGACTTGCACTTTTAGGTTACTACCCACAATATTTGTTTCAAAACATTTAGTCACGCTTTTTGCTTCTCAAAATAGTTAGATATTTTAATGTAGCGATAAAATTTGCATTTTTAACCTGGACATGGTCAAGTGGGCGCTCCATAGAATGTCGAGATGACTTATGGTTTAGTGTGTTGGTTTTGCTCTTGGTATCTGATAATCGTTTGGCTGAGCTAATTGAATTCCTTTGGGGACCAACGTGGAGAAATAAATCTCCTTCTACTGATGGGACTGTCATGGTTTGGAGAACAGAACGGTTAATTCTTAGCTGAGCCGTTTACTTGGCATGTTTCTCCAAACATATGTGCTCGAACCACTACTTCATAAAAGGATGACCACTTTCATTTCTTTAAACAGTTTAAAGGGTACGACAGCTGGGTCAGTTTTAATGACTTGTGAATAAACTTTCTGCTAAGAGTAGATTATTATTTTCTTTCTATACCGTCAATGTATCGCTAAAGGTTGTTACAATAATACACTGAGCTTTGAACTAACCGTAATACTTTTTTTTATTTTTATAGAATAGGAAGGTGGACGAGCATATGGGCCACCTGATGGTAAGTGGTCACCAACGCCCTTAGACATTGGCATTGTAAGAAATGTTACCCATCGCTTAAATCGCCAATGCGCCAACAACCTTGGGAACTACGATCTTATGTCCCTTGTGCCTGTAATTACACTGGCTCACTCACCCTTCAAACCGGAACACAACAATACCAAGTACTGCTGTTTTGCGTTATAATATCTGATGAGTGGGTGGTGCCTACCCAGACAAGCTTGCACAAAGCTCTACCACGAGTAAAATTAAATAAATAAAATACAAATTATTATCAATACTTGAAGGTTGAATAACACGATGAAACCTTATCAAACATGCATAAAGCCCTGTCACTAGGAAGTGTTTGCTTATCACAGTTATGATCACAGAAAAATCGTTATAAAAGTGTCTATTTGTGTTATTCTTGAAAGATTTCTAAAATACATATGCAAAATTGTTTACAATCTCAACTTTTCGAATGATTCATTATATCAATATCCGAAAAGCCTCGTTTAAATTATAATTAAATAAGGATAAACGTTATCTTTTCCAATTAATTTTTTTAGTATGGATTCCTGGTGATTTTTTTAATTGAAAAATGAGCTTAGTGAATCAATAAAAATCAATACTTATAATAAATATAATAAGGCATGTACTTTTTTTCCATTGAAATTCATTTAGTTTTACTAAAAACAGTGCAAAAAGCAAATTTCACCGACTAGAAAATAGTTTTACAATATAAATAATTTCCTACGAACAAATGAAATAGCTGTATTTTGCAAGTTTGTAAATCCTCTTTTTGGAAGCGATTTTGGAATACCTACTATACCTACCTATTTTTGGTCAAGTACCAATTTTAAAAACAAAATAATTGTTTTTACATTTTTATAAGGATCTAGTAATATATATATATTCAGTCAATAAGTCAATATCAGCAGTCAAAACGTCTTAAAATATTGTAACAGCTTAAGTTTCCTCTTAAATCTAATTTGTTGCAAAAACAATTGCATACATTTTTTTTCTCTATTATTTTTATTGAGAAAAATATGATTAATACTAAAACTATACAAGTATCCTTAACATACAAAATTTGATATAAGTAACCGTGACGAATTAAGTCTATAATATAAGGTCCTATTTATACTATTTATAAGGTCCTATTTATACATAATATTTATTCTATTATAACTATTCCTATTTATATCTAATATTTTATTCTTGCTTAAAATTAAATTGTTACTGATGGTAGAGCTTTGTGCAAGCTCATCTGGGTAGGTACTACCCACTCATCAGACATTCTGCCGCAAAACAGCAGTACTTGGTATTGTTGTGTTCCGGTTTGAAGGGTGAGTGAGCCAGTGTAATTACGGGCACAAGGGACATAAGATCGTAGTTCCCAAGGTTGGTGGCGCATTGGCGATTTAAGCGATGGGCAACATTTCTTACAATGCCAATGTCTAAGGGCGTTTGTGACCACTTACCATCAGGTGGTCCATATGCTAGTCCACCTTCCTTTTCTATAAAAAAAAAAAAACTTTGGTCATGCAAACCAACCCATCTTTAATTTTTTTATAAATGAAGTCGCGAGCAACTCGTTAGTCAGACAATAGCAGCTCCATTGTATGTACGTAACAAAAGTCTTAGCCGGATAAACCTTAATAAAGATTAAGATAATGTGGCTTAGTTTTTATTGAGTACATTTTTTAAGATATGCAAAAATATTATCAACATTTTTATACGAGAATTAAACAGTACAAATATTATCAATTAATGTTCCTTATTTTTCTAGATTTTGATAAAAATGACAACCACTTGCGTTTATTTTACTTTGGTTACATAGAAAATGGACTTATTTTTTTATTAAATAGGTGGTAAATGTGCAACCTGATGGGAAGTAGTCACCACCGCCCAGATATCGTCACTATACGAAATAAAATCATTCCTTACATCGTCAATGCGCCACCAATCTGGGGAACTAAGATGTTATATCCCTATAGATACACTGGCTTACTCATGCTTTAAACTGGAACACAATAATAGCTTACTATTGTTTCGTCGCGGTAGAATATCTGATGAGTGCTTGGAATTTACTCAGACAGGTTTGCACGAAGCTTTACCGAAATGAAATCGGTACAATGGTCATAAACACATGTTTTTAAATGATATATGTTAATTCACTCATCAGTAGAAAACGATTTATGACGTAAAATTGTTCTGAATTATTTAATCATGATAGGATTACACCGAAAAATAAAATAATAAAATATTAAACAGGAAAATTTAAGGCGTAACAATGTGTTAAATAATGAATAATAAACATCCTATGCGCCATGATTTTTGTTTTATTTTTGTTTAAAATTTTTGCTGAAATAATAAACTATCAATTTTCAATACAATGGAACAGGACGTGCAATAAAACAAATTTGTATACATATACAACTTATTTTTATAAAAAATAGGTAGATGGACTGGAAAATTAGCCTCTTGATGGTAAGGGGTCACAATCGCCCATAGGCAATAGCGCAGTAAGAAATATTAACCATTCCTTTTATCGCCAATGCACCAACCTTGGGAACTAAGATGTTATTTCTCTTGTATCTGTTACACAGGCACACTAACACTTCTAATCGGCAAACAATAATACCATGTATTGTCATTTAGCGGTAGATAAGTAGCTAGTAACTACCCAGACAGGCTTGTCTGAAGCCCTACCACCAAGTACCTATGATATATTACTATTTTGCCAATACGTCGTTAAAGTCATCATTAAAATATTGAATAAGAATAGCATGTGTATACGATAATACTTGGAATTTACCAGATTGTTATCAAAATCGCTAATATTATCTAGATCTTCACATAAAATAATAACTTTAGCCGATAAATATACTGTATTTCACTAGATTAGATAAATTATTTTTAATTATAACAATAAATAAAGTAAAAGATCACGATTTAAAAAAAATGGGACTCATTATAAGAAAGTTATTCATTGGAGTAACATCTCTGTAATGTGTATTATTTATTCGTAGAAATAAATAAGTGTTGTGTTAATAAAATGTATTTATTTAATCATCTTTTATTTTTATTTGGTGGACTACTGTTTTGTGTTAGTGCACAACTTGTTATAGACGAAAATACACCAAAGCAACTATTTGACGAAGAGCTTTACAGAAAAGTAATCGATGATGAAGAATGTCGGAAACAAGTGAGATATCTGATGGAACCAGATCAAGGGACGCTTTTGGGCCGATGTAAGTGACAATGACATACAAATTGTATTATTAACATTTGGATTTGTTCATTTCTCTGGTGGCGTTGTTTAGGTCTTTTTAATGTTTTGATAAAAATAGTGCTTGTAATTATTTATTTTTTTAACTAATACGCTGGATTTAAATATACAATTATAATACAATATCTACCATTTTTTAAAGATAATTCGTTTAAAAATGCCGATAAAACAAAGAGTGAGTTACTGTTTCTTTTATTTATAGGGTTCTTGTTGGTTGATTTTTTACGGATTATGTGTATCATCTTTATAGAAATTATAAGTTATACATACACAATAAGTCAGAAATGATTGGTTATTCTCTATTTTTCCAAATGAAAATAGCATTATGCCTATTATTTGAGCTTTTCACATTCACTATACAAATATTCTGTTTTTATTCTTACTTATAATTTTTGTTTATTTTTTCAGTCTTAGATGCTGGTATACGATTCCCAAGAGGGTTTT
The DNA here is from genome assembly GCA_905147175.2 of Nymphalis urticae. Lineage (NCBI taxonomy): Eukaryota > Metazoa > Arthropoda > Insecta > Lepidoptera > Nymphalidae > Nymphalis > Nymphalis urticae. Next base: position 8,651,221 of record LR989991.1, read on the forward strand.
TCATGTTAAGTGTTTCGGATTTAGGCAACTATGAACAATGTCTTAATATAAACGAAGAAGTCGAAGATATGAAAATAGAAGGAAAATACTATTTTATCGATATACCATTTAATCAAACGTTTCGCCTTCCTTTCTTAAATCAAAACACATCTTATATAACAAATAGAAAAATAGTAGGTTTTAAGAGCATTATCAACGAGGTACAGGAATTTGTAGCAATCGATCCCGATTCGTAAGTAACTTATATTGCAATATTTATTTTGCTTTTAAACCCCTAACTTTGTTCATGTTATTTATTGAATTGAAATTAATAAATTGAGCATAAGATACAATATTTTACGCTCCATTTTTATAAGACGGCAAAATCTTAAATTTCAGCAATAGTTTAACAAAGTCTAATTTTTATTAAATTTTATAGGTTAAATCCTGAAAATCCATTGGTACTAGCGTCGATTAAAGTGGCTGTATGTGTGCCAAAACCTTGCACGACACAAGAATGGATTAGTACATTGCTCTTCAACGTAACTGCAATTGGATTCGAATATGAAGAAATTTTCTGTCGTCTACCAAACGACAAGCCGTGGATCACTGTTGATTATGTTGCTATGTAAGTGTAACTTTTAATCGTAATCTCTTAATTGTAATTTATTATTCCAGATAGCTACTGTTTTACTACTACAAATTATGTAACTAGAATATTATATGAGTCGTAAATATTACGTTTTAGTATCGACAATGACGTCTTCGATATTCGTTGTTGATAAAAATTGTTAGAAAGGAAATAGATGATTGGCTTCAAATCTACGCGTATTAGTAGGAGATTGTAGTCAATTTTATCAATTAATTGAAGATAAGAACACATGTGCTTGCTTAAATAACTTTTCAGAGTTATCAAGCGGCTATTGATTTGAAAACAAAATTGATCAATAAATTTTAATGACTTGTTTCACAAGGTCTATGTAAAAATATAGTATTAAGTTTTATTATTAAATTTTGTTTATGATTTCGCATTTATAATCGCATATACATAATCCTTTAAAACTTAAATTTATTTCAGATAATGGGCTTAAAAATAAAAGTATATTTTGTCATTTTATTCAATCGCATATGTTAGAATAATTTTTAAATAAAAATTGTTCTACTATTTGTCAGTTAGGGACTAAGCCTTTACTATTAAATATTAGTAGTAATATATATTTTGCTGTATCAGTATTTATTTAAGCGTTAATAAAGGAAGAGGAGGAATTGAATTGGAAATAAGTAATAATTTCATTACCTCCTTTACTTTTACTACTTATATATACATATTTACATTTCTTTTTCTTTTCTTTTCTAGCGGGGTATTTAGTTTCCTGGGATTAATTACTCTACTCAGTACATTTTACGACATCAACCATATAGTAATAAAGAAAAGAGGTATGGATAATTTAATATTTTTTTCTTCCTACTGATAATTGCTCATAAATTTTGATAAGTTGATTCCATAAATAAAAATGTATATCTAAATGACGATATTGATACTGTCAAATAACATTATATAATATTTAAATCTTTTAATTCTATTTGCGGCTTCCAGACTAAATACTTACTCATTGCGATTCCTATTCTAGCATAAAAAATCGCTAGGAAAACACAACACTGGTAATTTAAGATTGTTACTGTAACAGATCTTTTCGTAAAATTATCCCTCTTAATCGTAGGTACTTATTTATTAATATTTTGTTATTTTAAAATAAGTAAGCTTCCTTCAATTGAGATGAAGTAAAAAGTCATGTCATCCTAATTGAATAATAGCCACAGCGGCATATCTCAAAGTATATGTCTATGTAGTGGACAGGCACATATGTGCTAAACACAGCTACACTTTATTTTCTTTCACTTACATATTAGGTAATGCGGTAATCTGATAGTCCTGAATAGAGATCATAAGCAGATAATATTATACATCATATTGTAACATTATATCAGCAGCTTTGTGTATTATTAAACATGAAGAATGTAATATAAATTTTTAAATTTTAAAAACCAAGTTATGTGTATATTCCTCGAAATCTTTGGAAAATCGTGAAGATTCTTTGTTATAAGCCGAAGTATGTATGTATTAGCAAATATATGAATACTCACTTCCAAAGTATCTGGTTGGGCATTGTAAATAAATAAATATATTTAAATATGAAATACACCAATGAAGTATCTGAGCGTACGAGCTTTGCTCTGCTCACATAATAATATTTTTTGTACCTATGTGTAACACAAAATTTGAGGCAAATCGTTAGAGCCGTTTCTGAGATAAATTAAATAAAATATACTCCACAAAAGAATTACTCATTTCATATTATAGAATATTTTTATTGCTACTGTATGTATGTTTCACTTATTTCAATTACTTACCTCGAAACAATTTATTCACATCCTCTGTATATATGATTGATCGATTTGATTATTATATTTTAATTCACTTTATCGGACGTGGATATCGGCTTAGATATGCATTAATTAATTATTCAATATATATCGCATATTATAAAATAAATAGTCGAATAAGTTAACTTAAAAAAATACTTATAATAAGAGTTAACGCTTACTGCGTTTTAGAAAATCAATTTTAACCATCAAATCTTTACTAAGGAGCGCCTCCAGTAAGCGTTATTTGTCTCTAAGTGTTATAGTTAGAGCTAGCTCTCGCTACGAAGACACCGCGCCATTTAATTTTCGCAATTGTGTATTGCAAATATATTTGTTAAAACGCAGTAGCGTCTTATTAAATTTGCGCGTTAAATTTTATTTGTATAACAAAAATTTGACGCGATGTGGCGCAGAAGTGGCGTTAGGAATGAACATTTTTACTTCAAGAAATAATATATTAACAATGGAATTCCAGTATTTGATTATTATAATAATAAATTAAGAAGTTGAATTGAATACTGAAATACCGATCAATAGATAAATCGTTGTAGTGATTAAAAACTATCGGTCTTATTTTATTTTATATTGATAATAATCTTTACATTATAACAATTAGTTATATATGTTAATAGACAACAATTGTTGACAACATAAATATCAAATATTGTTATGTAATAATATATAAAAATGGAAATTATATTTATCGAATGGTTAAAATCATAATAAATGAACAATAAAAAGTTACGTAAATATAATTGAATGCAAACTTTTTGCACGAACAAATAATGTTATTATTAATTCATTTTATGCCTTTCATTTTCCTGTGTTTTCTTTTTCAGATCCAAAGAAAGCAAACATCTTCTTTCGCACATTCTCCGTTTTCACGAATACGCGACGACTTTTGAATTTTGTTCCTAATTCTAACGCCTTAAATTGCCTGGACGGCATAAGATCAATATCAATGATGTGGGTTATCGTTGGGCATACATTTTCCATGTACAATTTTAATGCTGATCTTACTAAGAGTTTGAACGTAAGAAGATTTAGTTTTTTTTTTTTAATATTAATATATATATATACTACCAACGAGGCAGTATATATATATATATATTAATATATATATATACTGCCTCGTTGGTCTAGTGGCTTGATGTAAGGCCGCAGACCCGGAGGTCCTGGGTTCAATTCCCAGGTCGGGCCAATTAAATGATGTTGGGTTTTTCTGTCAGAAAATTCTCAGTAGCAGCCCGGAGTCTGGAAGTTGGAAGTGTGTTCACTCCCGTGCCTCGGAAAGCACGTAAAGCCGTTGGTCCTGCGCCTGAACTCTTTCCGGTCGTGTCGGATTGCCGTCCCATCGGATTATAAGAGTTAGGGAATAGAGAGTGCACCTGTGTTTGCGCACACACTTGTGCACTATAATATCTCCTGCGTAGTTGGCTAATCTCACTTGAGATTGGCCGCCGTGGCCGAAATCGGTCTGGAGGACATTATTATTATTATATATATATATACATATATATAGACAGTTTTGTTTATGGAATAGGTAGGTGGACTTTACTAGTAGTTAATTGGGCCACCTGATGGTACCACCGCCCTTAGACATTAGCGATGTGAGAACTATCAACCATTCCTTACATCGCCAATGCGCCACCAACCTTGGGAACTAAAATGTTATGTCCCTTGTGCCTGTAATTACACTCACTCATGATTCAAACGGGAACACAACAATACCGAATATTGCTGTTTGGCGGTATAATATCTGACGAGTGGGTGGTACCTAACCAGAGGGGCTTTTCCAAACCCCTACCACCAAGTTAACTTAAACTCCAAACCTCCTCCAAAAAGATTTATAATAAAGAGAATACAATGACTACGTTACGTTTTAGGCTCCATATATTAATTCATTCATGAGTATATTTCATATTTTTTCTATAATTTATCTATTATTGAAATGGAATTTATTTATTTTAGTGGTTAACATCTGGCGATGCAGTATGGATATCGACGGGCCTTTTTACAGTGGATACATTCTTTTTAATGGCTGGTCTCCTGCTAGTTTATACGTCTGTAGGAAGAATGACTGGAGGTAATTTTTTATTTAGGTTTTACGATACTTTTTCCCCAATCACTAATGTAACTAGTAATTTTATTGTTTTTGAAGGATTACGATGGTTACGGTGATTATTTAATAGAAAACTTTTCCTTAAATAGATATTTGAATGAAAATAAAAGGTTACTATTTCAACTCAAGATAAGCAATAATACATATTATATTATTAATAAAATCAAAATATATAACCGTATGGTGGAGTCGGTTCGGAATATTTCTCCATAATATTATCCAAGTATACAAATACTTGGATAATATTATGGATAATTTAAATAAACTCCAAGATCTCCAGATATTTTAAATAATCTCCATTTAAAATTTAATCTCTAATATATTTAATAATTTTATGTTCAACCAGTTTATTTTCAGTCCGATTACCTTACCGATAGTACAATATTCTTAATCTTCTTTTATACCTTATATCATTATCAATTTTATTGTTTTCTGTTATACAGCTTTAAAACAGCTTACTTAAGTAATGAGATTTTTATTTCCTAATAAACAATTTTATATTTCATTGAAATAAATAGATACTTTTCAAATGTGAGCTTAGAATCAAATTGTCCCATAGATTTAGTTGTTACCATAACAACGACAGCTTTGCGTTATTATATCAGTGACATGACAGTCTATGTTTTGATTTAAATTATTAATATTTTCTGGGACAGTGCACGTATGTTGTCCTTTTAATAAATATTATTAAACCAAGTACCATTAATTACCCTGAGAATTTCTCTAGGCAATTTAAATAAATACTACTCATACTTTATTTTTACATATTACGACTCGATAATTCGTATTTAATAAATGTCGATTTCAATACATAAGAATGTGTTATCTAAGTTCCTTATCGAAGTGTTCGTTTCAATATTGTTATAAACTTAAAAATGACTTACATACAAGTGACCATTAATACATATCGATTAATTAAGATAATTATAATCTAAATTATTAATTGAAATTCTTTTTTCTTTGTTTTGATTACATATGTATCTGATTCTGATCGTACATGAAGATGAATTATACTTGTGGTTAGGGAGTTTGGTATAATAATATGAATTTGACATGTTTTGTAGCAAAATTAGTTACTGTAAAGATCAATTGATCAAAATTGTGTTTTACCAAAATGCAGACCTGGATTATCTAGAGAACACCTTATTAACGTCAGGCTTAAACAAATTCTATAGTTCTCCCGTTTTATTCTACGATTTAGTATTCCTTGTAATCAGCCTGTGAATGTCCCACTGCTGGGCTATAGGCCTCCTTTCCTTTTTTTTGAGGAGAAGTTTTGGAGCTTATTCCACCACGCTGCTCCAATGTGGGTTGGTGGAATACACATGTGGCAGAATTTCAGTAAAATTAGACACATGCAGGTTTCCTCACGATGTTTTCCTTCACCGTAAAGCACGAGATGAATTATAATCACAAATTAAGCACATGAAAATTCAGTGGTGCTTGCCCGGGTTTGAACCCACGATCATCGGTTAAGATTCACGCGTTCTTACCACTGGGCCATCTCGACTCTAGTATTCCTAACTCTATCCAATTATCAGACCAGATTAAATTTCTGAAACTTGAGAAAATCACACTAAAATATAGCTCACTAGCTTCCTAACTTTTACGTCAGCTCAAACGTTGGGCGCTTTACTAATTATTTGTAGATGTTTCTATTCTATGAAAACACAAAATATTTTTAATACATATAATGAAACTTTTATGGAATTGTATTTTCTTTATAAAGTAAAGTTTCTAATAATTAAGAAAATCGTTTTTTACAGTTCAACTCCTGAAGCGCCTTCATGTTTTCTATCTCAATCGACTTCTACGAATGTTCCCGTTGTTAGCATCACTTGTACTTCTAGAGGCTTCTGTGTTCCATCGTGTAGGAGATGGACCATATTGGGTCCATGTTGCGAATAATGTTCAGGATTGTCGAAACTTTTGGTGGTCCACATTGTTGCATATCCAAAACTATGTGAATCCAGACCATATGGTTAGTTATTTTTTTCTTAAGCTGAGCATTGATTTTATTATTTTATATATTTTATAAAATATTTACTTATTTTCTATTAAAACATTTCTATATAAATTTCACAAAGATTAAAAAATATATTTTCTTTTAGTGCATCCAGCACTCATGGTACGTAGCGATTGACATCCAACTACACATCGTGTCACCCATTATTCTATTTTGGGTACTCAATAAAAAGAGGCGATATGCCTGGTCTGCTCTTATCGCTGGTCTTTTAGCAATCGTAGTTGCTTCAACTGTATGGAACTTCATAAAGGCAATGCCTTCGAGTAACATGTCTCTTGTGTAAGTTTTATCTATTTCCTAGTATTTTTTAAGGAAAAACTATTTAAACAATTAACTGTAGATATGAAGATAGTAAGCTAACATGACATGATGTATTTTGTTATTAGGTAATCATTTAATGAATTAGTATTAAAGCCTATCTGTTTATAATTTCGTTATATTGAATGGTAAATTATTGTTTCGAACTTATTCTAAATGTTTATTTTTTTCAGTCGTCTAGATGAACAATCCTATTACATGAATAATTACTATGTTACCGCATGGACCCGTGGAGCTCCGTTCTTTGTCGGAATGATAGCTGGCTATGTGTTAAACATATACAAAGGCAAGAAGATCAAGTTGAATACGGTAGGTTTACATAAATGTTAAGAGGTCGTGGATATAGGTCGTTGACCTTGCTCGATTGGGTGTTTCTAATAGACATTACACCCCCTATGCCATGAGTTTCCGGAGAAATGTGTCATTGGTCTGTTTTAAGCATAACGTCTCGTCCCGCACTGATTTATAATAGTCAGTATAATAACTTAAAAAAAACGTCAAGAAGAGAAAGATAAGCCAAAGGTTCCCTGGGTGTTTTATTATTCTACATCCTGATGACAATAAAGAAACCTTGTATTAAATAGTATAGGAGCAAAAAGCTAATTATAACGTAAACAGAAGGCCCCTCCTTCTGTTTACGTTATACTTTGCTTATTTATTTCTATTAATTCTAAGTGTCAAAACTGTTGATGGATAATTACTTAGTATTGAGACATCTCATAGTTTTTTCATCTTTTGATAGTCACCCAAGAAAGAAAAAAAATCAGTATTTATATTATACCGTAACGTGTTTTTATGAGGTGATGAAAATGTAAAAAAATACGCTTTGTACTTTAAGGATTGTAAATAGCAATTTCATACACCTTTCATGCCTGTTACCGGCTAAAGCCACGATTATCTAAACTTCGTAGCAGTCCAGTCTTTTCTTTTTCTATTGTGGACATTGCGCAGAGACATTTTTAACTTTTAAACCTATGTAGGTTTGGCATTCGGGTAATTAGGTGAATATTAAATTAACCTTCCTTCTTACAACCTTTGATTAATTTTATTACTTATTATGGAACTAAATCAACGGCTAAATTAATAGTATTTCTAAAACTATTTAACTATTAATATTTATATTAGGTACACGCTTTTTAGAACAATTGAGTATTTTTCGCATGAAGTCATTATTCTTTATGTGGAAACAATATTTTTATTTGTAAAACCAGAATTTTTCTGCAAACTTGTACAACAAATAACTGCTGGTTTTATGTCGTTTTTGGAATAAATTATTAGCGTACTGTATATAAGATACAGAGATGCTTTAATACCTCGGTTAAATTACAAAGATAAAAGTACTTTGTCTATTTTTTATAAATAAATTATTTCATTTCTCAGCCCTAGTGACCTAGAGATAAATATCTTCATATCGCAAAAAATGCATATAATTTATATTCAAGAAATATCATGATTCATAAAATTTATCAAGATTTATATCGATGAAATAATCGTAAAACGTAACAAAAAATAGGTAACCAATAATTATTTTTATGTACGTCTTATTAGATTTTATCTAACGAGTGATAATATTAAGGTTAGTCTGTGACATCGCTTATCATTAAAGGTAAAATCTCGGTAATATTATTGTTTGGTTTATACAAATAAAAGTAACATTTTGTTTATTTTACTGTCTCAATCATTTGTATTTTAGAGGACAAGTTTGATTGGGTCAATAAATTACAACCAGTTTTATTTGTTAAAACTTCATCCAGTATTTATACAGTACAGACTAAGGCCTCCTCTCCCTTTTGAGGAGAAGGTTTGGAGCTTATTCCACCACGCTGCTCCAATGCGGATTGGTAGAACACATGTAGCAGAATTTCAATGAAATTAGACACATGCAGGTTTCCTCACGATGTTTTCCTTCACCGTCAAGCATAAGATGTAAGCATAAACACAAATTAAGCACATGAAAGTTCAATGGTGCTGGCCCGGGTTTGAACCCACGATCATCTGTTAAGATTCACGCGTTCTAACCACTAGGGCATCTCGGCTTTTTGCACTAGGCCAGTATTTATATATATTAATAATTATTAGACTGATATTAAGTGTCGTCTTTCGTAATCTTACTCGAAATCGAACACTGATTCCACATTTTCAATTATTGAATGTATCTGATATTAATTTACATGCCTCATTTAAAGATTCAAATTGGCTTAAAATATGTGTGGGATTTCGTTATATAAACGAATACCTTTCTTGTCCTAGAAAGGTTGACATGTCAGAATCTGGGTGTTACAAGCTATCTTTCCTTCTTAGCATTTTTATCAGAATAATTGAATGTGAAACCGTAATGAAAAAATTTAAAACCATTTATTTATTCTCGTTGTCAATGAAAAATTGGTTTAAAGAATAATAAATCATTCAATAAAATATCTGATTTTGTAATAACAAAAATATTATTGTTTGTTTCAGGGCTTTGTAATCACATCCTGGGTCATAGCTCTCGGCATGATCGCGTCATGTTTCTACATGTCATATGCTATCATGCAATTAGATTGGGACAACCAAGTCGGAGACAGTCTGTTTAACTCGTTCATGAGAATTATTTGGTCGATCGGCTTGTGCTGGATAATCTTTGCATGTGTTAAGGGATACGGAGGTCAGAATAATTGCTAAATAACTAAAAGTCCAATAATAGTCTTAGTTTTTATATAACTCTTACATAAAATCACCTATCAGAAAGGCATTATTGAGTGTCTCAATTTAAACATTACTACTACTACTCCTACTTAATTACTTTAAATCATATATTTATTTTTAATACATCAGTTATGTTAACTATAAACAAATTTCAGGTCCAATAAACTGGCTTTTATCGCTCAGTTTGTGGAAATTGCCCGCTCGTATATCCTTCGCGATGTACCTTTACCATTACCCAATCGCCTTTGTAATAGCTGGAATGCAAGTAACGCCTATCTATTTCTCGGTGGGAGGAAGGGTAAGTGTTGAATACTTATCAGCTTTCATATATATTTCAATGTTGAAGAAAGAGAATAACAATTATTTATAAAGAAAACAAATACTAACTTTTTTTAATTAGAAATTAGAATTAGATTCTATTTCGTGATATTCAATTATTTAAAATTAATTTTAATGTTTTGTCTTTATAGATTTATGACTTTATGGCACTCTTCACGTTGTCATTCATCGTGTCTTTCGTTATGACGGTAGTCATTGACGCTCCTTTCTCAGTGCTAATCAAAATATTAATGGAAGGAGGTAAGTAATTTATATTTATTAAATTTGTATAATATTATAGTTTTTTATATTTTTTTATATTGTACGATTTTAGCCAAACATTATACACAAGTAAATAATATTATATGTTTTTTTTTGCTTAATGCTTCCTATTAATGTGTTCTTCTTTTAACAGGTCAAAGAAAATCTCAACCAAAAATAGAAAATGGTGCCGATTCCTCAAAAGCTGGTCCAATACCTGATAAGAACGTGGCTGATTTAGAAAGAAAGATAGCCAATAATGACCATAATTTGGCTAATAACGTAATACATTTGGAGAAAAATGGATCAAGTTACGACAAAAATGGCGCTATGGATAGGATAGAAGTATTAGGGGAAACGTTACCAAGTAAAGAGCATTCAAAATTTTAAAAAAAATTGATCGCTGGCTGTCTCTTGGAAACATATCTTAAGATTTGATATTACTTTAATGCATCATTTACCTTATCGTATTTATTAAGGTAATCTCATATTTACCCGAATATGAGAATTTTTAAGATGTTTATTTATGTCTATATCATCCTCAGAACTGATATAAATATATTATGAACATGTAAGTCAGACACACATGTAATAATATCTGTATTCAATATTATTTTTGGTTTAATAGACATAGTAATATCATGAAGATTTTTAGATAAATAATAATTCTTATTGAAAATTATCAATGTATATATTTTTTGTTTAAATATTTTTTATTGTTATAACTGAAGCGTATAGTGAAAAACAGCTTTGTAATCTTCACAATAAAGTTGAATATTATATATAAGATCATTTAGGCACTATAGTTATTTAAGGTAATCTCAGTAAGTTATGACTATAGATTTTTATTTTTGTACGATATTGTAAATATAATTATTATAAATAAATATTATAAGTTTTTTTAACTGACAATTTGCGATATTAAATAAATGTTCCTGAATAAAAACTTTCATTATCTAAAAATAATTGATGTAGTAAATATTATTACCCTTGAACTTTTTCTCGCGATGTTTTCCTTCACTGCTAAGCACAAGATGAATTATTAACAGAAATTAAGCACATGAAAATTCAGTGATGTTTGCCTAGAACCCGCAATCTTCGATTAAGATTAATATAAGATCACTGGACCATCTCAGCTCAGTGGGTGGTCTTGTAGGGGCAGTAGATACCCATTTTTTGTTAATTTTTCATTTGACCTTTCTAAACAAGTTAGAAAAACCTACCTAATCAATAACACACATATATCTAAAACTCATTATTAGTTAACTACCTACTCTTAATGAACCGACATTTAATTATTAGTTAATGATGAATAATATAATATTTCTTATATCTTAAATATATATCTTTTATCTTAAATATATATCTTTTATCTTAAAGACAAATCTCAAAGTACGCTATGTACAGTAGTAAGAAAACGTTAATTAAATGTAATTTTAGATTTACGATATCTAACGGTCTTCAACTGGCATAACATTTATATCCAAAACAAAAAACAATATCATAAATTGTTCACTTTATTTTAATGATGCTACTACTTTTATGCTAGGCGTTAATTATTTTAGGCTTCAGATATTGAAGCGCCTACAAATTATTAATAGTAATTACATGAATTCACACATTTAGTACCTATATTATTGCAAATTTAACGATGATTTTAATTTAATTTTTTTAATACAAAACTTACATATTAATTAATAATACTTCCCAGTATTACTTACAGTATCAATGTAGATTGGCATTGGTGACAACTTACCTTCAGGTTGCCACATTTGCACGTCTGCCTACTTTTATAAATACATATATATGTAAAAATGCATTTGTTCTTATTTTATTTTCTGTATCTGTTTGTAATTAGCTTCACTATTATGTATATATATTATTTTTATTTATGTTATGTACACCCCTACCATTCTTACTTTTTTTCTTTCCTCCACCTCAAGGTTGCATGGAAGAGATCGCTGTTATAATATAAGGCCGCTTCTAATACATTTTTCTTATATATTTAAAGTTTACTTAACGTGGTAAAACATAGATTTTAATATAGTATTTATTAGTACATGTACTGTACTCAAATCAATCAGTGGGAAATTTCAAACAGTAAACATCCGCAAGTCAATTTCACAACGCGACCAATAGATACACATATTGGAATCGTTTTGGTCAATTAAAAACAATTTGTCGGACCAGCCGAATGAGTATTATAATGTAGGTACCAATTATATTATAGTGCGTACTTTAAACGTTGTCAGACTTACTCTCATCTAAAATCAATATGACGAGTAAATAAATAAAATTTGGCCATTAATTCGAACAATATAATTAAGTTCTTCCTTAAAAGTAAATATTACATTAGTAGCATTTACTTAATAAGATTTTTAGTGTTATTAGATTTTTATATTACTATCTTTTATAACATGTTTAAAAGTGATCTAATGCGTATTTCAAAATAAATTGACCATTAAATTAGTTGATTCCTAAAGAATGAATGTAGTACACTCAGTTCAATAACGTCTTTTGACGCGTCTATTTCAGATGTATTTAAAACAAGTTCACTTTATGGTGTGGTGTTGGTAAATAATGAAGAAATTTTATGGAATTTTCAAGGAAGGCAGCAAGATCAATCAGATAATATGTGCAATTTTAAGTAAGTACATATATACCAACTCCCAATATTTCGCATTGTCAGTAGTTACTTACTTACAATAGTGCGTAAAAGATTAAAATAACCAATTTGTATAAACACTGCGTTTTATGTTCGGGGATGAGTTTTAGATGTTCTGTGGTCTTCCTTTTCGGAGTATGATTATGATTTTGGTAATATCTTTTTAGTAAATTTGCCGGTATTTGCATACGGTGCCAGCATTGGGTGGATGTCGCCTATGACGTTGTTACTCCAATCCAAAGAGTCACCTAAGGGTGTACCCCTAACAGATACAGAGGTAAAATTTAAAGAATGATTCTCTTGTAATCTATCTTTATAGTGATTTTGAGATTAACAATGTATAAATTTACTTAATTGAATATTCTTTATTTTAGGTTTCATGGATGGCTTCAGTAGCATATTTGACATGCATACCAGGAAATATATTAATGGCTTTTCTCGGGGATACCATTGGAAGAAAAAAAACGTTACTTTTCATATCAGCAACAGGAGCTGTTAGTCATAGCGAATGAATAAATTCGAATATCAATCATGAGATCTTGTTTCACAATCTGCTTTTTTTGTAAATTTTCGTGTCATCATTATATACGTTACTAATTGTATTTCATATTTTTAGGCGAGCTGGATTCTTTTGCTGTCATCATTAGAAGTTTGGAGTTTCATCCTAGCCCGAGCTCTGGTCGGCATCACCATGTCAGGATGCTATGTCACGTGCCCTATTTACACTAAAGAAATCAGTGATGATAGTATACGAGGAGCTCTTGGATGTTTGGTTCGTTAATTTTAATACTGAAAAGATGAATTTTCTGCAATCAGTGATTAAAATGTAGTAGTCCTGTATGTGTAATAATTAAATGTTTTAAATTTTTTATATTGTAGTTTATATTGTTTGACTATTAATACGTGTAATTAAAAAGTTGTACATTATTTTCATAGTTATTTAAAACTGCAGGAAATAAAGCTATCACGTTAATATCAAGTTAATATAATGATTATTTAATTACAATGTTCCTATAATATAACATTTCGTATTGAATTTTATTTAAAATAATTTACAGATTATTTTATTTCACACCACGGGTAATTTATTTCTCTACGTGATAGGAGATTTTTTGAGCTATCGAACAATTATTTGGATTTGCTTAGCTTTACCGACCTTTCATCTCGTACTTTTTATGATGATGCCGGATTCGCCCTCTTATTTTGTAAAAAGACGAAAAATTGAGGTATGTACTAAGTATACTAAATTAGGCTATTGGTATATTTTCTCGTTTGAATTAACTAAGAAATATTATTAAATTATAGGAGGCTACACGTGTACTAGCTTGGCTGAGGTGCAAGAGAGAGGATGATATAACAGTTAAAAATGAGCTTGAAGTTATACACGAGGAGCAAAAGAAATATGAAGATAGTAACCGTTTTCTATTGAAAGCTATAGGTACGTATACATTAACAAAAACAATTTGTTTAATTATAATTAGTACTTCTCTACGAAATAGATTATTCAGGTCAATATTATAAATTTATTCTATTTTCAGTAAAAGACGAAGTACTATCCAAAGCGTTTTATATAGCAATGATGGTTACACTTGCTCGAGAGATATGTGGTGCAGTACCAGTCTTGAACTTTGCAGGAGAAATATTTACGTTCGCTTCTAACAATTCGAATATATTGTTGAGTCCTAATCAACAGGCGATGCTACTTGGAGCTGTGCAAGTGACTGGTTCGATACTTGCATCACTGGTTGTAGAAAAGGCTGGAAGAAAGGTAAAATCTTTAATATTAGGTTTTTACATATGAAATTGGCGTTTTGTACGGGAGGAATATAAAGTCATTTTTTTTTTGTAAAATATATTTAATTAATCAAAGTATGCACCGTTGTTATCTATGCACTTTTGCCATCTTATAGGTAGTTCATTGATCCCTTTACTAAAACAAGTGTGGGGCGAGAATCAAGAAACTCTTTAAAGGCGGTTTAGACTGCCGCATCGGAGTTAATTTTTTTCCTTGTAAGTTGTCCAAATTCCGGAAAAAATGGGAATCTGTTGAAGCAAGGTCCGGGGAGTACGGTGGATGTCGCAGACATACCTATTGTAGCTCATCTAACTTAGTGGTTGTTTGTTGTGAAGCGTGCGGTCTTGCGTTGTCGTGAAGCAGCAGTGGCCTAGAGCGATTGACCAATCTCCTAGTTCTTCCTTCATGGTTTACAGTTCCTAACAATAAATATCTGCCGCAATCGTTTGGCCAAATTTTAGAAAGCTGTAGTGAACGACACCGGTTCTAGTCCACCAAACACTCACAAGCAACTTTTTCTGAATAAATTTTCGTTTAGGGCAGGATTTGGCTGGGTCTGCAGAGTTCAGCCATTGCGACGAGCACTTCCGATTATCGTACAGTATCAATATTTCATCACGAGTAATGATTCGATTTAAAATCCCTTCATTATTGTGTCGGTTGAGCAAAGTAACGCAGCAGTCGACGCGTGTTTGCAAGTTCGATTCGCTCAATTCATGAGGTATCCATCTTTCAAGTTTTTTTACTTTCCCGATTTGCTTCAAGTAGATTAATACAGTTTTATCACTTACCCCGAAGCCTGCAGCTATCTCTGAAGTGGGTGGGGTGGATCCGCTTCCACAATAGCCTTTAATTCTTCATTTTCCACTTTGGTCTCCGGCCGTTCACGGGGTTGGCTCTGAAGGTCGAAATTTCCAGAACGTAAACGTTGAAACCAAAAACGTACCGTGCTTTCTTTTGCGACATCAGTGCCGTAAACATCATTAATTCTTCGAGCTGTTTCTGCAGCACTGGTGCCATGGTAGAACTCGTACTCTTAAATATACCGATATTTCATGTTTTCCATTGTGCGGTAATAAGCGACGAGAAAGAAAAAAATAATGAGGAAAAACTCAAATGTACCAGCTAAATGAATTTATAAACTTGAATTTGATGTTCTTAACCAAAGAGGAGATATTTCAGATCAAAGTGATCAGAACGACAAAACGCTAATTTCATATGTAAGGATCTGATATTAATATTAAGCACCAAAGTAAATGATTAATTAAGGAGTTTTTGTATTGAGTATACATTACTACAACTACTTTAGTGATTAGTTAAACAATGTTTTCATCCTTTCTGTCATTATTGATATGATATTTAAAAGAAGCTGACACGCCATTTTTAAACTAATTACCCGCTTATACGTAAGGAAGTATATTGCTACTCGTTACATAAGATATGTTTAGTAAGATAATTAGCTATTTTGACTTATAATTCTCCCCATTTATAACCGTTATTTTGTATTTTGTGATTTTAGGCATTACTTTCGATAACGTCGCTTATATCTGGACTTAGTATGTGCACTCTGGCTTCTTGGTTTGTCGCACGAGACTATGGAGCGAATACACCAAATTGGCTTCCTATAGTAACATTATGTTTGTGCATTTTCTGCGATTCTTCTGGATTACAGCCAATATCTATTGTTATCGCTGGAGAGATTTTTTCCTTTAAGGTATGGGAATTTTGTACAATTAACTGTAAAAAAAACACAGAGTAATGTTTCAGCGTTAATTAGTCTTAATATAATTATTTTTAATAAGATTTAAAGTAAGTAGGAACTCAAAAAATTTAAAATTCTTAATCGTTTTTAAAATAATAAAATTACTTTATAGTATCATTCCTATTTACCAGCATCGAGGAACTGTTATGGCCGTGACGATGTCAGCTGCATCTCTTGCTGATTTTCTTCAACTTTTGTTCTTTAAACCGTTGGCAAGCTCTATTGGCATCCACGTGGCATTCTACTTTTTTGGAGGAGTGTGTATATTGATGGCATTATACGTAATCATTGTGATACCAGAAACCAAAGGAAGAAGCTTAGAAGATATTTATAAGAGTTTTGGTACACGCCGAAGTATAGGGAGAAATAACCTAAACGACTTAAACTGCTAACGCTAGATTTTTTTAAATTAATATTTCTTTAACGTACGACAAACATTATTATTATAAATATTTTATTTTGAATAAAATCTGATAATATTGTTATAAAATACATAAAATAATAATAAAACTCATTATATTTCGATTTAATTAAATATGAAGTTATTAAAATTTAACTGATTACATATTCAGTTAAATCATACTATAAAGTAGGCAGTTTTATTTTGGATTTACTATTTATTTTATGTTTTAGGACGAAAATAGTCAAATATTGTATAATTTGCATATGCATACATGTTTTACTTCGAGATTATAAATAAATAATTATTTATATTATGAACTCTGGTTGTTAATATGTAATGTATTAGAAATATTATTTCAACACTTAGCATAAAATGATTGACTGATAATATTTTTTTTTTTAAATATAGATAAGAGTTCTTGCGAAAGAGTGATAAATGCGAAAAAATAAATTAAAAGAAACATAATAGCACTGCTCGTTTTTAAGTAACTACATATATTTCTATTTACCTCTTTAAATAAGCCTACAGCTCACCAGATTATTAGTGGACGAAAAATTACAATAGATCATAAAATATTATCATATATGTATTTTTAGTTGGATTTTTTAAGTGGGATGACAAAAGAGGAATTAAAATATACGAGTGAGTAAACAGTAAACTTTATACGGTCACTTACATACTATACTTTATACGGTCGGAAATATTTATACGGTCAGACTTTTTATCAATGGTGCCGTCAGCTACGCTACCACTGTTTCTATTTCACTTGATTTATCACACATATATAATTGCATATAATAAAACTAAATTTTAACTAATAGCACTTTTTAATATTGTGATCATTTAAGCTTAAATTACAAATTATGATATAAGCAGTACTTACAATATCCTTGATAATTTTAACACACAACTTTTCTTATATTATAATCTAATGATTCCATTTAGTTCTTTTGTAACCTAGCTTAACCACGCATAATGGCGCCTCCGGCGTTTTCATCCTTTTTTAATCAATACAATAATATTTTTCCCAGCATTTATTATCTACAAATGACATGTGTGTGTCTAACTTTAAAATTATTTCAAGTTCAAGGTAACTGCTTTTATAAATCAATACAAAGTAAATAACTGTAAGCCTATAGACGATTCATCATCATTCATCAGATTAATTTATTAATTCACACACTAATTTAATTTCTAAATAAAACTTATAATTACCTCGATCTCGAGTTTGGAGTCCCGTGTCAACACATATATAACACCACTTAAGTGTGGAATAAAATATGAAAAAACGTTAAAGTAATATGAAATAAGTTCAAATTAGTGCATATATTATATTATGCTATACGTATTATGTTCGGTTATCTACGCCTTCTATAATATATACGAACCCTTACTAAAAATCGCGTTTACAAGTGCACTTTGTGCAGCGTTATCTCTACTCGTTTTCTCGTATTGTATCAGTTTAAGGATACAATATGAGTACGTAAGTCTCAATTGTATGGGTGTCAGAGCTAATGCAATTTTTTTATAATCTAGTTAATTTTAATGTTTCATAATTATAAGTAACAGTAAAAGCCTGTTAATGTCCCACTGCTGGGTTAAGGCCTCCTCTCCATTTTGAGGAGAAGGTTTGTAGCTAATTATAAGTATTCTATATTAATTTTTTAATAAAGAAAACTGTAGCAATACAATGATGTAATAAACCATGGAGCTTATTAAGCCTAAGGGTAACTTTCCATCTACAACAAAAAGATGACAAGGTTGCAGCTTACTGAACATTGCATTGCTTAAGCGTAAAGTATTCCTGCAAGTTTTTTTTGCACCTGAAAATAAAATCATCATTCAAATCCGTAGCGTAACGGTAAACATTGTGTCTAGAGCACTTGGAAAAACACATTCTATATGCTGTAATTTATATATGTAGCCAAAGAATCCATCACTAATATAATCAAAATGAATTAAAGTTAAAGCTTACCATGTAATCAAAGAGGATAAATAATAAAATTCTTACCAAATGATTTATTATCAATCATCACCTCAATACAAGCGTGCTGAGCCTTATTAACCGTTAAATAAAAAAGTTGACATGAGGCACTTAAAAGAAATATTATAAAAATATCTTTTATTACGATTAAAAATAATAATGCCCTATCTATATTCGAGTTCAATTTTGTCTGAAAATAAATAAAAATGATTAGGTACAAACCGATTTTTATAACAATTTTAAGTATAAATTACGAATGTAAGTATAAAAATTGTATTTTATTTGTTTTGTTATTGTACAAAAATGAATTTTAACGCTTTTGATTATGAAATAAATAAATAATCTTAGTGTTCTGATTCCGAAAGTATCTACCAATTCTAATGATGAAGCCTAACAATTTACTTGCTGATTATTTTGTCTATGTGTGGCGCAAGACTAAGACTTTTTTATCTAAACCCTCTCCAAGGGTTCTAATTTTTTTATACAATTGGTAGTAGCGCCAGCTAAATAATTACGCGTAATATTCTTATTATAGCTAATTATATCCATTTGCCTGGGTTAAATTTTATAACATTATTCTTTGATCAGTTTTATAATACCTATTGTCAAAGCTTTCTGAAAAATAATAATAACCTGGGACATTATTCACACACGGCCATCAGATCCCAGACTAAGCAGAGCTTGTACTGTGGAAACCTGACAACTGATGTACTACATATACTACTTTTCTTTTGTAAATACAAACTTATATAATAATCACACCCAGACTCAGGACAAACAGATATATTCATCATCATATTAACATTTGTGTGCACACAAATGTCTGTCCCGGGTGGGAATCGAACCCACAACCTTCGGCGTGAAAGGCAATGTACCAACCACGCCAACCGGTCCGTTCGTTCCGCCCGAAAAAGGCTCGTATTATTTGAATTATTTGTGAAAGTTTGACGTCATCAGATTACATACTTAGTGAAATATTTAAAATAACTTGATGCCGTTTCTGAATATATTGAATTACAACGGACCGAATATATCTGAATACATCTGAATACGAATATATCTGAGGCCTAATTAACTTTAAATTTGACACCGAAGACAATATAAAAATATTTTTAAGTCAATAAAATTAAATTTCATACTCACATATTTACTTTTATCCTTAGTTTCCATCGATATAAAAAGTTCTGCGTAAAATATTGAAAATATAAAGGTATCCATACTTTGATATAACATCTACAAACAATAAAATATATAGGTCACAATATAAAAAGAATACTCTTCGTGCTAATGGATGGAATATCGGTGACCTAGAGCGAATTTGCTTGCTTGCCCTAACGCCATGCAAGTTTGAAAGAGAAATTTACTTAGGTATCTTATGCACACAATCCTTGAAGATTTTTTATAGAATAAATAGGCGGACGGACAAAAATATTTATAAGTACAGTGTACACAAGAATGAACTAAATCATGTAAAGCATAAAGCAGTTCAGGTGTGAAGTAACGACGTTCTTTATTAAGGATGCTATGCTATTTAGCAGTCTTAAACTTGAGGACGAAAAAGTGATAACTAGGCTGAGGCTCAAATATATCGGTCACAGTTACAAGTTGAGATCAGAAATTAAGAATCAATGTGAATTGTGCTTCATTAGGCAGCGAATGGACATGCTGGAGCCTTTTGATAGGATTAAATTCCACCAAAATAGGCATAACTGCAGCTCGCTTTTCTACTACGTTCCTAAAAATCTCAGACCCAGTAGTAGTATGTAAATATGACCTGTAACTCTCTAGTAAGAGTCTTATCATAAAACAGGCCATTTATACGAAGATAAAATATTGTTTTTGTGAGAAAAGAACCATGAGATGCCTACATTAACAGATATCAGATCGGAAGAGTAGTCATCCTACTTGGAAAACTGATCGCTAAGAAAATCAATTTCTAGTTATAAAATCACAGAGCAACCCATTAGAAAATCTTGCTAAGAAAGTGTACTATATAATATACACAAGTCTATTATGGTTGGACGGTTTAAAACGGCTTCCCTTTTTGCGAACAGGATCACAAACTTTCATAACTTTGGAAGTTAGGTGGTTTTTAAAAAAGGGTGAGCGACACAAGGGTTCTTCTTCTTTCGATGCATGTGACTTTTTGGTATAAGCGAATTTCGGCTTACAGCATCGAAAATTGACTCTAATACATACTGAAAGTATGTATATCGATTTCACTACCTAATTTTTTGAACTGAAACTTGGCACACACTTTACATACCTGAGTTCAATTACAAGATGTTAGGGTTCTTTCTTCACATGATATAAATAAAAGCTTGTTTGGTTTGATTGATTAAGAGTACTTACAAGAATTTTGAATATCTTCCTATAAATGTCATATGTGTCTAATATTTTTTTATAAATTTGATATAATCTCGCCCAATCTTGCCTCCTTTTTTCTTTTTTTAATTGTTTTATTTCTGTTTCTGCTTGATTATAAATAAATGACCGATTAACGAAAATATAATAATCAAAACATTGGTATTATTAATAATGTATGACTAAATCAATAATAATATCGAATACTTTAATAATTAAAATAAGTATAATATAATAATACTTTAAAAGGATCACAAAAGAACTCTACCTTGTGATGTAAGGTTTAAGCTTACAGAGGTCCCTTCTAAATTCTCTCAATTCAAAAATCCATAAAATTAATTTTTGTCGAAAGAGAAAAAAAAAATGTATAAAATATACCACAAAAAATGTAACAAATGATCCTAATATTAACCGAAAAATTAAGATAGACCTTTTAAATTGGTCATAACGTTTATTCTTGAACATGTTAAATACCCTCTGAATATTAAGTATAATCTCAAGGTTGAGTTTCCTATAAACTAGATTTAAAATAAAAGCCATAAAAAAACCACAGGAATGAAACACAAGATCAAATAACACCATAAAAACTAAATTAAAATTGTCGTACGCGATCTGCAGCAATCGAACACTGCGCCAAGTATACACAACAAACGGAATTAAAAAACCAAAAAACGACAAATAATCCGCACTAGTACTGTTAAAGCTAAGAAAATTCTTATAAATCGTATATCTTGGAAATAAAAAAAAACATTCCATCCAATAATATGGCGATATTATTGCTTGAACTTCTTTATCCAAAATATTATCGAAGAGAACTTCGTTAGTCGCCACATGAACAGTCATTTTTCAAAATGATTTTAGTTGCCTTTTTTTAAATCAGCTTTACTTTGATCATTTGAAAAATATTTTGCAACGAATGCATAATAATTTTCATTTCATAATTTATCCTTCTTTCCCATATATTTTAATGCAGTTTTATGTGGTGAGTAAATTGTATTTGGTTTGTTTTCTCTTTTGATATATTTTCTACGACTAACAATATCGATTTAGTAATTACGAAATAACGTAATTGATTTGATCTACGAAATAATGCTTTAGATTTGTTATCTAATCATTGTCCATCAAACAAAAGAGGTTTTATATTAATGAAAAAAGTTTCATATATATATATATGAAAATATTATCTTTTCATTGCAAACTTTACCGTCAAATATTTTATCATAACTTCTGTGATTTAACATTTGAGCAACAATCTCCTTGAAAATTAATAAAATCAAAATAAATAAATAAAACAGTAAGAATATTTTTATTTTAATATATTAAAATGATATTGATTGTAACTCTACAACTTCAAGGAGACTTTTAATAAAAATCTGCTATTTTTTCTTTATTTTTAGACTTACAGGGTCTGTAAAAACATCCTTTTTAATACTTGTTTTAGCCATATTGTTTTCCTTCATTACTTTGAAATTCAAAGCTATATTATACATGCTGCATGTTCCGACTTCGTACGAGCAAAATAAGTATTTTGTCCCGTGCATTTTCTCATTGATTAAAAATGCATTGATTACAATTATTATTTGTATTTGAGTATCTCCAAAGATTTTAGGTTCTGGGCCTTTTTAAGAGTTGTTTAAGGAGTATTTTTTTTATAGAATAGGAAGGCGGACGAGCATGAGCACAAATGTTAACCATCGCGTACATAGCCAATGCGCCACCAATCTTGGGAACTAACATCTTATGTCCCTTGTGCCTGTAATTACACTGGCTCACTCACCCTTCAAACACAAAAATACCAAGTACTGCTGTTTTGCGGTAGAATATCTGATGAGTAGGTGGTACCTACCCAGACGAGCTTGCACAAAGCTCTACCACCAGTAATTTTCTCCGTTCCTATTGATTTCCTCCACTTACCAGTTGGCACTATGCCTTTTAGAATACATTGTTATTAGAAGAATTGCTTTTCAATGTAATGCTTTTTATTAAAAAAAATATTATTTCATAAATCTTTATGTGAATTTGTCAGTAGTTAGTTTACCTCGACTTTTAAGCATTCATTGCCTTAACACTAATAATAATGATATTGTTTGTATACAGTTAAGACGAAATATCTTAAAAAAGATGTGTTATTATATAAGAAGGTTTTAAAAACATACGATATTTCTAAGAAACTATTTCAATGTACAATAAGTGCTTTATCAATGTATTATTTATTTATCACTTCCTGTCGATGATTAGGGGTGAACACTGAAGACACCTTCATGTTAAGTGCACCCATATATAAGCCCCAGTTTCCAACCAGCTTGGTAGTCGTCGCAATAATAGAAGAACAGGGGATGTTAAGAATTAACGGATTATGGCAATTAACCATACATGATGTTTACATATGACAACGTCTACTTGATGCACGATGAGGCTGGTTCATCGCCTCACCAAAATACAAGAAGAATTAAGTTAGGTTAAGTCTTATAAACGTCATAAATTTTCATGACACAACATCTACACTACAGCAGATCGTTTATATGCAGCAGAAAGAGTGTAGCGGAGAGAATTGATCCTTGAGGAAGACCGGCCTTAATCGCCATTAAATCAGAGGAGAAGCCATCTAGGACAACTCGAAATCATCGTCCTCTCAGGAAATCTGATATCCAGTTGCAAAAGCCAACAGGTATCCCGTAGCTAGGAAGCTTGCTCAGAAGGCCCTCATGCCAGACCCGGTCAAAAGCCTTGGACACGTCAAGTGAAACGGCTAACGCTTCACCGTACTTGTCCATGGCCTCGCCCCAGATGGGGGTAGCGTACACTAAAAGATCTCCTGTTGACCTATTCCGACGAAAGCCGTACTGCTGGTCCGATAGGAGATCGTTTTCGTCGAGGTACGTCAGGAGCTTGTTGTTTAATTAGTCCTAAAATTTGTCCACCGTAGAGATTACGGTATTGATTTACAACTTCACCAGCAATTATTGAAAATATGCTTAAAACATCCAATAAGTATCATGTTATCTAATTTAAAGCAAGTATAGTTAAAATATTGTAATACTCTAATAAACAGTCTGAATATATGACGAAATGGTTAGGACGATTATTAGGATTAAATTTTTCAATTTTTCTTTTCATTAACAGATGGCGACAGTTGTCTTTTGTTTCGCGCTATAACAATGTTTTTTGTAACTACTTGAAAATGGGATCAATTGCACTATCTGACCAGCAGTACATACTCGGTGGTTTTATTTTAAAGTTTCAAATTACCAATACTACCGGGTAACCACAAATCAACAGTCATAGAGAATTTCATTTAAATAAAACCTTATTATTATATTTATGTTCGATACTGTATCAAATGATGTTAAGATAAGATAAGTAAAACATTATTTATTAGTTTAAGTATATGGAACACAACGCAATAACTAAATCCATACTGTCAGTAGGCCCCATATTATACGAGTAAAATAGAAACAGACAAAATTGGTGTTGGTTGAGTTAATTGATAATATTAAAGCCAAGAGTTCTGTATCTGCATCAGTAAGTTACTTAAAGAAGTAAAATATAAAGATCGGAAGCCTGGATTTTTTAGAACCAATGACTAATCACCTTAATCATATTGAAATATTATATGATAATATTTTGAATGACGAAGTTCGAGCAATGTTCTTGCCGTTCTATTTAATAGAATGTTGCTTTTTATTACCAAGATATAGCATTAACAAGAGTTTCATAACGTTTAACAGTACTCGTATGGATTGTTTGTCGTTTTTCGGTTGTTTTCTGCCTTGCATGTTGTGTTTTTGGTGTTATTTTGAGGTATCAAAACATTTATTTCAGTTAAGCAATATAAGTATTATTTTAATGATGACCTTCGAATTCATATTTACCTCTTTAATATTAATAATTGTATATATTTTAAACATTATATTTAGAAAGCATAATGTAGAACTAGTACTAAATATACAAAGGGTTTTTAAAATGTTCAAGTATAATGAATACAAGACATATAAATCTTTTACAGCGATTTCTTTTCTGATAATAGTATCGATTGTTGGGTTTAACTTGTATATGTTTTTCTTTAACATATTTTACACCCATAAAAGCATCCCAGATATTACATTTCGTTTTATTTCTTTGTATCTTAATATTAGCACAGTTTACGCTAGTCGCGTTATTAAAATAATACAAAACCAATTGAATTTATGGATATCTGAACTGAGAATCGTAAGTACACATTCAGAAACACCTGGAGCTAACGAAGAGACACCAGTGAGATTAAGTCTATCTACACCAGGTAAAATAACTGACTATTTGGTTACTATTTTTAAATGATTCGCATGAAACGTTCGCATTTTATTGATGGATTTACTTTTTTTTTAGTTAGTAGTTTGCAGACAGTTCTCATGGCTTACATTGCAGTTATTGAGTCTATTAACAGCATTTCAAATGTGTCTTTTAAGAGTTCCAAGCAAATGATTTTAAAATAAAGAGCAAAATATTGTTATATTAATAATATTATCTCCGTCCTTTGCTTCCGTCCTTTTTTTAACAAACGGAATCTTTCCTTTTATGAAATTGTTTTTTTTTTGCTGATTTACATTGTTATTATGATTTTTCTAGATATTGTTAGCCAATCGGAAAGTAATCCATTAAAAGAAGAAACACTGCAACAAGAGTGTAAGAGATTATTTCGAATGTATAAAAAAATGTTGGATACGTATGATATTTACAAAAAGATGTTCCAGGTTTATGTAAGTTATATACCATCTTTCTTTCGTCCTAACATATTTTTTCTTTTCACTAAAAGATCAAAAGCTTAGCTAATAAAAAATGGATATAACCAAATATAATAAACCAAGAAAACCTATGAACACTATCTCAAAAATCAAAGACCCAAAGTTAGTGTAGGAATCACTGCAGTACATTATGATGGACAACGGCGCCATATTCGTACTTCAGTCGAGAACGGCGACTCTCTCAGTGTTTGAAAATTTCTTGAGACTGTTGGAGTTGGTAAACTTCTCAGAATTCATCTGTTCCTAATATATCAACATTACCTTATCCGTTCGTCCTATGTAGTTTTACCGTATGTGAAATTAACAAGAACGTACTATCCGTCCCATCCAATAACATCGGTAGCGATAATGTGAGTCGTACTATGATAATTTCTATTATTGATATTATCGCTCCCATGATCACATATATTCTAAATGGATTTGTCTCGTCCTGTATATTTCCTGAAGCCTAGAAGAGTGCTTATATTATAGCTCTTCCGAAAAACGCCAATCCTGTTTCCTTTTCTGATTTTTTGTCATCTCTAGTTTACCTTTCCTTTTGTTTTTTTTCTGTGTGGTGTACACTTTAAGTAAATAAAAGGAAGTATGTCAAAGTTTTTCACTATTTATATATTACGTACATATAGAATCCTGGGGTAGACAAGGCTTACGGATAGATAACGTTAATTCTGTCCGATATTCGTGGGTACGTTTTGATTTCTTATGTTTATTTTTAATGTTCATTGTTTTGAACTTTTAAAGCGTTAGAGATACCAAATATAAGTAGCTTAGGTTTTAGTATTGTGGTCTTTTAAACGGTAGGACCGATACGGTAACAGCCTGTAAATATCCCACTGCTGGGCTAAGGCCTCTTCTCCCTTTTTGAGGAAAAGGTTTTGGAGCTTATTCTACCACGCTGCTCCGATGCGGATTGGTGGAATACACATGTGGCAGAATTTCAGTGAAATTAGACACATGCAGGTTTCCTCACGATGTTTTCCTTCACCGAAGGACCTATACAAAATATAATAAAATTATATACATCGATAAGAGTTTGAGATTCGACGCTGATCCAAATATGCATGTTTGATAATTATAATTTATTCCGCTAAAAATGGTACAATTTCCAAGCAAACAAATAAAACAAAAATAATATTTTTGAAAGTTGTTCAAACATGAAAATTTTACTGCAATAATATTCTTGTGCATACTCTTTTTAAAGTGATTATGTATTTTTTTTTATATTACGACTAAACAATTTATTATATTTGAAATTATGAATTCTAATAGATATCTTTTCTTTACTTTTAATGCCCATCAATTTTGATGTTAAACATTTGCAATAAGAAAAAAACTCTTAATATAAATGAATTGTAATGAATATTTACGTTGTAATGTAATGAATAGTACGTTGAATTATATTTTAATTAATCCGTTGAATACATATGAATAAAAAATCAATATTTTTGCAAATCTACACTATATTCTAGTCTTACAACTTTGTGACATAGTATTGCATCAATCAATTACTATATTACTATAGTTTTCCGTCCAGTGTAGATTTGGCTACAAATATAAATATTTTTAACTAGTCAATATGACTGAACAATTTCCTTGTATAACAACGTTTTTTCAAAAGTTTCTTTATACATAAATTATACTGACTTTTGTTAGAATTGGAGGAGTTTCATATTATTTTCTTCTAATATACAAAGTCCATAAATAATTTAATTTCTTATGGGTATCCCATTTCTATTTTGTAAAAATAATCTCTGAATAAATTAGTACGTTATTCCTCCATTTGCTTATAATTTCATATTTTATTTTCTTAGATCGTAGATCACAGCTTGAAGACATTTTTTCATACAATTTTATATGCAGAATTTTATCTACAAATGGAAAGTCAATATAAAGGTCGATACGTAAGCATCAAGTTTAATATCATACAAAAATTTGAATTTAAAAAGAACTGAAAGTTTATTAGTAGCAATTTGTTGTGTAAAAAGCATAGTTAATGCATTTAACTTATTTTCAGCCACTGAATAGTTGGGATATAAAGATATTATGATAGTATTTCTTATAAGTATTTCATGTCAAGTATTTTATTTGACTGTTAATAAAGTCCGTCTCGCTTGTATTGAATTGTTGAATGAAAATAAATCAGATGGTAAGATTTTTTGTTTATATTCATTAAGTAATAATGTAACTTTATTTTTTATATAAAATTTTGCACAATATTTCGAGTTGTCATCTACTTCCATTTCACGTATATATATATTTTCTACCGTAACTATCGAACTGCACAAACGTCGTCAACTCACTTACATTTCTTTAAATGGTTCCGTATTCCGCTACATTGAAAACTACTTACGTCATAGTGATTAAAATCTTCATGACAAACACTACTTTTCGAGTAGGTTTATCACCACGCTGCTCCAATGTGGGTTGGTGAATTCACACATGGCAGATTTCATGCGAAACATTTAGGTGTCCTCATGGTGTTATCCTTCACCACTGAGCACAAAATAAGAGAAATGGAAGTCATCGATAAATGTATTATGTTTTACTGAAGTTTTATAAAATTCAATAATATCGTTTCCGTCGTACTCGACCGCACATTTTTTATATGTAATTTTATGGTAATTATTACATATAATATTTTTACAAATTTATTATTTCAGATATAAAAGAAACGTGCAAGAATATTTTACGTTTAAGCGACGTGGCGTTTGGTAAACTAGAAGCTGGTCGTATTTTCGTAATAGATGCAAAATTTCCCTTACTTTTACTAAGTTCCATAATTTATTACGTCATTGTGCTAATACAATTTGCTTTATTAAAAGATTAATATGTAACACTCAATACACTTAAATGTGCTTTAATTAATTTGAAAAAAATGTCGTATCACTTGAGTGCAGTTTATATTATAATTTTGTATAACATGAGCTGTTTTAGTATTCGTATATCTGGGCTGTATTCCACGAGAAAGAAGCCGCGGTTTCAGTCAGTTATTTATATTAAATATAACACTGTCATCGACTTTATTATAAATAATTTGAGATACACTATCTTATGAATATCTTAAGAATTTAACATTTATCGTACTCGAAGATATGTTAGATCTTATTTATTGTATGAGGGTATTCTGTCTAAATCCTACATTTTTAACATAAATTATAATATTGATACAGAGGTCAATAACATATGTTTATAATTGTCTGTTTTTATTTTCCTTTTTATGAATGTAGTGAATGTAAAATTATTCGTTTCTGAAAAACCTTAATTTTAAAACCCACGAAGCATTTAAAGTTTCTTTATGTTCGAAATTCAAATTATTAGATCAATAATAAATGATATAAATAATAATCTATTATACGTATGTATAACATATGTAACCGTTAAATTGTAAAGACCATTAGTTTATAATAAAACTAGACAAATTGTAAACTGTCCAAAAATTGTGAACGGCTTATCAACGCAAACTGCTGGTGTGGGACAGAAACAAGACATAAGCAAACTTTTCGTTTTCTCGCCAATAGAGGCAATCTTAAGAAGCGGTTTCCTATGTCATCATGTCCCAATGATATGCTTCTTTTAAAATAGGAAATTTTCGGGTGGCAGTCATCGATAGGAAAGAGGTTGTATATCAGTAACTAAAAACCAAGTCTTGACATAACTCACAGAAAAAGTTACGTTTAAGCGCCTTCAACGAATGTAATGGCAAACCTGTTGTACACGTATTCTACTTATGATTTTTCTAAGTAGGTGTTATTTATTTTCACATTTGGTTTATTATTTCTAATCTTTCCTTTAGCAATCAATTTGTTACGAAAATGATATGCACTAGAATGATAGCTTGGTTATATTAAAATGAGCAAATGGCAAAAATATTCGTCCTATAATTCCCATTCATGAGAGAACAGCTTCCTTGAACAAGTACAATGAAAACAAATGTAACAGATAACAAATACATTCAAATATTGATTTATGTTATGTTCTTTTAAATTAAAATTAAATCATAACATTCAATTCATTTGCCATTATCACTGTCAGCAGTTCACATTGATAAAATCTTTAAGATATCCAGTCTTGACTGATTTTGCTGCATTTCGCATGTACTTGTTATCTTTATAAAAACAGATAAATATTTTAGGCCTAATTATAAAAAATGCAATTAGTGTTACACAATTTTGGAATAATTCAATTAATTCAATTCAATTAATTCTATTTATTTTTATATTATATATCATTATGATTGACATAATATAGTTGTCGGATTTGGCATTAATTAGGACAATAAAAAAATTATATGTTGGTCCACTACCAAACTTTCCTTGCACTAGCTATTACCACGATAATAAAATATCTTCAAACTCGACGGCAGAGCTTCAAAAGGTATTGTCCATGAGAAGACCAATGAGCAGGTGATATTTAACCAGACAAGCCTGTAAAAAGCCTAATTTTATGAAAAACTTACATTTTAAATATAAGTGTAAGAATATGGAAAAAATGGTTCCATTTTTTTATTTAGTATACTTTATTATATATATATATATATATATATTGTTAGCTTGATAAAATAATCATACTGTAATTTCAAATAAGTATTGAGCATTTTGTAAAGAATAGCCCTGCCTATTAAAATAAATCTGCATTATGAAAAGAATGTAATAAATTATAATTTATATTATTGTCATATTTACTATAAAAAGTGGTTTTGTTTGTTTATTTTTTATATTGTATATTTAAATATTTCGTACTTTTATTATTTAGTAGCTCTAATTTGACTACCGGTTCCGAGGAATATTGTATTATGATTATTCAGTTGAGTACTAGAGAGAAGCTCGCATTGTTTGGTTTTTTAAAAGAGAGGAACGGACATTTGAGTTGTGAAATTTAATTTTTTAATTTGAGTTGTGAAACAAGTTGGTTGTTACTACTGTGGATAATATCGTGTAGTATTGAAATAATAAAATTGTTAAAACGGAGAAGAGTGTTTGAATTTAAATACCTGCGGAGTTACAAAATTTTAACAATATAATAAAATATACTAAATATAAGAAATTTATTATTATTATTACCAACAAAAGTTTCCAATTAAAAGTATTTTAGTTGTAAATGTTTTCGTTTTTTATGCGTGATATATTTTAATCAGTGATTGATTTTTTGCGAATGTAGTGATATCATTATAAAGACTTGGAGTGGCAGTAGAGTGATAGTGGAGTGACTTGCACTTTTAGGTTACTACCCACAATATTTGTTTCAAAACATTTAGTCACGATTTTGCTTCTCAGAATAGTTAGATATTTTAATGTAGCGATAAAATTTGCATTTTTAACCTGGATGTGGTCCAGTGGGCGCTCCGTAGAATGTCGAGATGACTTATGGTTTAGTGTGTTGGTGTTGCTCTTGGTATCTGATAACCGTTTGGCTGAGCTAATTGAATTCCTTTTGGGACCAACGTGGAGAAATAAATCTGTTTCTACTGATGGGACTGTCATGGTTTGGAGAACTGAACGGTATTGGTAGAGGTTTAAATTATTAGCTGAGCTGTTTACTTGGCATGTCCCTCCAAACATATGTGCTCGAACCACTACTTCTTAAAGACCACTTTCATCTCTTTAAACAGTTTAAAGGGTACGGCAGCTGGGTCAGTCTTAATGACTTGTGAATAAACTTTATGGTCAGAGTAGATTATTATTATTTTCTATACAGTCAATGTATCGCTAAAGATTATTACAAAAGTACACTGGTCTTTGACCTAACCGTAATACAAATTATTATCAAAACTTGAATGTTGAATAACACGATGAAACCTTATCAAACATGCATAAAGCCCTATCACTAGGAAGTTTTTGCTTATCAGAGTTGTTCTTACAGAAGAATCGTCATAAAAGAGCCTATTTGTGTTATTCTTAAAAGTTTTTTAAAATACATATGCAAAATTGTTTACAATCTTAACTTTTCGAATGATTCATTATCTCAATATCTCCTCGTTTAAATGATAATTAAATAAGGATAAACGTTATCTTTTCGAATTCATATTATTAATATGGATTCCTGGTGAATTTTTAAAAGAAAAATGAGTTTAGTGAATCAATAAATATCAATACTTATAATAAATATAATAAGGCATGTACTGCTGTGCTTGTTCGAGTACGTAATGTAGTGTTTTGTTTTGAATGTGTTAGTGTTATTTTATTGAATATTCATCTTTTTGTCATTGAAATTCATTTAGTTTTACTAAAAATAGTATAAACAGCAAATTTCATCGACCAGAAAATAGTTTTTTGAAAATAATAATAATTGATAATAATAATTTGAAAATTTTGTGTTTAAATAAAACAAATAATTTTAACAATCAACTTATTTAATAAGTATATAGTAAATCAAAGCATGACATTGTAAATGTCATATCAAATTACATTAGTTGGATAAGAAAACAGACTTTGCAAAGTTGTTGTCGGGTATTATTTTTCGGTTATAAAACTGCGCAAATGACTGTGATCGGTCAGTCCATCCGGCTGTTTTTCTTATTAGGTCCAATGACACTCCGCGGATACGTGCCATGGATGTAGCGGCATGTCGCGTACTATGAGCGCTAAACGTCTTTATGTCTATGCCACTCGCCTCGAGAACTTGTTTGACCCATCTGCTGATGGTTTGAGAAGTGGCTGGCTTGTGAGGTCGTTTGTGTGTCAGTATATGCGTGTCCATTGACCTAGGTCTGATATTTGTGATCACTGTGATGTAATTTTCTAATATTGTCGCCGGACAAATGGCTTTATTTTGTGTGAAGTAAGGTAAATATAATACCGGCTGATCGCGGTTAGTAGCGGAAGTCTTTATCACATCGGCAATACTAATTTGGATGCCAGAAGGGCTTTTTTTAATGTTATTAATTTTGATTAACGAAAGAGTTTGAGCTCGTTGTGCAGAGGACAAAGCGAGTAAAATCACTAACTTTTGCGTGATTCTTTCAAGTGAAAGTTCTTTATGGGGTACCCACATTGCAATAAAATCAAGTACAATTTGTGGGTCCCATGTATAGGAATATTTAGGTGCTTTGGATCTTAATTTATAGGCTCCTCTGAGCAGAATCTTTTTTTATCGTTAGAAGTGATCTCCTTTCCTATCAAGAGGGATAGAGCAGAACGGTGACTGTTTAAGGAACCATAAGTAGAACCATTATGAAACTGTTCATTTAAAAAAAGCAAAACTAAAGAAACTGTAGCTTGGTAAGGGTTATGTAAATGAGAATTACAGTATTCAAACCATAACCTGTAGGTAACATTGTACTGAGTTAGGGTATTTTTGGAAATAGATGCCATTATCAAGTCTAATGTTTGTATTGGGGTTCCCCTTGCGATGACTGCCGTCCTGAGAGGCTCGCTGCTGCCAGGGTAAACTGTATCAGATTGTGTTGTCGTGGGCTGGAAGATGACGAAGAAAATATAAAATTAGGAGTGAATTATATGATTTTAGACGTTATTAAACTATTTAACAAAGGGTTGAGAAGGCCAATAGGGAAAGACTTAAATGCCATTTGCTTTGTCATGTGTAATTTTTTGTAGACATTTTAATATAAGAGGAAATGGTGGGAAGGCATAAAAGTATAAATGTTTCCAGCTTAAGGTAAAAGCATCTACAGCTAAAGCGTTAGGATCTGGTCGCCAGGAAATATAAGATATACACTTGGCATTAGTGCGAGAAGCGAAAAGATCGATTTCCGGTTCATCAAAGTTTTTAACTACTTGTTGAAATTCAATATCGGATAATTGCCATTCAATATCGGGGTTTACTTTACGTGATTCTTCGTCAGCCTCTACATTATCTTTTGTGTTAATATAGGACCCGTAATGGCAGTTGTAAAAGTAAATTTGTATCAGGAAAACAGCTAGTAACTCCAAATAATTTATATGGGAATCGCGTTCGTCTACTTTCCAACCTCCGCCAATGCGGCTATTATTACAATAGGCACCCCAACCAGTTTTAGAGGCATCTGTAAAGATCTCTAACTCAAAATCTTGAAATGAAAGCGGCTTTGATGCTGTCATTATATTTGGTCCACCATTTTAAATCGAGTATAATATCTTTGGGGAGCTTAAATTTTATATTGTAATTTTTGTTAGTTTTTAGCGCTAAGTACTTTTGTTTTTCAAGTATTTTTGTATACACCCACCCATACTTTACCGCAGGGCAAGCGGATGTTAAGACACCTATGAGATGCGCAAAATTTCGAATAGTGCATGAATTTATACGAATAAATTTTTGTGCTAGATATAGTATTTTATATCGTTTATCTACGGGAAGTGATATTGTCCTATTTAAAGAATTAAACATGAATCCAAGAAATTTACAACATTGTTGTGGAACCAAACAGCTTTTATCAAAATTAATAACAAAGTCCAGACATTCTAGCATTTTTATAGTTTCTTGAATATTAAAGAAACATTCACTGTACGTATTTCCTAGACAAAGAATATCATCTAAGTATATAACAGACTGGAAGCCACGATACCTTAGTTGGCCTATTACTTCTTTCATTATTTTGGTGAAAGTTCGAGGTGCAGAAGACAAACCATATGGCATGTCGGTAAACTCATAAGTCCGTCTCTGTAAATTAGTATCTTCAAATTCAATCTTAAAAATTTTCGGTATTTAAAGCTACTGGGACAAGTAAATAAGATTCCTTGAGATCTATGGTGGCCATATAGGCCTTCTTTGTTATTAATTTACTTGCAGTCCTATGGTCTTCCATTTTAAAATGGTACCCAGTCACAAATTTATTTAGTTGTTTAAGATAAAGAATAAATCTAAAACTTCCATTAGATTTTTTGGCAAGAAAGATCTTGGAAATAAACTGATCAGGTTGCAATTTACATTCTACTATTGCTCCAAATTCTAATAATTTTTTAATAGCTATTATCATATTCTGCTTTTCTTTAATAGAAAAATTATTTTGAGGAATTGTATACTGAACAACTTTCGATGAAAGTTTTCGGTATACAGTAGCCGTTACGAATCCAATCAAGTACTTTACAATTATTTGTAACTTGTGACCAGCAATTATAGTAATAGTACAATCTACCAGCATGTATCTGTGTCAATGCCGCGTTGGGGCACGTCTGTTGCTCGTTGTTGAAATCGCAGAGCACGTGTTCTGTGACGGCGCAGTCGGAGGCGTTGGTTGCGGATTGCGACGATACTAGCACCTGAACTGTGAAATCCGCCCCCCCCCCTGGTCACCGTTTGCATGCGAGGTTTCCCGACCAGACCTGACCAGTTTCCCTGGTAGCGGATCCCTGCTGACTGAATAGGAGCTTTGGAAGTTGACGGCTTCGTGGTTGGGGCTTTTCGAATCTGAAGTCCCTGTCTTTCGATCGCCTTGGACGCTTTTATTTTTTCTGGCAAGTCCATACCAAATAAAGTATCGTCTTGATCTTGGTCCTGAATAATGGCAAGGAAAGATTTGTCGAGCCCCCGAGTAATAAGTTTTGTTCTTACTTGTGTTTGAACGTAATGGAGATCAGTCAGGATTCTGCATGAGTCTGATAACATTTTTATTGCTTGAACCTTTTCACCCTCAGTTAAAAGTAATGTCATCGCCCGGGTAATTGCGGCAATACCCAGACCCAGTTGGTCTTGTTCCATTTGAATATTTTTGTCTCGATTTTTGACAATCTCAGTAACAGCCGCTGTAAGCTCTGGGTTTACAGTCGGTGCTTTCAATAACCTACAGTTATCAGGGATGGTGAATTCTTTAAAAAGCTTTTCTTTTGTTTCAGACGGTAAGCCTTTTTTAAGGATTGGGAGCCAACGTTGTGCTAACTTTTTATGAATATTAGGGCCATAAGCTGGAGATTCTTCGGAAGGATCACCCAAAGCATCTAGTAACTCAGAATCGAGTTGAAGTTCAGGATCTTGATCTATGTCTAGTGCCGGTAAAATATTTTCATCCGATAGTATGTGGAGTGGTGACGGCGAGCGCCGACTATATGAAGTCTGCACATGCAGCGACGGTGCCGGTGTCGGTGAACGAGATTTGAGTTCACGTAATGGCGGCACGACATTGTCTTGGGTTTTATTTTCTATTCGAAAAGCAAAAGAAAAATAATAAATTATTAAATGTGGTTTTTTTTTGTAGGGTAGTTGAGAAAAAATATATATCGCGTATTTTTAAAAATATTTAACACTCTTGTTAACTTCTACTTTACACCTTCGTGTTGACTCGCAGTCAACCCCCAAGTTTATTCTGTTAAACGTCTGCTTAACCGTCGTGTTAACTCGCATTTAACCCCCAGAAAAGCTTACTGACGCTAGTTTATTAAAATATTCTATAATATATGTATTGTCACTTCATTTGTACGAAAGTAGTAATTAAATAAACTTACCATTGTTTGTTTCGGAATCCGAAGAAGAATATGCTATCACACGATGATATTTTGTACGCGTTTGCTTAGTTTTTAACTTTTTGATTTTTATATTATAGTAATTAATTTTTTCTTCAGCACTTCGTTTAGACATTTTACTATTTAAATAATAACTTTAAGATATATTTATTAAATTGAAATTAAGTATTCAGCTTGTAACCGTGTTTGTTTCGTTGCCTCGCACGATAAAAGAATGACGAGCTCAAGAGCACCATGCTATGTTGATGGAAGGGGAAAAAGTCAAATTAGTTACATTTATCACTAAAACCGTGCGAAGTTGCCAACACAATAAAAGGACTACTGTATATATTTATATCTTCGAATGAAGCGTACGAAATATAAATGCAGTCAAAATGTCTTAAAATATTCTAACAGCTTAAGTTTCCTCTTGAATCTAATTTGATGCAAACAACAATTGCAAACATTTTTTTATCTATTATTTTTATTGCGAAAAATATGCTTAATACTAAACTATACAAGTATCCTTAACATACAAAAATTTGATATAAGTAACCATGACGAATTAAGTCTTTAATATAATAAAATAACAATAACAATCCAAATAGAGAACAACACAAAAAAAGCGTAAAATAATGTTTGAGTGTCAGCTTTTAGTAAAAACTATAATATATTTGTAGCTAACGTCGCTGCATGCATTAGTAGCATTTACTTAATAAGATTTTTAGTGTTATTAGATTTTTTATATTACTATCTTGTATAATTATGTTTAAAACTGATATAATGCGTAGTTCAAAATAAATTGATCATTAAATTAGTTGATTCCTGAAGAATGAATGTAATACACTCAGTTCAATAACGTCTTTCGACGTTGTATTTAACACAAGTTCACTTTATGGTGTGGTGTTGGTAAGTAATGAAGAAATTTTATGGAATTTTCAAGGAAGGCAGCAAGATCAATCAGATAATATGTGCAATTTTAAGTAAGTATATATATACCAACTCCCAATATTCCGTATTGTCAGTAGTTACTTACTTACTATTATAATAGTGCGTAAAAGATTAAAATAACCAATTTGTATAAACACTGCGTTTTATGTTCGGGGATGAGTTTTACATGTTCTGTGTTCTTCCTTTTCGGAGTCTGATTATGATTTTGGTAATACCTTTTTAGTAAATTTGCCGGTATTTGCATACGGTGCCAGCATTGGGTGGATGTCGCCTATGACATTGTTACTCAATTCCAAAGAGTCACCTAAGGATGTACCCCTAACAGATACAGAGGTAAAATTTAAAGAATGATTCTCTTGTAACCTATCATTATAGTGATTTTGAGATTAACAATGTATAAATTTACTTAATTGAATATTCTTTATTTTAGGTTTCATGGATGGCTTCAGTAGCATATTTGACATGCATACTAGGAAATATTTTAATGGCTTTTCTCGGGGATACCATTGGAAGAAAAAAAACGTTACTTTTTATATCAGCAACAGGAGCTGTTAATCATAGCGAATGAATAAATTCGAATATCAATCATGAGATCTTTTCACACTGCTTTTTTTTTTGTAAATTTTCGTTTCGTCATTATATATATTACTATTTTTATTTCATATTTTCAGGCGAGCTGGATTCTTTTGCTATTAACGTTAGAAGTTTGGAGTTTCATCCTAGCCCAAGCTCTGGTCGGCATCACCATGTCAGGATACTATGTCACGTGCCCTATTTACACTAAAGAAATCAGTGATGATAGTATACGAGGAGCTCTTGGATGTTTGGTTCGTTAATTTTAATACTGAAAAGATGAATTTTTTGCAATCAATCATTAAAATGTAGTAGTCGGCGGAATATTGTTTCAATATTAATACGTGTAATTAAAAAGTTGTACATTATTTTCATAGTTATTTAAAACTGCAGGAAATAAAGCTATCACGTTAATATCAAGTTAATATAATGATTATTTAATTACGATGTTCCTATAATATAACATGTCGTATTGAATTTTATTTAAAATAATTTACAGATTATTTTATTTCACAGCACGGGTAATTTATTTCTCTACGTGATAAGGGATTTTTTGAGCTATCGAACAATTATTTGGATTTGCTTAGCTTTACCGACCTTTCATCTCGTACTTTTTATGATGATGCCGGAT
This sequence comes from Nymphalis urticae, assembly GCA_905147175.2. Taxonomy (NCBI): domain Eukaryota; kingdom Metazoa; phylum Arthropoda; class Insecta; order Lepidoptera; family Nymphalidae; genus Nymphalis; species Nymphalis urticae. The sequence goes on from LR989991.1 coordinate 8,689,636, forward strand.
TCGCCCTCTTATTTTGTAAAAAGAGGAAAAATTGAGGTATGTAATAAATATACTAAATTAAGCTATATATTTTCTCGTTTGAATTAACTAAGAAATATTATTAAATTAAAGGAGGCTACACGTGTACTAGCTTGGCTTAGGTGCAAGAGAGAGGATGATATAACAGTTAAAAATGAGCTTGAAGATATACACAAGGAGCAAAAAAAATATGAAGATAGTAACCGTTTTCTATTGAAAGCTATAGGTACGTATACATTAACAAAAACAATTTGTTTAATTATAATTAGTATTTCGTAAATTTCGAAATAGATTATTCAGGTCAATATTATAAATTTATTCTATTTTCAGTAAAAGACGAAGTACTGTCCAAAGCGTTTTATATAGCAATGATGGTTACACTTGCTCGAGAGATATGTGGTGCAGTACCAGTCTTGAATTTTGCAGGAGAAATATTTACGTTCGCTTCCAACAATTCGAATATACTGTTGGGTCCTAATCAACAGGCGATGCTACTTTGAGCTGTGCAGGTGACTGGCTCGATACTTGCATCACTGGTTGTAGAAAAGGCTGGAAGAAAGGTAAAATGTTTAATATTAGGTCCTTACATATGAAATTGGCGTTTTGTACGAGAGGAATATAAAGTTAATTATTTTTTTGTAAAATATATTTAATAAATCAAAGTATGCACCGTAGTTGTTTGTTGTGCAGTGTGTGGTCTTGCGTTGTCGTGAAGCAGCAGTGGCCTAGAGCAATTGACCAATCTCGGTTGTTTAGCAGCTAGTTCTTCTTTCATGGTTTATAGTTGCTGACAATAGATATCTGCCATAATCTTTTGACCAGATTTTAGAAAGCTGTAGTGAACGACACCGGCGCTACTCCACCAAACACTCACAAGTAACTTTTTCTGAGTCAATTTTCGTTAAGTCAGGTTTTGGCTGGGTCTCCAGGGTTCAGCCATTGCGACGAGCGCTTTCGATTATCGTACAGTATCCATATTTTATCACAAGTAATGATTCGATTTAAAATCCCTTCATTATTGTGTCGGTTGAGCAAAGTAACACAGCAGTCGACGCGTGTTTGCAAGTTCGATTCGCTCAATTCATGAGGTATCCATCGTTCAAGTTTTTTTACTTTCCCGATTTGCTTCAAGTAGATTAATACAGTTTTATCACTTACCCCGAAGCCTGCAGCTATCTCTGAAGTGGGTGGGGTGGATCCGCTTCCACAATAGCCTTTAATTCTTCATTTTCCACTTGAGCAAAGTAACAACAAACATTAGCTATTTTGACTTATAATCCTCTTGTTGAATTATAACCGTAATTTTGTATTTTGTGATTTTAGGCATTACTTTCGATAACGTCGCTTATATCTGGACTTAGTATGTGCGCTCTGGCTTCTTGGTTTGTCGCACGAGACTATGGAGCGAATACACCAAATTGGCTTCCTATAGTAACATTATGTTTGTGCATTTTCTGCGATTCTTCTGGATTACAGCCAATATCTATTGTTATCGCTGGAGAGATTTTTTCCTTTAAGGTATGGGAATTTTGTACAATTGACTGTAAAAAAATCACAGAGTAATGTTACAGCTTTAATTATAAAATATAATTATTTTTAATAAGATTTAAAGTAAGTAGAAACTCAAAAATTTTTAATTCTTAATCGTTTTTATAAAAATAAAATTACTTTATAGTATCATTCCTATTTACCAGCATCGAGGAACTGTTATGGCCGTGACGATGTCAGCTGCGTCTGATTTTCTTCAACTTTTGTTCTTTAAACCGTTGGCAAGCTCTATTGGCATCCAAGTGGCATTCTACTTTTTTGGAGGAGTGTGTATATTGATGGCATTATACGTAATCATTGTGATACCAGAAACCAAAGGAAGAAGCTTAGAAGATATTTATAAGAGTTTTAGTGCACGCCGAAGTATAGGGAGAAATAACCTAAACGACTTAAACTGCTAACGCTAGATTATTTTTTATTTTCTTTCAAAATAATGTAGTTCAGCATTCGTAAATTAATATTTCTTAAACGTACGACAAACATTACGATTATAAATATTTTATTTTTAATAAATTCTGATAATATTGTTATAAAATACACAAAATAATAATAAAACTCATTAATTTCGGTTAAATTAAATATGACCTTATTTAAATTTAACTGATTACATGTTCAGTTAAATCATTTAACTAAAAAAATTTAACAGAATACTATAAAGTAGTCAGTTTTATTTTGGACTTACTATTTATTTTATGTTTTAGGATTTGTCCTATATAGTCAATTATTGTATAATTTGTATATTCATGTGTTGTACTTCGAGATCATAAATAAATCATTATTTATATGACCTGCGTTTGTTAAGTTTTTAATGTAATAGAAATATTATTTCAACCTTATATATGGATTTAGAGGAGCATAAAATGATTGATTGACTGTGATTGGTTGACTGAGACTGAAAGGTTTTTTTAATATACATAAGAGGTCTTGTGAAAGAGTGATAAATGCGTAAAAAATAAATTAAAATATATACAATAGCACTGCCCGTTTTTAAGTAACTACATATCTAAATATATTTCTTTTTACCCCTTTAAATAAGCATAAAGCTGGTGCCAGGAGTGGACAAAAAATTACAATAGATCAAGATTGTTGAAAATTACAATAGGTCAGAATTGATCCTGCGACCTTTACATCACTAGGCAGCTCATAAAATATTACGCTATTTATTATTATTACACAATACTTTTGATAATTTTTACACACAAATACAAAATTGTAGTAGTTTTCTAATATTATAATCTAAAGATTCCATTTAGTTCTTTTGTAAACTAGCTTACCACGCATGATGGTGCCTGCGGCATTTCATCCTTTTTTAATCAATACAACAATATTTTTCCCAGCATTTACTTTCTACAAATAACATGTGTATGTCTAACTTTAAAATTATTTATAGTTCAAGGTAACTACTTCTATAAATCAATACAAAATAAATAAGTGTAAGCCTATAGACGATCATTATAAATTCAGAGTAATTTATTAATTCACACACTAATTTAATTTTTAAATGTCACTAGTTAATTGTATGTTTTAATCTCGAGTTTGGAATCCCGTGTCAACATATACATAACATCACTTCAGTGTGGAATAAAATATGAAAAAACGTTGTAGTAATATGAAATAAATTCAAATTAGTGCACATATGATATTATGCTATACGTATTATATTCGGTTATCTTACGGAACCCTTACTAAAAATCGCGTTTACAAGTGCACTTTGTGCAGCGTTATCTCTACTCGTTTTCTCATATTATATCAGTTTAAGGATGCACGTAAGTCTCAACTGTATGGGTGTCAGAGCGAATGCAATTTTTTATAATCTAGTTAATTTAAATGTTTCATAATTATAAGTAACAGTAAAAGCCTGTTAATGTCCTACTCCTCTCCATTTTGAGGAGAAGGTTTGTAGCTAATAATAAGTATTCTATATTAATTTTTTAACAAAGCAAACTGTAGCAATACAATGATGTAATAAACCATGGAGCTTATTAAGCCTAAGGGTAACTTTCCATCTACAATAAAAAGACGACAAGGTTGCAGCTTACTGAACATTGTATTGCTTAAGCGTAAAGTATTCCTGCAAGTTTTTTTTGCACCTGAAAATAAAATCATCATTCAAATCCGTAGCGTAACGGTAAACATTGTGTCTAGAGCACTTGGAAAAACACATTCTATATGCTGTAATTTATATATGTAGCCAAAGAATCCATCACTAATATAATCAAAATGAATTAAAGTTAAAGCTTACCATGTAAACAAAGAGGATAAATAATAAAATTCTTACCGAATGATTTATTATCAATCATCACCTCAATACAAGCGTGCTGAGCCTTATTAACCGTTAAATAAAAAAGTTGACATGAGGCACTTAAAAGAAATATTATAAAAATATCTTTTATTACGATTAAAAATAATAATGCCCTATCTATATTCCAGTTCAATTTTGTCTGAAAATAAATAAAAATGATTAGGTACAAACCGATTTTTATAACAATTTTAAGTATAAATTACGAATGTAAGTATAAAAATTATATTTTATTTGTTTTGTTGTTGTACAAAAATGAATTTTAACGCTTTTGATTATGAAATAAATAAATAATCTTAGTGTTCTGATTCCGAAAGTATCTACCAATTCTAATGATGAAGCCTAACAATTTACTTGCTGATTATTTTGTCCATGTGTGGCGCAAGACTAAGACTTTTTTATCTAAACCCTCTCCAAGGGTTCTAATTTTTTTAAACAATTGGTAGGGGCGCCAGCTAAATAAACAAGCGTAATATTCTTATTATAGCTGCTTATTATATCCATTAACATTTGCCGGGGTTAAATTTTATACCATTATTCTTTGATCAGTTTTATAATACCTATTGTCAAAGCTTTCTGAAAAATAATAATATGCTGGGACATTATTCACACACGGCCATTAGATTCCAAACTAAGCAGAGCTTGTACTGTGGAAACCTGACAACTGATATACTACATATACTACTTTTCTTTTGTAAATACATACTTATATAGATAATTACACCCAGACTCAGGACAAACAGATATGTTCGTGCACACAAATGTCTGTCCCGGGTGGGAATCGAACCCACAACCTTCGGCGTGAAAGGCAATGTACCAACCACGCCAACCGGTCCGTCCGTTCCGCCCGAAAAAGGCTCGTATTATTTGAATTATTTGTGAAAGTTTGACGTCATCAGAGTACATACTTAGTGAAATATTTAAAATAACTTGATGCCGTTTCTGAATATATTGAATTACAACGGACCGAATATATCTGAATACATCTGAATACGAATATATCTGAGCCCTAATTTACTTTAAATTTGACACCGAAGACAACATAAAAATATCTTTAAGTAAATAAAATTAAATTTCATACTCACATATTTACTTTTATCCTTAGTTTCCATCGATATAAAAAGTTCTGCACAAAATATTGAAAATATAAAGGTGTCCATACTTTGATATAACATCTACAAACAATAAAATATATAGGTCACAAAATAAAAAGAATACTCTTCGTGGAATATTGGTGACCTAGAGCGAATTTCCTTGCTTGCCCTAACGCCTTGCAAGTTTGAAAGAGAAATTTACTCAGGTATCTTATGCACACAATCCTTGAAGATTTTTTATAGAATAAATAGGCGGACGGACAAAAATATTTATAAGTACAGTGTACACAAGAATGAACTAAATCATGTAAAGCATAAAGCAGTTCAGGTGTGAAGTAACGACGTTCTTTATTAAGGATGCTATGCTATTTAGCAGTCTTAGGCTTGAGGACGAAAAAGTGATAACTTGGCTGAGGCTCAAATATATCGGTCACAGTTACAAGTTGACATCAGAAATTAAGAATCAATGTGAATTGTGCTTCATTAGGCAGCGAATGGACACGCTGGAGCCTTTTGATAGGATTAAATTCTACCAAAATCGGCATAACAGCAGCTCGCTGTTCTACCACATTCCTAAAAAAATCTCAGAACCAGTAGTAGTATGTAAATATGACCTGTAACTCTCTAGTAAGAGTCTAAACGTAAAAATTAACAAGCCATTTATACGAAGATAAAATATTGTTTCTGTGAGAAAAAAAACATGAGATGACTTCATAAACAGAGATCAGATCGGAAGAGTAGTCATCCTACTAGGAAAACCGATCGCTTAGAAAATCAATTTCTAGTTATAACATCACGGAGCAACCCATTAGAAAAACTTGCTAAGAAAGTGTACTATATAATATACACAAGTCTATTATGGTTGGACGGTTTAAAACGGCTTCCCTTTTTGCGAACAGGATCACAAACTTCCATAACTTTGGAAGTTAGGTGGTTTTTAAAAAAGGGTGAGCGACAAAAGGGTTCTTCTTCTTTCGATGCATGTGACTTTTTGGTATAAGCGAATTTCGGCTTACAGCATCGAAAATTGACTCTAATACATACTGAAAGTATGTATATCGATTTGACTACGTAATTTTTTGAACTGAAACTTGGCACACACTTTACATAACTGAGTTCAATTACAAGATGTTAGGGTTCTTTCTTCCCATGACATAAATAAAAGCTTGTTTGGTTTGATTGATTAAGAGTACTTACAAGAATATTGAATATCTTCTTATAAATGTCATATGTGTCTAATATTTTTTTATAAATTTGATATAATCTCTCCCAATCTTGCCTCCTTTTTTCTTTTTTTGATTGTTTTATTTCTGTCTCTGTTTGATTAAAAATACATGAGCGATTAACGAAAATATAATAATTAAAATATTGGTATTATTAATAGTGTATGACTTAATCAATAATAATATAATATGATAACGAATTCTTTAATACTTGAAATAAGTATAATATAATAATACTTTAAAAGGATCCCAAAAAAACTCTACCTTGTGATGTAAGGTTTAAGCTTACAGAGTTCCCTTCATACTCGACAGACGATTTTGATACTGTATTTAACTCTCTCAATTCAAAAATCCATAAAATTAATTGATTCTTAAGGATATCAATAATCTGGCAGGCGTAAACAATGTTAATATTAAAATAAAGTAAAACAAACTTAGCAATAGATTCTATGGCACTTTTGTCGACGTAGAAAAAAAAATGTATAAAATATACCACAAAAAATGTAACGAATGATCCTAATATTAACCGAAAAATTAAGATAGACCTTTTAAATTCGTCATAACGTTTATTCTTGAACATGTTAAATACCCTCTGAATATTAAGTATAATCTCAAGGTTGAGTTTCCTATAAACTAGATTTAAAATAAAAGCCATAAAAAAACCACAGGAATGAAACACAAGATCAAATAACACCATAAAAACTAAATTAAAATTGTCGTACGCGATCTGCAGCAATCGAACACTGCGCCAAGTATACACAACAAACGGAATTAAAAAACCAAAAAACGACAAATAATCCGCACTAGTACTGTTAAAGCTAAGAAAATTCTTATAAATCGTATATCTTGGAAATAAAAAAAAACATTCCATCCAATAATATGGCGATATTATTGCTTGAACTTCTTTATCCAAAATATTATCGAAGAGAACTTCGTTAGTCGCCACATGAACAGTCATTTTTCAAACTGATTTTATTTGCCTTTTTTTTAAATCAGCTTTACTTTGATCATTTGAAAAATATTTTGTAACGAATGCATAATAATTTTCATTTCATAATTTATCCTTCTTTCCCATATTTTTTAATGCAGTTTTATGTGGTGAGTAAATTGTATTTGGTTTGTTTTCTCTTTTGATATATTTTCTACGACTAACAATATCGATTTAGTAATTACGAAATAACTTAATTGATTTGATCTACGAAATAATGCTTTAGATTTGTTATCTAATCATTGTCCATCAAACAAAAGAGGTTTTATATTAATGAAAAAAGTTTCATTAATATAAAATGTGAATATATATATATGAAAATATTATCTTTTCATTGCAAACTTTATTGTCAAATATTTTATCATAACTTCTGTGATTTAACATTTAAGCAACAAACTCCTTGAAAATTAATAAAATCAAAAAAAAAAAACAGTAAGAATATTTTTATTTTAATATATTAAAATGATATTGATTGTAACTCTACAACTTCAAGGAGACTTTTAATAAAAATCTGCTATTTTTTCTTTATTTTTAGACTTACAGGCTCTGTAAAAACATCCTTTTTAATACTTGTTTTAGCCATATTGTTTTCCTTCATTACTTTGAAATTCAAAGCTATATTATACATGCTGCATGTCCCGACTTCGTACGAGCAAAATAAGTATTTTGTCCCGTGCATTTTCTCAATGATTAAAAATGCATTGATTGCAATTATTATTTGTATTTGAGTATCTCCAAAGACTTTAGGTTCTGGGCCTTTTAAAGAGTTATTTAAAGAGTATTTTTTTATAGAATAGGAAGGCGGACGAGCATGTGGGCCACCTGATAGTAAGTGGTCAACAACGCTCTTAGACATTGGCATTGTAAGAAATGTTAACCATCGCGTACATAGCCAATGCGCCACCAACCTTGGGAACCTCTTATGTCCTTTGTGCCTGTAATTACACTGGCTCACTCACCCTTCAAACCGGAACACAAAAATACCAAGTACTGCTGTTTTGCGGTAGAATATCTGACGAGTAGGTGGTACTTACCCAGACGAGCTTGCACAAAGCTCTACCACCAGTAATTTCCTCCTTTCCTATTGATTTCCTCCACTTACCAGTTGGCACTATGCCTTTTAGAATACATTGTTATTAGAAGAATTGCTTTTCAATGTAGTGCTTTTTATTAAAAAAAATTATTATTTCATAAATCTTTATGTGAATTTGTCAGTAGTTAGTTTACCTCGACTTTTAAGCATTCATTGCCTTAACACTAATAATAATAATGTTGTTTGTATACAGTAAAGACGAAATATCTTAAAAAATATGTGTTATTATATAAGAAGGTTTTAAAAACATACGATATTTCTAAGAAACTATTTCAATGTACAATAAGTGCTTTATCAATATCTTATTTATTTATCACTTCCTGTCGATGATTAGGGGTAAACACTGAAGACACCTTCATGTTAAGTGCACCCATATACAGGGTGACTGGTGAATTAGTATCAATACTTAAGGACGTGATATTTGACGACCATATATGACCAAAAAAAATACATATAACATAAATATTAATAAACTTCTAAGTAAAGTTAACCAAAAGTTATGTTATTAATTACGCGTCATGTGGACACCCTAGCTGCGCTGACGACACAACACAGTTAGGTATATTTAGTTATCGCGCGGTACTTTACCTACGTCCAAACGCCGCCGCGTGTTAACAGGGTAGCAGGCTACCTTTGATAAACAAGCATGATCCAATCCCCCTTCATACTTTAAACCTGGCTTAGAACAGGCAAAAATACCAAAATATTTCACTCGTTTAAGCAACAAATTTGTTGACTAGGTAAATGATATGAACTTGGGACAAAAATTAACTGTTTACCTATCTTGGTATTTCCGGCGTATTTAAAAATGGAATCATACTTATTTACAACGATTGTCAATCATTTAACTACCTATTTACCTACATAACTACACTAACCTTAACAAATGTTCAAAGTGAGCTCCTGCTCGTGTGATACACAGTTCGGCACGTTTACGCATATTGTCTTTCACACGCTTTAACACGAATGGGTCACTTTACTACTCACAGTACTTACAGTATTCTGCATTTGTGTATTGATAAGCCATACCTAATTACTAATGACGGGTCACACTCACACACGAAAGATTAGGTATACGCGTAAGATCGATCGCTAGGGGCGCGCGCGCGGGAAGATGGACGAACCTTACGGCGGCGCTCGCCCGACTGATTAGCCACGGGGGAGGGGTTGCGGGTGGCAAACACCACGCCGCACGCGCCGCGGAAATATGTCCACACTTTATTTATTTAAAGTAAAATTTTTGTAAATTTGGTCAAAAATTAAGTACTTATTTTTTTTACATAATTCGAATGAGAATCATGTACCGATTATAATATCCTGGGACATTTTTCACACACGGTCATCTGAACCCAAATTAAGCTTGTACAAAGCTTGTGTTATGGAAACCAGACAACTGATATACTACATATACTACTTTTCTTTTGTAAATACATACTTATATAGATAATTACACCCAGACTCAGGACAAACAGTTCAAGCACACAAATATCTGTCCTGGGTGGGAATCGAACCCACAACCTTCGGCGTGAAAGGCACAGTATCTACCAACCACGCCAACCGGCTCGTCAAATTATGCTCCTAAAATATTGATACTAATTCACCAGTCATCCTGTATAAGCCCCAGTTTCCAACCAGCTTGGTAGTCGTCGCAATAATAGAAGAACAGGGGATGTTAAGAATTAACGGATTATGGCAATCAACCATACATGATGTTTACATATGACAACGTCTACTTGATGCACGATGAGGCTGGTTCATCGCCTCACCAAAATACAAGAAGAATTATGTTAGGTTAAGTCTTATAAACGTCATAAATTTTCATGACACTACATCGCATCGCGACGTCCTATCGCGGTTATGTGTTTTGGCTTTAATACATGTTCTGCGGGCAGATGCGCTTCTTGTTCCTAAGAAATCTCGTAAGACCATTTACTGGTAGTAGGGCTTTGTGCAAGCTCGTCTGAGTAGGTACCATTGTACCGCAAAACAGCAGTACTTGGTACTACGTCTACGCCAACAAAACAACTGTTTATAAGTCCATGAAGACAAAAAACAAAGTCGTGTCAACAAATTAAATATTCGAAACAACGAAAAGTAAACCGAACAACAAAGGAAAATTTCGAAAACTGTTTATATGCGTTCCATCACTTATTTGTGCCCAGTTATTTTTTGCTACGATGCTTACAGACACAGAAAATTGGGTAGGAAAATATCTTTCCAAGTGGAGCCAAGATATTTTCAAATAGAAAATTAACTACAGTCATAAAGAATTTCATTAATATAAAACCTTAGTATTGTATTTATATATGGTACTATATCAGGTGATTATTAGATAAGATAAGTACAACATTATTTAGGAGTTTAAGTATATGGAACACGACGAAATAACTAAATTCATATTGTCAGTAGGCAATATATTCTACAAGAAAAAATATAACGGACAAATTTGGTTTATGTGATGTGATGTTAAAGTCAAATAAGACATGTCTGTAAGTTACTTAATGAAGTAAAAAATAAAGATGGGAAGCCCGAATATTTTAGAACCAATGATTCATCACCTTAGTCATAATGAAATATTGTATGATAATATTTTGGATGAAGAAATTCAAGCAATGTTCTTGCCATTTCATTTAATAGAATGTTGCTTCTTATTACCAAGATATAGCATTAAAAAGAATTTCATTACGTTTAACAGTACTCGTATGGATCGTTTGTCGTTTTTAGGTTGTATTTTGCCTACCATTTTGTATATTTGGTATTATGTTGGAGCATTACAAAATTCTTTAAAATTTAAAAATTTATGTGTAACTCTAATGATAACCATCGAATTTTTATTTTATATATTTATATTAATCATTATATATATTTTAAATATAATATTTAGGAAAGATAATATAGAACTAGTACTTAATATTCAAAGAGTTTTTAAAATGTTCAAGTACAATGAATACAAGACATATAAGTCTTTTACAGCGATTTCTTATCTGATAATAGTGTCGATTGTTGGGCTTAACATATATATGTTTTTCTTTAACATATTTTGCACCGATAAAAGCATCCCAGGTATTATTTCTGGTTTTATTTCGATGTATCTTAATATTAGCACAGTTTACGCTAGTCGCGTTATTAAAATAATACAAAACCAATTGAATCTATGGATATCTGAACTGAGAATCGTAAGTACACATTCAGAAACACCTGGAGCTAACGAAGAGACACCAGTGAGATTAAGTCTATCTACACCAGGTAAAATAAATAACAGCATTACTATTTTTAAATGATATTAGTATTTTATTATTGAATTTACTCTTTTGTTTATATTATTGATATAATATTTGCACTGAGTTCTCACAATTTACATTGCAGTTATTGAGTCTCTTAACTGTATTTTAATTATTTTTCTTTAGGAGTTCGCAGTAAGTGATTTTTAAAATTAAAAGTATATATAAGCATAGTATTCTAATACTAATTGGTCTAGCTATGGCTACGTCCTTTTATATAACTAACGACACTTTGCATTTCAGCTTTCATAGGCATTTTTTTTGTGAAACTGACCGTCATTTAATATGTTATTTATTCAAATCCGGACAAAGAACTGAACCTTACTTATTTACATTGTTATTATGATTTTTTAGATATTGTTAACCAACTGGAAAGTAATAAATTAAAAAAAGAAACGCTGCAACGAGAATGTAAGAGATTATTTCGAATGTATAAAAAAATATTGGAGACGTATGATATTTACAAAAAGATGTTCCAGGTTTATGTAAGTAATATACCTTTTTTATTGTTTCTTAATGAGTATTTTCTTTGCAATGAATGATCCCAAGCTTAACTAATAAAAATGTATATATTAACTAATATAATAAACTGAGAAAAAAATCCAAAGATTTTTTAGATAGTAAACATAGGTAATCCAAAGTAGGTATGTCATAGGATTTCACTTTTTACGTACTCCTTACATACTCTTCCTGGGTTTTATTTGGCTTATGTCTAATATTCGCGGGTAACGACAACTTCTGGTTCTAATGTAACATTTTTTTATCTTTTTGAAGCATTACAGATAACAATTTTAAGTTTAAATTATTGTTGTATATAATATTTTTTTATGTTTCGTGAGCATCTCCATTTACAAATCTCCACATATGAAGTTACATAAGTTTTCGCATTACGTTCTCTTAAACGGTCCTTGATATCAAAATATTATATACCTACATCGAAAAGAGTATGACATTCGGTGCTGATCCAAATATAGATTTGTGATAGTTATAGTTTCTATCCTCTATCACAAAAATGGAAGGATTGCCAACCATACATGTTAAAAAAATATTTTAAATGTTACTTAAAATGAAAATTTTACTGCACTAATATTCTTGTGTATACTCTTTTTAAAGTGATAAAAATGATTATTTAATTTCTTTACTGTTTTTTGTATTTTTTTGAAGTTCTTTCACGCGGCTTACAATAAAGTGAACTGGCAGAAATCATCACGTAACGAAAAAGCGTTATGCCCCTCCAAGCCATCTTTCCTGTCTTTTGTATGTATGCGTGAGTGTGCGAGTTTTGGGATGCGCCAGTTCACACAAAACATTGTGTACTATCAACGATATAACCACAATTCTATGCACATGTGAATATCCTTTAAACTAATTTTTTATAGTTTTAATTTACACGGGATTTATATATTTGGTGTCTTCATCGCAAGCTTATGATGAAAAAGTCGAGAACCTGAAAATGCAGCAACATTGAAAATTAATTTAATGAATCATATAAATCAATAGAAGTATTTACACATTACATATATTTAATTACACATGATTCGAATGTAACTATTAACTACTAATATCCATTACAGAGAAATTATCGTGCAATCATATGCTCAATGAAAAAATGTTATCCTTTAAATGATTTTATTTTTTCAAATTCATTCATTCAGCTATGGGAAAATGATAAGCCATTGTTTATCAAGCTATTTATATGTAATTTATAGTAGACTCTGTTTTGATTGTTTCATCATCATCTTTGATGTTTAGTTTCTAGTTAAAGAATTTAATTTACGTTGACAATAAAACCTGCTAGAATTATTATGACTACACCGAATCCAATTAAATTATTTAATGCAATAAGTAAAACTTAATTCCATTTCAATTCTGTTAGCACCGCCACCTTTGAACATACTATGTTTAATAATGTTTGTTTATATAGTTGTGTAAAATAGATCATTTTGAGTTAAGTAAAATTCAAGATATTATTTATTTTAAATATTAAACTATATTTCAAGAATTATTTAGCAGTTATTCACTTTGTCTCTCTTAATGGAAGCTGACAGTTGCTAATAATGCGAATCGTTTTGAATCGATTGGAAGACAATTTACATAAATTAAACTGTCTTTTGTTAGAATTGGACATCAGTTTTATATTATTTTCTTCCAATCACAAATTCCATAAATAACTTAATTACTTATAGATTTCCCATTTGTATTTTGTAAAAATGAACTCTTAAAAAAAAAGTAGGTTATTTCTCCATTTGTACATAATTTTATATTTTATTGTCTTAGACCGTACATCACAGCGTGAAGACATTTTTTCATACAATGCTATATGCAGAACTTTCTCTAAAAATGGAAAGTCAATATGGAGATCGATATGTGAGCATCAAGTTTAATATCATACAAAAATTGGAACTCAAAAAGAAATCTAAAAGTTTGCAAGTAGCAACCTGTTCTGTAAAAAGCATTATTAATGCATTTAACTTATTTTCAGCCACTGAAAAGCTGGGAGATTGACAGAGTAATACTACTTATCACCATAGTTAAAGATATTTTGATAGTATTTCTTATAAGTATTTCATGTCAAGTATTTTATTTGACTGTTAATAAAGTACGTCTCGCTTGTATTGAATTGTTGAATGAAAATAAATCAGATGGTAAGATTTTTTATGGTAATGAACTTATAATTTAATCCAAAAAATATTTTTAATAAAATATTGCACTATATTTCGTATTGTCATCTACTTCCGTTTCAAGTATATTTTCTTTTTTTGACTGCAACAATCTGACTGCACAAACGTCGTCGAATCACTTACACATCTTATATATAAATATAAATGATACCGGGATACGCGTTGTTAAACTTACATACGACATAGCGATTAAAATGTTAATGTGTATGAAGGAACAGCCTGTATATACCCAACTGGGTTAAGGCCTCCACTCCTTTTGGAGTAGATTTATCCACGCTGCTCCGATGTGGGTTCACATAATATGGCAGATTTTCATGCGGAACATCTAGGTTTCCTTACGGTGTTATCCTTCACTACCGAGCACAAGATAAATAAATTATAAACACAAATTAAGCACATGAAAATTCAATTGAGCGCCTGTGCTCGAACCTACATATAATTGATGTATGCAATAGTTTCGGTCTTCCTTAAGGATTTTATGGAATACTTCTTAAAAATAAAATAGAACCAGATTTGCTTCTAGGTTTATTTTTTTACTCCTATGTGTTTTTACGTCGGATTACCGTGCATCATTTATATAATATAAAGATATTAATTAATATTAAAACTAATTTAATATTTCAGGTATAAAAGAAACTTGCAAGAATGTTATACGTTTAAGCGACGTGGCGTTTGGTAAACTAGAAGCTGGTCGTATTTTCGTAATAGATGCAAAATTTCCCTTACTTTTACTAAGTTCGATAATTTATTACGTCATTGTGCTCATACAATTTGCTTTATTAAAAGATTAACACGTGACATTCAATAGACTTAAAAGTGTTTGAAAAAAGTAATTAAAACAGTTCTTGTAGGTAGGTATTATAGTTTTCGTATATCTGGCCAGCATTTCTCGCGAAGGAAGGCGTGGTTCCAGCCAGTCATTTACGAAATATTACAAGACTGACTCCAAATTTTTTAAGAATAATTATGGGGACACGATTTTATGAATATCTTAAGAATTTTACATTTATTGTACTCGTTTCATTAGACGAGTACAATAAATGTAAAATTCTTAGGATACATTTATCCTTTTTATTGTATGAGGTTTATTGAATAATTAATTTATTGTTAGCTCTTATATTATTTAAAATTTAAAAATCCATTTTATTTATATATTACATAGATAATGAATACCTACAATGTAATTAACAGTAAGTAACGTGCACGTGTAGAGAGAACCATACGATAGCTATTTTTAATAACTGTATTTTGTGCGTCTATAATTTGTATCCATAAAATTATTCGTAACTAAGTAATGTTTTTTGAATAATTATAATACGTTATGAAGTGATTGTCTTTTATGAATGTTTCCGAGTAACATGCATGAATATTTTGAAATAATATAAATCGATATATGCGTTATTATTTGTTTATTATAGTTTAACACAGAAATTCTTTTTAACCTTATTGAAGTGATTAAACTTCCAGGTAAAATAAAAGATTAAAAAAAAATCTTTATTGAAGTGTAATTCTGTAATGATAGATAGCGCAAATTTTTGTACTAAAAAAATATGAGACCACGTTTACCATCATGTTGTGTTTTCAAATGACAAAGCCTTAACTTGTTAAGAAAGATTTAACAAACAGAATTATTTGTATAACGAAGTAAACTTTGTATCTAAGCCCTTACTTTACCCGGGCAAACCCGGTACAGATAGTCTTCTTATATTTTTCTGGTATGGTAGGTTCTTATATGGTTCTGGACACGCGAAGCAAAACTAGACCTCAACCTTTTTTTTTAAATATATAAGCCAGCGCTTGACTGTTATCACACTTGATGGAAAGTGTCGATACAGTCTATGTATATATCTCATCAATATCAGTCTATCTATATATCTATATATGAATGTACCCATATTGTAGGTGGTGGGGAAAACGGAGGTCGGGAGGGTATTCCAGATCTTAGCGATGCGTATCAGAAACGAGGAAGCAAATCGTTTCGTACGTGTCTTAGATACGTCAACTACGTACCGGTGCAGATCTTTACGATGCCTCGCAGTTCTGTAGTAAAACGGTGACGGAAAAACTCATTGGCGACCAGTGTCTGGTTGTTGTCTGATAGTTCAGCTAAATCGTGTACTCTACATCCGAATTCTCTTTATCCTCCGTTCGTCTTATGTAGTTTTACCGTATGTGAAATTAACAAGAACGTACTATCCGTCCCATCCAATAACATCGGTAGCGATAATGTGAGTCGTACTATGATCATTTCTATTATTGATATTATCACTCCCATGATCACATATATTCTAAATGGATTTGTCTCGTCCTGTATATTTCCTGAAGTCTAGAAGAGCTTATATTATAGCTCTTCCGAAAAACGCCAATCCTGTTTCCTTTTCTGATTTTTTGTCATCTCTAGTTTACCTTTCCTTTTGTTTTTTTTCTGTGTGGTGTACACCTAAAGTAAATAAAAGGAAGTATGTCAAAGTTTTTCACTATTTATATATTACGTACGAACGAATCCTGGGGTAGATATGGCTTATGGATAGATAACGTTAATTCTGTCCGATATTCGTGGGTAATGGTACGTTTTGATTCTTATGTTTATTTTTAATGTTCATTGTTTTGAACTTTTAAAGCGTTAGAGATACCAAATATAAGTAGCTTAGGTTTTAGTATTATGGTGTTTTGAACGGTAGGACCAATACGGTAACAGCCTGTAAATATCCCACTGCTGGGCTAAGGCCTCTTCTCCCTTTTTGAGGAAAAGGTTTTGGAGCTTATTCTACCACGCTGCTCCGATGCGGATTGGTGGAATACACATGTGGCAGAATTTCAGTGAAATTAGACACATGCAGGTTTCCTCACGATGTTTTCCTTCACCGAAGGACCGATACACAATATAATAAAATTATATACATCGATAAGAGTTTGAGATTCGACGCTGATCCAAATATGCATGTTTGATAAGTATAATTTCTTCCGCTAAAAATGGTGGTATGGTATTTGTTGTGTAAAAAGCATAGCTAATGCATTTAACTTATTTTCAGCCACTGAATAGTTGGGAGATTGACAGAGTATTACTTATCACCATAATTACAGATATTTTGATAGTATTTCTTATAAGTATTTCATGTCAAGTATTTTATTTGACTGTTAATAAAGTCCGTCTCGCTTGTATTGAATTGTTGAATGAAAATAAATCAGATGGTAAGATTTTTTGTTTATATTCATTAAGTAATAATGTAACTTTATTTTTTATATAAAATTTTGCACACTATTTCGTGTTGTCATCTACTTCCATTTCACGTATATATATTTTTTCTACCGTAACAATCTGACTGCACAAACGTCGTCAACTCACTTACATTTCTTTAAATGGTTCCGTATTCCGCTACATTGAAAACTACATACGTCATAGTGATTAAAATGTTCATGACAATCTACTTTTGGAGTAGGTTTATCACCACGCTGCTCGAACGTGGGTTGGTGAATTCACATATGGCAGATTTTCATGCGGAACATTTAGGTTTCCTCATGGTGTTATCCTTCACCACTGAGCACAAAATAAGAGAAATGGATGTCATCAATAAATGTATTATTTTTTTATTGATTAGAAACAGTAATATTAATTAACAAACTAGTAAATACATGAATTAATTGGCATAATCTTAATAATAATCTCTACTCAAGTTCTATAAAGTGTTTCCCAGTATATATTAGTGATAGTGTTGTGTTTGTTCAATTAATATCGTAAAAATTTGAAACTTGTGATAATCTGATTCTTATGTCGAACTAATTTCAAACTGTGTCATCCGCCAGCCCAGGAATAGCAGCTGAATCGATAAATGTATTATGTTTTACTGAAGTTTTATAAAATTCAATAACATCGTTTCCGTCGTATCCGATGTGGTAAGTAATTATTAAATATAATATTATTACAAATTTATTATTTCAGATATAAAAGAAACGTGCAAGAATATTTTACATTTAAGCGACGTGGCGTTTGGTAAACTAGAAGCTGGTCGTATTTTCGTAATAGATGCAAAATTTCCCTTACTTTTACTAAGTTCCATAATTTATTACGTCATTGTGCTAATACAATTTGCTTTATTAAAAGATTAATATGTAACACTCAATACACTTAAATGTGCTTTAATTAATTTGAAAAAATTGTCGTATCACTTGAGTGCAGTTTATATTATAATTTTGTTTAACATGAGCTGTTTTAGTATTCGTATATCTGGGCTGTATTCCACGAGAAAGAAGCCGCGGTTTCATTCAGTTATTTATATTAAGTATAACACTGTCACCGACTTTATTATGAATAATTTGAGAGACACTATCTTAGGAATATTTTAAGAATTTAACATTTATCGTACTCGGAGATATGTTAGATCTTATTTATTGTATGAGGGTGTTTTGTCTAAATCCTACATTTTTTTAACATAAATGATAATATGTATACAGAGGTCAATAACATTTGTTTATAATTGTCTGTTTTTATTTTCCTTTTTATGAGTGTAGTGAATGTAAAATTATTCGTTTCTGAAAAACCTTAATTTTAAAACCCACGAAGCATTTAAAGTTTCTTTATGTTCGAAATTCAAATTACTAGATCAATAATAAATGATATAAATAATAATCTATTATACGTATGTATAACATATGTAACGGTTAAATTGTAAAGACCATTAGTTCATAATAAAACTAGACAAATTGTAAACTGTCCAAAAATTGTGAACGGCGCTTATCAACTCAAACTGCTGGTGTGGGACAGAAACAAGACATAAGCAAACTTTTTGTTTTCTCGCCAATAGAGGCAATCTTAAGAAGCGGTTTCCTATGTCATCATGTCCCAATGATATGCTTCTTTTAAAATAGGAAATTTTCGGGTGGCAGTCATCGATAGGAGATTGGTTATCAGTAACTAAGAACCAAGTCTTGACATAACTCACAGAAAAAGTTACGTTTAAACGCCATCAACGAATGTAATGGCAAACCTGTAGTACACGTATTCTACTTATGATTTTTCTAAGTAGGTGTTATTTATTTTCACATTTGGTTTATTATTTCTAATCTTTCCTTTAGCGATCAATTTGTTACGAAAATGATATGCACTAGAATGATATCTTGGTTTTATTAAAATGAGCAAATGGCAAAAATATTCGTCCTATAATTCCCATTCATGAGAGAACAGCTTCCATGAACAAGTACAATGAAAACAAATGTAACAGATAACAAATACATTCAAATATTGATTTATGTTATGTTCTTTTAAATTAAAATTAAATCATAACATTCAATTCATTTGCCATTATCACTGTCAGCAGTTCACATTGATAAAATCTTTAAGATATCCAGTCTAGACTGATTTTGCTGCATTTCGCATGTACTTGTTATCTTTATAAAAACAGATAAATATTTTAGGCCTAATTACAAAAACTGCAATTAGTGTTACACAATTTTGGAATAATTCAATTAATTCAATTCAATTAATTCTATTTATTTTTATATTATATATCATTGTGATTGACATAATATAGTTGTCGGATTTGGCATTAATTAGGACAATAAAAAAATTATATGTTGGTGCACTATCAAACTTTCCTTACACTAGCTATTACCACGATAATGAAATATCTTCAAACTCGACGGCAGAGCTTTAAAAGGTATTGTCCATGAGAAGACCAATGAGCAGGTTATATTTGACCAGACAAGCCTGTAAAAAGCGTAATTTTATGAAAAACTTACATTTTAAATACAAGTGTAAGAATATGGAAAAAATGGTTCCATTTTTTTATTTAGACATTTATTATATATATATATATATATATAATAAATTATTACCAACAATTATATATATATATATATATAATTGTTGGTAATAATAATAATAAGAAATTTATTATTATTATTACCAACAAAATTCAAAGTATTTTAGTTGTAAATGTTTTCGTTTTTTATGCGTGATATATTTTAATCAGTGATTGATTTTTTGCGAATGTAGTGATATCATTATAAAGACTTGGAGTGGCTACTGCCACTGTGTGATAGTGGAGTGACTTGCACTTTTAGGTTACTACCAACAATATTTGTTTCAAAACATTTAGTCACGATTTTTGCTTCTCAGAATAGTTAGATATTTTAATGTAGCGATAAAATTTGCATTTTTAACCTGGACATGGTCCAGTGGGCGCTCCATAGAATGTCGAGATGACTTATGGTTTAGTGTGTTGGTGTTGCTCTTGGTATCTGATAACCGTTTGGCTGAGCTAATTGAATTCCTTTTGGGACCAACGTGGAGAAATATATCTCCTTCTACTGATGGGACTGTCATGGTTTGGAGAACTGAACGGTATTGGTAGAGGTTTAAATTCTTAGCTGAGCTGTTTACTTGGCATGTCCCTCCAAACATATTTGCTCGAACCACTACTTTTTAAAGACCACTTTCATCTCTTTAAACAGTTTAAAGGGTACGGCAGCTGGGTCAGTCTTAATGACTTGTGAATAAACTTTATGGTCAGAGTAGATTATTATTACTTTCTATACAGTCAATGTATCGCTAAAGATTATTACGATAGTACACTGAGCTTTGAACTAACCGTAATACAAATTATTATCAAAACTTGAATGTTGAATAACACGATGAAACCTTATCAAACATGCATAAAGCCCTGTCACAAGGAAGTGTTTGCTTATCAGAGCTGTGCTTACAGAAAAATCGTCATAAAAGAGCCTATTTGTGTTATTCTTGAAAGATTTTTAAAATACATATGCAAAATTGTTTACAATCTTAACTTTTCGAATGATTCATTATCTCAATATCTCCTCGTTTAAATAATAATTAAATAAGGATAAACGTTATCTTTTCCAATTCATATTATTAATATGGATTCATGGTAAATTTTTAATTGAAAAATGAGTTTAGTGAATCAATAAATATCAATACTTATAATAAATTTTTTATTCGAATTTGTTGTCGAAGGCCCCAGATCCCGCGGCAGGCCCAAGAAGCACTGGCTCGATGTTGTGAGGGACGATTTGAGAGAGCACGATCTCACTAAAGACGACGCTTTAGATCGGGCAAAGTGGAGGCAAAGATGTAGGAAAGCGGACCCTGGCAGTACTAGGCCGGGAAAACGCTAGCAAGAAGAAGAAGAAGAAGACTTATAATGAATATAATAAGGCATGTACTGCTGTGCTTGTTCGAGTACGTAATGTAGTGTTTTGTTTTGAATGTGTTAGTGTTATTTTATTGAATATTAATCTTTTTGTCATTGAAATTCATTTAGTTTTACTAAAAATAG
Source organism: Nymphalis urticae (assembly GCA_905147175.2). NCBI lineage: Eukaryota > Metazoa > Arthropoda > Insecta > Lepidoptera > Nymphalidae > Nymphalis > Nymphalis urticae. The sequence continues at coordinate 8,711,153 of LR989991.1, forward strand.
TGCAAAAACAAATTTCATCGACCAGAAAATAGTTTTACAATATAAATAATTTGCTACGATAAAATTAAATAGCTGTATTTTGCAAGTTTGTAAATCCTATTTTTGGAAGCGATTTTGGAATACCTACTATTCCTACCTATTTTTGGTCAAGTGCCAACTTTCAATACAAAATAATTGTTTTTGCATTTTATAAAGATATAGTAATATCAAATATATTGTATGATCAAACGAACTTACAAAGTGAAGTTCGATCGATATTATATGAGTACGCTTCATTCGAAGATATATCAATACCCGCCCAACCCAAATCCCAAGAAGATGGCGGAAAACTCATAAGTCCATCTCTGTAAATTAGTATCTTCAAATTGAAACCTTAAAAATTTTCGGTGCTTTGAAGCTACTGGGACAAGTAAATAAGATTCCTTTAGATCTATGGTGGCCATATAGGCCTTCTTTGTTATGAATTTACTTGCAGTCCTATGGTCTTCCATTTTAAAATGGTACCCAGTCACAAATTTATTTAGTTGTTTAAGATAAAGAATAAATCTAAAACTTCCATTAGATTTTTTGCAAGAAAGATCTTGGAGATGAACTGATCAGGTTGCGATTTACATTCTACTATTGCTCCAAGTTCTAATAAATTTTTAATAGCTATTATCATATTCTGCTTTTCTTTAATAGAAAAAGTATTTTGAGGAATTGTATACTGAACAACTTTCGATGAAAAGGGTATACAGTAGCCGTTACGAATCCAATCAAGTACTTTACAATTATTTGTAACTTGTGACCAGCAATTATAGTAATAGTACAATCTACCAGCATCAATGCCGCGTTGGGGCACGTCTGTTGCTCGTTGTTGAAATCGCAGAGCGCGTGTTCTGTGACGGCGCAGTCGTAGGCGTTGGTTGCGGATTGCGACGATACTAGCTCCTGAACTGTAAAATCCGCCCCTCCCCCTGGTCACCGTTTGCATGCGAGGTTTCCCGACAAGACCTGACCAGGTTCCCTGGTAGTGGATCCCTGCTGACTGAATAGGAACTTTGGAAGTTGACGGCTTCGTGGTTGGGGCTTTTCGAATCTGAAGTCCCTGTCTTTCGATCGCCTTGGACGCTTTTATTTTTTCTGGCAAGTCCGTACCAAATAAAGTATCGTCTCGATCTTGGTCCTGAATAATGGCAAGGAAAGATTTGTCGAGCCCCCGAGTAATAAGTTTTGTTCTTACTTGTGTTTGAACGTAATGGAGATCAGTCAGGATTCTGCATGAGTCTGATAACATTTTTATTGCTTGAATCTTTTCACCCTCAGTTAAAAGTAATGTCATCGCCCGGGTAATTGCGGCAATACCCAGACCCAGTTGGTCTTGTTCCATTTGAATCTTTTTGTCTCGATTTTTGACAATCTCAGTAACAGCCGCTGTAAGCTCTGGGTTTACAGTCGGTGCTTTCAATAACCTACAGTTATCAGGGATGGTGAATTCTTTAAAAGCTTTTCTTTGTTTCAGACTCTTTCTGCACAAACGTCGTCAACTCACTTACATTTCTTTAAATGGTTCCGTATTCCGCTACATTGAAAACTACATACGTCATAGTGATTAAAATGTTCATGACAATCTACTTTTGGAGTAGGTTTATCACCACGCTGCTCGAACGTGGGTTGGTGAATTCACATATGGCAGATTTTCATGCGGAACATTTAGGTTTCCTCATGGTGTTATCCTTCACCACTGAGCACAAAATAAGAGAAATGGATGTCATCAATAAATGTATTATTTTTTTATTGATTAGAAACAGTAATATTAATTAACAAACTAGTAAATACATGAATTAATTGGCATAATCTTAATAATAATCTCTACTCAAGTTCTATAAAGTGTTTCCCAGTATATATTAGTGATAGTGTTGTGTTTGTTCAATTAATATCGTAAAAATTTGAAACTTGTGATAATCTGATTCTTATGTCGAACTAATTTCAAACTGTGTCATCCGCCAGCCCAGGAATAGCAGCTGAATCGATAAATGTATTATGTTTTACTGAAGTTTTATAAAATTCAATAACATCGTTTCCGTCGTATCCGATGTGGTAAGTAATTATTAAATATAATATTATTACAAATTTATTATTTCAGATATAAAAGAAACGTGCAAGAATATTTTACATTTAAGCGACGTGGCGTTTGGTAAACTAGAAGCTGGTCGTATTTTCGTAATAGATGCAAAATTTCCCTTACTTTTACTAAGTTCCATAATTTATTACGTCATTGTGCTAATACAATTTGCTTTATTAAAAGATTAATATGTAACACTCAATACACTTAAATGTGCTTTAATTAATTTGAAAAAATTGTCGTATCACTTGAGTGCAGTTTATATTATAATTTTGTTTAACATGAGCTGTTTTAGTATTCGTATATCTGGGCTGTATTCCACGAGAAAGAAGCCGCGGTTTCATTCAGTTATTTATATTAAGTATAACACTGTCACCGACTTTATTATGAATAATTTGAGAGACACTATCTTAGGAATATTTTAAGAATTTAACATTTATCGTACTCGGAGATATGTTAGATCTTATTTATTGTATGAGGGTGTTTTGTCTAAATCCTACATTTTTTTAACATAAATGATAATATGTATACAGAGGTCAATAACATTTGTTTATAATTGTCTGTTTTTATTTTCCTTTTTATGAGTGTAGTGAATGTAAAATTATTCGTTTCTGAAAAACCTTAATTTTAAAACCCACGAAGCATTTAAAGTTTCTTTATGTTCGAAATTCAAATTACTAGATCAATAATAAATGATATAAATAATAATCTATTATACGTATGTATAACATATGTAACGGTTAAATTGTAAAGACCATTAGTTCATAATAAAACTAGACAAATTGTAAACTGTCCAAAAATTGTGAACGGCGCTTATCAACTCAAACTGCTGGTGTGGGACAGAAACAAGACATAAGCAAACTTTTTGTTTTCTCGCCAATAGAGGCAATCTTAAGAAGCGGTTTCCTATGTCATCATGTCCCAATGATATGCTTCTTTTAAAATAGGAAATTTTCGGGTGGCAGTCATCGATAGGAGATTGGTTATCAGTAACTAAGAACCAAGTCTTGACATAACTCACAGAAAAAGTTACGTTTAAACGCCATCAACGAATGTAATGGCAAACCTGTAGTACACGTATTCTACTTATGATTTTTCTAAGTAGGTGTTATTTATTTTCACATTTGGTTTATTATTTCTAATCTTTCCTTTAGCGATCAATTTGTTACGAAAATGATATGCACTAGAATGATATCTTGGTTTTATTAAAATGAGCAAATGGCAAAAATATTCGTCCTATAATTCCCATTCATGAGAGAACAGCTTCCATGAACAAGTACAATGAAAACAAATGTAACAGATAACAAATACATTCAAATATTGATTTATGTTATGTTCTTTTAAATTAAAATTAAATCATAACATTCAATTCATTTGCCATTATCACTGTCAGCAGTTCACATTGATAAAATCTTTAAGATATCCAGTCTAGACTGATTTTGCTGCATTTCGCATGTACTTGTTATCTTTATAAAAACAGATAAATATTTTAGGCCTAATTACAAAAACTGCAATTAGTGTTACACAATTTTGGAATAATTCAATTAATTCAATTCAATTAATTCTATTTATTTTTATATTATATATCATTGTGATTGACATAATATAGTTGTCGGATTTGGCATTAATTAGGACAATAAAAAAATTATATGTTGGTGCACTATCAAACTTTCCTTACACTAGCTATTACCACGATAATGAAATATCTTCAAACTCGACGGCAGAGCTTTAAAAGGTATTGTCCATGAGAAGACCAATGAGCAGGTTATATTTGACCAGACAAGCCTGTAAAAAGCGTAATTTTATGAAAAACTTACATTTTAAATACAAGTGTAAGAATATGGAAAAAATGGTTCCATTTTTTTATTTAGACATTTATTATATATATATATATATATAATAAATTATTACCAACAATTATATATATATATATATATAATTGTTGGTAATAATAATAATAAGAAATTTATTATTATTATTACCAACAAAATTCAAAGTATTTTAGTTGTAAATGTTTTCGTTTTTTATGCGTGATATATTTTAATCAGTGATTGATTTTTTGCGAATGTAGTGATATCATTATAAAGACTTGGAGTGGCTACTGCCACTGTGTGATAGTGGAGTGACTTGCACTTTTAGGTTACTACCAACAATATTTGTTTCAAAACATTTAGTCACGATTTTTGCTTCTCAGAATAGTTAGATATTTTAATGTAGCGATAAAATTTGCATTTTTAACCTGGACATGGTCCAGTGGGCGCTCCATAGAATGTCGAGATGACTTATGGTTTAGTGTGTTGGTGTTGCTCTTGGTATCTGATAACCGTTTGGCTGAGCTAATTGAATTCCTTTTGGGACCAACGTGGAGAAATATATCTCCTTCTACTGATGGGACTGTCATGGTTTGGAGAACTGAACGGTATTGGTAGAGGTTTAAATTCTTAGCTGAGCTGTTTACTTGGCATGTCCCTCCAAACATATTTGCTCGAACCACTACTTTTTAAAGACCACTTTCATCTCTTTAAACAGTTTAAAGGGTACGGCAGCTGGGTCAGTCTTAATGACTTGTGAATAAACTTTATGGTCAGAGTAGATTATTATTACTTTCTATACAGTCAATGTATCGCTAAAGATTATTACGATAGTACACTGAGCTTTGAACTAACCGTAATACAAATTATTATCAAAACTTGAATGTTGAATAACACGATGAAACCTTATCAAACATGCATAAAGCCCTGTCACAAGGAAGTGTTTGCTTATCAGAGCTGTGCTTACAGAAAAATCGTCATAAAAGAGCCTATTTGTGTTATTCTTGAAAGATTTTTAAAATACATATGCAAAATTGTTTACAATCTTAACTTTTCGAATGATTCATTATCTCAATATCTCCTCGTTTAAATAATAATTAAATAAGGATAAACGTTATCTTTTCCAATTCATATTATTAATATGGATTCATGGTAAATTTTTAATTAAAAAATGAGTTTAGTGAATCAATAAATATCAATACTTATAATAAATTTTTTATTCGAATTTGTTGTCGAAGGCCCCAGATCCCGCGGCAGGCCCAAGAAGCACTGGCTCGATGTTGTGAGGGACGATTTGAGAGAGCACGATCTCACTAAAGACGACGCTTTAGATCGGGCAAAGTGGAGGCAAAGATGTAGGAAAGCGGACCCTGGCAGTACTAGGCCGGGAAAACGCTAGCAAGAAGAAGAAGAAGAAGACTTATAATGAATATAATAAGGCATGTACTGCTGTGCTTGTTCGAGTACGTAATGTAGTGTTTTGTTTTGAATGTGTTAGTGTTATTTTATTGAATATTAATCTTTTTGTCATTGAAATTCATTTAGTTTTACTAAAAATAGTGCAAAAACAAATTTCATCGACCAGAAAATAGTTTTACAATATAAATAATTTGCTACGATAAAATTAAATAGCTGTATTTTGCAAGTTTGTAAATCCTATTTTTGGAAGCGATTTTGGAATACCTACTATTCCTACCTATTTTTGGTCAAGTGCCAACTTTCAATACAAAATAATTGTTTTTGCATTTTATAAAGATATAGTAATATCAAATATATTGTATGATCAAACGAACTTACAAAGTGAAGTTCGATCGATATTATATGAGTACGCTTCATTCGAAGATATATCAATACCCGCCTAACCCAAATCCCAAGAAGATGGCGGAAAACTCATAAGTCCGTCTCTGTAAATTAGTATCTTCAAATTGAAACCTTAAAAATTTTCGGTGCTTTGAAGCTACTGGGACAAGTAAATAAGATTCCTTTAGATCTATGGTGGCCATATAGGCCTTCTTTGTTATGAATTTACTTGCAGTCCTATGGTCTTCCATTTTAAAATGGTACCCAGTCACAAATTTATTTAGTTGTTTAAGATAAAGAATAAATCTAAAACTTCCATTAGATTTTTTGCAAGAAAGATCTTGGAGATGAACTGATCAGGTTGCGATTTACATTCTACTATTGCTCCAAGTTCTAATAAATTTTTAATAGCTATTATCATATTCTGCTTTTCTTTAATAGAAAAAGTATTTTGAGGAATTGTATACTGAACAACTTTCGATGAAAAGGGTATACAGTAGCCGTTACGAATCCAATCAAGTACTTTACAATTATTTGTAACTTGTGACCAGCAATTATAGTAATAGTACAATCTACCAGCATCAATGCCGCGTTGGGGCACGTCTGTTGCTCGTTGTTGAAATCGCAGAGCGCGTGTTCTGTGACGGCGCAGTCGTAGGCGTTGGTTGCGGATTGCGACGATACTAGCTCCTGAACTGTAAAATCCGCCCCTCCCCCTGGTCACCGTTTGCATGCGAGGTTTCCCGACAAGACCTGACCAGGTTCCCTGGTAGTGGATCCCTGCTGACTGAATAGGAACTTTGGAAGTTGACGGCTTCGTGGTTGGGGCTTTTCGAATCTGAAGTCCCTGTCTTTCGATCGCCTTGGACGCTTTTATTTTTTCTGGCAAGTCCGTACCAAATAAAGTATCGTCTCGATCTTGGTCCTGAATAATGGCAAGGAAAGATTTGTCGAGCCCCCGAGTAATAAGTTTTGTTCTTACTTGTGTTTGAACGTAATGGAGATCAGTCAGGATTCTGCATGAGTCTGATAACATTTTTATTGCTTGAATCTTTTCACCCTCAGTTAAAAGTAATGTCATCGCCCGGGTAATTGCGGCAATACCCAGACCCAGTTGGTCTTGTTCCATTTGAATCTTTTTGTCTCGATTTTTGACAATCTCAGTAACAGCCGCTGTAAGCTCTGGGTTTACAGTCGGTGCTTTCAATAACCTACAGTTATCAGGGATGGTGAATTCTTTAAAAGCTTTTCTTTGTTTCAGACGGTAAGCCTTTTTTAAGGATTGGGAGCCAACGTTGTGCTAACTTGCTATGAATATTAGGGCCATAAGCTGGAGAATCTTCGGAAGCATCACCCAAAGCATCTAGTAACTCAGAATCGAGTTGAAGTTCAGGATCTTGATCTATGTCTAGTGCCGGTAAAATATTTTCATCCGATAGTATGTGGAGTGGTGACGGCGAGCGCCGACTATGTGAAGTCTGCACATGCAGCGACGGTGCCGGTGTCGGTGAACGAGATTTGAGTTTACGTAATAGCGGCACGACATTGTCTTGGGTTTTATTTTCTATTCGAAAAGCAAAAGAAAAATAATAAATTATTAAATGTGTTTTTTTTTGTAGGGTAGTTGAGAAAAAATATATATCACGTATTTTTAAAACTATTTAACACTCTTGTTAACTTCTACTTTACACCTTCGTATTGACTCGCAGTCAACCCCCAAGTTTATTCTGTTAAACGTCTGCTTAACCGTCGTGTTAACTCGCAGTTAACCCCCAGGAAAGCTTACTGACGCTAGTTTATTAAAATATTCTATAATATATGTATTGTCACTTCATTTGTACGAAAGTAGTAATTAAATAAAATTACCATTGTTTGTTTCGGAATCCGATGAAGAATATGCTATCACACGATGATATTTTGTACGCGTTTGCTTAGCTTTTAACTTTTTGATTTTTATATTATAGTAATTAATTTTTTCTTCAGCACTTCGTTTAGACATTTTACTATTCAAATAATAACTTCAGTAATGCAACTACATTCCTAATGAAATTAGTTTGAGTTAATGAGAACTACGAGTTTTGAATTTATAATATAATCTGTAGTTCGGAAAAATGAAATAAATTTTGTCACTCTTAATGTAAAGCTTTTTTTGTTTTCAACAAAAAAAGTATATATAGTTTATATGATATACGCAAATAACTTTTTTTGCAAACCGTACTTTTCAATTATAATGTGAGTTAACAGTTCGAGTTTTAGCTTAACAACTATTTGTATTGCAGTGTGCGAGTAATTGTTATATTGCTTGGACGTGTTTCATTGTTTTTATTATATTGTGAGTATCGCTTATCAGTTCTCGGAATTGTTTGCTAACGGCCGGTTCTAGTGGACTGGACCGGTTAGTGATATTTAGACCTTATCGCAATGAGTGTGGATCCAATCTTGAGTGAAGTGGGAGAAGTATGCTAGGAAGAAATAATAGTACCCTCACCAATTATTAAATACGGCGAAAAAAGACTAGCTAAAAGAAGCAGGGAAGATGAAGGGGATGAGGAATGGGTTGAAATCAGAAAAAGAAAAGCAAGGCGAAGGGAAGTGAGGGGTATTATAGATATTTGCATTTCTTCAACAAATATTTTACCCAAACAATTTGCTTTAGCCAAAATATTCAGGGATCAGGGAATTACCGACATAAGCCGCGTTAAATATATAAACCCATATAAAATAATCGTGGAGGTAACTAACGTGTGCAGTATGGAGAAATTAACTTCCTGCGAATACCTTCTCGGGTTGGGATGGAGATTTCAACGACCGATGGAAGTTGCTCTTTCCTATGGCGTTATCAAACATATAGAGCTAAATTTGTCTGAAGAAGAATTGCTAGATGCGATCACTAGCGTATATGAGGTAGCTAGTTTGAAAAGACTTAAGCGTCGGGCTGAAGTAGAGGGAGGTTGGACAGACAGTGAAGCAGTCAGGCTTGGATTTAAAGGGCCGTCTTTGCCTGCCTACATACACATTTATAGCATGCAAGTGAAAGTTGAGCCCTATATGTTTCCAGTGACGCAATGCTCTAGATGCTGGCGGTTCGGGCATACTATTAAGATGTGTCCTACGAAAACAGTATTTTGTCCAAAGTGTGGTGGGAAACATGATGACTGCCCAACGACAGTGTATAAGTGCATTAACTGCTCTAAAGACCACATGGCGTTAGATCGTAGCTGCCCGGAATATCGTAAGGAAAAAAAGATACGGGAAATAATGGCCGAGTTTAATGTCTCATACCGAAAAGCTATTACAATGTATGTTCCGCCGCAACTTAATACAAAGGAGGCTACGCTCCCAGCGAACCAAAGTTATCCTGATCCTCGTGCCCCAACGCCGGCACCTACAAATCATCAATCCCCGGCGAAATCTACCACAGAAGCCCTGACGTATGCACAAGTTGCATCAACTCGTACGAGGAAGACAGAAATTACTAATAAAGTAAAGAATAGAAACACAAGTGACGCTAAAAAGAAGAACAAAGAAAAAGAAAAAAAACAAGAACTGGAAGCAAACAGCGATGAAGAAAATATGATGGTTACAGACTCCGAGGAAAGTGTGTCTTATTATTCGAAAAGGGAAAAGAGTAGGCAAAAGGGAAAGAGACTATCAAGAGATATACCGTTTACTTGTCTAGTTAAAGAATTTATTAATATTTTTTGTAATAGCAATATTTCAATAAATGATAAAATAGAAAAGTTAGCAAAATTATGTGTCGAGTGGATGATCTCTTGGATATTACAAAACATCTCAAGTTTGCCTTTTTTTCAAGGATTAATATTTAATTATGAACAGTATTAATATTAATATATTGCAATGGAATGCACAAAGCTTAAAACCAAAAATACTTGAGTTGGAACAATTACTGTGTCAGGAAAAAATACATTTTGCTTCATTGTGTGAAACGTGGCTTAGTTCAGTAAATACATTCAAACTTACAAACTATAATATTTACAGGTTGGACCGGGATGACTCTTATGGGGGTGTCGCTATAGTGGCTCATAAATCCTTTAAAACAGAGCCTCTGTCAATTCAAAGTGGAAATACAGCCATTGAGGTTATTTCTGTTAGGGTATTGAACTGTGAAAGATTAGAAAACATAATTTCAGTGTACTGCCCCCCGAGTGCTTGTACAACAAACGCAGATTGGGATTTTATATTCTCAATTTCTCATAGAAGGACTATAATACTCGGTGACTTCAATGGACACCACCCAAACTGGTCCAATAAAACTGACGTCAGAGGAATGCAAATATTTGACGCACTAATGGACCATGATTTTGTTACGCTTAATGATGGTAGACATACGCGCATAAAACTTGCAAATGGTGTATTACAAAATTCGAGTCCTGACATCTCTATAGTTTCGTCGGATATTGCATTGGGGTTCTCCTGGAATGTTACCAATGAATGTCTAGGCAGCGACCACCTCATCACAAAATTATCAACATCTTCTAACTATAACCCTATATTTAACAAAAAACGGAATTACAAATTAGCAGATTGGGAAAAATATAGGAAATCGATAGAAAATGACCTAGTACAAATAAGTTTGCCAGTTGAACCCCAAAAAGCTTACGATGTTTTTGTTAACATAATTAATAAAGCAGCAAATTTATGCATTCCATATACTAAGGTATGTGTCAACCCTAGTCCTAAATTTGTCACAAAAACCTACTGGAAACCGGAACTTTCTAAAGCCGTAGCGGAAAGGAGACTGGCATTATCAGAGTTTCGGAAAAACCCAACACCTATTAAATTAGAAGAACTGAAATCCAAAATATCTGACGTTCAAAGGCTCATAAGAAAAACAAAGAATAAGGAATGGTGGGACTTTTGCACTTCAATAAATGAGGAAACTTCTGTTAATCAAATGTGGATGCGAATGAGATGGATAAAAGGACACAAATTTGCTAAGCGAATGGTGGGCAAAACTGTAGCCGAAACGATGTTAAATAACCTCACACCCGATTTTGTTACTCCATGCCACCCTCGCTGTACATCTCGAAACTTAAAATTAGAATCCATCATTTCGACACATGAATTAGAAAAATGTTTAAAATCTAAGGACACGGCACCAGGTTTAGACGATGTCTCATATTCAATGATTTTTAATTTACTATAGGAAAGACTACGTTACTAAAAATTTATAATATGTTCCTCAATAGTAATATAGTTCCTAATCAATGGCGATACATTCGCATACTTCTCATTCCTAAGCCTGGCCGGGATTGTACCCAAGTATCATCTCTTAGGCCAATATCCCTGATGTCATGTATATGCAAAATTTTTCATGCTATCTTAAAGAATAGAATCGATTGGTATCTTGAAAAAAATCATATATTTTCCGAACAAACAAAAGGGTTTAGAAAAACCCGCTCTTGCTTAGATAATCTAACAGACTTCGTATCTAGTGTACAAATTGGATTTAGTAAAAATCTAATGACAGTGGGGTGTTTTATAGACGTAGAAAATCCTTATAACAATGTTGATGTTACATATCTTATTTGTAAATTAGATCAATTAGGTGTAGGCAGTATGCTTTGTAATTATTTGTGGGATTTTTTACATAAACGATTTCTGATTATTGAAGGCCAAGACTTTAAAATTGTAAGATATACGGGAGTAGGCCTTGCACAGAGAGATCCTATATCTCCATTACTATTTAATGTTGCAACAATTGATATATTTGATACTATTAATTCGATGGATTATATTAGTTTTTCGCAATATGCCGATGACTTTGTAATATTTACTTCTTCTGATAATTTAGTTGACATTCAAAGCCGATTACAAACTTCTTTTGATTGTATAGCCAAAAAATTCCATGATATTAATTTAGAAATTTCATCAACAAAAAGCAAAATATGTATTTTTTCCAGAGGGCACAAATTGCACAATATTACTATTACTCTAAATGATGTAGTTTTGGAAGTCGTGGATAATGTTAAGTACCTGGGGATGTGGCTGGATCGCGGTCTTAGATGGACTAAACATATTAAAGAGATTGTGTCTAGGGTGTCTAAGTTTTTAAATATATTTAAGGTGTTAACAGGATCAGGTTGGGGAGTCCATCCAAAACATATTCGTAAGCTGTATATAACGTTACTTAGAAGTAGATTAGATTATGGTTCATTTTTGTATGACAACTGTTGTAAAACCAATTTATCGAAATTGGACAAAATTCAAAATCAAGCAATGCGAAACATTGGAGGGTTTATAAGGACCACTCCCATACATGTGATGGAGAGTGAACTTTGTTTACCTCCTTTGTATTTAAGAAGATTATATTTGGCAGGAAAATTTTGGCTTAAAAACAGATCACTCTATAATAATACTTCTTTTTCATTAATTAATCAATTAACAGATCTGACACATAACAGATTCTGGACTAACAAGAAAAAACCTCTACTTACACAAATTTCCGAGATGTACAAATCTCAACCATGCAACTCTTTCTCAAGTTTAGGCATGTTTTCATTAGATCAATGGGTAACTAGTATTGATATGTCAAGCATTCTAAAAACAAATATCGAAGGATTTACCGGTTCTAAGCGAGAGTATCATCAAATTAGTTTGCGAAATACTTGTATAAAATACATAAATTCGAATTACTCCAACTGTCAAAAAATATTTACAGATGGTTCGAAAGACAAATATGGAATAGGAGCTGCATTTTTGGATTTCAATTTGAACATTTATTCTAAATTCCAAATTAAAGTAGAGGTATCTATAATGGAAGCTGAGCTTGTAGCTATTTTAGAGGCTATATTGAGTGTACAAGCTACAGTAAAGTAGTTATCTTGTCAGACTCCAAAAGCGCGCTTCAACACCTAGCTCGGTGTACCTCGATCTGTCGAGGGTTACCTGTAGCTTACGCGATTCTAAAGCTTCTATCTAAGTTACAATCAGATGACAAAGTAATTTTCTTTTAATGGATACCATCTCACGTAGGCATAGAAGGGAATGAACAAGTAGATGTACTAGCCAAAGAAGCTATATCTGACGGTGTTGAAGTCGTCTTTACACCTTCATTTGAAAGTTACTTGCCAAATCTAAAAGTGCATTGCTATGATTTATGGAAAGAGTACTTTGACGAAAGAGCTAAGGAGAAAGGTATATGGTACCGTACGATCCAGCCTCATCCATGCAGATATCCTTGGATTGAGAATAGTAGCATGAATTTTAATGAAACGAAATTAATTCTGCGGCTTCGGTCTGGGCACATCCCATGCAATAAGTTTGCATTTCTGATGCGGAAATCAACTTCTCCAAACTGCTCAACTTGTAATGTACCTGATGATCTTTTGCACGTATTGATGGAATGTGCTCAGAACGAATCTCTTAGAACTAGACTTAATTTAGATATAAAGTCTGTTGGACAATGCAATGTCATTCTGTCAGATCCGACGTCAAATCTCGCAAAATTGTTGTCCAAATTAAGTCTTAGATCTGTGATTATTAAGGTATTTTTAAGTTTAATATATTCTATTTTGTACCCTCCTAAGAATTCTCAACCAGGGCGGCATGTTCGCTTATGCCAAAAAGCCCTTTTATTTTAGAATAAAAAAATAATAATAATAATAACTTTAAGATATATTTATTAAATTGAAATTAAGTATTCAGCTTGTAACCGTGTTTTCGTTGCCTCGCACCATAAAAGAATGACAAGCTCAAGAGCACCATGATATGTTGATGGAAGGGGAAAAAATCAAATTAGTTACTTTTATCCCTAAAAACCGTGCGAAGTCCAATAAAAGGACAAGGTCCAACAGTGTCAACACAAAAGGACTTCTGTATATATTTATATCTTCGAATTAAGCGTACGAAATATAAATGCAGCCAAAACGTCTTAAAATATTCTAACAGCTTAAGTTTCATCTTGAATCTAATTTGATGCAAACTACAATTGCAAACATTTTTTTATATATTATTTTTATTGCGAAAAATATGCTTAATACTAAACTATACAAGTATCCTTAACATACAAAAATTTGATATAAGCAACCGTGACGAATTAAGTCTTTAATACAATAAAATAACAATAACAATCCAAATAGAGCGACAACAAAAAAAAAAGCGTAAAATAATGTTTGAGTGTCAGCTTTTAGTAAAAACTATAATATATGTGTAGCTAACGTGCTATTTCTATATAATATTTTATTCTTGCTTAAAACTAAACTGATCATGCAAACCATCCCATCTTTAATTTTTTGACAAATTGACAAATGTCAGTAGTTAGGATTCGGGAGTTCTCGCCCACAGATCTGGCTCGCTCCAAGCAAGCTACGCAAAAAAAAAAAAGTTTGGTGTCTAAGTGGGGGTTTTGGCACACTACCTATCGATTGCACTCATCCGTTTTCACGTAGCTTACTCCATTCAAAGTTAGCAAAAACCATTAGCTGTGTACTTAGGAGCCTAATGAGCTTATTGTCATTGCTAATGTGGACTGGAGTCCACTCGCAAAGGTAATTACTTATCAAGTTTACTTATGTTATCGCTTGCCTTGATTGGTATACTTTCCGTGTGTATTCCCAAGCGCTCTTCGAATAAAATGGAGGTAAGTTTTGTATTTTCTATCATATTCAAATTGTAAAGATTTTTTGATAATTATTTCATACTTTTTTTGTTTTAGAACATTTACGATCAAACTCATGAAGAAAATACGTACAAACAATATTATTATGCAGTTTCTAATGATTATGAAAGTCAGGATTGTGCACTACAAAGCTCAAAAGCTTCTAAACGAAGAAGATCAAGTGATAGTTTAGAGGTATTTTTTGAAAAAGCGGCACCAAAGAAAGCATCATCTCAGTTTCTCGCACCCACCGAGAGGGAAATGTTTTTATTACCTCAAATGAAGACGATGCAAAGACAAGCACTCATCTCATTGAAATAGAAATGTATGACTTGAAAAAACTAACTAATGTACTTCTAGTGGTACAATAAATTAATACTGGAAACACTCTGAATATCGAGTAAAATACTATACAAAAAACACAAATTCAAGCTACGAAGCAACAAAAGAAGTTATTTATAATATAACTAAAGAAATTTCTGAAAAAGAAACATCAAAATATTTGTTTTTAAAGGATGCTGTATAACATTTTCATTAATAAATTTATTTTTAACTTTAAAGACTATTGTAACTATTTTAATCCCTGATTTTATTTGTGTTCCTTGACGCAATAATTTTAGCTGTTCATATTATGTAAACTACTTGTTAAAATTACATGAGCATCAGTTTAATTTTAAACTCTTTACTGTCTGAACTTTAACTGACTATGGGTAGGAATAAATCAACAAGCATTATATAGGTAAGTATTTCATTTATTCACATGAAACCAGTGTTTAAATAAACCAGATAATATTATATCATTGCACATATTATCACCATCAAATAGTTGAAGAAAGTCATTCAACTCATTTCTCGATATTTATAATACAAATAGACAGTACTCGCCACAAATTGAGCTAAAATCGTTTTGGATGCGGTCATTATTGTAATTCCACGTCTTAGAATTCCTTTCCAAAAACCGATATGGCGATCCAGTGAGAGCCTGGTTTATTGTCGCTATCTAAGTTGCTTATGATATATGCAGGTATTACTACATAAATCGGCAAACGGTTTGCTGCATACACATTATATTCAAAACTTTAATTAATTTTTCTCAAGTAATTCTGTATCTCTGTTGTATTCATGTTCAAAGAAGATCGTCGCAGGACTGTATCAGGTTGGTAGATAAGCAAGTAATGTGGTCCAGAGTATTGACACTACATTATAAATGGTATTTACTCGTTTACCTCGTTTACTCGTCTCTATCTATAGGGTTGCAATGATATAGAGGTAAATAAAACATTCAACAAACAAAAACATATTTTTAAACTTAGATATACTTTATTGAATAGCACAAAATGAGTACATACTAACACAATAATAAAAATTATGGACAGTTATAACTAAAAACATTATTTTCTTAACTACTATAGTCGTTACGGTTTTTGTCTATTTCTATGACATTATCAAACTCAGCATATACAATACAGTTAATAGTTTGTGTTAAAGCTGATTCAAAGCGAACTTCTAACCTTACACTACCATGTTTTATAAGGTTCCAATAACTTGCTGAGTTAGCAGATAAATCAGGTGTTAAATCAAACGCTAGCAGACAATACCCTTTAGCATATTGCTCTCTAGATATCCCATTACCTTCATCAAAACGTATGCCAGAACAATGTATGAATATTAGAAACCGTTGTATAAATATTACTTTCAAATGATGGCTGTAAAGCTTTTGATGGTATTTGATGTCCATCTATATACAAACAAAACGTATTCATATCATATTTTTCAAAATTGAATGGGTTCTTTGTGAGACTACCATTGAATGCAGCATTATTCACAAAGCCAACTATGCATCTTTTAGGTACTTGTCCTAGGAAAATGTTTTCAAGTGTTTTTCCTTGAACACCTGATAGTATAGTTAAAGCTTTAACTTCAGCTCGTGTAATACGATATTTAGCTGTGGTAGAGGCTAACACTTTTTGGTGAGCAAGTAACACAGATGGATTTATTCGTGCTCTACGAATAATCAAGGTTAGGATCATAGTATTTATTAGTACATATACTACTTACTTAGTACAAATACTCAATGACTGTACTCAAATCAATCAGTGGGAAATTTAAAATAGTAAACATCTGCAAGTCAATTACACAACGCGATCAATAGATACACATATTAGAATCGTTTTGGTCAATTAAAAACAATTTGTCGGACCAGCCGAATGAGTATTATAATGTAGGTACCAATTATATTATAGTGCGTACTTTACACGTTATCAGACTTACTCTCATCTAAAATCAATATGACGAGTAAATAAATAAATGTAGCCATTAATTCGAACAATATAATTAAGTTCTTCCTTAAAAGTAAATATTACAATAGTAGCATTTACTTAATAAGATTTTTAGTGTTATTAGACTTTTATATTACTATCTTGCATAACATGTTCAAAACTGATCTAATGCGTGGTTCAAAATAAATTGACCATTAAATTAGTTGATTCCTGAAGAATGAATGTAATAAACTCAGTACAATAACGTCTTTCGACGCGTCTATTTCAGATGTATTTAAAACAAGTTCACTTTATGGTGTGGTGTTGGTAAATAATGAAGAAATTTTATTATTATATTTTATATTTTTTATTTAATATATTGATGAATATTCTTTATTTTAGGTTTCATAGATGGCTTCAGTAGCATATTTGACATGCATACCAGGAAATATATTAATGGCTTTTCTCGGGGATACCATTGGAAGAAGAAAAACGTTACTTTTCATATCAGCAACAGGAGCTGTTAGTCATAGCGAATGAATAAATTCGAATATCAATCATGAGATCTTGTTTCACAATCTGCTTTTTTTGTAAATTTTCGTGTCATCATTATGTACGTTACTAATTGATTTCATATTTTTAGGCGAGCTGGATTTTTTGCTGTCATCATTAGAAGTTTGGAGTTTCATCCTAGCCCGAGCTCTGGTCGGCATCACATCAAATCAGTGATGATAGTATACGAGGAGCTCTTGGATGTTTGGTTCGTTAATTTTAATACTGAAAAGATGAATTTTCTGCAATCAATGATTAAAATGTAGTAGTCCTGTATGTGTAATAATTAAATGTTTTAATACATACAGGAATATTGTTTGAATATTAATACGTGTAATTAAAAAGTTGTACATTATTTTTATAGATATTTAAAACTGCAGGAAATAAAGCTATCACGTTAATATCAAGTTAATATAATGATTATTTAATTACGATGTTCCTATAATATAACATGTCGTATTGAATTTTATTTAAAATAATTTACAGATTATTTTATTTCACACCACGGGTAATTTATTTCTCTACGTGATAGGGGATTTTTTGAGCTATCGAACAATTATTTGGATTTGCTTAGCCTTACCGACCTTTCATCTCGTACTTTTTATGATGATGCCGGATTCGCCCTCTTATTTTGTAAAAAGAGGAAAAATTGAGGTATGTACTAAGTATACTAAATTAGGCTATTGGTATATTTTCTCGTTTGAATTAACTAAGAAATATTATTAAATTATAGGAGGCTACACGTGTACTAGCTTGGCTGAGGTGCAAGAGAGAGGATGATATAACAGTTAAAAATGAGCTTGAAGTTATACACAAGGAACAAAAAAAATATGAAGATAGTAACCGTTTTCTATTGAAAGCTATAGGTATACGTATACATTAACAAAAACAATTTGTTTAATTATAATTAGTACTTCTCTACGAAATAGATTATTCAGGTCAATATTATAAATTTATTCTATTTTCAGTAAAAGACGAAGTACTGTCCAAAGCGTTTTATATAGCAATGATGGTTACACTTGCTCGAGAGATATGTGGTGCAGTACCAGTCTTGAACTTTGCAGGAGAAATATTTACGTTCGCTTCTAACAATTCGAATATACTGTTGAGTCCTAATCAACAGGCGATGCTACTTGGAGCTGTGCAAGTGACTGGTTCGATACTTGCATCACTGGTTGTAGAAAAGGCTGGAAGAAAGGTAAAATCTTTAATATTAGGTTTTTACATATGAAATTGGCGTTTTGTACGGGAGGAATATAAAGTCATTTTTTTTTTTGTAAAATATATTTAATTAATCAAAGTATGCACCATTGTTATCTATGCACTTTTGCCATCTTATAGGTAGTTCATTGATCCATTTACTAAAAAAAGTGTGGGGCGAGAATCAAGAAACTCTTTAAAGGCGGTTTAGACTGCCGCATCGAAGTTAAATTTTTTCCTTGTAAGAAGTTGTCCAAATTCCGGAAAAAATGGGAATCTGTTGAAGCAAGGTCCGGGGAGTACGGTGGATGTCGCAGACATACCAATTGTAGCTCATCTAACTTAGTGGTTGTTTGTTGTGAAGCGTGCGGTCTTGCGTTGTCGTGAAGCAGCAGTGGCCTAGAGCGATTGACCAATCTCCTAGTTCTTCCTTCATGGTTTACAGTTCCTAACAATAAATATCTGCCGCAATCGTTTGGCCAAATTTTAGAAAGCTGTAGTGAACGACACCGGTGCTAGTCCACCAAACACTCACAAGCAACTTTTTCTGAATAAATTTTCGTTTAGGGCAGGATTTGGCTGGGTCTGCAGAGTTCAGCCATTGCGACGAGCACTTCCGATTATCGTACAGTATCAATATTTCATCACGAGTAATGATTCGATTTAAAATCCCTTCATTATTGTGTCGGTTGAGCAAAGTAACACAGCAGTCGACGCGTGTTTGCAAGTTCGATTCGCTCAATTCATGAGGTATCCATCGTTCAAGTTTTTTTACTTTCCCGATTTGCTTCAAGTAGATTAATACAGTTTTATCACTTAGCCCGAAGCCTGCAGCTATCTCTGAAGTGGGTGGGGTGGATCCGCTTCCACAATAGCCTTTAATTCTTCATTTTCCACTTTGGTCTCCGGCCGTTCACGGGGTTGGTTCTGAAGGTCGAAATTTCCAGAACGAAAACGTTGAAACCAAAAACGTACCGTGCTTTCTTTTGCGACATCAGTGCCGTAAACATCATTAATTCTTCGAGCTGTTTCTGCAGCGCTGGTGCCATGGTAGAACTCGTACTCTTAAATATACCGATATTTCATGTTTTCCATTGTGCGGTAATAAGCGACGAGAAAGAAAAAAATAATGAGGAAAAACTCAAATGTACCAGCTAAATGAATTTATAAACTTGAATTTGAAGTTCTTAACCAAAGAGGAGATATTTCAGATCAAAGTGGTCAGAACGACAAAACGCTAATTTCATATGTAAGGATCTGATATTAATATTAAGCACCAAAGTAAATGATTAATTAAGGAGTTTTTGTATTGAGTATATATTACTACAACTACTTTAGCGATTAGTTAAACAATGTTTTCATCCTTTCTGTCATTATTGATATGATATTTAAAAGAAGCAGACACGCCATTTTTAAACTAATTACCCGCTTATACGTAAGGAAGTATATTGCTACTCGTTACATAAGATATGTTTAGTAAGATAATTAGCTATTTTGACTTATAATTCTCCCCATTTATAACCGTTATTTTGTATTTTGTGATTTTAGGCATTACTTTCGATAACGTCGCTTATATCTGGACTTAGTATGTGCACTCTGGCTTCTTGGTTTGTCGCACGAGACTATGGAGCTAATACACCAAATTGGCTTCCTATAGTAACATTATGTTTGTGCATTTTCTGCGATTCTTCTGGATTACAGCCAATATCTATTGTTATCGCTGGAGAGATTTTTTCCTTTAAGGTATGGGAATTTTGTACAATTAACTGGAAAAAAACAGAGAGTGATGTTACAGCGTTAATTATACCTAATATAATAATTTTTAATAAGATTTAAAGTAAGTAGGAACTCAAAAAATTTAAAATTCACAATCATTTTTATAATAATAAAATTACTTTATAGTATCATTCCTATTTACCAGCATCGAGGAACTGTTATGGCCGTGACGATGTCAGCTGCGTCTCTTGCTGATTTTCTTCAACTTTTGTTCTTTAAACCGTTGGCAAGCTCTATTGGCATCCACGTGGCATTCTACTTTTTTGGAGGAGTGTGTATATTGATGGCATTATACGTAATCATTGTGATACCAGAAACCAAAGGAAGAAGCTTAGAAGATATTTATAAGAGTTTTGGTACACGCCGAAGTATAGGGAGAAATAACTTAAACGACTTAAACTGCTAACGCTAGATTTTTTTAAATTTTCTTTCAAAATAATGTATAAAAAATACAGTAAAAATGTTATAGTTCAGCATTTTTTAAAATTAATATTTCTTAAACGTACGACAAACATTATTTATAATTTTTTTTTTGAATAAATTCTGATAATATTGTTATAAAATACACAAAATAATAATAAAACTCATTAATTTTGGTTAAATTAAATATGAACTTATTTAAATTTAACTGATTACATATTCAGTTAAATCATACTATAAAGTAGTCAGTTTTATTTTGGACTTACTATTTATTTTATGTTTTAAGACAAAAATAGTCAATTATTGTATAATTTGTATATTCATGTGTTGTACTTCGAGATCATAAATAAATCATTATTTATATGACCTGCCTTTGTTAAATATTTAATGTAATAGAAATATTATTGCAACACTATATATTGATTTAGAGGAGCATAAAATGATTGATTGACTGTCATTGGTTGACTGAGAATGAAAGGTTTTTTTAATATACATAAGAAGTCTTGTGAAAGAGTGATAAATGCGTAAAAATAAATTAATATATATACAATAGCACTGCCCGTTTTTAAGTAACTACATATCTAAATATATTTCTATTCACCTCTTAAATAAGCATAAAGCTGGTGCTAGGAGTGGACAAAAAATTACAATAGATCAAGGGGTCAGAATTGATCTGCGATCTTTACATCACTAGGCAGCTCATAAAATATTACGCTATTGACGCATAAATATTTGTTTTTAAGTTGGATGGCCAAAGAGGACTTCAAGAGGAATTAAAATATACGAGTGACTAAACATTAAACTTTATTAAAATTAAAATATTTTACTATACTTAAAAGCAAAATATACAGCGAAACATTTATACGATCAGACTTTTTATCAATGGTGACGTCAGCTACGCTACCATACCACTTCACTGGATTTATCACACATATATATTTGCAAATAATCAAACTAAATTTTAACTAATAGCACTTTTAAATATTGTGATCAATTTATGCTTAAATTATAAATAATAATATAATCAGTACTCACAATACTTTTGATAATTTTTACACACAAATACAAAACTGTGGTACTTTTCTAATATTGTAATCTATAGATCCCATTTAGTTCTTTTGTAAACTAGCTTACCACACGGAATTGCGGCATTTCATCCTTTTTTAATCAATACAACAATATTTTTCCCAGCATTTACTTTCTACAAATGATGATGATGATGATGATGTCCTCCAGACCGATTTCGGCCACGGCAGCCAATCTCAAGAGAGATTAGCCAACTACGCAGGAGATATTATAGTGCACAAGTGTGTGCGCAAACACAGGTGCACTCTCTATTCCCTAACTCTTATAATCCGATGGGACGGCAATCCGACACGACCGGTAAGAGTTCAGGCGCAGGACCAACGGCTTTACGTGCTTTCCGAGGCACGGGAGTGAACACACACTTCCAACTTCCAGACTCCGGGCTGTTATTGAGAATTTTCTGACAGAAAAACCCAGTAACTTTTTATTGGCCCGACATAGGAATTGAACCCAGGACCTCCGGGTCTGCGGCCTTACATCAAGCCACTAGACCAACGAGGCAGTCATTGTTTTTTTTTTTTTTTTTCTACAAATAACATGTGTATGTCTAACTTTAAAATTATTTATAGTTCAAGGTAACTACTTCTATAAATCAATACAAAGTAAATAAGTGTAAGCCTATAGACAATCATTATAATTTCAGATTAATTTATTAATTCACACACTAATTTAATTTTTAAATATCACTAGTTAATTGTATGTTTTAATCTCAAGTTTGGAATCCCGTGTCAACATATACATAACACCACTTAAGTGTGGAATAAAATATGAAAAAACGTTGTAGTAATATGAAATAAATTCAAATTAGTGCACATATTATATTATGCTATACGTATTATGTTCGGTTATCTTACGGAACCCTTACTAAAAATCGCGTTTACAAGTGCACTTTGTGCAGCGTTATCTCTACTCGTTTTCTCATATTGTATCAGTTTAAGGATGCACGTAAGTCTCAACTGTATGGATGTCAGACCGAATGCAATTTTTTATAATCTAGTTAATTTAAATGTTTCATAATTATAAGTAACAGTAAAAGCCTGTTAATGTCCCAATCCTCTCCCTTTTGAGGAGAAGGTTTGTAGCTAATTATAAGTATTCTATATTAATTTTTTAATAAAGCAAACTGTAACAATACAATGATGTAATAAACCATGGAGCTTATTAAGCCTAAGGGTAACTTTCCATCTACAACAAATAGACGACAAGGTTGCAGCTTACTGAATATTGCATTGCTTAAGCGTAAAGTATTCCTGCAAGTTTTTTTTGCACCTGAAAATAAAATCATCATTCAAATCCGTAGCGTAACGGTATACATTGTGTCTAGAGCACTTGGAAAATATTTTTTTCTGAAACTGAATTACAGCATATAGAATGTCTATATGCTGTAATTTATATATGTAGCCAAATAATTCAACACTAATATAATCAAAATAAATTAAAGTTAAAGCTTACCATGTAAACAATGAGGATAAATAATAAAATTCTTACCAAATGATTTATTATCAATCATCACCTCAATACAAGCGTGCCGAGCCTTATTAACCGTTAAATAAAAAAGTTGACATGAGGCACTTAAAAGAAATATTATAAAAATATCTTTTATTACGATTAAAAATAATAATGCCCTATCTATATTCCAGTTCAATTTTGTCTGAAAATAAATAAAAATGATTAGGTACAAACCGATTTTTATAACAATTTTAAGTATAAATTACGAATGTAAGTATAAAAATTATATTTTATTTGTTTTGTTGTTGTACAAAAATGAATTTTAACGCTTTTGATTATGAAATAAATAAATAATCTTAATAATAATAATAATAATATGCTTTATTGTGTCAAAATAGTTACATAACCAATACAAACACAAACATAAAAGAAAAACGAAAACTATTTTGAACAAAAGGCGGTCTTATCGCTAAGAGCGATCTCTTCCAGACAACCTTTTGTTAAAGGACAAGAAATACATATATAAAGCGGTAAGGAGGTGTACTGATCATCTCAATTTTTATCTTTATCTCTTAAATAAATATATATATACATATAAACAAATAATATATACATAAACATACATATACATATATAAAATATACGTAAACATACATACATATATATATATATATATATATATATATATATATATATATATATATATATATGATAAATTATGATAGTAAATCACAACAAAGCGCAGCAGACAACAAAACAACACTCCCCGACAATTACAATGACAAATAATACGTCCTGAGTCGGATTTTAAACGTATTAATTGTTTGAGATTGTCTCAAGTGGTGTGGTAAGGAATTCCATAGTCGAACTGCTTGGACAGAGAAGGAATTGGTATAGAAGGAAGAGGAGTGAGAAGGAATTTTAAGGATTAAATTATCTTCAGATCGTAGAGTGCGACCATGCGAGTCCTTGAGGAATTCAAAACGGTGTTTAAGATACTGAGGAGAATTACAGAATCTTAGTGTTCTGATTCCGAAAGTATCTACCAATTCTAATGATGAAGCCTAACAATTTACTTGCTGATTATTTTCAATCATCAATGAATATATCAAGACTAAGACTTTTTTATCTAAACCCTCTCCAAGGGTTCTAATTTTTTTAAACAATTGGTAGGGGCGCCAGCTAAATAATCACGCGTAATATTCTTATTATAGCTGCTAATTATATCCATTAACATTTGCCGGGGTTAAATTTTATACCATTATTCTTTGATCAGTTTTATAATACCTATTGTCAAAGCTTTCTGAAAAATAATAATATCCTGGGACGTTATTCACACACGGCCATCAGATCCCAAACTAAGCAGAGCTTGTACTGTGGAAACCTGACAACTGATATACTACATATACTACTTTTCTTTTGCAAATACATACTTATATAAATAATTACACCCAGACTCAGGACAAATAGATATGTTCGTGCACACAAATGTCTGTCCCGGGTGGCAATCGAACCCACAATCTTCGGCGTGTAAGGCAATGTACCAACCACGCCAACCGGTCCGTCCGTTCCGCCCGAAAAAGGCTCGTATTATTTGAATTATTTGTGAAAGTTTGACGTCATCAGAGTACATACTTAGTGAAATATTTAAAATAACTTGATGCCGTTTCTGAATATATTGAATTACAACGGACCGAATATATCTGAATACATCTGAATACGAATATATCTGAGCCCTAATTTACTTTAAATTTGACACCGAAGACAACATAAAAATATCTTTAAGTAAATAAAATTAAATTTCATACTCACATATTTACTTTTATCCTTAGTTTCCATCGATATAAAAATATTGAAAATATAAAGGTGTCGATACTTTGATATAACATCTACAAACAATAAAATATATAGGTCACAAAATAAAAAGAATACTCTTCGTGCTAATGGATGGAATATCGGTGACCTAGAGCGAATTTGCTTGCTTGCCCTAAAGCCTTGCAAGTTTGAAAGAGAAATTTACTCAGGTATCTTATGCACACAATCCTTGAAGATATTTATAGAATAAATAGGCGGACGGACAAAAATATTTATAAGTACAGTGTACACAAATTTTTATTTTTATTTTATTTTAAAATTTATAATTCTTAATCTTTTTTTATAATAATAAAATTACTTTATAGTATCATTCCTATTTACCAGCATCGAGGAACTGTTATGGCCGTGACGATGTCAGCTGCGTCTCTTGCTGATTTTCTTCAACTTTTGTTCTTTAAACCGTTGGCAAGCTCTATTGGCATCCACGTGGCATTCTACTTTTTTGGAGGAGTGTGTATATTGATGGCATTATACGTAATCATTGTGATACCAGAAACCAAAGGAAGAAGCTTAGAAGATATTTATAAGAGTTTTGGTACACGCCGAAGTATAGGGAGAAATAACTTAAACGACTTAAACTGCTAACGCTAGATTTTTTTAAATTTTCTTTCAAAATAATGTATAAAAAATACAGTAAAAATGTTATAGTTCAGCATTTTTTAAAATTAATATTTCTTAAACGTACGACAAACATTATTTATAATTTTTTTTTTGAATAAATTCTGATAATATTGTTATAAAATACACAAAATAATAATAAAACTCATTAATTTTGGTTAAATTAAATATGAACTTATTTAAATTTAACTGATTACATATTCAGTTAAATCATACTATAAAGTAGTCAGTTTTATTTTGGACTTACTATTTATTTTATGTTTTAAGACAAAAATAGTCAATTATTGTATAATTTGTATATTCATGTGTTGTACTTCGAGATCATAAATAAATCATTATTTATATGACCTGCGTTTGTTAAATATTTAATGTAATAGAAATATTATTGCAACACTATATATTGATTTAGAGGAGCATAAAATGATTGATTGACTGTCATTGGTTGACTGAGAATGAAAGGTTTTTTTAATATACATAAGAAGTCTTGTGAAAGAGTGATAAATGCGTAAAAATAAATTAATATATATACAATAGCACTGCCCGTTTTTAAGTAACTACATATCTAAATATATTTCTATTCACCTCTTTAAATAAGCATAAAGCTGGTGCTAGGAGTGGACAAAAAATTACAATAGATCAAGGGGTCAGAATTGATCTGCGATCTTTACATCACTAGGCAGCTCATAAAATATTACGCTATTGACGCATAAATATTTGTTTTTAAGTTGGATGGCCAAAGAGGACTTCAAGAGGAATTAAAATATACGAGTGACTAAACATTAAACTTTATTAAAATTAAAATATTTTACTATACTTAAAAGCAAAATATACAGCGAAACATTTATACGATCAGACTTTTTATCAATGGTGACGTCAGCTACGCTACCATACCACTTCACTGGATTTATCACACATATATATTTGCAAATAATCAAACTAAATTTTAACTAATAGCACTTTTAAATATTGTGATCAATTTATGCTTAAATTATAAATAATAATATAATCAGTACTCACAATACTTTTGATAATTTTTACACACAAATACAAAACTGTGGTACTTTTCTAATATTGTAATCTATAGATCCCATTTAGTTCTTTTGTAAACTAGCTTACCACACGGAATTGCGGCATTTCATCCTTTTTTAATCAATACAACAATATTTTTCCCAGCATTTACTTTCTACAAATGATGATGATGATGATGATGTCCTCCAGACCGATTTCGGCCACGGCAGCCAATCTCAAGAGAGATTAGCCAACTACGCAGGAGATATTATAGTGCACAAGTGTGTGCGCAAACACAGGTGCACTCTCTATTCCCTAACTCTTATAATCCGATGGGACGGCAATCCGACACGACCGGTAAGAGTTCAGGCGCAGGACCAACGGCTTTACGTGCTTTCCGAGGCACGGGAGTGAACACACACTTCCAACTTCCAGACTCCGGGCTGTTATTGAGAATTTTCTGACAGAAAAACCCAGTAACTTTTTATTGGCCCGACATAGGAATTGAACCCAGGACCTCCGGGTCTGCGGCCTTACATCAAGCCACTAGACCAACGAGGCAGTCATTGTTTTTTTTTTTTTTTTTCTACAAATAACATGTGTATGTCTAACTTTAAAATTATTTATAGTTCAAGGTAACTACTTCTATAAATCAATACAAAGTAAATAAGTGTAAGCCTATAGACAATCATTATAATTTCAGATTAATTTATTAATTCACACACTAATTTAATTTTTAAATATCACTAGTTAATTGTATGTTTTAATCTCGAGTTTGGAATCCCGTGTCAACATATACATAAGACCACTTAAGTGTGGAATAAAATATGAAAAAACGTTGTAGTAATATGAAATAAATTCAAATTAGTGCACATATTATATTATGCTATACGTATTATGTTCGGTTATCTTACGGAACCCTTACTAAAAATCGCGTTTACAAGTGTACTTTGTGCAGCGTTATCTCTACTCGTTTTCTCATATTGTATCAGTTTAAGGATGCACGTAAGTCTCAACTGTATGGATGTCAGAATGGAAATGGAATTTTTTTATAATCTAGTTAATTTAAATGTTTCATAATTATAAGTAACAGTAAAAGCCTGTTAATGTCCCAATCCTCTCCCTTTTGAGGAGAAGGTTTGTAGCTAATTATAAGTATTCTATATTAATTTTTTAATAAAGCAAACTGTAACAATACAATGATGTAATAAACCATGGAGCTTATTAAGCCTAAGGGTAACTTTCCATCTACAACAAATAGACGACAAGGTTGCAGCTTACTGAATATTGCATTGCTTAAGCGTAAAGTATTCCTGCAAGTTTTTTTTGCACCTGAAAATAAAATCATCATTCAAATCCGTAGCGTAACGGTATACATTGTATCTAGAGCACTTGGAAAATATTTTTTTCTGAAACTGAATTACAGCATATAGAATGTCTATATGCTGTAATTTATATATGTAGCCAAAGAATCCATCACTAATATAATCAAAATAAATTAAAGTTAAAGCTTACCATGTAAACAAAGAGGATAAATAATAAAATTCTTACCAAATGATTTATTATCAATCATCACCTCAATACAAGCGTGCTGAGCCTTATTAACCGTTAAATAAAAAAGTTGACATGAGGCACTTAAAAGAAATATTATAAAAATATCTTTTATTACGATTAAAAATAATAATGCCCTATCTATATTCCAGTTCAATTTTGTCTGAAAATAAATAAAAATGATTAGGTACAAACCGATTTTTATAACAATTTTAAGTATAAATTACGAATGTAAGTATAAAAATTATATTTTATTTGTTTTGTTGTTGTACAAAAATGAATTTTAACGCTTTTGATTATGAAATAAATAAATAATCTTAGTGTTCTGATTCCGAAAGTATCTACCAATTCTAATGATGAAGCCTAACAATTTACTTGCTGATTATTTTCAATCATCAATTAATATATCAAGACTAAGACTTTTTTATCTAAACCCTCTCCAAGGGTTCTAATTTTTTTAAACAATTGGTAGGGGCGCCAGCTAAATAATCAAGCGTTATATTCTTATTATAGCTAATTATATCCATTTGCCTGGGTTAAATTTTATACCATTATTCTTTGATCAGTTTTATAATACCTATTGTCAAAGCTTTCTGAAAAATAATAATAACCTGGGACATTATTCACACACGGCCATCAGATCCCAGACTAAGCAGAGCTTGTACTGTGGAAACCTGACAACTGATATACTACATATACTACTTTTCTTTTGTAAATACATACTTATATAATAATCACACCCAGACTCAGGACAAACAGATATATTCATCATCATATTAACATTTGTGTGCACACAAATGTCTGTCCCGGGTGGGATTCGAACCCACAACCTTCGGCGTGAAAGGCAATGTACCAACCACGCCAACCGGTCCGTCCGCTCCGCCCGAAAAAGGCTCGTATTATTTGAATTATTTGTGAAAGTTTGACGTCATCAGAGTACATACTTAGTGAAATATTTAAAATAACTTGATGCCGTTTCTGAATATATTGAATTACAACGGACCGAATATATCTGAATACATCTGAATACGAATATATCTGACACCGAAGACAATATAAAAATATTTTTAAGTCAATAAAATTAAATTTCATACTCACATATTTACTTTTATCCTTAGTTTCCATCGATATAAAAAGTTCTGCGTAAAATATTGAAAATATAAAGGTGTCCATACTTTGATATAACATCTACAAACAATAAAATATATAGGTCACAAAATAAAAAGAATACTCTTCGTGGAATATTGGTGACCTAGAGCGAATTTCCTTGCTTGCCCTAACGCCTTGCAAGTTTGAAAGAGAAATTTACTCAGGTATCTTATGCACACAATCCTTGAAGATTTTTTATAGAATAAATAGGCGGACGGACAAAAATATTTATAAGTACAGTGTACACAAGAATGAACTAAATCATGTAAAGCATAAAGCAGTTCAGGTGTGAAGTAACGACGTTCTTTATTAAGGATGCTATGCTATTTAGCAGTCTTAGGCTTGAGGACGAAAAAGTAATAACTTGGCTGAGGCTCAAATATATCGGTCACAGTTACAAGTTGACATCAGAAATTAAGAATCAATGTGAATTGTGCTTCATTAGGCAGCGAATGGACACGCTGGAGCCTTTTGATAGGATTAAATTCCACCAAAATAGGCATAACTGCAGCTCGCTTTTCTACTACGTTCCTAAAAATCTCAGACCCAGTAGTAGTATGTAAATATGACCTGTAACTCTCTAGTAAGAGTCTTATCATAAAAATTAACAGGCCATTTATACGAAGATAAAATATTGTTTTTGTGAGAAAAGAACCATAAGATGCCTACATTAACAGATATCAGATCGGAAGAGTAGTCATCCTACTTGGAAAATTGATCGCTTAGAAAATCAATTTCTAGTTATAAAATCACGGAGCAACCCATTAGAAAAACTTGCTAAGAAAGTGTACTATATAATATACACAAGTCTATTATGGTTGGACGGTTTAAAACGGCTTCCCTTTTTGCGAACAGGATCACAAACTTCCATAACTTTGGAAGTTAGGTGGTTTTTAAAAAGGGTGAGCGTCACAAGGGTTCTTCTTCTTTCGATGCATGTGACTTTTTGGTATAAGCGAATTTCGGCTTACAGCATCGAAAATTGACTCTAATACATACTGAAAGTATGTATATCGATTTGACTACCTAATTTTTTGAACTGAAACTTGGCACACACTTTACATACCTGAGTTCAATTACAAGATGTTAGGGTTCTTTGTTCACATGATATAAATAAAAGCTTGTTTGGTTTGATTGATTAAGAGTACTTACAAGAATTTTGAATATCTTCTTTTAAATGTCATATGTGTCTAATATTTTTTTATAAATTTGATATAATCTCGCCCAATCTTGCCTCCTTTTTTCTTTTTTTAATTGTTTTATTTCTGTTTCTGCTTGATTATAAATAAATGACCGATTAACGAAAATATAATAATCAAAACATTGGTATTATTAATAATGTATGACTAAATCAATAATAATATCGAATACTTTAATAATTAAAATAAGTATAATATAATAATACTTTAAAAGGATCACAAAAGAACTCTACCTTGTGATGTAAGGTTTAAGCTTACAGAGGTCCCTTCATACTCGACAGACGATTTTGATACTGTATTTAATTCTCTCAATTCCAAAATCCATAAAATTAATTGATTCTTAAGGATATCAATAATCTGGCAGGCGTAAACAATGTTAATATTAAAATAAAGTAAAACAAACTTAGCAATAGATTCTATGGCACTTTTGTCGAAAGAGAAAAAAAAATATATAAAATATACCACAAAAAATGTAACAAATGATCCTAATATTAACCGAAAAATTAAGATAGACCTTTTAAATTGGTCATAACGTTTATTCTTGAACATGTTAAATACCCTCTGAATATTAAGTATAATCTCAAGGTTGAGTTTCCTATAAACTAGATTTAAAATAAAAGCCATAAAAAAACCACAGGAATGAAACACAAGATCAAATAACACCATAAAAACTAAATTAAAATTGTCGTACGCGATCTGCAGCAATCGAACACTGCGCCAAGTATACACAACAAACGGAATTAAAAAACCAAAAAACGACAAATAATCCGCACTAGTACTGTTAAAGCTAAGAAAATTCTTATAAATCGTATATCTTGGAAATAAAAAAAAACATTCCATCCAATAATATGGCGATATTATTGCTTGAACTTCTTTATCCAAAATATTATCGAAGAGAACTTCGTTAGTCGCCACATGAACAGTCATTTTTCAAAATGATTTTATTTGCCTTTTTTTAAATCAGCTTTACTTTGATCATTTGAAAAATATTTTGCAACGAATGCATAATAATTTTCATTTCATAATTTATCCTTCTTTCCCATATATTTTAATGCAGTTTTATGTGGTGAGTAAATTGTATTTGGTTTGTTTTCTCTTTTGATATATTTTCTACGACTAACAATATCGATTTAGTAATTACGAAGTAACGTAATTGATTTGATCTACGAAATAATGCTTTAGATTTGTTATCTAATCATTGTCCATCAAACAAAAGAGGTTTTATATTAATGAAAAAAGTTTCATTAATATGAAAATGTGAATATATATATATATATATATATATATATATATATATATATATGTATATATATATTATGTATATATATATATATGAAAATATTATCTTTTCATTGCAAACTTTACCGTCAAATATTTTATCATAACTTCTGTGATTTAACATTTGAGCAACAATCTCCTTGAAAATTAATAAAATCAAAATAAATAAATAAAACAGTAAGAATATTTTTATTTTAATATATTAAAATGATATTGATTGTAACTCTACAACTTCAAGGAGACTTTTAATAAAAATCTGCTATTTTTTCTTTATTTTTAGACTTACAGGGTCTGTAAAAACATCCTTTTTAATACTTGTTTTAGCCATATTGTTTTCCTTCATTACTTTGAAATTCAAAGCTATATTATACATGCTGCATGTTCCGACTTCGTACGAGCAAAATAAGTATTTTGTCCCGTGCATTTTCTCATTGATTAAAAATGCATTGATTACAATTATTATTTGTATTTGAGTATCTCCAAAGATTTTAGGTTCTGGGCCTTTTTAAGAGTTGTTTAAGGAGTATTTTTTTTTATAGAATAGGAAGGCGGACGAGCATGAGCACAAATGTTAACCATCGCGTACATAGCCAATGCGCCACCAATCTTGGGAACTAACATCTTATGTCCCTTGTGCCTGTAATTACACTGGCTCACTCACCCTTCAAACCGGAACACAAAAATACCAAGTACTGCTGTTTTGCGGTAGAATATCTGATGAGTAGGTGGTACCTACCCAGACGAGCTTGCACAAAGCTCTACCACCAGTAATTTCCTCCGTTCCTATTGATTTCCTTCACTTACCAGTTGGCACTATGCCTTTTAGAATACATTGTTATTAGAAGAATTGCTTTTCAATGTAATGATTTTTATTAAAAAAAATATTATTTCATAAATCTTTATGTGAATTTGTCAGTAGTTAGTTTACCTCGACTTTTAAGCATTCATTGCCTTAACACTAATAATAATGATATTGTTTGTATACAGTTAAGACGAAATATCTTAAAAAAGATGTGTTATTATATAAGAAGGTTTTAAAAACATACGATATTTCTAAGAAACTATTTCAATGTTTCAGTGCTTTATCAATGTATTATTTATTTATCACTTCCTGTCGATGATTAGGGGTAAACACTGAAGACACCTTCATGTTAAGTGCACCCATATATAAGCCCCAGTTTCCAACCAGCTTGGTAGTCGTCGCAATAATAGAAGAACAGGGGATGTTAAGAATTAACGGATTATGGCAATTAACCATACATGATGTTTACATATGACAACGTCTACTTGATGCACGATGAGGCTGGTTCATCGCCTCACCAAAATACAAGAAGAATTAAGTTAGGTTAAGTCTTATAAACGTCATAAATTTTCATGACACAACATCTACACTACAGCAGATCGTTTATATGCAGCAGAAAGAGTGTAGCGGAGAGAATTGATCCTTGAGGAAGACCGGCCTTAGTCGCCATTAAATCAGAGGAGAAGCCATCTAGGACAACTCGAAATGATCGTCCTCTCATGAAATCTGATATCCAGTTGCAAAGGCCAACAGGTATCCCGTAGCTAGGAAGCTTGCTCAGAAGGCCCTCATGCCAGACCCGGTCAAAATCCTTAGACACGTCAAGTGAAACGGCTAACGCTTCACCGTACTTGTCCATGGCCTCGCCCCAGATGGGGGTAGCGTACACTAAAATATCTCCTGTTGACCTACTCCGACGAAAGCCGAACTGCTGGTCCGATAGGAGATCGTTTTCGTCGAGGTACGTCAGGAGCTTGTTGTTTAATTAGTCCTAAAATTTGTCCACCGTAGAGATTACGGCATTGATTTACAACTTCACCAGCAATTATTGAAAATATGCTTAAAACATCCAATAAGTATCATGTTATCTAATTTAAAGCAAATATAGTTAAAATATTGTAATACTCTAATAAACAGTCTGAATATATGACGAAATGGTTAGGACGATTATTAGGATCAAATTTTTCAATTTTTCTTTTCATTAACAGATGGCGCCAGTTGTCTTTTGTATCGCGCTATAACAATGTTTTTTGTAACTACTTGAAAATGGGATCAATTGCACTATCTGACCAGCAGTACATACTCGGTGGTTTTATTTTAAAGTTTCAAATTACCAATACTACCGGGTAACCACAAATCAACAGTCATAGAGAATTTCATTTAAATAAAACCTTATTATTATATTTATGTTCGATACTGTATCAAATGATGTTAAGATAAGATAAGTAAAACATTATTTATTAGTTTAAGTATATGGAACACAACGCAATAACTAAATCCATACTGTCATTAGGCCCCATATTATATGAGTAAAATAGAAACGGACAAAATTGGTGTTGGTTGAGTTAATTGATAATATTAAAGCCAAGAGTTCTGTATCTGCATCAGTAAGTTACTTAAAGAAGTAAAATATAAAGATGGGAAGCCTGCATTTTTTAGAACCAATGACTAATCACCTTAATCATATTGAAATATTATATGATAATATTTTGAATGACGAAGTTCGAGCAATGTTCTTGCCGTTCTATTTAATAGAATGTTGCTTTTTATTACCAAGATATAGCATTAACAAGAGTTTCATAACGTTTAACAGTACTCGTATGGATTGTTTGTCGTTTTTCGGTTGTTTTCTGCCTTGCATGTTGTGTTTTTGGTGTTATTTTGAGGTTTCAAAACATTTATTTCAGTTAAGCAATATAAGTATTATTTTAATGATGACCTTCGAATTCATATTTACCTCTTTAATATTAATAATTGTATATATTTTAAACATTATATTTAGAAAGCATAATGTAGAACTAGTACTAAATATACAAAGGGTTTTTAAAATGTTCAAGTATAATGAATACAAGACATATAAATCTTTTACAGCGATTTCTTTTCTGATAATAGTATCGATTGTTGGGTTTAACTTGTATATGTTTTTCTTTAACATATTTTACACCGATAAAAGCATCCCAGATATTACATTTGGTTTTATTTCTTTGTATCTTAATATTAGCACAGTTTACGCTAGTCGCGTTATTAAAATAATACAAAACCAATTGAATTTATGGATATCTGAACTGAGAATCGTAAGTACACATTCAGAAACACCTGGAGCTAACGAAGAGATACCAGTGAGATTAAGTCTATCTACACCAGGTAAAATAACTGACTATTTGGTTACTATTTTTAAATGATTCGCATGAAACGTTCGCATTTTATTGATGGATTTACTTTTTTGTTTATAGTTAGTAGTTTGCAGACAGTTCTCATGGCTTACATTGCAGTTATTGAGTCTATTAACAGCATTTTAAATGTGTCTTTTAAGAGTTCCAAGCAAATGATTTTAAAATAAAGAGCAAAATATTGTTATATTAATAATATTATCTCCGTCCTTTGCTTCCGTCCTTTTTTTAACAAACGGAATCTTTCCTTTTATGAAATTGTTTTTTTTTGCTGATTTACATTGTTATTATGATTTTTCTAGATATTGTTAGCCAATCGGAAAGTAATCCATTAAAAGAAGAAACACTGCAACAAGAGTGTAAGAGATTATTTCGAATGTATAAAAAAATGTTGGATACGTATGATATTTACAAAAAGATGTTCCAGGTTTATGTAAGTTATATACCATCTTTCTTTCGTCCTAACATAATTTATCTTTTCACTAAAAGATCAAAAGCTTAGCTAATAAAAAATGGATATAACCAAATATAATACCAATAAAACCTATGAATATTATCTCAAAACGGTAACAGCCTATAAATGTCCCACTGCTGGGCTAAGGCTTCTTCTCCCTTTTTGAGGAGAAGGCTTTGGAGCTTATTCCACCACGCTGCTCCAATGCGTATTGGTGGAATACACATCTGGCAGAATTTCAGTGAAATTAGACACATGCAGGTTTCCTCACGATGTTTTCCTTCACCGAAAAGCACGAGATGAATTATAATCACAAATTAAGCACATGAAAAACTTCAGTGGTGCTTGCCCGGGTTTGAACCCAAGATCATCGGTTAAGATTCACGCGTTCTTACCACTGGGCCATCTCGGCTATCAGTTTTTGAAAAATTTTGAGACTGTTGGAGTTGGTAAACTTCTCAGAATTCATCTGTTCCTAATGTATCAACATTACGCAACTCTTAAATCAGTATTTTTTTACTCCTTCGAACTCATTTGATAGTTCAGCTAAATCGCGTACTCTACATCCGAATTCACTTCATCCTCCGTTCGTCTTATGTAGTTTTACCGTATGTGAAATTAACAAGAACGTACTATCCGTCCCATCCAATAACATCGGTAGCGATAATGTGAGTCGTACAGATCATTTCTTTTATTGATATTATCGCTCCCATGATCACATATATTCTAAATAGATTTGTTTCGTCCTGTATATTTCCTGAAGCCTAGAAGAGCTTATATTATAGCTCTTCTGAAAAACGCCAATCCTGTTTCCTTTTCTGATTTTTTGTCATCTCTAGTTTACCTTTCCTTTTGTTTTTTTTTCTGTGTGGTATACACCTAAAGTAAATAAAAGGAAGTATGTCAAAATTTTTCACTATTTATATATTACGTACATATAGAATCCTGGGGTAGATATGGCTTACGGATAGATAACGTTAATTCTGTCCGATATTCGTGGGTAATGGTACGTTTTGATTCTTATGTTTATTTTTAATGTTCATTGTTTTGAACTTTTAAAGCGTTAGAGATACCAAATATAAGTAGCTTAGGTTTTAGTATTGTGGTCTTTTGAACGGTAGGACCGATACGGTAGCAGCCTGTAAATATCCCACTGCTGGGCTAAGGCCTCTTCTCCCTTTTTGAGGAAAAGGTTTTGGAGCTTATTCCACCACGCTGCTCCGATGCGGATGGGTGGAATACACATGTGGCAGAATTTCAGTGAAATTAGACACATGCAGGTTTCCTCACGATGTTTTCCTTCACCGAAGGACCGATACAAAATATAATAAAATTATATACATCGATAAGAGTTTGAGATTCGACGCTGATCCAAATATGCATGTTTGATAATTATAATTTATTCCGCTAAAATGGTACAATTTCCAAGCAAAAAAATAAAACAAAAATAATATTTTTGAAAGTTGTTCAAACATGAAAATTTTACTGCAATAATATTCTTGAGCATACTCTTTTTAAAGTGATTATGTATTTTTTTTATATTACGACTAAACAATTTATTTTGAAATTATGAATTCTAATAGATATCTTTTCTTTACTTTTAATGCCCATCAATTTTGATGTTAAACATTTGCAATAAGAAAAAGACTCTTAATATAAATGAATTGTAATGAATATTTACGTTGTAATGTAATGAATAGTACGTTGAATTATGTTTTAATTAATCCGTTGAATACATATGAATAAAAAATCAATATTTTTGCAAATCTACACTATATTCTAGTCTTACAACTTTGTGACATAGTATTGCATCAATCAATTACTATATTACTATAGTTTTCCGTCCAGTGTAGATTTGGCTACAAATATAAATATTTTTAACTAGTCAATATGACTGAACAATTTCCTTGTATAACAACGTTTTTTCAAAAGCTTCTTTATACATAAATTATACTGACTTTTGTTAGAATTGGAGGAGTTTCATATTATTTTCTTCTAATATACAAAGTCCATAAATAATTTAATTTCTTATGGGTATCCCATTTCTATTTTGTAAAAATAATCTCTGAATAAATTAGTACGTTATTCCTCCATTTGCTTATAATTTCATATTTTATTTTCTTAGATCGTAGATCACAGCTTGAAGACATTTTTTCATACAATTTTATATGCAGAATTTTATCTACAAATGGAAAGTCAATATAAGGGTCGATACGTAAGCATCAAGTTTAATATCATACAAAAATTTGAATTTAAAAAGAACTCTGAAAGTTTATTAGTAGCAATTTGTTGTGTAAAAAGCATAGTTAATGCATTTAACTTATTTTCAGCCACTGAATAGTTGGGAGATTGACAGAGTATTACAACTTATCACCATAGTTAAAGATATTATGATAGTATTTCTTATAAGTATTTCATGTCAATTATTTTATTTGACTGTTAATAAAGTCCGTCTCGCTTGTATTGAATTGTTGTATGAAAATAAATCAGATGGTAAGATTTTTTGTTTATATTCATTAAGTAATAATGTAACTTTATTTTTTATATAAAATTTTGCACAATATTTCGAGTTGTCATCTACTTCCATTTCACGTATATATATTTTTTCTACCGTAACTATCGAACTGCACAAACGTCGTCAACTCACTTACATTTCTTTAAATGGTTCCGTATTCCGCTACATTGAAAACTACTTACGTCATAGTGATTAAAATCTTCATGACAAACACTACTTTTCGAGTAGGTTTATCACCACGCTGCTCCAATGTGGGTTGGTGAATTCACACATGGCAGATTTCATGCGAAACATTTAGGTGTCCTCATGGTGTTATCCTTCACCACTGAGCACAAAATAAGAGAAATGGAAGTCATCGATAAATGTATTATGTTTTACTGAAGTTTTATAAAATTCAATAATATCGTTTCCGTCGTACTCGACCGCACATTTTTTATATGTAATTTTATGGTAATTATTACATATAATATTATTACAAATTTATTATTTCAGATATAAAAGAAACGTGCAAGAATATTTTACGTTTAAGCGACGTGGCGTTTGGTAAACTAGAAGCTGGTCGTATTTTCGTAATAGATGCAAAATTTCCCTTACTTTTACTAAGTTCCATAATTTATTACGTCATTGTGCTAATACAATTTGCTTTATTAAAAGATTAATATGTAACACTCAATACACTTAAATGTGCTTTAATTAATTTGAAAAAAATGTCGTATCACTTGAGTGCAGTTTATATTATAATTTTGTATAACATGAGCTGTTTTAGTATTCGTATATCTAGGCTGTATTCCACGAGAAAGAAGCCGCGGTTTCAGTCAGTTATTTATATTAAATATAACACTGTCATCGACTTTATTATGAATAATTTGAGATACACTATCTTATGAATATCTTAAGAATTTAACATTTATCGTACTCGAAGATATGTCGATATGTATATTTTGTCTAAATCCTACATTTTTTAACTTAAATGATAATATTGATACAGAGGTCAATAACATTTGTTTATAATTGTCTGTTTTTATTTTCCTTTTTATGAGTGTAGTGAATGTAAAATTATTCGTTTCTGAAAAACCTTAATTTTAAAACCCACGAAGCATTTAAAGTTTCTTTATGTTCGAAATTCAAATTATTAGATCAATAATAAATGATATAAATAATAATCTATTATAGTATATATAACATATGTAACGGTTAAATTGTAAAGACCATTAGTTTATAATAAAACTAGATAAATTGTAAACTGTCCAAAAATTGTAAACGGCGCTTATCAACGCAAACTGCTGGTGTGGGACAGAAACAAGACATAAGCAAACTTTTCGTTTTCTCGCCAATAGAGGCAATCTTAAGAAGCGGTTTCCTATGTCATCATGTCCCAATGATATGCTTCTTTTAAAATAGGAAATTTTCGGGTGGCAGTCATCGATAGGAAAGAGGTTGTATATCAGTAACTAAAAACCAAGTCTTGACATAACTCACAGAAAAAGTTACGTTTAAGCGCCTTCAACGAATGTAATGGCAAACCTGTTGTACACGTATTCTACTTATGATTTTTCTAAGTAGGTGTTATTTATTTTCACATTTGGTTTATTATTTCTAATCTTTCCTTTAGCAATCAATTTGTTACGAAAATGATATGCACTAGAATGATAGCTTGGTTATATTAAAATGAGCAAATGGCAAAAATATTCGTCCTATAATTCCCATTCATGAGAGAACAGCTTCCTTGAACAAGTACAATGAAAACAAATGTAACAGATAACAAATACATTCAAATATTGATTTATGTTATGTTCTTTTAAATTAAAATTAAATCATAACATTCAATTCATTTGCCATTATCACTGTCAGCAGTTCACATTGATAAAATCTTTAAGATATCCACTCTAGACTGATTTTGCTGCATTTCGCATGTACTTGTTATCTTTATAAAAACAGATAAATATTTTAGGCCTAATTACAAAAAATGCAATTAGTGTTACACAATTTTGGAATAATTCAATTAATTCAATTCAATTAATTCTATTTATTTTTATATTATATATCATTATGATTGACATAATATAGTTGTCGGATTTGGCATTAATTAGGACAATAAAAAAATTATATGTTGGTCCACTACCAAACTTTCCTTACACTAGCTATTACCACGATAATAAAATATCTTCAAACTCGACGGCAGAGCTTCAAAAGGTATTGTCCATGAGAAGACCAATGAGCAGGTGATATTTAACCAGACAAGCCTGTAAAAAGCCTAATTTTATGAAAAACTTACATTTTAAATATAAGTGTAAGAATATGGAAAAAATGGTTCCATTTTTTTATTTAGTATATTTTATTATATATATATTGTTAGCTTGATAAAATAATCATACTGTAATTTCAAATAAGTATTGAGCATTTTGTAAAGAATAGCCCTGCCTATTAAAATAAATCTGCATTATGAAAAGAATGTAATAAATTATAATTTATATTATTGTCATATTTACTATAAAAAGTGGTTTTGTTTGTTTATTTTTTATATTGTATATTTAAATATTTCGTACTTTTATTATTTAGTAGCTCTAATTTGACTACCGGTTCCGAGGAATATTGTATTATGATTAATCAGTTGAGTACTTGAGAGAAGCTCGCATTGTTTGGTTTTTTAAAAGAGAGGAACGGACATTTGAGTTGTGAAATTTGATTTTTTAATTTGAGTTGTGAAACAAGTTGGTTGTTACTACTGTGGATAATATCGTGTAGTATTGAAATAATAAAATTGTTAAAACGGAGAAGTGTTTGAATTTAAATACCTGCGGAGTTACAAAATTTTAACAATATAATAAAATATACTAAATATAAGAAATTTATTATTATTATTACCAACAAAAGTTTCCAATTAAAAGTATTTTAGTTGTAAATGTTTTCGTTTTTTATGCGTGATATATTTTAATCAGTGATTGATTTTTTGCGAATGTAGTGATATCATTATAAAGACTTGGAGTGGCAGTAGAGTGATAGTGGAGTGACTTGCACTTTTAGGTTACTACCCACAATATTTGTTTCAAAACATTTAGTCACGATTTTGCTTCTCAGAATAGTTAGATATTTTAATGTAGCGATAAAATTTGCATTTTTAACCTGGATATGGTCCAGTGGGCGCTCAATAGAATGTCGAGATGACTTATGGTTTAGTGTGTTGGTGTTGCTCTTGGTATCTGATAACCGTTTGGCTGAGCTAATTGAATTCCTTTTGGGACCAACGTGGAGAAATAAATCTCCTTCTACTGATGGGACTGTCATGGTTTGGAGAACTGAACGGTGTTGGTAGAGGTTTAAATTATTAGCTGAGCTGTTTACTTGGCATGTCCCTCCAAACATATGTGCTCGAACCACTACTTCTTAAAGACCACTTTCATCTCTTTAAACAGTTTAAAGGGTACGGCAGCTGGGTCAGTCTTAATGACTTATGAATAAACTTTATGGTCAGAGTAGATTATTATTATTTTCTATACAGTCAATGTATCGCTAAAGATTATTACAATAGTACACTGAGCTTTGAACTAACCGTAATACAAATTATTATCAAAACTTGAATGTTGAATAACACGATGAAACCTTATCAAACATGCATAAAGCCCTGTCACTAGGAAGTTTTTGCTTATCAGAGTTGTGCTTACAGAAAAATCGTCATAAAAGAGCCTATTTGTGTTATTCTTGAAAGATTTTTAAAATACATATGAAAAATTGTTTACAATCTTAACTTTTCGAATGATTCATTATCTCAATATTTCCTCGTTTAAATGATAATTAAATAAGGATAAACGTTATCTTTTCCAATTCATATTATTAATATGGATTCCTGGTGAATTTTTAATTGAAAAATGAGTTTAGTGAATCAATAAATATCAATACTTATAATAAATATAATAAGGCATGTACTGCTGTGCTTGTTCGAGTACGTAATGTAGTGTTTTGTTTTGAATGTGTTAGTGTTATTTTATTGAATATTCATCTTTTTGTCATTGAAATTCATTTAGTTTTACTAAAAATAGTATAAAAAGCAAATTTCATCGACCAAAAATAGTTTTTTGAAAATAATAATAATTGATAATAATAATTTGAAAATTTTGTGTTTAAATAAAACAAATAATTTTAACATTCAACTTATTTAATAAGTATATAGTAAATCAAAGCATGACATTGTAAATGTCATATCAAATTACATTAGTTGGATAAGAAAACAGACTTTGCAAAGTTGTTGTCGGGTATTATTTTTCGGTTATAAAACTGCGCAAATGACTGTGATCGGTCAGTCCATCCAGCTGTTTTTCTTATTAGGTCCAATGACACTCCGCGGATACGTGCCATGTATGTAGCGGCATGTCGCGTACTATGAGCGCTAAACGTCTTTATGTCTATGCCACTCGCCTCGAGAACTTGTTTGACCCATCTGCTGATGGTTTGAGAAGTGGCTGGCTTGTAAGGTCGTTTGTGTGTCAGTATAAGCGTGTCCATTGACCTAGGTCTGATATTTGTGGTCACTGTTATGTAATCTTCTAATATTGTCGCCGGACAAATGGCTTTATTTTGTGTGAAGTAAGGTAAATATAATACCGGCTGATCGCGGTTAGCAGCGGAAGTCTTTATCACATCGGCAATACCAATTTGGATGCCAGAAGGGCTTTTTCTATTTTTATTAATTTTGATTAACGAAAGAGTTTGAGCTCGTAGTGCAGAGGACAAAGCGAGTAAAATCACTAACTTTTTCGTGATTCTTTCAAGTGAAAGTTCTTTATGGGGTACCCACATTGCAATAAAATCAAGTACCCTTTGTGGGTCAGGTAACCTTTGTGGTTCCCATGTGTAGGAATATTTAGGTGCTGTGGGTCTTAATTTATAGGCTCCTCTGAGCAGAAACTTTTTTTATCGTTAGAAGTGATCTCCTTTCCTATCAAGAGGGATAGAGCAGAACGGTGACTGTTTAAGGAACCATAAGTAGAACTGTTCATTTAAAAAAAGCAAAACTAAAGAAACTGTAGCTTGGTAAGGGTTATGTAAATGAGAATTACAGTATTCAAACCATAACCTGTAGGTAACATTGTACTGAGTTAGGGTATTTTTGGAAATAGATGCCATCATCAAGTCTAATGTTTGTATTGGGGTTCCCCTTGCGATGACTGCCGTCCTGAGAGGCTCGCTGCTGCCAGGGTAAACTGCATTAGATTGTGTTGTCGTGGGCTGGAAGATGACGAAGAAAATATAAAATTAGGAGTGAAGAATATGATTTTAGACGTTATTAAACTATTTAACAAAGGAAACCAGGGTTGAGAAGGCCAATAGGGAAAGACTAAAATGCCATTTGCTTTGTCATGTGCAATTTTTTGTAGACATTTTAATATAAGAGGAAATGGTGGGAAGGCATAAAAGTATAAATGTTTCCAGCTTAAGGTAAAAGCATCTACAGCTAAAGCGTTAGGATCTGGTCGCCAGGAAATATAAGATATACACTTGGCATTAGTGCGAGAAGCGAAAAGATCGATTTCCGGTTCATCAAAGTTTTTAACTACTTGTTAAAATTCAATATCGGATAATTGCCATTCAATATCGAGGTTTACTTTACGTGATTCTTCGTCAGCCTCTACATTATCTTTTGTGTTAATGTAGGACCCGTAAAATGGCAGTTGTAAAAGTAAATTTGTATCAGGAAAACAGCTAGTAACTCCAAATAATTTATATGGGAATCGCGTTCGTCTACTTTCCAACCTCCGCCAATTATTACAATAGGCACCCCAACCAGTTTTAGAGGCATCTGTAAAGATCTCTAACTGAAAATCTTGAAATGAAAGCGGCTTTGATGCTGTCATTATATTTGGTCCACCATTTTAAATCGAG
The DNA here is from genome assembly GCA_905147175.2 of Nymphalis urticae. Taxonomy (NCBI): domain Eukaryota; kingdom Metazoa; phylum Arthropoda; class Insecta; order Lepidoptera; family Nymphalidae; genus Nymphalis; species Nymphalis urticae. The sequence goes on from LR989991.1 coordinate 8,754,945, forward strand.
TATAATATCTTTGGGGAGCTTAAATTTTATATTGTAATTTTTGTTAGTTTTTAGCGCTAAGTACTTTTGTTTTTCAAGTATTTTTGTATACACCCACCCATACTTTCCCGCAGGGCAAGCGGATGTTAAGACACCTATGAGATGCGCAAAATTTCGAATAGTGCATGAATTTATACGAATAAATTTTTGTGCTAGATATAGTATTTTATATCGTTTATCTACGGGAAGTGATATTGTCCTATTTAAAGAATTAAACATGAATCCAAGAAATTTACAACATTGTTGTGGAACCAAACAGCTTTTATCAAAATTAATAACAAAGTCCAGACATTCTAGCATTTTTATAGTTTCTTGAATATTAAAGAAACATTCACTGTACGTATTTCCTAGACAAAGAATATCATCTAAGTATATAGCAGACTGGAAGCCACGATACCTTAGTTGGCCTATTACTTCTTTCATTATTTTGGTGAAAGTTCGAGGTGCAGAAGACAAACCATATGGCATGTCGGTAAACTCATAAGTCCGTCTCTGTAAATTAGTATCTTCAAATTGAAACCTTAAAAATTTTCGGTATTTTGAAGCTACTGGGACAAGTAAATAAGATTCCTTTAGATCTATGGTGGCCATATAGGCCTTCTTTGTTATTAATTTACTTGCAGTCCTATGGTCTTCCATTTTAAAATGGTACCCAGTCACAAATTTATTTAGTTGTTTAAGATAAAGAATAAATCTAAAACTTCCGCTAGATTTTTTGGCAAGAAAGATCTTGGAAATAAACTGATCAGGTTGCAATTTACATTCTACTATTGCTCCAAATTCTAATAAATTTTTAATAACTATTATCCTATTCTGCTTTTCTTTAATAGAAAAATTATTTAGAGGAATTGTATACTGAACAACTTTCGATGAAAAGGGTATACAGTAGCCGCTACGAATCCAATCAAGTACTTTACAATTATTTGTAACTTGTGACCAGCAATTATAGTAATAGTACAATCTACCAGCATGTACCTGTGTCAATGCCGCGTTGGGGCACGTCTGTTGCTCGTTGTTGAAATCGCAGAGCGCGTGTTCTGTGACGGCGCAGTCGGAGGCGTTGGTTGCGGATTGCGACGATACTAGCTCCTGAACTGTGAAATCCGCCCCCCCCCCTGGTCACCGTTTGCATGCGAGGTTTCCCGACCAGACCTGACCAGTTTCCCTGGTAGCGGATCCCTGCTGACTGAATAGGAGCTTTGGAAGTTGACGGCTTCGTGGTTGGGGCTTTTCGAATCTGAAGTCCCTGTCTTTCGATCGCCTTGGACGCTTTTATTTTTTCTGGCAAGTCCATACCAAATAAAGTATCGTCTCGATCTTGGTCCTGAATAATGGCAAGGAAAGATTTGTTGAGCCACCGAGTAATAAGTTTTGTTCTTACTTGTGTTTGAACGTAATGGAGATCAGTCAGGATTCTGCATGAGTCTGATAATATTTTTATTGCTTGAACCTTTCACCCTCAGTTAAAAGTAATGTCTTCGCCCGGGTAATTGCTGCAATACCCAGACCCAGTTGGTCTTGTTCCATTTGAATCTTTTTGTCTCGATTTTTGACAATCTCAGTAACAGCCGCTGTAAGCTCTGGGTTTACAGTCGGTGCTTTCAATAACCTACAGTTATCAGGGATGGTGAATTCTTTAAAAAGCTTTTCTTTTGTTTCAGACGGTAAGCCTTTTTTAAGGATTGGGAGCCAACGTTGTGCTAACTTGCTATGAATATTAGGGCCATAAGCTGGAGAATCTTCGGAAGGATCACCCAAAGCATCTAGTAACTCAGAATCGAGTTGAAGTTCAGCATCTTGATCTATGTCTAGTGCCGGTAAAATATTTTCATCCGATAGTATGTGGAGTGGTGACGGCGAGCGCCGACTATGTGAAGTCTGCACATGCAGCGACGGTGCCGGTGTCGGTGAACGAGATTTGAGTTCACGTAATGGCGGCACGACATTGTCTTGGGTTTTATTTTCTATTCGAAAAGCAAAAGATAAATAATAAATTATAAAATGTGTTTTTTTTTGTAGGGTAGTTGAGAAAAAATATATATCGCGTATTTTTAAAACTATTTAACACTCTTGTTAACTTCTACTTTACACCTTCGTGTTGACTCGCAGTCAACTCCCAAGTTTATTCTATTAAACGTCTGCTTAACCGTCGTGTTAACTCGCAGTTAATCCCCAGAAAAGCTTACTGATGCTAGTTTATTAAAATATTCTATAATATATGTATTGTCACTTCATTTGTACGAAAGTAGTAATTAAATAAACTTACCATTGTTTGTTTCGGAATCCGAAGAAGAATATGCTATCACACGATGATATTTTGTACGCGTTTGCTTAGCTTTTAACTTTTTGATTTTTATATTATAGTAATTAATTTTTTCTTCAGCACTTCGTTTAGACATTTTACTATTTAAATAATAACTTTAAGATATATTTATTAAATTGAAATTAAGTATTCAGCTTGTAACCGTGTTTTCGTTGCCTCGCACGATAAAAGAATGACGAGCTCAAGAGCACCATGCTATGTTGATGGAAGGGGAAAAAGTCAAATTAGTTACATTTATCACTAAAAACCGTGCGAAGTTGCCAACACAATAAAAGGACTACTGTATATATTTATATCTTCGAATGAAGCGTACGAAATATAAATGCAGTCAAAACGTCTTAAAATATTCTAACAGCTTAAGTTTCCTCTTGAATCTAATTTGATGCAAACAACAATTGCAAACATTTTTTATCTATTATTTTTATTGCGAAAAATATGCTTAATACTAAACTATACAAGTATCCTTAACATACAAAAATTTGATATAAGTAACCATGACGAATTAAGTCTTTAATATAATAAAATAACAATAACAATCCAAATAGAGAACAACACAAAAAAAGCGTAAAATAATGTTTGAGTGTCAGCTTTTAGTAAAAACTATAATATATTTGTAGCTAACGTCGCTGCATGCATTAGTAGCATTTACTTAATAAGATTTTTAGTGTTATTAGATTTTTTATATTACTATCTTGTATAATTATGTTTAAAACTGATATAATGCGTAGTTCAAAATAAATTGATCATTAAATTAGTTGATTCCTGAAGAATGAATGTAATACACTCAGTTCAATAACGTCTTTCGACGCGTCTATTTCAGATGTATTTAAAACAAGTTCACTTTATGGTGTGGTGTTGGTAAGTAATGAAGAAATTTTATGGAATTTTCAATGAAGGCAGCAAGATCAATCAGATAATATGTGCAATTTTAAGTAAGTATATATTTACCAACTCCCAATATTCCGTATTGTCAGTAGTTACTTACTTACTATTATAATAGTGCGTAAAAGATTAAAATAACCAATTTATATAAACACTGCGTTTTATGTTCGGGGATGAGTTTTACATGTTCTGTGTTCTTCCTTTTCGGAGTCTGATTATGATTTTGGTAATATCTTTTTAGTAAATTTGCCGGTATTTGCATACGGTGCCAGCATTGGGTGGATGTCGCCTATGACGTTGTTACTCAATTCCAAAGAGTCACCTAAGGATGTACCCCTAACAGATACAGAGGTAAAAAAAGAATGATTCTCTTGTAACCTATCATTATAGTGATTTTGAGATTAACAATGTATAAATTTACTTAATTGAATATTCTTTATTGTAGGTTTCATGGATGGCTTCAGTAGCATATTTGACATGCATACTAGGAAATATTTTAATGGCTTTTCTCGGGGATACCATTGGAAGAAAAAAAACGTTACTTTTCATATCAGCAACAGGAGCTATAAAATATATATAATATCAATCATGAGATCTTTACACACTGCTTTTTTTTGTAAATTTTCGTTTCGTCATTATATATATTACTATTTTTATTTCATATTTTCAGGCGAGCTGGATTCTTTTGCTATCATCGTTAGAAGTTTGGAGTTTCATCCTAGCCCAAGCTCTGGTCGGCATCACCATGTCAGGATGCTATGTCACGTGCCCTATTTACACTGAAGAAATCAGTGATGATAGTATACGAGGAGCTCTTGGATGTTTGGTTCGTTAATTTTAATACTGAAAAGATGAATTTGCTGCAATCAATCATTAAAATGTAGTAGTCGGCGGAATATTGTTTCAATATTAATACGTGTAATTAAAAAGTTGTACATTATTTTCATAGTTATTTAAAACTGCAGGAAATAAAGCTATCACGTTAATATCAAGTTAATATAATGATTATTTAATTACGATGTTCCTATAATATAACATGTCGTATTGAATTTTATTTAAAATAATTTACAGATTATTTTATTTCACAGCACGGGTAATTTATTTCTCTACGTGATAGGGGATTTTTCGAGCTATCGAACAATTATTTGGATTTGCTTAGCTTTACCGACCTTTCATCTCGTACTTTTTATGATGATGCCGGATTCGCCCTCTTATTTTGTAAAAAGAGGAAAAATTGAGGTATGTACTAAGTATACTAAATTAGGCTATTGGTATATTTTTTTGTTTGAATTAACTAAGAAATATTATTAAATTAAAGGAGGCTACACGTGTACTAGCTTGGCTGAGGTGCAAGAGAGAGGATGATATAACAGTTAAAAATGAGCTTGAAGATATACACAAGGAGCAAAAAAAATATGAAGATAGTAACCGTTTTCTATTGAAAGCTATAGGTACGTATACATTAACAAAAAATTTTGTTTAATTATAATTAGTATTTCTCTACGAAATAGATTATTCAGGTCAATATTATAAATTTATTCTATTTTGAGTAAAAGACGAAGTACTGTCCAAAGCGTTTTATGTAGCAATGATGGTTACACTTGCTCGAGAGATATGTGGTGCAGTACCAGTCTTGAATTTTGCAGGAGAAATATTTACGTTCGCTTCCAACAATTCGAATATACTGTTGAGTCCTAATCAACAGGCGTGCTACTTTGAGCTGTGCAGGTGACTGGCTCGATACTTGCATCACTGGTTGTAGAAAAGGCTGGAAGAAAGGTAAAATCTTTAATATTAGGTCCTTACATATGAAATTGGCGTTTTGTACGGGAGGAATATAAAGTTAATTATTTTTTTGTAAAATATATTTAATAAATCAAAGTATGCACCGTAGTTGTTTATTGTGCAGTGTGTGGTCTTGCGTTGTCGTGAAGCAGCAGTGGCCTAGAGCGATTGACCAATCTCGGTTGTTTAGCAGCTAGTTCTTCTTTCATGGTTTATAGTTGCTGACAATAGATATCTGCCATAATCGTTTGACCAGATTTTAGAAAGCTGTAGTGAACGAAACACTCACAAGTAACTTTTTCTGAGTCAATTTTCGTTAAGTCAGGTTTTGGCTGGGTCTCCAGGGTTCAGCCATTGCGACGAGCGCTTTCGATTATCGTACACTATCCATATTTTATCACAAGTAATGACTCGATTTAAAATCCTTTCATTATTGTGTCGGTTGAGCAAAGTAACAACAAACATTAGCTATTTTGACTTATAGTTCTCCTGTTGAATTATAACCGTAATTTTGTATTTTGTGATTTTAGGTATTACTTTCGATAACGTCGCTTATATCTGGACTTAGTATGTGCGCTCTGGCTTCTTGGTTTGTCGCACGAGACTATGGAGCGAATACACCAAATTGGCTTCCTATAGTAACATTATGTTTGTGCATTTTCTGCGATTCTTCTGGATTACAGCCAATATCTATTGTTATCGCTGGAGAGATTTTTTCCTTTAAGGTATGGGAATTTTGTACAATTGACTGTAAAAAAAATCACAGAGTAATGTTACAGCTTTAATTATAAAATATAATTATTTTTAATAAGATTTAAAGTAAGTAGAAACTCAAAAAATTTTAATTCTTAATCGTTTTTATAAAAATAAAATTACTTTATAGTATCATTCCTATTTACCAGCATCGAGGAACTGTTATGGCCGTGACGATGTCAGCTGCGTCTCTTGCTGATTTTCTTCAACTTTTGTTCTTTAAACCGTTGGCAAGCTCTATTGGCATCCACGTGGCATTCTACTTTTTTGGAGGAGTGTGTATATTGATGGCATTATACGTAATCATTGTGATACCAGAAACCAAAGGAAGAAGCTTAGAAGATATTTATAAGAGTTTTAGTGCACGCCGAAGTATAGGGAGAAATAACCTAAACGACTTAAACTGCTAACGCTAGATTATTTTTTATTTTCTTTTAAAATAATGTAGTTCAGCATTTGTAAATTAATATTTCTTAAACGTACGACAAACATTATGATTATAAATATTTTATTTTTAATAAATTCTGATAATATTGTTATAAAATACACAAAATAATAATAAAACTCATTAATTTCGGTTAAATTAAATATGACCTTATTTAAATTTAACTGATTACATGTTCAGTTAAATCATTTAACTAAAAAAATTTAACAGAATACTATAAAGTAGTCAGTTTTATTTTGGACTTACTATTTATTTTATGTTTTAGGATTTGTCCTATATAGTCAATTATTGTATAATTTGTATATTCATGTGTTGTTCTTCGAGATCATAAATAAATCATTATTTATATGACCTGCGTTTGTTAAGTTTTTAATGTAATAGAAATATTATTTCAACCTTATATATTGATTTAGAGGAGCATAAAATGATTGATTGACTGTGATTGGTTGACTGAGAATGAAAGGTTTTTTTAATATACATAAGAGGTCTTGTGAAAGAGTGATAAATGCGTAAAAAATAAATTAAAATATATACAATAGCACTGCCCGTTTTTAAGTAACTACATATCTAAATATATTTCTTTTTACCCCTTTAAATAAGCATAAAGCTGGTGCCAGGAGTGGACAAAAAATTACAATAGATCAAGATTGTTGAAAATTACAATAGGTCAGAATTGATCCTGCGACCTTTACATCACTAGGCAGCTCATAAAATATTACGCTATTGACGCATAAATATTTGTTTTTAAGTTGGATGGCCAAAGAGAACTTCAAGAGGAATTAAAATATACGAGTGACTAAACATTAAACTTTATTAAAATTAAAATATTTTACAATACTTAAAAGCAAAATATACAGCGAAACATTTATACGATCAGACTTTTTATCAATGGTGGTCAGCTACTCTACCATACCACTTCACTGGATTTATCACACATATTTACTTGCAAATAATCAAACTAAATTTTAACTAATAGCACTTATAAATATTGTGATCAATTTAAGCTTAAATTACAAATAATAATATAATCAGTACTCACAATACTTTTGATAATTTTTACACACAAATACAAAATTGTGGTAGTTTTCTAATATTATAATCTAAAGATTCCATTTAGTTCTTTTTTAAACTAGCTTACCACGCATGATGGTGCCTGCGGCATTTCATCCTTTTTTAATCAATACAACAATATTTTTCCCAGCATTTACTTTCTACAAATAACATGTGTATGTCTAACTTTAAAATTATTTATAGTTCAAGGTAACTACTTCTATAAATCAATACAAAATAAATAAGTGTAAGCCTATAGACGATCATTATAAATTCAGAGTAATTTATTAATTCACACACTAATTTAATTTTTAAATGTCACTAGTTAATTGTATGTTTTAATCTCGAGTTTGGAATTCCGTGTCAACATATAAATAACACCACTTAAGTGTGGAATAAAATATGAAAAAACGTTGTAGTAATCCTACTAATATTATAAACGTGAAAGTTTGTATGTGTGGATGGATGTTTGTTACTCTTTCACGCAAAAACTACTGAATGGATTTCAATTAAACTTTCCAATAATATAGCTTATACATCAGAATAACACATAGTCTACAATTTACAAAGATATTGTGCGAGCTGTCCAAAATATGACATTAAATGTCAAGTAACTAGGAAAAAACCTACCTTTCTGCGAGCTATTCTGGCGTGCGCTGCCATAAACGTTAGTTACACATATATTTAACATAATAATTACGTACTGTATTGTTTGATGTGTAGAAAAAGCATTTAATAAGAATTATGCCGCGAAATCGTAAGTCTAATCTTTCCCAAAGTTCTAATAAAGCTCGAACTATGAAAGTAGCTAGACTTAACGAGACGTTTCCACAAGCCGAACAGCGAAGACTTGAACAGGCAGAGCGTCAGGCAGCTCTCAGAGCTGCCGAGACACCAGAGCAGTCCCAAGCTCGGTGTCGACAGCATGCTGATTATTTGACATCTAAACGGACTATTGAGACACCAGAACAGTCCCATGATCGACGTCAACAGCATGCCGAGCATCTAGCATCTCAACGGGCTGCGAAGACACCCGAACAGTCTCAAGCCCGACGTCAACATAACGCGGAATCTATGGCATCTCAACGGGCTGAGACACCCGAACAGTCTCAAGCTCGGCTTCTTCAACAGGCGACATACTTAGCATCCCAAAGAGCTACAGAAACCGCTGAAGCTGCTGAAGCGCGCAGACGCGCTGTTGCTGAAAGGGCACAACAGCGACGACTAATATTTACAAGAAACGCCTGGGGGGTATTCGATAAAGCTGCATTTGACTACGACGAGACACTTGATTACGAAATCCTTATAAAGCTTATAAAAATAGAAGCGATGAATAAAGAATGCAGATTTTGCGGTGCACTTAAATGGAAAGAGGAAGCTGCAGGCATGTGTTGTTCGGGAGGAAAAGTAGCTCTTCCTTTAATAGACGAACCAGTTGAACCCCTTAAAGAACTTTTTTCAAATGAAACAGACGAGTCTCGCCGTTTTCTAAAACACATAAGGAAATAAAATACATGTTTCCATATGACATCTTTTGGAGCTGATAATATTGTGTCGATGCCAGGATTTTACCCGACTTTTACAATCCAAGGGCAAATATACCACACGATTGGCTCTTTGCTTCCTGCTACTAATACGCAACCAAAATTCTTGCAAGTTTATTTCATGGGTGATGAGGAAGCACAAGTTGATAGGCGTTCTGAGTACGTACCAGGTGTGGAGAGAAACACAGTCCAAAAAATACAAAAAGTTTTACATGATCACAACGTTTTAGTGCATGAATTTAAAATGGCTAAAGATAGAGTGACTAGCGATGATTACAAGGTTGTGATACACCCAGATCGTGTTCCACGTGGTGAACAGGAAAGACGATTCAATGGCCCGACCACAAACGAAATAGCTGCCGTAGTTGTAAGTAGTGAACAGGCTGCGTCTCGGGACATTGTTATTCAGGCGCACGATGGCCGGCTCACTAGAGTTCCGGACACTCATAGATTTTATGATGCTCTCGAGTACCCGTTAATTTTTTGGAAAGGACAAGAAGGGTACAGTTTTGATATTCCTCAGACAAACCCAGTTACAAAACAACCCATACCGAACAAAAAAGTGTCGTGCAAAGACTTTTATGCATATCATATGATGGTACGTCGAAATAATTTTAATTTATTGCTTCGATGTAGACTTCTCCTTCTTCAGTTTTTGGTAGACATGTATGTCAAAGTGGAGAGTGAGCGCTTAAGATTTATTGCCTTAAACCAAACAAAACTGCGAACAGAAAACTACATACATTTACAAGACGCGATCAGGAATGATGCGAATTTAGATCCAAACAATTTGGGTCAAATGGTAATACTCCCATCGTCATTTGTAAATAGCCCTAGATATCTTCATGAGTACACGCAGGATGCGTTCACATACGTGCTTAACTACGGGAGGCCTGATTTGTTTATTACAATGACATGTAATCCCGCTTGGCCAGAAATTACTGAAGAGCTCATTCCAGGTCAAAATTCAACGGACAGACATGACTTAACAGCCAGATTATTTAAAATAAAAGTTAAAAAATTGATTGCTTTACTTACAAAAGGTATAATATTTGGAGACATGAAATGTTTCGATTGAGTGGCAAAAAAGAGGTCTGCCTCACGTACTCTTACTGCTGTGGTTAACGGAAAAATTACGCCCTAACCAAATTGACGAAGTCATAAGTGCGGAGATACCAAACCCCGAAAGTTATCAAAAACTCCACGTTACTGTTACGAAAAATATGATTCACGGTCCCTGTGGTGCACTAAATCCGTCATCACCATGCATGAAGGAAGGGAAATGCACCAAAAAGTATCCAAGGGCGCTTTTAAAAGATACACACTAACGACAAAGGCTATCCTCTGTACAGGCGTAGAGCACCAGGAGATGGCGGCCGTACGATAACTTTAAAAACCCGAGGTGGAACACAAGAGGTATTGGTTGACAATAGCTGGATTGTCCCATATTCACCCCTTCTCTCTAAAATTTTTGATTGTCATATAAATGTAGAGTTCTGCAATACGGTACAGGCGATAAAATATATTTGTAAATATATAAACAAAGGCAGCGACCAGGCTATTTTTAACATTCGACAGCAAGGGAATGTTAATATTGACCCGAGAGATGAGGTGGAAACGTTTCGAGCCGGTCGATATGTAAGCAGTAATGAAGCAGCTTGGCGGATTTTAGGTCTGCCTCTACATGAGAGACACCCAACATTCACCTTGCGGTTCATCTGCCTAATGGTCAGCGGATTTACTTCACTGAAAATAATTTTAGAGAAAGAATGGCCGCACCACCTAAGACGACACTAACTGCATTTTTCGTGCTTTGCCAAAATGACGCATTTGCAAAAACATTACTTTATGTTGACGTACCCCGCTACTATACATGGAACGTGTCGTCGAAAGAATGGAAACGTCGATTGCAAGGAACACCTGTCGACGGCTGGCCAGGTGTGAAGGCAGGAGATGCTTTTGGGCGCATTTACACAGTGCATGTTAGTAACTTCGAATGTTACTGTTTGCGAATGCTGCTGAATGTAGTACAGGGCCCCACTAACTTCTTGGATCTAAAAACAGTTGACGGTCAAGAACTTGAAACTTTTCGACAAGCGTGTGAGAAGTTGGGGTTGTTGGAAGATGACAACCACTGGGATGCCACAATGGAAGAGGCCGTGCTGTGTCGCTCTCCTTCACAAATAAGAGAACTATTTGCAATATTGATATGCACTTGCGGTTCATCCAATCCTCTTCAACTATGGGATAAGTATAAAGCTGCGTTATCAGAGGATATCTTGCATAGATATGAAAGGATAGATCAAGTCAACAATGATCTATGTTTTAATGAAGCACTGAGTCATATAGAGGACAAAATAATAATGATTTCTGGTAAGAAATTGTCCGACTTCGGTATGCCTACACCGCAGCGTCGAGGAGAGTTGTCGACCGATTTGATCAGAGAGCTAAGCTACGATACCACCTTATTAGACGCTCAAGTCAGCGAAACTGAACCACGCCTGCTACCCGAGCAAAATGACATATATAACAAAATATTACAACGTGTTGAGCTTGGTGAAGGCGGTCTTTTTTTTCTTGACGCCCCGGGCGGTACAGGTAAAACATTTTTACTTAATTTGATTCTTGCAAAAATTCGTAAGGACCGTAATGTTGCGTTAGCGGTGGCTTCCTCTGGGATCGCTGCAACATTGCTGAGCGGTGGACGGACAGCACATTCGGTTTTTAAATTACCTCTAAATCTGGCAAGCGAAGAAACCCCAACGTGCAACATTAGTAAGAGCAGTGCCCGCGGCGCCCTGTTGCAACAATGTAAGCTGATCGTGTGGGACGAGTGCACTATGTCACACAAGCGCGCAATTGAGGCGCTTGATCGCTGTCTACAAGACATTCAAAGCAATCGAAAGTTGATGGGTAGTGTGGTAGTGTTACTGGCAGGGGATTTTAGACAGACTTTAACGGTTATCGAGAGAGGTACTGCAGCAGATGAAATTAACGCAGGTCTTAAAGCCTCATATCTTTGGTCTAAAGTTGAAAAGCTTTATCTTACCACTAACATGCGAGTCCAGTTATTCAGCGATATCGAATCAGAAGCATATGCTCAGAAACTGCTAGAAATTGGTGAAGGCCTCCTAGACACCGACCAAGATGGTATGATTCCTTTCACACAGCAATTTTGTCATGCTGTGGAGTCAGAAGACGAACTTATTGAACAAGTTTTTCCGAATATGCAACAAAACATTGTTGACGAAAATTGGTTGTGTGAAAGAACCATACTAGCACCGAAAAATGAGACTGTTACGAAAATAAATAAAAAAATCTTGGCCGAAATAAACACCGAAACTTCAGTGTACAATTCTATTGACACAGTTATGTCATCTGATGACACAACAAGTTATCCCGTAGAATTCCTTAACTCTTTAGAGTTGTCCGGAGTACCATCACACAAATTGGAATTAAAGGTGTACCTGTTTTGTTGATGCGTAACCTGGACGCGCCAAGATTATGCAACGGTACTCGGTTGCGAGTTACCGAACTAGGAAGGCACATTGTGAAGGCCACAATTTTAACTGGAGAAGCCAAGGGAGACAATGTTCTTATACCGCGCATCCCAATCATACCCAATAACTTGCCATTCAATTTTAAACGCCTGCAGTTCCCGTTAAAAGTCGCATTTTCAATGACGATCAACAAATCGCAGGGTCAAACCATAAAGGTAGCAGGCATACATTTAGGCACGCCATGTTTTTCTCACGGTCAGCTCTATGTGGCTTGCTCACGTGTTTCCAAAGCAAAAAATCTGCATGTTTATGCTGAAGGAAAAAAATCGTTAAATATAGTTTATAAGAGCATACTGCAGTAGCTAGATAACTATAGGCCTATGATCAAGGTTCTGCAGTGCCTAATTACCGTATATTTATTATATTGCCAATTTTCTTATGTTAAAATATTGTCAAGCAGTTATATTTTTCAAATGCGACTCAAAAATATTTATGTCATAATGTTAGTTCTTTTCTACGCCACGCTAATATAAGCTACTCCAAATACTAATCCTGCGTAGACGAAGTCACGGGCACCAGCTAGTATGAAATAAATTCAAATTAGTGTACATATTATATTATGCTATACGTATTATATTCGGTTATCTTACGGAACCCTTACTAAAAATCGCGTTTACAAGTGCACTTTGTGCAGCGTTATCTCTACTCGTTTTCTCATATTGTATCAATTTAAGGATGCACGTAAGTCTCAACTGTATGTATGTCAGACCGAATGCAATTTTTTATAATCTAGTTAATTTAAATGTTTCATAATTATAAGTAACAGTAAAAGCCTGTTAATGTCCCAATCCTCTCCCTTTTGAGGAGAAGGTTTGTAGCTAATTATAAGTATTCTATATTAATTTTTTAATAAAGCAAACTGTAACAATACAATGATGTAATAAACCATGGAGCTTATTAAGCCTAAGGGTAACTTTCCATCTACAACAAAAAGACGACAAGGTTGCAGCTTACTGAATATTGCATTGATTAAGCGTAAAGTATTCCTGCAAGTTTTTTTTGCACCTGAAAATAAAATCATCATTCAAATCCGTAGCGTAACGGTATACATTGTGTCTAGAGCACTTGGAAAATATTTTTTTCTCAAACTGAATTACAGCATATAGAATGTCTATATGCTGTAATTTATATATGTAGCCAAAGAATCCATCACTAATATAATCAAAATAAATTAAAGTTAAAGCTTACCATGTAAACAATGAGGATAAATAATAAAATTCTTACCAAATGATTTATTATCAATCATCACCTCAATACAAGCGTGCCGAGCCTTATTAACCGTTAAATAAAAAAGTTGACATGAGGCACTTAAAAGAAATATTATAAAAATATCTTTTATTACGATTAAAAATAATAATGCCCTATCTATATTCCAGTTCAATTTTGTCTGAAAATAAATAAAAATGATTAGGTACAAACCGATTTTTATAACAATTTTAAGTATAAATTACGAATGTAAGTATAAAAATTATATTTTATTTGTTTTGTTGTTGTACAAAAATGAATTTTAACGCTTTTGATTATGAAATAAATAAATAATCTTAGTGTTCTGATTCCGAAAGTATCTACCAATTCTAATGATGAAGCCTAACAATTTACTTGCTGATTATTTTGTCCATGTGTGGCGCAAGACTAAGACTTTTTTATCTAAACCCTCTCCAAGGGTTCTAATTTTTTTAAACAATTGGTAGGGGCGCCAGCTAAATAATCACGCGTAATATTCTTATTATAGCTGCTAATTATATCCATTAACATTTGCCGGGGTTAAATTTTATACCATTATTCTTTGATCAGTTTTATAATACCTATTGTCAAAGCTTTCTGAAAAATAATAATATCCTGGGACATTATTCACACACGGCCATCAGATCCCAAACTAAGCAGAGCTTGTACTGTGGAAACCTGACAACTGATATACTACATATACTACTTTTCTTTTGCAAATACATACTTATATAAATAATTACACCCAGACTCAGGACAAATAGATATGTTCGTGCACACAAATGTCTGTCCCGGGTGGCAATCGAACCCACAATCTTCGGCGTGTAAGGCAATGTACCAACCACGCCAACCGGACCGTCCGTTCCGCCCGAAAAAGGCTCGTATTATTTGAATTATTTGTGAAAGTTTGACGTCATCAGAGAACATACTTAGTGAAATATTTAAAATAACTTGATGCCGTTTCTGAATATATTGAATTACAACGGACCGAATATATCTGAATACATCTGAATACGAATATATCTGAGCCCTAATTTACTTTAAATTTGACACCGAAGACAACATAAAAATATCTTTAAGTTTTTTTTTTTTTTTTATATTTGCCGGGTGGGCAAATGACTCTACTCCACCTGATGTTAAGTGGTAGTAGAGTCCAAACGCGAGGACGGCCAGTACAGTCTGGAAGAAGATTCTGCACTAGCCGCCCTCGCCTTGCCGGCCCGCAAGATGCCTCTTCACGCCTCTTAAAGAGACGTGAAGCGAGCGACGTATTGCCACGATAGGGATGGGCAAAGTGTGGAGGCGTGTTTCCCCCGGCATTGGTTCAGCCGCCGTCTCCACTGGACCAACACCCATCGCGGCAATGCTCGCTCGGGCACTGGCTGTACGCTGGCTGACCTCGAAACGCGGCTGCAAGCCACTTCACGAGATTTTCACCATGCGTACGGTGGTAACAAGCCAGGCGGATGTTTATCATCCTACCACCAGATGATATCCCTTAGTCGCCTCTTACGACACCCATGGGAAAGGGGCAGTGAAATGTATTCTTTCTCCGTCACTGCACGGATAAATAAAATTAAATTTCATACTCACATATTTACTTTTATCCTTAGTTTCCATCGATATAAAAAGTTCTGCGTAAAATATTGAAAATATAAAGGTGTCCATACTTTGATATAACATCTACAAACAATAAAATATATAAGTCACAAAATAAAAAGAATACTCTTCGTGCTAATGGATGGAATATCGGTGACCTAGAGCGAATTTGCTTGCTTGCCCTAAAGCCTTGCAAGTTTGAAAGAGAAATTTACTCAGGTATCTTATGCACACAATCCTTGAAGATTTTTATAGAATAAATAGGCGGACGGACAAAAATATTTATAAGTACAGTGTACACAAGAATGAACTAAATCATGTAAAGCATAAAGCAGTTCAGGTGTGAAGTAACGACATTCTTTATTAAGGATGCTATGCTATTTAGCAGTCTTAGGCTTGAGGACGAAAAAGTGATAACTAGGCTGAGGCTCAAATACATCGGTCACAGTTACAAGTTGACATCAGAAATTAAGAATCAATGTGAATTGTGCTTCATTAGGCAGCGAATGGACGCGCTGGAGCCTTTTGATAGGATTAAATTCCACCAAAATCGGCATAACTGCAGCTCGCTATTCTACTACATTCCTAAAAAATGTCAGAAACAGTAGTAGTATGTAAATCTGACCTGTAACTCTCTAGTAGGAGTCTTAACTTAAAAATTAACAGGCCATTTATACGAAGATAAAATATTGTTTTTGTGAGAAAAGAACCATGAGATGCCTACATTAACAGATATCAGATCGGAAGAGTAGTCATTTTACTTGGAAAACTGATCGCTTAGAAAATCAATTTCTAGTTATAGAATCACGGCGCAACCCATTAGAAAAACTTGCTAAGAAAGTGTACTATATAATATACACAAGTCTATTATGGTTGGACGGTTTAAAACGGCCCTTCCCTTTTTGCGAACAGTATCACAAACTTTCATAACTTTGGAAGTTAGGTGGTTTTTAAAAAAGGGTGAGCGACACAAGGGTTCTTCTTCTTTTGATGCATGTGATTTTTTGGTATAAGCGAATTTCGGCTTACAGCATCGAAAATGGACTCTAATACATACTGAAAGTATGTATTTAGATTTGACTACCTAATTTTTTGAACTGAAACTTGGCACACACTTTACATACCTGAGTTCAATTACAAGATTTTAGGGTTCTTTCTTCACATGATAAAAAAAAAAACTTGGTTTGATTGATTAAGAGTACTTACAAGAATATTGAATATCTTCTTATAAATGTCATATGTGTCTAATATTTTTTTATAAATTTGATATAATCTTTCCCAATCGTGCCTCCTTTTTTCTTTTTTCGATTGTTTTATTTCTGTCTCTGTTTGATTATAAATGCATGAGCGATTAACGAAAATATAATAATTAAAATATTGGTATTATTAATAGTGTATGACTAAATTTATAATAATATAATATGATAACGAATTCTTTAATACTTATAATAAGTATAATATAATAATACTTTAAAAGGATCACAAAGAAACTCTACCTTGTGATGTAAGGTTTAAGCTTACAGAAGTCCCTTCATACTCGACAGACGATTTTGATATCGTATTTAATTCTCTCAATTCAAAAATCCATAAAATTAATTGATTCTTAAGGATATCAATAATCTGGCAGGCGTAAACAATGATAATATTAAAATAAAGTAAAACAAACTTACTAATAGATTCTATGGCACTTTTGGCGACGTAGAAAAAAAAATGTATAAAATATACCACAAAAAATGTAACGAATGATCCTAATATTAACCGAAAAATTAAAATAGACCTTTTAAATTGGTCATAACGTTTATTCTTGAACATGTTAAATACCCTCTGAATATTAAGTATAATCTCAAGGTTGAGTTTCCTATAAACTAGATTTAAAATAAAAACTATAAAAAAACCACAGGAATGAAACACAAGATCAAATAACACCATAAAAACTAAATTAAAATTGTCGTACGCGATCTGCAGCAATCGAACACTGCGCCAAGTATACACAACAAACGGAATTAAAAAACCAAAAAACGACAAATAATCCGCACTAGTGCTGTTAAAGCTAAGAAAATTCTTATAAATCGTATATCTTGGAAATAAAAATAAACATTCCATCCAATAATATGGCGATATTATTGCTTGAACTTCTTTATCCAAAATATTATCGAAGAGAACTTCGTTAGTCGCCACATGAACAGTCATTTTTCAAAATGATTTTATTTTCCTTTTTTAAATCAGCTTTACTTTGAACATTTGAAAAATATCTTGTAACGAATGCATGATATATTTTCTACGACTGAAAATATCGATTTAGTAATTACGAAATAACGTAATTGATTTGATCTACGAAATAATGCTTTAGATTTGTTATCTAATCATTGTCCATCAAACAAAAGAGGTTTTATATTAATGAAAAAAGTTTCATTAATATAAAATGTGTATATATATATATATGAAAATATTATCTTTTCATTGCAAATTTTACCGTCAAATATTTTATCATAACTTCTGTGATTTAACATTTGAGCAACAAACTCCTTGAAAATTAATAAAATCATAATAAATAAATAAAACAGTAAGAATATTTTTATTTATATATATTGAAATGATATTGATTGTAACTCTACAACTTCAAGGAGACTTTTAATAAAAGTCTGCTATTTTTTCTTTATTTTAGACTTACAGGGTCTGTAAAAACATCCTTTTTAATACTTGTTTTAGCCATATTGTTTTCCTTCATTACTTTGAAATTCAAAGCTATATTATACATGCTACATGTCCCGACTTCGTACGAGCAAAATAAGTATTTTGTCCCGTGCATTTTCTCATTGATTAAAAATGCATTGATTACAATTATTATTTGTATTTGAGTATCTCCAAATACTTTAGGTTCTGGGCCTTTTTAAGAGTTGTTTAAGAAGTATTTTTTTATATAATAGGAAGGCGGACGAGCATGTGGGCCACCTGATAGTAAGTGGTCACCAACGCTCTTAGACATTGGCATTGTAAGTAAATGTTATCCACCGCGTACATAGCCAATGCGCCACCAACCTTGGGAACTAACATCTTATGTTCCTTGTGCCTGACATACATATTTCTAAGAAACTATTTCATACGATATTTCTAAGAAACGATTTCAATGTACAATAAGTGCTTTATCAATGTCTTATTTATTTATCACTTCCTGTCGATGATTAGGGGTAAACACTGAAGACACCTTCATGTTAAGTGCACCCATTTATAAGCCCCAGTTTCCAACCAGCTTGGTAGTCGGCGCAATAATAGAAGAACAGGGGATGTTAAGAATTAACGGATTATGGCAATCAACCATACATGATGTTTACATATGACAACGTCTACTTGATGCACGATGAGGCTGGTTCATCGCCTCACCAAAATACAAGAAGAATTATGTTAGGTTAAGTCTTATAAACGTCATAAATTTTCATGACCATTTACTGGTAGTAGGGCTTTGTGCAAGCTCGTCTGAGTAGGTACCATTGTACCGCAAAACAGCAGTACTTGGTACTACGTCTACGCCAACAAAACAACTGTTTATAAGTCCATGAAGACAAAAAACAAAGTCGTGTCAACAAATTAACTATTCGAAACAACGAAAAGTAAACCGAACAACAAAGGAAAATTTCGAAAACAGTTTATATGCGTTTCATCACTTATTTGTGCCAAGTTATTTTTTGCTACGATGCTTACTTTACAGACACAGAAAATTGGGTAGGAAAATATCTTTCCAAGTGGAGCCAAGCTATTTTCAAATCGAAAATTAACTACAGTCATAAAGAATTTCATTAATATAAAACCTTAGTATTGTATTTGTATATGGTACTATATCAGGTGATTATTAGATAAGATAAGTACAACATTATTTAGGAGTTTAAGTATATGGAAACCCGACGAAATAACTTAATTCATATTGTCAGTAAGCAATATGTTATACGAGAAAAAATATAACGGACAAATTTGGTTTAGTTGATTTTTAATATTAAAGTCACCTAAGACATATCTGTAAGTTACTTAAAGAAGTAAAAAATAAAGATGGAAAGCCCGAATATTTTAGAACCAATGATTCATCACCTTAGTCATAATGAAATATTGTATGATAATATTTTGAATGAAGAAATTCAAGCAATGTTCTTGCCATTTCATTTAATAGAATGTTGCTTCTTATTACCAAGATATAGCATTAAAAAGAATTTCATTACGTTTAACAGTACTCGTATGGATTGTTTGTCGTTTTTAGGTTGTATTTTGCCTACCATTTTGTATATTTGGTATTATGTTGGAGCATTACAAAATTCTTTTAAATTTAAAAATGTATGTGTAACTTTAATGATAACCATCGAATTTTTATTTTATATATTTATATTAATCATTATATATATTTTAAATATAATATTTAGGAAAGATAATGTAGAGCTAGTACTTAATATTCAAAGAGTTTTTAAAATGTTCAAGTACAATGAATACAAGACATATAAGTCTTTTACAGCGATTTCTTATCTGATAATAGTGTCGATTGTTGGGCTTAACATATTTATGTTTTTCTTTAACATATTTTGCACCGATAAAAGCATCCCAGGTATTATTTCTGGTTTTATTTCGATGTATCTTAATATTAGCACAGTTTACGCTAGTCGCGTTATTAAAATAATACAAAACCAATTGAATTTATGGATATCTGAACTGAGAATCGTAAGTACACATTCAGAAACACCTGGAGCTAACGAAGAGACACCAGTGAGATTAAGTCATTCTACACCAGGTAAAATAAATAACAGTATTAATATTTTTAAATGATATTAGTATTTTATTACTGAATTTACTCTTTTGTTTATATTATTGATAATCTATAATATTTGCACTGTGTTCTCACAATTTACATTGCAGTTATTGAGTCTCTTAACTGTATTTTAATTATTTTACTTTAGGAGTTCGCAGTAAATGATTTTTAAAATTAAAAGTATATATAAGCATAGTATTCTAATACTAATTGGTCTAGCTATGGCTCCGTCCTTTTATTTAACTAACGACACTTTGCCTTTCAGCTTTCATAGGCATTTTTTTTGTGAAACTGACCGTCAATTAATATGTTATTTATTCAAATCCGGACAAAGAACTGAACCTTACTTATTTACATTGTTATTATGATTTTTTAGATATTGTTAACCAACTGGAAAGTAATAAATTAAAAAAAGAAACACTGCAACGAGAATGTAAGAGATTATTTCGAATGTATAAAAAAATATTGGAGACGTATGATATTTACAAAAAGATGTTCCAGGTTTATGTAAGTAATATACCTTTTTTATTGCTTCTTAATGAGTATTTTCTTTGCAATGAATGATCCCAAGCGTAACTAATAAAAATGTATATATTAACTAATATAATAAACCGAGAAAAAAAATCCAAAGATTTTTTAGATAGTAAACACAGGTAATCCAAAGTCATAGGATTTCACTTTTTACGTACTCCTAACATACATAATATGTCTCTTCCTGGGTTTTATTTGGCTTATGTCTAATATTCGCGGGTAACGACAACTTCTGGTTCTAATGTAAATTTTTTTTATCTTTTTGAAGCATTACAGATAACAATTTTAAGTTTAAATTATTGTTGTATATGATATATATTTTTTAATTTTTCGTGAGCATCTCCATTTACAAATCTCCACTTACGAAGTTACATAAGTTTTCGCATTACGTTCTCTTAAACGGTCCTTGATAACAAAATATTATATATCTACATCGAGAAGAGTATAACATTCAGTGCTGATCCAAATATAGATTTGTGATAGTTATAGTGTCTATCCTCTATCACAAAAATGGAACGATTGCCAACCATACATGTTAAAAATTTTTTTTAAATGTTACTTAAAATGAAAATTTTACTGCACTAATATTCTTGTGTATACTCTTTTTAAAGTGATAAAAATGATTATTTAATTTCTTTACTGCTTTCGAAACGAAGTTCTTTCACGCGGCTTACAATAAAGTGAACTGGCAGAAATCATCACGTAACGAAAAAGCGTTATGCCCCTCCAAGCCATCTTTCCTGTCTTTTGTATGTATGCGTGAGTGTGCGAGTTTTGGGATGCGCCAGTTCACACAGAGCATTGTGTACGATCAACGATATAACCACAATTCTATACACATGTAAATATCCTTTAAACTAATTTTTTATAGTTTTAATTTACACGGGATTTATATATTTAGTGTCTTCATCGCAAGCTTATGATGAAAAAGTCGAGAAACTGAAAATGCAGCAACATTGAAAATTAAGTTAATGAACCATATAAATCAATAGAAGTATTTACACATTACATATATTTAATTACACATGATTCGAATGTAACTATTAACTACTAATATGCATTACAGAGAAATTATCGTGCAATCATATGCTCAATGAAAAAATGTTATCCTTTAAATGATTTTATTTTTTCAAATTCATATTCCAATAGCTATGGGAAAATAATAAGCCATTGTTTATCAAGCTATTTATATGTAATTTATAGTAGACTCTGTTTTGATTGTTTCATCATCATCTTTGATGTTTAGTTTCTAGTTAAAGTATTTAATTTACTTTGACAATAAAACCTGCTAGAATTATTATTACTACACTGAATCAAATTAAATTATTTTATGCAATAAGTAAAACTTAATTCCATTTAAATTCTGTTAGCACAGCCACCTTTGAACAGACTATGTTTAATAATATTTATTGATATATTTGTGTAAAATAGATCATTTTGAGTTAAGTAAAATTCAAAATATTATTTATTTTAAATATTAAACTATATTTCAAGAATTATTTAGCAGTTATTCAATTTGTCTCTGTAATGGAAGCTGGCAGTTGCTAATAATGCGAATCGTTTTGAATCGATTGGAAGACAATTTACATTAATTAAATTGGCTTTTGTTAGAATTGGCATCAGTTTTATATTATTTTCTTCCAATCATAAATTCCATAAATAACTTAATTACTTATAGATTTCCCATTTGTATTTTGTAAAAATGAAAAAAAGCCGAGATGGCCCAGTGGTAAGACCGCGTGAATCTTAACCGATGATCGTGGGTTCAAACCCAGGCAAGCACCACTGAATTTTCATGTGCTTAATTTGTGATTATAATTCATCTCGTGTTTACGGTGAAGGAAAACATCGTGAGGAAACCTGCATGTGTCTAATTTCACTGAAATTCTGCCACATGTGAATTCCACCAACCCGCATTGGAGCAGCGTGGTGGAATAAGCTCCAAACCTTCTCCTCAAAAAGAGTAGAGGAGGCCTATAGCCCAGCAGTGGGACTTACACAGGCTGTTACAAAAATGAACTCTTAAAAAAAAGTAGGTTATTTCTCCATTTGTACATAATTTTATATTTTATTGTCTTAGGCCGTACATCACAGCGTGAAGACATTTTTTCATACAATGTTATATGCAGAACTTTATCTAAAAATGGAAAGTCAATATGGAGATCGATATGTGAGCATCAAGTTTAATATCATACAAAAATTGGAACTCAAAAAGACATTTAAAAGTTTGCAAGTAGCAACCTGTTCTGTAAAAAGCATTATTAATGCATTTAACTTATTTTCAGCCACTGAAAAGCTGGGAGATTGACAGAGTAATACTACTTATCACCATAGTTAAAGATATTTTGATAGTATTTCTTATAAGTATTTCATGTCAAGTATTTTATTTGACTGTTAATAAAGTACGTCTCGCTTGTATTGAATTGTTGAATGAAAATAAATCAGATGGTAAGATTTTTTATGGTAATGAACTTATAATTTAATCCAACAAAATATTTTGAATAAAATATTGCACTATATTTCGTATTGTCATCTACTTCCGTTTCAAGTATATTTTCTTTTTTTGACTGCAACAATCTGACTGCACAAACGTCGTTGAATCACTTACACATCTTATATATAAATATAAATGATACCGGGATACGCGTTGTTAAATTTACATACGACATAGCGATTAAAATGTTGATGTGTAATAAGGAACAGCCTGTATATACCCAACTGGGTTAGGGCCTCCACTCCTTTTGGAGTAGATTTATCCACGCTGCTCCGATGTGGGTTCACATAATATGGCAGATTTTCATGCGGAACATCTAGGTTTCCTCACGGTGTTATCCTTCACTACCGAGCACAAGATAAATAAATTATAAACACAAATTAAGCACATGAAAATTCAATCGAGCGCCTGTGCTCGAACCTACATATAATCGTTTAAGATTCATCTATCGATGATGCAATAGTCTTATTTATGGACTTATTAAAACTAATTTAATATTTCAGGTATAAAAGAAACTTGCAAGAATGTTATACGTTTAAGCGACGTGGCGTTTGGTAAACTAGAAGCTGGTCGTATTTTCGTAATAGATGCAAAATTTCCCTTACTTTTACTAAGTTCAATAATTTATTACGTCATTGTGCTCATACAATTTGCTTTATTAAAAGATTAACATGTGACATTCAATACTCTTAAAAGTGTTTGAAAAATGTAATTAAAACAGTTCTTGTAGGTAGCTATTATAGTTTTCGTATATCTGGCCAGCATTTCACGCGAAGGAAGGCGTGGTTTCAGCCAGTCATTTACGAAATATTACAAGACTGTCTCCAAATTTTTTAAGAATAATTATGGGGACACGATTTTATGAATATCTTAAGAATTTTACATTTATTGTACTCGTCTAACGTATCCTTTCTATTGTATGAGGTTTATTGAATAATTAATTTTAATGTTAGCTCTTATATTATTTAAAATTTAAAAATCCATTTTATTTATATATTACATAGATAATGAATACCTACAATGTAACTAATAGTAAGTAACGTGCACGTATAGAGAGAACGATACGATAGCTATTTTTAATAACTGTATTTTGTGCGTCTATAATTTGTATCCATAAAATTATTCGTAACTAAGTAATGTTTTTTGAATAATTATAATACGTTATGAAGTGATTGTCTTTTATGAATGTTTCCGAATAATATGCATGAATATTTTGAAATAATAAAAATCGATATATGCGTTATTATTTGTTTATTATAGTTTAACACAGAAATCCTTTTAACTTTATTGAAGTGACTAAACTTCCAGGTAAAATAAAAGATTAAAAAAAAACTTTATTGAAGTGTAATTCTGTAATGATAGATAGCGCAAATTTTTGTACTAAAAAAATATGAGACCACGTTTACCATCATGTTGTGTTTTCAAATGACAAAGCCTTAACTTGTTAAGAAAGTTTTTTTTTATTAATATTAAGCACACATAATATGTCAGATGACAGTTGTCTTTGCATTTTTCAATTAACACTGTTTTGAAAATCTATTACAAAGTTGTCGTGTTACTATTCTACTATAACACGTGGTCACTCCTAGCTTCAGATTAATGTTTAGATTTCTTAAAAAAATAATTTATTTTTTCTTTTCTTCTATTTATTTACAAAATTAGAATCAGCAGATCCATGTATAAGAGTTCAGTTCATTAAAGTTTTGGTGTAAATTAGCTGAACAAGTCGGCGATTATTGAATACGTCGCAAAAAAAAAAAGTCATGCTGACTGAAATCGTTTTGAACAGTCGAAACAGAATTATTTGTATAACGGAGTAAACTTTGTATCTAAGCCCTTACTTTACCCGTGCAAACCCGGGACAGATAGTCTTCTTATATTTTTAAGGTTCTGGACATACGAAGCAAAACTAGACCTCAACCTTTTTTTTAATATATAAGCCAGCGCTTGACTGTTATCACACCTGATGGAAAGTGTCGATTCAGTCTATGTATATATCTCATCAATATCAGTCTATCTATATATCTATATATGAATGTAACCATATTGTAGGTGGTGGGGAAAACGGAGGTCGGGAGGGTATTCCAGATCTTAGCGATGCGTATCAGAAACGAGGAAACAAGTCGTTTCGTACGTGTCTTAGATACGTCAACTACGTACCGGTGCAGATCTTTACGATGCCTCGCAGTTCTGTAGTAAAACGGTGACGAAGGAACTCATTGACGACCAGTGTCTGGTCGCCAATGAGCCTTCTAGCACGACGATCCACTGAATCCAAAGCCTCGACCTGTTACTTAGCAGAGCCGTCCCATAAATGGCTGCAGTACTTCATGCACAATCTGACTTGGGCTTGATATAAAATCAGAAGAAGTTCCGGTATGAAGTACTGTTTGACCTTATTGAGGATACCAAGTTTTTTGCCAGCAGATTTAGCTTTGGATTCAGTGCATTGACCAAAGTTGAGTTTGGGTGTTAAGGTAACTCCTAGAAGCTCAATACTGTCGGTGATGGGTATAGATACATTTAGGAAAGTCGGTGTTAGGGGGAATGGACTCCTCTTGGTGGTGAAGAAACACGCTTGAGTCTTGGTAGGCTTGAGTATTAAATTTGACTTGGTTATCGTCACCCCAATCCGATACCTTTTCCAATGTCAAATTGATGCGTTCAACCAAGGCCTCCCTGTGCTCAAGAGTGTCTGTTGCACTAGCTCGGAGACTGGATATGTACCTCTCCGTTACAGTGCTGTCGTCTGCGCACCCAAAGATTTCAGCAGATCGTTTATATGCAGCAGAAAGAGTGTAGCGGAGAGAATTGATCCTTGAGGAACACCGGCATTAATCGCCATTAGATCAGAGGAGAAGCCAACTAGGACAACTCGAAATGATCGTCCTCTCAGGAAATCTGATATCAAGTTGCAAAGGCCAACAGGTATCCCGTAGCTAGGAAGCTTGCTCAGAAGGCCCTCATGCCAGACCCGGTCAAAAGCCTTGGACACGTCAAGTGAAACGGCTAACGCTTCACCGTACTTGTCCATGGCCTCGCCCCAGATGGGGGTAGCGTACACTAAAAGATCTCCTGTTGACCTATTCCGACGTAAGCCGTACTGCTGGTCCGATAGAACATCATTTTCGTCGAGGTACGTCTTGTTGTTCAATTAGTCCTAAAATTTGTCCACCGTAGAGATTACGGTATTGATTTACAACTTCACCAGCAATTATTGAAAATATGCTTAAAACATCCAATAAGTATCATGTTATCTAATTTAAAGCAAATATAGTTAAAATATTGTAATAATCTAATAAACAGTCTGAATATATGACGAAATGGTTAGGACGATTATTAGGATCAAATTTTTCAATTTTTCTTTTCATTAACAGATGGCGCCAGTTGTCTTTTGTATCGCGCTATAACAATGTTTTTTGTAACTACTTGAAAATGTGAGAGGGATCAATTACACTATCTGACCAGCAGTACAT
Source organism: Nymphalis urticae (assembly GCA_905147175.2). Lineage (NCBI taxonomy): Eukaryota > Metazoa > Arthropoda > Insecta > Lepidoptera > Nymphalidae > Nymphalis > Nymphalis urticae. Next base: position 8,781,436 of record LR989991.1, read on the forward strand.
ACTCGGTGGTTTTATTTTAAAGTTTCAAATTACCAATACTACCGGGTAACCACAAATCAACAGTCATAGAGAATTTCATTTAAATAAAACCTTATTATTATGTTTATGTTCGGTACTGTATCAAATGATGTTAAGATAAGATAAGTAAAACATTATTTATTAGTTTTAGTATATGGAACACCACGCAATAACAAAATCCATACTGTCAGTAGGTCCCATATTATACGAGTAAAATAGAAACGGACAAAATTGGTGTTGGTTGAGTTAATTGATAATATTAAAGCCAAGAGTTCTGTATCTGCATCAGTAAGTTACTTAAGGAAGTAAAATATAAAGATGGGAAGCCTGGATTTTTTAGAACCAATGACTAATCATCTTAATCATATTGAAATATTATATGATAATATTTTGAATGAAGAAGTTCAAGCAATGTTCTTGCCGTTCTATTTATTAGAATGTTGCTTTTTATTACCAAGATATAGCATTAACAAGAGTTTCATAACGTTTAACAGTACTCGTATGGATTGTTTGTCGTTTTTCGGTTGTTTTCTGTATTGCATGTTGTGTTTTTGGTGTTATTTTGAGGTATCAAAACATTTATTTCAGTTAAGCAATATAAGTATTATTTTAATGATGACCTTCGAATTCATATTTACCTCTTCAATATTAATAATTGTATATATTTTAAACATTATATTTAGAAAACATAATGTAGAACTAGTACTAAATATACAAAGGGTTTTTAAAATGTTCAAGTATAATGAATACAAGACATATAAATCTTTTACAGCGATTTCTTATCTGATAATATTATCGATTGTTGGGTTTAACTTGTATATGTTTTTCTTTAACATATTTTACACCGATAAAAGCATCCCAGATATTACATTTGGTTTTATTTCTATGTATCTTAATATTAGCACAGTTTACGCTAGTCGCGTTATTAAAATAATACAAAACCAATTGAATTTATGGATATCTGAACTGAGAATCGTAAGTACACATTCAGAAACACATGGAGCTAACGAAGAGATACCAGTGAGATTAAGTCATTCTACACCAGGTAAAATAACTGACTATTTGGTTACTATTTTTAAATGATATTATTCGCATTTTATTGATGAATTTACTTTTTTGTTTATAGTTAGTAGTTTGCAGACAGTTCTCATGGCTTGCATTGCAGTTATTGAGTCTATTAACAGCATTTTAAATGTGTCTTTTAAGAGTTCCAAGCAAATGATTTTAAAATAAAGAGCAAAATATTGTTATACTTATAATATTATCTCCGTCCTTTGCTTCCGTCCTTTTTTTAACAAACGGAATCTTTCCTTTTATGAAGCTATTTTTTTTTGCTGATTTACATTGTTATTATGATTTTTATAGATATTGTTAGCCAATCGGAAAGTAATCCATTAAAATAAGAAACACTGCAACAAGAGTGTAAGAGATTATTTCGAATGTATAAAAAAATGTTGGATACGTATGATATTTACAAAAAGATGTTCCAGGTTTATGTAAGTTATATATCATCTTTCTTTCGTCCTAAAATATTTTTTCTTATCACTAAAAGATCAAAAGCTTAGCTAATAAAAAATGGATATAACCAAATATAATAAACGAAGAAAACCTATGAATACTATCTCAAAACGGTAACAGCCTGTAAATATCCCACTGCTGGGCTAAGGCCTCTTCTCCCTTTTTGAGGAAAAGGTTTAGGAGCTTATTCCACCACGCTGCTCCGATGCGGATTGGGGAATACACATGTGGCAGAATTTCAGTGAAATTAGACACATGCAGGTTTCCTTACGATGTTTTCCTTCATCGAAGGACCGATACACAATATAATAAAATTATATACATCGATAAGTGTTTAAGATTCGACGCTGATCCAAATATGCATGTTTGATAAGTATAATTTCTTCCGCTAAAATGGTACAATTTCCAAGCAAACAAATAAAACAAAAATAATATTTTTAAAAGTTGTTCAAACATGAAAATTTTTCTGCAATAATATTCTTGTGCATACTCTTTTTAAAGTGATTATGTATTTTTTTTTATATTACGACTAAACAATTTATTTTGAAATTATGAATTCTAATCTTTTCTTTACTTTTAATGCCCATCAATTTTGATGTTAAACATTTGCAATAAGAAAAATACTCTTAATATAAATGAATTGTAATGAATATTTACGTTGTAATGTAATGAATAGTACGTTGAATTATGTTTTAATTAATCCGTTGAATACATATGAATAAAAAATCAATATTTTTGCAAATCTACACTATATTCTACTCTTACAACTTTGTGACATAGTATTGCATCAATCAATTACTATATTACTATAGTTTTCCGTCCAGTGTAGATTTGGCTACAAATATAAATATTTTTAACTAGTCAATATGACTGAACAATTTCCTTGTATAACAACGTTTTTTCAAAAGCTTCTTTATACATAAATTATACTGAATTGGAGGAGTTTCATTTTATTTTCTTCTAATATACAAAGTCCATAAATAATTTAATTTCATATGGGTATCCCATTTCTATTTTGTAAAAATGATCTCTGAATAAATTAGTACGTTATTCCTCCATTTGCTTATAATTTCATATTTTATTTTCTTAGATCGTAGATCACGGCTTGAAGACATTTTTTCATACAATGTTATATGCAGAATTTTATCTACAAATGGAAAGTCAATATAAAGGTCGATACGTAAGCATCAAGTTTAATATCATACAAAAATTTGAATTTTAAAAGAACTGAAAGTTTATTAGTAGCAATTTGTTGTGTAAAAAGCATAGTTAATGCATTTAACTTATTTTCAGCCACTGAATAGTTGGGAGATTGACAGAGTATTACAACTTATCACCATAGTTAAAGATATTATGATAGTATTTCTTATAAGTATTTCATGTCAAGTATTTTATTTGACTGTTAATAAAGTCCGTCTCGCTTGTATTGAATTGTTGAATGAAAATAAATCAGATGGTAAGATTTTTTGTTTATATTCATTAAGTAATAATGTAACTTTATTTTTTATATAAAATTTTGCACAATATTTCGAGTTGTCATCTACTTCCATTTCACGTATATATATTTTTTCTACCGTAACTATCGAACTGCACAAACGTCGTCAACTCACTTACATTTCTTTAAATGGTTCCGTATTCCGCTACATTGAAAACTACTTACGTCATAGTGATTAAAATCTTCATGACAAACACTACTTTTCGAGTAGGTTTATCACCACGCTGCTCCAATGTGGGTTGGTGAATTCACACATGGCAGATTTCATGCGAAACATTTAGGTGTCCTCATGGTGTTATCCTTCACCACTGAGCACAAAATAAGAGAAATGGAAGTCATCGATAAATGTATTATGTTTTACTGAAGTTTTATAAAATTCAATAATATCGTTTCCGTCGTACTCGACCGCACATTTTTTATATGTAATTTTATGGTAATTATTACATATAATATTATTACAAATTTATTATTTCAGATATAAAAGAAACGTGCAAGAATATTTTACGTTTAAGCGACGTGGCGTTTGGTAAACTAGAAGCTGGTCGTATTTTCGTAATAGATGCAAAATTTCCCTTACTTTTACTAAGTTCCATAATTTATTACGTCATTGTGCTAATACAATTTGCTTTATTAAAAAATTAATATGTAACACTCAATACACTTAAATGTGCTTTAATTAATTTGAAAAAAATGTCGTATCACTTGAGTGCAGTTTATATTATAATTTTGTATAACATGAGCTGTTTTAGTATTCGTATATCTGGGCTGTATTCCACGAGAAAGAAGCCGCGGTTTCAGTCAGTTATTTATATTAAATATAACACTGTCATCGACTTTATTATGAATAATTTGAGATACACTATCTTATGAATATCTTAAGAATTTAACATTTATCGTACTCGAAGATATGTTAGATCTTATTTATTGTATGAGGGTATTCTGTCTAAATCCTACATTTTTAACATAAATTATAATATTGATACAGAGGTCAATAACATATGTTTATAATTGTCTGTTTTTATTTTCCTTTTTATGAATGTAGTGAATGTAAAATTATTCGTTTCTGAAAAACCTTAATTTTAAAACCCACGAAGCATTTAAAGTTTCTTTATGTTCGAAATTCAAATTATTAGATCAATAATAAATGATATAAATAATAATCTATTATACGTATGTATAACATATGTAACCGTTAAATTGTAAAGACCATTAGTTTATAATAAAACTAGACAAATTGTAAACTGTCCAAAAATTGTGAACGGCGCTTATCAACGCAAACTGCTGGTGTGGGACAGAAACAAGACATAAGCAAACTTTTCGTTTTCTCGCCAATAGAGGCAATCTTAAGAAGCGGTTTCCTATGTCATCATGTCCCAATGATATGCTTCTTTTAAAATAGGAAATTTTCGGGTGGCAGTCATCGATAGGAAAGAGGTTGTATATCAGTAACTAAAAACCAAGTCTTGACATAACTCACAGAAAAAGTTACGTTTAAGCGCCTTCAACGAATGTAATGGCAAACCTGTTGTACACGTATTCTACTTATGATTTTTCTAAGTAGGTGTTATTTATTTTCACATTTGGTTTATTATTTCTAATCTTTCCTTTAGCAATCAATTTGTTACGAAAATGATATGCACTAGAATGATAGCTTGGTTATATTAAAATGAGCAAATGGCAAAAATATTCGTCCTATAATTCCCATTCATGAGAGAACAGCTTCCTTGAACAAGTACAATGAAAACAAATGTAACACATAACAAATACATTCAAATATTGATTTATGTTATGTTCTTTTAAATTAAAATTAAATCATAACATTCAATTCATTTGCCATTATCACTGTCAGCAGTTCACATTGATAAAATCTTTAAGATATCCAGTCTAGACTGATTTTGCTGCATTTCGCATGTACTTGTTATCTTTATAAAAACAGATAAATATTTTAGGCCTAATTACAAAAAATGCAATTAGTGTTACACAATTTTGGAATAATTCAATTAATTCAATTCAATTAATTCTATTTATTTTTATATTATATATCATTATGATTGACATAATATAGTTGTCGGATTTGGCATTAATTAGGACAATAAAAAAATTATATGTTGGTCCACTACCAAACTTTCCTTACACTAGCTATTACCACGATAATAAAATATCTTCAAACTCGACGGCAGAGCTTCAAAAGGTATTGTCCATGAGAAGACCAATGAGCAGGTGATATTTAACCAGACAAGCCTGTAAAAAGCCTAATTTTATGAAAAACTTACATTTTAAAGAAGAAGAAGATTTTTGTAAGAATATGGAAAAAATGGTTCCATTTTTTTATTTAGTATACTTTATTATATATATATTGTTAGCTTGATAAAATAATCATACTGTAATTTCAAATAAGTATTGAGCATTTTGTAAAGAATAGCCCTGCCTATTAAAATAAATCTGCGTTATGAAAAGAATGTAATAAATTATAATTTATATTATTGTCATATTTACTATAAAAAGTGATTTTGTTTGTTTATTTTTTATATTGTATATTTAAATATTTCGTACTTTTATTATTTAGTAGCTCTAATTTGACTACCGGTTCCGAGGAATATTGTATTATGATTAGTCAGTTGAGTACTTGAGAGAAGCTCGCATTGTTTGGTTTTTTAAAAGAGAGGAACGGACATTTGAGTTGTGAAATTTGATTTTTTAATTTGAGTTGTGAAACAAGTTGGTTGTTACTACTGTGGATATTATCGTGTAGTATTGAAATAATAAAATTGTTAAAACGGAGAAGTGTTTGAATTTAAATACCTGCGGAGTTACAAAATTTTAACAATATAATAAAATATACTAAATATAAGAAATTTATTATTATTATTACCAACAAAAGTTTCCAATTAAAAGTATTTTAGTTGTAAATGTTTTCGTTTTTTATGCGTGATATATTTTAATCAGTGATTGATTTTTTGCGAATGTAGTGATATCATTATAAAGACTTGGAGTGGCAGTAGAGTGATAGTGGAGTGACTTGCACTTTTAGGTTACTACCCACAATATTTGTTTCAAAACATTTAGTCACGATTTTGCTTCTCAGAATAGTTAGATATTTTAATGTAGCGATAAAATTTGCATTTTTAACCTGGATATGGTCCAGTGGGCGCTCCATAGAATGTCGAGATGACTTATGGTTTAGTGTGTTGGTGTTGCTCTTGGTATCTGATAACCGTTTGGCTGAGCTAATTGAATTCCTTTTGGGACCAACGTGGAGAAATAAATCTCCTTCTACTGATGGGACTGTCATGGTTTGGAGAACTGAACGGTGTTGGTAGAGGTTTAAATTATTAGCTGAGCTGTTTACTTGGCATGTCCCTCCAAACATATGTGCTCGAACCACTACTTCTTAAAGACCACTTTCATCTCTTTAAACAGTTTAAAGGGTACGGCAGCTGGGTCAGTCTTAATGACTTATGAATAAACTTTATGGTCAGAGTAGATTATTATTATTTTCTATACAGTCAATGTATCGCTAAAGATTATTACAATAGTACACTGAGCTTTGAACTAACCGTAATACAAATTATTATCAAAACTTGAATGTTGAATAACACGATGAAACCTTATCAAACATGCATAAAGCCCTGTCACTAGGAAGTTTTTGCTTATCAGAGTTGTGCTTACAGAAAAATCGTCATAAAAGAGCCTATTTGTGTTATTCTTGAAAGATTTTTAAAATACATATGAAAAATTGTTTACAATCTTAACTTTTCGAATGATTCATTATCTCAATATTTCCTCGTTTAAATGATAATTAAATAAGGATAAACGTTATCTTTTCCAATTCATATTATTAATATGGATTCCTGGTGAATTTTTAATTGAAAAATGAGTTTAGTGAATCAATAAATATCAATACTTATAATAAATATAATAAGGCATGTACTGCTGTGCTTGTTCGAGTACGTAATGTAGTGTTTTGTTTTGAATGTGTTAGTGTTATTTTATTGAATATTCATCATTTTGTCATTGAAATTCATTTAGTTTTACTAAAAATAGTATAAAAAGCAAATTTCATCGACCAAAAATAGTTTTTTGAAAATAATAATAATTGATAATAATAATTTGAAAATTTTGTGTTTAAATAAAACAAATAATTTTAACATTCCGTAACCGTAACCGTAACAGCCTGTGAATGTCCCACTGCTGGGCTAAAGGCCTCCTCTCCTCTTTTTGAGGAGAAGGTTTGGAGCTTATTCCACCACGCTGCTCCAATGCGGGTTGGTGGAATTTTAACATTCAACTTATTTAATAAGTATATAGTAAATCAAAGCATGACATTGTAAATGTCATATCAAATTACATTAGTTGGATAAGAAAACAGACTTTGTAAAGTTGTTGTCGGGTATTATTTTTCGGTTATAAAACTGCGCAAATGACTGTGATCGGTCAGTCCATCCGGCTGTTTTTCTTATTAGGTCCAATGACACTCCGCGGATACGTGCCATGGATGTAGCGGCATGTCGCGTACTATGAGCGCTAAACGTCTTTATGTCTATGCCACTCGCCTCGAGAACTTGTTTGACCCATCTGCTGATGGTTTGAGAAGTGGCTGGCTTGTAAGGTCGTTTGTGTGTCAGTATAAGCGTGTCCATTGACCTAGGTCTGATATTTGTGGTCACTGTTATGTAATCTTCTAATATTGTCGCCGGACAAATGGCTTTATTTTGTGTGAAGTAAGGTAAATATAATACCGGCTGATCGCGGTTAGCAGCGGAAGTCTTTATCACATCGGCAATACCAATTTGGATGCCAGAAAGGGCTTTTTTTATTTTTATTAATTTTGATTAACGAAAGAGTTTGAGCTCGTAGTGCAGAGGACAAAGCGAGTAAAATCACTAACTTTTTCGTGATTCTTTCAAGTGAAAGTTCTTTATGGGGTACCCACATTGCAATAAAATCAAGTACCCTTTGTGGGTCAGGTAACCTTTGTGGGTCCCATGTGTAGGAATATTTAGGTGCTGTGGGTCTTAATTTATAGGCTCCTCTGAGCAGAAACTTTTTTTATCGTTAGAAGTGATCTCCTTTCCTATCAAGAGGGATAGAGCAGAACGGTGACTGTTTAAGGAACCATAAGTAGAACCATTATGAAACTGTTCATTTAAAAAAAGCAAAACTAAAGAAACTGTAGCTTGGTAAGGGTTATGTAAATGAGAATTACAGTATTCAAACCATAACCTGTAGGTAACATTGTACTGAGTTAGGGTATTTTTGGAAATAGATGCCATCATCAAGTCTAATGTTTGTATTGGGGTTCCCCTTGCGATGACTGCCGTCCTGAGAGGCTCGCTGCTGCCAGGGTAAACTGCATTAGATTGTGTTGTCGTGGGCTGGAAGATGACGAAGAAAATATAAAATTAGGAGTGAAGAATATGATTTTAGACGTTATTAAACTATTTAACAAAGGAAACCAGGGTTGAGAAGGCCAATAGGGAAAGACTAAAATGCCATTTGCTTTGTCATGTGCAATTTTTTGTAGACATTTTAATATAAGAGGAAATGGTGGGAAGGCATAAAAGTATAAATGTTTCCAGCTTAAGGTAAAAGCATCTACAGCTAAAGCGTTAGGATCTGGTCGCCAGGAAATATAAGATATACACTTGGCATTAGTGCGAGAAGCGAAAAGATCGATTTCCGGTTCATCAAAGTTTTTAACTACTTGTTAAAATTCAATATCGGATAATTGCCATTCAATATCGAGGTTTACTTTACGTGATTCTTCGTCAGCCTCTACATTATCTTTTGTGTTAATGTAGGACCCGTAAAATGGCAGTTGTAAAAGTAAATTTGTATCAGGAAAACAGCTAGTAACTCCAAATAATTTATATGGGAATCGCGTTCGTCTACTTTCCAACCTCCGCCAATGCGGCTATTATTACAATAGGCACCCCAACCAGTTTTAGAGGCATCTGTAAAGATCTCTAACTGAAAATCTTGAAATGAAAGCGGCTTTGATGCTGTCATTATATTTGGTCCACCATTTTAAATCGAGTATAATATCTTTGGGGAGCTTAAATTTTATATTGTAATTTTTGTTAGTTTTTAGCGCTAAGTACTTTTGTTTTTCAAGTATTTTTGTATACACCCACCCATACTTTCCCGCAGGGCAAGCGGATGTTAAGACACCTATGAGATGCGCAAAATTTCGAATAGTGCATGAATTTATACGAATAAATTTTTGTGCTAGATATAGTATTTTATATCGTTTATCTACGGGAAGTGATATTGTCCTATTTAAAGAATTAAACATGAATCCAAGAAATTTACAACATTGTTGTGGAACCAAACAGCTTTTATCAAAATTAATAACAAAGTCCAGACATTCTAGCATTTTTATAGTTTCTTGAATATTAAAGAAACATTCACTGTACGTATTTCCTAGACAAAGAATATCATCTAAGTATATAGCAGACTGGAAGCCACGATACCTTAGTTGGCCTATTACTTCTTTCATTATTTTGGTGAAAGTTCGAGGTGCAGAAGACAAACCATATGGCATGTCGGTAAACTCATAAGTCCGTCTCTGTAAATTAGTATCTTCAAATTGAAACCTTAAAAATTTTCGGTATTTTGAAGCTACTGGGACAAGTAAATAAGATTCCTTTAGATCTATGGTGGCCATATAGGCCTTCTTTGTTATTAATTTACTTGCAGTCCTATGGTCTTCCATTTTAAAATGGTACCCAGTCACAAATTTATTTAGTTGTTTAAGATAAAGAATAAATCTAAAACTTCCGCTAGATTTTTTGGCAAGAAAGATCTTGGAAATAAACTGATCAGGTTGCAATTTACATTCTACTATTGCTCCAAATTCTAATAAATTTTTAATAACTATTATCCTATTCTGCTTTTCTTTAATAGAAAAATTATTTAGAGGAATTGTATACTGAACAACTTTCGATGAAAAGGGTATACAGTAGCCGCTACGAATCCAATCAAGTACTTTACAATTATTTGTAACTTGTGACCAGCAATTATAGTAATAGTACAATCTACCAGCATGTACCTGTGTCAATGCCGCGTTGGGGCACGTCTGTTGCTCGTTGTTGAAATCGCAGAGCGCGTGTTCTGTGACGGCGCAGTCGGAGGCGTTGGTTGCGGATTGCGACGATACTAGCTCCTGAACTGTGAAATCCGCCCCCCCCCCTGGTCACCGTTTGCATGCGAGGTTTCCCGACCAGACCTGACCAGTTTCCCTGGTAGCGGATCCCTGCTGACTGAATAGGAGCTTTGGAAGTTGACGGCTTCGTGGTTGGGGCTTTTCGAATCTGAAGTCCCTGTCTTTCGATCGCCTTGGACGCTTTTATTTTTTCTGGCAAGTCCATACCAAATAAAGTATCGTCTCGATCTTGGTCCTGAATAATCCTTTTTTGATTTATACAGGGTGACTGGTGAATTAGTATCAATATTTTAGGAGCATAATCGGTACATGATTCTCATTCGAATTATGTAAAAAAATAGGTACTTAATTTTTGACCAAATTTACAAAAATTTTACTTTAAATAAATAAAGTGTGGACATATTTCCGCGGCGCGTGCGGCGTGGTGTTTGCCACCCGCAACCCCTGCCCCGCGGCTAGGTAGTCGGGCGAGCGCCGCCGTAAGGTTCGTCCATCTTCCCGCGCGCGCGCCCCTAGCGATCGATCTTACGCGTATACCTAATCTTTCGTGTGTGAGTGTGACCCGTCATTAGTAATTAGGTATGGCTTATCAATACACAAATGCAGAATACTGTGAGTACTGTGAGTAGTAAAGTGACCCATTCGTGTTAAAGCGTGTGAAAGACAATATGCGTAAACGTGCCGAACTGTGTATCACACGAGCAGGAGCTCACTTTGAACATTTGTTAAGGTTAGTGTAGGTAAATAGGTAGTTAAATGATTGACAATCGTTGTAAATAAGTATGATTCCATTTTTAAATACGACGGAAATACCAAGATAGGTAAACAGTTAATTTTTGTCCCAAGTTCATAACTTAATCATTCATTCATAATTACATAACTTTTGGTTAACTTTACTTAGAAGTTTATTAATATTTATGTTATATGTATTTTTTTTGGGCATATATGGTCGTCAAATATCACGTCCTTAAGTATTGATACTAATTCACCAGTCACCCTGTATATTATAGTAATTAATTTTTTCTTCAGCACTTCGTTTAGACATTTTACTATTCAAATAATAACTTTAAGATATATTTATTAAATTGAAATTAAGTATTCAGCTTGTAACCGTGTTTTCGTTGCCTCGCACGATAAAAGAATGACAAGCTCAAGAGCACCATGATATGTTAATGGAAGGGATAAAGGGATAAAGAAATGGAATAAAAAAATCAAATTAGTTACTTTTATCCCTAAAAACCGTGCGAAGTTGCCAACACAATAAAAGGACTACTGTATATGTTTATATCTTCGAATGAAGCGTACGAAATATAAATGCAGTCAAAACGTCTTAAAATAATCTAACAGCTTAAGTTTCCTCTTGAATCTAATTTGATGCAAACTACAATTGCAAACATTTATTGCGAAAAATTTGCTTAATACTAAACTATACAAGTATCCTTAACATACAAAAATTTGATATAAGTAACCGTGACGAATTAAGTCTTTAACACAATAAAATAACAATAACAATCCAAATAGAGAACAACACAAAAAAAGCGTAAAATAATGTTTGAGTGTCAGCTTTTAGTAAAAACTACAATATATGTGTAGCTAACGTCCTATTTCTATATAATATTTATCCTATTTTATTCTTGCTTAAAACTAAACTGATCATGCAAACCATCCCATCTTTAATTTTTTTATAAATGAAGTCGCGAGCGGCTCATTAGTCAGACAACAGCAGCTCCATTGTATGTACGTAACAAATGTCAGTAGTTAGGATTCGGGAGTTCTCGCCCACAGATCAGGCTCGCTCCGAGAAAGCTACGCAAAAAAAAAAGTTTGGTGTCTAACTGGGGGTTTTGGCACACGCCCGATCGATTGCACTCATCCGTTTTCGCGTAGCTTACTCCGTTCAAAAGTTAGCAAAAACTATTAGCTGTGTAATTAGGAGCCTAATGAGCATATTGTCATATTCAAATTGTAAAGATTTTTTGATAATTATTTCATACTTTTTTGTTTTAGAACATTTACGATCCAACTCATGAAGAAAATACGTACAAACAATATTATTATGCCGTTTCTAATGATTATGAACATCAGGATTGTTCACTACAAAGCTCAAAAGATTCTAAACGAAGAAGATTAAGTGATAGTTTAGAGGTATTTTTTGAAAATTTTTTTTAAAGGATGCTGTATAACATTTTCATTACTAAATTTATTTTTAACTTTAAAGACTATTGTAACTATTTTAATCCCTGATTTGATTTGTGTTTCTTGACGCAATAATTTTAGCTGTTCATATTATGTAAACTACTTGTTAAAATTACATGAGCATCAGTTTAATTTTAAACTCTTTACTGTCTGAACTTTAACTAACTATGGGTAGGAATAAATCAACAAGCATTATATAGGTAAGTATTTCATTTATTCACATGAAACCAGTGTTTAAATAAACCAGATAATATTATATCATTGCACATATTATCACCATCAAATAGTTGAAGAAAGTCATTCAACCTCATTTCTCGATATTTATAATACAAATACAATAGACAGTACTCGCCACAAACTGAGCTAAAATCGTTTTGGATGCGGTTATTATTGTAGTTCCACATCTTAGAATTCCTTTCCAAAAACATGCGATGATAGCCATGAGGTGGTCGACCATATGAATCAAAGTATTGTCCAAATCCATTTCCATCTATATGTATGGCGATCCAGTGAGAGCCTGGTTTATTGTCGCTATCTAAGCTGCTTATGATATATGCAGGTATTACTACATAAATCGGCAAACGGTTTGCTGCATACACATTATATTCAAAACTTTAATTAATTTTTCTCAAGTAATTCTGTATCTCTATTGTATTCATGTTCAAAGAAGATCGTCGCAGGACTGTATCAGGTTGGTAGATAAGCAAGTAATGTGGTCCAGAGTATTGACACTACATTATAAATGGTATTTACTCGTTTACCTCGTTTACTCGTCTCTATCTATAGGGTTGCAAGGATATAGAGATAAATAAAACAAAGACATATTTTTAAACTAAGATATACTTTATTGAATAGCACAAAATGAGTAAATACTAACACAATAATAAAAATAATGCACAGTTATAACTACACATTATTTTCTTAACTACTATAGTCGATTGAAACGTTACGGTTTTTGTCTATTTCTATGACATTATCAAACTCAGCATATACAATACAGTTAATAGTTTATGTTAAAGCTGATTCAAAGCGTACTTCTAACCTTACACTACCATGTTTTATAAGGTTCCAATGACTTGCTGAGTTAGCAGATAAATCAGGTGTTAAATCAAACGCTAGCAGACAATACCCTTTAGCATATTGCTCTCTAGATATCCCATTACCTTCATCAAAATGTATGCCAGTCCCGGAGAACAATGTATGAATATTAGAGACCGTTGTATAATCATTACTTTCAAATGATGGCTGTAAAGCTTTTGATGGTATTTGATGTCCATCTATATACAAACCAATCGTATTCATATTATAGTTTTCAAAATTGAATGGGATCTTTGTAAGACTACCATTGAATGCAGCATTATTCACAAAGCCAACTATGCATCTTTTAGGTACTTGTCCTAGGAAAATGTTCTCAAGCGTTTTTCCTTGAACACCTGATGGTATAGTTAAAACTTTAACTTCAGCTCGTGTAATAGGATATTTAGCTGTGGTAGATGCTAACACTTTTTGGTGAGCAAGTAACACAGATGGATTTATTCGTGCTCTACGAATAATCAAGGTTAGGATCATAGTATTTATTAGTACATATGGTACTTACTTAGTACAAATACTCAATGACTGTACTCAAATCAATCAGTGGGAAATTTAAAATAGTAAACATCTGCAAGTCAATTACACAACGCGACCAATAGATACACATAGTAGAATCGTTTTGGTCAATTAAAAACAATTTGTCGGACCAGCCGAATGAGTATTATAATGTAGGTACCAATTATATTATAGTGCGTACTTTACACGTTATCAGACTTACTCTCATCTAAAATCAATATGACGAGTAAATAAATAAATGTAGCCATTAATTCGAACAATATAACTAAGTTCTTCCTTAAAAGTAAATATTACATTATATTATAATTTATCAGAATATAAGAAGCATATATAACAATTTTAGTGATTTTGAAATAACTTTTTCACAATTTAAAATTAATATTGACGTTATCATATTCACAGAATGTCGTTTAAATTCAAATAAAAATATTCCATTATTATCTAATTACACTGTCTATTTCACTTATAAATTATTTAATCAAAATGATGGTGTCGTGGTTTACATTAAAAATGAACATAAAGTGAAAGTAAAGGAAATGAACTTAATATATGCGTCTGGATTGGAAATAATGATACACAATAGCATAATTTTGGCCATCTATAGATCACCCTCTAATACAAACGCAGAAGACTTCATTAATTCGCTACTAGCACATTTGAACTCGATCAAATCACGACATAATATTATAATCACGGGCGACATTAATATAAATATAATCGCTAAAGAAACTGCACAAACCTATGAGAGAAATAATCGACAAAAATATCTTACATCATTAATAATGCATGGTATCCTGCCCGGGCACATGTTTCCTACAAGGGATCAATCATGTCTAGATCATTTTATGTTAAAAATAAACAAAAAGTTAACCATAGCAACTGTTGCTGTTCTAAACACATCTATAACGGATCATCTTATGATTTTACTTAATTTATCTGATAGTGTAACCCAATCAAACAAAAATCAAGCAACTAAAACAATAGTCGATTACGAAAACGCTTGTAAATTACTACAAGAACAGAATCTGGCAGAACTTTTTCTCTACACTGATCCAAATGTTTATACGGATCTCTTGATAAAAAAAATTTATTTCTCCCTTACAGAGCACACTAAAACTATTACTATTTCTAGAAGCAAACAAACTATTAAACCTTATATAACACAGGGCATACTACGCTGTATTAAAAATAGAAATGACATGCAAAGAAAACTTAAATTAGATCCCAATAATGAAATATTAAAAATTACTTATCGAAGATATAGAAATTTCTGTAATTCTCTTATTAAAAAAGTTAAACGTAAATATAACAAAGAAAAGTTAGCTAAATCTTGTAAAAATAATAAAATTTTATGGCCTATAATCAATGAAATAACACAATTCAAAGAATGTAAAACTACTAATACTAACTTACTTGATATTCTACCATCGTCAACACTTTCTGTAAATTTTGTAAACAATTTTTTTGCTAATATTGGTAAAGATTTGGCAGAAAAAATCATTTCGACCGATAAAGTTTCACGCTACAAATTTTCACCAGTGACAACTTATGTGTCTTCTTTTGTCATACTTGATTCAGATCCTTTTGAAGTAGAGCACATTCTGATGCAATCAAATTCTACGAGTGCAAATGGCTGGGATGGGATCCCTACAAGCTTTATAAAATTATGCAGGAGTTTTCTGCTACCCTTTCTCACTCAATTAGCAAATCTGTGTTTTAAGACTGGAGTTTTCCCAATAGCACTGAAGAAATCAATTATTACACCTGTGTACAAGAGTGGAAATAGAGATGAAGTTAGTAACTACAGACCAATTTCTGTCCTACCATCTATTGCTAAGATTATTGAAAAACTTATAAACAAACGTATTGTAAATTACCTAAACAAGTTTAACATATTGGCTAAGACACAATTTGGATTCAGAAAACATTTATCTACAGAAGACGCAGTTACAGATCTTACTGATCTAATTGTTAATAAACTTGACCAAGGTAAAAAGTGTTTAACAGTATTTCTTGACTTAAAAAAAGCATTCGACACAGTCTCTATTCCTATACTTGTACACAAGTTAGAACAAATTGGAATTCGTGGTACTCCACTTAATCTTTTAAGATCTTACTTAAATGTGCGTAAAAATTGGGCAACATATAAGTGAGGATGCAAATGTCACCTATGGCGTCCCGCAGGGGAGTGTTTTGGGTCCAACCCTCTTTCTTATATATCTAAATGACCTCTGTAAATTAGAAATTGATTCAGGTCAGGTCTTCTCTTACGCCGATGACACTGCAATAGTTTTCTGTGACAATACTTGGGACGATGTTTACAAACACGCAAACTTAGGGCTAATTCAAGTTTCGGAATGGCTAAATAATAATCTTCTTACGCTAAACACAACAAAAACAAACTATATATGTTTTTCTATACGCAATTCGACGCAGCCAAATGATGACTACAGTATCAGGATACATAAATGTGATTATAAACTTTCTCTACCTTGTAAATGTCAGCTTATATCTAAGGTAGATAAAACAAAGTATCTTGGTATTATGGTCGATCAAAATTTAAACTGGTATGCTCAACTTAATTTAGTGTCTAACAGAATGCGAAAACTTACCTGGGTTTTTAAGAACTTGCGACACGTTGCTAATAAGGACTTGTTAAATAAAGTATATATGGCCTTGGCACAATCAGTCTTATCCTATTGTATTCCGATTTGGGGTGGGACTTCAAAAACAAAATTTTTGGAACTGGAAAGAGTGCAAAGATCTCTTTTAAAGGTGATGTACTTTAAGTCCTACAGATTCCCAACTACCGAACTTTACGAATATGGAAACCTTCTGTCAGTGAGAAAACTATATATCTTACTCTCCATCGTAAAATTACACAAGTTCATTAAATTTGACCGTAAAGTATTAACTAAAAGACGTAAGGATATTAAATTACTCTGCACATTTCCCCCTGCAAAAAGTAGTTTTACTAGAAAACAATATAGAAGACAAGCTACTTATCTATACACTAAAATAAACCGTAAAGTGAACATTTATGGTATGAACACATATAATTGCAAAAAAACGTTAAAAGACTGGTTAAAAAAATTGGATTACTATGAAACTGAAAAATTAATGGAAATAATTACATAATTATTTAAAAACTAATAGTACAACTGACTATCAGACACACACACACACACACACACACACACACACACTCGCAAACATACACGCGCGTTATATGAATAAAACTACGTTGAAGTTATATGTTACCTTTTTAAACGTTTCTTAATTTGTAATAATGTTACTTTTTCATTGTTTTTACCTTAATGTACTTGTTTCCGTTTGTGGAAGAGCGGGGACTCCTAACACAAGTTAATTCCATTACTTAAAAGGAGCTCCCTAGCTGTATCTGTTGTATCTAGGTATAAGTTACAGAAATAAACAATTTTTATTTTTATTTTTTTTTACATTAGTAGCATTTACTTAATAAGATTTTAAGTGTTATTAGATTTTTATATTACTATCTTGTATACCATGTTTAAAACTGATCTAATGCGTGGTTCAAAATAAATTGACCATTAAATTAGTTGATTCCTGAAGAATGAGTGTAATACACTCAGTTCAATAACGTCTTTCGACGCGTCTATTTCAGATGTATTTAAAATAATTTCACTTTATGGTGTGGTGTTGAAAATAATGAAGAAATTTTATGGAATTTTCAAGGAAGGCAGCAAGATCAATCAGATAATATGTGCAATTTTAAGTAAGTATATTATATATACCAACTCCCAATATTCCGTATTGTCAGTAGTTACTTACTTACTATTATAATAGTGCGTAAAAGATTAAAATAACCAATTTGTATAAACACTACGTTTTATGTTCGGGGATGAGTTTTACATGTTCTGTGTTCTTCCTTCTCGGAGTCTGATTATGATTTTGGTAATATCTTTTTAGTAAATTTGCCGGTATTTGCATACGGTGCCAGCATTGGGTGGATGTCGCCTATGACGTTGTTACTCCAATCCAAAGAGTCACCTAAGGGTGTACCCCTAACAGATACAGTGGTTAAATTTAAAGAATGATTCTCTTGTAACCTATCATTATAGTGATTTTGAGATTAACAATGTTTAAATTTACTTAATTGAATATTCTTTATTTTAGGTTTCATGGATGGCTTCAGTAGCATATTTGACATGCATACCAGGAAATATATTAATGGCTTTTCTCGGGGATACCATTGGAAGAAAAAAAACGTTACTTTTCATATCAGCAACAGGAGCTGTTAGTCATAGCGAATGAATAAATTCGAATATCAATCATGAGATCTTGTTTTACAATCTGCTTTTTTTGTAAATTTTCGTGTCATCATTATATACGTTACTAATTGTATTTCATATTTTTAGGCGAGCTGGATTCTTTTGCTATCATCGTTAGAAGTTTGGAGTTTCATCCTAGCCTGAGCTCTGGTCGGCATCACCATGTCAGGATGCTATGCCACGTGCCCTATTTACACTAAAGAAATCAGTGATGATAGTATACGAGGAGCTCTTGGATGTTTGGTTCGTTAATTGTAATACTGAAATGATGAATTTTCTGCAATCAATGATTAAAATGTAGTAGTCCTGTATGTGTAATAATTAAAACATTTAATTATTGTTTGAATTGAATATTGTTTAAATATTAATACCTGTAATTAAAAAGTTGTACATTATTTTCATAGATATTTAAAACTGCAGGAAATAAAGCTATCACGTGAATATCAAGTTAATATAATGATTATTTAATTACGATGTTCCTATAATATAACATGTCGTATTGAATTTTATTTAAAATAATTTACAGATTATTTTATTTTACACCACGGGTAATTTATTTCTCTACGTGATAAGGGATTTTTTGAGCTATCGAACAATTATTTGGATTTGCTTAGCTTTACCGACCTTTCATCTCGTACTTTTTATGATGATGCCGGATTCGCCCTCTTATTGTAATAAATATACTAAATTAAGCTATATATTTTCTCGTTTGAATTAACTAAGAAATATTATTAAATTAAAAGAGGCTACACGTGTACTAGCTTGGCTTAGGTGCAAGAGAGAGGATGATATAACAGTTAAAAATGAGCTTGAAGATATACACAAGGAGCAAAAAAATTATGAAGATAGTAACCGTTTTCTATTGAAAGCTATAGGTACGTATACATTAACAAAAACAATTTGTTTAATTATAATTAGTATTTCGTAAATTTCGAAATAGATTATTCAGGTCAATATTATAAATTTATTCTATTTTCAGTAAAAGACGAAGTACTGTCCAAAGCGTTTTATATAGCAATGATGGTTACACTTGCTCGAGAGATATGTGGTGCAGTACCAGTCTTGAATTTTGCAGGAGAAATATTTACGTTCGCTTCCAACAATTCGAATATACTGTTGAGTCCTAATCAACAGGCGATGCTACTTTGAGCTGTGCAGGTGACTGGCTCGATACTTGCATCACTGGTTGTAGAAAAGGCTGGAAGAAAGGTAAAATGTTTAATATTAGGTCCTTACATATGAAATTGGCGTTTTGTACGAGAGGAATATAAAGTTAATTATTTTTTTGTAAAATATATTTAATAAATCAAAGTATGCACCGTAGTTGTTTGTTGTATCGAACAATTATTTGGATTTGCTTAGCTTTACCGACCTTTCATCTCGTACTTTTTATGATGATGCCGGATTCGCCCTCTTATTTTGTAAAAAGAGGAAAAATTGAGGTATGTACTAAGTATACTAAATTAGGCTATTGGTATATTTTCTCGTTTGAATTAACTAAGAAATATTATTAAATTATAGGAGGCTACACGTGTACTAGCTTGGCTGAGGTGCAAGAGAGAGGCTGATATAACAGTTAAAAATGAGCTTGAAGTTATACACAAGGAACAAAAAAAAATATGAAGATAGTAACCGTTTTCTATTGAAAGCTATAGGTACGTATACATTAACAAAAACAATTTGTTTAATTATAATTAGTATTTTTCTACGAAATAGATTATTCAGATCAATATTATAAATTTATTCTGAAATGATGGTTACACTTGCTCGAGAGATATGTGGTGCAGTACTAGTCTTGAACTTTGCAGGTGAAATATTTACGTTCGCTTCCAACAATTCGAATATACTGTTAAGTCCTAATCAACAAGCAATGCTACTTGGAGCTGTGCAAGTGACTGGTTCGATACTTGCATCACTGGTTGTAGAAAAGGCTGGAAGAAAGGTAAAATCTATAATATTAGGTCCTTACATATGAAATTGGCGTTTTGTACGGGAGGAATATAAAGTTAATTATTTTTTTGTAAAATATATTTAATTAATCAAAGTATGCACCGTTGTAATCTATGCACTTTTGCCATCTCAATGGTAGTTCATTGATCCCTTTACTAAAAAAACCATGGGAGCGAGAATCAATAAGCTCTTTGAAGGCGGTTTGAACTGCCGCATCGGAGTTGGTTTTTTTTTCCTTGTAAAAAGTTGTCCAAATTCAATGAAAAAATGGTAATCTGTTGGAGCACGGGGAGTACGGTGGATGTCGCAGACGTTCCAATTGTAGCTCATCTAACTTAGTAGTTGTTTATTGTGCAGTGTGTGGTCTTGCGTTGTCGTGAAGCAGCAGTGGCCTAGAGCGATTGACCAATCTCGGTTGTTTAGCAGCTAGTTCTTCTTTCATGGTTTATAGTTGCTGACAATAGATATCTGCCATAATCGTTTGACCAGATTTTAGAAAGCTGTACTGAACGACACCGGCGCTACTCCACCAAACACTCACAAGTAACTTTTTCTGAGTCAATTTTCGTTAAGTCAGGTTTTGGCTGGCCATTGCGACGAGCGCTTTCGATTATCGTACAGTATCCATATTTTATCACAAGTAATGACTCGATTTAAAATCCTTTCATTATTGTATCGGTTGAGCAAAGTAACAACAAACATTAGCTATTTTGACTTATAATTCTCCTGTTGAATTATAACCGTAATTTTGTATTTTGTAATTTTAGGCATTACTTTCGATAACGTCGCTTATATCTGGACTTAGTATGTGCGCTCTGGCTTCTTGGTTTGTCGCACGAGACTATGGAGCGAACACACCAAATTGGCTTCCTATAGTAACATTATGTTTGTGCATTTTCTGCGATTCTTCTGGATTACAGCCAATATCTATTGTTACCGCTGGAGAGATTTTTTCCTTTAAGGTATGGGAATTTTGTACAATTGACTGTAAAAAAATCACAGAGTAATGTTACAGCTTTAATTATAAAATATAATTATTTTTAATAAGATTTAAAGTAAGTAGAAACTCAAAAATTTTTAATTCTTAATCGTTTTTATAAAAATAAAATTACTTTATAGTATCATTCCTATTTACCAGCATCGAGGAACTGTTATGGCCGTGACGATGTCAGCTGCGTCTCTTGCTGATTTTCTTCAACTTTTGTTCTTTAAACCGTTGGCAAGCTCTATTGGCATCCACGTGGCATTCTACTTTTTTTGAGGAGTGTGTATATTGATGGCATTATACGTAATCATTGTGATACCAGAAACCAAAGGAAGAAGCTTAGAAGATATTTATGAGAGTTTTGGTGCACGCCGAAGTATAGGGAGAAATAACCTAAACGACTTAAACTGCTAACGCTAGATTATTTTTTATTTTCTTTCAAAATAATGTATAAAAATACAGTAAAAATGTTATAGTTCAGCATTTGTAAATTAATATTTCTTAAACGTACGACAAACATTATTATTATAAATATTTTATTTTGAATAAATTCTGATAATATTGTTATAAAATACACAAAATAATAATAAAACTCATTAATTTCGGTTAAATTAAATATGACCTTATTTAAATTTAACTGATTACATATTCAGTTAAATCATACTATAAAGTAGTCAGTTTTATTTTGGACTTACTATTTATTTTATGTTTTAGGATTTGTCCTATATAGTCAATTATTGTATAATTTGTATATTCATGTGTTGTACTTCGAGATCATAAATAAATCATTATTTATATGACCTGCGTTTGTTAAGTATTTAATGTAATAGAAATATTATTTCAACCTTATATATTGATTTAGAGGAGCATAAAATGATTGATTGACTGTGATTGGTTGACTGAGAATGAAAGGTTTTTTTAATATACATAAGAGGTCTTGTGAAAGAGTTATAAAAGCGTAAAAAATAAATTAAAATATATACAATAGCACTGCCCGTTTTTAAGTAACTACATATCTAAATATATTTCTATTTACCCCTTTAAATAAGCATAAAGCTGGTGCTAGGAGTGTACAAAAAATTACAATAGATCAAGGGGTCAGAATTGATCCTGCGACCTGTACATCATTAGGCAGCTCATAAAATATTACGCTATTGACGCATAAATATTTGTTTTTAAGTTGGATGGCCAAAGAGGACTTCAAGAGGAATTAAAATATACGAGTGACTAAACATTAAACTTTATTAAAATTAAAATATTTTACAATACTTAAAAGCAAAATATACAGCGAAACATTTATACGATCAGACTTTTTAGCTACGCTACCATACCACTTCACTGGATTTATCACACATATATATTTGCAAATAATCAAACTAAATTTTAACTAATAGCACTTTTAAATATTGTGATCAATTTATGCTTAAATTATAAATAATAATATAATCAGTACTCACAATAATTTTGATAATTTTTACACACAAATACAAAACTGTGGTAGTTTTCTAATATTGTTATCTATAGATCCCATTTAGTTCTTTTGTAAACTAGCTTACCACACGGAATTGCGGCATTTTATCCTTTTTTAATCAATACAACAATATTTTTCCCAGCATTTACTTTCTACAAATGATGATGATGATGATGATGTCCTCCAGACCGATTTCGGCCACGGCAGCCAATCTCAAGAGAGATTAGCCAACTACGCAGGAGATATTATAGTGCACAAGTGTGTGCGCAAACACAGGTGCACTCTCTATTCCCTAATTCTTATAATCCGATGGGACGGCAATCCGACACGACCGGTAAGAGTTCAGGCGCAGGACCAACGGCTTTACGTGCTTTCCGAGGCACGGGAGTGAACACACACTTCCAACTTCCAGACTCCGGGCTGTTATTGAGAATTTTCTGACAGAAAAACCCAGTAACTTTTTATTGGCCCGACATAGGAATTGAACCCAGGATCTCCGGGTCTGCGGCCTTACATCAAGCCACTAGACCAACGAGGCAGTCATTGTTTTTTTTTTTTTTCTACAAATAACATGTGTTTGTCTAACTTTAAAATTATTTATAGTTCAAGGTAACTACTTCTATAAATCAATACAAAGTAAATAAGTGTAAGCCTATAGACGATCATTATAATTTCAGATTAATTTATTAATTCACACACTAATTTAATTTTTAAATATCACTAGTTAATTGTATGTTTTAATCTCGAGTTTGGAATCCCGTGTCAACATATACATAACACCACTTAAGTGTGGAATAAAATATGAAAAAACGTTGTAGTAATATGAAATAAATTCAAATTAGTGCACATATTATATTATGCTATACGTATTATGTTCGGTTATCTTACGGAACCCTTACTAAAAATCGCGTTTACAAGTGCACTTTGTGCAGCGTTATCTCTACTCGTTTTCTCATATTGTATCAGTTTAAGGATGCACGTAAGTCTCAACTGTATGGATGTCAGACCGAATGCAATTTTTTATAATCTAGTTAATTTAAATGTTTCATAATTATAAGTAACAGTAAAAGCCTGTTAATGTCCCAATCCTCTCCCTTTTGAGGAGAAGCTTTGTAGCTAATTATAAGTATTCTATATTAATTTTTTAATAAAGCAAACTGTAACAATACAATGATGTAATAAACCATGGAGCTTATTAAGCCTAAGGGTAACTTTCCATCTACAACAAAAAGACGACAAGGTTGCAGCTTACTGAATATTGCATTGCTTAAGCGTAAAGTATTCCTGCAAGTTTTTTTTGCACCTGAAAATAAAATCATCATTCAAATCCGTAGCGTAACGGTATACATTGTGTCTAGAGCACTTGGAAAAACACATTCTATATGCTGTAATTTATATATGTAGCCAAAGAATCCATCACTAATATAATCAAAATGAATTAAAGTTAAAGCTTACCATGTTTACATGGTAAGCTTTAACTTTAATTCAATAAATAAATTTAATTTAATTAAGCAGGATAAATAATAAAATTCTTACCAAATGATTTATTATCAATCATCACCTCAATACAAGCGTGCCGAGCCTTATTAACCGTTAAATAAAAAAGTTGACATGAGGCACTTAAAAGAAATATTATAAAAATATCTTTTATTACGATTAAAAATAATAATGCCCTATCTATATTCCAGTTCAATTTTGTCTGAAAATAAATAAAAATGATTAGGTACAAACCGATTTTTATAACAATTTTAAGTATAAATTACGAATGTAAGTATAAAAATTATATTTTATTTGTTTTGTTGTTGTACAAAAATGAATTTTAACGCTTTTGATTATGAAATAAATAAATAATCTTAGTGTTCTGATTCCGAAAGTATCTACCAATTCTAATGATGAAGCCTAACAATTTACTTGCTGATTATTTTGTCCATGTGTGGCGCAAGACTAAGACTTTTTTATCTAAACCCTCTCCAAGGGTTCTAATTTTTTAAACAATTGGTAGGGGCGCCAGCTAAATAATCACGCGTAATATTCTTATTATAGCTGCTAATTATATCCATTAACATTTGCCGGGGTTAAATTTTATACCATTATTCTTTGATCAGTTTTATAATACCTATTGTCAAAGCTTTCTGAAAAATAATAATATCCTGGGACATTATTCACACACGGCCATCAGATCCCAAACTAAGCAGAGCTTGTACTGTGGAAACCTGACAACTGATATACTACATATACTACTTTTCTTTTGTAAATACATACTTATATATATAATTACACCCAGACTCAGGACAAACAGATATGTTCGTGCACACAAATGTCTGTCCCGGGTGGGAATCGAACCCACAACCTTCGACGTGAAAGGCAATGTACCAACCACGCCAACCGGTCCGTCCGTTCCGACCGAAAAAGGCTCGTATTATTTGAATTATTTGTGAAAGTTTGACGTCATCAGAGTACATACTTAGTGAAATATTTAAAATAACTTGATGCCGTTTCTGAATATATTGAATTACAACGGACCGAATATATCTGAATACATCTGAATACGAATATATCTGAGCCCTAATTAACTTTAAATTTGACACCGAAGACAACATAAAAATATCTTTAAGTAAATAAAATTAAATTTCATACTCACATATTTACTTTTATCCTTAGTTTCCATCGATATAAAAAGTTCTGCGTAAAATATTGAAAATATAAAGGTGTCCATACTTTGATATAACATCTACAAACAATAAAATATATAGGTCACAAAATAAAAAGAATACTCTTCGTGCTAATAGATGGAATATCGGTGATCTAGAGCGAATTTGCTTGCTTGCCCTAACGCCTTGCAAGTTTGAAAGAGAAATTTACTCAGGTATCTTATGCACACAATCCGTGAAGATTTTTTATAGAATAAATAGGCGGACGGACAAAAATATTTATAAGTACAGTGTACACAAGAATGAACTAAATCATGTAAAGCATAAAGCAGTTCAGGTGTGAAGTAACGACGTTCTTTATTAAGGATGCTATGCTATTTAGCAGTCTTAGGCTTGAGGACGAAAAAGTGATAACTAGGCTGAGGCTCAAATATATCGGTCACAGTTACAAGTTGACATCAGAAATTAAGAATCAATGTGAATTGTGCTTCATTAGGCAGCGAATGGACACGCTGGAGCCTTTTGATAGGATTAAATTCCACTAAAATCGGCATAACTGCAGCTTGCTGTTCTACTACGTTCCTAAAAAATCTCAGAATCAGTAGTAGTATGTAAATATGACCTGTAACTCTCTAGTATAGTCTTAACATAAAAATTAACAGGCCATTTATAGGAAGATAAAATATTATTTCTGTGAAAAAAGAACCATGCCTTCATTAACAGAGATCAGATCGGAAGAATAGTCATCCTACGTGGAAAACTGATCGCTTAGAAAATCAATTTATAATAAGAAAAACTTGCTAAGAAAGTGTACTATATAAAATACACAAGTCTATTTTAGTTGGACGGCTTAAAACGGCTTCCTTTTTTGCGAACAGGATCACAAACTTTCATAACTTTGGAAGTTAGGTGGTTTTTAAAAAAGGGTGAGCGACACAAGGGTTCTTCTTTTGATGCATGTGACTTATTGGTATAAGCGAATTTCGGCTTACAGCATTGAAAATGGACTCTAATACATACTGAAAGTATGTATTTCGATTTGACTACCTAATTTTTTGAACTGAAACCTGTCACACACTTTACATACCTCAGTTCAATTACAAGATTTTAGGGTTCTTTCTTCACATGACATAAATAAAAGCTTGTTTGGTTTGATTGATTAAGAGTACTTACAAGAATATTGAATATCTTCTTATAAATGTCATATGTGTCTAATATTTTTTTATAAATTTGATATAGTCTTTCCCAATCTTGCCTCCTTTTTTCTTTTTTTGATTGTTTTATTTCTGTCTCTGTTTGATTATAAATACATGAGCGATTAACGAAAATATAATAATTAAAATATTGGTATTATTAATTGTGTATGACTAAATCAATAATAATAATATAATATGATAACGAATTCTTTAATACTTAAAATAAGTATAATATAATAATACTTTAAAAGGATCACAAAAAAACTCTACCTTGTGATGTAAGGTTTAAGCTTACAGAGGTCCCTTCATACTCGACAGACGATTTTGATACTGTATTTAATTCTCTCAATTCAAAAATACATAAAATTAATTGATTCTTAAGGATATCAATAATCTGGCAGGCGTACACAATGTTAATATTAAAATAAAGTAAAACAAACTTAGTAATAGATTCTATGGCACTTTTGTCGACGTAGAAAAAAAAATGTATAAAATATACCACAAAAAATGTAACGAATGATCCTAATATTAACCGAAAAATTAAGATAGACCTTTTAAATTGGTCATAACGTTTATTCTTGAACATGTTAAATACCCTCTGAATATTAAGTATAATCTCAAGGTTGAGTTTCCTATAAACTAGATTTAAAATAAAAGCCATAAAAAACCCACAGGAATGAAACACAAGATCAAATAACACCATAAAAACTAAATTAAAATTGTCGTACGCGATCTGCAGCAATCGAACACTGCGCCAAGTATACACAACAAACGGAATTAAAAAACCAAAAAACGACAAATAATCCGCACTAATAATAATAATAATAATAATAATAAGTAAGTTTATTCACCAAAAAGAAACAAATACAAAATTAAGGTACAAAACCATAAAAAAAAAGAGTTAACAATATGATATTTGATGATTTGGTGAAAAGTTCGTAGTCTCAGCTAGGCTGCTTTTCAGTCTACGCCTTGTACATATGCTGCCAACACAAACGTTACAGTCATTGCAGTAAAAGGTAAACGAAGATATAATTACTAAATAATAAAAGTGAATACAATTTACACGCCCAATAGGCTAAAATAAAAAACATGCAAGCATTATTAAAACAGAGAGGTTTGTTTTTTTTTTATTCTAATAAAAGGAAAATATTTCAGATTGAATAAAAATAATAATATTTAAAATTTATAAGTAAATAACGATATATATTTTAATAAATTACAATCAAAATAATAATTATATTAAGTTTATTTACACACATTTGTCCAGACACATTGCGTCTTTTGCATAGATAGAAGCCATTGCTTGCATTGTGCCTTAAACTTATTTTGAGACGTACTGTTCTTAATCGGAGGTGGGATATCGTTCCAACACTTTGAAGCTGCAAAGCGAAAGCTACCTCTAAATGCTTGCAAATGTGGTCTAGGCAGTATTAGTCGCGGAACTCGGCTCAATCTACAATTGGATTCATTTGTTTCGGACCATTTAAGTTTATCCGCCAAATAATTGGGAATTTTACGATATTTTAAGTTGAAAGTGATATTATTTAATTTAAGTGTACGGCGATTTTTCATATTTAATATACTCTTGGAATTTAAATAAGGTGTAATATGTGAATATCGAGGTATATTGTAACAAAATCTTAGACAAGAATTTTGTATCCTCTGTATTTTCCTTTCAGTCTTTTTATAAAGGCAGGGGCCATAAAGGATATCACAGTAATCCAACTGAGACAGAACCAAGGACTCCACAAGTTTAGATCGCGCTGATTCACTCAAAAATGGTCTAAACTTATAAATCATTTTGAGTAAAGCGTAACACTTCGAAGTAACAGATGATATGTGTTCTTCAAAGCGTAATGACCCATCCAACTTCACCCCAAGATTCCTCGCTAGCTTTGACTCAACTAAGGAATGACCATCTATATAAATCCTATGACATATTTGACCAATCGATACCATTTGTTGCCTAGTACCAAAAATTATGTAAGTACATTTTTGTGGATTTAATGACAGGTCATGGTTCTTCGACCAACTAAAAATTTGAGAAAGATCATCATTAACATTTTGGATAGTTTTATCATTATTTATATATGGATTGATGTTCATTAATAACTGTGTATCATCTGCGTACATGTGGACTAAACTAGTTTTGACACATTCGCACTAGTGCTGTTAAAGCTAAGAAAATTCTTATAAATCGTATATCTTGGAAATAAAAAAAAACATTCCATCCAATAATATGGCGATATTATTGCTTGAACTTCTTTATCCAAAATATTATCGAAGAGAACTTCGTTAGTCGCCACATGAACAGTCATTTTTCAAACTGATTTTATTTTCCTTTTTTAAATCAGCTTTACTTTGAACATTTGAAAAATATTTTGTAACGAATGCATAACAATTTTCATTTCATAATTTATCCTTCTTTCCCATATATTTTAATGCAGTTTTATGTGGTGAGTAAATTGTATTTGGTTTATTTTCTCTTTTGATATATTTTCTACGACTAACAATATCGATTTAGTAATTACGAAATAACGTAATTGATTTGATCTACGAAATAATGCTTTAGATTTGTTATCTAATCATTGTCCATCAAACAAAAGAGGTTTTATATTAATGAAAAAAGTTTCATTAATATAAAATGTGAATATATATATATGAAAATATTATCTTTTCATTGCAAACTCTATTGTCAAATATTTTATCATAACTTCTGTGATTTAACATTTAGGCAACAATCTCCTTGAAAATTAATAAAATCAAAATAAATAAATAAAACTGTAAGAATATTTTTATTTTAATATATTAAAATGATATTGATTGTAACTCTACAACTTCAAGGAGACTTTTAATAAAAATCTGCTATTTTTTCTTTATTTTTAGACTTACAGGGTCTGTAAAAACATCCTTTTTAATACTTGTTTTAGCCATATTGTTTTCCTTCATTACTTTGAAATTCAAAGCTATATTATACATGCTGCATGTCCCGACTTCGTACGAGCAAAATAAGTATTTTGTTCCGTGCATATTCTCATTGATTAAAAATGCATTGATTACAATTATTATTTGTATTTGAGTATCTCCAAAGACTTTAGATTCTGGGCCTTTTTAAGAGTTGTTTAAGGAGTATTTTTTTATAGAATAGGAAGGCGGACGAGCATGTGGGCCACCTGATAGTAAGTGGTCACCAACGCTCTTAGACATTGGCATTGTAAGAAATGTTAACCATCGCTTACATAGCCAATGCGCCACCAACCTTGGGAACACACTTACACTGGCTCACTTACCCTTCAAACCGGAACACAAAAATACCAAGTACTGCTGTTTTGCGGTAGAATATCTGATGAGTAGGTGGTACCTACCCAGACGAGCTTGCACAAAGCTCTACCACCAGTAATTTCCTCCTTTCCTATTGATTTCCTCCACTTACCAGTTGGCACTATGCCTTTTAGAATACATTGTTATTAGAAGAATTGCTTTTCAATGTAGTGCTTTTTATTAAAAAAAAATATTATTTCATAAATCATTATGTGAATTTGTCAGTAGTTAGTTGACCTCTACTTTTAATCATTCATTGCCTTAACACTAATAATAATAATATTGTTTGTACACAGTACAGACGAAATATCTTAAAAAATATGTGTTATTATATAAGAAGGTTTTAAAAACATACGATATTTCTAAGAAACTATTTCAATGTACAATAAGTGCTTTATCAATGTCTTATTTATTTATCACTGCCTGTCGATGATTAGGGGTAAACACTGAAGACACCTTCATGTTAATTGCACCCATATATAAGCCTCAGTTTCCAACCAGCTTGGTAGTCGGCGCAATAATAGAAGAACAGGGGATGTTAAGAATTAACGGATTATGGCAATCAACCATACATGATGTTTACATATGACAATGTCTACTTGATGCACGATGAGGCTGGTTCATCGCCTCACCAAAATACAAGAAGAATTAAGTTAGGTTAAGTCTTATAAACGTCGTAAATTTTCATGACACTACATGGCATCGCGACGTCCTATCGCGGTTATGTATGTATTTTGGCTTTAATACATGTTCTCCAGGCAGATGCGCTTCTTGTTCCTAAGAAATCTCGTAAGACCATTTACTGGTAGTAGGGCTTTGTACAAGCTCGTCTGAGTAGGTACCATTGCACCGCAAAACAGCAGTACTTGGTACTACGTCTACGCCAATAAAACAACAGCTTATAAGATAAGTCCATGAAGACAAAAAACAAAGTCGTGTCAACAAATTAATTATTCGAAACAACGAAAAGTAAACAGAACAACAAAGGAAAATTTCGAAAACAGTTTATATGCGTTTCATCACTTATTTGTGCCAAGTTATTTTTTGCTACGATGCTTACTTTACAGACACAGAAAATTGAATAGGAAAATATCTTTCCAAGTGGAGCCAAGCTTTTTTCAAATCGAAAATTAACTACAGTCATAAAGAATTTCATTAATATAAAACCTTAGTATTATATTTATATATGGTACTATATCAGGTGATTATTAGATAAGATAAGTACAACATTATTTAGGAGTTTAAGTATATGGAATACGACGAAATAACTAAATTCATATTGTCAGTAAGCAATATATTCTACGAGAAAAAATATAACGGACAAATTTGGTTTAGTTGATTTTTAATATTAAAGTCACCTAAGACATGTCTGTAAGTTACTTAATGAAGTAAAAAATAAAGATGGGAAGCCCGAATATTTTAGAACCAATGATTCATCACCTTAGTCATAATGAAATATTGTATGATAATATTTTGAATGAAGAAATTCAAGCAATGTTCTTGCCATTTCATTTAATAGAATGTTGCTTCTTATTACCAAGATATAGCATTAAAAAGAATTTCATTACGTTTAACAGTACTCGTATGGATTGTTTGTCGTTTTTAGGTTGTATTTTGCCTACCATTTTGTATATTTGGTATTATGTTGGAGCATTACAAAATTCTTTAAAATTTAAAAATTTATGTGTAACTTTAATGATAACCATCGAATTTTTATTTTATATTTTTATATTAATCATTATATATGTTTTAAATATAATATTTAGGAAAGATAACGTAGAACTAGTACTTAATATTCAAAGAGTTTTTAAAATGTTCAAGTACAATGAATACAAGACATATAAGTCTTTTACAGCGATTTCTTATCTGATAATAGTGTCGATTGTTGGTCTTAACATATATATGTTTTTCTTTAACATATTTTGCACCGATAAAAGCATCCCAGGTATTATTTCTGGTTTTATTGCGATGTATCTTAATATTAGCACAGTTTACGCTAGTCGCGTTATTAAAATAATACAAAACCAATTGAATTTATGGATATCTGAACTGAGAATCGTAAGTACACATTCAGAAACACCTGGAGCTAACGAAGAGACACCAGTGAGATTAAGTCATTCTACACCAGGTAAAATAAATAACAGTATTACTATTTTTAAATGATATTAGTATTTTATTATTGAATTTACTCTTTTGTTTATATTATTGATATTCTATAATATTTGCACTGAGTTCTCACAATTTACATTGCAGTTATTGAGTCTCTTAACTGTATTTTAATTATTTTACTTTAGGAGTTCGCAGTAAATGATTTTTAAAATTAAAAGTACATATAAGCATAATATTCTAATACTAATTGGTCTAGCTATGGCTCCGTCCTTTTATTTAACTAACGACACTTTGCATTTCAGCTTTCATAGGCATTTTTTTGTGAAACTGACCGTCAATTAATAGATGAGTTATTTATTCAAATCCGGACAAAGAACTGAACCTTACTTATTTACATTGTTATTATGATTTTTTAGATATTGTTAACCAACTGGAAAGTAATAAATTAAAAAAAGAAACACTGCAACGAGAATGTAAGACATTATTTCGAATGTATAAAAAAATATTGGAGACGTATGATATTTACAAAAAGATGTTCCAGGTTTATGTAAGTAATATACCTTTTTTATTGCTTCTAAATGAGTATTTTCTTTTCAATGAATGATCCCAAGCTTAACTAATAAAAAAGTATATATTAACTAATATAATAAACCGAGAAAAAAAATTCCAAAGATTTTTTAGTATATATGATAGTAAACATAGGTAATCCAAAGTAGGTATGTCATAGGATTTCACTTTTTACGTACTCCTTACATACTCTTCCTGGGTTTTATTTGGCTTATGTCTAATATTCGCGGGTAACGAAAACTTCTGGTTCTAATGTAACATTTTTTTATCTTTTTGGAGCATTAAAGATAACAATTTTAAGTTTAAATTATTGTTGTATATTATATTTTTTTATGTTTCGTGAGCATCTCCATTTACAAATCTCCACTTATGAAGTTACATACGTTTTCGCATTACGTTCTCTTAAACGGTCCTTGATAACAAAATATTATATATCTACACCGAGAAGAGTATAACATTCAGTGCTGATCCAAATATAGATTTGTGATAGTTATAGTGTCTATCCTCTATCACAAAAAAGGGAACGATTGCCAACCATACATGTTAAATTTTTTTTTTAAATGTTACTTAAAATGAAAATTTTACTGCACTAATATTCTTGTGTATACTCTTTTTAAAGTGATAAAAATGATTATTTAATTTCTTTACTGCTTTCGAAACGAAGTTCTTTCACGCGGCTTACAATAAAGTGAACTGGCAGAAATCATCACGTAACGAAAAAGCGTTATGCCCCTCCAAGCCATCTTTCCTGTCTTTTGTATGTATGCGTGAGTGTGCGAGTTTTGGGATGCGCCAGTTCACACAGAGCATTGTGTACGATCAACGATATAACCACAATTCTATACACATGTAAATATCCTTTAAACTAATTTTTTATAGTTTTAATTTACACGGGATTTATATATTTAGTGTCTTCATCGCAAGCTTATGATGAAAAAGTCGAGAAACTGAAAATGCAGCAACATTGAAAATTAAGTTAATGAACCATATAAATCAATACAAGTATTTACACATAACATATATTTAATTACACATGATTCGAATGTAACTATTAACTACTAATATGCATTACAGATAAATTATCGTGCAATCATATGCTCAATGAAAAAATGTTATCCTTTAAATGATTTTATTTTTTCAAATTCATTCATTCAGCTATGGGAAAATGATAAGCCATTGTTTATCAAGCTATTTATATGTAATTTATAGTAGACTCTGTTTTGATTGTTTCATCATCATCTTTGATGTTTAGTTTCTAGTTAAAGTATTTAATTTACGTTGACAATAAAACCTGCTAGAATTATTATTACTACACCGAATCCAATTAAATTATTTAATGCAATAAGTAAAACTTAATTCCATTTCAATTCTGTTAGCACCGCCACCTTTGAACATACTATGTTTAATAATGTTTGTTTATATAGTTGTGTAAAATAGATCATTTTGAGTTAAGTAAAATTCAAGATATTATTTATTTTAAATATTAAACTATATTTCAAGAATTATTTAGCAGTTATTCACTTTGTCTCTCTTAATGGAAGCTGACAGTTGCTAATAATGCGAATCGTTTTGAATCGATTGGAAGACAATTTACATAAATTAAACTGTCTTTTGTTAGAATTGGACATCAGTTTTATATTATTTTCTTCCAATCACAAATTCCATAAATAACTTAATTACTTATAGATTTCCCATTTGTATTTTGTAAAAATGAACTCTTAAAAAAAAAGTAGGTTATTTCTCCATTTGTACATAATTTTATATTTTATTGTCTTGACCGTACATCACAGCGTGAAGACATTTTTTCATACAATGTTATATGCAGAACTTTATCTAAAAATGGAAAGTCAATATGGAGATCGATATGTGAGCATCAAGTTTAATATCATACAAAAATTGGAACTCAAAAAGAAATCTAAAAGTTTCCAAGTAGCAACCTGTTCTGTAAAAAGCATTATTAATGCATTTAACTTATTTTCAGCCACTGAAAAGCTGGGAGGTTGACAGAGTATTACTACTTATCACCATAGTTAAAGATATTTTGATAGTATTTCTTATAAGTATTTCATGTCAAGTATTTTATTTGACTGTTAATAAAGTACGTCTCGCTTGTATTGAATTGTTGAATGAAAATAAATCAGGTGGTAAGATTTTTTATGGTAATGAACTTATAATTTAATCCAAAAAATATTTTGAATAAAATATTGCACTATATTTCGTATTGTCATCTACTTCCGTTTCAAGTATATTTTCTTTTTTTGACTGCAACAATCTGACTGCACAAACGTCGTCGAATCACTTACACATCTTATATATAAATATAAATGATACCGGGATACGCGTTGTTAAATTTACATACGACATAGCGATTAAAATGTTGATGTGTATGAAGGAACAGTCTGTATATACCCAACTGGGTTAAGGCCTCCACTCCTTTTGGAGTAGATTTATCCACGCTGCTCCGATGTGAGTTCACATAATATGGCAGATTTTCATGCGGAACATCTAGGTTTCCTCACGGTGTTATCCTTCACTACCGAGCACAAGATAAATAAATTATAAACACAAATTAAGCACATGAAAATTCAATCGAGCGCCTGTGCTCGAACCTACATATAATTGATGTATGCAATAGTTTCGGTCTTCCTTAAGGATTTTATGGAATACTTCTTAAAAATAAAATAGAACCAGATTTGCTTCCAGGTTTATTTTTTTACTCCTATGTATTTTTACGTCGGATTACCGTGCATCATTTATATAATATAAAGATATTAATTAATATTAAAACTAATTTAATATTTCAGGTATAAAAGAAACTTGCAAGAATGTTATACGTTTAAGCGACGTGGCGTTTGGTAAACTAGAAGCTGGTCGTATTTTCGTAATAGATGCAAAATTTCCCTTACTTTTACTAAGTTCGATAATTTATTACGTCATTGTGCTAATACAATTTGCTTTATTAAAAGATTAACATGTGACATTCCATAGACTTAAAAGTGTTTGAAAAAAGTAATTAAAACAGTTCTTGTAGGTAGGTATTATAGTTTTCGTATATCTGGCCAGCATTTCACGCGAAGGAAGGCGTGGTTTGAGCCAGTCATTTACGAAATATTACAAGACTGTCTCCAAATTTTTTAAGAATAATTATGGGGACACGATTTTATGAATATCTTAAGAATTTTACATTTATTGTACTCGTCTAACGTATCCTTTCTATTGTATGAGGTTTATTGAATAATTAATTTTAATGTTAGCTCTTATATTATTTAAAATTTAAAAATCCATTTTATTTATATATTACATAGATAATGAATACCTACAATGTAACTAATAGTAAGTAACGTGCACGTATAGAGAGAACGATACGATAGCTATTTTTAATAACTGTATTTTGTGCGTCTATATCATGTATCCATAAAATTATTCGTAACTAGGTAATGTTTTTTGAATAATTATAATACGTTATGAAGTGATTGTCTTTTATGAATGTTTCCGAATAATATGCATGAATATTTTGAAATAATAAAAATCGATATATGCGTTATTATTTGTTTATTTTAGTTTAACACAGAAATCCTTTTAACTTTATTCAAGTGACTAAACTTCCAGGTAAAATAAAAGATTAAAAAAAAAACTTTATTGAAGTGTAATTCTGTAATGATAGATAGCGCAAATTTTTGTACTAAAAAAATATGAGACCATGTTTACCATCATGTTGTGTTTTCAAATGACAAAGCCTTAACTTGTTAAGAAAGTTTTTTTTATTCATATTAAGCACACATAATATGTCAGATGACAGTTGTCTTTGCATTTTTCAATTAACACTGTTTTGAAAATCTATTACAAAGTTGTCGTGTTACTATTCTACTATAACACGTGGTCACTTCTAGCTTCAGATAAATGTTTAGATTTCTTAAAAAAATAATATATTTTTTCTTTTCCTCTATTTATTTACAAAATTATCATCAGCAGATCCATGTATAAGACGGAGCAGTTCATTAAAGTTTTGGTGTAAATTAGCTGAACAAGTCGGTGATTATTGAATACGTCGCAAAAAAAAAAATCATGCTGACTGAAATCGTTTTGAACAGTCGAAACAGAATTATTTGTATAACGAAGTAAACTTTGTATCTAAGCCCTTACTTTACCCGTGCAAACCCGGGACAGATAGTCTTCTTATATTTTTAAGGTTCTGGACATACGAAGCAAAACTAGATCTCAACCTTTTTTTTAATATATAAGCCAGCGCTTGACTGTTATCACACCTGATGGAAAGTGTCGATACAGTCTATGTATATATCTCATCAATATCAGTCTATCTATATATCTATATATGAATGTACCCATATTGTAGGTGGTGGGGAAAACGGAGGTCAGGAGGGTATTCCAGATCTTAGCGATGCGTATCAGAAACGAGGAAGCAAATCGTTTCGTACGTGTCTTAGATACGTCAACTACGTACCGGTGCAGATTTTTACGATGCCTCGCAGTTCTGTAGTAAAACGGTGACGGAAAAACTCATTGGCGACCAGTGTCTGGTCGCCAATGAGTCTTCTAGCACGACGATCCACTGAATCCAAAGCCTCGAGCTGGTACTTAGCAGAGCCGTCCCATAAATGGCTGCAGTACTTCATGCACAATCTGACTTGGGCTTGATATAAAGTAAGAAGCTGTTCCGGTGTGAAGTACTGTTTGACCTTATTGAGGATACCAAATTTTTTGCCAGCAGATTTAGCTTTGGATTCAGTGCATTGACCAAAGTTGAGTTTGGGTGTTAAGGTAACTCCTAGAAGCTCAATACTGTCGGTGATGGGTATAGATACATTTAGGAAAGTCGGAGTGGTGAAGAAACACGCTTGAGTCTTGATAGGCTTGAGTATTAAATTTGACTTGATTATCGTCACCCCAATCCGATACCTCTTCCAATGTCAAATTGATACGTTCAACCAAGGCCTCCCTGTGCTCAAGAGTTTCTGTTGCACTAGCTCGGGGACTGGATATGTACCTCTCCGTTACAGTGCTGTCGTCTGCGTACCCAAAGATTTCAGCAGATCGTTTATATGCAGCAGAAAGAGTGTAGCGGTATTAATCGCCATTAGATCAACTTACAACATTAGGACAACTCGAAATGATCGTCCTCTCAGGAAATCTGATATCAAGTTGCAAAGGCCAACAGGTATCCCGTAGCTAGAAAGCTTGCTCAGAAGGCCCTCATGCCAGACCCGGTCAAAAGCCTTGGACACGTCAAGTGAAATGGCTAACGCTTCACCGTACTTGTCCATGGCCTCGCCCCAGATGGGGGTAGCGTACAATAAAAGATCTCCTGTTGACCTATTCCGACGGAAGCCGTACTGCTGGTCCGATAGAACATCGTTTTCGTCGAGGTACGTCAGGAGCTTGTTGTTCAATTAGTCCTAAAATTTGTTCACTGTAGAGATTACGGTATTGATTTACAATTTCACCAGCAATTATTGAAAATATGCTTAAAACATCCAATAAGTATCATGTTATCTAATTTAAAGCAAATATAGTTAAAATATTGTAATACTCTAATAAACAGTCTGAATATATGACGAAATGGTTAGGACGATTATTAGGATCAAATTTTTCAATTTTTCTTTTCATTAACAGATGGCGCCAGTTGTCTTTTGTATCGCGCTATAACAATGTTTTTTGTAACTTCTTGAAAATGTGAGAGGGATCCATTACACTATCTGACCAGCAGTACATACTCGGTGGTTTTATTTTAAAGTTTCAAATTACCAATACTACCGGGTAACCACAAATCAACAGTCATAGAGAATTTCATTTAAATAAAACCTTATTATTATATTTATGTTCGATACTGTATCAAATGATGTTAAGATGAGATAAGTAAAACATTATTTATTAGTTTAAGTATGTGGAACACAACGCAATAACTAAATCCATACTGTCAGTAGGCCCCATATTATACGAGTAAAATAGAAACGGACAAAATTGGTGTTGGTTGAGTTAATTGATAATATTAAAGCCAAGAGTTCTGTATCTGCATCAGTAAGTTACTTAAAGAAGTAAAATATAAAGATGGGAAGCCTGGATTTTTTAGAACCAATGACTAATCACCTTAATCATATTGAAATATTATATGATAATATTTTGAATGACGAAGTTCGAGCAATGTTCTTGCCGTTCTATTTAATAGAATGTTGCTTTTTATTACCAAGATATAGCATTAACAAGAGTTTCATAACGTTTAACAGTACTCGTATGGATTGTTTGTCGTTTTTCGGTTGTTTTCTGCCTTGCATGTTGTGTTTTTGGTGTTATTTTGAGGTATCAAAACATTTATTTCAGTTAAGCAATATAAGTATTATTTTAATGATGACCTTCGAATTCATATTTACCTCTTTAATATTAATAATTGTATATATTTTAAACATTATATTTAGAAAGCATAATGTAGAACTAGTACTAAATATACAAAGGGTTTTTAAAATGTTCAAGTATAATGAATACAAGACATATAAATCTTTTACAGCGATTTCTTTTCTGATAATAGTATCGATTGTTGGGTTTAACTTGTATATGTTTTTCTTTAACATATTTTACACCGATAAAAGCATCCCAGATATTACATTTGGTTTTATTTCTTTGTATCTTAATATTAGCACAGTTTACGCTAGTCGCGTTATTAAAATAATACAAAACCAATTGAATTTATGGATATCTGAACTGAGAATCGTAAGTACACATTCAGAAACACCTGGAGCTAAAGAAGAGACACCAGTGAGATTAAGTCTATCTACACCAGGTAAAATAACTGACTATTTGGTTACTATTTTTAAATGATTCGCATGAAACGTTCGCATTTTATTGATGGATTTACTTTTTTGTTTATAGTTAGTAGTTTGCAGACAGTTCTCATGGCTTACATTGCAGTTATTGAGTCTATTAACAGCATTTTAAATGTGTCTTTTAAGAGTTCCAAGCAAATGATTTTAAAATAAAGAGCAAAATATTGTTATATTAATAATATTATCTCCGTCCTTTGCTTCCGTCCTTTTTTTAACAAACGGAATCTTTCCTTTTATGAAATTGTTTTTTTTTGCTGATTTATATTGTTATTATGATTTTTCTAGATATTGTTAGCCAATCGGAAAGTAATCCATTAAAAGAAGAAACACTGCAACAAGAGTGTAAGAGATTATTTCGAATGTATAAAAAAATGTTGGATACGTATGATATTTACAAAAAGATGTTCCAGGTTTATGTAAGTTATATACCATCTTTCTTTCGTCCTAACATAATTTATCTTTTCACTAAAAGATCAAAAGCTTAGCTAATAAAAAATGGATATAACCAAATATAATAAACCAATAAAACCTATGAATATTATCTCAAAACGGTAACAGCCTATAAATGTCCCACTGCTGGGCTAAGGCTTCTTCTCCCTTTTTGAGGAGAAGGCTTTGGAGCTTATTCCACCACGCTGCTCCAATGCGTATTGGTGGAATACACATCTGGCAGAATTTCAGTGAAATTAGACATATGCAGGTTTCCTCACGATGTTTTCCTTCACCGAAAAGCACGAGATGAATTATAATCACAAATTAAGCACATGAAAAACTTCAGTGGTGCTTGCCCGGGTTTGAACCCATGATCATCGGTTAAGATTCACGCGTTCTTACCACTGGGCCAGCTCGGCTATCAGTTTTTGAAAAATTTTGAGACTGTTGGAGTTGGTAAACTTCTCAGAATTCATCTGTTCCTAATGTATCAACATTACGCAACTCTTAAATCAGTATTTTTTTACTCCTTCGAACTCATTTGATAGTTCAGCTAAATCGTGTACTCTACATCCGAATTCTCTTTATCCTCCGTTCGTCTTATGTAGTTTTACCGTATGTGAAATTAACAAGAACGTACTATCCGTCCCATCCAATAACATCGGTAGCGATAATGTGAGTCGTACAGATCATTTCTATTATTGATATTATCGCTCCCATGATCACATATATTCTAAATAGATTTGTTTCGTCCTGTATATTTCCTGAAGCCTAGAAGAGCTTATATTATAGCTCTTCTGAAAAACGCCAATCCTGTTTCCTTTTCTGATTTTTTGTCATCTCTAGTTTACCTTTCCTTTTGTTTTTTTCTGTGTGGTATACACCTAAAGTAAATAAAAGGAAGTATGTCAAAATTTTTCACTATTTATATATTACGTACATATAGAATCCTGGGGTAGATATGGCTTACGGATAGATAACGTTAATTCTGTCCGATATTCGTGGGTAATGGTACGTTTTGATTCTTATGTTTATTTTTAATGTTCATTGTTTTGAACTTTTAAAGCGTTAGAGATACCAAATATAAGTAGCTTAGGTTTTAGTATTGTGGTCTTTTGAACGGTAGGACCGATACGGTAGCAGCCTGTAAATATCCCACTGCTGGGCTAAGGCCTCTTCTCCCTTTTTGAGGAAAAGGTTTTGGAGCTTATTCCACCACGCTGCTCCGATGCTGATTGGTGGAATACACATGTGGAAGAATTTCAGTGAAATTAGACACATGCAGGTTTCCTCACGATGTTTTCCTTCACCGAAGGACCGATACACAATATAATAAAATTATATACATCAATAAGAGTTTGAGATTCGACGCTGATCCAAATATGCATGTTTGATAATTATAATTTCTTCCGTTATAATGGTACAATTTCCAAGCAAACAAATAAAACAAGAATAATATTTTTAAAAGTTGTTCAACCATGAAAATTTTACTGCAATAATATTCTTGTGCATGCTCTTTTTAAAGTGATTATGTATTTTTTTTTATATTACGACTAAACAATTTATTTTGAAATTGTGAATTCTAATAGATATCTTTTCTTTACTTTTAATGCCCATCAAGTTTGATGTTAAACATTTGCAATAAGAAAAAAACTCTTAATATAAATGAATTGTAATGAATATTTACGTTGTAATGTAATGAATAGTACGTTGAATTATGTTTTAATTAATCCGTTGAATACATATGAATAAAAAATCAATATCTTTGCAAATCTACACTATATTCTAGTCTTACAACTTTGTGACATAGTATTGCATCAACCAATTACTATATTACTATAGTTTTCCGTCCAGTGTAGATTTGGCTACGAATATAAATATTTTTAACTAGTCAATATGACTGAACAATTTCCTTGTATAACAACGTTTTTTCAAAAGCTTCTTTATACATAAATTATACTGACTTTTGTTGGAATTGGAGGAGTTTCATATTATTTTCTTCTAATATACAAAGTCAATAAATAATTTAATTTCATATGGGTATCCCATTTCTATTTTGTAAAAATGATCTCTGAATAAATTAGTACGTTATTCCTCCATTTGCTTATAATTTCATATTTTAAATTTTTTAGATCGTAGATCACAGCTTGAAGACATTTTTTCATACAATGTTATATGCAGAATTTTATCTACAAATGGAAAGTCAATATAAAGGTCGATACGTAAGCATCAAGTTTAATACCATACAAAAATTTGAATTTAAACTCTGAAAGTTTATTAGTAGCAATTTGTTGTGTAAAAAGCATAGTTAATGCATTTAACTTATTTTCAGCCACTGAATAGTTGGGAGATTGACAGAGTATTACTACTTATCACCATAGTTAAAGATATTTTGATAGTATTTCTTATAAGTATTTCATGTCAAGTATTTTATTTGACTGTTAATAAAGTCCGTCTCGCTTGTATTGAATTGTTGAATGAAAATAAATCAGATGGTAAGATTTTTTGTTTATATTCATTAAGTAATAATGTAACTTTATTTTTTATATAAAATTTTGCACAATATTTCGAGTTGTCATCTACTTCTATTTCACGTATATATATTTTTTCTACCGTAACAATCGGATTGCACAAACGTCGTCAACTCACTTACATTTCTTTAAATGATTCCGTGTGCCGCGTCATTGAAAACTACATACGTCATAGTGATTAAAATCTTCATGACAAACACTACTTTTGGAGTAGGTTTATCACCACACTGCTCCAATGTGGGTTGGTGAATTCACACATGGCAGATTTTCATGCGGAACATTTAGGTTTCCTCATGGTGTTATCCATATATATAAATGTATTATGTTTTACTGAAGTTTTATAAAATTCAATAATATCGTTTCCGTCGTACTCGACCGCACATTTTTTATATGTAATTTTATGGTAATTATTACATATAATATTATTACAAATTTATTATTTCAGATATAAAAGAAACGTGCAAGAATATTTTACGTTTAAGCGACGTGGCGTTTGGTAAACTAGAAGCTGGTCGTATTTTCGTAATAGATGCAAAATTTCCCTTACTTTTACTAAGTTCCATAATTTATTACGTCATTGTGCTAATACAATTTGCTTTATTAAAAGATTAATATGTAACACTCAATACACTTAAATGTGCTTTAATTAATTTGAAAAAATTGTCGTATCACTTGAGTGCAGTTTATATTATAATTTTGTATAACATGAGCTGTTTTAGTATTCGTATATCTGGGCTGTATTCCACGAGAAAGAAGCCGCGGTTTCAGTCAGTTATTTATATTAAATATAACACTGTCATCGACTTTATTATGAATAATTTGAGATACACTATCTTATGAATATCTTAAGAATTTAACATTTATCGTACTCGAAGATATGTTAGATCTTATTTATTGTATGAGGGTATTCTGTCTAAATCCTACATTTTTAACATAAATTATAATATTGATACAGAGGTCAATAACATATGTTTATAATTGTCTGTTTTTATTTTCCTTTTTATGAATGTAGTGAATTTAAAATTATTCGTTTCTGAAAAACCTTAATTTTAAAACCCACGAAGCATTTAAAGTTTCTTTATGTTCGAAATTCAAATTATTAGATCAATAATAAATGATATAAATAATAATCTATTATACGTATGTATAACATATGTAACCGTTAAATTGTAAAGACCATTAGTTTATAATAAAACTAGACAAATTGTAAACTGTCCAAAAATTGTGAACGGCGCTTATCAACGCAAACTGCTGGTGTGGGACAGAAACAAGACATAAGCAAACTTTTCGTTTTCTCGCCAATAGAGGCAATCTTAAGAAGCGGTTTCCTATGTCATCGTGTCCCAATGATATGATTCTTTTAAAATAGGAAATTTTCGGGTGGCAGTCATCGATAGGAGAGAGGTTGTATATCAGTAACTAAAAACCAAGTCTTGACATAACTCACAGAAAAAGTTACGTTTAAACGCCTTCAACGAATGTAATGGCAAACCTGTTGTACACGTATTCTACTTATGATTTTTCTAAGTAGGTGTTATTTATTTTCACATTTGGTTTGTTATTTCTAATCTTTCCTTTAGCAATCAATTTGTTACGAAAATGATATGCACTAGAATGATATCTTGGTTATATTAA
This sequence comes from Nymphalis urticae, assembly GCA_905147175.2. Taxonomy (NCBI): domain Eukaryota; kingdom Metazoa; phylum Arthropoda; class Insecta; order Lepidoptera; family Nymphalidae; genus Nymphalis; species Nymphalis urticae. Next base: position 8,825,433 of record LR989991.1, read on the forward strand.
AATGAGCAAATGGCAAAAATATTCGTCCTATAATTCCCATTCATGAGAGAACAGCTTCCTAGAACAAGTACCAGAAAACAAATGTAACAGATAACAAATACATTCAAATATTGATTTATGTTATGTTCTTTTAAATTAATATTAAATCATAACATTCAATTCATTTGCCATTATCACTGTGAGCAGTGCACATTGATAAAATCTTTAAGATATCCAGTCTAGACTGATTTTGCTGCATTTCGCATGTACTTGTTATCTTTATAAAAACAGATAAATATTTCAGGCCTAATTACAAAAAATGCAATTAGTGTTACACAATTTTGGAATAATTCAATTAATTCAATTCAATTAATTCTATTTATTTTTATATTATATATCATTATGATTGACATAATATAGTTGTCGGATTTGGCATTAATTAGGACAATAAAAAAATTATATGTTGGTGCACTATCAAACTTTCCTTACACTAGCTATTACCACGATAATGAAATATCTTCAAACTCGACGGCAGAGCTTTAAAAGGTATTGTCCATGAGAAGACCAATGAGCAGGTTATATTTGACCAGACAAGCCTGTAAAAAGCGTAATTTTATGAAAAACTTACATTTTAAATACAAGTGTAAGAATATGGAAAAAATGGTTCCATTTTTTTTATTTAGACATTTATTATATATATATATATATATATATATATAATAAATTATTACCAACAATTATATATATATATATTTATAAATGTTGGTAATAATAATAATAAGAAATTTATTATTATTATTACCAACAAAATTCAAAGTATTTTAGTTGTAAATGTTTTCGTTTTTTATGCGTGATATATTTTAATCAGTGATTGATTTTTTGCGAATGTAGTGATATCATTATAAAGACTTGGAGTGGCAGTAGAGTGATAGTGGAGTGACTTGCACTTTTAGGTTACTACCAACAATATTTGTTTCAAAACATTTAGTCACGATTTTTGCTTCTCAGAATAGTTAGATATTTTAATGTAGCGATAAAATTTGCATTTTTAACCTGGACATGGTCCAGTGGGCGCTCCATAGAATTTCGAGATGACTTATGGTTTAGTGTGTTGGTGTTGCTCTTGGTATCTGATAACCGTTTGGCTGAGCTAATTGAATTCCCTTTGGGACTAACCTGGAGAAATAAATCTCCTTCTACTGATGGGACTGTCATGGTTTGGAGAACTAAACGGTATTGGTAGAGGTTTAAATTATTAGCTGAGCTGTTTACTTGGCATGTCCCTCCAAACATATGTGCTCGAAACACTACTTCTTAAAGACCACTTTCATCTCTTTAAACAGTTTAAAGGGTACGGCAGCTGGGTCAGTCTTAATGACTTATGAATAAACTTTATGGTCAGAGTAGATTATTATTATTTTCTATACAGTCAATGTATCGCTAAAGATTATTACAATAGTACACTGAGCTTTGAACTAACCGTAATACAAATTATTATCAAAACTTGAATGTTGAATAACACGATGAAACCTTATCAAACATGCATAAAGCCCTGTCACTAGGAAGTTTTTGCTTATCAGAGTTGTGCTTACAGAAAAATCGTCATAAAAGAGCCTATTTGTGTTATTCTTGAAAGATTTTTAAAATACATATGAAAAATTGTTTACAATCTTAACTTTTCGAATGATTCATTATCTCAATATCTCCTCGTTTAAATGATAATTAAATAAGGATAAACGTTATCTTTTCCAATTCATATTATTAATATGGATTCCTGGTGAATTTTTAATTGAAAAATGAGTTTAGTGAATCAATAAATATCAATACTTATAATAAATATAATAAGGCATGTACTGCTGTGCTTGTTCGAGTACGTAATGTAGTGTTTTGTTTTGAATGTGTTAGTGTTATTTTATTGAATATTCATCTTTTTGTCATTGAAATTCATTTAGTTTTACTAAAAATAGTATAAAAAGCAAATTTCATCGACCAAAAATAGTTTTTTGAAAATAATAATAATTGATAATAATAATTTGAAAATTTTGTGTTTAAATAAAACAAATAATTTTAACATTCCGTAACCGTAACCGTAACAGCCTGTGAATGTCCCACTGCTGGGCTAAAGGCCTCCTCTCCTCTTTTTGAGGAGAAGGTTTGGAGCTTATTCCACCACGCTGCTCCAATGCGGGTTGGTGGAATTTTAACATTCAACTTATTTAATAAGTATATAGTAAATCAAAGCATGACATTGTAAATGTCATATCAAATTACATTAGTTGGATAAGAAAACAGACTTTGTAAAGTTGTTGTCGGGTATTATTTTTCGGTTATAAAACTGCGCAAATGACTGTGATCGGTCAGTCTATCCGGCTGTTTTTCTTATTAGGTCCAATGACACTCCGCGGATACGTGCCATGGATGTAGCGGCATGTCGCGTACTATGAGCGCTAAACGTCTTTATGTCTATGCCACTCGCCTCGAGAACTTGTTTGACCCATCTGCTGATGGTTTGAGAAGTGGCTGGCTTGTAAGGTCGTTTGTGTGTCAGTATAAGCGTGTCCATTGACCTAGGTCTGATATTTGTGGTCACTGTTATGTAATCTTCTAATATTGTCGCCGGACAAATGGCTTTATTTTGTGTGAAGTAAGGTAAATATAATACCGGCTGATCGCGGTTAGCAGCGGAAGTCTTTATCACATCGGCAATACCAATTTGGATGCCAGAAAGGGCTTTTTTTATTTTTATTAATTTTGATTAACGAAAGAGTTTGAGCTCGTAGTGCAGAGGACAAAGCGAGTAAAATCACTAACTTTTTCGTGATTCTTTCAAGTGAAAGTTCTTTATGGGGTACCCACATTGCAATAAAATCAAGTACCCTTTGTGGGTCAGGTAACCTTTGTGGGTCCCATGTGTAGGAATATTTAGGTGCTGTGGGTCTTAATTTATAGGCTCCTCTGAGCAGAAACTTTTTTTATCGTTAGAAGTGATCTCCTTTCCTATCAAGAGGGATAGAGCAGAACGGTGACTGTTTAAGGAACCATAAGTAGAACCATTATGAAACTGTTCATTTAAAAAAAGCAAAACTAAAGAAACTGTAGCTTGGTAAGGGTTATGTAAATGAGAATTACAGTATTCAAACCATAACCTGTAGGTAACATTGTACTGAGTTAGGGTATTTTTGGAAATAGATGCCATTATCAAGTGTAATGTTTGTATTGGGGTTCCCCTTGCGATGACTGCCGTCCTGAGAGGCTCGCTGCTGCCAGGGTAAACTGCATTAGATTGTGTTGTCGTGGGCTGGAAGATGACGAAGAAAATATAAAATTAGGAGTGAAGAATATGATTTTAGACGTTATTAAACTATTTAACAAAGGAAACCAGGGTTGAGAAGGCCAATAGGGAAAGACTAAAATGCCATTTGCTTTGTCATGTGCAATTTTTTGTAGACATTTTAATATAAGACGAAATGGTGGGAAGGCATAAAAGTATAAATGTTTCCAGCTTAAGGTAAAAGCATCTACACCTAAAGCGTTAGGATCTGGTCGCCAGGAAATATAAGATATACACTTGGCATTAGTGCGAGAAGCGAAAAGATCGATTTCCGGTTCATCAAAGTTTTTAACTACTTGTTAAAATTCAATATCGGATAATTGCCATTCAATATCGGGGTTTACTTTACGTGATTCTTCGTCAGCCTCTACATTATCTTTTGTGTTAATGTAGGACCCGTAATGGCAGTTGTAAAAGTAAATTTGTATCAGGAAAACAGCTAGTAACTCCAAATAATTTATATGGGAATCGCGTTTGTCTACTTTCCAACCTCCGCCAATGCGGCTATTATTACAATAGGCACCCCAACCAGTTTTAGAGGCATCTGTAAAGATCTCTAACTGAAAATCTTGAAATGAAAGCGGCTTTGATGCTGTCATTATATTTGGTCCACCATTTTAAATCGAGTATAATATCTTTGGGGAGCTTAAATTTTATATTGTAATTTTTGTTAGTTTTTAGCGCTAAGTACTTTTGTTTTTCAAGTATTTTTGTATACACCCACCCATACTTTCCCGCAGGGCAAGCGGATGTTAAGACACCTATGAGATGCGCAAAATTTCGAATAGTGCATGAATTTATACGAATAAATTTTTGTGCTAGATATAGTATTTTATATCGTTTATCTACGGGAAGTGATATTGTCCTATTTAAAGAATTAAACATGAATCCAAGAAATTTACAACATTGTTGTGGAACCAAACAGCTTTTATCAAAATTAATAACAAAGTCCAGACATTCTAGCATTTTTATAGTTTCTTGAATATTAAAGAAACATTCACTGTACGTATTTCCTAGACAAAGAATATCATCTAAGTATATAACAGACTGGAAGCCACGATACCTTAGTTGGCCTATTACTTCTTTCATTATTTTGGTGAAAGTTCGAGGTGCAGAAGACAAACCATATGGCATGGCGGTAAACTCATAAGTCCGTCTCTGTAAATTAGTATCTTCAAATTGAAACCTTTAAAATTTTCGGTGCTTTGAATCTACTGGGACAAGTAAATAAGATTCCTTTAGATCTATGGTGGCCATATAGGCCTTCTTTGTTATTAATTTACTTGCAGTCCTATGGTCTTCCATTTTAAAATGGTACCCAGTCACAAATTTATTTAGTTGTTTAAGATAAAGAATAAATCTAAAACTTCCGCTAGATTTTTTGGCAAGAAAGATCTTGGAAATAAACTGATCAGGTTGCAATTTACATTCTACTATTGCTCCAAATTCTAATAAATTTTTAATAACTATTATCCTATTCTGCTTTTCTTTAATAGAAAAATTATTTTGAGGAATGGTATACTGAACAACTTTCGATGAAAAGGGTATACAGTAGCCGTTACGAATCCAATCAAGTACTTTACAATTATTTGTAACTTGTGACCAGCAATTATAGTAATAGTACAATCTACCAGCATGTACCTGTGTCAATGCCGCGTTGGGACGTCTGTTGCTCGTTGTTGAAATCGCAGAGCGCGTGTTCTGTGACGGCGCAGTCGGAGGCGTTGGTTGCGGATTGCGACGATACTAGCTCCTGAACTGTGAAATCCGCCCCCCCCCCTGGTCACCGTTTGCATGCGAGGTTTCCCGACCAGACCTGACCAGTTTCCCTGGTAGCGGATCCCTGCTGACTGAATAGAAGCTTTGGAAGTTGACGGCTTCGTGGTTGGGGCTTTTCGAATCTGAAGTCCCTGTCTTTCGATCGCCTTGGACGCTTTTATTTTTTCTGGCAAGTCCATACCAAATAAAGTATCGTCTCGATCTTGGTCCTGAATAATGGCAAGGAAAGATTTGTTGAGCCACCGAGTAATAAGTTTTGTTCTTACTTGTGTTTGAACGTAATGGAGATCAGTCAGGATTCTGCATGAGTCTGATAATATTTTTATTGCTTGAACCTTTCACCCTCAGTTAAAAGTAATGTCTTCGCCCGGGTAATTGCTGCAATACCCAGACCCAGTTGGTCTTGTTCCATTTGAATCTTTTTGTCTCGATTTTTGACAATCTCAGTAACAGCCGCTGTAAGCTCTGGGTTTACAGTCGGTGCTTTCAATAACCTACAGTTATCAGGGATGGTGAATTCTTTAAAAAGCTTTTCTTTTGTTTCAGACGGTAAGCCTTTTTTAAGGATTGGGAGCCAACGTTGTGCTAACTTGCTATCAATATTAGGGCCATAAGCTGGAGAATCTTCGGAAGGATCACCCAAAGCATCTAGTAACTCAGAATCGAGTTGAAGTTCAGCATCTTGATCTATGTCTAGTGCCGGTAAAATATTTTCATCCGATAGTATGTGGAGTGGTGACGGCGAGCGCCGACTATGTGAAGTCTGCACATGCAGCGACGGTGCCGGTGTCGGTGAACGAGATTTGAGTTCACGTAATGGCGGCACGACATTGTCTTGGGTTTTATTTTCTATTCGAAAAGCAAAAGAAAAATAATAAATTATTAAATGTGTTTTTTTTTTGTAGGGTAGTTGAGAAAAAATATATATCGCGTATTTTTAAAACTATTTAACACTCTTTATAACTTCTACTTTACACCTTCGTGTTGACTCGCAGTCAACCCCCAGGTTTATTCTGTTAAACGTCTGCTTAACCGTCGTGTTAACTCGCAGTTAACCCCCAGAAAAGCTTACTGACGCTAGTTTATTAAAATATTCTATAATATATGTATTGTCACTTCATTTGTACGAAAGTAGTAATTAAATAAACTTATCATTGTTGGTTTCGGAATCCGAAGAAGAATATGCTATCACACGATGATATTTTGTACGCGTTTGCTTAGTTTTTAACTTTTTGATTTTTATATTATAGTAATTAATTTTTTCTTCAGCACTTCGTTTAGACATTTTACTATTTAAATAATAACTTTAAGTATTTAAATTGTAACCGTGTTTGTTTCGTTGCCTCGCACGATAAAAGAATGACGAGCTCAAGAGCACCATGCTATGTTGATGGAAGGGGAAAAAGTCAAATTAGTTACATTTATCACTAAAACCGTGCGAAGTTGCCAACACAATAAAAGGACTACTGTATATATTTATATCTTCGAATGAAGCGTACGAAATATAAATGCAGTCAAAATGTCTTAAAATATTCTAACAGCTTAAGTTTCCTCTTGAATCTAATTTGATGCAAACAACAATTGCAAACATTTTTTTATCTATTATTTTTATTGCGAAAAATATGCTTAATACTAAACTATACAAGTATCCTTAACATACAAAAATATTTGTAAAATTGATATAAGTAACCATGACGAATTAAGTCTTTAATATAATAAAATAACAATAACAATCCAAATAGAGAACAACACAAAAAAAGCGTAAAATAATGTTTGAGTGTCAGCTTTTAGTAAAAACTATAATATATTTGTAGCTAACGTCGCTGCATGCATTAGTAGCATTTACTTAATAAGATTTTTAGTGTTATTAGATTTTTTATATTACTATCTTGTATAATTATGTTTAAAACTGATATAATGCGTAGTTCAAAATAAATTGATCATTAAATTAGTTGATTCCTGAAGAATGAATGTAATACACTCAGTTCAATAACGTCTTTCGACGTTGTATTTAACACAAGTTCACTTTATGGTGTGGTGTTGGTAAGTAATGAAGAAATTTTATGGAATTTTCAAGGAAGGCAGCAAGATCAATCAGATAATATGTGCAATTTTAAGTAAGTATATATATACCAACTCCCAATATTCCGTATTGTCAGTAGTTACTTACTTACTATTATAATAGTGCGTAAAAGATTAAAATAACCAATTTGTATAAACACTGCGTTTTATGTTCGGGGATGAGTTTTACATGTTCTGTGTTCTTCCTTTTCGGAGTCTGATTATGATTTTGGTAATACCTTTTTAGTAAATTTGCCGGTATTTGCATACGGTGCCAGCATTGGGTGGATGTCGCCTATGACATTGTTACTCAATTCCAAAGAGTCACCTAAGGATGTACCCCTAACAGATACAGAGGTAAAATTTAAAGAATGATTCTCTTGTAACCTATCATTATAGTGATTTTGAGATTAACAATGTATAAATTTACTTAATTGAATATTCTTTATTTTAGGTTTCATGGATGGCTTCAGTAGCATATTTGACATGCATACTAGGAAATATTTTAATGGCTTTTCTCGGGGATACCATTGGAAGAAAAAAAACGTTACTTTTTATATCAGCAACAGGAGCTGTTAATCATAGCGAATGAATAAATTCGAATATCAATCATGAGATCTTTTCACACTGCTTTTTTTTTGTAAATTTTCGTTTCGTCATTATATATATTACTATTTTTATTTCATATTTTCAGGCGAGCTGGATTCTTTTGCTATTATCGTTAGAAGTTTGGAGTTTCATCCTAGCCCAAGCTCTGGTCGGCATCACCATGTCAGGATACTATGTCACGTGCCCTATTTACACTAAAGAAATCAGTGATGATAGTATACGAGGAGCTCTTGGATGTTTGGTTCGTTAATTTTATACTGAAAAGATGAATTTTTTGCAATCAATCATTAAAATGTAGTAGTCGGCGGAATATTGTTTCAATATTAATACGTGTAATTAAAAAGTTGTACATTATTTTCATAGTTATTTAAAACTGCAGGAAATAAAGCTATCACGTTAATATCAAGTTAATATAATGATTATTTAATTACGAAGTTCCTATAATATAACATGTCGTATTGAATTTTATTTAAAATAATTTACAGATTATTTTATTTCACAGCACGGGTAATTTATTTCTCTACGTGATAAGGGATTTTTTGAGCTATCGAACAATTATTTGGATTTGCTTAGCTTTACCGACCTTTCATCTCGTACTTTTTATGATGATGCCGGATTCGCCCTCTTATTTTGTAAAAAGAGGAAAAATTGAGGTATGTAATAAATATACTAAATTAAGCTATATATTTTCTCGTTTGAATTAACTAAGAAATATTATTAAATTAAAGGAGGCTACACGTGTACTAGCTTGGCTTAGGTGCAAGAGAGAGGATGATATAACAGTTAAAAATGAGCTTGAAGATATACACAAGGAGCAAAAAAAAATATGAAGATAGTAACCTTTTTCTATTGAAAGCTATAGGTACGTATACATTAACAAAAACAATTTGTTTAATTATAATTAGTATTTCGTAAATTTCGAAATAGATTATTCAGGTCAATATTATAAATTTATTCTATTTTCAGTAAAAGACGAAGTACTGTCCAAAGCGTTTTATATAGCAATGATGGTTACACTTGCTCGAGAGATATGTGGTGCAGTACCAGTCTTGAATTTTGCAGGAGAAATATTTACGTTCGCTTCCAACAATTCGAATATACTGTTGAGTCCTAATCAACAGGCGATGCTACTTTGAGCTGTGCAGGTGACTGGCTCGATACTTGCATCACTGGTTGTAGAAAAGGCTGGAAGAAAGGTAAAATGTTTAATATTAAGTCCTTACATATGAAATTGGTGTTTTGTACGAGAGGAATATAAAGTTAATTATTTTTTTGTAAAATATATTTAATAAATCAAATTATGCATCGTAGTTGTTTGTTGTATCGAACAATTATTTGGATTTGCTTAGCTTTACCGACCTTTCATCTCGTACTTTTTATGATGATGCCGGATTCGCCCTCTTATTTTGTAAAAAGAGGAAAAATTGAGGTATGTAATAAATATACTAAATTAAGCTATATATTTTCTCGTTTGAATTAACTAAGAAATATTATTAAATTAAAGGAGGCTACACGTGTACTAGCTTGGCTTAGGTGCAAGAGAGAGGATTATAAGGATGGGACTTAGACACAATAAAACATCTTTAATGATGATCGAATACTGAGTATATTTAGTCTCTCAAACATTATTATAAGTACGCACCCAAGCATACATATGTACTACATATATACTACATCACACCTCCCCCGGCAAAATAAGGACAAAAAAAATATTTTTTTTCTTTTGTTCTTTTTTTTTTGACTTAAAGATAAATTTAAAAGCTTAAAATTAAATTTTAAACATGTGTTAAATATCGTTATGTAAGCAATGATTGCTTGTTTTGTAAACAATAATCGAGCGAGTAACTCGATATTCGTAAGTCATTAGCATCTACAATCTAAAATTAAATGACATTATAAGCACCTACTTTTCTACTTATACATACGAGTAAGTGCAATATAAGATTTTTAATAGAATAAGTTTAATAAACATTAGCTTAGAGATATAAAATCTAAAACTATCGATGAGTACATAATATAGTTTATACATAATTAGTCATAGTACAATTTCGTACGATTCTTATGGACTAAATCTAATTTACCGTTTATATTCACCTCCACATTCGGTGACAAATCTCGGATTACCTTGTAAGGTCCCGTATAAAGGGTTGCAAGCTTATTACCAGTTTCATTTTTAATTAATAAAGTATCACCTTGTTTATATTTAGTAGGGCTTATGTGGTGATCATATTTGTCTTTCCTCTGCAATTTACTTTTGATTAATTTATTTCTCGCTTCTCTTTGTGACATCTGTAATCGATACTTGAGCTCGTTGGGATAGTTATCATAATTGTATAGTGGCTCTACAGTTTTCGTGAGATTACTTGGCAAATTACATATCTTTCCATAAACTAGTTCGAATGGCGTAAATTTAGTTGAAGAGTGTACCGTCGTGTTATATGCAAAACACCAAAATGGGAGCCAAGTGCTCCATGAATCTGGTTTATTTTCTGTTTGTATTCTTAAAAATGCCCCTAAATTTTTGTGTGAGTTCTCTAGCGCCCCGATACTTTCGTGGTGATATGCTGTTGAATTTAACTTAGAGATATTAAGAATTTTACATACCTCTTTAAAGATGTCGGACATAAATTCCGCGCCTCGATCGGTAGCAACCTCTCTTGGAACGCCGTGCTGTAGAATGAAATTGTTCACGAACACCCGTGCGACTTCTTCTGATGTTTTAGTAACCAAAGGGAACGCGCATACATATTTTGACAGCTCACATTGAAGTGTTAAGATATACGAATGGTTACAAGAATCCCTATCGAAGGGTCCCATTAAATCCAAATATATTTTTTCAAAGGTAGTATGAGACGTAGAAGTAAGGGTCATTGGTTCTTTAACAAATGACGTATATTTTTGTTGTTGACATTTTGGACATTTTTTAACAAAATTAATAACATCACTTTCGAGTCCCGGCCAGAAGTAATATTTTTTTATGCTATTGAACATGCGTCTAATACCTGCATGTCCGCTTGTAGGTAATAGATGGAAGTCATTTAAAATAACTCTCCTATCGTCTTTATTTTCGATTCTCTCTACATCTTTTATAATAATTATAGTTGGCCCTCTCCAGTCAGAACACTTTTTTATCTCATTTGTAAACTTTTGTGTAAAGATTCTATTGTCCTTGTTTTTCATTAAAAATATTTTATTTATTTTAATTGTATCACAAAATTCACACATCTTTTTTATAAACTCTGTAGGCGTCAGCCGAGATTGTGCTGACGGATTTATAAATAACGTTAATTGATGTCTATCGTACAAAAAAATATTATTTTCATATGTAATCTTATTCTCGATTCGTAGCCTATTTAAATACTTCCTGTCGGCAAACCTAAGTTCAACCGAATTTTCCGGAACCATGTTAGATTCTACTAGCCTTGGCTCGTTATGCCAACTCTTCATGCTCTGAGTGTTTTGATTAACTGGAATATTAGTTTCTAATCTTTTCTTTTGGGCTCGCGGCATGACGCAAATACATTTGTTAAATTCTTTTAGCTCCTCGGATGACATTGTAATACGAGATAGCGCATCTGCGGCTGCGTTCTCTTTACCTTTTATATGTTCAATTAAATAATCGTATTCTTCTAAGCATAGTCGGAACTTAAGTAATCTACTTGACGGATCTTTTAAACTAAACAAATAAACTAGTGGCTTATGATCGGTAACAATTTTGAATGTACGACCATATAAGTACGGCCTAAAATGCTTCACAGCCCATACGATAGCTAGAAGCTCTTTTTCTATCGTTGGGTAATTTAGCTCGGCCTTGTTTAGGCTCCTACTAGCGTACGCTACTGGGCGGCCATCGGAATTAGATAAAATAGCTCCCAGTGCGTAACCTGATGCATCAGTCTGTATAATAAATGTGTTTTTACTAGATAAATCAGGATATTGTAGAACAGGAGGCGATGTTATACATTTTTTCAGGGTTTCGAACGACTTTTGACAATTATCATCCCATTTAAATTTAGTATTTTTCCTACATAATAAATTTAAATGATAAACAATTTCAGCAAATTTCGGTATAAATTTTCGATAATAGTTAGTAAACGCTACGAATCGCTTAACTTCATCCGCGCTTGTAGGCACAGGATAATCTTGCACCGCTTTTATTTTCTCAGGATCGGGTAAAACTCCTTCTACTGATACAATATGGCCTAAATAAAGCAATTCTTTTTGAAGAAAATTACATTTCGCCGGATTTAATTTCAAGTTAACTTTACGTAATCTTTCAAATATGTCTATTAAATTTTTATTATGCTCCGCTAGGTTTCGGCCTAAAACTATCAGATCATCTTGGTAACATAAACATTTTTCGTAACAAAGACCAGCCATAGCCATGGTCATCATCCGCGAAAATGAACTAGGGCTTGTCTTAAGCCCCATCGGCATTCTGGTCATTTGAAACTGCCCCGAGCAAAAAGCTGTATATTTTCTGCTATTCGACTCAAGTTCAACATTATAAAATCCCTGATTTAGATCTAAGTCCGAAAAATAAATACATCCGGATAAAGAATCTAATATTTCACTAATATTAGGTAATGGAAATTTATCATCCTGTATACAGTTATTTAATTTACGATAATCTATGACTAAACGCCATTTTTTCGACCCATTCAAGTCTGTTTTCTTAGGCACCAGAAGAACCGGGCTCGACCACTCACTGTTACATGGTTCTATGATACCTTGCTCGAGCATATTATCTATTTGCTTCTTTATTTCCACTTTTTGAGAATGCGGGAGTCTATAAGGCTTAGAATACAATGGCGTGGTGTCAGGCTTTAAGTTTATCGAGTGTTTGTACAATTTTGTCGTAGTTAACTTGTCCCCTTTTAAGAAGAAAAGATCGTTATATTTTGCACATATGTTTTTAATACTATCGCGTTCATCCGTTTTTAAGTGGTCTAAATTGAGTAATGGGAAAAGCCGTTTTACTCTTTCCGCATATTTTGTTGCGGGTCTGGTAAATTCACAAATATTATTATCATTCGCTAAGAGTATCGTGGGCTTAAAATCTTTTAAATAAATATCTTTCTCAGTAGTATTCAAAAATCGCACAGGTATTCGCCCATTGGTCGGCGTTGATAACGTACTTGCTAAAAACAATCCTTCCTTTAATTCATTTGCACAGACTACACAATCCTGTTGAATTTCTGTTTCGATATAATGAATTGATTCAGACCTAGCGGGTACAGTTAATGACTTGCCATTCGTAGTGATAGGCAAGTCTATTTTTTTATTTTCTTTCCATAGTTGTATAGAATTGTTACTGAAGTTTAAAACGGACTTATATTTGTGTAAGAAATCTTGGCCTAGTATGCCACTAGCCTTACATGGCAACGATTTAAATACAAAGAATTTATTATTTACAATTTGATCACCCGAATATAGATTAATATAAACATATCCTATTGCTTGTACTTTGCCTCCGATACCATCAACAATAAGTGTCTCTTTTTGGATAGGAATATTATTCTCGATTACATGTACATATTTTATGGCTGAAATAGAAGCCCCGGTGTCAATAAGCCATGTATGCAAGTCCCCACAAGGATTAATGTTTAAATTAATATGACACTTATTATTACAAGATAAAATTGTATGGTTATTCACGAAAAAACTTATCGGGTTCTGACTCTTTAGACTCTTGGTTTTCTTGTGAATCTGAGTCTGTCAAAATATGTATTTCTGGTTCTTCTCCTTCAGTATATCTAGAGCGACTGTAAAATGTCTTACCTCTGTTGCCTCGAAATGACCTTTGCGCGCCTCGTCCTCTGAATCGACCGGTCCAGCTGCTCTCGTCTGATTGAGCCTGAGTACCCTGAACTGGCACCTGTCCTCTTCCTGGTGTATACTGACCTCTATTTCTGAACCGACCTCTAAAATTCCGGTATTGATTAAAGTTATTTCTGTTATTATAACGCATAGAAAATATATCACCTGATGTTGATGGGGAAGTGATTTGTTCATCTATAGCAGCTTGAATAGCGTCACTCAAGGACGAATAATTCCTTGCTGCTATTATGGTACTTAATCGCCGATTTCTCAATCCATCCGCGAAACTTTTAATGGCCTGTTTTTCATTTAAAGGCCTCAATACACTAAAACTGGTTTCGCTCCCTTCGGATTGAGAGATCGTCAAATCTACAAATAAATCTGACATTTGTTTACCATACTCATCTATAGAAAGATCGTTTTGTCGCAAATTAAATAATTTATGTTGAAGTGCTGTTGCTGATTTTTTGGGCAACAGTTGAGTTTTCATAGCCTTAATTAAACTATTAACTGAATCATATTTATTTTCAAGTTTTAGTTTAGCCGTTTGTGACAACCGACTTTTCAAAAAAAAAGTTTACTAATTTATTTTGACCTTCCTGGTCGAGCTCGGATTGATAATACTCTACACCGTCAATGAGCTGTTTTGTACTAGCCTCGACATCTTTCAAAACGGGTAATAAGTTCAATGCAACCTTGAGGTCAAACTTAGCCATGTTTTTAATTTACTAGTGCACTTTTCTACCGATGAATTACTGCATAAGTCTAATATACTGTCATATAAACCAAAAAACTGTGAAATTTGTTCATCTAATTCTAAAGATTCATTGTCCTTTAATTTAGGTCTCAACGTATTTATCTTTTCCAAACTACAATTAAACTGACTAACTAAATTATCAGCTTCTTTTAATTTTTTTCAATACAATTTCACCTTGACGCCTACCTGGTCCGATTTTCACCAAATATATTCTTACTTTATTTAGCTCAATACTTAAATTATTTAAATGTTCATACATTACGGTCCATTATATAACATATTTATATAGTTTAAATATGCTTCTTCATATATATTACCACGCATACACCAATTCACTATAAAAGCACTTTGACATAATATTTTTAATAACACTATCACTCAAAATCTTCTAGCCTCGGTCATCTGGTTCCAGCATAGGTATGCACAATTATCCACTCCTTACTTCACTGGGTTTTCCTTGCAGGAATTGGTAGCTCTACAATTACAATCTTCGCATATAACCTTAGAATTCCGGTATTGATTAGATAGTCTGGGTTGATTAGAACGTCTTAGCACATGTCGCGTTAACTGGTCTCTCTTTCTGTATCTAATATATAATAATCCAAGGAAAAATATTGTACATATAATCATTAAGACTATGCTTATTGTTGATAGATAAAATTTGATTTTTAATTTAACTTTGATTAACTTGATCCCCGCTCAAGTGGCAGGGTCGCCATATAAGGATGGGACTTAGACACAATAAAACATCTTTAATGATGATCGAATACTGAGTATATTTAGTCTCTCAAACATTATTATAAGTACGCACCCAAGCATACATATGTACTACATATATACTACATCACAGGATGATATAACAGTTAAAAATGAGCTTGAAGATATACACAAGGAGCAAAAAAAATATGAAGATAGTAACCGTTTTCTATTGAAAGCTATAGGTACGTATACATTAACAAAAACAATTTGTTTAATTATAATTAGTATTTCGTAAATTTCGAAATAGATTATTCAGGTCAATATTATAAATTTATTCTATTTTCAGTAAAAGACGAAGTACTGTCCAAAGCGTTTTATATAGCAATGATGGTTACACTTGCTCGAGAGATATGTGGTGCAGTACCAGTCTTGAATTTTGCAGGAGAAATATTTACGTTCGCTTCCAACAATTCGAATATACTGTTGAGTCCTAATCAACAGGCGATGCTACTTTGAGCTGTGCAGGTGACTGGCTCGATACTTGCATCACTGGTTGTAGAAAAGGCTGGAAGAAAGGTAAAATGTTTAATATTAGGTCCTTACATATGAAATTGGCGTTTTGTACGAGAGGAATATAAAGTTAATTATTTTTTTGTAAAATATATTTAATAAATCAAAGTATGCACCGTAGTTGTTTGTTGTGCAGTGTGTGGTCTTGCGTTGTCGTGAAGCAGCAGTGGCCTAGAGCGATTGACCAATCTCGGTTGTTTAGCAGCTAGTTCTTCTTTCATGGTTTATAGTTGCTGACAATAGATATCTGCCATAATCTTTTGACCAGATTTTAGAAAGCTGTAGTGAACGACACCGGCGCTACTCCACCAAACACTCACAAGTAACTTTTTCTGAGTCAATTTTCGTTAAGTCAGGTTTTGGCTGGGTCTCCAGGGTTCAGCCATTGCGACGAGCGCTTTCGATTATCGTACAGTATCCATATTTTATCACAAGTAATGATTCGATTTAAAATCCCTTCATTATTGTGTCGGTTGAGCAAAGTAACACAGCAGTCGACGCGTGTTTGCAAGTTCGATTCGCTCAATTCATGAGGTATCCATCGTTCAAGTTTTTTTACTTTCCCGATTTGCTTCAAGTAGATTAATACAGTTTTATCACTTACCCCGAAGCCTGCAGCTATCTCTGAAGTGGGTGGGGTGGATCCGCTTCCACAATAGCCTTTAATTCTTCATTTTCCACTTGAGCAAAGTAACAACAAACATTAGCTATTTTGACTTATAATCCTCCTGTTGAATTATAACCTTAATTTTGTATTTTGTGAGTTTAGGCATTACTTTCGATAACGTCGCTTATATCTGGACTTAGTATGTGCGCTCTGGCTTCTTGGTTTGTCGCACGAGGCTATGGAGCGAATACACCAAATTGGCTTCCTATAGTAACATTATGTTTGTGCATTTTCTGCGATTCTTCTGGATTACAGCCAATATCTATTGTTATCGCTGGAGAGATTTTTTCCTTTAAGGTATGGGAATTTTGTACAATTGACTGTAAAAAAATCACAGAGTAATGTTACAGCTTTAATTATAAAATATAATTATTTTTAATAAGATTTAAAGTAAGTAGAAACTCAAAAATTTTTAATTCTTAATCGTTTTCATAAAAATAAAATTACTTTATAGTATCATTCCTATTTACCAGCATCGAGGAACTGTTATGGCCGTGACGATGTCAGCTGCGTCTCTTGCTGATTTTCTTCAACTTTTGTTCTTTGAACCGTTGGCAAGCTCTATTGGCATCCACGTGGCATTCTACTTTTTTGGAGGAGTGTGTATATTGATGGCATTATACGTAATCATTGTGATACCAGAAACCAAAGGAAGAAGCTTAGAAGATATTTATAAGAGTTTTAGTGCACGCCGAAGTATAGGGAGAAATAACCTAAACTTACCTTACCTTACTTAACCTAGACTTAAACTGCTAACGCTAGATTATTTTTTATTTTCTTTCAAAATAATGTAGTTCAGCATTTGTAAATTAATATTTCTTAAACGTACGATAAACATTATGATTATAAATATTTTATTTTTAATAAATTCTGATAATATTGTTATAAAATACACAAAATAATAATAAAACTCATTAATTTCGGTTAAATTAAATATGACCTTATTTAAATTTAACTGATTACATGTTCAATAAAAACATTTAACTAAAAAAATTCAACAGAATACTATAAAGTAGTCAGTTTTATTTTGGACTTACTATTTATTTTATGTTTTAGGATTTGTCCTATATAGTCAATTATTGTATAATTTGTATATTCATGTGTTGTACTTCGAGATCATAAATAAATCATTATTTATATGACCTGCGTTTGTTAAGTTTTTAATGTAATAGAAATATTATTTCAACCTTATATATTGATTTAGAGGAGCATAAAATGATTGATTGACTGTGATTGGTTGACTGAGAATGAAAGGTTTTTTTAATATACATAAGAGGTCTTGTGAAAGAGTGATAAATGCGTAAAAAATAAATTAAAATATATACAATAGCACTGCCCGTTTTTAAGTAACTACATATCTAAATATATTTCTTTTTACCCCTTTAAATAAGCATAAAGCTGGTGCCAGGAGTGGACAAAAAATTACAATAGATCAAGATTGTTGAAAATTACAATAGGTCAGAATTGATCCTGCGACCTTTACATCACTAGGCAGCTCATAAAATATTACGCTATTGACGCATAAATATTTGTTTTTAAGTTGGATGGCCAAAGAGAACTTCAAGAGGAATTAAAATATACGAGTGACTAAACATTAAACTTTATTAAAATTAAAATATTTTACAATACTTAAAAGCAAAATATACAGCGAAACATTTATACGATCAGACTTTTTATCAATGGTGACGTCAGCTACTCTACCATACCACTTCACTGGATTTATCACACATATTTACTTGCAAATAATCAAACTAAATTTTAACTAATAGCACTTATAAATATTGTGATCAATTTAAGCTTAAATTACAAATAATAATATAATCAGTACTCACAATACTTTTGATAATTTTTACACACAAATACAAAATTGTGGTAGTTTTCTAATATTATAATCTAAAGATTCCATTTAGTTCTTTTGTAAACTAGCTTACCACGCATGGTGGTGCCTGCGGCATTTCATCCTTTTTTAATCAATACAACAATATTTTTCCCAGCATTTACTTTATACAAATAACATGTGTATGTCTAACTTTAAAATTATTTATAGTTCAAGGTAACTACTTCTATAAATCAATACAAAATAAATAAGTGTAAGCCTATAGACGATCATTAGAAAATTCAGAGTAATTTATTAATTCACACACTAATTTAATTTTTAAATGTCACTAGTTAATTGTATGTTTTAATCTCGAGTTTGGAATCCCGTGTCAACATATACATAACACCACTTAAGTGTGGAATAAAATATGAAAAAACGTTGTAGTAATATGAAATAAATTCAAATTAGTGCACATATTATATTATGCTATACGTATTATGTTCGGTTATCTACGCCTTATATAATATACACGAAACCTTACTAAAAATCGCGTTTACAAGTGCACTTTGTGCAGCGTTATCTCTACTCGTTTTCTCATATTATATCAGTTTAAGGATGCACGTAAGTCTCAACTGTATGGGTGTCAGAGCAAATGCAATTTTTTATAATCTAGTTAATTTAAATGTTTCATAATTATAAGTAACAGTAAAAGCCTGTTAATGTCCTACTCCTCTCCATTTTGAGGAGAAGGTTTGTAGCTAATAATAAGTATTCTATATTAATTTTTTAACAAAGCAAACTGTAGCAATACAATGATGTAATAAACCATGGAGCTTATTAAGCCTAAGGGTAACTTTCCATCTACAATAAAAAGACGACAAGGTTGCAGCTTAATGAACATTGTATTGCTTAAGCGTAAAGTATTCCTGCAAGTTTTTTTTGCACCTGAAAATAAAATCATCATTCAAATCCGTAGCGTAACGGTAAACATTGTGTCTAGAGCACTTGGAAAAACACATTCTATATGCTGTAATTTATATATGTAGCCAAACCTGACAACTGATATACTACATATACTACTTTTCTTTTGTAAATACATACTTATATAGATAATTACACCCAGACTCAGGACAAACAGATATGTTCGTGCACACAAATGTCTGTCCCGGGTGGGAATCGAACCCACAACCTTCGGCGTGAAAGGCAATGTACCAACCACGCCAACCGGTCCGTCCGTTCCGCCCGAAAAAGGCTCGTATTATTTGAATTATTTGTGAAAATTTGACGTCATCAGAGTACATACTTAGTGAAATATTTAAAATAACTTGATGCCGTTTCTGAATATATTGAATTACAACGGACCGAATATATCTGAATACATCTGAATACGAATATATCTGAGCCCTAATTAACTTTAAATTTGACACCGAAGACAACATAAAAATATCTTTAAGTAAATAAAATTAAATTTCATACTCACATATTTACTTTTATCCTTAGTTTCCATCGATATAAAAAGTTCTGCGTAAAATATTGAAAATATAAAGGTGTCCATACTTTGATATAACATCTACAAACAATAAAATATATAGGTCACAAAATAAAAAGAATACTCTTCGTGGAATATTGGCGACCTAGAGCGAATTTCCTTGCTTGCCCTAACGCCTTGCAAGTTTGAAAGAGAAATTTACTCAGGTATCTTATGCACACAATCCTTGAAGATTTTTTATAGAATAAATAGGCGGACGGACAAAAATATTTATAAGTACAGTGTACACAAGAATGAACTAAATCATGTAAAGCATAAAGCAGTTCAGGTGTGAAGTAACGACGTTCTTTATTAAGGATGCTATGCTATTTAGCAGTCTTAGGCTTGAGGACGAAAAAGTGATAACTTGGCTGAGGCTCAAATATATCGGTCACAGTTACAAGTTGACATCAGAAATTAAGAATCAATGTGAATTGTGCTTCATTAGGCAGCGAATGGACACGCTGGAGCCTTTTGATAGGATTAAATTCTACCAAAATCATAACAGCAGCTAGCTGTTCTACCACATTCCTAAAAAAATCTCAGAACCAGTAGTAGTATGTAAATATGACCTGTAACTCTCTAGTAAGAGTCTAAACGTAAAAATTAACAAGCCATTTATACGAAGATAAAATATTGTTTCTGTGAGAAAAAAACCATGAGATGACTTCATAAACAGAGATCAGATCGGAAGAGTAGTCATCCTACTAGGAAAACCGATCGCTTAGTAAATCAATTTCTAGTTATAACATCACGGAGCAACCCATTAGAAAAACTTGCTAAGAAAGTGTACTATATAATATACACAAGTCTATTTTGGTTGGACGGTTTAAAACGGCTTCCCTTTTTGCGAACAGGATCACAAACATCCATAACTTTGGAAGTTAGGTGGTTTTTAAAAAAGGGTGAGCGACACAAGGGTTCTTCTTCTTTCGATGCATGTGACTTTTTGGTATAAGCGAATTTCGGCTTACAGCATCGAAAATTGACTCTACTACATACTGAAAGTATGTATATCGATTTGACTACCTAATTTTTTGAACTGAAACTTGGCACACACTTTACATAACTGAGTTCAATTACAAGATGTTAGGGTTCTTTCTTCACATGACATAAATAAAAGCTTGTTTGGTTTGATTGATTAAGAGTACTTACAAGAATATTGAATATCTTCTTATAAATGTCATATGTGTCTAATATTTTTTTATAAATTTGATATAATCTCTCCCAATCTTGCCTCCTTTTTTCTTTTTTTGATTGTTTTATTTCTGTCTCTGTTTGATTATAAATACATGAGCGATTAACGAAAATATAATAATTAAAATATTGGTTATATTAATAGTGTATGACTTAATCAATAATAATATAATATGATAACGAATTCTTTAATACTTGAAATAAGTATAATATAATAATACTTTAAAAGGATCCCAAAAAAACTACCTTGTGATGTAAGGTTTAAGCTTACAGAGGTCCCTTCATACTCGACAGACGATTTTGATACTGTATTTAACTCTCTCAATTCAAAAATCCATAAAATTAATTGATTCTTAAGGATATCAATAATCTGGCAGGCGTAAACAATGTTAATATTAAAATAAAGTAAAACAAACTTAGCAATAGATTCTATGGCACTTTTGTCGACGTAGAAAAAAAAATGTATAAAATATACCACAAAAAATGTAACGAATGATCCTAATATTAACCGAAAAATTAAGATAGACCTTTTAAATTCGTCATAACGTTTATTCTTGAACATGTTAAATACCCTCTGAATATTAAGTATAATCTCAAGGTTGAGTTTCCTATAAACTAGATTTAAAATAAAAGCCATAAAAAAACCACAGGAATGAAACACAAGATCAAATAACACCATAAAAACTAAATTAAAATTGTCGTACGCGATCTGCAGCAATCGAACACTGCGCCAAGTATACACAACAAACGGAATTAAAAAACCAAAAAACGACAAATAATCCGCACTAGTACTGTTAAAGCTAAGAATATTCTTATAAATCGTATATCTTGGAAATAAAACATTCCATCCAATAATATGGCGATATTATTGCTTGAACATCTTTATCTAAAATATTATCGAAGAGAACTTCGTTAGTCGCCACATGAACAGTCATTTTTCAAACTGATTTTATTTGCCTTTTTTTTAATCAGCTTTACTTTGATCATTTGAAAAATATTTTGTAACGAATGCATAACAATTTTCATTTTATAATTTATCCTTCTTTCCCATATTTTTTAATGCAGTTTTATGTGGTGAGTAAATTGTATTTGGTTTGTTTTCTCTTTTGATATATTTTCTACGACTAACAATATCGATTTAGTAATTACGAAATAACTTAATTGATTTGATCTACGAAATAATGCTTTAGATTTGTTATCTAATCATTGTCCATCAAACAAAAGAGGTTTTATATTAATGAAAAAAGTTTCATTAATATAAAATGTGAATATATATATATGAAAATATTATCTTTTCATTGCAAACTTTATTGTCAAATATTTTATCATAACTTCTGTGATTTAACATTTAAGCAACAAACTCCTTGAAAATTAATAAAATCAAAATAAATAAAAAAACAGTAAGAATATTTTTATTTTAATATATTAAAATGATATTGATTGTAACTCAACAACTTCAAGGAGACTTTAATAAAAATCTGCTATTTTTCCTTTATTTTTAGACTTACAGGGTCTGTAAAAACATCCTTTTTAATATTGTAAGCCATATTGTTTTCCTTCATTACTTTGAAATTCAAAGCTATATTATACATGCTGCATGTCCCGACTTCGTACGAGCAAAATAAGTATTTTGTCCCGTGCATTTTCTCAATGATTAAAAATGCATTGATTGCAATTATTATTTGTATTTGAGTATCTCCTAAGACTTTAGGTTCTGGGCCTTTTAAAGAGTTATTTAAGGAGTATTTTTTTTATAGAATAGGAAGGCGGACGAGCATGTGGGCCACCTGATAGTAAGTGGTCAACAACGCTCTTAGACATTGGCATTATAAGAAATGTTAACCATCGCGTACATAGCCAATGCGCCACCAACCTTGGGAACCTCTTATGTCCTTTGTGCCTGTAATTACACTGGCTCACTCACCCTTCAAACCGGAACACAAAAATACCAAGTACTGCTGTTTTGCGGTAGAATATCTGACGAGTAGGTGGTACTTACCCAGACGAGCTTGCACAAAGCTCTACCACCAGTAATTTCCTCCTTTCCTATTGATTTCCTCCACTTACCAGTTGGCACTATGCCTTTTAGAATACATTGTTATTAGAAGAATTGCTTTTCAATGTAGTGCTTTTTATTAAAAAAAAATATTATTTCATAAATCTTTATGTGAATTTGTCAGTAGTTAGTTTACCTCGACTTTTAAGCATTCATTGCCTTAACACTAATAATAATAATATTGTTTGTATACAGTAAAGACGAAATATCTTAAAAAATATGTGTTATTATATAAGAAGGTTTTAAAAACATACGATATTTCTAAGAAACTATTTCAATGTACAATAAGTGCTTTATCAATATCTTATTTATTTATCACTTCCTGTCGATGATTAGGGGTAAACACTGAAGACACCTTCATGTTAAGTGCACCCATATACAGGGTGACTGGTGAATTAGTATCAATACTTAAGGACGTGATATTTGACGACCATATATGACCAAAAAAAATACATATAACATAAATATTAATAAACTTCTAAGTAAAGTTAACCAAAAGTTATGTTATTATGTACGCGTCATGTGGACACCCTAGCTGCACTGACGACACAACGCAGTTAGGTACATTTAGTTATCGCGCGGTACTTTACCTACGTCCAAACGCCGCCGCGTGTTAACAGGGTAGCAGGCTACCTTTGATAAACAAGCATGATCCAATCCCCCTTCATACTTTAAACCTGGCTTAGAACAGGCAAAAATACCAAAATATTTCACTCGTTTAAGCAACAAATTTGTTGACTAGGTAAATGATATGAACTTGGGACAAAAATTAACTGTTTACCTATCTTGGTATTTCCGGCGTATTTAAAAATGGAATCATACTTATTTACAACGATTGTCAATCATTTAACTACCTATTTACCTACATAACTACACTAACCTTAACAAATGTTCAAAGTGAGCTCCTGCTCGTGTGATACACAGTTCGGCACGTTTACGCATATTGTCTTTCACACGCTTTAACACGAATGGGTCACTTTTAACAGTATTCTGCATTTGTGTATTGATAAGCCATACCTAATTACTAATGACGGGTCACACTCACACACGAAAGATTAGGTATACGCGATCGATCGCTAGGGGCGCGCGCGCGGGAAGATGGACGAACCTTACGGCGGCGCTCGCCCGACTGATTAGCCGCGGGGCAGGGGTTGCGGGTGGCAAACACCACGCCGCACGCGCCGCGGAAATATGTCCACACTTTATTTATTTAAAGTAAAATTTTTGTAAATTTGGTCAAAAATTAAGTACTTATTTTTTTTACATAATTCGAATGAGAATCATGTACCGATTATGCTCCTAAAATATTGATACTAATTCACCAGTCATCCTGTATAAGCCCCAGTTTCCAACCAGCTTGGTAGTCGTCGCAATAATAGAAGAACAGGGGATGTTAAGAATTAACGGATTATGGCAATCAACCATACATGATGTTTACATATGACAACGTCTACTTGATGCACGATGAGGCTGGTTCATCGCCTCACCAAAATACAAGAAGAATTATGTTAGGTTAAGTCTTATAAACGTCATAAATTTTCATGACACTACATCGCATCGCGACGTCCTATCGCGGTTATGTGTTTTGGCTTTAATACATGTTCTGCGGGCAGATGCGCTTCTTGTTCCTAAGAAATCTCGTAAGACCATTTACTGGTAGTAGAGCTTTGTGCAAGCTCGTCTGAGTAGGTACCATTGTACCGCAAAACAGCAGTACTTGGTACTACGTCTACGCCAACAAAACAACTGTTTATAAGTCCATGAAGACAAAAAACAAAGTCGTGTCAACAAATTAAATATTCGAAACAACGAAAAGTAAACCGAACAACAAAGGAAAATTTCGAAAACTGTTTATATGCGTTCCATCACTTCTCTATCTATCTACAGACACAGAAAATTGGGTAGGAAAATATCTTTCCAAGTGGAGCCAAGATATTTTCAAATAGAAAATTAACTACAGTCATAAAGAATTTCATTAATATAAAACCTTAGTATTGTATTTATATATGGTACTATATCAGGTGATTATTAGATAAGATAAGTACAACATTATTTAGGAGTTTAAGTA
The DNA here is from genome assembly GCA_905147175.2 of Nymphalis urticae. Taxonomy (NCBI): domain Eukaryota; kingdom Metazoa; phylum Arthropoda; class Insecta; order Lepidoptera; family Nymphalidae; genus Nymphalis; species Nymphalis urticae. The sequence goes on from LR989991.1 coordinate 8,850,373, forward strand.
TATGGAACACGACGAAATAACTAAATTCATATTGTCAGTAAGCAATATATTCTACAAGAAAAAATATAACGGACAAATTTGGTTTATGTGATGTGATGTTAAAGTCAAATAAGACATGTCTGTAAGTTACTTAATGAAGTAAAAAATAAAGATGGGAAGCCCGAATATTTTAGAACCAATGATTCATCACCTTAGTCATAATGAAATATTGTATGATAATATTTTGGATGAAGAAATTCAAGCAATGTTCTTGCCATTTCATTTAATAGAATGTTGCTTCTTATTACCAAGATATATCATTAAAAAGAATTTCATTACGTTTAACAGTACTCGTATGGATTATTTGTCGTTTTTAGGTTGTATTTTGCCTACCATTTTGTATATTTGGTATTATGTTGGAGCATTACAAAATTCTTTAAAATTTAAAAATTTATGTGTAACTCTAATGATAACCATCGAATTTTTATTTTATATATTTATATTAATCATTATATATATTTTAAATATAATATTTAGAAAAGATAATATAGAACTAGTACTTAATATTCAAAGAGTTTTTAAAATGTTCAAGTACAATGAATACAAGACATATAAGTCTTTTACAGCGATTTCTTATCTGATAATAGTGTCGATTGTTGGTCTTAACATATATATGTTTTTCTTTAACATATTTTGCACCGATAAAAGCATCCCAGGTATTATTTCTGGTTTTATTTCGATGTATCTTAATATTAGCACAGTTTACGCTAGTCGCGTTATTAAAATAATACAAAACCAATTGAATCTATGGATATCTGAACTGAGAATCGTAAGTACACATTCAGAAACACCTGGAGCTAACGAAGAGACACCAGTGAGATTAAGTCTATCTACACCAGGTAAAATAAATAACAGCATTACTATTTTTAAATGATATTAGTATTTTATTATTGAATTTACTCTTTTGTTTATATTATTGATATAATATTTGCACTGAGTTCTCACAATTTACATTGCAGTTATTGAGTCTCTTAACTGTATTTTAATTATTTTTCTTTAGGAGTTCGCAGTAAGTGATTTTTAAAATTAAAAGTATATATAAGCATAGTATTCTAATACTAATTGGTCTAGCTATGGCTACGTCCTTTTATATAACTAACGACACTTTGCATTTCAGCTTTCATAGGCATTTTTTTTGTGAAACTGACCGTCATTTAATATGTTATTTATTCAAATCCGGACAAAGAACTGAACCTTACTTATTTACATTGTTATTATGATTTTTTAGATATTGTTAACCAACTGGAAAGTAAAAAATTAAAAAAAGAAACGCTGCAACGAGAATGTAAGAGATTATTTCGAATGTATAAAAAAATATTGGAGACGTATGATATTTACAAAAAGATGTTCCAGGTTTATGTAAGTAATATACCTTTTTTATTGTTTCTTAATGAGTATTTTCTTTGCAATGAATGATCCCAAGCTTAACTAATAAAAATGTATATATTAACTAATATAATAAACTGAGAAAAAATCCAAAGATTTTTAGATAGTAAACATAGGTAATCCAAAGTAGGTATGTCATAGGATTTCACTTTTTACGTACTCCTTACATACTCTTCCTGGGTTTTATTTGGCTTATGTCTAATATTCGCGTGTAACGACAACTTCTGGTTCTAATGTAACATTTTTTTATCTTTTTGAAGCATTACAGATAACAATTATAAGTTTAAATTATTGTTGTATATAATATTTTTTTATGTTTCGTGAGCATCTCCATTTACAAATCTCCACATATGAAGTTACATAAGTTTTCGCATTACGTTCTCTTAAACGGTCCTTGATATCAAAATATTATATACCTACATCGAAAAGAGTATGACATTCGGTGCTGATCCAAATATAGATTTGTGATAGTTATAGTTTCTATCCTCTATCACAAAAATGGAAGGATTGCCAACCATACATGTTAAAAAAAATATTTTAAATGTTACTTAAAATGAAAATTTTACTGCACTAATATTCTTGTGTATACTCTTTTTAAAGTGATAAAAATGATTATTTAATTTCTTTACTGCTTTTTGTATTTTTTTGAAGTTCTTTCACGCGGCTTACAATAAAGTGAACTGGCAGAAATCATCACGTAACGAAAAAGCGTTATGCCCCTCCAAGCCATATTTCCTGTCTTTTGTATGTATGCGTGAGTGTGCGAGTTTTGGGATGCGCCAGTTCACACAAAACATTGTGTACTATCAACGATATAACCACAATTCTATGCACATGTGAATATCCTTTAAACTAATTTTTTATAGTTTTAATTTACACGGGATTTATATATTTGGTGTCTTCATCGCAAGCTTATGATGAAAAAGTCGAGAACCTGAAAATGCAGCAACATTGAAAATTAATTTAATGAATCATATAAATCAATAGAAGTATTTACACATTACATATATTTAGTTACACATGATTCGAATGTAACTATTAACTACTCATATCCATTACAGAGAAATTATCGTGCAATCATATGCTCAATGAAAAAATGTTATCCTTTAAATGATTTTATTTTTTCAAATTCATTCATTCAGCTATGGGAAAATGATAAGCCATTGTTTATCAAGCTATTTATATGTAATTTATAGTAGACTCTGTTTTGATTGTTTCATCATCATCTTTGATGTTTAGTTTCTAGTTAAAGTATTTAATTTACGTTGACAATAAAACCTGCTAGAATTATTATGACTACACCGAATCCAATTAAATTATTTTATGCAATAAGTAAAACTTAATTCCATTTCAATTCTGTTAGCACCGCCACCTTTGAACATACTATGTTTAATAATGTTTGTTTATATAGTTGTGTAAAATAGATCATTTTGAGTTAAGTAAAATTTAAGATATTATTTATTTTAAATATTAAACTATATTTCAAGAATTATTTAGCAGTTATTCACTTTGTCTCTCTTAATGGAAGCTGACAGTTGCTAATAATGCGAATCGTTTTGAATCGATTGGAAGACAATTTACATGTCTTTTGTTAGAATTGGACATCAGTTTTATATTATTTTCTTCCAATCACAAATTCCATAAATAACTTAATTACTTATAGATTTCCCATTTGTATTTTGTAAAAATGAACTCTTAAAAAAAAAGTAGGTTATTTCTCCATTTGTACATAATTTTATATTTTATTGTCTTAGACCGTACATCACAGCGTGAAGACATTTTTTCATACAATGTTATATGCAGAACTTTATCTAAAAATGGAAAGTCAATATGGAGATCGATATGTGAGCATCAAGTTTAATATCATACAAAAATTGGAACTCAAAAAGAAATCTAAAAGTTTCCAAGTAGCAACCTGTTCTGTAAAAAGCATTATTAATGCATTTAACTTATTTTCAGCCACTGAAAAGCTGGGAGGTTGACAGAGTATTACTACTTATCACCATAGTTAAAGATATTTTGATAGTATTTCTTATAAGTATTTCATGTCAAGTATTTTATTTGACTGTTAATAAAGTACGTCTCGCTTGTATTGAATTGTTGAATGAAAATAAATCAGGTGGTAAGATTTTTTATGGTAATGAACTTATAATTTAATCCAAAAAATATTTTGAATAAAATATTGCACTATATTTCGTATTGTCATCTACTTCCGTTTCAAGTATATTTTCTTTTTTTGACTGCAACAATCTGACTGCACAAACGTCGTCGAATCACTTACACATCTTATATATAAATATAAATGATACCGGGATATGCGTTGTTAAATTTACATACGACATAGCGATTAAAATGTTGATGTGTATGAAGGAACAGTCTGTATATACCCAACTGGGTTAAGGCCTCCACTCCTTTTGGAGTAGATTTATTATCACGCTGCTCCGATGTGGGTTCACATAATATGGCAGATTTTCATGCGGAACATCTAGGTTTCCTCACGGTGTTATCCTTCACTACCAAACACAAGATAAATAAATTATAAACACAAATTAAGCACATGAAAATTCAATCGAGCGCCTGTGCTCGAACCTACATATAATTGATGTATGCAATAGTTTCGGTCTTCCTTAAGGATTTTATGGAATACTTCTTAAAAATAAAATAGAACCAGATTTGCTTCCAGGTTTATTTTTTTACTCCTATGTATTTTTACGTCGGATTACCGTGCATCATTTATATAATATAAAGATATTAATTAATATTAAAACTAATTTAATATTTCAGGTATAAAAGAAACTTGCAAGAATGTTATACGTTTAAGCGACGTGGCGTTTGGTAAACTAGAAGCTGGTCGTATTTTCGTAATAGATGCAAAATTTCCCTTACTTTTACTAAGTTCGATAATTTATTACGTCATTGTGCTAATACAATTTGCTTTATTAAAAGATTAACATGTGACATTCCATAGACTTAAAAGTGTTTGAAAAAAGTAATTAAAACAGTTCTTGTAGGTAGGTATTATAGTTTTCGTATATCTGGCCAGCATTTCACGCGAAGGAAGGCGTGGTTTGAGCCAGTCATTTACGAAATATTACAAGACTGTCTCCAAATTTTTTAAGAATAATTATGGGGACACGATTTTATGAATATCTTAAGAATTTTACATTTATTGTACTCGTCTAACGTATCCTTTCTATTGTATGAGGTTTATTGAATAATTAATTTTAATGTTAGCTCTTATATTATTTAAAATTTAAAAATCCATTTTATTTATATATTACATAGATAATGAATACCTACAATGTAACTAATAGTAAGTAACGTGCACGTATAGAGAGAACGATACGATAGCTATTTTTAATAACTGTATTTTGTGCGTCTATAATTTGTATCCATAAAATTATTCGTAACTAAGTAATGTTTTTTGAATAATTATAATACGTTATGAAGTGATTGTCTTTTATGAATGTTTCCAAATAATATGCATGAATATTTTGAAATAATAAAAATCGATATATGCGTTATTATTTGTTTATTATAGTTTAACACAGAAATCCTTTTAACTTTATTGAAGTGACTAAACTTCCAGGTAAAATAAAAGATTAAAAAAAGCTTTATTGAAGTGTAATTCTGTAATGATAGATAGCGCAAATTTTTGTACTAAAAAAATATGAGACCACGTTTACCATCATGTTGTGTTTTCAAATGACAAAGCCTTAACTTGTTAAGAAAGTTTTTTTTTTTAATTCATATTAAGCACACATAATATGTCAGATGACAGTTGTCTTTGCATTTTTCAATTAACACTGTTTTGAAAATTTATTTGTCACAAGTTGACAAAGTTGTGGTGTTACTATTTTACTATAACACGTGGTCACTTCTAGCTTCAGATAAATGTTTAGATTTCTTAAAAAAATAATATATTTTTTCTTTTCCTCTATTTATTTACAAAATTATCATCAGCAGATCCATGTATAAGACGGAGCAGTTCATTAAAGTTTTGGTGTAAATTAGCTGAACAAGTCGGTGATTATTGAATACGTCGCAAAAAAAAAATCATGCTGACTGAAATCGTTTTGAACAGTCGAAACAGAATTATTTGTATAACGAAGTAAACTTTGTATCTAAGCCCTTACTTTACCCGTGCAAACCCGGGACAGATAGTCTTCTTATATTTTTAAGGTTCTGGACATACGAAGCAAAACTAGATCTCAACCTTTTTTTTAATATATAAGCCAGCGCTTGACTGTTATCACACCTGATGAAAGTGTCGATACAGTCTATGTATATATCTCATCAATATCAGTCTATCTATATATCTATATATGAATATAACCATATTGTAGGTGGTGGGGAAAACGAAGGTCGGGTGGGTATTCCAGATCTTAGCGATGCGTATCAGAAACGAGGAAGCAAGTCGTTTCGTACGTGTCTTAGATACGTCAACTACGTACCGGTGCAGATCTTTACGATGCCTCGCAGTTCTGTAGTAAAACGGTGACGAAGGAACTCATTGGCGACTAGTCTGTCTGGTCGCCAATGAGTCTTCTAGCACGACGATCCACTGAATCCAAAGCCTCGACCTGGTACTTAGCAGAGCCGTCCCATAAATGGCTGCAGTACTTCATGCACAATCTGACTTGGGCTTGATATAAAGTCAGAAGCTGTTCCGGTGTGAAGTACTGTTTGACCTTATTGAAGATACCAAGTTATTTGCCAGCAGATTTAGCTTTGGATTCAGTGCATTGACCAAAGTTGAGTTTGGGTGTTAAGGTAACTCCTAGAAGCTCAATACTGTCGGTGATGGGTATAGATACATTTAGGAAAGTCGGTGTTAGGGGGAATGGACTCCTCTTGGTGGTGAAGAAACACGCTTGAGTCTTGGTAGGCTTGAGTATTAAATTTGACTTGGTTATCGTCACCCCAATCCGATACCTTTTCCAATGTCAAATTGATGCGTTCAACCAAGGCCTCCCTGTGCTCAAGAGTGTCTGTTGCACTAGCTACGGGACTGGATATGTACCTCTTCGTTACAGTGCTGTCGTCTGCGTACCCAAAGATTTCAGCAGATCGTTTATATGCAGCAGAAAGAGTGTAGTGGAGAGAATTGATCCTTGAGGAACACTGGCATTAATCGCCAGGAAATCTGATATCAAGTTGCAAAGGCCAAAAGGTATCCCGTAGCTAGGAAGCTTGCTCAGAAGGCCCTCATGCCAGACCCGGTCAAAAGCCTTGGACACGTCAAGTGAAACGGCTAACGCTTCACCGTACTTGTCCATGGCCTCGCCCCAGATGGGGGTAGCGTCCACTAAAAGATTTCCTGTTGACCTATTCCGACGGAAGCCGTACTGCTGGTCCGATAGAACATCGTTTTCGTCGAGGTACGTCAGTAGCTTGTTGTTCAATTAGTCCTAAAATTTGTCCACCGTAGAGATTACGGTATTGATTTACAACTTCACCTGCAATTATTGAAAATATGCTTAAAACATCCAATAAGTATCATGTTATCTAATTTAAAGCAAATATAGTTAAAATATTGTAATACTCTAATAAACAGTCTGAATATATGACGAAATGGTTAGGACGATTATTAGGATCAAATTTTTCAATTTTTCTTTTCATTAACAGATGGCGCCAGTTGTCTTTTGTATCGCGCTATAACAATGTTTTTTGTAACTACTTGAAAATGTGAGAGGGATCAATTACACTATCTGACCAGCAGTACATACTCGGTGGTTTTATTTTAAAGTTTCACAGTACCAATACTACCGGGTAACCACAAATCAACAGTCATAGAGAATTTCATTTAAATAAAACCTTATTATTATGTTTATGTTCGGTACTGTATTAAATGATCTTAAGATAAGATAAGTAAAACATTATTTATTCGTTTTAGTATAGAACACCACGCAATAACTAAATCCATACTGTCAGTAGGTCCCATATTATACGAGTAAAATAGAAACGGACAAAATTGGTGTTGGTTGAGTTAATTGATAATATTAAAGCCAAGAGTTCTGTATCTGCATCAGTAAGTTACTTAAGGAAGTAAAATATAAAGATGGGAAGCCTGGATTTTTTAAAACCAATGACTAATCATCTTAATCATATTGAAAAATTATATGATAATATTTTGAATGAAGAAGTTCAAGCAATGTTCTTGTCGTTCTATTTAATAGAATGTTGCTTTTTATTACCAAGATATAGCATTAACAAGAGTTTCATAACGTTTAACAGTACTCGTATGGATTGTTTGTCGTTTTTCGGTTGTTTTCTGCCTTGCATGTTGTGTTTTTGGTGTTATTTTGAGGTATCAAAACATTTATTTCAGTTAAGCAATATAAGTATTATTTTAATGATGACCTTCGAATTCATATTTACCTCTTCAATATAAATAATTGTATATATTTTAAACATTATATTTAGAAAACATAATGTAGAACTAGTACTAAATATACAAAGGGTTTTTAAAATGTTCAAGTATAATGAATACAAGACATATAAATCTTTTACAGCGATTTCTTATCTGATAATATTATCGATTGTTGGGTTTAACTTGTATATGTTTTTCTTTAACATATTTTACACCGATAAAAGCATCCCAGATATTACATTTGGTTTTATTTCTATGTATCTTAATATTAGCAAAGTTTACGCTAGTCGCGTTATTAAAATAATACAAAACCAATTGAATTTATGGATATCTGAACTGAGAATCGTAAGTACACATTCAGAAACACATGGAGCTAACGAAGAGATACCAGTGAGATTAAGTCATTCTACACCAGGTAAAATAACTGACTATTTGGTTACTATTTTTAAATGATATTATTCGCATTTTATTGATGGATTTACTTTTTTGTTTATAGTTAGTAGTTTGCAGACAGTTCTCATGTTTACATTGCAGTTATTGAGTCTATTAACAGCATTTTAAATGTGTCTTTTAAGAGTTCCAAGCAAATGATTTTAAAATAAAGAGCAAAATATTATTATACTAATAATATTATCTCCGTCCTTTGCTTCCGTCCTTTTTTTAACAAACGGAATCTTTCCTTTTATGAAAATGATTTTTTTTTGCTGATTTACATTGTTTTATATTGATTTTTTTTAGATATTGTTAGCCAATCGGAAAGTAATCCATTAAAAGAAGAAACACTGCAACAAGAGTGTAAGAGATTATTTCGAATGTATAAAAAAATGTTGGATACGTATGATATTTATAAAAAGATGTTCCAGGTTTATGTAAGTTATATACCATCTTTCTTTCGTCCTAACATATTTTTTCTTTTCACTAAAAGATCAAAAGCTTAGCTAATAAAAAATGGATATAACCAAATATAATAAACCAAGAAAACCTATGAATACTATCTCAAACGGTAACAGCCTGTAAATGTCCCACTGCTAGGCTAAGGCCTCTTCTCCCTTTTTGAGGAGAAGGCTTTGGAGCTTATTTCACCACGCTACTCCAATGCGTATTGGTGGAATACACATGTGGCAGAATTTCAGTGAAATTAGACACATGCAGGTTTCCTCACGATGTTTTCCTTCACCGAAAAGCACGAGATGAATTATAATCACAAATTAAGCACATGAAAAACTTCAGTGGTGCTTGCCCGGGTTTGAACCCACGATCATCGGTTAAGATTCACGCGTTCTTACCACTGGACCATCTCGGCTATCAATTTTTGAAAATTTTTGAGACTGTTGTAGTTGGTAAACTTCTCAGAATTCATCTGTTCCTAATGTATCAACATTACGCAACTCTTAAATCAGTATTTTTTACTCCTTCGAATCCATTTGATAGTTCAGCTAAATCGCGTACTCTAATCCGAATTCTCTTTATCCTCCGTTCGTCTTATGTAGTTTTACCGTATGTGAAATTAACAAGAACGTACTATCCGTCCCATCCAATAACAGCGGTAGCGATAATGTGAGTCGTACTGATCATTTCTATTATTGATATTATCACTCCCATGATCACATATATTATAAATGGATTTGTTTCGTTCTGTATATTTCCTAAAGTCTAGAAGAGCTTATATTATAGCTCTTCCGAAAAACGCCAATCCTGTTTCCTTTTCTGATTTTTTGTCATCTCTAGTTTACCTTTCCTTTTTTTTTTCTGTGTGGTGTTGTACACCTAAAGTAAATAAAAGGAAGTATGTCAAAGTATTTCACTATTTATATATTACGTACATATACCTGGGGTAGATATGGCTTACGGATAGATAACGTTAATTCTGTCCAATATTCGTGGGTAACGGTACATTTTGATTCTTATGTTTATTTTTAATGCTCATTGTTTTGAACTTTTAAAGCGTTAGAGATACCAAATATAAGTAGCTTAGGTTTTAGTATTGTGTTCTTTTGAACGGTAGGACCGATACGGTAACAGCCTGTAAATATCCCACTGCTGGGATAAGGCCTCTTCTCCCTTTTTGAGGAAAAGGTGCTGATTGGTGGAATACACATGTGGAAGAATTTCAGTGAAATTAGACACATGCAGGTTTCCTCACGATGTTTTCCTTCACCGAAGGACCGATACACAATATAATAAAATTATATACATCAATAAGAGTTTGAGATTCGACGCTGATCCAAATATGCATGTTTGATAATTATAATTTCTTCCGTTATAATGGTACAATTTCCAAGCAAACAAATAAAACAAGAATAATATTTTTAAAAGTTGTTCAAACATGAAAATTGTACTGCAATAATATTCTTGTGCATGCTCTTTTTAAAGTGATTATGTATTTTTTTTTATATTACGACTAAACAATTTATTTTGAAATTGTGAATTCTAATAGATATCTTTTCTTTACTTTTAATGCCCATCAAGTTTGATGTTAAACATTTGCAATAAGAAAAAAACTCTTAATATAAATGAATTGTAATGAATATTTACGTTGTAATGTAATGAATAGTACGTTGAATTATGTTTTAATTAATCCGTTGAATACATATGAATAAAAAATCAATATTTTTGCAAATCTACACTATATTCTAGTCTTACAACTTTGTGACATAGTATTGCATCAACCAATTACTATATTACTATAGTTTTCCGTCCAGTGTAGATTTGGCTACGAATATAAATATTTTTAACTAGTCAATATGACTGAACAATTTCCTTGTATAACAACGTTTTTTCAAAAGCTTCTTTATACATAAATTATACTGACTTTTGTTAGAATTGGAGGATTTTCATATTATTTTCTTCTAATATACAAAGTCCATAAATAATTTAATTTCAAATGGGTATCCCATTTCTATTTTGTAAAAATGATCTCTGAATAAATTAGTACGTTATTCCTCCATTTGCTTATAATTTCATATTTTAAATTTTTTAGATCGTAGATCACAGCTTGAAGACATTTTTTCATACAATGTTATATGCAGAATTTTATCTACAAATGGAAAGTCAATATAAAGGTCGATACGTAAGCATCAAGTTTAATGTCATACAAAAATTTGAATTTAAAAAGAACTCTGAAAGTTTATTAGTATCAATTTCTTGTGTAAAAAGCATAGTTAATGCATTTAACTTATTTTCAGCCACTGAATAGTTGGGAGATTGACAGAGTATTACTACTTATCACCATAGTTAAAGATATTTTGATAGTATTTCTTATAAGTATTTCATGTCAAGTATTTTATTTGACTGTTAATAAAGTCCGTCTCGCTTGTATTGAATTGTTGGATGAAAATAAATCAGATGGTAAGATTTTTTGTTTATATTCATTAAGTAATAATGTAACTTTATTTTTTATATAAAATTTTGCACACTATTTCGTGTTGTCATCTACTTCCATTTCACGTATATATATTTTTTCTACCGTAACAATCTGACTGCACAAACGTCGTCAACTCACTTACATTTCTTTCAATGATTCCGTGTGCCGCGTCATTGAAAACTACATACGTCATAGTGATTAAAGTCTTCGTGACAAACACTACTTTTGGAGTAGGTTTATCACCACGCTGCTCGAACGTGGGTTGGTGAATTCACATATGGCAGATTTCATGCGGAACATTTAGGTTTCCTCATGGTGTTATCCTTCACCACTGAGCACAAAATAAGAGAAATGGAAGTCATCGATAAATGTATTATGTTTTACTGAAGTTTTATAAAATTCAATAACATCGTTTCCGTCGTATCCGATGTGGTAAGTAATTATTAAATATAATATTATTACAAATTTATTATTTCAGATATAAAAGAAACGTGCAAGAATATTTTACGTTTAAGCGACGTGGCGTTTGGTAAACTAGAAGCTGGTCGTATTTTCGTAATAGATGCAAAATTTCCCTTACTTTTACTAAGTTCCATAATTTATTACGTCATTGTGCTAATACAATTTGCTTTATTAAAAGATTAATATGTAACAATCAATACACTTAAATGTGCTTTAAATAATTAAAAAAAATTGCCGTATCACTTGAGTGCAGTTTATATTATAATTTTGTATAACATGAGCTATTTTAGTATTCGTATATCTGGGCTGTATTCCACGAGAAAGAAGCCGCGGTCAGTCAGTCAGTTATTTATATTAAATATAACACTGTCACCGACTTTATTATGAATAATTTGAGAGACACTATCTTATGAATATCTTAAGAATTTAACATTTATCGTACTCGAAGATATGTCGATATGTATATTTTGTCTAAATCCTACATTTTTTGACTTAAATGATAATATTGATACAGAGGTCAATAACATTTGTTTATAATTGTCTGTTTTTATTTTCCTTTTTATGAGTGTAGTGAATGTAAAATTATTCGTTTCTGAAAAACCTTAATTTTAAAACCACGAAGCATTTAATGTTTCTTTATGTTCGAAATACAAATTATTAGATCAATAATAAATGATATAAATAATAATCTATTATACGTATGTATAACATATGTAACCGTTAAATTGTAAAGACCATTAGTTTATAATAAAACTAGACAAATAGTAAACTGTCCAAAAATTGTGAACGGCGCTTATCAACGCAAACTGCTAGTGTGGGACAGAAATAAGACATAAGCAAACTTTTCGTTATCTCGCCAATAGAGGCAATCTTAAGAAGCGGTTTCCTATGTCATCATGTCCCAATGATATTATTCTTTTAAAATAGGAAATTTTCAGGTGGCAGTCATCGATAGGAGAGAGAGAGGTTGTGTATCAGTAACTAAAAACCAAGTCTTGACATAACTCACAGAAAAAGTTACGTTTAAACGCCTTCAACGAATGTAATGGCAAACCTGTTGTACTCGTATTCTACTTATGATTTTTCTAAGTAGGTGTTATTTATTTTCACATTTGGTTTATTATTTCTAATCTTTCCTTTAGCAATCAATTTGTTACGAAAATGATATGCACTAGAATGATATCTTGGTTTTATTAAAATGAGCAAATGGCAAAAATATTCGTCCTATAATTCCCATTCATGAGAGAACAGCTTCCTTGAACAAGTACCAGAAAACAAATGTAACAGATAACAAATACATTCAAATATTGATTTATGTTATGTTCTTTTAAATTAATATTAAATCATAACATTCAATTCATTTGCCATTATCACTGTGAGCAGTGCACATTGATAAAATCTTTAAGATATCCAGTCTAGACTGATTTTGCTGCATTTCGCATGTACTTGTTATCTTTATAAAAACAGATAAATATTTCAGGCCTAATTACAAAAAATGCAATTAGTGTTACACAATTTTGGAATAATTCAATTAATTCAATTCAATTAATTCTATTTATTTTTATATTATATATCATTATGATTGACATAATATAGTTGTCGGATTTGGCATTAATTAGGACAATAAGAAAATTATATGTTGGTGCACTACCAAACTTTCCTTACACTAGCTATTACCACGATAATGAAATATCTTCAAACTCGACGGCAGAGCTTTAAAAGGTATTGTCCATGAGAAGACCAATGAGCAGGTTATATTTGACCAGACAAGCCTGTAAAAAGCGTAATTTTATGAAAAACTTACATTTTAAATACAAGTGTAAGAATATGGAAAAAATGGTTCCATTTTTTTTATTTAGACATTTATTATATATATATATATAATAAATTATTACCAACAATTATATATATATATATATTTATAAATGTTGGTAATAATAATAATAAGAAATTTATTATTATTATTACCAACAAAATTCAAAGTATTTTAGTTGTAAATGTTTTCGTTTTTTATGCGTGATATATTTTAATCAGTGATTGATTTTTTGCGAATGTAGTGATATCATTATAAAGACTTGGAGTGGCAGTAGAGTGATAGTGGAGTGACTTGCACTTTTAGGTTACTACCAACAATATTTGTTTCAAAACATTTAGTCACGATTTTTGCTTCTCAGAATAGTTAGATATTTTAATGTAGCGATAAAATTTGCATTTTTAACCTGGACATGGTCCAGTGGGCGCTCCATAGAATTTCGAGATGACTTATGGTTTAGTGTGTTGGTGTTGCTCTTGGTATCTGATAACCGTTTGGCTGAGCTAATTGAATTCCCTTTGGGACTAACCTGGAGAAATAAATCTCCTTCTACTGATGGGACTGTCATGCTTTGGAGAACTAAACGGTATTGGTAGAGGTTTAAATTCTTAGCTGAGCTGTTTACTTGGCATGTCCCTCCAAACATATGTGCTCGAACCACTTCTTCTTAAAAACCACTTTCATCTCTTTAAACAGTTTAAAGGGTACGATAGCTGTGTCAGTCTTAATGACTTGTGAATAAACTTTCTGGTCAGAGTAGATTATTATTTTTTTCTATACAGTCAATGTATCGCTAAAGATTATTACAAAGTACACTGAGCTTTGAACTAACCGTAATACAAATTATTATCAAAACTTGAATGTTGAATAACACGATGAAACCTTATCAAACATATGCATAAAGCCCTGTCACAAGGAAGTGTTTGCTTATCAGAGTTGTTCTTACAGACAAATCGTCATAAAAGAGCCTATTTGTGTTATTCTTGAAAGATTTTAAAATACATATGCAAAATTGTTTACAATCTTAACTTTTCGAATGATTCATTATCTCAATATCTCCTCGTTTATATGATAATTAAATAAGGATAAACGTTATCGTTTCCAATTCATATTATTAATATGGATTCCTGGTGAATTTTTAATTGAAAAATGAGTTAAGTGAATCAATAAATATCAATACTTATAATAAATATAATAAGGCATGTACTGCTGTGCTTGTTCGAGTACGTAATGTAGTGTTTTGTATTGAATGTGTTAGTCTTATTTTATTGAATATTCATTTTTTTGTCATTGAAATTCATTTAGTTTTACTAAAAATAGTGCAATAAGCAAATTTCATCGACCAAAAAATAGTTTTACAATATAAATAATTTGCTACGATAAAATTAAACATCTGTATTTTGCAAGTTTGTAAATCCTATTTTTGGAAGCGATTTTGGAATACCTACTATTCCTACCTATTTTTGGTCAAGTGCCAACTTTCAATACAAAATAATTGTTTTTGCATTTTTATAAAGATATAGTAATATCAAATATATTGTATGATCAAACGAACTTACAAAGTGAAGGTCGATCGATATTATATGAGTACGCTTCATTGGAAGATATAAATATATACAGTAGTCCTTTTATTGTGTTGGCAACTTCGCACGGTTTTTAGGGATAAAAGTAACTAATTTGACTTTTTCCCCTTCCATCAACATAACATGGTGCTCTTGAGCTTGTCATTCTTTAGAGATAATTATAAATTCATGCAAATATTTCTTCTTGGGATTTGGGTTGGGCGGGTATTGATATATCTTCGAATGAAGCGTACTCATATAATATCGATCGAACTTCACTTTGTAAGTTCGTTTGATCATATATTATATTTCGTACGCTTAATTCTTTGATATAAATATATACAGTAAATGTTTAGAGTTGAAAATTTTGTGTTTAAATAAAACAAATAATTTTAACAATCAACTTATTTAATAAGTACATAGTAAATCAAAGCATGACATTGTAAATGTCATATCAAATTTCATTAGTTGGATAAGAAAACAGACTGCAAAGTTGTTGTCGGGTATTATTTTTCGGTTATAAAACTGCGCAAATGACTGTGATCGGTCAGTCCATCCGGCTGTTTTTCTTATTAGGTCCAATGACACTCCGCGGATACGTGCCATGGATGTAGCGGCATGTCGCGTACTATGAGCGCTAAACGTCTTTATGTCTATGCCACTCGCCTCGAGAACTTGTTTGACCCATCTGCTGATGGTTAGAGAAGTGGCTGGCTTGTGAGGTCGTTTGTGTGTCAGTATAAGCGTGTCCATTGACCTAGGTCTGATATTTGTGGTCACTGTTAT
Source organism: Nymphalis urticae (assembly GCA_905147175.2). Lineage (NCBI taxonomy): Eukaryota > Metazoa > Arthropoda > Insecta > Lepidoptera > Nymphalidae > Nymphalis > Nymphalis urticae. The sequence continues at coordinate 8,866,158 of LR989991.1, forward strand.
GTAATTTTCTAATATTGTCGCCGGACAAATGGCTTTATTTTGTGTGAAGTAAGGTAAATATAAAACCGGCTGATCGCGGTTAGCAGCGGAAGTCTTTATCACATCGGCAATACCAATTTGGATCCCAGAAGGGCTTTTTTTAATGTTATTATTTTGATTAACGAAAGAGTTTGAGCTCGTTGTGCAGAGGACAAAGCGAGTAACATCACTAACTTTTTCGTGATTCTTTCAAGTGAAAGTTCTTTATTGGGTACCCACATTGCAATAAAATCAAGTACAATTTGTGGGTCCCATGTGAAGGAATATTTAGGTGCTGTGGGTCTTAATTAATAGGCTCCTCTGAGCAGAATCTTTTTTTATCGTTAGAAGTGATCTCATTTCCTATCAAGAGGGAGGGAGAGGGATAGAGCAGAACGTGACTGTTTAAGGAACCATAAGTAGAACCATTATGAAACTGATCATTTAAAAAAAGCAAAACTAAAGAAACTGTAGTTTGGTAAGGGTTATGTAAATGAGAATTACAGTATTCAAACCATAACCTGTAGGTAACATTGTACTGAGTTGGGGTATTTTTGGAAATAGATGCCATTATCAAGTCTAATGTTTGTATTGGGGTTCCCCTTGCGATGACTGCCGTCCTGAGAGCCTCGCTGCTACCAGGGTAAACTGCATCAGATTGTGTTGTCGTGGGCTTGAAGATGACGAAGAAAATATAAAATTAGGAGTGAAGAATATGATTTTAGACGTTATTAAACTATTTAACAAAGGAAACCAGGGTTGAGAAGGCCAATAGGGAAAGAATAAAATGCCATTTGCTTTGTCATATGTAATTTTTTGTAGACATTTTAATATAAGAGGAAATGGTGGGAAGGCATAAAAGTATAAATGTTTCCAGCTTAAGGTAAAAGCATCTACAGCTAAAGCGTTAGGATCTGGTCGCCAGGCAATATAAGTTATACACTTGGCATTAGTGCGAGAAGCGAAAAGATCGATTTCCGTTTCATCAAAGTTTTTAACTACTTGTTGAAATCCAATATCGGATAATTGCCATTCAATATCGGGGTTTACTTTACGTGATTCTTCGTCAGCCTCTACATTATCTTTTGTGTTAATATAGGACGCGTAGATCCATATATTTCGCTTTTCGCACCATTGCCAAATAGTTCGAGTTAAATTATTTAGATGGGGTAGAAGGGGTACTGGATACCACCCATTCGATTGATGTAACTAATGGCAGTTGTATTATCAAAACGTAAAAGTAAATTTGTATCAGGAAAACAGCTAGTAACACCAAATAATTTATATGGGAATCGCGTTCGTCTACTTTCCAACCTCCGCCAATGCGGCTATTATTACAATAGGCACCCCAACCAGTTTTAGAGGCATCTGTAAAGATCTCTAACTCAAAATCTTGAAATGAAAGCGACTTTAATGCTGTCATTATATTTTTGGTCCACCATTTTAAATCGAGTATAATATCTTTGGAGAGGTTAAATTTTATATCGTAATTTTTGTTAGTTTTTAGCGCTAAGTACTTTTGTCATTCAAGTATTTTTGTATACACCCACCCATACTTTACCGCAGGGCAAGCGGATGTTAAGACACATATGAGATTCGCAAAATTTCGAATAGTGCATGAATTTATACGAATAAATTTTTGTGCTAGATATAGTATTTTATATCGTTTATCTACGGGAAGCGATATTGTCCTATTTAAAGAATTAAACATGAATCCAAGAAATTTACAACATTGTTGTGGAACCGAACAGCTTTTATCAAAATTAATAACAAAGCCCAGACATTCCAGCATTTTTATAGTTTCTTGAATATTAAAGAAACATTCATTGTACGTATTTCCTAGACAAAGAATATCATCTAAGTATATAACAGACTGGAAGCCACGATACCTTAGTTGGCCTATTACTTCTTTCATGGGGTGCATGTCAGTCACCTCCACGTGGTGCACCCTGGGCAACGGGGTCGACCAGCAATCCGACGTTTTTTCCGGAATGCTTGTCGTCCGCGGCTGAGACTGACGCGGCGGAAGTGTCACGGGCCGCTCCTGGTACTTCTCTGTCGCAGCAAAGTGGACTAGCGAGCGGCTTCGTGGCAATTAGGTGGACTCCGGGGTCCTTTGGACTGCCGGAGCGAGGAGGAGTTGGTCTCCGGTGTCCTTTCGGGCAGCCGGAGACAGGAGTAGAGTAGAAGGAGGAGGGAGAGGCGGGTTCGCCCAGTTTCAGTGTCGTTGCTGGGTGGACAGAACGTAAAAAGTCACCGCCTCTCAAACTCGCTTCCCCATCCAGGCGTCAGCCTGCGGTGGGACCGAGGGTCTGGCCTTCACCGGCTGGGCCAAGAGGAGACAACCTCAATAAAAAACACCCGGTGGGTCGCTAACCCATAGCGACGGCCGCTGGCGGGGTCGCGGTGGTGAGCTAACGCGTTCCCGTAACCCCGCCGCCTGCGGTGAGACGGAAACGGGGAGGTTTTAGTGGGTAGGACGGTGGCCTTCTGCCCTGTGAGTCCCACATAACCGTCCCAAACGCTAGCAGACAATACCCTTTAGCATATTGCTCTCTAGATATCCCATTACCTTCATCAAAATGTATGTATGTAGTGTATAAATATTACTTTCAAATGATGGCTGTAAAGCTTTTGATGGTATTTGATGTCCATCTATATACAAACAAAACATATTCATATCATAGTTTTCAAAATTGAATGGGTTCTTTGTGAGACTACCATTGAATGCAGCATTATTCACAAAGCCAACTATGCATCTTTTAGGTACTTGTCCTAGGAAAATGTTCTCAAGCGTTTTTCCTTGAACACCTGATGGTATAGTTAAAACTTTAACTTCAGCTCGTGTACTAGAATATTTAGCTGTGGTAGATGCTAACACTTTTTGGTGAGCAAGTAACACAGATGGATTTATTCGTGCTCTACGAATAATCAAGGTTGCATCCGTAATACATACTTAACTTAAGATCAACGGTGGAAGCCATTAAATTACAATGGTCATAAACACATGTTTTTAAATGATATATGTTAATTCACTCATCAGTAGATCCTGAATTATATAAGGATAGGATTATACCGAAAAATAAAATTACAAATATTAAATAGGAATATTTAAGGCGTAACAGTGAGTTAAATAATGAATAATAAATATTATATGCGCCACGATTTTCGTTTTACAGAAAAACAAAATTTTTGTTGAAATAATAAACTATCAATTTTCATACAATGGAACAGGGCGTGCAATAAAACAAATTTGTATACAAATACAACTATTTTTATAAAAAAAAAGTTAGATGGAAATGGGACTCCTGATGGTAAGGGGTCACAATCGCCCGTAGGCAATGGCGCAGTAAGAAATATTAACCATTCCTTTTATCGCCAATGCGCCACCAACCTTGGGAACTAAGATGTTGTTTCTCTTGCGTCTGTTACGCAGGCACACTTACCCTTCTATTCGGCACACAACAATACCATGTATTGTCATTTAGCGGTAGATTGATTAGTAGCTAGTAACTACCCAGACAGGCTTGTCTGAAGCCCTACTACCAAGTACCTATGATATATTACTATTTTAAAGTCATCATTAAAATATTGAATAGCATGTGAAATCAAAATCGCTAATATTATCTAGATCTTCAAATAAAATAATAACTTTAGCCGATAAATATAGTGTATTTCGCTAGACTAGATAAATTATTGTTAATTATAACAATAAATAAAGTAAAAGATCACGATTTAAAAAATAGATCTCATTATAAGAGAGTTATTCAGTGGAGTAACATCATTGTAATGTGTATTATTTATTTGTAGAAATAAATAAGTGTTGTGTTATTAAAATGTATTTATTTAATCATCTTTTATTTTTATTTGGTGGAGTACTGTTTTGTGTTAGTGCACAACTTGTTATAGACGAAAATACACCAAAGCAACTATTTGACGAAGAGCTTTACAGAAAAGTAATCGATGATGAAGAATGTCGGAAACAAGTGAGATATCTGATGGAACCAGATCAAGGGACGCTTTTAGGCCGCTGTAAGTAACAATGACATAAAAATTATATTATTAACATTTGGATTTGTTCATTTCTCTGGTGGTGTTGTTTTGGTCTTTTTAATGTTTTGATAAAAATAATGCTTGTAATTATTTAATTTTTTAACTAATACGCTGAATTTAAATATACAAATAATATAATAATACAATATCTACCATTTTTTAAAAGATAATTCGTTTAAAAATGCCGATAAACCAAAGAGTGAGTTACTGTTTCTTTTATTTATAGGTTCTTGTTGGTTGATTTTTACGGATTATGTGTATCATCTTTATAGAAATTATAAGTTATACATACACAATAAGTCAGAAATGCCTATATGCCTAATGGCAGAAATTATGCCTATTATTTGAGCTTTTCACATTCACTATACAAATATTCTGTTTTTATTCTTACTTATAATTTTTGTTTATTTTTTCAGTCTTAGATGCTGGTATACGATTCCCAAGAGGGTTTTTCATGTTAAGTGTTTCGGATTTAGGCAACTATGAACAATGTCTTAATATAAACGAAGAAGTCGAAGATATGAAAATAGAAGGAAAATACTATTTTATCGATATACCATTTAATCAAACGTTTCGCCTTCCTTTCTTAAATCAAAACACATCTTATATAACAAATAGAAAAATAGTAGGTTTTAAGAGCATTATCAACGAGGTACAGGAATTTGTAGCAATCGATCCCGATACGTAAGTAACTTATATTGCAATATTTATTTTGCTTTTAAACCCCTAACTTTGTTCATGTTATTTATTGAATTGAAATTAATAAATTGAGCATAAGATACAATATTTTACGCTCCATTTTTATAAGACGGCAAAATCTTAAATTTCAGCAATAGTTTAGCAAAGTCTAATTTTAAATATATTTTATAGGTTAAATCCTGAAAATCCATTGATACTAGCGTCGATTAAAGTGGCTGTATGTGTGCCAAAACCTTGCACGACACAAGAATGGATTAGTACATTGCTCTTCAACGTAACTGCAATTGGATTCGAATATGAAGAAATTTTCTGTCGTCTACCAAACGACAAGCCGTGGATCACTGTCGATTATGTTGCTATGTAAGCGTAACTTTTAATCGTAATCTCTTAATTGTAAATTATTATTCCAGATAGCTACTGTTTTACTACTATAAATTATGTAGCTAGAATATTATATGAGTCGTAAATATCACGTTTTAGTATCGACGATGACGTCTTCGATATTCGTTGTTGATAAAAATTGTTAGAAAGGAAATAGATGATTTATTAGATTCAAATCTACGCGTATTAGTATTAGTAGGAGGTTGTAGTCAATTTTATCAATTAATTAAAAATAAGAATACATGTGCTTGCTTAAATAACTGTTAGCTTAGAGTTATCAAGCGGCTATTGATTAAAAAACAAAATGGATCAATAAATTTTAATAACTTGTATCACAAGGTCTATGTAAAAATATAATATTAAGTTTTATTATTTAATTTTGTTTGATCCTTTAAAACTTAAATTAATGTCAGATAATGGGCTTAAAAATTCGCATTATATTTACCAAAATATAATTAATCTTTAAAAGTATAATTTCTCATTTTATTCAATCGCATACGTTAGATTAACTTTTAAATTTCAGTTAGGGACTAGCCTTTATTATTAAATAGTAGTCGTCATATCTATTTTGCTGCATCAGTATTTATTTAAACGTTAAGAAAGGAAGAGGAGGAATTGAATTGGAAATAAGTAATAATTTTATTACCTCCTTTACTTTTACTACTTATATATACATATTTACATTTCTTTTTCTTTTCTTTTCTAGCGGGGTATTTAGTTTCCTGGGATTAATTACTTTACTCAGTACATTTTACGACATCAACCATATAGTAATAAAGAAAAGAGGTATGGATAATTTAATATTTTTTCCTTCCTACTGATAATTGCTCATTAATTTCGATAAGTTGATTCCATAAATAAAATATCTAAATGACGATATTGATACTGCCAAATAACATTATATAATATTTAATTCTTTTATTCTATCTGCGGCTTCCAGACTAAATACTTACTTATTGCGATTCCTATCCTGACAAAAAAAATCGCTAGGAAAACAAAACACTGGTAATTTAAGATTGTTACTGTAACAGATCTTTGTGTAAAATTATCCCACTTAATCGTAGGTACTTATTTATTAGGTTTTTGCTATTTTTAAATAAGTAAGCTTCTTTCAATTGAGATGAAATAAAAAGTCATGTCATCCTAATTGAATAATAGCCACAGCGGCACATCTCAAAGTATTTGTCTATGTATTGGACAGGCACATATGTGCTAAACACAGCTACACTCTATTTTCTTTCACTTATATATCCGGTAATGCGGTAATCTGGTAGTCCTGAATAGAGATCATAAGCAGATAATATTATACATCATATTGTAACATTATATCAGCGGCTTTGTGTATTATATAACATGTATATACAACATGAAGAATGTAATACAAATCTATAAAATAGTTTTTTTTATAACTTCTGAAAAACCAAGTTATGTGTATATTGCTCGAAATCTTTGGCCAATCGTGAATTCTTTGTTACAAGCCGAAGTATGTATATATTAGCAAATAAATGAATGAAGTATCTGGTTGGGCATTGTAAATTAATATATATATTTAAGTATGAAATACACTAATGAAGTAGCTGGGCGTTCGAGCTTTGCTCGGCTCACGTAATAGTATTTGTTGTACCTGTGTGTAGATAAACTTAAAAAACAGGACCTTATTTTAATACAAAACAAAATATACTTCACAAAAGAATTGCTCATTTAATATTATGAAAAAACTATATTGCTACTGTATGTATGCTATACTTATTTCAATTACTTACCTCGAAACAATTCTTTCACATCCTCTGTACATATCATTGATTGATTTGATTAATATGTTTTAATTCACTTAATCGGATGTGGATAGCGGCTTAGATATGCATTGATTAACTATTCAAAAAAATATAATGCATATTATAAAATATATAGTCGAATAAGTTAATTAAACAATTACTTATAATAAGAGTTAACGCTCACTGCGTTTTAGAAATTCAATTTTAACCATCAAATCTTTACTATGGAGCGCCTTCAGTAAACGTTATTTGTCTCTAAGTGTTACAGTTAGAGCTAGCTCGCACAACGAAGAAACCGCGCCATTTGATTTTCGCAATTGTGTATTGCAAATATATTTGTTAAAACGCAGTAGCGTGTTATTGAATTTGCGCGTTAAATTTTTTGATGCGATGTGGCGCAGAAGTTGCGTTAGGTAAAACATTTTTTCTTCAAGAAATTTATTATATTAACAATGGAATTCCACAATTTGATTATTATATTAATAAATTACGAAGTTAGACTGAAATACCTATCAATAGATAAATAAGTGTAGTGATTAAAAACTATCGTTCATATTTTATTTTATATTGATAATAATCTTTACATTATACCAATCAGTTATATATGTTAATAGACAACAATTGTTCATAAATATCAAATATTGTTTTGTAATAATATATGAAAATGGAAATTATATTTATCGAATGGTTAAAATGATAAATGACCACTAAAATTTATGTAAATATAAATGAATACAAACTTTTTGCACGACCACATAATGTTATTATTAATACATTTTATGCATTTCATTTGTTTGTGTTTTCTTTTTCAGATCCAAAGAAAGCAAACATCTTCTTTCGTACATTCTCCGTTTTCACGAATACACGACGACTTTTGAATTTTGCTCCTAATTCTAACGCCTTAAATTGTCTGGACGGCATAAGATCAATATCAATGATGTGGGTTATCGTTGGGCATACATTTTTCATGTATAATTTTAATGCTGATCTTACTAAGAGTTTGAACGTAAGGAGATTTAGTTTATTTTTTTTAAATATTAATAATATTTATTTTAATATACAGGTGATGACTGGTGAATTAGTATCAATACTTAAGGACGTGATATTTGACGACCATATATGACCAAAAAAAAATACATATAACATAAATATTAATAAACTTCTAAGTAAAGTTAACCAAAAGTTATGTAATTAATTACGCGTCATGTGGACACTCTAGCTGCGCTGACGACACAACACAGTTAGGTACATTTAGTTATCGCGCGGTATTTTACCTACGTCCAAACGCCGCCGCGTGTTAACAGGGTAGCAGGCTACCTTTGATAAACAAGCATGATCCAATCCCCCTTCATACTTTAAACCTGGCTTAGAACAGGCAAAAATACCAAAATATTTCACTCGTTTAAGCAACAAATTTGTTGACTAGGTAAATGATATGAACTTGGGACAAAAATTAACTGTTTACCTATCTTGGTATTTCCGGCGTATTTAAAAATGGAATCATACTTATTTACAACGATTGTCAATCATTTAACTACCTATTTACCTACATAACTACACTAACCTTAACAAATGTTCAAAGTGAGCTCCTGCTCGTGTGATACACAGTTCGGCACGTTTACGCATATTGTCTTTCACACGCTTTAACTCGAATGGGTCACTTTTAACAGTATTCTGCATTTGTGTATTGATAAGCCATACCTAATTACTAATGACGGGTCACACTCACACACGAAAGATTAGGTATACGCGTAAGATCGATCGCTAGGGGCGCGCGCGCGGGAAGATGGACGAACCTTACGGCGGCGCTCGCCCGACTAATCAGCCGCGGGGCAGGGGTTGCGGGTGGCAAACACCACGCCGCACGCGCCGCGGAAATATGTCCACACTTTATTTATTTAAAGTAAAATTTTTGTAAATTTGGTCAAAAATTAAGTACCTATTTTGTTTACATAATTCGAATGAGAATCATGTACCGATTATGCTCCTAAAATATTGATACTAATTCACCAGTCACTCTGTATATAGTCAGTTTTTTTATGGAATAGGTAGGTGGACTGTACTAGTAGGCAATTGGGCTACTTGATGGTACCACCATAGATATTAGCGATGTGAGAACTATCAACCATTCCTTACATCGCCAAAGCGCCACCAACCTTAGGAACTAAGATGTTATGTCCCTTGTGCCTGTAATTTCACTGGCTCACTCACCCTTCAAACGGGAACACAACAATACCGAATATTGCTGTTTGGCGGTATAATATTTGACAAGTGGGTGGTACCTAACCAGACGGGCTTGCACAAACCCCTCCCACCAAGTTAACTTAAACTTGAAGCCTTCTCCAAAAAATTTATAATGAAGATAATACAATTACTACGTTGCGTTTTAGGCACCATATATTGATTCATTAATGAGTATATTTCATATTTTTTCTATAATTGATCTATTATTGAAATGGAATTTATTTATTTTAGTGGTTAACATCTGGCGAGGCAGTATGGATATCGACGGGCCTTTTTACAGTGGACACATTCTTTTTAATGGCTGGTCTCCTGCTAGTTTATACGTCTGTAGGAAGAATGACTGGAGGTAATTTTTTATTTAGGTTTTACGATATTTTTCCGCCAATCACTAAAGTTACTAATGATTTTATTGTTTTTGAAGGACTACGGTGGTTACGGTGATTATTTAATAGAATACTTTTCTTTAAATAGATATTTGAATGAAAATAAAAGGTGACAATTTCAAATAAGCAATAATACATATTATATTATTAACAAAATCAAAATATATAACCGTGTGGTGGAGTCGGTTCGGAACATTTCTCCATAATATTATCCAAGTATACAAATACTTAATACCATAATATTATGGATAATTTAAAAAATCTCCAAGATCTCCAGATATTTTAAATAATCTCCATTTAAAATCTCTAATATATTTAATAATTTTATGTTCAACCAGTTTATTGTCAGTCCGATTACCTTACCGAAAGTACAATATATTCTTAATCTTCTTTTATATCTTATATTATTATCAATTTTATTGTTTTCTGTTATACAGCTTTAAAACAGCTTACTTTAGTAATGAGATTTTAATTTCCTAATAAACAATTTTATATTTCATTGAAATAAATAGATACTTTTCAAATGTGAGCTTAGAATCAAATTGTCCCATAGATTTAGTTGTTACCATAACGATTAAAAAATGAGCTTCGCATTATTATATCAGTGACATGACAGTCCATGTTTTGATTTAAATTGTTAATATTTTCTGGGCCAGTGAACGTATGTTATCCTTATAATAAATATTTATATATTTTGTACCAAATACCATTTTCTTGAGAACTTCTTTAGGCAATTTAAATAAATACTACTCTATTTTTACATATTACATATTAAATGTGTTATCTAAGTTCCTTATCGACGTGTTCGTTTCAATATTGTTATAAACTTAAAAATGACTTACATACAAGTGACCATTAATACATATCGATTAAGCAAGATAATTATAATCTAAATTATTAATTGAAATTCTTTTTTCTTTGTTTTGATTACATATATATCTGATTCTGATCGTACATGAAAATGAATTATACTTGTGTTTAGGGAGTTTGGTATAATAATATGAATTTTACATGTTTTGTAGCAAAAGTAGTTACTGTAAAGATCAATTGATCAAAATTGCGTTTTACCAAAATGCAGAGACCTGAATTACCTAGGGAACACCTTATTAACGTCAGGCTTCAACAAATTCTATAGTTTTCCCGTTTTATTATCCAATTATCAGACCAGATTAAATGTCTGAAATTTGAGAAAATCACACTAAAATATATCTCACTAGCTTCCCAACTTTTACGTCAGCTCAAACGTTGGGCGCTTTACTAATTATTTGTAGACGTTTCTATTCTATGAAAACACAAAATATTTTTAATACATATAATGAAACTTTTATGGCTTTATATTTTCTTTATTTACATTTAAGAAAATCGTTTTTTACAGTTCAACTCCTGAAGCGCCTTCATGTTTTCTATCTCAATCGACTTCTACGAATGTTCCCGTTGTTAGCATCACTTGTACTTCTAGAGGCTTCTGTGTTCCATCGTGTAGGAGATGGACCATATTGGGTCCATGTTGCGAATAATGTTCAGGATTGTCGAAACTTTTGGTGGTCCACATTGTTGCATATCCAAAACTATGTGAATCCAGACCATATGGTTAGTTATTTTTTTCTTAAGCTGAGCATTGATTTTATTATTTTATATATTTTTAAATATATTTTCTTATTTTCTATTAAAACGTTTTCATATAAATTTCACAAAGATTAAAAAATATATTTTCTTTTAGTGCAGCCAGCACTCGTGGTACGTAGCGATTGACATCCAACTACACATCGTGTCACCCATTATTCTATTTTGGGTACTCAATAAAAAGAGGCGATATGCCTGGTCGGCTCTTATCGCTGGTCTTTTGACAATCGTAGTTGCTTCAACTGTATGGAACTTTATTAAGGCAATGCCTTCGAGTTACATGTCTCTTGTGTAAGTTTTATCTATTTCCTAGTATTTTTTTAAGGAAAAACTATGTAAACAATTAACTGTAGATATGAAGATAGTAAGCTATTATTACTATGTTCATCAAAAATTCGATAAGATCAGACACACCTAACATGACATGACGTATGGTGTCTTTAGATAATCACTTTCCGGTAGTCTTAAAGTCTATCTGTTTTTATTTCCGTTACATTGAACGGTAAATTATTGTTTCGAACTTATTCTTAATGTTTATTTTTTTCAGTCGTCTAGATGAACAATCCTATTATATAAATAATTACTATGTTACCGCATGGACCCGTGGAGCTCCGTTCTTTGTCGGAATGATAGCTGGCTATGTGTTAAACATATACAAAGGCAAGAAGATCAAGTTGAATACGGTAGGTTTACATAAATGTTAAGAGGTCGTGGATATAGGTCGTTGACCTTGCTCGATTGGGTGTTTCTAATAGACATTACACCCCCTATGCTATGAGTTTCCGGAGAAATGTGTCATTGGTCTGTTTTAAGCATAACGTCTCGTCCGGCACTGATTTATAATAGTCAGTAAACTTAAAAAAAAACGTCAAGAAGAGAAAGATAAGCCAAAGGTCCCCTTGGTGTTTTATTATTCTATATTCTGATGACGATAAAGAAACCTTGTGTTAAACAGTATAGGAGCAAAAAGCTAATTATAACGTAAACAGAAGGAAGGGACTTTGCTTATTTATTTCTATTACTTCTAAGTGTCAAAACTGTTGGTCGATAATTACTTAGTAGTCAGTCACATCTCATATTTTTTTCATCTTTTGGTAGTCACCCAAGAAAGAAAAAAAATCAGTATTTATACTATACCGTCACGTGTTTTTTACGAGGTGATGAAAATATAAAAAAATACGCTTTATACTTTAAGGATTGTAAATAGCAATTTCATACACCTTTCATGCCTGTTACCGGCTAAAGCAACGATTATCTCAACTTCATATTAGTCCAGTCTTTGCTTTTTCTATTGTGGACATTGCGCACAGACATTTTTAACTTTTAAACCTATGTAGGTTTGGCGTTCGGGTACTTAGGTGAATATTAAATTAACCTTCCTTCTTACAACCTATGATTGATTGATTATTTATTATGGAACTAAATCAACGGCTAAATTAATAGTATTTCTAAAACTATTTAAGTATTAATATTTATATTAGGTACACACTTTTTAGAACAATTGAGTATTTTTCGCATGAAGTCATTATTCTTTATGTGGAAACAATATTTTTGTTTGTAAAACCAGAATTTTTCTGCAGTCTTCCAACAAATAACTGCTGGTTTTATGTCGTTTTTGGAACAAATTATTAGCGTACTGTGTATGAGACACAGAGATGCTTTAATGCCTCGGTTTAATTACAAAGATAAAAGTACTTTGTCTATTTTTTATAAATAAATTATTTCATTTCTCAGCCCTAGTGACCTAGAGATAAATATCTTCATATCGCAAAAAATACATATAATTTATATTCAAGAAATATCATGATTCATAAAATTTATCAAGATATATATCGATGAAATAATCGTAAAACGTAACAAAAAATAGGTAACCAATAATTATTTTTATGTACGTCTTATTAGATTTTATCTAACGAGTGATAATATTAAGGTTAGTCTGCGACATCGCTTATCATTAAAGGTAAAATCTCGGTAATATTATTTTTTGGTTTATACAAATAAAAGTAACATTTTGTTTATTTTACTGTCTCAATCATTTGTATTTTAGAGGACAAGTTTGATTGGGTCAAATTACAACCAGTTTTATTTGTTAAAACTTCATCCAGTATTTATACAGTACAGACTAAGGCCTCCTCTCCCTTTTGAGGAGAAGGTTTGGAGCTTATTCCACCACGCTGCTCCAATGCGGATTGGTAGAATACACATGTAGCAGAATTTCAATGAAATTAGGCACATGTAGGTTTCCTCACGATGTTTTCCTTCACCGTCAAGCATGAGATAAATTATAAACACAAATTAAGCACATGAAAGTTCAGTGATGCATGCCCGGGTTTGAACCCACGATCATCTGTTAAGATTCACGCGTTCTAACCACTAGGCCATCTCGGCTTTTTGCACTAGGCCAGTATTTATATATATTAATAATTATTAGACTGACATTAAGTGTCGTCTTTCGTAATCTTACTCGAAATCGAACACTGATTCCACATTTTCAATTATTGAATGTATCTGATATTAATTTACATGCCACATTTAAAGTTTCAAATTGGCTTAAAATATGTGTGGGATTTCGTTATATAAGCGAATACCTTTCTTGTCCTAGAAAGGTTGACATGTCAGAATGTGGGTGTTACAAGCTATCTTTCCTTCTTAGCATTTTTATCAGAATAATTATAATGTGAAACCGTAATGAAAAAATTTAAAACCATTTATTTATTCTCGTTGTCAATGAAAAATTGGTTTAAAGAAAAATAAATTACTCAATAAATTATCAGATTTTGTTTGTTTCAGGGCTTTGTAATCACATCCTGGGTTATAGCTCTCGGCATGATCGCGTCATGTTTCTACATGTCATATGCTATCATGCAATTAGATTGGGACAACCAAGTCGGAGACAGTCTGTTTAACTCGTTCATGAGAATTATTTGGTCGATCGGCTTGTGCTGGATAATCTTTGCAAGTGTTAAGGGATACGGAGGTCAGAATAATTGCTAAATAACTAAAAGTCCAATAATAGTCTTAGTTTTTTTATAACTCTTACATAAAATCACCTATCAGAAAGGCATTTTTGAGTGTCTCGATTTAAACATTACTACTACTACTACTCCTACTTAATTACTTTAAATCATATATTTATTTTTAATACATTAGTTATGTTAACAAAAAACAAATTTCAGGTCCAATAAACTGGCTTTTATCGCTCAGTTTGTGGAAATTGCCCGCTCGTATATCCTTCGCGATGTACCTTTACCACTACCCAATCGCCTTTGTTATAGCTGGAATGCAAGTAACGCCTATCTATTTCTCGGTGGGAGGAAGGGTAAGTGTTGAATACTTATCAGCTTTCATATATATTTCAATGTTGAAGAAAGAGAATAACAATTATTTATAAAGAAAACAAATACTAACTTTTTTTAATTAGAATTTAGAATTATATTCTATTTCGTGATATTCAATTATTTAAAATTAATTTTAATCTTTTGTCTTTATAGATTTATGACTTTATGGCACTCTTCACGTTGTCATTCATCGTGTCTTTCGTTATGACGGTAGTCATTGACGCTCCTTTCTCATTGCTAATCAAAATATTAATGGAAGGAGGTAAGTAATTTATATTTATTAAATATGTATAATATTATAGTTTTTTCTATTTTTTTATATTGTACGATTTTGCCAAACATTATACACAAGTAAATAATATTATATGTTTTTTTTTTTTGCTTAATGCTTCCTATTAATGTGTTCTTCTTTTAACAGGTCAAAGAAAATCTCAACCAAAAATAGAAAATGGTGCCGATTCCTCAAAAGCTGGTCCAATAACTGATAAGAACGTGGCTGATTTAGAAAGAAAGATAGCCAATAATGACCATAATTTGGCTAATAACGTAATACATTTGGAGAAAAATGGATCAAGTTACGACAAAAATGGCGCTATGGATAGGATAGAAGTATTAGGGGAAACGTTACCAAGTAAAGAGCATTCAAAATTTTAAAAGAATTTGATCGCTGGCTGTCTCTTGGAAACATATCTTAAGATTTGATATTACTTTAATGCATCATTTACCTTAACGTATTTATTAAGGTAATCTCATATTTACCCGAATATGAGAATTTTTAAGATGTTTATTTATGTCTATATCATCCTCAGAACTGATATAAATATATTATAAACATGTAATAGATATCTTAGTCAGATACACATGTAATATGGTCTGAGCATGGTCTGAGCATGACCCTTAAGGTCACTGAGCATGACCCTTAAGGCAGTGTCCGATTGGGGCGATGCCAATTTGGTCATGTTCAATGCAACCAAAACGCAGGCGTGTCTATTTTCCGCCAAAAAGAGGGAATTCCAGCTACCTCCCTCTTTCCGAGATGTGTCCGTACCTATAACTGACCATCTTGACCTTCTTGGCGTTACTCTCACGTCGACTCTAAATTTCGGCTCTTTTATTGAGTCCAAAGCCCAAATAGCCGCCCGAAAGCTTGGTATCCTCGCCAAGGTGAGACGTTACTTTACTTCAGAACAACTGCTCAGCTTATACAAAGCACAAGTGAGGTCTTGTATGGAGTACTGCTCTCACCTTTGGGACGGCTCTGCTAAGCACCACCTTCGGGCTCTAGAGTTGATTGAGAAACGTGCTAGGAGGCTGATAGGAGACGACACATTGGTCGAGTCAAGACTCCAAAGTCTTGAACATCGACGTGTGGTTGCTTCGCTTTCTGTCTTCTATCGGATACATTTCGGAGAATGTGCGCAGGAATTACATGATCTGATTCCTTCCACCCCCTTCTACTATCGGACGGCCAGGCAAACGCGACCAAAGCGCCATAGGTACACAGTGGAACTTCCCCGCCTACGTACGAAGCGCTTTGAATCCACATTTATTATTCGCACTGCGAAACTGTGGAATGCTTTGCCTGAGTCCATATTTCCAGATGACTACAATGTAGGTGTGTTCAAATCCAGAGTGAACGGGTTCCTTCTGGGCAGGCGCGCTCCATCCTAGACCGTGACTATGCTTAAGATCAGGCAAGTCAACGGTCAAGCGCTTGCCTATTAACGGTAAAAAAAAAAAAAAAAAAAATAATAATATCTGTATTCAATATTATTTTTGGTCTAATAGACATAGTAATATCATGAAGATTTTTAGATAAATAATAATTCTTATTGAAAATTATCAATGTATATATTTTTTGTTTAAATATTTTTTATTGTTATAACTGAAGCATATAGTGAAAAACAGCTTTGTAATCTTCACAATAAAGTTGAATATCACTACATAGTATAAAACAAAGTCGCTTTCTCTGTCCCTATGTCCCTTTGTATGCTTAAATCTTTGAAACTACGCAACGGATTTTGATGCGGTTTTTTTTATTAGATAGAGTGATTCAAGAGGAAGGTTTATATGTATAATAACATCCATTAAATAGTGGAGAAGTACTGTTATTTTTGAGGTTTCTAATGTGATGTCGTAAATAATTACATTTTTTCCGCTTACATTGCAAACGCAGGCTGAACCCTACGAGTTTTATCAAAATAATGTACTAAGTATTGTACACATTGAAAAGGTCTACAGAAAAGTCCGCGATGGTATATGTCTATCTCTTATGGATAACCCACAATAACTTTTTTTTGTCATTTACTTTTTACGACAAATAATGGCTAATTTTCGAAGCGATTTTAACCAATACAGCATTAATCCTTAACCAATTAAATACCTTGAATACATTGTTCATTTAATATAGATCTATATGGCCCTTTACACCGTATGATTTAAGTGAATATTTTCGAAGATATTACAGATTTAAAAATTGCGGGACGTAGCGTTTGCGGCGGTACCGGCCGGCCGCCCGGTGCGGCAAGAGCGTGCCTATAAATAGCGCGTCTGAGGCCGCGGTTTTCCCTATAGCTTTGAATTTAGCAGCGATCGGACGCGTTTATTATAAAAACGTGCTTTTCAGCGCGACAACGTATCAGTAATTATAAGTAAGTTACGATAAATAATTGTATGATAGTAGTTTTAAAATATAAATTATATATATAATTATATTATATTCTAAGGTTAATTTTTAAATCGCACGTATAGTAATTATAAGTACCTACATAAGGTGAGATAAGATTAGATTAAATAAAACCATAATTTATGGATTGCAATTTTCTATTAAGATCTTGATTAAAATTTACAGTTATATCAATTTAATATTAGGGAAATTATTTTCAAAAATCGTGATTTAAGGTGAGATATGTAAGTTCAGAAAAAGTACTTAATAGAATAGGTATCTTTTGTTGTTGATGATTGTTGATTATCTTTTGTTTCTAAATGGTAAGAATTTAGATATTTTTTACTGCGGCACATACTAATAATATGGCAATTTGTGCATAGGTAATCATACATATAGAACTGAGTAAATTTTGTTCAGAAATTATAAAGTCATGTCTGGAAGACGTCGTCGTTCGAACATAGGTCGTAGTACAGTGAATGCCAGAAGAGTACGTTCAGAAAGAGATGAAGAATCGTCAACGGAACGTGAGGCTCGCCTCAGTCAGGCTCGGGATAGATATAGAGCTGAGAGAGAGAGAGAATCTTCAGTAGAGCGTGAGATTCGCCGCAGCCGGGATCGAGATAGGCATACGGTTCAGAGGGACAGAGAATCGTCAGTAGAGCGTGAGGCTCGCCTCAGTCAGCTTCGGGATAGATATAGAGCTGAGAGAGAGAGAGAGAATCTTCAGTAGAGCGTGAGGTTCACCGCAGCCGAGATAGGGAAAGACATCGAATATAGAGAGCCAGAGAATCATCAGCACGAGTTACTAATTCATGGGTGAATAAAGAAAATTCTGCCATGAATTACGATCCTTCGATTTCTTACAAGGACGATCGTATAGTATCAATAGGTACTATGTCAGTAGTGTGTGAACATTGCTTGGCATTGAAATTCAAGGACGAATCGAAAGGCATGTGTTGCTTACAAGGAAAAGTCAAATTAGAAGAAGTTCTCCCTCCACCTGAACCACTTCACTCTCTTCTTACGGGTGATCATCAGAAATCCAAGCAATTCATGCGCAATGTACGCCGTTATAATAACGCATTTCAAATGACCTCTTTTAAGAGTAAGCAAGTCGTTGAGCGTGGGTTCATGCCTACATTTAAAATTCAAGGGCAAGTGTACCACTTAGCTGGGAGCTTGCTACCACTTCGACCCGATGATCACAAATTTCTGCAAATATATTTTATTGCAGATCCAGATACACAAGCATCTACGCGGTGTACAAGTGTTGCACAGCTAATTGATAGAGATTTGATTAGATCTCTCCAAGATATGTTACATTCTCATAATTGCTACATACAGTCTTTCAAAACTGCGATTGAGAGTGTTCCAGCAGGTACTCCTGACTTTAATGTCGTAATCCATGCAAATAAAGTTCCTGTTGGAGAACACAGAGGACGATTCAACGCCTTCCACGAGTGAAGTAGCAGTGGTGATAGCTGGACAGCAATTTGACAAAAGAGATATTCTATTGCATAGTCGTGATGATAATTTGCAAAAAAATTCAGAGTTACACAGATCTTATGACAGCTTACAATATCCTTTGATGCTATGTCGTGGAGAAAATGGTTATGCCATTAATATTTCTCAAGTTGACCCAATCGGTGGTACACCTAATAGTAGTCTGAGTAAAACAGTGTCATGTTCATACATGACACTGTTTTACTCAGACTACTATTGCTACCGTATAATGACAAGACGTAACAATTTCAATACTTTGCTTAGATATGGAATGTTAACAAACCAATACTTGGTAGATCAATATGCGAAAGTTGAATCTGAGAGATTGGCCTACATCCGTAATAATCACACTAAATTGAGAGCTGAAAATTACGTTCATCTTCAGGATGCTTTACAGGCGAATGAACAAAAAACCAAATTGACAGGGTTATTTCAGCTGAATTACCGGATAAAGATGAAGATCTTATCCTGTACGAAATCGTAAAGAAACATATGGTACACGGCCCTTGTGGGACTTTAAACCCGAATTCTCCATGTATGCGAGATTCTAAATGCAGCAAAAAATTTCCGAAGTCGTTCCAAACTCAAACAAGTACTAGCGATGACGGATATCCCAAATATCGTCGACGATGGCCAGAACAGGGTGGGCAAAATGCTACCGTCCGAAACCATGATATTGATAACCGATGGATCGTTCCCTATAATCCGCTCCTTTTGAAAATTTTCGATGCCCACATCAACGTAGAGTTGTGCAATTCAATAAAGTCAATTCAATATGTTACTAAGTATATTAATAAAGGCAGTGATCAAGCCACTTTCAGCATACAATCACCAAATGAAGTGGAAAAATATCAGTCTGGACGTTACATCTGCAGCTCTGAAGCTGTATGGAGGATTTTATCATTCGAAGTGCACGACCGGGCTCCCACAATTGTCCACCTTGCAGTTCATTTAGAAAATGGACAAAGAGTATATTTCACAGAGAACAATATACAAGAAGTTGTTAATAACCCGCGGGATACAACATTGACAGCATTCTTCAAGTTATGTGCTCAAGATGTTTCGCGAAAACACTGACATATGACAGAGTTCCAGGTTACTATACATGGAACCAGAGTTCTAAAACTTTTTAAGGGCGAAAACAAGGTACTGCGGTTGATGGTTTCCCCGGAGTAAAAAAAACGGATGCTCTTGGCAGAGTCTACGTGGTTCATCCCAACAACAGCGAATGCTTTTATCTGAGAATGTTACTGCATATTGTAAAAGGCCCGACATCCTTTGCAAACCTAAGAACTGTACAAGGTGTTGTTTACAATACTTATCAAGCAGCATGCAAAGCTATGGGGCTCTTGGAAGACGATTCTCACTGGGAAAACACATTATCAGAAGCAGCTGTTTGTAGTTCAGCTACATCATTAAGATATTTATTTGCCGTCATAGTAGTGTTTTGTCAAGTAACTGATTCTGTTAATCTATGGAATAAATTTCAAGAAAATATGGCCAGTGGTATTCTGATTCGGCGACGGCGAGAGTTAAACTCAGATGATGTACAATATGATCAAAACATATTTGACGAAGCATTATTGGAATTGAACAAAGTAGTGCAATTACTTTCGGGTAAATCGATCAAGGATTTTGGGCTGCCGATGCCAGCTAATACTACTAGCTCAGATTTAACTAACAGTGCCGAATACACAAGAGAAACATCATACGATCAAACGAGACTTTTACAAAATACAGCTCAAGATGAGCCACGATTAAACATCGATCAGAAAAAAGTATTCACTGCATTACTATCAACAATTGATAACAATGAAGGGAAATTGTTTTTCCTTGATGCCCCAGGAGGTACAGGAAAAACATTTTTAATCAATCTGCTTTTAAAAAAAATGAGATCTATCGGAAAAATTGCGTTAGCTGTTGCGTCATCAATTCACCTATGGGTGGATGTACAATTCTGTTCTCAGGAGATTTCCGTCAAATCCTACCAGTTGTGACTCGAGGAACATGTGCTGACGAAATAAATGCTTGCCTAAAAAGATCCAACCTTTGGCCACATGTCAATAAATTAGAGCTTAAAACTAATATGAGGGTTTCGTCATCTTCACGTGAGAACAGGCTATTTCCAGAGATGCTGCTAAAAGTTGGCAATGGAGAGTTAACACAAAGTGAGGGAAGGATTGACCTAGAAAACCTTTGCGTTTTGATAGACAACATCCAAGAGTTAGTCAACAATGTCTATCCTGACATTGATAACATAAGTTATAAGACAATATCTTGGTTTAAAGAAAGAGCGATTCTGTCACCAACTAACGAACAAGTAGATAAAGTAAATAACTTGATTCTTTCAGAGATTGTTGCGGCGACGAAAATATACTACTCGGTCGATACTGTTCTCGATTTGGAAGAAGCTGTTCATTTTCCTACAGAATTCCTAAATTCTTTGAACCCGTCTGGACTCCCTCCTCACAAAATGGTGTTGAAAGTAGGTTGTCCTGTTATTTTATTAAGAAACCTGAATCCATTTGCACTACTTTGTTCAATTCCAATAATGCTTCGTCAAATATGTTTTGATCATATTGTACATCATCTGAGTTTAACTCTCGCCGTCGCCGAATCAGAATACCACTGGCCATATTTTCTTGAAATTTATTCCATAGATTAACAGAATCAGTTACTTGATTTATTGTTGAGTCCTAATCAACAGGCGATGCTACTTGGAGCTGTGCAAGTGACTGGTTCGATACTTGCATCACTGGTTGTAGAAAAGGCTGGAAGAAAGGTAAAATCTTTAATATTAGGTTTTTACATATGAAATTGGCGTTTTGTACGGGAGGAATATAAAGTCATTTTTTTTTGTAAAATATATTTAATTAATCAAAGTATGCACCGTTGTTATCTATGCACTTTTGCCATCTTATAGGTAGTTCATTGATCCCTTTACTAAAACAAGTGTGGGGCGAGAATCAAGAAACTCTTTAAAGGCGGTTTAGACTGCCGTATCGGAGTTAAATTTTTTCCTTGTAAGAAGTTGTCCAAATTCCAGAAAAAATGGGAATCTGTTGAAGCAAGGTCCGGGGAGTACGGTGGATGTCGCAGACATACCTATTGTAGCTCATCTAACTTAGTGGTTGTTTGTTGTGAAGCGTGCGGTCTTGCGTTGTCGTGAAGCAGCAGTGGCCTAGAGCGATTGACCAATCTCCTAGTTCTTCCTTCATGGTTTACAGTTCCTAACAATAAATATCTGCCGCAATCGTTTGGCCAAATTTTAGAAAGCTGTAGTGAACGACACCGGTGCTAGTCCACCAAACACTCACAAGCAACTTTTTCTGAATAAATTTTCGTTTAGGGCAGGATTTGGCTGGGTCTGCAGAGTTCAGCCATTGCGACGAGCACTTCCGATTATCGTACAGTATCAATATTTCATCACGAGTAATGATTCGATTTAAAATCCCTTCATTATTGTGTCGGTTGAGCAAAGTAACACAGCAGTCGACGCGTGTTTGCAAGTTCGATTCGCTCAATTCATGAGGTATCCATCGTTCAAGTTTTTTTACTTTCCCGATTTGCTTCAAGTAGATTAATACAGTTTTATCACTTAGCCCGAAGCCTGCAGCTATCTCTGAAGTGGGTGGGGTGGATCCGCTTCCACAATAGCCTTTAATTCTTCATTTTCCACTTTGATCTCCGGCCGTTCACGGGGTTGGTTCTGAAGGTCGAAATTTCCAGAACGAAAACGTTGAAACCAAAAACGTACCGTGCTTTCTTTTGCGACATCAGTGCCGTAAACATCATTAATTCTTCGAGCTGTTTCTGCAGCACTGGTGCCATGGTAGAACTCGTACTCTTAAATATACCGATATTTCATGTTTTCCATTGTGCGGTAATAAGCGACGAGAAAGAAAAAAATAATGAAGAAAAACTCAAATGTACCAGCTAAATGAATTTATAAACTTGAATTTGATGTTCTTAACCAAAGAGGAGATATTTCAGATCAAAGTGGTCAGAACGACAAAACGCTAATTTCATATGTAAGGATCTGATATTAATATTAAACACCAAAGTAAATGATTAATTAAGGAGTTTTTGTATTGAGTATACATTACTACAACTACTTTAGTGATTAGTTAAACAATGTTTTCATCCTTTCTGTCATTATTGATATGATATTTAAAAGAAGCAGACACGCCATTTTTAAACTAATTACCCGCTTATACGTAAGGACGTATATTGCTACTCGTTACATAAGATATGTTTAGTAAGATAATTAGCTATTTTGACTTATAATTCTCCCCATTTATAACCGTTATTTTGTATTTTGTGATTTTAGGCATTACTTTCGATGACGTCGCTTATATCTGGACTTAGTATGTGCACTCTGGCTTCTTGGTTTGTAGCACGAGACTATGGAGCGAATACACCAAATTGGCTTCCTATAGTAACATTATGTTTGTGCATTTTCTGCGATTCTTCTGGATTACAGCCAATATCTATTGTTATCGCTGGAGAGATTTTTTCCTTTAAGGTATGGGAATTTTGTACAATTAACTGTAAAAAAAAAAACAGAGTAATGTTTCAGCGTTAATTAGTCTTAATATAATTATTTTTAATAAGATTTAAAGTAAGTAGGAACTCAAAAAATTTAAAATTCTTAATCGTTTTTAAAATAATAAAATTACTTTATAGTATCATTCCTATTTACCAGCATCGAGGAACTGTTATGGCCGTGACGATGTCAGCTGCATCTCTTGCTGATTTTCTTCAACTTTTGTTCTTTAAACCGTTGGCAAGCTCTATTGGCATCCACGTGGCATTCTACTTTTTTGGAGGAGTGTGTATATTGATGGCATTATACGTAATCATTGTGATACCAGAAACCAAAGGAAGAAGCTTAGAAGATATTTATAAGAGTTTTGGTACACGCCGAAGTATAGGGAGAAATAACCTAAACGACTTAAACTGCTAACGCTAGATTTTTTTAAATTAAAATTTCTTTAACGTACGACAAACATTATTATTATAAATATTTTATTTTGAATAAAATCTGATAATATTGTTATAAAATACATAAAATAATAATAAAACTCATTATATTTCGATTTAATTAAATATGAAGTTATTAAAATTTAACTGATTACATATTCAGTTAAATCATACTATAAAGTAGGCAGTTTTATTTTGGATTTACTATTTATTTTATGTTTTAGGACGAAAATAGTCAAATATTGTATAATTTGCATATGCATACATGTTTTACTTCGAGATTATAAATAAATAATTATTTATATTATGAACTCTGGTTGTTAATATGTAATGTATTAGAAATATTATTTCAACACTTAGCATAAAATGATTGACTGATAATATTTTTTTTTTAAATATAGATAAGAGTTCTTGCGAAATAGTGATAAATGCGAAAAAATAAATTAAAAGAAACATAATAGCACTGCTCGTTTTTAAGTAACTACATATATTTCTATTTACCTCTTTAAATAAGCCTACAGCTCACCAGCTTATTAGTGGACGAAAAATTACAATAGATAATAAAATATTATCATATATGTATTTTTAGTTGGATTTTTTAAGTGGGATGACAAAAGAGGAATTAAAATATACGATTGAGTAAACAGTAAACTTTATACGGTCACTTACATACTATACTTTATACGGTCGGAAATATTTATACGGTCAGACTTTTTATCAATGGTGCCGTCAGCTACGCTACCACTGTTTCTATTTCACTTGATTTATCAGACATATATAATTGCATATAATAAAACTAAATTTTAACTAATAGCACTTTTTAATATTGTGATCATTTAAGCTTAAATTACAAATTATGATATAAGCAGTACTTACAATATCCTTGATAATTTTAACACACAACTTTTCTTATATTATAATCTAAAAATTCCATTTAGTTCTTTTGTAACCTAGCTTAACCACGCATAATGGCGCCTCCGGCGTTTTCATCCTTTTTTAATCAATACAATAATATTTTTCCCAGCATTTATTATCTACAAATGACATGTGTGTGTCTAACTTTAAAATTATTTCAAGTTCAAGGTAACTGCTTTTATAAATCAATACAAAGTAAATAACTGTAAGCCTATAGACGATTCATCATCATTCATCAGATTAATTTATTAATTCACACACTAATTTAATTTCTAAATAAAACTTATAATTACCTCGATCTCGAGTTTGGAGTCCCGTGTCAACACATACATAACACCACTTAAGTGTGGAATAAAATATGAAAAAACGTTGAAGTAATATGAAATAAATTCAAATTAGTGCATATATTATATTATGCTATACGTATTATGTACGGTTATCTACGCCTTCTATAATATATATGAACCCTTACTAAAAATCGCGTTTACAAGTGCACTTTGTGCAGCGTTATCTCTACTCGTTTTCTCGTATTGTATCAGTTTAAGGATACAATATGAGTACGTAAGTCTCAATTGTATGGGTGTCAGAGCTAATGCAATTTTTTTATAATCTAGTTAATTTTAATGTTTCATAATTATAAGTAACAGTAAAAGCCTGTTAATGTCCCACTGCTGGGTTAAGGCCTCCTCTCCATTATGAGGAGAAGGTTTGTAGCTAATTTAAAGTATTCTATATTAATTTTTTAACAAAGCAAACTGTAGCAATACAATGATGTAATAAACCATGGAGCTTATTAAGCCTAAGGGTAACTTTCCATCTACAACAAAAAGACGACAAGGTTGCAGCTTACTGAACATTGCATTGCTTAAGCGTAAAGTATTCCTGCAAGTTTTTTTTGCACCTGAAAATAAAATCATCATTCAAATCCGTAGCGTAACGGTAAACATTGTGTCTAGAGCACTTGGAAAAACACATTCTATATGCTGTAATTTTATATGTAGCCAAAGAATCCATCACTAATATAATCAAAATGAATTAAAGTAAAAGCTTACCATGTAAACAAAGAGGATAAATAATAAAATTCTTACCAAATGATTTATTATCAATCATCACCTCAATACAAGCGTGCTGAGCCTTATTAACCGTTAAATAAAAAAGTTGACATGAGGCACTTAAAAGAAATATTATAAAAATATCTTTTATTACGATTAAAAATAATAATGCCCTATCTATATTCCAGTTCAATTTTGTCTGAAAATAAATAAAAATAATTTAGTACAAACCAAATTTTTGTAACAATTAAAAGTATAAATTACGAATGTAAATATTAAAATTATATTTTATTTGTTTTTTCATTGTACAAAAATGAGTTTTAGCGCTTTTGATTATGAAATAAATCAATAATCTTAGTGTTTGGATTCCAAAAATATCTACCATTTCTAATGATGAAGCCTAACAATGTGTGGCGCAAGACCAAGACTTTTTTATCTAAACCCTCTCCAAGAGTTCTAATTTTTTTATATAATTGGTAGGGACGCCAGCTAAATAATTACGCGAAATAGTCTAATTATAGCTGCTAATCATATCCATTAACATTTGCCTGGGTTAAATTTTATACCATTATTCTTTGATCAGTTTTAAAATACCTATTGTCAAGCTTTCTGAAAAATAAAATCAGATCCCTAAGTAAGCAGAGTTTGTATTATGAAAACCTAACAACGAATACACTACATATACTACTTTTCTTTTGTAAATACATACTTATATAGATAATTACACCCAGACTCAGGACAAACAGACATATTCGTGCACACAAATATTATTTGAATTATTTGTGAAAGTTTGACGTCATCATAGTACATACTTAGTGAAATATTTAAAATAACTTGATGCCGTTTCTGAATATATTGAATTAAAACGGACCGAATACAGATATATTCGGTAATACATCTGAATACGAATATACCTGAGCCCTAAGTAACTTTAAATTTGACACCGAAAACAACATAAAAATATCTTTATGTATATAAAATTAAATTTTATACTCACATATTTACTTTTATCCTTAGTTTCCATCGATATAAAAAGTTCTGCATAAAATATTGAAAATATAAAGGTGTCCATACTTTGATATAACATCTACAAACAATAAAATATGTTAGTATGAAAAAAACTAATGAAAATTGTATTTATTAGAGGTCACAAAATAAAAAGAATACACTTCGTGCTAATGGATGAGATATCGATGACCTAGAGCGAATTTGCTTGCTTGACTTAACACCTTGCAATGACCAAGTTTGAAAGAGGCATTGACTCAGGTATTTTATGCACACAATCCTTGAAGATTTTTTTTATAGAATAAATAGGCGGACGGACAAAAATATTTATAAGTACAGTGTACACAAGAATGAACTAAATCATGTTAAGCATAAAGCAGTTCAGTGTGAAGTAACGACGGACTTTATTAAGGATGCTATGCTATTTAGCAGTCTTAGACTTGAGGGCGAAAAAGTGATAACTAGACTGAGGCTCAAATATATCGGTTCCAGTTACAAGTTGACATCAGAAATTAAGAATCAATGTGAATTGTGCTTCATTAGGCAGCGAATGGACACGCTGGAGCCTGTTGATAGGATTAAATTCCACCAAAATCGGCATAACTGCAGCTCGCTTTTCTACTACGTTCCTAAAAAATCTCAGACCCAGTAGTAGTATGTAAATATGACCTGTAACTCTCTAGTAAGAGTCTTATCATAAAAATTAACAGGCCATTTATACGAAGAGAAAATATTGTTTTTGTGAGAAAAGAACCATGAGATGCCAACATTAACAGATATCAGATCGGAAGAGTAGTCATCCTACTTGGAAAACTGATCGGTTAGAAAATCAATTTCTAGTTATAAAATCACGGAGCAAACTTGCTAAGAAAAACTTGCTAAGAAAGTGTACTATATAATATACACAAGTCTATTATGGTTGGACGGTTTAAAACGGCTGCCCTTTTTGTGAACAGGATCACAAACTTTCATAACTTTGGAATTTAGGTGGTTTTTAAAAAAGGGTGAGCGACACAAGGGTTCTTCTTCGTTCGATGCATGTGACTTTTTGATATCAGCGAATTTCGGCTTACAGCATCGAAAATGGACTCTAATACATACTGAAAGTATGTATTTAGATTTGACTACCTAATTTTTTGAACTGAAACTTGGCACACACTTTGCATACCTGAGTTCAATTACAAGATTTTAGGGTTCTTTCTTCACATGACATAAATAAAAGCTTGGTTTGATTGATTAAGAGTACTTACAAGAATATTGAATATCTTCTTATAAATGTCATATGTGTCTAATATTTTTTTATAAATTTGATATAATCTTTCCCAATCTTGCCTCATTTCTTCTTTTTTTGATTGTTTTATTTCTGTCTCTGTTTGATTATAAATACATGAGCGATTAACGAAAATATAATAATTAAAATATTGGTATTATTAATTGTGTATGACTTAATCAATAATAATATAATATGATAACGAATTCTTTAATACTTGAAATAAGTATAATATAATAATACTTTAAAAGGATCACAAAAGAACTCTACCTTGTGATGTAAGGTTTAAGCTTACAGAGGTCCCTTCATACTCGACAGACGATTTTGATACTGTATTTAACTCTCTCAATTCAAAAATCCATAAAATTAATTGATTTTTAAGGATATCAATAATCTGGCAGGCGTAAACAATGTTAATATTAAAATAAAGTAAAACAAACTTACTAATAGATTCAATGGCACTTTTGTCGACGTAGAAAAAAAAATGTATAAAATATACCACAAAAAATGTAACAAATGATCCTAATATTAACCGAAAAATTAAGATAGACCTTTTAAATTGGTCATAACTTTTATTCTTGAACATGTTAAATACCCTCTGAATATTAAGTATAATCTCAAGGTTGAGTTTCCTATAAACTAGATTTAAAATAAAAGCCATAAAAAACCCACAGGAATGAAACACAAGATCAAATAACACCATAAAAACTAAATTAAAATTGTCGTACGCGATCTGCAGCAATCGAACACTGCGCCAAGTATACACAACAAACGGAATTAAAAAACCAAAAAACGACAAATAATCCGCACTAGTACTGTTAAAGCTAAGAAAATTCTTATAAATCGTATATCTTGGAAATAAAAAAAAAACATTCCATCCAATAATATGGCGATATTATTGCTTGAACTTCTTTATCCAAAATATTATCGAAGAGAACTTCGTTAGTCGCCACATGAACAGTCATTTTTCAAAATGATTTTATTTGCCTTTTTTTAAATCAGCTTTACTCTGATCATTTGAAAAATATTTTGTGACGAATGCATAACAATTTTCATTTCATAATTTATCCTTCTTTCCCATATATTTTAATGCAGTTTTATGTGGTGAGTAAATTGTATTTGGTTTGTTTTCTCTTTTGATATATTTTCTACGACTAACAATATCGATTTAGTAATTACGAAATAACGTAATTGATTTGATCTACGAAATAATGCTTTAGATTTGTAATCTAATCATTGTCCATCAAACAAAAGAGGTTTTATATTAATGAAAAAAGTTTCATTAATATAAAATGTGAATATATATATATGAAAATATTATCTTTTCATTGCAAACTTTACCGTCAAATATTTTATCATAACTTCTGTGATTTAACATTTGAGCAACAATCTCCTTGAAAATTAATAAAATCAAAATAAATAAATAAAACAGTAAGAATATTTTTATTTTAATATATTAAAATGATATTGATTGTAACTCTACAACTTCAAGGAGACTTTTAATAAAAATCTGCTATTTTTTCTTTATTTTTAGACTTACAGGGTCTGTAAAAACATCCTTTTTAATACTTGTTTTAGCCATATTGTTTTCCTTCATTACTTTGAAATTCAAAGCTATATTATACATGCTGCATGTCCCGACTTCGTACGAGCAAAATAAGTATTTTGTCCCGTGAATTTTCTCATTGATTAAAAATGCATTGATTACAATTATTATTTGTATTTGAGTATCTCCAAAGATTTTAGGTTCTGGGCCTTTTTAAGAGTTGTTTAAGGAGTATTTTTTTTATAGAATAGGAAGACGGACGAGCATAAGCAGAAATGTTAACCATCGCGTACATAGCCAATGCGCCACCAACCTTGGGAACTAACATCTTATGTCCCTTGTGCCTGTAATTACACTGGCTCACTCACCCTTCAAACCGGAACACAAAAATACCAAGTACTGCTGTTTTGCGGTAGAATATCTGATGAGTAGGTGGTACCTACCCAGACGAGCTTGCACAAAGCTCTACCACCAGTAATTTCCTCCGTTCCTATTGATTTCCTCCACTTACCAGTTGGCACTATGCCTTTTAGAATACATTGTTATTAGAAGAAATGCTTTTCAATATAGTGCTTTTTATTAAAAAAAATATTATTTCATAAATCTTTATGTGAATTTGTCAGTAGTTAGTTTACCTCGACTTTTAAGCATTCATTGCCTTAACACTAATAATAATGATATTGTTTGTATACAGTTAAGACGAAATATCTTAAAAAAGATGTGTTATTATATAAGAAGGTTTTAAAAACATACGATATTTCTAAGAAACTATTTCAATGTACAATAAGTGCTTTATCAATGTATTATTTATTTAACACTTCCTGTGATGATTAGGGGTAAACACTGAAGACACCTTCATGTTAAGTGCACCCATATATAAGCCCCAGTTTCCAACCAGCTTGGTAGTCGCAATAATAGAAGAACAGGGGATGTTAAGAATTAACGGATTATGGCAATTAACCATACATGATGTTTACATATGACAACGTCTACTTGATGCACGATGAGGCTGGTTCATCGCCTCACCAAAATTCAAGAAGAATTAAGTTAGGTTAAGTCTTATAAACGTCAAAAATTTTCATGACACTACATCTACACTACAGCAGATCGTTTATATGCAGCAGAAAGAGTGTAGCGGAGAGAATTGATCCTTGAGGAACACCGGCCTTAATCGCCATTAAATCAGAGGAGAAGCCATCTAGGACAACTCGAAATGATCGTCCTCTCAGGAAATCTGATATCCAGTTGCAAAGGCCAACAGGTATCCCGTAGCTAGGAAGCTTGCTCAGAAGGCCCTCATGCCAGACCCGGTCAAAAGCCTTGGACACGTCAAGTGAAACGGCTAACGCTTCACCGTACTTGTCCATGGCCTCGCCCCAGATGGGGGTAGCGTACACTAAAAGATCTCCTGTTGACCTATTCCGACGAAAGCCGTACTGCTGGTCCGATAGGAGATCGTTTTCGTCGAGGTACGTCAGGAGCTTGTTGTTCAATTAGTCCTAAAATTTGTCCACCGTAGAGATTACGGTATTGATTTACAACTTCACCAGCAATTATTGAAAATATGCTTAAAACATCCAATAAGTATCATGTTATCTAATTTAAAGCAAATATAGTTAAAATATTGTAATACTCTAATAAACAGTCTGAATATATGACGAAATGGTTAGGACGATTATTAGGATCAAATTTTTCAATTTTTCTTTTCATTAACAGATGGCGCCAGTTGTCTTTTGTATCGCGCTATAACAATGTTTTTTGTAACTACTTGAAAATGTGAGAGGGATCAATTACACTATCTGACCAGCAGTACATACTCGGTGGTTTTATTTTAAAGTTTCAAATTACCAATACTACCGGGTAACCACAAATCAACAGTCATAGAGAATTTCATTTAAATAAAACCTTATCATTATGTTTATGTTCGATACTGTATCAAATGATGTTAAGATAAGATAAGTAAAACATTATTTATTAGTTTAAGTATATGGAACACAACGCAATAACTAAATCCATACTGTCATTAGGCCCCATATTATACGAGTAAAATAGAAACGGACAAAATTGGTGGACTTAAAGAAGTAAAATATAAAGATGGGAAGCCTGGATTTTTTAGAACCAATGACTAATCACCTTAATCATATTGAAATATTATATGATAATATTTTGAATGACGAAGTTCGAGCAATGTTCTTGCCGTTCTATTTAATAGAATGTTGCTTTTTATTACCAAGATATAGCATTAACAAGAGTTTCATAACGTTTAACAGTACTCGTATGGATTGTTTGTCGTTTTTCGGTTGTTTTCTGCCTTGCATGTTGTGTTTTTGGTGTTATTTTGAGGTATCAAAACATTTATTTCAGTTAAGCAATATAAGTATTATTTTAATGATGACCTTCGAATTCATATTTACCTCTTCAATATTAATAATTGTATATATTTTAAACATTATATTTAGAAAGCATAATGTAGAACTAGTACTAAATATACAAAGGGTTTTTAAAATGTTCAAGTATAATGAATACAAGACATATAAATCTTTTACAGCGATTTTTTTTCTGATAATAGTATCGATTGTTGGGTTTAACTTGTATATGTTTTTCTTTAACATATTTTACACCGATAAAAGCATCCCAGATATTACATTTGGTTTTATTTCTTTGTATCTTAATATTAGCACAGTTTACGCTAGTCGCGTTATTAAAATAATACAAAACCAATTGAATTTATGGATATCTGAACTGAGAATCGTAAGTACACATTCAGAAACACCTGGAGCTAACGAAGAGACACCAGTGAGATTAAGTCTATCTACACCAGGTAAAATAACTGACTATTTGGTTACTATTTTTAAATGATTCGCATGAAACGTTCGCATTTTATTGATGAATTTACTGTTTTGTTTATAGTTAGTAGTTTGCAGACAGTTTTCACGGTTTACATTGCAGTTATTGAGTCTCTTAACAGCATTTTAAATATGTCTTTTAAGAGTTCGAAGTAAATGATTTTAAAATAAAGAGAAAAATATTATTATATTAATAATATTATCTCCGTCCTTTGCTTCCGTTCTTTTTTTAACAAACGGAATCTTTCCTTTTATGAAATTGTTTTTTTTGCTGATTTACATTGTTATTATGATTTTTCTAGATATTGTTAGCCAATCGGAAAGTAATCCATTAAAAGAAGAAACACTGCAACAAGAGTGTAAGAGATTATTTCGGATGTATAAAAAAATGTTGGATACGTATGATATTTACAAAAAGATGTTCCAGGTTTATGTAAGTTATATACCATCTTTCTTTCGTCCTAACATAATTTTTCTTTTCACTAATAGATCAAAAGCTTAGCTAATAAAAAATGGATATAACCAAATATAATAAACCAATAAAACCTATGAATATTATCTCAAAACGGTAACAGCCTATAAATGTCCCACTGCTGGGCTAAGGCTTCTTCTCCCTTTTTGAGGAGAAGGCTTTGGAGCTTATTCCACCACGCTGCTCCAATGCGTATTGGTGGAATACACATCTGGCAGAATTTCAGTGAAATTAGACACATGCAGGTTTCCTCACGATGTTTTCCTTCACCGAAAAGCACGAGATGAATTATAATCACAAATTAAGCACATGAAAAACTTCAGTGGTGCTTGCCCGGGTTTGAACCCACGATCATTGGTTAAGATTCACGCGTTCTTACCACTGGGCCATCTCGGCTATAAGTTTTTGAAAAATTTTGAGACTGTTGGAGTTTGTAAACTTCTCAGAATTCATCTGTTCCTAATGTATCAACATTACGCAACTCTTAAATCAGTATTTTTTTACTCCTTCGAACTCATTTGATAGTTCAGCTAAATCGCGTACTCTACATCCGAATTCTCTTTATCCTCCGTTCGTCTTATGTAGTTTTACCGTATGTGAAATTAACAAGAACGTACTATCCGTCCCATCCAATAACATTGGTAGCGATAATGTGAGTCGTACTATGATCATTTCTATTATTGATATTATCGCTCCCATGATCACATATATTCTAAATGGATTTGTCTCTTCCTGTATATTTCCTGAAGCCTAGAAGAGTGTTTATATTATAGCTCTTCCGAAAAACGCCAATCCTGTTTCCTTTTCTGATTTTTTGTCATCTCTAGTTTACCTTTCCTTTTGTTTTTTTTTCTGTGTGGTGTACACTAAATTAAATAAAAGGAAGTATGTCAAAGTTTTTCACTATTTATATATTACGTACGAACAATTCCTGAGGTAGATATGGCTTACGGATAGATAACGTTAATTCTGTCCGTGGGTAACGGTACATTTTGATTCTTATGTTTATTTTTAATGTTCATTGTTTCGAACTTTTAAAGCGTTAGAGATACCAAATATAAGTAGCTTAGGTTTTAGTATTGTGGTCTTTTGAACGGTAGGACCGATACATAATATAATAAAATTATATACATCGATAAGAGTTTGAGATTTGACGCTGATGCATATTTATGCATGTTTGATAAGTATAATTTCTTCCGCTAAAAATGGTACAATTACCAAGCAAACAGATAAAACAAAGATAATATTTTTAAAAGTTGTTCAAACATGAAAATTTTACTGCAATAATATTTTTGTGCATACTCTTTTTAAAGTGATTATGTAATTTTTTTATATTACGACTAAGCAATTTATTTTGAAATTATGAATTTTAATTATTTCGAATGTAACCTTTTGGCTCGACTCGAGAATTAGGGCGACTTGTATGCTTGACGGTAACAGGCATGATACCTCGTTGGGCTTTCAAGAACCTTCGCTGCCGCTCTATACTCCCTTGTATGTGTGTGGCGTGTATAACATATATACTCGATGCAATTAAAATATTAAGAAAACGAATTGAATTTAGAGACGAAACTATATGTTTTTATTTATTTATTACTTTTTTTTTTTTTTTAATGTATAGGCTAGCGCTTGACTGTATCACACCTGATGGAAAGTGAGATACAGTCTAAGATGGAGCGCGCTTGCCTAGAAGGTGCCTATTCACTCGGAACTTGAAGGTACCCATATTGTAGGTGGTGGGGAAAACGGAGGTCGGGAGGGTATTCCAGACCTTGGCGGTGCGTATCAGAAACAAGGAAGCGAAACGCTTCGTACGTGTCCTAAATACGTCAACGTCAACCACGTACGGGTGCAGATCCTTACGATGCCTCGCAGTTCTTTGGTAAAAAGGTGACGGGGGAACCAAATCAAAAAGTTCCTGAGCACACTCGCCGAAATATATCTTGTAGAATACCGACAGACAGGCAACCTTACGACGATGTTCTAAGGACTGGAGTTTTGTAACCAGTGTCTGGTCGCCGATGAGTCTTCTAGCACGACGATCCACTTAATCCAAAGTATCAAGCTGGTACTTAGCAGAGCCGTCCCATAAATGGCTGCAGTACTCCATGCACGATCTGACTTGGGCTTGATAAAGAGTCAGAAGCTGTTCTGGTGTGAAGTACTGTTTGACCTTATTGAGGATGCTAAGTTTTTTACCAGCAGTTTTAGCTTTGGATTCAATGTATTGTCCAAAGTTGAGTTTGGATGTTAATGTAACTCCTAGAAGCTCAATACTGTCGGTGATGGGTACAGATACATTCCGGAAAGTCGGAGTCAGGTGGAATGGACTCCTCTTGGCAGTAAACAAACACGCTTGAGTCTTGGCAGGATTAAATTTGACTTTATTATCATCGCCCCAATTCGAAACCTCTTCCAATCTCAAATTGATGCGTTCTACCAAGGCCTCCCTGTGCTCTCGAGTTTCTGTTGTACTAGCTCGGGGACCGGATATGTATCTCTCCGTGACAGTGCTGTCGTCTGCGTACCCAAAGATACCGGGTTTCAGCAGATCGTTTATATGCAGCAGGAAGAGTGTGGTGGAGAGAATTGAACCCTAAAGAACACCGGCATTAATCGCCATTAGATCAGACGAGAAGCCATCTAGGACAACTCGAAACGATCGTCCACTCAGGAAATCTGATATCCAGTTGCAAAGGCCAACAGGTATCCCGTAGCTAGGAAGCTTGCTAAGAAGGCCCGCATGCCAGACCCGGTCGAAAGCCTTGGACACGTCAAGTGAAACGGCTAGCGCTTCACCATACTTGTCCATGGCCTCGCCCCAGATGTGAGTAGCGTACACTAAGAGATCTCCTGTTGATCGATTCCGACGAAAGCCGTACTGCTGGTCCGATAGGAGATCGTTTTCTTCGAGGTACGCCAGGAGTTTGTTATTCAATACACGCTCCAAACCTTTGCAAAGTATGGAGGTGATTGCTATGGGTCGGTAGTTGGCCGGGTCGGTACGGCTACTCTTCTTAGGTACTGGTTGTACGTTGGCAATCTTCCAGGCTTTAGGGACTTGAGCGGATTTAAGAGAGAGGCGGTACAAGCGTGTTAAAACAGGGGACAACTCAGGTGCACAATTCCTCAGGACTATTGCTGGAATCCCATCAGGGCCACTGGCCTTATTCACGTTCAAGGTGCGCAGAATTTTTAGGACCTCTCTTTGGCGAATTCGTATCTCTGGCATCATTGAGTCGCAAGGTGGTATATTTGGCGGTGAGGCACTTCCTGCATCGAGACGCGAATTTTCGGCAAACAGGGCCGCTAATAAGTTAGCCTTTTCTGTTGCCGTAAAGGCCAAGGATCCGTCAGGCTTCAGCAGTGGAGGCAGCGATGGACGACAGAAGTTTGTCTCAACCGACTTGGACAGAGACCAGAATGCTTTACTACCACGGGGGTAGGAAGCTAATTTGGCTCCAAGACGTCTAGTTCGGTTGAAACGAGCCTTCTTGAGAACCTTCTTGTAGGACTTGGCAGCAGAGTTAAAGGCTCTCTTCTTAGTCGCAATGTCCGGAGCTTTGGTGGTGCGGGCTGTAGCCCACGCTACAAACGCTGAGTTTTTACGGGCCTCAGCTGCGGCGCACTCAGCGTTGTACCACCTAGGGATCTTGCCATCCAGTGATCCGTCAGCATATGGAATAAAGAACTCCATAGCCTGACATATCACTTCAGATATGGCTTGTTCGCAGCTCGACGGATCAGTGGAAGAGAAGCATATCTGCCGCCAAGGGTAGGATGCAAAAAAGTGTCGCATCTCGTCCCAGTCTGCCGACTTGTATCGCCACACCCGTCTGGTTCCAGTGGGACCGGAGTCCAGAGGGTGGAAGTTGAAGACCGACCTGATCACACAATGATCAGAAGTGCCCAAGGGAGTTGCAACTGACACTGAAAACCGGTCAGGGTCGGTAGTCAGCAGAAGGTCCAAA
Organism: Nymphalis urticae; assembly: GCA_905147175.2. Taxonomy (NCBI): domain Eukaryota; kingdom Metazoa; phylum Arthropoda; class Insecta; order Lepidoptera; family Nymphalidae; genus Nymphalis; species Nymphalis urticae. Next base: position 8,902,903 of record LR989991.1, read on the forward strand.
CAATTAGGTGTATGACCGTCCACGTCCGGTACCCGAGTTGCTTCATGTACCAGCTGAGAGAGGTTTAGGGATATTGCGAATTTGAGCGCCTCTCTCCCGGCATGGTCGGTGTTCTGGTATGGGAACAGCCAATCTTGGTGGTGAGCGTTGAAATCCCCCAGAAATACCATTTGAGCAATCGAGTAACGACTTTGGACGGCATCAGCCGTCACGCTGAGATACTCAAACATCCGAGTTGTCTCCTGGTCACCTTTGTGCGACCTATAGACGCAGGCGTATACAATCTGCTCCAAACCTGTATCCGATACGCACCACATTACCGAAAAATCGGGTACCTCCAAGTTTCGGAGACGCCGGCAGCAGACGTCATTACGAGCGTACATACAGACCCCAGCACGAGGTTTGAAGTTGTGCTCGAGAGAATATCCGGGATACTGTAAGTAAGCTACATCCGCTGGACTGGTGATTTGTGTCTCCGTGAGAAAGAGCAAGTGCGGCATGGCGGTCTCAAGGTGGTGGTGGACCGCAAAGAGATTGGAGTGCAAACCTCGTATATTAGAGAGATGCACTGAAAATGAGAGGTGGTGCAGCCGCTGTGAAACATTCTTCTTGCTTTTTTTATAACTCATTAATTGTAGGCGTGAATAGGTATGGGGAAATGGAAGTTGTACGAGGTGTCGCATTTTGGACACCGTGACTTTTACCGCAGAGACGGAGATGGTAGACTCAACTGGAGACCGCGGGGACGCCCGAACCCCCCTGGGAATCGCCACCGGGACCTCTCTCTGGTCGCCAACCAGCACGGTGGAAACCATCCCAGGATTTTTCGCAAGTTGGCGGGGCAGCCTTTCGTAGATGGCGAACCTACTAATTGGGCCCCCTACTAACTGCGGTCGGCCAGCGGTGCACCGTGCTTCGGATCCCGCTGCCCTCCAGATTGAGCCGCCCGGCGTCACTGTGACTACGGTCAGAACCTGTCACCAAATGCAGAGCACAACTATACAGACCCAATCCCCCATGGTAAGCTGCTGCAAACTTCGTACCGGAACACGAAATGCTGCGCGACAATGTGAATTAAGCCACTTGACAAATCGCTATGGCGGTGCGGCTTTGTTCGCAGGGTGGTAATGCTAGCTACGGCCGGAGCCTCCCACCTAGAATATGTTGCTCAATTAGCACCACCCAGGGGCCACGTGTAGGGTAATGAGGGATGAAACCTGTATTTGGTGAGACCTACGGACGTGAGCAACTTTGACCCCCAATACTCTTTACAATTACTCTATACAATGCTTTTCTTTACTTTTAATGCCCATCAATTTTGATGTTAAATATTTGCATTAAGAAAAAAACTGTTAATATAAATGAATTGTAATGAATATTTGTACGCTCGACGTTGAATTATGTTTTAATTAATCCGTTGAATACATATGAATAAAAATCAATATTTTTGCAAATCTACACTACATTCTTACAACTTTGTGACATAGTATTGCATCAATCAATTACTATTTTACTATAGTTTTCCATCCAGTGTAGATTTGGCTACAAATATAAATATTTTTAACTAAAGTCAATATGACTGAACAATTTCCTTGTATAACAACGTTTTTTCAAAAGCTTCTTTATACATAAATTATACTGACTTTTGTTAGAATTGGAGGAGTTTCATATTATTTTCTTCTAATATACAAAGTCCATAAATATCCCCTCAATGATAGTTACAAACAAACCCTAGTCCCCGGCAGCCCTGCTATTCCCAGCCTTGGTAACAGCTGTGGTAACGGCGGGGCAGGGGGTGCTAAGAATCCCCGGCAGATTTCGTGTTACCAACAACGACGACCTCTGGCCCTGGCAACATATAATACGCGTACACTGCGGACTGACGAGAAGATTATCGAACTGGAGGAAGAACTGAGCAGGTTACACTGGGATATCATAGGATTATCCGAAGTCCGAAGACAGGGGGAGGATACGATAATCCTGAAATCTGGTAACCTCCTCTATTTCCGGGAGAGTGATCAACTGTCCCAAGGTGGTGTCGGGTTCATAGTCCACAAGTCCCTCGTTAACAACGTTGTGAAAATCGAGAGCGTGTCGACTAGGGTGGCGTACCTTATACTCAGAATTACCAAACGGTATTCTTTGAAGGTCATACAGGTATACGCGCCGACTTCGACACACTCCGACGATGAAGTTGAGGTCATGTATGAGGATTTATCTAGAGCCATACATACCAATAAGACTCATTTCACTGTCGTAATGGGGGACTTTAACGCGAAGCTGGGCAAACGATTCGGTGAAGAGTTAAAGGTGGGACCACATGGAATTGGAGATCGCAACCCTCGGGGCCAGATGTTGGCCAACTTTATGGAGAAGGAGGGACTCTTTATGATGAACTCCTTCTTCAAAAAGCCAGATCAACGTAAATGGACCTGGGTGAGCCCTGACGGGAAAACTAAGAATGAGATAGACTTCATCTTGTCGACGAGGAGACAAATATTCAATGACGTCTCTGTGATCAATGCAGTCAAAACCGGGAGCGATCACAGACTAGTAAGAGGCTCATTGAATCTCAATGTCAAACTCCAAAGATCCCGACTAATGAAGTCTACGCTCCGACCAACATCTCTCCAAATCCGAAATCCCGAAGCCTTTCAGATCGAACTCCATAACCGATTCGATTGCCTAGCAGACTGCGAGGAAGTGGACGCATACAACGACAGGTTTGTGGAAGCTGTCCATATGGATGGGTTTAAGATCTTCAAGACCAGCTGTACAAAAGGAACCAAAAAGATCTCAGCCTCTACCTTACGGCTTATGGAGGAAAGACGGAAAATGGTTCTGACGTCCCCAGCTGATGCTGCCAGTTTTCGGCTGCTCAACAGACGGATTTCAAAGTCTCTGACTCGCGACACTCGGCAATTTAATACAATGCGCATTAAAGAGGCCATCGAGCGGAATAAAGGCTCTAAAGTGTTCGCCAGAGATCTTTCAGTGGGGCAGAGTCAACTGGCGAGGCTGAAGACTGAGGATGGTAGAATAGTCACGTCAAGATCTGAGCTATTGAAAGAGGTTGAGAAGTTCTTCGGTCAGCTGTACACGACAACGCAATCACCTGTCAGTAGTCAAGCTGCAGATCCCAGAGCAAGACTAACCCGACATTACACCGAAGATTTCCAAGACGTCAGTCTTTTCGAGATTAGAATGGCTCTCGAGCAACTCAAAAACAACAAGGCACCTGGTGATGATGGTATCACAGCTGAGCTTCTGAAGACGGGTGGTACACCGATTCTCAGGGCCCTTCAGAGGCTATTTAACTACGTCATAGCCAAAGGTCAAACGCCAAAGGCATGGCGCAGAGGTGTGGTGGTGCTTTTCTTTAAAAAGGGTGATAAAACCCTTCTAAAGAATTACAGACCCATCTCATTGCTGAGCCATGTTTACAAGTTGTTTTCGAGAGTCATTACGAATCGTCTCGAGCGAAGGCTTGACGACTTCCAGCCACCCGAATAAGCCGGTTTCCGAAAAGGCTTTAGCACCATAGACCACATACATACGCTGCGGCAAGTTATACAGAAGACCGAGGAGTATAACTAGCCACTTTGCTTAGCGTTTGTGGACTATGAGAAAGCCTCTGATTCGATCGAAACCTGGGCCGTGCTGAGGTCCCTTCAAAGGTGCCAAATCGATTACCGGTATATCAAGGTGTTAAAGTGCTTGTACGAGAACGCCACCATGTCAATCCGACTCCAGGATCAGAACTCAAAACCTATCCAATTGCAGAGAGGCGTAAGACAGGGAGACGTTATATCTCCGAAACTGTTTACCGCTGCATTGGAAGATGTTTTCAAGCTTCTGGACTGGAACGGAGTTGGCATTAATATCAACGGCGAGTACATCACTCATCTTCGATTCGCCGACGACATCGTGATTATGGCTGAGACCTTGGAAGACCTTGGCACTATGCTCGATGACCTCAGCAGGATCTCCCAACAAGTGGGTCTTAAAATGAACATGGACAAGACGAAAATCATGTCGAACATCCATGTTGCACCCACTCAAGTCAAGGTTGGAAATTTTGCACTCGAAGTTGTAGACAACTATGTTTACCTAGGTCAGACCATCCAACTAGGTAGGTCCAACTTCGAGAAAGAGGTCAATCGTCGAATCCAACTCGGCTGGGCAGCGTTCGGGAAGCTACACGATATCTTCTCATCCAAAATACCGCAGTGTCTCAAGTCGAAAGTCTTCGACCAGTGTGTGTTGCCAGTGATGACTTACGGATCAGAGACGTGGTCGCTCACTATGGGCCTAATAAGAAGGCTCAAGGTCACCCAAAGAGCAATGGAGAGGGCTATGCTCGGAGTTTCTCTGCGTGATCGAATCAGAAATGATGAAATCCGCAGGCGAACCAAAGTAACCGACATAGCCCAAAGAATTGCTAAATTGAAGTGGCAGTGGGCGGGGCACATCGCTCGTAGAACTGACGGCCACTGGGGCAGAAAGGTTCTCGAGTGGCGACCACGAACCGGAAGACGCAGCGTGGGCAGGCCCCCTACAAGGTGGACCGACGATATCAAAAGAGTCGCGGGAAGCCGTTGGATGCGGGCAGCGCAAGACCGGCGAAAATGGGAATCCTTGGGGGAGGCCTTTGTCCAGCAGTGGATGTCTTTCGGCTGAAATGATGATGATGATGATACAAAGTCTATAAATAATTTAATTTCTTATGGGTATCCCATTTCTATTTTGTAAAAATGATCTCTGAATAAATTAGTACGTTATTCCTCCATTTGCTTATAATTTCATATTTTAAATTTTTTAGATCGTAGATCACAGCTTGAAGACATTTTTTCATACAATGTTATATGCAGAATTTTATCTACAAATGGAAAGTCAATATAAAGGTCGATACGTAAGCATCAAGTTTAATACCATACAAAAATTTGAATTTAAACTCTGAAAGTTTATTAGTAGCAATTTGTTGTGTAAAAAGCATAGTTAATGCATTTAACTTATTTTCAGCCACTGAATAGTTGGGAGATTGACAGAGTATTACTACTTATCACCATAGTTAAAGATATTTTGATAGTATTTCTTATAAGTATTTCATGTCAAGTATTTTATTTGACTGTTAATAAAGTCCGTCTCGCTTGTATTGAATTGTTGAATGAAAATAAATCAGATGGTAAGATTTTTTGTTTATATTCATTAAGTAATAATGTAACTTTATTTTTTATATAAAATTTTGCACAATATTTCGAGTTGTCATCTACTTCTATTTCACGTATATATATTTTTAATTTTCTACCGAAACAATCGGACTGCACAACGTCGTCAACTCACTCACATTTCTTTAAATGGTTCCGTATTCCGCCACATTGAAAGCTGCATACGTCATAGTGATTAAAATGTTCATGACAAACTACTTTTGGAGTAGGTTTATCACTACGCTGCTCGAACGTGGGTTGGTGAATTCACATATGGCAGATTTCATGCGGAACATTTAGGTGTCCTCATGGTGTTATCCTTCACCACTGGGCACAAAATAAGAGAAATGGAAGTGATCGATAAATGTATTATGTTTTACTAAAGTTTTATAAAATTTAATAATATCGCGTTTCCGTCGTACTCGACCGCACATTTTTTTATATGTAATTTTATGGTAATTATTACATTCCACCAACCCGCATTGGAGCAGCGTGGTGGAATAAGCTCCAAACCTTCTCCTCAAAAAGAGGAGAGGAGGCCTATAGCCCAGCAGTGGGACTTACACAGGCTGTTACATTACATATAATATTATTACAAATTTATTATTTCAGATATAAAAGCAACGTGCAAGAATATTTTACGTTTAAGCGACGTGGCGTTTGGTAAACTAGAAGCTGGTCGTATTTTCGTAATAGATGCAAAATTTCCCTTACTTTTACTAAGTTCAATAATTTATTACGTCATTGTGCTCATACAATTTGCTTTATTAAAAGATTAATATATAACATTCAATACACTTAAATGTGCTTTAATTCATTTGAAAAAATGCCGTATCACTTGAGTGGTTTATATTATAATTTTATATAACGAGCTATTTTAGTATTCGTATATCTGGCCTGCATTTCACGCGAACGAAGCCGCGGATTTTAGTCAGTTATTTTTATTTAACCCATTAACCGCCAAAATAAAAACAAAAGTGATATTTTTACAAAACATTTATTTTTATATTGTTTACAAATCAAATAAACATAAAAGAAAGAAAAAAGTAGAAAAAAATAATCAGGGTCCTTATGAGGGGGGTGTACTCGATTGTGTACAGCGGCGTATTATGAAATGAAAATTTTCGAAACATTGTTTTTCAACACACAATGTTTTAAGACACTTTTTACATTACCAGCGAACTCTTGCTTTGATGACGAAGGTCGAGCCTTATTTTGTGTTTTCTGGCGTAAGTAAAATCTCGCAATGGTACGTCGGAACAGCAACTGATCCATGCTATCACTGTGACTAAGAACATGCAAACGCCACGCATTTGCGATAGCCATATCCACCATATAGGTAAATAAAACCCACCACCACTTTTTTCCATGAATTGCAATCCTATAAAGTATATATATATAGACTGATCCAACTCATCCACTCCTCCCATATTTTTATTGTAAGTTTGAAAAAGTTTGGGTATATTGACATCCGTTTTTTGATGCTGTACAGGTGACCACCGTTTTACAACTCCTAACGGTTCAATGGTATCATAATTTGAGGCTATTGTGCAAACACTATTATCCTTCCATCTCACTAACAATATTTCATTTTTCTTATCAAACCTGTAATCATACGAAGGACGGTCTTGTTTTTTCATCTCTTTACTACTTTTTAGTGGACATTTTTTCGTTCTATTATCTCTTATTGTTCCAGTCGCACGATATCCTTCTTTTTTGAGATCTACTAAGAGATTATAGTTAGTAAAAAAATTATCAAAAAAACTTGGTGATTAGATGGATCAGTCCCTAATTTCCTAAGTAACATTTTGACTACTCTTGATCCTAAAGGATCACTAGAAGCTTCGAGAGCTTTTCCACAATACAAGTCAAAAACATAGCAGTATCCCGTAGAACTTGCTGCTACCCAGTTTTTATAGCCAAACCGCACTGGTTTTCCTCGCATAAACTGCTTAGCAGGATGATGGCCAAAAATTTAACCATCGATTCATCTATTGATATATGTTCGTGCATCACACCCTACTGAAGAAATTTATTTATTAGAATATCAGCTAATGGCCGAATTTTAAACATTTTATCCTTGGTACTACTTGCTTCGTTGTTGTTTACGAAATGAATATTCTTTTTTATATCCCGAAGGGGAGTAAGGGGAGTCGACAACGACCTTAGGCTCCCTACCGTCAACCTCACCTGCCCGTGGTGCATCCTGCTGATCAACGAACGAGGCTCTGGCGACCGATATCGTGGCGGTATAAACACACAAATGCTGGAATCCGGAAATGTAAATCCTGATAGCGGGCAGCAGCGCTATCAGCGAAAGATTTCCAGCTACTGCGGTCACCAACCCGCCTGCCAAGCGTGGTGACTAAGGCAACAAACCCCCCAAATGAGCGACAACAGAAATGCACGGCCCCCAATTCCCGGTAGTCACACTATCCCTGGCCACGGTACCTGTCATGGTAACGGTGTGACGGGGGGTGCTAAGAATCCCCGGGCTACGGCAGGGTACCATAAACGGCGATTGTTTCTGGCCACGTACAATGGACGCTCTCTGCGGCTGGACGAACATCTCACAGAATTGGAAGTAGAGTTAAGTCGTATTAACTGGCATATAGTGGGTCTATCGGAAATCCGAAGACAGGGCGAGGACACGATAACACTGGATGCTGGTCACTTACTCTACTTCCGAGAGGGACACCAACCATCCCAAGGTGGCGTCGGCTTTTTGATCCACAAGTCACTCAGAAGCAATGTTATGGAGGTTGGCAGTGTGTCAGCGAGGGTGGCATACCTTGTCTTAAAGATAACCGAGAGGTATGCCTTGAAGGTTATACAAGTGTATGCCCCAACGTCAACATACACTGACGAAGAAGTCGAAGCCATATACGAAGACATAGTAAAAGCTATGTCTCGTACCAGTACCTTCTACACAGTTGTTATGGGTGACTTCAATGCCAAAGTGGGAGTACAAGAAGATGGTGAATCGAGGGTAGGAAAATTCGGCTATGGGAACAGAAACCATCGGGGACAAATGCTGGTAAACTTCCTAGAGGCTCAGGGATTATTTCTGATGAACTCATTTTTCCAGAAAAAGCCCCAAAGGAAGTGGACCTGGCGAAGCCCCGATAGCGTAACAATGAATGAGATCGACTTCATTCTATCCAATAAGCGCCAAATATTCAGGGATGTCTCCGTGATCAACAGGGTCAACACTGGAAGTGATCACCGCCTGGTAAGAGGCACCCTGAATATTAACACTAAAATCGAACGATCGCGGCTAATGAAGTCGACTCTTAGACCAACCTTGCCCCAGGTCGAAGCTGGTTGCGAAAGCTTCCAGCTGGAACTACAGAACCGATTCGCCATGTTGGAAACCGAGCAGGACATTGACGACGCCACCAACAGTCTGGTACGTGTCATTCGCGAGGTGGGTCAAAATCACTTTCGACAAAGGAGCAATGGACGTAAGTCGAAGCTCTCAGGCGAGACTCTGGACGAGATGACGAGAAGACGTGAACAACAGAATATGACGCCATCTGAGTGTCAGGCACTTAACAGGAAGGTAAAAAAACTAATAAGGCGTGACACAAGACGAGCGCATACCCGAAATATTGAAGATGCTATAGCACTCAATAGGGGCTCAAAGGTTCTTGCAAGGTCGCATACCTCCTGTTGTCACCTGACAAAACTCAGAACAACACAAGGCACAACCGTCACCTCAAAACCAGAGATTCTAGCTGAAGTCGAAAAGTTCTATAGCAATCTATACTCATCACGAGTACCTCCACCTGAGTCCCACAGCGCGGATGACCCAAAAGCCAGACTGACACGCCATCTATCTGACGAGCTTCCCGACATCGACTTGGGCGAGATTAGGATTGCTCTCGAACAACTTGGAAACAACAAGGCTCCAGGGGAGGACGGAATCACCTCAGAATTACTTAAAGCGGGAGGAACACCAGTTCTGAGAGAGCTGGTAAAGATCTTTAATTCCGTCCTCCAAAATGGTATTACACCAAAGGCATGGAGCAGAGGTGTGGTGGTGCTGTTTTTTAAGAAGGGTGATAAAGCTCTTCTGAAAAACTACCGCCCCATTTCACTTTTAAGTCACGTATATAAGTTGTTCTCGAGGGTAATCACGAATCGTCTCGCCCAAAAATTCGATGACTTCCAACCCGTTGAACAGGCTGGGTTTCGAAAAGGCTTCAGTACCGTAGACCACATACTCACACTTAGGCAAATGATACAGAAGACCGAGGAATATAATCAGCCTCTATGCCTAGCGTTTGTGGACTACGAAAAAGCCTTCGATACCATCGAGACCTGGGCTGTTCTGGAATCGATGCAGAGATGCCTAATAGACTTTCGGTATGTCCAGGTGTTAAAGTGTTTGTACGAAGCCGCAACCATGACCGTCCAAGTACAGATCAGAGCACAAGACCAAGACAAGCACAAGACCGTACAAGATCAGAGCACAAGACCAATCCAATTGCATCGCGGGGTAAGACAGGGGGATGTAATCTCCCCGAAACTTTTTAACAATGCATTGGAGGACGTCTTCAAGACGCTCGATTGGAACGGACGCGGCATTAATATAAATGGCCTACACATTACACATCTGCGATTTGCTAACGACATTGTCATCATGGCGGAAACTCTGCAAGATTTGGAAGAGATGCTAAACAGCCTAAGCGATTCTTCAAGACAGGTGGGTCTGCGGATGAACTTAGAAAAAACCAAAATTATGATCAACCAACATATATCCCCGAGACCGGTTGTCGTAAATGGCTCTCCACTCGAGGTTGTGCAGGAATACATCTACCTGGGCCAAACTATACAACTTGGCCGGCACAATTTTGAGAAGGAGGTCAAAAGAAGAATACGTTTGGGCTGGGCAGCATTCGGGAGGTTGCGTCATATTTTTGAATCGTCGATCCCGCAGTCACTTAAGACCAGGGTATATAATCAGTGCGTCCTGCCTGTTATGACTTACGGCGCCGAAACGTGGACACTCACTGTAGGACTGGTCCACAAGTTTAAGGTCGCTCAGCGAGCTATGGAACGTGCGATGCTTGGGGTTTCTCTGACAGATAGAATCCGAAATAAGGACATTCGCCAGAGAACTAAAGTCACCGACATCGCGCGTAGAATTAGCACGCTGAAGTGGAAGTGGGCTGGTCATGTCTCCAGACGCATCGATGGCCGATGGAGCCGACACATGTTGGAGTGGAGACCACGCTTAGGCAAACGTAGTGTAGGACGCCCTGCGGCAAGATGGACCGACGATTTGAAAAAGGTGGCAGGTACGGGATGGATGCGGGCTGCCCAAAATCGGGATGGTTGGCGTTCTATGGGGGAGGCTTTCGTCCAGCAGTGGACGGCGGTAAGCTGATATATATCCCGAAATCTTTGTCTAGGCATGGATCTCGATACCATTTCGACGCCTACGTCTTCATCATAAGACCAATACAAATCTTCTCTGGGTAACTTATGATACCCAGATAATATCAATATGCCTAGAAACTTTTTCAAGTCAACAGAGTCCAGTTGGAAAGTGTGTCTATTGTTTTGATTAGCATATAAAATTCTATTTGTAATTATCAAGCTAATCACTTCTTCATCAAATATTTTTTCAAATATTTGTACTGGGGTGAGATCTTGAAATTTTTCTTTTACTAGTTTCTGTCTATCAATAACATCCGTTCTTTCTTGAGTTGTATAAGAATAAATTGGTGAACACGTACGCCATACTGGCTGATCTGGCTGTTGACGACGACTTCTCTTTGACTTCTCAGCCAAAGGCTCATCATCGCTGCTGTCGGGGTCCCCGCATGGAATTTTATCCTTATTACTCCTAAATACCTCTATATTACCAGGCACATCCCGGGGCAAAGATGCAGTAAGTTGCTCGTCAGCACCTTCTTCTTTATCAGTCACAACGCTAGGTTCTGGTGGTATAATCGCGAATTCATAATCAGCCTCACTATCACTATCTTCTAAAACAGAAATGACTGCTTCCTCTAAGCCGTTGTAATAGTCAGAAACGTTGAGATGTCTCGAACTCATTATAATAATAACCTGAAGAAAAAAGTGCAATAGACGTACACTATAAATATATATACATAAAATAAATTTGGGTATATGTAAACACTATGAAATAATAAAATGGTTTACTTAACTGTATTTAATGATTATATTCCTTAATTGTAATCCTCTCAGTGATTATTTTGCGAATAAATGATCTTAAATCGTTTATTATTTCAATATACTGTATGTCTTCTATTAAACTGAGCGAAAAAAACAACACTAACTTTTAGAATTTTATAACTACCCCCAATTGTTTTGCTGTACCCAATCAGGTACAAAGGCGCCAAATTTGACAGACACGACTTAATGAACATTTTAAGAACTCAACATTTATTGTACTCGAAGATATGTTATATCTTATTTATTGTGTGAGGATATTATATAATTTATTTTAATGTTAGCTATTATGCCAATTGAAATTCAAAAATCTATTCCATTTATGCATTACCCATAATTATTATGAGTAAGGTCTATGTATTAGGTAATAATAAGTAGCGTGCACATAATATTATAGAGAGAAACGATAGCTACTTTTAATAACCGTATTTTTTGCCTCCATAATTTGTATCCATAAAAATATTAGTAACTAAGTAATGTTTTTGAATAATTATAAAATATCATTACTGGAAATTGATGATGGTCTTTTATAAATATTTCTAAGTATGATGCATGAATATTTTAAAATAATTAAATCGATAGGAACGTTATTTTAGTTTAACACACAAATCCTTTTAACTTAATTGGAGACATGGGCTAGGGACATCGTCTATATATGAATTGTCTACGTGATCAATATTAATAGCGATAATTGTTTTATTATAAGAAAATTGGGGACGAAATTTGTCATCATGTTGTTCTAGCAATTGATCACGCCTTGAATTTGTAAAAAAAGTTCTTTTATTCATATAAGGCACTCATATTATGTCAGATGACAGTTGTCTTTGTTTGTCTTTCAATTAAATCTGTTTTGAAAATCTATAACATGGTTGTCTGAATTCAGATTAATGTTTATATTTCTTCTAAAATAAATTTTATCTTTTGCAACTAAGTATATCTTTTTTCTATTTATTTACAATGACAACGCGTCACAATGCTCGTCAGATCCTTTAATGTAATTGTAAAAATCAATGAGAAACACTCATTAATTTTTACCGTTTACGCACAATTTTGAAAAGAAACATTTTTCTACAAATTATATCTTAATAAAGAAATTTCATATTTTTTATATACCATCATCATTTCATATTTTATATGTGGTGGTGGTATGGTGCTCTTCGGTGAAGGAAAACATCGTGAGGAAACCTGCATGTGTCTAATTTCACTGAAATTCTGCCACATGTGTATTCCACCAACTCGCATTGGAGCAGCGTGGTGGAATAAGCTCCAAACCTTCTCCTCAAAAAGAGGAGAGGAGGCCTTTAGCCCAGCAGTGGGACATTCACAGGCTGTTACGGTTACGGTGGTATGGTGGTAGGTAACAGCCTGTAAATATAATATACGAAATAAAATAGTACGAAATGAATTATAATCAGAAATTAAGCACATGAAAAACTTCAGTGGTGCTTGCCCGGGTTTGAACCCACGATCATCGGTTAAGATTCACGCGTTCTTACCACAGGGCCATCTCGGCTCTTTTTTATATGTAGGACAATTTTTATATGTAGGAGTGATAAAATGTATATGAGGTATTTTTAAGCGCCATCTATTGAGTTTTAACCAAACTACTTAGAAAAATAAATGGTTGTCTCTCTTGTTTGCTCCAGAGGGCTTTAAAACTTAATTTCTGGTTTAATTCCTCTAAGTTTTATTTTATCATAATAGATGACGCTGTTATTTGCTTTATATAAGAAAAGTTTTAAAATAATTGAAGAATAAGTGGATGAGGGTGTTATGTCGAATTTTAAATCTTTTAAATTTGTAACATTAATTAAAATTTTAAGTCACTACACACACAGTACATCATAGTGTAAAAACTAGATCTCAACTCGCAATCAGCAATGCTCGTAAATAGTATTCAAATCTATCAGTTTCCCGCCGTTTCCGTTAAAGAGTATCTGTCACTGTTCTTGTTGCCAGATTAAAAATATAGATTATTATTGATTAATATAAAAGTGATAGATACTCTCCAGTAATATTTCATATTAATTCGTTTCACATCTAATATTATATATTACAAACTGACTTAGTCTTACCTAAGTACCTTCATCTTTAACACTTAAAAACTTTAAAAGCTAATCAAAAATTAACGGATAAGTAATAAACTGAAAAACATAAAACTGACAATAATTGTCAGTAGGATAGTGGAAGTAGGATAGTCTCATAAAACAAAGAGATGATTTTAATTAATGATTACTATTTTAAGTAGATTAATTAAAGTTAATTTATTACTTAAAATAGTAATCAAAATTTGTCTATACTTAAAATAGTATTAATTACTAAAATTCATCTTTTTGTTTTATGACACCTTGTCCCACTTATGTCTACAATTATATTCTGCATAATCTGTGCTGTGTTTGTGATTTAGTATATCAGTGCTTAATAGTAGCACAGGTCATATAATACAATTAAAGTACACAATTATCTGTACATTGTGCAATTCATAGTAAAGACCAAAAGCATATTGTACATAATTTTATCTATACCATTATATTAGTATCCTTCCAGCAATCTGTTATAGGAATTATTTTTAAACTTGTTAATATGTACACATATCAGCATTCAATAAGTCAATAAATGTTTTACAGTTGGGCAAGGCTTCTCTTGAGGAGTTTTGGTGCTTATCCCGCGGTTACACATGTGGCTGAATAAGAAATGTGGTCATCACGGGACTCTTGGCAACTATAAAAATTCGAATTTATGATTATTGAAAGCATTGGAATTATTGAAAGAATATGGAGTAAAATAAACATATTATTATTATAGTTCTTTATTAGCAACGAATTATATATAGTCTATTCTAAACACAATAGGAGTAACTAAAAACAAAACGTAAATTTAAATATTGCAAGTGATTTGCTGATAACGATATTATGCACCACAAACAGTTCTTGATTAATATATCTTTATTTCTGATACAGCAATATTACACTTAACTACTTAATTCCACTTTAATTTCACTTCCAAAGCTTCGGAAACAGTTTTGCTGATATTCAAGACGCCATTTTCGATGAACTGACAATGATTATTAAGATCTCGACCAAGGACGTGCGCTGGGCTAATGTAGAATGAATGAATTAATATAATTAAAAATATATTACCGTAGTTTTTTAAAATAGTTATTTGTTTCTTAATTCGAATATAATTTTTAATATAAAGTATTTTCAAAACAGAAAATTACCAAAACATCCGATAAACATGTTTTTATTATTATGTGTAGCAAGGTAACGAACAATTTTATTTTTAATTTTTAATAGTAATCAAAAAACTCAAAATATTCATTATTTTTATGCATAGCAAAACTCAATTTAAATTTTTGATAATAATACAAGAGTAACACATTCGTCTCTGATCTGTCGAGCTTATATGGGCCGAAGTTAAATAAATGAATTAACTCGTGCCCATTTAACATATATCTAATATCTAAGGGTAATAATATAAAATTACGTTTATGAACTATGAAATATATCGTTTCTTACTTTATCATTCATTCATTAACTCACTCATTCAGTAATTTCCTCCTCACTAATTTACATTGACACTACATCTTGAAATTACATGATATTTGTGTCATTTCAAGTTTCAAAGTTGTTTATTTACATTCTTTCCTAGTCCCATTAGAATAGATTATAGTATAAATGACATGCCATTCGATGTTATATCAAAAGTGCGCCAATAAATGTTTCACATTAATAAATAAATGAAAATACCCATAAAAGCTTATATAATTTTTTGAATGCTTAATAAAAAACCAATCGACATAAAATGGATAATGATTAATTACAATCAGAGCTTCCTTCCACGTTTAAAATTCACGCAGAAATCATGATATTCTGGTCAATGCTCATTGCAAAAGTATATTCAAATCATCAAATCTAGATACGGAAAAAGAGTCAAAAAGATGAAACGGTTTTACAAATTCCTGTCAACAAGAGCGCCTGTAAACAAGGGTCTGAAGCTTTCAAATGTTACAAAGGGTAATGCATTCGCCTCTTGTACGGGAATGAGGCTGCGGAACCACTGGATTTCATACAGGGATATGTAAAAACCGTAACATCGAATTGCTTTCTCTTTATGCCCTAATGACGGATTTCCTGCCACGGTTTTTATGTTTCGAGTGATCTTCACAATCCTTATTTTTCACTGGATTTCTTTTTCATTTCACTTCTTTCATTCTCAATGTATCCTCAGTCTCAAATCTATCCCTAATTTACTTATCCGTTTTGATTGGATGCGTAAAATGTCTGCGTAAGTGATTGACCGGATACCGAAATAGAAAAAACAACTGGTGCTGAAGTTTTAATAGAAAATTAAAATATTTATTGAAATGCATTTTCAAATTTTATTAGTTTCTTTACGTTTGTAAGTTTCTTCTTTTTCCTCTAACGACCGGTTTTTGAATGAAAAATTAAATATTACCTGAGACCGGTCCTATAAAAAACTATCATTATGATCTTGGAGCAAAAAACTATTACGACATATATAACGCATTTGATGATTCGTTAAAACAAACAGTGAAGATAAGAGAAATAAGAATTTTTTGAGAAAATCAAAGAGGACTCATCGAAATAGTTTCTAATTAGCTACATAGAAAAAAATAAGTGTTATTGGTAATATTTTTCATTTTGAATATCATATGTTCAGAATGTTAGTTATTATATTATTTTAATGCACATTAATAATAATGTCCCTTAATTTTTAAATAAGATTTAGCTACCGGTGACTCTTAGAAGATTTCAATGACATGTATTGAATAAGTTTAAATAAGTTAACTTTAAATGTTGTTTTAAAGTAAGGGCAAGAATTAGGAACCTCCAAACAAGGTGCGTAAGTGAATTGAAGGTCCGTTGGAAAGTCAACACATTTTGTTACATATTTGGATTGTCCCAGCATTCGTGAGGGTAAGGTCTTATTTATACGTAAGTTGTATGTAAATAAGTTTACCAGAAAACATTTTGTACGCATTTTCTCTTTCACAATATAATTTTAGCGTATGTTTTTTTAATGTTCAATTTTTGTGATATATACATGACAAGAACATGAAATTGAAGCTTGTAAAGTTTATAGTCTAAATTTAAAGCGGCCGAAATTGTAAAGCGCAGCTCCTTGTATGAAAGCATTATGTTATACCAAAACCTTCTCCGAAACACGTACTGCGTTCTTGTATAAGTTTTATGTTTATCGGTATACATATTTTTCTCATATTAAGCATATTAGGATTTTATACTCACTACAGAAATAATGGATATTTCGAGATAAAAAAATACCCGGTGTGTTTTTAGAAAATCTAAGACACCAAATTTAGTGCGAAACCGTTTAATAACTTATTTGGCCCGTTAGATCTTCGATGCTCTCTCGATCCATAAACTATAATTACGCACGTCGATATCTTCTATAGCTGCAAGAAAGAGAGACAAACATAAACAAGCTTTTGCATTAATAACTTTATACTAGTGACTAGCTAACCCGTGCCCACTTCTTTGGGCGGTAAACATTTTTACATGTGATCGATTGGCCGAACATTACTAAAATTGTCACGCGTATTTGATATTTTAAATTATCTCTTAAACTATGAAAAACGAATTTTATCTAAATAAAATCTCCTTGGTAACAAAGAAATTCATTTTTAAATAGATTGATGTGTATTATATGAAAAAAACCGTCTAATAGAAATATCACTTAATATATTACGACGCGGTCGCGATTCCCATACCTATATCGTATTATCTTTTTAACCATTGGTCCAAATTACATGCAGTAAAAGGGAAAAGTCTTGTGTTTTAAACACTTGAGACGATAATTTTACATATTTTGATAAGAATACATATATCCAATAAACATGACCTAGCGATTTTAATTATTTTTTTAATATAAAAATCTATTTTTTGTGGTTTAAATATAAAAGTTAGACATATGCTGTCTCTGACTTTTATGTAGGCATTATCAAGCTCTAAAACTTTTTTATAGAACTTAATCTATATATTTCATTGTTAGGACAGCGTTCTAGCAGAAACGTTTACATACGACCATTTTTTCTCCGACTTATTTTGCAAATCTCACTACCACGAAAAAGTCTTTTCATTTTTCGGGTTAATAAATAGCCCATGACACGCACAAATGATTTGTCTTACTATTGGTAAAAGAATTTTCAAAATCAGTTAAGTAGATCCAGTGATTACAATCTCACAAACTTTATCTCTTTATAATATTAGTATAGATTAAAAAGCCAAGTAGCAATTTCCTACTTAAATATTTCTTAACAAATTAGTCTTCGGAAAATTATCTCTTTTTCTGAAAGTAAGAGACTTGTATAATTCAAGATTTTTACAGTCTGAGGGTACTCATCGAGTTGTCAAACAGATAGAGTGGGCACCTAGTGTTTGCCTCCGCTAATTGCTTTGAAGGAGGTCGAGTTTCTAGATTGATCTCCAATTCTAATTATAAAAACCTTAATTAGTTCCCCTCTTCTTCAATTTTTACTGACATAACAGAAAAATGGAATACTTAAGTAATTTTCTGAAATATAAACTTTTGGAATTGATTGTAGCTTAAATGATAAAGCTTTTAAACTAAAATTATTTCTTAAAATATACTAGCTATCGGTATTAACTTAGCACTTATGGTTTTAAATTTCTGATGTTTGTTTAATAATATTTAAATTAAAGAATAGTTTCTTAATACAATCAGCTTCAAACCGAACGATCTCTTTCCATATTGCTAATAGGTCTTACTACTCCACCCACCATCCTTTTTTTATGTATTTATTAAAATATATTGTAATATTTTCGGATGAGTTGGCTCAAATTGCGAAGCAGTTGTATGTATTTACAGAATAACTTAAAATTTGTATGCTATTTTTTTAAGAATTAATATCGTAGAATGGAATTGTTCCGAACCGTAATAAACATATCTCTTCATCGTAATATCTTATCAGAATTCATACTATTAATTAAATTATTTATTTTTATATTTATTTGTTGTAAGACAACACAATATTTAGGAACAAGATTTATTTAGTTGGTAATTTTTTTTTTGTGAATAAATTTGACAAATTTCTTCATTAATAATAGAGGAAACCGAATAGGAACGTTTCTATTGGTTAGACGCGCGACTACAGCGCAACATGCGTTGATCTATTCTTGTCATCAATATCCGAACTAACCAGTCGATATTTTATGCGCTCACATAAAAAAAAATCAGTAATATGTGTTATCTGTGCCTGCTATTACCATATATATAAGTGGACGACTCTCCTTGGTTTCTTCAGAACCTGGTAACCTATGGAAGACATATAAATAGGAAGACTGAAGACACCTACAGGGCCCAGTCTGTATAAACTAGTTGGTATTGTGGAATAAGGTGCTTAGGCTCATTTCCCTATTGTACGTTACTGGAATTGATTATGTTTTTTGGCAAAATAAACTAACCTAACCTAACTAACCTAACCTTTTTTTTTTTGTTGTCGAGGAGGAAAGGCATTTACGCCTACCGCCCGGTCCTCGACCGGGACGGTTATGTGGGACTTACGGGGCAGAAGGCCACCGTCCTACCCACTAAAACCTCCCCGTTTCCGTCTCACCGCAGGCGGCGGGGTTACGGGAACGCGTTAGCTCACCACCGCGACCCCGCCAGCGGTCGTCGCTATGGGTTAGCGACCCACCGGGTGTTTTTTATTGAGGTTGTCTCCTCTTGGCCCAGCCGGTGAAGGCCAGACCCTCGGTCCTACCGCAGGCTGACGCCTGGATGGGGAAACGGGTTTGAGAGGCGGTGGCTTTTTACGGTCTGTCCACCCAGCAACGACACTGAAACTGGGCGAACCCGCCTCTTGCTCCTCCTTCTACTTTACTCCTGTCTCCGGCTGCCCCAAAGGACACCGGAGACCAACTCCTCCTCCCTCCGGCAGTCCAAAGGACCCCGGAGTCCACCTACTTGCCACGAAGCCGCTCGTTAGTCCACTTTGCTGCAACAGAGAAGCACCAGGAGCAGCCCACGACACTTTCGCCGCGTCAGTCTCAGCCGCGGTCGACAAGAATTCCGGAAAAAACGTCGGATTGCTGGTCGACCCCGTTGCCCAGGGTGCACCACGTGGAGGTGACTGACATGCACCCCAACCTTTTTTTTTTAACGCAGTGGAAACCTTCAGAAAGGTACCCAGCTCTCATTGGGGGGAACTTACCCACTTTTATGTGGGATTCTTACCCACTAAAACCACTGCGATGGCCGTCCTCGGCACGGATCGAAGAGGCTACGGGATCGTGTTGATATAACGCATCCGCGGCCTCTCCCGTACTGTGCACCGCCCGATGCTCGGCGGAGCTCTCCTCAGGGGGCGAAGGTTATCCCCCCCCCCCCCCGCACTCCTCGCTAGTGCGTACGGCAGCGCGAGGCCACCCCGGCTGCCGTCCTCCTCAGGGCCGTCTAAAATAAGACACGCGAGGCCCCCACCTCACGCATCCACGCGGCCCCAGGGTCACGCCCTATCTTTTAAGCCCCGGGCGTCGGGGCTGTGGGAGGGCCGAGACGACGCCGACGTCGTCTCCGCTGAGCAGGATCGGCCCTTTCCCGTTCCCGCTCCGCCGTCTCCTTCCGGACCATGACGGTCTCACAGAAGGAGGCTACGGCCCTCCACGCCGATTCCCTGCGGAGCATCGCCGACACGACTGCTCGCAGGGAGAGGTCTTGTCCGATTTCGCGGACCAGAATCTCCCTCTCCGCATTCCACGCGGGGCATACCTCTCAGCATATGCTGAGCGGTGTCCCGGTCCGCACCGCAGTGGTGGCACATCGCCGACGATTCGCGTCCGATCTTACACAGGTATTCTCCAAAACAACCGTGACCGGTCATTACCTGCGTAAGTCGGAAGGTGACTCGTCGCTTTCGTCTCATCCAGGCTTCGAAGGCTGGCAGGATCGCTCCAACGACGCGTTTGCGCGCGTACAGTTCTTCGCAAAGACGGTCGCGCCACGTCGCAAGAAGTCCAGTGTTCCCGCCGCTTCAACGCCTCGAGCGTACTCGGAGGGGGCGCGGTTCCACTATTCTGACGGAGGATGCGGGTCTTGTGATAGACCCTTGCATCCATATCCGCCAGAATATCCAAGGGTGGAAAGCGCACTAGGATGGTTGCCGCCTCGTAGGGTATCGTGCGATATCCCCGCACTATGCGGATTGCCACTCTCCGCTGCGAACTTTGGATCTTAGTCCTACAGCGGCGGACGCCCGATAGCCTGTGAGACCAAACGGGTGCCATCGAACGCACGACACTGGCATAAAGACGGCGAACTTCCTCCCTCGGTCCCCCGAGATTAGGCAGCAGTCTGTGCATGGCACCCGCTACCTTCTCGATTCGAGGGGCTAGGCGCTCGAAGTGCTCTTCGAAGCCCCAGCGACCGTCCAGGTATTTCATGTACCTGGCCACTTGGACGTTTGAGTCACCAACGCGGATGTGCGAGTCGGGCGGTTCTCTGCTCCTTGGCAGTTTATGGAACCATAGCGCCTCCGTCTTATGGGATGTTATCCGAAGGCCCAACTCGCAGATCTTATCGACGACGATATTCGCCCCGAGCTCGGCGAGCTCTTTGGTTCTCTCAAAATTATCCCCCGACGCCAACACCAACGTGTCGTCTGCATAGCAAACGATGTTGACACCTTCAGGGAGAGGGACACGGAGGACTGCGTCGTAAGCGAGATTCCACAACAGAGGCCCCAAAACTGACCCCTGTGGAACCCCACAGCAAACCTCTCTCCGGGTCCTCATACAGTCTTGCTCCGTATACGAAACGTATCTGTCGCGCAAGTAGCCACTGACGAACGCTTGCAGGTAGGAAGGCACACGATGGTGTAAAAGTGCCTCCCTGATGGCGTCCCAGGGCAACGTGTTGAATGCGTTGACGATATCGAGACTTATCGCCAACGCCACGCCACCCCGGGCCACCGCTTGCTCCGACAGAGAACGGACGCGCAAGATCGCGTCGACAGTCGAACGACTCTGTCGGAAGCCGAACTGGCACTCAGCCAGATCGGGGCCGACACACGACAGATGCCCACACAGACGAGAAGCGACAATCCGCTCAAAGAGCTTGCCAGCCTCGTCCAGCAGACATATGGGACGATATGCAGAGAGAGATTCTGCAGCCCTGCCATCCTTCTTCTAGAGAACCAACTTCGCCTCCTTCCAGACTTTGGGGAATGTGCCAGTACGGAGGCAGCTGTCGAACAGCCGCCTCAGGCTATTCCCCAACGAAGCCGAAGCTAACACCAACACCCGCCCCGGAATCCCGTCGGGACCAGGCGCGGTATTACGAGCCCGCATGCGATCGACCGCAAGGCTCATCTCCTGTTCGGTCACCCCCAGCTCGCTGGACCAGACCGGTATTGGAAGGGGGACCCATGCACCCCAACCTAACCTAACCTATGGAAGACATATAAATAGGAAGACTGAAGACACCTACAGGGCCCAGTCTACATAAACTAGTTGGTACTGTGGAATAAGGTGCTTAGGCTCAATTCCCTATTGTACGTTACTGGAATTTATTATGTTTTTTGGCAAAATAAGGCATAGTATATATGGTTTTGTTAGTCCGGCGAATATAATTACATAATTTAAAAATGGCACTTGGTGAAATAAGGTCGCCATCACCAATGCGCCACAAACCTTGGGAACTAAGATATTGTGTCCCTTGTGCCTGTAATTACACTGGCTCACTCACCCTTCAAACCGGAACACAACAATACCAAGTACTGTTGTTTTGCGGTAGAATATCTGATGAGTGGGTGGTACCTACCCAAACGAGCTAGCACAAAGCTCTACCACCAGTAAAGTTATTTTTCAAAACACGTATTATGAGTCTACGGCGTTGACGATTCTCTACTGTTATAATATTGTAATGGCTTATATTATTTTAAGCAAAGATAATTAATAATGCCATTGCTAAATTTATACACAGATCTAATTATATTACAGAAATGCAATATTATTACTGAGTGATGCATAAAAACATTATATTATAAGTAGAATTATTTAATACAAAATATTCTATATTTTCAAGTAAGGTTATTCTGTTAACTTCAACGGTTAATTGTTATTCATGTTTTTTACAATTATTTAAAAAAATAATGCAATTAATTTAAAAAAAAAATCACGTGTTTTTTTCTGTTATTAAACGTCAACTTCACTCGTGGTAGGGCAAGCTCGTCTGGGTAGGTACCACCCACTTATCAGATATTCCATTGCAAAACAGCAGTACTTGGTATTGTTGTGTTCCAGTTTGAAGGATGAGTCTGTAACTGTAACAACCAGTGAAGTTCCCACTGCTGGGCTAAAGGCCTCCTCTCCCTTTTTGAGGCATTTTTGAGGAGAAGGTTTGGACCTTATTCCACCACGTTGCTCCAGCGAGGGTTGGTGGAATACACATGTGGTAGAATTTCAGTGAAATTAGACACATGCAGGTTTCCTAACGATATTTTCCTTCACCTGAAGGCACGATATGAATTACAATCACAAATAAAGCACATGAAAATTTAGTGGTACTTGCCCGGGTTTGAACCCACGATAATCGGTTAAGATTCACGCGTTCTTACCACTGGGCCATCTCGGCTTCGAAGACGAAAATACTAAGTAGTGCTATTTATATACCATAATAAGTGATAAGAAGGTGAAACCTTTTCGATCAGGCTTTCTTTTGAAGTTTGTAGATCAATGAGATATAAATAACGCTACAGTTTATATATTAAAGCATAAAGAATTGTATGTTATAATTTAATTTTTAAAATTTATAATGATTTGTTCAGAGTTTTGAATAATTAACCAATATTGTTACGAGTATATACTGCACGTAAGCACGTTATATAATCATCATTAAACTGTAATAAATGTTAGTTTAAATAATAAGGCTGTTAAATTAGAAGCAGTTTGTGGTGCATTAAATCCTCAGGCATCATATATTTTAGGCATATATTTTAAGCAATTTTATTTAGTCGTTTAGCTCGAAAAAATTAAAAACAAATAGAAGATATTTATGCGTATATAGTTAAATTTCTCGACTTTGATATTATTTAAATACTTAGTAATAGCTGACATATAATTGATTCAGAGAGCACAGAACTAACTAGAAGCTATTCTTGAGGTTTGACGCTTGTCAATTAGAGGAGGCCTATTAATATAGAGTGGACCTTACAGTGTTAGGTTATCGCTCCAATTTCGTAGTTTAAATTAAGAACACTAAATAATTATCCAGTAATATGTTTTGACAGTTATCGTAAATCAATAATTGTATCATTTTCCTGCAATTATTCCATTTATTTGGGGTAGTCGTTGTGTGATATATAACACATACACGCCCTTGGTCCTGACTACAGCCCTTAAACGGAATACTTTTGTCATATCATTGATATCCCCTAACCATGCGATTTTTGATGTTTTTATGCTCGATGCTGATTTATTACAAATTTAATTCAAAATTAAAAGCTACTATAATAGTCCATCACCATGCCACTTTGAAGTAAAAAGTTTCAATGAAGGCTTTGCTCGTCTCTTGGTTTACTGTAAATCATTTTAATATCAGCTATTATAAAAAGTTTATATATATTCTGCATGAAAATTAAGGAATGCTAATGGTATGTTTTTTTCGTCTAACCGCGCAAACATCAGCTGTCGCGGAGCTACTAAAACGATAATGACCTTTTTCGACCTACTTTTCATTTGTCGTTCTCAATCTGCAACACTTACCAAAATAAAACATATAAGTGCATAATTGTATTTTCAAGGAAGTTAATGGTAAAAAAGACCTATGTTCTTAGTTAAAGAACAAAACGGCTTAAGCTTGGAAATTGATGATTTTTTTTAAACAGCTTCAAAAATTATTAATATTTATTAAAACTATTATACCTGTTTATAATTTTTATATGATTTTTCAATTTTTTTAGTGTCAATAAAATTAAAATAATAATATTATTAAATGTACATAAGAAACACCTGAACAAAATCCCCTTTTCTGATCCATCGGTTTATGTTTTGCGTTCTGATTTTTCAGTCAGTCAGAGATTTGTATAATAAATAAATAAAAATTACTATAATACATTATCAGGTTTCTCATCTATTGTCTCTCTCACTGTTATAAAAGTAAAATAATGGATGTAAAAATAAATAGTAAATTAAGTAAAAAGGCGACAGTTGTAAGGACTTCCAATGTTTATTCATAGCTGTTGAAATTTAATGGGTCCTTAGAAGTCGTAATTAGAGTCCGCTACTCTTAAGATCAAAAGCTTTTTGATGGATATTTAGACACCAAATTTTAATGATCTTCCTTTTCACCACTTTGAAAATGCTGTAATGATAGTAAGATATATTGTATTTAAAATTACATTTAAATCTTACAACGGTTTTTGTGTCTAGCTTATACAGAAGTTTTACGTATTAGACTGTGTTTTATACGCTTAGGCTGAAGCGTATGTTGACTGTTTTTAAGCAATTCTTGTTTTACAGGTTAATGTAAGTTCAATTGCAATACTAAATATGATTTAGAATACTTGATTGTACAGTTACAAAGCACTGCTTTAAAGTTCCGGTTGGAGCAGTATTTTGTAGTATGTATTATGAGGTTAATCATTTTTTTTATTATATTTCTTTTATTACTGTCTGTTATTTCAAAACCGTAACCGTAACAGCCTGTGAATGTCCCACTGCTGGGCTAAAGGCCTCCTCTCCTCTTTTTTAGGAGAAGGTTTGGAGCTTATTATATTATTTTTATACGGTGAAGGAAAACATCGTTATTTCAAAAACTGAAATATTATTATTATTAACTTGAAAATATTACAATTACGTGATCTGTTTTGTAACAACTAACTATATTTAATTTAATTATGAAATATCAGAGCACTTAAGTTTCTAAAAGCGTTCTTGCGTATTTATTTTTGTCAAGGTAAAGTAAAATTATATACGAACTTTTATTATAAACGGCCTTCAGCCGACTTATCATGCGTTATCGTCGAGAAAAATGCTCTAAAATTATGACCGTATAACGTTTGAAGTACATGGGTCGGCCTCAGAGGGACTTGTTATCGAAATGTTCGCTTACTACTTGTAATATACTGACCCCAGTGTTGGTATGACAAAATATTTTTTTAAGGATCATTTATTAGAAATTTAACATATCGTAGACTTATAAAGGTTCATCTATTTGAATAATTTACATATACATAAAATAAATGTATAGTATGTATTTAAAAAAATTGACAGGTACGGGATGGATGCGGACTGCCCAAGATCTGGATGGTTGGCGTTCTATGGCTTACGGCTTTCGTACAGCAGTGGACAGCTGTAAAATGTATCGAGAATTCTCACACTTGTAGAAAAATTTAACAATACGCTATATTAAATAAAACTCTTCAACAAAAAATCAACTGAAGAATAGCACTGAATGCCACAAAATAAAAAAAAATACTCCTAATCCTAATAACTTATATCCTGAACTAATATAAGTACTAATTTTGACGCAAACCATATTGCTAAATTAATGCATACAATGGCAACGGGATGGCATTGATGATTCGTTGATTGCAGAACGTTCTTTATTATCTTTACGACAGATAACTGAAACACATTTTTTGAAATAATATTGTTTATCTGTAGAAAATTCACTTCGCATTTACTTCTGTTTTTTTTTTAAATATTTCTTGATAATAATTTATAATATGTTAACGTATATTTTTATATTCTTAACTTTATTTTCGATGCTACATTTATCGTTCTATAATATTATTATAAATTGTTTTAAATAAGCCCATTATAAAAAAGCGTATAATGTTTCGTAGCATGAGAAACATTAAATTGTTTTTTTGTTTGTTTTTGTTACATATAAAATATGAATATATATTTGTAACATATAATATATATCTCCGAATGAAGCGAAATAGATGACAAATTATAATTTGATAAAAGCCCTGTTAAATTATTAAAACCGATTTAACATCTAAAATATTAAGAAGTATGTCAATACTTATTAATATCTCAAAGTCTCAGAGATAAATATTTAAAGTCAGATGAATATCAGCAATCAAAACTAAGTTAATTACTAAAGTAATAAAAGTGACATAGATTACAGTGTTGCTTTCTCAAAAATCAGCAAAAATATATTACTCTCTTTCAAGTCACAAGGCTTTTATTGTAGTTCGTGTAACGAAATCATAAAACTCTCAAGTCAATAAATCGCTTACAATCGAGTAGTTTTAATATAAACTATTTTATAATTATTTATCTAAGTTAAGTCGTATTCATGACTTTATTAATATTACGACACTATCAAGTCGATGGCGAATGAAATAACAATATTGCATAAATCACGGAATTAAAGTAAGTAATATTATACCAAAAAAATATAATTGAAAATAAAATTATTTGTGTAAGTAAATAAATCATATAATAAATTTAAAATTATCTGAATGGTTCTTTTTTAGTCCACATAGTTGAAATTGCGACGTATCGAAGAAAAACTTGTCATTAGGCCTTGATTTTTTCTATTGTTTTTTTAATTATGTTCCATCTGTATTAATTTAAGTCCCCAGTAAACCGTTCCCGTGTTTAATAAACAAATACAAATAACAAATATAAAGATCACCTGCCGCGAGAGGCCTCGGACACTATTCTTCACACCCCGTAAGCCGGTTATTTATAACATAATCAACACATATGGGACAATTTTAGCAGGGAAATTACGTAAACCTTGTTTCAACATCTCTATTATTATTATTATTGTTCTATAATAATTTTAAATCACGATTTTTGATAATATTTAATATTTATGTTGTTGATTCATGTTTTTAGAGGTAAGAATATTTTTGTTTAGCTGATTATTGTAAAAATAATATAATTATATAAAAAGAGAAATTCGAAGAATTAAAGTCAGTACATTTAGTTCATAAAAATATCCAATATGTTAAAGGCTAAGGCTATATTCACACAGCAGTCAGTTTTAGAGTTTCTTAGTATCGTATATCTTTTTACTCAGTATATATAGATAGCGTATGTATATAAGAGTCAGTTCAAACACGTGACAGTGTTTCAGATCCAGTAAAAACACATCCCAATATTATCTTTTTTAACGACGTATCCGTTACAGACGATCCTGAAAATTATTACCACATACATTATACAACAATTAACTCGTTCGCACACCAATCAAGTTTCCACTTAAAACTAATTCATGAATGGCAGTAAACAAGCAATTTAGTAAATTATAAATAATAATTATGAAGATTCAAACAGTTAACAAACAGCAAAACAATAAAATATATAATATATAATTTTAAAAAAATGACCTAATTGACAAATGCATTCGAACCCTCTTTTTAAATGTATTGAGCGTAAATACTTTACTTCTGTGTGAATGCACAAAGATGTGTTATTTCCTGCCTTTATATCAATAAAAACCAACATCAATTTCTTTTGGCCGTTAGCCGTAAAATTGTTTGTGGAAAAAACTTACTCAGAAATACCATAATTGAAGTTCAAAGACGGAACAAATTCGTTCAGCACACAAGGCGCTTTATATTATACTTCGTAGTTTCTTTAATATACGAATTCTTTTGTAATACAAGGTGTGATCCCAAGGGGACAGTAGAACAAATTTATTAAGTTAACATCGTGCCAAAGCCTATATTAGCCGAAAAAACTTCTCAAGTGATTTACAACATTAATTCGCACGTTCGGGACCCAGCAAATAGCCGGGTGAACTTGCCGATATAAATATCGGAACAACATTTATATCAGCCGTTAGTATTCTTATCGCGTTTGGGTTTAGGCTACATTTCATCTGTAAGACACTCGGAGCGAAGTATATCATGCCTTCAAGCTAACCCCATCGTTGACATAGATAATGCTGTAAGTGTAATTATAGGTTACATACCTTTTGTGTTCCATTCCGTAGAACGAACTATGCTAAAAATCGCTTTTTGATAAGAGCATATGATAAGTATAATAAATTTTAAAGTAATATATATTAGATATTTATAAAGAGAATCTGTTTTAGTTTTTAGAAATTCTATTTCTCATTAATATTCTTATTTTTTTTGAATTAAAATACTATTATCCTATTAAATTAATTTTATTTTATTAAAAAAATCGGAGTCAGAGGTCCACCACCAGTGCTGCTAATGTTAATAAAAACCCTAGAGTTAGATAATACTACAAACAAATTGTGTACATGTATCTTTTGGGTGTGTAATAAATTATTATTATTATTATTAATTACAATTCTTATTAAGTTCACACCATGTTTTTTAAGGATGGCTTTTGGCTTGCGATACACTTCATTTGTTATTAAATGTTTATGTATTACGTTGTATGTTTTTACATAAATACATAAAGAAATAAATTTATTAGTCGCTTGTATCGAAATTTTAGTGATTGATAAAGAAACAACAGAAATGATTGAACAGTTGATCCAATTTAAAAAAACAATCATTAAATGATAATTTGAAAAAGGTAACTGAAAAAATGGGCCACGTAATAGTAAGTAGTCACCACCGCTGTTAGACATTGAAACTATACATTATGATTAACCATCTCCTAAAATGTCAATACGCAAGTAATCTTGAGAACATAGATTTTGTGTCACTTGTTCCCCCTTTAAACTGAAACAAAACAATACCAAGTATTGCTGTTTGGCGGGAGAATATCTGATCAGTGGGTGATACGTACCCAGACGGGCTTGTATAAAGATCTACCATCAAGGTACCTGTAATGAACAGCAGCCCACATGTATTCTTGAAGTTAGTTTATAAAATGTACCGTTTAAAAATAATTATTTTGTATTTATGTATAAATGAATAACGGTATGTAACTTTGTACAGCTATAACTCATAAATCAAATAACTTTTGAAAGCACGAAGCGAGAGTTCTTACCGAGTTACGCTGCGGCTTATATTTGAAATACAGCTTATTTATACTTGTAGCAGATATGAGTAACACTTGTTATTCAAGTTATTCAATAATTCCATAGATTTTTACTTAATATTATATATTAGTCACATTTGGTCTAGTGGCTTATAAGGACGGTTTCTAAATCAAATCGAAATTTGACTATGCAGTAATGTTCGCCATTTTAATTTTTATATTTCTTGAAAATTAGTCTATATGTATGTTTAAATTATAAAATCTAATTTTAAATATTTGTTCACTATTTGATAAAAATAGCCAAGATGACCTAGTAGTTAGAACGCGTGAATCTTAACCGATAATCATGGGTTCAAATCCGGGCAAGCACCACTGAATTTTCATGTGCTTAATTTGTGCATATAATTCATTGGAGCAGCGTGGTGGAATAAGCTCCAAGCCTTCTCCTCAAAAGGGAGAGGAGGCCAAAGCTCAGTACTGGGACATTTACAGGCTATAACTTTACTTTATTTGATTAAAAAAATGTATATAAAAATTACTTATAAAGCTATGTATAACTTCGGTAAAATTAAATAAAAATAGGTAAATATAACAGAACCAATAAAGTTGTTTTAAATTAAAACATGGCTTAATATAAAATATGTTTGAGATCGTAAGGCTGTAACAAAATTTCCAACGAAACCATTTGAAGGCGCCCAGGAAACCACTACAAAGAGTAAATTGGTTGGAGGAAAGCTAACCGCGGCGTTCTTTGTAAATTCCTTCAGCTGTCAAAGACGAAGTTTTCTTGTAGGTAACGTGAGAAATTTTATAATTTGCATTAAATTTTGTCGAGATCTACAGTTGTTATTTTATAAGTTGAATTTTAAATTACAATTAAAAGTTTGTACATTGTTTTTTTAAATAAAGGTCTAACGGAATATTTTTTATTTTCTAAATAAGGATGAACAAATATGCGAATTGGCACGAGGCGAATTCGCAACGTGCGCCGCGATCTACTGCGTTGCGTTTTTGTGTTTCGGCCATAAGGCATAAATTATTAACTTTCAAGTTATTTTTTTCAAATAAACCATAAATATCAGGTTAGGTATACATTAAAGATTCTAATTGCTAATAATAAATTTAAATAATAATTTTAATTTGTAAATAATAATATTTACATAATAAAAAGTTTATTAATGAAAAAATAATTAAGAAATACGTATAATTTCATCAAATCATAGAGAGTTTTTAGTTAGTTAATTTGGGATGCAATTTACTTCCTGGAGAGAAAGAGTTGGTTGAACTATTTCCAAGTTAAAACTTAGTTAGGGAGATAAGATAATTAGGTTATAGAGACGTTATTTGAGACATAGTTTTGAATTCCCTTTGTCGTTTTTCGTGCTTGAAAAATAATAAACAAACTGGACATTCATTTTGTTAGAAAATTTAAAAAAAGGGTTTTAACGAATTAATTTTTCTTCCAGAAAATTCTGCTACACTGGAGAATATTGCTAGAATTGTTGCTACTATTCCATGCGGTCATGATTTTTTAAGTGTCAGTTTTTAATTTTTTTTTTTGTATATCTTATTTATGTAAGTAAATCAGTTTCTTATATATACAAAAATTTCATTTTCTTTTGAAAAAAAATTTGGTTAAATCTTAATGTGTTTGTTTGGCTCGTGCGTTGAAAGAAAAAAATAAACTAAAATTTTATTGCAACTTTGCTTAGCAATGATCTAAGCTTTATAATATATGAAAATTTACTGGTGGTAGGGCTTTGTGCAAGCTCGTCTGGATAGGTACCACCCACTCATCAGATATTTTACCGCAAAACAGCAGTACTTGGTATTGTTGTGTTCCGGTTTGAAGGGTGAGTGAGCCAGTGTAATTAGTGGCACAAGAGACATAAAATCTTAGGTTCCAAGGTTGGTGGCGCATTGGCTATTAAGCAATGGTCGACATTTTTTACAATGCCAATGTCTAAGGGCGTTGGTGACCACTTACCATCAGGTGGCCCATATGCTCGTCCGCCTTCCTATTCTGTAAAAAAATAAATAATGTAATGTAATCCCAAATAACCTAACTAAAAAACTATCTATGATTTGATGAAATTATATATAGATGAAACATTATACCGAGTGTAATAACCATAAAATAATCATATCCAAATAAAGAAGTCCGGCAAATATACATATATTTTTTATATAAACAGCTAAACTTTATTATTGCAAAAGTTTCGCACAGGTGTTATTTACACCAAACTTCGCTTACGACCTTCCAAAATACCGATCGACCTTACTGATAATAAATATTAGAGCATTTACATCCTCTTATATTATTCTAAGGGCGTCCTTGGATGTTGGACATTGCGCTGAGACCCCAGACCGATTTAAATCTTGCACGAAAATACTTTAATGTTTCTAACACAAATTATTTGAAAATTTAAACAAAGATATAAATTAAAAAAATAATAATATTTAATTGTAAATTACCTAAACACAATAACATCAATTGCTATCTAATTGCTTTAACATAAAAGAAACGTAATATTGCATCTTGGTTTTGTCATACCCACATTTTTTTAAGTGAAGAGTTTAATTTGTTCTTTATTTTTGTGTTGTGTTGTATATATAATATTTAAGTATGTCAATCTTGTTTTCTCAAATATTTAAAGTGAATTGTATTTGTTTTTTTGAAGAAGAAATAAATTCTTAAACCGTAAAAATATACACAATGTCATTTTATTTATCCGACGGCGAAGCCAAATGGACCCTCCATTTATGGGTATGTTTAGCAGGCTATTTAGGTATGTATATATGTACTTTTGTCACAAATAGATTATCTTTAAAATCGCCTCGACACAGACTAGACTAAATAAAATAAGGCGCTATAATAATAATACTGTTAAGTTGGCTATCCTTAGGAAAAGGTGGGATCAGGGATGCGACCACGGCTATCCTCTGAATATCACTATATTAGTTATCCATTCATTAGCTGCTAAGTAATTGAATAGTTGGTAGAATTTTGGACATGTATTTCTATTGTTTTCCACTTTTTAGACCAAGGTTGTCTCCGTACTCGGGATTTAATTTATATTTTTTTTTATTAATATTTTAAATGATTGCTTGAGTGAAAACATTTTTTTATTATTAAGTTAAATTATTTTATGTTTGTTTAAACACTTAAGTCAACCGCGTATGTTATCAATATTTAATTAATATTAAATATAAATACAGTAAGTACTCACCAACTATTTATTGTATATTTTCTCTCGTTTCTTAAACTACCTACTTTCTCTATATATAAATATAGATAACTAAAATCAAGTGTTTGACATACTACACTTTGACATATTGTAGAAATTCATTAAATACACTAAAATCATATTTTTTTAGCTTTTTGTTAGCGTTTTTTACACTGTCGTAGATTCCGCACCAACGAGGTTAGTGCGAAGTATAATCGAATTAAAAAGTCACAATTTTCTGTTTAAGAGCGGATATAGAATAAATTATTTTAATTGATTTTGCATGGAAATCTAGTTTAAAATTAAAATAGAATATTATATTTATAACTAAAATATAATGTATACTTGAGCTATAGGTTATTAAAAAAAAGGGATAATTAATTATATGTACAAATAAACTAGGATTATCATTAGGTTCTTTGGCAAAACACTTTCGCCTCATTTTATAACAATAAAACTTAGGGCCTTGTGCAAACCCGTTTGCATAGGTTACCCACCATCATACCCACCCACTCATCATAATAATATTTTATCAGCAATATAGCATTGTTTTGTTTTGGTTTGAAGTAAGCGGTGAGTGGGTGATTGTAAGGGATGGTTAATATTTCTTACAGTGCCATTGTCTATGGGCCAATAATCTTCCGGTGGGCTATTTGCCAGTGGATAATATACTACAAATAAAATGTTGATAGCGCTTTTTTTAATACTAGAATAATTAATGAACAAATGTAAAATGCACTTTTCTTTGTGACGTGATATTGAATTCATTAGGATATGTTTCTACTTAATTGTTGTAAATATTTCGTATAATTTTCGAAAATGTGTATATTTTCAAATTACTGTTTTATACATTTTTGTTATTTTCATATACTACTACAAATAAACCATGTTTAGTGTATATTGCATAATTTATTTAACTATGGTCTCTATGCGTGAAATGGGATAATTATAGTGAAAATAATCACGTAACAAACTTTTTCACAAGCTTAGCGTTTTTATGGCTTTTGCCACTTTTGGTGGTAAATTTAAGTGACAATAGTATACGGAATTAATAAAAAGCATGTTTAATTTTTTTCTCTTTTATAATTTTTTTAAAACTCCTTAATTAACATTCGTAAATCAAAATAGCGATTGTTGTAATTGGTCGCCCTCAGAGTTTGGTATACTGAATATGGCAATAACAATTCTAAGTCACGTTTGCATGAATTAATTTCAGTCGACATGGCTCTACTCAGATGGACGTGACAGGAAAACGAATGTTAAATCTCAGAAGATTTGAAAATAAGAATGAAATAAGTAGCTCATGGTTTCGAAATGAAGTCCGTTAATTAAACGCGCAGCCAAGTTGAGTAGTCAAATATGTGTGTCAAGTCAAAATGAATTCTATTTAGTTGATATAAAGTTGATATTTTATCTAGGTTTATGGTGTAAATTAAAAGTTAAAATAATATTGCATCATATTTTCCATTATTTCCCGGGAGATGCGTACTTTCTATTTTAGTAAATTAATTAACTTTTTAAAGTATTCTGCTTCATTCGTCTCAAGCGTTTAATATGGATAATGTGTTTTGATTATAATTACATTT
Organism: Nymphalis urticae; assembly: GCA_905147175.2. Taxonomy (NCBI): domain Eukaryota; kingdom Metazoa; phylum Arthropoda; class Insecta; order Lepidoptera; family Nymphalidae; genus Nymphalis; species Nymphalis urticae. Next base: position 8,937,054 of record LR989991.1, read on the forward strand.
ACATTCCCAAAGTCTAAATTAAATATATTTTAATAAAAGTCGATAGGATTCACATTTTGATGGTAACGCTTGACGATGTTTTATTTGATTAGAGTATTAGGTATTTATTATGAACGTAAAATTAGATATTTTATGAGATCATAACATTTTGGTTATATTTTAAATATAGAATTATACTTACACTTATTTCGTATCATTGATACTAAATAAAAATCTTTTAATCTCCTAAAGTACAATTAACCGACTTTCTTTGTTCACCTGTCTTCTAAGTTCTCGAACAACTGACTATACTTTTGTCTCTGGAGGAACAAACTTCTTAAGAATCTTTTTATAATTTTTTTTAATGTTTACGTCTAAAATCTATTGAATTTAAATGAATAATAAATTGGATGGTGCAAACAATATATATGGTAATATCACATCAATTCAGATTATTAGAAGCGCGGTAGCTTTAGTCTTGGTTGAAGGAATAATTTCTTTATTTTAAACAAGCTGCATGTGGAGGTTGAATATCTACCACAAATATCCACTAACCTGCATCGGAGCAGCGTTGTAGAATAAGCTTCAAACCTACTCTAGGAAAGTATCATCTTTCTTTGAAAGTACATCATAAATCAGCGGTGAGACATTCATAGGCTGTTAGTTTACTTTTAATTTATACACTTTAAATTTAGTGAGCAAATTGGAAGTTATACTAATCCAATACTCGATACACCTTATAAAATGCAACCGATGCAAGGCTAAGGAGGATTTATTAAAATTTTAACTTGTAAACAACGCAGTACCATGAAAATTTCCGTCATGGATTTAAACTATTTTTTTTAGTGCTTTAAGGTAAAAGGCTTTTAATTTTAATGACTAGACTAAATCGATTGGTATTAAAAATAATGTTTAATATTTTCGGCAACACGTGGCGCACATAGTCATACACTATTTTTTATTTTATTTTTGGGGATATACATATTATATAATGTAAGTAAAATAATTTTGTAATATATGTAGAGATTTTATCTTCAAAATCTGGTTAGGTTTGGGTGTCGATAAGGGTATCGAACATATAAAAATTGTACCATTTATAATGCGTAGGTGTTTTTCTTACATCGCTTTTATGCTTTTCGACGAACAAGCAAATGGGCCACTTGGTGGTAAGTGGTCACCACCGCATATAGACATATACATTGACATTATAAGAAATATTAACCATCGCTTACATTGCCAAAGCGCCACCAACCTTCGGAATAAGTTATACGGTAATGTGTAGTATATAAATTTTAAAATTTAATAATTTAGACATATTAAACCATTTAACCATTTAAACCATTTATTTTGCTACACACATACGTTACATAGATTATACAGAAGAAAATAATTAAATTTAAAGAATACAGTGTAGGTAGCAAGGGGTTCATCTCAGTATATTATATTTATTGCATTGCGATTAAAAGATAATAATTAGTTAATAATGATACGTAAAGTTTAAAGTTAGTAATGATACGTTCTTTAATTAGTATGATAATTAGTATGTAGTATGAAACGGTTCTGAACTAAGATTAAATGACGACGTATTTAAATTCACTCCTAGGAAGATGTATATGCAAAAACTAAAGTAAGAAATCGACACGGACCTACAGAGATAAGCCTAGTCATTTTTCCATTTCTTCTCAAGCCCCTGTGTCCAAGTGACTAATGATGTCTCATTAATCACATGGACGCTTTTTCATAGCTATCTAGACGCACCACTATTGTTGACGTAATGGATAAGAAAAAGGATTTATTCATGTTTCTTTTTTTTTTTCATTAAAACTATCATGTGCATTTGAGTTAAAATACTTTTTAATTTATATGATAAGTAGATAAACACATGAGTCACCTGATGCTAATCCGACCGACGACAGGTGTGCCCTGTACATTAACATTGAAACAGCAGGAAGTATAAGCTACTTATACTTCTGCTATGCTACTTATCTGCTGCACTACGCTGCTAACCATAGGACTTTTTTATTTCACTAGAAAAACACATGAACTCATTTCAATTCATTTGCACGACTGCTACGGGATAACCAATTTAGCCCTCCGGGGGACAACCAGTTTAGGCTTGGTTGCACTGGCGTTAGAGCCGCTGCCGTGGTGAATTCGGTCGAAGATGTAGCTTGTTTTAACTTTTTAACTACAGTGAATCAGGACATTTCCTGAACTGCATGCGATTGCATGATAGCAGTCACGGTCGGGCGGAGCGAAAAAAGGGCAATTGGTGCCAGCAGTAGAACCCCCTTTACCCGTTGGCCGTACGGGCAGTTTTTTCCGAAATAATATTGAATGGGCGAACTACCTGTGCAAATGATGGCGCAGATTTCTGCACTAACATATTTTGTCCGTTCATAGGAAAAGACGATGCACATAAGTCAATAATACAGTTAAAATCTCAGACCGTGCATATAACGAGAGCTGGCTAAGAAAGTTTTATTAAGAGCCTATGTAACCTCAAATTGGCTTTATTTGATGCATCATAACAATGAGTTTTTCAATTAATCAGTTTGTATTGCTTGCGCAATATGCGTTTACATACTACGCAATGAGTGACTCTATTTTTATTGGATTAATGGGATATGACCGCAATAAAAAATAAAAGAAGGAATTGGGGGGATGATAGTGATTGTTCGTTGATATAATAAGCTGTTTATGATAAACCGTCCCATCGGATTATAAGAGCTAGGGAATAGAGAGTGCACCTGTGCTTATGCAGACACTTGTGCACTATAATATCTCCTGCGCTGTTGGCTGATCTCTGTCGAATCTGAAATCGGTCTGGAGGACATTATTATTAAACTGTTTTTGAATTATCGTAAGTAACATCTGTAAATATTCAAGATGCTTACGTGGTGTAAGCTGCTGCAATTCGGAAAGTCGAAAAAATCTGACTTACGGTGTTGACGAATCAATCATAGGTTTCATATTGGTTAGTCTGCTAAATTATTTTACATGCAGTTTACAAATCCCTCCGATTCTATGTAAATAGGATCAAGATGAATGATGAATAATAGAATTATAGAAAAGGGAAATATTATATTTTCATATATTTTTAATTATTTAATTGTAAAATACTGGACATTATAGCGCATCATTGTAACTATTAATCATTAGCTGGATACTACAAATACTTTCTGAAACGTATTTGTAAATCAACTTGTTTTTATTTAATTAATTTCCAGTTTAATTAGCTTCAGTAAATTACGTTCCCCTAATTTATCTCATACAAGACAAATGAGCTTTTAAGGCGTCATTCAAGAGACGTCGGCAGGTTGAAATAAAATGGCTTACATTAAATAAGACAAAATGTATAAAATACGAACTTAGATAAAATTAAATGTAATGGGTTATTCGCGACACTTTTAACATGTTTAATTGGACACATGTATTGTAGCCTGAGAATATATGTATTTTATATTTAATAGGAATATATTGGAATAAATCTGATAAAAATATTTATAAAAAACAATAATTATGGTGTAGAAATGATTAAATTAATGCTTCGTTTTTATATTTTTGTTTTTAATATATTTATGATTTTAAATAATTTTTTGAATCAGTATTTAGTAGTATTTAATGAAAGTGTGATATAAAGTAAAAACAACTCGGAGCGCTTTGAGTCACCAAAAAAAACCTGTATAATATTATATGGCATTCTAGTCAGTGGTAATGTAGCCGATATCAATACAAAATTTGTAGTTATTTCAAAGAATGAAAACATTGAGTATCACTTCTCAATATTTGAAAATGCTATATACATACATAACGGACAAAACATATCCGTAGAAGATTATTTCAGAAATTGTGACGTACTCGTACATACTGTTAATTCAAAGAACAAGCACGAACTTGTAAGTTCTATTCTCCAATTGCATAAGTTTGAAAACTCCTTGGAATTTATAATATTATATTACTGGAAATTGTATAGCTTTGCTTTCGTATACTTACATTTTTTTACAAAAGGAATATCGTCTTGGTTCGTTTTGTGGAAAAGTTCAAGTTCATAGTTCATAAAGTCACAAAGTAAAATTAAAAAATCGCTAATTAATGTCTGTGTAATATGTTATAAAACTAATATTTGCTGCTATTATACTTTAGGGAATAAAAAGGCGATCCATTTCAATCCCAGAGGTTCAATTTGGGAAAGATGATGCCATACTTTACTGGTTGTAGGGCCTTGTGCAAGCTCGTCTGGGTAGGTACAACATACTCATCAGATATTCTTCCGCAAAACAGCAGTAGTTGGTATTATTGTGTTCCAGTTTGAAAGGTGAGTGAGCCAGTGTAATTACAGAGACAAGGGACATAAAATCTTAGGTCTCAAGGTTGGTGGCGCATTGGCGATGTAAGCGATGGTTAACATTTCTTACAGTACATGTAATTATTAGGTATAATATTATTTAATTTACTTTAAATAAAATATTAATACGAAAAAAATATATACATAATGTATTTTTCTGTTCTGAGGTAATTTAATTAAGTTTTTGACATTAATTTTAATAACATCATAATAATGCGAAACGTTTGACTCTTTTCAGGATCCATCCCTTTTCTAACAAAATATGATGTATTTATAATTTAATAAAAGTATTTTTCAAAAAGATATAACCCCGGTATTAAATATATTTTAATGATATCAAGGATTTTATTATAATTATTATTTATTCTCGTACATATTTTCTCAGATTTAATTAAGTTTGCGAAATGTTACTGCAAGCGAACAAAATTGAGTTTTCAATCTACTTAAGACGCGTAACTGTGTTAAAACTTTGGGTGACTTGTTTTCAAGGTATTAACTAAAGCGCGCATTATACATTTGCGTAAAATTATAGAGCAACTTAATATCATATTCTTTAAAAGTGACTAAGTATTCTATCGTTATTCCAAGAAAATGTTTAAATAAGTAATTAAATACTTGATAACGAGTTTCAATAAATTAAAATCGTTTTAATTACCGAATTTTAAATTTATATATTTATTTCCTTTATTGAGCCAATATAAATATAATTGGTATATTTTAATATTGGGTCATACAAAATCTACTTTTTTCCTTTTCTATTCATGGCAGCTCTTCGGGATCGTATGCCATCGAAGCATCATCACCGCTAACAGTCTGTCTTCTTCTAATTGCACCATTCGGATCACGGTCAGTAGACAAACGCAAGACTCTTTTTTATCAGTTGCTAGTGAGCACGTGATTTCGTGTTGGGTGCGATCAGCAGACAAACGTTAGACTCTTTCCTCATGCGTTTTTACAGAACGAGTGATTTCGTGGTGTGTGTGGTTAGTGGACAGACGTGACTCTCATTTCTTATAAGTTTCCAGAGAACGTGAGATTTCAAGGTGGATGCGATCAGCAGACAAACGTGATCTTCTTTCATGACTTGACTCTAATGACCATGATATTTTGTGACGGTAGCGGACATCAGCTTAATGAGAAAGAGAACGAGAACAGGTTCAGAATTCGTCTCTACAGAACGGGATATTGTGTGACGGGTACGACCAGACCTTAATCGAATCTCATATTCTTCTCGAGTATCTGCAATTCGTGCTTCAGCGTGGTGATATTGGTCTGTACTCAATTGACTTTCACGTTGTACGCCACTCTCTTCACAGATCGTGACGCGACGTTCGGCGTATATTAGCATTAAGACGCGATTTGCGTTCAGGAGAAGTCTCTTGAGACCGAGACGTAGCTTTTCTAGATCGCTGAGTGACGCTCTTCTCTCTCGATGCAACAAAGCTAAATATTGTTTTATTATTATTGTATAAGATTAGTTGGAATCGATTAAGATCGGTTGAGATAAACCTTTAAAATGATAAACAGAGCCATCTATGATTTTATTTGAGTAACAAATATACAGAACGACTAACTTATCTGTTCTCATGAAAAAAGCACTAGTTTTCTCAAAATTTGTCAATTTAGTATTAAGCTTACAAAATAACGTAAGATCTGGGTAATATTAAACTTTGAAATAAGATATTTTCCTGTGGTAAAATAGAGCCTTTATTTTAAGTTGGACCTCTAGCAATACATCGGTGAAAACTGCATTGAAAAATGCAGTAGTTTTTGCGTGATGTGGGTACAAACATACAGACAAAACAAAAATAATAAAAACTGTTGGTTTAGCTTCTGATGCTAGTATTATCCGTTCGTTGTATTACAAATGTGTCAGCAGCCTTGGGACAACTTCTACCAAGTAAATGTATTGATAATAATACTAAAGGGACCACTCTCGAGTTTCGAGTACTTATCAATTCATTAAAAAGAGAACTATAAAAATCGGTTCACACTTCGAAGATTGTTCAAGAACCATACAAACAAATAAAAATAAGCTGAATTATTAACCTCCTTTTATATTAATTATGTCGACAAATAAAAACTGATACAACGATCACTGTGCCATTTAAAATGAAATAAATTACATCCTATAAAATTATCGTAACAGATGTTTTTATCTATACCTAATATAATTATGAGTACCTAGACTTACTTTACTTTCTTGGATTCCTACTTTTTCAATTTATGTAAAAGCATATAAGAACATTTCTCAAGTCTAGACTATGAGAAAAGACAACTCTATCTTATTAAAAGTTTAAGTACCTACATGTTAAGTTTGTGAAAGAATTTTAAGTACTGTAATAAATAATATATATATATATATATATATATATATATATATATATATAATAAGATGTCTGCCTCTATAGTAACTAAACTGTTTTTGACGTTCCCATTGCCTATGTATGATTTATTCGATTGAATAATAAAATATTGCATTCCATATTTATATATTTACCAATGAATAAACTTAATCGTGTTGAAATAAAATAAATAAGGTATATTAGTCTGTAATAATATTAGTCTGTAATAATGCTCCCAACTGGCATGGTTTCATTTCATTCTAACATCTACAACATTTATCAGCATATTTTAGCTGGCTTTTATTTAGCTTTTACAAAAAAAAATAATTAAAAACTTGATAATCAATCTCGTTGGTCTAGTGGCTTGATGTATGGCCGCAGACCCGAGTCTTGGGTTCAATTCCCAGGTTGGGACAATAAAAAGTTATTGGGTTAGCGCACACACTTGTGCACTATAATAACTCCTGCGTAGTTGGCCAATCTCTCGTGAGATTGGCCGCCGTGGCCGAAATCGATCTGGAGGATATTATTATTATTATATAGTATTAACGTTTTTGTTCTTTTATGTCGGCAAATAGAAATTGACACAACGGCCTTTTTTCCAAAGGTCATTAACCGTCTCTTGAATTTAAATAAATGACTTCTAATAAAATAAATCATGAGAAATATGTACCATCCATAATAATGACATGTTGTTGTCGGTCTGGTCTGTCGTTTTATTAGGTCCTTACATATGAAATTAGCGTTTTTTCGTAATGACCACTTTTATCTGAAATATCTCCTTTTTGTTTAATAATTCCAAATTCAAATTTATAAATTCATTTAGCTGGTACATTTGAGTTTTGAAAACAGTCATTCATTTGCTTTTTCCTCATTACTTTTTCCTTTGGCATCGCTTATTACCGCACAATGGAAAACATGAAATATCGGTATATTTACGAGTACGAGTTCTACCGTGGCACCAGTGCTGCAGAAACAGCTCGAAGGATTAATGATATGTACGGCGCTGGTGTCGCAAAAGAAAGCACGGTACGTTTTTGGTTTCAATGTTTTCGTTCTGGAAATTTCGACCTTTAGGACCAACCCCGTGGACGGCCTGAGACCAAAGTGAAGAATGAAGAATAAAAGGCTATTGTGGAAGCGGATCCATACCAAAGCACTTCAGAGATAGCTGCAGGTTTCGGGGTAAGTGATAAAACTGTATTAATCCACTTGAAGCGAATCAGGAAAGTAAAAAAACTTGAACTACCTTTTGCAAGTTCGATCACACAATTTATGATTGTGTGAATCGAACTTGCAAATACGCGTCGACTGCTGTATTACTTTGCTAAACCGACACAATAACTGAAGGGATTTTAAATCGAATCTAAACGAAAATTGTCTCAGAAAAAGTCAAACGATTACGGCAGATATCTATTGTCAGCAAACAACCGAGATTGGTTAATCGCTCCAGATCACTGCTGCTTCACGACAACGCAAGACCACACACTTCACAACAAACAACCACTAAGTTAGATGAGCTACAATTGGAATGTCCGCAATATTCACCGTACTCCCGGACCTTTCTCCAACAGATTACCATTTTTTTCGGAATTTGGACAACTTCTTACAAGGAAAAAAATTCAACTCCGATGCGGCAGTCCAAACTTCAAGCCTTCAAAGAGTTTATTGATTCTCGCCCCTGTGGTTTTTTTAGTAAAGGGATCAATGAACTACAGAATGAGGTAGATATGAGGCAGAAGCCAAAAGATAATAATGGTGCATTGTATTGCATTAATTAAAATATATTTCAAAAAAAAAAAAAAACTTTATATTCGTCCCGTACAAAACGCATATTTCATGTGTAAGGACTTAATATTTAATCGGTTCTAAATGAAGCTGTAATTGTCCGTTTACATTTTTTTCTTTAGATATTTGCTTATAATTTTTTTTATCATGTTTAGAAGTTTTCTATTACAGTATTCGATTTTCAAAATATATTACTATTATCTTATATATACATCAAGTTTCGTGTCACAAATTATTTCTTTTCTCAAATAAATAAAAGCATAATACAAAATTGATATCCATAAAAGAACATTTTATTGCATTTAAAAAGGGTAATTGATTTACGTAAAAGGTATATTTAATTTAAGGGCAATGGAAGTTCGACTTATTTAATTAATCTATTGTAGTAACTCTTTCAACTCTTGAAGGTTGGCCTTCTCGTTAGTTAATTTCTGGGTGAATTGATTTTTAATATGAAGTCGTGTATAAGTCGTTGAAATTAATAAAGATTTAACTGGAGTTAACTTAATTATTCCGTTAAAACAATTGTTATCCTTAATTAATTTATTATATTAAATCAGTATAATATTTAAAGCTAAAGTAATACAAAAACGGAAACGATTTCAAAAATTAATGTAATTAAATATAAATAGATGAAGTGGTAACGTATAAATTATTGTCTTTTTATATAGTATAGGTAGACGGACAAGCATATGGGCCACTTGATGGTAAGTGATAAATAACGCCCATAGACATTCGCACTGTAAGAAATGTAAGAACCATGGGAACTATGATGTCATGTCCCTTGTGCCTGTAATTGTTGTTGCGGTAGAATATGATGATGATGTGTAGTGTCCATCCAGACGAGCTTGTACGAAACGCTACCACCAGTAGAGTAGAGCCTGTTGGTTTAGTGGCTAGTTTTATATGTGTAGATTCCAAAGTCGTGTAAAAGCTGTGTCTGAAACCTTTCCTATAAAAAAGTGCCAATCATGGATTAATGTGTTTTTTATTTTATTTTAATAATTGATAATTAAAAAAAAAACTAATAAATATGAAGCGAAATAAATTAAAACATAGGGTATATATATATTATAGAAACAAAGTATAGAGTATACACGCCACACACACACAAGGAAGTAGGGAGTGACGGCGGAAAATAGACATGACAGCATAACAGCGCATCATTCCATTTGCCGTCACGGCACACGAGTCGTTATTATCCCCAAGGCGCGCCAGTAGATGTTTCAAGTCAAAAATTAAAACCTACCACATGTAAATTGAACATGGGCTTGAATCTTTCAGAAACACATTGTTCAAGCAATGGGACGTTTACGTTTCAGCCAAAATTAAAACGAATAAACATTAAGCATAGTAACCGTTTTCATTTATAACGTAATGTCTAAAGTATAAATAAAGGCCAAGTAAGTTTATTTTTTCTTAGACCACCGAAGCGTGGACCACATTCATCTTGGCTTTTTTCATTTCCTTTATTTTTTTGTACGTAATACCGTGGGTTATATTATAATTTATGCTTTTTATAAATCATTTAGTTTTATGGTTTAATGAAATTGAAAAAATATTCAATGAAACTTATTCATAAAGTATTTAACGATTGCAGTTATTACATACACAAAGTACTATCTCTGACTTAGCAATGAACATTATAATTATTAATAAAGAAATATAATTACAATAAGGTAGCTAGAACTTATATAATTACACAGTAACAACAGCTGAATCTGTTTTGTAAATGTACAAAGTTTGAATTTCTTCAAAGGCTTGGCACCGACGATAAGCACTTTTGTAATACATATAAAACGTTTTAATAATAAATCTGATTGTGTTACTCGCACTTTTTAGTATACATTCTGGTACTTTTGAATGTTATATTTTTATTATAGCTATGCCTAGTTTAGAAGATAGCTAGTTCAGAATTGTAGTGTGGGCAAGTTTATGCTAATATATGTAGGTTATAGGCAGGAGGTGTTTGTATATAGGCAGGAGGTGTTTGTATCTTTGTACCTGTCCGGTATAAGTGATATAAACATACGGGCACGCGACCCCGCCTTCTCCGAGCTACTTATGCTACACCCTGTATCTTCCGTGGCATAAGTATCTTTATACCTTGAATTCCCACCAAATTCCCCCAACATCCCTGTATCCTGAACTGGTTCCCTACTCTAGGTTGGGGAGGTCAGACGGCAGTCGCTCCTTATAAAACCAGTACCCGCCATTTACCATGGAAAAGGAAAAGAATAGAATTTTAGGTGCAATGGCTAGGGCGTCGCCGCAAAACGACGCGCAGGCACATCGCCCTAAACCTGTGACAAGTGGGAAAGGGCTACCGTGTCAAGTACGGGCACGGCTAAAGAAGCAAGTACCTAGAAAGAAGCTCCGCTTTGCCACCTGGAACATCGGCTCTCTCACAGGTCGCTCCCTTGAACTGGCTGACGTACTGACGAAGCGCAGGGTTCACGTTGCATTCTTGCAAGAAACTCGTTGGAAGGGCAACAAGTCCCGTGATATTGGACTGGGTTACAAGTTGATCTACTCCGGCTCCCCCTCAGGGAAGAACGGTGTGGCCGTAGTACTATCTGAGGAACTTCAGAACGGTATTCTAGAAGTCGATAGACTGAGCGACCGACTTCTCCGGGTGAAGCTACTGATAGAAGGAGTAATTACTCATCTTATCAGCGCCTACACTCCACAGGTCGGTTGCTCTGAATCGGCGAAAGAAGCCTTCTGGAATGACTTGGAAGACATGCTCCGCTGCATTCCGAACACCGAGAGCATCGTGATTGGTGGAGATTTGAACGGCCATGTTGGTGAGGAGTCACGTGAATATGGACGTGTACATGGCGGCTTCGGCTATGGTCGTGAGAATGCAGAGGGGGAGTCAATTCTCAGCACCTGCTTATTATCAGACCTTGCCATTGTTAACACTTTCTTCCAAAAGAAACCCGAGCACCTCATCACCTATAAAAGTGGGCCGCACTCCACCCAGATCGACTACTTGCTCATAAGAAGAAACCAAATTGGTAGAGTGACTAACTGTAAAGTAATTCCCGGGGAATGCCTCACAACACAACACCGCATCCTTGTCATGGACATGCTGGTAGTACCAAGTAAAAAAGTGCCTGAACGAAGCAGACCTAAAACTAAATGGTGGCTGTTGAATGGACCAAAACAGCATGAATTCTGTAAAGTCGTAGCTAGCTCCAAGTTAAGCACAGACACAGAGGAATCAGTCGATAGTCAATGGTCTAGGATCCAGTCAACAGTGAACACCATTGGAAAACAGGTGCTTGGCACTTCGAAGGGAGGCCGCGTCATCGACAAGGAGACGTGGTGGTGGAACGACTCAGTACAGGAGGCAGTTCGAGAGAAAAAGACGCAGTTTAAGAAGTGGCAAGAGACCAAATCTCCTGAAGACCGGGACGCGTATAAAGCAGCTAAATGTGCCACCAAACGAGCAGTTGCCAAAGCCCGTTACCAGACGCTGTCACTTCTGTATGACACGCTCGAGACAAATGAGGGCCAAAAGACTATCTTCCGTTTGGCAAAGGCTCGGGACAAAGCGACACAAGACATAACAAAATGTCTTTGTGTCAAAGACTCTAATGGCACTTTGGTTTGCGATGCAATTAAGGTGAAGGAGAGGTGGCGCGGCTACTTTAACGTGTTGCTTAACACACAACACGCTAATGTGTCTCCTCCAGAACTGCCTCCTAATCTCGGACTTGTTGCACCGGTAACACCAGACGAGGTACTCAAATGTCTTCGTTCAATAAAGAACCGAAAAGCCGTAGGCCCTGACGACTTGCCGATTGAAGCGTGGAAAGCGATGGGTTCTCATGGTGTGAACCTACTTACTGACCTTTTTAACCGAATACTTACTAGCCGGAAGATGCCCAACTCTTGGAGATTGAGTATCATTACTCCAGTATATAAAGGCAAAGGTAGTGTACAGGACTGCGAAAGCTACCGCGGTATTAAGGTTATGTGCCACACCATGAAACTCTTCGAACGCGTAATCGACTCAAGGCTTCGGCAAGAATGTACCGTCTCGGAATGTCAGTATGGGTTTCGCCCAGGCTGTGGAACCATAGACCCCATCTTCACCCTAAGAATACTAACCGAGGCCAACAGAGAAAAGAAGAAGCCGCTGTACATGGCGTTTCTAGACCTGCAGAAGGCATTTGACTGCGTCCCACGCCAAATAATCTGGTGGGCTTTGAAGATGAAGAATGTGCCACAAAACTATATTGACATTATCCGAGACATGTACCATCATTCGGAATCAATAGTGAGGACCGCCGTTGGCGACACACACCCTTTCCCGATCACAGTTGGTGTCCACCAAGGCTCGGCCCTGAGTCCTTTTCTGTTCAGTGTAGTGCTTGACGTTGTCACAGCGAAAGCCCATGAACCGTCTCCCTGGCTCATGATGTATGCTGATGACATTGCACTGGTAGATGAGGACAAGCAGGTATTGGAGCAAAAGGTGAACCAGTGGAAGAGTGTGCTAGCGAGGGGTGGTCTGATGCTAAATGTTGCGAAGACCGAGTATATGGCCTGTGGCAGTACGGACCCCGAACCCATAAAGATAGGCGGAGAATCCATTATCAAGACGGAAAAGTTTAAATACCTCGGGTCCGTACTGCACGAGTCTGGTACGATCGACCACCACGTCAGAGCTCGAATAAACGCAGCTTGGGCCAAATGGCGGGAAGTCACCGGGGTAATCTGTGATCGCAGGATACCGGTGAAATTAAAGGGCCTTATGTACAAGTGCATCATCCGACCAGTCTTATTGTACGGCAGCGAGACGTGGCCAGCTCTCGCGAGACATGTTCAGCAACTTCACGTCGTGGAAATGAAGATGCTGCGGTGGATGTGTGGCGTTACGCGACTAGATCGTATTCGTAACGAGCACATCCGCGGTAGCCTTGGCGTGTGCGATGTAGCGGACAAGTTGCAGGAAAGCCGTCTCCGTTGGTTTGGCCACATTAGCCGCAGACCGCCAGACTATGTTGGGAACCGATGCCTGGACTTTGTTGTCGAAGGCCCCAGATCCCGCGGCAGGCCCAAGAAGCGCTGGCTCGATGTTGTGAGGGACGATTTGAGAGAGCACGATCTCACTCAAGACGACGCTTTAGATCGGGCAAAGTGGAGGCAAAGATGTAGGAAAGCGGACCCTGGCAGCACTAGGCCGGGAAAACGCTAGGAAGAAGAAAGAAGAAAGAAGATGTAGGTTCTTCTTAGTAGAGTGAAAATAAGATATCGTAATGCAATTTATAATTTACACTTTATAGTAATCATAGATATGTATGTAAAGGTTGTATAAGTAATATAAGGAGGTGTTGTTTGATGATAATTATAGCTTACTTTTACCATGTTTCTTTTAGTGAAGTGATCCTTTAACGAGTGATTATTTATGGTCAGAAGATAAGTATAAATACTTTGTGAAAATATAAAAAATATAAAAAATACCTAGAAAAAAAACAACTTTTAAATTACTTTTCCTACATCTTTCATAGCCCAAACAATAGATACGATCTCTTTGTATCTAAAATTTAAGGCCCTATAAACTTTGACTAAAGAAACGCTTACGGCAAAAGGGCCGAATCTTACGTCGGTTAATAATGCAGGTCATTTTCATTAGACCTTCGCATATTTTATTTTAACCTGCCAACGACGGTTCGTAAATTACTCGTGTAACACCTTAAAATCTCATTAGTCTTGTACATGATAATTTAGGGAAGTAATTCATAAGACAGCCTAATTTAATTTGAATGATTGCAAAAATTTTAAACAAGCAAAAGCCGAGAAACCTTTTTGGAAAACACAAGTTGTGATCAAAGAAAAACATTGATTAGATTTTTTCAATAGACTTTCTTAATGATTATTGCTGATTTCCTCAGTTAGCTCAGAATTAATGGCAGTAACATGATTCATTTTGATATAGGACACATAAATCCAAGGGTATATTGTTAATTAGGTATTCCATTTAAGAAAAAACTGAATCCTGATTTTATTTTCGGTTCTTCTTCTTTGAAGAAGAACCGAAAATAAAATCACTTACCGCACTGAATTTTGGACAGCTTTAGATTAAATTTAACCCTGTAACATGTATCATGTATATTTTAGTTTTATTTATTATTCACTTGAATGATAGAAAACGAAACTCTCATTTAATTTTATATTGTTAAGGCATGCCGAGAATTATTGCTCATTTTAATATAGGACACATAAATCCAAGGGTATATTGTTAATTAGGTATTCCATTTAAGAAAAAAACTGAATCCTGATTTTATTTTCGGTTCTTCAAAGAACTTACCGCACTGAATTTTGGATTGACTTTAGATTAAATTTAACCCTGTAACATGTATCATGTATATTTTAGTTTTATTTATTATTCACTTGAATGATAGAAAACGAAACTCATATAATTTTATATTGTAAAGGCATGCCGAGAATTATTGCTACTGTTAATTAAAATGACCAATTCATAACAATCGTTACGAGTATTATCGTCCTACAATTTATTTTCTTGTCAAACCCATCGATTGTAAGCACGATGTCAGATAAAATTAATTTATGAAAATTTATAACGGTCTCAGCTTTTAAAAGCTTTATCTAAACATTTTAATCTTATTCGTTAATTATTCGACCTTTTTGGACGCTGATCTAAGTTTTTGGCTGATTTTAATAACTGAGTACAGTCAAATCAGCTTGGAGACGTTTTCGCGTTTGATAACAAACACTTGCCAAAAATTTTCACATATTAGTTTAGCCTTAGAAGTGTTATTTTGTTTATTTTTTTTCCTTACCAATTAATTCATAATAAAATATTTGAAGGACATCAAAAATTTACGTCACAAAAACAATGCGTAACAATAAAAAAGTAGATATTCTATTTAAATCGGAATATTATGTAACACACTAAAGGGTCGTGCGTGTTGAACAGACCTGTGGCAGTTTTCTACGCAAAGACAGGGCAAAGGACTGGCACAGAGGGTGTGAATCTGCGCGAGGCATATTCATCGGTAAAGCCCAATCGAGCAATATCAACGACTTATATCCACCTTTTAATTAATGCGATGCAATCACATGAATCATTTTAAATTCGATGATTAATCTTTATATCAATACTGCCAAAATGTCTCTTTGACTACGACGCATAATATGAGAACCGTTAAAAGGAAACGATAAAATGAATTCACATTATCTAGGGATTGTTAAGAATATCTTATTGGTATTTCAATCCTATGTATTATAAACAAGTAGGCATCGAACTACTCCAGTAACAGAGGTAGGAAACTTCACCTAAGTCAATTTACGTCAGAATTTCCAACTCATTCAACACACGGACATCTCAAAAATCTCGTTAAAACTTTCAAAGTCGATTACTTCTCTATTTTGTTGCACGTTGTTGTTCTAAAATCACTCTTGTAATCATGGTAATAGCTCTTAAAATTAAAATAGTTGGTATACAATGATTGTTCGAATAAGTGTCTATTAGAACATATAAGTTAGAATTTAATCATCTATGTAGACGGATGTTTCAGTTTAAATATTAATTACAACTAGATAGATACCTGACTTCCGATTATATACTAACAATTTTGGTAAATAGTAAAATATGTAGAAATATTTATTGTAAAATAGGTTGTAACTGGTCTTTATAGCTTATTTAGTATTATAAAGTAGTATAACAGCTATTTATATCAAATTTTACAACCAATAACCTGTTATTGCTATAAATATGAATATTATGATTGGTGGCGCTTTGTGCAAGCTCGTCTGGGTAAGTACCACCCACTCATCAGATATTCTACCGCAAAACAGCAGTACTTGGTATTGTTGTGTTCCGGTTTGAAGGGTGAGTGAGCCAGTGTAATTACAGGCACAAGGGACATAAAATCTTAGGTCCCAAGGTTGGTGGCGCATTGGCGATGTAAGCGATGGTTAACATTTCTTACAGTGCCAATGTCTAAGTTTGTTTGGTGACCACTTACCATCAGGTGGCCCATATGCTCATCCGCCTTCCTATTCTATAAAAAAAAAAGATTATTAAGATATACGAATTTAAATCGCAATACATTTTAAAGTGTAAGTATTAATAACATTACGTCCTTAAGTATACGGAAATTAAAAAATGTACTAACAGTAGTACCAGTAGACGCAATAACATATTTAATAATTTTAAAGTAATATTAACCTATTAAAATAAATTTATCTTGAAGAAAAAAAGAAGGTATACATGGAAAAAAATCTATTCATTTAAAAGTTTGATTAAATACGACGTCTGTAGCCGAAAAGTAACTGTTAGTATATGAAGTATTTGCTAATGAAAATTCGCAATAAAGAGCCAATGGTCTTAAGAGAAAATTAATATTATTAATTAAAACAATACCCAAGCCTAATATTTAATTGTCCGTAAAAGAAAAAAAAGCAATTTCATGGGGCTCTAACAAAGGCACAACTACAAGTAAGCCCTACGAAGCCTTTGAAAAATTTATAGCGTTCACAATAATCCTAGGCTCAAATACTTTTTTGGAACATTTTTTATATTTTGCAAGAATAATGTTGTTATGCGTTACGATTTTTCATTAAAAAAAAGTTTCAGAACACAAAAAAGGCTTAAAAATACATTTATAACATCATGATTAACTAGGTATTGAAATAGATTTCCAGTCTGATTTATCAGAGAATACATTATTAAAAATTACATATATATAAATACACTAAGATGGCGCAGTTCATAGAATCTTGAATCTTAACCGCGGATTACGAATTTAATATCGACTAAGCATCGCTGAGTTTTTATTTAAATTTCATCTTGTGTTGGTCGGTGAAGAAGATCGTGCTCTATTTATGTTGATAGGAATTCTGTCTCTCCTCTAGTGTGGATGTATCACAAATCTCTAGTGGTGTAGCGTTATTAAATATGCTCCAAAACTTTTTTGTAGGGAAATTGGAGGCTATTGCTTATCATTGGGAAATTTAAAGGGTATTACGGAGATCAAATTTACATATTTATCAACAAAAGACGTTTATGAGAAGCACTAATAAAATTGTGAAAACCATAATACCTGTACTTGGAATTGTACTAACCGTATAATTCCATAGCGGTTGCTAAAATGGTTTATATTTTATTTCCACGATACCCCTTTTAAAAGGAATGAAATGATAGTCTTGTTACTAATAAAGTTTTACGAGTTTTGGTATCAGCAACGATTGTCGTTAATAATGACCCCTCCGTCTTTGTTCTCCTCCCTGAGGGATCAATAGGCTGCATTCTCGGAGGAAATTAGTGGTTAGGTAATTCCAATGGCGTACCCTGATCTGAGCTAATCACGGAGTTAGTGGTGCTAGATAGATTATTGAAGCTGCACATTGTTGTAGTACACCTGTGTATATAATCGCTCAACGTGCATCGCTTAGGCCACGATACATCCAAACCACTTTCACTGCAGCAAGCATGAAATAGAACAGGGCAGTGGACACCGATAAATTGTACAGTTGTAAAATAAAGTTAAACGTAGCTACCACTCCTAAATACACGAGTGTTTCAATAAATAAATAATAAATAACAATAATAATACCAAGAAATATAACTGTCAATATAGGAATAATTCATTATCTTAATTCCAAAAAAATATATGCTTTTTGTTGCTTAAACTGCGATCATAATTTTGATTCTATTTTATCCTAAAATTAAAACTATTGAGGTTTTCTATCGCAATGTTTCTAATCGAAGTGCAGCTCATACTTTAAAGTAATGATTTCTGTGTTGTATTTCTATACCCAGCTAATATCGTTAGCAATGCACAACCTGTATTTAAAATTAATTCACAGAAAGCTTTTATCAAATCTAAATATTTTTTTATAATAATTATTTAATAGCATTACATTTCACATGGTGTCATATCTAGAGAAAGCAAATCTTCATTTTGGTGTTTGTCGTATATAGCTTGATACAAACGTCGCTATCGTTGAATTGAGATTTGAAACGCACCCCTGGGAGTAGAAGTTGCTTATTCACACATTACGATTTTCACGCAACAACAAGTTAGACATGTACGCATTGGATCAAACATTTGCCATTATTTTTCTAATAGGAATATGACCAATCTTGGTTATCTGTTATTATGATTATTTAAACATAATAATATATTTTCTTTAAATTGTTAAAACATTGTTGTAAAATTAGCATAAGATCAATTTTACCTTAACTTTCACGTTTAATGCTCGTATTGCATTGTATTGGAGGCCTTTGTCCATTATTGGGCCAAAGTTTGATCAAGTCTTGGCTTCAATTGTAGTCAGAGAGCAATTTCGTTACAACGTTGTGTATGGAATTAATAATGGGTCCTTTTATCAGTAAAGTTCCACAGGGCCTTGCCTAAAATCTACTGTATAATATAACACATTTCTTAGTGCATAACAACATGCTTCGGAAGAGGAGTTTTTAATAATAAAGCTTCATATTTAAAACTTTTGCGTTTGAAGAATTTAGCATCATATGCTTAGTATTCATATGACAGCTCGAGCCAACAAAAAGTTATTGGGTTTTTCTATCGAAAATTTCTCAGTAGTAGCCCACAGTCTGGAAGTTGGAAGCGTGTACTTCTGTGTCTCTGAAAGCGCGTAAAGCCGTTGGTTCAGCCACTAAATTATCTCCGGTCGTGTTGAATTTGCCGTTCCATCGGATTATGAGATACGGAGAAGAAGACGAACTTCTACTAGAGACGGAAAAGAAAGTGCACCTATGTTTGCGCACATACTTGTGAACTAAAATATGTCATGTTCAGTCTAGCTAGCCCCCTTAAGATTGACCGCCGTGGCCGAAATCGGTAAGAAGAATTGATTCATACAAAATAAGTCAAACGTTCATTCATCAATTGAGATAATTTTCTATTTGTAAAGCGTTTTGACGCAATTATAATTTTAACCAAGTATATAAAATAAATAAATATATCTAGAAATGATTGATACAAATTTGAACCCATTTATGAAATTCTTTTTTTGCCGGAATTAATTCTGAGATATGCGTATGCGCCAGCCTAGTAAAGGGTAGAATGGTCAAATAAGCTCTGAATCATTAAGCTTAATAGTACGCTTTAGCCGAGCATAAGGACCTAATCACTGAACCGGAGATAAATGGTAACTACTTTCACCTCCAAGAAGTTGCAATAAAGACGATTTCGTATATTATAGTAGGGGACGTTGTATTGTTTTAAAAATGTTATCAAGTCTACCTAAACTTAAATTCAAATTACGGATAATCCTTACTAATATTATAAATGCAAATGTGAGTTCGTTTATTTGTTACTATTTCACGTCTTTACTGCTTAACCCATTATTATGATATATTTTTTTATAGAATAGGAAGGCGGACGAGCATATGGGCCACCTGATGGTAAGTGGTCACCAAACGCCCTTAGACATTGGCACTGTACAAAAGTTAGCCATCGCTTACATCGCCAATGCGCCACCAACCTTGGGACCTAAGATTTTATGTACCTTGTGCTTGTAATTACACTGACTCACTCACCCTTCAAACCGGAACACAGCAATACCAAGTACTGCTGTTTTGCAGTAGAATATCTGATGAGTGGGTAGTACCTACCCAGACGAGCTTGCACAAAGCCCTACCACCAGCGAACAACGTGTTTGCAACGTAAATGTCCTTGAG
Source organism: Nymphalis urticae (assembly GCA_905147175.2). Classification (NCBI taxonomy): domain Eukaryota; kingdom Metazoa; phylum Arthropoda; class Insecta; order Lepidoptera; family Nymphalidae; genus Nymphalis; species Nymphalis urticae. The sequence goes on from LR989991.1 coordinate 8,957,200, forward strand.
TCTCTCACACATTAGCGCAGCCGCGGGCATAAACTGGTATAAGTTATTAAAATGAAATACTTACTATCATCTTCTTTAATCACTGAGACAGATAAATATAGTAATAGAATATTAATCATTAATATTGCATTTCAATTCACTTTGTTACTTGTCTACTGCATAGTTTTAAAATGTCTTTAATATATATAATTAATAATTATTATATATAATTAATGTACGAATTTGTGAATTAAAACTTGCAACAGAATTTTAAACCAGCTCAATCCAAGTCGCTTAGTTAAAATTTTACATAAATGCCAAATAAAAGATTGATCTGAATTTATTTTATTTATGTATTAATTAAAATATTTTATGATAACTCTGAAACTTCCGGTCCTAATTTCAAAATGTAAACGACTTGTGAAATTAGAAACCTGCATGTTTCTAATTTCACTGAAATTCTGCCACATATGTATTCCACCAACCCGCATTGGAGCAGCGTGGTGGATTAAGCTCCAAACCTTCTCCTCAAAAAGGGAGAGGAGGCCTTTAGCCCAGCAGTGGGACATACATAGGCTGTTACGGTATTAGATTTATCCCTTTATAATATTTAAGATAAATTACGCGTAATGTAATTAAGCTTTTATAGTAGTAGTATAGTATAAATTTGTAAGTTAACTATCTTAAAGCTTACATGTATAACATGTATTTACTACACTGTGATATCGATTAATTAGTAATTAATAAAGTAGTCGATTTTATGAGGTGAATATATTCTGACCATAGATGCGTTCAACATTTAAATTTTAAGCTGAACTGAAGTTCTTTATTTGTAATATTATTGCTTAAAAGAACACGGTTATTTTTTCAAGAGGGGGATTTTGTAACAGGGGTCTTAGAACGTGAAAACCTTTTCCTCTCGATACAGAAACAATACAATACAGGTCTTTACTTTAAATATTCACTCGCTGGTCCACCGAAGCGTGTTTTTTTTCGTTCAGTTCACTTCAATCACGTAAGTGATAAAACACTGCTCGTATATTGTTTCTAACAAGATTTAAATGGAAAATTTAAAATAAATTTATATAAACAAAGTTATATTATGATATGATTGGTCGATAGCTCTCTGGCACAGACGCAAGGAGACCCAAGCCCAGCTAAACTGGGAAGAGGATTTGGACAAAGAAGAAGAAGATATGATTGATCGATATAAGCGTTCATATTTTTTTTGTAGATTTATTGCATATACTCTTGGTCTTAATCTACAAAATATAAATATTGATATTTCTTTTTACTATCGAGCTATTAAAGTTTTTATATACGTAGACGTCAACGATGGCCTTTGCTGCGACAACTATGTATGTTCTGTTGCCATTAAGCAATGTAGTGCGCATGCGCAGGAATGTAAGTTAAGAATATACGATGAGTAGGTGACTCAGGCGGGCTTGAGCGAAGACGGCCTACCACTAAGTAAATATTTTTATAGGTATATTTTTGTTTTGATGCCTAACGAATGTGATAAATATGAAATAGTTTTAGATTTATTCAAAAAGAGATCAGATATAGATATTAGAGAAATACAAAATTTTAACAACAAAATATATGCATTTTTATACGACAAAAAATTGTAAGCTACTTTTATTTAGCCTGTATCCATGTTTTATATATATATTTTCTCTTTGTGGTGTACAATAAAGTATAAAATATAAAGTCAGTATCAAGTACCTAGATGTTCCTTAGATTTATTATATATGATTATAATAAGAGCTAATTGTTTTGCCATATTATCTCATAAAACACTCATTTCGAGATTTAGTGACTAAGTTAATGCTGGAAGCATTATGCATCTGAATATAGGTCAGCCACAAGCTATCTTGAAGCTACAAATGATTCATTTGTGACACACATACGATGTGCCTTATCTTTGTGAAGGAAAGCAGCCCCGGAGGCTATACTTGAGATTTATGACAAAATTGTTTAAAGGTTAACAACTTCATAAACCAATTTATCACATACAAGAGATGTTGCGACATAAATATATAATACTGTTATGATTAGCTATTCCTTTTATTGCAATTTCAATAGCAAATTGTGATGTAACTAATATCACAGAGCTTAGACTTTTTTTTCACTAGAAAAACGTATTCATGCGTATTCCCCACCTGATGATGGTGGAGGGTATGCGGGACTCGCTGGCGCTGAAAGCGCCGGAATACTCACTAAAAACCAGTGGTACTCACTCCGTCTCTTCGAGGGAGCTACACGAGATCGCTTGCGCATCCTACCGTGACGCTCCGACGCCTAAGCAGGCCTCAATTCCTAGGAAGATTCCCGGCGTACGGGGTAGCGTAGCCCCAGCGACGCTTACGGCGGTAGGAGAAGGTGCGCATAGGGTCGTGCCACCTGCCCGGTCTTCCTCGGAGCGGATCAGAGGAGGCATTCTCCTCACTTTATCTAGTGTTACAATATGGATATATTATTAGTAATAACCTATAAAACTACAGGATAACGACAATTATTGAAATATACAAACAAATAACGAATTGTTAGATAATCTACGCAAAAGTTATAATATTTTGAACGCTGCTGATTTCCTCTGTTTTCTGAGACTCAGGAATAATATGACTTGTAAATTTGCTTACTGAACTATAGAACGATTTGAAATACTCTCGAACTTAGTTGGGATAGTTCAATTTCTCTAAGAGTAATATTGTTGGAAACTTTATAGGTTCGTATGATAGTTACCACGCTTTTGGAATTTAGACTTATATTAAGTGCAAAGACATGTTAACCGTTGGTGTTAGAAATGTTCGATAGAGACATTTTGAGTTAAGGTAGTATTTTGTATGATTTAAAATCTTAGAATCAGAAAGTATATCGATTAATAATTGTACATAGAAGAATATATATATATATATATATATATATATATATATATATATATATATATATATATATATATATATATTATTATAAGTCCGTTATGCAAAAAGGAAACATACGACAATTTTGTATATTTTGTTTTATTGGACAAAAATTTAAATGCAATTGCATTTCGAATATAATAACATAGAAAAGAATACAATACATATTTAATACCTATTTTAGTTCTAATCTAAATAGGCTACCCATCTCACTCTTATTTCTTTCGTACTGATGCGATTGAGTGCGTAAACACAGATGCACTCTCTATTCCTTTGCTCTGATCCGATGAGACCGCAATCTGACAAGACCGGAAAGAGTTCAGACGCTAGAACAATGAGGCAGCTATTTCAAGACGTGAAAGTGTAACAAACAAATTCACTTTCGCATTTAAAATATTCGTTAGGATAACCAACCAATTGCTATTTTAAATATTCTGCTCGAGTAGTTAGCAATAAGACAGCCTATTGACATTTCATGTTCATACTTTTGTTTAAACTAACTTTAATTTGTATAATGTGGTCTTCAATAAAGAGGATAAATAAAAATAAATAAGGCTTTGAAAGTAAAGTCATGGATACAGCAAAAGAGTTTTCTCATGCTTCTTATGCTATAACGTTACTATCAATAGTATACAGAATTTGTTCCTGGTTTTGTTTTATAATATAACAAATATGTATGTAAACTTTTACCTCATTATTTTTCCAAATATATATGAAAAATCACCCTTGTTTGTAGCAGTAAAACTCGAAATCTACTTGATCGATTGACTTGGAATTTTGACAAAACGTTGCTTAACTATAGGCGCGTGTTTTTGTACTAAAATGTAAAATCACGGGCACCTAGCTATCACATAATAATATCATCAAATATATTTCAAATAGCATATGAAATTTTTTTTTGCCATATTTATTTATTTACATAATTTATTCACATTGAGGACTTAAATATGTATATATAAATCAAAATTATAAATAGCTACAGTTGCACATCATGATCATGGGGAAAGGTGGCAAGAATGCAAGAAATATTTCTGGTTGAATCGCAATTTCTGTTATGTTATAGTTTTTAAAGCCACAGTTAGACAAACAAAATAAACCAGAAACATTATAGTAAGTTATCAGATATATTATATTAAATAAATCTTAAGTATTATATATATAGGTATTAGTTGTTAAAAAAACTAGGTGGTCTTAGTAGAATATAGAAATTAAGATATGTGACTACTGGAGCATGAAATGAGACGTGTCCGTGCGCCCTGATTTACAAATAGGTCACTGTAATCTGTGGCAATAAAATAATTACTTACTCCTCTCAAAAAGAAAATCTCTGACTCGAGTTTTTAATTACAGGCTACTTAAATTATTAACAAGGAAAAAAGATTTGATATTACTTCAGAAAATGATTATGAATTTTATAATTAAAATTTGTATTAGAAAACAAATTTACGATTTAGTTCGAGTTGATTTTGTGACATGGAAAATTAATATTTCTTATTAACTTAGTAAAGTTTTCATTTGTCATGATACTTTTAGGAAATAAAGTAAGCGACTATACAAAGTGGATTACTTTACAATCTGATGTTTTTCTGCTTCTTCCTCTTATTTGAATATCTAATTTGATCTTATAATTGGCGTATTTATGTAATCGGCGTATATATGTTAACATAAAAATGTAATTTGTTTTTTTATAATACCAGGTGGTACTTTGAAAACGAGTTAAGTAGAACGTTCTGATTTTCCTAAAATTGCTTTTATGGAGGCCCGTTTATTGCTCGCTATGCAAATATCATATCATAAATTATTTTTTCATATCCCTAATGGTCTATAATACGAGTAATTCGGTATTAGCTCTTGTTTGTTATTGGGTGCCTTTATTTTATAAGTACGTAAATGTGTAATAAAATTAAAATAAGTACTTGTCGTATTACTTGTTTTATGAAAAATTGCGCTTTCACCAGAGATTTTACCTGAATGACCCTACATAGATCAACTTAAAAAGGGAAAATCTTATCTGAATACAAAATTTCAGCTTAATCGTTAGAACCGTTTTCTATATAAAAATCGCTCATTTAATACTATGGTTTTAAAAACGTTCATAGCTTTAAAGCTAAAATATAATAAAAGGTTAATAACAAAAATGGTCATTGGATTTAGTTTGTTATTTAATAAAGTGTGTATTATTTAGGTTAAAAGAAAATAGATTCAGTAAAGTGCGGTAAGCAGCGTCGTGATAAAGATGAGTTCACACAGGGATATCGATACGACTATGTTTTGAATGTATATATGTCGCTGGACAGTTATTTTTCCTTTTTTTTAATTGAACTCATAATTAATAAAATAGATTTATTATATATTCTGACAAAATATTATATAGCCTCCAGCAGTCGACTGCCGAAGCATTCACTTGAACGCAGGGCCCTGGGTGAGTCGCTTTCATTCACATGCGTTCGGTATGGCTTGTCAAACAAGAACGAATCACATTATTTGACGACCGCTACATCATTTTTGATTTTTTTTTTTTTTTTTATATTTGCCGGGAGGGCAAATGACTCTACTCCACCTGATGTTAAGTGGTAGTAGAGTCCAAACGCGAGGACGGCCAATACAGTCAGGAAGAACGTTCTGCACTAGCCGCCCTCGCCTTGCCGGCCCGCAAGATGCCTCTTCACGCCTCGCTTGAAGGAACCCGGGTCGTAAGAGGAGGGGAATACGTGAGCTGGTAAGGAATTCCATTTTTTTGAAGTGCGACAAAGAAAGGAGTTGCCAAATTTCTTTGTGCGCGATGGAATTGATGTCACTGTTAGTCGGTGACATCTAGAGCCAGCACGCGTAGACTTGTGAAGGAAGGGGGAAGTAGGAATAAGGGAGAATAATTCCTCGGAACACTCGCCGTGATACAGTCGATAGAAAGCGCTCAGCGCTGCTATCTCTCGTTCCTTTCGTTGTTCTGTACGGTACAACCGTAGACCCAGCACACAGCTACTAACAGGGCTCTTGTGGTTTTGATTATGCTTAATTTTGTGCACTATAATATCTCCTCCGCAGTTAGCTAATCTTCATTAATATTAGTCGCCGTAGACAAAAATACATCATCATATATATTTATATATATTTTTAAATTTTAATCAGTTTTAGGTTTTCTTCAAACAAATTTGTTATGAATAATCTCCCATTTGACTAAACCATACACAAAAATGGCAGAGATTCCTTTTAAAAGATAAGTTATCTTTTATATCCATGTTTCCTTTTTGTGTATTTTATGAATTTACAGCGTGTAGAGTAAGTAAATATATAAAATAAATAAATAATGTATTCGTATTTATTCCCTATGCACACATCCTTAATCCGTTCCCGATTCACGCTGACCCTTCGCAAGCGGACAGGCTTTGATTATCTACAGCCATATTCCAGAGAGACTATCCGTGCTCGGAACCCTAAATTGATATTAATTTATTTATCCGTGCCATAAACGGCTATAATGTTCTTAGGCATAAAATACATGTTAGCGTATTTTATATGAATATATCGCACTTGATACAAATACTAATGATAAAATGTTAATTATATATTTGGATTATTTCTGCTTATGATTGCGTTCAGAAACAGTAAATTAGTTATTCAATTACATATAGGTTTGATTGGGTGGCAGTTTTACTATAAAGTAAATGACGCTTTTATTACACAAGTTTTTTTAAATATCTGCAAGATATATGTTTTTATTTCTGAGATTTATAATAAATTTACTTAAACCTTAAGCGAGCTATAAGCAAGATTAGTTACCAACATAACAAACTACCGGACAAAGTGAAATAATTAAACTTAAATCATTTGCAGCACAAAACCTTGAGGCGGTTCAGTGTTGATTCAATGCTGGGATAAGTTTCAGCACCGCAATGTATTTGTCTTAGCGTTTTGAACGCTGTAGATTTAGACTGTCACGGACTCCTTTATGTGTGCACTCAGGGTGAAAACTAAACCAAAATTAATTGTTTTCTTTGTGTAAAATTATAAGAATGTTATCTTCACCTGTATCAAACTATACTGTATATAATTTAATAAATTTATTTTTAATAATAATGACAATTTATTTGTATAATTATGATTCTTAATAGGTGGTTGCCATTGAAAACGAAATATTAAACCTCAACAATCCACTTAAACAAGTATAAAAACTTAATGTAACTGGCATATTTTTTACTGATTTCTTATACAAAAGTATATAAAAACTTCAGCTAAAATCATAGATCTGTCAACCACCGAGAACTAATACAGACTGCAGTGAGTGAGGTGTTAGAAATTTATTAAAAAGATTTATTCTATTTATTTATTTGCCTTCATAAGAGTATGCTTGTAATGAAAGCTTAAAATTTTAACGCTTCGAGTGGTTGTGAAAATTAATTATCTTTCAAATAAAAATCACTCAAACAGAATATTACATTCAAGGCGCTATAAACTACTGGCAATTTTGAGAGTCGTAAATCAGTCAACACAGCAATACTTACACGTTATCATACAAGTACGTCTGGCGCAAACATCATATGCATACAAATATGACATTTATGTATACAGAATACCGCTGACTTCGGTTTGAATACAAGCAAATTTTAAGTTATAACACACGTGCTAAATTGTATGAGTAATTGCTCAAACCACGCTCTGAATGATTACTGTGACGCTACGTTGCATGAATACGTGTTCATAACAATGAGATGAAGGAAATACAGGAGGTATTTCCTGAAGGCTTATTTAACTTTGACAATAAGCAGCTTTATGTTTTTTGCTTACTAATAGAAATTTATTCACCTTCGTATTTTATCATCACTATGTGCTTTGGGTTTTGCTAATTCTTTGTTATCCAAATTTGACAGATTCTATTTTTAACGACCATTTAAAATGTTGTTATTGCAAAAGTAAAGTAAAAGTAACAAGCCTGTATGTATATGCCCCACTGCTTCTCTAAGTCGTACTCTCGGTTTGAGGTAAGGATTTGGTTCCACCTCTCTGCGGATTAGTGTGTGACAGCTTTCAGATCCAAACCATAGAGGTTTTACGATATTTTCCTTCACTGCCGAGCCCGGAATGAATTATAAACACAAATCAAGCACATGCAATCAGCCAATCATCCGCCAAAAATCAGTGATACTTTCCTGAGCTTAAACCCACAATCTTTGGTTAAGATGCAGGTGTGGTACCCTGGTATGACGATTCGAATACCATTATATATTTAAAAGAATATTCAGTAGTCATGAAATTATCTATCAATTACTAATATGTTTAATAATAATAATAGTAATATGTTCATTACTTGGTGGAAGGGCTCTGTGCATGTCCGTCTGTGTATGTACCACCGTCTCATCGCATATTCAACCACTAAATAGCTGTACTTGGGTGGTTGGTGGCGTATTGACGACTTAAGGAATGGTTAACATTTCTTCCAGCGCCAACGTCTATGGGCGATAGTGACAATTAGATGGTTATCCGTCCGCCTTCTTATTTTATAAAGGAATGCATCTTCTAGCCTTACTGATAAAATTTAAGCTATTGATATTACGTAAAAAAATCGCATTTCCTCTTGAATAGTCCTGAATCCACGTACTGTTACTTTTTTATTTGTGTGATCGAATATAGTTTTACTTGACCGCAATCTAAATGTCAGGATGTGGTCGAGGATGGAACTATCCATTAAGTGCCGAAAATTAGGTGTGATGTTAAGACGGCGTGAAAAAGTAATAGGTGCTGGCCTTTTAGAAACGTTACGAAACCTTATCTAAGTTTTTGTTGATTTATAGAATTAAGTTTAAGTAAGTTTCCATATTATATCAATAAGGGAAATGCAAATGACGGTATTTTATGAAATATTATTATTATTCACATAATTGGTAATAATAATTTGACATAACTCGTGAAAATCGTTATTTTTTTTTAAATAAAATTATAGAGATAACAATTATGTCTGGTTCATTTTTCGCCCAGAAAATCGGAATTGCGATTCAAATGGGAAATGCTGCTAGCATTTTTGCCACCATTCCATGTGGTCACGATTTGTACAGTAACTATTTTTAATTTTTTGTATTTATTTAAGGCTTTAATGTAAATAATAAAATATTCATACAACGTCTGAGTAAACAAAACAGTAGTAAAATTCTATAGGTATTATTACGGCTAACGTCTTACGAGTTCTTGATATGTAAATAATATTTAGTGTTGATGGGATACTTAACATAAACTTTTTTCAGAAAAATCCCTTCTACAGATCAATTTAATCACTATATAGCTTAGTGTGCGTCTGTAAGCCCCTTCCAATTCGTCACTTAAAGTGACGTTTGGTCAAAAGTACGCGTGAATAACATGTTAAGCATTTTTTTTTAAATTGGTTACATAACTCTGAAATGAAAGGAAAACGAAATTGTTGGAAGACCAGTTTGTTATTTTTCAAAATAAATTGTAACGTTTACATGTTTGAACTTTACATATTTCAAAAAAATCTAAAAAATAAATTGTGTTTAAGAACTGGCTTGTCTCCAAATTTACCTCGGCAGTAAAATATTTTTTTTATATATTATGGTTTACCGACGAAATACAAAAAAAAAATTAAGGAGCGAGATTTCATCTTTCTACTCGTCTTGATTAAAAAACGTAAACTGTAATATTTTTAGAAAGCTTAATAAATTTTAAAGATGATGTTGCGTGATATCATTGCATATAACACAATGGATTTTTTACACGCAATACCATCACCTAATCAAAAATGTCTTGCCTAATCTATGAAAAAAGAAATAACATTTGAAAATCCTTTGAAAATCAAATTGTCAATATCATAGGTACAGTTACAGTAGCTTCGGCTCAGTGACGATCCATAAATCACCATATTCTTCATAAAATAACAAATCCCACCCGCAACTTCGTCTGCGTGTGTTCTAGATACCCTATGTACTTATCTGCATCTATGTCATCGTATATAATAATCTTTTTAGTTATTAAGACGTAAAAGCGTAACAAACAAATAAACAAACTCACTTTCACAAATACAATATTTGTTACAATATTTACACATCTTTATAAAAAACAAAACTTTATTCAGCGGTTTTAGTTGTGGTTTGCGGTCTGATTAAGTCTTCGTCCACTTACCAGTTATCTACCCCGAAATACCAAAGCTTCGATTTGCTTCTAACATTCATAGTGAAGTTAACTAGTTAATTAAACATAAAACGGAGAGCATTTTTTATTAAGAGATAAGTTAGTTGCAAGCTTAAATAAAATAATAGAAACCGTCAGCCTCTTTGTTAAATAATTTAAAATTATATATTTATTGTTTCGTTATGACATTTAGTTATTCGAGACATTGAGTAATAGGGCCAAAGTTACATTAAAACTGAGTGTTGCGTTAATAAATTCTAAGTAACAATTAAGTTAAGTACATCTAATAAAGCATGCAAGTCTATTCTTATGTAGAGGCGGGTAACTAATCTACCATCAAAAATGGATTCTCAGGAACGACTGGCCGTAAATATCTGCCAAATCCGTTCCATATAACTTACCCAAAGTAAATGAGGTGTGTAAGAGATAATCATGATCAAGATTAAGATGTCGTAGCCGCTTCTACGCATGTCATAAGCAGTCAGTCAGTGTTTTATGCCAGGCAGGTTCAAAATACGAACTAAAGTCAAGTCAATGAAAACGTTGTTAAATTAAATATTAGTTTCAGTAACAACCTATTAATGGCCTGAGGCATCCTCTCCCTTTTAGGAGAAGCTATAGAGCTTATTCCACCTCTCTCCTTCTCATTATAAGCTCCAAAGCCTTCTCCTCAAAAAGAGGAGAGGAGGCCTTTAGCCCAGCAGTGGGACATTCACAGGCTTTTACGGTTTACGGTTATTCCACCACGCTGCTCCAATGCGGTTTGGTAGAATACACATGTGGCATAACTCCAATGAAATTAGAGACATGCAGGTTTCCTCACGATGTTTTCCTTCACCGTCAAGCACGAGATGAATTATAATCACAAATTAAGCACATGAAAATTCAGTGGTGCTTGCCCGGGTTTGAACCCACGATCATCGGTTAAGAATCACGCGTTTTAACTACTAGGCCATCTCGGCCTTAATATTATTTTATAAGTTATACTCATAATATTAGTTTATAAGTTAATGATAGTAAACAAACAATAGTAAACAAACATTCTTGAGTTGTTAAAGGTGTACCAAATAATTTTAATAATTTGTATTATAAATCTCTAGGTACTGCTCTTTACTAGGCGATCTCTAAAAGTTGAAGTACCTTGTCTGCATTGAATTTTTTTTACATATCTCTTATGAAGTTGAGTTATATAAGATGGTGAAATACATATTATTTTAGAACAAAAACGTCATGACAAATTACTTCATTTTTTTGACTCGCCCGAAGCGAACGAGAAAATGAAACCACAATTTTTGATATATGGCGAAAAATATAACATTCATACGTATGTTGAGGATATGACGCTTTTGATTTAAAGTTAATGTAAAGTTGACTTTGTTTCAAATAGAAGATTATATATTTGCGATTTAAATACTTTTTTTACTCTATACTTATAATTTGTATAAAAAGGCAAAGACAAACAATTCAGTACCTTTTCACCCCCGCGTGTGAATTTACTTTATTTTTTTTTGCTTAGCATCTCTTGAGCTTTAGTAAATTCAATAAAATTGTAATAAGAGGAGAAAATAAATGTTCGATACACTCAAATTCTATATATATATATATATATTTCATCGTTATGACATTTAGTTATTCGAGACATTGAGTAATAGGGCCAAAGTTACATTAAAACTGAGTAGTGCGTTAATAAATTCTAAGTAACAATTAAGTTAAGTACATCTAATAAAGCATGCAAGTCTATACTTATGTAGTGGCGGGTAACTAATCTACCATATATATATTTTTATATATATAATACTCTAGTATTAGTAAACCATAAAAGAAAAAAGTAAGGTAAAAAACAATCGGAATACAATATTTTGTCCATCAAACCTTATGTCACTTACCTGCCGACCAAGGGAGTTAATGCCGTAGCGTAGCTTAAGAAAGTAGATTTTGTGAATACCCAATTTTTGCAAATCTCCACGTTTCAAGGTCACCAGAATCCAAATCTAACGTTTTTACAGAGATATGTTTTTGTGTATGTACGTATGCGCGTATGTTCGTTCGGAATAATCTTTTGCCTCGATTATCTCGCGAATCAAAAATGATATTGACATGGACCTTTTTCGACGCCTTATTACATAATAAAGAACTGAAAAAATATTAACAAAATCGTTCCAGTTTTACGTATTTAGTAAAAATTATATACCTAAAAAACAAACTATCGGGATTTTTGCAATCGATTTGAAAATGTATTTAATAGTTTTTTTATACCTTACCTCTGGGAAGTTAGCCGTGTGGTCTTTACCAGTGGACGTACCCAGTTTATAATATAATATACTGTTGGTACCCGAAAAGTCTAGTGAAATTGTGATCTTATAAAAGCTTTAGTATTTTTAATAAGCACGTTTAGTAGTATTTAATAAGTATTTGTATTCGGTGGTAGTTAAAGTATGCAATAGTTTTATAAGGCATCGATAAAATTCCATTTGTAACACGAGTCAGGTAAACAGAACCTCTTAAATCCAACGGGTATTATTGTCGTGAAAGATCAAATAAAGGAAATGGCAAAATGGATCGTAATGCCCTCTCTGCATTATATCGAATATATTTTTATTGTAAGAGAAATTCTCTTTTAAATAAAACGCCTTACGTGCAATAAGATATTGCTATAAAAATTGTTATTTCTATTGTTACAAAAAGCGAATGTTCAGTCAAAATTTAATAAATTATTTATACATTTACGATGTAATTAAGTTATAAGTTACTCTTAGTATTAACTATTGTAATACATATTTATTATTTATATACTAAAGTAAAACAAGATATGCTACTATATTTCTGAAGCTTTGTAAAAGTTAGTGTATCTCTATCTATAATTATAATCATAACAAATGTATTGGTATATTATATATAGTTTTCAAATAAATGTTTAGTAATATTAATAGGCAGGCAAACTACTATACTTTTATTATTGTTTTATAAGTATGATTGATTTCTTGCTTTGTTATTAGAAAATTATGTATCAATTTCACATTATATACACGGACAAACACACAACATTAAAAAAAAACAAATTTGTCCCGCGCGTTCTCGTAGCCCTTTGCTATATAGTATTTTATTGGTATTATAACTACTTCGTACTGACAAAAAACCACTAAGCCATATAGTTAAACTAGCTGTGTATGAAAAAAAAATACAATTAACTTCGTTGCGTGGAATTGCCATAAAATGCAATTACAAAATTTGATTCTTATAGTAACAGAAAAAATTATACAATAATGCAAATAAATCAAAGCTGTCTCAAACGTTTAATGATATGTTAGAAAGATTGCATAACAAAATAACGAAATAATTATCTATTTTTAACACAATCTCAATTAAGACCAGACTTAATATTTTCGCTTAAGTTTTTTTCTAATCTTTGAATGAAACCTTAAAACAAAATAAGAACTAATCTTATTTTATTTTAGGTTAAGTGTTTTTTCAAATCGTTGCCATTTAAGTGACGACTAGACACTCAAAAATCCTGCTATGTGTAATATTTTAGAAAATCTTACGTACTTAGACAGTCTTATTATAATTTCTATTATACTATAAAGATTAATTTGATAGAGATTCGTATGTGTGTATGTTCGCCTTAGGACTAACAGCCAGTCTTATCTCTTTGATTACTCTGAAATTGTCTCTATAATATTACTATGTTCAAGTCTACGCTGTTAGAATTACCTAACCGCTAATTTCCTTTGAGAATGTCTATTGATCCTTCGTAGACAGATAAAACGGTTAGCTTTGCACGACGTCTTACATCGTTAAGTTTTATTTGTTCCCAAAGTAATAATTTTATTTTAGTTTGCTATTGAAGTGTCGCGATAATGTAAGGGAATATTTTATGAATATTTTTTAGCATAAACAAAGTGCAGTGTAAGCATTTGTATTTGTATTTGTCAATTTAAATAAATTTTTAATGAAATATTTTACAAGAAATATTTCAATTAATTTAGATAAAGAGAAATATAAAAGTTAATTAAAAGAAACGGTACATGACAGTTGAATTATTATTTTGTAACGTAAAGCAGCAAACTATTAGCGTTGGGGCGTTCCTTCGTATAAATTACAAAGAGTACTGACGACAAATTAATTATCCTTAATTGACATTACTTAATGAAATTAAAAATATATACGAAATTATAACATTCTTTAAATGTATTGCGTGAGAAACAAATAGGTATTATATAATACCAAAACACAAACTATTACTATTATTGCCAAAGAAGTGGTAAGTTGAACGAGTTGCTTGCGTAATTAATTACTTTTAATATTGACTACATATAACTAATAAGTCTATTATATATAATATATTAAACACTTGTAAAATTTCAACCTTATAATGAAATCAAATGCATTTGATTACGTAATGAAAATCGTGTGAATATGCTTGTGTGTGTATATTTGTGGTATTGTCAATATATTATATTACGTATGCCATCTGGAAATGGATTTGAGTTAAACTACGTATTAGTATATCAAGGCAAGTGTATAATAAAAAAGTATTGAGATGTCTTACTACTTATAATTTTTTTATTATTAAATAATAATAATTATAATAATAATAATAATGTCCTCCAAAACGATTTCGGCCAAGGCGGCCAATCTCAAGAGAGATTAACCAACTGCGCAGGACATATTATAGTGCACAAGTGTGTGCGAAAACACAGTTAAATTCTGTACTCCCTAACTCCCATAATCCGATGGGATGGCAGTTCGACTCGACCGAAAAGAGTTTACGCGCAAGACCAACGGCTTTACGTGCTTTCTGAGGCACGGGAGTGTACACACTTCCAACTTCCAGACTCCGGGATGCTACAGAGAACTTTCGATTGAAAAAACTCAATAACATTTTATTAACTTTTGAACTCCGGGTCTTACGTGTAGCCACTAGACCAACGAGGCAACGACCTTATTATTAAATAAGGTAGCCTTGTTAAGTCTGTGTAAAATACCAAGTCTACGATTAAAGTATTCAAGCTTCTTGAAAATTAAATTTTGTATAAATTTAACTAAAGCAATTGTTTCCTTGCTTCACTAAAGAAAAAAACTAACTGGCTTTTGCTAATTAATTAAAATTGCTAAAATACTAATAACGGTTGTGGACGTCTTTGATGTAAGTATTACTATAATAATAATGTTTCCTTTAGAGATCTAACTTTAAGAGATAAGTTTCTAATGAAATACTAGCAATAGTATGTATCCATGGGCTTTCTATGTTTATATCTATTTTATCTCAGGTATTTAAGTGATTATAAATAACTAAGATATCGTGTAGTTTTTTTTTAAATAAACCGGTAAAGTAAATGGCTCCACTTCACCTGACGGTAAGTGGTAGTGGAGTCCAAACGCGACAACGTCCATTACAGTCGAAGAATGTTCTGTACTACCGGCCCCCGCCTTTCCGGCCCTCTTTATACCTCATGAAATACTTGATATTTAACCGAAGATCGCGGGGTCAAAACTAGGAAACCGCCACTTGAGTTTTGATGTGCTTAAATTTTATTTTTATTTATTTATTTATTTGGGAAACAAACAATTATAATTATATTCGTATGCGCACAGGGATCTTAAGTCTGCGATTACAGAGTACTTTTTTTAACGTGCAGAAGGCACTTCGAGCTATTTCAATGCGAGTCTTTACCTCCTGTTCACAGCTCCAAGTGTCATTAAGCCATGTCCCTAGATATTTGTACTTGCGCACTCTCTCAATTTTTTGGCCTGCTACAATGATAGCAATGTCATCGAAGCTGTGTTTAGACAATACCATGATCTTCGTTTTTGATATGTTCATCCTCAGACCAGCGTTTTCACTGCACTCATTAACACGGCTCATAATTAATTGCAGCTCTTCAGGAGATGATGCTATTAGGACTGTATCGTCAGCGTATCTGATGTTGTTAATATACCGGCCATTTATTTTGACTCCACATTCTAGGTCTTCAATTGCTTCTGTTATTATTTTTTCCGAGTACAAATTAAATAGCGTGGGTGATAATATACAGCCCTGTCGGACTCCTCTCTTTATTTCTACCTCATCAGTCTCCTCATTGTCAACTCGTACAGTCTGGTTCCAATACAGATTCTGAATAATACGTACATCTTTGTCATCTAAGCCGATATCATGTAATATTGCAATTAGACGGTCGTGCAGTATTCTGTCAAAGGCTTTTTCGTAATCGATGAAACAAAGGAAAACGTCTTGTTGCATGTCTCTGCATTTTTGTACGATAACCTGCATTGCAAAAAGAGCCTCTCTCGTGCCCACTCCTTTTCGAAAGCCAAGCTGACTATCTGCGAGTTGTTCGTCGCATTTAGCTCTTATTCGCTCGTGAATGATATTCAGAAATAGTTTCAATACTTGGCTCATAAGGCTAATCGTTCGAAACTCTTCGCACCTTCTTGCGTTGGCCTTCTTAGGAAGCGTAATAAAAGTTGAGGTTAGCCAGTCTTTGGGTAAGTGGCCAGAGTCGTATACCAAATTAAATAGTTTAACCAGGAAGTCAATATTTTCGTCTTTGATAAGTTTGAGTACCTCTATGTGAACATTATCCGGTCCGGTTGATTTTCCCGTTTTAGCTTTTTTAAGAGCGTTTGTGATTTCATTTTTCAGGATAGGATATCCCTCATTTGGATCACAATTTACCGCTATGCTTCGAAAATCGTCGGCAAACATTGATGAAATGTATTGTTCCCATAGGTGTTTTTTTTACTGATATAGCTATCTACTACTTGTTTTGAATTTTAAAATTTCTACATAATCCTGTCACATTGCAGTCATGCTAATATTCTGACTGACAAAACCCACCGAGTACATTTCAGCAACACGACTCATATTATACAATTTACATTATATATATATATATATATCCTACTAATATTATAAACGTGAAAGTTTGTATGTGTGGATGGATGTTTGTTACTCTTTCACGCAAAAACTACTGAATGGATTTCAATTAAACTTTCCAATAGTATAGCTTATACATCAGAATAACACATAGGCTACAATTTATAAAGATATTGTGTGAGCTGTCCAAAATATGACATGAAATGTCAAGTAACTAGGAAAAAACCTACCTTTCTGCGAGCTATTCTGGCGTGCGCTGCCATAAACGTTAGTTACACATAATTATGTAATGTATGATAGACATCATTTAGTTTAAATGCGCGATACTACGGGTGCGGTGTAGCAAGCGGTACGGCGCGGTTCGCCTCCGGCGGTGGTGGCGGGCGGTGCGACGCACTTGTGTGGGGGAAGAAGGCGCTCATCGCTGAGTGCGCGACCCGAACGCGGGCAGACGCGTGAGGGCAGACATCGTTGACTGTTGTCTCCGTTTTGCGAATTTTCATGGTTATAGCGATTTTTTAAAAACGGATTGTACTTTAAGTAATATAGGCCCAAGATTAGGTATTGGCAGTTTTTTTTTTGGTTAGGAGTTACACTTAAATAAGATACTTCATTTTTATTTAAATTAATAGATATAGGTTACTTACCTGTTAAATTTATATCATAATGTTAGTTCTTTTCTACGCCACGCTAATATAAGCTACTCCAAATACTAATCCTGCGTAGACGAAGTCGCGGGCACCAGCTAGTATATATATATATATATATATATATATATATATATATATATATATATGTGTGTTATCAAATATATATATATATATATTATAGAATACATTAAAAAAAAGAATTAACATAATTTTATACATTTTAACATTTAATCAGCTTGGAGACATTGTGTTATTGAAAGTGAGAATGAGGATAGCTGTAAAATGTGTGTTGAGTTGCGTATAATATTAAGTACTTACTTTGAAAAAAAGTATTTGTTTATTAATTATTGATCAACTGAGCCTTCACAATTACAAATGCAAAAACGTCTCGAAAGTGATTTGGCTTTCTCTTCAGCTAATCTAATTCTACGAACCCAGCGTAGTAGACAAAAAACCAGCAGCGAGGAACAAAATTCAAATTGAATCCGATCAAATTGACAAGTAACATGATTTGTGAGTAGATTATCTCGACGTGACGTGAAATTGAATTGAATTATTAGACAAACATATTGCATTGTAAATTAAGTAGTAAATAATTAACAACGTTTAAATGTTCCACTACTGAGCAAAAACCGAATCTCTTCTCGAGCAGAAATCTTTAGAGCTTTTACCATAAGTCTGCTTTTTTGCGCGTCGTATTCATGTGTCAAAATTTCTTCATGGACTCAAGATATTTTCTTTTACCGCCGAGTACAAATGGGCCACCTCATGTTAAGTGGTCATCACCGCCCATAGAAATTGGCGATGTAAGAAATACCAACCATTCCCCACATCGCAAATGCGCCACCAACCCTGGGAAAGAAAATGGTATGTCCCTTGTTTCTTTAGTTGCACGGAACGCAACAATACTAGTACCACCAACGCCACCTAGTAAAGAAAAATAGGGTTTGTTTCTACGGTGAATGTAGATTATAAATGATAAACTAGTATTTTAACTATAGAAATAAGTATTTTTCTATTTAATTTTATCGCCGTATAAATGTTATTGACTATGAAATATGATATTTCAATACTTTAATAGGTATATTATGTAATAATAATATACTATAAAACAAATCAGAAAGCTATTTATCGTTTCTTTGTAAGTCTTATATTGATAGTGATAACTTTATAATTGCTCAGAGACACGAAACTATGAAAGCGAGCTCAAATTTTTGAACTTTTCATACTTAGTAGTAGGGCTTTGTGCAAGCCCGTCTAGGTAGGTACAACCCACTCATCATATTACATTCTACCGCCAAGCAGCAATACTTAGTTGCTGTGTTCAGTTTAAAGGGTGAGTGAGCCCGTGTAACTACAAGTGGTACCGTGTTACTGGTGGTAGAGCTTTGTGCAAGCTCGTCTGGGTAGGTACCACCCACTCATCAGACATTCTGCCGCAAAACAGCAGTACTTGGTACTGTTGTGTTCCGATTTAAAGGGTGAGTGAGCCAGTGTAATTACAGGCACAAGAGACATAAGATCGTAGTTCCCAAGGCTGGTGGCGCATTGGCGATTTAAGCGATGGGCAACATTTCTTACAATGCCAATGTCTAAGGGCGTTGGTGACCACTTACCATCAGGTGGCCCATATGCTCGTCCACCTTCCTTTTCTATAAAAAAAAAAGTACTTTTACTTGTAGTTATATAGGCTGGATATAACATTTTATTTTTTAAGCTTGGTGATAAGGAATGGCTGATAATATTTCCTAGAATTTAATGTTTATGAGCTGTGGTGACCACTTACTATTAGGTGGCCTGCTTGTCAATCTGATACAATAAAAAAGTTAAACCATAATAATAATAGGACAATCACAACATTGAGAAAATTTATTACATAAAAAAGATCCAATGGTATTAAAATGAGATAGGGAAGTTATCCTGATAATGCGGATACTTTAGAAGAGCCAGAGCATTTCAAGGGTCTTCTCCATTAAATATTCGAAATCTCATATTGCATCAAGGAGCTAGCAGACAGTCACTTCCCTCAAGATTATGAAAGAGAAATGACATTACATACTTTATCTAAGTTCGTTTGACGTTTTATTTCCCTTCTCGAAAAATAAGTACTCGAGTAAAATATACTAGAGCCTTTTGAGATTTTCATATCAAAATAAAATATGTAACGCACAAGAGCAGGATAAGTAAGTCGGAAATGGGGGCCTGTATACATGAAGTTATTCTGTAAAAATGTTTCGGGAAAAATGCACAGTTGAGGATTATTCGTAAGCGCTATAAATTTTGGGACGCCTACAAAGAAAGTCGTTTCTGTATTTCATATTTTATTAAAATGTTTATTAAAATGAACATGAATATGATACTTTTAAAATTACGCGTCTGCTTATTCAGACTTATTTCGAAAGTCAAAGAAGGTCCTACGGATCTCACTGGATCGTACTTTTAAATAAGTTTAGGTATGTTACTCTAAAATATTTTGTGATGAAATCGGTAATATTCTAAAATTAGAAACTTTTTATTTAATCTTGTAAAAATTGTTTTTATGGAATTATTTTATTTATTAATCAAATACATTAAATTTAAATTTATCTTTGATATAACACGCCAATAGTATTCGTAGTTCTACAAATATATAATGATAAATAAGAATATTTTTCATTTCCTAAATTTAGCTTTTTTCTTTAATATTTCTAAATAATGATGAAAGGTCCTATTTTGCAAGTATTATTATTATTTTTGTTAGTTTAAACCGTTTTTTTGTATGAATAAATAAATAATTATTATTAATGCGAATGAAAAAAATATATAGCGGACTATATTATTTATTTTAGAAGATACAGATATTTTAGATTTTTGATTACATGTGATCAAAACTACTTCGATAACTTCTTATATTATTTGCTCGAATAAACATCCTTCCTTATAATTCTATATTTCCCATTTGGAAGAATGTGATTTTCTCACTAATTGCGCTACATTTATTTATTAAATATTATTAATTATTTATCTATAAATAAATAATTATTATAATTTTGTGTAAGCCACTTGTCAAGGTAGTATTCGAAAGCGATCCCGTGACGCCCCCTAAAAAAACGGAGTGGGTAACGTTCGTTTTGTGATCATACGTTTTAAATAACACTTGAAGTGAAGACTCTAAGTACACTATGATAGTTTTTATGAACAAGGATGTATTAAAAATATTGATTAATCCCAGACCATCAAATTAGCCGATTTTAATTAAACCAACCGATTGGGGATATCCATAAAATAATCCTTCCAAATTGAGAAGATAATGTAACCCATAGAGTTGAACGATATGTCCTAACCAATTTCAATATTCAAGTGTAATTAAACTGTTCTGGCTTTTAGACAAATTGATGCAATCGGTGTTAGGAATCGGAGATGGAATTAATTTCTTCGCCGAGGTTTTCACTACAATTGATGTAGGGTCATTCCGGCCGTCCGTAAAAGGGTTTCGTAGAGATTCGTGTTTTTGCCGTTAAATGAATCTTTGGTCTTGTTATTTATTTGATAAAATTTCCAAATATAAATTTGAATTTTATACATTAGTTTAGTGCATAATTATTGTACACAGTAAAGTTAAAATCATGGCTACGTACAATTATAGACTTTAGAGAAATTATTATTACTCCACTACGCTGCTCTAATGCGGTTTGCAGAATTTGATTTAAAACTTGCTTTACACACGATATTTTCTGTCAGCGCCAAGCATGAAATGAATTATAAAATAAATTAAATACACAAAAACTCAATCGTTCTAGTCACTGGACATATTAACAGAAATCAATTATTAGTATTAAATATTTTTGTAAGCCACATAACTGTGTTTTAATATTTTTCCAAATTGTTTTCAATGTAATTTTAGGTATTCCTTTTTTTTTATTATTATTTAAGATGCGTGGTCTCTATAAATAAATAAATAAATCTCTAACATTTGTTAGTGACGGTTCCTAAAATATTAATTGCAGTAATATATACAAAATATACATACCTGTATATAAAATACTATAATTTATTTAAAATTATAAATATAAGTTAATTGTACTGTTATTATTATAATGGCTTACAAAACACTGTAAAGTCCATTCGAGCAAAATCACATACAAAGTTTGTCCAAAATAAATTTCCGAATAACAATATTAACACTTTTTGTACGAAACTCAATACATTCGAAACATCGAAACGGTTTCAACGCGGAACTCACAAGGGTTTTTACGCATAGAAAGTTCTATTAACTGGGTTCAAAACACTTATTCATCAAAATGTAACATTTCACCAACTTCTCCATTCTACTGTTAGTCAAACTGTAGTTCCGCGGCGCGTTTGACCTCGTAATTAATGTAAGCTAAAGTTTAAAGGGTTATATAAATAAACGACATATATTTTCTGTTGTATTGTTCCAAGCGATAAATTGAAGTCATTTATAGACTTCAGTAACTTTTAAAGATGGGCTTTGTGCAAGCTCGTCTGGTATTCTATAACAAAACAGCAGTACTTGGTATTGTTGTATTCCGAAACTCACCCTTCACCCTCTTTAAGCCAGTGTAATTACAGGCACAAAATCTTAGTTCCCAAGATTGGTGGCGCATTGGCGATGTAAGCAATGGTTTATATTTCTTACAATGTCAATTTCTTACTATGGGCGTTGGTGACCACTTACCAACGAGGAGAATATAAAGAGCGACTTCCTCCGCATAATTCTAAGTGGCAAAATTTCATCAGCTTTCGACTACCTAACTAGTGTAGTATAATTACTATGCATCCGATAGCCAGTACTTAATGTGTCACTGGATGGGTACTTTTTTAAGTCAAATACGCAACTAAAAAATATTATATAATTATTTATATATTTATATTTAATTATTATTTGTATTTAATTATTTGAATTTGTCACGGAACCAACGTAACTTATTTTATATATAATTATTAAAATTAACTTTTCTTAGTATTTATAAAAATTACAAAGTACGTGATTTTTGGTATAAGATTAATTCTATTAGCTCATTAATATTTCCCCTGATACTGATTGGCTTACTCGAATACTCGAAACACAAGGCTGTCGTTTCGAACTTTTATTTTTTAAACGGAAATATTGTATTTTGGAAGTGACCATAAAAATCTACTCAGCTTGTATGTAATTTTCTTATGAATCAACTTTTATCTTAAAATCTATACATAAAGTTTTAATAATCAAAAATATTTATCTTGGGAAATATTAAAAAAAAAACAAAAGCTCAAGCTGGTTATGATATAACATCAGTTTCAAATAAAAAAACTACTATCAAATCAAAAGACAAGGTATTTTAATCCGCACAAATGTAACAAACATAAAAACAACTCCCAGATAGTTAACAAACATATCATTAAGAGTTGTATACCTAAAACGTACGAATACTGGCAGAACGAATATGCCGAGTACCGAAGGATAAATAAGTAGGAATAACTGGAGAACTTTAAGTAGGATAGTTGAAAAATTTATATTTTTATAATGACAAAACTCTTACTGCTTTATTTTTTAATTGAAGAAGGTTGAAATAATACACAAAAATATTCTTATAATCATACTCTATTTCTGTTATTTCTTAAAATATTTACATTATATTAAAATTCCTTTTTTAAATAATTTGCACATCACAAGTGTTGAACGAGTATTGAATATTATTCTTATATTAATTGACAAGAAGTGCCTGAAACCGTATTTACATCTACTTATAATTTTGAAGCCCGATATTATCTCTGGAATGTTTTTTAACAAAGTCGGATTACAGTTGCATCAAAATATGCTTACAATAAAATAGTATTACGAGTATTTACAACAATATAGATTATTTTCATAGAATCGGTGACAATTATTTCTATAAACACAAGATATAAACTTATCAACACCAAGCTTCCAACATTCGCAAATTCAATACATTCTCGGGGAAAGGTATTCAATTCTCTAAGAAGATCTAAGATTTAATCTCTAAGATAATCAGATATTTTTAACAAAGTTAAAAATTATTAAAAACTTATATAAAAAAAAAACAAACATTTATTATATAATACAAGAATATAAAGTTGATAAAAGCCATTTGGATTTGATGGTTGTTAATTTCCATTCAGGACATAAATAACTTAATTGTATATATATATATATATATATATATATATATATATATATATATATATATGGATGATTATATTTTTTATTTGAGAAAAGAGTTATTGAGTTCTACTGAGATTTTTGTTGGTTCTTATAGGTTAATTCCTGTTACATGATTCCGAATTGCTAATAAGTGTATTTTAATTTTGATTTCGTCATTATAAAATAAAAAGTGTGTTTTTATATTTATTCTTTATAACATAATATATACATGAGAATGATTGAAAACTCTTAACGATTCTCGATTTCGCCAAAATATAACAATCGAGAAATTATAAACAAATTGATTGCCGCACCACCAATCGAATCCTAACATTACTAGGAACCGTACTCTCGTCAAAATAAATATATTTAGTACAATACTAACAGGCGCACATATAATAACGATATATTTACATAAGTATATATATATATAACCAATGTATTGATGGATAAAATATAAGCCTAACATAATGAAAATATATTAAATACAGACATTTGTCATTAAGATCGTCAAATGAAATGTCGATAGTGAGCTAACCTAACCGTAGCATTGTTATTTCGTTTACCTGCCTGAGGATTTATTTTCATTCTCTTGTTGTTTGTTATTGTCGTCTGTTGACGTCACACGGCAATTAGTTGCTTTAGTTTATATTGAGTGAACTAGTGTTTTCACTATGCTTGGGAGAGCATTGGTAATATAGTCAGTGCGTGGTCTAAAATGTTTTGAAATCGGTTCGTTTTTTAAAATATAAATAACCTAAATTCAATGAATAAATGTTCACAAGACCTCTGATCGATGCTGAAATGATTACGAAATTTCATTCAATATCTTAAAATCGACATCTGATTATATATTGACAGAAAGGAAAACGCGTTAACGGAGAGCGATAAGTGAACATCGATAAATCACAATCCGATCACCGAAATGTTTCGAATAGGAGGATAAAAATATACAAAATATAAATCAGCTGAAGACAAGCTAAGGATTTTAAATATCCATTGCCAAAATTGCCTTAATAATCTACAGGCAAAACTACGCAAATTTAAACCACTATTTTTTTAATATTGTCATAAAAAATTAGCACGAAATCCAATTTTATTTCAAACACAGTTATATCAATAACTAAGGTTTGTGAGTTGTTGTTAGCAGCTTATAACTTTGGAATATTCTAGAGATCTACAAGTCAATATTGGCTAAAATTTAGTGGTACTTATCATGGTGAACACGACCTTAATACTTATAAACGCCTATTAAAGTGTCTATCCTTTTCCATTGAAGTTTCATATAAAATATCCCAATTTTATATTTCGATTCACGTCGTATAGGTTATGAAATGGTGTTATTGACAAAAAAGGTACAAGATCCATATTTTTTTTAGTTATTATGTTACATAACTTTCACAAAAGTTGCATCCATTTTATGTAATCAATATCTTATAAGGACAAGTATTAGGCATGACCGAAGAAAATTGTGCGATAATTTGCTCCCGAATTATGCTATTGAATTGTTTTTTTTTTTAAATGAAACTTTAATTATGACATATCGCCTTGACAAACGTTTACTAGACTATGTTTACGTCCATACTCGTAGTACTGTTTTACTCTTAAATGTACTTTCGTTCCTGTTTCAATGGAATTAGATACTTACATGTTCACGCTGCCCAAATCCCTCCTTGCTCACCATCGTGGTGTTTGCATGAATGTTTACGTGGCAATAGGGCTGCTTTTGAGAATTCACACACTCTTATACTATAGGATATTTTTACATTTGTTATAATATAAAAACCGCCAAGTTCAGGGCAATTTTATTTTTTCTTATGTATTAGGCTTACAGATAAATAAAGAGGAATATTTTTTAAGCTATTTACAAATAGTGTTATAATATAATAGAAGAAAATATTCACAATAAATTCGATATCTTACATATTTACATTATTAATATATACGTTAGTAAAATTCGTTTTAACAATACTAACAAATGAATATTCACAGTACTTTATAAACAAACATGTATGTATAAATATTGTTTCGTTTTATATAATCAACAAGTTTTATTTTAACAATTGAATCACACTTTTGATGACTATGTCGCTGCTAACTCAATGTGATAATATTTATGTTTTAACTAGTTTTCAAAAAAGAGCTGTTAGAGACAAAAATCTTTCTAGGGGTTATAGCTTACTCTTTACCAAATTTCATCACATTCAGTTAGTGGTTTAGCAGTGAAAGCGTAACATATTTGATTTGATTGAAAATTTGATCAGATTTTTTTGAGTTCATAATTTATTATATTATCTAGCTTTATGAGTCGTACAGACCTGTGCAACAAAGTTAAGCGACATTCTGTGATGAGAGTTCGTTTGTAAAGTTTCGGCCATACAGTAACTTAGGCATTGTTGAACTAATGAACAGTCGCAATCATAAATATAGAACAAGACAGTTGAAGGACGACGTTTGGGAAATAGAAATATGTTGTTTATTGTTCTAACAAGTTTTTATCAAATATTAATTGAATTTGTCAAATACGATTTTGTGTTTTAAATAGACTTCTTATATTGAATTGAATTAAATTTATTTAAAACAGTTTTTTTCTTATTAATAAATAGTTCACTGTTTTTTTTATATGATTGCGAAGTCTCCTTTATTTTTTTTTTTTTTTTTTTTTATATTTGCCGGGAGGGCAAATGACTCTACTCCACCTGATGTTAAGTGGTAGTAGAGTCCAAACGCGAGGACGGCCAGTACAGTCGGGAAGAAGGTTCTGCACTAGCCGCCCCCGCCTTGCCGGCCCGCAAGATGCCTCTTCACGCCTCGTTTGAAGGAACCCGGGTCGTAAGAGGAGGGGAATACGTGAGCTGGTAAGGAATTCCATTTCTTAGAAGTGCGACAAAGAAAGGAGTTGCCAAATTTCTTTGTGCGCGATGGAATTGATGCCACAGTTAGTCGGTGACATCGAGAGCCAGCACGCGTGGACTTGTGAAGGAAGGGGGAAGCAGGAATTAGGGAAAACAATTCCTCGGAACACTCGCCGTGATACAGTCGATAGAAAGCGCTCAGCGCAGCTATCTCTCGACGCAATTGTAAAGGTTCGAGGGTGTTAGTGACCTTTACGTCGCCAATAATGCGAACTGCACGTCGCTGCAACCGGTCCATGGCCTCAAGAAGGTACTTAGCGGAGCCATCCCAAAGGTGCGAGCAATATTCAACGCAAGACCGTACCTGTGTTTTGTACAGCAGGCACAGTTGTTGTGGCGTGAAAAAACGCCGCACCTTGTTCAGAACTCCGAGTTTCCGTGAAGCTGTTTTTATCACAGCCTCGATGTAATCCCTTGGACTAAGGTCGCAACGAACGTCCATCCCCAGCATGGCGATTTTGCTTTGTATCACCAGCGGAGTGCCACAGAGGGAGGGAAGGGGGGAAAATGGTGACTTTTTTGCTGTGAGAGCGCATACCTGTGTTTTCTTGGCATTAAACTCAACAAGATTATCTGAGCCCCATTTGGCGATAAGCTCTAACGTCCTATTGAGTTCAATGACAAGATCCTCCCGCCTCTCCTGAATTTCCGCTCGCCCAGCCACTGCGCGTCCGTGGTATCCACCATGCACTGTACTATCATCTGCATAGCAATGAATGTTCCCGAGAGAGAGCATATCATTGATATGCAAAAGAAACAGAGTGGGAGATAGCACAGATCCCTGGGGGACCCCAGCATTCACTACATAGAATTGTGAAGCGCAACCATCAACTAAAACACGAAGGCTGCGCTTGTGTAGGAAGCTGGCAATCCAGGTGCAAAGCTGAGCAGGCAGACCATATGCCGGCAGCTTGGAGAGAAGACTTCTGTGCCAGACCCTGTCGAAAGCCTTGGAGATATCGAGGCTGACAGCCATCGATTCCCCATGCTTGTCGATAGCTTCACCCCAGAGGTGTGTTACGTATGCTAGAAGATCACCTGTAGACCGTTTTGGTCGAAATCCGTACTGACGATCATTAATTAAACAGTGATCTTCTAGGTAATGGATCAGTTGGTTGTTAATAATCCGTTCCATCACCTTACAAAGTACTGAGGTGATAGCTATTGGCCGATAATTTGCCGGGTCAGACCGATCCCCTTTTTTGGGAACCGCTTGCACATTAGCTCTTCTCCAAGCCTCCGGCACACATCCCGAAGAAAGAGAAAGTTGGAACAGGCGCGTTAACACGGGAGACAGCTCCGCCGCGCACTTCTTCAGCACTATGGCTGGTATTCCATCGGGACCGCTAGCTTTCCGTACATCAAGTGATTGCAGCTCCGCTCGCACATCACGCTGCCTGATTTTGATGTCAGGCATCGTGTGGCCACAAGAAGGTATTACTGGTGGCAGAGCACTACAATCATCGATGACGGAGTTGTCGGCAAAGAGTTTAGCCAGGAGATCAGCTTTCTCTTGCGGGCTGTGAGCTAGCGATCCGTCCGGACTTCTGAGCGGTGGCAGCGAAGGTTGGCAGAAATTGTTTTGCACAGACTTGGTCAGACGCCAGAAGCTACGGGAGCCCCGAGGATGAGAAATAAGGTCATGACCAATCTGTACAATGCGCTGTGCGTCCGCTCTCGTGTAAGCCTTCTTACAGGACTTGGAGTTTTTATTGTAGATTGCTTTCAGTGAGTCAATGTTAGATGCCCCGCTAATGCAGCCATTGATCCACTCGCGATATGCCGCCTGCTTAGATGATACAGCGTCGGCACATTCGCGAGTGAACCAACGGTTACGCGCACCCCTACTGTCGAGATCTGAGCTAGGAATGTAGTATTTCATTCCCAACATGATCTCGCCAGCAACAGCAGCGGCACTAGCTGTCGGGTCATTCCCACTGAAGCAACGTTCCTTCCAGGGGACTGACGCATAGTAATCGCGCATACCGTCCCAATCTGCCGACTTGTAGTGCCAAACGCGACGTTTGCATACCGCTGGTGGCGGCAGCTTGGCCTGTGGCACTTTGGTAGATATGAGGCTGTGATCCGAAGAACCAAGTGGAGCTTGAACCACAACCTGATATTCCACCGGGTGAGAAGTTAGCAGAAGGTCCAGTAGAGAAGGCGCTTGCCCATCAATGTCAGGGATCCTGGTGGGCTGATCAACCAGTTGGGTCAAGTCATGTGTGAGAGCAAAAGCATGAGCAGTCCTCCCAGCATGGTCAGTTTTGAGGGATTTCAACCATGATTCATGGTGAGCATTAAAATCCCCCAAAAACACCAATTCCGCGTTAGGAAACTGCTCTTGCGCAGCATCTGCCACCCGACTAAGATGGTCGAATAATCGGCTTGTCTCCAAGTCACCATTGTGGGATCTGTAGAGGCACACGTAGACCCGACTCTGACGAACCAGATCCACACGTACCACCAACATGGAGAAGGAGGGGTCCTCCAAGCAGCGCAGTCGGTGACAGCAAACATCCGTCCTGACGAACAAGCATACTCCGGCTTTCGCTTTGAAGGATTCTTCAAGCATGTAGCCGGGATAATTAAGGTAGCTGGTATCGGCAGGACGGAGTATTTGTGTCTCCGTTAGAAACATCATTGCCGGCCGTGCTGTCTCGAGATGGTGATGGACAGCGTTGAGGTTAGCGTGGAGTCCACGGATGTTAGTGAACTCGACCTCAAACAGCGTGGGTATGGTGGGGGTGTGCACCGCTGTACGACCGTCATTCCTGCTTTGATGCGCTACCATATGGGAAGAAAAGAGAGGAAAAGAGACGTGAAGCGAGCGACGTATTGCCACGATAGGGATGGGCAAAGTGTGGAGGCGTGTTTCCCCAAGTGGTTGCCAAAAGGGAAACCACACTGACCCACCGGACGGAAGGGCCCCCGAACCCCCCCGGAAGTGGCCGCCGGGACCCCACCTGCCGGTCACCAACCGGCACGACGGTCCACCCCGAGATTATGCGTGGCCTGGTGGGGCAGCCTCGCGTGCTGGTTAGGCACGCTTGGGCCCCTGTACTATGCCACGGGCGGCCAGCGGAATAGCCGTTTCTTCGGGTCTCCCTGCCCGGCAGGGCAATACAGTTTCCCCCGGCATTAGTTCAGCAGCCGTCTCCACTGGACCAACACCCATCGCGGCAATGCTCGCTCGGGCACTGGCTGTACGCTGGCTGACCTCGAAACGCGGCTGCAAGCCACTTCACGAGATTTTCACCATGCGTACGGTGGTAACAAGCCAGGCGGATGTTTATCATCCTACCACCAGATGATATCCCTTAGTCGCCTCTTACGACACCCATGGGAAAGGGGCAGTGAAATGTATTCTTTCTCCGTCACTGCACGGATAAAGGATTTAAGTTACCTATTCACGGTAGCTTCTCTTAGCTTGGTGTGTTTAAAAAATGCTTACAAATTATTTACAAAAGTAATAAATATAATATTGAATTTATTAATTTACTAACATAGTACTCGTAAATAAACTAATTTGAGTATTCTATGAGATTCCTTGTGGACATATACAAGGTTAGTAGTATTCCTACATATTTTAAGATAATGGACTGAATATTACAATGATTTTCATCATTTAAACTTTGTGATTAAAAAGTTAACAACATATTTGTTTTTATATTTCTAATTTCGTTTATACAACCAGCATTAAAATATATGTTTAGATTACAAATACATCCACTGTTCACTTTTCAAAATGACGTATCTAATGAAATAATTGCATCTTGTGCAATATTTTAGAGCTGATTATATTAAATAAAAAATTTTAAAATATTTAATATAATTACTTTATATTCACGATCCGAATAATTGCTTAGGCAATAAATTATATATTGTTAATAAAGATACAATAACTGACAATGATAAGTCTAGACATGATATTGCGCAGCCTTGCTGCATCGCTGCCGGATGTTCACCTAAAACAATGAAATACATTACACTTACTTATATATAATTTAAAAAAATATATCTTTCATTATCATCAATAATTGTTAGAATATAATTGTTGAATAGGTAAGCCAGTAAAGCGCTGCTCAAATGAGATAGCGCCGTTCAAAAGAGGCACTAAATCCAATAGTTTTCTACTTAAAAGTTTTCATTAAAACTAAATGGGCCCAACATGGAAATATATATACGGCATATATAACAAAAATAGTTAAAATCGCGTTATATGAATCATTAAAGTCATTTAAAAATAAATCTTTATGTAATAAAGTTGAATTGAGTATGAATCTTTGTGCGTGCATGACGTGTAATTGATCTGGTAGCGAGAGGTCATTGACCTATATGCAGTGCTTAAAAGTAATGGCTTCGGATGTTATAAAATGCAATTCTTGCAATATTGTGATAAACGAAGTACTATGTTATATACAAAATAAACTAGACGTTATGGACAATGTAAGTTTAGTGCAATTGTGTGTTGGTGGATTTAAAAATGAAGAAATTAGCCGAGCGAAGTCACTGCTATTTAATGCGATACCAAATGCAGGGCGAATGATACAAAGGAAAAATAAAGGCAAGTCAGCTAGGGATGTGGAAGATATTATAGATCTATTTAAGGCAACAGATCCGGAATTAGTACCCATTTTTGTGGCACGTGAAATACAAAAACTACCCCCTATTACTTTCGATCATATAGATGTTACAAGGTTACTGAAGGATCTGTTGTTGTTTCGTAGTGAACTGGATGTCATTAAGAACAATTACGTAACAAAGAAAGATCTTGATAAGCTTAAGATTGCATGCTACCCTCAGTCTCAAGGAGACTCGTCGATGCAAGGCGGCTGTGAGTGTAATGGTCGGTTGGTGGGGACGAGCGATGAACAACAAAAAAACATCTGCAGTCAATTGACAACTGAGATAGCGACACGAACATATGATGAAGCGGAAGGTCAAGCGCATCTAACGGTCTCGCGTCAATCAAACGATGGCGCTTGCGATCCCGCTCGCACTCTGCGCTTGCACTCAGAGAGGACCACCGCGGTTTCGTACAAGGACGTTGCACTGAATAGACAAGCGCTACACCCACTGTATAGTAGTAATGATGTCTTGCTTACACTTGAGAACTGTAATAGAAGCGATCTCACTCCTACTAAACGCGTGGAGGCGCCTACCATGGTTCCGAACAATATGTCAAACAGATTGAATAGCGCAAAGTCGTCGGAGTGTACAAAAAGGAATAGCGAATGGATTACGGTAACGCGTAAACATAGAAATCGAAATCGGTTCATTGGAAATAAAGGTACTGGGACAACAGATTCTACGGGTAGTTTTAAGGCTGCGGAAATAAATATACCGTTTTATATATACAATATTGATAAGGGCGCCGCTACGGAGGACATAGTAAATTATATAAAAAATAAAACGGGCGTATTAGTTAAATTATCGAAGACTATAATGAAACAACCTAAACAGTACGAGGCCTATAAATTTGATATTCCATACAACAAATTGTCTGTATTTATGAATGAAAATACATGGCCTAAAGGGGTTTCATTTAGGAGATATATATATTTTAATTATAGTAATAAGAGCTCTGTTAAGGCGATGTCTGTGGATGATAATAAAATAAACTCTAATGGATAGGGAAGAATATTTAAATTTAATAAGTTTCAACTGTAAGGGTATTAAAAGGTCATATGAGTGTGTTCGGTCTCTATGCCAAACTGCAGATATTATAGCCATACAAGAAACTTGGTTACTAGAGCCTGAGATACCTATTCTTGCCGACATTCATCAGAACTTCATGTATACTGGTAAATCAGCTGTTCATTTGTCTGCGGGAGTTTTACGAGGCAGACCGTACGGAGGCGTGGCATTGCTCTGGCGCAAAAATGTATTTAGTGCAGTGTCAATAGTGCAGTGTAACAGTGACCGTATAACAGCAATAAAAGGCGTTATATCGAACCATGAGGTGTTAGTATTTAGTGTTTACATGCCCACTGACTCATTAGAAAACATTACAGAATTTAATGAATGCTTAAGTGATATTGTAGCTATAATAGAAACATGTGATATTGAGTCTGTATATATCTTGGGAGATTTCAACGCACATCCGGACGGTTTGTTTGGTAAGGAAATGTTAAATTTCTGCATAGAACAGAAGTGGACGTGCGCCGATGTGGCCATGCTTGGTCGAGACAGCAATAACTACACATTTATAAGCGATACGCACGGATGTAGGCGCTGGCTCGACCACTGCCTGGTTACTGAGGCGGCGTGGATGACTGTAAACAACATAACGGTGCGTCATGATGTATACTGGTCAGACCATTTTCCACTACAAATAAAATGTAGTTTACGTTTGATACGTGCGAAGTCACAAGCTCGGAATAAAAATGTAAAAGTTAATAAAATACACTGGGGGGAAAGAAATGTATCGCAGTTAAATAAATACCATAACATATGTATGAGTGCTTTGAAAAATATAGATTTTCCGACTGAGCTGTCAAATTGCTGTGACAGAATGTGTGTGAATGTTAACCATAAAGTCATCATTGATGAACTGTATCAAAAAACTGTAGAAGTCCTTCAGTCAGCTGCGATACAGAGTCATGAGTGTGGAGGGGTCGGGAGATGTAAGCATGTGGTGGGTTGGAATAAATACGTCAAATCTGCTCACAGGGAGGCCCGTGAGAAATATATTTTGTGGAGAGCAAACGGTATGCCTGCGTATGGCACAATCTATGATGACATGAAAATAAGTAAAAAGGTCTTTAAAAATAAATTAAAATTCTGTCAAAATAATAAATTAAAAATTAGGTTGGAGCTCATAGCAGAACATCATAAAAAGAGAAATTTTGTTAAATTTTGGAAAGAAACAAATAAACTCAATCCACGACCGCGCCTCCCTGCGAGCGTTGATGGAGTGACGGATGCAAATCAAATAGCTAACATATTTAAAGACTATTTTAGAGTTCAGCCTACTCGGTGCTCTCACGAGCAGATGCTTGATGTCGGGGTGTCTGACTCGGAGAGTTCCGTTAGTTTTACGGCCCTTGACGTTAAGGAAACTGTAAAAAGTTTGGCAAAAGGGAGGTCTCCGGGTCATGACGGCTTGGGCGTCGAGCACCTATTATATGCTGGACCTCATGTCTATCGCATTCTAGCGATGCTGTATACGTTTTGCATTCGTCATACGTATTTACCCACGGAACTAATGGCAAGTGTTGTGATACCTGTTGTTAAAAATAAAACTGGTGATATCGCGGACAAAAGTAACTACAGGCCTATCTCTTTAACTACTATATTAGGTAAAGTATTTGATGGTTTGCTTGACCGTCTGTTGGGTAAATATGTAAAGTTAAACGATGCTCAATTCGGTTTTAGAAGAGAACTATCCACAGAAAGTGCTATTCTCGCGCTGAAGCAGACCGTTAAATATTATACGGATAGAAACACGCCAGTATATGCGGCTTTTCTCGACCTCTCCAAGGCTTTTGACCTTGTATGTTTTGAAAAACTGTGGCTTAAATTAAAAAGACTGAAAGTGCCCTCTGAGGTAGTTAATATGTTCAAATTTTGGTACAGTTCACAGACTAACCGTGTTAAATGGGCAAGTGAGTTCTCGGAAACTTATAAATCGGAATGTGGTGTGAGACAGGGAGGCCTGTCTTCGCCAGTCCTGTTTAATATTTACATAAATGACCTAATTGATGAGCTCAGCAAAACAGGTGTAGGTTGTTCGATAGATGGTACAATTATAAACAACCTCAGTTACGCGGATGACATGGTTTTGCTGAGTCCCTCAATTAGCGGTCTTAGAAAATTACTTATTGTGTGTGAGTCCTATGCTGTGTCACATGGGCTGGTATACAATGAAAAGAAAAGTGAGCTCTTGATTTTTAAGGGTCGAAATAGCATATCAGATAATATCCCTTTTGTAACTCTAAACGGAACACAACTCCAAAGAGTTAAGAGTTTTAAATACCTGGGTCACATAGTCACCGAGGATTTATCTGACGATGCTGACATGGAGAGGGAGCGCAGGGCCTTGGCGGTACGATGCGGTATGATAGCTCGCAAGTTTGCACGTTGTACGAATGACGTAAAAATTACTCTTTTTAAAGCGTACTGTCAAAACTTATACACGTGTAGCTTGTGGATAAAGTATACGCTGAGGGCCTTCAATGCGCTGCGCGTACAGTATAACGATGCATTCAGGATACTGTTGGGATTGCCGCGCTTTTGCAGTGCTTCACTGATGTTTGCTGAAGCTCGTGTGGATGATTTCTATGCCATCATTAGAAAGAGAGCAGCATCTATAATGGCTAGGATGCGCAGAGTTCCTAACGGTATCCTGAATGCATTGATGCTGAAAATGGATAGTCCATTTGTTAAGCATTGGGGGGAACTTCATGTATCTACTCGTTGTTCTAGACCCCTTATGTATGCTAAATAATAGTTAAAATATCTACTAACATAGTTTTTAAGCCTGTAACTAACACTATGGATATTTATCTGTTAATAAACATTAATTATTATTATTATTATTAATAAACGTAGGGTTTTATAATGTGTATTTGGAGGTCTATAAATTTAATTTATTACAGCACCTAGTTTTCTAATGGGTAGTAAATAAATGTAATAAATAACCGTAACCGTAACAGCCTATGTCCCACTGCTGGGCTAAAGGCCTCCTCTCCCTTTTTGAGGAGAAGGTTTGAAACTTATTCCACCACGCTGCTCCAATGCGGGTTGGTGGAATATACATGTGGCAGAATTTCAGTGAAATTAGACACATGCAGGTTTCCTAACGATGTTTTCCTTCACCGAAAAGCGCGAGATGAATTATAATCACAAATTAAGCACATGAAAATTCAGTGGTGCTTGTCCGGGTTTGAACCCATGATCATCGGTTAAGATTCATGTGTTCTTACCACTGGGCCATCTCGGCTTAGCGTATCATTTAAATTGTAGAATATTGTCACACGTAACATACTGCTTGTCACACATAACAGACTCAAATAACATTAGCTGTAAAATGACATTTCAAAACTTATAATGAATTATCCAATTATAACTTTTACTTATACCATTTTGCTTAGCAATATATTTCTTTTCATTAAGTTTTTTCATACAGTTCATTCAATTTTAAATATTTTTCACTTTAATTTTTCAAAAGGCTAATCGAATTCAAAATAGACCGTGATGAATGACAGATCTAATATTATGAGAGCTAGAACTAGTAACATCTCGGATCTTATAAAACTGAGAACGCTTGAGATGAAAAAGGTATTTAAATTAACATTAGTATAACTTTTTATATTTAGTAATAGTCTATTCGTATTCTTAGTATTAGTATCTGGTTTTGTTTGTTACTATTTGCAGTCAGCTTAACTTGCGTGTGAAGGTGGCTTTGTCATTTTCTGTACCCCAGACAACGTATGTATATGTAGAAATCCATGATGATCGATTGCGTAGTTAATACGTGAGTCTGATTTTAAATTCTTGGCTTTGTTTTGTGTAATCTTTTAAAAATGCATTTACTAAAATATCTCCAATATCTTACAATTGCTCAATTTACTCTCAATTGTATTGTAGAATATTACAGTAATGTTGGGAATCTCCACAATGGAATGTTCAGCGAATCGAACGCATGTATTTAGCGTATAGCGTATAGTAGTCAAATAATTGAATGTTGTGTATACTTGTAATCGATATGCATATCAAAAGTCGATTTTTCTCTTTGGATGATACTTATGTTACCATTTAATATGTATATTGTTGGTGTTCCTATTAAATAAATAAAAAAATAAAATAATCGAAATGTACTGAAATACTTCAAATTTGATTCACTTTAAACTGGAAGAGATTTACTAGATCGTTTCTGTTCAAAATTTTAAATTCTTAATTTGATTTTCCTCGTTTCTTCGTGTCTAAGACTAAATGAAAAACATCATAAAATTAGTCAACGAAAGATCTATTCTTCTTTTTGCTCAAAACTTTGAATAATCTACTTTGCTTATTATTCTCCTCTAAATAAAGTTATTTATAAATACAACAAGATAAAAAAACAGATAGACATTTTTAGTAAGTCGTTAATTAAGTTCAAAAAAGTATGCGCGACTCCATGGTAGAGTAATCTGTTGTTACATACCACTAATTGACCACTTCCCTAATTATACTTTTCTTTTTGTTATTGTTTATTAATTTTTTTATAAAATGATTGCTTAATAAACTTTTATTTAACTTTATTATCTTATGCATGAAGTGATTGCCTGTAACTGAAGTGGCACTATTAATGCATATGATATGTAAATCATAATCAAAATTTGTCTTACGTATATTTTGCTGGAAATCGAATAAACAAATAAATATACAAACAAACAATCAAATAAACAAAGTCACTTTAGCTTTTATTATATTAATATAACTATAATTATAATATAATTAGGAAGACTACAAAATCAGTTACTTGGATGGCCTTTAATATATTGTTTGTAAGACATTGTGCTCGTATACAGGTCAGTTATAGGCGTTACATATTGCCTTATTTCTTCCCATTTGTAACGTTTAATGTAAGTTAAGGTAATTACTAAGATGTTTAGTTTTAGTTTTGTTTAGTTACAGGACTTACCGTATCGACCGGACTATTATCTTTTTTTATGAAATATGTTGGTAATTTATTGTTCATAATTTTAACAATATTGAACGTGCATTAGTTGTGTGAACTACTTTTATTTACGTAAATTTACTATTTACGTAAAAAAATATATTTTTGTATTTTATCTATTTTAATTTCGATTTGTATTAAATACTTTAAAAAAGTATATACAAATCAAAATTAAAATAGATAAAATACTATTAAAAAAAAACAATAATTCTGTTAGCAACCCTGCCTTATTATAGCATTATTTAAATTTATATATAAAAATAATTGAATCTTATTTTTAATTATTTTATCAAATTTAGATTAAAATATAATATCAATGCAAATGATAATAACTTTTCAAAGAGTATTAGTCTCTTACCGGATAATACATGTACTCTGATAGAAGCTGGGGGAGCATTGTTCGGTCCACATGAATAGGCTCCGGCATCAGATCCTCTCGCTCGTTGAACAAGTAGGCGACTGGTGCTCTTAAGACCTTTTTCCGTCACTAGCGATATTCCACCTCGAGCTGAATCGAAGTTTATTATCTATATGAAACAAAAATAACTTAAAAATTCTTAAGAATGTTAGTAAGATTTTTAAAAATAATCTTTACGCCAATATACATATGTCATTTAATTAAGTAAGAAATTACTGTTGCAGAAAGACAATGACGGAAAATTTTATACCAATAAATAATTTAAAAATATATCTTATTATACTAGTGAAATGTAGATAAAAATATTTAATCGTACTTTTTATAAACAATAAAATTCCTTTTCAGTAAGAAGAATTCAGAGCTTAAGCTGGCTCGCTTCAGTCTAGGAATTAATGTCAGGCAATTTCATTTTAAAAGAATTCAACTTATATTTTTCTTAAATAATAAAATATAATAATAAATAAATAAATTTAGTTCGACTCCTTCATACCCATTAAATGGTATCGCTCTTTTTTCAAAGTGTTACTGAATTCTATATTAACATCACATTTTACGTGATTAAAAAAAACGACTATCAAATTTTTATAAAAAAGTCATTAGAGCATAACTACTTTAGCAAATATGAATCGCGATGATATATTCGATTTACTAATTATGAATGGTCAAATAGAATCGTCAATACTGTTAAGGGACAGAGGCACTAACTATTGTCTTAAATTAATAAAATTGTTGGCAGTTCGAAATTATTACACATGGTATCCTATCAAAGATAATGCCTTAGAATTGAATCAAGATTAAATTTAGAACATACGAAACCCAACATTAATTGCTATCTGGACTTTGTTCCACGGTATTAATTGTTTTAAGTTTTTTTCCGTATGATTTTAAATGAAATGTACATTAAAGAATTTATTCTTGGAATTCATTAAATGTGCTTTAAGCACAATATTTTTATTTATGTAGAGTAAGTACTGAAGAGCCACGCAAAACATTGATTATTCAAACTTTGATAAATAAGATATTTAGTAGATTTATTTCAATACAGTACTAATTTTTCTTTATATTTAAACTATTGTTTTATTAAAAAGAATAGACTATAATTTTGTTAAGATAGCTTAAAGTAAGGTACTACGATGCAGTCTTTGATGATAATTTATATTATTTATAACTTTAATACACTTAGTATTTAAGCCTATTTCATGTAAAGTTTCTTTAAGTATAATGAATTATTATTTTTGTTTAAAAATATATATTTTGAGATAAAGTAATATAAATTTCAAAATTAATAAAGTAAGACTCAGCACAAGACAACAAGCATCTATGCTATATACTTATTTTATATATAGAGAGAAAATATATTTTAAACATGAAAATTCAATGAGGCTTGCTTTCTTTTAAGCTCGCAACCATCGGCTAAGATTCAGGTTTAGCCACTGGGCCGTCTGGACTCAGTTTTATCTATGAACTATAAATTCAAAGCAATACTCGAGTCTTGTTATTCTGTTGGTGTGTAGCGGTGCCGTCTCCTTGGGGATTTAACCTGCGCCGATTCCATATTATGTCGTACTCTACTCTTTATTTCCAACAGAAATGGATATCACTAAGATATAGAAAATTCCGAGCAGTTTCGTAGAGAATGTAGGAAAATATTTTATACATATGTATGTTATAAAATTACTGAAGTTTCAATTTTTTATGTAAATTACTTTATACACACTTTAAAGTTTTCCCTTCAAGTGTCATCTAGGAGACAACATAATATTTCTATTATGTCGTATAAAATCTTATAATTGAAAAAAAAAAAAGAATTGTTATTTATTAAGGAGTACAATATTAGATATTTGAATCTCTTTGGGACATCAAAAGCGAAGATGGTTACTGGTGAATGGGAATGTTACTTTACCTGATCTCCGTGAGTCCATGTTATTGAGGTGGGTGGTTCGGGGGTATGCCGTACCGTACAAGTTAGATTAATAGTCGATCCCGCCTGTATGAATAATTCTGCACCGCTTGATATCGTTGTTTCTGGTTCTAGGAGTAAATATAATACATAAGACATACACGACTACGTAAATGTATTCGTTCTACGACAACAATTTAAATCAAAACAATTTATGTTATTTTCACAACATATACGCGCAATCTAACTTGGCCGGCATGAAGTTAGGTTTTTGTAGATGTATGAAAATCTGTTAATAATTATGAAAAATTACTAATGACTTCACTGTAAACTTATATTGTGTTATTATTGTAAGCTATTGCCTACATTTATCGTATGTATTTTTAAAGCAATCACTAATGCCTATATTCTGACCAGCCAACAAACATCGCGCGGTTTGTGATGATGATGGTAATGATGTCCTTTTGACCGATTTCGGTCTGAGCGGCAGTGTGATTGACAAGAGAGATTAGACAACTGCGCAGGACTTATTATAGTGCACAAATGTGGGCACAAACACAGATGCACTCTCTATTCCCTCGATCTTAATATCCAATGGGACGGCAATCCGACACGACTTATACGACGAATAAGAATCTTCGATAGAAAGTTTTAATAACTTTTTTGGCTAAACCTGGGATTTGAAATCTCGGAATCTGCGGTATTATATTGTGGTTAGTGGTTAGCCACTAGACATCTAAAATTACTAACTTGAACTAATTTTATAACAAACTCACCAACAATATTAAGAAAAACGGGATGACCAATCGGCGGTGTTGTTGATATTTGACATTCATATTGGCCTGAATCTCGACGCTGCGGACTGCGTATACGGAGCGCCCACTCTTCAGATCTTGGCTTGTGTTGAGCTTCAAAACGTTGGTCCGATGTATAAGTGTAACGACCTACTGTCAATAGATGGATGTCGCGATGTCGTACCCATGACACCTGTTGCAAAAAAATATGATGTTTGAAAATCTCTCAACTGCTGTTCTCATTTATATTTTTTTTTTTTTTTTTTATATTTGCCGGGTGGGCAAATGACTCTACTCCACCTGATGTTAAGTGGTAGTAGAGTCCAAACGCGAGGACGGCCAGTACAGTTGGGAAGAAGATTCTGCACTAGCCGCCCTCGCCTTGCCGGCCCGCAAGATGCCTCTTCACGCCTCGTAAAGAGACGTGAAGCGAGCGACGTATTGCCACGATAGGGATGGGCAAAGTGTGGAGGCGTGTTTCCCCCGGCATTGGTTCAGCAGCCGTCTCCACTGGACCAACACCCATCGCGGCAATGCTCGCTCGGGCACTGGCTGTACGCTGGCTGACCTCGAAACGCGGCTGCAAGCCATGTTTATCATCCTACCACCAGATGATATCCCTTAGTCGCCTCTTACGACACCCATGGGAAAGGGGCAGTGAAATGTATTCTTTCTCCGTCACTGCACGGATAAAACAGACACGGACAAATATACAGACTGTTCTCGTTGTATAGAAATGATGTTGAAGAATAATACAAAGTTTTTTAATTAACATTAAGCAAAGAACCAAACATATACAATACGAACCAAAATAATAATCAAATGACAATTATTTTATGAAAATAAGACTGAACATTTACATACATACAACAAAAATAAGAAACAACAATTATTCACGACTACAGAAATATAACTTGTATATTTATAATTTTTAATATACAAAATTTGTAAGTTTCACAAAACTTTAAAAATGTTTACACCTACATGTAGCTTGAAGTATAGTTAAAACACAATTTAACGTATTACAATTACTTTTGTAAAAGGTATTTAAAATAAATTGCATTTAATATCACCAGGATATGAATTGACGATCTTCATTTATTCATATCAAGATAGTAAGTTAAATTAATCTAGACAAGTAAATCTAGTTATCCTTGCAGCAACAATAATTTGCATTTATAAAACTTGGGCACTAAATTCTTTGCTCGATTTTATAAAACTTTCCATACTTTCATAACTATGTTACAGTTTAAAAGTTATTTTATTGTTAAAAATTATTTTCTTCATTCTTCTTTTGTTTTATTTATCTTTACAATATTAGTTTAGTTTTAAATTAGTAAATGTTACTAACATTTTAACAAAAAAATGTGTAATAAAACATCAATAAATATAAATGTAATAAAAAAATTAAAATAAATGTGTTTTGGGATATATGTACCTATATGTTGGCTTATAATATGAAAAAAAAATCTAAAAAAATGTACAGCCTTATGCTGCAGGCCTTTTTTTTACCGTTAATAGGCAAGCGCTTGACCGTTGTCTTGCCTGATCTTAAGCAATATCACGGTCTAGGATGGAGCGCGCCTGCCCAGAAGGAACCCGTTTACTCTGGATTTGAACACACCTACATTGTAGTTATCTGGAAATATGGACTCAGGCAAAGCATTCCACAGTTTCGCAGTGCGAATAATAAATGTGGATTCAAAGCGCTTCGTACGTAGGCGGGGAAGTTCCACTGTGTAACTATGGCGCTTTGGTCGCGTTTGCCTGGCCTCCTCTAAAAAGGAGAGGTTTTGGAGCTAATTCCACCACGCTGCTCCAATGCGGGTTAGTTACTACATATGTGGTAGATTATCATCCGACACTCACAGGTTTTCTAACGATGTTTTCCTTCACCGCCGATCACAAAATGAATTATAAATTGGAAAATTCAGTGGTGCTTGATCGAATTTGAACCCGTAATCTTCATTTAAAATTCACGTGTTCACAAGCATGACAAACTAACTAATAATTTTGTTCTCCTGACCAATCACTTAAGATAACAGCGGGGAATAATCGAGGATGTCGCATTAGATATAAAGTGCATAAGTGTGTGCGTAAACACAGATACACTTTCATAATCCGATGGAATGGCATTCCGATACGGCCTGAGTAACTTTTTAAGTCATTAAAACTTATAAAATATATTTAAAATATGTTGATATTTTATAAAATATTTTTTACTTTAACTGAAGTCGTAAAAAATATTTAATACTTTAGTACTGATACAAGAAGTGACTTTATTCAAAAAGACTCCCCGATACTTGCAATGAAAACATTAAAGATACATATAAACTTTTGAATGGATTCCAATTACTTTAAAAACTTTGTCCTTCGATGGCAAGGAATGTGGATAATATGTAAAGTAGGATTTTATGGGCGAAATTCATCAAGAATATTTTTGTTATCTCACTTTGCGCACTTGTGTAACAGAGCGAGCTATAAATTAGGTAAATTTACGAAATAATATTTTCTTATCGTCACCGACATTGTGTATTTTATTATGTTCACAGTTTACTTAGTATCCAACTCACATTTGCATTTCTTAATATGTTTAACATTTTCTCAGAAAAGATGATACGAATATCATAAATTAATTATTCTATTCTACTAAATTTTAGTTATAAAATTTGAGAAACTAACCGATAAAGATATCAAATGTATGATTGATTTCAGTGACTTGGCCAAATGTAGTAACAAAATCAAGTTCTGTTGAATAGTAAGTAAATATCGAATAAAATTATGCTATATATTATTTAAGATACTATGAGATGTAAAATAGGTTTAGTCAATATTAATTAATAAAATTACATTATTGTATATAAAAGTAGCAAAGTAGTTGCATAAATTTTAGTAACCTAGTCTAGGTAACTAGAGCAAGATATGAATATTTATTAATTTAAGAACACTAGAAATATTAGTCGGTGTATGTTTGGACGAGTTTCGATGGGTGAGTGTATATCTAAGCGTCAGTATCAAGGTAAGCGATCTAAATGTATTCTAAAAATTTAAAATAACTTGTAGATTTTTTTATAAATAATAAGTAATTATAAATCTTAAAAGTATTCTTACAAACATCAATACGATATATCAAAGACTAGCTGTGCCGGCGACTTCACCCGCGTGGAAATCAGTTTTGACTATAAAAGTTCTGGCTTTCTTTAGAAATACTATTATTTCAGGCTGTTATCTTATTGTTACTGATATAAAACATA
Organism: Nymphalis urticae; assembly: GCA_905147175.2. Classification (NCBI taxonomy): domain Eukaryota; kingdom Metazoa; phylum Arthropoda; class Insecta; order Lepidoptera; family Nymphalidae; genus Nymphalis; species Nymphalis urticae. Next base: position 9,000,859 of record LR989991.1, read on the forward strand.
GTCCGTCTTACTTTTGGATAAAGTAACTCTTATGGAGAAAGAATTATTAAAATGGGTTAAATATTTTCAGAGTTTATCAATTACAAACAAACAAATCTGTCCTCTTTATAATATTATTATAAGAATGTTTACAATGTGCTTAAGACAATACTATACAATACAAAAAATAATGAAGGTATGCCAACAAAAATTTACACATAATATTGAAAAGAGTATATGTTTAGGACAATTTATTGAAAACGTGCGTTCGAGGTTATTTCGACGTTCAGTAAGTAAATAAATAAAAAACACCCACAGTATAGGTACTTTATATTAGCTCGTACATCATAGTATTAACTCGAGTAACAGCAAAAAATATAATTTGTAGTTCTTGTGACCAAATTAAAATTGCATATTAAAAGAAAACTTATCTACATACTATTAAGTGATCTTTATATCGATAAACACTTATATTCAGACGTTAATTTAAAGTCTTCGTCTTTTCGTACGGTATATAATGGAGTCTGAGGGTATTTGCAGTCTACGTTTTATCAATAGGATGCTTAAGTGCGCACTTTGGAGCCGAAGCGATCCCTATCAGAAAAGCTAATCATAAATATAAAACCTCCAGAGCCCATAATACCGAACATTTTATGTACGTGCCAAATAAACATGGCTTAAATTTATTAGATACTGATTCCATGGCAAAATAAATTGTAGGCGATTTAGTAAAAAGCCTGAATAGCATATAGCAAAGGAACAAAAATTAGGCTACCGAAATTTTGAAGGAAAAACATAATTTGTACAGTGTATTAATTATTAAATATTTTTTACAGGATATGTAAATTATTATGAACTTTCTTGGTGTTCTTAAATATAATTGTTATATTTATGATTTGAATACAAACGTGGCTCACTTTAAATGTACGAGTATAAATGGTGTGCATAAAGTAGTGACGCACTATGAAATGATAATTTTGGTGATAAAAATATTTTTTGATTTACAAAGACGGCGATGTGCCACCTTAGTTTGAAATTTTATCCAATCATCTGACAAGTAAAAAAAACTGGCCAAGATGGACTAGTGGTAAGACTGCGTGAACCTTAACCGATGTTAAGGTAAGATAATTTATGATTATAATTCATCTCGTGCCTAACGATGAAGCAAAACATCGTGAGGAAACCTGTATGTGTTTAATTTCACTGAAATTCTGCCACATATGTAATCCATCAACCTACATTAAAGCAAAGCTGTGGTAAAAGTTCCAAACCTTCTCCTCAAAAAGGGAGAGGAGGCCTTAGCCTAGCAATGGGACATTCACAGGCTGTTACCATACTATCCGATAATTTCAAGCATACGAAGAGAAATAAATATGGTCATATAACACCTACCTGAAGTAAGATCAACCTAAGGCACAAACTTTACTAATCGATGAGATAGACATGCTAACTCCAAACTGCCAACTCACTAAGACCAATAAATACTTGGTCACGTATTATACGTTTTGAGACGAAATATATCTATAACATTATTAATTAAGCGAAATAATACGAGCGTCATATCCGCTTAGTGTATGTAGTGTAAATAATGTAATAGCAATATTGTTTTTTTTTATCATACAAAAATCGCTATAACATTATTGACTGGCTAGCTCTCATCTAGTAATTAACTAGTTGAACGTAATTTATGCTAATTTAATACTTAAAAGATTCAAAACTTACTATTGCTACTTGACTTAATTGATTGGTATTTATCAAAAGAAAATCAAATTAGAGGTGTTAAATTTGGCGATAATTTGGTGGTATGTGTATATGTTAGGTGTTAAAAAAAGCGAATATTTCAAACGAAATGCATTTTTTCGAACTATTCTGTTAATAATATCAGAAGAAGACTGTAAATACAGTTGGATGCACCAGAAATAATGTTCTCTATGAAAATTATGCATTTCAGTTAAGAAGGATGCAATTATCCTTTCAAATTTATTTAACGTACTCCGGGGATTATTAGCCGATTGATGAAAATATTTACAGAATTAATAGATTATTTTCAAATATCGATTATTAATTTTTCATCTTTAATCTTAACCATAGTATATAATATATTATAGGCAAAAGGGACGTAACACCTTACTTTCCAGAGTTGGTGGGGCATTGACGATGCAAGGGATAGTTAATATTTCACAAACCGCCAATATCTATTGGCCTTGACGACCGCTCACCATCAAGTGTCCCAAAGGTGATCTAGTTATAAATAATAGCTTTACGGAACTGGCAAATTATTAAACTTTATTTTATCCTTAATTAGAGTGAAACCGTGTAAGTTATTCAGTTTTCGCAATTAAAATAATAATACAAGGAATATTTTAATGCAAGGGCTTAGAACGATAAAGATCCATGTTTTCTTGGTCAAAGATAATTGAATTGTCGATATTTGTTATAGGATTACATTCAAATAAAATTTTAATAATATAAGAACAGTTTCTTTATTTTTTAACAATGTAATCAACTCATTTAACTGTAATAATAAATAAAACATTAACAGGCATCAATATTATAAATAATGTTACATTGAATATACTAAATAAATGATACTTACAGTTCTATTTTGTAGATTTTTAACTCTGCACAATAATCTAACTGGATGCCCAACCAGTCCAGTAATATTTCTTGGGGTACTAGGATCAAAATATGGAGCGTCCTGAGCACCATGCCACTCTTGTAGGAATTCAGAACGGAACTTCTTTGATGAAATATCCATTGTCGTGTTATCTAATGGAGCGTCTGTGCCGGAACCAGCTATGAAAGAAGAACGACCAAGATAAATACTAGTATTAAAGATTGTGTCAAGCAAAAGCCCTTCACTAATGATGGCCATACAGATATTTGTGTTTCTATGTAATCTGGAATACATTTTATCAAGTCGGTTAACCGTTCTTTGCAATCGATCTTTTTAATAGGTAATAGTTTTTATTATATAATCATATTTTGTCAAACATCTGTTTGTTTGTTGTCAAGCCTAATGCTTCAATACCGTTCGATCCATCACCATATTAGTTGGCATATTTATGTATTTAAACCAAGTTCCTGATCTACAAATTGATAACGTTGTAAAATATAATTAACTAGTAAAAAATATTTGCAAAATGAAAATTTTCATTAATTGAAAAAGAAAGTTTTACCAAATCCCTATTTTACCTACTCGGTAAATTGAAAATAAAGTTTTGCCGAACACAGTATTTTGCGATTTGGTGAACAAGTGCTTCGCCAGTAGTCCTGTGACATAAGCGCTGAAGTGGCCTCAAGGTTGCCCGCGCCGTTAGTGTATCGGAAGTGTTATGTCACAGGTGTTATCCGAACAATACTAGCAAAGCAAATTGAAAAACAGCAGTAAAGATAAAAATAAGCTTCCTCTTATACATACGCGTATATAATACATGTAAATAAATAATTTGCCATAAAGAACCATACATTAATCAAAATCGGAACTAAGTCCAATGCGCTTTTAGCTATCTTTAGTGTATGTAACCTTTACTCCTTATTTTCAACATATAAAAAAACAATTTCGGTATACTTGGTGATTATTGAAGCATTCATAAGTACTAGTAGATATTAATGTAAATTAATTAGGATAATTAATACCAAAGATTAATAAAACTATCAGAATAAAATGTTAAATTAAATAACTGTGTGTATATATATTAAAAAAGAGAATTAAAAAGAATACACTGCTCATAAGAATTTTGAATGTATTTATTATAATTCTGAAATATAGCAAACATGTTATTCAATTTAATCTATACAAGTATACGTTATTTCATCAACCAAATACCGAGTCATGTCTGTTTTCATCTTTCATTACAATGAAAAGCACTTAAAGAACAAAGAGATTCTCGAGCTACGGAGATCTTGTTTACTTCATAGAACATTGGTTATGCGAAAAAGTAAATGTCATAAACATTAAATTATGTCGATACACGACGGTCTCTTAATTAATAACCTTAGCTATTTTTAGAGGTACAAAGAGCGTGCCACTTAATTCAACTTTATAGCAATCTTATTGAGCTCTCTGTACATTCAAAGTCAGTGGACCGGGTAGAAATAAATACAAAGTCTCGCAAGTCAGAGAATTATTTACGACTCCGTTCGTGAAATGAAAGCGGGCCAAACCTATATTTGGCATGGATACAGTTAAATAATCCTGAGCAGCTTATAATATTCAATTCATGGATAACTTTTATTTTATTTCCTAATAGGCTACTGCTAAATTAAGACATTAATTAGTTTAATAAAATTTAATCAATTCAATTCTAACATACTAAGAATTTTCAAAGCCGAACAATTGCGTTGAAATATGGAAATCTAAAATGTGATTATTTTAATAAAACAATTCAAGAGCAATCACGAAATTCCTGACGCACAAAATATTACTTCGAACTTAATACGTACTTTCACAATCAAACCTAAATAAAATCGGTTGTTAAGATTTGAGACCTATTTTCAACGTATTTATTACACTCCTGTTGGTAAGTGGTCACATCCACCTACACACATTGACTTTGAGAATTTTATAAATAAGTCCCGTCATCGTAAATAAGCCTTGAACCGAAATCAAAGAATCAATCTAGCCTGTAATTTTACTAGCTTACCGACTAATCCAAAACACAATAATAAGATTTTTTTAATATCTGTCGATATAATAATTGATAAGTGATATTTGCCAAGCTAAGCCTGTACGAAGCCCTATTTGTAATTCAAATTTAAAACAGTACTAATTGGAACAGACATTTAGGATTAAATTATGCAAGCAAAAAGAAAATTAACTTTAATTTTAGCAGATGTAATAAGCTACATATTTATTGAAAATATTCTGATGATATTTAAAATGTTATCTTTTTTTATATACTTCACCCTAATTACCTTTCTAAGCCCTCATGATAATAAGTTTCGTACGTACCAATGAGAAAAAGGCATCCATGCAGAAGAGATATCCATAATGCGGATTTGGCTCCACTTGCCACTTGTCCCATGTTTTACCACTTACTTATCTGTGAATTAATTAAAATAATTTCATTAAAATGGTTAAATATCGAAGTATTTACACATACACACAAAATTAGTCTGTTTGTATTATTAGAAAGTTACCAGAATCTGTGTGTTATCTGTATGTTTGTCTGTGTGTCGGTCTGTTTTTCCGAAGGTAATATTAAAACGGGAAATATTTTTATGTTCAAGGTATTCTTTTGACTTTTTTCATCAAAATCCGTTCAGTCAGAAAAGCTATAATAACTTAAAACATTTACATTATATATTTACCGCTATTTTAGGAACGTAAATATACTCGTAATAACTATTATCTTTAATAGCTCAGGGTATATTTGTATTTCTCTGGGATAGGATTAGAAGCTACATTATGCTTTCGTTAATATTCTTAGGTTTTTGCATTTATTATTAATCCATAATACAAATTGAACGTGGGTTAAAACGAGGGGCACAGCGACTGTTAAATATAGCTATAGACATTTTTATTGTTTGCTTAATGCCTTTAATTATATAAATGTCGAGATTAAGATGGTCACTTAATTAATACAGTAACCAATTTCGATCAACCCTCATAAGATCAGTCAAAATGTTTTAAAATACTTTGTTAGCCATACAGTGTTAGTGACATAAATTATTTAGACCCTTAACCCGCATGGTAATGGTAATAATTTAATTCACATACGGTTAAAGCAACTCAATAGTGCTTTTTCTTCTGACTTGCTTTTTTTTATATATTTGACGCGAGGGTAAATGACTGTACTCCACCTGATGGTAAGTGGTAGTAGAGTCCAAACGCGACAACGGCCAGTACAGTCGGGTCGGTAGAATGCTCTGCACTGGCCGCCTCCGCCTTGCCGGCCCGCGAGATGCCTCTTCACGCCTCGTTTGAAGGAACCCGGCTTGTAAGAGGAGTAATTACATTTTTCGGAAGTGCGACAAAGAAAGGAATTGCTATAATTTCATTATGCGTGATGACATTGATATCACAGTTAGGCGGTGACATCGAGAGCCAGCATGCCTAGTCTTATAAAGAAACGGGGAAGCAGGATTTAGAGATAATAATTCCTCAGAGCACTCGACGTGATACAGTCGATACAGTCAGCGTGGCGATTTTGCTTTGTATCTCCATCGGAGTGTCACAGAAGGAGGGATGGTGATGGCTTTTTTGCTGTGAGAGTGCATACCTGTGTTTTCTTGGCATTAAACTCAACAAGATTACTGTGATAATCATCACTATTTGGCGATGAGCTCCAACGTACTATCTTTTTTTTTATAGAAAAGGAAGGCGGACGAGCATACCACTAGCAGCAGACCAGAGCAGACCTGATGGTAAGTGGTCACCAAACGCCCTTAGACATTGGCACTGTGCACTGTAAGAAATGTTAACCATCACTTACATCGCCAATGCGCCACCAACCTTGGGACCTAAGATTTTATGTCCCTTGTGCCTGTAATTACACTGGCTCACTCACCCTTCAAACCGGAACACAACAATACCAAGTACTGCTATTTTGCGGTAGAATATCTGATGAGTGGGTGGTACCTACCCAGACGAGCTTGCATAAAGCCCTACCACCAGAAATATAAAGTTCAATGACAAGATCCTCCAGCCTCTCCTCAATTTTCTGTGCCAGACCCTATCGAAAGCCTTGGAAATTTCAAGGCTGACAGCCAACGATTCCCTATGCTTGTCGACAGCTTCACCCCAGAGGTGTGCTACATACGCTAGAAGATCACCTGTGGACCGTTTTGGTTGGAACCCGTAGTGACGATCATGAATTAGACAGTGATCTTCTAGGTAATGGATCAGTTTGTTGTTTAGAATCCGTTCCATAACCTTACAAAGCACTGAGGTGATAGTTATTGGCCGATAATTTGCCGGGCAGAACGATCCCTTTTTTGGGAACCGCTTGCACATTAGCTATTCTCCAAGCCTCCGGCACATATCCCGAAGAGAGAGAAAGTTGGAACAGGCGCGTTAACCCTGGAGACAGTTTCGCCGCGCACCTCTTCAGCACTATGGCTGGAATTCCATCGGGACCGCTAGCTTTCCGTACATCAAGTGATTGCAGCTCCGCACGCACATCACGTTGCCTGATTTTGATGTCAGGCATCGTGTGGCCACATGAAGGTATTGTTAGTGGCAGCGCACTACAATCGATTACGGAGTTATCGGCAAAGAGTTTAGCCAGAAGATCGGTTTTCTCCTGCGGACTGTGAGCTAGCGATCCGTCTAGATTTCTGAGCAGTGGCAGCGAAGGTTGGCAGAAATTGTTTTGCATAGACTTGATCAGATGCCAGAAGCTACGGGAGCCCCTAGGATGCGAAACAAGATCATGACCAATCTGTACAATGCGCTGTGCATCCGCTCTCGTGTATGCCTTCCTACAGAACTTGGAGTTTTTGTTGTAGTTTTCTTTCAGTGAGTCAATGTTAGATGCCCCGCTAATGCAGCCGTTGATCCACGTGCGATATGCCACCTGCTTAGATAATACAGCATCAGCACATTCACGAGTGAACAAACGGTAACGCGTACCCTTACTGATGAGCTGAGTCTGAGCTAGGAATATAGTATTCCATTCTCAGCAGAACAGCAACGGCACTAGCTGTCGGGTCATTAACACTGAAGTAACGGTCCTTCCAAGGGACTGACACATAGTAATCGCGCATACCGTCCCAATCTGCCAACTTATAGTGCCAAACGCGACGTTTGCATACCGCTGGTGGTAGCAGCTTGGCCTGTGGCACTTTGGTAGATATAAGGCTGTGATCCGAAAAACCAAGTGGAGTTTGAACCACAACCTGATATTCCACCGGGTAAGAAGTCAGCAGAAGGTCCAGTAGAGAAGGCGCTTGCCCATAAATGTCTGGGATCCTGGTAGGCTGATCAACTAGTTGGGTCAAGTCGTGTGTTAGAGCAAAAGCATGAGCAGTCCTTCCAGCATGGTCAGTTTTGAGGAATCTCAAACATGATTCATGGTGAACATTAAAATCCCCCAAAAACCCCAATTCCGCATTAGGAAACTGCTCTTGCCCAGCATCTATCACCCGACTAAGATGGTCAAATAATCGGCTTGTCTCCAATTCACCATTGTGGGATCTGTAGAGGCACACGTAGACTGGACTCTTACGAACCATATCCACACGTACCACCAACATGGAGAAGGAGGGGTCCTCCAAGCAAGACAGTCGGTGACAACAAACATCTGCTCTGACGAATAAGCAAACTCCGGCTTTCGCTTTAAAGGATTCTTTAAGCATGTAGCCGGGATTGTTAAAGTAGCTGGTATCGGCAGGGCGGTGTTGTGTCTCTGTGAGAAACAACATTGTTGGCCGTGCTGTCTCGAGATGGTGGTGGACAGCGTTGAGGTTAGGGTAGAGTCCACAGATGTCAGAAAACTCGACCTCAAACAGCAGGTAGACAGTAGGTATGGTGGGGGTGTGCACCGCTAAATGACCGTTATTTGTTAGTTGCGCTACCATTTGAAAAAAGGGCGACGTATTGCCATGATAGGGATGGGCAAAGCGTGGAAGCGTGTTTCTCCAAGTGGTTGCCAAAAGGGAAAATACACTGATCCGCCGGACGGAAGGGCCCACTAACCCAACCGGAAGTGGCCGCTGGGACCCCACCTTCCGGTCAACAACCGGCACGACGGTTCACCCCGAGATTATTCATAATCTCAGGCAGGCAACGAGGCAGCCTGGCGAACTGGTTAGGCACGCTCAGGTCCCTTTACTCTGCCACGAGTGGCCAGCGGAACAGCCGTTTATTCGGGTCTCCCTGTCCGAATGGTCAATACAGTTTCCCCCGGCATTGGTTCAACAGCCGTCTCCACTGGACAAACACCTATCGCGGCAATGCTCTATCGGCAATTGCTTAACAATTACCATTGTTTTAGACATCAATCTTTTTATTACTAAAATAAAATATAACCTATGTTAGTTCTTGATTAAGGAGCCTTCTAATGAAGAAATAATTATTAAAATCGTTTCAATAGGTTATCCATTACAAACAAACAAATCTTACCTTTTTAAAATAAATAATAATATTAGCAATACTACAGATTTTGTGACCAGATTTACATATTTATTTATACAATTTATTTATACACTTGCTATATTTGACTTTAGACATAAACAATTGTTTTGAGAAAGTTTCTTTATATCCAAAGAACAAAATATCTAGTTCTGTTAGCTCAAAGCATGAAAATAATAGTGGTAAATTCTTTATCAGCATAATTCTAGGAATAGCCATACTACATACTTTGGAATCACATGTTCTGAGAAACGAGCGTAATACTAAGATCAGGGATTCGATTGGAAAATATCACATCTTGTGGAGCCAGTTTTAATTATTTAATTCATTTAAGTTATAAACATATAGCTGTAGGTTAAAGTATGTGGTGAAAAAAAGAGTGATGAATGAAACGAGTTTAGCATTGATGAATCACAATCATAACCTCCTCGTAATGTGTTAATTTATACGTTATTTCAGCAAGATAAAAAAACAGAAGTCTGTTTTTTTCTAAATTAATATAATTGCAAATTGCGACTTACTGTACACAAAAATATTAAAATTATAAATTAATATTAAAATATTAAAATTAGATATGACTATTGCGATATCCTTGTATTATTTGGCAAGAGTATTTACAATTAGCTAGAAACACAAAAATCGTTAAAATAATATTAGAAACATCCTCGACAATACTATTGTAGTGTTCTATTACATTTTACGGTTCAAATTATCAAGTTATAAACAAATTCGATATATTTTTATTACGAGAAATCCCATAAGGAATCTCTTGCGTTTAGCATGACAATACGCCATATTAATTATTTATGTCAGGCGAGGAAGGTCACAAAATTACTCTACAAATATTTCAATTACGGGATCTCCATCAGCTCTACAAATATTTCATTAAATTAGTCCTTAAGGGGCGTTCCCATTCTATTAAATTGAAGCCAAACAATCGGTGACAGAATTCGACAATTACTCACAGCTTGGTATTTCAATTTCAGAAATGATTAGAGAATTTTATTCGCCGCAGGAATAATAAATTTCAAAGTTGAACATTTACGTTTAATGTTTTTATTGGTGACAGGACTTTGTGCAAGATTGTCTAGCAGAATTATCCATTAGGGTGTGTTGGCAAATGCCTAGGAAGGCTATAATGATACAATGAAAAAATTGCGTTGTTGTATATATATAATTAGAATATATTTATATTTCATTATATATATATGTATATATCTTAATTCTATAATATATAAATTTTAAATATAAGTTTAATTATTATAAGGGCACGATCGCTTAATAAATGATGAAATGAATAATAATTTTAAAATATATACTATATTGATTTCACTAATTGAATATAAAACTGTAAACAATAATTCATCATCATCATCATCATCATCAACAGCCAATTATTTTGTCCACTGCTGAACATAGGCCTCTCCCAAGGTGCGCCAAAGCTCCCTGTCCTCCGCCTTCCGCATCCAGTCGGTGCGGTAAATTAAATAATACCTTTAAACAATGTTATTGTCTGTAAAATTAAAACTACCGCAATTTCTAACCATATTTCATCTTGCTAACTGGACGAGATAAACAAAAAGTAAACGTTCATGTTCAGATGTTGTTGGAAACTCATACCAATTAGTCTTTGCTAACTCCGGACAGACAAACGAGTTCACATTATTGATAATCTATACGAAACTCGCTTGAATTTGGTCTTTATCTATCTTAAAATTCAATTGAATTTAAAGCTTGAAATTTATATAGGATATAGGATAAAATTTGATGTGCAGTTTTGCCATCATTATTATTTATTCTTATGGATTGTGTTTTATGTCACATATAAAGTACGTAAATATGAACTGCATATCATATTAAAGGTGTGTGATCAGGAACATTTTTCATATGGATCGCTTAGTACTTAGTTAATTGTTGTGTTACTGTTTATAAGGTAAACAAGCAGTTTATAAGTTAGCTTAGCCCTCTAGGTTGGTGGCGCATTGCGATGTCATTGGTCTATGAGCGGTCACAACTAACCATTAGGTTTATATCATCATTAACATTAGTTGATCTGCTTACCTATTTATTTATTTTAAAAATACCTAAATGAACACAAATAAAACAATAGTTTTTCTTCAAAACACCTACCACGACCGAATCCCTTTGATTTATATTGTATTTTTATAGAACCACGCCATTTCGAAATTTAATTTAACGTGTGCAGTTTCCATGTAGGATATCACTGACGTAATAAAAAATTTAATATTTATCGGTTTTATTACACAAGGAAGCTCTGTGTTTGAGATTTATACACACGCACGACCGAAACACATTTGAACACAAACTGTCAAATTTCTACCCTCAAATCCATATCTTGAAAACGAGACGCGCTTAAAATGGCACTTTTAAAATTCGAACATCAATATTTTTACCAAAATAATATAATTTTGTTTTAAGAACAGTTCGCAAATGATTTACTTGGTGATATGTGACTTATATAAACGGGTAACGTGTTTCAGGATTTCATACTCGTTTTTCCTATAACTAGCTCCCTTTCATAAACTTTACATGGTAACAACAAGCTTTACATGGTATTGATGTTTGGCGGTAGAGTAATTAGATGTAGGCCTGCCTACATCTGGGTACTCTTACAAACACGATTGAGACACTAAATAGTTAGATCATAATGACTAATAAAATTTTCTATGGTAACATAATTATAATAGGTACAATATATGAGAAAAATCCTGTAATTTATAAATAATGTCAAATTTAACTCAAGTTGATTTTTTTTGTATTTTTTGTAGATTAAATATCGACGTTATTATCGAACACGTACGTGCTTTGGTAGCATCTGTTTGGTACCTTTAAACTATATAAGCCAGCCAATCGTCATATATTCAACCGCCCAACAGCGATACTTAGTATTTCTGTGTTCCAGTTTTAATGGTGAGTGAGCCAGTATAACTGTAACTATAACAAGGGACATTACATCTTAATTCAGAAGGTTGGTGGCACATAGATAAGGTAAGAAATAGTTAATATTTCTTACAGCGCCTTTGTTATTAATGACTGTACTTAGAATTAATTACCTTTACATATTTAAGAATAAAAAATATGGTTATATTTAAAATTTAACTCGCGTCATGGAGTTATGTCACCATAAATACAAAATTGCCTTGTTTTGTTCTAGTCACGAAAGCAACGTTTGTCATGCAAAATAAAATAGTAGTAATGCTAAAGAACAAATTCATTGTTGCTTTGTCATGCACATTTTCAACAATCATTCTAAAATTATATATTATTCTATATAATCCTTTCAAAGTTTCTTTTCCTTTCTGCTTACGTCGTCTGTGTATCTTTTATATTTAGAACTAAATAGGAAACATTTTGTGTTGTTATATACTTTGAGCCACTGAACTATTTTGCACGTGAACCTTAACCAAAGATACAAAGTTCGATTCCATATCCTGAGTTTTCTTTTGATTATTTTGTCAAACGGTTAGTAGGGGAGTAATTATGCCTTAGGCTATTTTATCTACATCACCTGCTCTGACTTATCAATTCAATAATTCAATAAATACGTGAACGAACTTTTTATTGTCTTAACCGAATACCTTTTTTTTTTAAATAAAAGCAAGTAAATCATTGAAAAATATAAAGTGGGGTATTTAAAAAAGAGGTGGCCGAGCCGAGATGGCCCAGTAGTAAGAACGCGTGAATCTTAAACGATGATCGTGGGTTGAAACCCGGGCAAGGCGAGGAGGCCTTTAGCCCAGCAGTGGGACATTCACAGGCTGTTACGGTATTTTAAAAAAAAAGGTATTAGTAGTAAATCCTCTCTAAGTAATAAACTCTCTTATATAATCAATCAGTTTCAATTTGCCAGTTTCAGCTAAGTATCACACGGTCCATTGCAGTTATAAATGGTGGAGTAATGAACTAAGTAAATCGGATTGATTTATTAAAATGATTTTATTAGACTGTAATAAATTGTGGTTTAATGATATAATTGATATCACGCGATGCCTTGGCATTGTTCAATTGTTAAGCGATTCTCGCCCTGGCCGGGATTTTCCGGTACGTATTAGGTTAATCCATTAATATTAATTGAGGCAATTAATAGAAACAAGCTCAGATTAGCTAAGCACATTATTGTACTTAATTACCAAGTAGAGCAATTTAAATCATTTTGTATTCACATTTTGATTGCAAGCTGCGAACTGCCTGTGATAACATTAACAAACATGGAAATAGTAACTGTTTAAATAACTTAATAAAAAAGTTATATAATAAATGCATAAATTTCTTATGACATACTTTGCAGCTTTCTTGTCTTCTTGCCTATTTGATTTCTCTATATGATATTCTAGTACAATTTAATTGGACATAATTTGCTTAAAACTGATTCACTTTTTAAATACAAATGTTTATCGTAAATGAATTTGGATTGGACCCATTGGTCAATTTAGCACAATGTAATCGCCTCAAGGGATTTGGTGCAAGGTTTTGTATTCCTGTGTCTATGGAATTGTTAACTTTACTTTATACTTTTTTTGTACACCACAAAGAGAAAGAGAAAAAAAATACAAAACATGGATACAGCCTAAATAAAAGTAACATACAATTTTGGCGACCTTATCGCTACATAGCGATCTCTTCCAGGCAACCAACGGAGTAAGAGATAACTCATAGGATATGAGGTAGGTGGTGCTCTAATAATAAATAAGATAATATTAATTTATAATTAAACAAACCAATAAATAAATGTAAATATAAAATACACATAATATCTATCTATAAATAAATTATATTATCAATACACATAGAATTACAACTATACAATATAAATACATACAATAAACAATAAGAACGAATAAAAACGATAAGTCCTCAAACATAACAAAGAATAATAATAATAATAAAAATAAAAGTAATTAATGGTGATAACAAGTTTATTAAAAATATTTATGGATTTGGCCTCCCGAATATTTAAAGCCGAGATGGCCCAGTGGTAAGAACGCGTGAATCTTAACCGATGATCGTAGGTTCGAACCCGGGCAAGCATCACTGAATTTTCATGTGCTTAATTTGTGATTATAATTCATCTCGTGCTTTTTGGTGAAGGAAAACATCCTGAGGAAACCTGCATGTGTCTAATTTCACTGAAATTCTGCCACATGTGTATTCCACCAATCCGCATTGGAGCAGCGTGGTGGAATAAGCTCCAAAGCCTTCTCCTCAAAAAGGGAGAAGAGGCCTTAGCCCAACAGTGGGACATTTACAGGCTGTTACCGAATATTTAAAGGAAGGTCGTTCCAGAGCTTAATAGCCTAAACTGTAAAAGATTTTTTATAAAAAGATGAGTTATGTTCAGGTACCCTTAAAATCCATCTCTTTACAGAACGAAGAACTTCTCCAGGATTCCCTAAAAATAAAAACTTCTCCTTCAAGTAAGGGGGAGTAGCAGGGTGAAACAACACACAGTACAGTATAGACAAGATGTGTGACGCATATTCCGGCGAAGTCGAATGGGTAACCAATTTAGACGAGAACGAAATTGTGAAACGTGGTCATATTTGCGTAATCCAAATATAAACCGAATAAATGTATTTTGTAGTCTTTCAAGCTTATTTAATTGGTCTTCGGTTAAGTCAACAAAGCTCAGCATAATCAAGGATAGGAAGGAGTAGAGTCTGTGCGAGCGTAATTTTGGTAGGAATTGGAAGAAAATGTCGAAGACGACGCAAAGACCTCAGCGCAACAAACAACTTCCTGCTGATTTCATTTACGTGGCGAGTCCAGCTAAGAGTATTGTCAAGGAAAACTCCCAAGTTTTTAACACAATCGCACAAAATTTAAGGGATGACAATATTGTCAAACATTATTGATTGCAAGGAAGACCAGACTTTTGATAATTGTTTCCGGCTGCCAATAATTATAGCTTGAGATTTGCTAGGGTTAACATAAAGACCAAACGATTTACTCCACTCAAGAATTATATTGAGGTCGTTATTCATTCTTGAGATATTTGTTTTTGTTATAAAGTTCCATGCAAAAAAAACCCAATCCTGAGAATTTTCTCGCTCTTGTCATGACAGATCAATTTGTACAGAACGAATTTAATTACACCGTTAATACTTACACTTTGGGCGCCTGGAATCGATATGTAGCGATAAGGTCGCCAAAATTGTATGCTACTTTTATTTAGGCTGTATCGATGTTTTGTATTTCTTTTTCTCTTTGTGGTTTACAATAAAGTATAAAATAAAGTTAATTTCTTAAAAAACTTTCTCATGTATAATATAAGTGTTAATTTTTAATATAGTATCAACTTCTAATGTAAGTAAATTAAATTCTTATGAAAATAATTATAAAGATATTAAGCCAGAAAAAAATCATTATGATTGATCTGGCTGCACCTAATGTGCTAACACATTTTCTTCTTTTATCTTGTTATATATTGTCTGGTTTTTGTACTAGCTACACAGTAGCTAGCAAAAATGCTTTTTTTATATTTAAAAAAAATACTACCAACATCAAAATCAATCAAAATAATCTATATAAAAATCAATAGAATTAGACCCATTTTGGGCACCGCGGCCAATCTCTAGAGAGATTAGCCAACTGCGCAGGAGATATTATAGTGCACAAGTGTGTGCGCAAACACAAATGAACTCTCTATCCCCTAACTCTCATAATCCTATGGGACGGCAATCCGATACGACGGAAAAGAGTTCAGGCGTAGGACTAACGGCTTTACGTGCTTTCCGAGGCACAAAAGTGTACACACTTCCAACTTCCCGACTCGGCCCCACCTGGGAATTGAACCCAGGACCTCCGGGTCTGCGGCCTTACATCAAGCCACTAAACCAACGAGGCAGTCTAGTGTCAGAGTGCCTATCATTTATACATTAAAATAGGCTTAAATCCAATTGATCCAAAGGATCAATTTTGTTTTAGATGATACCTATGACCTAGTCCGAATTTCAATTGCTTCCATTTTTTATAGTTTTTTCAAGTCAAATAACATAATATATTTTAATTTCATTTTATTTATTACGATATTATTTATTTTATTTATTGCTTAATATTACACCTTAGTATCTTAATTTTAGCCAAGTTACTTTGATCCCAATCCAAGACGGTGTTTATTAATCAAACAAATATTTCAATTAGTCTAGGTGTTGATATTTATGTTAAGTGTATGTTTCGGGTTCCCTTCACAGGGGTTGTTTAATATGCGGCTTTATTTATTTGTTCTTCAAGTTAAAGTAAGCAATGGGAACATTTACTCAAACTGTTAAAGTGTTAAAGTTTTGATGAAATAATTATTTCTTTAGAAAATAATTAACGTTGGAACTAATACGATTATATAATCAGCAAGAGAAAAGTGTCGAAGACTACTATTTACATTCAAACTACTAACTAGTCTTCACATCGCCAACCATTTCTTCATAGCTGCTACATATCTTATGCCCCTAATAAAAACACACCTTTCAAACTAAAGAGCCACACAAAGTAATTAATAATAATAATAATAAAAATGACATTATTCACACACGGCCATCAGATCCCAAACTAAGCAGAGCTTGTACTATGGAAACCTGACAACTGATATACTACATATACTACTTTTCTTTTATAAACACATACCTATATAAATACACCCAGACTCAGGACAAACAGGTACATTCATGCACACAAATGTCTGTCCCGGGTGGGAATCGAACCCACAACCTTCAGCGTTAAAGGCAAGTATCTACCAATCACGCCAACCGGTTCGTCGAATTATTATATATATAAGCATTTATATATTCATCATAAAACAGCCTATAGCACTGGTCCAATGTTTAAAATAGACCTTCTTTAATTCGTGTCACTTCAGCGATCCTGACCTGTATGCTGTTTCTCGTCTTCTTCATATCATCAATCAATCTAGTCCATCATTTTATCCCGACAGAAATATCTAATATTACTATATATTGTATTTTTTACTACATATATTTATATATTCGTCTATATTTTTGACTTTTGTACAGATAATATTAGTATTATGAGCCCCGTAGCATAATACTTTAAGCATAGACGGATATTCGTTATTGATTGACTTTATTAATTTATCATTTAAAATATGAACGTCAAAAAGTAATAAGCTTTAAAACATGGAAGACTTAAGTAGATACACTCGTTAAGGGGAATGAAATTCATTCATTATCATTTGAAAGAGAGTTTAAGTTGCCTAATTGAATTGCCATTTGACTTTCCATAATGTTTTTTTTTTCGCTCTTTAAGTAAAGTCGAGATCGTAAACGCTGCATTTCAAAACATTCTCAAATAGAAATAAGGCTATTCCGGTTTGAGTTTCTTTTTCATTATGAGGATAATATTATACTCAACTTGGCGCAAAGAAGCATTAACAAAGAAGAGAACTCAGTTAAGTTGATTGTGATGCCTTAAGATATGCATAGAGTAAAATAAAGTTCATGTATTAAAGGATACTATTTTTGCAATTTAAATGCAAGTTTACGTATATGTCATTTCAATATAAAGTATATTTTATTTCACACATCTACTGCCACTAGGTACGGGATGGATGCGGGCTGCCCAAGATCGGGATGGTTGGCGTTCTATGGGGGAGGCTTTCGTCCAGCAGTGGACGGCGGTAAGCTGATATTATTACTGCCAATGTTTCGTGTACTTCTCGTGCAATTCTATTTTGTTGTGCAGTAAAGTATAAAACAAAAATCAATACATAATGTGTCTGTCATTTTTCCATATAACATATTTTACACTAATTAAACTCAGCATCTTGAGATAATATCATTTATTTTACGAAATAAATATATTGTACTTACTATAATTATTTTTATGATTAATTCATTAAAACGTAAGTTAGTATTTATTTAGACATTAATTATGATATATACGGATACATTAGTTTCCGTATAGATAATAGATTTAGTTACATTTGTAGATATTGAGCATTAGGAGATTGCGGAATATCAAGCCAAGAAAAATATGAATTGGACCATCTCCAGGAATCCGCATGAATCTAATCGAAAATTACCGGTTCAAAGACGGTTAAGTACCACTGCTTAACTTAATTGGTGTTTATAATTATTTTATCTTAAGTCAAGTAAAATTTTGCCAAATTAATATACACGAATCTGCTTAGGAACAGCAGTAGCATGATTGAATAAGCTCGAACCTTTATCTTGAAGTTGAGAGAGCACATTTGCCCAACATGTGAGAATTACAGGCTCTTACTTTACTTTACTTGTAAAGCTTTGTTGTTTCCACCCAGTCATGATAATATGTCCTATCGCTAAACAGCAATTCTAAGTATTGTTGTGGTCCTGATTGAAGGGTAACTGAACTAGTGTTAAACAGGCACAAGTAGACATAGTATAATAGTTTTCCAGGGTGGTTGACGTTATAAAGGATGATTAATGGCATTTTGCATGTATTTTAAATAATAAAATTTAAAAAAATGAATTTCAATGTTCTAAGATAGTATAATTATATAATAACATATAAAATAACATTCTGACATATTAAAAGTATTTTAATATTTAATTTAATAAAAGAGAAACTAGTATCGGTTACGAATGGATTTAAAAATAAAATTTTGCGAAATTTGTAGATATATCAGCTCATCCGGCAGTTTTTCTACGAAGTCAAAGACTATTATCAAGTTTCTGATCTAGTGAAGCACCCGCATGTGTAGTACGTAGAAAACTAAGTAGGTAATAGAACCTCCTCTAACCTTCAAAGTGGGTACTTTATTCACATACTTTGTGATCGAGCAGAAGCTTTACCAAGCAGCATTTTGTACTAACGATAAAAGAGGTACGATTTTTACTAAAGTTTTTACTGAACTCTAAATAATCCAATAGTATTTTTATAAGAGGGGATCATCAAGCCTTCTACTTAAAATAAGACGAGGCTTTAGGCTAGCTGCGAGACATTTACAAAGAATGTTACTTTACTTAACTTTTTTAAGACATAGATAACTAATCACCTCATTGGTCATCTTGACCAATTTTGGCCACGGCGGCCAATCTCAAAAGAGACTAATCAGGAGACTTATCAGAACTATGCAGGACATATTAAAGTGCACAAGTGTACGCAAACAAAGGTACACTCTCTATTCCATCACTCTCAAATTATTGTCAAATTTTAATTATATTATAAAATTTAATAAACTATATACATATATATATATATATATATATATATATATACATATATTTTTCCGTAGGTATTTAGGTATTTATTTACTTGATTCTTAGCACTAACGGAATATTGTATTTTAACTTTAACAAATCCATTAATACTGATATTATTTTACAATTTATATTGCAAAGTGAGCATACTTGTATATGAGCAAAACAAAGGTTTTCTTGAGCAAAGTCAAAATCATTGTATGACTTCTCATTCGACTACACATTGGAGCGATTTGTTATTTAAGTCATGTGCAAAAAGTTTATCGATATTTACGCTTCAGTGATCAGGTTACACCATAAAATGGTGAACCTACGTTATTATGGTTTTATGTAAAAATATATACAATACTCTGCTGTACCTACAATTTTGATCAGTTTAAAAAAAAAACGTTTTAAATAATCGATTTAATAGATTGTACTCTATTTAAAAAATACTTAAAACAAAATCATTATAGCATCTGTTTTTAAAACAAATATCAATAAAGGAATATGTTTACTTATCATCTATTTATATATATTTCGATAGGTCCTACGAAAGTGGTACATACACTTTTTTACAACTTTTATGGCAAAGGCTTAGATAATTTTAATGTTTACAAACTTATAACAGCTCTCCTGTAAAATTACCTTTTTCCAATTACAACTCTTTACGTAGGATCCTTCAAGAAATGTTATTTGAATAAAAATAGTTGTAATGTGACTAATCTAAAAATAGTAATAGTATATAAGTAAAGTCACTAATTGATAAAATAAAATTAACCGAAAATATTTTATATCACAGTATCAAATACAATAGCATCAGTTATAACGATAAAAATATCACCGTTAAGTTACAGCAAGTCCATTCTACGTAATTTGTGGGATGGCAGCCGCGTATCCGCCTTTTATCCAATTTGCTACAGGATAATAATGGCAGAATAAAATACATCGTTCGCTAGATCGTCTCATTCACTCCGCTTTGAACGGTGCAATGAAAAAGTTACACCCGTCACAACGAAAGGTCAAGCGGTAATCGTTGGATTGACCTTTGTACTGATATCATTGTGTGGAGTTAAAGATCTAGTACGGTCAGAGTTGAGTTTTGCGATTGAATTTTTTTTCAATGTAATTTTTTTTTTTCGATTTGTAAGAATTTTCATTAAATTTTAGGCAAAACCCGATACGGATAGGCAAATATAACGATAACTTTTTTTTTACAATACAGCCATACCACAGACTTATTTACTTAACCGCTGATCATCATCACCATTGATCATTCATCGTTTGAAGTGATGAATGAATAAAACAAAGATTATAAGCATTATCCGTGATTGCAATTTTAATGATATAAAGTTATATACTAGCTGAAGTTTTTCAATTGTCCTAAAAATAATACGATCTACCGCAAATTCCAAAACAAACTTGGTATGACGCAGATTTTGTCCGCTGAATACAAAAGCCGAGTCCAAAAAAGTAGTCAGCTCAGTGTAAACAAATAAATCTTATAAGGAATTCCGCCCCTCGACCAAAGCAAACCACAACCACAAACATTCAGAATAGTTTGTTTGCTTAATATCAAAGAATTTGAATTGGATTTTAGGAAGGAAATTTTTTATTCCCTATCTGAACAACGTTAGAATTTATTGTTGTGCGAAAATGTTGTATATAAAGTTGTAGATATTTAAATGAGACTTTATTATATTAAGAAATAAAATATTAAATAAACGATTTAAAATGTGTAAAAGGAATTTCTTTGTTATAATAAAAGTTAAATAAACAACCTGTTAATATAATTTGTATAATTGATTGCTGGGCTAAGGCCTTCTCTACTTTTGAGTTCTTCTCAAAAGTAGAGAAGGCTAGGCTTAGTGTATAATCCATGCTGGTCCAATAAGGCTTTGTGGATACATAAATTGTGGCAGATCCGTCAATATCATCTGTCTCATGGATATTTCCTCGCAATGTCTTCCTTCACCGCCAAGAATGAGATTTATTATAGACACCAATTAAGCACATGAAAATTCAATAATTCAATGATCCTGGGTAACCCACAATTGGTTAAGACCGTTCTAACAACTGGCCCATCTTAATGTTATAATAATTATTTTATCATTATTTTTATTATGTGACTGATAATTTCGTTTTAATATTATTGATTTTATTTTTACAATAAAAATATATTTATTTTTACTTAAATAATTTCACGCTTTAATATAACAAAAATTCCTTAAGACCTAGTTTTTAATTCTTAGTATGTGACGTCATCTAAAAATTTTACGACTTTTATAATCTTTGTATAAAAAAGGTACAGGAAAACATTTTGTTGCTTTTATTATTAAAACACTTTAAACGTTTTCTGTACACACAAACGAATACATTGTCTCTTAAAAGAGTTACTGACTCAATGTAGCCGAATAACAGGCGAAACAACTGTGTACTCATTCTTTTTTTAGTGTTGTGCGTATTTACAATTGCTAGGGAATTTGTTGATGTTTTTTCGAATAAAATTTTCAATTAAAAAAGAAAAAAAAAAGAAACTTGAAGTGTATTTTTTATTTATTCCAATGAATAAAAAAACATTAGCAACTATTTTAAAATTTATTTATCATAGTTTGTTTACTTATAGTTAAATAAAAAAATGCAGACGATTAAAGGTCACGACTCTATTTTTACCTATATAACATATATATATATATATATATATATATATATATATATATATATAGATTGGCAGATTTTCAAACTAGGGAATGACGATTGCATACGAGTCGGTGTTACCCAAAAGTTCGCCAATAGTTCCAGACTACTAACCAGTAATTATTTTGTTGATTCACATCAAAATAATTATGCTAAGTGTTAACAATCAAAGAATTCAAGTACCAGTTTTTTTCCTATATTGCAATACGTTAAGCATATAAAACCTTTGTTATTATTTTTTTTTTAATTGTATTTTTTTTTCTATTCACCCATAAGCCGTATCAGCTTGTTTGGGTGCTGCTTAAGCTAACAAACATAAACTCTAGATAAACTAACATATATAACTAAAACACACACACATCAAACCTAATAAAAAGAAAAAAAATGAATAAAGTAAAACAAAATAATATACAGGTGAGTTTTTACTAAATAAAGCAAAACAAACCTTTTTTTTATTATATTTATTTTTATTATTTTTATAATATACTACGTATTGTGAGCACTACAAAAGTACTATTCGTTATGACATTGAACCGCTTAGCAAATATTTTTTGAATTTATACTTAATATTATATTTTGTCGATTTCGCTTTAAAATCTAATAGTAGTTCGTTTATTAGCTGTGATAGAAGATAGTCTGTAGTTTGTTTTCCATAAATGTTGTTAGCTTTAAACGGTTAGCTTGTGTCTTGTTATACCCCTTGTTGTGATTTTGTGTATTATTAAGTTTTTGTTGTAGTCGAAATAATTTTTACAAATGCATGTTTAATTCTTTTGTGTACTAATAGTACTTTACAGTATTCGAATACTTCTCCGTTGTCGTTTTGCTTAAATTTATCTTTTATTTTTGAAGACATTATAATTTTTTGTTATAGGCAATCTCATTTTAGATATTTTTTCAACCAATAGTATCTTGAGAGGTATACAGAATATTTTACGTTTTAGTTTAAAGGAATATTACTTATCGAATAATCAACCATATTTATTATTAATAGACTATAAAGACAAAACAAAATTTATTTAAAAAAATATTTTTGTATTTGAATGTTCTCATGTTGAAATTTCTATGGAACTTATTCAGAATTGATTCCCAGCTTAATATAGTACGCTTTGTTTGAAACATTTTTAATTCTCGCTTTGATGTTCTCCGGCCATCTATAATGGCGTGCCTTGTAAAACTAACCCGTACAGTGACGGAACTCTTTCATCTATTTATTTGTTAACGTCTTTCAGGGCGACCATTTTTTTAATGTAGGAAATATGCTTGAAATATACGTCTTAATTGATACCTTTAATCCGGCATCGGCCACTTAGGCTTTAATTAATTTTGTATAAATAAATCTGGCAACTAAAAAGGATTGGACTTTTTCTCAAAATGTATTAATTGATAGCACACCACTTAGCGAAACAACAACATAATACATGTAATATAACATTATACATGAAAAATTATATATTTGGATGTATACATTCAATTCCTCTCTTCCATACAGGAATTCATAGTTTATTGCCAAAAAAACTTTAAAAAAATAAATACAACTTAGGTAAATAAAAATAATGTAGGATAATGAAATAATATTTGTATAAAAAGTTACGAATTCCCCGAGTCCCGTTTTCCCGTCTTTTGTTAGAAAGTAGGCACAAACAAAAAGTCACGCCTAAAATGAATGACATTCGTTGAAACATTTTCCTCATAACTTACAATTTAAACTTCGCAATCTAATTTACCGTCACTGACTGAACGAAGATTTCTGAAGACTTCATAATATTTTTATGCTTCCTAATAAAAAAAAACCACAGAATGAAGGTTGTGATAATAACACTGCTTATAAAATGCCACCTCAAAAAAGCAAATTAAGTCACACCGAAATGAGCTGGTAATATTATTTAAAGGCAGTAATTCAATTTCGTTTAATGGAAGGTAATCACGACAACTTGCTTTAAACAATATATAATTGAGACGATATTTTAAGGTATTTTGTACTTACCCGAAAAAAATTTCCGTTTATTAATTATTTATTTAGAGTGCGTCCATATAATATACTTGGTGGTATGGCTGTGCATAAGTCTATATCTATGTAGATACCACCCACTCATTAGATATTCTACCACAAAACAGCAATACTTAGTGTCGTCACATTTCGGTTTGAAGGGTGAGTGAGCCAGTGTAACTACAGGTATACTGGACATATCATCATAGTTCCCAAGATTTAGTTGGGTTGGCGACGTAAGGGATGGTTAATATTTTTTAAAATGCCAAAATCAATGGGCGATAATGGTAAGTGGTCACACTCTTACCAACAGGTGGCATTTGTCAGTCTGCCTTCCTAATACCATAATATATATATGGTATATATATATAGATAGATTATATTGTGAGTTATTTAAGAGAGTTATTATGAACGGACGAAGATTATGAGTTCGAACCCGGGCCAGAATCACCGAGTTTAACACATAAATTTTTTTTTCTGTCAATCTAATATTATATTTAGCTAAACCCAATAAAGCTACAATATACGAACAGTTTTACGCTTTAAACTTCATGATTTGTAAAGGCACAAGCATATTATTAACATTTTTGTTCGCAGAATAATGATTTCCCGTAGTACATAAAAAAAAGATAATACCATTATTATAATACACAACCTCGTATAGAGGTTCAAGATAATGATATATCCAATTCATTGTTTGTTTGACCGTTGCTTACGTCGATATATATCTTGTTCAAAAGCTAATTCTCTTATCATGAAAAACCTTATACATTTCCTCCTTCGCTATTTATTATATTTTTTCTACAAAGGTAAGGTATTCAGCTATTTTGAACAGTTATTTATAATCGCGTACCATTATTCTGTCCTTAATATTAACCATATGATTGTATGTATGTTTATGTGTTCTGCGTTTAACCTTCATGACGTCATAGATTCAGACAAAACTAATCTACTTTTTATATGTGAATCAAAAAGAGCTGAAGATTCGAGTATTTATCATTATCGAAATGTATAACGTTCATAATTTAAACATGTTGTAAATAATATTCGCTACGAAGCTCTACGTAGCGAATATTATTTACAACATGTATGGTAGAGAGATGATAGTATGGTAGAGAGTTATATTACAAAATGTTTGGTAGAGAGTTTGAAAAAAGAAACACGAGGCAAGCGTTAATATCTATTAGCACTGGCACGGGTGAAGTGATCGTTTGGTTCGATACTGACATTTGCTTATTTCTCTTTATTAAGTAACATCGTAGTGATCTTTCTAGGGCGATTTTTTTATTATTTTTGTATTGTTCAAACGAAATATTTCTTTTACGAGTATAAAATCAGTTTTGATTTCTATTTAAAGAGGCATGGTCTTGGTAAATGATTTTTATTTAATTCGAATTGTAGTAAGATATTTTAAATTTCGTGTGACTTATATAATAATACAACAATTTTCACAACAATGAAAGGGTTTCTCTACAATCGTATGTAATCATCATAAAATCAATTATATTGGTATATACATTGATATCAAAATTTATATCAATATATAATTGATGTGTAATATAGAACTTTGATCTCTCTTGCTCACTCTCTCATCTCTAAAAAAAGAGGGTGAAGTAAAAAAGTATACGTGCGCACCGCCAATTTGAACACAACTTAACTCGAGAAAACTGCTTCTCTGTGTAAAATGCATAAATTTACAAGACACTTTTTGTCTTATAATCAGTTAGTCCAAACATATTGATAAGTTAGGTTAAATAAAAGCTTAGGCGTCGTGTTAGAAGTCTCTGTACCGGCCGTGTGAGATTAATTAAAATGTATCTAAATCGATTAATTCAATAATCACGATGGGGCTTAAACAAACAATGCTCATGTGTATTCTTGGTAGTAAGGCTTTGTGCAAGCCCGTTTGGGTAGGTACTCATTTATCACATGTACGTAGCTAGGCGTAGTATTGTTCTGTTTCGATTTGAAGAGGGCATGAGCCAGTGTGACTACAGGCTCAAGAGAAAACATCTTAGATCCCAAGGTTAGTGGCGCATTGTCGGTGCAAGTGATGGTATTGGTAATATTTTTAACAGTGCCAATGTCCAGACGGTGGTGACCACTTACCATCAACTGTCTCATTTAGCAGACGCCCTACCTATTTTAAATTAAAAAAAATATATTATGTATAAAATAAAAGGAATTTTCTACAATCGTAACATTTTAATATATTCTTAAATACTACGTGGACAAACATTGTTTTACTTTTATCAAAGAATGGAGACTACATTATTCATGACCTCGGTTTGTTTTCTTACCATTAACTGTGGCATTACAAGTCATATTTAACTAACACAACAACTTAGTGTGTTTTATTTTGTTTTTAATAATCAATGACAGATATTTAATAAAAGAAAAATCCATTGTTATAGGAATGTAGTAGATATTATGTATGTTATATATTATAAAATGCGCTTCATCTTTTGCGATAGTGAAAATAAATAAAGTAAAATTTAATAGCCTGTAAATGTAGCACTGTTGGGCTAACTACTCTCCTTTTAAGGAAAAAGCTTATAGTTTGTTCCATAATCAAATATTAAGCAGTGTTCAATAAAATTTCTGTGACAGATTTCAATTAATGTAATTTTACTAACATTTTAACATTACCTTCTGTTAATTGCTTTAATTGCATGCATTAACGTATTATGTACTTGAAATAGATGATTTAATATTAACCAAATCGTGCGACCCGTCTCATTTCTATGTAATTAAGGAGTTATATCTCAATTAATATGTTACCACAGTCCAATGACATACTTAAACATTAATATCAAGTAATTAAAATATGATGTGTGATGTAGTGTTTGTTGTTAAAATTACGCTTGTTTTACAAGAAATATTTGATTATATATTTGGTCAATTTATATGATTATGTATTTTAGAAAAGTTATTATTATTATAATTATTTAAAGTGAACTGCAATTCAAGAGCAGATAAAAATTATATCATAATTTGTTATTTGCTTCAAGCTCATAAGTCTAATACATTTTTAATTTGTTCAAACATACACATACATACTTGAACAATTTGAATTTGTTATAAATTTAAAAGTTTAAATAAGTTACTGAAATTTGCAGCTAGTTTAAAAATATTATTTTCATATTAAAATCATTCGCTTCGTTATTACATGTTTCTTTTAATATAATGTTTGTTACATTTTCCTATATTTGAAAAGTTTTAAAAGCATTTAAATAGAACTTATCTATAAAAGTATAAAATAAAAAGTTTTAAATAAACTTTATAAGCGTTTCCTCAGAAGTATATAGCTCGAGCTCTAACATAGATTTATAATATTCATATTTTATTTACGCAGTATATGAAGAGAATCCATTAGGAGCACACGAGTCATGCTGAATCGTCAGAAAACGAGAAGCACAAAGACCTCTAATATTTACGATCATTCATCTCATGTCACTTTGCGATGACAGATTGCTCTGAATTTACAATAAATAAAACTTTACCTACCTAAGCACATCACTTAAAAGTGGTTCCGGAAAGTTGATTAAAGTTTATTGGGTGGTGTAAAACTTTACGCCATATTCGTTCGTGTTGTTTGGGTGTTAATCAATTAGTTATTTTGACGTGAGGGGAGAGCGGGGAGCGGCAGTCCCGACGCGGTGGAACGCGGGTTAGTCGCAACGCAGCGATATCAACTGCGGGGTTCGAAGAGCGCGCCAGACGCGTCGTACGCACGCATGCGTCCCAACTTCAATGACGTTGGCCCCAACCGCAAATTTTTCTCTATGCCAGTATCAACTAAATTGCAAAACCGCAGCCGAAGGTAACGCTTGGGGATTTCTGCGTAATGTAATCACCAGAACAACATGAATATAACGAGATTTTTTTTCCTACCGAGTTATGCAGGGTTAATCATAACGACTGGAATTAGCATAAGGCCGTGCTGAGATATTTGATTTCGCGGCTGAAGTTATATATAACTCAACAGTTTTTTATCCGGTCCAGTTTACTATTACTAATTTACCGTAATTAATACATTTTATTTAAAAGAAAAATTAAAAAAAAAAGATTTTGCTATTATTTAGCGAGGAATACATTTTGCTTTTGGCTATAACATTTTATCTGGATTAGATTTTTTTTTATGTTAGTTCATTTATGAAAAATATACATTAACAAATCTTATTTGTGTGCGCGTATTTATATTATTATATGAACACGGTATATTATATCATAGATAAAACATTTAACTAATTAGAATGTATTCTTTAAATTTTTTCAAAATTAAATTAAAGAAAACATAAAATTAAAAAAGGAGAAACATTATTTCATACAAAATAATAATAATTAGCGGTCCTATGAGCTTTAAGCAAAATCTTATAGACCAACTTAAGTTCTACTTATATTTTAAATAATTTTTCTTTACAAATCGCCTTTATGGTATCAAGCACATAATGACACTTATTGTTATAGTTTTATATTTAAAGATTTTATATTTAAAGATTATGTTTTAGTTTGTTCTTATTATATGAAATATGAATGAACATATAAAAGATAAATATATAAAAGATAGATATAAAATATAAATTTATTAGATATGCCAAAACATATCCTGCCCGAGGAAGTATGCATTGATATTCCTGTCTGTAATTCAGCCTTATAAAATCATATTTACTTTTTTTCTTGTATAGTGGACGTCACTGCTTGTAACAATAGCGTTGTAAAATGTACGATGGTGCTTTTATTTATTTAATTATTTAAAAGCATTATAATAATTTTAATGATCAAATAATATTTAAAAAAATACATAGATTCACGTACCTAAATGATTCTTTACAGATAATTGGAACACTGGTTTTCCTTATCTGTGAAAATTCACACATTTAGAAAATAAATATCATATCCTAAGATGTAGGTTCGGTACGCTTTATTCCCGCTGGGTGATAGACTGTTTATTTTTATGTAAGTATCTATAAGAACTGGTGTTTAAGAAAAAAATAACATCAATAATCCCATTTCAAGTCACTAAACAATCGCTAACACGAGTTGCACTGGGGAAAAAACGTCAATAAAAGCAAAAAAAAAGAGTTCGCATAGCGAACGTTTTAATGCTCTTTAAGACGATGAATAGTAAAAATATTTCAGTGAAAGCGCGTCACGTAGGACCTCCCGGGAGGTTCGGGAAATGCCAACGCGTGTTCCACTTCGATATGAAACGCTCGAAACAAAGAGGTTAGGTATTCTAAAAGTGTCCTAAATGTTTCACCACTTAAAAGTTATTCCAATTACATTTACGTAATTTATCATGAAATGCTCACAGAGCATTTGGTTACCTGATTTCGAGACGCTCTATGATGATGAGAAAATTCATAATAATATTTCGAAATGTACAGTTAAATTAATAGTAGAATTTATAAAACTACTTCTGTAATGTAAGGTAAAACAGGGTAGGTGCCTTCCAGTTAGGTTAACCGATAAGTCTGAAGAAGTTAGTAATATACACAAGGAGGAGAACTAGGCCCAACTTGTAAGAGGCTTTTATCCAGCAGAGGATTACGATTGGCTAAAGATTATGATAATAATGTAAATGTATTTTCTTTATAACAAAAACAGTCAAAGCTTAATTTAGACATGATCATCACATCGAGATAAATGTTTATAACTTTTATCGTTATCGTATAATGAGCAAAATTTAATGGAAGACCCTAAACAGCCCTATGAGTAAAACACGTTCTTCTTATCTTAACCAAAATCGTAGCATTAGTTAAGAATAATTGTAAGCACTGTTGGCTTATAAAAAAATCTAGCGAGGCTGGAAATTGTCGAAAAGTTAAAAAAAAACTTCTAGTAAAAGTAAGTCTTCAATATGCAAGTAGAGGCAGCTATCTCGTGTCGCTATCGCGAATTACATTCGGAGCGTGCGATTTCTGAGTCGTCGTCCTCACCTGATATTCAAAGCCATCGGTGAATTTGATTAACCCATGTTATAGAGACGTCTCTGAAAGCAAGTTAATATAATCAATAAAATGAAAATTACTACGACGTGAAAAAGTCTAAAAGAAAACTTTCAGTCTTTATTTTAGTCTATATTTCTTAAAATATATATATTTTTATAATGATATTTAATATATAGATAATATGTATATTACATGTATATAAACGAGCAACTTGATTTTAACTATATTTTTATCATTGTGTAATCTCGTTTCACTAACGATATATATAGAGAGACTAACTTTCACTCTCGGCTTCGCTCGCGTGTGGGGTGGGGTACTACGTCTCTTTCAGTGCCCCTGACAACGTGCAAGGAAAATTTAATGATGATGGGTTAAATAGTTGAGATGTGAAAAAATAACAAACAAATAAACAAACTCACTTTCGCATTTATAATATTAGTAAGGATGGAAGGAACTGAATTCATATTTTCACATTGATTATGGTTTCGTTTCCAATTTCAAAAATGAGGTAATTTTATTCTCATATTACGAAGAATCTAAAATTAGAAATCTTAACAGTTCGGTGAGGTAATATAAAAACCGAGGGTACTTGACAACGAGAACACTTTTCCTAAACGAGTAAAAATTCATGAAAATTTTATGTTACTGTTACACCGCAATGACTTGTCTCGTTCATGTAGAAACTTTACGAGTAATAATATGTATATGAATAAAAAGAAAGAAATATTTGCCGAATTAGAAACACAAAAAAATAAAGCCCTAGTGGATATAGTACGTACTAAGTAAATAGTTTCATCTCTTGTTTGATCCGGAAGAAAAATATTGTGATCAAATTTGTACTTGTCGGATATAATTCTGCCGCATGGAATAAGTTCGAAGTATTCTCATTAATATTTAAAAAACAGACAGAATTTATTTCAATAAAAGTATTTAATAAATGCAATAAAATTATAACATCATATCATTGAAAGTATAAAGTAGGAAAGATAGGAGTTGAGGCCATTGAATATTCAAATAATTCATTAGTGGTTTTCAATTTTCAGCTTCGATTTTCGCTCGCTCAGTGATTTTCATTACAATACTGGCGATGAAAAGGTGAAAAAAACTAATAGGATATAATCGCTAGAACGTTGTTGAAATTATATATACATATATTGTATCCAAATATAAACTGGTGGTAGGGCTTTGTGCAAGCTCGTCTGGGTAGGTACCACCCACTCATCATATATTCTTACAGTGTCAATGTCTAAGGGTGTTGGTGACCATTTACCATCAGGTGGTCTATATGCTCGTCCAGACAGGTGCTATCTCTTTTCGCTTACTCTCATAATCCGATTGGTCGGCAAATTTGACAGGAATAGAAAGGCTTGACCACAACTGACGTGTTCACATTCTCGTGCCTAGACGAGAATGTGAACAATTAAAATTTACAGACTCCGTACTGCTACTGACAAATTCTGACAGCAAAACGGCCCAGGGCCTCGCGATCTGTGCGACTAAACCAGCGACACAGTCAAATCTAACATAACATATAATATAATATACTCGTAATAGATAAGATAAAATACAAGTAAATTATATTTACAAGAACGTGTACTGGTATATATTTAAAGTATTAAAGCTCCGCTGTACTGAAAAAATTTAAAGCATATTCGCCTAATAAAATATGAATAAGAATTTTCATTTAATTATGTTATATTCGAAGTATTGATAACACAATAAAAACTTCTATGCCTTCAATAGTTTATGTTATTTTTATACTTATTATAGTCATTAGTTTACTTTTATCTCATTTATTTAGATCAGTGCATGAACTGTATGAAAGTAATCCGAATGACCTTTCTTGGAGATTATTGTGCTGGTGGGTCAGTTTCCCGTCACCATTCGTTTCAACACTAACGTGCTTAATTGGATGTCTGACGAAAATTCGCTTAATCGTCTTACCTACGATTTCAAATGTGGCTCTTTTCAACTTGGATAGCATAAAATAAATCTTTCTCTGTATTGAAAGTCAGTTGAAGTAAATAATTCGTAATTCAATTCGACTGACTGAATCAATTCAACTATGTTTTTATCCAATCAATAATATTAATAAACATTTTTTTACATATCTTTATAATGCAAGTGTAACATCCGAAATCCAGTCAAACTTGCTTTTTTATACAAAAACAATTAATTAGTAAACAAAATATATTTACTTTATAATTAAAATGTTTAATATAGTAATAAAGTCTGTAGGTATATATTTAATTGACGTGTGCAGTCACACAAAATTTTCAAAAAGGCTGTAAAACAGTTTTTTTTTAAGCTCTTGTATTATTTTTGTCTGTAACTTGTATTATCTTGCCTCTGCCCTAAAATTGCCTGGGATATCTCACTTTAGCGATGAGGCGGCCTTTTGTAACATTTTTTATTTTGTTTGTTTTATAGCAATTGTCCTGTCTTAGTGTGCAATAAAGTGTATTTTTAGTATGTGTAATAACATTAATGAGACAAATAAATCGGCATCGTCTAGCGACATAGATAAGCAGCTGATTAGATTTTTAAATCGAGGCGAACATCACTAAGTTTTTCAAGTTCACAGTTTCAGGCCGTTCACGTTTACACATCGTTTTGAAATCGGAACTTATAGGAATATATACTATTCGGAATATATACTATATTTCACATAATCTCATAATCAAGAAAATGTTGAAATTACAGTAACAAAATAATTCGTTAAATGTTAAATTACAGTAACAAATTAATTTACGCCACCGATAGAAGTGAAAAATTGAAACTGTTGAATATATTTGTTCAATTTCCACATCTATTGGCACTCCAAGTAATAATTCTATCCTTTTTTTATTATATACACAGTATGCCGCAAACTTAGTACAAAATATTAATACAGCTTAATTTAAATAAATAATAGTTAAAATACACTTATATTCTCTGTATACACTATTAGTATTTACATAATTTTCAATTATTATTATTCTTATAAATTTACTATAAATAATAAAATAACAATACTTAAATTATTTGTACATTCAACGATTTCATTATATCAACATTAGCATGTCGGTAACGCGAAGTCTATTTCCTATGATAAACCAGCGCAACGCGCCTGAGGAAGTTTTCACGTCAAAAAATTCTCGTAAGTAACTCAAGCAATAAAATCAACAGATGCTAACTACGCCCTATTTAATCACCTAAATAGTTTTTTTAGCAACATTATTTCTATATCAAATTATATTAAAAATTTCTATATGTAAGATTTCAGTTAAAATTTCATGAAATCTTGATATTGTACTAACTCGAATAAGTCTTTTCCTTCCTTTACTTTCTTAAGATTTATTACAGGAAAAATATTCCGCTTTCTAAATGCAACGTCTGACTTCTTGAAAAGATAAGCAGGCGTCAAATGGCAATCCCTATTCTATTGTCCGTCCGACCTTAATCTGCCATTTTTGCTGCTCATTTGCATCGTTAAGGAAAATATACGCAAAGATAAAAAAATCCTATATATAGAATTTTTTAATAATATTTATCAACCTTATTCTTTATTTTAACAAACGACCCGACGACGACGTGTTTTATGTTATGTATACAGATATATATTTTTATTATTAATTATTTCTTAAAATTACAATGTAGTTAGCGCACTATCTATTATAAATCTAGATGTACCCTTTGCAAATAAATTTTACTCCATACCGCTCCATATTATGTCATTTACACCCACAGAATGTTTTAATATGACTGCCAAATCGAAGGCAATAATTAGCGCAATTTAATAAAAATAAATCTGTCATTTAACAAACATAGAGCTAAAACTTCTACTTCCTTTGCCAATTATAAATATTAAAAAAAATTGCTGTTTAATTATATATTTTATCTTGTGTTGCTTGTTTTGTGTATACATCGCCATTATAATTATCATTTTAATTATATTGATATTAACACTTATTAATTTATTATTTCAATGTTGTTAACACTTTTAAGCATATACAGATTATGTTTGTGTAATTTTAGTCTGTGTATTTATTATCATACTCGACAATAGCGTTTCCCTCCATCACCTGATGTGTTTGGCGTGACGATAGAGATTATTGGTACTCTAAATCAACGGGATTGGACACGCTCACTAAGCGATATATCACTTGGAACCAATCTTCAATATCGAGGCATATTGTAAACCAATTTCTCGGGAAATACCAGTACTTTATACTGGCTTTAAAGTGAGGATCGAAAATATTTTATTTTAGTTGTTAAGTTCTTTGCTCGACTTTCCTAGGCTTTAACTTTATCGGAATTTGATACGGCTTTAAATCTTTTTGAACAAATAATTCCTATTATGATTTAAAATTGGAACGTAATGTTAAAAGTAAATGTAAAATAATTTTAAATATAATATTTAAAAAAATACTTCTAATAATTTAATATCAAGCTAAAATGGTACATATACGCAAAGACGCTAAATCAAAGTTTGCTCCGAAACCTTATCATATTGTGAAATCTTTATTTATATATTATGTACATACAAAATAACGTAAGATAAACAAATGTTAATAAATGGAAATTTTTCAAATTTTCCGTAAGAATATGGAAAAAAAATTCTGCGTAGCCGAAGTTACATTTTATTTTATATT
The DNA here is from genome assembly GCA_905147175.2 of Nymphalis urticae. Classification (NCBI taxonomy): domain Eukaryota; kingdom Metazoa; phylum Arthropoda; class Insecta; order Lepidoptera; family Nymphalidae; genus Nymphalis; species Nymphalis urticae. Next base: position 9,035,379 of record LR989991.1, read on the forward strand.
GGACAAATATTTACCTTAACCGCAGGGTTCCTAATAAAAACATGAGGCTGTCACATGATATATTCAAGAGGTTTCCACAGCTGTCGTTTCCATATATTTTACTCGAGTCTTGAATGACATTAATGGTATAAAAGACAATACCGTGAAGAAGTCGAATGACATTCTACGATATGAGGTGAATTATGAAAAACGTAATATTATGATTTCATTGCAATGAAAATTCCTCAAAAATATCTCGCAACTGTTTGCTCAAAATATTGGTACTGCAATGTTACAGTTTTAAGCAATTTAACTTTACGTCAACTTGATATATAGAACTTTATGACACGAGTTACTCTTACTCTTACTCTTACTAAGAACTCAGATATTCTCTCATTATGACATCTAACATGAAGACTGGTGTCTTAAACATGTACCGATTACAGTGTCATCTTTCAACACAATGAATAATTATACTGAGATGGCTTAATTTAAAGTAAGTTTTTTTTTATAGAAAAGAAAGGCGGACGAGCATATGGGCCACCTGATGGTAAGTCGTAACCAAACGCCCTTAGACATTGGCACTGTAAGAATGTTAACCATCGCTTACATCGCCAATGCGCCACCAACCTTGGGACCTAAGATTTTATGTCCCTTATGCCTGTAACAACACTGGCTCACTCACCCTTTAAACTGGAACACAACAATACCAAGTACTGCTGTTTTGCGATAGAATTTCTGATTAGTGGGTGGTACCTACCCAGACGAGCTTGCACAAAGCCCTACCACCAGTAAAACCACCAGTAGTTTGTGTTTCATTACACTTATTATACACATAAAAGTTGGTCTAATAAGTAAAAAGACTAAAAAAATATTATTTAATTTAATAATTTTAAATGCGTGTTATTTCTTTGATATTTAAACGATAATCGAATTCATCTTTCTTAGCGCAAGCATCGTTGATGGTGTTCGTGGTTGCATTAAAAATACTCTTAAGATAGTTAATACATTATATAACAGCGAAAAAAATATCTGAATACAATATATATATTGTACATAATTATTTAAATTAATAATAAAGAAGTAATGCAGTCATAAAAGATCTATACATATATTAAATTTACAAAAACACAAACGTATATGAAGAAATATATAATATAACCATAATTAATTTGCGGATTTCGAATAATATAACTTATAAAGACGAAAACCATTTAACAATTTTACAATCTCTTGATGTTACACAAAATATATGTCATTTCATAAGCCAACAACCTATCAAATAAGCTTATGTGTAAGTAGTAAGTGGACGGTAACGTCAGTAATGGCACAAGTTTGGCTCCTAACGTCCGAAACGATCACGCTTACGACCGCGGAATTTCTCGCCTCACTAATTTTGTATGTGCGAGCCGCTTGCTCTTGTAACGACAGCGTTCAGTGATGCGACTTTTTAGCTCATTAAGTTGAGCTAAAATTTCAAGCCGCTGAATTAAATTTCATTTAAATTAATATGAAACTTTTAGACAGCCGTTTAAATTTTTATAACTAGTATATATTACTATCTTTTTATATGTATATAACATACTATTGAACGAAATATCGATCAATGGTTTTATGAATAATTATTTTTAATATTAAAGAAAATTCTACTCACACTATAAATATTATATTTCAAAGTAAATATCTACAAAAATATTAATATCAAAGTTAAATTAAAAATGTAATTATATAACGAAATACACTTCAAACCACTTGAAGCCTTATTGGTTTGGTTAGTAATAAAAATAATAAACTAACCTAATTATTCCTAATTATTAAAATAAAATCTGATTTATTTAAAAAAAGTATGTCAAGTATTTCTGTGGGCTGGTATAAAAATATTGTATTGAGAACACGACCCGCAACTAAAATAAATTAGAAGCATCACAAAATTCAATTAAAACGTGGTTAATATTTTTAAGCGTTCAAATTATCTTCCATCTAATTAGATTTACCTCTGACTGACCCGTGTTGTGGTAATTCAAAGGATTACACTTGATAAATGAGTTTCGTTCATTTCAGTATTAGCTATAATAATCCTTTGCTAATGAAGCGTCACCCTACTCTAATGTTTCCATGATAGATTGCATAAAATAATTCGACGTTAAGTTTCGTCATAGAACAGATAATTTATTATTCATATATATTTTGATAAATATAATATGCATAGTGAATGAGTATAAATTAATTAAATAACAAGTAAGATACAATTAACGTCAAGTCCCAATTTTTGGTTGGCTCTGTAAGAACAGATAAAGCCATCAGTGTTGATATCAATGAGTGTTTAAATATTTTACTGGATTTATACACAGAAGATTGGTCCAGTAGCTATTATTTATGAATGAGATCATGTGGATCATTTCCCGTATGAAAACAATGCAAGCTATTTGATTTTTATTTTCAATAAATTCTCAGTGGAATCACTGAGTTAGGAAGAATGCTTTACTTTGTTATGCTCATACCTGATCCCTTCTTCCTTCTATTATATTATCGTTTCACAAACTTCTTAAAACGAGAGAATAGATCGCATATATGCTTTCGCGCACTCTTGTATATTATATCTACATTTTGCTGTGATAGAAATTGGTAAAGAGCTGGCAGTAGCTGGTCTATTTTTCAAATATCATGAAATGAAATTTTATTCGTTCTGTAAATTTAACGCAAAGCCTTCGTTATATTTTAAGATCCGAATAGGAAAGGAATCCGAATAGTTACGTTTGAATAAATAAGAAAGGAAGTCTGAGCGATTACGTCTTTGTTTTCCAAGACGTTAGTTTGTGCATTATGTTCCAATTTTATTCACTACGATTTCTTTATGGATAATTTGTTTTGACACATTTAAACATCTAAATTATTAAATGTGTAATATTTTTTAAAGTTAAAGTTTTAATTCATAACTGTTCTAATTACAGCTTGTATTGTAATTATCTTTACTAAAGTTTTCGATCATCTATTATTTTTAAAGGAAAACTACTGATTAAATATATAGATTATTAAAAAAAGCATGGAGATATTTGTTGATTTTCAGTAAAATATATAAAGTTTATAGTAATTTACAAAAATAACAACGTATATTGAATTGGTGAAAAAAAGTTACTGCTTTCTTCTGCTGGCAGTACTTCTTGGAAGAATCTAATTCTTAACCGGTGGTCGTTTTACATTTAATAAAATCCTATAAAATGGAAATTCAAAAGGACTTATAAGAAGCCTACTTGAATAAAGAGTCAAGTGAAATTAATATCTTATAAAGATAAAATAAAATCATAAATCACGATTATAATTAAGAAATTCAAACCAATTTCCCAATTACTCGCTCTGTATAACCGTCAAAATATAAAATGTAAGAGAATTAAATAACAATAATCTTAAAGGGTTACAACATTAATCATTCGAGTGACTTTCTTCCGTGTTGAAATATTACACTGGAACGTTACTCACCCGACTTTAAGGATTACAAGTTGAAAAGGTAGGTTTCGGAATCTCTAATGTTTATAATATGTGGCCTCTTTATTTCACAGCTTAGTAATGGCAGTACTTTATGGTCCATTCACATGCTACGTAATACAGCTTAGTGTTGTCACGCGAGATTTAATGGCGCACGACAAAGATTTAAAGCAGGACATGCGCCCTCTTTAGATAACATTGAAATAAAATATACTTTCTAGTACACGTTTATTCGTTTTTATTTAATTCTACAAAATTGAAACTTATTTTATCAATGCGAGTACAAATTGTAAACTTTATATAACATTTTCGCTAAAGAAAAAATCTTAGTTCAGCTTGTTTGTCAAGTCTTACTCATATTATAATGATGCAAAAGTGAGTTTGTTTATGTGTTTGTTACGCTTTCCCATTTTAACTACTCAACTGATCATCATTATATTTTGCATACATGTTCTAAGTGGCACCGAATTGGATATAAGGTACCTAACACCTCAGACGTGAATCAGCAAGTGGAAACTAGTCAATAAAAAATATTTGCAGAATATATCCATCAATAAAAATTATGAAAAGAAGAATAAGAAGTTTGGAAAATCGCATCAATGCCGTGTGCTGTCTATGATTTCGCCCAAGCCAGACTTGTATCCACACACAGATTTAGACGTATCTATCGACCCGAGACTATTGATTATAATTGCGTAGACATGATTTTTTTTACAACGGATTAGGTAGTCGATGTGAGCGGATTTTCTCACCATCACATACATAATGTGTGGGCGAAATGAGGATACGGGTAACAGATAACAAATCCAGAATCACTCAAACGCTTTACTACTCACTTTTAGCACAATTACAACAACGAGTCGTAAGGCAGTTTCTAGACACCGTGTCACCGACTCGCACCGACCCATCTAGACTCAGTCGTAGCGTTATGTAACTCTAACTACGCTTGCGGTTCGTTGTCAAAACAACTCCAGTATCGTTAACATTACCGACATATATAATTAATTTACTGTTTGATGATGTCATCCAGACCGATTTCGGCCACGGTGGCCAATGTCAAGAGATTAGTCAACTGCACAGGACATATTACAGTGCACAATTCAGACAGTCCAACTCGACCGAAAAGAGTTCAAGCACAGTACCAACGGCTTTACGTATACGACGCACCTGAGTGTACACACCTCAAACTTCCGGGCTGCTACTGACAATCATTTATCGGCCGAACCTAGGATTTGAACCCAGGACCCCGAGATCGGCGGGCTTATTCTCGTATCTACCCAAAAGACCAAAGGTAAGATTATTTTTTACAAAGTAAACATTAGACGGTAAAATTTCATTTAAAATTATTAAAATAAAAAAAGTGAAATGTATTTAGAATGAACAAGTACTATGTTCAATAGAAAGGCTGATTGTGGCGGCGCTAGAAAACCATTGTTACGAATTAATATAAAACGACTTAAAAAACTCGAGCCAAAGCAATAAATGTAGCCCTACAAAGTTTTACTTATTAATTATGCTTTTAATAAAATTATTTTTTTGACCAATTTACATTACACGTTTCAACAATACAGTACAATTCATCATCATATTAAAATCAGTCGACAATCGTCAGATATAGAGATATCTTAAACACCTTTATTTTCTTCTTTTATTCCGGGTGTCTATTTATTTTCTCGCACTCGACAAATGTATCCGCGACTCAAAGATCGAGACAAAAGGCAACATCTACCTGACCTCGACGTGATAGGAAGATCCCTGCCTGCAGTGGAGAGTGCATAACTTGCTCTTGAAAAATCAGCAATGGAGGCCGGTCTCCAAGTTAACATGGCCAAGACTAAGTACCTGAAGGCGTCAAGAGACCAGCAAGCTCTTCCACAAGGAAACAATATTGGCAATAACACCTTCGCTAGTGTCAATGAATTCGTATATCTTGGATCCTTAGTAACCTATAAGAACGATATGTCTTCGGATATAAGCAGGATAATAAATGCAGCTAACAAGTGCTACTTCAGCCTGCTAAGATACTTTCGTTCGAAACTTCTCTCAAGAAGCATAGAACTTTTGCTGTACAAAACCTTACTAAGGCCCATACTCACATACGGTTCTGAATGTTGAGTGTTGAGCAAAAAAGACGAAAATTCCTTGTTGGTATTTGAGCGCAAAATACTAAGGCGCATCTTCGGACCTGTGGTAGAAAATGAGAGATGGCGCACGCGTTATAACCACGAGCTATACAGAATGTACGATGAGCCTAACGTCATTAAGACCATAAAGATCGGACGCCTACGATGGGCAGGGCACGTAGTACGAATGGACGAGGCCAGAGTACCCAAACGCCTCCTGGAAGACCGGCCGGAGGGTCGCAGAAGTAGAGGCAGGCCCAAGCTCAGATGGTTAGACGGCGTCGAACGGGACACCAAGATCTTAAAAGGTGACAAGTTGGAGAACGAAAGCCATAAATAGGTCGGACTGGAGAGATTTACTGGACCAGGCTAAGGCCCACCCGCGGGTGTAACGCCTCAGATGATGATGATTTATTTTTTTTAGTGAATTTTAGTTATTCATTACATATTTATTTCAAGTTAACCTAGCTATAATCTATTCAATGTGATAAAAATATTTCAAATCGGTTAACAATATACGAAGATATCAAGTAGTATACAAATAACAACATAGAGAGTAAAATAAAAGAAAACGTGATAAATTCAATACAATAATTCCCTTGACTTATTCCGCTCATACCAAAACTTAAGTAAATGAAAAAAGTATATCAAAATCAGTTAACAATCGGCGAAACAAAAGAGTAACATTAACATAAAATATAAACCTAAATTAATATAACCTATTTCTTTTTAAAGTTGGCTACTAAAAAGTCGCAACGATACATAAGATTTACTGGTGGTAGTGATTTGTACAAGCTCGTCTAGCTAGGTACCACCCACATTAGATATTCTACCGCAAAACAGCAATACTTGGTATTGTGTTCCGGTTTTATGGGTGAGTGAGCCAGTGTAATTACAGGCACAAGGGACATAACATCTTAGTTCCCAAGGTTGGTGGCGTATTGGCGATGTTTTTTTTTTTAAATATATAGGCTAGCGCTTGACTGTTATCACACCTGATGGAAAGTGAGATACAGTCTAAGATGGAGCGCGCTTGCCTAGAAGGTGCCTATTCACTCTGGACTTGAAGGTACCGATATTGTAGGTGGTGGGGAAAACGGAGGTCGGGAGGGTATTCCAAACCTTGGCGGTGCGTATCAGAAACGAGGAAGCAAATCGTTTCGTACGATGTGAAGTGATGGTTAACATTTCTTACAATGCCAATGTCTATGGGCGTTGGTGACCACTTACCATCATGGGCATCAGGTTGCCCATATGCTCGTCCACCTAACCTAACCTATTCTATTAAGACATAAAAAATAAGAACAATATTAATGATTGAATTATACAAAACTACAACATAACATTATACATATAATAAATACCTAATCCGACACAAGCCCGCAAACAATAAATTTATAAGTTCATCACATTGTTACCATTCAATACCATCATAATCGAAGCGAAACTCATCGACCGGTGCGTTCGTCATATGTTATAGCGACATTATCACTGCCCCAGCTCTCGCATTCTGACGTCTGACATATTCGCTCTTCAATAAATGAGACCCGTTCCAAGTCATGATATCCTGGTACGTTATGCCTTACGTCTTTGTTCTTATGGATGCTTGGATGTTTTTTGTTTGTTTATTTTAGTAAAAGATAGGTAGGTGTGTTTTTTTGTTTATGATTTTAAAAACCATTGTTTTTTTCTATTACATATAGGCGAAAAGTTGCAGTTTGCTAATTTTCGGAGACAATAAAACCTGTTTTAGTCGGCGAACTCATAGCCTTGAAATATTATTTTTTGTACAGGCACAAAAACAAGGGACTTCGAAATAGGTTTTTTTATATGAGCATTGTACTGATTCACCTTTACCTTCATCGATATTAATTTGATCAATAATCGTATAATCATTTAAATTTCTGGGAAAGTTACGAGTATATTACAAATACACTTCTCCTGGTTGTAGGGCTTTGTACAGGCCCGTCTGGGTGGGTACCATCCAATCATCAGATATTCTGCCGCTAAGCAGCAATAATAAATATAGTTACGTTCTGGTCTGAAGTGAGAGTAAGCCAGTTTAACTACAGGCACAAGGGACATAACATCTCAGTTCTCAAAGTTTGCAGTTTAGCAATGTATGGAATGGTTATTATTTCTTACATCGCCAATGTCTATGAGCAAGTGGAACACCTGATGGTAATGGTCACCCCATTACCATCAGGTGTTCCACTTGCTCATCCGTCTGCCTATAACATAAAAAAATATACAAATATCTAGTGCTGAGTGCAGATATCATCGTCATATCTTCATATATTTCAAAATATGCGGGCGTGCAGCATGAAACGACTGTGTACGCTCCATTGCCCATCTCTACGAGATTTCGATTTCGAAAGAATATTTATGCACAAATATATGAAACAATATTTTTAGTTTATTATGGCTTTGATTTTGAGATCAGAGATTGAGTTGATAATAAATAAGGTCCATATACCCGACGCAGTTTGATATTAAGCATTGATATATGTAAATATTTTACAATTTTATCGTACATAAAATTACAGAAGGCAGTTCTTGTCGCGTCAATCCTCGTTTTTAAATTAATGCGACTGAGATTTTGAAAATACATACACAGAAAAAAATAGTTTTGTAAATTATATTCTCAGAAAGGTTTTCGAGTGGCGACCACGAACCGAAAGACGCAGCGTGGGCAGGCCCGAAGGTGGACCGACGACACAGAACGAGTCGCGGGAAGTCGTTGGATGCAGGCAGCGCAAGACCGGCCAACAAGGAATCCTTGGGGGAGGCCTTTGTCCAGCAGTGGTCATCTTCCGGCTGATATGATGATTATAATTTCGCAACATTAGTTTGTTACAAACTATGAGAATTGAATATACTAATGTATTTTTATAAAATAAAAATTTACTTTCTATTTAAAAGGTTCGATGGTTTGATTTTGTCCGAAGAATTTCGGTTGCTGAGATTTAAGCGTAACAACAAGAGTTTAAAGTAAAGCTTACAACTAACAAACGTCTTAAGGGTCTTATTTAGTAGTCAAGAAGACGATAGAGTTACGGACACATTATAAACGATAAGATAAGCCCTCAGCTCTTATACAAGTTTAACGGAATCTGAAACTCTTATGCAAGTGTAGCTAAAATACATGCGTGAGAGTGTGTGTGTGTTGAGTTTATAAGCATACACTCTAATCCTACAAAAGAGCATGGGATTAGTATATTGCTGACTATCAGTCATATATAATCAGAATTGTAATCGCCATTGTTATTAAAATTATCATACCGATTACTATTCACAATCACAAAAGTGATCCCACTTGTTATTGCAAATTACCTCTAATTTCAATAATTATTTATTTTAAAGACTGGTTATTTTTACACTATATTAAATAAATATATTTAATTGAAAACGTTTTTTCTTTACTTAAAATATAATATTGTTGAAGTCGTAGTGTTGTATTGAAACAAAAATATCGTTGCAATCTGCGACTGCAATGTCCCCATGCTATGAATATTCGGATATGTTCACATTATTGTGTCATGCGTCTATAAACGTTATTTATGTTATTACTGAAATTATTGCATACGGAATGGAATTTCATATTGGGCAAACATAGGTTATTATTTGTTGATTTTAATTTTGTGATAATATTTTAAACGATACATGGTAATTGAATCCTAGGTTGAAAATAAGACCAATCGATATTGACAGATGTGCACATTATTTTATGATTTAAGAGTATTTACTCAAAAGATCAAAGTTTACTTAAATTATATAAGCTTATAACTAGTTAGAATAAAGTATATTGGTAGTGACTTATAAAATAAAAAAATTGGTGTCTTAAAGATTAAAACAAGTATATGCAAAATATGTGTTATGGATATCTTGATAAAAGGATTTTGTCTTACGGTGAGATATTTATCAATTAGATTTTATAAAAACAAGCTTTTATATATAATATTTCTACGTAGGTATTCTAAACAAATTGAATAAAATAAAAGGAATTTTACATAATAAGAATCTATACTAATAAATGAGTAGATTTTTTTTTCTAAGGCCTAACTGAAAAACTACTAAGCCCATGTCATGTACATAAAACTTATATCAGAAGATAAATCACGTTTCGGGGAAGGTTTTAATATATAATAATATTATTAGACTACTGACGATAAAAGATTAAAATTATAATTTTTAATTTTGATCTACATACCAAAACAATCATCAATCATCAAAAAACTATAAAAGTCGAGGAACACAAACACATAAATAAGGATATAAATTATATATTTATTAATTCGGCCTAATTTATTTTTATATGTGTGTTTATGTCCCTACATTCGCTAGCAGCGTGTCCTTCATTATTTTGGTCATATAGCGCGAAGGCAGCCTGACAGCCTTGACAAGCTGATGATGCTTGGCAAATTAGAGGGGAAACGACCAAGTGGCTGCTGCCCCACACGATGGTCGGACCAAGTTACCAACCTCACTGGTCTCCAAGTGACCACAGCCCTGAGGAAAGCTGAGGACAGGAAGGACTGGAGAAAATTAACAGAGATCGTGACCCAGACCCTAGATCAGAGTGAACACGACCTTCAGCAATGAAGTGAACGACCGAGAAGAAATGTCCCTCGACTTTTATTTATTTTTTATTTTGATCTTAAATTTATTCCTCATAATATTCTGAGTGTTTCAAACAACTGTGATTTCATTTTTATGTTTGAAAGCTTATATACAACTTTATTTTTTAATTTATATTAATTACATATTATTGTTTTCTTTATATTGTTGTTACTATTGTTACAAAACATTATAATTAAATCAATATAATTCGTACAGCTACAAAATAAATGTTTTAACAACATATACAACTTGTTACTCCCATTTAAGCTTAGTACCACAACAATTCCCGCCTAACTTTATTACTGTAAAATTGAGACTGCACATAGAAATTCAACTATAGCTGCTGTTTCCGTGTAAATAAAGTTTTGTTCGTATTCTATGTGTTTCTGTCAAATACTTTAGAAATAGCGCAGCGTCAAACACAAAATACAGAGAATATATAACATATATATATATATATATATAATAGATATTCGATTACAGTAAGAATTATTATTATCGATTGACATTTTCAAATATGTATTCCCATAATCCCTAAAAAAATCCAATTTTTTTATAAATATTTATTCCGTCTAAGAAAATTATGTTCCATTAGTGGTTTAAAATTTAAGGCTTATTACACAACATAAGATGATGATGACAGATAGATAATAAAAAAAGCTTAGTTAGTATTCGTTGAATTCCACAAAGGTTTTTTAAATTATTGGTATATAATATAATATTTAAATTATTGGCATATATAATAGTTAATAAAGTTTTCATACCAAATATACAAACAAGGGGTGTATGCTGTGAAAGAGCATACTACCTAGTAGCAGACGCAAAGGATGCTTTGTAATAAATTATATTGCAGATAATATTTACCGTGACTAGCTCTTGTTTGCGGTGAAAGTTAAATAGAATTAGCTTTGCTAAACTCCCGATGCACTAAACGCTATTATGGCTACTATAACAACTTATGAGTACCTCCCAGAAATCGACAAAATGTACATATAATTTCGACCAAAATTACGCTACCCACAATATATATTTAATCAATTCAAACTATATTTAAAGCATAAGTTTGGGATCAGATGGCCGTGTGTGAATAATATCCCAGGGTATTATTATATATTATACTAAGGTATCGAGGTTATTCAATCTACTTTAATGATACTAACACTACTATGTACATATTATTATATTTTATTAGCTATTGCAATTTGCGCATTACATGTCTTGATTGTGATTTACACTAATAGAATTATCTGGTAAAACCATTACATAATATGCATATTGAAACTGTCAATCACGGTATTTAATATGTAATTAATTGCATAATACAAATGTTTGATTACTCATTAGTCTTAGACAATACGTCGGTCATATATCAGCAATTCCAATTATCGGAATTGCTGTTCAAAATAATATTTCTTTCAAAGGTTTAGTTATATATAAAACTGTGTATCGTAAAAGCATTATTAGGTCTGCGAAGCACAGATGCAACGAAGTATATTTCTGTCGGTGATTGGTCTTCCAATTACTGGTTTTTATTAATAATAAACATCCTTGTATTCGAATTGTCGTCTTTGTTTCCGTCATTTATCAAAAATATAATTATAATTGATAACTTTTACAGTTATCTTATTATTTATTCGATTGTTACTAACCTGATAAGCACCAGGTGGCAATGTTTAGAATTATCATGTGGTTTGAATATTGATATGGATATAATCATATAAGTTGTTAAAATATTTTAATAATCGTCTCTATTATCGAATTATGTCCTTGTGTTGTTTGTAGTTGAAATACCTTTTACTGCAGAGTAGTGTACACATTTCTAAAATATATATTTGATAAAATCATTCCATGTCATTGCCTGGAATGTTGGAGGGCATTAACAGGATAACTATTACCAGTGCAGGTGCAACGTTGCTAGTATTCTTGACACGATTCCACGAGGTCAGGTTTTGTACATTAGTTATCCTTAATTTTGATTTGCATTTATTTATTTAATGCTTCGATGTTAGTATTTATTTTCTACAAACATTATTCTATGCGCATAAGCATACTTATAAATGAGAATATTTTCTTATAAATGAAGATTATTTCAATGTATTTTATATTAATTCCATAAACAGAACAGTATACTTATTCTTGTAAGAAATTTCCATTATTTTTCTTAAGCTCATTTTGTAAAAAAAGTATTAGCATTCTAAAATAGTCTGTTTGTCTTAAGATTTTATTTGAAAGCATTTCCTCGCTAAAAATACAGGTTTCCATTAAATGCTGCTGAATATACAAATGGAAGAGCTATAGGGATTGCAATTCCAGCTACAAGGGCAAAACAAGTTAAAAGTAGTTTTTAATTTAGAATTAAAACTATGAAATATATAGAGCTCGATTTTTTTATATTGTATGCAATTTTTAGACAAATACACATAATTTTTATTCGTTATAATGCTTCAGACAAAATATGGGTGTTCTTTAGATGCTTAAGTTATTCATAATACAAATAAAATTAGATGTAAATAACATGATAAGTAAGCGTAGCCCGCCCCGACCTCGTAAGAGTAAAATAAGGATTTATCACGTGCATTTTTAATCAATAAGGTATAAACATTCATCAATGTATCTATAGATATAGTAAAATTATATACATATCTGCATAAAGCACCGCCTTGCGTATTTTCTCATGCGTTTATTTAGTATTGTTTTCTTAGATTTGTATCATATATGAAATAACAAAATAGTTATAAATAAATTTAGCCAAGTTAATGTATTGTATTAATAAATAATTCTGATCTCACTGCAACATTAATATTTCATAATCATGGAACTATTAAGGCAATTAACCTATATTTGATTGTATATATATTTAGTAGGAATTCACGGAGCTTAATAATAAATGTGTCCTAATTTATTCAGCAAATAGAATTGAAATGCAATACATGAATTATTACTTAGTTAGATGATACTTGAAACGTGATATAATATTTTTAGTTTGGCCAGTTATTAAATTGATATTTCACGTTTAAAAATAAAACCTTTCACTCAATAAAATATATATAATGATGGTAAAAAAACATGGAGTTAGCGTTTGTTGATTTTTATGCGGGATAAATATTAATATAATCATATTTCACTGAATTCCTTGCCGTTTCATCTCGATAATATCAACATTCCGAACCGATGGTTACTTTGAATTTTATTTGATGTTGTAAAATGACGATTCAGAATTGCTTGTAAGATTACTTAAATGATGTCTATTTTATATTGACTTAAATAACCGGAAATCAAACATTTCATGAATTTAAAGACATATATTACAATAAAGTTGTATAAAATTAAGTTAAAAAAATATTCAAATACGGAATGTAAAGAATTCGAACTCAGAAGTGAGATAATAAGGTCGTCCGTAATAACCAAATTATGTGGATGAGCTTTGTTTAAACATTAAGCGCCTATTTGTTTTTGTTACCCTTTATTTTATGACCAGAAACGTATAAAAATACTCTCCAGGTCCCTATTTGTATGCGAAATTCAACGCTCACGAAATTTGAATGATATTTTCATATTATGAAATTAAATATATAACAATAAGATTACAGAAGCGACGTAGACCGTTTTTTTTATATTATTAATAAAAAAATATTAGGCGAGGAGATTGTGAGAGTGATTTTATATCATTCGTGACACTCTGCGATAAATGTTATTGGGGTTGCCATGAGCAACAGTCACTCAGAAATTAACTAGCTAGCAACCGTACGTGTATTTCCAATAACCACAATCATCTTAATAGTAGGTCCAGGTTAATTACTTGCTCGAGAGTTCATTACAGAGAAGCCACAGCTTCAAGATAGTGGGAGTTTAAAATAATTTTCCAGAAAGCAGGTTACGATTTTTATATTTTTCATAACATCAATTGCAAAATCTCTGTCCGATTTAAATACTAACAAGAAAACCCGTGACCCAAATTACCGTTGGTGTCAAATAAAAATATCATAAATCTATCTTACAATCAGTTTTACGTTCTCGATATTAAAAAAATATTATACAATTACACGTAATCATTTTCATATCATGTAATACATAAACAAACAACGATAATTAATTATATTTCAATATTTCAGATAATTTTATACAAGTCATTAATAATGTGTTCCAAAATCTGTTACGTAAAAAACGATGTATAGGCTTACAAGAGTTATTTCCGAGGGTATAACTCTTGTAGTTGTATTAAAAAGGGCAATATACTCGGTGTATACTGGATAAGGTCAGTAACTGCTCTTCGGAGTTCGTGCTGGTCACGTCAAACATATTAAAAGGCATATGTGCATAATATCTGTAATGTCTGTCTATGTTTAGAAGAGTGTACAGTGTAATCGGTCCAATTCCTCTAACTAATAATAATGTCCAACTGTCATGGTACTAAAAGATGACGGTACCGCTGTAAAGGATTAAACCTTTGACTTATTAGTCGTTTCGGTTCTCTATCATAATATTCAACGTCCGATTACTCACTGCACGCGGCTGCCTTCGTAGTAGAACGATATTCGTATTCCACTAGTACAAAAGAAATGTGTAAGATATTTTTGTTCGTCGAATAGCATTATGTGTCCTACTTGTCTTGAAGAGAAGATAATATAAAGTTAATATGGTCTGCGAGTCGTTCGTAGTCGCTAAAGCGTTCACTCACTCGATCCTGATATTTTACAATTTATAGATCAAACAGTCCTCATTTATTTTTAAAAATCTCGATTGTTTATGTACCACTCTACAAACAGTTCTTTAGAGGTCTGGGGTTTTCTTTTCCGAACCACTTGTAGTTTTTACTTAGACTATCAATTATTAAGTGCCTAATTGTTGAATGAGTTATTACTCATTATTAGTTATATAATATTATTAGTTATATAATATAAGACAAAAGAAAAGGAAATTGAACAAAAATGACCGAATGATTACTAATATAGAAATGTATATTTTAATAGAAAATACCCACATAAAGTATAAAGCAGAAAAGTTACATCATTTTACGGTTATACTAGTTTTTCATTATGTTCATTCCTGAAACAAAAATCTATCGTTATGTGAATGTAAGTATATTTGTATAATTATGTTTCACAATCAATGGTTTTTTTTTAAATATATATTTTGGATAAATGACATACAAAGCTAACAATTCCTGTTTGTTTGTAAGGAATTACTTACATTTTTTATTTACTCATCCAGTTAAGCCCTAGGGAGCGGGACCGAACCTGCGACTTTTACATCGCTAGGCGGCCCACAAACCATTGCACTATTGACGCTTAAACTTGGAGTAATGCTTAGTAGCTATTATGTATAATACTATTCGACCATAATCGTAAATTATGCGAAATCGCAAACCGATTGCAATACGTGTGTGTACTCGTGTGTACTCGTAGCTATGGTGTTGTCCAGTACAAATTCGCGTTGATTGAAGTTTCATTATCGTTTCATATTTTGTTATTACCGTCAATGGAATTTACATTAAAATTTGCCGTAATACTTATTAATGATTGATAGCAGTTTGCGTAATTGCTGACAGTTAAAATATTAGCAAATATTAAACTGCGTTTTTTTCTAAGCTTGTGATGTTTTTATACAGAAATCAAAATTTGATATATATATAACATATTAACATTTTTATAACATAGGGAACTTAACATTTTTGAATTGAAAAAATAATAAAAGATTAATATAAAATATACCAGTTAGAGAGACAGTTGAATCAATGAGGACTGCAATAGCAAAAATTTGTGACAGAAATACAGTAAAATAATCAATAAAAATCTATATCTTAAGACACGCTTTGAGTTGAAAAAAAAATCGCAAAGAAACATTTAATTTGGAAGCTTAGACAACAACAACAACAACAACAAGGATAAGTTAATAGAAAGCGCGGTTGGGGGACCCCCGTCAGGATCGAAGTTCTTTGCATATTTTATGTTATTTTTTTCATTCTTTTTTCAACGAAAAAATGCTTACAATAAATTAAACATCAAAAATGTACTTAAAAGTTTCAAACAATCAAAACAGCGTCTACTATGAATTAAATTTTAATAGCTTCTTAAATAATTTTCTAATATTTTCCAATAACTAATAGAATATAAATTTCGTATTAACTTAAATAAAACAAATACAAATTATCTAATATTGTAATGAATACTGGGGCCATTTATGTCGGTAACAGCCTGTAAATATCCCACTGCTGGGCTAAGGCCTCTTCTCCCTTTTTGAGGAGAAGGCTTTGGAGCTTATTCCACCACGATGCTCCAATGCGGATTGGTGGAAAACACATGTGGCAGAATTTCAGTGAAATTAGACACGTGCAGGTTTCCTCAGGGTGTATTCCTTCACCGAAAAGCACGAGATGAATTATAATCACAAATTAAGCACATGAAAAACTTCAGTGGTGTTTGCCCGGGTTTGAACCCACGATCATCGGTTAACTGGGCTGGGCCATCTGGGCTTAATTTATGTACTTTTTTAAAAATCATTTTGTGGGCACGTGATGTGTTTCAAAACTATCTGAGACGTCTAAAAAGTTAATGTCTCCTGTGATTATGATTACTTTAAAACATTGGAAACACTGGGAATCAAAAACTAAAAATATATTTTACCTTAAATTGTCAAATATTTGCATTAATCAATGAAATAATTATGATATTATAATATAACATCCATCTACAAGAAGAGGCAAACTGTTTTAGTATCTTGTTTATTTAGGCTTTTAGAAGCTTATATTTACTTTGCATATTTATTTTTTATTTATGAATTTTGCTTTTACTTTTTTCATTTATAAGTAATTTTTTATTATTATATAAAACAGTTTCAATTTCTGCAAACTAACAAAATACAAAAATAAAAAAAATTAAGGGTTTTTCTTATTGCTTGGAGCGCCATCTATGAACATCGATATATAGTTATTTTGAAAGATCATGATTACAACGTACACATTATTACCGTAAGAAATATTTCTTTTCTATTTTCACTTTTGTTCACAATCAACCGTATAAAATAGAAAGAGATAGAAATAAAGAAAGAAAGAGGAAAGTTCGCTTAGAGTAGGCATAACTCTTTTTCGTTATGTTGCGAATTCTACCATTTCACTCTATTGTAAGCCGCGTAAAAAACTTCGTTCCAAAACGATTTTTGAACATTGATAAAGTTGCGTTGCCAGTTTCTATTCCTATATTTTAGAAATTTAAGTTTAACGAAATTACCCACATAATAATAATAAAATTACCCACGTTTGTTCAAAATTCGATACGATCGAACCTGCTAAGCAAAGTATTTCATTATCTGTATGAATGGCTGATTCATGTGAGCAAAACAGCGTAAAGAAAGTATAAATATTGGCTAAGCAGCACACCAAATAATTTATTTACTAAATCGTTATTAGTTACATAAATGAAAATGAATAAAACTTCTCCTTACATATTTTAATTTAAATTCAGCTCCAGAAGATATTCAATATCTTTTTTTAGCATTGATTTATTTGATTTTACATAAAACCCTTTCGTTTGCTATCAAACAACTCATCTTATTAGTTTTTTTAATCAAATGTATCTAATAGAAAGATTGTAGAAGAAGAAGGAGTATGGAAAGACAAAATTGCAATTGCAAGTCTGGTATAATAAAATACGAAACTACCTTGGAGGTTTCTATAAATTATATAAAATACAAAGACGACTGTTAAATAAAATGAGTTTAAAAAATACATTCAATAAAATTATTTTCGTTACAAATAGCTTTCCTATAATGAACTATACGAAAAATTATCGACTAAGTCTTTTAGTACAATCAAGACGAAGAGTTATTTGAAATAAAAGTCTTAAAAACGAACGTTTAAAGTAATTACGCGTAAGATAGTTGCAGGCATAAAGTCGGCGTTTATCACTGCTTAAACGGGCTGAATAATTTGGTTCGTTGAATTTATTACCTCTTCGTAAGATATGGGCTCCTGGTAGGTAAACAAGACTAATTGTTTTTGTTTCGGATAAATTTCAAACAGAGACGTAGAACGTACTTTTCAAAATGGCGCTTATGTATTTCAAATATACGTTATATTTTTACAGTTTAATTATTTTGAAAATATATGCATCTAAACCAAATAATGTATTATCTATATATGGTTTTTACTAATAACTAATATCGTATGTTTGTTTTGTTAACAAATCCTAAAAATATATAGTATATATTTACAGAAAAGACTTAATTATTTATAAAATTAGGTTAAATTGATATGTATTACCGAAGTATAATTTAATAATGAGGTAATTATTATATTAAATTAAAAAATGAAATAATTTAACTCTTACTTAATTTTACGCTAAGAACTCATTTTAATCAATAATTTAAGAAAATTTAAAAGTATGTTAGCTATGTGCTCGTACTAATGTGTGTTAATCACATCAATAAATACATCCATTTTGATTAAGAATTGAGGCTTTGTTTTGATATTATGATTAATAAAAATAAATAATAATTCTTAAGTATCTTTCGACATTCTAGTTTACATCGATTTATATGTAGTGACAATGATGTTGAAAAATATGTATTCGATTTAGTAAATTATTCATACATCACTTCCTTCAGTTAAATGAGAACAGTTTCGCAACTCTAAGTAAAAAGTTTTAAAATATCTACAAAACCTTGGCGAAAAAGTGCGAATATTTTTCTACGAAAGTAGCAACATCTGACATTAACAAAGGATAACTTACTTTTTAAGGAGTCTGCATTTCTTGGCTCTTAAGCACATTTTCAGCTCATTAGAACTTTTAAAACGGTATAATGGGCTCGTAGCTACAGTTTTAAGAGCTATGTGGTTCAAAAATTTAAGTAATTAATTCATTTTGGCATATAGATTTTTTACATTATATTATTCTCGATGTTTTTTTTTATAATTTGGTCAGGCGCATTTTTTTAAAGAGTATATTAACAAAGATAAATATTTTTTTTATAACTAAATAAAAAGAAACATATTTTTTTCAATATACCATTATAATAACAAATAAACAAATAAAACTCATCGCATTTATAATATTGGTTAGGATTTTTTAAAGAAATCTTCTTATCATAAAAAAAAACGTATAAATACGAAAAGCCTTTTATCACTTACGTGATTGAAGTGATTTGAAAAAAAAGAACAGGCTTCGGTAAACCTGCGAATATTTCAAGTAAAGACCAGCTATGTAGTATTGTTTCCGTATTGAGAGGAAAATATTTTTACGCTTTGAGGCCTCCTTTTACATTATTCCTCCTGAAAACAAACGTTTGTTTTTTAACAAGAATATTACAAATAACGAATAATAATTATGGATACATCTTCAACATTTTAGTTGCCAAAATTAATGGTGTATCGACGTTGTTAAGAATGTTTAATACTTTTCACAATGTTAAAGTCTATCGGCGATGGTGACCACTTACCATCAGGTGGCCGACTTGCCAGCACGCTACCTATTTGAAAAAATAATAATAAAACTAATTAAACGTATTCTGACTTATTCAAAATGACATCGTAATGAAATTTGTAGGTCGTTATTTCAAGATCACATTACAGCGTGTCGAAGTAATTAAAAAAGGTAATCGGTAAAAAATAAAACGCGTTTGGGTTTGGAAGGGACAACCTTTTCCTGTATTATTTCTGTAAGGGATGGGTAATATTTCTTATAGAAAAGAGTAGTTGTGCTCTCTTACAATAAAGTGGGCCAATAGCCAGTCTGCCTACTTTTTAAAAATAAAAGCGTTTTTAGTATAGTTGACGTCTAGCAGGTAATCGTAAAAAATCTACCTGTTTTAATTCTATAACTTCGCATGCTATCACGATGACAGTGACGAGGCGACAGGGAAAATGCTAAATAAGGCACAAATGGCGACTAGCAAGGAGGTCTGGATAATAGCCAAGTAATCCAGAATCCCACAAAGATTTAAAAAATCCAAAGATTATGATTGTGATGCTGCCTGGGATTGAAAACATGCAGATTCATAAAATACCAAACTATAAACCGATAGGAAGATACAACAAAGACACAGACAACAGGTTTATGGAGCCTACAAGTCGACATAATAAAAAATAAATAGGCAGTATTTTACCCGACCACTAAAAAAATTGCTAAGTACTTAAGTACAGGCGAATGATAATTATTGTAAGTTTCTTACATTTTTCCGTAAAAAAAAAACAGTATTTCTCAAATTTGTAATAATTTAAATAATACAAACGTAACGTACATATATAATATTTTTACTAAATAGCTTTTGTTTGAATACTTCAAACAAAAAAATAATTTCATTGTTATTGAAATCGGTAAAAATATATCATGACCTATTCTTGCTTAAGAATCTAGACCGTTTCGGTCACGTTGTGGTTCCTCAGATGTCATTTGTCAGGCTCACCTTCCCGCATCGTCCCCAAGAAGTATCAAGTCATCTCTTTGCTGTCACAGCTTATTATATTTTACCCGCTCTTCAAAAGAATTTATAAGGTTACGTTATTTTTTTTCTGTCATAAATCGTTGGAAATGGCCGGTCTAGGCAGCGTCTGAAATGTAAAGGAATCTTATTAATGTGATTATATATTGTGGATAAAATAAAATTTGAGCCGTGATGTACGTGCCCAGTGGTTAAAAGACGACATTCTTAACCGATTTTGAGTTCAACCCCGGGCAAGCACTACTCAATATTCATGTGCTTATAATAATTTATCTCTTATTCGATGGTGAAGGGCAATATCGTAAAGTAACAAGCATGTACTATGTGTCCACCGACCAGCATTGAAGCAGCGTGGTGAAATGAGTTAAAAACTTCTCAAAAAGAGGAGACCTTAGTCCAGTAGTGGGTGGGACATTTATAGGCTGGAAGACTTTACTTTTTACTTAAAAACACAATTAAAGCTTTTATTTCTATTAGTTTATAGAAAAGTAACAATCATTAATTATCCCATTGCTCGGTCAAGTTCTCATCTTAAGAAGGCTTTTGTGGAAAAGGCTGCTCCAGAATAAAATACTAAAAATACTCATCTGACAAAATACTACCTGTTTTCTTTCACTACCGAGCCCCATGTGAATTACAAAAGCAAAACAACCAAATGAAGACTGACCTAATGATTTCTCAGATAAATAACAAGAACTCAAGTGAAATCTTCGACAAAAATTTACATACTCTATCCATTAAGCCATCTCTGCTCTTAAAGATCAATATTAAAGTTTTTTTATAAATCTTTCCTCATGCATTTCATGATTGTCTTTCATTTAGTGAGCTTATGCTCAAAACTTTAATAGTAATTTTCAAACACGGAAACAGTCGTAGGTTTTTTTCATGAAGTTATGCTATTATGGTTAATGGTGAATTATATAATTCACACCCATTAATAAAGGTTGCAGAGATATATATACATATATATTTTAATTTTACCACCTTATATTACTTATTCCAATAGCGCAAACAATACGAAATTGACTCAAACGTTACTGTTTATTTCTAAGTGATTAAACTTATGCTTTAATTTAATATGTATAGAGCCAGTTAGATATTGTTATATTATCGTAAAATAAAAAAGTTGTTTTATTTTTATTTTGTAAGACTCGGAGTACAATATTATAATCCTATACATCCTATATATCCTACATTTCGAACCCTATATATTTATTTAACGTAATGTAATATTAAAACACATTTTTTTAATGAATATTATTAATATTTTTATAAGCAACGAATGAATTTTAACAATCTAATTAAAATAGTATTTTTATATTCAAAGAACAATAAATTTTTTACATCAAGCGATATTGAAATGTTTTTATCAATATAAGAAGCTGTCTCACTTATAAGTTAAATCAAATCCTATAATATAATTACCGCAGTAATAATTACACTAAATAATGCTTAGTAATTATACGGTCAAGATAAATATAGGTTACAACACGCACGGTTTCCAAAGCAAAATTTTATGTAAATGTGCTTGATACGGTTCGCTGGTCTTATATAAATGTATTATGAAAATACCTATAAAATGTTACTATATGGTGTATGTAATTTAATTTTAAATCTAATAAAGTAAGCCTCAAAGAATGTAGACACTATACGATGCACATTTTATAATTAAATGTTCTATTTTGGTCTTGAATACATCTAAAACAATTATGATACATAAAATATCATATTTAATATTTAAGCCGTTATTTACCTAGACTTATAATTTTTGCTCTTGTGATAGTTTATGTCATAAATAAAATTAGTGTCTTGTAATATCATTATATAAAGTATATTAAAAAATATGAATTTTATTCGAATCTAAATTACGAATTTTTCACTTGAAGTAACATAGGTTATATACCCGAAAAATTGAATTATTAGTTATCATTCATTATATTATCTTGCCTCACTAAGAAGCTTTCATTTGGTTTTAACAATTTCGTTCAATTTGTTTTCAAGTTGTTAATGTAGAGAATCGTTATAAGTTACAATTCTTTATAGTCGATTTTGACTTATATTTTGTAGCTATACAAATTTATGAATATCTAAATTTTTAAAATAAAGGACTACTAACAATAAACAAAATTACTAGTCAGAAAAAATGGAGGTCATCTCATTTCTATGTATTTTCTATTTATAACCGGATGTATTGTTTAATTATTATTTTTTACTGGCAATGTTTTATAACTTTTTTGTCGTCCTCTTGTGGTTAAAAACAAATATATTTTTGAAGTACTACCCGTACTTATGACAGACGTGGCCCTCGCACAAAAAAAAATTAGTAAGCGCCAGAAGCTTTTGTCTTTATAAAAATAAAACAATAAATGGATTTACGAAAAATCTCTAACGTCAGCCCAACATTATATGAAAATATAATGAATTATTCAGTTTTAAACTAAAAAATCATCAGCTATACGAGTTTAAATAAACTCTTAAATATACACATTTTTATTATAAGATGTGAATATGACTGTATGAACGTGATTTGGAATATATGCAAATGTATTTGATTTTATTTAAAATCCATTTTCGAAACGGCTTTGGTAGAATTCGGATGAAAGATTCACAATACAGGCACCTCAGCTAAAGTCTACAGGGGAGTGACGTGACTGGCATAAATTTGTTGAGCATTAGCACTTTAGAAACATGTACTTACTGGCGTATGTTCTTTGCTACGTATGACACATCCTCAGTAATAGGAATAAATTATTTCTTGAAGAAAAAGCCGTATGAATCGAAAAAACGAAAGAATTGTTTTTGTCGACTTTTTTATGAAATTTATAAATACATTTTTGCTTTCTGGACACGTTGGTGCTTTAAGCATCGTGATAACAAGGGATAGTTTCCGCGAATTCAATCACACCTTTTATGACATCAATAGAATATTGTTAAGCTTGAAATGTGATTTTTAAAAACAAATCTAGTACCTACTGTTCATTATTATTCATTAAGCTTAACTACAATTAAAATGGCTATTTATTATAATCTATTTATTCTTAGGGAAACAAGACCTTATGACAGATTAAATAATATATGTATAAAGTTAGTTAGATAAGAATAAGCCTGCACTTCGTAAAATAATAGGTCTTTTTAAAAATCTTTTTTTATTATTGTTGTTATTCGAAATATAGATAAATAATAAATATCTAGACGTTATTGGAAATATAATAAGAATTTTAATAATAAATCATTTTAATCGTAGTTTACTAGGTTTACAAACGCGAGCGAACGCCTTCGACAGCCTTCCTTTGGAGACTATAATGGGTGATTTCCTATCTCAGAAGATTCGTCGGACGTCGGGTAGACTGCGTTCCAAAGGGCTTACCCCTTTTCGACCCAATCCTGCGAGCACCCGTCCTTTTCGTTAGGTAACGCGACTGACACGTTCATCATGGCGATAGGGTGGAATAACCAGGAGGCAGCCCGCCTAGCCGAAGTTGGAACGTCGCACATGGTAGATATATTAACAGTATAAAACATTTTGAAAAACAAGCTTTGATGTGTAAACATCTTAGCGCTCTTAAATGAAGAAAATGAACTTTGAAATAAATTAAATTCATCATTTTATTACATAATACAATTTTATATGTTACAAAAGCTTGTCTCGAGAATATATATCTTGACACAAGTAATTTTTAGTAGGTATTTGAATTAAATTTACTCAGGAAAATACAAATTACGCGACAAGCTCTTACATCTTATAAAATGTAACAAAATGATGGATTTGAATTTCTTCAAAGTTCATTTTATTTTCTAACGTATAATATAAATAAAAGCTTCTATTGAAAAAGATTTTTAGTATCAATTTATTAGAATAGTGAAAATAGTATAGGCTAAGGTTTTGCTTTGAGCAGATTTTACTATTTTGTAACCATATCAGCAGGGCAATACGTATTTGTATATATTTTAACCAGAAACAAAATCAAGGACTTTGACTTCTAATTGAAGACTACAATAAAAAAGAAATAATTAGGTATATTTAGGTATTGACAAAATATATTGAATTTAAATGATTACACTTTTATTAATCATTTTAATAGATTTTTATTTCTCATAGAATTACTTATAGGGCGCTTTTTTCGTACAGAATCTAATATTCTAATACTGCATTGGCTTTGGAACTGAACATAATCTTTTTGCTGAGTGTAATATACTGCCAGATGGTCCATTCATATTTTTCTTCGGCTATTATTACAAAATGCTCGTCATTTTTGAGGTTAAATCAATATTTGCAAATCCTAAGCGATTTCAAGTCAATAGCCAGGTTTATGTAAAACGTCTATCCGAACTTTGTTTTAAAGTTACGTGCAAGATATATAATATTGATACTTCGGGAACTTAACTAAAGTCAGCAGAAAGATGCCGTGCTCAGCATAAATTTATTTATCGCATTAGCGATACTAGAGGACATATGTGAACCGGACTGCATTATGCATATCAATGGGCAAGCTTACACAGATTTTGTTTAGGGACAGTAGAATAAATTGTTTAATATAAATGTCCTTTTTTAAGTGTTTCATTATTTGTTAACATTGATATCAATTTAGACACACGTGTAAGTTTAAAATGAAATGTATTGTTATTATTAAAATGTAAATTGTTATGTAAGCAAGTAACAACATGTAAGTTTTTATACAGAAATAATTCTGTGTTGATAAAAGTCAAACAGATAATAAAATATGAAATTTGTTTTATTTCATTGAAAATTTTATTAAATAAATGATAGTTTTTACATTTCGATTGAAGCTAAATGGTCTCACGTATGAATACCGCAATTTTATTAAATGCATGAACGACGTACTTTTGAAATGTATATAATTTTGAGTCGACACAATTAATTTTATTTAAAATGAATAATATAAGCGATGGTTTTGATTACCTTACTGATTTCAAATAAAATTATTAATTGTCATTAAATTTTAAATCAGATATTAATTTTCAATTGCAGTTATATTTTCTTTACAAAGCTTCTAAGAATTGCTTGATTGAAAACCTTTATAACTTTTTACTGATTGGACATGTATTTCTCACCCGAATTTTAGCTACAATAGATAAACCAAAGTTAAAGATGATAATAATTCTTATTATGGTACCACCATTCATATTTACCATTCGTGTATGCATTAGAGTGAGTGAGCCACTGTAATTAATAACTCCAATTAAAAATCAATTTATATCGAATATCCTTGCTTGTCATGATTGATGTCAAAGGATTCATAAATTAAATTACACATTAATTCTATGACAGGACGTTGACGGCTTGAATTAAATATAAACACATTCGCATCCTCTACACTTTTCATATCTTCATACGCTATGCCGTCATACATTGTGTTAGTGAACCCTCTAGGAGGGTCCTCGGCAATACATATAATAATATCCTTGAGCCCACGTCGTGGGTTCTTGGTATACGGTAACGACTCGTGATAAAAAACGCTCGAATATAGTTAAATTGGATATTTTTCGGATCGTTTTGCTATAAGCAAGTATTTTTAGAGGCGTTCCCATGCTTAGTGATAGTAAAAACGAGCATTCAATGAAACATGAATAAGTTAACAAAAATTTATTTCACTCGTTTCGATCATGTGACAGTGGTCTTCAACCTTTTTGTAGTTTTCATGCTGTTTGTCAATAATAATAAATAATTCATTGTCATTTTGTACATTTTTGTTTTGCACCTCCTAATAAAACTCGCCTTGTCAAGGAATAAATAATTTATTATTATTTCGAAGCTATTACACAAAGTCCATTCTTATTTATATATATTCTTATTTATATTATAGCCAATTCCGCTGTCTTTAATTTTTTTGGTTTCGCAATGGTGTGTCTCAACTCAATCCGCATTGGAGCAGCGCGGTGGAATAAACTCCAAAGCCTTCTCCTCAAAAAGGGAGAAGGGGCCTTAGCCCAGCAGTGGGACATTTACAGGTAACGTAATAGGCGTGATGACTGATTTTGAAATAACCTTCTATAATGTAGGTACACGTCTACTATTACTGAAAATAATTTTATTTCAGTAATAAACTAACTGTTTACGCAAATAATTGCATTTTCTTTTACCTATTTTAAATTTCACTCGAAAACACTCGCAGGTGTCATGGCGCCTGTACGTGACGTCACGCCTCAGTAAACGACAACGACGAAGAAAGGCAGAAAGTATTGCGTATTTCCTAAGGTTAAAAATGAATTCCAAAGCTTACAAGTGGTGTGCGGTCTCTCTGTGTAAAAATACAATCGAATGCCAATCAGATCGAACAACAATCTACAGAAGCAGAACGACCATATAGTAAGAATAAGTAAGAAACGTAAGATGATGGTTCTTGAAAAATGTGAAAAGCAATTAAAAGAAAGTATGGTTACAGAACAATTTGAAGAAATTGCAAATTTAGGCAAAGATTAATAATGATTTGTTATATATTTAGATTTATTGAAGTATTCGTAAATATGTAAATTCACAAATTCAGTACACAGAGTTAAATGAAATATTGTCTTAAAAGTTCTTACTGGTAAAAATATTAGGGCTCTGCATATTCTAGTAATACTATATAGCTAAGAGAAAAAAACCTATGATAACACTAAAGATAAATAAAAATGTACTTACAAGGAAGTTTGCACATTTAAAAATTCAGATAAGCAAGTCTTTATTTGATGAAAACTCTACTAACGTCAACAAATCCTGGGCAAATTAGAGGAATTTGCCTTAACAAAACCTTGTTCCATCATTGATAGATCTTGGATGTTTTATTTTCTTTACAAAACCGTAAAGACAACAACTGTTCAAGAGGTTGTAGATACCGAGGCGTGACGTCATTCGCTCTGATTAGTGTTTTAAATAAAATGGCCGATTGCAGAATTTTATATTTTTATTTTACTAAAAATCTTATTGATCTCAATGTGAATCTCTTTTTATGAATCCTTTTAAAATAGGTTCATCTCGAAATCATTTATTTTTTAATTCTTAATACTGTCATCATTTCTATTGTTATAGATTAGTAAAATTCCAGCTCTCTATGTAAAGACACCGTCTTAACTTCGCGCCAATTCCACTTTATAAATATTTAGCATCAAAAAGTTGATTTTACAAAAATCTCTAAATGGTTTTTTAAAGAATATAACACGAAATCTTATAAATTTGAACACATTGAGCAAATTACAACGTCACAACAGTCGCGGTAATAATTACTGTACCTTTTTATCCATTAACAAAATGGCGGTTTTAAATTAGCGCGTGTTTTTTAATAACTATTAATTTGGAATTAAATATTCCAAAAGCTAAACGATTTAAATATTTAAGAAAAAACAAAATATATCGCACCAAAGCAAACAAAACAAGAGTGTAGATTTTTTTTATGTTTCATTTCTAACTTCACAGTTTTTATTTTATATTTTATTTCTTTCAACGTTTTCTACACCTGCAAGAGAACCCACAACGTGGGTCGTTGGTATCTAGCAAGAAGATAAAATGTATTGAAAAAATAAATATGTTTAAAACTAAAAACCAAAGCGTATACTAAATAGGCCTTGTTAAAATGGCCATATAATTTTGTTGTCGATTTTTATTATGGCATTTTTACGAAGAAAAACTTACTTTTAAAGTGAGCCCACTACGTGGGTTCCCGGGCCCGCAATTGCGACAAGATTGAGCCCACTACGTGGGTCGCATTGAATGGGTTAATACACAAATAAATAACCAATAGCAATAATATATGTATTATATATTTAATTTAAATCGTCAGTGGACGTCATCTGCATTTGCTGGTAGAAGTTTTTTGTAGCTTTGTCAGTTAAGTAATACAAAAAAATGTGTTGTCGTTTATTCCAATATAGATTTGATTTTATTTATATCAACTAAGAATATTTATTTATCGAATTGTATCTTTTCAAGCTCGTTTCAAGTATACTTGTTGTCCTAACATATTGACTTTTAAATTTTTTACGTGTTTACCTTAATATATAAAACATCTATAAAAATGTATAAATTCTATAAGACATTCCGTATTGTAAACTACAATTTGGGAGAGAAACCTAAAGCGAGTTTTGTCGAAGATCGAGTATTCATGTAGTTTTCCCAACAGCATCCGAGTAGTTTCAAATTCAATAGGAAACAAAACTGAGACTACACTTAGGTATAGTTGAAATGCTTAGAATCTAAATGCTCATGCATTTTTGATATTGTAATAAAATTTGAAACGAATGAAAATATTTTCGACTATTATCTAGCGCTAGCTTACACGGTTTTTTGCTGCAAAATGTTTCAAAATTTAATTGGTTTTCAGCGCGACACTTTTTTAACCATATTTATTTACGGGTATGCTTAAATGAATTAAGTAACGAACGGGTAGTTTGAATGAAGGTGGATATAACGCCCCTGTTTAAATATGCCTTTCGATTTCGAAATGAAGTTCTTTCAATTTCAAAACAAGTCTCTACGTATTCGTTCTATTATTCGTTATAGTTCTTTTTATATAGAGATACTAATTTTTAGGTACTGTCTGGGTGTGTTCTAGTTTGAATGAATGGCCAGTGTAATAATAACCAGTGTAATAACGGGACATAACGTCGTAATTTCCTTGATTGGTATCGCATTGACCATGTAAAAAATGGTTGACATTTCTTACGGATTGTTGTAAATTATAGACATCACCTGTTTGACAACTGACTTTATTTCTTTATAACCAGCCAGGTATAGACTGACTTAACTACAACATCTTCCCCCTTTTTAAGTAAATTAAAATTAAAACTAAACATAACAAAAACTTAGACTAAAATAAAAATATAACTAATTAATATAACTATAACCAAAAAAAACTCAACTGCAACACCTTCCCCTATTAAAGTAAATTAAAATTAATAATAAACTAAACAAAAACTTAATTACTAAAATCATTTATATAACTAATTAATATAACTAAAACTATAACCAAAACCTTCCCATTTGAATTAAATTCAATATAACAATAGTTGAAGAGAAAAATATTAACACATTTCTTGACCTAAAACCAATAATTTATTTAAATACTTTCTGAGCCAGACGTTGCTTAGCAATTTCTTTTGCTCTACGAAAAGGTCTAGGGGATATATGTTTTTCAATGTAATTATCATTTGAAATATTTAAATCTTCAGGCACAGGCAAATTTTCTGATGAAGTTACATCCTCGTTGGCGTCACTAAACACTTCAAAACTGTTGTCGTTAACAGGGTTTATATTAGATTTACATTTTATTAAATGACGACGATTTCGTCTAAACTTACGGCCTATATCAGTTTGCACAATGTATGATCTAGGAGCATTAGCATGTCCAACCACTTTAGCTCTACTCCTATATTTTCCATCAATACAAATAACAGGGTCACCTTCGTTTAAAATCGGTAGAGTTTTACAATGTTGATCATAATACATTTTAGCTTTGTTTTGTTTATTAATCATAGTATTATACTCTAATGGATCAACAAGCTTAGGTTTTAATATATTAGGATGTACAGGTAGCTGACAACGTAATGTTCGACCCATTAGTAACTGAGCTGGAGAACTCAAACCATCTCTAGGAGTATTTCTGTAATTAAGAAGGGCTAAAAAACATCTCCGTTACTTGAGAGCGATTTCTTTAAGATATTTTTAATAGTTTGCACCGTGCGTTCGCTTTTCCTATTCGATTGTGCATAGTTCGGAGAAGAAGTAACGTGATCAAATCCCCATTCAAAAGCAAACTTTTTAAATTCTCTACTACAATACTGCGTGCCATTATCAGCTATCAAAACCCTAGGAATACCATGTCTCGAAAATATTTCTTTCATATTATCTATAACGGTAACAGATGTAATATTATTCAATTTACAAACTTCTACAAAGTTGGAATAATAATCTATGACTAAGGTAATATTTCTTACGAAATTCAAAAATGTCGGACCCTATTTTAGCCCAAGGGAGTTCAGGAATATCTATCGGTAGCATTGGTTCTTTTGAAGGTGCGTTTGTGTATTCTTGACAGGTACGGCACGGCCTTACATACTGCTCAATATCACGGGACATACTGGGCCAAACAATAACTTGCCTCGCTCGTCTTTTACAACGATCGATGCCTAAATGTCCTTCGTGGACAATCTTTAACATGTCATTCCTCAATGCACTCGGTACTAATACAACGTTACCTCTAAACAAGACTCCATCTACAACGTATAATTCATCTTTTAAAGACCAATACGAGTTAACTTCATTAGAAACATTATATTTATGACTTGGCCATCCCGAATTAATGTAATTTAATAATATTTGCAATACTGGATCATTTTTAGTTTCCCTTTTTACTAAACCTAACTTGTCATTAGACATCGGTATATTTCCAATTATCATTTGTAATTGATATACAATATAATCATGAACCTCATCACTATAACGTTCTGGAAGTGCTGCTCGGGACAACATGTCAGCAATATGCATATACTTTCCAGGAACGTACGTAACAACTAAATCATAGCCCTGTATTCTTAACATCATACGCTGCGATCTTGCTGGGACAGACATTAAAGGTTTTTTGAAAATACTTTCTAATGGTTTATGATCAGATTCCACAACTACGTCCTTTTGACCATAATATGTTTATGAAAACGTTCACATGCGAAAACGATTGCCAACATTTCTTTTTCGATTTGTGCATATCTTTTTTGTGCTTCAGTAAGCGTTCGAGAGGCATATTCTACAGGGCGACCACCCTGCAGCAGTACAGCTCCTAAGGCATTACATGATGCGTCTACTGACATTACAACGGGCTGACATGGGTCAAAAAGCGCCAAAACACCAGCACCCGTGACTACCTCTTTTAATCGATCAAATGCAAAATGCAAACGCTTTCTTCCCAACGCCACTGGTTATCTTTTTTCAAAAGATTTGTCAGAGGAATGGCTAACTCCGAGTGATTGGGAATAAATTTAGATAAATAATTAACTGCTCCTAAAAATCTTTCTAAATCTTTTCTATCTTTCGGTATTTGCATCTCCTTAATCGCTTTGATTTTATCAGTATCCGGACTTATGCCATTGGCATTAAAAACGTGTCCTAAATATTTAACTTCGTCTACACAAAATCTACATTTATCCTTATTAAACTTCAAATTAATTTCCCTAGCTCTCTCTAATAGTGCCTTTAAACGCCTATCGTGAATCTCTCTTGTTTCACCCCAAACAATAACATCATCAATATAACTTTCTACTCCATCAAGATCTTCTAAAAATTGTCTCAACTTACCATGAAAAACTTCTGATGCACAAT
Organism: Nymphalis urticae; assembly: GCA_905147175.2. Lineage (NCBI taxonomy): Eukaryota > Metazoa > Arthropoda > Insecta > Lepidoptera > Nymphalidae > Nymphalis > Nymphalis urticae. Next base: position 9,067,326 of record LR989991.1, read on the forward strand.
TGATACAAAACGGAAGACGAAGAAATTGGTATCTACCGAAAGGAGTGCTAAATGTGCACAAATCTGCACTCTCATCGTCCAACTCCACATTCCAAAAACCAGAGGTGGCGTCTAGCAAGGAATAAAACCTAGCCCCGTGCAACTTCGACGCCAGTTCGGATACAGTCGGAAGTTGGAAATAAGAACGCTGCACTGCTTTGTTCAGTTCACGTGGATCTAAGCAAATACGAATACCATTATTTTTCTTTGCTACAAGTACCAACGGATGAACCCATTGAGTGGGGTATGAAACTTTCCTAATAACACCCAACTGAGTCATTTTTTCCAACTCCTTTCTTAAACGATCTTGTAAGCCATGAGGATTTTTTCTCGATGCCGATATGACAGGCGAAACAGATTGATCAACAACTATATGATACTTCCCCGGTAAACATCCTAATCCTTCAAAAACATCATTATAATTCGATATTTCAATTGTTCTGATACGCTTCACTAAGCCTCAAGTCTCACATGATTTCTGACCCAGTACGCTATTATATTCCATGTCAGCTATTGCAAATTTTAATGTATACAAGGCATAAAGCAAATTCCTTTAATTGGTATCGCGTTTTGTGTATACGATACTAAAGGTATTTCTTTTTTAATTATAATATTATCATTAAAACCTAACTCTTTAAATCTACGATAAGACATAACGTTGTAATCAGCTCCTGTATCCAATTTAAAATTTTCCTTTCCGTATATAGAAATAAGTTCCTGACTCCAGTTATCTGAAGTATTTCTTTTACCTGCTATAACAGAAATTAAAAATTTATCATCGGTAGATTTGATATTACTAGCATTATTATCGTCTTCAATTTCATATACATGCTTGACTTTATTATGAGCACTGTTTGTAAAACGATACAACTTACACATACGCGCAACGTGTCCTTGATTACCGCAAGAAAAACACCGAATATATTGTGCCGGACACTCACCGTTTATATCACATTGTATATAACCACACCCTGAACAAGGCCTTTTACCCGCATTAATGCTACGTAAACTTTGGCGTCCCGAAGCTGAAGTGCTAGCAGTGTTACTAGTCTGCGCTCGAGCCCTCCAATCCGGAACTGCACCTTGACTGCGACCTCTCACTTTGACGCTATCGACGTAAGCGGTACTCCCGACACCATTTTTACTGCTTATTTGACGTTCACTTTCCTTTGATATTTCTTCTGCCTGACAAATCTTTATCGCTTTTTCTAAATTTAACTCATCGCATCTCAGTAAACGATCCCTGACCGTAATTTGATGAACACCGCATACAATTCGATCTTTGATCAAATCCTCTTCTAATGTCAAGAATTCACAATTTTTACTTAGAAGGCGCAGCGCTGTAACGTACTCTTAAATCGACTCGCCGATCTCTTGGTTTCGTGAGAAAAATTTATATCTCATCAATGTAACATTTGGTTTAACATTAAAATGGTTATCAAACTTTTTTAATAATACATTTACATCATCACGATCATTTTCTTGATTAAATGTAAAAGTTTGATATATGTCAAATCCGTCTGGGCCTATAAGATTTACCAATAGACTGGCTTGAACAATCATTGATTCTGCATGTACTCCTGAAGCTTTCAAAAATAATAAAAATTGTTGCTTCCATTTTTTCCATGCATAAGCCCGGCTGACAGGACCTCCGTCGTCCATTTTTAGTTCAGATGGCGGTCGCGCGTGTTCCATTTTGAATCAAATTAATATATCTTGCCTTATATTACTCAATTACATTTCCTCGAAAATAAGTAATTCTTTTTTCACGTTTCTTTTATAAATTTAGCGCACTTCTTACATCAAGGGGGTCAAAGTTGCTTAGGGGGTCAAAGTTGCTCACGTCCGTAGGTCTCACCAAAGACAGGTTTCATCCCTCATTACCCTACACGTGGCCCCTGGGTGGTGCTAATTGAGCAACATATTCTAGGTGGGAGGCTCCGGCCGTAGCTAGCATTACCACCCTGCGAACAAAGCCGCACCGCCATAGCGATTTGTCAAGTGGCTTAATTCACATTGTCGCGCAGCATTTCGTGTTCCGGTGCGAAGTTTGCAGCAGCTTACCATGGGGGATTGGGTCTGTATAGTTGTGCTCTGCATTTGGTGACAGGTTCTGACCGTAGTCACAGTGACGCCGGGCGGCTCAATCTGGAGGGCAGCGGGATCCGAAGCACGGTGCACCGCTGGCCGACCGCAGTTAGTAGGGGGCCCAATTAGTAGGTTCGCCATCTACGAAAGGCTGCCCCGCCAACTTGCGAAAAATCCTGGGATGGTTTCCACCGTGCTGGTTGGCGACCAGAGAGAGGTCCCGGTGGCGATTCCCAGGGGGGTTCGGGCGTCCCCGCGGTCTCCAGTTGAGTCTACCATCTCCGTCTCTGCGGTAAAAGTCACGGTGTCCAAAATGCGGCACCTCGTACAACTTCCATTTCCCCATACCTATTCACGCCCACAATCAATGAGTTATAAAAAAAGCAAGAAGAATGTTTCACAGCGGCTGCACCACCTCTCATTTTCAGTGCATCTCTCTAATATACGAGGTTTGCACTCCAATCTCTTTGCGGTCCACCACCACCTTGAGACCGCCATGCCGCACTTGCTCTTTCTCACGGAGACACAAATCACCAGTCCAGCGGATGTAGCGTACTTACAGTATCCCGGATATTCTCTCGAGCACAACTTCAAACCTCGTGCTGGGGTCTGTATGTACGCTCGTAATGACGTCTGCTGCCGGCGTCTCCGAAACTTGGAGGTACCCGATTTTTCGGTAATGTGGTGCGTATCGGATACAGGTTTTGAGCAGATTGTATACGCCTGCGTCTATAGGTCTTCGTGCGTCTTCGTGCGTCTTATCCGTGCAGTGACGGAGAAAGAATACATTTCACTGCCCTTTTCCCATGGGTGTCGTAAGAGGCGACTAAGGGATATCATTTGGTGGTAGGATGATAAACATCCGCCTGGCTTGTTACCACCGTACGCATGGTGAAAATCTCGTGAAGTGGCTTGCAGCCGCGTTTCGAGGTCAGCCAGCGTACAGCCAGTGCCCGAGCGAGCATTGCCGCGATGGGTGTTGGTCCAGTGGAGACGGCGGCTGAACCAATGCCGGGGGAAACACGCCTCCACACTTTGGCCATCCCTATCGTGGTAATACGTCGCTCGCTTCACGTCTCTTTACGAGGCGTGAAGAGGCATCTTGCGGGCCGGCAAGGCGAGGGCGGCTAGTGCAGAATCTTCTTCCAGACTGTACTGGCCGTCCTCGCGTTGGGACTCCACTACCACTTAACATCAGGTGGAGTAGAGTCATTTGCCCACCCGGAAATTTAAAAAAAAAAAAAAAAAGGTCGCACAAAGGTGACCAGGAGACAACTCGGATGTTCGAGTATCTCAGCGTGACGGCTCATGCCGTCCAAAGTCGTTACCCGACTGCTCAAATGGTATTTCTGGGGGATTTCAACGCTCACCACCAAGATTGGCTGTTCCCATACCAGAACACCGACCATGCCGGGAGAGAGGCGCTCAAATTCGCAATATCCCTAAACCTCTCTCAGCTGGTACATGAAGCAACTCGGATACCGGACGTGGACGGTCATACACCTAATTGTCTGGACCTTCTGCTGACTACCGACCCTGACCGGTTTTCAGTGTCAGTTGCAGCTCCCTTGGGCACTTCTGATCATTATGTGATCAGGTCGGTCTTCAACTTCCACCCTCTGGACTCCGGTCCCACTGGAACCATACGGGTGTGGCGATACAAGTCGGCAGACTGGGACGAGATGCGACACTTTTTTGCATCCTACCCTTGGCGGCAGATATGCTTCTCTTCCACTGATCCGTCGAGTTTCAGATATGGCTTGTTCGCAAGCCATATCTGAAGTGATATGCCAGGCTATGGAGTTCTTTATTCCATATGCTGACGTATCACTGGATGGCAAGATCCCTAGGTGGCACAACGCTGAGTGCGCCGCAGCTGAGGCCCGTAAAAACTCAGCGTTTGTAGCGTGGGCAGCAGCCCGCACCACCAAAGCTCCGGACATTGCGACTAAGAAGAGAGCCTTTAACTCTGCTGCCAAGTCCTACAAGAAGGTTCTCAAGAAGGCTCGTTTCAACCGAACTAGACGTCTTGGAGCCAAATTAGCTTCCTACCCCCGTGGTAGTAAAGCATTCTGGTCTCTGTCCAAGTCGGTTGAGACAAACTTCTGTCGTCCATCGCTGCCTCCACTGCTGAAGCCTGACGGATCCTTGGCCTTTACAGCAACAGAAAAGGCTAACTTATTAGCGGCCCTGTTTGCCGAAAATTCGCGTCTCGATGCAGGAAGTGCCTCACCGCCAAATATACCACCTTGCGACTCAATGATGCCAGAGATACGAATTCGCCAAAGAGAGGTCCTAAAAATTCTGCGCACCTTGAACGTGAATAAGGCCAGTGGCCCTGATGGGATTCCAGCAATAGTCCTGAGGAATTGTGCACCTGAGTTGTCCCCTGTTTTAACACGCTTGTACCGCCTCTCTCTTAAATCCGCTCAAGGCCCTAAAGCCTGGAAGATTGCCAACGTACAACCAGTACCTAAGAAGAGTAGCCGTACCGACCCGGCCAACTACCGACCCATAGCAATCACCTCCATACTTTGCAAAGGTTTGGAGCGTGTATTGAATAACAAACTCCAGGCGTACCTAGAAGAAAACGATCTCCTATCGGACCAGCAGTACGGCTTTCGTCGGAATCGATCAACAGGACATCTCTTAGTGTACGCTACTCACATCTGGGGCGAGGCCATGGACAAGTATGGTGAAGCGTTAGCCGTTTCACTTGACGTGTCCAAGGCTTTTGACCGGGTCTAGCTTCCTAACTACGGGATACCTGTTGGCCTTTGCAACTGGATATCAGATTTCCTGAGTGGACGATCGTTTCGAGTTGTCCTAGATGGCTTCTCGTCTGATCTAATGGCGATTAATGCCGGTGTTCCTCAGGGTTCAATTCTCTCCGCCACACTCTTCCTGCTGCATATAAACGATCTGCTGAAACCCGGTATCTTTGGGTACGCAGACGACAGCACTGTCACGGAGAGATACATATCCGGTCCCCGAGCTAGTACAATAGAAATTCGAGAGCACAGGGAGGCCTTGGTAGAACGCATCAATTTGAGATTGGAAGAGGTTTCGAATTGGGGCGATGATAACAAAGTCAAATTTAATCCTGCCAAGACTCAAGCGTGTTTGTTTACTGCCAAGAGGAGTCCATTCCACCTGACTCCGACTTTCCGGAATGTATCTGTACCCATCACCGACAGTATTGAGCTTCTAGGAGTTACATTAACATCCAAACTCAACTTTGGACAATACATTGAATCCAAAGCTAAAACTGCTGGTAAAAAACTTAGCATCCTCAATAAGGTCAAACAGTACTTCACACCAGAACAGCTTCTGACTCTTTATCAAGCCCAAGTCAGATCGTGCATGGAGTACTGCAGCCATTTATGGGACGGCTCTGCTAAGTACCAGCTTGATACTTTGGATTCAGTGGATCGTCGTGCTAGAAGACTCATTGGCGACCAGACACTGGTTACAAAACTCCAGACCTTAGAACATCGTCGTAAGGTTGCCTGTCTGTCGGTATTCTACAAGATATATTTCGGCGAGTGTGCTCAGGAACTTTTTGATTTGGTTCCCCCGTCACCTTTTTACCAAAGAACTGCGAGGCATCGAAAGGATCTGCACCCGTACGTGGTTGACGTTGACGTATTTAAGACACGTACGAAACGTTTCGCTTCCTCGTTTCTGATACGCACCGCCAAGGTCTGGAATACCCTCCCGACCTCCGTTTTCCCCACCACCTACAATATGGGTACCTTCAAGTTCCGAGTGAATAGGCACCTTCTAGGCAAGCGCGCTCCATCTTAGACTGTATCTCACTTTCCATCAGGTGTGATACAGTCAAGCGCTAGCCTATACATTTAAAAAAAAAAATAAAAAAAATAAAAAATAATAATAATTAATATTTAACAAATCCGCTGCCACCATGTTGTAAATTATAGACATCACCTGTTTGACAACTGACTTTATTTCTTTATAACCAGCCAGGTATAGACTGACTTAACTACAACACGGATGATGAAATTTCTTGAGTATAAGGTATAAATTCTTAAGTATAATGTATAAAGCCTAGTTAAAGTGTAGGCGAAGAAACTCCTTTCACCACTGATAACGCGCTGAAAACTATAGCGTATTATATTCTACCCCCTGTGCTTGTACTTACATTTGCAGACTAATCTTTCAAGTCCAAATACGGCCTTATAGACTATTGATGATTGACGGTACAATGATATCCTGGGACATTATTCACACACGGCCATCTGATCCCAAGCTAAGCAAAGCTTGTAATATGGAAACCAGGAAACTGGTATACTACATTTACTACTTTTCTTTTGTAAATATATACTTATATAGATAATTTCATGCACACAAATGTCTTTCTGGGGTGGAATCGAACCCACAACCTTTGGCGTGAATCGCAAGTATCTAGCAACCACGCCAAACGGCCCATACAATAATAAATGATTACGTATCGAAGTACTGCTGCTATCACTTAATCTTAACTTTCTTTATAATATTCAAAGCAAACAAATTAATTAAGATAATCTTCAACGCGATTTCCGACGAGGTCAATCCATATCGCAATTTTTTAAACGATTTACTATAATTAAATTAAAGTACGTCTGCAATCCTTGAGAAACAAAGGTATTATCTCCATGAAGTAGATTAAATGCACTGAAAAATGTGATCTTCTTTAAAACTTCTCTAAAACCTCTAATTAGCCTCTCTAAAGGTTTCCAATCACTACGTTCATGGAAATTCGAAGGCAAAGTTACGAAACGATCCCAATTAATTCGGACAACCCTAAGATAAACAGCTGTAAGTCACGCGAGACAATTTTGAACTGAAATTTCATTATAAATTCGAAACGTCTTGGAGTGCTAAATCAATCAATCAATAATTGGTATGATTTTTATAATATATATATTAACTAGCCGCTCAACAATATTTTTTTAAGGTTATTTTTTATCCCTTTTTTAAGTAATAAGATATACATTACTTTCGTCAATCGATCTATTCGCCAATATAGTAAAATTATATACATATATGCATAAAGCACCGCCCTGCGAATTTTCATGCGTAAATTATTTATTATTGTTTTCTTAGGTTATCTGCTACAGATTTTATGTGTGAGTGGTGGCTCATCGTACATTCCCGTTTTTTCTTTTCGATTCGATGAGGCGGACGTAGCGCCATCTGTCATTCAACACTATGAATAGTTTCGCTTTGTTTGAGATACGAACGACGGTTAAATTATTTGGACATTGTTGTTTGAGAAGAAAAAAATCATTTACAGTTTTATAAAAAAAATATATATATCAGAAAAAAAGCATCCAATATGGTTAACGAAGTTAAGAATTTAATAGATCACTTAAACTTATAATACACAAGGGCCATTAGAAATGACCAGTTTCAAGGAAAATATACAAAAACATATTAGACCTTTTTACCGTGGAGATTTCATCAGGAATTAGTTTGCGGTACATCATCTTCTGAAACCTATTATTTTTAATGAAGTTGGTGCTTGACCAAGTAGTTTTTATAGTACAAGATTTAATAATTATGTATATGGGTTAATATATATATATATATATATATATATATATATATATATATATATTGTTATCATATCACATTAGCTTGAAAAAAAAGGTTTTGTTTGTTAAGTAACAAACTGTTAATATCCCACTGCTGGGCTGAAGGAACCCTCCTATTTGAGAAGAAAGTCCAATTGAGAAGAGGGACCAATACGGGCCGGTGAATATTTATAACTTAACTTTAATAAATGATTTTTCGTCCATACGATAATTTTATTCCATATTAGTAATACCGACATAAATGACTGTGGAAGTTATTATAATTATTAGCTGTTACGGGATTTTTACTACGACGACGAATGATGATGGCGGTGATATGTAAGATGAAGAAGTATATGTAAAGATGATGGAAAATCGATCCATTATACACAATCCTTCTTTTCATTTCAATCTTCGAAATTGATGGTTTCGATCACCGTTATATTAATTTTAAATGGAAAAAATAATAATAAATTAAAATATTTGTTTGTACAGTCACACAGACAAGCAACAAAATAGTATACGCGCCACGTACACACAAAGAAAGAGTTGGGATATTTTGATTTGCCGTCAAGGCGTATTGCTATTATCACGCAATCGCTGTTTTACATCTAAACTATTTATTAAAGAACTCAGTATTCAAAATTGTGAGGTGTATTTTTCCACATTTCGTACTCTTTAACTTCATTAGCTCGTCCTTACCTACCTCATGTTCCGGACCGGAAACGGGGCTGAAAACGAATTTGATAGACTATTATGGCTGGCTGCCTGACGCCAGCTTATGCTTGTGTTGTTATCTTGCAACCGATAACGCACTTTAGTACTCGACGGTACTGATAGATGTATTTAATGAAAAATTTCTCGGCGCTTACGGCAAGAATGGGTAGTGACAGCGTGGCTCTATTTTCCGATGCCGGAACCACACAGAATTTCATCTACATCAACGTCGGAAAATATTCTTTGACAGAAATAGGTCACAATGAATTTCGTCCTAATACTTTCTTTGCGTTCAATTCAAATAATTCTTTTTTAATGTGGAGTTTTTTAATATTAAAAAATAATTATTTGAATTGAATTAGTTTTCTCGTTATATAAAATATTCTTACTTGCTGGGTAAAAAAATTGACAAAAAATAATGATTTACTCAACAATTCTTATAAAATTCACAATGTATATTATGTACGATTCACTTTTTTAATTATAGATTTTACTCAAATTCATTCCCAAGGGTTCATGGGACATGGATCATGCATAATTAGAACTCTCTCTTTGGTTAAACTCTCTGAAAATAAACCCGATATTTATAAGATTGTAACGAAATGATCTTATAGGAAAACAATATTGTGAATACTAATGATTATGTTTCAATTACAAATGCATGCAAAACGATCCCCAATATATTTGATATTTGCATAAAAACCGACCATGTGTTAATTACATTATAGTTTAACTAAACATATAATTTAGAATTAAAAAAAATTACAAATTATATGAATATGCAAAAATCCTGTCAATTATTAAAATATTCGTTGTGTCTTCTTATTTTCATTTTACAATAAACGAGTGAAATAAGTTTTTTTAGTAACACAAACTATTTAAATGTTACGAGAAAATATCAATCATTTTTTCGGCCAAATAACTTAATGGACTGTACTGAGCGAATAATTGAGTACAACCACAGATAACAATTTATTATATAAATATACTGGTGCCGAACTGAAAAAACAACTAAACCAATACTTTTATTTTTTTTATAGAATAGGAAGGCGGACGATCATATGGGCCATCTGATGGTAAGTGGTCACCAAACGCTCTTAGACATTGGCTCTGCAAGAAATGTTACCCATCGCTTACATGGCCAATGCGCCACCAACCTTGGGAACTAAGATGGTATGTCCCCTATGCCTGTAATTACACTGGCTCACTCACCCTTCAAACCGGAACATAACAATATCAAGTACTGCTATTTTGCGGTTGAATATCTGATGAGTGGGTGGTACCTACCCAGACGAGCTTGCACAAAGCTCTACCACCAGTACATACAGTTACAAATTACAATAAAAAAAAGTTATACCAGAAGATGCAGCGCTTTTCAGAAGTTTTAGTATATAAGATTATTATATAACCGCTTTTAATCGACACAAGCGTCAATTTTGTACTTTCGTATAATATTCATTCGGTATTAAAAAGCCGATATTTATGTTTATTAAATGTGTGTAAAATTCATGTCATCTGTCAACTTCCGATTCGGGAACAAACGGTTTAACCGCCAGATGGTTAATAAACATCATGTTAAATTTACTAATTTGTAATTTGATTATATACCGCATTACCGCAAACGAGTTTATTGAATAGGACATTTAAATGTAATATTATAATTAACTTTATAAAATCGCGGCGACGCACATAAAATTACATTTAGTCTAACTTTACCAAGTGTCACACACGCGAAGTTGAAATATGTTGATTAAAAAAGGAAGTTATATTCGTAAGGGTTCGTTATAATACCCTTATGAAATTCTGTAATGTTTAATAAGTTTCGTAAATCTTACACCCTTCTAAGCCTTCAAATGTCTACTGCTGGACAAAGGCCGATCCTGTGCCCTCGATGTAAGCCCTGAGCAACCGAATTTTGGCTAATCATTGAAAATTTAAATTGACAACAGGTTGGTTTTAAAATTATCTTAAAACAATAATTTCATACAGATGATAGTATAATAAGCGAGGATCGAAAACATGTTACTAATATTTTGATTTACAATATTGTCGTATATGAAGCACGATATTTAAGTAATATTTAAAATTGTAGCTGTCGAGATTATATTTTGGTAAAAGTAGTTTCTGAAATCAGAAGATTGAACATCGGGTAGTTTTTAACTGTAGTTTTTTATTAATAAATCCTGACTAGGCCACTTTACAAAATTGACAATACTAAAATTCAACAATTAACGTTCATATGAAAGGGTCATAAAAATTCAAGAGGCTCAACTAAAACCTAGAGTAGATTCAATAATATTATTTACTATTCTAACTACTGGCTTACTTGATCTACTTCCTACGGGTTCAATGAAGGTTTCATGTTATAAACAATCAGTAGCGCGCTAAGCAATTTCGCCAGGCACCCTATTATTAACCTTTGCTAATCCATCAAACCGCACGCTATACGCATTTTTCTTTTAAACAAATTTAATATTTCCGTGACTGTTGGTACAAATTAGAAAGCTTTAACGCCAATTTTGAAAGTGAAAAAAAAGGCAAAGTAAATAGGTGAGTAATTAGTGTTAATAATCTGCTACAAATAAATCGTTTACTTTTCATGCCATATTTCATAAATGTTTTCGTCTTTTATGCAATTATATAATTTTTTATAACATAAATTGTTCAATTTTTTTCACTAAGTTAACAAAGTTAACTTGATTTCATTAAGGATACAATATTTTTTAATTTTTTTGATAAAACTATAAGTTATCGTGATGTGAAAAATAAAATTTGATTACTATATACGCATGATTCCAAATACAAACAGAGAAACATTATTGTTTGCAATTTTAGTATTGTTCACTAAATTAACGTAACATTGAAATGTAGTCTGATTCAAAATGACTTTGTTCTTCGTTAAGCTGTTATAGATTTTTTACGAAAGTGGTAGTAAGTAGGTAGGTCGGAGTTATAAAATATGCAAAACTATTGCAAACGAGCATATTTTCACATCTCTATTTCCACGATATCGCTCGTCTAGTATTACAAAAACAAATAAGAACAAAGTAAATGTTATAATAATATTCTCAATTCCCAGAACGAATGCCGAATAAGTAGAACAAAAAACTTTTGGTTTGCCCTAATTATGTTATGCTGTTTTTCCTTTCATTAATCATTCCGTATTCATATATACGATATTGGTTATATTTTTTATAAGTTACGGTTTTATATTTCATATTAAAAATATATATAAAATAAGTTGTGTTCTTTATTTTTGGAGCTGAGATAGCCCAATGGTTGGCATTTTATTACTAATCACATGCTCTGTGAACATCTTTAGACCTCCTTTTTTTCAACTGACAAATGGGTCACCTGATTGTAAGTGGTCACCACTACCCATAGACACTGTAAGAAATATTAACCATACTTTACAATGCACCACTACCCTGGTCACTTACCCTTTAAACCTAAACGCAAAAATAGTAACTACTGTTGTTTGGCTATGGAATATGTGATAAGAGGGTGGTGCACAGACGGGCTCGTATAAAACTCTAACACTAAGTACACTTGCATGTGTTGCCTAATACATGTACTGTTTTTGTCACATATACTCGTATATCTAACAAACTGTACTGGAGAAGCGCGTTGGATTAAGGTCCAAAGTTTCTCCTAAAGAAGATAAGAGATATTTATGTAGCTGCAAGGTATTTACGGACAATATATGATTAATAATGACCTTTTCTGTCTAATAGATATCCAAAATCGCTTGAGCACTTAGCGACTTGAAACTAAAATTTGGCAACAATCTTCTCATTACCCTTTATATTAATTTAGGGTACGAATTTCATAATTACGTATAAAGCAAATAATTATTCATTTGCTGCTATAAAAACAGTTCATTCGTACAGTCATATACTATTGTAGTGCCGAAACCGCATATGGACCGGTTCGAAATACTTTGTACACACATCAAAACCGCATCACAGCCGCAACAGCACCACGTGAAGACCACAAATTCCCGCTATGAATAATAGAGCAGACATCATACTGTAGTAGCTATAGTAGGGCAATAAGATTTTTAATGGACACGAAGCATACATCACCGATCGATGATTTAAAAATACATCGATTATGATCGACGATTTTCTGATGCAGTTTGAGATGCAAATAATTATTATTTTTGTGAATTCTCGGTAACAATGTCAGCAAATATAAAAGTATGAATTTTAACATGTATAGTTGCTAATAATAAATCGTCATTTTTAAGACTACGATTTAATTAAATGGTATCTTCGTCACCGTTATCAATAATCATCATCAATAAAAAGCCCGTAAAAAATGTAAAAAGGTTCGGGGACAGAAAGTAATATATTAAAGTTGTGTTAATAATAAGACCTTGTAAAACTTAGCCAAGGCAAGCGAATATGATATGACATTATAATTATATTAACCCATATATTTATTTGATCTTCAACTATAAAAACTACTTAAGTCAAGCTTCAATAAACATGATATGTTTCAGAAGATTATGGCAAAGTAATCCCAGATGAAATCTTAATGCCAAAATATATCTATGACATTTTTGTATACTTTCTTTGTAACTCCAGTCGGTTCAAATGGCCCCTGTGTATTTAAGTTTTATTAATTCTATTTAATTCTTAACTTCGTTAACAACGATGTAAGTTTTAATTCTTTATTTCGTGCTTTTTAATGTTTTTAGATTTAGAATTGCTCGTGTATTTTTTAATATTTTTCTATTTTATTTTACACTTAAACGAAAGTTTAACTTACTTTAAAAGTTTTTTGTTATATTATTCCTCCGACGGTCAGTTAGTCGTATGTTAAAAAAAATTGTGGGGTCGTCCCCCTCAGGAACGAAGTTCTTTGTGATATTTTTCCCCCAAAACGTGTTTTATAATGTAATTTTAATTTATTATATTACAGAATTTTTGTCACACCAAAAAGCGCCTCAACCTCCTTTTTGCAACTTTCTCTAATCAAAGATAAAGAAACGATTTAAAATTTTAAATTCAATTAATATTTTTTTTATTATAATAGCAACCCCCATTTTAAGGAATTTATTACTATTTTAATATTATTTTAGTAATTTACCCTTAAAATTAAACAATGTTTACGATGGGAATTATAACAATATCCCATGGTTCGACCCTGGGACTTGCGTGTGGCTCGTGAGCCGTAGCGCTATTGGTCTTTATATGGTTTTATATTACCATCACGTTTTTGTTTTCGTATTTTTAAGAACGTTAGGTTATGTAAGTATCTTAAATAAAATAAATCATTTTGATTAATTTTGCGTATATTTATGTCTTTAACTTAATAAAATAATAAATAGGCGCACTATACAGTTCGCTCAAAAACTCGGCATTGATCATACCTCCAGAAGCGCTCGCGCAGTACTGAACTGGAACGCCAATGCATCGCATTTTGTAGAATTTGGTAAGCCCGGTATGAACGCTATTTCATTATGTCACATGACCTTGGGCCACCGCTATTTCACTCTACTGTAAGAGAAGAACTTAAAAGAACTTCGTTACAAAAACATTATTTTGATTACATTAAGCTGAAATAAAATCCTTATTTTATTTATAAATTTTTATATGTCTATCAGAGATATTTAGCGAGTTTATTAATTCAAGTTTTATCCAAACACATTTCGCTACTATTGTATTTACGTCTAGCACATCTGTTATTTCTATTGCCATTACATAATAAATAAGTAATTCAACAATAAATGTTTTTTTAAAAGGTAATTATAATAAAAGTATATTATATAATTAGGTATTTTAATAGAAAGCAATGAAACAAGAGTATCTTTCTCTTGAGTTCTTCAGTTCTTTATGAGACTTTCAATCTTTATGAGTTAGGAAAAATATACATATAATAATAACAGTCAAAATACTAACGCAAAAATTACGATTGTACGTATTTTCTAGTAAACTTTACATAAACGAATTTTCTATTATAGTTTATATGACAATAAATAAATTAATAAATTTAATGTAAATTATTCAAATAACACTAAAATATGTCGTTATCGTTATCATTAATCAAATGTAAGTACCATACTGAAAGGACATTACAAAGCCTATTCCGGTCTAATAACAAGCGCCTATTAGCTGTATTACAAGCCGCAGGTAAACATAACTAAGATAGACCCTAACAGCATAATCATAAGAATTATATTCGATCGTATAAATCGTTTATCAAATACGATAGAATTAAACGTATTGCGATTATGTATTGTCAATTTATAACAGTTGTTCCTCCCATAATAGAATTAATCAGAAACACGATCAACTAAATTTGACTTTCAAATTAATTTTTACTAATACTATAAATGTGAAAATGAGTTCGTTTGTTAAGCCTTAACGTCTAAACCACTGAATCAATATCCATGTAATCTGGCCACGTTGTCAGTAGCCCACACAGGGATATAGGGTACCTAAAACTTGAACACTAACGTAGCCGCGAGTGGAAAATAGTTGAAAATGCTAATTATTTTAGATGGTAATTGAAGATGGCAAAAATTAATAAAACGAGGTGGCTTAGATTAATATCGTCTTGACTTTAATTTAATTATATTTTTTGCTATCCCTATTAAATAAAGTATTATGTTTTTATTGATACTTTTTTATTTTGAAATATATTTCAATTGTTAAAAGTGAGTGGACGAGTCTAATTAATGGCCCAAGGGACTTAGCGTTAAATCGTGGTTATCATGTCTGGCAGCGACTTATAATTAGAAGTTGAGAAAATAAATTGTTAATTTTTCGTATAATGTCAGCATTTATACCGATGACCGCTTAATATGAAGTGGTCAAAATTATTGTTTGCTTGAATTTCTACTATCCTTAATTTTGGATGTATACTTTACATTCAAAATTGTGTACGAACAAAGTCAAAGGCATGAACAAGATCGAATCTACCCGTATTATTATTACGTAATCATATTTTAAAAACGCCCTATTGTTTATGGTTCCTCTATTGTAGATTCTTCACCTGTTTTCGTAAGTATGCAAAACGGAAATTGCTTCACGATGGTATACTACACGCGTATATTAAGTTGTCTAGATGTAACGATAAATCTTGAAAATTATACGTATAATAGAAAGCCGAAGTTTTAGGGTTTCGAAATGAAACAATATTTTGTCTTACGGGACTGGTTTTATAATTTAATGATCGTCACTTTACATTTTAACTACTTTAAAATAATTGGCAATTCTTATGAATTTTGTTTGTTTTGTTACATTTTTATATAAACAAGCAAAACTATGTTTACAATTCAGTTTTTCACGCAAATTCAATGAAATCTACCAATTTCTTTAAATTTTACACATAAAATATTTAAATTATTAAAATAGCTGACAACTCACATATTAACTTAAAAAAGGGGCAGTTATTTCGAAATGGCAACAAGACATTTCTATTTTATTTGTTTGTTGTATGATAATTTTATTCTTGTACATTTTAAAAGACTTCTAATATTACGATTTTAATTAAGCTATATAAAATCTAAAATGAACTAAAGATAATTATTTCTCAAAGTTAGAGTATTAATACAATATAACTCTATTCATATTTACGAATAAAACCTTTCCAAGGAATATTTCTTTTTCTTCAATCTAATCTAATATGTCTATAGGTATGCGAAAACAGAACCTTTTTTTGATAAGAAAATAGAAATGTTGGATTATGTTAATAATTACATAGCGAAAAAGTAGTGTAACAAATTTGTCTTCAACTAGATTCATTTTTTTTGTAATACATTCTATTTCTCTCTATTGCAAAAAAAAGATTGATATATTTTTCTCCGCTTTTGCACTGGTTGGGTAAAGAATAAAACAACTGATATGTTTTATGATTTCCGCATACCGACAATATTTACGATATCTATATTTATTAAATTCAATGAAATAAAATATCATTAAATAAATACTATGTTGATGCAACACCTTTTTATAAATGAAAACTATTTGTAGTTCTTTTTTCGTATTATTGTAAAATAAATCTTAATATCTTAATTTTATCGTCAAATTTCTTTGATTTAACTTTTCATATTATTTATTTTATTATCCTTTTTTTTATTTGTTAAGGTCGGGAAAAGTCATTGTAATTTTGGTAGCCGCGCGACGTCTAGAACAGTGGCTTCAAGATTATATACTAAAAATAGGCTTCGCCCAAGAATTAATTTGTGGTTTCATTTCTATTTATATTTACGAGAATATCATTTTTTAAATATTTTTTGAGTAAAGGGTATTTGTGGTTTAGTATTATTTGTAAAGTATCAATATTTTAAGGTGATAGAAAAATAGCGATTTATTAAATATTAGTATTAACTAGCTACTCCGGCTATACCGGCTTCGCAGGGAGAGAATAACACTTTCATATCGTAATACATATAGTTTTTGAGCTTGTGAAGTTTAAGCAGATAAACAGACATACGCATTGAAGGAATTTGTTTTATAATATGTATTATACACATGTGTATAATATGTATGGTTATAGAGAATACTATAGTTTTATTTAAAATATGAATAATGAAGAATGAGCCACCCGTTGAATAAGTAAGATAAGCCGAATGAAATATCTTTCGGTAGTGTTTGAGTTGATCGCGTTCAGTCATTCGGACAGACAGACGTGGCCAAGAAGATGTCGTTTCACAATATATAGTAATATGAAAACGGACAGATTTGTATTTGAACTCAAAAATATATGCTCAGTTTTATTTTTATTAAGTTTAAGAGAAAATGTTAAGAAAACATTAAACAATAGTGGCCTTAACATATCCTTCTTTTGTTAAAAAGGACTTTATATTCGAAGCTTCAACAGAATTCTTATTTTTTTCTCTAACAAAAAAGATAGACAAAAAATAAACGATTAATTCATTTTGATTATTATAATATATTTACATAATAATATTTGAGCATAATTATTATTACATCACTTCAGTTGAAAAGTTGTTTTAAGAAAAATAGCGGGCCTGACTATAAAATCTTCAAGTGCTAGACTCCCAATGAGATATTTTATTAAGTAAAAACTTTTTAAGTAAAAATTTAATATCAAAATTAATTACTTGAATAGACACACTGGGAAACATTTTACAAGGACCAGATATAACATTAAATTTAAAGCCTAAATCAATATATACTCTTATATACATATATTCTTATTTTACGTAATGAATAAATTATCACCGGTTCAGAAAACAGATTCTACTAAACCAATATACATAAAATAAAAGGTTTTAGTATTATTATAATATGATTAAATAAGTAAGTATTTCGCAGTATCACCCGCTTTAAAAAACTATTGACGTGATAAGCTTGAATTCCGTGTTTTTATAATCAATAAATAACACAGTATGCAGCACCGAAAGGAACGCATTACTTCCTTCCTGACTCGAGACAATGCATTTGTAATTTGTTTTCGATATTTTTTGTACTTCCATGTATGATATACTCAAATTTTTATATTAGATAACGCAGCTGCGGTACAACCCCACAAGTACCACTCCAATGAACTGGGTTTTATGTTCAATTGTATTAGTATTATATTGTTTTTCGACTCATTTCTCATCGATGTTTACTTTCAATAAATAATTAGCCCATAATATAATACTAATAAATATACATACTAATACATACATAATACACGTGAAAACTTAATAATATTTGTAAAGATTCTAGCCCACGATTTTAAGATATTCACGTGCTTAATCCACCATTGCGTCGTATATTCGTATAATAAATGAACAAGTGTTGAAACGTAATAAATTTCTTTTCGTGTGAAGTAAACGTGTTTATGAGCAATTTATCACAAAAGCCATTTGCGAATGACGTAGCTAACCAACATCCGATTTTAATTTTTTTTAAACTGTAATGAACGAGTGTACCTATTTTACATGTCGGATCGACATTTTGAAGTCAGGCTACAGTGTTGTACATTGAGTATATTGTTTTTAAAGTTACTTTCCTTTTTAGAAATTTATGTTCAATATTGAATTACACTTAATGACGACGGTAGTTGATTTCTCATGGTATCGGTTTAGTTTATTTTTTTCACTAGGATTTTTTTGTAAAATAGATTTGTTGTCTTTTGTAATGATTTGGTGAACAAATCAAAAAAACACATCTCTCGCATATCACCCATACTTCAAACATACATTTGTCTCTTAAATCAGTCACTGCGGCGCTGTTGTGACGAGAGGACTATGGAAAAAAATGCTTGATATTAATTATCGTTAGAATAGTTTCTAAAATAAGTGCAATGGTGAAAAAAATGGGTTTGCGTTTCTAGATAATAAAATTAACATACCAGCTATGGAATATTTTTGTGTATTACATTTAAAATATATTTTTCAACAATTTCAAGTAAGTATAATAAACACTGTGAGTGTTTATTATACTTACATGGTGAAAACTAATTTCGTCTTAAAATACGTCAAGACTGAAATCGCTAAGGAAATGTAAATTTGATTAATAACATGGAAACGAATGCAAGTGTTATTTCAAAGTAAAAATTTTTGTTTTTATTATTTTACGTATGATCTTTGAATGAATTATTTTTAAACAATCATCTTGTTATTAAATTAATAAATAGAATGTTTCCTTTTTACCATTTATTAAAATAATATTTAATAACTAGCTGACCCGGCAAACATTGTTCTGCCATATAAATGATATCTACTGAATATTTTGGTTTTTAAATAAAAAGTAACGAATGTATGGTAGTGTGTGAGGATGGGATCTATGACAGAAAAAGGAAAGTAGCGCTGGAGACGATGACCGCCGACAAAAACAAAAAACACTAACCATTCATTTTCTCAATTCAATGTATTTCATTAATGTAATAGACATATTCATTATCATCATATTAAAAGTTAAATGTAAAGTGAAAAAAGTAATATATTTTTATCCTAAAGCAGTTAATTAATTTCGAAGAGCAAATGAGTTTACGATATTTTTTGTCTTTAGCCAACACAAATAAGCTCAATGGTTTGCCCACCGAAGAATACGCCACATATACTTGTCCGTGTGATATGCATGGTGTGCGAAAATGTAAGCCACAAACGGACATCGTTTGGCCTTGCGACTTATCGTTTGTCATTATACATATATGCATAAAACATCACCCTGCAATTTTTTTCATGCGTTGATTTATTATTGTTTTCCTAGGTTATATCTACGGATTTTGTGTGTGATGGCTCATCGTACATTCATCCCACATTATTAGACAGTACTTTTGAAAAAGGTGGTCCGTTATTTGTTTTCTTTATAATATCGGTATGTGGTCACTCCCACCCATATACATTGGCACTATAAAAATATAACCGGAACACAACAATACTAAATATTGCTGTTTGGCGGTAGAATATGAGATCAACATAGTACATACGGATGGAACATAATCTTTGCGCTGGCTACTTCGCTGTCGCATCGTTGGCCATCATCATAATTTTTCTTCTTGCGCGAGAATTTTAATTTTGCCGTGACTCCTAAGATATTATTTTAAGTAACCTTTTATAATTCCAGTGCTGCAATCGCGTCTGCAACGCAACGAGGTTCAATCATATGTTCAACGAGACAACTCTGAACATATTATCATTTCTCTGATTATACTGTCAATAGTAAACACTCAAATCATTTGTATATTGAATGAATGTAATTGTTTGGGGTTAAAAATAAAACCACCGAGTATGTACTGCTGGTCAGATAGTGTAATTGTTCTTGACAACTTACTTAGTACTTTTAAAAAAACATTCTTATAGCGCGATGTACACTATCTGGCCAGCAGTACATACTCGGTGGTTTTATTTTGAAGTTTCACAGTACCAATACTACCGGGTAACCCCAAATAGAATTGTATGCATACTTGAATAAAATTACATGATTTATTAACTTGTTTTTCAGGATTGCATTATTAACACTTGCTACAATTTCGGTTTCTTAGCTTTCCTCCATAAAATTGCGATGAAGACACGATATAAGTCCCGAGTAAATTAAAACTAACAAAAAAAAAACGTACGGTTGGGAAAAAAGAGACCCGGGGAGGAACGAAGTCCTTTGTGATATTTTTTCGTGTGCGAATGGACTTCAGGAACAGCCTTGCTACCACGGACACGTGCCGATGAGCAAACCGTTCAATGGTGACATGCTCACTCGCACATTTTCGTTATTTTGTTGGATTTTTTCGTCTGTTCTTTCAGCTCTATTATAATGCATGCTTGATGTTTTATTAGTTCGACGGCCCAAATGGACCCCCTTGCGTCTTGCTGGCATTTTTCACTGTAACACAAACACACACACAAATAGACCCAATTGTTGTATTTGCTGATAAAAACGGTATACCGATAATGTATTTGATCTTTTAGTATTTTACCAACCTTTGCAATTTAATTGATAAGAAATATAAACGTGTTTTATGACGTTTATATTTCTTATCAATTAAATAAATCATTAAATAGTTTGCAAATATTTAAATGTCAAAATGACATGACGCTTCTCGTGATTGACGTAGACGAAAGTTCGATGAGGTTCACTTTAAGCAATTATTTTGATATTGTTCATACAAAATAATTAAAATTGTGATTACAAAATGGGATGATGGGTTAGGAGGGTGAAAATTTGGGGTTATATATATTTTTTGATGCTTAATCAAAATAAAATACAAATACAAAAAAATGTCTAAAAAATAGAAAAATATATTCTGGATAGGGACACCCTTATCAGCTAGTGGTACGAAATATACTTTACGACCTATTCTCATATCTCCTAAATATACATCACAAATTTCATAAAAATTGTTCGAGCTGTTTCGGAGGAGTTCGGCCACAAACACCGTGACACGAGGTTTTTATATATTAGATAATAATAATATCCTGGGACATTATTCACACACGGCCATCTGATCCCAAACTAAGCAGAGCTTGAACTATGGAAACCAGACAACTGATATACTACATATACTACTTTTCCTTTGTAAATACATACTTATATAGATAATTACACCCAGACTCAGGACAAACAGACATGTTCATGCACATAAATGTCTGCCTTGGGTGGGAATCAAACCCACAACCTTCGGCGTGAAAGGCAAGTATCTACCAACCACGCCAACCGGCTCATATATGATATAAAATATTAAATTATATTAAAATTGTTGAAAACTTTTTATCGACACTTTTTCAATTATTACTATTATATATAGTCTACTTATAATTTTTTTATTCAAGAGCTTATAAATATTTTATTAAAAAAAGAATTCACTCTCTGAAGGATATATCTGACTTACAATCATGGGATCGCAAACAAGATTAAGGGCAGACAGTTTCAATAAAAACATAACGAGATCTGGGTGTGTAAAATGAAAGATTTATCCCTTAGTCACAAGGAGGGTCCACGCTGTGTAAATAAATTCATACCACTCTATTGAAAGTCGAGTCCCAGAGTGTTTTTAAAAGAAACCTCTTTTATAATCCCGGTAAAGAAAGTCGAAACGGGTCAAAGTAGACACAGAAAACGGGGTCGTTCGAGATCCCATTCCAGGCTAAGTACCCTTTGACACCAAATGCTTTTAACGCATGCAATACATTAGACCGTGTGCCGTTAAAAATAAGGAACTTATTTAGATTGTATGGCCCGAAGCCAGTTCTCTATTACTTCTTTAATCCTTGGTAATAATACAAAACTAATGGGCTATTACAAGTAAATAAGACTAGTTATTTACGTGTACAGATATTACCTGTTTCAAAGGTTTGCATAAAACAGTACTTTTGACTTCCACTTGGATATACTACGACAGAATTGATTTCAATAAGATAATTATTTAAAATATATAATTTTATACAATTATATTTATAGATAATTGACTGAGAAAATTTAAATATACTATACAGAAGAATATTTATAAGAAATATGTATATACAATGATAAAACTTTTTCGAATACATTACGCCGTCTTCAAAAACTTTTAAAGCAAAATACATTTATAATAATAAGTATAATATCTAAATATGTTAATCGAGTTCGAGCTTATTTTTTTTATGTAAAAGACGCCAATTTCGATGACAAATACGGTAGTGTCAGATAAATTGTCTAGCATCCCATATAAAATTATATCTTTATTTACTTTTTATGTAAATTGTGATAAAGTGATTCGTAGGTAAGTAAATTAAAACAAATTGGTTGTGTGACTTTCATTGTCATAGCTAACATTTCTTTCGGGGCGCTCACATTATTTCGAACAACAGGAGAAAATAAAAACAGTTTACGACTATGAAATATTTTTTTAAATTTCGATTACAATCTATTTGTGCTGTCACTGTGCAGTTTTTTAATTATTTAATATAAAAGTATATTTAATATATAAAATATTGAGCATATTTTACTTAAAAATAATTGAAAATAAAACAACATTTAAATTAGCTAATTATTTCTATTCTTAGTAGCTTAAAAGTCAGTGTCGAACTTGTGCCTTAAACACTCCGTACACCGTTGAGCTATTATGTCTCTGATAATAACAATGTAGGAAGATTCAATGGCTGACAGCACATTAGCAATGTAAGGAACGACTAATGTATCTTACAATGGAAATTTCTATGGGGAGAGATAAACACTTAACGTCACGTGACCCCATTATTTATCAACTATAACAATAAAAATTTGTCGCATTTTCTGTCTTTCTTTCTACTAAGTGTAAAATTAAGGTTGTAGCCAATGATATTTTTCATTTTATTATTGTGTATGTAATAAGCTAAAGGTCTGAAAATATGAATATATATACATATATGTCTGCTAAGTCTGCTCTGGAACTAGATACTAAAGTCAAATGAAAGGTCCATTTTAATCGGATTAACTGGTATCGCATTAATACTTCAAAAATATATAACCAAAGTTAAGCTCTTTATAATAAAAGCATGATGACGTCTTTTTTAAATACTAGCGTATAACCATAATATATAGAGTACTATTTAGAAGGTTTTCGTAAAGAATAGACCACCTGACAGTAAGTGGTCACCGGCGCCCATAGACATTGACATTGTAAGAAATATTAACCATCCCGTACATCGCTAATGCGCCACTTACCTGGGAATTAAAACGAGTATGTTATGTCCCCCGTGCCTGTAGTTACACTAGCTTACTCATCCTTCAAATTGCATCTCAACAATATTAAGTACTGCTGTTTTGTGGTAGAATATACGATAAGTGAGTAGTACTTACCCAGACGAACTTGCACAAAGCTCTACCTCCAAGTAATTTAATAATGACGCTGTTTTCCTCTTCAGGTATTTTAGGAGTGGCGACATCACCTGCGTCGTTCAGTTATTGACTGCTTAATATAATACCAGCTACATATCCAGGCTTCGAAGGGATAGAATAAGGGGATATACACAACGTTTATATTGTAAAAATCATTTTAGCATGTTTGTCCTTCAATTAATTTAGTTTTTTTGTCAGGTCAGCCCGTTTGTCCTCTAATATAAAAGCCTCATTACACTAACATTACGTAGCCTCAACAAAGATGAATAATTTAGGAATTATAAACGTAAATTTTTGTTTATTAACAAGATGAATGAGGGATAAGCTTATTTTAAAATTTAAAATAATCAAATCCAGGTAGAATATCTTTTTGGGTGTCATTGGCTTAAATGTTTTTTTTTAAACATATAAAAAAAAACAAATTACACTAAATGTTGTCAAAAACGCTGTTTTCAGCGTGTGTTTTTAAAAGGCCATATTGCCTCACTGGACAACAATATTGATACGTTGCCAAAACTGTAAGCCGGGCCTTAGCATGAATGAATGTTACGAAAAACTTTCTCATTCAGAGCATAATGGAATGAACTATATTATACAAGATACTTGACACGACCTTTCGTCTGAGAGAAATAACCCACTAATTCAATAAGCTTGCTACGTTTCGCTATTTTTTGTGTAAAATACGAAATCAGAGTTCTTGCTACAGTCGAAAAACATCATAATGTAATATAAATGTAGTTTTCAAAGGATGTCAAAGACGTATATCCTTTTTTTTTAAATTTATTAGTAATATCGTTTTTTAAAATTCAACATTATTGATATTCATATTATTGTGTAACTACATCATAGCTATATACCATAACAAGACGCTAAGTTAAAATATTATTCTGTAAAAATGTAACATAAATTTGTTTTACAATAACAAAAATGTCATTACAAAAAAATCCGACTTCAATATTTTGGCTAGAATAACACTTAGATTTTGATTTAGTTGGTGTCAATAGTTGTATCTTGCTAATGTTTATATGTTTTAATCCAGACAAACTTTTAATGTCAATTTTATTTATTTTCTTGATGGTGAAGGAAAACATCGTGAGGAAACCTGCATGTGTCTAATTTCATTGAAATTCTACAACATGTGTATTCTACCAACCCGCATTGGAGCAGCGTGGTGGAATAAGCTCCAACCCTTCTGCTCAAAAGGGAGAGGAAGCCTTATCCCAGCAGTGGGACATTAACAGGATGTTACTGTACTGTACTCTATTGTAAATATATTATTTTATATATATCGGCGCAAACATGATAATACATCGCGCTTGTTATAAATAAATTGAGTTTTAATAATTGTGTAATCATTATTATTGTAATCTAATGAAATGTGTGTGATTATTTAGTTAATTGGTAACAGCCTGTAAACATCCCACTGCTGGGCTAAGGCCTCTTAGTTAATTATAAACATTTAATTAAGTGATTGATGATTTTGTGAGTTCAATATAAGTTTACATATTTAACCTTATTACGGTTCTAAAATCACCTTATATTTTTAGACAATTTTAGAAGTCATTAATTAACACATTGTTATAACAATAATTTGTATTAATAATTATTTGACTATTTATTTGTAATTCTATCACCTAATTCTAGATGGCGCTCAAACGCCATCTAGGAGTGGTAAATAAGGAGTGCTTAATATTACAATAATTAACTTTATAACTTAAATAATTAGTAAATGTTATAAGACGATTTAAAAAATAATTACTTTTTAATAATTTGTTAAATTAGTACTTGAGAGTTGCTAAATTATTATAAGTCCTATCTGTATACGCTAACGGCGCTAGGTGGGTAGCTCGAAGGTAAAGTAGTCCGCGTCGGTAAAAAGTCGATACCACAATATTAGAGTAGGGCTGATCGCCCGACATAACATAACGAGCGGCTCACCGGCGCGGACGTGCTGCGATTAAGTTACGTATTACTTTTTGTTTTCTATTATTTACGATTTGTGAAATTAAGCTTTATTTCTTCTTTATCATTTTATATTGAAAATCCTTATTTACTATTTGTAGTTACTATGAATAAATAAGTGTGCTTATGATTAAAATTGTTAATTTACATACAAGTTTGTTTTACTGAATAAGATTTAAAAGAAGTGCAAATTATTAGTTTAATATGAGTGATAGAGGAGCACATGCTTTTTAAAAACAAGTCAGAGGCCTCTGCTTCGTCATATATAATATGATTGGATTGGCCGTCCCATGCACCCTAAAAAACGAGATAGTGTGCTGCTTTTCGAAATAAGTGACAAGCTTGTTAGTTTTCTTTCCTTATACTGCCCTTACAGATTAAATTTCTGCTCTGAATTTATCTATCCTCTTGTTTACAATCAAAGAATATGTAGACAAGTTTACGGGAGCAAGACAGACTTTTTAAAAAAGATATAATATTTGAATTTTAAAATATTTAATTATAATTAAAATTGACACGACCGAACAGAGGTTTATGTTCTAGTCGAATGTTCTTCCCTTTTTACAAAATCGTTTCCCAAGACTTATGATCCCAAAGCATGGAATGACACAATGACTTACATTCTGCTGATTAAGCATTTACTTCTACTGTCTTCATGCTTTGAGCTAACATAACTATGTAGTAAAATATAAACACAAGAAGTGACTCATCCCTTAGTTTTCCATTCACATGTGATTTTTTTTTAAATTTAATTCTTAATATTCCAAATCGCTTCACAACGAGCAAAGATATCGCGTAAATCACACAAAACGATTAATTGGTAATTGTTAAGATGCCTAAAAATAAATGTTTTAAGTTTGTTCTAGTAGAAATGCAATATAATATTTTGATTTTCAAAAAAAAAAAACATAGGAACTATATAAATAACTATTCTTATTAAATATTTTCTTCAAATTTATTTGCTGATCTATTAATAATATAAATAAAAAAGGTTTCTGACTTGATACGAACACTACAGACCTTCTCGCAATGTTTATTTCCAATATTTGGAAATTTGCCAGTTTCGCCACCAACTCTGCGTATATTTGTGTTAGAAATAAGATCTTCCGAAAACTTTATTAGACAACTTAAAAATATAAAAATATTATTTCTATCGTAAAAGTAACAGCTAGTAAATGTCCCACTGCTAAGGCCTTTTCATTTGAGGACAAGGTTTCGAGCTTATTCAACCATGCTGATCCAATGCGGATTGGTGGACACACATGTGGCATAACTTCAATGAAATTAAATATATGCAGGTTTCCTCACTATGTTTATTTAATTCCTCACGAATAAATTTTGTATCCGCAATCATCGGTTAATTTTACTGGTGGTAAGGCTTTATGCAAGCTCGTCTGGTTAGGTACCACTCATCAAATATTGTTCGGCAAAAAAGGAGTACTTTAAGGGTGAGTGAGCCAGTGTAATTACAGGCACAAGGGATATAACATCTTAATTCCCAAGGTTGGTGGCGCATTGGCGATGTGGGCAAGGGCTAACATTTCTTACAATGCCAATGTCTATGGGCATTTGTGACCACGTACCATCAGGTGGCGAATATTTTCATCCGCCTTCCTATACTATATAAATATATATATATATATATATATATATATTCACGCGTTCTAACCACTGGGCCATCTCTTCACGGATAACTCGATAAAGCTGCAAATAAGACCAAATACGTAAAGATATTTTAATCCAAAATTAGCCCGGAGCTCCGTGTACAGGTACAAATGATCAACATTTCACATGACAAGCGAGCAGTACGACGTGTTTGAGATAACGTCCGAACGAATGGGTCACATCCGAAACACATTGATCGTAATCTTGAAATGAAACGCTGCATTTTGAACGGCTGACAAACGTTTAGCAATTCATATTAGATTAAATTTGCAATGTTCGTTTTAATGTTCGTTTTAGGAAAATGTGATTTCCTAAGTACTTGAAGTACGTATGAGTTAAATTTAGTGAAGAGTGACTGTAGTTGTTGAAAAAATAATTTTGAACTAAAATAGTTATTTAGTCAGCACTAATTAGTAAAAAATTATCTAATTTTTGTAATAAGAATACAGAATTGATATTTCTATTCTATAAATCTTTTTTCTTAGGTTTGAATGTGTTTGTCAGTGCAACTAGTAACAATGAATACAGTGTATAGGAGGAATAGGCACAAGGAACATAACATTTTAACTCCAAGATCGGTGGCGTATTGATGATATAAGGGATAGTTTATATCTCTTGCAGTGGTAAATGTATGGGTGGTGGTGATCACTTACCATTCAAGCCCGTTTGTCACTTTGCTAAATTATTTAAAAAAAAACGGGGTTAAATGGAAAGTTGAAAGCACAGTTCAAATTGCACGCACACTGATTATTTTTCTTTGTCTACATATATTATTTGTTTATAATAAATACTCAGAAAGACTTCGAGTTGTTATCTGACACTTCTTTTCCAAATTCAAAATACTGAAACCATAATTCGTTATAATAAAATAATTTTGCTTTTTATCAAACAATCGATGTTACCTAGTGCTATAAAAATGTAGAAAACCTTATATAAAATCAATCGTTTGGTTTGGTACTATAAGTAAAAAGTAAATATCAGATCATATATATCCTATTGCTTAATTTAAGAAATAATTGGTTATTTTATCTAGAAAATGCAGGAGTAATATAAAAAAGGTCCTTGTCAAAGGACTTTGTCTTTCAATTAAATAAAATTTTTACAATTTTTCTGTAAATAAATAACACAATGCGTGTGCCCATGAGTCTATTCTTTTGCTGATAGCACTTAAGCACTTCTGTAATTAGATATTTTCTAATTACAGAAGTGTAGTAGTAGTAGTACATTATTATTAATAAAATATTTGCATTGACGAAAATACACTATTTTTCATTAAAATAAATTACAACGTCATAAATTACAATTACATGTCATGGAATCTACGACGCATGCGCCAATATTACTAACCCGTGTGTTTCCCACCCAATGACACGAGATACTTGTTTGTGACGTCACAGTTCACGTGGTAAGCTCTAGAGAATCACTGCGTAACGTAATGAAGACCATTTGGAAATGAAAAAATGACTGACATTATAGAAAATTGAAATCGTTCAGAAATTTTATTTAACTTATCATAAAGGAACTGGATCTATCATCTACATATAAATTTTAACTTACACGTGATTTACTTATTAAAATTAATTTTAAGGTGTATGTGTTGTCGTAGGCATTAATTGTTAGAAAGTCATAATATTTTGAAAGGTGTATTATGAAATTTTAAATATTATTACACAGTCATGTTCTTAATTTTACTTGTCATTTTTAAATTTATTTAGGTTAAAAGGAATTTGGTTGCAACATTACGAGCTATTAATCTTCAACCTATTTAACAAGAAAAGGGAAATGACAAAGCTATTATGTTTGTAAGTCATTTAACGAAAAGTTTAACGTGCTAATAATAGTAATTGTGTTAAGTAGTAGAATTGTGTATTTAATATTTGATTAAATTTTATTGTTACGACGTAGTATTTCATTTACATATAGAATGACTTGTATCAATATCGAATTATAAAATATATTAAATGCCCGGGTGACGCCTATAGTGACTTCCATAGTGAAAACAATACGGTTTTACTTTACACCAGTATAATTAATTATAAGCTTTGACAAGCCTCGAACATTTTATGCTTTCTGCCTTACTTATGCGTGCCCACGAAGCAAATAATTAAAAAAATAGTTGTTTAGCTATTAAACTGCAAAACAAGTTTGAAGTACTGTTTTAATTTAAAGGGCGAAGAAGGACAGTTTTCTTAGTCATGAATGACTTGTTATAAAGGCGAAGATCGAAGAGTTTATGCAGTTATAAAACTGAATTCCATTTGAATTCTCCTAGGAGCAACACCTGTGACTGGACTATGTTATAAGATTGTTTGCTTTTTTTTATATATATTTATATATTACTTTTTATATGACTTGTATAAAATAAATCATTTTGAGCTATGTAAAATTCTATTAAACATTTAGTTTAAATATTAAGCTATATTTAAAAAAACTATTTTGCAGTACTTCAATTTGTCTAATAATGGAAGGTCGTTTTTAATCGATTTTGTTACATTATTTTAAAATTAATAACTAAAAAGTTTTTATTAGGTATATAAAATAGTTTGAAATTCTGCAAAGTACCAAAAATCAAAATTAATAAAATTGATTATTACTATTACTTGGAACGCCATCTAGATATTTAGTTATTAAGAAATATCTATTACAACGTTCCCATCAGTGCCGCCAGAAATATAACGATATTATTGAATTTTATAAAACTTTATGCACTTATCCATTATATTCCTTTTCTCTTATTTTAAGTATTGTCTGAGATTTTAATATATGCTTTTCACATTGATTTTTTTTCATATTTTAAATTTTCATCATGCAAATCGTTACATATAACGCCATTTACTTTTACATTTTATTAGCTAATTTCACTTTTGTTCAAACATCAAACGTCTTAAATAGATAGAGACAGTAATAAAGAGAAAGAGAGAGGTAACTTAGAGTAGGCATAACGATTTTTCGTTATGTAACAATTTCTGCAAATTAACTCTTCTGTATGCCGTACAGCAGAGTACACTATAATTATACTGTATTTCGTTCAACCTTTAAATCTTATAATTTAATGAATTAGGCTGAAAAAATTATATTACATTATTATTAAATTTAATAATTCATAACTTATATTGTCCCTTTAGACTTGTTTGCATTAGTTAAACCGTTGTTTCAAGGGTTACAGTCTGTTAACCATTAGTCTAGTTTATTATAATTATGTAAAAGGGTCGAGACATTTAATATTTTAACATAGTTAATGACATGTGCGTAATTTAACTACGTCATTTATTTTGCGTGACAGAATGAGGTCAGTTACCTTTTCTTAATAAAAATATATGGATTTAGGGACGAATGGGAAATAAATTTTCACATTAATTATACAAATTTACGAGCAGTGAATGTGAATTTTTCCACGTTACATCTTCAAAATTAGAAAATATTTTTAAATGATAGAAAAGGCCTGAGCATGTTCTACTGCTAAGCTAATGCGTCTTCTCGTCCTAAGGAGAATGTTTTGATTAGAAATTAATGCGACACATGACGCTTGCCTTACGATGTTATCCTTTACCACTTGGTTGTATTGACCTATTTGGTGCTGTGGTTTCCTATTGTGCCATCAATTTACCGCATATTGCTAGACAAAGATCTTCAATAAAGATAAGCGTTTCATTGTACGTTTCTTCTGCGAAATATAAGTTATGTTTTATATTGTATTCCTACTAAAATAATGTTCAATACTTATTGTGACAGGGAACAAATTTTCGTGGATTTGAAATCCTAAAGTACGCCACACACTTTTAAAACTTCTGATATATCTACCTCCTCAATATTGATAAGATTCATTTAAATTACTTGTTGAAACTCCAATTATTGCTATATTGATTGACCTTTGTTGACTTACTTACAAATAAATTTTATATTTCACATAATTTCAATACTCAACTTAAATATCAAATGCTTAAAATGAATATGATAAATATTTAATCAATTCTAATCCTAAATGTAGGAAAATCTTACAAATAATATAAGAAAGCTTTAATTACTTTGTCCACTATATCAAAACAATTATCTATCTCTGTAAATAAACTTATAAGGAAATGTAAGAAAAAAAAGAAATAATAATCAGATATTTGATCTAGCAAAGAGCACTACTCGCTATCACTTAAGTTGGTTTTTGATCATGAGCACACAACAATAGGGACATCAAGATGTTGCGAAATGGCCAAAGCTTTTATATTATTGTTGTATTTGTCATTGGTAATAGCTATTTAAATGATCACAGATTTTTTTACAATTAAATATAGTCACATATGTATAAATCATTAATGTCATGATAGTGAATCGTTGAAGGTAAATTAAAATTATTTGTAAAGGTAATTTAATATGCAAATATAATATGCTGATATTCCTTTTTATAAAATATTGTAGATCATACAGTTATGTAAGAACTCTTAATTCATTATAATTTTATAAAAAAATATGCTACTATATTGAGGAACAGCTCCTTATTCGAGTGTTTATCGAGTTGGTTCGAATACATACGAATATAATTTATTACCTTAAGACTTTCAATGAAACATGTTTTGATTTGAGTGCAGCACAGTGTACATGTCTGTTACGTATGTGTATGTATTGATATATATGACCATACATTCCAGTGCACCCTACCAATTACTTAAGAAATGTTTTGCTGTTGGCGTGTCTAAGTAAATAAATGAATACGCTTTTTAGTTTAAGTTCTTTCTTTAAGTTATTTTTTTTTAATTTTAATCAATTTAAAATTTGATAAATTAATTTACTAGTGATGATATATCGCTATATTATATAGTAAATATTTATTTCTAAATATTCCTTCTTTCGCTAGTGAAACTGTATTTGTCTCTATTATAGAAAAAATTAAATCATATATAAACAAAATAGAACAAGTTATATATTAAATGCTTCTATGAACATAAATCTATATCGTAACTTGTGGATAGTAAGGCTAACAATTATATCGATCCTCTTACCGAGAAGAGCCACTCCAGCATGGAAGCCTCTTTCACGGAAATTATCACACCTGCGCGCCCAATACCCGAATGATGTAGGTATTATAAATGATATGGAACTTATTCGATTATTCGCGATGTATCATATGATTATTTATTTATTTATTTTCCGTTGTATGTTTCAGCCTACTTACTGGGATTTTAATAAAATTGACTGTTATTTTGAAAGAATCCCTCTCTTTTTCTTTTATGATGTAGCGAAATTGCACATGATACCATCTGTTGTTACATCCGCCTTAGGTGGCTTTCCATGGTGCGTGAAGGATTAATGCACCTTAGAAAGTATATAGGCGATATACTGCCATGCGAGTAGCTCGTGCGCTGCGGTCTAAAGGTCGTCCGTATCAACACAAAAGAGCGTGTCAAAAATACAAATATTCGTGATTATCGATTCGTTATCGTACACTTTTGAATGACAAAATGACTACAAATCTCAAGACCGACACAGGTGGACACGCACCGTTAGAAAAGTTTTGATGTGGTGTGTGGATGTCCACGGTCGTCGGCCTTGCGTGAATAATCTGAAAAATCATGCACCGCGAAAAGTCATTTTAAGACTTTGGCAATGTAAGAATTATTAAATGTTTTCATGCTTACTTACTAGATGGGCAAGGTAACCAAAACAAGGTAATACAAATTATTCGTAATACTACTTAAGGTAGAATAACTCGTCCTTATCAATCTTTATTAGATCCAGATTATTGGTGGCACCATCAATACTCAGCTATACAAGCAAAGTTTTGTGGAAAAGACACTACATTTTTTCAACAGAATCTGCACTAGGAAATGTTGGTGGAAAATGTGGAAAACCGTGTAAAGTGACGATTCAAAAGTGCTTGTAAGACTATTCGGAAAAAATATATATTTCGATTATGTTATTTATCTTAACAAAATAGATTAAAATTTTCCGCGTATAAAATACTGACAAAGGACTTCTGTATCTTCAGACAGAACGTATTTTCAGTTTAGAATAGGGATTGCGATAACAAATCGAGATAGTTCTGATGTAAACTGCAAACTCGTAATGCGACTTATACGGGGCTGTCCGGGCATTTGAAGATGCTTGCGATCGTATAAATTTGCGTCTGGGACTTTAAAGGATAAGTTTTAAGCATTTTAAACAGGATAAGAATGAATACGTCATGGCTATTTTGGAGATTTCAATTTGAAATAATTAATTTATTATTGCTCAGGTTTAGAATTTACCATGTCTTACGAAGTTGTAAAACAATTTAAGTTTAAATTTTTTCTTTAATTATTATTAAGCTTCAATGAACTTCATGACGTACAAAAATAAACAACATTAAAATATATATAACCTTACCAATCTTACCGGCAGTAATGTCCACGTGCTTAATGTATTTTAAATAACCCTTATAAAGACCTTTTTATTACTATTATAAATTAATTTGATTTCTAATATAAATTACACTTTCCTGCGTTATGGATTATTCATAATAGCGATTTAATTAAATACCAAACAAAAGAATTTTCTAACTGAAAATGATGTACATAGTTAAACAGTTTGATTAAACAGATATAATGGACGGATAGTTATTTTAGTATGTAATTACTTAGATCTACGAGCGGTAGCACATTGCGAATATAAATTATAATTGGCTAAATTCCACTGTGTACACACATTTTAATAGTTAATATTAGGCGACACATTAATTTGCGTGCCTGTCTTTGATTTTATAAACATTATTTTAATGTATCGTGGAGAATAAAAGTATATGGTGTGCTCCTAACCGATTTTGGACAGAGAATACCCAACTCAGGAACAGCCAACCCAGCGCAGGACATATTATTAGAAAAAAAATGGAGTGAAATGCTTAATACGAAAACACATCAAAGCACATATCAGACATTTTGCTATCATCGATCAATCGATCTCGCTCATTATTGAAAAGGTAATCTTACCTTAAAATATATTGAATAAAGCTTATACCTACCTCTATGTCACCAGGTAAATACAAAGCAAAAACTTCACCGAATGATCCAATTTATTCTCTAAGAAACGCATTGTTAGAGCCAGGGATTAAATAAACAAGGGTTGATTTTTGTACCTTAGCGAACACACGTCTGTTTACATTATTATATTTATATGGTCAGTCCTATTTGACTAGGACAGGTTAACTGTTTGTCTGTCTATGATACATATACATTATATACATATATATATACATTATAAATATACTTATAAGTATTATAAGTTCCGTTTTTATAAAAGCAAACAGTAAATATTTATAAAATAAAACAAAACACACCTTAGCGTGTTTTAAAAGCAGTTTGTAAAAGTTTTTAAATGTAAATTAAAAATAGATTAAAATAAGCTAACATTTACCTTCTTTATAGGTTTTTAATAGCTTCAAAGGTTTATTACAAATTATGCAATGGCTATTTGCGAGATACTTTACAAAACTATTTCAAATATTTATCGTATCATATTAAACATTAGGAGTGAAGTATTTTGTCTATTAATTTTTCAAGACACAAATAAATAATCATATTATTTATTTATGCTCCAATATCTTCAACATATATTTAATCTAATAAGTATGACAGCGTTTGGCAAAGCAATTTATCAGCTAGAATTCTATTAATACCCGCGATATATTTATGACGTTCATACCGCATAATTGTTTATAATAATACTCACTTGAACCAAAACTTCATAGCTGCTGGGATTGCATTTCTCATCACAGAGAGAACAATGGAAATATTACAAACTCGGTTCACTAACAAGAATATACTCGTAGTTGGAAAATATTTAATTGGTTAGTGAAATAGTGTAATGTTGAATTGTTTAAAGGAAAATTATAGAACTATTACTTGGTATTAAATAGTCTATAGCTACCATAAGCCTACTGTAAGAAATAAGAGGCTTCATACGTGTATCTTACGCCATATAATAAATCCTTAAAGAACTCACACTAATAGAATTAGAACGTGTAAGTATTGATCAGCGTTTAGAAGGCTTCTGAATGTGGTTCGTTAGCGTAGCGAATAACCCGCGCCAGTTCTCAAGCAATATTATATCAGGCAATATTTGATTAGGATATGTAGGTATCGGTGTATTATTCAACTGTTTGTACGGTGTGTTTAAACTAGTTACTTTTGTGTTGTGAAATTTGTGACAGCTTTGACGATGTTTGTGACAATGTTTGAATTATATATTTGCTGTAAAAATAATTCTTTGAATTTTATGTTTGATTTATTCTGTGGTGGTTATGTGATAAAACAATTTAAAAAAAAAACGATTCCTTAAATCTTAATAAAATTAAAAGAATTAAAGTTTGACATATGAGTTATACGATAAATATTTTCATTATTGTCATTTAATTAAGAACAATTAAATGACAATAATGAAAATATTTATCGTAATAATACTAATATATTTTTTAGAACAAATTTAATGTTACGAGTACAGACTTAGAAGCTATAAATATTAATCATCTCTAGAAAGAATTATTAATTTTCTTTAGCGTAGAAAACGACTGTGTGTTCTTAAAAAATATTAGATCCGATAAAATCAATTTAAACTTGTCTATATAGATTATTTAATTATTTGTATACTGTAAGTGTCCTACTGTTTTTTTTATCAAGTAAAAAATAAAAGGCCTTTTTTTAACTAATTAATAGCGTAATAATTTTGATGGGTTCATTTATGTTTCAGACCCAGGTATGAAGAAATCAAAAAACAGTCACGTGTCTGGAAAAAGATCATTGAGATCCAATAATCCAACCGCTCCTGAAGTAAATGCAAAACCAAAATTAGATTCAATTGATGAAGACGAGCAAGGATTCGGAGGATGGCTCAGGTAATGTGAAATTAGAAATTAAATAATATAAATTATTAATTATCGCCAAAATTGTAAAAATAGAAATAGCTATTTCAATGGAAACACAAAGAAGAAATATTAATTGTCATTTATGCAGTTAAATCACGTATTTATTCATAAATTCTAATACTCAAATCAGGACTACATGGAATGTAATTAATAGTATTTGCGTGAAACCTATTAAGCAAAACACATTGCAAATCGAATAATTGAACGTAAAGCATAGATATATAAATTCGGAATTTAAAGTGGTAATGTAATCGAATTGTTGATAAAACAACTTACTGATATATAAATCACCACAACGAAATGATGCTGTATTTTTAATGGATTTTTATTTTCAAGTGTAGTATTAAGTTCTTGATATTGCAGTAAGTATTTGAAATATAATATCTTCTAATAATAATATCATAAAAAAAAAATCTTCATTATTTTACAAAAAATATATAGTGACCTAAGGCGTGTTTCGATTCATTTAATTAATATGATTGTATTTCAAGCTTCTTTTATAATAACACTGATTATATAGCTTTAATTTTTACCAGCTTGATCACATAAATACAGATTTTGATATAGAGCAATACAGTTTTACTAACAAATCGATGGTGATATCGTTCTGATAGATTTCGGCCACGGTGACCAATCTCAAGGCAGACTAGCCAACTGGGCATGACATATTATAGTGTGTACGCAAACACAAGTGCACTCTCTATTTCTTCCCTCTCCTAGTCAGATGGAATACCAAATGCGATACGGCCGAAAATACTTAAGGCGCAGAACCAACGGCAAGTTTACATTTCTTTGACATAAAAGAGCCCCATACATTTTTCATGGTTAAACCTGGGGTAACTTTGAACTCATGACTACGGGATTAGGGCCTATATATACACACCGACCAACGAGGCAGTCAACTATCAATTACAGCGGGTATAGCATTACTTAGGCATATGATGTATGACAGAAATCATACTATGCTATTGGTGTGTTCTGTGGTTTTGTAATGCTTTTATATACAAGCTTGAACAATGGTTTAAAAGGAAAAATATTCAATGTTATTACTTATTTCTTTTAATTTACTATTCTTATAATTAGAACAATGGAGCGGAGTTTGTACAAAAGTATTTTATTAAATTTGTAAGTAAATGTTAAATATATGTTTTTTTAATATCTAATAGCAAAACCGGTGTTTTATACAAGTATGTTTTGATTTAAAAAAATATGTAGTTGATAAAAAAGATTCGAATACACTGTTGCTTCTCTGTTATACATACAAAACTATTTTCTCTGCTCAGCAAGAAGTTCTTGGATACCTTCCAGTAAAAACTTGATAGGGATCAAGTTAAAATTGACATGTAATAGCTTTAAAACCAAAATGCTGTAAAATTTGGTGCAATGACCGCATTCGAGCAATTCTCACTAAATTTAACTGTTAAAACTTTTGTAAACGTTTATGGCGAACCTTCCGTTGTTATAAAATAGTTTAGTCCCATTGAAGTAGACCAAATTTGGGAGTGATAGAAGAAACATTTTATTATATTATTCTTTTAAATATTTATATTCTATCTAAATAAAAACTTGCATTGAGGTTTCACTTGTTGACTTAATAATAATCAATTAAATAAGCTTTATTATATTGCAATTGTTTATTTCTAAATATTTTTTAGGATCTCAAATTGAAAGAAGGTCTATAGAAGTTTGATCCACCAGAACAAATAGGCTTAAAAGCTATAAATACAAGATATAAATATTTTTTCCTGCCTTATTACGGATAACTACAAAATAGTTTAACTGTCACAACTTTAGGGTTTCTATGATCTCAGAGCAATTAGTCAATTTAGTTCACTTGCTTGAACCTAGCTTTATTATTAATTTTAACATTTGAGACAATTACGTATCCATGCTTTAATAATAATGAGACGCTCGTATTTATAATGAAACTGTTATATTCTGTTTTGCTTATTGTTCAAACGATTCTCATTATGATATTAACAACATAATTTACCAAATCGCAAACCATGATCAGAATCCAAGTAGTAAAACACCTAATTAAAAGCAAAACTTGTCTTTAAGGGGAATAAGGCAAAATCTTTTATTGAATGAGTAAAGTCAGTACAAAGTTAAAAATAAATATTGTATGTAATGTAGTTTTTTATTTTTAAGGATAGTGTCTGATCAAGGACGAAATTACGCTAATGAATTGGTTTGGCGGTGCGGTGTAGTAATTATAATCCCAATTTTACTGTATACTAGTGTATACAGTAAAATTGGGAGTGAATTGGGAGTGAATTGGGAGTGAATTACTGTAGGCTAGTGCAGAACATTCTTCCCGTCTGTACTGGCCGTCGTCGCGCTTGGAATCTACTACCACTTACCATCAGGTGGAGTAGAGTCATTTGCCCTTCCGGCAAATATATATATATATATATATATATATATATATATATATATATATATATATATTTCTTAGAAACCAGATCAGAAAGGATTTTTTTAAAAACAAAATTACAGAAAACTAGATAATAAATTTAATCAATTTTACAGAATCACAAACTATTCGACAGTTTTTACTAATGAATTTATGTAACAACAATTCTCCTAATTTAATTCAAAACTAACCCTAGCAACACGACACTAACAAACTTAATCGCAATTGATTACAAAAATAACACAGTATGACACCAATCGACCGAACACACGATAGCAAAAAGAGACCTGTCTACCGTCCACCCTCCTTTAAATACACTTCCTCCCACTACTACCCTCCTATATTCCTACACGGCCTTTCCTGACAGAAGACCGTCCCCGGGCTTCTTTATTTTCAACTGTCACGATCCGTTTCCACGATTGGGACGGAGAGCAGGGGATTTTCTTCGTTCACAATGGAGGCAGCTAGTTCTGAGAATCTCTGTATTCCTGAGGGTCCTTGTTGCGGCTCGATCTCTTCCACAGGCTGTACAACACCGGGACGCAGGTCGACACCGGCAGTTAATTCCTCTTCTTCAGTATCTGCGTCTGTAACATGAAAATAAAACCACAGATTTTTCTGCATATTGCGAATCAACAATGCTGTCATCGCTGATAGCCATCATAAGCTAAGCTCTCTCTTTATTTTACATGAAACCTGCTCCAAGACAACTGACCCACAAAGTCAAGTTGTCCAACACACAAGGATAGCATGTCTGATGCTCTCTAAGATATATTCAAAACTAAGCAACTCAATTACCTGGGATAATGAATCCGATGCACTCCAAGATATCAATTATCCCAGGCCAAAGTCACTCCTGTGATAACGCGTCCGATGCACTCCAAGACAACAGTTATCACAGGCCCACAATTATCCGCGGGATAACCACAGTCCGATGCACTCCAAGACAACTGGTTATCCCCGCCTAGCCTCCCGAGGATAACCACAGTCCGATGCACTCCAAGACAACTGGTTATCCCCGCCCAGCCTCCCGAGGATAATCACAGTCCGATGCACTCCAAGACAAATGGTTATCCTCAGCTCAGGGATCCTACAGTAGCGTGTCCGATACACTCCAAGACAAACGCTCACCGTGCCAACTTGTTAAATTTGCCTTACTTTAGCCCCGAGGCTATAGGATAGTATTCCAATCATAACAAATAAACAAAACATATTGGCTCATAAAGATTTTAAAACATCAGTAAATTCAAAGCTGATCTTAAGCATCACGCGCCACACGCAAACTTGGACAGGAGAACATGCCTGCGCGCTCGTCACGCTCGGCCACCAGCATCACGCGCCACACGCAGACTTGGACAGGAGAACACGCCTGCGCGCTCAGCTATTAGCCCCAGGCGACGCACGTACGCTCTGACAGGTGTATACGCCTGCCCGCTCGTGTTGCTCGGCCATCAGCAACAGGTGACGCACGCACAATGACAGGCGAGCACGCCCGCACGCCCGCGCACCCGTGACGCTCTTCCATCATCATCACGCCATGCAAACGCCTCGACCGGGAGGCTGGAGATTGCTGACTGGTCAGCCCACAGCACCAGTGGTGAGCAGACTGGCCGTCTGAACACGTATATCCGCGCTCGGCTGTACCTGACCTTGACTCAAAGTGCAACCTGAGATCCATATCGGTTGCTAAAAAAAAAGCACATTAAATTAATACAACATTAAAATTATCCACCAACAGCGACTTTACAAACCGTCAACGCTAAAGACCAACTAGTAGGGCCAGTAAATTTTACTTATACTCTCAATCGAAGAGTACAGTACACGCTTCAGGACATAATTAGGTCCCAATAAGAGACAAACACTCATTATCCATTGACTTTAAATTTTAGCACGACCTACCTCCTCGCACCAATAATCAATGTCGATGATGTTAGGATCGAAATTAGAAATATAAAAATATTGGTTCGATCTTACTGTAGCATCGATAGATCGTATCGCATCAATTCTACGATCGGTCGCACTAGCATCGCGGTTCATGACAGCACTCACGGAACGCCATGGCGAAGACAATGCCGCAAAGTCCCGATGCTCCACAATAGTCACAATGACTACCCGCGTTCGCGGCAGCGTTAATAGATTTCTGAAACATGAGTCACGGTCATGCGACCATTTGTAGGCAAGTTTCTTAGTTATCATTGCACAAGACCACTGTTAACTATTACTAATCCAAAGCAGGGTAGATAATTGAAGAAATTATCGCAATGTACAAGCTAAATTGTAAAGTTACTAAGAAAAACGACATATAGTTAGCTATTATTGCGTAAGATTTATCTTAATTAATAATCCAAAGCAAAGCGTAAATAAAGAAATTATCGCAATGTACAAGCGAAATTGTGAAGTTAGTAAGAAACTTCGCACGACACACAGTAAAACACACTGTCTATCGCTTTTACACAAATTGGAACGTACTCACCAGATCTTTTCCATACGTTACCACACATTTTCTGCACTCACTAAGTAATAATACTTTCGTAGGGTAGTAAAGTAAATCGTAACTGCATTTAAATCCTTCCATGTAGTCAACAGCGACGTCATTACACGGCTTGCATATGCTGCGAGACATTCACCATCCTTCGGTTTGCAGTTATGTACACCAATAAGTGTCGCAGCAAATGTTTTCGTGGAATCGTAACGTGCGAGAAACAGATCACGAAAGTGTTGCCAAGTCATACCCTCATGGGAGATTTGTGATAGCCACGACGAGGCGCTGCCCTTCTGAGAGCCTTCTGAGTGCCTTACTGAGAGCTATGATGAGCGATGCACCTTTCAGTGGACGTTCATTAACGAAGAAATCAATCGTAGCACACCAAGCACGTGGATCAGCATCTGGTTGCTCTGGGTTGAACTCCGGCAGAGAAACCTTGGGCGACGATACTGGTGTTCGAATAGCCTCAATCAATTGCCCTGCTGAATCTCGAACATTGTGCGGCAGTGAGATTCAGATCCCACTTCTGATCTTAGAAACCAGATCAGAAAGGATTTTTTTAAAAACAAAATTACAGAAAACTAGATAATAAATTTAATCAATTTTACAGAATCACAAACTATTCGACAGTTTTTACTAATGAATTTATGTAACAACAATTCTCCTAATTTAATTCAAAACTAACCCTAGCAACACGACACTAACAAACTTAATCGCAATTGATTACAAAAATAACACAGTATGACACCAATCGACCGAACACACGATAGCAAAAAGAGACCTGTCTACCGTCCACCCTCCTTTAAATACACTTCCTCCCACTACTACCCTCCTATATTCCTACAATATATATATAAAAGAACTAAACAAAACAATTTGATTTTAAGCGATTATACACTCGTAATCTTAATCACGAAACTAAAAAGTCTCTCAAGAAACCTATTGTACCATCTCTAACTAAACACATATATGCAATAAGTAACAATACATATTAACGTGTTTTAAGTCTATTCTATTGTTTTTTACAGGTCTAGTGAAGGCTTGGAGAATATGAAACTATTTGTGATAGCCAATAGTATTGTTCTACTCACGACGATCACGTATCCTCACATACAATTTGTGATTGAGTTCATAACCGATGCTCTATATGGACCTGATAGTTTCTTTTAGCACATGTTGAAGGTTAAGTCATGGAATATTCCATTTTTAAACGTATATCTAAACAGGACTACATTTAAAAAATACTAATTGAAATTTGTAGTTCCATTAAAATTAAATGTAATAAGCTTTTTTCAAAGTTTTATGTTACATTATAAATATTGGTAGTTATATGTATTAATTTAATTAAGTGCGTAGAATAATTATTTATAAATATGTATATATATATATATATGTATGATGAGAAGCATTCAGTAATTTAGTTTGATTTTTACAATTATATCAAGAATTTCTTTTGTTATAGAGGTATAATATTGTAAAACCATTACGTTATTAACCTATAATATAATATATAATACGAATTCAAATCTATATTATAATCAGGTTTAAAAGCTTAGAATAATAATCACTTATAATCAACTGATATTACTTTCAACGGCTGTTTCAGTTTACATAGTTCAGAATTTCTTATTATAAGATAAATCTTGGTTTACGTCGATCGTTTAT
Source organism: Nymphalis urticae (assembly GCA_905147175.2). Lineage (NCBI taxonomy): Eukaryota > Metazoa > Arthropoda > Insecta > Lepidoptera > Nymphalidae > Nymphalis > Nymphalis urticae. The sequence goes on from LR989991.1 coordinate 9,110,083, forward strand.
TTCCTCCCATTCTTAATTGAGTCGACTAAAACAATATCTAGACAATCTTTAGATGCTGTTTATCTTTATGTGTAATTGTTTGAATTTGGAATATAATCGAAATATTTAGTTGTTTATTTATTACGTTAATTGCTACAAAATATAAAACAATTGTGTATTTTGAATATTCTTCGTTTAAAATCATTTAAATTTTCTTATTTTTATAAATGTAACTACTGTGTTTAATTTTTATAATTTGATTAAGACGTTGAGATATATATTTATTTAAAACTTTATTTAAACTATATTAATCAATATGTTAGCTTTTATATTTCGTTTGCTATGTTCAATAGGGGTTGTTGTATGGTATTCTATGAATGTATGGAAAATGATAACCGATTATTTCAATAGTGAATTTAAAAAGATCGTTTATAATACAACTGAAGAATATGAAGAGGTTGAAATGTGATAAAATGTGATTATGTTATATATAATTCCGGCTTCATATCCATGTAATGGTAAAGTCTTGTTGAAGCCAACCTTGATAGATATCAAACACACTTCTGTAATTCTACTACCAAACATATTATATTATATTTTACATTCGATGTGTTCCAATTTGAAGAGCAAGCCACTGTAATTACAAGTACAAGTAACATGAAATCTTAAATGCCGTGGTTGGCGTCACGTTAGCGTTGGGGAGCCATTGCCTACTGATATAACACTTACCATCAGGTGCTACAATATTTTCGTCTACGCTTCAAAAACAAATAAATGCATATAAATATCGATATTTAAGTATACAACAAATATATGTTAAGATAATATTAAAATATGTTGGGTCTATTAAATTTATTGTCGAACAATAGTTCAAACTGTTAATATTTATATTCTTAAAACATACGATATTATTGAAATTTCAGATCGATTTGAATAATGTTTTAATAATCTAATAATATTAAGGTATAATATAACAGTTAGTTTTGTTTGTGTGTGTGTCAGTGTCAAAATAATGTTGTAATGGTTTTTGTCTTAACAAGATCAGACAAATCTAGACAGATTTCACTTACAACTTTTCTTTATATTTGATTAAGTATTTTTATAAGCTATTGTTTTCACTTAGTCCATGATTAAAAGGTAAATATAATAAATATTTGGTTTTAAGGATTTTTTTTAAGTGATTAGTTATATAATATGTAGTTACTTTTAAGTATGCTTTCAATATTACTATTAATAACCCTACTACTTATTATTAATTATTAAATAATAACTTTTTAATCGTCTTTTAATTCCGTTTCAGAATATTGAAAAAAAAAAATTAAAAACGCTTTACTAACTTTACTGAATTTTTAACAAAATGCCTCGGTATTATAGCTTAGGAAGGCTTGCTATCGTTACTAAGACCAGGCAGAACAGAAAGCAGCTTTATACGAACGTTATTGAATAAACTGAATTTCGCTTTGTTCCTAATTTTTTAATATATTCTTTCAGTGAACCTGACGTGAGTTCGTAAATTATGGGTAGCATTATCAGAGTATATATAGTGTTAGGTAGATTTATTGCTAAGGCACACATAAATGATTTGCTCAGCATCAAATTTAAACTACGAGCCAGAGAGCCCCAATAAGCAACAATATTTCCAAGAAGAGTTTTATTTTAATTTGTTTTTTTTTTATAGAAAAGGAAAGAAGGAAAGGAAAAGGCGGACGAGCATATGGGCCACCTGATAGTAAGTGGCCACCAACGCCCATAGGTATTGAAAGAAATGTTAACCATCGCTTACATCACCAATGCGCCACCAACCTTGGGAACTAAGATGTTATGTCCCTTGTGCCTGTAATTACACTGGCTCACTCACCCTTCAAACCGGAACACAATAATACCAAGTACTGCTGTTTTGCGGTAGAATATCTAATGGGTGGGTGGTACCTACCCAGACGAGCTTGCACAAAGCTCTACCACCAGTTATTAACACCTTTATCACAATCATAAAGAATGGCAGCTCGACATGGGCTAGTCCAAAGGTGCACCAAAACTCAATTATCTGCCATCTGCACTCAATAGTGTCTCATTTCATTTTTCATATGATTAGTCCCATTGGATTAAGGGCGTCATAAGTTAAGTTGCTTATGAGTCAACTCCAGTCTAGGACTGCTGTTACGTCCTGAAATTTAATTATTCATTTACATATAACACTGATTTCAAATTAATGCGATAGAAGTAACTGAAAGACGTCTATTCGATTTAATAAACAATATGGTGTCATTATTGTTGTTTTGTTGCATTCACCTCCCAATACTGATAATTATATCAAGCAAACGAGATGGTAAATGAAAGTAAGCAAGCTCTTTCTAGAAAACAAGTGCCTAGGTATGTTTGTTTGCTAGGTATGAACTATTCTGTGCGAGGAATTACAAGCCGTTTCGAATTTACCTTCGTACGTATGTCTGCGGGGAATTTAGCTGGAAATATTTCTTCTTTACATTTTCTTCAGCTTAATATACATTCTGTTTGTAAAGTAGAACGTTTAGGAAGGCAGCCACGGCGGAAATTACTGACTCGCCCGATACGGCGCAAATATTCGAATCCTATCTAATATAATTATTATCTTTTTGACGTTTATAATCAAAACACTTATACCTTGCAATAATAGTGAAGAGGCTTTTCAACTCATCGTATTAATAATAACATGAGAGTCTATTAATATATCATCCAGAATGTCACACATATAACGATTTGGAGCGAATTATTGTATCATTTTTAGTCTTAAAATAGCACTGATTATTAATAAAGAGCATAGACGATTCACAAAGGAAATGAAATTGATTATTTATTAAGATTAATTTTAAAATAAAATAAATTTATTAAAATTAATGAATAAATATCACTTAACATAAAGATGTAAGACAGGCTTCGTTATTGTAACAAATTCGTCTCTATATACTTTCAGGGCGATCTTAATAACCAGATAATTAACAATTAATATTAAACAGGGGTAAGTAAGCTTGTTAATGTTTTTATCCTTAATTTAAAGATTCTTATATAAAATTATTTATTAGTGGGTGTCAGTGGTTAAAACACGTGAATCTTAATCGAAAAACCGGGCTTATAATCGAGCATTAGGTTTTATGTGCTTAATTCGTTTTTATAGTTAATTTCGTTTACAGTAATTATGGAAATATTATTAAAAAAATCAGCCGCAAGTGTATGCACCAACGCACGTTTGTGCAGCGTGGGGAAGTCAGCTTCAAACATTCTCCTCAAGAAGAGAGGAGACCTTAAAAGTGCAGTGGAATATTTACAGGCTATTTCTTTAATTATTTGTCTTATGAACTATATCACTTAAATAATTATAAAAATCAGACAAATCATCATTCAAATATAATATTTTCAAATGTAATACGTATACTTTCATTAACTTGAAACCGAAAACTTGTTAATAACATGACGTGCTATAGATGCGGCTCCTTCCGAATCGATACGCAAAGGTTCTGCTCTTTGGCTACATGCCAAATGCATTTGTGCAAACTTCATGACTGAAATGCGATTTATTAAAGGAGTAATAGTTAAGTAATTATTCCATTAGTCTGTAACAGTTCTGTTTTATGCTTCTCTTTCTAAGTGGTTATTGCAATTTGTAAATGTGTTTTTGTTTTTCATCTTTTTAAGCGTTGCGTTGTGTGCATTTCGTTTGACCTGTGACGTCATCAGACATAACAATTTATTGTAACATTAAATTCGCACTCCAGATTTACTCAAATGGCTCAATAGATAGAACATTCCTACGGGAATATCGTGAGCTTAAATCCGGGCAAGCACCACTAAGTTATCTTGTGCTTAATTTGTGCTTATAACTCAAGTTGTGCGCGTTGGTGAAGGATTAACATTATAATGGTATCTGCATGTATCTTATAAAGTAAGTGTATCCGTATATATAGCAGCTAGGTAAGATAATCTATATGACCCCTATTTAATAGAAGAACAAGCTTTTGCCTAACAATGTGCTATTATGGGTTACTCATGACTTATATACACTTAGAAAACATTTGAATAACATTAACCAAGTTCACACCGATATAACAGGTAGTCAAATTATTTGTAATTGAAATATTTACACAATAACATATTACTCAATATGATACGGTATTGAATCGTTTAAAGTTTGATTAATATTCAGCAAATCCCCTAAAGGTTTACGAAGTGTTAAACATTTCGAAGCTCATTCGTAATTCATGCTCTCAAAAGCCACTTCATCTAACATTCATAACATTAAATAATCAATACAGTCAGACTCCTTCATACTGGCAATGGGCCAGAACGCGTTTTCCATCTACAAACCTATCCACTCTGTCTATTACATTCTCTAAATTCTAAAAGCCAATCATCACAGTGCCTACACACTGTGTGTTAGCATGTCTTCCTACAAGCGTTTGTCACACACTCAGAGCAGTGATCATAAATGAAATAGTATCAGGTATATTGTGTATTCCAAAATTAAAAAAGAAAACAGATGTCAATAATAAATACAAAAAAAACCGCTTGATTTGCTAACAAAATACGTTTGGTACAGAGTAATGAACAATTCTGATCTACGTATTTTAATTGTACGTTTCTGCTACAAAGCACATTGATCTGTATTCCGACCGCAGTTACGCCTAAACTGTCAACGACGGGAATATTAATATGTAAATTGGATCCATTGTATGCTCTAAATAATAGCTACTTTAGCCTAACCTAGGTCTGAAGGAAGCGATTGAGCGGTGCCAAGCAAGGGATACGCATAAAGTCCCAATAATAGCTTCAAGAGCGTTATTCTATATCTAATCCTATTATGATATAAGACTTGTTTCTCGTATACAATTCTATAAAGCGTTTAGCTATAATAACATTAACTATATATTCGACATAACTTAACCTTATAGAACTATTTGTAGTATCGAAACGTCAATATCGCAATGGTTTCTGGGCCGCCCAGCAGTGTAAAAAAAGCAGTTTCGCTCCACACTCTTTTGTGCTATTTTCATCCCTACTCTTAACAAAACTGAACGCTTTATTGAAGGACTATTAATTATTCGTTAAAACGGGAATTGCTAATATTCTTTTAAAATAAATTAAGATCATTTTCTCAAGTACTATCTTACAACCTACGAAGATTGTTAAATATAATAAAACATTAAATATATATCTAACAGTCTTATTACTCTTAATTAGTTTATTTGAAGCATCAAATTGTTATTTATTTTTCAACTTGGTAACAGACAAATGACATATTTAAAAGAAAAAGAAATTCTACATGTCTTAATGTTTGCCAACAATAAATTTATAATATATAACCTGATAACTATGACAATGCAAGTTTAATTACCGGCTTAAGAAACAAAACGTAAGTTGGTTCAATGTTTAAGGGGTATTGTTAATCTACCTACATACCTCTGTTATCTATCTTATACGCTTAGCATGTCCTGAAGCTTCAATGTTCGAGAACAAAGGTGACCTTTATAGTCATTCTGGTCAACCGTTTGTAGTCGTTTGAGTAAAACATTGTCCAATTATTTGAGCTCAGTCTTGAGAATACGACGTTACAAACTGGTGCGATAGATACATATACGGCCTCACTTATAAACGTTGTTTATATTGTGTTAAGCTAACCAACAAATTCAGCACCTTCTCGATTTGACATATCTCCGCGCCCCCATAGGGAGCCGTGCCCACCTAGTTGGGAACTCCTGATTTAGGATATGTATCAAAAGTTATTAAAACATATCAAAATAATAATGTTATAGAAAGAGATACACCAAATGCCAATATAATATGCTCTTTCAATTTATGACAGTAATTTATGTCATAGTCAATTTTTCCTAGAATAGTATGATAAAGTAATACCTACATAAAAGGGTCAAGTTTTGTTTTAATTTTTTTTACCAAAAAATAATTAACATATATTAATATTTTATATAGCAACATTATAGTATTCGCATCTTATACGCCTTAAAAATCTATACTAGTATAATAAATGCGAAAGTAGCTATGTCTGTCTGTTACGTTATCACAGCTAAACTAGTAAGAGGAGAGCTCCGCCGAGCCACGAGAGGAGCACAGCACGGGAGAGGCCGCGGATGCGTTATATCAACACGATCCCGCAGCCTCTCCGATCCGTGCCGAAGATCGCCATCGCAGAGATTTAAGTGGGTAAGAATCCCACATAACCCAGTCCCCCCCCCATGGGACCTGGGTACCTTTCTGAAGGTTTCCACTGCGTAAAAAAAAGCTAAACTAGTAAAGCGATTTTGATGAAATTTTGTATGAAGCGAGCTTGAACCTCAAGAAAGGACGTAGACTTTCTTACATATAACACCTGCCTCCTCCAAAACATGCAAGTGAAGCTACAGGCGGAAACTATTATAATATATAAACGTTTAGTTTCCATTGATCAAGTTTTCAAAGGTTTTAAATTTCTATTTTGTGTTTTGGTTGGATGAGAACGTTACGATAGTAGTTATTACAGGTGCTTAATTATAATTTCATTTCTATTTTAATTAATAAAGCTGTTTATATTGCTAAGCTAAACATATATTTCTTGGACTTAGCACCGACTTCGGACTGTTTAAAGTATTATTATATTACCTTTTTCCTTACTTTACAGGATTTTAATATATTTTTAATAAAAAGCTAAAGCTTTTTAGTGTACCTTTGTTCTTTATATTTGTAATCGGTGAATTTTAGATTCAAGAGTACATAAGAAAGTATAGGATTTTTTATTTGCATGTTAGAAATAAAGCGACTGTAGAATAAGAAATATAATTTAATTTTCAGTCCCTAATAATTAATATACAAAAAGTATTTATACAGTTCATATTTTATGCATTTTGTTAAAACATCGCACACAAAATTACTGATCCTAAATGCAAAATGTAAATTGTGATAACGAAGTTGAAAATAAGTTTATTTTTATTTTGATAGGGATTTATAATTTGACAAATAAATTTAACTACAGTTATTAAGAAAGAATGTTGATGGTAGGGTTACCTGCATTAAAAAAAACTATTGAACTTATTTCAATGCAAATAATACATGATTATTTCCAAATCACTATAAACATAGCTTAGTTAATAACCCAAATCGATAGAAACGTTTTTGAGAAAAATACAAGGTGTCCATAAAGAGCGCACAATACACTCATGCATAAAAATCTAGTAATTATATGTTTTTTGTAAAAAAATGTTGCACGTAAAATATTCGAGGCCTTCTTGTAAACTATCTTAAGAAAATACACTAATAAAATCGATCTAGATATTTCCAAGAAATCAAGGACATATAATAAAATACAACGCATCGAAAATAAAACCTATTTATTAAATAAGCAACAAATTTATAGGCATATACTATTAACAAGCGATAAACGATTAAAAGCACCTCGATATTTTAACGAGAGCTGATTGATTTTATCATAAAATGTGTTGATAATTACGTAGCAAATACAAACAAGTCTTTTAGTCGATTGATTATTACGAATTAATGTAATAATAACAAATGTAAGAATATTTTAACTAACCAAAAGTTTTTATTTGATAGGCAACAGGAATCAACAAATTATCTTTAGATATAAATGTAAAATTCAGATGGTTAGCGAGATATTAACTCCATTTTGTTGTTTTTGTTTGTAGCATTTAGAATATTAGCTAAGATAGGATTACAAACTAGATACTAAGATAGGACTACAAATACTTTCAAGTTAAAAAATACTTTTTATAGAGGATGGCTATGGCCCTTGAGTGGTGCAATGACCTTCAAGTTTATAAAACAGGCAGACGGTCAAAAATGAATTAAATTAAATATCAAATTAACTATAACTTTTGTCATAAAAAAACTACAACAACCGATATAGCGACGTACACACGTACACATAGTTGCAACTTGAAAGTGTCTGTTTTGACTTAAAACAAAATAAAAACTGTGATTTATTGTTCTTCGTTTATTTATAGGATAATTGTTTAAGATGTTATAATATCGTTGAAACCTCGCATCAATGTTTAAGTATACAATGAGAGATAACCATGATAAAGTGATTCTTTCACATATCGCTTACCTGATTCAATTATTATTTTACAACAAAACAAACAAAATCTTCGTAAAATATATCAATTTATTACATGAACAAACATATATATCTACCCTAGCTACATGCTCTGACTCTGAATGGGTATTATTAAGGCTATAAATAAAATATACATTTCTTCTTGTTACTATAGATATTATTGAAATATATGTATAACCTGTACAAAGTTTTAGCAAGCTATTGTAGTCGTCAGCGCTCCGACCGACAATGTTCTTACCGACTGAGTTGAAATAATTAGATGCTAACCATGCATTCTAACGGCTTCCACGCAATATTTCTAATAATAAGAGATAATGTTTAAAAAAATCATTACATGTACTAAACTATTCTACTAAATTATTCTTTTTTAATATTTAATATAAAACTTTTTTTATACTTAAATATAAAATCGAGTGAAGTAATCCTGTGTATTTGTACTATATTATATAAACTTGTTTATTATAACAATCACAGAAAAAGACTATATTATATAGTATTGCAAATTCATGAAAATTCTACCTAAATTCTAATCGAATTGTTGAGTAATTATCTATTTATTTTATGCTTAAAGTTCGCATTATTTATCAAATTCTCAACATCCATTGTGTATCTTATTTTGAAACAACGTACGCGTTAAATATCTATAATTTTAGTATAACCATCTCCATTGTTGAAACTTCTGTTATCTTAACAAAGCTTCGCGATTTATCAGAGGCGTCGTTCGTATTAAATTTGATACGCTCATTATTATTCCGAGCTAAAATAAAGACCGTGAGACGCCATGAATAAACGACGTATCCTCATAAACAACTGTTCTTAATAACTGTTTTAATCTCGACGTCAAAAGCGTGGCCAGTTGCAAAGGCAGATTGGAAAAGTTTTTTCTTGTGAGAGTCCAATTAAACTTGTTTGAAGCAATTTCCTGTGCATGCTTATGCTTGAACGATGCAAACGTTTGTTTCTGTATGCCTTCGTCGAGTAATTGTTCCTTTAATGCAACGGCTTGCAAGATTGTGTGCAGTTGAAATAGCTCTAACGTAACCAGTTACAATTTAACATAAAAAACGTATATGAATAAAATGTATCGACATTGATTTAAAATTATTGTAGAGATAATGAAAAATGGCTTTATTAGGTGATGAATCATAACATGAAAAATAATAATATATAAGAAATAAAACTTGTTAAACTCTATTCTATTCAAAAGAAAAGCAATAATAGCTTTCATGCAGGGAAGACACGAAAAGTAAGCGGATCTTAAATTCAAAGCAGCCTCTTTTACGGTAGTGAAGATAAACGTCTCAATGTTTGAGAAGAACAAAATATGCGGGTGAAAATTGTAGTCACAACGCAATTCGATCGTTAGTTTTTGAGCGATATAATTGTTTTAAAGAATCGTCAAAAAATAAAAGTGGTTTCTAGACGTATTGACGTAAGAAAAAGTTTTCTACATATAAAATGTGTATTTTCTAAAATGATTACAAAAACATTTTTTTTAATTAACATGTCAATTCTTCTATTCTTATCGATATTTATCTTTTGATCTTTTCTCTTTTGTAAAGAGTACATAATATATATTACATCTCATTCAGATTACTCATTTCGATCTAATTTCAGCAAATAGAATGTGACTGACATGTCTGCTCGAAACGTATTTCGGATAAGTCTTTTATAAAGAAATTCCATTAATCTCTATACAGTAAGTCAACTGATGATGCTGTTTGTATTTGTGTGTCTTTTCCTAATCCATGTGCTTGTTAAGAAATTATATTTATATTGCATATTGAAAAGGAGCATAGTTGACCTCTTAGTAAAAATTCGCTATATTGAAAATCTTAGCAGAGAGTGAATTAATATTATCTACAAAAGTAGCCTTAAGTGATAACTATTCTTTACTTCATTGAGAATAATAAACAAAACATAAAACCTCAATTGTATTGCATTTAATTTAAAAATTTGCTTACTTCACTTCACTTCGTATTTTGTTAACAGTTAATATTAAAGCTACTTTTTTTAAATTACTAAATTGTGAAACCATATTTAATTGAGTTTTAAGTTTTTGGTAAAAAAAATAACCAAAAATCTCTATTACTGTTCTATACTCACAACCTGGAGAGAACGAAGGAACCACACCCACGCTCTCAGGTTTTGACTGCAGTAAGAAGAGCTTGGAACTTTTCTACCTTAATGTAAACCATGAATCGATATTATTTTTTGTCTCTTTCAAAACATTTTAATCAGTAACTAAATTATTACCCGTTTTTATTTATATTAACGGTTTTAAAATTTAAAATTTTATTTTAACATGATAAAAAGCAGAGAAGTTTTTTTCCAGCACATTTTAACAAAGTTTTCAGTACAGGCGGTTAACAAGGACACCTCGCAAGCCATTCTGTCATCGTTTCCATCTAACAGAGAGGAAGACCTTCGATTGTAGTAGGTTGACTTACGGTTCTTGTTCACAAGTCACGCGCTAAATCGTTCATTTTCACTTAGTTTTACATTGAACTTCTCTTAATATTAAGGATAATATTACAGGTTTTTATTTATCAAAATGAAGAGGGTAGGAAATGTTATTGAGCTGACGACTGAAGGCATTCAAATACACGTACACGTCACAAACCGTAAAGCAGTCCATCTCTTATGGTATGCTTTTCTTCCATTGCTTGGAATGATTAATGTCACAATTCATAGTTATGCTGATTATTGTGTATATGTTCTAGTTCATGTTATTAATTTATTATTTTCCCTCACTACACAAGCGACTGTACTGATGTACTGCTAAGTGCAGTAGTTCAATTTACGTTAAAAATTTACCAAAAAAATGAAGGTGTTACAAAATTCTTACTTTTAAAATTTGTATGAACAAAACAGCCAATTCCTTTACGCCTCTTCTAAAAATGTTGACAGTCGCACCTTCAAGGACAAGGCGATGAGAATCGTTTTATTATTATACATTTTTGGATCGTGAATTTTATGCGCAGTTACCTTAAGGATCGAGTTTGAGTGGCTCGTCACGTTCAGCATTAAGCACGCAAAACCGCGATTCATAAAATTGACTGACTGAGCCAGTTGAACGCTTGAGATGCGAAGATAAATTCCTCTTTTAATAATTGAGAATTATGGCTGAGAACACTCGAATCTTTATGAATGTTTGAATAAATTTGCCAAGAAAAAAAAGTACCATTTTTTTTGTGTAAAGTGGAAACTTTTGCTTTTTGGTCAATAATAATTTATTTAGTTTATAACAAATATGTTTAATGGCTTTTAATAGCTACCTTATGTTCTGATTGAGGATCGACTCATTATCAGGTCCAGTTCTTTAATACATAATATCTATAAAATTAGTATGTGTAGTATTAGTAAAGCTATCGTTACCACTTAGATGAATTCACTTTTTTATTTATTAAATTGATAATAATTTTTATACAGCATAACACTTCGTTTTTGTTTTATTTCTACTCAACTTTCGTTAAAAAGTATACAACTTATTATTATTATTAAGTATTTATTATTATTATTAAGTATACAATTTATATAAGTATTTATTGTTATATGTTTATATATGTATAATGTTTCCTCGTCAAACGCAGTGGCTTTAATCATATTGTGTGGTAGCTTCGGTCAGTCTTATTAATCCGATTAAATTTTGCTCGAATTCAAACTTACAGCAAATTACTGACCGCAATATTCAAGTTTAATAGTTATTTAAAAAATGTGACAGACTGTTGTCTTCCAAAAATTATTATACAAGATTCTTAGATAACATTCAGACATTATCACTCTTTAAAAATACTAATGTACAATATATATATATATTTTTTTTTTTTTTTTTTTTTTTTTTTTTTACCGATAATAGGCAAGCGCTTGACCGTTGACTTGCCTGATCTTAAGCATAGTCACGGTCTAGGATGGAGCGCGCCTGAAATATATATTGCTATTGGCTATTGTCTATTATATATATACATCTATCATATATATATATATATATATATATATATATATAATAGATGCCGTCATACTAGTAGTCGTTTTAAATTAACTTAGTATTTCTGTTATTAAAATATGTTTCGAGGAAATATTTCATGAAATTAACCTTTTATTAAATGGTTTTATGTACGAATAGTTTGTTTTGTTAATAAAATTCATACCATAGTCCACATACCATAGTCACAGAACAAAAAAAAAAAACATTTTTCTGCAGTCATATAGTTTTCACTATAGTTCTTAGTTTCTTTTATATATTCCAGAGTATTTTTGCCTAAAATACAGGCGTAGCACGTTTTTAATAGACATTACGCAAGAATTAATAGGTGGCCTTAGGTAGCAATCCTGACCAGAACAATTCGAGAACAATTTTCTCAGCTATAACTGTATGTGTTTTTAATTATAAACGATGTAATAATACTCATCATAATCGAGGCCTTGATGTATTCTGCACAAACATTTCTAAACTGAAATTAATAATACAAATACGTAAATATTATTAATATAAGTAGACTGTATGTTTCAGGTAAATAGGGTTAAAGATGGATATTAATCTTACAGTTAACTCAAAGTAAAATTATGAATGCGCAAGTGTGTTTTTTCTTTCTCTTTCACTTGTTAACTAATCGACCAATTATAAAATTTTGCATGCATGTTGTCAGAAGTACGGAAAGGGATAAGGTCCTCCAGACCGACTTCAGCCACGTTGGCCAATTTTAAGAGAGATAAGCCAACCGCTCAGGAGTATAGAATAGTCAGGATTATAGTGCAAAGTGTATGCGCAAACGCAGATGCAATCTCTATTCCCTAACTCTCATAATCCGATGGGACGGCATTCCGACACGATCGGAAAGAGCTCAGGCGCAGGACCAACGGCTTTACGTGCTTTCCACGCTTTCCGTGCGTATTCCACTAATCACGGGAGTGTACACTTCCAACTTCCGACTCCGGGCTGCTATTGAGAACTTTTGACAAAAAAACCCAATATATTTTTACTGGCCCGTCCTGTGATTTGAACATAGGACCTCCGGGTCTGCGGCCTTACATCTGGCTAGATGTCTGGTGCCTACCAGACCAACGAGACAGTCAACGGAAAAATAAGGGACCTAACACACAAGCTACATATATTTCTATAATATTATGTACAGGTATCCGTTCATTATATAGAAATACCTACATAACTATATGGTCAACCAAAATCCAATATTACTGCTTCATATATTATTATACATACAGTTATATTATTATTCAATTCACAAGTTTCTATTTATTAAGTTCATCTCACTTATTTGCCTTCTTATCTACAAAATTCAACATAATTTAATTTTTTGTTATATAAAACGCAGTTGGTACGTTTTTAAATTTTAACTTGTAAATTATATTAATTATAAGCCATTACGTAAATATATGTACATATATATCTCCATAAAAAACAAGTACTGAATTCGCGTTTCTATAAAGAAATTGGTATCTCTATAATATATTCAATGATATTGTGCATATACATTACGTAATGTAACACTGCCGTAAGTATTCCTAATTTATTAATGACATCCCAAAGGAAGTCTTGATATGTAATATTACCAATAGTCCGAAAAGCTCTTTGTACAATATAAAGTTTTAATGCAATAAGTTATTGATTTGTTTTTCGTTTTCATTGGAGTAAAGATTAATTATATTTTAATATAAAAACCGTAACAGCCTGTGAATGTCCCACTGCTGGGCTAAAGGCCTCCTCTCCCTTTTTGAGGAGAAGGTTTGGAGCTTATTCCACCACGCTGCTCCAATGCGGGTTGGTGGAACTGACATGCGGCAGAATTTCAGGGAAATGCAGGTTTCCTCACGATATTTTCCTTCACCGTAAAGCACGAGATGTATTAAGCACATGAAAATTCAGTGGTGCTTGCCCGTGTTTGAACCCACGATCATCCGTTAAGATTCACGCGTTAATTTTAATTTTAATATAATATGTAACGTTATTTCTAAGTGCCGTATTATAGTTACAAAAATAATTTCACAAATACTTTTAACAGATAATACATAACGTATAACGTACAAAACGTATATATGCCTAAATAGTGGTATCCTCGTCTAAGCCGTAGAATGATTATTAGAGAAAACGAGTTTTGCTATTTTTGCTTTTTATCAAAAACTGACACTTATATAGAAAAGGATGATCCAAAATGTTTTCTTCATTTGTTTTGCTCAAGGTCAGGATTATTGGCCATTGGAAATTGGCTCTTATTTTCATGATCGTAAAGTAGGCTACATACAAAGTAATATTTTAATAAAATATATTTCGCTGTTATTAAGGAATACAGTGAAATACTCACACATTTTCATTATTTTTAACAGTAGTAGATACAATTTTCTTACTAGTTTTAGTAGTTAGTTACAATCGCATAGAAAAATGTTAAATAGGGAATAATGAAAAATAATTTTAGTAACACGATCAGGTAAAAAATATTTGAAATTTAAATAAATAATGACGATATATAATAATAACTTTTTAAACTATGATGATTTAATCTTTAAATCTTAATTTTTCACATTATATATTTATTCTGGAAATAAACAGTACAAAACTACATAAATAGTTAGTCATAAACAGTACTAATAATATAACAAGATAACATTACAAATAAGAACGTAAGTCTAAAGAACTTTCATAAGTAAATAATTGTATGAAAAACTAACAAACAAGGAGAGGCAATTCTGTCTTTCGACATTTAACTTTTCGCTATCCGCAAGAAAACGACGTCTCATAAAACTTCTCGCCTGAGCAATAAATATATCTGGTTTTATAACACATTGTCGACATTATATCAGCTAAGCTAGTGTTTTTTTTTCTTTGTTCTCCATATTCTTTAATATTTTACAAGTTGTTGGTTCAAAATGTTAATTGCTTCTGTTTATTAATACTAAAAATATTATCGCACTGGAGAGTGTAAGGAAATATCACTTCTAATGGAAATCTGGATTGACTGGTAAGCTTGACGCATGGACCCTAAGGATTAGACTAGTGAAAAAAATATCATTCATCTAGAAAGTACTGTTATTTAGAAAACGAGTTGCATTTCGTTTTGTACGCATCATTTGAAAAAAAGTCGCAATAAGAAGGCTGATTAGCAAATGATTGTCGCCCGCCTGTATATGGAGCTTCGCGCATAGGAAAGTTAAATACAAATCATTATTAATATTTCGCTGTAGAATAATGCACAGATAGTTGCACCGGCATGCACAAATACTTTCAACCAAATGTTCGCTAGATCTCAATGATTTATCATTTATAAAAAATAAATATCATTAAATAATATATAACTTATACAAAATAAAATATATATAAGTTTTCAATGTTTTTTAAGTACTGTGAGACTACTTTATTCAACAATATAGATCAAAGATTTTTGTGGTCAAATATTTTATGAAAAAAAACCCTTATATGTGAAGGATCTTATGAATAATAATGTGTTTAAAGATAAATCCACTAGAAATGACTAATATTTAAGCCATAACACCCTTTTCAGGCTAGCCTGGGTTCCGCCCACTCAAAGTATAATATTTTACCGCAAAGTATTATTTTGTATCGCTCGCAGCTTAGTGTATTCGTATGGATGTTAAAATTATTGCCTCATTTAGTCGTAACCCAAGAATTTAATAAAAATTAGAGACAAAATAAGATTTATATTTCATCTACTAATCTACTTTAACCATCCATCCTTTATATGCATATCACATATAATAATTTATTTCTCTTCGGCGCTTGCCGAATAATAGTTAATGTAAACTATGAAAATGACAACAGGGTATGTTTGTCAGCATTTCATTTTCCATATGAATGAAAACTTTTAGCTGAAGGTGCCAACTTTATTGCGCAGCATAACATATTGTACGTACGAGTTAAGTATTCGCATGCAAACTGTTGGGAACGAATAATTGATATTCAGAGAGCGTGGAACCGCAAACGCGGTCACGTGTAAAGCTGTTGTACGTAAAAACAAACACAATTGTTTTTCCTAATAAACGGTACGTCTTTTTATGTGTTTATAATAAAATATGAATATTTTTCAGTTTGCGATGTAATTTTTTTTATATTATTTTTTAACTGTGAAATTCAATTGACCACAAAAAAATACGATATTTGTGGTGGTATATGGTAAATAAAAATACGCATCAATGAGTTTCATATCAAAGTTTGTTACTCATAAGTGAAAACGATGTAAAATAATCACAAGTAAATACACTTAAAAAAAGTTGTATTATTACAGAAGCCTGTTTGAATCGCTCAAGTGTATTGCAGTGGTATCACGATCAAACAAAGTGCGTGCAGTTTACCTAAGTCAATCAAATCATTAATCCTTTGGAAATCAGGTATAAAATTAGAACAGATAGTGAAGCTATCTAAGGGATATAAGGGATAATCTATATCTATCGATTTATGTTGTAAAAATTGGTATGAGAATTCACGCACGTTGATGATTGATTAGATGCCGATTAAGGGAGCGACTGTTGTGATTAGTGTATAATCTATAAGTGGATAATATGTGTTTAATGCAGAAAAGTTAGTCAGTTCATTAAGAATAATAGACAATAGGCTAGCAAACAACAGTGGACTGTGACGTTGTTGAGTAATAAAGCTGTGTGTGTTACAAGCTTATAATTAACATAATCGTTTATATCGGACAAAATTTGTATGAAATAGAAATCAATTTACATAAAATAAAACATACAGTGACAGCCTATTAATGTGCCACTACTGGGCTAAGAACTTCTCTCTCTTTGAGAAGGTTTGGAGCTTATTCCACCAAGCTGCGCCAAACTTTCAGTGATATTAGATATATAGATTCAGAATGTTTTCCTCCATTATCGAGCACGAGATGAATTATAAATACAAGCAACTCACGTGAAAATTTCTTCTGATCTTGCCTGGGCGTAAGCGTTCTAACCACTGGTAATATTTTTATTTTTTTTTAAGTATAATATGCTATTGTAGCATATTATTCTATGTTCATTTTATTTATTTATATATATTTTATATAAATTAGATTTTTTTTTATTGATATGTTATAGTTTAACCAGCGGTTTCTCTAACCTACACGCACCGATTGTTGTGAACCTTAGATTGCGTGAGCGTAAAAACCACGTCGTTATATCAGCTTACGTATAAATATAAAACATAAACTCAAAACTTGAAAATAAATCCATAAAACATATAGCAAATAAAATAACTTAATTGTTCTTTCATATTATTGGCAATGAAATATTAACTTATATTTTTTAGCATTATTAGCCCTATTTTGCTATTTTCTCTAATTCTGTATATATATATATATATATATATATATATATATATATATATATATATATATATATATAGGGTAAGGGGTCAAAATTAAACCTAAAATATATTGAGGTTTATTTTTAAAACATTTCGGAGAATAAGATCTTTCTAAGACATAAGTAATATATACTTGTATTGAATATAAAAAAAAATAGGAGGAAATATCTTGTGGTCATCGGTGCTGGCATTCTCTAAAGTCGGATTTTTGTCCAACTATATCAACTAACTCTTATCGCTACAGAGAAAAACAAATATCTTCCTTTTGTCACTTTATAACGAATCTCCACTATTATCTATTTATATGTTATAATATACTACGTAAGATTTCTATAGTATCAGCTTCATTAGTCGTAGCTAATTATGGCAGATCATCTCAAGCGATTCAGATCAAAATCTTCAATCGAGATCAGTTTGTCATTCCTTGATAACAAAGTACTTTAACTATACTTTATTGTCAAGAATCGGATTGTGAAAGTTAGAAATGTTACAAGCCGGTGCCTTGAAAAATAAAATATATATAATAACTGAAACTATGCAATGGTTGCAACGGATTGCCGTCTATGAGAGTGAGAGAATAGAGAATGCAGCTATGCTCACTCAAATACAATACAGTATAGACAATATCTCCTGCACAGTTTGCTAATCTCTTTGATGGCTGCCGTGACCGAAATCGGTCAGGTGAATATCTCATACTTATGTCCAATACAAATATATACAGTTTCCTAATATTTAATAGTTATAAAAAGGTAAAACCTATTACTCAATACAACATTTTGCAGATAATAAATAAGCGTGGAGCTAGTCGTCGATAATTTTCATACATACATAATATTTAAAAGCACGTAGGTGTGAAGTAATATGTTTTGTGCAAAACATTTTCAGATAACAATTGCACTTTTTTGTTTGGTTTTAACAAATTATCAGTCTAAATTAAATCATTTTTAAACAAAAAAAAATGTTCATTTAAAGCTGTTTGGTCGAATAAATATCGAGGGTACGAAATAAATAAAAACCAGTCCAAACTAACTAACCGCCTACAGACAGCTGAGTAAAAGAAACTTAAGCAGTAGCAAGATAATCATTATCTTTGACCACGGTCCTCAGCTCTATAAAGCCCTTACGAGCGTCCGTTCTTTATAATAAAAAGAAAAAAAGATTTCAAAATAACGAGAGACCAAACCGTCCGTAAAGACTCGTTCGTATAAATCATTGAACCATGATTTTAGGGTTCCGACCTTATTAATCTTTACCGGTTGTCCGTAATCGTATCGAAAACCTTACGGAATCAGCCCCAATACTGTCGCGAGACTCCAGTACTTGAACGTCAGTAGACAGTTCTATCCACATAATGTGTTTTAATTAATTTTAATACTATTTTCATTTCAATTTATAATTATATGAAAAATAAATAGAGATTAATTTGAATGCTGCAAAAACTTAACTTAAAATCTTTAAACCTACTCTCTGTATAACGGGTGCTAACTATACCGTTTCTATATTCGAAATGAACAATTTAATTAAAAGTTTAATAAAGTTGTTTTGCAAACGTATTACTAAAACAAGTGTGGATTTTTAATTTTTCTTACTTAAATTTAGTATCTATTATTATTATTTATTAAACATTAAAAGTAATGAAGTTAATAATCATTGATTAAGTTTAAAAAATAGCTTAAGCGGTGAACAACAACGAATGAACGCCCACATGAACTAACCCAATTGGAAGCGCTGAACTCCCGTTCACGAGGAAGCAGTTTTTCGGCTCATCACCCAACATTTATTTCAGAATTTAATTTTGCTATAAGATAACAACACTTGGAGGTGTAATTGAGTATAGAGTAGGGATTAATTGAAGCAGAAATGTATCACAAGTGCAGGCTACCCGTGGTGCAAAGCGACGCAGGCGCGTTAATACCCACATCGCAGTCTCGCACTTTCTATCACTAGGGACACCCGTTCTGATCTCGTCGGTTCCCGCGCGATCTCTAACGAAAATTAAATGGTACTTTTAAAAGACGTAGTCTTTGTCATAGCTCGTTTAAAAATTTATAACATTGTTCCGACTTTGAGAACTTTAGCAGTGAAGTGATTTTAGCGGTCTTTAGTATTTTCTGCTTTTGTGTCCGCAAAGTGTATTGTTTTTTAAAGTGTTGCTAAGTGTTACGAAAAATTAAACGGGACTCGGAGTGATTAATTCGCTGAGTTGGGAAGTTGAAAACAGTTTTGCGGCTATTCAATATGCTTTTGTATTAAGGACTGCTATAGTGAAGCAACATTATTTCAAAAAGTGACAAAAGCCAAGTAAGCAAAGTTCTTTTATACAATACTATTCTTAAGAACAGAAATATTTCTTTATAAATTAAATATATTCTCATATATATTTTATAGTTTTTTATCACATATATTTTATTAAATTGGGATGAAATTTATGCTGCAAGTCTGTTACAAAATCCACATACAATTGTTTTTTTTTTATTATGTGTTTCTTACGCTGTTCGGTTTTTTAAGATTTCTTTATCTCTGTTAGCATGAGGTCGTATGTCATATATATAATTGTTTTTATCTCTACAAGTCTAATCTTGACGTCGCAGTATTTGCGTGACTTTCACGTTAGTGTTTTTGAAGTCATTACGCAATTAAATAAATAACCATATTTATTTTATTAAAAAAAAACAAGGCTATTTAAATATATTATGTGTAAATAATTATAGTTTCATATTAAAATATTTTAAATATTAAAACTATTATTGATGTTTCTTTTTAAACAAGAATTGATAGGTCACTTATTTTAGATTAAAGAATTCTTATTTTTCTACTTGTGTAAAATTCCTGCTGTTAACTGACTATCGTATAACAAAATATAGTAGTTGTTGTTTTTATCTAAATAACAAAATTCGTGTAGGTAGGCTACACGAATGTTGTTATAAAAAGTTACCTTTGTCCACTAATTTACTTTATATACCACTAATTTTAATATTATTTAAACGTGTATGAAAAACACGCAATTACGCACGCAGTCTACGCATTTCGGTAGGTACAATTGTAATTTGTATCTAAATTATTTCTTAAGTGAGAATTTATCATAGGTATTATCTTTGTTCTCATTAGACGAAACTACTGAAAAAGCTTATATTTAATTTAAAGATAAAACATAATACAGAAGCTAACTGAAGAAAACGGGAATTAGCCAATTTTAAATAGGAATTGCAAATGAATTAGTAAAAAAAAAACCTTATTTTTTAAGATGATTTAATATTAACGTTTGCGCATGTCTGTTGCGCGATATCTTTTTCATTTTTAAACTGGTATTAATAATACCATCACTTTACTGGTGGTACGGCTTTGTGCAAGCCCATCTTTGTAGGTACCACCCACTCATCAGATATTCTACCGCAAAACAGCAGTACTTGTTATTGTGTGTATTGTTGAGTTGAGCGAGTCAGTGTAATTAGGTTGGTGGTGCATTGGTGATGTAAGCGATGGTTAACTTTTCTTACAATGCCAATGTCTATGGGCGTTGGTGACTACTTACTATCAGGTGGCCCATATGCTTTTTCGTCAACCTATACTTAAAAAAAAAACAAACGTGGTACCTTAATTAAAAAAATATCACATCAAAGAATAGAATAGGAGTGCAAAAATTATAATACAGTTATTTTTAGAGTCGACACCTATCAAGGCAAATGAAACAGAATTACGAATCTTCTAAAATAATCGTTTACTGATTCCGAAATTAACCTGATTAAGGATGCTTATAAATCACAGCTCTTTTATCTTCTATATAATAAAAAGGGAAATAATTATTACGATTCTGTTTTAATTTTCAGAACGAAGTCTGTTTTAATTATTTTTTTTACAATATTCAAATCTTTATGTTCTTTTTGAAAGTTTTCAACTGTTTTTTCTTCGATGCTGTAGTACTACTATTATAGTACTACAAGCTGAAAGCACGACTTCAATCTCGTAAATAAAATACTGACGTCAACATACTCGATGCAACAATATCTTATTCCAATAGTAGCATAAATAAACTCGACGGGTATATTGCATTCGTCTCGGGTTCGCGAACAAAGAATTCAAATTTAAAAATAACTCATTTTAAATATAAAATATTTTCAAGTTGTAGTCTGTTAAAATTATTTATTGTATTATTTTAATATGGTTTATTATTTAATAGACTATATATATCTGAATTTATCTTTCAAATTATATTAATTTTTTACATTATATTTTGATTATATGTTACATCCTACGCATTCAGACATTTTTCGATTTATAAGATTGATCATTAATGTTACAATTGAGTGGAGTTTTTAGTTATTGGTTTTTTAATTTAAAATAAATAAATGGGCAAGAAGGCAGCCGGATAGTAAGTGGTCACTATTACCCGAAGACATTGGCACTGTAAGAAATATTAACCATTTACAATGCGTATGTTGTAGTAACACCTTTCGGACCAAATCGGAACACAAACATACTTAGTATTGCTGCTTGGTGGTAGTATACATGATGGGTGGGTGGTACCTACCCAGGCGGTACCTATCGGGTCTAAAATTTCGTAAAGAATTTATAAAATGAAATTATCTCGTCGAAATAACCTCGTCAGTTATTCTTCCCTTAAACATTACTATGTTGTCCTTTTCTGTACCGGGTTGAAGGGTGAGTAAGCCGGTGTAATAACGCACAAGTGCAAAAGGGATTTAACATCTCCATGGTTGGTAAAGCATTGACTGTGCAATGAGCTGCTTAATTTTGGATTTTTGATTTGATTCTTTACAACAGGTACAGGTAAAAAGTAGATATTAAATAATACATTTCTAAAAATAATACTCACTTGTTGTATATTTTATTCAATTAATTCATCAATTTTTATTCATGCCACGTAAAAGTTAGGATTACTTTTAAATTACATAATGGTTTTTTAAGGTTTCTTTTTCTTTAGAAATCAGTGGTCTCGTAATTTCAGTATAATGGAATTATTTTTCTGCTGTGTTTCTAATAAGTTTCAATTTAACTTTAATTTTAATAGCCCTTAAGCTAATAACGTATTTAAATGAAACAAAAAAAAAAACTAACAATCGCTATTAAATTCACAATGGTAGGTTAATTAGGATTTAAGTGTTATTACATACAAGGTTATCCTGGTTTGAAAAATACATATCTAATCAAAGAGGGTAAAATATGAATATATTTAACATTAAATAAAAACAATCGCTTAAATTACTTCTTAAAGTGTAAATTATATTAAAATAAACGCTTAAGCTACTAAATGAATTCTTCTCATCACATTCCTTTGAGTGCAACAAAAGTATTTTTTACAGAAGAATTTGTTGTTTCAATAAAACTATCCGAAGTTAAAATGGAAAAAGCGGCTGGGAAAGGTCTGCGAGAAAGATTAATCACAAGTTTCAATTCTTATTTAAATCGAACAAAAACTATTATGTATTCTGAATGATATTGGCAAGTTATAGATTTATTCATAGAAATCATAATTATTTAAGTTTTGAGTTATGTCTTTATTTTTTTTAATCTTTATTCATGCCAGTCATATTATTATGAGATCAATGTATAATCTTTCTATCGTTAAGCAGCAGAACTAGCTATATTCCAGTTTGAATGGTGAGTGAGCCTGTATAATTAGAGACATAAAAATATAGAATCTTCGACTTTATTATATTGAAATGCTTATAACTTAATTTATTAGCCTAGTTGACGGATTAGAATATAAATTACAAATAAATTATAGGTCGCAGCTCCGAGCTTAGAATTAGGCAGGGTTATCATATCATATAATCTTTCGAAAAACGCATAATAGTTCTGCCTTTGAACCGGATTGTAATTAAATTATGAAAGTGGTAGAGCTTTGTGCAAGCTCGTCTGGGTAGGTACCACCCACTCATCAGACATTCTGCCGCAAAACAGCAGTACTTGGTACTGTTGTGTTCCGGTTTGAAGGGTGAGTGAGCCAGTGTAATTACAGGCACAAGGGACATAAGATCGTAGTTCCCAAGGCTGGTGGCGCATTGGCGATTTAAGCGATGGGCAACATTTCGTACAATGCCAATGTCTAAGGGCGTTGGTGACCACTTACCATCAGGTGGCCCATATGCTCGCCCACCTTCCTTTTCTATAAAAAAAAAAAAAAAGTAAGCCACACACCTGTACATTATCGTCTTCTTAGAAGACGAGAAGACTCCTCTATGTAATTACATGTCGAGTCAACTGGCTAGTCTTCGCTTAGATTAGCCGATGTGACCGAAATCAAGAGAACATCATCATTATCACCATCATTGCCTTATGAAGCTGAAATATCTACACAAATTCTAGTCAATTTTGACATATAATTCGATAATATCGTGAAAGAGATTGCTATTTTTGAAAATAGGAAATTTTATATACACTAAGAATTGGGCGAGGAAATAGACGATAAATAGTGGATATATTTTGTTACAATACAACAAATGCTTATTGGCCCAAATATTTTTTTATACTATTACTTAGACACGGGTGGCATTTAATCGTATGTTTTGGAGAATTTAAGCTTAAATACATAGTCAATGATGTACGATCAAACGAACTTCTTGAAGTAAAGTTCAATTATTATTATATTATTATATGAGTCCTACCTGGTTAATTGTATCATCGAATGATGCGACAAAAATATAATAACAGTAATATATAATATCACAACGAAATACATAAAACTTGTGTAGATTTTAAATTATAGCCATCTAAGTTAGATCTCGTCAAGTAATATTACATTTCCATAATGTACATTATAGTAGATTTCGTTCGAGAAAGGTTCGTCTGAACTATTTGCATTTTTCAATATTGAATTGTAAAAAATAAATACAAGCTTATATGTGCTCAACTATTGTATTCAGTTTTTTTATCCTGTGTTGATGATGATTCGAACACATTAAAACTTCCTCGTTCATATTGCAGAGTTAAAATTTTTCCTTTATTTCAATTCACAGTTTTCAGTGACTGAGCCTCCATCAGTTGAAAAGGATGTAATATATTTGATAATTTGTTTGGCAGCGCATTGACAACAAGAAAATATTAATATATCTTAATGTAATATATATGGTGACACATTTGGCGGTATACCTTCCTGTTCTCCGTAACAGCCTGTGAATGTCCCACTGCTGGGCTAAAGGCCTCCTCTCCCATTTGAGGAGAAGGTTTGGAGCTTATTCCACCACGCTGCTCCAATGCGGGTTGGTGGAATACACATGTGGCAGAATTTCAGTGAAATTAGACACATGCAGGTTTCCTCACGATGTTTTCTTTCACCGTAAAGCACGAGATGAATTATAATCACAAATTAAGCACATGAAAATTCAGTGGTGCTTGCCCGGGTTTGAACCCACGATCATCGGTTAAGATTCACGCGTTCTTACCACTGGGCCATCTCGGCTTTTTCCTGTTTTTCCTGTTTCCTGTTTTTCCTGTTCTACATTTAAAAATAAGTATTGACATGACTCCATATATACTGTATGTATATATATTTTTTTTACTATCTATTCTAATATTATTAATAGCCTAAGACAATATTAAAGCCATAATGTTCCTGATAGATAAAATTAAGCTGAAGGAAATTGTGTTTGAACTTTTGTAAGTGTTACTAATACCAACTGGGTCGACATAACGACTCGCTTATGCTTATATCTAGGCCAAGAAAGGTCTCGAGTTCCCAGCCAATATTTGCTTTGTTCAGATTTTGGCATCTATCCTTGAGAGCTGTCCACGCCAATAAAGAAATTCAAAAGAGAAGGGTGTAGCTTTAAACACAGATAAGGCATGCTCCAATTGCATACGATATGGGTGAAGAAATTTGAGTGTCAGTGATTTATTGAAAATATTTGGCATAATAGGTATTTAATATTTTATTTTATAATAAGTTTATACTATTATATATTTAAGTGCATTGTATGCTATGTCCATACACAAGTATCTTAACCCGTCGTACCTTTTACATCGGACATTGTTCAGCCGTAAAAAAAAGAAATACTTTTTGTGTGAAAAAAAAATTCTGAATAACGCTAATATTTGTTTCATCCCGATATATATAATTTATAATTATATTAAAATATAGAGATGATTGAAGAACCAGTGGTAAGAACGCGTGAATCTTAGCCGATGATCGTGGGTTCAAACCCGGGCAAGCACCACAGAATTTTCTTGTACTTAATTTGGGATAATAATTCATCCCGTGCTTTACGGTGAAGGAAAACATTGTGAGGAAACCTGCATGTGTATTTCACTGAAATTGGCAGAATTTCAGTGAAATGTGTGTGTGACATGTGTATTCCACCAACCCGCACTGGAGCAGCGTGGTGGAATAAGCTCCAAACCTTCTCCTCAAAAAGAGAGAGGAGGCCTTAAGCCCAGCAGTGGGACATTCACAAGCTGTTACGGAGATAGAGATGACACCTTTGTGATATTTTATTTTATTGCAATTTTCAAGTGAGTGTTAACAATTTAAGTGATTTTTTGATCGCAAATGTAGTCTTCATGTAATTTCTAAAAAAGCTAAGTATAAAGTATTTCATTTCAAGCTATTCTCCTAAATGTGTTGCCTTATTTTTCTAAATAGCGTCGCCGGCATAATCTATCAACGTCTAGAGATTTCTAGAAGACCGGAACACTTTAGGTCTTGGAGTTGGTTACTCTTTAATAATTCATAGATGATTGATTATTATTTCTTTGCAGTATCATTTCATATATTAAAAGTAACCCAGTAAAATATTGGTGTCTTTATATTTTTTTTAGTCATATTATAAATAAAAATATTTTTGATAAAACAAAAAAGAATAAGGTTACAATTTTCAGGAGAGAATATCCAAGTATGCAAAACGTATCGTGCACAAATTATGAGCCAACACAGTCATGTGCATTCTCTAATTCGTTACTCATATCACCCGATAGCACGACAATGATACGACTATAAGGAGACACAAAACCAACGATTTTGTACTTTCCAAAGCAAAGGAGTATAAATACTGCCTGCTCTCAAAATCACATGGCTTGCATTCATATTCTTACTACCAGGGCGGTTATTATCTATATCTATACTAATCGCATTTATAAAATGCGAAAGTAACTGTGTCTGCTACGCCTTAACTGCTAAATAACTAAATCATATTTTGATAAAATTTGTTATGAAGAAAGCTTAAGGCAAAAGGAAGGACAATAGCTACTTTTATGAACCTAGTACCTCCTCTCTCACTGGCACGCGAGCGAAAACTAGTATACTATATAACGGTTTACTATATCACACAGCTTATCACACAGTTTTGAAGTCAATTCAAACTTGAGATATAAAAGTTATTTGGTTTTCCTGTCTGGAGTTAATGCTTGAGCATAGCCAAGAGTTAAACGAGTGACAGTATTACTCTCCGTTAATTCAAGTAAGTTTTGAAATTAGTGGACTAATGGTCGCTCTCTCGATGATTCAGATGGCCGTTCCAAAAGACTATAAGAGTAGAAATATCACCAAAGTTTACTTACATACTAGTGAAAAGGTAGTGTCCATTGAAAATAACAGCCGTTCCTGATATAAGTCAAGAGGAAATCATAATATATACAAGAAATAACTTTGTAACACATTGTAATATTATCTGACGAGCAAAATTATTAACTCTTTATCTTGAGCTTCAAAATACATTAGCATCGTGAACGCTTATAACCAAAATACGGTAATGGCGTGAAGGCAGCTAATGTACTTGAATATATTAAATTTAACAATCGCCTGCCCTTTTTCGATACCTATTTTTTTAATGTTTGATTTCTGACTATGAATATAAATATACTTTACATTGTCAGAAATCGTTTAACCATTTTTTTTCGCACGATATAAAACTTCATTTGACTCAATAGGAATTTTATAACAAAATCACAGATTTCCATTTCGCTTTACCGTTTTCATGTTTGGAAATTTCATTCAGACGCGAATAGATTAGAAACGCCGACATTTTGAATTTAATTAAATTTGTTGCAAAAGTGAGTTTCGCTTTTTATTTCAATTATTATTATTCTTTTCCTGTTATACATACAGTTTACGTTTATTTTCAAGTAGCTAAGTTTAATTTAACACTGAATTGAATCTATTGTGTTACTTTCGAACGATTTCAAATCAATTCATACTAAAATGATATATAACTTCGATTGTTTAAAAAGCTGTTGTTACGCAGAAGATTTCAATATTCTTAATTAGCATTATAAAGCCGAGATGGCCCAGTGGTAAGACCGCGTGAATCTTAATCGATGATCGTGGGTTCAAACCCGGGCAAGCACCACTGAATTTTCATGTGCTTAATTTGTGATTATAATTCATCTCGTGCTTTACGGTGAAGGAAAACATCATGAGGAAACCTGCATGTGTCTAATTTCACTGAAATTCTGCCACATGTGTATTCCACCAACCCGCATTGGAGCAGCGTGGTGAAATAAGCTCCAAAGCCTTCTCCTCAAAAAGAGGAGAGGAGGCCTTTAGCCCAGCATCGGGACATTCACAGGCTGTTACTTTAATTAGAAAAACTCAACATCGCCTTTGATGATTATAGAGTTACAATGTATATGATACACAATGACGTAGGGGAGGTTGGGGTAAAACGGACGTTTAAGGTACTTTGGCTTTTAATGTTAAGCAACAATAAACAGTAATAACTTTATTTTGTTAATCGATTAAATCAGCATGAAAAGTATTTATAACTAGATGAAATTTTTTAACTGACTCTAAATTTGTGGATAAATATATGTTTTATGTATCTTAAGTTATTTTTTACAAAGGCATACATCAGAACTTCTTAGCGACAAAAATAGAATAATAACTTAATCTACAATACACACACGTACATTACTATAGAGCTATGGAAATTAAAATCGAAACTCTTTAACAATAACAGTTTTAATAACGGTGAATTAATTTCCTGCTGAATTATATTTTTTTGGTATTTTAAATAATACATGTTTTACGCTCAACTTGTATCGGGGGATCAAACGGTAAATGAAACTAGGGAAGAGCTTTCCACTGTTCACGCTATAATTTATTTTGTCTGATCAATTTAACATAATCACTTTTACATTATGTATATTCAGTAGCGAATCTAGACAGTGCGATTCAGGAAACTGATAGATTTTATTACTGCCATCTATCGCTACCGAGTAGTAACACATGCCATTATACAATACAAATGTTTGAGTCAATATGCCAATTAAAGAATGACTTCACAATTATATTATTTATGACGCTAATTTTAAACGTTTTAAGTCAAAAAAAAATTTTCGCGTATTCTTTGTACATTCATGAATATTTTCACCGAATTGTGAAATGTTTTTGATAATTATTTTTCTACTGGAAAATATATGCCACTAAGTTTGAAAAACTGTTTCTCTGAACGGTGCTTTACCATATGACCAGAGCGTTAGAAAGACAGTACCCAATAATTAATGCAGAAATTATGTATAAAACTTAATTAGCACTAAAAATAAAATAATAAATTGTTTCTATTAAATTTTTTTTTAACAATTTTAAATAAGTCAAATATGTTTAAATTTGAAATTGAAATATCATTTTACTTTTTAAATTCAGTGTACACGCAACTCAAGGGATCTTTCAAGCTATTTTTATTATTTTTACTAAAATTATATTTCATAAAAGAAATACGAGTACCATGCTCGCAACACCAGCTCATAATTACTAATTGTAAATAAGGGCAATTACGAGCTAAGTGCTCGTTAAGAAAAGTGCAAATTGGTCATTACCAGTGATCTGTGATGTGCATATATATTACATTTATCATAAAACTGTAACGATATTCATTCCTCTGGGGGTTAATTTTTATTTTTGGGAACGGAATATTTTATGAATATTCCCAACATAATCAAATTCTATGAGGTTTGTATGAATTATCTCGATATTGCTTTTGAATTTCTATAATCGTTTGTTAAATTTAGTCTATGTGTTTTTCAATTATTTCACTGTTTTCTTCTTTTGATAAATCTTTTTTTTTATAGAATAGGAGGGCGGACGAGCTGATGGTAAGTGGTCACCAACGCCTTTAGACATTGGCATTGTAAAAAATGTCAACCATCGCCTACATAGCCAATGCACCACCAACCTTGGGACCAAAGATTTTGTGTCCCTTGTGCCTGTAATTACACTGGCTCACTCACCCTTTAAACCGAAACACAACAATACCAAGTACTGCTGTTTTGCGGTAGAATATCTGATGAGTGGGTGTTACCTACCCAGACGAGCATGCACAAAGCCCTACCACCAGTAAATCTTATTGTACTTTCATAAGTAGCTCTTACTATGGTAAGCCGGTTACGGTTACTGGATACATTTTTTATAACACAATCTTTCACTATTTCAAAAGAATCAAAGTGTTGTTCGAATTCTAATAATTTCAGCCAGTTCTAAAGCTACTGATTTTAATGAATGCATTAATTCTATGGAATTGTTAAATGTTATCAATTGTTTAGAATTATGTTTATGACAAATAAGTTTTCTGCACAAATTATCGGAAATCCTTTGATTTATCATTTTCATCTAACTATTTGGCCGTTCAAGAATTTTGACAATTTCAAACAAGCCTTAGAGTTTCAGTAGATGATTATAATAATTACTTTGAAGTGAAAATTTTATTTGATAATGAAATTGAGTTTTGATCTCCTGTGAATTAATGCAGGTTGCTCTTTTTTATCTAACGTTACTACGTTAAGCTGTAGATAAAAAAGACTGATGACTTACTAGTCATAATTTGTCTAGTAATACACTTCAACCATTGGTATAAATTCCCACAACATCGAATTTTGTTATCAATAATAATATTTTTCAACAATTTCAATAATAATAGCATTCATTCGATTGATCATTTGATAACTTCATATTATTTTATATATGAACTTTTATAATGATATGTTGGTAAATAAAAATAACGAATTTGTATATAACACGCATCTTTATTTTCCCCACTCTCCTCTAATACATAGACGTTTGTGGTTCCCTAGAGTAAGGCAACTAATTCAACGCGGTCAAAATCCTGACTTATACGAAT
Organism: Nymphalis urticae; assembly: GCA_905147175.2. NCBI lineage: Eukaryota > Metazoa > Arthropoda > Insecta > Lepidoptera > Nymphalidae > Nymphalis > Nymphalis urticae. The sequence goes on from LR989991.1 coordinate 9,140,549, forward strand.
TTGTCATAGTGTAACATAAAATAGAATATATAAGCCACTCGAACCGTTCTATTTTTCATATGGATACGAAAATGTTATACTGCAATGTTTTCTGTTTTGACCCAATGACGTTGAAATGGAAACATTTATTTATTTTAAGCAATTCATTTCAATTTAATTTATTTCGATGCCTACTTGTTATTATTTTTCATTTTCTTTTATAGAAGTTATTGATGTGAATTTGATTTTGAAAATATATGTTCTATAAAGAAGTTCAAAATATTTATCAATCAAGGCTTTTTAACGCTAAAACTACTAAATAACTAATTAGTAGATTATGGTTTACGGGCTAATAAGCTCCTAATGCCTAATATAGTCAGAGAGAAAATCCTAAAAAAAACATGACTTTTTACAAAGAATTTGTACTTTATAACATAATGTAAATGAATTTCACACGAAAGAAATCGTGGGTAAAACTTACTAATAAATAAATAAAAATAGTTTAGACGTGACGTTTATTATTAAATTTAGCTTTGGTGACGTGACCGTATTGCCGAACAGTTGCTCATGTCATAAACAATAAGATACGAACACTGAATAGTACCTCATAAAACAAATGGGAAACAAAACTCACGTTATCGTCTCTTGCTTTCAGAAATATCTTCTTGTATAATATTACACATTATTTATCTATCAATGTATACAAGTAAATACTAACTAGTATTTTTTTACACATTCTTAGTGTTTTCATTGATTTGATTTAATCAAGCATATCCGGCTCAAAGGACCACTTTTTGTTTCAAAAAAATCTCTAGACAACTCTAGAAATTGGCACAAGCCAATGGTTTGCATTAATCGAGTGAAATAATAATTTAAAACAACCAATTTTTTAGTTTGTTCCACAAAGTAACCGACTTCTATTATAAATAAATTAGAATCCGACCAGTTCTACGAGTGTCATTGAGTAGAAACATACACACAAACTGTAGTATTTATAACATTTAGATAAGATTTAACAAATATTTTATATTAAATTTTTCTTGCGTTGAATGTTATATGTATGAATACGACATAATTAAAACTGTATATTTGCAATTGTTTGGTCGTGTCGTTGATAAGTCATTCAAGACAATATGTATATTTTATATAATATAAAACAATAACTAACATTTTATAATAAAAACGAACATAACAAATATTTTTCAAGATGTGTCAGGGCGGAAATGGCTTTCTACAGTTTAAGTAAAACACTACGAACCTTCTCAGTTGATGATTTATTGAGTTGACTGTACGTACAAATTTGGTGAAATACGTAAATATAGTACGTACAAAGTTATTTGACTGAAAAGGCGTCCACGAACGCGAAACACACTTTTCGTCTGTTTTTTTTTTCAATACTAAATAGGGTGTAACAGCAAGATCTAACGGATTAGATGCAGGCTGGTAAACCTTCTTACAGCATAGGAAAATTTTCTTATCCATTGAATATAAATCAAATGCCTTATATTCCTAAGCGAACACAACGTTAGCGCGATCTAAAATACGAGATACGCCATCTAATTCGTAAACATGTAAATTATTCTTGTTACATATGTATATTTTTAAACCACGCTGTTGAATACATTGATTTATTTAAGACTATTTGAACAATGCTTCATTAAATTCAGTGGTTTGCAGTTGACAGACAATATTTATAGTGTTTTTTACTCAGTATCGATGATAATATTCGTAAAATCCGATTAGTTCACAAATCAAACCTTTTTTGATTAATCGAAACGTATAAAAATAGTGCTGTTAAAACTTTTGTTTATGTACACATGTTCAAAAAATATTTTTTTTATATGGTAAAAGAAATTCTTCAAACATCGATATGCCTGAAGTGGTTCTCGAAGTCTATACAAAAATGATTGATGGCCATCGAATCGACGGTACTTTACTCTGAGAGAGTTATTACGGGGCTCACTCACTTTGCACTTTTATACTAATAAGACGTTTGATAAATCGATCTGCACTATCAACTTTAACGTATATTTTAAAAGCGTTTCAGCAGCTATTAACTCTTTTCGCCTTAATTATGTCAAAGAAAAAGCCGAGATGGCCCAGTGGTAAGAACGCGTGAATCTTAACCGATGATCGTAGATTCAAACCCGGGCAAGCACCACTGAATTTTCATGTGCTTAATTTGGGATAATAATTCATCTCGTGCTTTACGGTAAAGGAAAACATCGTGAGGAAACTTGCATGTGTTTAATTTCACTGAAATTCTGCCACATGTGTAATCCACCAACCCGCACTGGAGCAGCGTGGTGGAATAATCTCCAAACCTTCTCCTCAAAAAAGGGAGAGGAGGCCTTTAGCCCAGCAGTGGGACATTCACAGGCTGTTACGGTATGTCAAAACCGATGAAATTATATATTATTTGATAGAATGCATAATATAAAAGACGCTGAATAAATTGCCATTATAAATTGTTTAATAAGAAATAAATTTAAAAGATTTATTTAGTCATATTTAAATATTTTACTATACTTAAATTTAGGAAGTTTAAACCCTACATTTAGTGATATTATAAATGCAAAGAGATTTTTTTTTGTTTATTTGTTTGCTGATTACGCTTTCACGTCTCATGGATGGAGACTAATATTGACATAAGGTACGTGTACTTTAGATAAAAAATTGTATCTAACTTTATATTATATCTAAATGACAGATATCATAAAATAAAATCACGTGATGCCCTTCTAGTAAAAAATGATATTCTTAATAATAAAAGTTATTATTTGTGCATTCCTAAGTCATTTACGATTGTGATGAAATTTTGTCGAGTTATTCGAAACTTTAAGATTATTTATCAAGATTATTTATTGGTAAGCTTAAGCCAAGACGCTCAGCTAGTTTATAATAAAACTTAAACTATACAGGTAATAGTTCAAATACTATATCGCATCGAAATTGAAGATGTTTAGATTTCTACGATACATATTAGTTGAAAGTTTACCATTTTTCAACCAGATTGTAACAATATAATGTAGATACATAAATATTCGTGGTGAAATTTTTGACCCAAAATTATTTTGTTACTCGTCTGTTACTATAATATTCCTCGTCTATCATTTATACATTTTTATTTATTTCTAGTTCAATAATTTTTAAATATGAATATTTTTAAATATTCATATATATGAATATTTATATAAATTTTATATAAAAATTTGAAGAATATTTTAATACTAATATCAATATGCACAGCGTGACCGTTTTATTCGTATAATAAATAATACAAACTTAAACCAACATTATAGTTATTCACTAATTACGATAAACCTCAATACAACGATGGTGTTTTGTATTACAGCGATATCCCCAGTTAAATTATTTAATAGATAGGAAAACAACACTTGAATACGGAATGCGGTTGGTAATAAAATATTTCCGCGAATAACTCAATTCGAATAAATCGCTTGAAAAGTTTAACCACGCTTTTGTTTCAGGAACGAGAGAATTATATACAATGTTCGGGATTTTTTTGTTAATTCGTGTACAATTGGAATTTATAATTACATAGTTGTGTTAAATAACTTTGTTACATTTTTGTACAAAAGAGTGACCGAGACTGAAAGTGAAAACATTTCATGTCTTTATTTATATACAAAATATTTTTTTTGTATTCATGGATTATTACATCGCCAGATGTCTCTCAATGTAAAAATAAATGGAGCGTTAATATGCAAAAGATCATAGAGGATAAGCACAGCCTGGGACAACTTTTACAAGAAGAAGTTAGATTTGCAAGTATTATTTTGTATCATAAGTAGGCCGGACAGGTAATTGAGCCACCTGATAGTAAGTGGTTACTCCCCACAAACATTGCCTGCCGCCGTAAGAAATACTAATTATTATCCATTATATCATTAATAATTATTACCAATTAAATAATTACTCTTCATAACCAATCTTCGAAGTTAAAATGTTATGTCCCTTGTGTCTGTAGTTACACTGGCTCATTAACCATTCAAACTGGAACACGAAAATACTAAATATTGCTGTTTAGCGGCAAAATATGAAATGTACATAATGGATGGTACATACCCACGGACTGACACATATCCATCAAGTGAATATATAATGTATACCAAGTACAAATTAAATATTTTTAATCAAATCAATTTAATCATGAATACCTTAGATGTTTGTTATTCAATACTGACTTTAATAACTTTTAGGTTATCCTTTATCTCTAGATTTAGGAACGTACAGTACTCCTGTTGTAAAACAATGAGCAATACTGATTCTATAGAGCTTCATCAAAGAAGAAAATGTAAATTCATCGGAGAATGCTAAACTCAAATACCAAAAACTGAATTCAGTTCAGACGCTTCATTGATTCTTGCATCCTTTAACTATTAAACTATAACATGTTAATTCTCCTTAATTTTGGATTTCTTTTGATTGTAATTTTCGTCGTTCGTGATAATATGGATGGATGTGGTAAATATATTTATTTAATTTCGATTAACGAAAGCTTTACCGAACATCTTAGTAACTTTGAAATAAATTCAAAAAATGACTAGCCGAGGTAGCTCAGAGGTTAGATGACGTGATTCTTAACCCATGTTCCCGGGGTCAAATCCAGTTAAATACCTCCGAACTTTCTTGTTTATACCAAACCTCATTGGAGCAGCGTGATTGAATAAGATTCATACCTTCTCCTCAAATGGAGAGAAGCCCTTAGCCTAGCAGTAATACATTCATAGGCTGTTATTTTATTTATTAAATTAACATTCGCAATGCGAAAATATAATATAATTTAAATATGAAAAAACAACAATGTAGTACATTGTATCTACTGACTACTACCATAATAGGTCAATAGTGATAGGCCTTCGTGCGAGTCTGGGTAGGTAAAACCCACTCATCATATATTCAATGCCGAGTAGCAATACTTAGTATTATTGTGTTCTGGTCTGTAGCATGAACGAGTTAATGTACCCAAAGGCACAAGTGACATAACATCTATGTTCTCAAGGTTGGTGGAGAAACGTTTGTAGGTGGCCAAATACCATCAGGGGGTAGATAAAATAAACTATAATCTCTTATATTTAAAAATTAAACTGGCTTAAAATACTGTCATGTATAATAATAAAAAAAAATAACCTAAATATTTTTTTTGAGAAAAAATTTGTTAAATTTGGTAAACTTGAAGGTATGAAATATTTGTATACTTTTAAGATTTGTGAAGAAAAAAGCGACACTGTTTATACATTTTTTATATATGTATGTGTAACTGAAGTTCAAAGTTGTAATATTTCAGTTAACTGTATTAAAATAACTGTATATTCTATGTACATTTTATTTGAGGTACAACCAAACATTTTCTAATAGAGCAATTTTACTTTTGAAAGACATTTTCAATGATTGTCACACGAATTTCACGCCTTAAGTCTCACTTCTCACGCATGTAAAATAATGCATAGTCTGATGAATAATTATTTTTCAACATTCTTATTATATTTATTGAAAATGAAAATAAGTGTTTACATTAATTTCACGTTACATCTTATTTGACGCCAAATAGTTTTCATCTGTATTGCCATCATATTTTTTTTTTATAGAATAGGAATGTGGACGAGCATATGGGCCACCTGATGGTAAGTGGACACCAACGCCATTAGACATTGGCATTGTAAGAAATGTTGCCCATCGCTTAAATCGCCAATGCGCCACCAACCTTGGGAACTTATGTCCCTTGTGCCTGTAATTACACTGGCTCACTCACCCTTCAAACCGGAACACAACAATACTAAGTACTGCTGTTTTGCGGCAGAATGTCTGATGAGTGGGTGGTACCTACCCAGACGAGCTTGCAGAAAGCTCTACCACCAGTAAAATTATATTACTTCACATGCTAATAACTTTGTTTCTTTTCATTGATCATATGATTTACTAATTTCTAAAATACCTTAACTCTAGTTATATAAAACCTGGCCATTGATTAAAAAGTTTAAGCCCCGTGTATATATTAATTAAATAATTATCTACTCGTTTCCCCTCACAGTTTTAATCACGTAAAGGGAAAGGTTAGGTATAAGATATCCTATATTCTTTTGTGTATCCTCCATATAATATAGACGTATCTATGCAAAATTTCGTTATGATTGGTTCAGTAGTTGACGAATACCGTAACAAACAAATAAACTTACTTTTCCATATATAACACTTTTTTTATTTTATTTTATTTATTTCTTATAGAAAAGGAAGGTGGACGAGCATATGGGCCACCTGATGGTAAGTGGTCACCAACGCCCTTAGACATTGGCATTGTAAGAAATGTTGCCCATCGCTTAAATCGCCAATGCGCCACCAACCTTGGGAACTACGATCTTATGTCCCTTGTGCCTGTAATTACACTGGCTCACTCACCCTTCAAACCGAAACACAACAATACCAAGTACTGCTGTTTTGCGGCAGAATGTCTGATAAGTGGGTGGTACCTACCCAGACGAGCTTGCACAAAGCTCTACCACCACTACTAAGTATACACGTTTTCTTGTTGTAATGCTAAACGAAAAAATAAAGTAATTCACATTTTAACCCGATTAAAATTATATTGAGATGAAAAGCTTGAATTTTATATTCTCGTATTAGAATAAATGACGAAAAACGACATTTCAAAGTAAGTAGGTCGTGCAAATAATGAATAAGGCTGTGACTTAACAGAGACGGTCACCGCAAGTATGATGGATAACGGAGGAAGTCATCTGTCTTGTTTACGCGGACGCCGACAAATTGGTACATCCCCGCGAACGGTAATGGCACTAATATTTTATGCAGGTCCACTGAAATTCCAGGTGAACTTAGATTAAAAATAACTTTCTTAAAAAATATTATTTTTTACGAATGAAAATTAATGATGAAGATCCAGTTCTTTAAATATTTTTGTAATGTCATCTGAATTTTATAAGTTTTTTATAAACCTTAAATTGAATTGATTTATAACATTTAGCAAATGAAATCATTTATCAACCTCTTTAGTTTATTTGATTGCTCGTAAATTTATTTAAATAAATTTTAGGTACAGCGACGTAAATATAAATCAAATAGAAGACGTTTTTGCATTTGAAGTAATATTTATACAGTGGCTAAAACCGAAATAAACCAGTTTGCGCTAGCTACCAAATGCCTAGAATTCTCGCATAAGTAACGTTAGATGTGTAAATGGGGGTAAGTGAAAATTAACGCCGCAAAGAAAAGTTCACAATGAATATGAATGCTATAATGACATTAGCTGAGCATAGAATAATTAATGTCTTAATTTCAGAGAAATGAAGAAACATTTGTTATACACAATTCATATTCATTCTATTGAAGAGGAAAAGTAGTTGAAGTGTAGTCGATGCCAACATAAGAACGAATTATAATTAATATATATGTTTTATGGGATAAAAGCGAAGATGAGGATGACTACAATATAAAAGTGTATATTTGTAAATAGAAAGTTTATTAGGGCCAAACTGCTTTACATTCGATTACTACGTAATTTTACAAGTACAAAAATACTTTGCACCAAAAATTAAATTTTTTTTTTTTTAAAGTGACATTTCTAAGCAGCGAGTCGATAATCGATAAGTAGGCGAGAATTAGTAGTAAAATTTTAAGGAGGCGTCTCAATTACGCACATTTCTTTACATGAGAGAGATGAAAGATATGATGTTGAGATATGAGAGGAAAAGACAGATACATATTTAAGAAGTTTCATTTATATCACATGTAAGGTGTGGCTTATATCACATTTATATACACGTTACAGTAAAAATTGATACGAAATTTAAAAACAAATAGTCATAATTTATATAAATGTTCTATTTTTTGTCAATATAAAGCAACTTTATTCATTTTACGTCATATTTACCTGTGGCAAATTTGAGCTCTCAAATCGGCCGATTGGAAATCGGCTTAACATTTTCCAATATGTTAACAATATTCGGTTTATTGAATGTTGTTTACTTTTATTATGTTCTTACACATAAAACTTTAACTTTTTTTTACATATTTTACTGCTGGCGTATGGCCTATTCTCCTTTTAGGAAAAATTTACAACCTATTCACTTTATTTCACATACTTCTTAGAATTATAATAAGCTCATTACAAAATTATCGATTATTGCGTGGTAGTAGCAAAAACCATTCCAACATGGGTAAGCTTAGCAATCTCTGTGTAATAATCCAACTCATTTATTTGAGATTATAGATAAGATGAATTGAGATTAAAGTATTTATGTCAAGATGATACATTTTTCATCACTGTTTTGCTTAAGATGTCTTAGTATATTAATGTAAGCAATTCAGTACTATGTTAAGCAACATTTACTTGATTTTTGTGCTTTATATATAGTTCTTTAGTACGTGTTTATGTCTCTAAAGGTAATAGCAAAGAGCAATCATGATTTAAAAGTATCATAATAATTAAATAAATACTTAATTTTGCACTTATAAATCATCTCACTCTCATTGGCAGTGAATGTAAACCTCATGAAGGAAGCTGACTTTTTTGGACAAATTTTGTCACATAATATATACCCACCAATATGAATTGGAACTGTCGAGTGGAATAAGCTTCAAATTTTCTCCACATGTAGCCATTTTTTTATTTAATACAAATAACAATATTAATAAGTAAGTTTACCATGAAATCCAATAACATTCAAAGCTTTGTTATATAGTATAATTAAATTCTTAAACAATTCCCATCGCAATAACGAGATTTTTTATTCTATTAGGGAGACGAGCAATCAGCCACCTCAATGTTAGCGCTTTGCCTTTATCTTGATTTATCTTTTGTGAAATACATTAGAAATTCCTTTCATTTCTAATGCACCAATCCTAGTTGCTTCCTTTGTCTTTAATTGCAAATACATACTACTCATCATAGTAGTATCCTGGAATTGCTTGTGCACTTCAATTTTATGAATAAGCATGACGTACATAGCATATAAGTTCTTTCAGTTAAAAAAAAAAATAATTTTATCAATATTTCTGATTATAACCGACATTAATTAAATATGTTTACTGTCATGTTTTTTGTATTGTTCTATTATTCGTACCGGTATATAGTTATAAAATTTTCTACGATTTAATTAATTCCTTCTTTTATTAAAAAGGAACTACGACTTGACACTATATGGTATTTACACTATACTAATGACTTAACAACAAAATCTTAATAATGTTTGTTTTAAAGTTTTCATTTAAGTTTGTGTGTTGTGTGATTTTATAAAAACTCGAATTGGTATTTTTTTAAATAGAACACCAAATCATACAAATTGATGTAAGCAACTGACTCAATTACACTTAAAAATCCAAATTACACAATTGAACTTGATTAATTACTTCATCGTTCTGTCCATCAAGAAAATAGCGGTTTTAAATTAGCGCGCGTCTTTTTTTATAACAAAGCTGTGGTACGTATCAAGGAATCTCTTAACTATATGAGTAAGTTTGTCTGTCTGTTACACTTTCACGGCAAAATGACTGAAGTGATTTTGATGAAATTAGCTATGAAGCAAGCTTGCACCTCGAGCCAGGATCATATTTATATATGTATCGTATGTCCTTTTCTGTATCTTTGACAACGTGTATGCAAAATTTCATGATGATCGGTTGAATAGATAATGCGTGAAAGTCTAACAAACAAACTCATTTTATATTTATTATATTAGTAAGGATTTAGACTTTATAATTCTAATACAAGGTATAAATTTATATAAAATGGTTGTTCTATTAAAACAATAATCCATCCTGTTGATAATTTATTATTCGAAAAGGGGACACTCTTTTGCTTAAAACTTAGTCGTAAATTTACTTTTCCAGAGGCTTTCAGAGGCTCCAAATTTTAACACGAAACAAAATCCAACAGCGATTATGCTAAAATACTAAGTTTATCGGTTCAACCTGGTAAGTAGGCCAGAAAGATGACTTTGCTTAAACTTTATCAGGCATCCTTACCTACTTAGCTTGTATTTACGAACGGGCCATTAAACGATCGAAGATACAACCGATACTGAAAAGTATGATAGTAGGTAATTGTCTTTAAGTAGAACAAAATAATAATATAAACAATATTTAGGTAGACCTTATTTTAGTATTAATTAATGATAATTATGTGAACTGAATACTGTTATTATTATTTACTTCATGGTGTTTATTTTAAGATAAATCGTAACGTTATGATCCCATCTCTGATATCCTTATATCTCTGCTATTTAGTAGGGCTTTGTGCAGGCTCGTCTGTCGTCTGGGTAGGTACCACCCACTCATCAGATATTCTACCGCACAACAGTAGTACTTGTTATTCTTGTGTTCCGGTTTGAAGGGTTAGTGAGCCAGTGTAATTACAGATACAAGAGACATAACATCTTAGATTCCAAGGTTGGTGGGACATTGGCGATGTTAGCGATGATTAACATTTCTTACATAGCCAACACCTATGGGCGTTGGTGACACTTAACTTCAGGTGGCCCATATGCTCGTCCACCTACCAATTCTATAAAAAAATCATACTATTTACAGCAACATTAGCTTAAAAAATGTATTCATTTATCTAATTACTTTCTTGCCACTTCTGAAAAGAATCAACATTGTGATCCGGTGGTAGCTATGTGTCTTATTAATATTTTAAAATAATGATAAGTGCTTCGAGACTTGGCTTATTATAAAAGTTTATATTTTTTTTATTGATGACAAGTTGAATCAAGCCCGTAGAATACAAACCCGTTTAATGTTACATAACAGACTCGATTTTAGTATTTTATTAAAATTTAAAAACCATTTCTGAATATGTAAACAAAAAACAATATGTTTCTTATAAATATAATATTATTTGCAAATATTTTATTATGTTTATTCATAACATAATACGAATAATTTCTATACTTAGAAATTAAATTTTATTCGAAAACTTTTCTAACAATTTGTATGTAAAGTATTTTTCATTTAATTTAAATAAAGCAGACAAACTGGCTAATGAACCATCTTAAAGTAAATGGTCTCCACTGCCATATATATTGGCACTGCAATAAATTTTAACCATTCCTTGTACCGTCAATGCGGTCAATCTTGGCAGGTAAGATGTTATGTCCCTTGTGCCAGTATTTACACAGGCTAACTCACCCTTTACAAAAAACCAAAACACAAAAATAGCAAATATTGTATGGTGGTTGAATATGTGTGTAATATTGTATATGTAATATTAATAGGTGTGTATATATTATATACGAATACAGTAGTTGTGTATATGTATTTCGTAAATATACGTTGTTTTGTACGTCTTGAGGACAAATTAATATACTGATTTGAAGTCGATGTCGTTGAACGAATGAAAAAATAATCAGGAAAAAACATTTTTTTTAAACGTCTGCTTAAAAAGTATAAAATATTGCGGTTCGTAGATGAGTAAGCAAAACGACCTACTCAAAGCTTTATTGCGAAATAAAAATAAATTTAATTACGCATTTTTTTAAATATTAATTACGGATTATATTTATTAATCGAAATTTTAACAATTCAAGTAAAAAGGAATGAACGAAAGCTAACGTTTAAATAATAGTTTTTTTCTATTGGAATGCTGACTATCCGCTTTAAATTGAATAACACCAAACAAGTGTATAATCACCTTAACGTTAGTCAGCGGATAATTTCATTAAATTTTCTCGAACAATTTGAAGCTCATGAACACAGGCAGGGTATTTTAAATGAAATTAAATTCTCTTATTATGTAGCTAAACGAATAATTTCCAAGTGTTCCATGACAAAGCCAAACAAAGGAAATCGATAACGGCCGATTATAGTAACTTAACCGTGACCTTAACTTGAAAATATAAGAAATATGTGTTTACCGAGGAAACACGCTTCAGGTCGATAGAGGAATAAAGGGTTTGAATTATTAGAAAAAATCGGAAATTGTGTTTCTCCGTATAATCTAAGATTACCTTGAATATGAAATTACTTACTTTTTCTTGGTTTCATTTTTACAATCCAGCCGATAAAAGAACGTCACCATTGGGAAGTAAAGTTTTAATTTAAGTTAAAATAGAACGAAGCAGTATTTTTAACTTTTTTTTAAACAGTCATCAACTATTTAACTATTTTTAAATCATTTATCCGCCCCTATGTAAAGATTGTTTGTATTACTTTTCTTTATTTACTTTGTTTGATTTTTTTTAGTTATTATCAAGTGGTTTGAAAATGTATGTAACTGATTCGTAATCAATGCTTACTTTATTATATTTGTACAGTGCGTATAAAATAATAACTATCGATTGTAAAGGATACTGAATACAAATAAAAAAGACAGCTTATAGAAAAGCAATTTGCAAGGTTTTATAAGTAGCTCTCTCACATTAGTTATTTACAGCTAAACAATAATACTTATTATAGTAGGTACATACATGCTTCGGTTTGTAGCGTAAACCAGAGAGTATAATTACAGGTTTAATGAATGTATAAGCAAGCAAACAGTTCGTAGCTCTCGACGATTTCACTAATATCAAATTCTGTTTCGTACTGATTTTATTTTCATGGAAATGATATCAACATAACATATTATGCTTTTTATTTTCAGTAACTATCTCAATATTTACACGAAATATAACAACATTATAGCGTCTCTTGTGTAACAATTCGTGGGCTAATAAAGAACATTTTCACATGAAACAATGAAATAAAATTAATCTATCTATTTTGACGTCAGTTATAACATTTGACTGCAACCTACATACGTCTGGAGTCTATTTATTTTCAGCTCAAACAAAAGACCAAAGGTTTCTTTGAGGAGTTATTAACGCAGTCTTTGTTTCAGGAACGATGTACCCTTACCCTGGGGGCCTGTGAAAGCGATGGCGCGTACTACAGCCGCCTGCCTCTTTACAGTCCATTTTCTCTCGTGCATTATTGGTGAGTTATATGTACCCGTGCCTTGTTTCACGAAACGTTGTAAGCAATTTTGACCTTTATGTGACCATTTGTGCAACGGTGCCATTATGTAAAAACATGACGATTTATATGTCAATTCTCTGCGTACGTGACGTGCTGATAGTCGAGGATTACTTTTGCAGAATTTTAAAATATTTTATTTATAATATGAGAGCTGTACATTTCTTACGACATTCGGATTAATGATGAATATTATTCTGTAATGGGATTTGGCTTACTAACCACACTTTTTGATGCAGTCATGACAGTTGAAGGGACTCGGATTAAAATTTGATACTATAACAATAATGTGAAATATATATAAATATAAAATAAGGATAAATAATATAACAATACATTATTTAAACGAAGTGGTCCTTACAAGTCGATTTAATTCTACTCATAACAGTTAACCTATAAACACTTCAAAGAAGATTAACATCAAAACCAGAACAAAATTGACTTCAAGTATTTTTAGTTCGCGTAAAAAATTAGAGGCCTTACCTATAAATGTTGCTTAGCGGATGTTTATTTAATCATTGATGTCCCTCTTTCTGTCATTATTGATTTAACATTTGAAAGAAGAAGACAGCAAATTTTAACTAATCACCTGCTAAACGAACAAGGGCGTAGATGATTAGGTATGTTTCTGTACTCATATAATTTTGTATTATTATTTCTTATTTTCGTGTATAAAATCGGAATTTGCAATTCATGGAGAAATTGCTATAACATTTGCATATTTTCGACTAAGGCTCACGTATTCTATTCATTGGGTCATTTGGGTTCAACGATGGTTAGGTTAGGATAACTAACATTTCCTGACTATCTAAACACTGACACAAATAAAATCGGGATCTATTACAAGTTTTTAGAAAACTATCAATTCAAATTAAAACATTATATGTGTGGCAACGGTTAAAAATATGAAATTAACACTTCAATCTCTAGCGCTTTATGGCGTTAGTGGATTAAGAGCAATCCTCGCGATGAAGTTAATCTTTGCTTATTATATAATAAATATAATTATTGTGTATTATTACAAAATTAAGAATGAATTTCACGAGGAAAAAAAATATTACATTTGTTTTAAAATTTATATACATATTATGTATGTTATTTATAGTTTGGGTAGTTTGGGTACTAAAACAAGAAAATTATCAAATAAAAAATTTAATTTTCCACAATTTGTCTCAAAAGAATTCGTAACCATTGGTACTAACAGTACCAAAATAAATATTAATAACGAACATTTTAAAAGACGTGACAAGAAATGGTGCGGAAAATATAAGATCCTCAGGGAGCAGACGTAAATCCTGATTGTCAGCTTGATTAAGTGTTAAATTTTAAATTATGATCCCTTTGCTCGGTGACGTGACATTTCATAGCTTCAGTTACAACGCAATCTGATGATTCCACAGTTGTAAGCAGATGTTTTCGTAAGCTTAATATTACATTTTAGATTGTTTTTTTTGATAACTTTTAGTTGTAGTGGGTCAGTATGCATAACTAACGCCTAGCAAATGTAAGTTCGATAGTCTAATAAGAGAACAAAAATAAAAGTCACTAGTCGATTCGGTCACACATATAATTTACTACACAACAACAGTCAGAAGGAGTACCATAACCGTAACAGCCTGTGAATGTCCCACTGCTAGGCTAAAGGCCTCCTCTCCCTTTTTGAGGAGAAGATTTTGGAGCTTATTCCACCACGCTGCTCCAATGCGGGTTGATGGAATACACATGTGGCAGAATTTCAGTGAAATTAGACACATGCAGGTTTCCTCACGATGTTTTCAGAATGAGGAAGGAGTACACATTAAAATATATACAAGGTCATTCACAGAAATCAGAACACCACAAAGCAATACTTAAAATCACTTTAATATATAAGTACATGGAAGAGGAAAGCAATTATTTAAGGACAATCGTAATATAATAGTTGAGGGTAGCACAAGTAAATAGTCACTGCGCGTTGCGACGATCATGGACGGCGCGTAGGCACAAGCCATCGGTACTCCTTAACATATATTTATTATGTTGTGTTCGTAATTAATATTAAAAATTGTTTGTATGTATTCCCAAAAAAAAGGACAGGAAAATAGGCTACAAAAGCTTATCAGTTTGAATACAAGTACTTACATTGAAAGATCAGATCTGGCGAACGTCATCATTTCTAAATTAAAATAAATGTACAACTAAAATGTTTATATAACTCTGGATCATTCTACTTTTAGAGATTTTACGTAATGGATTTTTTATTATATTATAAAGGCAATAGTGAATACGTAATTCATTTAGTTAAACTTACCAATATGGCGGTGAGATGACGTACGTTAATTAAAGATAATATTGGTAATAAAACGAAACTCTGTGTAGCCATGCGTTTCTAATCTAATATCAGTATTGTCACTGCTCTGAAATTTCCAAAAAAACAGCAATTTTATTATATATTTTATTTACGTACACTGTAACATATTCAGTTTTCTTTTTTAAAGATAGGCAGCGTCATTGCAATTCCAATTTCGATTCATATTGCCAAGTGTTATGAAAATAAATAGAATATTTAATATCCTTGATTTAATCACCTCAATAGCAGCGGCTTAAACATGTTATTTTGAAGCTCTAAAGATCGCTTCCTAATGCACAAAAACAATAATAATAATTCATCGTCAACAATATTTTTTTCAAATTTCATTTTATATATTTGTGCCGTTTGCGGTTGAAAAACCTAGACCTTGGTGATCGGTAATTCAGAATTATCGGTAAAAAAGAGGCAGTTATTTTGATATCACAGACAGACACCTCAGTTTTATATATTTTTATTTGTATAGAGTAAAGCTAAGCATATCCTTCTAAGCATGCTGCTCAAATGAGTCTCGAGAAAAAAAAAGTTTTGCGCCCTTAGCGAAATTTTGACTTCAAATTGCACCGTACTGTACCGTACAATAATATCACCAAGGTCTAGGTTTTTCAACTGCAAACGACTAATAATTAATAAAATAAATTCCACACTGGCAAAGGGTTTTGCTAGTTTTTAATATAAAAACTATTTAAACACAATTTTTGTCACATGAAATAAAAAAATTTAAATTATATTTATTAATAAAAACTGCATTCAAATAGGTACTTCCAAACCAAATGCTTAGTACCTACTGTATTAATTACTTTTGAGTTTATGCGTGTTTCTAATTGAAGTTGTTTTTTTTTTCTTTATTTCTGTGTACGATTTAAGTGATTATGTTTTTTAAGTATTTTTTGGATGAAGTTATTTTTTATGACAATGTTACGGTATGTCGTAACGACACAATGTTTTTCCCGCTTTTTGGCTCAGCTCCCAAAAATGATTCAATAAAAAAATCTGCTCCATTTTTTTTAAAGATACATGAAATTAATTGAAGCTATGTATTTGTATGGAAAGATTTTTTAAATTCAATTTTTAAGTTTTTGCCTATCGAAAAAAAGTACAATTTTTTTAATAAAATTTGTCTACCATGTATTTCTATAGGTATACATTTATTATTTACGAAATCAGTATAGTCTTTTTTCAGAAAAGACTATATATTTTATCATTTGATATTTTCAGACTTTTATTTATTAAATTAGGAGACTATATAAATCCCTATTTTACAAGTTTTAATTAAATTACATCACCGATTAGAAATAGGTTCAAAGTTTATTTCTTAAATTAACGTTTATAAGGTGATTGTAAGAGTCTTCATTTTTTTTATAGAATAGGAAGGCGGACGAGCTTATGGGCCACCTGATGGTAAGTGGTTACCAAACGCCCTTAGACATTGGCACTGTAAGAAATGTTAGCCATCGCTTACATCGCCAATGCGCCACCAACCTTGGGACCTAAGATTTTATGATCCTTGTGCCTGTAATTACACTGGCTCACTCACCCTTCAAACCGACACAACAATACCAAGTACAGCTGTTTTGCGGTAGAATATGTGATGAGTGAGTGGGTGGTACCTACCCAGACGAGCTTCCACAAAGTAATCATTCATGAAGGAAATATTTATGATTTGATATTACTTGAAAATTTCCACCACCAGATATATAACTACCAAACAGCAATATTTAGTATTGTGGTCTTCCAGTTTTAAAAATGAATGAGCCTGTGTAACTGCTCCTATTAGTAAAAAAATAATATTTTCAATGATAACTAATCAAAAGTAGGAACATTCAGAAGTGTGAAGTGGTTTGTGCTTGTTTTAGTGCCCATGGGAGAATCGGGAGAACCCACCTACCGTTAGGTTGCCCATTTACTCATCTACTCTTTAGAAATAGTAGTAATAAAACAATAATTGTATTTACATATGTGTAAAATTGGTCCTGTTGTTAATAGGAAAGGAATATATTCCTTGTTGTGTGTATATTTTGAGAGTTTTGATAATTATCTATTTATTATTCGTTTGAAGTTGACAAAGTTTTATTAGATTTTTAATAGGATTTTCCCTTACTTGTTTACCTTTGAATTATATTTATATATATTTAATCAGAAATTTGAATCTTCTCAAAGGAAAACAAAACTTTATTAATGTTGAAAATGTTATCCTAAATATTAACTTACTTATTGAAAAGCTCCAAACTTTTAATAATTTAAATTTATGTAAGGAATATTGTATTACTGATATCACTCAAAGTGAACAATATTTGACGTTGAAACAACTTACAATTTTTTGACAGTATGTCGACAAGATAGCGGAAACAATCGACCAAGAGACCAGAGCACAGTCTCCGAGTCGTCTCGTCGGTTTCGCACGGAGTTCTTGGAAGACTGGCCTCAAGCCCCTGGTTCACCATACTTCGACCCCAGTACACAAGACAACGTAACCGGCTTAGTTGGACACCCGGTCACATTACTGTGCAAAGTGAAGAATTTACAAAACAGAACTGTAAGTAGAGTTTTTCATAATTTCCTTATTACTGATATTATGTATCAGATAAAAATAATATACTTTTAGATTACTTCATATCTGCATGGGCTTAAACTAATTAACATCAGATAAATCATACCTTTATGATTAACTCCAAACATTCTTAAGGTGGTCGCGATGAGAAGCTTAACATATACTAGTGCAGAATTAATATGCAGTAGTGTAAACGCTCGTGCAAGCGCTTTCATTATCGCGAAGATCAGTCATTCAATTTATCGTAGATTTAATTTCAATAAAAGAAATATTGAAAGAAATATTGAATAAGCTGTGAAAAATATTCACACTGCAATATTAGTTGTTCTTCGACTTTTAAATTCACATGTTTATTAAAGTACATGTGTGCAATTGTTGTTGTTAACAAAATAAGTGCATAATGACATTAAGAGTGACCTTATTCTTATTATATTCCTCGGCAAAAATATATATTGACTGCATAATTGATCCAAGGTGTTAGATTTTATCATGCCTTGGCTTTTGTTATTGAGTAAACATAAAAGAATAAAAATATCAATCACAATGAAATTCTTAAAAATGATAATAAATAAAGTTTTATCCGTTTAAAAATGATTTAATCGAGTGAGAATGCGGTGAGAGGGCGTTATTGAAATATTTTCATTAAAGTTAATATTTCATTTTGTTTGAGACATTTCATTTTTAACGGAATTCATGAATAATATAATTACATTATTAAAAATATCGCTTAGAGAAATATCGTTCTAAATTGAATATAATAAAACGTTTTTCTTGCATAATTAAATCTGGATGATGAATTAGACGTTCCTTGGCCTCAGAAACGTTTTTGCAGAGATGTCCTTATCATAGTATTTGCTGCATTGAAAATCGCATCTTAAAAAATATAATAATATAATAAATTTAAGGATATGTCTTAATGTATGACGGTAAATCGATATGTATTTATCAAAAATCTATATTTGTTGTCTTTAAATCTCCGTAATTGTGAGCATTGAGTTTTAAGTCTAAAAGTATTTCGATGAATTCACTGAATATATTGAAATATGTAATATATAGTTACAGTCTCCAAATTTTCTAGTACTGGGCCAAACCTCCTTCCTTTCTGTACACTCTGTCAGTCATTACAATTAAACAAAACGTTTCAAAAATAGCAAATTTATATTTGAAAATTCCATGGCCCATATATATCGGAGTGCACCAAATGTAAGCGTGAATCTTAATCGAAGATTGCCGGTTCAAACCTATTTCTGGATTCCGGACCAATACCTATTTCTGGATTTCTACCGCTCGTGTTTCCACCACTCCACATTGTAGTAGCATGAAATAAGCAGGAAATAAGGAGCCTGTTGTGCACCAATAGGACATAAAAAGGCTGTAATTAAGCAAAAACATCTGCTTGACACAGGATTTCTCTCCATTTTGCAATTATATTTACCGTTTCAAAATATTTACGACCAAAACAAATATATACAATAATCGAACTGCATGCTGCAACCTTTAACGTTAGTTATTTCCCAGAAAATCTAAAATTTAACAACAACAATCTATTTATTATTTTTGAGAGTCTAGCTTTCGTGTGCTTAATTTGTGTTTATAATTATTCATCTGTTTAGCGATGAAGCAAAACATTGTGAGGAAGCAAGCGTGTTGTTATCTACCAACTTGAACTGTACAAGAGTGGAAAGAGTTGCAAATCAATCCCCGAAAAAGAGAGGAAGCTACTCAACTTTGTGATTTTAACAAATTGTTACTTCAGAGAACAAGAAAACTATTTAAAAAGTCCCAAGATGAAACAAATAAAATATTTCAAGGACGTTAATGAACAATGAAGAAAATTTAAAATGAAAAATGTATATCTGTATTGGTTTTTACAAAGCATATAAATAAAAACGTCATTCAGACTCGGCCATGCAATCTTGATCATGCACTAAAATATTTACGTAACCTATTTTGCTATATCTCCCGTATTGGAGTAGTTGTATATTAATGTTCAATTTAAACCGGATTGGATTTAAAAAATTGTGGGCGTAAATTACATTTGTGATTACATGATGTAGTATTACATAATATAATAATAATATCCAGGGTCTTTATTCACACATAGTCATGAGATCCCAAACAAAGCAGAGCCTATACGATGGAAACCAGGCAACTAATATACTACATATATTACTTTTCTTTTGTAAATACATACTTATCTAGATAATTACACCCAGACTTAGGACAAAAGACATGTTCATGCACACAAATGTCTGTTCTGGGTGGGAATCGAACCCACAACCTTCGGCGTGAAAGGCAAGAATCTACCGACCACGCCAACGGCCCGTCAATTGCGTCATAATGGAGATATGTTGTAAAATAATTTATTTATATAGGATTTTATATTGTGTTCTTTATCTTATATTTTTGCTTTATCAATTTAATTTTAAAACAAGCTAATTTAAATAGCAAACCTGAAATATATATTTTAAATCATTTATTGAATATAAATATTATTATTGTGTAACTATAATTTTAAAAAATTAACAATTAACACTAAATATGCTTTTATGTGATTATATTATAACTAAAAAATTGAGTTCAATAATATGATCATAAAATATGAAATACTCAAATGTTGTTTTTAAAAAAACCAACAATATATATTGCAAAGGTGCATATGTAAACATTTAGAAAGTTGTTAGGAAGCCAATAATTGTCATTTGTTAAGCTTAATTAAGACGTTCATACGCTTTGTGTTAACATAATTCGTGTCAATATGGTAAACATATTAAATGCATTATAAGAACCAAATTCTCATACGATAAATATTTATTTAGGTGTCATGGGTGCGTCACCGAGACATCCATTTATTGACGGTTGGCCGCTACACGTATACTTCAGATCAACGCTTCGAAGCGCAACACAAGCCGAGGTCTGAAGAGTGGGCGTTGCGAATTCGAAGCCCACAGCGAAGAGACTCCGGTCAATACGAGTGCCAAATATCAACAACACCACCGATTGGGCATGCGGTTTATCTCAATATAGTAGGTAAGAATGTACTCGAAAATAAGCTATTTGTTTATTCATGAAAGAAACAATCAGACTGCTTCAATGGTCAGCATTCGTTTTCGTTACGAATTGAAATCTAAATTTTTTATCTGTAACGTGTGTGAGGGGTTGTGGTTAATAGGAAAATATTTTATGTGGTGAGCATAAGATTTGGATAAACTATAAAATCCGGTATTACTGTTTTCTAGAAAATTAAGAACTATTATAATTCTATCATCATTTAAATGTACAAGCGTATGAAACAAAACGAATTGTCAGTGTGAGAGTAGGTCAAATTATTTATACATTTTCATTGTGACCTACCTATTTTACCGTTGACAAATACTATGTTATTACATAACACATGAAGTATAAAGTGCGTTCAGATTTTAGACAAAATTTCCATTGTTGATGAATTGGTTAAGTGCTAAAATGGAAATTATTAACCGCAAATTTCTTTATTCGTATCCGGTCAATCGTTACTTGGTTTTAGTGTATTTTATTCGAGTTGAAAATATTATAAAGACTCGATATCGATAGCGTCGATGGATGATACATGAGCTGTTTATTCCTTACAAAAAATTAGGTACAATTTATAACACTGTATACTGAACATTAGAGAGAGAGAGAAATATTTTATATGGAGATTTATACTTCTGTATTCTTATTACATTAAAATTAATTCAATAGCAGTAATTGCATAGAAACTATTCGCAATTTTTTTTATTATATTATAGACTCATGTATCAGAATGAACCAGCAATATCATAAATAAAATATCCATTTTAAAGTTAAACATAGTAAAATTCTTCGATAAAATAAGGATAATATTAGACACATAAACGTGAAATACATAAGTCCTAGTTAAATACTGAAAAGCTGTTAATTGTTTACCCTTCCTGTCATTTCCAAACACGCTCTGTTTACTTTTGAGTTCATGTCAAAGAGCTAATCTCTTGACGAATATTTACTCCTACCTATTCAAATAGAAAATCTTTATTTGATTGTAATCAAAGGATTTATCCATTTACATACCTTTTATGTACGAAATATTTTGACAAAAATATATTACTGATCAATAAAATAATTATAGCTCTTAATTAATTTAATGTATGTATATATATGCACATAGGGACAAAGAATAATTTGTTCCTTTGAATTCCTAAATCAAATTGAAGAAAAATGCTTGGAATAATAATTTTATAAAATATGTGACTACAATGATATTTTTTTAATGGATCGAACATAATTTTACATTATATTAGACAAATTTTATGATTAGATATATAAATATAAAATCATTACATAGATAAAACTTATTAAATATTAATAAGATAACATTTCGTTCCCTACAGAGCCAGAAACCGAAATAATGGGTGGTCCAGATTTGTTTATCTACGCTGGATCCACAATAAACTTAACGTGCATAGTGAGGCATACACCAGAACCTCCAAGCACCATCAATTGGACACATAGAGGAAAGGTAAGTTGATGAACGAATGAAATTATTATTTATAAAAATATAAATACTCTATTATAATTCATAAATATGTTGTTAAATTTATTATCTGTGGACACTTGCATTGGCAGAATACACGTCATATCTGTCAAGTATTTTTTTTTTATTTTAACTATTATTTTAAGCATGGTAATTGTTATCTGTAGTGATAAATATCTATGTGTTCTGCAAGCGACTTAAACACATAATTAACTAATTTCAATTGTTGATCCTCTCGTGTCTTGATAAAATGTTAAATTCGTAATTTTATGATTAATTATTAATTCTTAATTGATATTTCACTCCTTTCCAATATGGCAACCTCTTTTTCAAATAGCTCGTTATTGAAAGGAGCTATTGGTAATATAACTTTACGCTTTAATCCTTAGCAGTGGAGCAATAGTAATACACAGCAATTAATTTAGCAAACTAAGGTCGAATAGTTGCGTCTCGTGTAAAAAAACATGGACCACATCTACTAATTAAATAAATGATATAAGTACTTTTTAAATGTGATTTTTACATAATTTAATATATATATATGGTAATATTTTTCATTTAATCTGAATTTTATTTTTAATTAATAAAAATTTCCTCTAAATATAAGTCTAAATAGTTGTCTACACCGATTCTCTTTAGTAAATTAGTTATAAACTTCTCATTAGAAAGTTGAAATTAGTTTGAAATTTAAAAGTCATGAAAGTTTTTGTATGGTCTCCGGATACATATTATGTATATGTTGGTGTATGTATCTTTCGTCTTATATATCTTAAGAGTTAATCGTCATATCGACTTTAAACATATTGTATACTACGCAACGATTACTAGCATTATGTAACCCAGATTTTGTTGAGTCGTGATAATTTTAAGTTTATTGTTATAAAATTTTAAAAAATAACGTGATATTTTTTTGTAAGGAGTCCAATAGAAATAAAGAGTTTTTATATTTTTTTAATATTGTATTAAAGTGTAGATATAATATTTTGTATTGTACCTTCTATTTCCTGGGGCAAGTCTAAGATAATGAAAAATATTCGCCAAGCTGAAATGATTTGAATATCATTGAGATACAATATATATTCGCTACCCAAAGACACGATGTTCGCGTATCTTTTACAATATTTATTTTAAAGATATTGCGTAAAAGAATGAGCTCATATTTTATGGTTCCTACTAAAATATGACTTATTGTGGGAAATATGTGGAGCGTATACTAAATGGAGGACCAGACTCACAATTCATTAATAAAACAAAAATAAAATGAAACGAGAAGTTTGAATATATTATTATAAAATATTTGTTAATATAATTTTAAATATCGTTAAAATAAATATGAATCAATTGTCAATTTGTAACTTATAAAATAATAATTAAATTATATATTAAATATTTTATTTTATTTTTTATTTCCACATTTTTGGTGACTAAGAGCTGGCGCTTATTTAGCCCAAAAGCTAGCGGTGCAGAGAGACAATAGTGCTAGCATCTTGGGTACAATACCACAGGAAATCTTTTACACGGTGTATTTTTTTTTATAAATTTGTAATGCATATTTTATTTTTATTTTAATTTTAGTTACAGAATATATTTATAAAAATATATATATGAGTATAAAGAAGGCTCTTCAAATAGTCATTAGAAATTCAATTGTTCAATCTTCAATTGTTAACAAATATTCAAAAACAAAATAAATAGCACACGAGCTAACGATAATACTCGTATTTCCACAATTCGGTTTCTGGGAGTTTACAAATGGTCTGTAAATTGGATGCTTTCACAATAACCTCTGGGATTTCGTTAAATATTCCATTCTGTACGATACGGTATTACGACAACAAGCCACGTCAAACAGACTTGGTTCCGTGACGGTAACTGGCAAATTGTATTTTCCATGCTTTTCTGCGTTTTCAGCAATTTATTCTATTTTAAGCTGCATTTGTAAATCCAGTACAAAGTTAAAATAAAATATTATATGTGTTACTTCATTATAAAAGAATCATCTATTTTCGACTGACATATACTCGTATTGTTATTAAGATATAAAATGGAATATTAATTATATTTACAAATGCCCCTAGACTAGGACCAGTTGTATTTAAGTCAATTTTCAAGAATATATCTATACAAATAATTGATACTCATACATATATCATGTGAGGTTGATAATAAACAGTTTAAATAAATCTTAATGTATAATTCCGCAGCTTACATTTCACTATAACATAAATCATTTATCTGAAGCACCACAAACAACGTGATATCATAAACATTGTATTACGTCATTGATGTTTTTATAGCAATCATCCAATTGAGAGAAGAGAGAATTGTTTTTTTTTTAAATCTGATACTGCGGTTTAGCCTTTTTCGTGTAATCGGTATACATAAAAAATGTACCCGTCAAGGGACGCCGGACAGTTGATGTGAAACATCGAAATTGATGTTTTTAATTATATTATGGAAAATTTAACATTAAAAATCATAAATAAAATAAATGTATATTTCTTATTATTATAATAATATAAAGCAACGAAGTGTATAGAATACTCGTTCACTGGTCTGATTTTGTATAATTAATATTCGAAATATATGTATTTATTTGTAAAGGTTATTTTTATTATCGTATAGAAACTAGCCAGATTAATTTTATTTACGCAACTAATCGAGATAGCATCTCAATTTCGTTCGTCATCTACCAGTAACTGATACCATAGCAAGACTGTTTCAAATTACCAATTTACTTTTAAATTAAGAAAGAAACCATATATCTATAATATATACCTTAAACAAATATAGATGAAAATAATTAAAATCGTACAACGTCTATCTTTTTCGTAAGGGTATAAAGGCTTCATCTTTCGCCTACTTTGAAAGCTGATTGATAAAGTTGGAAAAATTGAGTACCTATCCTGAATGTGAACGTTGAATATTTTGAACAGCTCACAAAAGTTTCATTGTTACTTCGTACTTCGACAGCGTCAAACTTTCGTCTAACAACCTTGTTATTATTCAAGCAATTACATTATTCGACACGTACCGTATTTACGCTTCATGTACGCTGTACGCTATGTGTTTAATATGTGTAAACAATAATTGTAGCGAGTGTAATCATTTCGTTAACCCTAGTCAAACATTTAACTGAACAAATAATTTAATGATGATAGTAAATTAACAATTTCGTTTTAATTTATTTATTCTTGCAATCAAAATTAAACGTGGAAAAATCTTAATATATTCGAAAAATACAGTGGCAATGCTGACGTTTATTCGTTTGTCTTTTGTAGTGGTGGGGGAATGTGACGCCATGTTTTAGAATATGATTACTAGAACCGGATCATGTTATATTAAACTTATTGTAGTTGGAATTTTCGTTTGTTGTATGTTGTATATAGTGCCCTGTACGACTTTTCTTTATAATCATAACTTTTTTCTTTTTTTTTTTTATTATAGGTAGGTGAACGAGCATATAGGCCACCTGATGGTGAGTGGTCACCAACGCCCATAGACATTGGCAATACGCTATTGGACAGATTCACCATCGAATTGGATCATTGCAACCTCTCGATAATGGACAGCATAAATTTTTACAAATATACTTCATGGGCAACACAGAGGAACAACTTGATCGACGTCAAGAGATCAATACAGCAACGAAAAGAGCAATTCTTCAAGATATGCAACAAGAAACTACCAAGAAGGTTAGCTCGATGAATTATTACGCATATCGTTTGATGATTCGTCAAAATTCTGACAACTATTTACTGCGGTTTCGTCGATTGTTTCAACAGTATTGTGTGGATATGTACGTCAAGATTGAAACGGAGCGTTTAACTTTCATTCGGTTGAACCAAGCCAAACTGCGTTCTGATGAGTATATCCATCTACGTGATGCAATTAGTACAGAATCAAATGCAGCTGATATTGGTCGATTAACTATTCTGCCGGCGACGTATATAGGTAGTCCGCGTCATATGCATTAATATGCGCAAGATGCAATGACATATGTTCGTCATTACGGTCGGCCAGATCTCTTTATTACTTTTACGTGTAATCCAAAGTGGATAGAAATTGTTCAATTGCTGCTTCCCGGACAAACACCGAGTGATCGACACGACATCACAGCACGTGTATTCAGGCAAAAAATGCGGTCCCTAATGAATTTTATTGTTAAACAACGCATCTTTGGAGAAACTCGATGTTGGATTTATTCAATCGAATGGCAAAAAAGAGGCCTGCATCACGCACACATTCTTATTTGGTTAGTGGAAAGAATTCAACCAGACCAAATAGATAATATCATATGTGCCGAGATTCCTGATCACGAAGCCGATCCAGACCTACATGATGTTGTAGTCAAAAATACGATTCATGGACCATGTGGCGCTATTAATCCTCAATCACCTTGCATGATCGACGGCAAGTGTTCCAAACGATATCCACGGAAATTAACAGCGGATACCGTCACTGGCAACGATGGTTATCCACTGTATCGGCGTCGATCACCGGATGATAACGGTCGAACTATTACCACAAAAGTTAAAAGAAAAGATTTTGTGGTCGACAACAGTTGGATTGTTCCATATTCTCCACTTATTTCCAAAACGTTCAAGACACATTGTAGCGTTGAGTATTGCAATTCAGTAAAATCTATTAAATACATCTGCAAATATGTCACGAAAGGCAGCGATATGGCGGTTTTTGGCGTCCAAGCCTCCAATACGAACGATGAAATTGCGCGCTATCAGTTGATCGGTATGTGAACTGCAATGAAGCGATTTGGCGTATATTCTCATTCCCTATACACGAACGTCACCCTACTGTGGTGCATTTGGCGGTGCATTTGGAGAATGGCCAACGAGTATATTTCACGGCTTCGAATGTTGCTCAACGTGCTGAAACACCTCCAGCAACAACATTGACCAGTTTCTTTGCGACCTGCCAGAGCGATGCGTTTGCGCGAACTTTGCTTAACTCGGAGATGCCACGTTATTACACTTGGAATGCTTCATTGAAGAATTTTCAACGACGGAAGCAAGGCGATGTGGTTCCTGGTTATCCGGATGTGCGTTCCACTGATGCTCTTGGTCGTATATATACAGTTCATCCTAAGAATGATGAATGCTTCTATTTGCGATTGTTGTTGGTTAATGTGCATGGGCCAACGTCATTTGAGTCACTACGGACTGTTAATGGTACAATATTTCCAACATATCGTGCTGCATGTGAAGAACTCAAGTTATTAGAAAACGATACCCATTGGGATACTACAATATTTGAAGCCTCTGCATCTCCAAGTCAGATACGTACATTATTTGCTATCATCATTTCGACATGCTTTCCATCGAACCCATCTAACCTGTGGCACAAATACAAGGACAATATGGCAGAAGATATTTTACATCAAATTCGTGTCAGTTCAGGAAATTCCGATCTTGAAATGAATGAAGAGATACATAATCGGGCCTTGCTCTTGATCGAAGACATGTGTTATCTCATGTGCGGTAGTTTATTTGTCAGGTTAGGAATGCCAGCGCCAAATTGTGAAATGAATGACGCATTTAATCGAGAATTGGAACGGGAACGTGAATATGATCACCAGGAATTAAATTTAGTAGTTCAAACGAATGTACCCCTGATGAATCCCCAACAAAAAGAAGTTTATGATACAATAATGAAGGCAATTGATGATGGATTATATTTCCTGGATGCCCCTGGTGGAACTGGTAAGACATTCCTCATGTCAGTAGTTTTAGCCACTGTTCGTGCAAGATCCAACATTGCGGTTGCAGTTGCTTCTTCTGGTATAGCAGCCACATTGCTAGAAGGATGTCGTACGGCACATTCTGCATTGAAATTGCCGTTAAATCTTCAATCTATTGAAGAACCAACATGCAACATTACAAAGCGCTCCGCTACGGCCAAAGTTTTATCAGAATCGAAGATCATCATCTGGGACGAATGCACAATGGCGCACAAACGTGCATTGGAAACACTTAACCGAACGTTGAAAGATCTACGTAATGACTCGAGATGTTTTGAAGGAGCAATGATTTTACTGTCTGGTGATTTCCGCCAAACATTGCCAGTAATTCCCAGATCGACTGCTGCTGACGAAATAAACGCTTGCCTTAAATCATCGAATCTATGGCGCTATGTTAAGAAACTTCAGCTAACAACAAACATGAGAGTTGCATTGCTGAACGATACATCTACTGAAGATTTCTCTGAGCAATTGCTAACTATCGGCAATGGTCGAGTACCCGTCGACGAATCGAGCGGATTGATTTCATTTCCTCCGAACTTTTGTAACTTTGTCTCATCAAAATACGAACTCATCAACAAAGTATTCCCAAACATCATGACTAACCTCAAAAATAATGAATGGTTGAGTGAGCGAGCAATTTCGGCAGCTAAGAATAAAGATGTAGATGACTTAAATTACATAATTCAGGATGACATCATTGGTACACTGCATTCTTTCAAATCTATTGACTGTCTAACAAATGAAGATGATGCCACCAACTATCCCATTGAATTTTTAAACTCCTTGGATGTACCTGGCTTACCACCGCACAATTTACGACTAAAGATTAGTTCTATAGTAATCATGCTTCGAAACTTAAACCAACCAAAATTGTGCAACGGGACACGTTTGGTGGTAAGTAAATTGATGAACAATTTGATTTACGCCACAATTCTCAAAGGAAAATTCAAAGGTGAGGAAGTTCTCATTCCGAGGATCCCGATGATCCCAACCGACATGCCATTTCAGTTTAAACGGCTTCAATTTCCGATCCGTCTAGCATTCGCCATGACTGTAAATAAGTCACAAAGCCAATCGTTGAAAGTTTGTGGTCTTAATCTCGAACACCCATGTTTTTCCCATGGCCAATTATATGTGGCATGTTCACGTGTCGGAAGACCTTCCGCGTTATTTGTTTTCGCGCCTAATGAAAAAACAAAAAATATCGTTTATCACAAGGTGCTACAATAAATGGCAAATAAAGAATAATTGAATAATTATATCTTTTTTATTTACAATTACCCTAAGTTAAAAATTAAAAAAATGTGATAATGTGATATTGCCTTTAAGGTGGAACAAAGTTCACCGGGTCAGCTAGTTTAATATATATATATATAGTAATATTTTTCATTTAATCTGAATTTTATTTTTAATTAATAAAAATTTCCTCTAAATATAAGTCTAAATAGTTGTCTACACCGATTCTCTTTAGTAAATTAGTTATAAACTTCTCGTTAGAAAGTTGAAATTAGTTTGAAATTTAAAAGTCATGAAAGTTCTTGTATGGTCTCCGGATACATATTATGTATATGTTGGTGTATGTATCTTTCGTCTTATATATCTTAAGAGTAAATCGTCATATCGACTTCAAACATATTGTATACTACGCAACGATTACTAGCATTATGTAACCCAGATTTTGTTGAGTCGTGATAATTTTAAGTTTATTGTTATAAAATTGTATAAAATAACGTGATATCTTTTTGTAAGGAGTCCAATAGAAATAAAGAGTTTTTATATTTTTTTAATATTGTATTAAAGTGTAGATATAATATTTTGTATTGTACCTTCTATTTCCTGGGGCAAGTCTAAGATAATGAAAAATATTCGCCAAGCTGAAATGATTTGAATATCATTGAGATACAATATATATTCGCTACCCAAAGACACGATGTTCGCGTATCTTTTACAATATTTATTTTAAAGATATTGCGTAAAAGAATGAGCTCATATTTTATGGTTCCTACTAAAATATGACTTATTGTGGGAAATATGTGGAGCGTATACTAAATGGAGGACCAGACTCACAATTCATTAATAAAACAAAAATAAAATGAAACGAGAAGTTTGAATATATTATTATAAAATGTTTGTTAATATAATTTTAAATATCGTTAAAATAAATATGAATCAATTGTCAATTTGTAACTTATAAAATAATAATTAAATTATATATTAAATATTTTATTTTATTTTTTATTTCCACATTTTTGGTGACTAAGAGCTGGCGCTTATTTAGCCCAAAAGCTAGCGGTGCAGAGAGACAATAGTGCTAGCATCTTGGGTACAATACCACAGGAAATCTTTTACACGGTGTATTTTTTTTATAAATTTGTAATGCATATTTTATTTTTATTTTAATTTTAGTTACAGAATATATTTATAAAAATATATATATGAGTATAAAGAAGGCTCTTCAAATAGTCATTAGAAATTCAATTGTTCAATCTTCAATTGTTAACAAATATTCAAAAACAAAATAAATAGCACACGAGCTAACGATAATACTCGTATTTCCACAATTCGGTTTCTGGGAGTTTACAAATGGTCTGTAAATTGGATGCTTTCACAATAACCTCTGGGATTTCGTTAAATATTCCATTCTGTACGATACGGTATTACGACAACAAGCCACGTCAAACAGACTTGGTTCCGTGACGGTAACTGGCAAATTGTATTTTCCATGCTTTTCTGCGTTTTCAGCAATTTATTCTATTTTAAGCTGCATTTGTAAATCCAGTACAAAGTTAAAATAAAATATTATATGTGTTACTTCATTATAAAAGAATCATCTATTTTCGACTGACTTATACTCGTATTGTTATTAAGATATAAAATGGAATATTAATTATATTTACAAATGCCCCTAGACTAGGACCAGTTGTATTTAAGTCAATTTTCAAGAATATATCTATACAAATAATTGATACTCATACATATATCATATGAGGTTGATAATAAACAGTTTAAATAAATCTTAATGTATAATTCCGCAGCTTACATTTCACTATAACATAAATCATTTATCTGAAGCACTACAAACAACGTGACGATAACATAATCATTGTATTACGTCATTGAGTTTTTTTATAGCAATCACCCAATTGAGAGAAGAGAGAATTGTTTTTTTTTTAAATCTGATACTGCGGTTTAGCCTTTTTCGTGTAATCGGTATACATAAAAAATGTAACCGTCAAGGGACGCCGGAAAGTTGATGTGACACATCGAAATTGATGGTTTTAATTATATTATGGAAAATTTAACATTAAAAATCACCAATAAATTATATTGATTGAAATAAAAATAACATAGTTTCGTTGATAAAATAAATGTATATTTCTTATTATTATAATAATATAAAGCAACGAAGTGTATAGAATACTCGTTCACTGGTCTGATTTTGTATAATTTATATTCGAAATATATGTATTTATTTGTAAAGGTTATTTTTATTATCGTATAGAAACTAGCCAGATTAATTTTATTTACGCAACTAATCGAGATAGCAACTCAATTTCGTTCGTCATCTACCAGTAACTGATACCATAGCAAGACTGTTTCAAGTTACCAATTTACTTTTAAATTAAGAAAGAAACCATATACCTATAATATATACCTTAAACAAATATAGATGAAAATAATTAAAATCGTACAACGTCTATCTTTTTCGTAAGGGTATAAAGGCTTCATCTTTCGCCTACTTTGAAAGCTAATTGATAAAGTCGGAAAAATTGAGTACCTATCCTGAATGTGAACGTTGAATATTTTGAACAGCTCACAAAAGTTTCATTGTTACTTTGTACTTCGACAGCGTCAAACTTTCGTCTAACAACCTTGTTATTATTTAAGCAATTACATTATTCGACACGTACCGTATTTACGCTTCATGTACGCTGTACGCTATGTGTTTAATATGTGTAAACAATAATTGTAGCGAGTGTAATCATTTCGTTAACCCTAGTCAAACATTTAACTGAACAAATAATTTAATGATGATAGTAAATTAACAATTTCGTTTTAATTTATTTATTCTTGCAATCAAAATTAAACGTGGAAAAATCTTAATATATTCGAAAAATACAGTGGCAAGGCTGACGTTTATTCGTTTGTCGTTTGTTGTTGTTGGGGAATGTGACGCCATGTTTTAAAATATGATTACTAGAACCGGATCATGTTATATTAAACTTATTGTAGTTGGAATTTTAGTTGGTTGTATGTTGTATTTAGTGCCCTATACGACTTTTTTTATAATCATAACTTTTTCTTTTTTTTTTTTTTTTTATATTATAGGTAGGTGAACGAGCATATACGCCACCTGATGGTGAGTGGTCACCAACGCCTATAGACATTGGCATTGTAAGAAATGTTAACCATACCTTACATCGCCAATACGCAACCAACCTTTTGAACTAAGATGTTATGTCTATTGTGCCTGTAATTACACTGACTCACTCACCCTTCAAACCGGAACACAACAATACCAAGTACCGATGTTTTGCCATAGAATATCTGATGAGTGGGTGGTACCGATTTTAATTTTTTCATCTTATGCTTGGTGGTGAAGGAAAATATCGTACGGAAACATGAGTGGATCGAATAAAAATTGACCAACAACTCGCATAAGACCTGCTCCGTAATTTTTATAATACATAGCTCGTAAGCAAACACTTTATTTGAGTATTTTATTTAATATTTTAACAGACTATAAACTTCGACTCAACACGTGGAGGCATATCGCTGGTCACCGAAAAGGGCATCCATAGTAGCAGTCGGCTGCTTGTGCAAGCGGCGCGCACATCGGATGCCGGATCCTACCAATGCGTCCCCGATAATGCTCAATCTGCGACAGCGCGAGTTCATGTGCTTACCGGTAAGTTAATTATTATTTTATGAAAGCAACAATGCTTGTTCTATATAATATAATAAAAACGATAGTGTGTCTAAGTAAAACCTAGACGCGAGTGGAAGTTAGTTATCAATAAATAAGTATATTGTGAATTCTTCTTCTTCCTATTCTTTGCGTAAAGCTTGGTGTGGAGATGCTCAATAACCTGAGAGCTCCGGAATTAACTTGCATCACATCTCTAGATGACCAGTACACCGTTGAGTTATTGAGGCTCGTGATTTGTCGTGGGCAATGTGTTTTTCTAATATAATACTGATTATTTTTATTATCTACAGATTGAATAATGCCTTAAAAGATTATTATTGTGGCATTACTTGTATTTCGAGAAGGCGGAATGAAATTTTCTCATGTTCGCACAATGAATCGTATATTCATAAGTGAACTTTTACTATTTTAGATCGTCACTATTTAATTTCTACTCTTTTAAAATTAGAAGCTTGAACTTACGTACATAATAAAATGATTATGTCTATGTTTACCTATATACAGCATTAATATAAAAAAATACAAATTACATAAATAATATATGCAAACATTCAGTCAATCCGTGATAATAGTTTCCTTGTAACTAAACATGAAGTATGCGTTAAAACAATGATAGAGCCAGCATTGGATATTTATTGTATTGTAGAGTATAACAGATAAATAATCTCAAATTGCCTTCTTATTTTAATTATGTATATATCTATTTGGTACCATTTTCATGTGTTTTCCTCAAATTAAAATTGTACAACACAACATTTTAACACAAATCAACAGTGACATAATTTACACGTTACCTAGTAATAATATATAATACTTAACATAATAGCACCATACCACTTGAAATATCAATTTTGATATAGTTATATAAGTGCTCATTGAGTTACATGAAGTTTCACTTTGTGTATTGAACAGTGTAAAATACATCTAGGCAATTTGCTAATTGAATTGCACGCAAAACTTTGGTCAGTGTAAAAAATTTTTACAAAATCGAAAACTTTAATTACAATAAAGAGAATTTTGCAATGCCTTTATTTATAAAAAAATGTTTTTAGTGATTGTGGATAAATGTTGCTGAAGAATGAAATGTAACAAATGAAAATTCAACCCGGCGCTTGCTCAATTTTATTTTAAAAATTTATTAGATTCGAGCATAAAAGTTGAACACTGAATAGACTTCCTGTATTATATCTAGTCATCCTGTTTCATTCGGCCAACGAGATTTTCTCGAGTTCTACATTAAATTTAAGCGGCACGAGATAGAATACTTTCTATAAAATAAGTTGTTAACAAAACATGTACTCTATTCAATAACTAGTACAAATTTAAAAATCGTGATTTGACAATTCAATATACATTAGATGAAATATTTTATTTCAATAATAGAACTTCAGACCTATTAAAATTTTAACTACGATTCTTTTAATTCTGGTAACTGACGATATGAGAACGAATGAAACAAAAATCATAGATTGTGTGTAATTAAATGGTCTTATTATATTACATGTTTGATTGTAAATCCACGTAATAGCAAGCTTAGATTAAAATTAAAATAGGAAGACAAAAATCAATAAGCATTTTTGATAAAGAGATAGACAACAAGCCAATATTAAGTCTTAACTTCGGTTCAAAAATGATAATAGCTTTACAATTAAGACACTAAAACAAGTATCTTTAAAACTAGCATTAGTATTTAAAGCGAACGTAAAATCATCATTATGTATATATTATTACAAAAAATCTATTCAAATAATTTTTAATTTTGGACAACAATTTAAAAATATATATTTCAGACAGCAAAAGTTCATACAAAAAGACACAATACTATGTGAAATATGTTAGAGTAGTCTATGTTTCGAAATAATAATAAACGTTTTTTATGTACTTTTGTTGTATGAAGAAAATGTAAATATATCATATTTATGATTCTAAAAGTAAGAGCAGAAATACCTTAAACAAATAAAGAGTAGGTTTTACGAACAGCTACAATGTATTTAGTCAGTAAGCGTGCTAACTCCTCTTAAGGATTTCCCACACTGCTACGCCGTAGCTTACTAGAGATGCTGAACTAAGCTGATATGAGGTTTTATGAAATTATATTTTATTACATATGCGTCAGATTTTATCAAATTGTTTCTCAATTTCTTTTATTATCGAGTACATAATATATTTTCAAGTATGTAATATACTGATTTTAACACACGTATTATATATAATATTATGTGATAAAATCAGTGATCGGTGACTATATCTGAACCTCGGAAACAATTTATTATAAATCCAATAATACCATAGCATTATTCAAAGCAATTGTTTTCATAGTGATAACGGTTGAAACAGTGTTTAGTAAATTAAAAATAATCTTTGTCGTGATTTGGATTCATAAAATACAAAACTCATATCGGGCTCGTATGTAATAATGGTGGTTTAATGAAAGTTTGTTTCATTTTACGTACGTTCACGTAGACTTTCTACGTCCTTTATAGAAGTAGTTCATTATTAATGTCATAACAGTGCTTATGACAACTTTATTTACTTTGTGGCGAAGTAATTACTCTATCTTTATTGTTGTTTTTAATGCCAACCAATTAAGAATAATAAATTTATTATTTAAAGAATAAATTGTTAGTTACTATTGAAGTCATATGATGTGAATAAAATTATTCTCAATTATAAATAGCACAGGTTTACTTTGTAATATATGAATATAATCTACTAGATTATTTTGTCAATAGCTACAAATTTAACCTACATTTCGTTGACTTGGGTTCTAATTATGTTTTGGATATAAACGATCCCGGTCTTTAATTAACGACGAGTATTAATCGAATGAATGAATTTATTTATTTCACTACTATTATATTATAGGTTTTAATAAGTCTTCTCAATGATATAATTATGTGCTTAAATATGATATTTTATTAATAAAATGTAATTATCATAGAATGTTACAAAGAATTAATTTTTCACAGGTGAAACTCCAGCTGCGATGCAAGGCAAAGCGCATTGTACGAGAGATCTTGGACTTCCCGCGATTTTGTGTGTTGCTGTTGTAATATTATACATAGCTGTCATCGTGATATAAAACGTATATTATAGTTTATTTGTGCTCTTAACTGATTCACAGACGATGTGACGTAAGCGTTGTGTTTGGTAAAATTTTAAATAATATTGTAAATATTTATGAAACGAAAAATGTAATTATTCATGGCATACATAAAAAAATACTTCTAAATGTTTTTAGTTTTCATTAAATGAATCAAATTTATTATATATATATATATATATATATATATAATAATAAAACGGAATAAACATCTCTGTACTTCATTGTTTCTGAACAATGATTTACAGAAAACATAAATAATTGTTGCCTACTTTTCCTATTTACTTGTTCTATAGAAAAAGATATACATTTTTTTTTAATTACGCCATAAATTGATACGTTTTTATAATCTGTAATTTTATGATGTAAGACATCGAATTAACTTGAATACGAAATGCGTCTGTGCCAAGTCGCATATTTTAATATCTTAAGTACCAGGGTAAATGAATCCGAAAAATCTAATGAACATTAGAATATTTCTAATGTATAATTCAATTCCAATCATTGTATAATAATTAATAGCATTAAAATATTAGTAGAAGGAATTAAGTAATAGACTAGTTACTTGTTTTAAAAACTTTGATGTTGATTTAAATAAAAGAAAATTTTATATATTATTTGTTTTCATTCAATCATACCTACCACATCAATGTCACCAACCATATCTTTCTAAATGTTTATATGCGCAAATGATAACGACTTCATTTCATTTTTTTTCCTATTATAATAATACGCCTCCTGAGAAATTATATGGCACACGATTTGTAAGTTCATAAAGTTGTATGAAAACAATATATATTATTATAAAATTATAATGATACTAGTGCACCAAACACCTTAAAAGATGGCGATCGTCATATTATACTAAATTTCATAGGATACTGACGGTCGTCCTATTGTACTTTTTACTTTACCTCATGAATAATAAATTAATCTGAATGATGGTCATAAAAGACACTTTATACTCGTATAAACATTCTATATTCAGGTGCTTACACTGAAATATACTGGTGGTAGGGCTTTGTGCAAGCTCGTCTGGGTAGGTACCATCTACTCATCAGTTATTCTACCGCAAAACAATATAACTTGGTATTGTTGTGTTCCGGTTTAAAGGGTGAGTGAGCCAACGTGATTACAGGCACAAGGGACATAAAATCTTGGCTCAAAAGGTTGGTGGCGCATTGGCGATGTAAACGATGGTTAACATTTCTTACAGTGCCAATGTCTAAGCGCGTTGGTGACCAGTTACCATCAGTTGGCCCATATGTTCGTCCTCCTTCCTATTCTATAAAAAAATTCTGATGGGGAAGATGGACAATTATTTTTAAATAATAAATATATGTATGTATATATATATATATATATATATCTTTTGGAAGACAGCCGTGTCTTTGAGAAGATATCCTTTTGACTAATTATTAATTAATTAATGGCTAATATGTACTTGGCCGCTATCGACTGAACATAGTAATCCATCTTAAACTAATCCAGATACTTATTTATATTAGTATAGAATGCCAATCGACCGATTTATATAATTTGTTTTTATTTAAGTATGAAAATTTCAATTCATTCGTGTCAATACAATCGTGCTTAATGCCACGGATTTAAAGTTTGATTTGGACTACTATACTACATACAAAAGTTGTATATTTAGTATTCGTCACTCCATACTAGATTGATAATTTTATTTATTTTTATTTATTTATTTATTAGATCACAAACAAAGTACACACAGCTATATGATAGCACACAGTTGATTAAATAAAAGAAGAAGTGGCACCTCAATTACAGGTGATAACTACATGAACAAGGCAATATACACATTATAGCACAAAAAAAATTAAACAAATAAAAGACAAATCAAAATTTTAAGATACAAAAAACAATGAACAAAAATTTAATAAAGTAAAATAAAAATAATAATGATACCTAAATATGGATAATTAAGTGTTACTTATTATTGGCATTATGGACCTTCTAGATTTAAGTATACTGTTGGTAAATATGTCGACATCCTTGCCCATGTCTACGCAATTTTAGGACCGTATAATTATATTTATGTGATGAAAATAACATCTACTGTCGGCGCTTTTGGTTTAAAATAATTTAATTTGTACGCAATGATTTGCTGCGGACTCTCAAGATCGCAAGCTAGGAATATTAATCAGCACACTAAACCAAACTACCAGATTTGAATTATAGAGAATACCACGTTTTATTACTGGGCATTTATTTAATGACTGGATTTTTGGCAGTTTTTGAGTTTATCGTATCCAATCAGACGCGGTGGGGAGCCTAATTATTATATCTTTAACTGATAAAACCTGTATCCTATCCAGATTTGAGAATATATATTTTTAAATTTATCAATAATATTTTGATATTACTAGGATGACATAACATAATTTGAATGCTCGTGTGAAAAATGATTGACAGGATATCCGATGTGGATATTCAATTTTGTTCAGACACAAATTTATCTATACGTCCATATCCAAAATTTATTTGTATCTTGCAGATACAATATTAATTGCAGTTATATATTGGTAATAATAAGAAATAAAAGGTTAATCTTTTCAGCAATATTTTTGTTTAATTTTAGGCTAAACATAAGAACAAACAGAACCGTTTTTATGATGTTGATCATCGATAGAAATAATTGAAAAGATAATTATTTATCTTTTAACAACTACAACGAGAATTTCTGAAGTGTAAACGAAATAATCGCTTAGACTTCAATCTGTTCGACCTCTCATCAGGCACGTAGCGCCAGATGAAAGTATATTAGATAGATAAGTTATTGATCGTATTCATAGATTTATTGCGTTTCATTTTAAATCTATTTATTAGATTTATTTAATATTGAATTGACTTGAGCTTTGTAGTAAATATTTATTTCTTTATTCACTGTTTTTTTTGCGTCTGTGCCTTTCTGAATAATATAGAATAGAATAGAATATGCTTTATTGTAAACCAAAATAGTTACAGAAACATACAGTTATAAACAAAAACAAAAAATATATCTGTACAAAAGGCAGGCCGTCGTCGTCGATCGCTAAAATAACGATCTCTTCCAGGCAACCTTTGGGTGAAGGACGTGTGATAAATAAAGCGGTAAGGAGGTATGATATATACATGCAAATAAAAATATACATATTTAAGATAATTATATAAATATATATTTTACGGCTGCAATGCTATTTAATTTAATAACTAATAATATATTATTATTTTAAATTACTTGATATTGTATATTAATTCGAATACTACATAAATAAATACCTGTGTATCTTATGCCGTTTATTTATATTTAAATAGATTTCGTAAATTTCCAAATGTCAAATAAATAGTTATACGTTTCTGTTGATACTAAATAAATATAAACTAAACCCAAACGTATAATATAAAATACGATTTAAGTAATTTTCTTTTCTACCCTTAGTTTTGTATGTGGCCATTACAAAGACCTAGATGCTGTGCCTGAGGCAGGCCACGGATGAATAGAGCTAATCGTGAACCAGTCAACGGAAAAGTGGTCGGGGGAGTTGTCAATAGTTTGGATTTCTATAGTGTAAACTCTTATTTAGAACACCAAAATAATGCTGGCTTTGTGATGGGTAACTTTAAGCTTTCGAAAAAGGTATTGCGATAGAAATTCTGGAATTCATTCAAAGTTTTAAACGTGACTCAATTTTTATCAATAATGGAGATGAAAATATGAATATATTTAGGTATTTTTTTAATATTTTACACACAAAAAAATATTTTTTCAAATAAAAACAAGCTTTCACGATAATATTATATACGAAATATTATAAAAACGGTGTTACAAATAAATTCCTAATTTACATATTACTTTTGGGCCTGATTAATGTCATTAACATTAAGCGAATTTGTATGTATATTCTATATCATATGATATAATCTCGGTCATTTAAGAGGATCATACATTGTTTTGTTTCCGAACAACGTTAGACTCCGTGCTGTTACTGACACTTTCTCGACATAAAAACCAATAACTGTTTTATTGGTCTGACCCGAGGCTTAAACCCTGTTTAGGTCCTGTATAAGCCATGTAATGGGTCACCCAATATTATATTTAATTAATAAAATACTAAATACGTTATCATCTAAATCACTTGTTTTCAAGGTAAAGCTGGAATGTGTTAGATTCAAATCAGAATATTGAATTTGTACGTATGTTTATTGGTAGCTTATCGAACGACGGATTGCGAGGGCGATAATGAAATTCGTATGAATTTGATTCTAGATTTTGCCGTAAGCAGTTCTGAAGGTAATGATTGAAATTGAATATGAAATAATGAGGTTTATAGTAGATTCTATAAATATAGGATTCAAGATTAATAACATGTATTTAATAAAGAAAATTAAAGTTACAGCCTGTTAATTTCCAGTACTGGGGTAAGGCGTTTCCTTTTAAGGAGAAGGTTTAGAACTATACCAACACGCTGCTTTAATGCGGGTTGGTGGATTCACATGTGGCTGTATCTCAGCGAAATTAGACAAATACAGGTTTCCTTACGATGTTTTCCTTCACCGGTGTACGAGTACGAGATAAAATATAAACACAAATAAATTCAGTGGTGTTTGTTTCGGGTTTGAACCCGCGATTAATATTAGATATTGTTATCACTAAAATAACTTATATAATAATATAATATAGTAAGTGCCAAATTTCATTAACCCTTTTTGTTTATAACCAGATAAGAGTTCGCTCGTTCTTATCGTTTCTTAAAATGGGTCACAAAAATGTTTAATAATTTGAAATCCGCACCTGTTCTGTAGTAATTTAAAAGTAAGTAAATTAATAATAGTATAAAATAACTACACAAGGAAAATAAGCGATTGTAAATTACCTAGCAGTAAACGAGATCACTCGTTTACCCTCTAGGGGTAAATTATAATTTTATACAGTGTTTTGCTGTATTTTTTAATATTTTTTTAACAATTAAATGGTATATCTGATAGTAAGTAGTCACCATCGTCCATAGACATTGCCACCAACCGTGGGAACTGAGAAGTCCCTGTAATTACACCAGCTAACTCACCCTTTAAGCCGGAACGCAGCAATTCTAAGTATTTCTGCTAAGCGGCAGAATGTTTGATGAATAGGTGGTACCCACTCAGACGGGCCCGCACAAAGCCCTTCCACCAGGTATATAATACGATGATGTCCTTATGGCCAATTCCGTCCACAGTGGCCATTATCAAGGGAGACTTGAGAAATAAGTTCACAACTATACTCTCTAATTATCTGTATATACTATATATATATATATATATTTATGTATGTATTTGTGTATATATATATATATATATATGTATAGGTATTTGTATGTATGTTTATACGTATGAATTATTGTATGTATTTAGTGGGATGTAGATATGTGTATTTCATTAAATAGTTAGTATCTCCTTTAAATACACTTACCTGTTCTCTTACAAAAATCTATCACCAAAGGTTGTCTATGAGACATCGCTATAAGCGATAAGACCGCCTTTGCGCACCATTTACTATTTTACTTTTTCTTTGTTGTTTCCTATCATATTCCTTATCTTATTTATATGTTGTACAATAAGTGTTAAATAAATAAATAAATAAACTATACTCTCTATTCTTTCAATCTCTTAATCCGATGGAACGGCAAATCCGACACGATTGAAAAGTGTTTAGGTGCAGGACCAACGGATTTACGAGCTTTTCGAGGCACAGAATGGATAAAAGAGACGTACTTAACTACAGGCTAATTATTTGAGAGTTTGCAAAAGCTGTATATGTATTTTTCTCATGCTTTATATTAATATACAATAATTTTAAATACTTTATTTGATTCAGACAACTTAAATACTATATCACTGCATTTTTCCATGACACCGTTAAAATTTTTAAAAACCAGATTCTAGCCAACTTGCTCATGTCCGCTTGTGAGGCTAATGGTCAAAATCATCCTAAAAATTAATGAGGCAGACATCCAGCGCTCAGCACTATTACTCCATGTAGTTATAAAAATAAAAAATGTATAAAGTGCTTTTTGCTTATGGTGTCAGTTGCATCCATTATAATCCGAAATAAAAAAAATACTGTAATTTTGTTTAACGATTTTTAATATTATGGTATTAAGTTTATAAAGCTTTTTTTTGGAAACCAGATGAGCATTGGGTACATTAAAAGATTTATTTTATCATTAGCACTGGCAAGAAGTATAAACCAATACTTACACAGTCGATGCATGGAATAAAATTTAAGGCGCAAAAAATATCATCATCGAATTGAGAAAAAAACTAACCTTATCGATTTCTGTCTTACACGAGACTCGCAGATCCATTTTGTACAGAATACAAAAGAGTAAAGGCCAATGAATAAAGTTAATAGACTCCCAGTCAATAGAAGAAAATCTCTGGAGAATGGCTGGACTGGTTTCAGATTGTAAGCCCGTACTTAAAGGGACTAATAGTTAGGTAATATTGCGTAACGACTTTTTTAATAGTATTTGAGAGGTAGATATTAATAGGTTTTCGAACTTCTGCAAGCTTTCATACGATTACAATAACCACCTTGTTAGTAACAGCTTATAAGGCTGCAGAAACAAAGTCATACGCTTAAATCCCGGGTCGGGCAATAAAAAGGTTATTGGTGGTTTACTTGGTGTT
This sequence comes from Nymphalis urticae, assembly GCA_905147175.2. NCBI lineage: Eukaryota > Metazoa > Arthropoda > Insecta > Lepidoptera > Nymphalidae > Nymphalis > Nymphalis urticae. The sequence continues at coordinate 9,183,410 of LR989991.1, forward strand.
AGTGCTTAGTGCGTTGTGTTTGAAAGGTGAGTGAACCAATGTAATTGAACAGCTATGCCAAACCTGTATAAGTGTACTAGTACACTTTGTGCTAGTTCAATTATACTGGCAGGCTTATATAATTTCTTAGTGCCCATAGTTGATGGCGCTTGGGCAACTGTTAGGAATGATTAATATATCATAATTTATACAGATTCAATGTCTTTAAGGGTCAGTGATTATATACTATCACCTGATGGTATTGGCTTACTTGCCAATCCACCAAATCATTATAAAAAAAATACTAGCAGCATTTTCACAACCCAAGATATTCAATCACTTATTATGTCAATTACTATTTTAAAGAAAGATATTTTGAAAAATATAAGCTATTTTTCGTAACTGTCGTCAGCGGAAAATTAAATCAAATGTATTGTTATGACCATGAAGCACGTAACAAAGAAAAAGTGCTTATGCGTGTCGCGTGTATTACTTAAATTAATCAGTAGACAATGATAATCTTATTGAGTGTATAAGTATTGTGTTATTTCTCAGCTCATCTCTTGCACGTTAACTTACTTATATTAAGACAAAATACATTATCACGTATCCCAGCTTGTACGATTAGATTTACTCGTATTTTATACAATTTGCTGCTATGTCTGGCCATTAAGGTTATCTTAATGTCAGATTATGTTATGATGTTGTTTTATAATTAATAATTAATAATTAACTCTTTCAAAATAAACGTTTATAAATAATTTGTAAACTTTTTTTTACATCCCTTAATAATAATACAGGATTTAATAAGACGAGTCAGTGTAAATAAATCTTTATCATTTAGAAGCATTCATCTACATTAGCTTTATTGATTTTAATATTTTTATTGGAAAAACTGTAGTACGTTTTTTGCTAAAAAAACTTATACAATAAACTCCTTGTCTACAGTAAGAAAGAAATATAGCGACGTACAAAACAATATTTTCTTTTGTACTCTATTCTCATATTAAAAATCAATATTAGGGATTGAAGTTAGTTGAGTACCAAATATTTATTAGTATTCTATGACAAAACTGTACTGCTTTGTTGTGTCTTAAAGAATAAGTCACTTAGTGTCATTAAAGCACAAGGAACATGACATCATAGTTCTATCAATTTGCTTGGTATGAATGTAGTGAAAAAGTGAAGTGAAGAAGTGAAAAAGTGGCTCACGTATAATGTTATTACTAATGTCTATAGACGAAGGCACCCGTCAGTTATCCGTTGATATTTGCTCGTCTCCTAAAATAAACAATAATAATGTAATACAAGAATATAGTTGTCGTTATGTCTAATTGTTATAGTTTACAAGTTCTAAATGGTTTAAGAATATTTAACATTACACTGTAGTGATTATGAGCGGCTATTACTGAGCTAAATAATGTGTGCCTTGGGACCAACTCGAGGTCACGGTGATTTATTTGTTCATAAGAACACTTCGCACTTCATACTCATTTTAATGCTTTCTATAGGATCACTCTCCTTTCAATTTTAGACGGAATATAACTAAATATCTCGTTAGTTCTCATCTCAACGTTAAGTTGAGTCTACGTCGTAAAAATAGTAACTATTCTAAATTTTAAGTCAATCGGCCCTATAGCTTTGGAGATCTCGTAATGAGGCAGTCAGTAATATTTCGCTTGAATGTACAATTTGTTTATAACTTTGTTTCAAATTTTATAAAAGCTTTTTCAACTTTTAGTCATATAATATTATTTAAACTTATGCTGCTGCAGTTGGCGGCTGCAAGGACATGTAATTATAACATTCGATGTGGTAAAAAATAGCAATGGTGTAAGTATAGATGTTAACATCGGAAAGTACATTCTGAAAGTTGTAACGTCTAAAAGCTTTCTCGTTGAGCTCGGCTATTCACGTGGGATTATAAATGGGCTCTCACACTAACCATTGGTTTAAGCATTTCTTCAATGCAGGTAAATAAAGAATGTAGTTCGCCTTAACAAAACAAAAAAAAATATATAAGCAAAAGAAATATTTTGTACAATTTATATGTATATTACAGTGCATAAATCAATAAGTATGTACTATACTGAGATTTGAATATTTTTTAATTATGGTTAGAAGACGCAAAGCATCTTATGATTGAGTAATCTTACTAGACTAGTTTCAATAGTATGTTTCACATTTAGTTACTCGAGAGAATATACATTTACTTTTATTTAGCTTAGGTTTCGTTTGCTTTTTCTTTTTTCATTATATAAATAAGTCTTTTTTTATATCTTATTAAAAGTAAGTATTTTTATGTAGGTAAAACTATTCAATTATTGGCACTTTAAAGCAATATTGGTCGGAAAAAACGTACTTTTGTGAAATCAGAAGTTGCTTTGCGAAGTTACGTGTGTAAGCTATGTAATTTTAAGAAGGGTATATTGTACATAAATATGGTTTTGATTTGACTATTTTTATTAAAAGGTAAGAAATCAACAAGACGTTTAGTGAAATAAATTATAATTTTAAGGACTTAAAAGGGCCGTCTGAATTGATTTGTCTCTCAATTCGTCTGGTTGGTTTGAATTGATTGGTAGCGAAATCAAAGGTACGATTGTTGTACTATTATAATATTTACTGTATTAATGTATAATGTTATAAAGTGATTTACATGAAATAAATATAATCAGTGACGTGTATGTTTTGTTTTATTTAAAAAAAGAATAGTAGATGCCAGCACGTGTTAATTTGCTTAATGGATATATTATCTGTGAGTAACTTAATTGGTAGGTTATTTTATGATTGTAATTTTTATTTTGCCTATTTTATAAGAAATTATAAATTGAAATGTATAATGCATGTGTTGTTTGTGTACTTTTTATAAAACGAGAAATAGTAGACATTGTATGTATCCGAAGGTTGTCTGAAAGATATCGCTATCTTAGCGATAAGGCTGCCTTTGTGTATTATTTATTTTTGATTTTTTTTTCTTGTAAATTATCATCAAATTTGTATTGTGTTTAAAATAGTCGCTTGTAAATATATAGCGTACATACGTATTGAAGCATTTTTTCATTCCACACTAAATAAAACGAACACAAACAAATGCTTTATATTTTATAAATATCAATCGTTCAAAAATCAGTGACAAAAGAATAAGCGTTTTTTTTTCTGTGTAATTACAAAAGATCAAGGGATTCGCTTGAGGCGTTCTCGGATGAATGGAGCTAATCGAAGTCCAGTCAATAGAAAAGTGCTCGTAGTATTGACAATAGACTGAATAACTACTGTGTAAAATTTTAATGGAACAGAATCATTGTTTGGTGGTTATTAAGTTAATAACTGATTTCTATCTTTCTGTCAACATTGATTTGACCAATCACCCGCTAAGATACGTTTATAAGCAAATATCTTATTATGTTAATAGTCACTTAAATAAAAAAGTAACTAAATTTTAAATCGACTTAATATTCCACAATCATATATATTTTTTTCTTATAGAAAGTTATTTCAAAAATGAAAATATTATGAACTGTAATTTGAAACACAAAATTACAACAACAATCAAAAATTATGGTATACATTACGTTAAAAAAAAAAAAAAAAAGTTTGAAATCACAAAATTTCCATAACCTTTTTATATAAATACGATATGAAACTATGCTTTAATGAAACGTTTAAATTAAGTTCCACAATATTTAGTGAGTGTAACATAATTTGAAGTTTACTATATCCCAATGGAATAGCTAAGCCATTAATGTTAACAGTCGCCTGGGTATGCCTAAAATTTCCATCGGTCCGTCGCGCCATATTATCCACGTATTAAATTGTTTGAGGACTGAAAGCCGAAATCTGGATCACGTCGTTAAATTTAATCTATATTCTAAAGCATTTAGGCTAGCTGGGATTATCCCGGATTAAAGCAAAGTGGTGCTAATTTAGCTAAAGGCTTTAAATTCACCTTTCGACTGATAACTGATTGGATTCTAATAATTACGGTGCTCGTGTAACGTGACGGTAAGCGACAGTAAGCTCTCTTATGCAATTATATCTCCCCGTCATACTGTACATACGTGTATACTTGCTATATATCATTATCATTATAAAAGAAATATATTTATTTTATTAACGTAATTCTGTTTATTTTTTATTTTATTACGAACATTTATTGGTTTTCTTTATTTAAAAATTATTTTAATAACCATCAACGTAGATGTCCTTGCAGGAAATCCCATGTTTTAATTTTTATTTTATTTTATATGTTTCACTAATAATGACGTTATACATAAATTAAATTAATATTTAGCCTCAACTATTGGTCATATATATTCAACTAAATACTAACCAACTAACAATGAGCGTCCCATATTTTCCATAATTATATTATTATTTAGCCCGCTATTAACTCGGATCTGTCTAATGTAGGCTGAAAACAAGTGAAAAGGAAACATCTGCTTTTAGACCCGTCCGCCTAAATTATAAGCCCACTATAAATTAATACAATATTATTTTATTAACACTTCATTTAATATTATAATAAGATTATATTCATACATTTATTCATAATTCATTTTGCAGATGAAATTCATTATGATTGGTTTGTTTAAAAAATAGAGAATCGTGTATTTTTTTGTAATATCCTTACTATATTTGTACCTTGCCTGAATACATCTTATTTTACAATTTTAGTAAATGATCTCCATCTTGAGGCAAAGGCTTGAAGCTTATTCCACTATTTTCTTCAACTAGCGGTCGGTGGATATAACTTAAATGGAATTTTAAAAGAACATGCATGTTTCACTGTCGAACACGAGATGAATTAACACAAATTAAGAGCATTAATCATTGTTGCTTGCCCGAATTAGAACCTGCAAATTGTTAACCACTTGGCTCTCAAGAGATAAACATTACTTTTAAATTTCGTTCTCTTTTTGCATAACTTTATCTGTTTTACTGTTTGTATCTGTTGCTGTGTTACTTTAATGTTTTATAAAGAGTTTGAGGATTAATTAAATAAGACAAATGTTTTTTACGAAGTATATATAAATATATATTTTTTATTTTATTTAACGATGTCGCAAAACGCATTCTTTGCTATATGAAGATATCCATAGTAATAATTACTGGTGTAATGCTTTGTCACTGGTGGTATAGTTTTGTGCAAGCTCGTCTGTGTTGGTACCAGCCACTAATCAAATATTCTATCGCAAAACAGCAGTACTTGGTATTTTTGTGTCCCCGTTTGATGGGTGAGTGAGCCAGCATAATTACAGGCTAAATGGACATAACATCTTAGTTCCTAAGGTTGGTGGCACCTTGGCAATGTAAGCGATGGCTAACAATTCTTACAATGCCATTGTCTATGGGCGTTGGTGACCATCAGATTGTCCATTTGCTCGTCCGCCTACATATCCTATATAAAAAAAAAATATTATGGACGATAAATTATCTTATTGTATTATTTTATGTACAAGTCTTATACCTCGTGCACAAAATAAACAGTACCTGTAACCTAACAAGTTTATTACAAATAAAATTTAATAATTTTGGCATTAACGAATCGATTTTATTTTTTTGTAAAATATCAATAAAATATAAAAGAAAAAAATCTTCAATGAGAAGTTAAGCCATAAATTCATTTACCCATTATTTATAAACAATCTGCACTTTTTTCATTTGCATTTAATTTCATTTAAAAATTTGAATTTTATCTAACATTGAGGGTAGTTGTTTATTTAAATGAACGTTTTGAAGATAACAATAAATGTAATTTTAAAGATTAAGCTTGGATTAAGCATTTAAAGTGTGGCCACGCAACCGGATTAGGTGTTAAGCTGAGGCTACAACATTATTAGAGAGTAAATAACAAGTTAGTCTATTCCGTATGTGCTTAGTAAACATAAGTACATACATATATTATGTTATTTACTCGTAAGACAAAGCATTTTAGTATGTTTTTCTCCTCTCCTTGTCAAAATTTGTTTTGTTTGGTATTGATGTCTCTTATCTCAATATTATATATTGTATGCTAGTGTTTTCAAAAAGAAATAATTAGAAATAATTGTAGAACAAAGTAAAATGTGTTTTTTTTTTAATTCTCAAAAATGATTAAGGTCAAATAATGACTAATTTTATGTACTAATAAAATTGATGTTGCCAAATTTTCTAATATTTTTTTTCGAAAGCATATAAATATAATGATTTGCCTTATAAACAAAATCAAAGCTAATTTTGTTATAATTAAATCTTTCAAAAAAGGGGACAACATTTAGTACGTCTGAAATAGAAATGAGAAAATTTTAAAATTCTTTCTTTCCTGTATTCAAGCGATGTATTCTCTGTATCTGCATAGATATGCAAAACAGCCTTTCTTTTTCAAATAAAAAAGACTGAGTGCAGGCAGTGAAATACACATGACGCCGGCAAAGTCAGGCTCTGCCGAATACCTACTATTTGAATCGGTATTTTCAAACAGTTTTTGAAATTTCAAAACCCGAATATATATCCGGTATTAATGGATAATTGGTGATTTTGTAGTAATGATTTCATTCAACTGCAATTAATTATGAAAGTAATGAAATTATGGATATGGATTGGAACTCAAATTCATCAATGCATTGCTTACTTTGTTGCGAATGAGTAAAATAACATTATCATTTTCCGCAACTATACAACTTGCTTAAATGATAAGGGCTGATGCTATTGACAAACCTATGGTTTAATATTAGATTTACATTCTTCTGGAAAGTTCGTGCTCAAACAAATTTTTATGAAAAATTGTCTTCGCAATTGTATTTTTTCTTTAGTATTTTGTAGATATTGAAAGTGTTTATTGAGATCTTTATTATTTTCCATCACAATAGTAGATTTTCATTTATGAGTTTTAATAAAAGATAAAAAACTATATCGAAGCGATTTATTCTGCTTTTCTTTGCCTTTTTTACTTCTTTTACGACCTTAGAGCTATTATTTATTCATTTAATCTGTTTTATGCAGTTAGCTTTTATTATATAAAGACACTGATTTGAATGAATTGAAAAAAGTCTTACTATCTAATATTTTTCTCTAAGATATATGAGCTGAATAAAGTGTTATAGACCTTTGAGTAAAGTTGTTTTATGAAAAAATAAAATAGATTTGATTACGATTAAAATCAATTATTATATAAACCTGTAAAAAGTATCAGTGAAATTTATAAATATTGTACAGTAACAGTCTGTTAATGTCCCACTGCTGGGCTAAGGCCTCCTCTCCCTTTTGAGGAGAAGGTTTCTAGCTTATTCCACCACGCAGCTCCAAATTAAGCACATGAAAATTCAATGGTGCTTGCCCAGGTTTGACCCCACGACCATCGGTTAAGATTCACGCGTTCAAAGGGAGAGGAGGCCTTTAGCCCAGCAGTGGGACATTCACAGGCTGTTACGGATATCCTGACAACTTCCAAGGTTACAAGCATACGTAATCTGATCGAAGATTCTATAATACTCGTAAGTATATGTGCACTTTTTTGCACTTTTATGCACTTTTTTTAGACTTGCTTGTTGAAAAATATTTAAATTTATTCATTAAAGTAATATTTCAGTTTAATTATTGGATTTTATCGAACTGCTTGATCTATTGCAGGTTATTGAGAATTATGATGGATTATTTGGTCGATTATTGTCAAAATGTTGATAAAAATCTACGTTTTCAAATTATACGAGTCGGATATTTTTAATTATAACTATCTCAAATTCAAAAGAAAACCAAAGTAAAAAGATAGTAAATTATGAAGAATAAATATCAAATGGACAAACTGATGGTAAGAATTATCTGAGGATAAACAACTCCTTGTATCATTAGTAAGTATTTATACTCGGCATAATTAATTGTGCCTTTGTAAAGCGTAAATGCCTCATGTCAGTTAAAATTTACATTTAATCTAAATAATACAAATGAACGAAATCAAAACACGCCCTCAGTATATTATTGTTAGAATGGACTATGCTCAAAATAATAATATGCAAATTATAGCGACGGATAAACGAATTAAACTTTGTTATAACATTAATTTTCGAACATGTCGAATTATATAAAACTCCGTTAAATAACTGAACATGAACATGCTCGCATTCCACCAACAACAATTATTACCATCCGCAAAGAGTGGCAACTCAAAGCTAAGACTACGTAGTTCTTATTTAAAGAAGATAACTCGAACAGGCTCGAAATTCTACATCGTCGGTACTTTCAGAAACCTGACAAGTTTAACTGGTCTATACATCTTTATGCAATGAAAGCTCTTCTAGAATGGCTATAAGAAGTGATACATGGGTACAAAATTATTGCAAAGGATCAGAGCTGCGTACTTGCACGATAAACGTATTTCTCGAGTTGGTAAATATTGAGACCTGCCAAAACATCCTGCTGTTTTTTCACGTGAAGAACTAGATTGCTTAATGTGGGACTTGAGGAGCCGCCTTATAAAATAACTCCAGGTTCCGAACACAGTCATAGTCGGCAGTTGCTATTCATGCACATGTACCCAATGATATGTCGCTGTAAGTTAACTATATAGAGATATTTCATGCCAAAGCGTCAACATTTGTTATACCTATTTAAAGTATAAATACAATTTAGAATGAACAATATGTCTTGTTCATCATATTGAACTATTATGTATGCGAACTAGTAATATATACATATTAAAGAACCTGTAATTAGATCTAAGCCTACGAGCTCTTAATGCGATCCTAATCCTTAAGGCGGGCACATCGTGCCTTATTTATTTATGTCTAATTAGAACCAGCTTGAAGTAATACTATGTCCTTAAATTAAAGTCAAGTTCCAACCGTAACTGCATTACATTCTAAATTCAAAAAAATATTTTAAGATAATACTTAAGCAAAATCCAAGTGCGTCCGTAATTAAAAAATAATAATAATTAAAAGCTTAATAATAAATACGATTACAAAAACGGAAACGTACAAATGAAATTTCTGAAATTCAAAATAAATACAATTACGACTTTTCGACCCGTAATAACCGTTACTCACATTAAATTAAAACAAACGTCCTTGAAATTAAAATGGACAGAAAAAATTGACAAAAATGTTGCTACAAAAATAAAGATCACATAAACACTGTACTATGTAGCATACTTTTATGCTCATATAATATGTATTTAGTAATTCAAGCATTTATTTACTAATTCTAGACAAACTAAAAACAAGATAAAAAGATAAATCTATTCGAAAATCACTACCAGTTTTAAAATTGGATTTCAATTTCAATTTCTGCTGTTAAGCCGTGATTATGATATCAGCCATCTTTTGATTATATTGTATCGTCATATGTTTTTTATTACCATTTCAATTTACTAATTATTTTTATTATCTTCACTCATTACTTATATTATTAAGTATAACTCATAACGAAAAATAACCGTCAGTTGATATCATAACATTTCAGTTCATTTTCAATTTTAAATTTTGTCAATAGAAAATAAAATTTTATTATTTACTAAAAAATAATTGTTACAATTTTATCTCTTTAATTACTAAATTTACATATTATTAATTATAACAATATAGGTACGTAACTTTAATACTCATCATATTCTACGGTAGTATTACAACTATATTATGATTACAGCTTGAACACTCATACCGTAAAGGCTCTCGTATTACTCGTATTACGAGTGCCTTTACATTTCTTTGCACCAATTTCTCCATTATAGTTCAACTTTTTAGTCAAAGGAGCTAGGAATGAAATTTTCTTTACTTATGTGCATTGCGCATAACGCCATCTATTAGCAATAAATGTCAAATATTGATATTTTTATTTTAAGTTATTCTTTTAATTATAATATTATTTTTTTATAAATGTATATACGAAATTAATATTTCAATGACTATTACGTAACGTACGTCATACAAAAAATATTAACGAATTTAGTCACGTTATTTTTTTTTCTTTCAAAACTTCTACTCTTCTAACGATAACTGTTTAACAACTGATCTCCCAGCTTTTATACTCTCAATTTTTTAAGTATTAAACCATTTATTTAACATAATTGAAAGGTATGTACAGGTATTTTTTATAAAATACAAAATTAAAATAAAAAGAACATACACATACAAATTTAAAGAAAAAACACGCCGTCTAAAAGATTGTCCTGTGGCATTGTACCCAAGACGCTGGCACTATTGCCTCTCTGCACCGCTAGACTCAGCCTTTGGGCTAAATAAGCGCCAGCTCTTGGGTCACCAGAAGTGTGGACCAGTTTCTGAGAAATATCTTTTATGATCCTTTTTGTATCGGACGACCATGGACCCAATGTTTCAAAACCCAGCCCCGCAAATTCATATTCGTTGGATAAAAGTGAATATTTGCGGTGCTTGAGTATTTGAGCAGCTTCAGCGGCTGCACTGGCTTTACGAGACGTATTCTTGATATGAGATACTGCCAGCGTATCTACGCAAGTTGCATCCCACACAAGAACACGTCCCATCGACCATGGCACTAATGTCGCTCCATCGGGTCTCTTGCCATCATCTCTGCATAAACCTTTCGGTTCCAATGTAGCAGGAATCGATGCTGTGGCAAAAGCCCACGAAGTATGTCATTAAGAGACCCATGGCGATATGCACGGCCAGCGCTTTTGCGGCAGCTAAGTCCATGGCGTCCGAAATAATCCACCTACCACCACCACCACCACCACAGGGACATGTGTGAGGCTCGCACACCTTTAAACCTAAGCGAAGGCATACGGCGATGCGTATCGTTGCCCGATCAAGTACTGTCCCTAGATTTTTAGAAGGGAGGGCCTGAAGCCAGTGGCCTGGCTCTCTTTCAGATACAGCTAGCAGTCTTGCATGGTCTGTATCTGAAGTACACTGGGACAGGAGCAAATTGTTTGTAAGTTTAATACGGGGTGAATCCCAGTGCTTCTGACAAGCCATATCTGAGGGAAATACTTCATCAGGGCAAGAAATACTCCAAGCTGTCTTAGCCTCAGCAAGACCCTTCACTACAACATCAGTCGAACTTGGAAAGCTTAATATCCGATTGACGAGAGTGATAGAACCATTAGCGGAGGCCAAGAAAGCTGGGAGCGCCAAAGATGACGTAGACCGTATACCTAAGCCACCATATTTGACTGGGAGAGTTGCTTGTGTCCAAGAAAGTGTATCGAATTGTAAATTTAGAATTTTGGCTACGGTGTCTTTAAGCAAGGCATCAATAGCGGCTGTAATAGAAGGAAATTTCCAAAAGGGGCTACTGCGTAATAAATACATAAACTTTGGGGCAAATAAACATGTCCGAAGAATGAAAATGGCTATGTGAGGCTGAATGTCTATTAAACGCTTCGAAATGAGGTTAAACTTTTCTAATTTTGAATTTATTAATCGATAAGTACTCTCAATTAGACGCGAAATATAAACGATAAGCATATATCACTACAACAAAGTATTTAAATAAAATAATAAAAAAAAATAATGTCCTCTATATTATCTCTTCATAATATGTATAGTAATCAGTGAATTCTTAATCATTAAATTCCAAAGTTTTTTTTTACCCAATTAGCTTTAAAAATATTTTTAAGTTAAGCTGTATTCATTGATATACGAAGCTTATGAAAAAATAAAATATTTTTAATTAACTTTTTATTAGAGTAAGTACATTCTAACTCTAGCTGCGAGGAGACGCGATAAAAGTCATATTTTCTCTTAATTATATAATTAAGTCAGCCATTAACGGCACAGAATAATGAATGTGAGGTAAATGAAAATAGAAAAGATGCACAAATATGAATTTGTTTCGATAAATGTTTTGTATTCAACCTTGTTACTTTAAGCACATTGTCATTTTGTGCATTTCATAAAAGAAAATCATTGCACCAAAAATATTTTTTACTTAGTGATTACACCTTATGGAAGCCCGTCTGAGTAGATCACTCATATTACTTATTTTGTTACATATCAGTTATACTTAGTATTGTTGTGTTCCGTTTAGAAGTGTGAGTAAGTCAGTGTAACATTTGCACGTCCTACCTACACTATAAAAAAAACTCGTAAAATTAAATATGAACGCCTTTCGTAAATATATAAGATAACCTATACGTTTCAAGAAATGGATCTAAATACATACATATTTTTAATAAGAGATCAAACGCTATTTGCGATAAGTATTTTAATTCATAATAAATATTCTAACAATTTTAATTAAATTGAATGACATATTACGAGAATGCAATCACATGAATGAACTCATCAATAAAATGAAATGATCTGAATTAAAATGCAATTTAAAACCTCATCAGTGATACGCAATGATTACGGCACTTATGAATAATTAAATCATTTCTTTTATACTATATTTTTATACGTAGATACAAATCGGATAATTACTGGAATGAAAAACGTTATTCGAATTTATTTACTGAAAAGTGCAATTATAGTAATTAATTACAAAGGACCTAATTAAATAAATTGGAAGATTTACTGTTGAATGTGAATAAATAGTTGTAAAAAATTGATGGATATTATTATATTGAGTATTTCATATTATAATATTTAATAAAATAATATTCTATTCCATTCTACGTCTATATTATTTGACGGCATTGTTGGTCTAGTGACGAGATTTAAGGCCACAGACTCGGAGGTCCTGGGTTCAAATCCCAGGTCGCGCCCATAAAAAAATTATTAGATTGTCTGTTGAAAGTTCTCAGTAACTGGAAGTTGGAAGTGTGTATACTCCCGTGCCTCGGTAATTTAAAGCCGTTAGTCCTGTGCCTGAACTCTTTCCGGTCGCGTCTTTTTAGTAGCAGATCCGGGCTGCTACTGATAATATTTCGACAGAAAAACCCAATTACCATTTATCAGCCTGGGGTTTGACAAATCAGGCAAAATAACACATTATAAAGCTATTTACTAGTACTAAACTTTAAATTATAATGACGATATTTTTATCATTTATCATCAGTGTTATTAAATGGTTGGAGATCTATTCTCCAGTTCCAACGGTAGAGATATTTTTTATCTTTAATATTGCTATGATAAACGGAACTGTTAGAAATTTTAAAGTGTGTGATATCATAAATTCTCTGCGACAAGTTTATGAACGTGGCCTACGGTTATATATTTAGTTGGAAAAGTTCTGGAAATGAAACTTTTATCCTGGAAAAGATGCAGTCAGCGCAAACCTTAGAACCGAAGTTGTAAAATTAAAAAAACAAGCATTTTCGCGAATATCGTATTTTAAACACTAAAATAAGAGGGGAGGTATTCGCTCTAAAAGAACGTAGATCGCTTTTTTACTATGCTGATCCACATTAAAATAATTTATATACGAAATTATCGTTAACACATGCTTTCATATTGAGCGATAAGAATGAAATAAGTATATACGGATTCAATTATGAGGTTTTATGAGTGCTCCGTAATGACTATTATTCGTGGTAAATTAAAACAAACGTACAGTCGACGCCACAATAGCCCGCAAACAATGAATGGGGATAATCATCTGCAACAAATGAAGATCACGCAGACCCTGCGGGTAAAAACTTATATAAGGTTTCGTGCACACGCTACGGCGGGTTTTAAAATTTATTAGTTTTATTTAACATTTTTATTTTCATTAACATTGTTTAAAAGCAATTTTCATTATTGAGAATTATGTACGTAGCTTAACTTTTTTAATATTAATGCTGAGCAAAAAATAATTTAGTTAGGGCGAGGGTGGTCTTGTATAAAAGTAAAGTAACAGCCTTTCAATATTCCACTGTTGAGCTTAGGCTTCCTCTGCTTGAGGAGGAGAGGGATTGGAGCTTATCAGCATCCACGATCCCACCACGATTTTTCAATGCGTGTATACATGAAGCAGATTTCTAGCTGACACATAGGTTTCCTCTCATATTTTCTTCGCGACTAACACGAGATTTGTTTACGGTATCAGGTAGGCAAACTGGCAAGTGGGCCGCTTGATGGTAAGTGGTCGCCACTGTCCAAAAACGTTAGAACAGTCATTTGTTAGGTTAAGAGAAACTAGTAAATAGATTATTATAGGCAAACACATAAACGTAAAATGAAATAATTATTGCCTAGAAAACTTTGTTAATAATTTTAATAACATTAAAAAAATCAAAACAAATATTTACAATAATTTAAAAATTATTTCGTCGTAAAAGAGGGCTTCTACAGTAACCATTAGGCCAAATCTGTAACAGCCTGTGAATGCCCCACTTCTGGACTAAAGGCATCCTCTCCTTTTTTGAGGAGAAGGTTTGGAGCTTATTCCACCACGCTGCTCCAGTGCGGGTTGGTGAAATACACATGTGGCAGAATTTCAGCGCAATTTCCTCACGATGTTTTCCTTCACCGCAAAGCACGAGATGAATTATAATCACAAATTAAGCACATGAAAATTCAGTGGTGCTTATTAGACCAAATAATTTATCTTAATACATTAATTGCAACAAGGAAAACAATTAACACAAAACAGGTCTCAAAACAAAAAAAAATAAATGCAATCAAAACAAAATTAGTAGTGTTGCTGTCTGGAAATAATATAACGCCTGCGTTTTATTATACTATAAACTGATAGACAGATACATCAAAGACAAGGAAAACATGTCTATGACAACAATGGAGTTTGCAAGCTATCAGTGATTAGGTCGGTCATTCGATTTCGTCCAGTACATTTGGGAAATATCGACTATGAGAGACTAATAGACGCGATAGTGATCTTCTAAGGGTGCCTTCTTTAACAAGCTTAAATCTCGCAAGTAATTTGAGTGTTTATTCAAATTAGATATGAATTTCGTCTAAAAATAACCAGAAATCATAAACATTTTACTTGAGGGACTACGTAATACTATAACTGATATTGCATAAATTCCTATAAAATTGTTTTCAATAATACAGAGAATAAAAATTCCTCTCAACGTTTGTTTTCAAAAATCGTTTAAGCGAAATCGAGTAAGAATATTCCTGGGGTTCATCTATCATTTCTTTGTACCCGACGTTGCAGTGGACAAGATTACTTTGGTCGTTAACTTTGCCATATTGCTTTAAGTGGGCGCCTTTTTGATGTCAATTTCAATATGTTCCATTAACTGTTAGAATTGTTAAGACCTTATATTGTATGTACTTATTATAATTCCTGATTCCAGCAGCGGCGTGTGATTTGTTTTTTCAATTTATTTTTCTACCCAAGCAAAAATCAAGAAAATATTGTACAAGCATCTTACAATTGTCGGTTAAAAAGATTAATGGAGTGTTAAAAACTGGCAACAAACTCAATAGTTACATTGTGTTGATTGCAATCAAGAGAAGTTTTACTCGGTACGACTTTGTGCAATCCCGTCTGGGTAGATACCACCCACTCATCAAATATTGTACTGCTAAACAGCAATACATAGAATTTTTGCATTCCCGCTTTAAGGGTGAGTGAGCATCACATCCGGTGACCACGAGCGGAGTATGACACAGGATAGACAGGGGATACGTGAGGGGGTATGTAAAAACGATCGCACAACCTCTCTTGGATATGCCATCGAACAAATTTTGTGGGTAACTCACAGGAGTACTTAAAGGGCCTGACTGTTATGTGTTATTTATGTGTTACATATGTATGTGTTCTTAACAATAATAAATAATCTCTATGACTATATCTATAAACTTACAATGTATCCTGTTTGAAAATTAAGGAATATAGTTCCGCCATTATTACAATCTACTGGATTATTGCGTGTGGAATAATATGCCTTGTTTAATTTTTCAAAATAACATAAAATTAAAATGTTAAGCTTAAATGACAATATTTGCGGAATTTTATTGTATATATAAACTCACCAGAAGTAATTGATATCTTTGAGTTGAAAACTTGGTATTATAAGTTTATCTTTAACTAGTGTTCGGCCACAGCTTCATATTACGTGAGGAGAGGATATGTTGGTGTATGAGGGTCTAGCGAATCACCTCGGGGCTTCGCTTCATACCAAATTTCATTAAAAACCGGTTTCTTGTTCTAGTCGTGAAAGGGTTGAAGACAGACAGAATTAATTTCGTATATGTAATTTTAGTATAGATTTTCGAGTAATTTACACTATCACTAGTGATGTTCACAATTTCATTAATTAAGATAATGATCTTGATTTATTTTATTTTAATGCTAACCCTTTCGTATAAAATGTCAAAATGTAATAGCCGGTACTAATTTGATTACATTACCGATCATCAAATGGAATTCAACATGCAATTTATTTATTTACTGAGCCTTTATTGCACACAATTTACAAACATATAAAAGAACAAGTAATACATATAGTACGCAAAGGCTAGGCCTTACCACTTATAGAGATCTCTTCCAGGCAACCTTTATAAAAAGAAACATATTTTTTTTGTTTTTTAGCCAGGAACATTAATCGGATGTAGTGTGCGATCAAAAATTTCTGTCATCCATTTATTAACATCATATTATTATATTTTTCAACGTACAAATCACATTTTACTGACAAAATTAAAACGAGGTCATTAAATTCAGAAAGCCCAAAAAGTCACGACCTCAAAGTATATCAAGAAAGAAATAATTGAAAACAATAAAACGTTTTAAGTACTTTATTTTTGAAAATGTCCTCCTGACTGACTTCAGCCACGGCAACCAATCTCAAGGAAATATCTGAAAGTATTTTGTAAAGATTAAAGCGCAAAGAAATGAGCGCAGACCCAGGTGCAGTCACTAATCCCAGTCATCTAATTCCGATGAGATGGTAAACCGACACAATCGGAGTTTAGCTGTAAGACTAACATGCTTAAGAGCTTTTCGTGGCACGGGTGTATAATACTAACAACTTCCTAACTCCGAGCTGACTGTGAGAATTTCCCCAGGGAATAATATAATAACTTTTGTTAGCCCAACCCGGGATTTGATCCCGGGATCCCGGGAACTGGAAGTTGTATATCTAGTAACTATATTAAAGAGGCAATTATATGACCTTCATAAAGGTAATATTATTTTACTTTTTTTGCATTTTTTTTATTTAACGAAACTTACATGCATAATCTGTAAAATCAATATCAAAATCAACTCAAGTATGCTCTTATAAGCAATATAATAATATTAAAAGATTAAATGTAATGCTACCACTGGTTCTTTTCTCCAAACTGTTTTATCATCTATATAATCAGGAACATACCAAATCGTTTTAGGGATCTGAAAACACGGAATCTTCTCCGAATTCGGTTAACTTTTTGTAATAGTTATGAAATGGGAATGATTACGTATCTTTAAAATTAGGATATATGGAAACATACTATAAATTTTTCTTAGGCATATTCCAATATTTGGAAATTCATGTCACATATTTTCTACGAAGCCATAAGGAGCTATTGTTACTTCGGGCCATATGCAACGACTATTACGTTCGAATAAGCTTGGCTTGAATTCAAGTACATTACAGCGAACATATTTTACGTAGATATTCAGAATTTGTAAAAGCTAGCTAATAATATACGGGTAGAAGCTGATACTATTATTTCGAAGACTTCTTTAACTGTATGATTTTTATGGAGTACGTGTTCGCAGACATGCAAATGGGTAACTTAGTGGTTACTGATCTTCTGATAGCACTGCAATGCTCTGCATTTATTAATATAATCATATTCCATAAAAAAAGAAATTTAAATAAATGTATAAAGATAACTTGTATTCTCCACTTTTCTTCTGAAGATGGTTTTTAATCTTCAATTTTTTTATTCATGGGAACAGCCATGTCTCCGGGGAAGCTAGTAATTGTCAAATATGAAATTTTATAGTGTTTACTTTATACAGTGTTAATTTTTTATATGCTTGCACTGTGCTATTTCTGTGCGGATGGTATACATTATATAAATATATCAAAATATTGGTAGCAGAAATTCCAAGAGATAACCCGAGTATTTCAGTGTAAGTGAGAGTTTCTTTCCAATCAGCAAGCGAGAATAACTTATATATCATTTGGAGGAACATTTGTGATTCCTTAAAAAACGGACATATTTATTATTATTAAAAAAAAAGAAAGTGTCGAAAATATTTTAAGAAATATTCGCGAAGGTATAATTTTTTATTCAAAGTTAGTCCATAGTTGTAGTTTCTGAATATTATATAAGACAGTTTTTTTTAACATTTAGAAAAAACGGTTGTTCAGGTAACGCTAACATATAACACATATATTATTTATAGAATAGGAAGGCGGACGAGCATATGGGCCATCTGATGGTAAGTGGCCAACGCCCTTAGACATTGGCATTGTAAGAAATGTCAACCATCACTCACATAGCCCTGGCTCAATCATCCTTCAAACCGGAACACAGCAATATCAAGTACTGCTGTATTGTAATAGAATATCCGATGAGTGGGTGGTACCTACCCAGACGAGCTTGCACAAAGCCCTACCACCAGTACCACTATACCGTTACCGCTTAACAACAATACATTATATTATTGCTTCCCAAGAAGCATGCAAATGATTTTTAAGTCACCGCAAATTAACCACTTGTGTTCAGTTTATATTGTCCAAAGCACTTTTCATGTTTAAGATACACTGAATGAGCTACAGGTATTGACGCAAATGTCGTCTGAGCGTTTAATAAATTGTTTTTTTTTGGGCGAGAACCGAGACGTTTAGCAGCATCTTTTGGCAACCCAATATCCCGTACTACATCATTCAGTTCTTGCTGATTTTAGGCGAGGCTCAATTGTAGGGTTAAAAATTCACCACTACTTAGAAGAACACTGTTCTGATTTTTGAGAATAAGGGCACTTCGAAGTTCTTAGTGTTAATAGGTACTGGTATGGGTAATTCGGGTCATCGGGACGAAACATCGGAATAAGCTATATTGAAGCGATTTTTAAAATTATACGCTGTCACATTGGACAAGAAAAAATAGCTATATATGTTCAACTTAAGTGCAAAAAAAAGTGACGTGATACAATAAAATAACGTTAATATTTGCAACATATAGGTTAACCAAACCAAACCAACGCGTTTGATATGCAATTAGTAAAAAAACTTTTTCATCGCAGACGTGTAATTTAATAAAAAAAAATCATAACGAAAAAAATAAAGCATATTACAATTAAGTTTCAACAACAAGATAAAATTACTGTTTCATTATTTCATTATAATAATAATTATTATTAAAAAAAATACAATACCTTTTAGTAGGGCGCACCTGGACGCCCACCGAGATAAATTTATCCCAGTGGAATCCCACTTCTGACCTTTAAGCTGGTCCGAAATAAGACACCGATGTCAATATAATGTTATTTATTCTCCGATATAATCTTATTCCAAAAATAATTAATTTCTTAGATCCTCCATTTTCTTAAAAACCCTTACCATGACAGTTGTCTTCTTCCGTAATGACAGTTAATGACCAGATGTAATTTTATTACCAGTCATATCCAACCGACCGATACAGGCAATCAAAAAAATGCTAACACAATTATATTTTCAAAGATAAATGTTCTGCGAAAAATTACTTAAATTTGAAAGAAAACACAGTAACATGTAATTAGTAATGAATAGTTTGTTCGTTGAAATATTCATCTAGTTTGTTTGATGAGTCGAATACACATTTTAGGCGTAAACTAAGCTTTCATAACGTCATGTACTGAACATGTATTACACCGTACAAAATTAATGAAACAATTAACACAGACTGTTTTGATAGAAATAATTTTATCACTAAATACTGTTTTACTAACTTATGTAACATTTAAATACTCAATAGTTTAGAATTTTCGATAGAAATTTAAATACAAATAAATAAATACATAATACAAAATTAACAGTGCAGTTAGTATTATATTCAATATTTATTATAATTATAGAAATAAATACTAATATCTGTCTACAAAAACGATTGGGGAATAAAATTGACCTGCCTTGATTAAAATAGATAAAAATTCAACCCGAGAGATGATTTAAAAAACTTGACCTTCATTATATAACGAAGCTTCAGATTTATATGATATTAAAATATATGTATATAATTAAGTGATGTATCTGCTATGTGTAAGTGCGCGTGTATAAGTTTTATGATATACATATAATAAAAAAAATACAGTTATTCACATAAATATATGTTATAAAATTAAATACATTTTTATAAAAGAAAATACCTGTCAAGTGCAAGTCGACCACTGACTGCGATAGAGATTTAGTGAAGATGTTTTTTAATAGTCTTCAACGCTCGACTGTCTTATGTTTTGCTTAATCTATTTCTTTTTTATCTACTTCGCATCCTTAAACCATCCTCCAAAATGTCATATCGGACCATGACCATACTAAAGTAAGTATTTGAGCTCTATAATTCAATTGGTTTTGTTTTGGTGAAAATCAGCTGTAATTGATAGATAGACAAACGTGGGAGTAATCCAATAAGGGTTTCGTATTTTCTATCGGATATACGAAATCATAATTAATGACACACGATTGGTCACTTCATTAGTTAATTATTAATGATATAACCATTATTTAATACAAGATGGAGGGGACAATTTTACATAATTTTTCTCGTTTATATGCAAAGTTTAAAACAAATATTTTGGTCAATTATTGATCGTGTTCTATTTCATGTTTCATTAGCTTTATCGTTTCGTAATTCAATGCAAATTCATTATTTCCATTAGTATATGCGCAAAATTTGATAAGATACTGAAATGTGAATCGTTTACGAAATGGACGAATGCAATCCTATCAATCACCTTCAGCAGCATTTAAAGTCAATTCTGATATAAATTATTCTTATTATAGAATATTATTAATATAAACACCACTGCAAGGTACACACAAAATCTTTGATATTATTGTAACAATAAATCAAATAATATTACAGTGTTTTGTATTTACTTTAGATCAAAAATAAAAAAGGAGCCGATTTTAATTGAAGGAATCGCTGCACTAAATAGAAGACCTATTAGATTATTAATAAATTAGCTAATATTTAGCTTATAATTAAAGAGTAGAGGAACTGACCTCTTTTCTGAAGATATTTTTTTTTCTCACAGTGGAAACCTTTACAAAGCTACTCGGCTCCCATGTGGGGGAACCGGGTTATGTAGGATTCTTACCCTTAGTGGGTAAGAATATAGGATTTTTACCCACTAAAACCACTACGATGGCCGTCCTCGGCAAAGATCGGATTGGCTGCGGCACGGATCGGAGATCAACACGAGTTGATATAACGCATCCGTCGCCGCACACCCGTGCTGTGCTCCACTCGTGGCTCTGTGAGGCACTCGTCAGGGGGCGATTTATTTTAAGTTCCATAATTGGAGCAAAGAACTTTTAGCATTTCGAGTAGATTAAACCTTTCTTTTTTTACTTTGTGGAAGTTTATTGAAAAATAAATTGAAAAATCTTCCAATACGAACTCGACAAGCCTATTTGTGATGGCTTTGACCTATTTCCGGAAAAAATATTTTAAGATAGAAGTGAAATATGAATTACAAAGAAGTAATTAATCACTAAATTAAAATTTAACGACTTTTTATCAAGACACGAAAGCGAAAATTCAAATTAGCTTATTATATTATATAAAAATAGCTTGTTATGCGATAATAATTATTTAGATATTATCGATATTTTACTCTGACAGGTAATTGTTACCTGTCAGAGTAAAATAGTAATAGAAAACAAAAGAAGCCCGTGACAGTTACTATGAGCCAGTGCTTTTGTCCACAGACATATGCTAACAATATGAATATACATCGCTAATACGAATTATTGAACTGTTAGTATATATTTAATTTTAATTATATACGAATATAAAAATTAACTCCTTGAATTTGAAACTTATTAGGAACCCAATTATACTTACATACACTTAGGGTAACCATAAAATGTTTGCATTCCCTATTCGCATTTAGCTATAATTGAGAAGCAATTAGACTTACTCGTTTTAACTCGAATACGAATCGAAAAACTTAAAACATATATTAAACAATTGAAAAGCAAGCACATGAGAAAATACTCATCTAAAATTAAATTTAATCTAGTCTACATAATGAATGAACTTCGTGCAACGCAATTCAATCGAGTAACTATGATTTCACTCATGTTAATCCACACATAAATTAGTAGAATTCAGCTTTCGAATGCAGAAAATTTACTAATGGAATTCCTATTCAAATTATTGAGTAAATTTATTGAGATAAGTATTGTAATGGTAAGCAACATACGAGTATTCTAATTTCAAATAATGAAATCTTATTCAAACCGAATAAATTCGAAACATGCTACGTTCACGTAGACCCTTAAATCTCTTATGTTTCACCATGCCAAGAATATTGATGAATGTTAATAAAACATAATGTTACCATCGTTCGGAATATTTATACAACTCAAGAAGAAGGGACTTAGACTGAGCAGTTCTTTTTTTAAACAGATTTGAGAAATAGCTAAATAAGAAAATATTATTATACTTATTATCATATTACTATACAGTAACAATGCTTTACACATTTATACGAATTTTCACAAAGTAAAATTAAAAAATGTTTCCGGTATCAACATAAAGATTAATTGTTATTTTTGTAATACAAAGGTAAAATAATGAAGCCACTAAAATACGTCAGTTCATTCAGTTCACTTAAATACGTCAGTAATCATAGAACAATGGAAATTACACCGATAAATAAACTAAAAAGAATTCAGGTTAAAAATTCTTGTCCTGTGAATTTACTAGGTGCAGGGAAACGTGAGGATTTTGCATAATTCGTGTTCAAATTACCCGCCTTTGAGAGCTTGACTTTACTTGGAATTCTGCCACGATAACCTGGCTATAATCGAAAAATGTTCCTTGTTTGACAACCAACCTTGGCTAATGCACTCGCAGCTGCACTGTATCGTAAATTTGTGTAACACTGTCATGTAACCAATTCGTACTAAATTATGATAGTTGGAAAGCTTGAAGCTTAATAATTTACACAAACTGGTGGTAGAGCTTTGTGCAAGCTTGTCTGGGTAGGTACCATCCACTCACCAGATATTCTACCGCAAAACAGTAGTACTTGGTATTGTTCTGTTCCGGTTTAAAGGGTGAGTGAGCCAGTGTAATTACAGGCATAAGGGACATAAAATCTTAGGTCCCAAGGTTGGTGGCACATTGGTGATGTAAGCGATGGTTAACATTTCTTACAGTACCAATGTCCAAGGGCGTTTGGTGACCACTTACCATCAGGTGGCCCATATGCTCGTCCGCATTCCTGCTCTATAAAAAAAAAACCTCAAATGAAATCTTTATACCTTTTTCAGTAGAAGCATCTCGTACCTTGGAGTAATTTATAGTCAACAACATTTTTAAAACTGGCTGGGTGGTTAATTTTTCTTCAAGAGAGTCGGAATTGCGATTCAACGGGGAAGTGGGTACTTGCCATTTTAGGCGGTCACGATTTGTACAGTAGCAGTATTTACGAATTTTGTTCAGCATATACTTTTTAAGGTCGTCAATGTAAATACATTTATTTATAATAAAACAACGAGAAACTATATATGTGAATGTATATGTGAAGGCGTTTTTATTTTTTTATATTATTATAAATAAATAAAATCATTTCATAACTAATAATAAATTCATATTTAATTACATAATGAATGGTTATTGCCTTCAGTTATATGTTTTTTTATTCTTTTCTTTACAATAAATAAATTCTATCGTGGTTTTCTCTAGCCATGTTGGGATTTTTGATTCTTTCGTTTATATATACACGTATTTCTTATATTTATAGCCACGTACGCTTGTAAAGCATTTTTGATGTGAAACATGTAACATATAAAACGCCTTGAGAGGCGTGCCAATAAATGTGTACCCTCGACGGCAATCGACATGACGCTTCCTATGCCGTCTGCAACCTTCCAACTAGCTTTCTCCAATCCTTTGCGTGTCGTTGCGCGTTTACTTTATACGTCTTTGTAATATAATATTAATTTAATAATAACAAATTATGTTCATTAAACGTAGAGTATTTCTTATTTTATATTTAATTTATATTTTGTAGTTTTCATTATAATTTATTTTTAAAAAATGAACACCAACTTAGATGCTTTTCAACTGCCGGGCGTCCCTTGATGTCAAGATTTTATTTCTATTTTAAAATGAAAACTGTTTGTAGAAAGAACAAAATAATATGACTAAAGTATAAGCTGTTGTGCAAAATGGACGTTTCCTTAAATGTGGGGTTGGAGAGTCGCTATTTTATAAACCACTTACCAATGTTTTCTTAACTTAAAATAAAACGTTTTAAAATATATTAATTTTCATATTTTATATGTAAATTTACATTATAATATTTATGCTGTCAATTTTAATCTGATGCTACATACATATCTAGTATAAACGAATATATTAAGAATAAATCTATATTAAGTACGTATGTTAAAAATCGTCTAGTGTATCTTTGATATATACATGGTGGTAGGTCTTTGTGTTATCACATCTGGAGTTATACCACCGCCTCATCAAATGTTCTACTGCCGAACACCACACACAATACTTAATACTGTTGTGTTCCGGTCGAAAGCATCATGCTTTATATACAAACTAAACTACAGGCACCATTGACATAATATCCTTATACTATTGACATAATTCCTAATTAGTATACGTATTGTATTTTTAATGTCAACATATTTTGTATCATGCAGTTTGCTAAAATAAATAAATACCTACATTTCAACAAAATAATAAATGATTTGAAAATATATTCCATTTTACGTCCTTATTGCATCCATGTAACTTACTAAAATTAAAGCTATGTATCTAATTACAATAAGTTAAATCTCCGAACTGCGGATCAATTTAAATTTATGGTTAATTCAAGCAGTTTCTTGTTACTTATTTCCTCGTCTTCTTTAAAACTCAGCAACCTAGTTACAAGTTTATGGGTAATTCGTTTAAAATAGAACTTTATTAAGAACCTCCGCATTCGTAATTAACAAACAACCGACGACTGGCTCGTTTGCAAACTTGTGGATAGTAAAACTAGACTAACACAAGGTATACTTTTTTAAAGTATAACTAAATACGACTAATTTATTTTGCTCTTTGATCCATTCGTTTGCTTTTGTAAAATAGTCTAAGATTAATTAATTTTATAAGTTTGAAGAATTTAACATGAATTCAAAGTGATTCGTTGTAAGTGCAATTTTCTATCATTACGTTTCTACTTTAAGTTGATTAAGCTGCCTGTAGCTACAATAGTTTCAAGTAAAAGGACTTGAAGTTGTTTGCTTAAAAAATGATATAAAAAATCGCTTGTTTCTTACATTGTCAGTGTCCTTCTATTATATTCAAATACCCGTCTACATTGCTATTACGAATTGATTAAAAACTATTTGTATATCGCTCTTTTTTCCCACACAACTATTTTCATTTACTTGGCGTTGTATAAGCCTATCTGTATAGATATTAACCAAGTATTCTTCCGCCAAAAATATATTTTGTATTGATTGCATCCTCCTCTTAAAGATCATATCGAACGCAATATACGTAGTTCCGCTTAAAAAAGTTTAGCAATGTAATTTTTAACATTATCCCTTTTTAAAATGCATATACAACTTAGGCTACATTTATATTTAAATTCGTAAATATGAATTTATCACAAAACTGTTTTTTACAGCGTGCTTGTGTTGAAATGACAATTTAAACTGCACCAATAAAAACTATAACTTTATATATATTATAACTATTTATAACTTATTTTTAAACGTTTAACTTATTTTTCCAGATCACACGATTCAAGCCAAATTATTTTTAGATATTTGGATTTTAAATTTACAAATAACATTTAACAGATTTAATACTACAAATAAAGCATGTTAAGTTCATGATTAAAATGAATGTGGCTATAAAATAAACCAAGTAAATAATGTAAGTAAGTAAATAAATAACCTATAAAAAACAATAATGATAAAAAATCATGCACCATAAAATTCGCGCATATTTGCCAAGAAAAGTCATAGGACGTAAAACTTGGATATTATTTTATACTCAGTAAACGAAAAACAAAAGACAGCAGCGCAGGAGACGTCAGGACCGCTTAGCGTTTCAACGACGTCTTGAAAACTTTGCCACGAACAAGTTTGAAATGCTACGACAACATTGTCGAGAGATGTAATATATTATTTTTATGTCTGTGATTCCAAAACTTTGAGTATAAAAGTAAAGATTATAAAACAGAAGTACGAGCGCCTCAAATTCACACTCACCACACTCTTTAACCTTTGAATCGGTGACGCGCTAAATTTTACCTTTCTTCATTTACTCTTTAGATTATTCTAAAAATAATTACATAAGCTTACTGTTATTTACTTACACTGGTGCTATTTAATTTTACTTATACTATCGAATCTATTACTTTTTAAAGTCAACCACATTATAGTTGTAAACAAAAGTTGGATGTGAAGTTTTTATAACAACTGGCAATATTGCGATAGAACTTTCAAAGATGGATCATTTAACATGTCGTGGCCACATTATATTACTGCGTCTGTTTTATTGATAAAAAACCAAGTTTAACTTGATAAGTTAAACTTGGTAGAATCAAATCAAGCTACAAATATTTTTAAACATAGAAAATTGGATTAAGCTTATTACATTATTATAAAGTAAAATGATTCGAGCAAATAATCTTAGAATTAATGTATCCAACATTCTTCATCATACTTCTAAATCAAAGTAGATAAAAAGATGCGAAATTTACAGTGATAGTGATAACCGTTCTGCTCATACTATCATTTATTGACGTGAAAAGTCTTTTATTTCGGTTCGTAGGGGACACTTGCAAATACCTACAAAACAAATGAAATATATAATATACCGCTAGATCGCCTATTAATTTGGAAGTAAGCCATTGTTTGAGGTTTGCACCTTCAAGTTTTTTAACTCAATGAAAATAACCTGAAGCAGTTGAAATGACCACAATAATATCGATTGAAACATTGAGGTAATGAAACATAATTATTAACCACATTTGTACTAATACTACCATTTAGGAAACCGGTATTCGAGAAAAGAACCTAAATGAAACAGTTACCAAATTAAATGACAACAAAGAAATAAAAGTTTCTTTTTATTACATTGCTTACAAAATATTAACTCGTATTTAGTGAATAAAAGACTATTTTTCCCTAAAGACTCGCTGGAATAACGATAAAGAGAGAGCGCTGAAACTTTTTAAGCGTTACTTTGTGTGACGAATTTCTAAATAGAACCTCTTTATATAGTTACGTTTTTTCAGAACTTTTAAATACAGATAATGAGTTCTTGTTTTGAAATTTTTAAGTGTTTGGACATTTGTCACAATCTATTTTATAAATCATAATTATCATAGGATTGACTTCCTGAGTAAGGCTGTTTACATAGGCAGCAAAAGAAGCAGAACCGATACTAAGGCGGTTCTTTCAGGCCTTTGGACTTGGATCTTGAATATAAAAAAACCGAAATGGCCAAGTGGTTGGAATGCGTGAATCTTAACCGATAATTGCGGTTTAAACCTAAGCAAGGATCAGTTCATGTGCTTAATTTGTGTTTATAATTCACCTCGAACTATGCGGTGAAGAAACCCGCATGTGTCTAATTTTGAAAAATTGACTTACATATTATATGTTTTCTATATAACGCAAAACTTTCGCGGCTGAATATTTATGAAAATCAATAGAGTATTTCGAGTTAAATTTTATTGATTTATGATAAATAGATTTTAAAGCGACTTCAGCAAAAAGTATAATTCTATATACGTAATGTTTGTAGTACGTAGATATTTACATATACATGATACAAAGAAAGTACCCTTTCGTGATAAATTAACTTACGAAGAAGTTCTATCATATGTTTAAAGCTGTACATTGAGTAAACGGATTGAAATAATATGATATAAACTTTCGTTGTACGTATTTGTTTCGATTAAGGTCCTGAGAGACTGTAAAAGGATACCTTAATCTGTTAGCTTAGTAAACAACAATTTCAACAACATATATTTTATATTTCAATTCATAATGGTAACGATATCGTAATTCTAATGAACCGAACTATTAATGCAGTTATGACAGCTACCTGTCAGTTGTTTGACAGACGCGCCAAAACGGTCATTATGGACACGTCACAAGTGACAGGATATATGACATCAGTACACAAAATGAAGACTGTAAAAAAATAGCGGACTATAGGTTTTTCGTATTATTTTTTTGTTATATATTCGCTTTATACTCGTTTGTATATAATACCCATCAATGTCTATGGTCATAGATCCATATTATCAGTTTTAATTTTTTAACAATGAAATCTGTACATAAGCTCGTCTTTTTATAGTTACACTTAATTTTTTTCACTGAATATTCGAAGAATAGGAAAAATTTGTCATGAATGGTTACGCATAAAAATGAAAATGGTTTAAAAAAAACTGAATGGTTATAATATAACTTAGCACACTTGCATACTTGCTAACGACGGTTGTATTAAAAATATATATATATTATTTCAATTTCGATTCGTCCTTCACCTATATTATAATTGAAAATTGTTTTCAAACTTTTCATTAATCGATACGAAACCGTTCTAGTCGTAAACAAACTTATAAATACTGTCTTTTTCACTTGAATGTCAAATTAATGATGATGGCAAGAGCTAAATGAGAGTTTGACTACACAACCGCTAAACAACTTTTATAAGTAAGGATGAGTATTTTTAACATTATTCAAAACTATACCAATATGCAATATAAACTTTATAATCAAATTCGATATAATGTTGAAAGGAATTTTATGTCCATTTTATAACAAGCACTCATATTTAGAAGTAACGATACGTTTTTAATATACATAAATAACGACATTGCGTCTTGAGTCAGGCAGATAAGAGGCTATTCCAGATGATACAAGCTTTAATGGAGACACCAAGCACTCACTTAGGGAATCCGACGGCCTTAATTAAACTAGCCAAGTTGTTTGACACACTACTGAGGACACAAACTTGTTTGGAATAGCTGAACGTCTGAATGAGTATTTGAAATGTAATTTTGAATTTAATATATCTAAGCGTAATTTTAAGCGTTAATATATTAAAGATTAATAATATATATACAAATATATTTTTTTAGCCAAGTCTCAATGGTCAAACGCGTGACTCTAATAGACTCGTGAATTTCACCACCTGGATTCAAGTCCAGGTAAAATCATTTCATGTGCTTTATTATGTGCTGGATGAAATTCTAACACATGTATTACCAACACGTATTGGATGAATGTATTCAACAATCTCCGCAAGAGGAAAGGACGCCTTTGAACAACAGTAGAGCAGATTGTTACAGATTGTTTAATTAATGTTGTTTACAGATTGTTTCATTAATGTATATATTAATTTCCATACAATAATAAGGCTTATCTTTCGTGTAATACTATTAGAAAATTAAGCAGTACAGGTATATAGCTCTGGTGCTGAATTTTACATTGTTGCTAGTTGAAAATTTGACTGTAGTCTATTCAAAGTGGGTTAATGCACTGGAACAATTTGAACTTAACCGTTAAGCCAGTCTTGTGTAGTACAGTGGGCGCATTAGCATAGAAATGGAGCCGCGGTCGAGTTGGAGCGTGAACGCTATCGCTTGTAATTAAACTGTCCACGCCTGTCCAGCCCGGATAATTTTCACCTAGGCACGGCCGATGTAACTTTCCGATTACCCCTAAAGTTTCAAGCTCAAAATTTACTATAAGCCCCAATTTGTAAGACTGACGGAAATTGTTTTGTACCGCTTAATTATTTCCGAGTTTACATCGGAATTTTGATCAAAGTGGTTATTGATTTAATTAAATATAACCTATTTTTATTTTTTTTTCGTTAAAAGCAATTGAAAAGTGGCTTTTTTAGTTTAAACACATGCAACTGAGAGTAATTATTATCAATTTAATAATAAATCTCTAATTTAATTTCGAATTGGTGTGATTTTATACAATTAAATTATTGATATTATTGTCATGTAAGTTATCGCTTAGTATTGTTTGTGAATGGCCAGTGAAGTTCAAGTTATAGTTACAGTTATACATAAATGTTTAACATTGGAGACACTTGAATTGTAATTCAACATCCTGTTCGTAGAAAACATAATACTGACACTAGAAATGTGAATAAGATAAAATCATTTACGTGTTCATCGATTGCCCTACAGCTACATTCCCCTCTTGAGGCGCTTATAACGTACCAAGAAGACGTAATAAAAATTAATAAATAAGCCAGACTCAGATTGCCAAAATGTATTCTAGCCTTGTCGCTTTAGCATGACTATAAACAACTTGTCGGTTTTAATTAAGGCCATCGAATCCTAAGTGAATGCTCAGTATCTCCAATAAAGCTGCTAATATAATCTACTAGAGACAGCTGTCTAGACGAGAAGGCGTAGTCTCATTATTTTTCCGTTACATTATTCATCATGTCTTGAAAGATGTTGCTCTCACAATAAAATAATCTGGCGGCTTATTAAAATACTTAGACATAATTTGTTTTTTCTATCGCCAACTACGAGAGCTGAATATTTTAAATGTATATAATAAACTAGTTGTAATAGCAAAGTGTTGATATTGTATTTTTATTCTCTATCGTTCAAGAAAAAAACTATTAATATTTTCAACAGTGAAATTTTATATAAGTGGAGTAAAAATATACAAAAAATAACGTGATTTTATATATTTTTTTTAACAATCCTTTACATTTGATTACATTTAATATTTTAAAATTTTATATTTATTTTCAATATTAACAATACGAAGAAATTGGAACAAGGGTCAACTTTTCTGATGACAAGACACCGATCACAAGACATATGCACTGCAAAAAGTACATGAAAACTTATATCTTATTACCAATGCGTCACTGACTATGTTATACTTAAGATATTGTATCTCTTATGCCTGTAATAACTGTATGATTAATACACTCATACTAGAAAAACAGATATCTTAATGGTAATTAATATTGCAAAAAGTATTAATTGTCCCTTCAAACCATTTTAAATTAAACGAAAAATAAAAATGAATGATGTATCTGTTAACATGGTCAGCGTTTTTTTTTATTTATCTCGTAAACGCCCATTACTTCTTGCAATGCTTTTAAAATCTCGTTCCAATGGTCGTGAGTACATTTAATTACACGCTTGCTTCAATTTGGTGGTGTGCCAAAAGCCTTCAGTAAATCACATACTGTGTGCTATTTAAAGGAGAATAAGCTCTATAATGGTTGTCTTATGGGCTATAATGGTAAACCAAAGTGTCTTAAAAACCAACATTGTTAACGTAAAGTCACGATCTTGTTCGCACAGGTGTGACTAGAAATTAGAATGAGCAGGATCGTTCGCAGATTTTGTGAATGTAACGCATACCAAATAGGCCCAACAAGATTTGGGGACTTGGTGAATTATACCATTTTATGTCATCTTTTTTGCCATAGGGTATAATATATAGGGTACTTGGTTTGCTTTGATAAAGACTAAAAATTCGTGCAAAAATTGGTAAATATTTATAATTATCAATTAAATGGTTTTAGTAGAAATACGAAATTGAATTAGAACATTTGATTCGGTCGTTCGTTAAAGCAAAACACAATATCTTCCTCTGTGTGAAATTCATTAGCGCTGAAACTTAAAGACACAAAAGTTAGCTATAAAACACAACATTAGTATTTATTACACATGCTATTCATACACGCAGAGTGGCTGGTAGCAGTTGGAGATTGAGAGCTGAGGATCGAGCTCAGTGGCGTACCATTGGAGAGACCTATGTCCAGCAGTGGATGAGAAAAGGGTGATGATGATGGTAAACATTCTCATCGAAAGCAATTAAATTGGTGGTATAAGGCTAGGGTTAATTTCTTATAATCAGTAAGTTTCTTTGAATAATTCATTTGGTTTTTTTATAGTATGGGCCACCTGATGGTAAGTAAGCGATCAACAACACCCATAGACATTGTCTTTGTAATAAATGTTAACCATTGCTTACATCGCCAATGCGCCACTAACCTTGGAAATCAAGATGTTATGTGCCTGTAATTACACTGGGTCACTCTCCCTTAAAAACGGAACACAACAATACCGGTTACTACTGCTTTGCTGTAGAATATCTGATAAATGGGTGATACTTACCCAGACGAGCTTGTACAAAGCCCTACCACAAGTAAAATCTGTCATCAAAATATCTTTTTTAAGCTAAATATTCGAAATACAAATTATAATATCACTTGCCATCAGATTGGCTCAATTTTGCACCGATGTCTTTTAAATCAAAATATGTCGTAAGCAAACATTTCTAATTATATTATTAAGGTAAGAAAGGAGTCGTATTAAATATAAATCCTACTTTCATATTTGTTTTTATCATTTTAAAGTTCCTCGTTGACCTAAATACTTGAATATTCAGCACATAGCATTCGTTACTTCGAAGAGAAAAATATGCAAGTGAAAAGTAGGTATAATATTTGTTATGCAGATGTACGAAACTTGCATCAGAAAATATGAATTTGTACATCTACTGTTCGCTTTTAGGGATTAAAAAATATTTAAAATTCACAGAACTGTAATTATACCCAATTCTTTATACACACATAACACTTATACAAAGATAGATACCAAAATACATAAACACTTATACAAAGATAGATACCAAATTTTGTTTCTTATAAAAAATTGTCCCAAAATATAGTAGCAAGTTACAATAAACAGAAACAGTTCAACACTTGTTTTTTTTTTTTTGTAAAAGAGGCTTATTGGTATTCTTTATAAAATACACTATTTAACTTGAAATAGTAAACAAGCATACTACGACAAAAAAACAATATGCTATAAAAACAACTATAATATAAGAGTATACGACAAATAATGGAAGATTTCCGAGTGCTATTCCATAGAGAAAAAGTTTACTACATCTATCCCGTATAACTATTTTTCCGGTTTATTAATTATTCGTTCAAGTTAGTAAATCGAACAAAAATCTTCTATGTTTAGATTAAATGAAGCAAGCTTTACTTTGTATCAAAGGATTGCTTTAAATGAAATTTTCGCAGTATTACTTAAATTTTATTGAACTACTAAAACTTCAAGGATAAGTACACGGTCATTTCACCAAAAATTCAACGACATAAAGTACATAAGTATGAGAGGTAACGTCAAAAGTAAGCAGATAGTAAGAGATTTGCTGACATTATCCTAACTTTAAAATGAGGCCACTGGCTGCCACAGCCTAATTAATATATGACAGCTCTTAATAAACTTTAATAAAATCTGTCGCTAGTTTGAGGCTGACTTTGCTAAATTAGAATAAAATCATAACGATGTTTATATGAATATACATTTTTTTACATAACAAACTTTTAATCAAGGTTGTAAATTGAATAAAGTCTTAAAGTCAGATTATTTATTAAATACATATTCATAAACAATAACAATTTTAATAGGCTAGTTTCCACCATGGGTTCCGCAAGTCAGAATTTTTTGTTATTCCAACTCCTGATAAATCCACCAACTCACCACCGCCAATAGACGCTAGCACGGTAAGAAATATTAACTATCCCTGACATCTAATGCACCTCAATATGTAATGTACGTCCCGGCGCCTATAGTTACAAACAATCTCAATTTCGTATTTATAATATAAGATTATATAAGAGCCGAAATGGCTTATGAT
The DNA here is from genome assembly GCA_905147175.2 of Nymphalis urticae. Classification (NCBI taxonomy): domain Eukaryota; kingdom Metazoa; phylum Arthropoda; class Insecta; order Lepidoptera; family Nymphalidae; genus Nymphalis; species Nymphalis urticae. The sequence continues at coordinate 9,217,071 of LR989991.1, forward strand.
TAACACCTAAATTTTAACCGAAGATTGTGGGTTCAATACGGGCAAGCACTGAATTTTCATGTGCTTAATTTGTGTTAATAATTGATCTCGCGCTCGGTGAAAGATAAAATTGCGGGGAGCATGCACATGCAGGTTGCATGTGTTGAATAAAAACACATGTATATTCGAGATGGAATAAGCTTCTAGCCTGCTTCTCAAATGGAGAGGAGGACTTAGCCCAGCAGTGGGACATTTACAGATTATTACTTTACTATTCTATAAACAAATTTTAGTTTGACATTAATTTGTTTATTCGGGGTTGTCTCAATATGGTTACACTACACGAATGTTGAGATTTTCGATGGAATCGATTTTTAAGAACCAAGAGTTGGGATGAACACCTTGACTAAGCTCTTAATCGATAATCTACTCTCTTCCTGAAATAACCACACGACTAGAACAGTATATTGTACAACAAATAAAGCAACATTAAAATTGTACGTACGATACTAAGCAAACTTTCAATTTTAGCAATACTAAACAATTATTTTTTTGCAAAACATTAAATAAACTATTTAAGTACTATTTCATCAATACGTATGGTTCGTTCTAACTCATAATTATAATATTTATGTACGTAAGCATACATAGAAACAGAAACATACGTACACGTGTACACCAAATCTACAAAGTATTATATTTTAAGAACAAACGAAGTAATATTCACTTAAAATTTTTAAACACGTTATGAAAGTTCAGTAAATGTTTCACAATAATGGCGTCTTTCCAACTTCGCATTTAAGGTGCTCGCATTTTTCATAGCGAGAAGTGTCGTGTTTATGAACTAGATTACTCATTCGGTGAGAGTTCAAAAGTAAACTGTCATAACCTTAAACTTCTGTTAATAATTGTTCTATTAACATTTTTAACAATCCGTACTCAGACTGTTTCCTTCAGCTCATAAATGATGATTCTTTACTTCAACAGCCGTAAGAAAGCGATTTCTCAGAATTGTTGACACCATATAGCGATCCTCCCGTGCCGTCATGCACCTTGTTCGGCCTGTTCCTGGTCTTCGAAGATTGAATCCAGTTTCTTGGAAAAGTTGGAGTACACGCTGAACTGTAAAAGAGACACAACAACAGTTCTCGCTGTATTTCGCTGACTGTGCCCATCTTCAAGTATTGTCAGGATCCTGATACATTCTTCTTTGGTTAACGGCATGATGATTTCAGAATAATAATAATAATATCTTGGGACATTATTCACACTCGGCCGTCTGATCCCAAACAAAGCAGAGCTTGTACTATGGAAACCAGACAACCGATATACTACATATACTACTTTTCTTTTGTAAATACATACTTATATAGATAAACACACCCAGACTCAGGACAAACAAACATGTTCATGCACACAAATGTCTGTCCTTTGTGGGAATCGAACCAATAACCTTCGGCGTGAAATGCAAGTATCTACTAACCACGCCAACCGGCCCGTCTACTAATAATTAAATTTATAAGGCAAATATACAATATTTATATTTTTTTTATTGCAAAACTAAAACAAACGCGAAACAATTGATTTCAATTTTTTGGTACTACAACGACCATTATTTAACATTTTCAGTTTTTTATACAATTATCAAAAATAAATAAAAAGGTTTTATATTATTTTAATTGGCATTAAATCTTTTTAGTTTAGTTAATTATAGTCTTTATTTCATAAAGCTAGGTCAGGTATTTTTGAAGGATTGAGATTTTCTAACCGACCCTTTTTCTTTTTTAGCGTACTTTGCATATAAGTCATTTTTAAACGGAATGAAATTTACCAACCATATAACCTATAAAGCTCTAAGCCCGAGCATATCAAAATGTCTGCAGTTAAGGTTAAGGGAAATATTAAACAGCGGTTTCTAAATGTTTGCGCAAAATCCTCTTGTTTACATGAAGTTTAGTTAATTTATTAGCGTAATGGCATGAGCCAGAATCACCAAGTTCCGAATTTACTTCATTGAATTGCTTTCTAAATGGAACACATTCGTTTTATTAACTAGAAGTAGAGTTGCATTAGGTACTTTCATTCGATTGGAAAATTTATTTGTCTTGCGCAATCACTATTTAACTTCTTAGCGTTGTCTTATCTTCCTTACTTTTACTTAAATAAGTTCGGTTTTTTTTTTTAATATATATACTTAAAAATATCTATTGTAAATATATATTTTTTAAAGACCAGAATGTTATAGTCTTAATAATAACTATATTCTAGTTACATTACTTGAAACTGTTCAATATATTTGTCCAATTTTCACATCTGACCTCTCTAACTAATAACTAATTCTATCCCTTTTTATTATATAGCATTTTATTCATCAAAATATACAGCTGTATCATAATATCGTTGGTATAAGAGGGTAACCTCAAAACTGAGGTTTGTTTGAAAAAATAAGGTCTTGATCCAAAAGCGGTTGAAATTCGACTAAATAGTACCTTATAGAATATTTATTTTCAGTCAAATAAAAATATATTGCTAAATGAAAGGTGAATTAGCCATATATTAGTAAAAATTTAATAAGCAACACACTGTCAATATTATAAATGACTGTTATTGTTTACACGTCAAAAATAAAATAAATCTTTCTCATCATATTTATGTCTATTGTTTACTCGGTAACAATTACGATGCATAAAGCAATAGCCATATTTCTAAAACTGAAACAGCAATATATTTCAAAGCACAATACTAATTTATTTTTGTATCACAATACGTCATAGCTTGAAAATGGCCTGGCAGTTGAAATGGGCTAAATTTGAGCTTGTCATAAATCACGGAAATAATAATGAAAAATAGAGGATGCATATGTGTTGATAGATGTTTTGTGCTATAGTGATTATTATTAATGTCATTATTTTTTTATTGCATAAAAATAATACGACTATAACTTAAATGCCGTTATTGTATTATCGTGTCTCAAAAATGATTTAAAGCAGTTTTTTTCTGTGTATGTTCTCTCTCCGTGCCGTGTCAGGTTGTTATCCAATTCAAACTCAAATAATAATAAAGAAAAATAAAGTACATTTGATACATAACTCACTCATACCGATACTCATCAGATATTTTACCGCCAAACAGCAATAATTAGTATTTCCGGTTTGAAGGATAAGTGACCCAGTGTCACTATAGTCACAAGGTTCTTAACATATTAGTTTCCAAAAATTGTTGGCGTATTGGTGATATTAATATTTTTACAGAGTTGTTTATGGGCGGTGGTGACCACTTACCGTCAGGTGGCCTATTTGCCTGTCTAGCTACCTTTTATATAAATAATATAAAATAAAACTGAAATACACTACATTTATGTAAAACTGACTAAGTAAAGCTAGAAATGGGAAAATATTTTTAATAGCTTTTCTAGTTAAAACATAATTTTAAGTATAATTAAAGCGTCACCTTATTTCTCTTTTTACATTATTTTTATTGGATTTATTACATGACACAATGGAACAATATATCATCCTCTCTAAGAAGGGTCTAAATATAAATTTAAAAAGGTTTTCTTGTTAATTTTTCTATTCATTGAGAAAGAAGGTGATTCGCTCACACAAAAAATCTTTGGAGGAAGAAGAAAATCTTTGGTGTTTTTTTAAATAAACACATAAAACTGTAAAATAATAACAAAACATATTCTGGGTATATATTAAAGTGGCTGACGACACACCTATATAAAATTATGTTATGTTATAAATACATTTATTGTAATGAAAAATGCATATGGATGACGTATTGCTGAGTTACTGGCTCATTGAAATGAGTTCGATTTTCAATTATTTTATGCAATTAATACTTAATAATTGCGGTGAGGAGCAGGTCACTTTTGACCTCCTGAGGAGAAATCCGTCGATCTACCTCCGGAACACATAACGGTAGGTTATATAGAACGAGAGGCGCAAGTACCGTTCTGAAGGTATCCTCTGTGTACGAAAAAAAGGAGAGTGTAGCTAGTATTATCCGTCGCTTCACAGCTTCACTTGTGAAGTTTTATACGTTTGTCGAATACTAAGATAACATTTATTTCTCTTGAGGCTACTCTCCTTGCCTGCGGAGCATCACACAATTGCTCGCTGGGTTGCCCTCGTATGACTTTACGGTTTAAGTAATTCGTGGGTTAGTAAACCAAGCCTAATATGTAACTAGAATGTTAATATAATATTTTAACTCTCGTTATATATATTGCATATATTGTTCTTAAAATAGAAAAACAAAACGTATATTCCTTAGTTTGTTCCCTAATCGTAATAGCTAATAAAAGATTTATAATGTATGAACAATTCACGTGATACTTGTTAATACAAAACTACTGCTAGATAAAAGGTGCCTTAGTAGTTGCCGAGTAAAGAGAATTGAATTTCAAACTGTATTTGAATTTTGTGCTCTAACTCTTTAACCTATAATAAAAAATTATAAACAACAAAATCTAATGCATTTTTGTTGTTTTTAGTGGATTTAAACATTTCTCTTAGAAAGGCCTACTGCCAGTAATAAGATGAATAATTTGGTAGCAGTAGTAATAAGTAGTTGACTGCCTCGTTGGTCTAGTGGCTTGATGTAAGGCCGCAGACCCGGAAGTCCTGGGTTCAATTCCCAGGTCGGGCCAGTAAAAAATTATTCGGTTTATCTGTCAGAAAATTCTCAGTAGCAGCCCGGAGTCTGGAAGTAAGAAGTGTGTACACTCGAAAAGCACGTAAAGCCTGCGCGTGTACTCTTTCCAGACGTGTCGGATTGCAGTCCCATTGGACTTGAGAAATATGAGAATTACGGAATAGAGAGTGCACCTGTGTTTGCGCACACACTTGTACGCTATAATATCTTCTGCGTAGTTGGCTAATCTCTCTTGAGATTACCTGCCGTGGCCAAAATCGGTCTCGAGGACATTATTATTATTTTAATTATCATTAATAAGTAGCAAGCCAATGGCAACTGACTCACGCCTTTATATCTCAATTTGATTTTTATATTATTATGATATTTTTAAATTTCGTCCTTTTCAGTATTTTTCTGAAACTTATTTATTAACTATTACATATTTTATCTATTAAATTGTAAATTTTTAGTAACAAATGTATATATAAACCAATGAAACACGCATGGACTACCGTAATAAGTAAATTGACATTTTCAAAGACACTGTGTTATTTTCTTGGTATCCTTATCTACATTGGGAAAGTCCCCAGGGCGGGCGACCGCTGACAAACCAGTACCGGTGCTTGAATACAAAATAACGCCTTATTTTATTTCTACATTCTACTTCTCATAATATCTTATTCCTATGAGGCAAAATTATTACAAACAAATAATATTGCCAGAATGATATGCAAAAAATTATATTTCTTCTGGATTAAAATTTTTCTTCTGCCCTTTTGCCCTGAGTCAGATAAGATATTATGAATCGTAATGTATTATACTTGTATAAGTGCTGATAGAGATTAGGCAATAATGTATGGAATAACAAAGATATTTGACTAGTCTATTGCTAAAAGATTTCAAATATAACATAATATTATTGTAACTACAAAATAATAAAAAGAGAAATAGATTAATAAATAAAAGCCTTTAATTAGCTATAATTCGCATGAAAATTTGTACTTGTTTCCAATACACTATTACAAAGTATTATTAAAATATCAAAAATCGATCGCGCCGATTCCACGTCAGTTAAAAAAAAGTTTTAAGGTCTAAGTATCGGCTTTTTGTTTTTTCTCATAAACGGTGAGTGTTATAATAAATATAAATTGTAGATCACGCAATTCTCTTACAAAAACAATTTGTATATTTTTTTCCAATCAACTACCATTCCTTAGATATCAACATTTGAAACATCGAATAATAATATGCTCGCCTACGTCCGATACATGTAATAACGACCACCTATGACCATCATAGACACAATAAACTGTAGTTTATTGTGTATATAATTTTTAGATCTGGTTTTTTGTGGTGTGGCTCGGTGTCAATGCCAATGTCGATGCCAAATTCGAATTCCAGTATGTATTTATTAACAGCTATATATTGAATGAATTAAAGCGAAATTATGATAGAAAAATATGTTGCTTAAAATTTTATTGCAAATCTTACACACATGGTCACCCTACTCGAAGTTATATTTGAACTTGATGAGATTCAACAGCTCTGACGCCGACCGTAATCATGTCGCAGTAAATTTTGGAAATCACATGTTGTATAATTTACGACATTGTTATAACATTATCATTGAAGTTCTAGAATGGTAATAGTCTGATGTATGCATAAAGGTTATGCCTTATTCATATTTGACTGGACTATAAATAAGATTTTAAGTACAGGAAATAAATTGACAAAAAAAACATAATTTTGTTTGTATGAGTATAAAAATGCTAAATTTTTCGGTAACGTTTTTCTAAGAAGCATGAACTTTTAATTATATTTCGACTAAGAATTACACGCATATTGTAATCGTCACAGACTTAATTTAGACGTACGAAATTTTTTATTTTTTAATATATAATGGAGATAGAATATTGTCAAATGTACGTTTTTGTATTTTTGGTATTATATTACAATACGTAGTTACGAATGTAAATATATATATATGGTAAATATATATATATATATACATGGTAAATATATATATATATATATATATATATTATTACCTATATATATATATATATATATATATATATAAAACCTATAATTTATTTGTTTGTCTCCAAGTTGTCATTTGAAGATAAATATAATGTAGTTGGTGGAGTGACGGAATAGAAAGTGCACTTAAGTTTGCGCACACATTTGTGAACATCAAATCAAATAAAATCAAATGTAATTATTCAAGTAAACTTTACAATAAAGAGTTTAAGAGTCATCAATATTTTAAATCTACCGATGTTTCAAAATGCAGCCTTTAGCGAGAAATTTCTTAATTTTCCTTAATTTCTATTAAAGTTACCTTAGCTATTCGGTTTCGGGAAAAGAAAAAGTAACATTTTTCTATAGCCACTGTCGCTTCGATATAATTTAACCACTGACCACACACATTTTTTGCACTTAAGAAAATATACTGTGTCTTGCACCGCTTTAGTGATTTTTGGGGGTAAGATGCTGAGTCACACCGCCGCTAGAATAACTTAGAACTATTAGTCTATAGGACAAATATTTTACGTCACATTTTATTATAAAATTTGATATCCTCCCCTCCCTATAATCTCATTTTAGTAAAGTAACAGCCCTTAAACATCCCAGTCTCGTCTTTTTGAGGAGATGATTTGGAGCTTATTCCACCATTATACTGTAATGCGAATTTGTGGATACACATATGGGAATTTTTCATGTGACACTTGTAGGTGTCTTCACGATGTTTTCTTTTATCGCCGAGCACGTGATGAAATTATAACCATTAAATCAAATGATAATTCAGTGATAGCATTATTAGTAATCGATAAAATAATGAGAAAAAGACATTAAGAGTTTGTTCCACATTTTTTAATGTTTCATTCAACTGAGCTCCTTTTAAACGACCACTAAAAGTGTCAACTATGCTCCTGTAGTAAATTGGTATTAAGATTCGATTAGCAGTCACGAACAGTGTTGGAACCCTGCCGTTCACACTGCTCGTTCCGTAATAACGTAATGTGGCGTACGACCATGCAGTTTGAAATTGATGTATTTTAAAAACAGCAAATTTATCAACTTTAATACATTTCCTAGATGGAATCAATTATTTAATTGTAAGCTATGTAATTTTAAGAAAGGTATATTGTACATAAATATGGTTTTGATTTGACTATTTTATTAAAATGAAAAAAATATCAACAAGACGGGTTGGTAGTCAAATAAATTATAATCTTAAGCAGGGTTAAGGACTTAAAAGGGCCGTGTGAATTGATTTGTTTCTCAATTCGTCTATGTGGTAGCGAAATCAAAGGTACGATTTTTGTACTATTACAATATTTACTGTGTTAATGTATAATCTTATAATGTGATTTATATGAGATAAATATACTCAGTGATGTGTTTTTTTTTGTTTTATTTTAAAAAAAAAGAATAGTAAATGCTAACATAATGATCTATTATTTATTATGTTAGTATTGCATATAATGTATAACGTGTAATCGAAAATCGTCAATTTTTTTTATAATAAAAGCTTGTTACAAAGCTGGTGGTAGGGCTTTGTGCAAGCTCGTCTGGGTAGGTACCACCCACTCATCAGATATTCTACCGCAAAACAGCAGTACTTGGTATTGTTGTGTTCCGGTTAGAAGGGTGAGTGAGCCAGTGTAATTACGGGCACAAGGGACATAAAATTTTAGGTTCCAAGGTTGGTGGCGCATTGACTATGTAAGCGATGGTTAACATTTGTTACAATGCCAATGTCTAATTGTGTTGGTGAACACTTACCATCAGGTGGCCCATATGCTCGTCCGCCTTTCTATTCTATAAAAAAATAGCAAAGGCAATCTGATTGAAATTTATTATATCATGAATATAGTAACAAAATAAGAAAATAACATATTCATTTTATATTTTCTTTAGGTTAAGCGTAAAATTAATATATTATCCGTGCTTCAATAAAAGAAATATTTTCTTGACAGTTTTATAAAATAATAATTGAAATTGCGACGCTATAAATAAATTATTAGACGTTAATATTTACACACAATTTATTATTTATTGTTAATTTTCTCTTAACAATATTGTTAAATAATATAATGTATTATTGCAATTATATTATCTCACACAAATAAGCTCTGCAAGCTTTATTCAATCACTTTTCGAGATTAAATGGGAACCTATCACACATTCCGAACGTAGATTGAAAAAGAACGAGCAAAAAAACTTTGTATTTCTGTTTTGATAAATGAAATTACATCATCAAATACAAAATACAACTACATTTTAAATACATTTTATTGATAAGTAAGGTAACCAATTTATTCAGTTCTTTTTGATCTCAAATGAATAATTAAATTTACTAAGAAATAATAATATATATATATAAAAATTTCTTTCGAAATAACTTATCTGATAAAACTTTATTTATTTTTGTTTTTTGCCGCCTGCATTGGTTTGGCTATTGACTGGATTCATCCAGTCAATGGGAAATGGTGTTAATTTTCCTAAGGGAATTTACGCGTTTCCCTCCTAAAAGGTTTACGCGTTTCCCTCCTATAACCTTCAGCACCAGCGAGTCCCACATGCACCCTGTATGTGGGACTCACTGGTGTTACAGGTGCCGAAATACCCACTAAAAAATCTGTTACCGGATCGCTTGCGTATACTATAATGACGCACGGATGCTGGACTCGCCTCTGCGGGCCTCCAAATCCTAAAGGGTTCTCGGGGTACATAGATGATATTGGAGAGACTCCCTTATAGTCTCGAAGGGAAGACTGTTCGCTACGTCAAGCGATACCGACAGGACTACGTCCCCTCGGGCCACTGCCACCGTGATCCAGATCTTCAGGGTGTCCAGGGCGTTGATGGTTGACCCATCCTGAACCCGTACTGCGCTATGGTCTTAGGTTGTCCTCTTAAACACGAGTGTATCAAAACTTTTTATACGTGCAGTGACGGAGAAAGAATTCATTTCACTGCCCCTCTCTTTCCCATTGGTGTCGTAAGAGGCGACTAAGGGATATCTCAGCGACCATCTGCTCATCTGGTGGAAGGATGTTAAACATCCCCTGGCTTAGTACCACCGTACGCATGGTGAAAATCTCGTTAAGTGGCTTGCAGCCGCGTTTCGAGGTCAGCTAGCGTACAGCCAGTGACCGAGCGAGCATTGCAACGATGGGTGTTGGTCCAGTGGAGACGGCTGCTGAACCAATGCCGCGGGAAACTGTATTGACCTGCCGGACCGGGAGACCTGAAGTAACGGCTGTTCCGCTGGCCACCCGTGGCATAGTACAGGGGCCCGAGCGTGCCTAACCAGCTCGGGGTGGACCGTCATGCCGGTTGGTGAACGGAAGGTGGGGTACCGGCGGCCAATTCCGGGGGGGGTTCGGAGGCCTTTCCGTCCAGTGGGACAGTGTTCTTTCCCTTTTGGCAACCACTTGGGGAAACACGCCTCCACACTTTGCCACGATAGGGATGGGCCCTATCGTGGCAATACGTCGCTCGCTTCACGTCTCTTTTCCATTCTTTCTTCCCAAATGGTAGCGCATCAAAGCAGAAATAACAGTCATACAGCGGTGCACACCCCAACCATACCCACGCTGTTTGAGGTCGAGTTCACTAACATCCGTGGACTCCACGATAACCTCAACACTGTCCACCACCATCTCGAGACAGCACGGCCAGCAATGTTGTTTCTCACGGAGACACAAATACTCCATCCTGCCGTTACCAGCTACCTTAATTATACTGGCTACATGCTTGAAGAATCCTTCCAAGCGAAAGTCGGAGTATGCTTGTTCGTCAGGACGGATGTTCGCTGTAACCGACTGCGCTGCTTGGAGGATCTCTCCTTCTCCATGTTGGTGGTACGTGTGGATCTGGTTCGTCAGAGTCGAGTCAACATGTGTCTCTACAGATCCCTAAATGGTGACTTGGAGATAAGCCGATTATTTGACCATCTTAGTCGGGTAGCAGATGCTGCGCAAGAGCAGTTCCTAACGAGGAATTGGTGTTTTTGGGGGATTTTAATGCTCACCATGAATCATGGTTGAAATCACTCAGAACTGACCATGCTGGAAGGACTGCTCATGCTTTTGCTCTCACACATGACTTGACCCAACTGGTTGATCAGCCCACCAGGATCCCATACATTGATGGGCAAGCGCCTTCTCTACTGGACATCTCACCCGGTGGAATATCAGGTTGTGGTTCAAGCTCCGCTTGTTTCTTCAGATCACAGCCTCATATCTACCAAAGTGCCACAGGCCAAGCTGCCGCCACCAACGGTATGCAAACGTCGCGTTTGGTACTACAAGTCGGCAGATTGGGACGGTATGCGCGAGTACTATGCGTCAGTCCCTTGGAAGGAACGTTGCTTCAGTGGGAATGACCCGACAGCTAGTGCCGCTGCTGTTGCTGACGAGATCATGTCGGCAATAGAATACTACATTCCTAGCTCAGATCTCGTCAGTAGGGGTGCGCGTAACCGTTGGTTCACTCGCGAATGTGCCGATGCTGTATCATCTAAGCAGGCGGCATATGGCGAGTGGATCAATGGCTGCATTAGCGGGGTATCTAACATTGACTCACTGAAAGCAAACTACAATAAAAACTCCAAGTCCTGTAGGAAGGCTTACACGAGAGCGGATGCACAGCGCGTTGTACAGATTGGTCATGACCTTATTTCGCATCCTAGGGGCTCCCGTAGCTTCTGGCGTCTGACCAAGTCTGTGCAAAACAATTACGCTAGCTCACAGTCCGCAAGAGAAAGCTGATCTCATGGCTAAACTCTTTACCGATAACTCCGTCATCGATGATTGTAGTGAGCTGCCACCAATAATACCTTCATGTGGCCATACGATGCCTGACATCAAAATCACGCAATGTGATTTACGTGCGGAGTTGCAATCACTTGATGTACGGAAAGCTAGCGGTCCGGATGGAATACCAGCGATATTGCTGAAGAAGTGCGCGGCGGAGCTGTCTCCCGTGTTTACGCGCCTGTTCCAACTTTCTCTTTCTTCGGGATGTGTGCCAGAAGCTTGGAGAAGAGCCAATGTGCAAGTGGTTCCCAAAAAAGGGGATCGATCTGACCCGGCAAATTATCGGCCAATAGCTATCACTTTGTAAGGTGTCACGTTCCATCAGAACGGATTCTAAACAACCAACTGATTTATTACCTAGAGGATCACTGTCTAATTAATGATTGTCAGTACGGGTTTCGACTAAAACGGCCTACAAGTTTAGATCGGTCTTCTAGCGTACGTAACACACCTCTGGGGTGAAGCTATCGACAAGCATGGGGAATCGTTGGCTGTCAATCGATATCTCCAAGGCTTTCGACAGGGTCTGGCATCTGTGCCAGACCCTGTCGAAAGCCTTCGAGTTTTCTCTCCAAACTGCCGGCATATGGTCGGCCTGCCCAGCTTTGCAACTGGATTGCCAGCTTCCTACACAAGCGCAGCTTCAGTGTTTTAGTTGATGGTTGCGCTTCACAATACTATGTAGTGAATGCTAGGGTACCACAGGGATCTGTGCTATCACCCACACCATTTTTTTTGCATATCAATGATATGCTCTCTCTTTCATTCATACATCGTAACATTCATTGCTATGCAGACGATAGTACAGTGCATGGTGGATACCACGGACCCGCAGTGGCTGGGCGAGCGGAAATTGAGGAGAGGCGGGAGGATCTTGTCATTGAACTCAATAGAACGTTAGAGCTTATCGCCAAATGGGGCTCAGATAATCTTGTTGAGTTTAATGCCAAGAAAACACAGGTATGCGCTCTCACAGCAAAAAAAGTCACCATTTTCCCCTCTTCCCTCCCTCTGTGGCACTCCGCTGGTGATACAAAGCAAAATTGCCATGCTGGGGATGGAAGTTCGTTGCGACCTTAGTCCAAGGGATTACATCGTGGCTGTCATAAAAACAGCTTCACGGAAACTCGGAGTTCTGAACAAGCGGCGTTTTTTCACGCCACAACAACTGTGCCTGTTGTACAAAACACAGGTACGGTCTTGCGTTAAATATTGCTTGCACCTTTGTGATGGCTCCGCTAAGTACCTACTTGAGGTCTTGGATCAGTTGCAGCGACGTGCGATCCGCATTATTGGCGACGTAAAGGTCACTAACACCCTCGAGCCTTTACAATTGCGTCGAGAGACAGCAGCGCTGAGCGCTTTCTATCGACTGTATCACAGCGACTGCTCTGAGGATTTATTCTCTCTTATTCCTGCTTCCCTTTTCCTTCAAAAGTCTACGCGTGCTGGCTCGCGATGTCACCGCCTAACTGTGACATCAATTCCATCGCGCTAAAAAGAAATTTGGCAACTCCTTTCTTTGTCGCACTTCCAAAAAATGGAATTCCTTACCAGCTCACGTGTTCCCCTCCTGTAACAACTCGGGTTCCTTCAAACGAGGCATGAAGAGGCATCTTGCGGGCCGGCAAGGCGAGGGCGGCTAGTGCAAAACCTTCTTCCCGACTTTACTGGCCGTCGTCGCGTTTGGACTCTACTACCACTTACCATCAGGTGGAGTAGAGTCATTTGCCCTTCCGGGAAACATAAAAAAAAAACTATTTATTATTATTAAAACAATCATAAGAGTCGCCGCTGCAGTGATACGTTTTGTTTTACTTTCCATTTTGGAATGACAAAATTAATTCGAATCTAGAGTCTGATACAGACCGACATGCACCCTTGGAAGAGTCTTGGTGCGGTGCGTGGCTGTATGTGGTCATTGGCCGTACGTGAATCCGTAGATTTACATGCTGTGGGAAGCCACCTTTGTGGTTCATTCTGTCTATGGAAAATTGAAATCTGGGTGATTCATTGACGTAGGATCGTAAAAGCTATTGAGAGAAGTGACACATTTTACGAGCTTAGGAAACATAAACTCGAGTCACTTGTCAAGCTTTACTACTTCCTATAACCTGAATATGCATACAATGGGATAATTTAATAATAATTCCCAGTGGATTAAAGTGTGATAATGTTATCTATTATTTTTAGTTTGTCTATAAACTTTTAAGAACAAGTTGGCTACAAGGCAGTATTATAAAGATTGCTTTGATAGATTTACCAAAAAACTGCTTATAATATAATAAGGATACATAAACAAGGGTCGCTAGTGCATTGACTATATAAATAGACACTGTTGCGGTTAAATTCAAATTTTATATGTGAAAATATTAATATTAAAGTAAGTAAGCTGTAACAAATCGATAATATCTATTTCGCAAAAGTATCTTTAGTCAATAAAATTGTTTCTTGTATAATAAGTCCGCAATAAGTGAATTTTATTTGTTCATTTAAAAAGTGATCAACTCTATCAGCGCAACTAATCTAATTTCCTTTATATAGTGTAAATGAAAAAAGTCAATCTACATAAATAATTACTTTTATTCTTGAGATGTTTCTTTAATAAAAGTACGTATACATATCAATAAATGTAATTGTTTTGTTTTTCGAACTTCGTAATAAATTATTAAAACAAAAGGATTGATAACTAATATTCCCATTACCAAAATATGTCTGTCATCTAATGATTCACGCATGAGACATTATGTAGGTACATAATATCTCATGTGTGAATTATTTTCACTTTCATAATCTAATTAAATAGAAAATTTGTTCTTTCCACAACACTTCAGACTCAAAACTAACGATTGTACTTAATTTTTGGGAGTGCAAACACTGCGAACTTCAAAGGTTAGATCTGCGGCCAATAATTTCTTGACAGGAAAATCCGAAACTTTTTATGGCTTCGACCTTTAGCTTGTAATAAAAAGTTGGCAGCCTTATCCACTAAGCACCAACAAACAAGATCAACAGGGTATTCATTATTATATTCAAATAGAATACTAAATAATGGATACCAGATTTACTTGGAGAATAAATCGAAAGCGTTGCTAATGTTAGCATCAATCATAGTAGACCCTACTTACTTTCACAATTTTGCACCTTGAACTATCACCGTAAAGCAATTCATTACATATTTCTTATAGTAAGATAATATTCATATTTAAGTACATTTTAGAAATACAAATTTACTTAGTGGTCTTTCTTTGTGTAAGCCCATCTAGGTAGACGCCATGGACTCATCACGAATTCTAGAACCAATCAGTAATACTTAGTACTGTTGTGTTCCGTGTGACGGGTGAGTGGGCCAGTGTAACTTCAGGCACAACGGACATAACATCTAATTTCCCAAGGTTGATGACGCATTAACGATATAAGGAATACAAAATAACTAACATAATTGCCGCTTTAAGGAAGTAGTTACTTTGTCATAAAATCAATAAGCAGCTTCGTTATCGTAGAGGAAACCTTTGAGTCTATAATCCTTAAGCCCCTTGAGGGATTATGACGTTAAGGATTTGCCAACCCTTCGGCTCTGTTATTCTGAGATTTGTTCGTTTAACCTGTCATGTTTCATTTTAATTAATACTAATAGCGAATATTCTATTCTCATTAAAAATGATAAAATAATACTAACATGTACAATTTATCTTAGATATATTATTTTAGGGTTCATTGGTTGGAACTCCTAAATCTTAACAAAATATTGCGGGTTCAAACTCGGGCGAGTATCTCTGAATTTTATTTGGTTAATTTGTATTTATGATTTAACTCGTGCTTGGCTCAGATCGCAGTTATGAAAGCTTCAATGGGGTAGAAACGATTGTAACAAAAATTTGAATAAACAAAAGTTGCAAAGATCGATTTTTGAATACAACCAAAAAATCAGTTTAGAAAAACGACATCGTGTTAATATGGCATTAAATATCATCAAATATATAATATACTGTTAATACTCGTAAATTTTCGAAGGGGTAATAGTAGTTTTATTATTTTTGATTCAAAATTCGCATCAAAGTGCTAGCTCATTCGCCTAACAGTTGTTAATTAAAATAAATCATTTATTTTTTTTCGCTAAAAATTGCACAGATTTTAGTATCTAACATGGTCGACGAGTCATAAAATCATGCTTACCACTTTTGTTTCCGAGTTCTTTTACGCTTGCAAAATAAAAAGGTAGTAGCTAAATTGAAATATGTACACGTCGTGAGACGATGGTGAAATTCTGTTTCTGTGCCTTTGAGAGAACTGAAGGTCGGGCCATTTACAGTTTTTTTACCCGTATGTAACATTTGTATAATGGAAGTTTTAAGCGGTTTCGTATGTATAGTAGTTTAAACGGTTTGTGCAACTGCAATAACCTTTATTGTGGTTGTTTCTGAATACTGAACAAATACTTTTAACGCAACAACATAATATAAATATATAAAATTTATATTTTAATTGTTTATTTAATATTTTCTAAAGTAAAAGTACCCGTGCCAAATCTGAAGGAGATTAATATTGCAAAACACAGAAAATAATAAATCAAAGTCAAATAGTATATATTCAATACTATATATTATACCATGTTATAATAATAATAATGTCCTCCAAACCGATTTCGGCCACTGCGGTCAATCTAAAGAGAGATTAGCCAACAACTCAGGAGATATTATAGTGCAAAAGTATGTGCTCACACATAGGGCATTCTCTATTTCCTAGCTCTCATAATCCGATGGGACGGCAATCCGTTACGACCAAAAAGAGTTCAGGCGTGGAACCAAAGCTTTACGTACTTTCCGAGGCACGGGAGTGTACATACTTCCAACTTCCAAGCCCCGGGCTGCTAATAAAAATTGTCTGACAGAAAAACCCAATTACTTTTTATTGGCCCGACCTAGGAATTGAACCCAAGACCTCCGGGTCAGCGGCCTTATATCTAGCCAGTAGACCAACGAGGCAGATAGTACTTTCCATGTACCAAATAATTTAATTCAAATAATATGATGAATGTAAAAAAATATATATCGAATAGGTAGATTGTGAGATGAATGTGTAAATAAGCAAACTCTTCAATATTACTAGAGATTGACTTTTTTTTTTAGATGAAAATATTTTTTTATTAGAATTATAATGCTTGAAATTTACATAACCTAATTCAGTGGTGATATTTATTCTCAGTCATGTATCTAAAACGTAGCCTCGGTGACAACTTAATCATAAAATTTATTGGGTAGAAATTGCGTCACATTTGTATTCAAATTTTATTACCATTTTTATTATTAGTAGTCTTAATTACAACCATCTTGTTTCAAATTAAATCATTTTATACAAACAAAAAAATAAAGAGAGGTGAATGTTGTTGTTTTTTCATCATTATACTGGTGGTAGGGCTTTGTGCAAGCTCGTCTGGGTAGGTTTATATGTGATGAGTGGATAGTTCCACTCATCAGTCATTCTTACGCAAAGCAGCAGTACTTGGTATTGTTGTGTTTCGGTTTGAAGGGAGAGCGAGTCTGTGTGATTACAGGCACGAGGGACATAACATCTTAGTTCCCAAGATTGGTGGCGCATTGGCGAAGTAAGCGATAGTTTACATTTCTTACAAGGCCAATTTCTATGGGCGTTGGTGACCACTTACCATCAGGTGGCCCATATGCTCGTCCGCCTACCTACACTATAAAAATGTAAATAAATTATTATTTGAAAAATAGCTCAAGGAAAATTGCGGGAAAGGGAACTTATGTATACTATTATAATAAAATTGACTGCTAGATATTATAGGCATTCCTAAAAAATGTTTTTACTTATATCGAATATATATTTCTTTCATTTCAAAAATCAGAACGAGCAAATGG
This sequence comes from Nymphalis urticae, assembly GCA_905147175.2. Classification (NCBI taxonomy): domain Eukaryota; kingdom Metazoa; phylum Arthropoda; class Insecta; order Lepidoptera; family Nymphalidae; genus Nymphalis; species Nymphalis urticae. The sequence continues at coordinate 9,234,403 of LR989991.1, forward strand.
TTTGCCTAATAATAAGTGGCCACTTTTGTCAATATTATAGACAATGCACTGCAGTAATTATAAACCACTTCTTCATTGGACCTTCAAACTATGTAATTTAAGAAATTGTGTCTTTAAAACATTAAAAACACTGATCCATCACCATTTCAACGGAACACAACAAATCAGTGTATAAATATTCGTTGGAAGAATTATTAACGAGTAGGTGCTACCCGACCCGATGGACTTTCAAAATCCTACTACCGGATAGAATATGTATGCATGTATGTATACACAGTCGTTCATGCATACTAAAATGCTGTTATGTCCATATAAATTTTGGGTATAGCATTCATAAAACCTTGTTAAATAGACTATGTAAAGAGCCTTTTAATAACAATTAAGCAACGCGTAAACCAAACATGGCAACTGGACTGGACGGGCGCATATATCAAGCTAAAATATTGTCCTGTTGTGAAATGAATATATATATATATATATATATATATATATATATATATATATATATATATTCATTATGAATATATATATATACATATATATATAATTTAAATTATAATAAAATCTGGTGTTTTTCTGTTCCTATTTTCTTCGTTAACGTGGGATAAAAATATTATATAATGTTAAAGTATGTTTAAGATTGAATGATATGATATTAAAGCGGAACTCAGCGGAAGAAATAAAGGGAAGTATGTGTGCGAGTGAGAAGAGTAATGGCGATAAAGATTCATGACGAACGTATGGTGTAAGACTGATTTTTTGTTTGTGCTAAAAATAATATTTTTAAAGTTATTAACTGGTTTATTTTGCCATACATTTTTGAATTATATCATTGGCATAATAAGATATATTCTTAAAATGAATTGCAAAGTAAAACATTACTTACGATTAGTAATAGGGTTTTTTGCTAGCCCGTCTGGGTAAGTACCACCCACCCACTCATCACATATTCAACCGCCAAACAGCAATTCTTGTTGGTATGTTCCGGTTTGAATGGTGAGTGAGCCAGTGTAACTAAAGTTACATTATATTTTACTTCCCAAGTTCGGTGACGATGTAAATAATGGTTAATATTTCTTACAGCGCCAACGTCTTTAGTCGATGGTGACCATTTACCACCAGGTGGCCCATTTTTCCATCCACCTTCTTATTTTATAATTGTTTGTATAACATAGATAACAAACATATAGATAAGTCACTTCTATTATAAAATTATTACATTTGTACTATGATGATTATAAGCCACTCGGTAAATAAAAAATTAACAAATATTATTATCCAGATCAACTGATATAGATATTTGTGTCCGACGAGCATACAAAGCAGTCAATATTTCACCAAATCTACTACTCTCGTGTAACAATTAATCATCGATTGCGGCTCTCAATCACGTGCTGAATGTCCGACTATGATACGGCGCATCATGATGGATGAAGATGTCCGCACGAGTGATTAGTCATGTTCCTTCATGTTTCAATTGACAGTGCGTAATTCATATCTGCATTTATGAAAATATGTTTTCGAAAAAAATGGGTTATGACTTAAGTGTGGGTACACTATCAATTTGCTTTTCATTAAAAAAGTGGGTTAATTTTAATAAAAAAAAACGATATGATAAGAGATGAAAACTTAAACATAACAATGAGACTTAACAGTATTTTCTTACTAAAAATTTAGCTTGATTCAGAATTTTCTTCAGGATGATATTGAAAAAACGCGCGGGCAATTAAAAGTATTCTACGAATAGCGATGAGAAATTGTGTGTAGCTTATGAAACGAAATCATTTTAGAAATTGTTATTGTTCAGTTTTCAAAAGTCCGTTAATATAATATATAGCGTACGAATAGGGTGAATAAATTAATACTAGCTTATTCCCTTCCATTCCCTTCTTGCTTATTTTTTTGTACTCTGAGCTCATTTTAATGACAAAAAGCTGTTAAAAAACGATTATATAATTAAATATTTAACGCCATGGCACACAAACTATTTTATATAATACTAGCGTTTTGCACGCGGTTTCACCCGTGTAGTTCCCGTTCCTGTAGAAATACAAGGACAGAATGTAGCCTATGTTACTCGCTGATAATGTAGCTTTCCATTGGTGAAAGAATTTAAAAAATCTGTTTAGTGGTTTAGGCGTGTAAGCGTAACAAACAAACACACAAATAAACTCACATTCGCATTTATAGTATTGGTAAGGATACAACACTAAACAAAAGAACATTATTATATTATATAGAATCAGTACATATCAAAATATTTGTGTTTATATATTTTTAGAAAAATTTTCGCTTGCTATATATAATTTAATATTTGAGACTACCCGAATGCGATCGTTTCATTCCCAAGGTATGTTGCTATCTATAAATCTCTTAATACACAAACTTGAATTTTGCTCTTTTAGTTTCACTTGTAGAATAGAATTTAAGTAAAACTTGAAGTGTTTCGTAATAAAACTCTTTTATACAACGGATGAAATGAATTTAAAGGCGATTTCATCTTATATACATTTTTGTAAAGGAAACGGAAACGACCGCTTGGACTTTAAATTTGACACGATTTGTCAAAGTTCTCAGATTCCGAATGAAACGAACCCCTTACTTAATTTCTAATTAGAGATTAAGTCTTTAAATAGAAGAGGAAAAGAAAATATTAAAAAAATTTAATATATCGTCATAATAAATATATATAAAAAGAATTGAAACCTATGCTACTCTTACTAAGGTAACATTTGTTTAACAGTATTATATAATATTGAGCCACAACAAGTTAACCTAACAGTCTTATATATCCATTGTCAGTAGTTAATAGCAACCCAATAAACTACCTTGTGGGTTATTCTTATATATTTATCATCATTTTGAAAAGAGCATGCTAATAAAATAGCATGTTTTTTCCATATTCGTATTTCAGCATTTAGTCCATAATATTTCATTTATACAACCAAAGCATTCAAGAAAACATGAACTCCGAAAGTAAATCGAAAGCGACAGATGCCTCCATCGATAGATCACGTCTGTAAGAAGGCGCATTCGGAATAATCCCATTTCACGAGGATCTCACAAGCACGACGTATTTACTCGTTCTTGTATGTGATCGATTCTCAGATTCGGGGTTCTGGTATTACGGCTGACATGAAATGCAATTTAGTTTCGTAACAAATTGAGGTCATCCGACAAAACTCGAATTGTGATAAACTTTATTATATCCGTAGGTATAACTATAGTGTGCATTGGTCCCTCGAGGTAATTGGATATTTTCGGAGAAAATAAGGCCGTGTAAATAATATGTAATATTTTTTCTACTAATTTATCGTATACTTTTACAAAAATTATCATTTTGATTTGTCGCAAATAGAAATTGCTTGAGAGTTAGCTCTTAGTATCATAAAAGCTTTTACCCTAAGTGTTCTTAACCGAAATAAATAAAAAAAATCTTAACAGAATTTATACTACAAATTTAATTATAATTTTTTTATAAGACAACACAATAGTTAGAAACAAGATTTATCTAGATTTTTTTTTTTGGATTGAGTTTGAGTACTTTCTTTATTCATAATTGAGGAAACCGAATAGAAACGTTGTTATTACATAGACGCGCGACTACAGCGCCACATGCGTTGAACTATTATCTTCTCATCGATATCAGAACAGACCGGTCGATATTATACGCGCTGTCATGAAAAACTGTAATCTGTGAATTCTATCATCATATGTATAAGTGCGGACTCCCTGGTTCCTTCATCAACTAGTAACCTATGGAAGACGTATAAATAATAAGACCGAAGACACGTACTGGGCCCAGTCTACGTAAACTAGTTGGTGCTGTTGAAGGTAGATGCTTAGGATCAATTAACTATTATACGTTTCACTTAGGCATCTACAATAACTGCATGTGGTGAACATTTTTATATATTCTGACAAATGGGTTTTATTTTGGAGTCAACTGAAACTTCAGATGAAATTGTACCCTAGTACATTGAAATACATCTCATATTAAGAAATCAATTAAAAGTATAAAATTATAACGATTTATTATATTCGAATTCACTTTTCTGAATAGCATAGTTCAGTAAAGGAAATTAAGATAATGCTTGAATACATTCAATTAAGCGTATAATTATAACCTATTATTATCCAATCAGATGACACGAGCCTTCATCACCGTAACCGCCAGGTATCTATTGCAACTCTACTCGTACTTGCATTTAATTGCAAATACCATTGCTTAATTAGATCATGTAGATTAGATTGTATATGGAATCCGAAATATTTCTATATTAATATGATGATTAAAAACATGGAGTTTATGTTCATTAATTGTAATATGCTGTATATAAATCAGATATATATACTTACATACCTATGTAATTTAATTGGAGAAAACGCGGGTTCAATTCCAATTTACACCAAATATTGTGTACCTAATGCGAAGTTTTGGTTTGAAGAAATTTCGAACCTTATATACTTATAACCTTATACCCTAAAACTAAGTAAAAAGTTATACAAATTTTAATTACTATATAGTACGAAAAAGGAAAAAAATATATTTTGATTCAAAATTTCATACATACATTAGAGATATCGAGTAAAAAATACTGCTCAAATAAGCCTTACTCATTTTTAACTAAATGATTACAACTTTTGCTGAAAACTGCTACGTTACTTTCACAATTTTTTCTCATATATTCGACAATGTTCGACGAATTTTCAACCCCCGTAACATTTTAATCACAGTGCAAAATACGGTCACGAAAATAGAGAAATAACTAATGGATAAGGAAGAATTTTTCAATACAAAGGTGACACGTTAATATTTTCCCCGGGGCTTTGATTTTTTAATAACATTTTATCTCACACCTTTGAAATTTTAGAGTTTCTTCTTTATAATAAGAGTTGTTACTAAAAACTATTTAGCGCCATAGTAGCGTGGTACCTTCTATGATTGGCTAAAGCAAATACTTACCTCTGAAAATCTTAGCCAGAAAAATCGCAAAACGTTTGACCATTTTCTTCATTGTGTAAATCCCGGTTAGATTTCATATACTATTATATACTAATATAGGTTATATCAACGCTGATTAATTTACGTGTATAAAATAAAAGGTTGAATACTATAAAATACAGTACCAGCTTATAATTAAAAACACATTGTTTGCAGTCGTCTATAGTATTTTCAATAAATAAATAGACATCCTGACTTAAGCTACAACATTTTTTTAAATTAAGATGTAAACAACTATTATAAATAGAATCAGTACCGAGCCCAGCGATCTATCCAACTGCTAATAAATCTTCTATACGCACCATTTATTTTTTCCCATACGTTTATTTAAATATCTCGTAATATCTCTTGAATTAAATAGCAAAATGTCAATAGTAATCTGTATTTGCAGAAAATATTTTAAACAAATATAAATTTTCATATGTTTGTTATTTATTACGATAAGGATTTTTTTAGTTTATAAATAGGTAGGTGAACTGACAAATGGAGTACAAGTCCGATGGCAAGTGGTCACCACCCATAGACACTCCTATCATCGCTTATGCAGCACCAATCTTAGACACAACAATTATGACAGTCACTGTCAATATAGGTAAAATCTATAATTACAGTATTTCACTCACCTTCATAAACGGAACACATGAATTTCTAAGTAGTACTGTTTCGTGGTAGAATAATTCATCATCAGTTATGTTATTCAATTTTTAAAGTAGAACTATTACTTTTTTAATTAAAGAAAAATACTTTATATACAAAAAATCCTGTTTTTGTTTGTGCTACAAAAACTACTCAGAAACTGATATAAAATAAATGTTTACGTACTATTATATTCTGGAATATGAAAATATTTTCAGGACACTCAAGAAGCTCTTTTATTTAACACCGTTGTCACCTGCGGAGATATGAAGTACTCAAATATAAACAATGAGGACGAATAATTCAAGATTATGTTAATGTAAGAAACAATATACAATGTAGATATAATGTAGGCAATAGCGTCTGATAATAAAATAAAAGCCCGTAATGAATAGAAGATATGTATATGATTTCTTTGCTCAGATAAACATCATTTTTATTTTATTCTTATTTAGTTTAATAACAAAAAAAAAACAATCATGTAAAAATATTGAGTTACTTTTACTTAATTTATTCAATAAAACTTTGTATAACTTTGTTTAATTCACCCAAAAAGAAAAAAAAAGAAATTAGAACAATAAATATAGAACCTAAATTATAAAGTAAAGTGAAATTATTATTTTTTAAATTATAATAATGAAAAACATAAATCTGCATTAAACTCTTGTTTTAATGCATGACTAACTTTTGAAATGCTCCGGGGAGTAATCTGAATAGAATCTTAGAGTGTAGCCAGTGGTATTAAAGTTCTCGTGTAAATGAGTATGAGCTGAAGACGTAGAAATTAGGTCGCAGCCGCATTTATATGTCACATAGTCTTTTATAATTTTTAGCTTCATATCGAAGCCATCGGCGATAATAAAATGAAATAAAACATACAAACGTTACTGTAATGTTACGTGTAAATCAAATAATGTAAAATAGCATCGGTAAATATCCCACAACTAAAGTCACTTTTCTTGGTTCTTAAGAGACCTAGTTATTAACATCATTGAGACACCAATATACACATTGCTGGATTTAAATAATGCTGATTTTTATCCAACACGAGTAATTTTCTCGCGTTGTTCTCGCCTTCACCACCTATCACGAGATAAATTTTAAAAACAAATTTAGCATTTGTGATGGTAAGTGGTCACCAAACGCCCTTAGACATTGGCACTGTAAGAAATGTTAACCATCGCTTACATCACCAATGCGCCACCAACCTTGGGACCTAAGATTTTATGTCCCTTTTGCCTGTAATTACACTGGCTCACTCACCCTTCAAACTGGAACACAACAATACCAAGTACTGCTGTTTTGCGGTAGAATATCTGATGAGTGGATGGTACCTACCTAGACGAGCTTACACAAAGCCCTTAGCTTGCATAAAATAATATTTATGAAACATAATATGTTTAGAAATTAGATAGATTTCTTTTAATCATATCATGCTTAATACCAATACTCAGCAGAAACTTTTTATAATATTTTTACACATTTACTTACATTTCGCTGACAAAGGACATTTTTCATCGACCTCAGAAAAAAAGAATTTTATCAATTAGTTTTTTTTTGTGTATGGAGCGAAATATCTTCACCGATTTCAAGGAATTTTCTTTGATTGAATAATTTATACCTCGAGGGGTCCGATTTGGAGATAAAAATCCACACCTACAAATATAGTTTTTTTTTTTTTATAATTTCTTTGTCTCTCTGTTATGAACGAATGAGCTAATTTACTAACAGTCACATTAAATTAAATCCTAGTATTCGCATTGTTAGTTCACTACGTCGTTAATATTTTAAATTTTCCCAAAATTATTTAAAATAAGTCATCTATACAATATATTAAATCAAATTATAGAAATCCATAAATTAAACAATTTTCATTTGTTCTAAAATAAAAACGTAGGAATAAATCTGACGATTTTCAGGTTTACTGAAATACAAATCCACTTTTGATAACCGCTAGCGTGTCCACATTTTAATCGGATTTCCGTTACCATGTCAGTGGACATTGCGTGTCATTTTGATAGCAAAATCTTCAAATAGGTCTATTATAGATCACATTTACAGATATTCTTGTTTTATTTCGATTTAGGATTTTGTTTCAAATTCGTTCATATTTTTTATGCTTTATAAAAACACAAACTATCTAGAAATTTTGACGTGACAACACTGTTAATATAAGCAACTAACATAAGCTGTCCTCTCCTCCTCCACTTTCCTCTGTGACTCGACATAGGCTAAATCATTTAATTTCGAGACATTTTTTGCACTCTCACAATAGGATCTCAGGAAATATCTTAAAAAAATATTATAAATATATAAAAAAACTGCTTAGAAAAGTTTTATAGATGTCCAAACCGTTTCATAATACATTATTATTAATGGCAACAAATTGTTATATACGAGAACGTGAAGAAAAAGGCCGTCAACGTTTAGATTGAAATAAATATACAGACCTATATACGTTTCGCCTATAATACGCTAGAAAGCCGGTCAGCATAATTCTTAAGATCTCCGGCACCACTTATCTATCACGTGACGGCTGATCATCACTATGTTGTTTCCATTTATATAGACTAGTGGTCGGCTGTTGGTCGAAATTAGTTCATTTCTGATAAAGTAAAATTATAAGATAGAAATGAGGCTCATTACAATATATTATATATAAATATATTTCAAAAAACCCGTTACATATTTTGAAATAAGCTATGAATGTTTAATTTTATTTAATATCGTGTATTTATAATACATTTAATGTATATATTTTAGCTTTCTGCACTCCTGTGCATAAACTTTAACTATGGCAAGTCTCACACTCCTCCGTGCGCGTAGTATGCTTGAAATGGGGACGAACTTTTCTCTTTAGGTATTAATATGTCAAAATGCAGATCATTTATCTATAAATATTATTAAAAATCTAGTATTAGTAATACTATACAGTCACACGGACATTTCATATACTCTTTAATACTTTATTTAAAGATTTGAAGATTTAAAATAAAACCGTTATATTTAATTATAAGGTTTAGAATACTACAATCTCATGTCACATGATTTTTTGAGCCAAAACAACAAACAAATGATCCTACAACATAGCGGCAAGCTTTGTCGGAGAGTTGGCGGAGACAGAGGTCAGCCAGAGAAGCATGGAGAGCCTTGCCAAGTATCATCAACGCGATGCTTGAAAGCGAGGGGTGCTAGTCAATGTCAAATCTGCCTAGAAATAGTTCAAGCATAGGCCTACCGGCTTTACGTACTGTCTTGGGTATGAAAGTGGATATTCTATTCTTCGGTCTGATCAACGAGGCTCTGCGGAAGTATACAAACATTTGCCATAAAGTGAGACACATCCTTCTAACATATTATATAATAAAGATTAGTACATACCAGTATTTATAATGTATATTCGCCATAACGCTTTCCTCCTACCCGCACGTATTCTCTTGCCCATAAGTCGCGGTTAGACCAAAATTTATTACTCAAATTTATATCAATTTAACCGCAGAAAATTGTTTCCGTTTTCAATTCATAACTTTTATTGAACATTTTATAACTCTTGAAATGATTTGTGTGGATTTTTTAATAAATATTAATATACGTAATATATGTTTTATATTTTTTTATACAATAATATCTCACAAAATATCTAAATTCATACCAACACGTAACCTTAGGAGTTAAAATAAAACAAATTAAAATTAATATGGTGGTTTTCGTGGCGTTATATTTGCTAATTTGCTTGGTATACATATCATAAGTTTCTGTCTTATCTCTTAGATATTACTTTGTCGGATTGTATTTATTACTTGGTTCTAGAGCATAATGCCCTAAAACTAAGTATGCTGGCCCGTCTGGGGAGGTACCACCTACTCATCAAATATTTTGCCACCAAATAACAATACTTAGTATTGTTGTGTTCTGGTTGAAAAGGTAAGTGAGCTACTCTAACAGGCACAAGGAACATAACATCTCAAGCCCCAAGGTTTGTTTCGCATTGAAGATGTAATGAATTAGAATTAGAATTAGAATATGTGATAAGTGGGAGCTATTAACCCAGACGAGGTTGCACAAAGCCCTACCATAAGATGAAGCCACTTTCAAAAAAGTAATGATGTTATTTTTTATTGTAAATTAACAAATAAATTATTTATTTCCATAGATTTTATAACTGCTATTAATAAATTTATAATAGTTTAAGTTAGAGCAGCTGTTTTTAAAAGATCTTTAACCTTGCAGTAAATAACAAACAAGGCTAGAAAAAACTACAAGCATTGTATCTTTTTCACACGAACGACGTTCTGCTTTCAGAAAAATAAAGCTGTTATATAAAAGTTACCGTACTTTTAAATGACACGAAATTTAAATAATAGCTGGTTTTGTGATAAATGTTAAGCCAAGTTAAAGCTATTACGGTTCTTGTAATTATTGCAAATTAATTAATTTTTGTTTTAAGGAGTGCATGAATAAGTTACTCCTAATTAATTATACCGAAATACTTGTAAATAATATAATGTATATTAATAACTGTGGATCTTTATAGCGGTATGAAATGTCAATTATTTTAAGTCTGATGCTATTTCAGATCGTACATTATCGAAAATCGTTTCAACATCATTTTCCACTTTTCAATTTTCGAATTTACATGTCTCCTATCTAAGTGTAGTTTAATTGACAACATTTGCTTTTTAGGTTAACCGCAAACACTATTTATTGCATACTATATTGCCCTGATTTTATCATCTGTATTTAGCATTCAATTTTTAACATCCATAGACTAAGCATAAATTTATACTGTTTACAAAAATGCTCTAAGTATTCTCATGTGTTCAATAAACTTCAATATTGTTGTTTAAAAAAATGTACTAAAACGTTAAATATGAAATTAATAATATAATATATTTTTGGCCCCTATTGTCTGAGATTAAATTGTTTATAATTGACTCATAATATTTCACAATAACATTACCAACAGTCAATGGCATGTTTTATTTGTTAAATTAAAAGATTTATATTATATTGTAGTGATTTATAAACTGTATATATTTGCACACTAAGAGGCACAGACTAACACAAATTCCATTTAAAACATAAATAAAGCATATTGAGTTCCACGTTTCTGTATTTAAAAATATTACTCGTCCACAGACAATACGCGTGGTTTTGATTATTTACCTAATTAGAATTGAAAATTAACTGAACATATTTCCAAAATGGTTAAACCACAAAATATTTCGATGTGAACCAATTTATACGCAAATCTAACTAGGTTTAAATTGTTGATGATTATCCAGCGATTATACCCACACTATATCAATTCAACTATTAGCCTAGTAAATTTGGTTGTTTCAACAGAGGACATTTTATTACCCAAATGTCACGTAGGGTTGGAAACGAAACAAACTAGATTGATCGGTACGGTCAACATGACAAAATCAATTACATTTTGATGGAGTGTTTATATCGATGATTCGAATGATTACCTATGAATATGACAATGTTAATGTATATATTTTGAAAAAGATAAACAAAATTTGTGTAAGCAAAATTGTCTATAAAATTATCTTTTTGAATAATACTTCATTGAATTTTAGAGCTATAATAACGTTATAAGATCAATTAATCTGCGCTAAGGTTGGGTGATCTCCAGACCGATGTTAAGCAATAAGGCGGCCCCTTGTAACAATGCTATTTTGTTATTTTGTATTTTTTCTTGGTGTCCAGTACTACGCATAAAAATCAAACTAAATAGTACCATTGAATAATGAAATTGCACAATACCCTGATAATATAGTCATTTTAATCAAAACTTAATAACTATATAATTTTCAAATATGAATATTTTGAATATGCAAAAACGCAAATTCCCATCACGCAATTCAATCTCCGCAATATATTTTTTCCCATTTCAAAACCGTAATTTAAAAAGGGAACCCTGACAGTCAATCTGAAGTTTTTATGGAAAATAGGAAACTTCGTTAAAATTGCGGCAACTAAGATTAAGTCCATGACTTGAAAGAAGAACTTTTTTCCTACTTTTTTTTCCTAACCACTAATTATAGCTGCCTAATTGTTTTAGTGATTAGCTTATTTGGCTAAAGATAGCAAGGTTCTTAGTTAAAATCAGACACTCATATACAATAACAACGTACAAGATTAAAATAAACTAACGTACTACCTTCTACCTTCTACCTTCTACCTTCTACCTTCTACCTTCTACCTTCAACGTTGAAGGTTTGATCCCAACCCCTTGAGCTATTGTTGTAACCGGTCGTAACATAAGCTGTACGCTGAATTAAAAGGGTAAATAGGAATATTAACAGCGATTGCTAGTTTTCTTTTTTTTTTAATACATTGCAGCGGGGGAAACCCGCTGCGATGTATATACCTAATAACAACCAACCAACCAGTGTTCACAATTATTGTCCCTGGTTTAGTTGTACACTTAATTTGAGTCTAGTATTTTGCTATGACAAATAATGTGTGTTCGCTTATATCATATTGTTTTCAAATTTATATTTTGTGTTTACTTGCTTGCTGTTGTTGCCGGTATATGATATTTTTTTTGCAATATATTTTGTGAAACATATATTTTCTGTTCAACTGAGAGTTGACTGGAGTTAGTAAAAATAATAAAAATAATTGCTCCATGGTATTGGCATTGGTGGATATGGTATACAAGACTAATCCTGATTCATTTTAATATTGGTGTATTCACGCTTAGTTAATATTTAACTATTACTATTTGTTGTAAACAATATTTTCTTCAAAGATATACAAATTCTTATTTAAAAAAAAGGTAACAAGAGGAACTCCTGCCAATCTTTAAAAATAAAAATCCGCTACTCCAACGTGTATACATGTGTGTTTATTGTTATTGATAGTATTTTAAGTAAATATATAATTTAACATCGTTGAAATGCTTCAGTATATATACGTATCAACGTATATATACTGAAGCATTTCAATACTAACATGGACTAATTAAATATGCATTAGTTATGTATCTTATGTTGTCAAAGAGAAAATACCACATGAGTATGTTATTCAGGGTTTATTTACCCACGTGCCAAGTTTAATAATAATATCCAGGACATTATTCACACACGGCCATCTGATTCCCAACTAAGCAGGGCTTGTACTATGGAAACCAGAAAAATACTACCTTTCTTTTATAAATACATACTTATATAGACAATTTCACCCAGACTCAGGACAAACAGACAAGTTCATACACACAATTGTCTGCCCTGGGTGGGAATCGAACCCACAACCTTCGGCGATAAAGGCAATTATCTACCAACCACGCCAACCGGCCCGTCAATATAGTAAAAGTAGCCTGATTTTAAAATGTTAGAATGTTAAGTTTTAAAAGGTATAATTTTTACAAATTAATTGCATCCATTCGGCAACCGAAATAGGTAGTAATGAATTATATATAATAGCGTGTAATGTGTAGGGAGGTAAAATTATGTTATATAGAAAACTAGCTGCCCGCCCCGACTTCGTACGGGTAAAATAGGGATTTTATCCTGCGCATTTTTTAATCAATAAGGTATAAACATTCGTCAATTGATCTATTCGCCCATAAAGTAAACTGCTATGGGTGCACATACATTAAAGTGCTAGAGCCATATAATAATATATACGCATAAAGCATTGCGTATTTTTTCCTGCGTTTATTTATTATTGATTTTTTAGATTCTGTCTACGGCTTCTATGTGTGAGCAGTGGCTCATCATACATTCAATTTATGTGACAGACCTTTTGAAAAAGGTGGCCCGTTATTTGTTTTCTTTATAATATTGGTAAATGGTCACCACCACGCATAGATACTAAACAAACAAAAACTATCCCAAATTCCTTGTCCCAAATCCTTTGTCCTTCAAACCTGAACTCAACAATACTAAATATTACTGTTTGGCGGAGGAATATGTGGTAAACATGGTACATACAAATGGAATATACGAAATCTTTGCGCTGACTACCTCGCATCGTTAACCACCACCATAATACGTTTTCTTACGCATTAATTTTGCCGTAACTCCTAAGATACTAACATAAATTAAGCATATAATTTAATGTTCAAAGTTCGAAAAAGCATTACGGCCAGTCATTTTTATATAGCGGCTCAAAGTTTTAAATAATAAAAAAAAATATTGTGCGGTCGGGCGAATCCGTCATGAACAAAGTTCTTTGCGATATTTTTCAAAACGTGTTTATAACACGTTTTGAGTGAAAAAAAAAAAAATTTTTTTATTACATTACTATATTTTTGTCACACCAAAAAGCGTAGTCCTGCTTTATTCAACTCACTAATTTTTATATTTTATCTTATTTTTTAATATATTCAATACAAATATGTTAAGTAATGATTTCAATTAATAAATTTCGTTTAATATTTTAGGAAAACAGTAATTCATTTAAAATTAAATATAGAATAGCGAATTATAAGGAATATAAAAAAAAAATCAACTTCACTAAATTTATTTTTTGACAATTATGCAGAACCGTCTGAATAATTCCAGTAATGCAAACGTATTTTTTCTTGCCTTCCAATCAATTCAAAACGACCTTCACATTATTAACAACTAACAGTTTCTATTAAAACCGACAAATAAAATTTAATATTTAAAATAAATATTTTATTACCGTAACTGTAACAGCCTGTGAATGTCCCACTGCTGGGCTAAAGGCCTCCTCTCCTCTTTTTGAGGAGAAAGTTTGGAGCTTATTCCAATATTTTATTGATTTTACATAACTCGAGATGATTTATTTTACTCAAATTGTATAAAAAACATTATTTTAACACAGTCTAGTCTGTTCAAAGCTAGCGCTAAAAGAATTCAAATGGAATACAGAATATACCTATTGCATAAAATAATTAAATTTGATTTAGAACAATGATATTAATTGTAACGGATTTTATTTTGAATACAGTCAAAGTAAATTAACAATAAATTAAAAATCAAAAATATTTTTAAAAGTTTCAACAATCAAAACAGTCTATTTTAAATTAAATATGAATAGCTTATGTTTTTAGATAAAATACGATGAGAACGGCGAGTTTTTCAAGTGCGCGATTTTTATTAGCGTTCCATTTCATGTTAAATGAAAACATCGTATAAAAACATTAACAAGAAAAAAAATTAAACTATTTATACGCAGACGAATCACCATAAAATAGGTAATAGATATTCAAGAAAAGTGAAATTTTATACCTCGATGCTAAAGTGGGTAAAACATTTCCGTTGTGGGTTCGATTCCCATCCAGGACAGACATTTTTATGCATGAACATGTCTGTTATTAATTAGTCTTAGTGTAATTATTTAAATAAGTATGTATTTAGAAAAGAAAAGTAGTATATCAGCTGAAAGGTCTGCAAGACGCTGCTGTTGTGACCGTCAAAGTACAGAATCAGCAGTCTGAACCTATCTTCTTGCATCGAGGAGTGAGACAAGGGGATGTCATTTCACCGAAATTGTTCACTAATGCATTAGAGGATATGTTCAAGACGCTGCACTGGGAAGGGCGGGGCATAAACATTAACGGCGAGTACCTTTCGCACTTGAGATTTGCAGACGATATCGTCATCGTGGCAGAGACCGTGCAGGACATGCAATATATGCTGAGCAGCCTGGCTGATTCTTTTGCTCGAATTGGTCTCCGGATGAACTTGGAGAAAACCAAGATAATGTTCAATGAACACGCGGTTGGAGACTGAGAGCTGAAGATCGAGCTCAGTGGCGTGCCATTGGAGAGACCTATGTCCAGCAGTGGACGAGAAAAGGATGATGATGATGATATCAGTTGTCTGGTTTCCATAGTACAAGCTCTGCTTAATTTGGGAACAAATGGCCGTGTGTGAATAATGTCCTAGCTAAATATTCCAATAACTATTGGAATATAAATTTCGTGTGTAGATATTTATTAAATAAAAATATTTAAACGATAACTTAAAACTAATATTTAACAATTGTTGCCGATAGCTTTATATTTAGAGGTTATTTAGAGGTTATATGTGCCCATAAAAATAATCATTTAAGCGACAAACGAAAACAAAGATCAATATTTAACAATTGCCACTACATTGCCAATAGGCGACGCACTATAGGAAGGCTATATTCGTTTATATACATCATACTTGGCAAGATTCTATGTTTCATATTGTTGTAAATTTTCTTTTTCATTGTGCACGAATTTTCATAGACATTGAGCGTTTGTCTTTGGTATTTTTTTGCATTTTGAAGTTGATTTTTTTTTTGTGGCTGCGCATATGATTTCACTGTATTTTCTCTGTGATGTCAATAGTAAACAGTAAAAATTAGTATAAAACATTAAAAATTTGTTTGTATGTAATTTCTATACATATATTAATTTATATGATTTATGAACTTATTTTCAAGGTTGCGTTATTTACACTTACTGTAGTTACAGCTTCTCGACTTTCCATGATACCAGTCCCGTGTAAGTTAAAACAATAACAAAAAAAATTACGGTCGGGTACCCCGAACAGGAACGAAGTCCTTTGCGATATTTCTTCATGTGTGAATAACTTTCAGAAACAGATTTGATTCTGGACCCGCGCCGATGAGCAAGCCGTTCAATGGTTCTAGTGGTGTCTCAATTTCTGGTAGTTGCTTTTTTCGTGATATGTAACACATCCCGGCTGATTCATGTTCAGATCTCACATGGTTTTTAGTAATTTTTTTTATACATTGAATTTGAGCGCATGAAAATGACATTATTTGTCCAAAGCACCAATCAGAACTTCAGATTAGCGGAATATTCAATATCTAGCTCATACTCCAATGCGAGACGGAGGAACGAAGTGGATGTAAATGCTCGATGTACTTGTTGGCGTTGTCGGTCATTTGCTCTGCATGTGTAAACTACCAACCGGCGCACTTGTCTCCGCTCCAATTGTCGTTGTTGATTTCGTTCAGCTCATGCCTCTTGTGATTGTGATGCACGCAATGGTGACATGCTCACACGCACATTTTCGTTATCTTGTTGGATTTGTTCGTCTGTTCTTTCTGCTGTACTATTTCGCAAGTTTGTTGCTTTATTCGTTCGACGGCCCAAATGAGCTTCCTTGAGTGTCGTTGCCATTGTTCACTGTAACAGACACACAAATAAATTAAATTGCTGTATTTACTAATAAAAAACAGTCTACCGATAATTTATTTGTTCTTTTAGTATTATAATTATAGGCTACCTATATATTTCTTATAAATTAAAATAAATCGTACAAAACTTTGCACGCACTGTCTTGTGATACATAAAAATGCAGATAGAAATGTCAAAATGACAGCGACGCTTCTCTTGAATGACTTGCGCATGGTTGAATGACGTTCGATTAGGCGGACGTAACGCCATCTCTCATTCAACTCTATGATTTATTTAGTTTTGTTTGAAATACGAACGACGGTTAAATTATTTGGATTTTGTTCATACAAAAATACTAAAATCGCTATTAAAAATTGAAGAATGGGTTTGAGAGGGTGAAAATTTGGGGTTATCTATATTTTTTGGTGCGAAATCAAAAAAAAATACTAAATTTTGTCAAAAAAAACCGGATAGGGACACCCTAATCACCTAACGGTATGAAATATACTTTACGACCTATTCTCTTACCTACCAAATATACATAAAAAGTTCATAAAAATCGGTCGAGCCGTTTCGGAACCACAAACACGGTGACACGAGATTTTTATATATAAGAAGATAATAGACGTCTAATATAGTACAGTAACAGTCTGTTAATGTCTCATTGCTGGGCTAAGGCCTCCTCTCTCTTTTGTGGAGAAGGTTTTGGAGTTTATTCCACCACGCTGCTCCAATGCGGGTAGCGGAGAATACACATGTGGCAGAATTTCAATGAAATTAGACACATGCGGGTTTCCTCGCGATGTTTTCCTTCATCGTCAAGCACGAGATGAATTATAAACACAAATTTTCATGTGCTGAACATGAAAATTCAGTGCTGCTTGCCCGGGTTTGAACCCACGATCATCGGTTAAGATTCACGCGCTCTAACCATCGCGGCTATATATTTCTTTATATTCTATCGAGACTTCTAGTATATTTGTTTAATTTTGCCTAAAAAAACTTGATTTACTACGTATAGTTTTTATAAGACATTACGATAACTAAATGACCAGAAGCGAAAATCTAACAAATTTAAGCTTAATTTTATGATGTCTAAGTATATTTGTTCTTTATTTTGTGTGTATTATATATACAAAATACGTTACTTTTAGGAATAATTTTATAGCGCGAGCTAAGTAACTTTCAGCAATATTCGCGCACAAAGTTTATTATGCAAAATACAATAAACACACTATATTAGTCACGTGTTGTAATAACAGGAAATGCAAAATTTATTATTAATTTAACTTACCTATGTTTGGCACCCCACATGTATTTTTTTTTTTAATTATTTAAATACTGCCAATAGCATTTTTTAATCGAAGATTCACTAAAGCTTTGTTATACATTTATGTCATTAATATATTTATCTCATTATGATTCTGTATTTATTTAAATTTACATAACAAATATCTAATTATCTAATACTGCTGAACAAATTATGCACGCGTGTAATAGTGAAAGAACACTACCATAATTGTGTATGTTTTACTTATTTAAACCATAACAAAATGATTTAAGTACATAAGTATGTGTTATATTTGCCAATAACATTACTATGTTGAATAATAATCACAGTTTTAAGAATGAAAAAGGTGTATTATTTGATATACATATGTATAATGTAGATATCGATGTAAAAATAATGTGTTGCTGTATGTAGGTCACACACACCAACCATTCGATTAATGTATTGCTTTTGCACGTGATAAATATAAGTTACTCAACTGGATTTAATAAAACTTTAAGCGATGAGAGGATGTTCTACTTTAACATATATTATTTTTCTTACTTAGAAAAATAGGGTTCCCAAGTTTTGAAATAAATTGTTACTATCTTATTAAACATATTATCTTCATTCGGATCGACATACGTTGAAAGAAAATAGTGAATAAGGTTTGTCGTTAAAGTGATTATTAAAAAAAAATTGAAATCGTGTTCTCTATTTAAATCATAAATATTTGATAAAACGCGATCAATGTGCTTATTTCATATAACATGATCCTTAATCTCAATTAATAATAATATATTTTTTTATAACAACGTTAACTTTAATCGTAGCAATATACAGCATAGAGAGAGAGAGTCGTTTTACATTACAGACGACGGTTTAGTAATAGTTTTTTAGACTATATGAATATTTTATTATTACTTAGAAATAATGATGAACGAAGGTAAGGGGTATTGCGGCCCAGCCAAGCGGATGCGCGCTAAGAGGCGCTTGATGTTGTTCAGGCTCATTTAGTAGGTAATCTACTAAAACAATATTCTAGTGCAGGGTCGCGATTCCGATTGAGTTATATGCTCCACCCATTGCTACTTCAGCTTTTTCAATCCATTAACTTATGTTGCTAATATTTTTTCTCCTATACTCAAATCAGCTTAACCACAATGCTATGTATGTCCTTATGACACATAGATACATAATTATCGTGACGGTTAAATGCAGTAGTCGAAGACATTGAAACGTAGGCATAAACATCGTAGATATAACGAAAGTTTAACGCAATATGTTACTAAATTAAATTTATAATATATACTAGCAGCCCCCCCCCCCCCTTTCATAAGCGTAAAATAAGGATTTTACGCGTATGAAGGTGCATTTTTTAATCAATTAGGTATAAACATTCGCCAATTAATGTATTCGATTATACAGTAAAGTGACTGACTCGTTCGTCTAGTGGCTAGGTATGATGTTGCAGACCCCGAGGTCCTGGGTCCAAATCCGAGGTCAGGCCAATACAAACTTATTAGGTGTTTTCGTCAAAAAATCTAACACAGTAACAGCCCGGAGTCTAAAAGGAAGGGTGTACACTCTCATGAATCCTGTGCCATCCTGTGCATGAACTTTTTCCGGTCGTGTCGGATTTTGTCTTAAGGGATTATGAGAATTAGGGAATAGTGAGCACCTGTGTTTCGCACACACTTGTGCACCATAATATGTCGTATAATCATCATCATCATCATCTATCCTAAAACAATAGTCATCACAATTTGAAAGTTAACTATGTTAGTATGATATAAACAAACCCTACTTTAAATAGGTAACATTACTTTGATTTACTTCATATAATTTTTCTAACCAAGGTAATTTATCTTGAACTTAGTATCCTAAAACCAGTTATCTGCGAAGAATTTTCTAGATTACTTTACTCGGAATTGCTCTTAAGTGCACGGAAGTTTTTCAATATACGTAGTGTAAAGACTGAAACTATACACTACGTATATTAAACTAGAAAATACTATTTTAGCTGTACTATATTAGAGTTAGCAAGAAATTATGGAACTCAATATGATAAGAGTAATTTATAGTAAAAAAAAATGACATTGATATTCAGTTATATTTCTGTTTTGTAAATTACATATTTTAAATGATGTGATTGTATTATGTCATTAAATGTATATATCTACAAATAAATTAATCATAGATATAAAAAAAAATATAGTATGCACCAGTATTTTATCTGCGACCATACTAACTTCACTTGTAAAAAAACCTTATTAATCACTTTTCACCCCTTTCACGCATACAACTGTTAACTGCAAATAAGCAGCTATAAAACATTTGATCTGTTTCGAATGGAAATTAAAAATTTAAATATACTAAGCTGAATCCGAAGCTTTACCGTCGTAGCATTTTGGGACAAAAAATGTTGATCAACTAATTTTTATAATAAAGGATTAAAGTTATTTCAAATTTTATAGATATAAGCTGTTGAACCGTGGAGAAAGTTGAAATGCAATGCAAAGTCCACACACATCTGACTTATCCAAACTATGTCCGTATTTATGTTTTTTTCCCGGTATTTAATGATAAAAGAAAAAATTGCACGTCTGAGAGGCCTTGAAAACATTAGCAGTGTCAACTATGACCTAATACTTCTTATACTTAGAGCATACTGAAATAACCCGTACCCTGTACAAACAATTCACTCTGCAGTGGAAGAGCTTGTAAATAAATCTGATAATATTATTATTATTTAGTCTACGTGGAACTTAAAACTTTAGTAATAAAAAAATGTTAATAAATACTATAGTATGTGTAGATATATACACATGTATTGTATTCATTGGATAGTATAGCATTGCATAATAGATCACATTAATAAAAAACAATATTATCTGGAAAAAAATATCCTAACTTTTGTATATATACTATTAATTTTTTTGTTGTTTTTGACATAATTTTATACATGTATCAATTATGCTTGTAAGAAATACTAATAATATTACTATATCAATAACTATTATACTAACGATTTACCTTTTCAATTTTTTTTGCGTCACCCACATGCACCGTGTATGTACAGCTTTTATAAATAAATAAAATACGAGTATGTAGCGAGTCCATTCAGAAACGGCATTCACGGAAACATTCCCATCAATATTTAGTCCACGTTTCGTGACTAGTGCTGTTCCATGCTTCTTTACTTTTAAAGTAAAAGGGTTCACTTCAGACATCAAAGGAAAGTTGTGAGAAACTCGCCGACTTTCAAAAGTTGTAGTAGAGTTTTTGTACCGATAATTTAGACTCGATATCTATTTAAACTTCTTTCGGGTTTATTTCCTGAAGTTACTAGATTTTCAAGTTATTTGAGTTGGGTTCAGTATGTCCGATGTCCATTCTTTAAAAAAATAGAGGATATTATCTTATACTAGTTTCTTATCTTCTTCATTTTCTCCCATGGTATCTTGATCTTTAAATGATCGATGAATGACAATTTTATAATTAAAAGACGTGAAACAGTATGCTATTTAATGTAAATAATGACCCTATTAAATTAAACAAAGCACAATTACATTACCTTCTTTGTAATTATTAAATGCCTTTAATTAAAATAATAAGCTGTGTACGTGGTTTATTTCGCACACTCCTTTGTCATAATGCGGTAAAGTATCTTATTATACGAAATATATATACGACATTTAATTTATACAATCCAGCATATATGCGTAAGATGTTAAGCTTCATCCGAGACTGTCATGGTCCGAAGAACACGATGAGCAGGCGAGACATTAGGACCGTGAACACTTGGGAACTCATATACCATGTTCGTTGTTCTTGAGGGCCATTTATTCAGTTCAGCCCTTAATGGAAGAGTATGATCTCGGGTTACCGTACTTTACTCTAAGCTTCTCTACTCCAAGGTATCATCGATCTTCATGTACATATAAATCAACCATAATGTTTCACCCAATAGAGAATTTCACTCAGAAGTCTCTCTCCGATACTTATATCGGTACCTTTTAACAATTAATTTAAGCGCGAACATCAGCTCTCCAATAATCTCTTATTCAAGGCCGCTGTAGCGAATAATCCATTAGTGCATTAATTTTGGCTAGTCCGCGTTCAGCTCTATATACGGCACCTCCATATTGACTACTTTACAGGGCTACTGGGTTAAAATTAATGGTTCCTAACACCTAAATATATCCACGAAATCTGATTTTTAAATTTTCAGCTGTGGCTAATATAAATCTAGCTAATAAATTTACGTCGATTGTAAATTATGATACTGTACGTCTGTACAAAAACTAACGATTTAAGAACAATGTAAAAAAATATATAATTTATTTAAATTAGTCCATTTTATAAATTATTATTTAAGTATTTGTATCGTATTGTATCGTATATGTATCGTATATGTATACAAGGATTCATTTTTTTATCTTCTCTTTTCGATTACGTTGAAACTATAAAAAAAGTTATTGGTAACACTTCCATAAAGGTTTCTTGTATACAATGCTAACCAGTTTGCATGTCTTAGAGTAACTAAAGGCAATCTGAAATATAGATTAATAATGACGCAAATAAAAAAAGTAAATACTAAATTAATGTACCAATCTTAAAAAAGCAGCAATAACGACGCCAGATTGACGATAAGCCTTCAGATATTATTAGAATTAATTAATTAATTAATTAATTAATAATTGAACTCTGTTTTTTTCTTAAATATATTTTTTTATAATAAATAACTGATATAGTTTACTAATAAAGCATTAATAGAATTATTTTAATTTTTTTTAAATAATTTGATAAGTCGCAAAATACAGTTTAATTAAACGATACGTATAAATATTTCAATCGAACTCTCATCTTTTTATTGAGTCAGAATTCTTAAAAGGTAATTCAAAACAAACGCGCTAATGTATCGTAATAATTCGTAGTCCGCATAATCATTTAATGAACAAATGACGCTATCTTCTTTGTTTAAAGGTAGCCCATATCCTTCTCTGTACCCTTGTTTAATATATATGCAAAATTTTATGATAATCGGTTGAGATTTATAAAAAATTGTTTGCCGAATTTTTACGTACGATGATCACTTCAAAAGATTTCAGAAATTGATTAAAAACTATATACATTAAATCGCTATTAAGCCATGTACATACGTTTATACGGACTGTAACATTTTAACTGACATTCAAAGTTACGTTGTTCAGTAGTTTATTATTATTTTCAATTTCAAACCAGACCACGTCTTTAATTCGTATTACTGTTTGACGGTGCCGACCCACCTTAGATAATTGACTACTGAGCCAGTAATTTCTGAACGTTTTCATGTAAAAAACATTCATGTTATTTGTATAACTAAAATAATGTTATATTAAATAATGAAAACAATATATATTTTTTAATTGTTATTTCATCAATTAATATGCATATTATCTACAACACAAAGGGAAACATTTAGTAATACAACATTTCCGATCATATTAAAACGAACGCCTAGTCTCTAATTAAAATAATAGTGGTATGAATAAATGAGTATTTTCACAATTTTCTATAAACATTATTCAACCTTTGAAAAAATACATATCTAGTAAAAAAGTAATCTACGGTTCTATAACTTAATTGAAATTAATGACATTTCTTTTTTCAACTTTTTTTGCTTACAAATAATTTCTGTTTCATTAAAGCGGATTGCATTGCATTCCTTTGCGACTGCGACATTGAATGCGACAATTGAATTTAGCTTAAAAATTTGTGTTATAACGAGATTTGAAACGAGACACACTTAGAAGTTAATATTTAAAATGATAGTTGAAGTATTAAATCACAAATAGATGTTGAAAATTTTATTAATACAATAAATTAAATCAACATGAACATCTCATTATACGGCATACGGAACCCTAATATAAATTAAAAGCTTGCGCAAATCTATCGTTTATAACACAATGCTTAATGAAATTGTTGGTAATTGACGTATAATTTTTACAGTGTTGCTAATATGACTATAACTTTCAATTTGAAACTTATAGACATTTTAAGTTTTCTATAGTAAAATCAAAAACATATAATATAACATTCATTTGATAATTTGAAAATAATACGAATTGGTATAAATCATGGGTGACGATTATTATTTGTAAGTGTATGTAAAATAAATACTAGCTGGTTTATTTTTAACAGACTAGTAGCTTTTTTCAAGCTTCTTTTAGAGCACAGTTGACCCACGTCTCATTGTGCTCTTTCTGATAGCATAATTCGCTTGCCCTATTTAATATTAAAATTCGACACACATAACACTGCATAAAAAAACTGGCTGATGCCAATCGTTATTTGAAATATTTGTGGTTTGGCTTGATTTCCCATCATTATTCGGGTTGTTAAGGCAAAAAAGTTTTTTTTTTTTTTTGTAGATGCTCTTTGCAAAATCCCTTTTAGTGGGTTTCTTACGGCTTAAGTCGGTTTGATTCTTTTTTTTTTTAGGCAGTGGAAACCTTCAGAAAGGTACCCAGCTCTCCAGGGGGGGAACTGGGTTATGTGGGGATTCTTTGCTAACATTGTCAATCGTTTAATATTACAGAACGCCGCCATCAAACCAGTTATTTTATCGATTCATGGCTAACATGATGAGCTATTTCAGTGTGGGGAAAAGGACAGCTTGGGGTTATAAAAAAAACACTAAAATGCAAGTCATTAACAGCCGAGTTATAACCACATTCGCTCCATTGTGCGCTATCTCACAAATTGTTTATTTATATCTTAATTATTCTGATTTAACATTTGACATATTGGGTATTATATTTTCTGTTTTACCTGCAACGTGCCTAGCAAATGTAAGTAAAAATATAGTAACAAAGCAAAAAGAATAATCGTCTTACATACATTAAAAAATTTCATGAAAATAATGTTTTATCTTGAGAATATAATATCTTATCTGGTAATTTCAGGTGAATATATATTCAGCTAAAATGAAAAGCTATGAACGAATTTCAGAAAATTTCTTGCAAAAAATTCATTTGTATAACATATATGCAGAAACTAAAAGTGAATTTATTAAAAAAGTAAGGACAATATTTTTAAGAACAACATTTCAAAATTGATGGACAATTTGCGCGCGCGCTTCAATTTCGCTTACGTCCACGTTCAAAATGACAGTTATGAACTCGTGTGAGCCTGACGTACAGACAATCACCAGCGTACATGACAAGATTGATTGTGCTTGCACTAAATTTTCGATCGATAAAATATATTTAGGTAACAAAAATATTACGTCAACGAAACAGGTAGAAAGGGAGACGGTATTTTGAGATCGTATACTTTGTTACCACATCAGTAATGGTGCTAATGATGTTATATAATTAACATCCAATTATTAGAATTTAAAAATATATATCAATCTCAAAAACTATAGGTTATTTGTGAAGCTATTTTTTTCACAAAATGTAAATCCTTGTTCAGATAATTATATTAATTACCTCGGACGTTTAATATAGATTAAAGTTATCCATTACAATATATAATTGGAATACTTTTTTTTTTAAGATATCATCGATTTCTTCCCTTTTTTGTTGGTTTAAGCTTATTTCAATTCATAAAAAATCTGTTTAAATTTTTGAGTTTTCGGTAACAAAAGTGATACTTTTAAATATAGGCAGTGTGATTGGGTTAAAAACAACATGCTTATAAAAACGTAAATATTCCAATACGGATAAGAAATAAAAAGGCACCATTGTCAATAATTAGTAAGAATATAAACGTTTGTTGGTTAAGTAGCCTACTAAAATATTATATATTATAATATCAAGTTGACTCTAGGTTTACTGCATACGACAATGACTGTTTTAATCGGATTCAGAATTTCCCTTCAGACCATATCCTTGCAATTAATATCTGAATAATTGTAAATAAATTTCAACTATTTAAAATAGATAAAAAGGCAAGTCGTCGTCTAATGATAAGTCATCACCAGCGGCTATACTATGGTACTTTAACATTAACCATCCTTTATATCGCCAATGTGCCTAGAACCTTAAAAACCAATATGTTACTCGTATTCCATTGCGCCTGTAGTACAAGGGCTCACTGGCCTATAAACAAAAAACACAACAATACTAAGTATTGCTGTTTTTCGGAAGAACATCGAATTAGGTTGTACGTATTTAAACGGTTTTGACAAAGTCCTACAACCAAGTAAATGTAAATTACTAACAAATAATATTAATTGATCAAAATCCCTTTAAGCCTGTAGAGAATCCATGTTATGAAACTTCTTTGATCATATCGATTAATTTAATTTAGTTCAAATTGAATTATTGGTTTCAATATTATTGTTGTTTGATTGTGATTTAATGAAATAAAATACGTATTTTTAATATTTTGCTAACATCTTAAACTAAGAAATCATTTTTTTACAGAAATTAATAGCTTTGGAACGAATTTCACGCTGGACTTCATTCTATTTAATATTCTTCTTTTTTTCTAACTCATTTGCATGGATAATTGTAACAGCAGTGTATAATTACAACCACAAAGAATTAGTCTTGAATCACACAGTACGACTTCAAACATCCCTTTTCATGTGGATGCCATTTGATTACAGTTATAATTATCAGAATTGGCTTATAATTCATTTAATAAACTGTTACACGGTGCTGAGTGGGGTATCGTCAATGATGATTTTTCAATGTATAAATTATATGTTTGTCTATAATATTATCGGTCATATACATATTTTGAAACATGCTATCGAGATGGTCTCTGATGATTTAAATGACGAAGAATTTCATAAAAAACTTGGTAAAATAGTCGACTATACTAATTTTATAATCGGGTAAGTTTTAAATATTGTAGTGACAAGTATCCAATTAATATTTTGAATATATCATCAAATAATTTAACGGAATTACAGTATTTTTAGGGACGTACGACATGCATTCGGATATAATGTCGCTACTAACTATTTGCAAAACTTATTTGGTAATAGTGTTGTTATGTACCAAATAATGTATGGGGTATGTAGTTTCTAATTTATAATTTGCGTTTATTTATTTACATTTATATATTAAATGGTAGTGTTAAAATGATGATTTCAAGGATAAAGAGAGCATGATGTTATATGTGGGAATGATCATGGCATACACCGGGGCACCGATTATTCTATCGTTCGTTCTTGAAGACATAAAACGGCAGGTAAGTTTTTTTTTTTTTTGTTATCTGTCGTATTAATATCCTGGGACATTTTTCACACACGGCCGTCTGATTCAAATTAAGCTTGTACAAAACTTGTGCTATGGAAACCAGACAACTGATATACTACATATACTATTTTTCTTTTGTAAATAGACATGTTCATGCACACACAATTGTCTGTCCTGGGTGGGAATCGAATCTACAACCTTCGGCGTGAAAGACAGGTATCTACCAACCACGCCAACCGGCTCGTCAATTATTTTATTAAGTAATGTTGATTTGTTCACGAAATATCACAATTTGAGTGTAATAGGTATATCTATGTGTAGGATGATATCTATGAAGGGATTAATCGAGTATAAGGATAGAAAAATAAATTAAAGTAAGACTAATTGAATATTGATCTAACTAGCATATATGGTTGTTTTCTTAGCTACTCCATCATTTGTGATATTATTGTTATTATTGTGTATTATTGATGTGACCCAGAGATAGAAAGCCTAGGAAAGCACGCCTTTGGCCTTACTCCTGATTTATCTCCAGGTGTATTTTATTGACCTATCATTGTATTATGAAAGTTTATTTATTTATTTTGAATACGTAGACTGGAAAATGGGACATCTGATCGTAAGTGGTTGACACCGCCCATAGACATTGACACTGTTCAAAGTGTTAATAATCCATTGCGCCATGGGAAATAAGTTATCATATCCCCCGTGCCTAGAAGTTCGCTAAGATGAGAACTATACATAATATTATGTAATTTCAAGTATTATGTTTTGAAAATTATAATGCCAAGTACGAGCTGAAATATAAAAATAAAAATTTAGTACTTAGAAAATATTTAATATCTAAATGGCTCAAATATGTGTTTTATATTTGTTCGTAAAAATATTTTAGACCGACAACTTACCAGATTTAGTATACAGCATGCCCTGGGAGAAAATGTCGGCATCTAATCAAAAGATAGTGATCCTTATATTACAAAGAACACAGATTTTGATGGAGTTTAAAGCATTGGGATGCATGAAGGCAGGCGTTGGACCAATGATGTCGGTGAGTAACGATACGAGGCGACAAGTATTACACTGAGCACTTTTATGACCAAATTAACTGTAATATGATGATTCAATAGAGCTTATAAGATTAAAAAAGCCTAATAACAACAAATTTGATTTTCGAATATTTATACCGAAAAAATGTGTAGAGAATATTAAAATAAGTCAAATGTCGTTGTGTGTTTAAATTGTGTTGTTCCTTTTTTTGTTGTTTTTTTTTCATGTTATGCCTATTTGATTTATTTAAAAAAAAATGTTATCTAAATATTTGCTCAGATATATTTTAATGGAATAAAATGTAAATAATCTTGTTATGCGTTGCACTTTTCTTGTAATATCGTTTATTTATTTCATCATTCCATAACTCTACTACCATTTCTGTCAAAGACCTATTTATTGGATTATAATATTTTTACCACAACTACTAAGAGACCATTTCCCATAGTACGGCTTTTCAAAGCATGCAATTACGATGTTGTATCGAGAAACACAATTTCATTAAATTTACCTTTGTGGGAAAACCTCACTCACATGAGTTAGACTGAATTCGTTGTCAAAGTTCCGGTTTATAGACCTACAAAAAGCAAAATCCAAAAAGGTTATCGATTACATAGAGTTAGAAAAACATACTATAGTCATAGTGTAAATAGTTATAATGGAACTCAAAATTTAATAAAAAATTTTTTCAGATATTGAAGACGACGTTTTCATATTACTTAATGCTTGAATCATCAATTGCAAAAAATAATTGAAATCGGGAATATAAGGATGAAGCTATACACGATCTATCAAAGATACGATCTATATTTTCGCTCGACTTTTATTAAATAATTACTACTAATAATTAATCAACACATTCTTTATCTGTCTAATTGGTCTTTTATATTTATCCCAATAAAGAATAGTTGTCACATATTGGCGCGTTAAAAATATATCTTCGAGCTTCGATTCGTGATTGATGAATCAAACTGAAGAACGGTAAGGAATTGTGTTTGTTCGTAGTCAGTAATGTATTTTTTTGGGTAGTCTGTTTACAAGTGTAACCATAAACGCTACCACACTAAATAATGTTGAAGGAAAAGGCAAGGTATTCTAACTTTAGTAAAAAATAAATCGTTTGTATCAAGTTTAATTGAAATCTGTCACGAGATTGGCGTTTGAGTATATATTTGTAAAATTAATTAATTTAAAGTTTATATACTGTAAAATAGATAGAATAAAACTTGAAAAGAGCTCAACGCGCGTATTTTTAAATATTATTCAAATTATGTTCACAATTATTGTATCATTTTTAATTATTTTTATTTTTGTACAATATAGATTGTTATTATTAATATCAAGGTATTATTTGTATTACAATACGCAAATGTTATACGTATATAAATAAATGATATCAATTGTAATTTGCATTGACACAGTATGAAGCTTATAATAATTAAGTGACTAATGACTAATCCGCATATATCAAAGCAAATTACAATTTATTAAGAGTAGTCGTTTAAATTTAATTATTGCATTATAATAATAATAATATTGTATTATGACATATTAATTTAAAATAAAATTAATTATTATGTGTGTGTAATTTATATTTTAAATATTATCAATTTATTCCCATTAATAATTGTAAACTTTCCTATAATTACTAACACTTCAGGTACTAGGTGTTTTATAAGTATAGCAATTGTTTATTTCATCCAAAATTTCACTAGCACCAATTATTAGCTCATCCACTTTTTTATAAGGATTTTTTTTGCTAATTTATTTAAAAAGATAATTTCGATTAAATAATTATATTTATAATGAAAAAAGTATTTTAATTTCTGTTAAACTGCCCGTCTTGTAAAATTTAAAACGTACTTTATACTTTATTGTACACCACAAAGAGTTTTTTTTTCTCAATACAAAAAGTTGGATACAGCCTAAATAAAAGTAGCATACAATTTTGTCGACATAGCGATATCTTCCAGGTGACCAACGTAGTAAGTAATAACTCATAGGATATGAGGTAGATGGTGCTCTAATAATAAATAAAATAACATTAATCTATAATTAAAACAAACTAATAAATAAATGTAAGTATAAAATACACATTTTATAGATCAATAAATTAATTATATTATCAATACATATAAACAACATTACAAGTATATAATATAAATAGATACTATATTCAATAAGAACGAATAAAAACGATAAGTCCTCAAACATAACAAAAAAGAAAAAAAAAACTTAGTTAAAATATGCCAAATGTTTTTATAAATAAAGGACGTAAATATGAAATATAATTATTGTTTCAACGCCAAGCTCTCACTCCACTCGTACTCTGTGATACCTCTTACCGTATGTCTTAACTTTATAACGGACTTCAAAAGAGGAGATTATTAAATTATTTCAACTTTAATCTATTCAGCTAGGCTAAGGGTAGCATTAATTGTTTTCTTTGTAGTCAGAAATATATTTCATATTTTTATAAGATATCGTATTTGTCATTGTCATGTCATTTGATATAAATAGTAAATTAAACTTTTAAAATAATTAAATAGTACATTTTAAAAGATAATCATTATTATTCAATCGGCCATTTACGTTTGTAATACTTGCCTTCAAAAAGTATGGCGACCGCTGACTGATAACGGAATAACATATTCCAGCTTTTTATTATTCTACTGACGGACTACGAAGAATTTAGTGGTAGTAGTAATTTTTTTTAAATTAAGTCATCAGATAGCACTATTTCCGAAATTAATTCAAACAATTATATTATATAGATACTTAAAGAGAAAAAGAAAGCATTATTTAAATAAAAATCCATTGAGTTAAAATTATTTTTTTGCGTTATACAAATAATAAACCTATTTATAATAATCATATAGATATGTAAATGCTATCTAGATAATTTAATCCAGAGGAAATTACATGCTCCCTTATTATATTCCTTTATCCAACGTTGAACTGCATCGCTAGTCATTTCAATTTCACAGCTGAGTAGCAGCGCGGAGTTAAAAGATCACCAGTATTAAACTTCTCTATCTTTTAAAGTTTTAAACGGTTGTCCTGCGACTGGTCTCGTCGGAATGTTAGATTACGAGAAGAGATAGTTCACATGGGTTTACTCACACAGACTTGTGCACAATAGTATTCCTACGCCGATGTAGTTATAGAGATTGGGCGGGAATTATATTCGATTCAACAATGACTTCGTACCAAAAAATACGAAAGTAAACTAAGTACCCAGCAATGCGTTTACTTTATCCAAACAAACTTCACTTCTTTTTTTATCGTATATGGCAAGCCATCCGATGGTATATGATAACCTCCGCTCATACAAATTGGCATTGTAAGAAATATTAAGCATTCCTTAAATCGTCAAACCACAACAATACTAAGTATTGGTGCTTGACGGTAGAATATATGATAGTTGGGTGATACCAGATTTGGAAGATCACATGACAAGTATATAAACTTACTTACACTCCAAATTCTAAATTATCCAAGCCAAAATATTTTTACATGCATTATATTTACGTTTAAATCAGGATCGCAATAAGGTTTTTAAAATACTCTAAAAATATAGTTTTTCTTAAAAAAAACTAATAGTTTTTACAAATAAAACCAAGAACTGAATAAATAAAATTAATTTATTTTAATTAAATAATAATAACTAGGATGTTAACATTCACAAGCTGGTGCAACAGTTGTTATAAAGCTCTTAGAATATTATTATTTTGAAATTCGAAATTTAAAAGTAGCTCTATGTTTTAAGTGTTATGAAAACAATTAAGGAGATATATAATGTTTATATATATTTATATACGACATAATATGCAACATTATTTTACAGATTAATTAAAAAAATTGTGCGACAAGCAATGTGCTCGCATCCTGCATCCTAAAACGTTTATGATATTGTTGTTTCTAGCATCACGTAATATGAAAATGTTGTTTTAAGTATCTGAAATAGAAATTTATTTTGAATATTATTAGAACCAAATCGAAATAAAATAGTTAATATATTTATATAACAGAGCTTTTTTTAGGTATTGAACAAATATTGACATTTAATGTACTTAAGTGTTTTGTTACCAGTACCAAAAATTATTACCGGTACTGAAAAGACATATTTCTGTCAAATTAGAGACTAGCGTTTGGGCCATCTGATGGGAAGTGGTCATAATGACATATAGGGATATACTTTGGGGACTAAGATGATACGTCTGTCTTGTGCCTACTTGTACTTCTTACTGATTGGCGGTAGAATATGTAAAAAATTCGTTGTAACTGTACAAATACTAACAAAGTGAATGAATTAAAAGCTTGAAAAATCAATACAGAAAACATCTAATTTAAACATAGAACAAAATATTATTATTGTTTACAAAAAAAATTAGGACCAAAGTGAAATATTAATTAATGACAATATTATCAAAACATGAAACGATCAATTCAAATTAATTCATTATGCGAATCACATCGTTATCTGTCTGATGTCAGCTGTCATAGACGCCCTTTGTTTTTTCCTCTTCTTTTCTTGGAAAAAAACAAACGTTGTCTCTGACAGCTACGACACGTATGCTGCCAAGCCACAGATAATCGCTAACATTTTAAAAAAAAAACTAATGCTACTGACCGATATCATAGGCCCGACTCCCGCCTTAAAGCCTCCAAGGGCTTTAAAATCCATTAAAATCTGTGTCCTTTGCAGAATAAGCATCACTGTTTTTTGATTCGACACTGACATTTTCTCCCATGGTATGCTGTAGACCACGTCTGGTAAGTCATGTGTCTGAAATAAATTGTATATACTATAAAGCCCAATAAATAACACTAGTATATCTTTAACACGCAATACCTTTTTTATATTAATATTAGCTTATATTTAAATAACACAGTGTTATTTAATAAGATGCTACTATATTAAATTTTTTGACGGGAATTTTTGAGAAAACTTACAACGATACGGACTGGAATTTACAGATCAACCAGTCAAAAACTCAATTTTAATAATTTTATAAAAATATTATAAAACGTTAGTACAAACTTTTAATTTTTTATTATTGTCATAACACAAAACTCATTTCTCGTGTATATCAATAAATATATTATAGTTCCGTGTGTACCTTTGTCTTGTCATCTTGTATAACTATTCAATTCTTATGTGACAACATTTATTAGCATTTTCCTTCAACCGCCAATAAAATTAGTGTCAAAACTTTGAAAAATATAAAATATTAGAAAAGTTTAATAATAAATTATGTATAAAAAAGGGACCGAGAGGGAACTTTTTTAAATTATTTTCCAATAAAAATAATTCGAGGAATATCATGGATAATTTTTTTACAATATTTATTATCATTGAGACATTTTTCACCCGGAAGAAAAAATAAGTGTTTCGTAAGAAACTGACTTTTTTTCAGCGCATCGCTCCCATGCTGTTCAAACGAGTACTTACTTGCTAACATTGCGTACTTTGTGCTAACATTGCTCGATAAACTATAAATTCAGTTGAAGTTGAAATTCAATAGGTACTGTAAGTCACTGTAATCACTGAACATCACTGTAAGTATACGAATTTATAAAAACAAAATTGTTAACCGAATTGTTTTAGAGAACGATTTTTAAAAGAACAATTTGCATCGTTTTTAAAAATTAAAACGAAACTAACCAATTAATTACTGTGACCAACATTTAAAATTAGAACATTAAAAGATAACGTACATGACTTATCGTCCGCGCAATCTTAATTGAATATTTCGAAGTTACAAAGCCCTGATCATATATTTATGACTGCATGTTCATTCTATATAAAGAACAAGTACGCGTGCATTTATGTTTGCAATAAACCTATGTTGCAATTTTGAACGCTATATGCTCAGAATTTCAAATAGAACTCGGACCTATAAAAGAACTGTTGGCGTTAAAATAGCGCCTACGTGCGAACATACACAGAAAAAGTTGAAAATATAAACTTTACAACTTTTTCTTTATTTAATAGTAAATACGTTAAAAATAACGCGCATTTTTACACTGACAAAGCGTTTATCTGAACGACACACAATGTCAGAATTAGAATAAAATTTCAAATTTAAAACTTCTATTACCTGTCTTCGTATTTCTTCAAGAACAAACGACATCAAAATTGGTCCACCCGTATATGCCATTATCATTGTCACGTACAGCATCATATTCTCTCTCCCCTAAAATGTTATGTCTTCAATAAATAATTAAATAATACATTTGTATAATAATTTAAAGTTGCCAGTGTATAAATTATATAATTGATGTGAATCAATAAGCCGACTTTCAATTCCATTCCTCGTCGAGAAGATATAGTTATTAAAGATTATATTGCTAGCACAATTATTGTTTAATGATCAATAAAATAATAAGAATCAAAATCATGTTATATTCTAATTTCTTTGTTTTTTTTATTATTATACAGGGATATTTAAATCATCAGTATCATTTTAAAATAAGAATTACGATAAAAATAAATGCGAATCAAAATTTATAATTTTCTAATTTTAAACTTCTAAAAATACATATATTATATAACACAGGATTCACCGTGAATACCACAAATGTATCATATATCAAAATTGCAATGGCATAGTGACTTTTTTGTTATATTCAATATGTACTCATAACAATTATAAACAATTATTATGAACACTTTAGATTATATCTTTAAAACTTACCCCGTACATTAATTGATAAAGTACTACGCTATTGCCAAATAAGTTTTGTAGATAGTTGGCAGCAACATTAAATCCAAAAGCGTCTTCTGCTTCCTTGAAAACTCTGTGAAAACATCGAGTTATTTGTCGTAGTCTACGAAGATTTCACAATAACCTTTATTTAAGGCAACATAATATCTTCAGATGGAATGTTTTCTATTATATAGGTTTGGCGATCATATTTGATATACAAAATATTAGCATTTAAATTTTTGAGCATATTTCAAATGAATTATAAACACAAATTAAGCACATGAAAATTCAGTGGTGCTTTCTCGGATTTTAACCTACGGTCATCGGTTAACATTCACGCGTTCTAACCACTAGGCCATCTCGGCTTTTACATACATTATCAACATTACATAACATCGAATTTGATGGTTATTGAAATAATTTATAATTAAAGACAACTAATAAATAAATTGTAAAACAGTAAAATAAACAAAACATAAGAAATGCTTAATAACAAAATATATTTTTCTATACAGCCTGTTAATGTACCACTGCTGGGTTAAGGCCTCCTCTCCCTTTTTCTAACCACTCGCCATAATTAATCTCGTCTACTAGGCTAACTTCGCTTTAAAAACAGAGTTCTTAAATATTTATCTATTCAAACTTACTTATTTATAAAAGTATGATATTCCACAATTTTACTAAGTTTCTTTCGTACTTCTTGATCACTCAAACCGTCGGTAAAATTGGTCCTGAGTGAGTTTTTCAAAACATGAATATGTCCGATCAAATTATAAACAATCATATAGTTTACGCTTTGAAATATCATCATCGATGACACTCCAGCCAGGACCGTGTAACAGTTTATTAAATGAAGAACGAACCAAGAACGGTAATCATAACTATAATCGAACGGCATCCATATAAATAGACACGTTTGAAGTCTCACTGTACGATTTAAGACCAATTCCCTATTATTATAATTGTTCACGGCGGTTATTGTCATCCAACCTAACCAGTTGGTGATGAAGAAAAAAATCAAATAATATGATGTCCATCGCGTGATTCGTTCCATAGCAACCAGCTTCTGTAAATAAATGCTTACTTGAAATAAAAAGTAATGTAACAGCTTCCGAATCTCTCACTGCTTGGCTAAGGCCTCCGCCCAGGAGAAGGTTTGGAACTTATTTGACCACGGTGCTCCAATACGGGTTTGTAGTTACACATGAGTCAGAATTTCAGTGAAATTTACACACGCAGGTTTCCTCCCGATGTTTTTTTTATATAAGATAAATTATAAGTACAAATTAAGCAAAAGAAAATTTAGTAGAGTTTTCCTGGGTTCGAACCTGCGATCATGGTTACGTATATGTAATAAATATAATAAATATATATGTATGTAGTGTACATATTCAATGCCAGTATTCTTACTTTCTTAACAAACTCGTCTTTGCTCTCCTTATAAATATTATACAAATGTATTTTTTGTAAGAAATTCAACGAGAGATGCTTGTAACTTTTGAATCTCGATGAATATATGTTCACCTGAAACAATAAGTAACTTGCAATATAATGACGTATTTATTTGTTTGTTTCAATTAAGCACCATTTATAAAGTGAATAGTACTTATATTCTATGTTTTATGAGATATGGTGTATTGCTATAGTTAAAGGAGCAAACGCAGATAAAAAACATCGAAAAAGTCTTTATGTAATGAATATTCGCAAAATTATTACAAGATTAAAAATGCTTAAGAAACTGCATACTCAACTAGTTCATTATGTATTATACTTTTTCACAGACAACAGATATTTGAAATATCAAAATATATTATGATATTGGCAATTAATAGCTGACTATGTTTGCATTTGTAATCGTATTTTCTTTGTGACGCTTAAAACTTAAAGCAGATGTGGAATACATCTGCTTTAAGCTTAAACGAATATAACAAGCAATTATTTGTACAGATGCAACCGTACTTATGCGGCTGACTGAGATAACTACTACAAAGAGGTTTCGTAGTCCTTGATCACACAGATGTGGCCGTAGCTTTACAGATAATTCACTTTTGCTTCGTTTCGAGAAAGACACAGGTGTATTTGGTTCGTAAATGTACTTACTTTTATCTTATGATCTAACAAAAAATATGTGCTCAGAAATTCAAGAGTTAAGCATTCATTTTCTAAAATATTTTGAATACTAAAAATATAATAATTTGGAAAAAAATATTAAATCTGCGAAGACTCAATTTAATGGCAATAATTATAAAAAAAATCACGTCAGTCGGCTAATTTAAAACTTAGTTGCAAGATTAAACTAAATACCTATAATAAAGAAGAAATTAAATAATTTCGAAGTTTGAAATTATAAAAAAATTATCACTATACTTACATTAGCTAAACATGTAGCAGGAAAAATAGAAAACATGATCCCCAATATATCGAAATTTAATTCAGAATAATTGAAATAAAAGTATACTATTTGCGAGACGACGCACACTGGTCCAAATATGTACATAATCTTACTATTCATAACCTGAACCGTGGTCACTTTCTTGTAGCCCCACGCTGCCCGATCTCCGACGCTGAAGAAACTCATCAAGTTAGCCATGTAACGATAAAATAATTGGTTGACTGGTGGCTGTCTGAAATATATAAAATATTTGTAAAGTCTATTCCACCAACCCGCATTGGAGCAGCATGGTAGAATAAGCTTCAAAACCTTGTCCACAAAAAGGAGAGGAGGCCTTAGATCAGCAGTAGAACATTCTCAATATTTGTATGCTAATGTTAATGTTTTAGTGCCTCATTTTTCTGCAATCTCATCGGAGTGGACGGCATCGGATCAAAGGAATTGGGGAAAAGAGATCCTCCTGCGTAGTTTACTAGGCCTTAACTTAAGCTTAGTCACCGTATAATTAAGTAAAATTTGTAATGTTATTCTATAGTTCGTTATTTTTTTTTAAATATGCAAAATACATCTCGAAATAAAAGTATTGAAAGTTAATTAATATCAATTAGCGCTGCGGTAATGCTGATTGGTTATTATTTAAATTTATCCCAATATTGTTTATATTAAATATTGTTATATTAGTAAAATTATTAAGTAGAAACATTTATTATAACACAATTCGAAGAAATTACTATTCAAATTATTTAATTTTCAAATAAATTTATATAAAAATTCTTTGATTTTGCAAAACGTAGATCATTATAAATAATGATTGCATTTATAAAATATTTATCATAATATCTTATATATTATAATATCTTAAAATATTTATTATAATATCTTATATCTTATCTATTCCCACACGTACAGATAATATTCGGTTTCCATTATTGCGTTTTTACATAAAAACAGATTATAAAGATGTTAGTATATCGAATCATGAAACTTTTGTTTTTAATTAATCAAATAGACCCGCAACTTTATTCTTTTATCGTGTCTAATTGGATGCACAGTGACGTGTATACTGCGCATGCATGTTAACTCAATCATTAACCAATATAACTGGTATGTTATTCATTTAAGTGCTGTCAATTATTATTTTTTCAGGGTACTGTGAAACGTGAGGTTTTATACTTTTTTTTATAATTAATATTTTTCGTTGTTATTTGTTCGGCGCAAGATCTTACAAACGATTTGTTGCTAAGCTGTCTTGATCTTCGTCTATATCGTATACAGATGTTTGTTTAATTCATTTAATTACGTTGTTTTATTTATACATATACATCATCTTTTTTAACAGAAAATTCTTTAATAAATTAAGTTAAATGGTCTTATGACAATCAATAATTATAATTATAATTAATTCCAAATGCGTTAAATATTATTTGTTAAAGTTTATTTAGTATTAATAACGTACCCATTATCATTTTAAAATTAGAAAAGAAGATAATCCTTATTATTTTAAATATACTTTTAAAACAACTCTTTTCAGTTTATGTAAGTGCTGGGTAATGCCAAATAGCACTAAATGCATTGTAGAACAACCGATAGCTTCCTTCCTGGATATCTCCGCACAGGGATTTAAGCTATTCCCATACTAGTTTTAGTGTAACTTGACACTGTAATAATATTCCACAATTTCTTACGTTTGCAAAATTGCGAACATAATCTAAATTGCTCTTTATCCAGATTATATAAATACAAAATATTGCTGTTTCTCGTCTCTTGTTTACTTGTAGTTATTATCGGACTATTTGAAGAAACTGTACTCTTAAGAGATTCAGGGTTGACATACTATGACATTATATTATTTTGTACCAAAATAATATTGTTATTATTCATTCGAACGTTTTTGAATTTTCCATAATTTTAATTTGCTCTTTTTTAAATTATGACCATTAGGACTATTTATATTTCGGCAAAAACTTAAACACGATTAAAAACATTATGATATTAGTAACAATAACAATCGTAACTCATATAATTAAAACATTTATTTATGTATAAAATCACATCAATAATATATACTCTTAGTAAGAATGAATATACCGTTTACTTAACACTATTATTTTTCATTCTTATCGTAAAATAGTATAGTTAGCTAAGTTGTTTATTTTCGGACCAAAAATGCACCATTTTATGAGCAAAAGTAATTGTTGCACGTACGTGTATGTTCGTTGTAACAGTCCAATGAAAGTAAATTAAATTTCAAGAAGCTCAGCTATTACAGAATTTTGTAAAATGAGTTTAAAAATTAAAGAAACTTAACATTGTAAATTTAAACTGATTTAATTTCTTTGCTTAATTCATAATATTTATTTTTATAATACAATATTAAGTATAAAAGTCGGGCTTGACTGTGTTATGTTATGTTTCTAGAAATTACGAAGGTACTTATTTATTCTTAATGCGATTGTTATTTTAATTAAAACATTTATTTCATTACTCTTGATAGATCTATTTAGTTAGTTAATATAATAAGCACTAGAGCTTTTGTGTGGCTTCGTATTCAAATTGAAGACAAAATATTCAATTGTCTCTAAGACAATTACAAGTACAATAATTGCGTTATAGCGTAATGAATAAATAATTTAAATAATAATTTTTCAGTATATATATATATATATATATATATATATATATATATATATACTGAAAAATTATTATATATATATATATATATATCAGCCTACCGCCGTCCACTGCTGGACGAAAACCTCCCCCGTAGAACGCCAACCATCCCGATCTTGGGCAGCCCACATCCATCCCGTGCCTGCCAACTTTTTCAAATCGTCGGTCCACCTTTTTCAGTAAATTTAACTTATGCGATATTTAAAAAAAATTTTTAATATTAGGTCAAAATAGAAAGTAATATTGTTGGCAGACTAAATCAAAATGTAACTGTTTTTGCTCTTAGTTACGAATGTCTTAAAATGGATAAGGAGTAATATTTTGGTAACTTAAAGTTAATTGGTTTTGCACCATAGTTTTTTTTTTCAACAATCTTGATATTTCCATGCGTCTAATTGATTTTTTTATCCACATTACTAAAATTTTAATTTTAATATTTGATAACG
The DNA here is from genome assembly GCA_905147175.2 of Nymphalis urticae. Classification (NCBI taxonomy): domain Eukaryota; kingdom Metazoa; phylum Arthropoda; class Insecta; order Lepidoptera; family Nymphalidae; genus Nymphalis; species Nymphalis urticae. The sequence goes on from LR989991.1 coordinate 9,274,886, forward strand.
ATGCCCTTCTGGCCGATTTAATTCTCCATCCATTTTCATTATTGAGGAAAGACTATGCAAAACATATATTATTTTGCTCAAGTGTGTGCGCAATTACAAGGGCATTCTTTATCCTTTATTATTCGATACATGGAACTGTAAATACTGCCAATATCTGGACTCCGAAAGTATTTCTTGTTAGAAAATTCCAATATTTCTTATTCCTGAATCCTGAATGTGTTTGAACGTCGGGGCCTGTTGATTTATGTGGGTTAACTATTAAAGCAACCGGGTAGAAAAGTTAGTTATAATATTTACCCTTATAAAACAATCACAAAAACAATCATTGTGTAATTTGAAATTTGCGAATATTTTTGTTTCGAAAATGAAATCGCATTTCATGTCAACCGTTAAACCGGAATCCCGAATTTTAGATCTCATCTCATACATGAAACAAATACGTCTTGTTTGTCGATCTTCGCGAAATGGGATTATTCTGAATGCGCCTTCTTTCAGACGTGATCTATCGACGAAGGCATCTGTCGCTTTCGATTTTCTTTCGGAGCTCATGATATTTTCTTGGAGGTGTAATGATATTCTAGTGGAAATGACTGATATACGTACATATGAAATTGGAAAACACTACTTAAATAAACGAAATCTCCTGTGTTTCTTTTCTTTAAGTTTTTTCATTATATTTTTCTTCGCCGTAGGGCTAATGAATATATGCTCCTGGGCTCAAAATCACGACCATTAATTAAGTCGAATACCTACGATCAACTTGTTTATCTTAGTTTGATTGTAATGTTAACATGAATCTAATAAATACTTCAAAGATACGATAGTAAGACAACCTTTTTTACCGAAGAAATCGATATCTCTTTTCATCTGCTTCTAATTGACCTGTTTTTTATCTGTATATATTGAGGCTTTAATGTGAATAATTAAATGAATAAATATTTATACTTTTTGAAATATAATAAATGTCAAGTTTTCATATTTCAAATATGTTTGATCCAAATATATAATTGACATACACCATCATGACCAAATGGGTTGTCGAATTCAAATTAAATTAATGTAAGTGGCAAGTTAATAAAAGCTCTTTATGTATAATATTTATGTATATTAACGTTAAACAATAAATTATTATCTTATAAATTATTACGTGGTGTATAATTATATTATAATTATCAGACAAGAATATAATGTATTTGTGAAGAACATATTTGTTGAATTTGAAATAAAAAATCCCCGCTGAGTTTATTTCCGAACCAGTGATAGGTTTTTGCCAAACAATAAGCGAGCGTTAACCTTCTATAATGAATAAATATTTAGACTTAAACTTTGATTATTTTAAATTAATTTAATATTTTAATACTATTAGATTTACAAAAACATTTACCTGCTCTCCTATTTTTGGTTTATATATTTTTTATCAATTAATCGTCTTTTACATTTTTAACTAGTCTTTGTTTTATACGTGATTCTATTATTTGTTACTAGTAACCGCTCACTTGTTCTCCCGCGTGATATCGTGGATAGCGATTGTTCCTAAGCCTTTGCCTATAATTATAAATATATATGTGACAACGTGTATAAAAATTTTATGATGATCGGTTAATCAGATTAGACGTGATAGCAACAAACCAAATCGCTTTTATCGAATCCATCAATAAACAGAAAATCGTAGTCCACTGCTGAACATAGGCTCCCAAGGTGCGCCAAAGCGCCAAATCGCTTTTGCATTTAATATTATTAGTAATATATCTCTACAGATTCAAATATAAGTATATTAAATAACATGTTTGATATGCCTATATCTGATTCTGTAGAGAAGACTACTGGCAGACCTATTCCTGTAATAGATATAAGCTTATCAAATACACATCACAATATTATATAATCATCACAATAATATATTGTGTATCACAGAATTTGTTTTTATCATGTTTTTTTATTATTATTTATATTAAGTTTATATTTCACTTCGCGTTTTTCTTTAATATAAATATACATAAGCACCTATAACATACTAACATATAAAAACAAAACAATTGTATTTGAATGAGTTAACTTCAACGATTTAACAGAGTTGAATTAGGGCGTCCTTTCCCATTTGTCAGTGGAATTAGAAGTAGAAATAGCAGATCGGTCGAATGTTAGCGAAGGTCCAATTTGTTTGCGGTCTACACAGGTGCAGTCTACATGTTGCTGGCTAATTTTACAAACTGGATTAACTTGCACAGTGCGCACTAATGAAGCGAGTTGATCACATCAGCTTTTCAATGTTTTTAAACGTACAAATGTGGATTAAATCTGCTTTAAAACCACACTGCGTTCAAAGAGCGCGTTTAAACAGACAACATTAGTATTTTAATCATTCATGAGTCGAGCATTTCATTTTATGTATAAATCTATTTGAATAGCAATCCGTTCTTAATCTGCAAAGGTTAAATAAGAGTTTATTTGACGGCATGTATTTTTTTTAATTATAAAATGATATAAGCAAATATTATAATACGTTCAGAAACGAGTCAAGCGATCTATCCGTCCGTAACGTAATACACCTTATCGCACGCGCTACGACTTTTATTTATTTATAATTTATTAAAATGTCGTTTGACGTCTGTTAACTACTCATTTTTATTTTACTACATACAAATGGCTAAATTTTGAATTTTAATTTCTTAACATTTTTAATATCTATAATATTATGTGCTGTAGTAGACTTTTAAGAATACCTTTTAAGACTATCGCTATCGACTATCAGTTATACATTAAATGAAATCAGCTCTTATGAGTAAAAAAATATTAATTGTTATCAAAATTAATATTAATATTTTATATAGTAAGTCTTTTTTGGTGAAATGAACTATACAACATTGTCAAATGCCTCAAAATCCAGAAGAAGAAATTAGCAAGCAAAAGTATAGTAGTGAAGAGCATACTAGCGAGCATAATACTATTGTATATACTATGTTGAATATACTGGAAAGAGGAAAAATAAATATATTTAACACTTACAGGGACAATATACTATATACGTTAAAGCAATTACTTAGCTATTGTGTCTAATGTACTCTCCCTGTACTGTCCATGTAAGTGTTAAGTCAATTTTAACCAAGCCGTTATCCAATAACCACAGATGGACGTTTTATGCTATTTTAATTCAACGTAAATTTTCCAACAGCGTTCGCTTACCGCATAAATAATTGATTCATACAGATTCCGTTATAGTTATATGTATGTTATTATAAATAATTCTAGCTATTTTATTATTTTTATTATTCCATAAAGAAATATTATTCCCTTAAATTAATTAATTATATAAAATTTTCTAACAATTACTCTTTTATACATTAAAATAATGATACATTATTGGAACTGAAAATTTGTAGCTATATATGAAGCTAAAACGACTAAGTTAATCTTGAAAATAGCGGGCAAGCACCAATAACTTTTCATGCGCTTAATTTGCGATTAAAATTCATCTGATGCTCATAACAAAGACAAACATATGTCGGATGTCTAAATTTGTATCCTGCATTGCATTAGAGAAGCGAAATAGAATAAGGCTTATTCCTAAGAAAACCTTGGACGAACACATACCAGCACTGACTAATACTTTACTTTTTTTATATAACGGGAAAGCAAATGACTCCACTCCACCTGATGGTAAGTGGTAGTAGAGTCCAAACGCGACGACGGCTAGTACCGTGGTAACTAGATTCCCTAACTAGTAACTTTTAATTGACAAAGTTAAAACTATCTCTTCTAATTATATCTATCCTTCCTTTTCATGAAACTTGGCATGTCTATTTCCTCATAAGTCTGGGTAATTTTATTCAGAATGAACATACAAATTTACTATATTTGGCAACGACAATAGCTATTTATAATTTCTATGGGCAGATGCTTAATAATTTGTATTCTATCTTATTTTTCTATGCAATAAATACTTCCTTGTACAGTTTTAACTACTTAAATAATACAGTTTCATTATAAATACTAATCAATGCTATGTAACTGATAATAAATTAATCTGTGAATTCAATAAATAGGTGGGCCGCTACAAGCTAATACGTGATATCAGCACAATATGAATTTTAGCAGACACTACAATGGTAAAAACACTTGAACTTATAATTCAAGTTAAATTGCAGTCCGTTTTTTTAATAAGGTCAATGTCAGTAGTAAGGTCAATGCTTAGTAATCAGAAAAGGAAAAAAAATCACAACGAAATATTTTTCTACATTTTTTTTGATCCCTTATATGTACAGCATTTTTTGGGGTGCCTAATACTTTTGGCCAAGGCTGTATATGTAATATAGGGAGTATTAACCCTTTTTTAAACTTTTTTAAACATTGAACATTTAATCGTTTCAAGCTTTACTTTCACTTTAAGATCATTTACAATTTGCCATCAACTTCATATAAGCGATTGATATTAATAAATAAGATAAAAATAATCATTTCTCTTTAGTTTTTTCCATAAACAAAAATCAATATTCAATTTCATTCGAATAAATATAAATAGTTTTTGGTTCAAAACGAATACTATTAAACAACTATTTCTTGAATAGCAGTGATTACGTGTGAAATATAAAATATATTAAGGCATTTTTTACATTCACATTTCGAGCAAGTAACTAACAAAACTAATCAAATAGTAAATGCGTTTTTATATTCCTTAAACAATTTAGGGATAACATTAAATCTTATTTGCATCTAAATAAAAAAACAATTTCTTTCTAATTGTGATATTTTGTATCGCTAAAGTACTATAAATAATCTTAAGCAGTAATACTATATAAAAAAAACAGTGAATGTTTTAGAAAAAGAATGAAATATACTACAGCGCTCTAGTCGTAAGGCGAATGCTAAAGATGGAATTCCGTCACGGCTACACGTAGCCCCACGACGTGAACATATTTCAATTTAACTACCGACTTTTTATTCGCTCAGAAAACGTAAAGGAAACGAAACAAAACCATAATCCATTATGACATTACAAGGCTCGTTTGCCATACATAGAGATACTTTTGTTTTTATACAATGTTTCAAGTCTTTGTTGTTTTTAAAGATGAAAAAGGAAATAAAAAACTGGCAGTATCTCTAAAATGTTTCTGTTAACTAACACATAAATTCGATGTGATGATTTTTATTCTGAGATAAATAATACTCCATCTTAGAAAAATACTCTTATTTAATTTATTTTTTCTTTTCAAAATCTAACCATCAATTAATGCAGACGGTACAATCAGAGGAAGCAGAATATGATTATTTTGTACAAATTATGTTATCATTATAAATACAACAGCGTACGTTTCGTTCCATTTCTATTTTTATTGAGTTTACATTAAAAAATAAGTAATAAAATTTGCTAACTCTGCAGTATTCGATCTTTTGATAGCAATTGATTTTAACAAGGGCAACATTATTAAGACTTTAATTAATACGAGCGTAACTATAACAACGTGAAAACCCTTTCATGTCTTTGAGAGAATACTACTCAACATTGTTAGCCAACAATTAGTGGAAAATCTATGATTGATCAAGCGTCTAGGTTTGTAAGTTTACAGCACATTGAAGTCGTCTACGAAGTTAATTTAAATAGAATAAAATACATACTGAATATCTGTTTATGCTTGAACATCACAGTTTATTAAATTCAAGGTGTGGAACCGCGAAGTAAGATGATTGATGCCCACATTAACATTGCCTGGAATTCATCTCATGCTATCTGACTTAGCGAGCGTGATCTGCCAGTTATAACGTACATAATTCAAGCTGTGGATGGCAAGGTGCATAAAATATTATATAATCTACATCGCTTAACCTGCTTTTTTAACCAACTTCAAAAAAAGGAGGTTCTCCCCTCGGTTGTATTTTTTTTAAATGTTTGTTACCAACAATAGAACTCCAACATTTTTATATGTATACTTCCCGTTTATTATTAAATATTATATTTTTAATGGACTCGAATTTTATTTAAAGCCGGTTTTTTGTTATATTTTTGTATCATTATGCTTTCACGTCACTATTTCATCAGATTACGCTTAAGCTTTTCCGAACTTCTTTGAATTATAATTTACAAGTCTACCGTATTGAAATATCAGTATTGTGACACACAATTATTAAATTGTTTTTGCATTAAAAACAATAAACAGAACAGCCCGGAAATGAAGTAAAGAATAAAGTAAAATAACAGTCTATAACAACATCGGGACCATTTGAGAACAAGGTTTAATTTTTTTTAATTTAAAACCGCGTATTTTAAGTTTGTTAAGTACGTACAATGCACTAATATCCTACTCTTAACAAAGTTTTTAGCTTCTCTGCCGAAGTAGTCAACCTACCCACACATATGGCAGAATTTCATCTGATATACCTAAAATATGATGCCAAAAGAGAGATAAACGAGGAAGGTTTATGTGTTTAAATATTTACTACGAAATGGCTGAACTATGACGGTGTTTTGTCCGATTTGTTTTCGTACGTTTATATCACTAACGCTCGCTTATCTTAAGAGATACAACAAAACAATGTATGGTGTGTCTATCTTTTAAAGATCAGATTTTGGATAACTGACTAAAAAAATGAAAAAAACTGATATAGGCTAATAAAATAAACCAAAAACTGAATAAGAAGGAGACAAATTTTGAACTATGTTTCACAATAAACTTACGATTCAAATCAATTTTGATATTATTGAACGAATGAATAAACGTACGATTTCATACGTTATGAAATAAATAACTCTCATTTACTTTATTTGTAAATTGTACCCGTTCGAAACCAGGGCGGGTCACTAGTTGCATTCTATTTAAACTTAATCAACTGCTTAGAATGCAAATGTGCGTGTAATGATATTAATTTGCAGTCGAGTGCATCTGTTGTTCTCAAGACATGCGAGAACAAAGAAGAGTATACATATAATATACTCATTGTATCCTCAAAATATATATGTGTAGAGATATATATAAATAGAGAGCCATTATGATATATTTATTTCTTTGCTTTGTTTTTTTTATTATTATTATTAACTTAATGCCTGGAAATCCTTCCATTATTCAATTATTACAGTGTTGTAGTTTCGATAACTAAAATTAAGACTTATAATTAGATAACAGCCGACTAATATACGTATTTTCTCATATAATTTTATATAAATATATAAATACACTAGCTATCCCGTGCCCACTTCGTTGGGCGTTAAACGTTTTTACTTGTGATCGATTTGCCGAACATTAATAAAATTGTCTTGCGTATTTGATATTTTAAATTATCTCTTAAACTATGCTACCGAAAAAGAAACAGCAAAAAATGAATTTTATCTAAATAAAATTTCCTTGGTAATAAAGCAATTTATTTTTAAATACATTGACGTATCTGAAAAAACCGTCTAATAGAAATATCACTTGATAGATTACGAGACGGTCATGGTTCCATACCTATGTCGTATTATCTCTTTAACCATTCGTCCAAATTATTTGCAGTAAAAGAGAAAAGTTTTTCGTTTTAACCACATAAGACGATACGTTTACTTATTTTGATTATAATTCATAATTGTTGATAATATCACCAATAAACAGGACCGGCTTAAATTATTATTTTTTAATATAAAAAAACAACTTTTGTGACTTAAATATAAAACTTAGACATATACTGTCGCTGACTTTTTTGTAGGCATTATTAAGCTCTACAACTTTTTTCTTGAACTCAATCATATATCTCTCGTCGTTAAGGCAGCGTTCGTAAGAAACGTTTTCGTTCGACCGTTTTTTCTCCGATTTACTTTGCAAATCCCACTACCACGAAAAAGGTCATTTCATTTATCGGGTTAATATATAGCCTATCACACTCACAAATTATGTGGCTTTCTATTTTATCCAGAGATTACCCCCTACAACCTCACAAACTTTGCCTCTTTATAATATTAATATAGATAATATATGATTCTATACAAATAATACACCCAGGACATGCGGACATTTACGGACATATTCCGAATGGATACATTTCGGAGCGGAAGGCAGGATCACAATGAACTGTGCTAACGGACCGGTCAAATATTTAATCAAAGAACGTAAATATCGTCACACAATACAAACATTTCATAACATCATAATCTAATATTTTCATATAATGTTAAGAAAATTTATGAGAATGCTCTCGATATCACCTCATAGGTGTCATTGAGGGTTGAGGGAAGTCGTAAAACCTGACAAGTTTCAGGAGGCTTAGAAACTCATATAACTTGACTTCCCACGATAACTTATAATGTACCCACTTCAAGAGTGTCATAAATTCTAAGTCCTATAAAAATGACCTTTTTGTATCTTTTGAAAAATTTGAAAGCAGATCGCAATTTTAATAGACTGAATATCCAAGACCGATAACTTAGTCTGTTTATCTTTAACGTAATATTTTTAACACTAAACCACAGAGACAAACAAATAGCTATATAAAAAAAATCTTCGTCCTTCACGTTGATACAAGGGTACATAAATGAACATACAAGACGTACGACCAGAACATACCTCACACGCCCTCACCCACATGCCTCACGCGGCAGAGCCGTGGATGGAAACTAATAGAAAATAAAGCCTAAATTATGAAAGTAATTATGATCATTATTAAAACAATTTACGTTTAATTTTCTTTATTTCTTCTTCTTTGGATGAACTTGTCTAATAAAATTTTAGGATTTAATTTGAAATGAAAAGATAGCGATCTTGCTTTGTGTAAATGTTGAGTTAGAATTAAGACATTTGATTATTATTTTATTGATATATACGCTCACTAAAAAAGGATTTTTGACAATTTTGAAAACGCAACTTTATGACATAAACTATGTATGCAATGTATGTTGTGCACGTCATTACCTGAATAGATTTCGTAAACAATTAATATCATTATATAGCCGTAGACAGCATATCAGTAGCTGTCAGATTGACAGCTGAATGGCAGTCTATCATCGATTTCATTATTAGATTACGTATAACTTTATCGGTGTAGATGGAATCGTTGTATCTATGAATATTTGTCTTGAGTTATTAGTAATTTCTGAATTAGCTTAAAAGTAACTACAAAAACTACTAAAACCCGGAGTGACAGAAATAAGCAGATAATCCATACGCTTATTTTCCGTAAAAGAACATGCTATTTTAATAACTAAAAGTATTATTCTTTTAGATTTATTTCTTTTGAAACCGAATTTTGTAAGTTAAAATTAACATTGAACAATTACTTACTAACCAAAAGTTACGGCATAAATGTGCAGGAGATATTATCGTGCACATCTGTGCCACCAGTCTTGTAATACTTCTAAATGAACATGGTTATATTAATAATATTTTAAAACTAATAACGACAACATGAAGAAAATATTTAAGTTGAATTTCTTTAAAAACGTGTATCAAGAATTCCTCTATTTAAATTTGTCGTATAATACAACATTTCAAACCGATTGAGTTCCTTAAATTTGAAATATCCAAAAACCTCTCTTAGCGGAAGCTGACTAGAAAATAAAGCAATATTTCAAATTTTAGCTTTCTAGGCTCAGTTGTTTTGTCTTTATTTCGATAGATAGATAGACAGGACAATATGTAATTAAGTATAAATATTATGGACCCAACTTCAAGCTTTTTTATCATTTATATAAATAATAGACAACAGTATAAATAATAATAAGTTTTATATTAATATTTTAGTGAGTTGAGATTTAAATTAATTTATTGTTAGTTTTTCGTTTCGTTTCGTTTCGTTGGTATGATATAATTTTGAAGTTAAAATATTATGTAAATAAAATAAAAGTATTTATGTACAAAGTAAATAACAGAAGATTACTCACAAGATGATCAAGTCCGAGTTCAGACGCGACCCTAAATCCCACTTAGAACGAGAAACGAGAATTTATATTGTTTTATTTAAATAAATTGCTAAGTCTTATTCACGTGACAAGTGAGCATTTTTTTCACTTACGTAATTACTGGAAGCCAATATAAAAACTTTTTCTTAATAAATTATTATTATATAAAATAAGGACTATTCATTCGGTAGTGGCTCGGTAATGGTGACTCGGTAATTTAATAGGAGGGCGTGGATCTAGGATCCACATACATACATACTTACACATACATTTTAATGAAAAAAAAAAAACTTCCGCTCGTGTTGCATTGCTTTCTTATAATATCGAACTATGAGAGTTAAGGAACAGAGTGTACATCTATGTTTGCAAATAATGTATAGAATAATAATATATATCGTATACCCGTACATATTTTTGAAATACTTTTTTTTTATAATATTGAAAGTGGGCAACTCGATTGTAAATTGTCACCAACACCCTTAGACATTGGCGCTGTAAGAATGATTAACTATTCCTTACATCACCAATGCGCCACTGACCTTGGAAACTAAGATGTCACGACCACACTTCAAACCGGAACACAACAGTACTATGTATTCCTGTTTGTTGGGAGAATATGGGATTAATGAGTATTACCCACCCAGATTGGCTTGCACAAAGCTCTATCACTATAATAATAACAAACACCCCTAATTTTCCTTGTAATTAAGCTCGTGTTAAATATTGGGACGTCATTAACACAAAAGGTCAGGATCAGATGTGACATAGCCGAATTTCATCATGAGGAATATGATTAAAGTTAACTTAGTAACTTAACCGTATGTGAATAATGTGCAAGGAAAAAAAAACTAACTTTGTGATATGCCATATTTTTTTATTAAAAGATCAATAATTTTTTTTCTAATAATTTTCGATTAGGTTTATACACATCTGTCAAAATATTACTTCATAATACAATTTATATGAAAATACTATTTATTATGTATATTGTATATTATAATATAAAATATTCATATGTGGAGAGGTCTCAAAGGAGTAGTAAAATATATTGTACCTTTTTTGCTTGTCAGTGTGCACGAACGGAGCTGTTGAACACTCGGAATTATATTATGAAAACCGCCTAACTAACAATACTTCTTATAGTTCATTTATCACGAGTGGGTTTTTTCAATGTCAGTTATAAAAAAAAAAACTAAAATAATCATAATAAAAATTACATATGACTTTACTTTACTTTATACTTTATTGTACACCACAAAGACAGAAAGAATACAAAACATGGATACAGCCTAAATAAAAGTAGCATACAATTTTGGCGACCTTATCGCTACATAGCGATCTCTTCCAGGCAACCAACGGAGTAAGTGATAACTCATAGGATATGAGGTAGGTGGTGCTCTAATAATAAATAAGGTAATATTAATACATACATACATGTGTTTGTAATAATTAGAAATATATTGTAAGTTTACCTTAATAATTTAAAGTAGGTTTTTGAATTTCCTTTGTTTTTATTTGTAATGGTCTTAGCGCTCGGTACACGGCTAACTGAGACAAGTAAGCGTAAGATTTCAAGCGTCAGATAACATTAGCGTAAGATTTCGAGCATCAGATGACGTCAGCGTAAGATTTGTTATTGTAAGTGGATTAATGTGTGTGTGAGATCGGTACACTGTACTAACTGAGACTGGGAGCTCACATGCTTACACATCAATTTTCGTAACTATGTTGGCACTCACTCCTTTTTTTTTCCTTTGAGAAGTCTCAACATTATCAAAGGTCATGAAAACTAGATTTAGCCGCAAACGAATACATATAAAACAAATACAATATGTGAGAATATCACATGATTTAATTAACGCTATAACGTTGAAGTAAAACGTATTCAACGTATAAAACATAACAAATGTCAGTAAAACTGCCTTTCAAAGGTAAAAACCAATAACGGAGAGATTCGAATGATAAATGAAATACATTAGCGACAGCAATGAACGATAACTCACTCGACATAAAAGGGGTGAGTTTCATTTCCAATCTTTTCAATTTACGTGCACGTTTCAATTTCAATACTTGATGATGACGACGCGACGCTTAAAACTAATATTTATGATGTATGCAAAATAATATTATTGAGATAAGGTACACTTAATAATTCCAGACTCTTCTTTGTGCAATACAAATATTTTTACTACTTTATAATGAAGAAATAAGACTCAAAATACTAGAATTTTAATAATAATTGAAAGTGCATTTGCAAAATATAAAAAAAAGTTCTTTTCAATGAAATAGCAATATCTTCCAAGCAACCTTAGTTAATAGGACACTATATAATTAAATGTTTACGAGCAGCTTTTAACCAAAATTAATCAAATGAAAACTAATAAAAACAATAAGTAAAAAAGCGAACATTAATGCGTAATAATACTGGTAACTTTATCTCCGATTAAATTGCTCGTTAAATATAAATTACATGATAAAAATTCCCATATAAATATTGAATTTTTAATATATTATTCTAGCTTCTGCAAAAAATATATATTTTATATATATGCTTAAAAAAATCGTAACGTTGGTTACGTGATAATAACCGCTGTAGGCTAGACACTACTGATGGATTACTTGGCTTTATAAAGTATTTCTTATAAAAAAAAACATAATTGAATCCACTAAAAGTAACAGAAACTATTCATACAATAAAATATATATATTTGCTGATATTAAATCTCTTTTTTAAAGTAAGAAATTTTGTGATGAAACCAAAATTTCCTACTTACACTATATTAAACAGAATTATAGAAACTGCAATCATTAAAAATAGAAGAAATTTTATTATTCGTGTAATGGAAATATTGCAGAAAATTTTCTTCATTCCAATAATACTTCAAGTATTTCGCATTCATATTGACCTAAGTAAACTACTCTACAATATAATCTGTTGAAGCTATAGCTCCCATTGAATGGAATAATTTATTTAACAATAATTGGCTTCTTCATAATTTAGTCGCTAAAAATATTGTTACGATCGATATTTATTACAAAAGTTTATTTTTTATAACATAAGTTGTTGTATAAAGTTACAATTTCTTTGACGCATTACAGATGAAGAAAATGACTTAAAGAAGTTAAAATGAAACAACTATAACAGTTTTACGGTCTATCGTAGTTTCAACAAAATCTTCCAATCTCGTCTTCAGAACACAATGTCTCCAAACTTTATTTTGCGGTATCCCACGAGAAGCGAGTTTTACAATTCTGAAGGCAATAAAGTTTAGAGAAAATTTGGGAAATAAATGCACAATCTGGCCGAGGTTTGAGGGATTGTGTCCATCTGCAGATAAATAAGGGATAAAACTTTTTTGAAATTTGCTTTTACCTGATGTATATTTCAAATATAGAATCCAATGACATTCTTTCCTGTAATATTAATATCCTAACTAATATTATAAACGAAAAAATGAATTTGTTTATCTATTAGGCTTTCATACAATACCAATATCTATGAGCGCTGGACAACTTACCATCAGTCAGCCCATATGCTCGTCCGCCTACCTACTCTATACAAAAAAAAATTAGTACAGATAAAAAACTTTTTTTATTTTAGTAATGTTAATGTAAAAAGTTTTGTGTCCTTTTGAACATATATTGTCGTGCACGTCAATATTGGTAAGGTTCGTTTATATTAACTACATGAAACCTCTCAAAATTTCTGGAATATATGCAATCCTCTTTTTAAGGTACATTCAATATTTTCAAATAGACTTTTAAAGATCGTATTTTCGGTGCTAATAAATGTATAATTGTTGTTAATATTTTATAATAAAATCAATATAATATAATATTGTTGGTATTAATACCAATATATTTTTTATTACAAAACATTTATAACAACAACAAGGTAGGAGAAAGTTTTTTGAAATAAATTATTTATGTGTATTTTTTTGTTATTTTTTCTGAAATCATGGACACTCTACTTGACAAAATCTTATTAACCAGATTTAAAATAAGCCTTACAGTAGTTGAACAATTCCGTTAGCGCTCCTCTCATTACTTAGTTTATTAAACCAATAAACTTATTTCATTTTGATCTTATTTTTCATTTTCGCTTAAAATAATTTTGCGCCGCTTAAAAGCTAATTTGTTTTGCTCGATTGTTGAAATTGATTAACACTTTATTCAATAAGAGAAAATGCGAATATAAATATTATTCATATCAATATTTACGGGTTGCGGCAGTTAATAAAATCCCCGTTTCTCGTAATTGCAATGAATGTATTCAAAATTTAATTTATACGATTTCATAGTTTCTGTTTTAAAGCCATTCACGAAATCAAGTTAACGAATTCTCGAATTTAAATTTCATGAGGATACAGAGAACAATGATAAGTTCGTACTTTGCACGCTATCCGTAACATTAATTACTTGTTAAGTAAACGAATAACTTAGAAATTTATTACGCGCAAGCAGAATTTTGCTTACGTCATTCCTCATTATAAAATCTTCAACAAAATACATATTGGAGTAAATATCAACTGTGTATACTTTGATAATATTAATTTCAAAAGGCAATTATAAAATGATTTTGCCTGGTATATAAGGTATTAAAACGAGAAAAAATAACTAGTAACTCGACTACAAAAGTTTGAAACTCCTAATGGCTATTGTAGGTGTTTATTCAAAAACATTTTCTGTAAACGCTTGAAATGTTTCTAAAGTAAAATCTAAAAATAACAAAATCTTGCTGGTTCTTCTAATTATGTAATTATTATTTTTATAGAATACTAATTATACCGACTCTGTTTCTATCAAACTTTAACAAACACACACGCTCACACAGACACACACACACTCGCACGCAAACACATTTGGGTCTTTTATAAAGTCGTCTTTGTCGGTCTTTGTCGTATAAATTATTTGATTTGTACCGCTTATTCTAAGCGGTACAAATCAAATAATTTAATATAATTAATGTAATTTGTATTGCTATGTTTATGCGAAAGTGTGAGAATTTTTTTACGAGAGGCATTTCTAGATTTTTACCCAGAAATTAGGAATCTCCGGCCTTAAGAGTTAGTCTATATATTCACAATTCAAATTATACATTAATGATTAAATACAGATATTAAAGAAAGGGGACTAGAAAGGTTATACAAAATAAAAATATATTTCTTACTTATTAAACTACCCATTTTGAGAATCTCAAGTCAAGTCAGCATTAGGTACTCAGATACAGTACACGTATCAATAAAACAAAAATAAAAGTATATCTTTATCGTAAGTAAGTATTGTTATCACAGTGCTATTGTAAGAGTAAGCTGTTGTATTCTCCCAGTGACATCCTACACCGTAAGTGGGTCACATCCACTATCCGGATCCGAATAACATTAAAAAAATATAATTGGTTTACTCAACATATGTTCATTAAATATACTATGACAAAGAATGTGCTACTTACGAGAACTTTTTTTTGGTATTTTATATACTTAACTATATACTACGCAAGCATTCAAGGACAGCAAATACAAATTGCTTAAATAACGTTTAGTAAGCTATTACAAGAAAAGAAAACATTATTATCTTTTTTTGTAATTTTGTCATTCTGGAGATACCACTGGCGTGCTGTTCGTGTCGGACTCGGTTACGGTCGTTCGGCTCGGTTTATATGTATTATCTTTGTATTATTTCGAGTTTAGTATTTAGATGTGTCTTCATATTTTTATTTTTTCAATTTAAAAATTACATCATACATCATCATATTTATCTTATTGCTTGTTGTGTGACAGTTGTTTTTATTTATTTATTTAAAACTTTTTTGCCCACCACATTGAGTAGTTTAACAAAAGGCGAACTTAATGCCTAAAGGCATTCTCTACCAGTCAACCTTTAGGCTAAGCGGAAATTCGTGAAGGCGGTAATTGATAATGAAAAATATACAAATATAACGACAAAAAATAAAATAAAAAACAGAGCTATAATATATATGTGAATAATATATATATATATATATATATATATATATATATATATATATATATATACACATACATAGACATACACATGTACATACACACACATACATACAAATATACATATAAATAATAATGCATTATAGATGTCAGAGATGAAGAGAACTAGGAGGTTTTTCTTGTGTAATTAATCTCAATGGAATTGTAGATTCCTATACTGGTCTAGATGGTGTCCGGCCGACTTTCTATCTATGATGGATATGTTTTTTTTGAGATTCTAATTCCTTATCACAAACGAACTTAACCTAATTAGGTTTGAGTAATTACTCATGCAAGCAACTGCCTAACATCAAAACTTTAATATAACCTTTCTCCATAAAATTCGATCAAACTTTATACACCACACTTTTATATTCATGAACCAGAATATGTAAACATCTGAAATTGAATAGGGTAACCGCGTCCACATCACATCTGGTCAGTTAGTTTTGGGTCTCTAATTATGTAAATAATCATAACCACACGTGGCCGTCTGTGAAAACGTATGCAAATGCGAGCCGAGGAACCGTGTGCATTTCAATTTGGGTAAAGCCCTAAAAAAATATTCAAAGTCGGGATAAACTTAAAACTGTTTCATAAATAAACAGATATATATATTTATAAGTCTCTCTTAAGTTATCGACTTCTTTATATTTATAATTATTTTGGGTTATTTGGGTGTAGATATATTTAAAAAAAACTATTGCTATCTTAAGCATTATTGTAAATAATTATGAGATAGCGCTGGATGGCTAATAGAAGATGGAACTATTGTATTTTTGTAATACAAATATGATTTTAAGTCGTATCTTAGTAATCAGCAAAATGTGGATATTAATTCCTAAAGCTTGTCTCGATGGTCTTGATGTCACCGACTAACAGTGACATCAATTCCATCGCGCACAAAGAAATTTGGCAACTCCTTTCTTTGTCGCACTTCAAAAAAATGGAATTCCTTACCAGCTCACGTATTCCCCTCCTCTTACGACCCGGGTTCCTTCAAACGAGGCGTGAAGAGGCATCTTGCGGGCCGGCAAGGCGAGGGCGGCTAGTGCAGAACCTTCTTCCCGACTGTACTGGCTGTCCTCGCGTTTGGACTCTACTACCACTTAACATCAGGTGGAGTAGAGTCATTTTCCCTCCCGGCAAATATAAAAAAAAAAAAAAGATCATCCATAATGCAGAACCCCGCAGGGATCATATAAAATAATATAACATATTATAATACAACTGGCCCAGTGGTAAGAACGCGTGAATCTTAAACGATGATCGTGGGTTCAAACCCGGGCAAGCACCACTGAATTTTCATGTGCTTAATTTGTGATTATAATTCATCTCGTGCTTTACGGTGAAGGAAAACATCGTGAGGAAACCTGCATGTGTCTAATTTCACTGAAATTCTGCCACATGTGAATTCCACCAACCCGCATTGGAGCAGCGTGGTGGAATAAGCTCCAAACCTTCTCCTCAAAAAGAGGAGAGGAGGCCTATAGCCCAGCAGTGGGACTTACACAGGCTGTTACATTACAATACAACTTAAATAAAGTGAAAGTTTTACTTTTACTTGGAGGCAGGGCTCTATTCTACTAGCTATTATTATTCTGTTCCAGTATGAAGAGTGAGTGAGCCAGTGTTACTGGAGGCACAAAGGATATAACATCTTAATTCCTAAGGAAAGGTGGCGCATTGGCTATGTAAGGGACTATTAATATTTCTTACAGTGCCTATTATGATT
This sequence comes from Nymphalis urticae, assembly GCA_905147175.2. Lineage (NCBI taxonomy): Eukaryota > Metazoa > Arthropoda > Insecta > Lepidoptera > Nymphalidae > Nymphalis > Nymphalis urticae. The sequence continues at coordinate 9,292,479 of LR989991.1, forward strand.
ATTATGATAGTTATCATGTAGGTGTGTACAAATCCAGGGTAAACGGGTTCCTTATCTGATTCATTTATAATTATTAGATTAATATCTGAAGAGTGGGTGGTACCTACCCAGACGAGCTTGCACAAAGCTCTACCACCAGTAAAATTAACCTATTAAAAAATTAGCCTATTTCATAATATTACTTTCGAAAAAAAAACCATCAATTGAAAAAGAAATAGAAAATACGAAAGCTACTATTCTTTAAATGAAACCATTCGAACACGATCATAGTAGAAATACGCATGATATTTTTCCTGAATATTCTGAAAATAATAATGGATTAAAACAACATATTATTTGCAAAGCATGAGACAGGAAAACCTAGCTCGCAACATTAATCAGAATGCCTAGTTCATTAGCCCACTTTCCTTTACATTTAGTTTTGACCTAGATATTTTTCCGTTTTCTGCACCTGTATTAAGATATACCTTAGAAATTGTGGTAATTAAGGTCGGCTTAGCATATTGTAACTATAAGCCCCTAAGGCGTTGTGCCAAATACCTTGTATTAGAATAAAGCCTTTTAATATATTGTGGTGAAACTAAAATGTTTATTGTGAATAAAATAAGTCAACGAAATAAAGCCTTAACCTAATTACTAATAAGGGTAAAATATTATTGTTTCATTTAAATAAAAAAGTTATATAAAGTTACACGTGCGAGTGGGTGGAACATGTGTATCTGAATTTATGATCGCGTTTTCAAATTTACATAACCATTCAGCATCAAACATCACTTACATATTTTGACATTTTTAATCTGTGTGTGATTCAAATTATGAGAAGGAAAACTTCGTGATAAACTTATATCGGATGACATTGTACCATATCTACTAACTCGCTCTGACGTAGCATGATGGAGTGAGACATTTACAGTTGTCACTATTACGAACAATATCTCTCATTTAAAATATTTCACCTTCAAACTTTCAATCGTGTTTTATACAACATCGAATATAAACATCAAAGTTGATACTGATTCTCAATATAACGCGCTTTGTATCGAGTACTGAAACATTCAGCTACAAAATTGACAACGATATTGAATTTCACCTGACGGTTTAGTAAATTTAAACTTGAAATAAAATATAAAGTAACAACTTCATATTTTATTTTATTTGAAATTGTACCTATATAGTAGATGCTGAAAAATACCTGTACAGTACAAAAGCTGACAAGTTATTATTATATACTATGGCATTGTAAGTTTTATGCCATAGTTTAAATTGAGTTTTAATACTTACCTGTATTACATTACATTATAAATTACAAGAAACATTTTTATTTCAAGCAAAATTTTGTATTTGATACTTAACATTCTTCGTCCTCCATTATTTCCAAGTATAAAAGTTTTAATAATACTAAATATACATATATTTCATTGCGTTTCATATGTTGATGTTGATGATAACTGATATCGGCCACTACGGCCAAACTCGATGGAGACTAGCCAACTGCAGTAGAAATATTATAGTGCACAAATGTGTGTGCAGCACATATGCACTCATTGTGTCGATGGCATATCCGATATGAACTGAAAGATTTCAGGCACAGGACCAACGGCTTTATGTATTTTCCGAGGCACGGAAGTGTATATATTTCCAACTTTCATACTCCGGGATGCTACTGAGAATTTTTCGATAGGAAATCCAATAACTTTTTTTGGCCCGATCTGGGACTTGAGCCCAGAACCTCGGGATCTGGGGCCTTATATCTAGCCATTAGACCAACGAGGCAGCCGATTCATATAACTACAACAAGTAAATATATTTATGGCAATGTGGCAGTAATTGATCAATTTGGAACCCAATTATAACTACTAACTTACAAATAAATCTGAAATGTTTCATTCGTCAATTTCAAATTTCAGATTGCTCTATGCTACAAATCTCAGATCGAGGTTTTGTAATTAAAATCATATAATGGATCATTCGTTAAGTGGCCCGGCAATGTCGTGTAGGATCATTTATTTTAACTGACATTGAGATAGATGTCACAGTTGTGGGCACTTTGACAGCTCATCTTCGATCTTCAATTCTCGATTGCGCGATTGCCAATTAGGACGGTAGGAGTAATGAACTGACTCAACTGTCGGTTAAGTAGACTGTATGGAATAAGTCCCTAGTGACTAATGGTAAATTCGATGTATAATTATGTAGTGAAATATTTGCTTGTTGTAAAATTATCTATTATATTTTATTTTAATCATTGTTTAAATATTCTTAAGTGATTGTGCAGCTATTAATTTACGTGTTAAGAACGATGTTATCGTTAAATTGCAAGTTCCGATCTGACTGCAAAATTCGTGAGCTTGTCACCGAATTTTCACTTTTTGTTGCATTTAGTGTTATTTTCATTTAAATTTTCCTTTTTCTTAAAATGTTGCCTGTTCTTATTGTAACCATAGAAGCGAGTAATAATAATCATGTAGTCGAAGTTTAGTAATAGTTATAACAACTTAACTCGCTTGCTATGTATATATCTTATCAAGTGTATGTCTCTTAGTAAAGTGAAATTATTATTAGACATTGCAACTTAAAACTTAGATCTAAGTAAATTGCTTACAGACCAATCATGACAGATGAACACCTGATGTTCTCTTACTTGAGGACCTTTTTCTTATGTATTTATTAAAATATAATACTGCTTAAACATATTGACATATAAACATTTCTTTTTATAACTAATAATACAGTAATTACTATTTATATTTTTGTATGACGTCACTTTGCTTATCTCATTTTGCTCATCAAATCCTTTCATTAGATACCCATGTCATATGGTCACAGGGGATGATAAATCTCCATTTCACGGCGTCTGCCACATTGGATTTAAAATTACGGCATTTAATAATTGCTAATTCATAGTTAAACATACGGGGAAAAGCGAAAACTTTTACAAAACAAAATCTCGTAATGAATATGATTGCAACAATAACATAAGCTAAGGAAAATTTTAATGCTTTACCTGTAGAGGAATGGGAATATTCTATCTAAATGAAAAGAACAAGCAATTTCAGGCCACACACAGAAGGCCTTAGACACAAAATCAGAATGAATTATCAAATAATTATTTATTTATCCGTCTCAAAATTGTAATTGCTGTTGTATTAGATTGTAATAGATAATTTGGCTGTAACCACCGTAGTAGGAAATTTAGCTGTAAATCGAAGCCCGGCTGATGTAAAACATTGAAATTCATTGTTATAAGTTATAATTGAAGAAAACTAATAAATTGTTACAGTTTTATTAATAAAATAGATGTATTTGCGTACCCAAGGGATTAGAAAGTAAGAAGAGAAGAGTATTCTTGCCACTATTCCATGGGGTCATTATTTGTCAGGAGCTATTTTTAATTTTGATTCGTTTATATTAAAGTCATTCATTTAAAGTATTGTATCATATAAATAACATGAAAGGAAAAAATAAATAAGTCGAGCATATAATTGTGTGTCACGAGAACGGTGATAAAGGTACGATACGAACGTATAATTAGAAGTAAAGGGTCAGCCGACCCTTGTTACTCTCCTCATATTTGTTTTTCTACATCCAACCGATAATTGAGTTTCATTTCGTTTTGTAAAACATAGTGTTACATTATTTAATCTTTCAAAGTATTTATTATGTCGTTTAAAGTTTTATTTATACTTGTGAAGATAACTTACTATTATAAGTCTTATACGTATTACTTCCTATTTGCAAATTCGTCTGGGTAGATACCACCCACTCATCAGATATTCCACCGCAAAACAGCAGTACTTGATATTGTTGTGTTCCAGTTTGAAGGTTGAGTGAACCAATGTTATTACAGGCACAAGGGAGTTCATAAGACATCTTAGTTCCCAAGGTTAGTGGCGCATTGGTGATGTTAGCAATGGTTAACATTTCTTTCAATGTCAATGTCTATGTGCAGTGGTTACCACTTACCATCAGGTGGCCCACTTGGTCATCCTATTCTATAAAAAAATACGTTTTTAGGTTAAGGTAAAAGTGAAATGAGGTTTATTCGGCACAATCTTACTTTTATCATATCACGTAGGCCTTTCGTGCGTACAGCAGCGACGGGTGAATCACGCGTGAAAAATATATAAGAACAGAAAGGCAAACGGACAAATGGGACATCCGATGGTAAGTGGTCACATCCGTTTGTAGACATTAGCACTTTAAGAGAAATGTAACCCATTCCCTGTAGGGAAGGGAATACTATGACGGTGTACTTTTAATGCATATGGATACTATGGAATTTAAGTTGCTATCTTCTTGGTGCCAAAAATTGTTTATTTATTTTTGAATATTTCTTTATTAGTTTTTTTTTCGCAACACATATTGTTATCATTTCTCTTTCATATTATTAATATTTCATTCTTTGATGTTAAACATATAATGGCCCGCCCTGGGGATTGACTTATACGCCGTGACGGAAAAAACACGACGTTCTCTTATGCAATCATGCAACCTCTCAGCCACCGCGATAAACTCCCTTGTGGTGCGATTATACTTATAAACATATTATATACTATTGTTATATATTTTTATTAATTTAAAAAGAAAATATTTTATCAACGAAATTCTATGGTTTTAGTTATTTAAATCTTATTGGGATTAATGCCCATGTATCACATCAGCCAGGCGTCCCGTGACGGCCACGATTTTATTTCATAATTATAGACCTACCTGCTAGTTTCCACTCGTAGCTTCGCTTACATATGGGAGATGTTAGGTACCCTATATCCTTTTCTGTGCCTATGTTTGTAAAATCTCATGATGTTCGGTTGAGCAGTTAAGACGTGAAAGGGTAAAAAACAAACAAACTCGATGTCGCTTTTATAAATTAAGTGAGGATATTTGAGATATTCATTTTATACCACTTTAACTATTATTTACTAAATTTAATCTGTTATTTTCATCTTATTATGTTTCTTACACCACCACAGACAAACATCTTTACCTTTATGGAAGCTTTAAATAAAACATTGTATAAATCTGTGTAATAATTAATTTGTCTGAATAAACACATCTGTTTACATACATTATACTCCGGAAGCCTAAAACATGTTCTCATAAAGTAATAAACAAACATGTACAAACAATAGAAATTGTACTTATTTACTTAAAGCTTTTATTTATTGTTGATATTTTTATATACGTTTAAAAAATATGCTTGTAAATATCCCGAAGCTGGGCAAAGTTTTGGAACTTATTCCACCAAACTGCTACTATGGAACGGTGGAAAAAGCTGCCAACATATGTCACGCATGACAAATATGACAGATAGACTTTTGACTTTTGACGTTTCCGAGAGCGAGATTCATTACATTACATTTGTATGTATTTGTTGGGCAGCAATTTACAATAATTAAACAAACTATTCAACTTTATTAAAGTATTTATTATTATATAAACGAGTACATAAAATAAAATTTAATCAATACATATTTTTGAAATAAAAATTGCTTTCTGTGACAATAGAGCGCCTTATTGCTCAATACCTAAACCTTTTTCAATTACTGGTCCTCGCGCTGCCATTTTTACTTCCCAAAATACTTATTTTTCATCGTCGACGACAACTTACTTCTTCAGTACAATGATAAGTAATGATGAGCTAAATAAGGGTCATACTGAACACGAATACTCGCTTAAAAATATATCGCAAATACTTGGTAAATTATTAAGTAAATAGAATATACTTTAGAACTTTATAATATTAGATAAATAACAAGTTTGTTATGTACTAAAATATTATACGACCGAAATGCCGACCCTATACCCTGTGACACGTCTTTACAATAGTCGTATAACAATGTATGAAAAGAAGCGGTCGAACATATATATATATTTTGCCACACTCAAGATGACAGTAAATTGAAACGCGTGGTTAACTTTACAAAGACCTAATGACCAGAATACTTCGTAATCCGCTTTAAGTAGACACTCTATATCCTAATATATATGCAACTAAACGAATGTAATTATTGCTATGTAAACAAAATATTTCGCTCTTAGTATGTAATGATATTAAGAGACATGTTACCCAATATGTATAATTAGGGAAATGAAGAAATTGCTTTAATCGATACCAAGCTGAAGTCTATCGGTATATAAACAGCAAATGATGGATGCCTGGTATAATTAATTACAACATTAGTTATAGGTTCTTAATTGCTTTTGGGGGTAATTTGGATTAAAGTTATTATTTCAGTTATCGGTAGCTTTATAATTGTGTCAATGTCAGGAAATACAATATTTTTATAGGCTCGATCGTTGTAAATATTATCGACGTTACAGAAATGAAACCATATTACGTTTTTAAATATAATCTATAGGTATTTATGTAGGTATTATTTAGACGATGTAACAAAACACGAAATTCCGGGTCGAGACAATAAAAATAACCCACATTTAAGAAAAAGAAAGTATTGCGTTTCCGTGTCTTGAAAAGCTCATTAGAGCTAATCTCGCTCCAGTCTTGTCGGATTAACGCCCCATCGTATTAGAAGAGTGGACGAATACACACGAAAGCACACGTGTATTTACGCACCCATTTGAACAGTATAATATTATGACTGCCTCATTGGTCTAATAGCTTTATTAAGCTAGATTATAAGATTGCACGCATCATGTTGAGGTCCGCAATTTTGTTTATATAGCATGGCCTTTCTTGAACTTTTGTTTTCTTTTTATTTATTTTTTTTACTTGTGTTTGTCTTTTCTTTTTTCTTGTGAGTGTGCAATAAAGTTGTTTAATAATAATTATTATTATTGTCAATAAGCTGGTCTTGTCGCAAATACGCGGATTAAGTACAGCTCGAAGTGATATGAGTAAGTGAGTGAGTAAAATGATAAACTATCCCGTATTTTTCCGCAACTCGAAACCGTATTATTCGTGCATTGTTGTAAAAAAAGAAAAGCAAAATTATTTGGCGCTGTGACGTCACAGGGGAATTCTAGAATTGAGGTTGTTCATTCAATCAGCTGATATTATTTTATTTATTTCTGTCTACATTTTCCCGAATGCAGTCTTCTGTTTCCATTTGAACCGTGTAACTTATTTAGACTTATCAACAATAACTACTTACACAATTTGACATTTTTTAAATATTAATATTCTTTTTTATAGATTTACAATTATAGATAAGTAACATTTCTGTTCTATAAAAAAATTAAATATAAATCACTATAAAAATCTAAATTTAACTAAAAATAACATACATTTTGGTAGGTATTTATAAACGTCGTTTGTCGAGCAATCTCTCGCTTGATGCTGAGATCGACTCCCGCATCGGCAAAGCAGCCTCCACGTTCGAGAGGCTCTGTTCAAGGGCTTGGGACAACAGACACCTTACGGTAAAAATGAAAATGCTTATTTACCAATCATGTGTCCTAAGCACACTCTTGTATGGAGCAGAAACGTGGACAACGTACGCAAAACAAGAACGCCGACTGAACAAATTTCACTTGCGCTGTCTTCGAAACATTCTGGGCATCACGTGGAAGGATCGAGTGACAAACGAGTCTGTTCTAGGCGAGGCACAACTGCCTAGCATCACGGCCATTTAAAAAAAAACGGTTACGGTGGCTGGGACACGTGCATCGAATGGAGCAGACTCGTCTGCCAAGGCAAATACTGCTGGGACAGGTTGCGGATGCGAAAAGGTCTGTTGGGCGGCCTATGCTCCGTTACAAAGATTGCGCTAAGCGTGATATGGTTGCGTTTAACATCCCTAGCAGCCGATGGGAGGAAGGCCGAGGAAGGATGGCCGAGGACCGTGCCAAGTGGCGACGCCTCGTGAATAACGAAGGTCAATCAAAGCATGACGATGCCTGGTTTGAAGTACTAAAGGAAAAACGCGTTAGGCGTCATGAGCGGGCTTCAAACCCCCGCCCACCTGGGGGTGCATACACTTGTCGGGAGTGCGGCCGAAGGATCCTCTCTCGCATTAGGCTTTTTAGTCATGAACGCAAGTGCCTTCGTGCTGCTTAAATCATCTGTCAGAGATGCAGAGGCCTATATGATCCATAAATTATCATAAACGTCAGGATTTTTAGATTGGAATATTGAAAAAAAACTTGCTGAATTTTTATTTTATGTAGTATTAGCAATGATAATGTCCTCCTGACCAATTTTAATGACGGCGACCAATCTCAAGGGAGCACACGGCCGGAAAGAGTTTGAAATCAACGGCTTTTTACAGACCCAGTCTGGGGCTTGAACCCAGGACAACGAAACCTTATAAGCTAACCACTAGATTAGTAGCAGCACTCAGTAACAGCAAAACAGAAACTTATAGCTACGAATAAACCCTGCCCTGCCCTGCCTTAAACCCTTGTAAGATCTAACGAAAACTGGTTTTAAAATATTAGTTTTATAATATTTACATTGAAATTTTGTTCAATGTAAAAGAACAAAGCAATGTTACGCTGCAACGCTTTGTCAAAGGACGACTGTTTGACTTTTAAGAATTTCATCTCAGAACCCGTTCAAGCAAAACCTTGAACGTTTTATTTCAAAAGTATATGCAAATCATTTCTCTTCAAAGACACAGAGAATGAATCCCGTTTCACTATTTTGCGCATGTATCTAACTTATTCTAAAAATATTATTTTCAGATATACAGGGTTCCTCGAGATCTCTTCATTCACCGTTAAAGTCGGAGTAAAATCACTAATGAACAGTCAGAGTAAAATTATATAATATTATGTAAATAATATTATAATAGTTTTAGGTAGCGTTGTTGAACGTCTCTATATCATACATGGAGATCGTTGTAATGATGCTTCATATATGATATCGCTCAGTATATAGACGCATATATTATATTTACATTCGATAAAAACAATATCCGATCTATTTACAATCGTTGAGCTCGAGACTACTTCTGGAATGTTATTAAATTTGCCAATTATAAATACATTATTGTATAAAATTAGATCATAGTAATAAAATTACAATATTAATGTATAATCTACATTCCGAACCAATTGTAACTTTACACTTTATAAAGTCACGTCAAATGTCGATCCAACAGACTACTTGAATAAAGTGTATTTTGATTTATAATAGCTCGATAGCTGATCTTAAATATTCTCAGGCGACATTGTCTGCATGATATAAATATTATTAATATGCCAGGGCTGTTTATCGAGAACCGTTATTTTATTACATGCTATATTGTATTTTACATATAATTTTAGGTTAGCTAATTTTGTGTGTCCGCCGTTGAGTACCGGCTTAGAATAGTACTCCCCCAATCTCATCCCGTGGGTGTCGTAAGAGGCGACTGAGGGACGGGGAAAAGGGGGGATGGGCAGCAGCGTCCCTCCCTCCATAAACATCTTACCCCCTACTGCGCTCGCCAACACGCCTGCCAAGCTAAACTGGCATATACTGGGGTTATCTGAAGTCCGAAGACAGGGGGAGGACACGATAACTCTAGAGTCCGGTAACTTACTCTACTTCCCCGAAGGTGATAACCTCTCCCAGGGTGGTGTCTGTTTTCTGGTCAAAAAGGATCTCATAAGCAGCATTGTGGAAATCAGTAGTGTGTCGAACCGGGTAGCGTACCTTGTCCTAAAACTTTCCGACAGGTACTCCCTGAAGGTCGTACAGGTATATGCGCCAACTTCGGCATACTCTGATGATGTGGTCGAACCGATATACGAGGACATCGCAAAGGCCCTCAACAACACCTCGAAGGCCCACTACAATGTTGTTATGGGAGACTTTAATGCTAAAGTGGGAGCACAAGATAGCGGTGAATTGAAAGTCGGACCTTACGGCTTGGGCTGCAGAAATCACAGGAGGCAAATGCTGGTAAACTTTCTCGAGGCGCAGGGGCTCTTTTTGATGAATTCTTTCTTTCAAAAGAAGGCTCAGAAGCGATGGACCTGGCGAAGCCCCAATAACGTGACAAGGAACGAGATAGACTTTATCATTTCGAATAAAAGGCACATATTTAGAGATGTCTCAGTGATCAATAGGTTAAATACCGGAAGTGATCACCACTTGGTTCTAGGCACTCTAGATATCGATTTCAAAGCCGAAAGATCGCGAATGATGAGGTCTACTCTCCGACCTCCCATGCTCCAAGCTGCTCAAGGCGCCGAAAAGTTCCAAATGGAACTTCAAAATCAATTTACCGTGTTGGAAACCGTAAGCAGTATTGATGAGAAAACCGACATGCTGGTCAAAATACTACAAAACACATCCCGCAAGTGTTTTCCGCCACAGAAAAGAGACAACGCACCAAAACTCTCTGCTGAGACACTCGAGCTCATAAGGAAACGACGAGAACTACCATCGTTTTTGTCAGATTTTTGCCTTAAACCGAAAAATAAAAACGCTGACGCAACGCGATCTCCGATGCTCCAATACCCGTGCCATCAAGGCTGCGATTGAGCAAAATCGGGGATCGAAAGTGTTCGCTCGCAAGTTTGGGAGGCCGCGTCTGACAAAACTTAAAACTGAAAATGGTGGGGTCGTTACCTCTAGGCCTGAGATTGTCGGAGAAGTAGAGAGGTTTTATGGGCAGTTGTTCTCTTCAAGATAGGATAAACCTGTGGGAATCAATATTGATGACCAGCGTGCCCCTCTCACGCGCCATTACTCCGAGGAGCTCCCGGTCGTTGACCAAGGCGAGATTAGGGTGGCTCTAGAACAGCTTAAAAACAACAAAGCTCCGGGAGATGACGGAATCACAACAGAGTTGCTTAAGGCAGGCGGGACTCCGGTCCTGAAAGTGCTAGCAAGCCTCTTTAATTCCGTCATCCAACATGGCAAGACCCCGGAAACGTGGAGTGGGAGTGAGGTGGTACTGTTTTTCAAGAAAGGTGATAAAACCCTCTTGAAAAACTACAGACCAATCTCCCTCCTGAGTCACGTGTATAAGCTGTTCTCAAGAGTCGTCACGAACTGTCTCGCCAGACGACTTGACGAGTTCCAGCCCCCAGAGCAAGCCGGCTTTCGATCAGGCTATAGCACCGTGGACCACATCCATACTTTTCGGCAGATTGTGCAGAAGACCGAAGAGTACAATGGGTTGGGCAGTGGGCTGGTCCCGTAGGACCGATGGCCGTTGGAGCAGACGAGTCCTAAAGTGGAGACCGCGGATCGGCAAACGCAGCGTAGGGCGCCCTCCAGCCAGGTGGACCGATGCCGACCTGACATGACCGACCTTAAAAAGGTGACGGGCACCGACTGGATGCGGAAGGCGGAGGACAGGGAGCTTTGGCGCACCTTGGGAGAGGCCTATGTTCAGCAGTGGACAATAATTGGCTGTTGATTGATTGATTAATTTTGTGTCCATACATTAGTGTTGAATTAAGAATTTATCATATGACACTCGAGACATGGCCAGGGAGGCCGGCAGCGATAATTGGGGGAAAAGCACGTTTTAGTTCACGCAACTTATCTAATGTTAAGAAAACCCTGGTAAAACAGATGATAGTAATGCTACATCATAATACATGAAGCTTCAGCGACCATCTCAAAACTTCAAAATTAAAAACACTGCATCCTTATAAAAATAAATAAATATTTATTTTTTTAAATTTGGTAAAAATTCAATCTATTCATTCCACACAATGGAATTTCATTAAAACATAAAACATTCAAAAGCCATTATAGGTTTTAAAGCAGGCAAAACGAATCATAAAGACACGGGGTGACGATTCGTCCTTCAGAGGCGTTCGTGACATTTCTCGAGAGTTATGTAAGTAATTTATCGATATAGCATTCGATTTTCTCGTAACAAATCGATCGCAATACGCCTTCAGAATGCGTAATATAGTCGACGAAAATGTCTTTTATCAGGATTATAAAAAGTACCTGGATTATCATGTTTATATTCTTAATGATTATATTATGAGATTGATCGTAACAGCCTGTGAATCACTGCTGGGCTAAAGCCCTCCTTTCCCACGCTGCTCCAATGCGGGTTGGTAGAATACACATGTGGCAGAATTTCAGTGAAATTAGACACATGCAGGTTTCCTCACGATGTTGATCAAACTGATGATGAGATTGATCGAAAAGTATAAATTAAACAATAAACAGCATCTTTCTGTTTTAGAAAAAGGCTAACCACTAGACAATTATTTAGTGCAAGAAGAAGCAAGATTCAATAATAACTGTAACGTCATTTTTACTCTATAGAATATAATGTTTATTAACATTAAAAATATTCGATCATGAGGTTAATATGTTTAGGCTTTAAATATTCCTTGTTTTCGAATTGAGCGACCGACAGGATTTTATCCACCTGTCATATCGTCGTTTTTGTAAATAATTATAGGTCATCCTGATAAATAAAAAATGTCAGTTTTTGAAAAGCCAATCAAAAGATGTTCATCTGATATAATACGTAATATTTCCTATTTAGCAGAAAGGTCGATATGATCTTGAAATTTTGGTAAATTGTTACATCCGCTCTTAGATTTTATATGTTAATGACGTTATTCCTTACACTACCGGTTTGTTTTAAATAATAACTGCCTGTGGCGTAACAAAACGTGAGAACATCACGCCACATATGACGCGCATTGTCACACGTAATGAAAGTTCTAGTTGAGCTCCATGTTCGAACCAATGTTTTATCGAATAAAGAATCGATCGGTACAAAAAAAAGGAAATAAAAGTCGAAAAAAAAAACAAAACATATACAGAATGAAAATTGAAAATCAAATTTTCTATCGGTTACAGTTATTTTTTTTTAGTTTAATAAAATAGAAATGTTGTTCATGTTTTTCAAAAGTTATTCTACAGTAATAACTTTCTCAAAAAAATATTGCTAAATAATTTAAATTGATACTATAATTCCTCATTAATGATATATTTTATTAAAATATTAATTCCTTTGACATCAAAATGTACGCTTACGTATAATTGGCGCATCCAAGCACGTATGCCGTATTTATTATTGGAGGGACGAGTATTATTTAATATTGCAATAACATCGATAAATTCGCAATGCTTCTCGTGTATCATTTCATAATCATTCATAATCATTTATACCGAATTTTAATTTTAATTTTAAATACGTAGGACTGGCATATGGCACCTAAGTGGTCACCAACACCCATAGACATTAGCATTGTAAGAAATGTTAACCGTCGCTTACATCGCCAGTGTGAAACTACCTTGAAAACTAAGATGTTATGTCCCTTGTGCCTGTAATTATTGTATTTTGTTTTATTTTATTTTGTATTAAATAAAAATAAAACTTTACTATTTTTTTTCTTTAATTTAAGCCATTTATTTTTATAAGTATCATTTTACTTAAATTCAGGTTTTTTTATACACTTTTATTTTGTCGGTATAACTAAAAATGTTAAATTGAAGTGAGCAAAACTAGATTTGTATAATTCCATGATGAGTTAACCTATAATTGCGATGTATGGTATTAGTAAACGTGATTATTTAAAATCGTTATCTTTTAGTAAAGATGTATATACATTGCACATTGTGTTAGCTTTCTATAAAATAAATAAAATAGAACTCGCCCTTTAATCTTACAACCAAATTTTGTAAGTCATTTAAACTAACTTAAACTAACTCGTATTAAAGACAAGAAATACAGAAAGGTGTCATTTCATCTGGTCATAAAATTAAGCCCTTAAACTTGGACCATTAAGAAAATACCGGCCGCTTAAAATTGTCCATTTATAGACGTCTGTTCAAGAAAGTGTTGAATTAATATGTTCAGGTACAATCCTAACTTCCCGCAATATTAACAAAATTGTAAAACTTTCAAATTGCATGCAAGTTACTGTGACGTACTCGTTGCTTAATGCAACATTTCTTGAAACCAATTTGAAAGCGTTTTTATTAATTCTAACATCTAGCGAACCCGTGAGCTTCTGTCAATATCCACGTGTTCTGTCCACTGGAGTCTCTCTTAGGATTCAGTCTTGGCAAATGGCATTCAGAAAATTAAAACAAAAACACCAATATTCATTTGTTATTTATATTGATAACACAAATAATAATATTAATATTGTTAATACAACCACCATTTAAGAATATAATCTGTACTGCATGTTGTCTTAGGTAATGTTGTTTTAATAAAAATCGGTGTAGTAAAATTAAGGGAAGAGTTTAATGCAATCCTGAATTTCATCTTTAACTTTCATGCACTCGTCGCTTTCGATCCATTTGGGACAATCCTGAAATGGAAAAGATCATAGATATTTTTTTACGCAAAAAGTATTACATTACTATTATACCTAAGATTTTCTCACAGCTTTAGAAATTCAAAAATTATTACATATTACCAAACTCAATATGAACCAGCAACTCTTTGTCTAAAGCTCGTATTATTACACGAATTCTTAATATTTCATTTAGACCCCTTACCGCCAATAAAGTAAAATGTATGCAATTCCCAATTTCTCTTAAATAGCAAGTATCTTCTTGGCTGTAAGCACTCAAGTCTTCTTTCAAGCACTTAACTTCGACGACATCATATATACTGGTATAATTTTCGAAATCCTTTATGAGTGATTCATTTAACTTAATTTTATCGATCGTTCCATCAGGCCTGAGAAAACCTTTTCTTTCTCCATAACACGTCTCGAAGTAACACTGGAAAATAATGGGTTAATTTTAGATATACTAAATAAACTTTACGCGAGTGAATTATCTCGAATCGCTTACAAAGAGATGTGGGAGACATAGTTTATTTGTCTCATTGCGTTATGTATCTCAGTCCAAATATAAAATTTTATTCACCCGAGTAACGATGCTCTATATTATAGCTATTTCCATAAAATTATACTACTACGAACATTTTGGTGTTATTGTCAGTAAAATCTTAAGCAATATTGTGTGAATTATAAGCAAGTAAAATATTATATAAATCTTTCTTACATTTGTTTAAGGTTTTTTTTTATAATTGGCTACATATAGGAAAAAAAATGTGGTCGAGGAAGAAACGAGGTTCTTTGCGATGTTTTTTTCGTCTCAAAACGCGTCTTTAAATGTAGATTTTAATTAATTATATAATATTTTTGTCACACCAAAAAGCGCCTCCACTTTATTTATACGACTCTTTCTAATTAAATATTAAGAAACGGTTTAAACTAAAAAATTATCATTTTATATTTTATAGGTAAATAGTAATCTATTCAAATTTAAATATAAAATAGGGAATTAAGTTAAATAAAAAAATAAGTTATATAAAAAAAGTGAACTTAATAGACACAGAAACGTAATATAACAATCAATATAAGCAAACATTATTTTGCCTATGTTCACAGTTTTTACAGGCAATTCAATATTTTAACAATATATTAAACATCAAAAATGTACTTAAAAGTTTCAAACAATCAAAACACTGTCTACTATAAATTAAATATTAATAGCTTGATAAATAATGGTCTAATATTTTCCAATAACTTAAAATATATGTTTACATTTATAAAATAAAATAATTTAAGCGATAACTTAAATCAATATTTGACATTCGAAACACTGAGAACCAAAAACCAAAATGAATTCATAAAAAAATCCAAGGAAGTTTTCTTTAAGATATGCTAACTAATATATAATTATATAATATAGTATAATATTAACCTCAAGAAAAAGAGGCAAACTGCTTCATTATCTTGTTTATTTATTTAGTCCCTTGGAAGTTAAGATTCGCTTTACATATTTATTTCATATTAATGAATTTTGCTAGTTAGTTATACATGAAAAAAAAAAGAAAGCGCGATCTATGACATACTTTTAGTAACACTTGTGCTGTAG
Organism: Nymphalis urticae; assembly: GCA_905147175.2. Taxonomy (NCBI): domain Eukaryota; kingdom Metazoa; phylum Arthropoda; class Insecta; order Lepidoptera; family Nymphalidae; genus Nymphalis; species Nymphalis urticae. The sequence goes on from LR989991.1 coordinate 9,308,257, forward strand.
GTAGGTACGGTACGGAACTTATTCCACCACGCTACGCTTCATACGATATATAGTTGTTAAAAAGGATCGTGCCAATACAACGTAGTATCTATTATTGCCGCCAGAAATATAACGGACGATATTATTGAAATTTATAAAACTTCGAAAACATCATATATCCATGACTTCCTTTTCTCTTATTTTGAGTATAATTATAAAGTTTAACTAATTTCACTTTTGTTTACGCATTAACTTTATAAAGTAGAAAGAGACAAGTAATAAAGAGAAAGAGACCAGTAGGCATATCGCTATTTCGTTATGTGACATTTTCTGCCATTTCACTCTACTGTAAGCCGCTTAAAAGAACTTCGTTCCAAAAATATATAAAATATATAATTCGTGAGTTCTTGAAACACATGATACTAACAACTATATTATTTATAATCCATAAATACCTAAAAACCAAAAAAAAAATCAAAAAAAATATTTACAACATAAAAACAATCTATATTTAACGACTGAAATTATCAAATTAAATGATATAAGTTGTTTTGAACCAGAATAAATTCTTTATTATTTTTTTATCTGAATTTATACTACAAGTTTGGTTATTAATTTTTATTTATAAAACAACACAATTTTTAGAAACGAGTACTTTCTTCATTCACAATTTAAAAAAAAACGAATATCCGTCACCCGTCCGTCATCCGAAACCGTCATCGAAATCCGAACTGACCATCACCGGTAGATATTTTACGCGCTCTCTTAAAAAACTATAATCTGTGTTTTCTGTGAGTTATATCATCATACATATAAGTGTGGGCAACATTCCCTGGTTCCATCAGCAACTAGTATAATATGGAAGACGTATTAATAGGAGAACAAATTCACGTACTGGGCCCAGTCTACATAAGCTGTTTGGTGGTGTTGAAGGTGGGAGCTTAGGCTTAATTCCTTAATTGTACGTTAATAAACATACCAACTTCTTTTTTTAATTGTCTTGCCTATGTATTTCATAATGCTAGCTACCTGTTAACTTGCGCTACATTATTATTTAATATTAAATTATTAATAATATATTCTTGGTATTAATATGGTTTCCAGTTCAATTATAGGCATAAGGGAATTAACATCCTAGATTACATGGTTTGTAGCACAATGACAATATGTAGAATGGATTATACTGATTATGACGTCAGTATTTCTAGCGATCGTATCATATCGTATATGTACTAATAAATAAAGACTTTTTGGTGGTTATTAACTAAAAAACTAATGATCATATGTATACAGGGTGACTGGTGAATTAGTATCAATACTTAAGGACGTGATATTTGACGACCATATATGACCAAAAAAAAATACATATAACATAAATATTAATAAACTTCTAAGTAAAGTTAACAAAAAGTTATGTAATTAATTACGCGTCATGTGGACGCCCTAGCTGCGCTGACGACACAACACCGTTATCGCGCGGTACTTTCCCTACGTCCAAACGCCGCCGCGTGTTAACAGGGTAGCAGGCTACCTTTGATAAACAAGCATGATCCAATCCCCCTTCATACTTTAAACCTGGCTTAGAACAGGCAAAAATACCAAAATATTTCACTCGTTTAAGCAACAAATGTGTTGACTAGGTAAATTATATGAACTTGGGACAAAAATTAACTGTTTACCTATCTTGGTATTTCCGGCGTATTTAAAAATTGAATCATACTTATTTACAACGATACTGTATATACCTACAATCTACATACATAAAACTTATAACAGAAAATGCACCGTCTTTTGGAGACGGTTTTAGTGTATATACAAGTAGATGCAGCTGCGCATCGCAATTTCACCCACTTTAAATTTAGACTATTAACGTGACAGGCATAAAAAATTATGTCCTTGTTATAAATTTATTCATCAGTAATTTACCAACGAGTGATACATTTTCATTTAATACTTCGTGAGAAATGCTTAAAATAAATAAAATATTATTATTGTTGAAAGAACATTTCCATTTTTTTTTAAACTTTCATAAATTTATATTTGTTGAGAACTCCAACCGAATTAGAACAGAGTTATACGTATCAAAACATACATACTAGTAACCTGATTAAAAAAATGTTATTTTTTATATAACAAGAAAGCAGATGAGATTCAGAGCCAACTTTCACCAAACTGCCGCTAACAATATGACTTAATATGTTATATCCCTTATACGTGTAATGACACTGACTTTCAAATCAGAACACGATAATAAAAAAATATCAATGTATAGCGTAAGGTGGGCCCTACCACCGGATAAAAGTTTTAGTACCAAATGTATTGTTTTTACTCACTGTTTCTGGTTCATGGCGTGAATGTAAACATTCTTTCATGATAGCTTTATTTTCTTCGCTGATTACATAGTTGCAACAATGCCTATTAAACTGTAAAAGAAATTTATCGATATAAATAAATTCCATCTAGTCTTTCTATTATCAAATAAATATTATTATTTTAATAAGAAATAATATTTAAATGCATTGTTTAATATTTTTCTATATAAGCCTGTGATGTATGTGCAACTGAAACTTGATTTTTGTTTTTAAAGAACTCTTAAACTTCAAATATAAAATCAATGAAATTTTTAAACTTCCTTAGGGTACAAGCTTGCTTCATACCAAATTACATCAAAATCGGTTTAGTGGTTATTTGTAAAAGTAACAGACAGACAGAGTTACTTTCGATTTATTTATAATATTGGTATAGATTAAAATATAAAAATAGTAGCTTATAGTAAATAAAAAAATTGTTTTGACAACAAAATGGCGACTTACCGTAACAGTATCCAGACAACTGCCAGCGTCTTGCGAGTTTACCTGAGGAATAAACATTTAATTTAAAATAAAAGCAACATCAATATTTTTTATAAAAAAATAATTAATTGTAAGGATAAGTTTCTTCATTGAAATTCGATGCTCGAAATAATTATTATGTTTGTTCATTGAAATATCGTATTAAAATTATAAATAAATCAGTTATTTAGTAATTCTCACTAACTATAAGCAAACACAAATACACAATTGCAAAACATAATAATTAAGATATGTATAATAAATGCAAAATATTTTTTGTAATAATCGCAGAGAAAAAAAAAACAAATTAAAAAGGGTAAAATTTTCTATACTTCATGAAATTATTGTCTAAAAATGCGTTTTTCAAAAATACATATATTATACATGATAAATATTTTTTAGTATTTAAAAATTTAAATCTTACGACATTCACCACAACTATTAGACCAAGCAAAATAAAAACGCGATCCATGGCTGATGAGATTTTAAACTATTGCCATATTATCCAAGTCTGTTTATATATATATTTTAAATTAAAACATAAATCACTGTGGTCACACAGCAGAAAATTGTACCGTTTACATAAGAATTTAATGATAAAAATAATTTAAGAGTAATCATTATAATAACCGTTACATATTTGTTTATTATCTATTTATGTAAAAACTAACGAGTGATTTTTACATTTTTATTTATTTTAATAAAAAAAAAATGAAATATAAATAAGAGTTAGAGTTGAAACCAAGAATACCGTAGAATCTTATTTCTACGCTATTTTGATTTAAAACGTCCGGCAGTGTTGCCCATATTTTATTAATTATTAAAATCTAGAGTAAACAGGTTTTTGGTTTTCCTAGGCGTGCTTTATCTTAGACCGTGTCGATGCTTTACATTCGGTAAGCCAACGGTCAAAACCTGACCTATATGGGTATGAGTTAAAAAAATTTAGCAATTTAACTTTATTATCTTAAATTTTGCTTTCTTATTTTAGAAAAGACAAATACATTTTGTTTTTTTTTTATTAAAATTGGTCGGAGCTCCTATTTTAGCACAAATCCAGTGAACTATATTCCATAATTGGAAAAATATAAACATGCACGAGACAGATGAAGATACTAAAAATGAATTTTATTATTTAAATAAGCGTAAACTTTAAGTATAGAACTTTGAAAGAACTCAAGGTAATAATCAGAAATATTAAGCAAGCGAACGTCGTCTCATAAAAAATGCGCTAATGTCATTTTTAGTACGAATTGTAGACACTCAAGTAGATGCCTTAACAACCTTACTCCTGCAAACGATTTCCTGTTAACTTATTTCTTTGTTTGTTTTATTATTGTTTGCCCTTTATATTGCGTTCAATGATTCAAAAGTTCGGTAAAATTGTTTCTCGAAGATTCCTAACATTATTCATAAAGTTTAATAATGTCAACAGAAATTTAATTAAAATAAATTATCAGCCAAAATTGATGTAAGATATACAATATATATACAAAGAGTAATTACTGAGTTTCCTGCTGGGAACTTACAATACTTTCAGCTAGTAATGAAAAGAAAAATGCTCTGTAAATAATGTACGGACTAACTACTCTGGTCTTCTCGACTAAATCGAACTGTTTTATTTTTATTTTTATAAAAGTAAAAACGCACAGAAAGTTCAACTTATGGTAAGTGGTACTGTCACCTATGGACACCTGCAACATAAAAAGAGTTGCTGATGCGTTGAAGAAACATATTTATTCGATCGGAAAACTCCTATATTATAGCGCTTCGGGATAAAATATAGGAGGAAGACCATTTCACAACCTGCACGTGGGCGGAAAAAAATTTCTTGACGCATACATTAACGAAATTTCAAGCATCCACGTGGTGCGGATGAAATTCTTTTTAGCGGCGAAGGGTGTGATATTGGAAATTTCAGAGAGCCATCGTCTCAACGGAAGTTTAAGTGATCTAAGCCGTCTGTTAGTATTCGGTCGTCGATAATTCCAACTGTTCGTCGATGGATAGAGTCAAGGAGCCGGTATTTAGAGGCCCAAAGATGAGTACAGTACTACATATAGGGATTTATTTGGTGGTAGTGCTTTGTGTAAGCCCATCAGAGTGAGATAGTCATAAGAAATTCTACCAGTAAACGGCAACACTTAGTATTGTGTCGTTCCAGTTTGAAGCGTAAGTAAGCCAGTGTAACTACGCAAAGCACAAGGCGCATAACATCTTCGTTCCCAAGGTTGGTGGCGCATTGGCGATGTAATGGGTGGTTAATATTTCTTACATCGCCAATGTCTATGGGCAGTGGTGAGTACTTAACATCAGGTGGCCCATTCGCCTATTGGCGTACCTAAAAAATAATTTAAAAAAATGGAAATATTTAAGCTTTGTAGAACACAAGCCGGTATCTCGGTGTAAGGTACCATCTTACTTTTTTTAGCAGGACAAGTGTTATTCGTAGAAAGTGATAATCTCCGAGCATATGCCGTCGATAGCTGAACTCAGTACTTAACGTACCAAACACAAAAAATTGCAACTGTTTTTTGTAGACAAATAATATAACACATTTATTTTTATTCATTCGATTTCTCGAAATTCTCACGTATTGCATTGATTTGTTGAACTTAACATTTAAAAAATAATAAATTAATTATTAAACTATCAACGTAAAATAATATTTATAATAAATGTGATCATTAGCCGTAACGACGCTAAATTTAATATATAAGAAACCTTTCCAATTCATTATGTAACAAGAGATTTTCATCGTCTTATATACAAGTAAAGAAGTGTCTCTAGCTGTCGTATTTCTACTTATATTAAGAAAGGGTGTTACAATAAAGATGTCGTGGGCGTTGAAGCGTTAACTCGGTGCTTCGGCACCCGAAGTATTCTCGGGAAGAGCTATGTAAGGAATTTATAGAAATAGCGCACGATACGAACCCGATACGAACCCGATGAATTGATCAACTTAAAGCTTACTTTCCACTTATACATAGACTAGTCAAGGCGTTTTTGAGTTTATTAGTTGCTTTATCTCGCATACAATGCAACCGCATAGTAAACGCGATTATTTTATATTATTCATAGTATTTAACTTGCTAATACAAAAAGTAAATATGAATATATAGATATCAGTTTTTATCTACAAAAGTCGTGCTATCTTCTTCTTCGAGTGCCACTCCGACTAGCGAAGGTCTGAGGAAGACTGGCAGTCAGCTTTAAATATTCCTTCTTATTCTTCGCGAGGCGAAAGAGATCGGCAGTACTCGCAATTCCCGTCCATTCTCGGATGTTGCACAGCCAAGACTTTTTTCTGCGCCCAACAGCTCTCCTTCCGGCAACTTTTCCCATCATAATGAGTTGCAAAAGTTCATATCTTTCATGCCTAAGCACGTGTCCGAGATATGCATTTTTTCTCTTCTTGAGAGTCTCCAAAAGTTGCCGGTTTTGGTTGACGCATCGCAGAACTTCTACGTTCGAGACCTTTTGAGTCCAACTTATGGCCAACATACGTCTATATGCCCACATCTCGAAAGCTTTTATACGTTTTTTGAGGTCTTCTTTAATTGTCCACGCCTCGCATCCGTAAAGAAGTATAGGCCAGATGTAACAATGTAGATTTCTGAGTACTTTTTTTAACGTGCAGAAGGCACTTTGAGCTATTTCGATGCGAGTCTTTACCTCCTGTTCACAGCTCCAGGTGTCATTAAGCCATGTCCCTAGATATTTGTACTTGCGCACTCTCACAATTTTTTGGCCTGCTACAATGATAGCAATGTCATTGAAGCTGTGTTTAGACAATACCATGATCTTCGTTTTTGATGTGTTCATCCTCAGACCAGCGTTTTCACTGCACTCATTAACACGGCTCATAATTAATTGCAGCTCTTCAGGAGATGATGCTATTAGGACTGTATCGTCAGCGTATCTGATGTTGTTAATATACCGGCCATTTATTTTGACTCCACATTCTAGGTCTTCAATTGATTCTGTTATTATTTTTTCCCAGTACAAATGAAATAGCGTGGGTGATAATATACAGCCCTGTCGGACTCCTCTCTTTATTTCTTCCTCATTAGTCTCCTCATTGTCAACTCGTACAGTAGCCTTCTGGTTCCAATACAGATTCTGAATAATACGTACATCTTTGTCATCTAAGCCGATATCATGTAATATTGCAATTAGACGGTCGTGCAGTACTCTGTCAAAGGCTTTTTCGTAATCTATGAAACAAAGGAAAACGTCTTGTTGCATGTCTCTGCATTTTTGTACGAGAACCTGCATTGCAAAAAGAGCCTCTCTCGTGCCCACTCCTTTTCGAAAGCCAAACTGACTATCTGCGAGTTGTTCGTCGCATTTAGCTCTTATTCGCTCGTGGATGATATTCAGAAATAGTTTCAATACTTGGCTCATAACGCTAATCGTTCGAAACTCTTCGCACCTTCTTGCGTTGGCCTTCTTAGGAAGCGTAATAAAAGTTGAGGTTAGCCAGTCTTTGGGTAAGTGGCCAGAGTCGTACACCAAATTAAAGCGTTTAACCAGGAAGTCAATATTTTCGTCTTTGATAAGTTTGAGTACCTCAATGTGAACATTATCCGGTCCGGTTGATTTTCCCGTTTTAGCTTTTTTAAGAGCGTTTGTGACTTCATTTTTCAGGATAGGATATCCCTCATTTGGATCACAATTTACCGCTATGCTTCATTGATGAAATGTATTGTTCCCATAGGTGTTTTTTTCCTGATATATTTAGTATAGGAATATTATTTTCGTCCGTAAGATGGTAAATGGTCTTTTTGTGCCCTACCAAAGATTTTATTTCCTTATGCAGGTTAAATGCATCATGTTTAGCATAAAGGTCCTCCACAAAATCACACTTGCAATGATACCAAGCATCTCTAGCATAACGAACTTCACACCGAATTGGCTTATCAATCTTAGTATACTTGCTATTGTCAGAATTCTTGTAGATTCTCCTTTCTTTGATAAGATTATATATTTTTTCTGTCATCTAACTCTGCTTAGGAATCCAATCTCTTTTCAAGTGTGTCTTATTGATGTTTAATATTTTGTTCTTTATTGAACACCACTCTTCCTCCACTGTACGCATTATCCCAGGTTTCTCATCTGCTGCCCACTCGTTTATTTCTTTCGCCACTTTATCTTTGATCGCTACAACTTAATGGCTTAACTGATTATGGTCAGATCTTATATCAGCCCCAGGATAGGTCTTAGCACTTTTGACACAATTACGAAAGCGATTATTGATCAGGATGTAATCTATCTGATTTCTTATAATTCGCTGAGGGGTATGCTTAGGTGACGTCCATGTATACATGTCGTGCTATGACTTTATGAAAATCATGCGTCCTCGAGACATGCAACGCTAAAGGAACATTTACAGTTTCTTGACATATACACACATATACATCACACGCAAGCATTTACGAACACACATCTTTACACAAATTTATAAAACTTTGGATTATTGTAAAAATTTTACATACTCAAAAATCTGAATAATAACATTATACTGTAAAGTGCACCTGACACTATAATTTTATTTAAGTTAATTTCAATTTCCATAAGATAGAATGGGATGTGTGCTATCTTAAGTAAATTTATCGTACTTAATTTAAAATTTAGTACTCTGCTATAGAATTCAATGATGCATATCGATATTTCTTGCAAATTGTTCCCACAAACCTTCTTAATTCTAATGAATGTATAGAACATCATCACATCATCAAAAACTATAAAACAAACAGGAAATGAAGTACAATTATGATTCTATTCTTGGTTTAAGTGTCGTGGTCTTTATTGCAATATATGTAAGTGTTGTATTTTTTTTTATTACTAGTTTTCGCCCATGGCTCCACCCGTGTGTGGAGGTAAGTTTGGGTTATGTTTATAAAAAGCAGCCTATGTCAAGCATGCTCCATATCAATTTTATTAAAATCGGTTCAGTGGTTTAGCCAGAATTACTTTCGCATTTATGATATTAATTTAGATAGGAATGCAGACAATTAATATTAGTTGGAATTAGAAGTAATACACAGGCATTCGTTACGCCAACAAACCGCCAACCATATGTACTACGGTTGCTATGTATCTTGTGTTGTAAATAGCACTAGCTTACTCACCATTTAAACCAGAATAGAATAACACAAAATATAGCTGTTTGGCTGTAGTATATTTGAAACAAATAATGTTTTGTTGTTTGACTGCCTTGTTGGTCTAGTGGATGTAAGGACGCAGATTCCGAGGTCCTAGATTCAAACCCCAGGTCGGGCCAATAAAAATTAAAATTTGATACTTTATACATTCTACAATACAGCACTGTAGTGGATTATATTCCTTAAACATTTCGTTAAAAAGGATCTTCGCCCAACAGTGACTTATAATAGATTATATTTATGTAGTCATTTAATTCCTTTCATCAAAGGAATGAAGTAATAGAACAGGTTATGAGGTATAAAGTACTACAGATGGTTTGAGATAACATACCCACTTATCAGTTAATTAACCAATAAAACATTAAAGCAGCCATTAGTGTCGCTACAATTCCATATGAATAAGGGATGAAATATGAAAGTAACTGTAAGTACCACACAGTAGCGCAATGAATATTAAAAAGACCATTGTATCTTGCCTACATACCAAATAATTTTAAATAATTTTATTTATTTTATTTTATAAAATAGGTAGGCGAACAATCATATGGACCACCTAATGATAAGTGGCCACTAACATCCATGGACATTGGCATTGTAAGAAATGTTAACTATCACTGACATCGCCAATGTGCCACCAACCTTTAGAATTAAAATGTTATGTCCCTTGTGACTGTAATTATAATGGCTCACACAACCTTCAAACCGGAATATAATAATACCAAGTAATGCTGTTTTGTGGTAGAATATCTTATGAGTGCGTGGTACCCCTTCAGACGAGCTTGCACAAAGCACTACCACCAGTAAAGAATAAAAAAAAGAAAAAAAAGAACAATAACAAAGACAGGACTGATAAAATCGGTGTGTATTTGAAGTTTTATTTTTAATCATGAATAATGTAAGACACTTATAAAATGATTTTCTGTAAAATTTTAGGTGGTAGGGCATTATGCGAGGTCAATATTTTATGAGCATAGGTACCACCCACTCATCAGATATTCTAACGCTAAACAAATATAGTCAGTATTGTTGCATTCCGGATCGAAGGCTGAGTGAGCCGATGTAACATATATACAGGCATAAAGCACATAATATCTTCGTTTCCAAAGTAGGTGGCGCATTGACTATTTAAGGAATGGAAAAATGTCAAATTAATCTTCTTCTCTCTTTCTACATTGCTAGCGAAAACACATATAATTTGTATTGCGCAAATAAAGCATTGAATACAAATATTTCCTATTCCACGCTTAAATCGACATCAATAGCGAATTTCATTTGAACTCGCCCAGTCGTTTGAACGTGATTGCAATTATAATGTTAGTCGAATATCTCATCAGTATAAGCAGTCGAAGAGAAAATTAAACAGTTTTCTAACAGACGTTTAGCCAACAAAATACTGTAATTTTTTTCAAATAAATGTAGACTTAAAAAACTTTCTTTATAACTGCTGAAGTAAGCACCCGTCAACTTATAAGTGGACGGACATAATCTGCGCTGTAAGAAATATTAAACCTAAACCTTGGGAACTAAGATGTTTTTTTTTATATATCCTGGGACATTATTCACACACGGCCATCTGATCCCAAATTAAGCAGAGCTTGTACTATGGATACCAGATGAGAAAATGATATACTACACATACCACTTTTGTTTTGTAAATACATGCTTATTTAGATAAGTATACACAGCCTCAGGACAAACAGACATTTTCATATACACAAATGTCTGTCCTGGGTGGGAATCGAACCAACAACTTTATGTGTGAAAGGCAAGTATCTGCCCACCACGCCAACCGGCTCGTCGAATGCCGATATTATGCCCCTTCACTCATCCATTAAGGTAGAATACCTGATAAGTAAGTGGTACCTACTCCGACGAGCTCGCACAAAGCCCCAACAACAAATAACTAATTTAATAATTTGATTAAATATATTATTATAATTTGACTTTTATAAATAGCTCCCTGTTACAATTCAAGCTTTGAGAAATGCTACAAAGCAGCTCATTACATAAGTATAAACAGAAGTAAAGTTTAATTATTTTCCTTGTAAACAATTTTACAAAGCTTGAAAATGTTTCTTTATTATATATACATATTATGTATAAACTTTCTGTCATTTTTTTATGTCTTTACTCTACACAAAAAAAAATTACAGCTAGTTATGCAATTATTCGACATCATAATAATACGGACTCGCTATATAATGTAACACTTATAAATCAAGTAAAATTCCAACAGCTTAATGAAGCAATATAAATGTATTTAGACGAAATGTATACCAATTATGAAGATAGAATAAGACGACAGTAAAAAGAAGCGGAAATAGAATGTGCAAAAGAAATTAACTATTATGCAAAACAACGAGGAACTCTAGGCAAACGATATACATACATACATAATATAATATTAAAGTAACCGTAACAGCCTGTGAATGTCCCACTGCTGGGCTAAAGGCCTCCTCTCCTCTTTTTGAGGAGAAGGCTTTGGAGCTTATTCCACCACGCTGCTCCAATGCGGGTTGGTGGAATACACATGTGGCAGAATTTTAGTGAAATTAGACACATGCAGGTTTCCTCACGATGTCTTCCTTCACCGTAAAGCACGAGATGAATTATAATCACAAATTAAGCACATGAAAATTCAGTGGTGCTTGCCCGGGTTTGAACCCACGCTCATCGATTAAGATTCACGCGGTCTTACCACTGGGCCATCTCAGCTTAAATTTTTATTATTAAAGTAAAAGTTAGGGCTAAACAGTAGACGGTTAATTTTCCACAGATATTCATTCTCTTGAAGATACGGTTTTGAGCTGTTCCACCAACCTTCGATTAAGATCCCCGTGTTCTAGCAACTGGGCTATATACTTGACTCAAATAATATTATATAGACAATATTACTAAAAACTGTGGTAACATCTGTAAGAATAATTAGATGCACGCGGCTTTTTGTAGGCAGTACCGACTTGTGTGACTTGTGTGTGACATGACGTTATGTGCTACCGCTACAACACAATATTTTGAATGGCTGTTTATGTAACCTTAGATATCATTGAAAACGATGAATTGTGGTGTTTTCATATTCATTAAAATACAAAAGACATTTATATCAATTTATTATACGTAGGGTTATAGCCATGATTTATCATTGTCGCCCATTTGCCAGGCTTTGAGTAAAAATTCACTCTTTAAATGCTATTTCACTTTAAATAGTTTAATAAATTTCACATCGAAGGACAAAATTTATCGCGATGCAGTACAATAAAGAAATCCCATGTGATTGGTTTTATACTCCAATTCATCGTAACGCTTGGTCGTAACGTCCCTTCTTTATTACATGCTTAGCATAGCTTAAGTGATCTAGCTAAATATGTTCCTGCGATCCTTTGTTCAAACATTCGTTTAGTTATTTTTTACTACAACCAACAATAAAATTGTAATGCTTTGTTTACAATTTTATTCTTCGAAACATCATCGGCTTTGAGGGAAAAATGTGATATGTACGATTGTTGCCTATTAAAAGTGCGATGGTTGACCTCGATACGGATCGGATAGGCCGTGAGATCGTTTTCGCATCATACAAATTCCTTGGCGTTCTCGTCTCGTGTCTCAGCGGTTCTCACCTCAGAAGAACAATGAATTTATTAAGGAATAGTTACGTTATAATTAATTTATTTATCGTTCGTATAGCAACATTTATTAGAAGTTAGCGCCATGGTGGTTGTCTTACAGACAAATTCTTGTTTACATTAATTTTTGCTGGCAGTCAAAATTTTAATTGAATTTAAATAATTTAAAAAACTATTTTATATAAATAAGATGGAAAGTAATTAAATTATTAACGTTGCAAATAGTAAATACATGAAGAATTTTGTTGATATATTATTTTATACATCCCGAAACGTAATGATAAACATTATACACGATTGTAAGACTACATAATTAATCCCTCACTTAGCTGTATTTAACACCCCTTTTTCACAACACTCGAAAATTCAGGCTAATCTTACTCATTATTATCTTATTTTCTTTAAATTAGCTTCGTACTTAATACTTGTATCATGTTTCTCTTATAATAAGTCGTTAGAGATGGGCATATTCCCGTCCATGTGGAAGAAAGCTCATTTAATACCAATCCACAAAGGGGGTGATGTAGGTGATGTAACCGCTTATCGTCCTATATCATTACTATCTAATTGTGGTAAGATACTGGAGTCAATTGTGCATAGGGAAATACTAGGCCATACACGTAAATATATAAATTGTAATCAGCACGGCTTTTTGGCTGGTAGATCAACAGCATCAAATTTAGTGTCTTATGTATCGGTAATTGCAAAAGCTTTAGATAAAAAAAAAGAAGTTCATTCAATATACACTGATTTCAGAAAAGCGTTTGATGTTGTCAACCACAGGATATTATTGAAAAAAATTGAACACATGGGCATTCATGGTTCCCTATTGAGATGGGTTGAGTCTTATCTACAAAAACGGTCACAATTAGTTAATATTTGTGGTTTTAAGTCCGCCGAAATTGAGATAGCTTCGGGAGTCCCTCAAGGATCACATTTAGGCCCTTTACTTTTTTTAATCTTCGTAAATGATTTATGTGGTAATATAAAATCGAATTTCAAATTTTATGCTGATGACTTGAAAATTTATCGCGTAATAAATAATGACTTCGATAAACTAATATTGCAAACGGATATAAACTATATTTTTGTGATTGGTGCCACTTAAATCAAATGTACCTTAACCCCACAAAATGTTTTTACATAAAATTTTCTCGCAAGATTATTTCTGATACGGTGACATATTATATCAATAATAATTCAACTATCCAAGAAGTAACGAGCATACGTGATCTTGGCGTTATACCTGATAGTTCACTAAGCTTTAGGCTACATCTAGATAATATAATAAAAAAAGCGTCAAAACTATCTGGATTTATTAACAGACAGTTAAAAATATTTAAGCAACCGAGTGTTTCTATTCTTTTATTTAATACCTTTGTTCGAAATATCCTGGAGTATTGCAGTGTAGTGTGGAGCCCTTGCTATCAGGTTCACATAAATAGACTTGAATGTGTTCAAAAGAGGTTTTTATATCACGTTTCTTACACAGATAATAAATGTCTCGAACTTAAATCGTATGCACAGAGACTGAATTTTTACAGAGAAAGCTCACTTTACACTCGGAGAAAAATAAATGATATCATATTTCTATACAAGATAATTCATGGGCTTATTGACTCGTCCGATGTCCTGCAATGCATACAGTTTTCCATTCCTCGTCCAAATTGTCGCATGCGATATTGTACGACGTTTTGTCTTCCTACTTCTAGAACAAATGTACTTAGCCACTCGCCTTTATACCGCATGTGTTCCTCTTATAATAGTATTCGTTTTAATTATGATATTTTTACCGATAGTTCTATAGCCTCATTGAAAAAAAGTTTAAAAAAAATGTTTCGATAGTTTAAATTGTTTTGCAATTGAAAAAATTATAAGTTTAGATATTTGTTGCTGTCATAGACTAGACTTTTTTGTTTGCACTTAATCAAAAGCGCATGTCGTGTCTACATCAAGAGAAATGTAATCAATTCAATTTTTTGATTGTCATTTTGTTTTGTAGACCTATGAACATAAAATAAAATAAAAAAATGTTAAAAGGCTTTCCTGAGAAAAAAATTGCCAAAGAAAAAGTAATATCTTAAGAAGAACTAGACAAAATAATTCCTCACCTTTGAAGAAGGTTCTTTAATATGGTTATACATTTTATCCTCATGACATAAATTGGTAAAATGTATCTAATAATTTCCACTTCAATTTATGTGAATTGATATTATTTGTTGAATTCGCATATACCCTTTTAATATAGTACTGGGTAAGATCAAAATGTGGTCATTTACCACATCTCTAGAGTAACCGTAACAAGTAACAAGTAATCCTAAAACTGAACTTTACGAACCAAAATACTGAAAATGAATAGAATTTAAATCTCACTGTGAACTTGGGTCAGGTATATTAGGCCATAAGACTTCTGTCACTTCGTGAATGAGACTCGTGCTACCTGGAGTATTTTTCCATCTTCTGATCACTGAATTAATAACACGACGATCACGCTCGTTAATCACGCTAATGTCTTTTCAGAATACTTCCAATGGGATTCCTAATTTTTTTTTTCAGATATTATTTATGTATTCGACTTTTTAGGGGCAATTTATTACTCATGATATACATATGTATAACGCAGAAAACTCACATATGGAAAAAAGCCACGAGGTTATTTGCATATCATTTTGTTGCACGCCCATAATCTAATTACTTAATTCGCGTATTAATGTTACCCTCGGATAAGTGTGTCACGTCCAGTGAAATCCAATGTAACTTTAGCTACAGTAAAATTATATGGAAACTATCGAGTTAATGTCAATAATAGTTCTATTAGCCGCTAATAATTTGTATGTCTGGTTTTCTAACTTTTCTGTCGTAATGTCCACAATGTGAAAACACAGAGGTTAAACACTGCCTTTGTCAATGAGAAATTGTGCCTTCGTCCTGCGGTCAGTAATAAATAGGCGAACCGAAATGGGATTGGGACAATCGTCAGTCGCCATTATCGACCGCCTTTGAAGTCTCCCAGCTGGGATAAATCACACGGTTTAATGCAATTTGTTCTACTTAATTGTGTATCTGAAATATTAGGTACGAATGTAATCATTTAAACGCACAACCTAAACTAATTAATTAATCGTAAAAATAGAACCACAAAAATTTGCATTAGATTTTTTTTAACTCAAAAGGTTAGCAGAAGTGAAGGATGGATTTTTTTAAATTTAATCACTAAATTAGTACGGATAAAGAGAATGAAAGTTTGTACGAAAATTCTTCATTTTTGAAGAGAGCTTCATTTTTGAGCTATGAAAATTAGTATTAAGCAATCCTGAATTATGATGCGAGTGAAGCCGCGAGTACAGTGCTAGTTATTTATATCCGATTCCATTGTTAAGAGGAGATAAGATAAACAAACAACCTTGATCTTGGATTGAAGACATGACATTATTGAAAATAATCTGTGGTATTCATTACGGAATCGTAAAAGAATGGCGTTTTGACATGATGATACTGAATTTTTTTTTAATAGGTAAGCGAACTAGCATATAGGCCTCCTGATGGTAAGTGGTCACCAATGCCACCAATTAAACGTCGCTTACATTGTCAAGGCGCCACCAACATTGGGAACTAAGATGTTATTACACTGGCTCGCTCACGCTTCAAACCCACAACACAACAATACCAAGTACATAAGTATTTGAGTAAAGTTGTGTAATCGCATGGGATACTATGTAAATATATGATTTATTTATCACACCACCGCTACTGATGTTTATCTGTTTCTTTCTCTTTGGAATATCCAAAAGTATTTTTTTCTTATTAAAGCAATATTTTTAAAAATAAAGTACATTAACCTTATAAACGCGAATATGTTATAATTTATCATACGTAGGTGTGGACGCTTAAACTAGGAATTTCGCCTCCTGATTTCCCCATTTCCATGCAAATGTATACAGACTTTAGGCACACGTACTATACCTACTCTAAAATAGGTTTAAATTATTCCAAGCCTAGGTATTTCTGTTGCTATATATCTTGCATGGTTAATGTTAGGTAATACTATTATTACAGCCCCAATGCCCGGGACTTAAAAGATTGGTAACCCTGGGTTTCAGACGGTCCTGAGGAGCATGGTAGCCGGGATGGCCTCGCGCTGCCGTAAGCACTAGCGAGAAGTTCGGGGGGCTGAGCTTACCTTCGTCCCCTGAAGATAACTCCGCCGAGCCACGAGCGGAGCTCCACCGCCCCTACACATTGTTACTGTAAGAAATATTAACCATTTTTTTCATTGCCAATACGCCATCAACCTTGGGAGCTGAGCTAATAAGATGCTCGTACCTGTATTTACACTGGCTCACTCTACCTTCAAACTGAAACACAACAATACTAATTATTTCTGTTTTTCGTTAGAATATCTGATAAATGGGTGGTACCTACCCAGATTAGCTTGCACAAAGCCTCACCACCAGGTAGAACCTACTATGAACTCAGAGCTACTGTGTACTATTGTGTTCTATAAACATATCGTTGTCCTTGTTCAGCATATATAGTTATATTAGCTTCTATCTGCGGCATCACCCGCGTGTGAGGAGGGATGTCAGGTATATGATATATGTTAACTCAGAGTAACCTGTATTCCAAATTTCATATATTCGAATATACAAACTTTCACATTGATACAGGTAATATAAGTAGGACGTTTATCTACAAACATAAAAAGCGATTAAAAAATATATCCCCAATAACTCTAACCATATGATACTTACATTCCATGTAATAAAAAACAAATGCTTGTCTGGTAAAAAACATTGAATACACACTAACTCTAAAGCAGGAGTGCAATTAAAAATTAAAATAAACGTCTATTACAGCCCCACGTCATTTAAATGAAAATTATTTATGAAAATCTTCACAGCAAAATCTCTCGAGGCTTAATTCACACAAAATACTAGAAAGCGAAGAGTTGGAGCAAAAGTCTGTTAGTTTACAGCTGTCAGGCTGTAGTGGCCACGAACGATCATTAATTCAACAACTTGTTGAGAACGAAGTGTTCTTGCCGCACCAATTAGTATAGTCCTAGTGAACTAAAAACCCAACTCTTCGAAATGTTAAATTTTTTTAATGTAATAAAATCATTAAAACGTCGAGTGTATTACTGACGCGTTTAATATCAAATCGAGAGTTTATTTCACAGGCTTAACTTCATCATATATGATAAATTACAACTTACGACAATTTCAAGTTTCGCATACAGGATTTAGCACTTAAAGCTGTTTTCTCTAGAACCACAGCGCTTGACGCCTCGCCCCTTGTTAAACTAAAATCCTTTGGTGACTTCCTTTAGTCAAGCAAGTTTGTATGATCAAATTTCTTGTTAACACGTACATCACTTACTAACTGGATTATGAGCATTAAATTGTTGGAGTATAAATTGTTTTAGCAAATATTGTCGCTCTTAGAACACAGGCTATTTATAGAGCGACTATTTCCATCTTGAGACGGAATATTTAAATGGGACTTGGTTTTAATAGCAGTCTTAGAAAAAATTCAAATGAGTATTTGTATACTATATTTTGTTGCTTTCTTTTAAAATTACTTAAGATTTTAAAATAATTGTTTTCATTTTTATTCGTTTCTAAATTGTGAACATCAATTTTATTTACACATTTTGGCAATATTATCAGTAATATAGGAATATTACATAAATGCTTCTCTCTGACTTTTATCTCCTTAACATAAGGTTTTTGCCCTAATCCACCACGCAGCTCTACATAGAAACATGCGTGTTTCCCTATGAGGTTTTTGCGATTGCACGAAATTCAAACCTGTTATCATCTAATAAGATCTACTTGTTCTATTTACTGATCACTCTCTGCTACAGTAAATATTCAATAAATTTTTATGTAAGATTGTCTCGAAAGGTTTTTTAAAAATATTGTCCTTGCCTTTTATTTGATTCAAACATTTGATTTCATTTGCAGTTTTCAACAATAAAGTATTTGTAGCTAAAATTATTTTTAATTATTATTATATAAATAATTATTATGAATAAAATTTAAGGTTGCAATTCACGTTTGAGTTATACGTCATTTACAAGTCATGTCGAATTATATCATACAAAATTTTAAACATTTTTTTAGTGTAAAAAAACTGAATTAACTAAATATGAAGCGTTTCATCAAGTACATTACAGTGTACTTCTTGATTAACTGCTATGGTCACATCCAATCTCTTTTCCTATTATACTTGCAAAAAACAATTTAAAATATACGATAATAAATGTGAAATTTTAATAAAATTGAACGTTTTTTTTTATTGTCTAGTATTCCTTAGATATCACCTTAGAAACGTTTTCATATTCTCAATTTCTCAGCGTCGATTTTCCGGTTTCATCCCGTTATCTAGTCTTGGCAGGCTGAAAATGCTGAAATATCACGTCTTATAACGATTGTCGATTCAAGTAATGGTGTGATTGTAAGGCTAGGAAGAGATTTTATTTAAAGCTCAAGTGCATATCTTCTTTCATACGTGCTTGTGTGGCCACAACATTATTTGTACTTCCAATCATAATTTCTCGTTTTAAATTCGAGTGGCTTGCTTTTCAGGCTACAAATTCCAAGGCCACGGTTTCTATTTTTGTACGGGTCTACAAAAAGTTATTGGGTTACACGGGCGCTAGGGAGATGTAAAACAACAAAGCTGATGTTTACTGAAATAATTTATAACTCAAGAAAACCAATAAATAAATATGGAGTAAAATAAATAAAAACATTAGGCTTCGTAAAATATTATATATTATTATAATATAAAATAATATATAGTAACGAAGTATATATACGTTTACGCCACGCACATACAAAGCAATGAAGAGCGGCGGATAATATGCATAACGGCATAAGAGAGGCATAATGTCGTTTGACGTCACGCCTTAGAAGTCAGTCCTACCCCAAAGGTGCACGGATGAATAATTCACATTAAAGGGAATGTAGTAATCGACTTTGAACCAACAATCTTGAATAATATCATCTCTGATTATACATACGCAAATATAAATGAGGACGAAAAGTCAATATCAGCTTTGATCATATTTCTAGGACAAAATGAAATAATTAAGTATATCTTACAAAAATACTTCATATGTTTGTAGGAATTAGGCCACACGTTATGAAAAAAAATAAAATTCACCATTTCATTTCATATTATTTAAATAATAATGTACCAATATCACTTGTCTCATCATTATCATCGATTACAATCACTTAATTAAATATACGTATTAAATTGTAATAAAATAATGTCTTTAGACAAAAAACAACAATTTATTGTTAGAATTTTTGTTTGAACACACGACCTTGGAGTTTTCATATATAACTAAAGTAATAATACTAGCTTCTGATCATTCATTGTTCTGTTCATTGGCCTACCTGTAAATCTTAAGTGAAAACCTACTATGATAAGATGCTGTTGAAAATAAACAGAGATAGGCTACAAGTGATACGGATTTTACGCAAGCGAAAGGGTGGATCTAATCACTTTAATATAGCAATTACGTAAAATATTATATTAGAGCTAAGTTCATAAGGATTTCTATGGTTATGACGTCACTATTATGAACGGAATGGTGTATGTGACTACGGTCGTGCTGATCCTTTATGACTTTTATTCTAAATCCTTAAGGCTCGGATACATAATATAATATAATATAATTAAATGTTTTTTTAATAGTGAGCAATGTTTTACTTTTTTTTTCTTCTTTATGTTTTTTTTTTATTGACTAAGTTTGACTGTACTAATTAGTTATTTTCAGTTTTGATTTTAATTTATACAAACAATTATAGCCCTTTGTTGTTTGATTCGTCCAATGCAAAGTAATTAATTGAATACGTAATAATGTCTTAAAACAATATTCGAAAATTATTTTGCTTCCTAATTAAAAGAAAGAAAGAACGAATATCAAAGCGTTGCGCCGTATCTACAGGTATGAAAAACTGTAACAAGCTAAAATACAAAGGTATTTTTAATTAACGAAGTTGAAGTAATGTTTACTTTCAATTAAGGAATTCCAATCTAAAATACTATAAGAATGTCATTTCCAAATAACTTTTTTATCTATGTATATATATAACAATCTATGCAATTACTCAATAATACGATAATTTACAATTATTAAATGAATTAAATGTAACTTACAACACGTAGACACACATACACACATGCATACACACATACACACCAATCCGTATCGGAGCAGCATGGTGGAGTAAGATACAAACCTTTTCCTCAAAAAGGAGAGGCCTTCCTTAGCAGTTGGACACTTACAGTATTTACTTTACTTGTTACAATATATATGAAATAGCAAAATATATATATACAGCGCCATATCTATAATCCGATTTTATTCATTACCAACATCACTCATTAAATCGGTGTGTCAATTCATTAATTGGTGCGCATCCTCCTATAAAGCAAAGCCTCTTACCATCAACTGTGTATTGGTTTGTCCCGATTGTAGGTAGAAATAAAATTTGGCTTTGAGCACAATTAATATAACGATAATGATCACGATGCAGCTTGCATTGTTTTTCTTAATTTATATATGAGCGACTTCAATGACATACAAAAATGATATAAAAGATGGACATCTGAGCCAGTAGATTCCAGATATTCTACCGCCAAGCAGCAGTACTTAGTGTTATTGTCTTCCGGCTTGAAGGGTGAGTGAGCCAGTGTAGCTATAGTCACAAGGGACATAACATCTTAGTCCCCAATTCTGGTGGCGTATTGGCGATGAGAGAGTGGCGTATGAGGCGTATAAGAGATGGTTAACATTCTAACAATGATAATGTATATAAGTGGTGATAACCACTTACCATCAGATGGCCCATTTGCCCGTCTATATACCCTTTCTATAACTAAAATCCTGACCGAGAGGTCCACTGCAAAATAGTAGCTGATAGCTAGGAAAATAAATATAATACCAAACTAAACTATCAAACTATTTTATATTTTTTTATTTCAGAAACAGCTTTTATATTTGCTCGTTATTATATCAGAAAATCGAATTAATTATTAAGTTCACCTAGTCTACCCCCGGCCTTATAATCCCGTTCTCATCAGCAAGCGTGTTGACTTTCCGCAGAGTGATAGTTGAATAAACTTGGACCGTTTGTCTAGATTTGAATATTTTAGCGCACTAAGCCAGAAATTAAATGTTATAGTATGATACAAAATAAACATAAATCACTTTCCCAGACGTTACATCTGTTTCTGTAAAATTCAAATAAAATTACTATAATTATAGTCGGGACAACCAAGTTTATATTAGTTACGTGTTTATTTGGTGATAGTGCTTTGTGTAAGCGGCTCTCAGTCATCATATAGGCCTCTGCATCTCTGACAGATGATTCAAGCAGCATCACGAAGGCACTTGCGTTCATGACTGTAGAGCCCAATGCGAGAGAGGATCCTACGGCCGCACTCCCGACAAGTGTATGCGCCCCCAGATGGGCGGGGGTTTGAAGCCCGCTCATGACGCCTAACGCGTTTTTCTTTTAGTACTTCAAACCAGGCATCGTCATGCTTTGATTGACCTTCGTGAATAAGGCGTCGCTACTTGGCACGGTCCTCGGCCAGTTCCTCCCATCGGCTGCTAGGGATGTTAAACGCAACCATATCACGCTTAGCTCAGTCTTTGTAACGGAGCATAGGCCGCCCAACAGACCTTTTCGCATCCGCAACCTGTCCCAGCAGTATTTGATTTGGGACAACCAAGTTTATATTAGTTACGTGTTTACTTGGTGATAGTGCTTTGTGTAAGCGGCTCTCAGTAGATACCACCCAATTATCAAATAGTAGAATATTTAACAAATGGGCGGTAACACCGTGAAACTGCAATATTTAGTAGTGTTGTGTTCCGGTTTGAAGAGTGATTGTGCCAGTGTAACTACAGGCACAAGTTGATGACACATTGGTGATGAAGGGAATGGTTATTTTTCTTAAAAAAAATTAAAAAAATCACGGACCTAAAAAGTAGAAAAATGGTTAAATGACAACAAGGACAAAAATCAAACAAACAAGTAGAGAGTTAGAAAACCGCATAGTATGCATTTGGTTCACAAATTAAATTTATCTTTCAGTTAAAAGACAAGTAATGTGTATACACAGAATCAATAAATACCAATATTTTAAGTTATATAATTATCGCGATAAAATTTTGAAAAACAGTATAATATATTTGAGCGAATACGTGAAAAACAACAAGTTCATTTATAAGGTTTGTAATATCCTCACAAACGTATGTACTGTCTGTATAATACACCGAAAGTCATGTGATTAGCATAAGGTTACTAAATCCAATGGTTTCGCTTTGCACATTTTATTTGCATAATACCTCTGCACGGAGCCTGAAACAGTTTGCAGTTACGCTAATATCCTTATAAATTATTGCTGGGGTCGTATTACGTTCGTTCTTACTATAGTGAATTACTTGGCGGAGAAGAGATAGGAAAATTGAATTTTTTCATCTTCTAAATTTTTCTTTTGAATATTTTTCTAACTTTACCATATATTAGGATTTCAAGACTTATAATGGAAATATCTAGACGTTTCGAAAAAAATAAAGTTAAATTTAAAATTATATTTGATTACGTACTAAACCCTGTAACTGATATTAATCGTAGAAACGAAGTACGAAACATTTTGACACTTTTAGTACCCCACTAATATTAAAAATGACTGCCTCGTTGGTCTAGTGGCTTGATGTAAAGCCGCAGAAACGAGTCCGGCAGAGGTCCTGAGTTCAATTCCCAAGTCGGGCCAGTAAAAAGTTATTGGGTTTTTCTGTCAGAAAAATTTCAGTAGCAGCCCGGAGTCTGGAAGTTGGAAGTGTGTTCACTCACGTACCTCGGAAAGCACGTAAAGCCGTTGGTCCTGCTCCTGAACTCTTTCCGATCGTGTCGGTTGGTCGTCCCATCGGATTATGGGAGTTAGGGAAGAGAGGGTGCACCTGTATTTGCGCTAACACTTGTGCACCATAATGTATCCTGCGTAGTTGGCTAATCTCTCTAGAGATTAGCCACCGTGGCCGAAATCGATCTGGAGGACTTTATTATTAATATAAAAAATACGAAAGTTTGTATATTAACTTACTTGTGACCGGTATATATACTTATGTGAAGGAAGTTTATTTACATCATTTTTCATTCGTCAATAGTTGACCCCATTATGTCGAATACTTGAGTTAATGTTTTATAACTGAATATAACAAGTCTATACAATTTTGCTAACAATGAATTTATTCTTTAAAAAAATAATAACTTCCAAGCTGGATTAATCGGGCGTCACATATGTGCCTCAACTTCTATTATTAAATTATACGTTATAGTAGTGGCTTTATTATATTAGAACTTTGTCTCACGCAAAAACCACTGACACGGATAGTGTATAACCTGGATACTCATTATCACCGTAAATAATATGGCTTGACGGCTGGTACCAATTTATTATATCGTTTCTGTCTGCGACTTCGTCTTCATGGTTTTCAGAACTGGTTCAGAGGGAAATTTAAAAAATGTATGTAATAATAATGTAAATAACATCCGTGACTTAAATTATATTTAAATCGTTTTATTTTTTAAGCCAGAAATTTTACTAACTAACAATTAAGACCTACTTAACATATCTTAAATATGAGCTCGTTAGGAAACCAGCCAAGTACCTGGTCGTAGTTATTACCGAATTAACATAAGCTTATAGTAAGTATTTACTTTAACGAGGATTTAATAGAAAATAAAATACTTTGCACATTTCTAGCGTACACATTTTTTAAAAGGAAAGATTACTTTGGTTTTTTTTTGTTGTACATAGCGTTTTCTTGTTGTCTTTTTATTTTTAAAATTTACACCACACACGTAGCTTTTATATCACTTCCCTCTTAAATCACTTTTCGCCATCTAACATTTTTTTTCCTTTTCTTTAGCACTTCCCATGCAATCTTTTCTCATTACGTACGTTCTCAATACACATAAGTATATATTGAGAATATTATATTGCGAGGCCTTGTATCTATAAATTCAGCTATACGCTAAAAACGATTTACCTCTCACGTAACGCTTTACACAAAGAAACGGTATCAATTCTTTAAAAATAGCCTCTTGTAATATTGGAGTTCGAGATAACATTTTAAATACAGATCTTCTATTCATTCTTTGGACCCTGAGACCTTATGTAGCGTGTCATCTTTATAATCTGTATCCATCCGTCAAAAAATATTTTTCAGGCTATTTAGTTTTGGAACTCGAGACAGGAACGACTCAATTCCAAAAAAAAATTCAAATAATACCAAGATTATCAAAACATTTATCTTAAGCGTACCTCTAATTGTAATCGTTAAGATAAATTTTATTTCAAATCCGTACAAACGACAATCTGTCCAATCAATAAAACAAAGCATATTCAAACGAACATTACATACATCAAACCAGGCCGTATGGATAAGCTGATTGAAATCCCACATCCAAAATAAAGGCCAACACTGAAGATTAAATGGCCCGTGCGTGACACGACATTATTGCTTGTAAATTTTGTTTTTAATAACTACGACTGGCGACATTATTCGGACAATAAACCGTTTCACGTCGGAAATGTTCGGTACAACGGATATTTATTAAATTGGTTTTCGTGCATATGTTTCTAAATTATTACAGTAGACGTGTGATAAATGTACGATTAAGGGTTGGCGCACATCTGGGAATGCGCAACGCAAAGTAATTTTCACTGCCAATCAATAACCAAAGCACACATTAAAATAAAATCTGATAAAACCTGAACGATTAGTACTCGAAACCATCAAAGCAAACAAAGCGCAAAAAATAGCAGGAATACGCGAGGTACTTTTTGCGGCGTAATTGCAAATATATCGAAGTGAGGATGTGAATATTTGCGCGCTTTTTCGAGATTTTTCTTCTAACGTGTGATATTTGGGCAAACTTAATTTTCGCTACTCTTAGCTAAAGTATTTAATAAATTGCTGCTATGATAAAACACATCCGATGAAAGTTGGAGTCAGTTACAATTTATAATTAAGACGAGCGTTTTAATAAAAAAGACAAAATTTGTTTATATTTTAATATTTTATCTGTTATAAAGTGTGAAGAAGTAACAAAAAATCACAACACACAAAACCTTTAATTATAATATGATTGCGATTTTTATTATTCTAGTAAAAAAAATATACTGAATGATTGTAATGCCTCCTTATATACTGTATTAGTTATAGTATTTAACCCATTCGATGCCAGTGACCAACGTAGTGGGCTCACTCTTGTCGCAATTGCGGGCCCGGGAACCCACGTAGTGGGCTCATTTTAAAAGTAAGTTTTTCGTCGTAAAAATGCCATAATAAAAATCGACAACAAAATTATATGGCCATTTTAACAAGACCTATTTAGTATACGCTTTGGTTTTTAGTTTTAAACATATTTATTTTTTCAATAAATTTTATCTTCTTGCTAGATACTAACGACCCACGTTGTGGGTTCTCTTGCAGGTGTAGAAAACGTTGAAAGAAATAAAATACAAAATAAAAACTATGTGAAGCTAGAAATGAAATATAAAAAAAAAAACTACACTCTTGTTTTGTTTACTTTGGTGCGATATATTTTGTTTTTACTTAAATATTTAAATCGTTTAGCTTTTGGAATATTTATTTATTTATTTATTTAGTAGAACACCAACAAAATACACACTAAAAACATTCCAGATACATGAATAAAAATTAAGACTAGTGGTATCTTACTTATAGGTGATAACAGCATGCACAAAATAAAAGTTAAGCGACAACAAACAGAAGGTAAAAAAAAGCTAATTAAAAACCGTTATATAACAACAATAAACTAAAATAAAGATAAGAACATAAGTAAACTATCTAAACTAAACAATTTTGAGTATTTATAATCAATATTTTATTTTTAAATTTTTTCATATTACCAAAAATATCTAAATCTTTGTCTCCGCTTATTGAAATATAGGCTCTCATAATTCTATTGAGAGGGGAGTAATGACCCAAATTAGATTTAGACATATGCTCTGAAAAAATCGTGCGTTTGCTAGTGCGTAATGACTTGGAAGGTGCAGAAATATGTATCCGCGATAATAAGTCTGGACAATCAAAAGTGCCGTTAATTAGTTTATAGATGAACATGTTGTCCAGTAAGCGTCTTCGATCGGCAAGAGTGTTCATTTTGAAAAGGGCTATTCGATCTTTGTAATTAGGGAGTTTTTTTGCTAAGCCGAATTTAAAGCAGAGATGCCATAAGAAGCGTTTTTGAATGCTTTCCAACCTTTTGACGTAAACATCGTAGTGCGGGTTCCAGACTACACTGCCATACTCAAGTCCACTACGGACAAAAGCGTTGTACAATGTGATCAAAGTCGAAGGATTTTTCAGATCACTACAATTGCGTAAAATGAAACCAAGACTTTTAAATCCCTTTGAACAAATGGAATCAATATGAGTGTGAAAACGTATTTTTTTGTCAATGATGATGCCTAGATCACGAATCTCAGTCAATTCTCGTAAACAGACATTTTTAAGTCTATATGTTCTTTGTGGACTGGATTTCAATCTGCTGAAACTGACCAGATGACATTTGCTAACATTGAGACTCATTCCATTTTTGTCACACCAGTTACTTAATCGATTTAAATCGCATTGGAGCAATTTAACGTCGTTAGGGGAGGAGATGATACGAAGAAATTTAAGATCGTCAGCAAATAAGAAATAATTAGAATTACAAAAACAGTCGCATATGTCGTTAATGAATATGTTAAATAATATAGGACCTAAATGAGACCCTTGCGGTACTCCAGAAAGTGTTTTAAATGGTTTAGATTCATATCCATTGACTACTATTACGGATTCTCTATTATCGAGGTAGGATTTGAACCAGTCGAGCAAACGACCGAGGATACCATATTCGGATAACTTTTTGAGTAATATAATATGGGGGACCTTGTCAAATGCTTTACTAAAATCAGTGTAGATGACATCAACAAGCTGGCGTGAGTCGACTGCAGTGGTAACAAGGTCGGTAAAAGATATTAAATTTGTCGACGTCGATCTACGACTGAAAAAACCGTGCTGAAATGGAGTAATAACCTGTTTGAAATGCCATTCTAACACAGGATATACTATTTTCTCAAAAATGTTTGCAAATGTAACGAGAATAGAAACCAGTCTATAATTGCAGATTAATTCAGCATTTCCATTTTTTAATAGTGGAACAATTAAAGATTTCTTCCAGGCTGACGGAAAAGTTCCTGTAGATAAAGATTTGTTAAAAATGATGGAAAGAGGATATGCTAATGCAGATGCGCATTTTTTAACAAATAATGCAGGTATACCATCTGCTCCTGCTCCTTTATGGGGATCCATTCTTTTTATAACATTGAGTACCATAATTGGAGTGACATAGATGTTACAAACGTTGTTAACCGTTTTGTCGCCTATCGAATTAGGCGAGTCGTGTGAGTTGGCATCTTCCTCGCAGAAAACCGATTTGAAGTGTCTCACAAATAAGTTGCAAATATCAGGGCCATTGGAAGCAGTATCATCATTCAGAGTCATTTGAGCCGGATACATACTATTATTTGTTTTTTTCTTTTTATAAAAAGACCAGAAAAATTTTGAATTAGATCGTAAAAGAGACTCCAGGCGTGTTCTATATTCTTTATAACTAGACGACATTAAAATTGCACATCTCTTTTTTATCAGCGTAAAAGTTAATTGGTCTAAAGGATTATTGTTATAAGCGCGCAGTTTCATCCTAAATTTATATTTCTCTTTCAATGAGTTTTTTAGAGCGTAAGAGTACCAAATTGGATATTTGTTGTTTTTATTTTTATATTTAGGTACGTATTTAGAAATGATACCATGCAAGATATTATAAAAAGCAGAAATCATGCCGTCGACTGAATTGTAGCCGCACAAAGTGTCATCCCAGCAAATGTTGTTGAGTTCGTTAATTATACTATCAAAGTCTGCTTTAAAGAAACAGAACCGTGCATCTAATCAATTTAGAACATCTAAAAACTTATCCTACAGTATTCTATGCTATTCTAAATAGCAACAACATTTGCAAAGGAGGATGATGCGAATCTGTTATCGAAAGTAGGCGCTAGCTATTAATTCAGTAACTTGAGTATTGCAAAGGATTAAATCCAAACATTTGTTATAATTATTAAGTACATCATTATATTGACAAAGTGAATTTAGCGAAATAAAATCAATCAATTTATTGTTCATTATACTAGTGTTGTTATAAGAAATAGAGTTGAGAGACCAAGTAATATTCCCCAGATTAAAATCGCCAGCAATTAAGATGTTATTGGAATTATAAATGTCAAACACACGATTCGAGCTGTCAATGAATTCGTCAAGAACATGCTTTTGAAGCGGAGGAGGAAGATATACAGCGCAAATAAGCAGAGCCACATTTGTACCATTTTTATTCGTCACGGCAAGCGATACCCATAAATCCTCACATTTCGACTCGCATGTTTGAAGACGTTTAGAATCAATATTTGTGGATATTGCAATGAGAACGCCTCCACCATTCTTTTTAGGATGAAAACCAGAAGTTTCTCGATCCCTTCTATACACCACGTAGCGATAGGCAAAAAGTTCCGAATTAAAGATGCTATTGTTCAACCATGTTTCAGTCAGAATTATAATATCGAAGTCATTACACACTACATTACAAAAAAAATCATTAGTTTTAGTTCTTAAGCCCCTAACATTTTGATAATATATTTTTAGATTATCGAATAAAAATGTTTTTAGGCCAAAACATTGTCTTATATATTTATATTTAAACTAAGTTAAGTTTTTTAAGGCTAAGGTGTCTTGTATTAAGATAAATTTGGCACCATCAGATTTACGCATAAATATTCTACCGTTTCGCACCCATACATATCTATAAGAGAGTTCCTTGGCTTTAAGTCTTGCAGCGGCATGAAGAGCCCTGTTTTCCGGAGTCAAATTTTCTACAACGTAAATTGAAGATTTTTTCTCGTCGGCTATACCTAAATGGCTCGTGTTCAATTTTTCCTTCGGATTTTTCTTATTATAAGTCAGTGATGCAGCCATGAAGTTGTCACGCAGGCGGGGGCTACTTGCGGACAAGAATAGAACGAGGTCGAGGAGAATTGCTATTCATTTTGGCGATACGTGAGCCGTAATATACATCCTCATCTTTAATTGGGCAATTGATCGTTTTACCCAGTTGTTGAACTAGCTTAAGAATATTTTCGCTGCGATGCTCCGGAACACAGTGGATTTCGATGTTACAGGCACGGGACTCCTGATCTATTTGTCTGAGACGTAGTGATATATCGCGAGTAGATGTGCGAAGCATTTCATTTTCTTTTTGTAGATCCGCTAAGTATTTCCGCTAAGTATTTTTTCATTTAATTCCACATTAATAGTTATTAAAAAAAACACGCGCTAATTTTAAACCGCCATTTTGTTAATGGATAAAAAGGTACAGTAATTATTGCCGCGACTTGTGATTTGCTCAATGTGTTCAAATTTATAAGATTTCGTGTTATATTATTTAAAAGACCAATTAGAGATTTTTGTAAAATCAACTTTTTGATGCTAAATATTTATAAACTGGAATTGGCGCGAAGTTAAGACGGTGTCTTTACATAGAGAGCTGGAATTCTACTAATCTATAATAATAGGCATGATGACAGTATTGAAGAATTAAATAATAAATGATTTTCGAGATGAACCTATTTTAAAAGGATTCATAAAAAGGATCCAATTTTAATAGACACATTGAGATCAAAAAAAAAGAGAAATAAAAATATAAAATTCCGCAATCGGCCATTTTATTTAAAACACTAATCAGAGCGAATGACGTCACGCCTCGGTATCTACAACCTCTTGAACAGTTGTTGTCTTTACGGTTTTGTAAAGAAAATAAAACATCCAAGATCTATCAATGATGGAACAAGGTTTTGTACAGGCAAATTCCTCTAATTTGCCCAGGATTTGTTGATGTTAGTAGAGTTTTTTCATCAAATAAATATTTGCTTATCTGAATTTTGAAATGTGAAAACTTCCTTGTAAGTACATTTTTATTTATCTTTAGTGTTATCATAGGTTTTTTTTCTGTTAGCTATATAGTATTACTCGCATATGAAGAGCCCTAATATTTTCACCAGTAAGAACTTTTAAGACAATATTTCATTTAGCTACACTAGTACTGAATTTGTGAATTTACATATTTACGAATACTTCAATAAATCTAAGTACCAAATCTTTATTAATCTCTGCCTAAATTTGCAATTTCTTCAAATTGTTCTGTAACCATACTTTCTTTTAATTGCTTTTCACATTCTTCAAGAACCATCATCTTACGTTTCTTACTTATTCTTACTATGTGGTCGTTCTGCTTCTGTTCTTTTTCTTCGATTTGGTTGGCATTCGAATGTATTTTTACACAGAGAGGCCGCACACCACTTGTAAGCTTTGGAATTCATTTTTAATCTTAGGAAATACGCAATACTTTCTGCCTTTCTTCTTTGAGTATAGACACAATACGTTTACTGTCGTTTACTGAGGCGTGACGTCACGTACAGGCGCCATGACACCTACGGATGTTTTCGAGCGAAATTCAAAATGGGTAAATGAAAATGCAATTATTTGCGTAAACAGTTAGTTTATTACTGAAATAAAATTATTTTCAGTAATAGTAGACGTGTACCTACATTATAGAAGGTTATTTCAAAATCAGTCATCATGCCTATTACGATACGTTTCAGATTCAAGTCAAGTTAGATTATTCTATATTTATTTAGAATTATATATATACATTTAAGAGTTAACTTTTATACTAATAATAATAGTCCTCCAGACCTATTTCGGCCACGGCGGCCAATCTCAAGAGAGATTAGCCAAGTGCACACAACATATTTTAGTATACTATTGTGTGCGCAATCACAGGTGCACTCTATTTCGTAACTCTCATAATTCGATGGGACGACAATCCGACACGACCGAAAATAATTCAGGCGCAGGACCAACGGCTTTACGTGCTTTTCGAGGCACGGGAATGTATACACTTCCAAATTCTTCTTTCATTAACTAGGATAATCATTTTTGTGGATAAATAGCATATACACTAACACTAGTTTTCGCCTGCAGCTTGCCCTTGTAGATCTTTTCTAGACTCCTGACAACCCCTATGTAAAATTTTAGGATAATCGGTTGAGACGTAAAGCGTAACGAACAAACAAACTCACTTTCGTATTTAAAATATTAGTTACAAAATGTAAACACAAATATGTACAAACATTTATATAATAAAAATAAAACAATAAAATTCTAAGTAAATAAAGATTTTTATCAAGAGAACTGAACTCTTACTGTATTTTTCATTACAAAAAAGACGAATAAAATTAAAATATCATTCTCTGATAAATAATTTCAGACTTAATAAGAAAATCAAATCCACTGCTATAGAAAATAATATCAGTTCAATTTCTCTAGTTTAATGAATACAGACGGATCGAATCGATACATCGAGTGTTAAATAGATTAGTGCTGCAAATGACGTTAAATACTCGCCCAGATTAAATCGCTTTGGCACTGACTGCGACTGGTGTCTAATTTGTTGAGCATGTAGGCATAATTTAGGAACGTCAAGTTCATGGATCGTTTCACTTTTACGTCTTAATTGATTTAAAATTAGTAAAATATACAGCATAAATATTAACTTTAAATGAGATGTAAAATGAAAATGAAAATGTACACTATTATTTCTTTATTACTCAAAATAATAAGTAGGCAGACAAATGGACCACCTGGTGGTAAATGATCGCTACCACA
Organism: Nymphalis urticae; assembly: GCA_905147175.2. NCBI lineage: Eukaryota > Metazoa > Arthropoda > Insecta > Lepidoptera > Nymphalidae > Nymphalis > Nymphalis urticae. The sequence goes on from LR989991.1 coordinate 9,340,736, forward strand.
ATACAATACAATAGACGTTGCTAAAGGTTACTGTCTTGGTCTAGTTAGTTACAATGACAATATATGTTTATAAAGATGATAAATGATCATCGCCCATAGCCCAAGCTCCACTAACCTTGAGAATTGGTATAAATAAATAAGGTCGAATAATAATTAATACTAAAAGTACATCTGCAGTTATTTTACCATTTTCTATTCAACTTAAAATTATTTAGTCATTTATTTCTAAAAGACATATCCAAGAACTTAGGATGTATTTATGTCGATCCCTTGTCACGTTTCCCCCTGATGTAGACATTTTTTTGTGAGTTGGATTCAGTACTAACGATTTTATTATTCGAAATAAGTCTTTAAAAAATGTTTTATGAACATACAATACAAGCCTTTTATAAAAATATAGTAAATTCATTTACATATTCAACGACATGAATTCCATAAATACATAATATAATATTTTGATAGCTTCTTTTAAATTAAGTAAAAGTAACATCCACTGAAAATATATTTTAAGTGTCTTCTACAAGTACGTTGGTAATCAAAGAAAATCCTAATTCTTAACATGTCCGTGTTCCAATTTCGTCGTATCCAGCGCACACTCATTTACTCAAGTTCTTGAATTCCAGTCGTTACTAAGGCACCTTTCATATACTTCTCTGCCTCTCGCATACGTATGCTTTTCCATTCCTACAGTTCCTTTTACACGTGCAATAGAATAAGTGACGAAAGTTTTTAAGCGCGAAATGCGGGCGAAATATTCCCTTTTACGACGTATTTTCCTTTTAAAATAACTACGCTAGATTTTAGCAGATTGAGTTATGTAGGCTCAAATTGAAAGCGTATCTAGGCTTCTTTTGGGCTGAAAACATTTAATAATTTAATTTTTCGCTGTATAAGACTGCATAAGACGGAAAACAAGCCGAGATGGCCTAGTGGTTAGAACTTGTGAATCTTAACCGATGATCGTGGGTTCAAACCCGGGCAAGCACCACTGAATTTTCATGTGCTTAATCTGTGTTTATAATTTATCATGTACTTGATGTTCGAGGAAAACATCGTGAGGAAATCTGCATGTGTTTAATTTCTCTGAAATTCCGCCACATGTGTATTCCACCAACCTGCATTAGAGCTACGTGGTGAAATAAGCTTCAATTCAAACCTTCTCCTCAAAAAAGGAGAGGATGCCTCAGGCCAGCAGTGGGACAATATCAGGCTATTACTGTTAAGTTACTCATAGGTTTCTGACTATTCCATAAAAATGCTCTGAATCCATAAGTAAAGATAGAAATTATTGTAACATAAGAAATGGAAACGAAAAAAATAAGCAACATTAAAAACTCAACGTTAAAATATAATTTGTAAGAAAAAAACACTGACTTACAAAAACTTAAAAAAAAATCTCCTCCGTGAAACCAATAAGATATTAATTCATATTTGTCCAAGAAACAATAACATTCAGAAAAAAATCAATAACAGGTACTGTAATCCTTAAAATAAAGAAAAATTGTAAATTTCGCTTTGTAAGCAAATATCCGATTTATCTTCCAATAAATCAATATCAGTATCGATGTTATTATCATTGACTTTGAAATAAAGTTATTGCCGACATCATCTAACAAGCCCTGAGTAACCAACCGTAAGCCTGAAACATGGTATCATGTAGTATTTTCGAAGACCTTGTTTCATTTACTATATCAATTCTGGGTTTACCATTCGTTAGCCTATGTAATCCATTTTTAAAACCGCCGAAAAATTTCTTTCTGTGGACAATAAAAAAACATAAAAATTTAAAACTAATAATGATATTAGAAGTAATTACTACAACAATTTGAAGATAAAGTAACGATGTAAGTAAATTTTTTATTTAAGATTTAAGACTGTAAGCCCAATATAACATATTACACAAAAATAAAATTTTATTTTGTCAAATCTCAGAGAAGTGTTTCTATTGTTTTAATACGCATTCTGTTCGTCATTACTAAGATCTTCTATCCTTGTTTAAAGAAAAACCTGTACCATATTTGTTGTATCAAAAACGTAGACGTTTTATCTCGCGTCACGATCTTCTGATATATTTTAACCTCCTTACTACCTTACCTAGTCTCTATATTAATGAACTTTAGGTATATTTTATATTACGAAATATTTTCTTGATTAAATTTATAAGCTGGAGATTAATATTATTTTATCCATAATTTCCGTTCTTTGAAAATGTTATAATAAGTACCTACTTTCTCAATATGGTTCTCAAGAGAACGCAATAAAACGTCTATGATCGATTTAAAGGGAGTAGTCACACCTCGGGCGCAAATAATACAACCATAAATTTATTTTATTCTTTATGATCTTACACAATTCAGTCTCGCGGTAAATCTTTAATTTAAGTCAAAAAAAATGACCTTTAATCAAATCTCAGACAGCTTTTTCGTTTCGTCAAAGAGAATTGTATTACAATTACGCACCGTATATTTAACTAATAAAATTTAATGAATTTGAAATGTGGCTTTATAAAATATATTTAAAAGAAATGCAAGTGTTGAATCGAAACTAAAAGAAAAAGATATTGTATTCTGCTTTTGTCTGTTTATTTTATTCGAGATTTTTTTTGTACAATATCTAGTCGGACGAGCGAATATGCCAATACACATTGGCGATTTGGCGCGTTTCTTACGAAACATCCCTTACATCGCCAATGAACCTTGGGAACTGTGGGATCCTGTTCCTTGTGCCTGTAGGAACACTGGATCATTCGCCCTTCAAACCGGAACACTAAAATTCTACAACACAACAGCACTGGTGTTTTGCGGTAAAATATTTGATGAGTGAAGATTGTGAACTGATATTGATAATTCTTTTTATTATTAGATAGACTATCATTGGGAGTGAAAACAAAAAAAAACAATCCTATTATCAATTTTGTAATACTTAAGTTATTTTGAACCTCTTATCTGCATTTTTTATCAATATTATCACATAATTTGTAATAATATTATTAAAATTTAAAATCAATAAAAAAAAACTCAAGACAAATTTATGAAGTTGTATTTCATTGTCCTAATAAACATTCAAAAAATAATATATCTGTATTCTATTTTAGCTTTTAGCTTACTAGGTTGTGACCTTTAAAAAAAAACAAAATTTATAATACAGAGCGTTCTTCATAAGTGTGCTTCATATCACGTTAAGCGTGTACCGTTAGGGCAAACAATGTAAGCATCAAAAGAAACCCTCTATATATATACCTAGATAAATATCCGCCACACCCCAGTGGAGTGGCATGATGGATTGAGCTTTGTATAGGGGTATTAGCTTAATAATGGGATATTATCGAGCTGTTTTGCAATAACAGTTCCATTATAAAATCTATAAAATAACTTTATTTTGAATAAATTTTACAGCCCAAGTAAAATCACCAAACAAAACACACAGTTGTATAATTTTCACAAAAATATTTTCAGCAGATCATCACGATTAGTTTAGAGGATCAAAGAATTATTTTACAGCGATCATTTGTTATCGTCAATCTGTAATCTTGAACAACAAAATGTGTATAACTCAAGATCTTCTTCAAAACGCCTTCCACAAGAATGTAATATCACGGGATCGTAAGTCAAAATTAAGTATATGATGTTGTTTATTTTCATTGTAACAAGTGAAGCTATTTATATAGTGTAAACGAATATCGGATAAATATCGGATATCGAATAAAAATAAAAACACGTCATTCTTCATCTTCTATAAATTATTATCATTTAAAGAAGATAAAGAATGACGTGTAACCATTTAGTGGTATAATGCAAGCGGCATGAAACAAAAGATAAAACTTTTAAAGCAAGCTTTTTATCTACTATCAACTGATTTTCGGCTTGCTCTTATATGTGGTTTTGTACTGCCACAAAACAGTTGGTGGTGCTTAGATACCTAATTGATTGATGCGTTTGACAAAAAAAACCCCAATACCAGCTCTCACGGGATGAAATGGGCTCTGGTTATATGAATTATGCTTAATAAGTCACAATAGGTTCTCTAATTTTGATCGGCGTATTATATTACATATAAAAATTTCTTAATGTTATTTCGTATCTCGTGTGTTTTAGTATCTCCAAAACTTTAGGTAAAATGTAAAAAATATTTACATTTTACTTTATTCTCGAATCATTTATTTCGATAATGATATATAAATAATAAGTTACAAAATGTCCACGATATTTTTATTAAGGTATATAATAACATATTGAATAATTTATTACGTTCTTGTGGCATTTACCAAGAAAGTTAAAAATAAAATAATATGTAAACATTCATTAATTCAACAAATAACTGTATGGTACCGTGATCATTAAATGTCAATGAAAAAAATTGAAAAAAAAAGGACTAACCCCGTAAGCTATTCTTAAGTTTACAACTGGAGTTTTTGTTCAAAAAAACAAACAAACTAAATACTCACAATTAAAAATGGATAGCCAGAACGCAACATTTATTTAATTATATTTTATGTTATTTCTATTCGATGTTTTAATTCATATAACTATCGGTACTGAATATTTAAATGTTTTCTAATTAATTAAAGGATAACTGTGTGTCCAATAAATGTATCTAAAATGTGCCGGGGGAAGGGTGTGTAAACATCAGTACATTAATGTAAAATGTATTACTATTCAATAAAATGAACGAGCTATTGAACCAAATTTAAAAATTGTTACTGTCATAGTTACTTCCTGCCATCGGACTTCCACTAAAAAACAAGCCATGAAGTTTTATGCTAAGTGGTACAGCAATTTGTCGCGTCACTTTGCTTTGCAACATTGAATTATTATTGTAGTTATATATTTTTATTGTTTATAAAAATGTCGCTTTTTTATTGTTTGTTAATGATTTCTAGTTGCAATAGTATATTGTGTTGTTAAACAAATAAACTCTCTGGTTCCTCAGTTTCTAAGGAAATCCTATGTGAATTCTATGTGAATATGTATTTTCTGAATAATGTCATTTAAGTCATCTAACGAAGCAGATTGTCGGTGCATCAAAGCGATCTTGTTAGTCTCATGGCAAGGTTGTCGTTGACCTGTATATCAACATCATTTATAGACCAGTATGTTTGATATCCGACCAGTGATTTGACTGTAAATGTTTGAGTAATCTTGATAGGTATTATGTGTTCGAAGTCATTAATGGGAATACAATACTAACTTACTTCATTGTGTACAAAATAAGTAACATGCAAAAAATAAGTTCTCAAGAAGTAATATACAGAACATGGTCCTTTCGCTAAAGGATGATGGATACGTAAAAAATAGGGATGTAATTAAATACATTTTAGCATAATATAAAGTGACTTTATGCATATAAGCTACGAATTAATTAATAAATTTAAACATAGCGTACACATATACAAATAAAATATATTTTTTTAATTTTCTTAAGTTAATATCCGTGGCTAATCACTTGACATGTAAGCATAATGAAGCGTCACGTTCATAGTTTTTAATATGTCAAATGTGACGTAAGATTTGCTTTGATTGGTTGAAGTGAAAATAAAGTTTAAAAGAACAAATCGCAAACGGCACATTCGGCCGGCCTGAGACAGGCATTTTATCATTTTAAGGAAAATTTTTGAACAGTGGCACTGTTGCTACAATTAGCGGATGGATTTATAAAATGTGGGAGATTTTTATTTAAGAGATTAGGTTCTTTCACGATGTTTTCCATTGCCGCCAAGAATACGATGAATAATTAGCTATTTAGTGCTGGCCCGGAAGTAAACCTCCACCTAAGTTACTAAAAAATGATTTAGAGAAAGATTGTTTATGGAACATTAGTTGGTAAAATTGTAGAAATAAGCCAGCAAATAAAAATTGAAATGCCGATATAGGAAATTTTATTACTTAATGTTTTTAAATTAAATATCAAATTTATCGTTATCGCCTAATTAAAACACGTAAAATGAAGCTAAAAAGTATCTAATTACTAGATGGCTTAATACGCGTAAATTGGCCTTAAGAGAACGATTACTTCCAGAAAACCTTTGGATAGAGAACATTAAATTGAATACGGACGGTCGTAGGGTGTACAATAATGTTCATTAATACTTACTAATTAGGAGCGAGTATAAAGCATAATTACTAATCTTTGACTTGATTTTGCGGGGGATAATATGTGTAACTAAATTAAAATTGCAGTGGTTGTATTTAATCAAACATAAAATAATAAACGTATTTTTTAATGTATACTCGTAATTCTAATTCGTAATTCTATAAGTTATTAAGACCAAAACGGGATAATTATTTTTTTTCACACATAACGAAGGGCTAACATTTATAAAAAACGGAAGGGTCGTTTTATTTTTATATACCGCCACCATAAATATGGATATTAAACTGCAATTAGTCGCCTCGCGGCATCAAGGCCAAGCTGCGCCGCCCAATTTCATTCCTACATTAAGTAACAGATAAGCGTCACTGCTCTTAGATATGTGACGGCGCAATCGCCACGGTCATCGTCGCTGACACCATATCATATTACAATTTCGAGTGCCTGGTACCGACATCTCCCCAAGGAGTCGCCGAGCACCAGGCCTGTACATATAAGCCGTGACGAGTATGACATGATAACCGAGTGCTTCCTACATAGAAAAGGTGACTCTGAGTAGTTTTTTTCTAGAAGTTTAATTATACTAATACACGAACATATAGCCATCAGTAAATATGTATATAATATGTAATATTATCCTACTATGTAAAATAAATTTAATAGATTTAGTTCATTACAATAATAACAGAAATAAATGCAAATATGAGTAATATTATAAATTAAACATAAAGATTATTTATTCTAATACGCACATAATACTTTAATTAGTTACACTAAAGTCTACTGTAATAAAAAGGGTTGGGCATGTTTGAATAACATAATAATTTAAATAGGAGCAGCGAGCCTCTGGATATTTATATATGGTAGATATACGAATATATATGTATATACGGGCCGAAGCGTCTACGGACGGACAACATTTACATTTGCGTAAGTTAATGACAATAACCCTTTAAATATTGTGATATTTATGTATAAAGAAATAGTACTTTATTTTTATTATTTAATTACTAATTAAATACTCAAAATAAAAATTATTGCGACTTTCTTGTCTATGTCCGATGACAGAATAAACACTAGGTCCACCTAGTGTTTAAGTTTACGGTTACAGTTTTTAAGTTACAATCCAGTAACTTTGTAAAATGTACCTACCGGGTTAATCACAAAGCTTATTCTAACTGTAATATTTAGGTATAAATTTTCCTATCGTCGAATCGTAAAAGGTAACATTAATATAATTATTTTGTAAAATTTGTTGATATTACTTTGTAAATTAGTTACCTATTTTTTAAATAGGATTCACGAATTGATGTATTAATAAAAACGACGAGACTGTTATTAATATAAAATAAAGAAGCTAAGTTATAGTAATCAAAGTAGTAGTTAATCAAATAAGTTATTATAATATTTTAATAAAATGTATTGTAAATTAGTACCAACTTAACCTATTATAATATATAATATTTATGAATATTTTTCTGTAACTAAAGTAATGTGGAAAAAAATTAATCCGTTAAACATAATGAATGTAAGTTCACTTTTTAACCTCTTATTAGCACTTTTTCATATTTTTCAAATGTAATCCTTATTCAAAAAACGCTACGAATAAAATATTCGAAACAAAAGTACGTACCTACACAAACATAGACAAACCATCTTTTAAAAATAGAATTGACCTCTAAGTACTTCAAAACGCAGACATTCATCGCAATTCTGGTTTAAAAAATGAGAACATATTTTATTAAAATAAATTTCAGACGAAATTTTTATTATTTTTTAAAATAAAGTAAAATTAAAATTATTAACATAGGTTTTGTATTATTTTTATAAATATCTCAATAAAAGATTAACATTGAAACTTTTCTTAATTATTTTAAAGCTTGTGACATGTACAGTATAGTCACGTCGCTTATTTCTTGGTGCCACGCCATCATGTAACAAGCAATTACGAAACATCACTATCATGGCCATGCGAATTCGCTCCATTTTGACACTTGATCATACTTAGGTCTGATTAATAACCACGGAACGGCTGAGTGTGGCACACCACATTCTGTGATGGATGAAAATGTCCAGACAATATGATCCGATATGTTCCCTTATATTACAGCAATGCAATAATAAATTATGGCTTTAAGTTTGCTAACTTTATAGAAGAATTTAAGAAAATAAGAGTCAATAAAGTATACAATACATCACATTAATACAGTTGATTTTATAAAACGACTTTTTTTAATAAAAATGATTTTGTTCTATTATGTTTTAATACGTATTAATGAAATTTTAGACAATAATTAGACCATAATACTTAGGGGAATTTGGGGACAGATGTTGGGGACACTACAGATAGTCTGTGCTAATTACAAAACTGCGTTATTTATTGCTATTTCAGGCACAAATACAGCCTTTTCGGGTACTATCGGCAGTAAAATTTCATGTGCCCATTTCAAGCATATCAGGTAGGAGGGGTTTTGATAAGGAAATATATATGTGTCCGTAATTATCTGATGTTCGTTATACCCCTACTCTATAATCATTTATATAAACATTTTATGTATAAAGTCCCTATATAACGAACTAAAATCTGGTTTCAATGTCGGATTTTATTAATTTAAATTTAAATAATGTAGTATTTTGTCATTATTTTTTTAAGTATTGTTTTATATGCCTGTAAAGATGTATCGCAAAGTACTAACCTACTATAATATTGTTAATATGATGGGGTAGTTATTTTACAAGAGAATGACAAATAATTTGTCCAAATTTATTTAAGTAATTAGAAAAAACAAAACATCAAATATCATTATTTTATTTTATTTTTATTTTATTTTATTAAATAGGAAGCCAACGCTGTATACAGTTTTGTTTTTTTATTCTAGACTAAAATTTTAAATAACTTAAATATAAAAATTGTATACCTCACTTATAGGCTAACTTAACATGCGTAGGAATAAAAAAAAAGTACATTCTTTGTTATAAAACTTAAAATAGAACTAAACTACGTAAGCAAAAAAAAAGAAAAGAGGAATTAACAAAACAAAACAAAACATGCAAAAAGAATAACAAAAAAAAAGAATTAAACGTCGTTATAAAAATTTGACAATTAAATTAATTAATGTAAATAAAAAAATTAATGAACTTACTACGACATATATATGAGCTTGGTCTTGCGTCTTAGAATTAAATAAATGAAGGTTAACGCTAAGTGGTTAGATGCTTTTTAATTTGTCTTTTAAAGCGTAAAGTAGATTGTTGAAAAATATCTAGGCCAGCTTTTTTGAAGATATTATTATATGCAATAACCATTCTGTTAATAGTGCAGCCCTGCCCAGGTTACTTTTCGTAAACGCTTGACTAAAGGTTTGCTTATTTTTAATGAAACTTCTAGCTTTATACCTTGGTACTGCCAATTTAACTCTGCTTAACAAATTTGGACAATTAATACCTCTATTTACAATACTATGCAAAAAACATAAATCTATTAAGTCTCTACGATTAGATAGTGAAAGAGCTTTATATAAATTTAGCTGTTCTTTGTAACGCTCATTCTGTTTGAAAACATTGTCTTTGTAAGCCAGGTGACGTAAGATTTTTTTTTGTATTCTTTCAATTCTATCTTTATGTAATTGATAGTGAGGACTCCATGCGACCGAACAATATTCAAGTCTGCTTCTAATCATTGTGTTAAACAGTGTTATTTTGGTTAACGACCTTTTAAATTCTTTTGACGCTCTTAAAATAAATCCTAATAGTTTGAGTGATTTTTTAATTATATTATCTACATGTGATATAAAACTTAACTTATGATCCAGAATAATCCCAAGATCGCGTATTTGATTGACTTTCTTTAAGACATTACCTTTAATACTGTAATCAAAATTTAAGTTTTTTATCTTTCTACTGAAGGTTATACTGTAACATTTTAAATAATTTAATTTTAAATAATTATGATCACACCATACCGAAAGCCTGTCTAGATCACTTTGGATATTCTTAGAATCATTGACATCATTTATCCTATTGTATATTTTAAGATCGTCAGCATATAATTGAAATTGACAGTGCTTGAAACACTCCACTATGTCATTTACAAAAATACCAAATAATATTGGCCCAAGAATAGAACCCTGTGGTACTCCTGAAGTCTCAGTAAATGTGTGTGACTGGTAGCCTCCAATAACCACGTTCATTTTACGGCCTTTCAAATACGATTCAAACCACCTTATAAGGTTACCATTGATACCGTATCCGCTAAGTTTTTCCAACAAAATGTAATGATCAACAACGTCAAACGCTTTGGCCAAATCAGTATAAATGCAGTCTCTTTGTTCTGAATTGTCCATTGCCATTGATAAATCATCAACAATTACAGTCAAATTTGATATGGTGGATAGTTTTTTTTAAAAAGCCATGTTGATTTTCTATCATTGCTGGCTTCATGTGCCATGTAATTACCGGAGAAATCAAAGATTCAAACACTTATGAAAAAACTGACAATATACATATTGGCCTGTAATTTTTAATGTCTTTTATATCGCCACTTTTGAAAATAGGAACTACTCTTGCATTTTTCCATATACTTGGATATTCGCCCGCACACAGTGACTTATTAAATATTAGAAATAAAGGCTTTGCCAGTAAATAAGCACAATGTTTAACAAAAAAGGGTGGTATATTATCTGGGCCTGCCCCTTTATTTACATCAAGACATTTTAACTTTTTTATAATATTATTTTCCAGAATATGTATACTGCCTAAATCGGAGATGGATATTGATTTTAAGGTTTTTGGTGACCGTGTGGTTGTTAAGTTGGCTAAAATGTACATATTAGAGAAATGTGTTGCTAATTGATTACAAATATCAGAACCGCTGTTAAACGAACAACTATTAAGAGTCATCACCGCAGGATAATCGCTTTTATTACTACGCAGATTTTTTAAGTATGAGTAAAAGTATTTTGGATTTTTTTTTATATTGTACTCCACCCTATCTAAATAATTTTTATAGTCTGTATTAATCAAAATTTCACATCTATTTCTTAAAAGTTTAAATTCAATTTCATCCATAGGATTATGATATTTTTTAAACAATATTCCATATTTATTTTTCTCCGCTAGTCTTTTTATTAAGTTTTTCGAATACCACACTGGATATGGCGCATTATTTTTTATTTTCTTCTTTGGAACACATTTCTGGATTATATTATGCAATTCAGTGTAAAGGTGTCGGCCATTTCATCCACGTTATTACACTCACTAAATAGAGCCTCCCACTGTAAACCTGCAAGAAGCTCATTGATTATTTCGTTGTCAGCGTTTCTAAAGTTGTATTTAATTACTGAATTATTGACAAGCAACGATGTATTATGTTCTATGTCAAGATGAATCTCCAGAGGTGGATGAAATTTGTCGACCAGGCACGCGGAAAAGTCGCTTTGTTTTACTTCAACATTATTAGTCGTACTAAAAATGAGATCCAGTATGTTACCGTATGTATTATTTATGCAATTATACTGAGATAGAGTTGTTAACGCCATGATCTCATTAATAAGAGATACTACTGAACCATTATTGCGTGGAATCATTTTACTATTGTTATGATCTTCACGCTGCCATTTTATTGAAGGAATATTAAAATCCCTGACTACCATAGTTGGTAATTGCTCGTTAATTATTATTCGTTCAACATTCCGCGTAAAACGTTCAAGAGTGTCATATTTAAGCGGTGATGGTATATATACTGCACATAGTGAAATAGTTTTCGAATCTAAATTTATATTAACCCAAATATCTTCACAGTTCGTTTCCCATGAATTAACCCTGTAACATTTATACTTTTTGAGATCGCTATCAAAACTCCTCCACCATCCAGTTTTTTAGAATCACTTGATACACGATCTCGACGAAATACGTAATATCATCAAATAGCTCATTATCTGATATTCCGTCGCTAAGCCACGTCTCTGTGAAAACTATTACATCAAAATATGAGTTAAGCAGAGCAAGGTAAACGCTGTTTGTTTTGGTTCGTAATCCCCTAACATTCTGATAAAATAGTTTTAAATTATCAACCATTAAACAGTAATTATTATCTCACAATAAAATAATTGTAAAATAATTTGAAAATTTGGAACAATATATATATACCTATACAAAAAAAAAAGAAAAATAACAATACAAGCAAAAAAATATATATACAATAATGTTTTTATGTCAATGTAAGCAAGTGGTCCTTTGATTTCACCAATATAGCGTCACTAGTTGTTTTTCGTAGGAATATGTTGCCGTTACGCGACCAGACAAAACGATACTGTTTTTGTTTTGCAAACATACGAGACGCAGCAAAGATATCTTTAGCTGTAGAAGATAAATGCTCTGAAATGTACACTGGCTTCTTCTCTCCAGCTATTCCGAGATGAGCTGTACTTAACTTGTCGTCTTTATTAGCTTTATTAAAATTAATCACTCCTGCCAAAAACTTGTCTCTTAGTAAAGAAGAGCTAAATTTCACAATGACAGAATTTTGCTACGCGTGTGCATTTAACTACACTCCCTTCAGGTATATTGGTGCTTATTACTCTCCCAATTTGTTCTACCGTTTTGAGCAAGTTTTCGCCCCTGTGTTCCGGAATACAATGCAATTCAATATTGTTTGCTCTTGCCTCTTTATCTAATATGGTGATTGTATTTGCGTGACTGTTTACGATTTCTCTGAGTTCACTATTGGCTTTCTTCAATGATTGAACTTCTTTCTTCGCTTCTTCCAACTCTTGTTTTACTGTGTCGAAAAGACCCGATAAATATTCTATCGATGATTGTATGTTTTGTAAACCGCTCAGTTCCTCGCGATTTTTTTGCAATTCAACACTAACAGCTTGAGTGATAATTTCCTGCACTTCGTTCCTTATTTCTGACTGCCAATCACTGTTTGAAGCAATAGTTTCTTCGGTATTTTTAGTGGTATTAGCTATGCTACTTTCCAGTAATGTAGGGGGGTACTTATTTTTACAGATCGCGCAAATCCACTGTCCTCGTACAACGGGCGACTTGGTCCTAGGCTGAACGATACAATGTGTGAAGTGGTACTTGGTCTGGCATTTAACGCAGTTAATTCTTTTTTGTGCAATTAGTACATTCAACTTGCAAACATTACATGTATTTGACATTTTAAGAAATATTTAAACTTTATTATAAATTAAAAATGTACACGGTGCTGAGGTTTGAACCAAGACCACAATGTTGAGTTCTAGCGTGATTCCGATATCCGCTCCACTAGACCATTAAAGAACTTGTAGGATCTTGTGAATATTTGGTAGTGTCATCTTAAGTAGATCAATATTTTGTACGAACTTTAGCTGCAGTTATAATTTATGTGGGTACGTTTATTTCTACTACTTACACTTTGGTATTTCAACACAGTTTTTAGATACTTTTTGTCCACAAAACTTCACAATATTGAAGAAATTCAAAATGTTTCTTCCATATGACCTTTGTTAAAAGAACACTGTCGTGTTGTCGTAGGTCATGAGCACATTGAATTTTAGAATTATTTGATAATATTTTTGTTTATAACGTCTGAATTCTTGAGGGTTTAGTTATAATTTTACACAGTTAGTTTACACTTTCCACTGGTAATAAGTTTAAAAAACTAACCAATTTATATCTTAAAATCGAGTTTTCTCCCGAAACAAGAGTGTTATATATTTTTAGATTACGTTTCTATACGTAAAGTTTAAGTGAAACAAATGTGTTGCAAAATTGTAATGGCCCCAGTCACATGTACCAGTTTCATGTACTTTATTTTTTAATAAGCTAAAATTAATAAAAATATTGTCCACCCGTGGCTTTAAGCGCGTCTGAGGGGGAGGGGGGCAGCTATTATGTCCCCCATGTCCTTTTCTATACCGCTGACAACGTGTATGTATAATTTCATAATGATCCGTTGTGGTAGTTAAGGCGATGTAACTTTTAAAGCCAGAATCGAAATTTAACCACAAAAATAATTATAAAACAACGGAGCGCAATGTTTTGCGTGTCAATTATATATTTATGAATTATGATTGAGAATTGATGTTACTACGGTGGGATTATCGTCCGTTTAGTCTCCGAGACTGAGCCGTTACTTAGTTACAACTCTCCTAGATGGAAGCACAATTAATAGCTAAGTCATGTCTCAAATTTCAATTGTGTATATCATTATTAATAACAATGTTAGAAAAGCGCTCATTTTATATTCAATGAGCCTACTGCTTAATAAATCATAGATAGTAATAAGTATATATAATTAATATAACATTATATTTACTCAATAACAACCTGTGAATGTCCCACTGCTGGGCTAAGGCCTCCTCTCCCTTTTTGAGGAGTAAGCTTGGAGCTTATTCCACCACGCTGCTGCAATGCGGGTTAGTAGAATACACATGTAGCAGAATTTCAGTGAAATTAGACATATGCAGGTTTCCTCACGTTTTTCTTCACCGTCAAGCATGAGATGAATTATAATCGCAAATTAAGCACATGAAAATTCAGAGGTGCTTGCTCGGTTTTGAAACCTCGATCATCGGTTAAGATTCACGCGTTCTTACCACTAAGCCATCTCGACTTCAACATTATATTACAAATACATAAGTTTTGCCACGGCGTCTGTTTTTTTTGACCAAACGAAATGGTTCCTCAATACTTGAAGTTTTAGCAAATGAATAATTCAGCAAAACAAAAAGATTAAGTACTCGCACTTCGTTACAGTAGACGGTGAGTTCGTTTTATTCTTTTTTAAATAATTATGTTTGATGAACTTATTAAAAATTATATTCAACAGCCCAAAAATGTTTCACTTAGTAAAGGGCATATATCATTTTAAGAAAAACATGCGTCGTTGATCTAGTGGACACCTTATCAGGCTGCCGATCAAAAGCTGTGTGTTATCTCCTGGGTCGGGTAAAAAAATGTTATTAGGTTTTCTGTCTAAAATATCAAAATCCTCAGGAACTACCCGAAAACTGAAAGTTGGTAATGTGTACACAGGTACGGTAGCCTCAGAAATTACGTAAAGGCATTATACTCTTATGTTTACACTCTTTCCGTTGTCTGGAGTTAAGAAACAAAAAGTTCCCCTATGATTGTGCACACACATTGTATATCCTTTTTGTATCTCGCTGGTAAAATGTATTTACGCGTTTCCTGCACATGAAGTGGGGGGAATTCTTCTACGACATGACAGTCTCAAAGAAAGAAACCATCTCCATCCAGCACCTCTCGCTGCTGAGCATGGACGATATTATATCTTGTGCAGCTATTTTCCGGTTCGAATGGCCGCCATGACCGGAATTGTTAAGAAAGACATCAAGAGAAAACTATTTATTGTTTCAAATACATGTATACGTATTCCGCTACTTCGCCTTGAGTTAGCTAAAAGGCAGGTTTCGTAAGATTAGGTACATACTCATGAATAGCTTCTTTTTCGTCGTGTTTAAATTCACCACTGAGCCAAATATAACAATTGATTAACTTAATTACATTTTCCTGCAATATTCAATTAAAATATTTATTTACTAGGCCGTACGTTATATACGTACTAAATATAAATAGGTTAAATTAATTATTTAAATATAATATCAATCAGAATAATAATTCATAGCGTGATAAGTCCGATGTGGTTACAAATACATAAAGACTTAACTACATTTCTAATAATTGGCGCTATCTTTTACGAGATTTAATCTTTGCATTTAATCTCGCGCTCCGTGGTAAAGCTAAACTGCATTTGTCGGAAGTTTTGTTTAAATATGTATATCCGCCAAACCGCAATGGCAGCGTGGCTTAAAACAGTGTTTCCTTAACAGGAAAGGAGACCCGGGAAAATATAATTCTTTTAATACATTGTTTAAATATAATTCATTCTATTTCAACAGCTATGCGCTATATATATATATAAAGTCTGGTGGTAAGTCTGGTGACTAGATGTAAGGCTCAAACCTCAGATCGGACCAATAAAAAGCTATTGGGTTTTTCTTAATTCTGAGTAGCAGCCCTGAGTCTCGAAGCTGGAAGTGTGTACACTCCCGTGCCTCGGAAAGCACATAAGGCCGTTAGGTCTGCGCCTGAACTCTTCCGAGTCGTGTCGGATTTCAGTCACATTGGGTTATGAGAGTTAGGGAATCTATTCCCTAATACAGTGCACCTATGTTTTCGCACACACTTATGCAATATAATATGTGCGCAGGTAGCTAATCTCTCTTGAGATTTGAAGGACCTTATGTATAAAGTAAATAAATAAAACTTCAAAATAAATTCAACTTCTTACTAAGACAAGTTAGTACAATTAAATAAATATATAAAAATCAAAAACAAAAATTGAACAAATCGAATCAATCGAATATACCTATTTCAATAGTTCACAAGAACATTTAAGGAGGAACTATTTTCAAATACAATGAAACTAACTTAGACATAAATAAACGATGGCGCGGAACGGACGCAACAAGATCGGACTTTCTACTCTAAAGAATATTTCTTTGTAATTCTAGAGATTTCCGCAAACAGACAGCGCTCTTTTGTGCTCTACGATTTATTTCAAAATGAAACTTAGTAGAAGTCATGAGCAGTGAAAATTGTTTCTAAATACTCATTGATTTTAAAAATTAAGTACATAGATACATAATATATTACACCAGTATACATTAATTAATGTACCAATTTTGCTACACTAATATATTTTTAACAACCGCTTTCTCTTTAACAGATATACAAGAAAGCAGTCATGAAATCAACTATTATTTTGAACTATCATTTGAAATATGAATTCATTAAAAGTATTAAATAAAATGAAAACAAAAAATATTTAGAAAAGAATCAATCAGCGTCTCGTTCCGATAAGACAACGAGTAACTTCGTGCCATGGATTAAAGCCTTACTCAATGTTTTGTTTTAAATGTAAATATATTTAAATACGAAACAAATAAAATTATTGTTTTACAAGCAGAGATCAGCATTGCCTTCTGTTTTTTTTAATACCAACATAATATGAACATGATATAAATCCTATGTAAAATGATCTTGTATAAAACTATAACCATCATTATGATAATGGAATAATTTGTGCTAATTTTTATAGATTAACAGTTTCAGGGACTGTAAACTATATAATCCTACCCTATTAAGACGTCGTAAAAATTACTTTGCTATTGTGTCTAGTGTACGGTCCCTGATAGTGTTCATGAGCAGTGTTGATCCAAAAATAACGAACATCCAAAATTATTAATAATAACAAAAAGAACTAAATATAACGATGTCAAAAGAAAATAAAACACCACTGCTCTTTTAGAAAACTAACGAAAAGTAGTACGTTATTTACGCCTGCAAATAGATTGGCTCTCTCGCCCTTCAAACTACATATGTTCGTACGTACATAACGTACAAACATAGTATTACGATGTATTTATGTTTAAAGGAAGAGTAAATAAGCGTGTGGATACCTATCCATAGGGTACTTAACTGCTTTATAATAAATTATGGTTTTTTTTCACTTCTTATTAAACAATAAAAACCATGCACTAAGTTTCATGCTGGTTCTTCTCATACGGAATAATTGCATTCCGACGCGGCTGCTTTTATAGATGCGATTGTCAAAATAAATCGATTTATTGGTTTGCTTTAAAAGTTTCATTAATCGATTGTAACACCTGCATAGTATTAATAATAATAAACAAATAATGACTGCGTGCAACGATGAAAGGAATGCTGATAGCATTTCTCCATTGAATCGCAATTCCGATTCTTTTACAATACTTTTTGTACAGCAAGATGAACGTCTTGACCTGGCTGTACAATTAAAAACAAAGATATGCTCACGTTTGAACTTCGAATATGATGTGTTAAGCAGATAATATAAAAGTTAAAATGTCAAACTATAACCCGAATTTAAAACATAACTTTTTGCTTACCAACGAATTTAATTTTTATTTATATAGAAGTGAACAACCTAGTATTTCATTTATATACAAATGTATGTATATTTATATTTAGGTTTTTTTCAACAAGTTGCTTTTCGGGTCAGAATAAAACACTAAAAATTATCATCATTAAGTAACACAAAGATTAACGTCCTTACTCTTAAAGTTGCTTTGGGAGTGAATAGTTAAACAATGCTTTATCGGCTTCTTTCAAATCAATAATGACAGAAAGAGCAAAATAAGTTTTATACTAAACAGTCGCTAAGTTTATGAGGTCGTAAGTTCTTTTATTAGTAAGATTCTTGATCGTAGTTGATCTCCAAAAAGCTTGAAAGTCGTGACTGAAAAACAATAACCAATAAACAAAGCGAGGGTAATAACGACATTTGATACTGTGTAATAATTAATAGTGTGCCAATATTCAGAAGCGTATTATTCTATTCTGAATCGTAAAAACATCCAAGAAGCATTGATAACAATACACGTTCGAACGCTTCGACGGCTCGAGCGCAATAGCTCAGAAAAGCTAAGCAAGCGAAGTGTAATAGATTAAGGAAATATTTGCTGAAATAAATCACGCAGAACAAACAAAAACCTCGTTAAAGAACTTATTTTTGATACACACCTCACCACTAACCTTATCGTTAAACTTGTTGAAAGGTATGATGTATTATGTTATAGTTTATATGCATAGTATACTGTCATATATTCACGTGCATTTATAATGTTCATATATGTTTCGTCACGTCTTTTATGTAATGACATTAATTATTCATTAGGCTCGACCTCATGTCTAGAGTACTTACTTGAGGTATATATCTGGACGTACCATGGTATGATTTTAGATGTGAAGCTTTAAGCTTTGGCATATATATAAATAGGCTAGTAACTAGGTTATGTCCCCAAGGTCATGGGTTCAAACCCCGTTTATAATATATTAATTATTACAAATACCGTATCAAAAAAAAAATTATAATTACTATTTTCTGACTTATAAAATGAACATATTTATAGATATTTTTACTAACATTATATATTTCTGGATGCGGAAGGCGGAGGACAGGGAGCTTTGGCGCACCTTGGGAGAGGCCTATGTTCAGCAGTGGACAAAATGATTGGCTGTTGATTGATTGATATATTTTTTTCGACTTTCTCGTTGGTCTAGTGGCTAGATGTAAGGCCGCAGACCAGTAAAAGGGTCCAGGAGGTCCTGGGCCAGTAAAAACCTATTGTGTATTTCTAAATTCTCAGTAACAGCCCGGAGTCTGGAAGTTGGAAGTGTGTACACTCCCGTGCCTCGGAAAGCACGAAAGGTCCTGGGCCTGAAATCTTTCCAGTCGTGTCGAGTTTCCGTCCCATCGGGTTATGAGATTTCGCGAATAGAGAATGCACCTGTGCCCGCGTATACACTTGTGCACTATAATATGTCCTGCGCAGTTGGCTAATTTCTTTAGATTGGCCGCTGTGACTGACAGCTTACTAAAATAATATCAAAAACGATATGATCTCTGATTCCGTTGACATAGATTCTAAATATAGCACATGAAATATAACAAGATATTTTAGTGTACCAGCCAGTCTTCATAAGTTATTTAGGAAATAAATAATAAACATAATATAAAAAAAACTAATTTACAAAAAAAACATAACTATAAAAACAAATCTGTTTAGACATGCGCGACTTTAAAAGTAACTAATATTAAAATATCGTAAATATTTAAATATTATTTTTAAGTTTTTAGTTCAAGTGTACGTTCTGTCGATTTTTGAAGAATTATATTTGTTTAAACTTTATTAAAAAATAATTATGTTACATTAAATATTTGTTCACCCTTCTAAATTACTGCGTAAATGAGATGCCGTTTAGAAAAACATGACCAGTCTCAGTGCAATAAATAATACATACACACAATAAAAAGAACACAAACACAACTTTCTTTTTGAAGTTTGCTAAAAATATAAACAACAAATAAATCTACGTATTTTATAATGTTAACTAAAAAATCCTACAATTTATATTTCTTAACTATTTTTATTTCGAAAAATGTCTAAATTTTCTGTATATATTATTAAATAACTAAAAATAAAAAAAAAAACCATTAGGAATAACTAACTTTAATTTCGTTATGGCGTGCATATTATTAAAATAATGTTCTTATAAAAATTTAAGTCCATTTAAAAAAATATCACAATTTTGAATAAAAATATAATCTACGCGATTCGTTAAAGATTGACTAATTTAATTCTACAGAACAAGACGAGTTTTCCAGGACTTTTTCAATAGCTATTTGTATAAAATATTTCCTTGTCTTCATCTTATTCCCTTTTCGTTAATAAGTATAATGTAACGTCGTCTTTAACGAGCTTTGTTACAAAAAGCGTCGATTCTATTACGTAACGATAAAACTCGGAATGTGATTTAATTCGTTTGTAGGTTCATTTCATTATTGTTTATAAAATATTGTTTTAATTATAGTTTTTAACATTTGTGATCATTTAATTTACGAATAATTCATTAATTTTAAATGTGCTTAACAAAAACATTTTATTAATATTGTAAAAATAAAAAACTAGTTCTTTTCTGCTTTATGAGGAATGTACAATATTTAAAGAAATCGTACAGTTTGCTTGTGTGCAGTTTTTTCAAATACCAAAGTTAAAAATTTATAATTACCTAAAAAATTCAATTATGTTCATAAACTAAATTATATTTATCGTATGAAAATAAAATTGGTTTAATAAAATGTTAGATTTCGTACAAGCCTTAAGCATTTTCATTGGATACTCTACCACTTTATTTGTATCGCTGTGTTCTAATTAGAATGGTAAGTGAGCGAGTGTAAAACAGGCACACTTTATAATTCCCAAGGTTTTTGGTGTATTGATGATGTTAACGATGGGTAATATTTCTTTCAGTCTCACTGTCTTTAGATGAAGATGACCATTTACTGTCAGGTACTATATTAAATTCATTTATAGAAACATTTCGAGCATATGTCGACCATTCGTTTTCGACGAACGAAAGGATTTTTAATTATAAAATAGATAGAAAAAATTGTATCTTACAAATACCATGGTTATGTCATTTTATTCATTATGTTGGTTTTATTTCGTTAATTATAACAATTATGAGGGGCTTAGCATATCTTAAATAATGAGCCAGTTAGGAGCCGAGCCAAGTACCTGGCGGCCCTCATTACCAACCTAATTTAAACACAGACCAAGTATACAGTACGCATTAACGTTTTAGCCGATGTAGCATTATCTATGGTTGAATTACGTACATAAAAGTAGTCAAGTTAATTTTGTCCAGCATATGTATCTTAATTAAATATTTCACTAGAAAAAATATTTGAATCTTTATTAAAACATCAACATACGTGATCAACTTACGAAAGGCTTTGTCCAAGCCCGTCTGAGTACTAACCACTCATCAGATAGTCTACCGCTACGCAGCAATACTTTATATTTTTGTGATCCGGTTTGAAAAGTGAGTGAGACAGTGTAACAGGTTGGTGACGCATTGGCATTGTATTATTTTATTATATATGTAGTTTCAGAGTGGTGATAGGATATATGGTATATTAATATACTGCATATTTTTTGAGATGTATCTTAATAAGCCGACGTAGTCAGAGAGAAAATTTTCAAACCTGGTTTTTAAGCGAACGCTGCCACGTTTATGAACGTGAAGACACAAAAACATTATATTAGACTTTTACTTGTCTCCAAAACATATACAGAAAATAATTGACAACGTATACTTTGTCATTTATAGATAACTCACAGTAATCGTATCAATGTTTTATAAAATGGAACCAATCATTCGATAATTTTAGTTTAAATGTCATAGAGTATTTCTTATCAAAAAAAAAAAAAAAATTTTTAAACATAATGAAAATTATCTTTTACATTTTTCAACACGAATCAGTAGTTTCGGAAATATTATGAGATATTTAAATAAACGCGTGATTGTACACGCGTGCGTGTTGTACAATGCACTAGTCCAGTTCGGGCGAATAAATCGTAGCGATTTTTCATATCTCATTGTTTAAAAAATAGCACGATATAAAATTGGCATACAAAATACTTTATTTAAAAGACTCTTACAGGAACTGTTGAGTTGTCATTTTACAAGATTAAATAAATTTAAAGATCCCAGATCAGAGTGTAAATTCTAGAGTACGACCGGCAAGAAACTCAGTAGATTTTATTTTTTATTAATCATATACATCAAACAATTCAGACATACGAGCGCACTGTCACATTTTTTAAAGGGTTTTTATTTATTCATCACAAGCATTTTCGAAAATTGTCGTAATCCCAGAAATTACGTGATGCGCACTCAACGAAGTTTCTCTTTGTTCCGAATATTCACAGCGAATCCATTTTTAATTACCGAATGTAAATAATGGAATTAATTTAACGTTTCATTTGTGAAAATTATACTAAATTCACATACTAATTTTAATATGATTATTATTGTAATCATTTATAACGATTATTGTGCATTCCGTCATAAAATATAACTTTCCGACAGGCACTCCCTGAAGGTCGAAGGTATATGCACCAACTTCGGCATTTTTCGATTCGAGTACATCGCAAAGGCCGTCAACAACACCTTGAAGGCCCACTACAATGTTGTTATGGGAGACTTTAATGCTAAAGTGGGAGTACAAGATAGCGGTCAATCAAAAGTTGGACCTTACGGCTTGGGCTGCAGAAATCACAGGGGGCAAATGCTAGTAAACTTTCTCGAAGCGCAGGGGCTCTTTTTGATGAATTCTTTCTTTCAAAAGATAAAGATAGACTTTATCATTTCAAATAAAAGGCACATATTTAGAAATGTATCTGTGATCAACAGGTTTATTACCGGAAGTGATCACCGCTTGGTTCGATGCACTCTAAATATCGACTTCAATGCCGAAAGATCGAGAATGATGAGGTCTACTCTCCGACCTACCATGCTCCAAGCTGCTCAAGGCTCCGAAAAGTTTCAAATGGAGCATTAAAATCAATTTACCGCGTTGGAAAACGTAGGCAGTATTGATGAGAAAACCAACAAGCTGGTCAAAATACTGCAAAACAAACACCGCAAGTGTTTTCCGCCACAAAAAAGAGCGCAGCGCACCAAAACTCTCTGCTTAGATACTCGAGCTCATGAGGAAACGACGAGAACTACCATCATTTTTGTCAGATAAGACCTCAAACCGAACAATAAAAACGCTGACGCGACGCGATCGTCTATGCTCCAATCCCCGTACCATCAAGGCTGCGATTGAGCAAAATCGGGGATCGAAAGTGTTCGCTCGCAAGTTTGGGAGGCCGTGTCTAACAAAACATAAAACTAAACATGGTGGGGTCATTACCTCTAGGCTTGAAATTGTCAGAGAAGTAGAAAGGTTTTATGGGCAGCTGTTCTCTTCAAATTGGATAAACCTGTGGAAATCAGTTTTGCTGACCAGCACGCCCCTCTTACGCGCCATAACTCCAAGGAGCTCCTAGTCGAGTTTAGGGCTCTAGAACAGCTTAAAAATAACAAAGCTCCGGGAGATGACGTATAAGGATGGGACTTAGACACAATAAAACATCTTTAATGATGATCGAATACTGAGTATATTTAGTCTCTCAAACATTATTATAAGTACGCACCCAAGCATACATATGTACTACATATATACTACATCACACCTCCCCCGGCAAAATAAGGACAAAAAAAAAGAATTATTATTATTATTATTTTTTTTGATTTAAAGATAAATTTAAAAGCTTAAAATTAAATTTTAAACATGTGTTAAATATCGTTATGTAAGCAATTGTGTTTTGTAAACAATAATCGAGCGAGTAACTCGATATTCGTAAGTCATTAGCATCTACAATCTAAAATTAAATGACATTATAAGCACCTACTTTTCTACTTATACATACGAGTGAGTAGTGCAATATAGGATTTTTATTAGAATAAGCTTAATAAACATTAGCTTAGAGATATAAGATCTAAAACTATCGATGAGTATATAATATAGTTTATACATAATTAGTCATAGTACAATTTCGTACGATTCTTATGGACTAAATCTAATTTACCGTTTATATTCACCTCTACATTCGGTGACAAATCTCGGATTACCTTGTAAGGTCCCGTATAAAGGTTTGTGAGCTTATTACCAGTTTCATTTTTAATTAATAAAGTATCACCTTGTTTATATTTAGTAGGGCTTATGTGGTGATCATATTTGTCTTTCCTTTGCAATTTACTTTTGATTAAATTATTCCTTGCTTCTCTTTGTGACATCTGTAATCGATACTTGAGCTCGTTGGGATAGTTATCATAATTGTATAGTGGCTCTACAGTTTTCGTGAGATTACTTGGCAAATTACATATCTTTCCATAAACTAGTTCGAATGGCGTAAATTTAGTTGAAGAGTGTACCGTCGTGTT
Organism: Nymphalis urticae; assembly: GCA_905147175.2. NCBI lineage: Eukaryota > Metazoa > Arthropoda > Insecta > Lepidoptera > Nymphalidae > Nymphalis > Nymphalis urticae. Next base: position 9,365,216 of record LR989991.1, read on the forward strand.
ATATGCAAAACACCAAAATGGGAGCCAAGTGCTCCATGAATCTGGTTTATTTTCTGTTTGTATTCTTAAAAATGCCCCTAAATTTTTGTGTGAGTTCTCTAGCGCCCCGATACTTTCGTGGTGATATGCTGTTGAATTTAACTTAGAGATATTAAGAATTTTACATACCTCTTTAAAGATGTCGGACATAAATTCCGCGCCTCGATCGGTAGCAACCTCTCTTGGAACGCCGTGCTGTAGAATGAAATTGTTCACGAACACCCGTGCGACTTCTTCTGATGTTTTAGTAACCAAAGGGAACGCGCATACATATTTTGACAGCTCACATTGAAGTGTTAGGATATACGAATGATTACAAGAATCCCTGTCGAAGGGTCCCATTAAATCCAAATATATTTTTTCAAAGGTAGTATGAGACGTAGAAGTAAGGGTCATTGGTTCTTTAACAAATGACGTATATTTTTGTTGTTGACATTTTGGACATTTTTTAACAAAATTAATAACATCATTTTCGAGTCCCGGCCAGAAGTAATATTTTTTTATGCTATTGAACATGCGTCTAATACCTGCATGTCCGCTTGTAGGTAATAGATGGAAGTCATTTAAAATAACTCTCCTATCGTCTTTATTTTCGATTCTCTCTACATCTTTAATAATAATTATAGTTGACCCTCTCCAGTCAGAACACTTTTTTATCTCATTTGTAAACTTTTGTGTAAAGATTCTATTGTCCTTGTTTTTCATTAAAAATATTTTATTTATTTTAATTGTATTACAAAATTCACACATCTTTTTTATAAACTCTGTAGGCGTCAGCCGAGATTGTGCTGACGGATTTATAAATAACGTTAATTGATGTCTATCGTACAAAAAAATATTATTTTCATATGTAATCTTATTCTCGATTCGTAGCCTATTTAAATACTTCCTGTCGGCAAACCTAAGTTCAACCGAATTTTCCGGAACCATGTTAGATTCTACTAGCCTTGGCTCGTTATGCCAACTCTTCATGCTCTGAGTGTTTTGATTAACTGGAATATTAGTTTCTAATTTTTTCTTTTGGGCTCGCGTCATGACGCAAATACATTTGTTAAATTCTTTTAGCTCCTCGGATGACATTGTAATACGAGATAGCGCATCTGCGGCTGCGTTCTCTTTACCTTTTATATGTTCAATTAAATAATCGTATTCTTCTAAGCATAGTCGGAACTTAAGTAATCTACTTGACGGATCTTTTAAACTAAACAAATAAACTAGTGGCTTATGATCGGTAACAATTTTGAATGTACGACCATATAAGTACGGCCTAAAATGCTTCACAGCCCATACGATAGCTAGAAGCTCTTTTTCTATCGTTGGGTAATTTAGCTCGGCCTTGTTTAGGCTCCTACTAGCGTACGCTACTGGGCGGCCATCGGAATTAGATAAAATAGCTCCCAGCGCGTAACCTGATGCATCAGTCTGTATAATAAATGTGTTTTTACTAGATAAATCAGGATATTGTAGAACAGGGGGCGATGTTATACATTTTTTCAGGGTTTCGAACGACTTTTGACAATTATCATCCCATTTAAATTTAGTATTTTTCCTACATAATAAATTTAAATGATAAACAATTTCAGCAAATTTCGGTATAAATTTTCGATAATAGTTAGTAAACGCTACGAATCGCTTAACTTCATCCGCGCTTTTAGGCACAGGATAATCTTGCACCGCTTTTATTTTCTCAGGATCGGGTAATACTCCTTCTGCTGATACAATATGGCCTAAATAAAGCAATTCTTTTTGAAGAAAATTACATTTCGCCGGATTTAATTTCAAGTTAACTTTGCGTAATCTTTCAAATATGTCTATTAAATTTTTATTATGCTCCGCTAGGTTTCGGCCTAAAACTATCAGATCATCTTGGTAACATAAACATTTTTCGTAACAAAGACCAGCCATAGCCATGGTCATCATCCGCGAAAATGAACTAGGGCTTGTCTTAAGCCCCATCGGCATTCTGGTCATTTGAAACTGCCCCGAGCAAAAAGCTGTATATTTTCTGCTATTCGACTCAAGTTCAACATTATAAAATTCCTGATTTAGATCTAAGTGCGAAAAATAAATACATCCGGATAAAGAATCTAATATTTCACTAATATTAGGTAATGGAAAATTATCATCCTGTATACAGTTATTTAATTTACGATAATCTATGACTAAACGCCATTTTTTCGATCCATTCAAGTCTGTTTTCTTAGGCACCAGAAGAACCGGGCTCGACCACTCACTGTTACATGGTTCTATGATACCTTGCTCGAGCATATTATCTATTTGCTTCTTTATTTCCACTTTTTGAGAATGCGGGAGTCTATAAGGCTTAGAATACAATGGCGTGGTGTCAGGCTTTAAGTTTATCGAGTGTTTGTACAATTTTGTCGTAGTTAACTTGTCCCCTTTTAAGAAGAAAAGATCGTTATATTTTGCACATATGTTTTTAATACTATCGCGTTCATCCGTTTTTAAGTGGTCTAAATTGAGTAATGGGAAAAGCCGTTTTACTCTTTCCGCATATTTTGTTGCGGGTCTGGTAAATTCACAAATATTATAATCATTCGCTAAGAGTATCGTGGGCTTAAAATCTTTTAAATAAATATCTTTCTCAGTAGTATTCAAAAATCGCACAGGTATTCGCCCATTGGTCGGCGTTGATAACGTACTTGCTAAAAACAATCCTTCCTTTAATTCAGTTGCACAGACTACACAATCCTGTTGAATTTCTGTTTCGATATAATGAATTGATTCAGACCTAGCGGGTACAGTTAATGACTTGCCATTCGTAGTGATAGGCAAGTCTATTTTTTTATTTTCTTTCCATAGTTGTATAGAATTGTTACCGAAGTTTAAAACGGACTTATATTTGTGTAAGAAATCTTGGCCTAGTATGCCACTAGCCTTACATGGCAACGATTTAAATACAAAGAATTTATTGTTTACAATTTGATCACCCGAATATAGATTAATATAAACATATCCTATTGCTTGTACTTTGCCACCGATACCATCAACAATAAGTGTCTCTTTTTGGATAGGAATATTATTCTCGATTACATGTACATATTTTATGGCTGAAATAGAAGCCCCGGTGTCAATAAGCCATGTATGCAAGTCCCCACAAGGATTAATGTTTAAATTAATATGACACTTATTATTACAAGATAAAATTGTATGGTTATTCACGAAAAAACTTATCGGGTTCTGACTCTTTAGACTCTTGGTTTTCTTGTGAATCTGAGTCTGTCAAAATATGTACTTCTGGTTTTTCTCCTTCAGTATATCTAGAGCGACTGTAAAATATCTTACCTCTGTTGCCTCGAAATGACCTTTGCGCGCCTCGTCCTCTGAATCGACCACCGGTCCAGCTGCTTTCGTCTGATTGAGCCTGAGTACCCTGAACTGGCACCTGTCCTCTTCCTGGTGTATACTGACCTCTATTTCTGAACCGACCTCTAAAATTCCGGTATTGATTAAAGTTATTTCTGTTATTATAACGCATAGAAAATATATCACCTGATGTTGATGGGGAAGTGATTTGCTCATCTATAGCAGCTTGAATAGCGTCACTCAAGGACGAATAATTCCTTGCTGCTATTATGGTACTTAATCGCCGATTTCTCAATCCATCCGCGAAACTTTTTATGGCCTGTTTTTCATTTAAAGGCTTCAATACACTAAAACTGGTTTCACTCCCTTCGGATTGAGAGATCGTCAAATCTACAAATAAATCTGAAATTTGTTTCCCATACTCATCTATAGAAAGATCGTTTTGTCGCAAATTAAATAATTTATGTTGAAGTGCTGTTGCTGATTTTTTGGGCAACAGTTGAGTTTTCATAGCCTTAATTAAACTATTAACTGAATCATATTTATTTTCAAGTTTTAGTTTAGCCGTTTGTGACAACCGACTTTTCAAAACAAAGTTTACTAATTTAATTTGACCTTCCTGGTCGAGCTCGGATTGATAATACTCTACACCGTCAATGAGCTGTTTTGTACTAGCCTCGTCATCTTTCAAAACTGGTAATAAGTCCAACGCAACCTTGAGGTCAAACCTAGCCATGTTTTTTAATTTACTAGTGTACTTTTCTACCGATGAATTACTGCATAAGTCTAATATACTGTCATATAAACCAAAAAACTGTGAAATTTGTTCATCTAATTCTAAAGATTCATTCTCCTTTAATTTAGGTCTCAACGTATTTAACTTTTCCAAACTACAATTAAACTGACTAACTAAATTATCAGCTTCTTTTAATTTTTTCAATACAATTTCACCTTGACGCCTACCTGGTCCGATTTTCACCAAATATATTCTTATTTTATTTAGCTCAATACTTAAATTATTTAAATGTTCATACATTACGGTCCATTATATAACATATTTATATAGTTTAAATATGCTTCTTTATATATATTACCACGCATACACCAATTCACTATAAAAGCACTTTGACATAATATTTTTAATTACACTATCACTCAAAATCTTCTAGCCTCGGTCATCTGGTTCCAGCATAGGTATGCACAATTATCCACTCCTTACTTCGCTAGGTTTTCCTTGCAGGAATCGGTAGCTCTACAATTACAATCTTCGCATATAACCTTAGAATTCCGGTATTGATTAGATAGTCTGGGTTGATTAGAACGTCTTAGCACATGTCGCGTTAACTGGTCTCTCATCAAGATTGATGGCATTTCTTATAAAATCTGTAGCTAATATATAATAATCCAAGGAAAAATGTTGTACATATAATCATTAAGACTATGCTTATTGTTGATAGATGAAATTTGATTTTTAATTTAACTTTGATTAACTTGATCCCCGCTCAAGTGGCAGGGTCGCCATATAAGGATGGGACTTAGACACAATAAAACATCTTTAATGATGATCGAATACTGAGTATATTTAGTCTCTCAAACATTATTATAAGTACGCACCCAAGCATACATATGTACTACATATATACTACATCACAGACGGAATCACAACAGAGTTGCTTAAGGCAAGTGGGACTCCGGTCCTGAAAGAGCTAACAAGCCTCTTTAATTCCGTTATCCAACATGGCAAGACCCTGGAAACTGTGGTACTGTTTTTCAAGAAAGGTGATAAAACCCTCTTGAAAAACTGCAGACCAATCTCCCTCCTGAGTCACGTGTACAAGCTGGTCTCAAGAGTCGTCACAAACCGTCTCGCCAGACGACTTGACGAGTTCCAGCCCCCAGAGCAAGCCGGCTTTCGATCAGGCTGCACCGTGGACCACATCCTTACTGTTCGGCAGAATGTGCAGAAGACCGAAGAGTACAATCAGCCGCTGTGTATGGCATTTGTGGATTACGAGAAAGCCTTCGACTCCATCGGCAGTGCTTGAATCATTGCAGAGATGTCATATCGATTGGAGATATATCGAGGTACTGAGATGTCTGTACAACACCGCTACAATGACTGTCCACATCCAGGACTGTAAGACGAAGGCGATCCAACTGCGCAGAGGGGTGAGTCAGGGGAATGTAATATCCCCGAAACTGTTTACCAACGCGTTGGAAGACGTTTTCAAGACGTTGGACTAGACTGGGTATAGAGTCAATGTAAACGGCGAGTACATCTTACACCTTCGATTTGCCGATGATATCGTCATCATAGCAGAGTCGCTGGAACAAGTCACCGAAATGCTGCGTACCCTAAGCGAGTCTTCCCGGCGTGTCGGTCTTGGTATGAACTTGGACAAGACCAAGGTCATGTTCAATAAGCATGTCGTGACGGGTCCGATATACGTGGAAGGGAAACCTCTCGAAGTTGTTAGGGAATATACCTACCTAGGACAGGTTATATGTCGGTACAAGTCGGTAGGAACAACTTCGAGAAGGAAGCAGGTCGAAGAATTCGTTTGGGATGGGCAGCATTTGGCAACCTTCGTCAACTCACTCACGTCGTCTATACCACAATGTTTGAAGACGAAAGTCTTCAACCTGCCTTACCTGCCATGACATACGGTGCCGAAACGTGGACACTAACTGCGGGACTAATCCACAAATTCAAAGTCTAGTGCTATGGTGCGAGCTACGCTTGGAGTATCTTTTTTGCTTTCCTTAATTAAATAAGGAAAAAAGTATTGGGTTCTTAAAAGCTTATTCGTATCGCCTTCTACTGATTTATGACGCAAGTACGTGTCCGTCGACGAAACCGAACAAAGACTAAAGAAATTTTGGATTAACTAAATTAAAAATACTACGTAATATTAGTTGAATTTCACAGCGTCAACAATGTAAGAGGAATTTGAAATATTTTAATTTTCAAACAGACGGAGAGGGATTTCCTCTCAACAATTTCATTATCTTCCTTTCAACGTAAATACATGCCGAAAAAGGACATTGAAAAATTTCGATGCAAGCGAAGTGCGGAACTTATTATGATAGTATGTATTTTCAGTTACGTTATACCTATGTCTGTTAAAAGTTACAAATATTTACTTGCTACGTTTAGAGATATAGCTACGTTTCCATGATTCGAAACTACAACGTCACCTGAGACGTGAGATAGGAATTGAATTTATGGCAATAAATAAATACTATAACATACATGAGTGTACCTTTAATACAATTTATCAAATATGATTAGATTTTGACTTCAAATAATATTACAAAACTTACAGAATCTTCATTATCAAATTGCCATTAATGGTTGGCATTTTTATATTACTCACTAATTTGCCGTTATTTACGAGTAAGCATTATTCGTTATTGTAAATAAGTTAATATTTTTAAAGACATAGTTTGCGTATAAATTTCCGCATAACAATGCTTCGCTAAGCATAAAAGCGACAAACCGCGTCCTCTTTGAATACGCTTTGAATAAATAAATGAATTCAAAGTTTTTTTTCAAGCACTGAAGCGATTTACATAACAAATTGTTTTATGTTGGCAAATACTTAAAACTATTTCATTATTAATATTACCATATTATTTTAAAACCTCACTAATAAATTTGTATGACTTTGAAGATTTAATAAAGATATTTAGAAGCAGTAAGCTTTATAATTTTCTTTAAAATAGACAAAAGAATTTGTGCGATGCAAAGACATTTGTGCGATGCTGTTACATAAGAATAGAAGAACCAATAGTTTTCTAACAAAGAGGTGTAAAAAAAAACACGCTCCATTTCAAAACCATTTAGACGGTAAAATCAGTGACAAGCGCTCAGGGCGATTCTTCGCTGTAAAGTTCCGAAATGATAAGATCTCTTACTTTATGTCTGACCCGGACTTAGTCTCTGGTTGCGTTGTGGTCAGAAAATGTTGCGTTCAGTGACCTAATTACAATATTCAAAGTTTCAGCTTAAGTATGACTACTAAAAGTAAATATATATCAAAACTGTTTTTGTCCTTATTGAAACGAAATATACGAGTAATAGACAGATGATTATTCACAGCGTATTATATTGCGTATTCTTAATTATTTGATATAAATATCATACATACATATAAATGGAAGTATATTTATTGTGCTGGCAACTTCGCGCGGTTTTTATCGTTAAAAGCAATACATGGAAAATGAAGCAGATATTTTAAACACCTTGATTGATAAAAAATTGATTCTAACGGTACTTCAATTTATAAGGAATTCATCGTAAAAAAGAAGTTCCAATGTGATCTAAAGACAATGGTTACAAACTAAAAACACCAAATCACGAAACCATCGACATCTAGTGCTCCAATTGATTCGGCAGGAGCCGTAATCGCTCTTAGGGAAACTGGTGCGGCAACCTGCGAATCCAATCGATAACTTGGGATAGAAACTAGTATTATCGTGTTCCACATTTGTTGCTTTTGACTACGACGTCACAGACCGTTGACGGTCGGTGACTTCGACATCCAGCAGACTTACCGCAAAGGAAACAGCATAGGTACATGCTAGTAGATTGTAGCATTACTAAAATTGCTGATTGTTACAAAGTTACTAGTAAACCTATATATAGACTGGATTCGTAATGGTTTCGGTACTCGTACGTATATTATCAAAAGTTGAACTCCACAATATATATTTTATTATCAAATATTTTTTATAAAAAAAAATCATCATCCTCACCAAAAAATCTGTTCATATTGTTATAATTTTATTTTACAATTTCAAAATGGAACACTAACAGGTCTATAACTCACGTGCGCCCTGACATTAGGTAGAAAGGAAATAAATACAAAAAATACTTAATACCAATAAAAATTTAAAAATTTTTTTGGGCTGTCATCACAGTATGAGGTCTACCGTACATTTTATCTTCGAATGAGGCATACTCCTATAATATTAATGGAAGTATACTGTTAGTTCCTAATATTTATCATGGTTTAACATATAAATGTATTTTTCATAAAAAAATCTTTATTGTCAAGTACGACTAAAAGTTTTCCAAACTTCAACTCTATAGAGAATTGAATAGAAACTTTTGGGTTCGTGGAATTTCTGAAGAAAGTCCATAAAAATTGAGCAGTTACTTCATTCAAGAAAGCTGAGGCGATGCGCGCAATCACGCAGTCAAACCTTATTAAGCTTTTGCATTTAATTTGTAGCTCATGTATTTAAAACTTATTTGTGAATGTAGCTTGTAAATGTTTTGTGAAATGCTTTTAGTAATAAATATTTATATTACGTAAATGTTTTGTGAAATGATTTTAGTTATAAATATTATATTTACGTAAAAACAATATTTGAGTCATGATCATTTGTATCAAAGCTCGTGTGGAAAAGAGGTGGACTCTTTCGGTTTACACAGTGTTTCTTTTCCAAGGAGTTTAGATAAGCTTTTCCGCCACGATTCTTTATTTATTACCATTGACGTTCATGCTCTTGTTAAGCCATGATGATAGCAAGAGATCTGATGTACTGACACTGGTTCCTTGGGAATAACAAGGACGGCCTACGGCACGGGAAGCTACATGTATTGACACACTGGCCCCATCTCGTATCAAAAAAACAATATTAAAGTTTCAGCGTATTCTGCAGTAGCTACGGTCAATGAATAAGCTGAAACAAACAAACGGTGAAAATATTTTTCTCTTTCTCCATATGATGTGTTTGTTCCATTTGCAATTTAAACACTTGGATCTTGTCTGAATAAAGCAAGAACTTTTATTAAAAATAATTTTCCTCGCTGTATTACTGGTGACAAAAGGGCTGGTTCATTTTTTGTCTAGAGATTTGGAGTTGCGATGCAAAGTTAAATTGTTGCTAGCATTCTTGCCACCATTCCATGCGTTCACTATTGTTTTTACAGTTTTTAATTGACATATATATAAGGATTTTATGTAAATAATTCCTAAGTAATTAAAAATCTAATAATAATTAAATTAAAAGTTAATTTAAAAGTTTCCCCAAATTGAATTACGTTCGTAGTGATATATATGCATGTACTTACATACATTTTCCATAAAGTTTCTTATACTTTTTAAAACCGGGTTGACTAAACTTTATATAGAGACAAATAAAGGAGAAATTGTTCGTAAAGACAAAGCGAAGTTTCGATAGTTAATGGCGGCACGCAATAACGGGTGGGATAATCTGTTGGGCTAATAAAGGAACCTTCCAGTCTCTAAATAAACTTCCACAATATTATCGCCACCTCCTTGCCGTACAGAATATAAACTTGCGTAGAAGTGGTACTTTATTAGATTAAAACTATTAAAAACGTAAAATCTTGTATTAATTATTACTATGTCTATGCCTTAATCGCGAAAATTATCATCTATAAAAATAATTCATTAATTCCTTCATTGATTCTACCCTTCATTATTTAATTTAATCTGTGAACGCACTCCTAAACATATTCTAAACAAAAAAAAAACATTTAATACAAAAATCAAATAGTATAATATTAATCGGTCATTTCTTTATATTCCTATAAAAATATTTTTGTCTTAATTCTTTCGAATGATTTGTTTTGTACTTATATATCATACATACAATATATAAATTAAAGCCAAAGCATTAACAGCTCAACGGCTTCATTAGGCTTACTTAGAGTGGTTAAATATGAGTATTTCCTCAAAAACAAATATTACTAATATTCTCAGGCAACGTTAATCAAAGTGTGAAGACAAAATGTCTGGTCTCATGTACTTTTGCTTAAACAAGTTGGACTTTGGACTGTCGTTCACTACAATGAAGTGCAGCAATATTAGTGCAAAAGATGACACATGTTTAACGCAAAGCGTACAATAAATATTACTTTACATTTGTACCAATCATCCTTTGTGTATAGAACATGTGCATGTTAAAGTTCGAGAGTTTAAATCAGGACAACGACCGCTGATTGTTTATTTACTTAATTTATGTTTAAAATAATTGATTTCACGATCGATGATAAAAAAAGTATCGCGACGAAATTTGCATGTTTTGAATGACACAGTTCTGACAGATGAATCCACGCATCTGCAACTAATCGGCGAGGAGGAATAAAGATAAACTGCTTTCGTCTTAAAGAGATGGCCCATTAAGAAGAGAGGAATTTGCTGAACAGGAATATTTACAGACTATTTAATTTTATTTATTACCTACATATCAATTTATTTATTATTTAAAAAAGAGAAATAATACACCCAGTATTGTTTTAAAATGCAATATAAAATATTTCTACACGTCTAAATAAATCATTTAGTAATCCTGAACTTTTGATTGTGTTGCTGTCTAGAAAAAGAAGCATGCAAGCACATCAACCTACCAAACTCACAATAATAGAAAGGTCCACCAAAGGAAAGGAAATATTTAAACAAACCAACAAAGAGATAAAGAAATACTATAAAATACATAAACAAGCTATTATAACCCAAAACATAGCCAAGTTTAGAGGCACTAAAACTGCATTTAAGGAATTAAGCTTATATAAAAAGTGTATACAAAAACTAGAAACTAAGACAAATGAGACAAAATCTAGAAAGGGCATAATAGACCAGGCAACTAACTTCTACAAAGAACTTTACAAATAAAGAAACCAAGAGAAAAACATTGTAGATATAATATTCCTAACACAGAAAGTATTCCTCTAATAGAAGCATACGAAGTAAACATATCAAACTGTTGAAAAGTACAAAAAGCCCAGGACCTAATAATAATGAATTGTTTAAACACGCTACACCTATTCTACTTAACCACTTCATACAACTGTTTAACCTCATATTGGAAACAGAAACGGTGCCAAAACAATGGTATTCATCTGACATTATACTCTTATATAAAAAAGGCAATTCTCTAGATGTAGGCAACTACAGACCGATAAGTCTATTGACTTCTTTATACAAGCTTTTTGCATCGATAGTCTTAAAAAGAATAACATCAGATATTAACGAAGCGCAACCAATAGAACAGGTAGGACTTCGATCAGGTTGTTGTACGATAGACCATCTGCAATCGCTGGAACAAGTGATAGAGAAATACAAGGAGTTTAGAAGACCTCTATATATAGCGATTATAGATTACAGTAAGGGCCTCGATACTATAAGCCACAATTATCTGGAACGCATTATCATCATTGAACACGAACATAAAGCATATAAATATCCTAAAATATATCTATACCAACACCACAAGCAGAGTGAAACTCGAAACCCGAGGAGAAATAATAAGAATTGAAAGGTGAATAAAGCAGGGTGACCCCCTGTCACCAAAACTATTTATCGCGGTTCTAGAGAGTGTATTTAAAAAACTAGATAGGAAAACCAAGGGGTTAAATATAGGTGGCGTTTATCTGAGCCATTTGAGATGCGCAGATGATATCGTTGTACTTGCCGAAACACCTAGGGAACTCGAAATAATGATACATTCGCTTGACGAAGAAAGTGCTAGGGTTGGACTAGAAATGAACGCCTCCAAAACAAAAATAATCACGAATAGCCAACGTCTTCCTACCAGTTCAAATGGTAACTACATAGAATATGTGAACAAATACGTATACTTGGGTAAACGTCAAAAGTCCTTCAGTAAATCGAATAATGAAGAAGTAGAAAGGAGATGTAAAATAACTTGGAACAAATTCTGGTCACTAAAGGAAATTTTAAAAGGAGATTATACATCAACCATTAAAAAAACTGTAATTGATACCTGTCTTCTGCCCAGCTTATAGTATGGCTGTCACACATGGGTTTACACACATAAAATGCAAGAAAAAATAAGATCAACACAGAGATCAATGGAGAGAAGTACACTATACATTAGAAAAATACATAAAATAAGGTCAGGAATCATCAGGCAAAAAACTAAAGTAACGGATGCTTTAACACAGGCTTTAAGATTAAAATGGCAATGTGCTGGTCATATCTCAAGGCTTAGAGACAATAGATGGAAAACAAAAGTGACATGCTGGAAGGGGCCATTAGGGAAAAGAAGCATCGGCAGACCAACAAAGGTGGGCTGATGATATTGTTAAGAAAGCAGGGCAAGACTGGATGATTCTGGCCAGATATAGAGGATTCTGGAAGGAGAAAGAGGAGGCCTTCGCCCAATCGGGATCCACATAACAAAATAATAACTAACCACACTAACACTAGATTAATAAGTTAAAAAATATACTAACACGACTAAGAAACATTTGAATTATAAACATTTTAATGTGGAATAAAAGGTATACTATACTATACTATACTATACTATACTATACTATACTATACACCAAAGTCAACAACATGCCAGTGGAGATTAGAAAAATAAAAATAAGTTAAAGAGGTCATACAGAATTCCATAATCATGTATTCAAAGTTTAGAGGTAATTTCATATTTCACATTGTCTTATTAAGTTGTTATAGAGGCCCTTTGGGTCATGCTATTGTACATTGCGATGTCTACTTTACCTGTTCTATGATAAAGGAAAATATACGGCTGATGTTTGCGTTCATATATTACCAAAATTACCCTCGCGATACGCGACCTACGGATATTCTGAATCGAAAATCTTGGCGAACAAAATTGGCGAACTCCGTATAAAATAAACTTTGTAATTTGAACAAAAGATAGTTTAATTTCGAACTATACAAAGTTAAATTTTAGCAACAAATTTTCAGTACAAAAGTAAAGGAGTACAATATACTGTAGCATTGTTCTACAGTGAACACAAGATTTTGCTTTTTAGTTTCTTTCCTATCGTCGTCGGAAATATTTTATTAATCAAAATGTTTTATATATATCTTATGTGCTATTTAACATTAACTTTTTGATTTTGGTGATACTTTCAAGCACATCATTAGTCGCCTGGAATGTATAAGCTATTAAACTTTATAACAGAGCAGAACTGAATTTGTACTGTTAACGACATTATACAGGAAACGGATGAGAAATATACTTTAATAATAGGTTACTCCTAGTTCTTATACAATAAAAAAATGACCTACATTTGTAGCTTTGAGCTATATCTACATTTGATCTGTTCTGTCCAATTATTACGTCAATCACTACCAGATGCTGTGAACGTAAGCATTTCATAACTGAAACTGCTTTATTTCCGAGAAATATTTGTGATATTTCTTAGGAATCTAACTTATGATAAACATTATTTTGTTATTGGCTTTATAATTGCAATTATACATTTTTAAAAATATACTTACTTACGGAACATAACTAATTATACAATTATCTGATAGACTGGAATTATAACCTATTTAAAAAATAAATTATTACGAAATGGTTGGGTTAGGTTAGCACGTAATCCTTAATCGAAGATTCCGCATCCAAGCCCAAACAAGCCGTGTAAAATATATAATTTCTTTTTTATTTGATATCTACTTTTTCTTGTATCTTATAAAATACTTTATTACAAATTTCCCTGGAGGTGTTTGCGATAAAATTTACATATAATAACGCAAAATGAAAATCGACTAAGATCGTAGGATATAAAGGAAGCACTAACTTATAAGTCCGTATACTCGACACTTTGTTCAAACAATTTTTAACAGAAAATTTTGTTTCAAATATATCAATACTGTAAATATGCTTTTCTATTTTACGGGAATTCTAAAATCAGATCATTCAAGTTGAAAATTCGATTTCATTGTCATTATAATTATGAAACCGCAAGTGCTATTCAAATATTCTAAAGAGCACTCATCATTGTCGATAATAACTTTCTGTTTCCAATGAAACTCTTTTATGGAAATAAGAAATAAAACCACAAGAGCTGATCGAAGTTTCACAAGAATACTTCTTTTCTACCTTACATTTTTTATAGCAACCCTAATTTAATATACAATAAATTATCTTACAGAATAAATGATAAAGTAAGGTTATTTCGAATCAATTGTTTGGGGTATTTTTCGCGGAAGAATTTGTAATCTCCAAGCTGAAGACTCTCTTCAGAACATTTTCAGCGACAATTTATCAAACAAACTATTTTGTTTTGAACTCCTTATCCTTAGCTTTGCCGATTCTGAACCGTTTTTATTATTAATTTTTATTCGAATACAGGATATTTTTAGTTATAAAAGGAAATAATCCACGCATTAAAATAAGCTTTGAAAATTGGAGAATTTAAAAGTCAGTTTCAAATATTTGACATTGGTCAAAGGTGTGCTACAATCTAAGAAGTTATTATTTTATAAAATTAAAATAACGTTAAACACATAAATGTTCATTATCGATTTTTTTTTCAATTAAATAAATTTGAAATTTAATTTTGTTAATATTTAAATAAATTTAAATTTATTTCCCTTTTATACGGGTGAACCCCTCAAATTTAAGTTGAAGGGTCGCTGGGACGGTAGAAGATGTGACTTGCCACGTGTGAGCCCTGGCCAGGCTAGACTTTTTCTTAACGCTGGAAAAACGCCTTTCGCGTTTCCCATTCGGGAACAGTCAGGGCATGTGGGGCTCGCTGGTGTCCAAGGCGCGGAGTGCACCCCGAACATCGGAATACCCACTAAAAAACCAGCGGTACCCTTTCCATCTTAACGAGGAGCACCACGGGATCGCTTTCGCATGCTACCGTGATGCTCTGACGGCCGGCCCGCCTATGCGGGCCTCATTTCTCTAGGGAGGGTTCCCAGGGTACTGTGAACCCCCCCCCCCTATGGCTAGGCTAGCCACAGTTAGGGCACATTAATTAAATTATCCGCCCGAATATCGCCATATGCCTGATGCTTAACATGCTCCAATTTAGTTGTTTCTTCAATACAATCTTCTTTAGTATATGAAATAAAATAAAAATATTTGTAAAATAGTTTTTAAATTAAGACTAATCATCGCTTCTTTTATTTTTACTTCAGCTCATTTCCTTCCATTCGCTTATTGACACAAAAATTTACGAAAATAAACTAATATAATAGTCAAAGTTCTATTTTATATTTTCTTTGCGAACGGTTTTATTTCTATTTACTTTTCGCGTTTACACGTGACCTAACCCAATATATATGGATGTGAACGTCGTCTTCTCCTTACTTATCATAAAGTATTGACTTTCAAAGCTTTTATTTCAAGAGAATACAATATTGTATGATGTACACATATAATTGGGAATGAATATTCCCAACGACGCCAATATCTATTGGTGGTGTGACCACTGACATACCAATATCAGGTGACCAGTTTCACCGTCCACCTACCGATCACATAAAATATACATTATATAAGAATAATCGTATTATCTAATTTCCCGTTGTACTTCTTTTAAAATAAATTAAGTACTTAAAGTTTGTTGGGTCAAGTACAATTAGCTAAATGTTGTAAAGTCGATTAAGATGATTACTTACAAATTTTTTTTCATAAAATAAACAAAATACAATCAGTACGAAAAATTATTTATTTCTATCTTTATTTCTAAATATGTGAAAAATCAACTAAAACTGTTTCAATCAACTAAATCGGGTTTAACAAATTTGACGGCACCGATAATATATTGCTAAAATACATATACTCACATACAAACAGTCAGAACAACAATTATAATTAATTAATGCAATAGAGAAGTAACTAAGAAAAACTATTCTATCATATAGTTAAAAAATGCAAATATATTTTAAAGTATTTTTTATTTATTTATAGAACTGTATTTAATCGATATTAATTTAAAGATTCTCTTTGAACCTGAACATATTAATTGACGTTCTTGATACTCATGTGAGCTTCTTAAGATGTTCAATTATGTAAGTCCTGAAACTATAATATATCTCTGGCAACGTGGCGAGGGCGCATTAAACAAGCCCATTCTATTTGCACTAAGGAAACCAAAATAGCCTGCGCCATACTGACCAAACTGCTTTACGTACTTCGGCCAAAGTACGTCCAAGAAATTCAGATGCTATCTTCGTGAAACTTCTGGTTCACGTATCTATTTACCTATTAATTTTCACGAACACACCCACACTACGGTATCCTTTATTACTTTAAAGCAAGTAGTATTTTAAGCTGACATTTTAAATCTGTCGAGTTTTATATAAAGCTACAGTACTGCTTGGAATATAGATTATCTTGAACAGAAATTGCGAGAAACCCGGCAGTTACGTTTTAATGTCAATACGTATTACGACGGGAACGGGTAAATTTTATATTCTTGCGTATAAATGTAACTACCAATAACAATATAAAATTGACAGGCAAATATTATAATGCCATTTAGTTTCTCTCAGCGAGTAGAGACGAGGTTAATGAACTTTCGACATATTTTGACACTTAAATATATTGTTATTTTAATAAAAACGGATTGAAGATTCTTAGTTAATTTCGTCTGGAATCATAGGCGTATTTTTATAATTCTTACATTCCTAGCTAATTTAAAATAACTAATAATTATCATTATTCTGATTAATGAACATTTGAGCTGTCAATCGGATTTAAAATTCTCAGGATCCATCTTGACCCCTTCGGGTATTGTCTTCCTCATTCCTAATACAAGATTTACGCTTAAATTTCGTTTAGAACGAAATTAATTTTATTTCAAAATTTAGGTAATTCAAAATTTTTTATTTATTTATTTGAATTAACTTTCGAACACAACAATAGATAATAAAGACAATTAAAATTATACTTTTTAATGATGTTTATATAATCAAATTATAAATCAAAATAGAATACTAATCAACACCAAGTTTTCCGATCAGTGTATAATAAAATTTCAAAATCGATCAGAACCGATCAGTGTCTTAACAAAATTTCAATAATTAACTATCATTCATAAGAACTAATTATCCGGATACCCGACACTTAACGACAGCACATCTGTCGGCGTGGTAACAATGATTATATCTAAATATCGAGTACATACATACGAGTATAGTATACATAGACAAAAACTTTAATAGGTCGTGTCATATTTATACAGTACAGTAACAGCCTTTGAATGTCCCACTGCTAGGCTAAGGACTCCTCTCCCTTTTTGAGGAGTAGGTTTTGGATTAACTACTACTATATTACCTTTTTGAGAAGAAGGTTTAGAGCTTATTCCACCACGTTGCTCCAATGCGGGTTGGTGGAATACACATGTGGCAGAATTTCAGTGAAATTAGACACATGCAGATTTCCTCACGATGTTTTAGTTCACCGTCAAGCACGAGATGAATTATAATCATAAATAAATCACATGAAAATTCAAACATATTTGTGAATAAGATTATTGCTCGTGGATTTTATAAGATATTCTATATGGGTACGACTTAGACTGCTTATAACCTTCTCCAAAAAATGTTAAAAACCTGGAACAAACCTAATCCAAACCGATTTTTGAACCTAGTACCTTGGGGTCGACAACTTAACCAGCTAATAGATTGGCTGACAAGCAAATGTCTATGTAAATCTATTAAATGTATATAAAAAAACCTGTAAAACAACGAAATATGACGAACTTTGTTCTTTCAAAATTCGAAACCGAATCGAATTTTCAGAAGGAGAGATATATAAAAATAGTTATTACATGATAAATAAAATTAATAAATTATTTTAATATTTATCAATAAAAAATATTTTTCTGGTCACCTAGGCAACAAGAAATAGTAATTAAAACAACATTAGCGTACAAAACGTCAAATAAATTGAAGTTGAACGGCCTTACTTATAATAATTAATGTTGCTTAGGAGTGATTAGTTAAACAATGCCGTGTCTTCGTCTTTTGAATGTCAAATCAACAATGACAGAAAGAGAGAAATCATTGTTTTACTAAACCTTGACCCACTTAACAACGTTTATAAGTAAGGCCAAAAAAGGGTTTAATTATAATTAAATTGAAATGGATAATAAAAAACTTGTATACGTAAATTAAGCAGGTCGGTGCTCAACGTTTTCAGCAATACAGTTGCGCATTTAAATCTTTTAATTAGTTCTTTTCAGAGCGGTTTGTCGAACCGAATTCACTGAGGCTTCGCATGCGGGCTTTCGTAACTGTTTTTAAATATTTAAAAATAAAATTATTTTATTCATTCAGGTATACACGGATAATGGTATTGTATGTGCAGAAATATAGTTTTTGAATTCAAATATATACTACAGATTACCATAGGCCCATATTCACATACAGTTCTAAATGTTGAGTGTTGAGCAAAAAAGACGAAAATTCCTTGTTGGTATTTGAGCGCAAAATACTAAGGCGCATCTTCGGACCTGTGGTAGAAAATGAGAGATGGCGTACGCGTTATAACCACGAGCTATACCAAATGTATGATAAACCTAACGTCATTAAGACCTTAAAGATCAGACACCTACGATGAGCCGGGCACGAATGGACGAAGCCAGAGTACCCAAACGCCTTCTGGAAGGCCGGCCAAAGGGTCGCAGAAGTAGAGGCAGGCCCAAGCTCAGATGGTTAGACGGCGTCGAACGGGACACCAAGATCTTAGGGGTGACAAGTTAGAGAACGAAAGCAACAAATAGATCGGACTGGAGAGATTTACTGGACCAGGCTAAGGCCCACAGATTACGATTTTTTTTGTGCGTTATATAATATTTTAACTAAACATTAAGATACAATGAACTAAAGAAATACATTATAGAGATTTAGATAAAAGTTTTAGCGCGGTATACATAATGAATTTAACCGTACGTGTAACATATGTGTAATTTACTATATTCAAATACTTAACCTCGTAAAGCTTGAATGCATGAAAATACTTCAATTAGTTGATTCTGTATTATTATACAATGTTTCAGAGTGTGGTTTGTAGACTCGCGTTCAACGGAGCGCAGATATGAGGGCGCTCATGAGAGCTGTGAATACCACTATTAAATACTTTGATAAGCACACAATGTAATAATAAATATACACTAATTTATGTATAAGTTTAATTTTTATATATTTTTATAAACTTTCCATATAACATTTTTACAAAATGTAATTCATTTTGGAGTACCCTGTTTTTTAAAATTAATATATTTAATGATCATAATTGTTCATATTGTCTATGACAAATGTCCAGAGGGACGCGAAATGCCTCGGCCGCACCGATAAGGTCGCGAACACACGATCTAAGTGGCGTCGCATGATAAGGAAAGCTGACCCCGCGTAACAGGATAAGGCGAGGACAAAAAAGAAGAAGATTGTTTGAATTTTTTTATTTACAACGCGTTAAGAGTTGAACTCGCTATGATGAACATGAACATAATGTATTAATACAGTAGCAGGTATTTTATTATTACGAGTCATAACACATGCATAATATTTTATTTTAATTTTTTATACATACATATATAATTGTAAAGAGTGTATGCATTGAGACAGATCCGCTTGCACCCAGAAGAGATTCTACAGAAAGTAATAATGCAATTATAGCTACTGAACGCTAGGAGCATTAATGGACATTTACCGACAAGCAGCCTTGCTAAATTAAAGAAATACTAGTAAATTACCGAAAAATATTATAAACTATGACCATTTGATATAGAATAGTTTTTTTGTTACTCTATTAAGTAAGTAGTGCGTAGAATTATATCTAGTAAATATTTTTTAATGTTCGTTCAGTTCAGTTCGTTCCAATAGGCGTCCACAGACAGGTAAGCAATATTGTATAAAAATTGTTGATAGTAATCGCCGCGATACACATATTATCCAAATTCTGATCTAACCAGTTGTTTGGTGCGTTCTCATCTCATAAATATACATATTTTTAATATAAATAATTTAAACCCGTTTAAATGAAATTCCCATTTTACCACTTATTATTAACTCGCTTTGAGCAAGTAGGTTACATTTATTAATAGACTTTTAGTAATTTCCTGATTAGTAAGAGACTTTATATTTAAATATGAGCTTGATTTAATTTATTCTACGTATTTTATTTCACTAAAGTAAACATCGTTATTATAATGCTGAATGTAGGTTGGCTTAAATCTTTGAATCACAGTTAGTTTTAAAATCGACCATCATTAAGAAGAATTTCAGTAGTTGCAGGTAGTATCTGGAATTATAAATAAGTTATTAATACTTTCAGGGACAGTGTACTAGATACAATAGCTAAATAATTCTTATCAAGTCTAAAGGCGTTTATTATCATTAAATATATCAAATGCAAGTATTTTTTTTATTTAATGTCTTAGAATTTGATCCTCATTCGCCACGCTACTTCATTTAGTTCAATAATACAACAACATGCGAACGATTAGACGGTTTTTTTTTAAATATTTAATTATGTTAAATGGTTGCTTTACATATGAAAATTCTTCGATACTATTTCGTTATTACTTGTTATTTTAATTTTATCCTTTCACGCACAGATGAATGTTCTTGTAGATACATATTTAATGCTGGTTAGACTGTGAACACGTGTGTTATACATAGACTCAGACAACGGTAAAAGCCTATGAATGTCCCACTGCTGAACTAAGGCCTCCTCTCCCTTTTTAGGAGAAGGTTTAGAGCTTTTTCCACTACGCTGCTCCAATGCGGGTTGGTGAAAAACACATGTGGCAGAATTTCAGTAAAATTAGATACACGCAGGTTTCCTCACGATGTTTTCCTTCACCGTATAGCACGAGATGAATTATAATCACAAATTAAGCACATAAAAATTCAGTGGTGCTTGCCCGGGTTTGAACCCACGATCATCGGTTAAGATTCACGCGTTCTTACCACTGGGCCATCTCGGCTATATGACTCAGACAACATCTGGGATAATTTAACTCGACTCCATACTACATGTATACTATGCTATACGTTACTATATGTAACGACGTAAGGCCCCTTTATTAGGCCAACAGATTATCTCCAACACGTTATTGTGCGCCGCCATTAACCGTGCCGGGAAAACTTCGCTTTGTCTCTTCATATTTACTATCTCCTATACCTTTATATCACGTGATATTATGTAATTTTAGTCATTAATGAGATATTATTTGGATTTTTGTCGTTAACAAGAAGATTATGTACGATATTTAATTTTATTTCAAAAACAAGTAGGTATTTTATATAATAAATACAAACATATATAATTGTATAAGGTATTTAAACAGGAGAAACAGCAGATTAAACAACATACAGTACCACTTATATACGATTACAATTACTTAATACAATATTATCTATATTATAAAGTAAATAATATCTACAAAATATAAAATATATGCAATAAAGTTGCCTCAAACTTTGTTTGCTTAATAAGCATAAGTTAAGTAAGTTAATAAGCATAAGCATAAGCACACTTATATTTTATATTTTAAGGAAATTAGATAGTAAAATGATTCACTGTTATACTCGGCTCTTATAATTATTAAGAACGAGAGAATCTATTGAATATAAAACATATAAGGTGTACATAACCAACTGAAGAAGATTAAAATCTAGGCAGGCAAGAAAATATCAAAAGGAAGCGTCTGGTACGTTTCGTTTGATTTGTATTTAAAGAAAAGATTTTAATACGACAACATTTATTAATCTACAAAGGAGCACCGTGGTGTAGTTAGCTCCTTAACATGAATGGTGGTCTTCTACATGCGGAGGGAATTTTATGAGTCATTACCAAATTGTACTCAGAGTATTATTTATATACGAGATATTTTCTATAAATAGATAGAATAACTGGGTATTGAATGAAGTGAAGGGGAACGATGCAACTCGTTTTTTGTTCGCGCGAGTTTTTCCGGTGTCATGAACTTGAACAAGGCCAAATACTAAGTTTAACATTCATGTTGTGCCCGGATGCGATGAAAGGAAACTTCTAGAATTTTTTTATGAATTATATATATTTGAGTCAAGTCATACAACTTGAAACTATCTCTCGCTGCTGAGCGTGATAAACGCCATGCTTAGTAGCGAGAGGTGCTGGAAGGAGATGGTCTCCTTCTGCGGAAAGGAAAGAAAGCAAGAAACGCAATCATGCCCTCGCTGACCCAATCTGCTGAAGAAGACCGGGAAGTAAGAAGTAGTTTGCATAAGCGATCCCGTGTGGTTCGTCGTGGGTCGAATAGACGGAGTGGATACCGCATGGTACTTCATGTGAAAGGCGGTTTTTGAGGAAGATAAAAAAGCTAGGTAGGAGCTACTTCAAGAAGGAAGGTGATCGAAAATTTGTTTGGGGTGGGTAGTATTTGGCAATCTTTATCAAGTTTTTATATATATGACGGCGCCAGCGATGGCTTAGCGATAGAGCTGTCTTTGTTAATGTTCGGTCGTACGGCATCCATTACGATATTGTATCAAAAATAAACTCGATGTAGGTATAACCAAAGATTTATTATCGCAATCACAATCCACTGTAATTAGGTATAGGTACTAAGCAGGTAAACCGACAGTTTCGTCTTGGAGGTGTGTACTGGCCGGTTTTTCAAACGCAAGTGTACGTTACACAGTTCACCCACTCTCCGACACGACTCTATCCACGTGACTTCAACAAAAACTGACGTCACCGCGTTTACCCGTTACTACTATAATCAAGTCAGCGACTTTTAATTAAAATTATTGTTTTTCCACGACATATATTTTTCCTTAACGAGATGAATTCGATTTACAAACTGTTTTTAAAGAGAAAAGGGCCATCTCAGAGGTATACCGTAATTAATCGTGGATCTTTAATGTAGTTCTAAATAATATAAAGCATAATTTTAATTAAATTATTTTTAACATACATATATTACTTATGTGTAATTATTTTTTTATATTAACACGAAATGCATAGTTCGTATTACAATTTGTATCCGAAAAATCTTGTTTTTTATTAATAAATGGTACAAAATTAATTTTACAAATTTAGTCTATTTGTATAAGTATGTATATAATATATCAACGAATATCAATATATCATTTGTGAAGTTGTGTTAATTTATATTTCTTATCTTATGTAAAAATCCATAATGTTCCGAAACAAGACGTTTCAAAGGAAAAACTTATTCTGTCCGTACGAAAGAACCCCTTCACACACAAACTATTCAATTTCGTTAAATTTTCATCAAATACAGACGTTACGGATTGTTAAGGTCTCACAAATTAAATTGTATTTTTTTTCTAAATCAATTGGCAATAGTTTAACTGGGTCACCTAGTGGCAAGTTGATAATATTTATATTTAAGTTAAAAAAATCTTATAATTATATTTATTTAAATTCAAAAGTTGAACTGAGCTGAGAAAAGAAAGACTAAATTAAATGATTAATTAGACAATCATATAAAACAAAAAATAAAAATTAATATAGAAGACTACATATAGTAAGTATTTTTTGTTAATTATTGAATTACTACCCTCGCAATCCAGAGAAAATACCAGTAAGTCCCTTTAAAGTTAACTCATTGTCTGACTCCATGAGTCTATTTAGTGAATCATATCTTCCAGCGTTAGTCCTATAAAAGTTTAAGTAAGATAATCTGCAAGGAATTCTAGGTATGGATCGAGGAACATTGATGACTAACTTGAGAAAATTCAGTGATAGTCACTTACCATAAACGAGGTTGTGAATTGTTTTCAGGTCATATATTTTCCTTCGTTTTTCGAGAGAGTCTAACCTAAAGTGGCCAAGTCTACTATTATAGTCAGCTCGATAAGAATATACTAAAGCTACTTTGTATATGGAGTCCAAATTGCATGCATTGAGCGTATATGAGCGTTGTATAAAATAAGGATTGATGTGAGGCAAAAGTTAATATTTCTTACAAAGCCAATGTCTATAGGCATTGGTGACCACTTACTGTCAGGTCGCCTATGCATACATATGCTCGTCCGCCTAACTATTTTGTAAAAAAATATATTATCAATGCATACTCAAATTACAAATATATAATATAAATCCAATATATATGACAAATACCATAAGTCTTCTAACAAAAAAAAAAAAAAACAAAAGATATCATTGGTTCTAAGGCATTTGGGACAATAAGTCTATTTAATTCTTCAGTCAAATTACGTTATTAATAATATAGTTTAAAAATATTGTATGTTTTTTAGAGAATTTTATATAGAGACTTTTTTTGCATTGAACTTCATATGATTTGACGCCAATTGGTAATGGAATTTATATCTGATTATAAATTTGCAATATCAACCGGTGCATTTATAGTCGTATATAATTTTAAATCGTATGCGAAAATTGTGCGTGTACTAATGTGAATACAGTCCGGTATATCATTTATGGGCGTAGGTTCTCACCTAGAGCTCTCGCTCTGTGGTACTCCTTATGTGGAGTGTATGTATCAGAACGATTGATAACCTTGACTTAATCCAGTTCAAGAGCTTACCGTTGACTCTATAATATTTTAATTTAGATATTAGGGTATAACGATGTACTATATCAACTTACTACAAAAATTGGTCTAGATTTCATCGATTTCTAGGTAGAGAATAGGCATAGCTATGTATGCTATGTGACTTAACACATAGACTAACACATGGCTTCCTCCCCTCACACGAGCGGAAGGTGCGAAGCTGCGGCGGAAGCTAGTTTATATATTCGATAAGGTACGACCGACACAATTAATATTCTATCGTAGGCAACTTTTACTTATTCAGAAGCCGAAAGTATTTACGTTTTATGTAAGGCCATGAACCCGCACTTTAACTATAAAAGAACCCTTGAAACTAGTTGAAACATTTACAGACAACCTAAAAATTTAGTATCCATTTCGAAACTGGATTTTTACGGATTTCTGCCAATTTAGAGTTATATGCCGCTGTAAATCACTTTCAAATGTCATTTGTGAGCTAAACTGCGTTTAAGCTTCGTTTGAGCAGGCATTTGTCAGTATAAAAGCCTGTGTTCAGATTTATACTTCGCTAACTAAAAAATATATTTTTTGTATTTTGATGCCATTAGTCATATTTATTGACAACGAATATCATTAACTAAGAGTATCATTATTTAAGCATACCAAAAAACGGATTTATTTATATTAAAAGATTAGTCATAGACAGACCAATTAGTCTTTAGTTTAATATCCAAATTTTAATTCAGTAATTAATATCGAGATAATTCTATATTTTTCAAAATGTCATCCTTAATAAGCTATTTTCCCAGTAAGTCTGAAGTCTGAAAAAAGCTAATCTATTATTCTATATCATTTAATAACGTCTAAATAATCAATGGCTGACGGTTGTGCCAAATAAATTCGGAATAATTTACCAATATCACGTGACCAAAATTGAATTAATAGATACCTACATTTTCCAACATTTTTTAATTATTTTAAGGACAAAAATAATGTCATCTTTATCACAATAAGATTTCTTATCTTTGAAATTTTAATCAAAATTAAACGAGATTCCACTTCTATTCAAAATATTACCTCATTCAAAGTCCAATTACAGGGGTCTTTTAGAATAATTTGATCAAATAACTGTCTCAAAATTGCTCTGTTCATTGAAGTCCAGGGCTTAATCATATTTATATTTTAGTTAAATAATGGTGTTGTAAAATTTAATAATACTTAAATGAGACGGCTTGCAAGAGGGTTAATTCTAGAGCTATCTGTCCACTGAAACTTGCGTCTATATATTTCATTGTTTTTATTTTTAAACCCTTGATGATTTTGCTATAATTTTCACCAAACATTCTAGGCTGATTATGTATCGCTTACAAAATCGTCAGGTTTTTTTTATTCTTAAATGATTAATATCATGATGTCTTCCTGACCAAATTCAGCCACAGCGTCCAATCTCAAGAGAGATTAACCAAGTGCGTAGAATATATTATAGTGCACAAGTAAGTGTGCAAACACAGATGCACTCTCTATCGCCTCACTTAAGAGGAGGACACGACTCTTGTAAGTTCCGGTAAAGGACCAACGGCTTTACGTGCTTTCCGAAGCACGGGAGTGTACGCACTTCCAACTTCTCCCGGGCTTCTACTGAGAATATTGAACACTGAGATAGAAAAACCCAACATTTTTTTATTGGCTTGACATGGGATTTGAACTCAGGACCTCGGAATCTGCGGCCTTCTACAAGCTATTTATAGCCACAAGACCAACGAAGCAGTTGCTTATTATATAATAATAGTCCTTCGTCATGTAAGAATATTTCTGGCAACTAAATATACAGCATCTAAATCTATACTAATATTATAAAGAGGTAAAGTTTGTGAGGTTGTAGAGGGTAATCTCTGGATCAACTGAACCGATTTTGAAAACTCTTTTACCAATAGAAAGCCACATCATTTGTGAATAATTAAAAGACTTTTTCGTGGTAGTGGTTTGCAAAGTAAGACGGAGAAAAAACGGTCAGACTAAAACGTTTCTTACGAACGCTGCCTTAACGATGAGACATATATGATTGAGTTCTAGAGAAGAGTTATAGAACTTGATAACGCCTACAAAAAAGTTAGCGACAGCATATGTCTAACTTTTATATTTAAGTCACAAAAAGTAGATTTTTATATTAAAAAAAAATATTTAAATCGTTAGGTAATGTTTATATATCATATTATCAACAATTATGAATTATTATCAAAATAAGTGTCGTCTTAAGTATTTAAAATAAAAGACTTTTCCTTTTTACTGCATATAATTTGGACCAATGGTTAAAGAGATAATACGACATAGGTATGGAACCGTAACCGTATCGTAATCTATTGAGTGTTATTTCTATTAAGCGGTTTTTTTTTCATATACAACACGTCAATCTATTTAACAAAAAAATGCTTTATTACCATGGAAATTTTTTTTTTATTAAATTCATTTTTACAGTTCGTTTTTTGGTTGCATAGTTTAAGAGTTCATTTAAAATATCAAATACGCGAAAATATATTATTAATGATCGGCCAATCGATCACAAGTAAAAATGTTTACCGCCCAACGAAGTGGGCACGGCTAGTACAATAATATATCGATAGTGTAGAACAAAAGACTAATTAGTAAGATTTTACTACTAATTTACGTCTAATATTTAGACTTAACAAATAGGAAACTAAGAACTTATTGGTACAAAACATATTTTATTTGAATAGTTCTTTTAAAATCAATCTAGACTTTTCTCTAGAATGAAAAGCTAACTAATTTGCAAAAGTGAACGGGTATATAAGTTTTATTCATTTACGTATAAAAAATTATCGCTCCGTTTGCAACCAAAGCAAAGCATGTTTGAACCAGTTAAACGCTCTAGCAATAAAATGTTTTGTTTATCTTCTTGCGACATCTGGGAGAGATCTTAGGAGCAATTGCGTGGACTATCGTAGAAATTGAAACGGAAACTTCGGCCGGAACAATACACACTCACAAGGGTTGGATTACATTTGCAGATTGCTTTAACAAAACGTCGGCTCTCTAATAAAATATGTTCTAAAATTGTACACTGTATAATATATAGATTTGCTTATGGATAGGACGTGAAGGCTCAATGGTTAGAACACATAAATCTTAACCGAAGATTGCGGGTACTTATTCATGTAAACATCAATGACTATTCATGTTCTGAATTTGCTTTTATAATTAATCTTGTGAAAGAAAATGGTGAGCAAACCTGCATGAGTCAGATACTGGTATATAACTGGTGGTAAAGATTTTTACAAGCCCATCTGGGTAGGTACCACCCATTCATCGGATAGTCTAAACATTCTAAACGGCAATACTTAGTATTGTGGCTTTCCGGTTTGTTAGGTGAGCCAGTGTAACTAAAGACACAGGGGATATAACATCTTACTTCCCAAGATTGGAGCCGCATTGGCGATATAAGGAATAGATTATTTCTTACATAGCCAATTTTTATGTGCACTATATAAGGCGATGGGGAACGCTTACCATCAGGTGTCCCGTTTGCCCGTCCGCCTACCTATAACATAAAAAAATACGTTATAGGATTATTCATAACAATATAGTATTCATATGCAAATACAAATTTCCTTTGAATTCTACAACGACGTGCCAGTTGTCTCAGAAGGTATTGATTATAACGTGCTAGTTTATACCATGTCTCCAAATAAATTAGGCTTTTATACTTAATTATTACTCTACATAATTCAATACCTAATCTGAAATAGTAATTAACAGGCTGAAAATAATTAAATAACACATCAGACAAAATCTCAAAGTCGTATTAAAATATTTTGCATTTTGAATTTTTTTTTCTACATTCCTTCTGAACAAAACTACAAAGCCACGCCAGTTTGATTAAAGACAAGCGTCATTCTGTATTCAAATTCGAATTAAAAGCTCTGAGTGAACTTGTCTCCAAGTTTTTTATTCTTTAATGAAACGACTAGGATTCATATTTCGAATAAAATACTTTTTAATTGTGAAATGGCTTTCTTTTCAGTGTTGAATGTATTTCGTAAAGTAGACTCGGTAATAAAATATAATTATGAAAGGACAAAAGCCAATTGAGAATCGTAAAAAACATTATTGTTATAAAAAAATATTGCCTGACTTTGAAATAAACACGTATACATTGCGGTTAAAAATAATTTTACACTACTTTTCAGCCACGTAAATTTACGTATTATAATTTTAAGATTAAATAAAATATTGGTAAAATATCCTACTGCTGGGCAGAAGCTTCACACTGCTCAAATGCTCACAGTGTTCCAATTGTTAACACATTTTTAAATAAAAGTAAAATACTATATTTTAGTTGATTCTCAAATACACGAATAGGCGAAATCATAAACTCTAGTCTGTCAACACCACACGTAACAATAAAATTGACACAGTTTCATTGTAAATAAAATGTTTGTCACCAGTGCAGATATCGTCTCAAAAACTTTGTGAATTCTGTGAATCAACTGTCAACTCATAAAACGTTTGTTGCCTTTTATGATTTACAATTGAAAATTGAAATACATAAAGTTATTTTGCTATTCACCTCTAAGTTTCATACAAACTTTTATACAAACACATAAAATTATCGAAACTATATAACTTTATGTGACACGATTATTATTGTTACTTTTATAAGACCATAGAATAACAATTTTCTGTTTTTAAACATTCAATTCCCTCCCTCTGTGGCACTCCGCTGGTGATACAAAGCAAAATCACCATGCTGGAGATGGACGTTCGCTGCGATCTTAGTCCAAGGGATTACATCGAGGCTGTGATAAAAACAGCTTCACGGAAACTCGGAGTTCTGAACAAGGTGCGGCGTTTTTTCGCGCAACAACAACTGTGCCTGCTGTACAAAACACAGGTACGGTCTTGCGTTGAATATTGCTCGCACCTTTGGGATAGCTCCGCTAACTTGAGGCCTTGGATCGGTTGCAGCGACGTGCGGTCCGCATTATTGGCGACGTAAAGGTCACTAATACCCTCGAGCCTTTACAATTGCGTCGAGAGATAGCAGCGCTGAGCGCTTTCTATCGACTGTATCACGGCGAGTGTTCCGAGGAATTATTCTCCCTAATTCCTACTTCCCCCTTCCTTCACAAGTCTACGCGTGCTGGCTCTCGATGTCACCGACTAACTGTGACATCAATTCCATCGCGCACAAAGAAATTTGGCAACTCCTTTCTTTGTCGCACTTCCAAAAAATGGAATTCCTTACCAGCTCACGTATTCCCCTCCTCTTACGACCCGGGTTCCTTCAAACGAGGCGTGAAGAGGCATCTTGCGGGCCGGCAAGGCGAGGGCGACTAGTGCAGAACCTTCTTCCCCACTGTACTGGCCGTCCTCGCGTTTGGACTACCACTTAACATCAGGTGGAGTAGAGTCATTTGCCCTCCCGGCAAATATAAAAAAATACAAAAAAATTATTATGTTTTGTATTTAATTCCACGCGCTCACGATTTGTACAGTAGCTATTTTTGTTTATATATTTAAGGCTTGAATGAAAATAATTCTGTTTATTTAATATTTCAAAAAAAAAACTAAATGTATAAATAAATAAAAAATAGAAATATCAAAACCCCCATACATTCATTAAATAATTAGGCTGAAATATCCCATCAATACTAATTATAAAAAGATGTTGTAAATTCCAGCATTCCCTTCCAGAATCACACACACAATAACAGCAAATATTCAAGGTTTCGGTAATGTTCAATATACAAACCAAAATACCATTGAATTTCATAACTAATCAATGCAATGGAATTCGTTCTATTTAATATGCAGCTTGAATTAATATAGACAATAAAACTTACACTAATATTACATTAAAAAAAATGTTGTTTATTTTTTGGTATTCCTTACAGTTAAGCGAGAAATTCATTTTGTTTATTGTAAATACGGAGGAATTTTAAGGAAGTTCAGTGAAATTATTAATAGAATAAGATTTTGTTTTAAAATTAATGTTAAACAAAGTTAGATTCTTTGTTGTTGTTGTTTTCAGATTATATCCGGCTATCTACTTGAACGTTAGTTCTTTATACAAAAAATGATCGTCATTTAATTTAATGAATAATTTTTGTCTTCAATTTCATCAATTAAATAATTTATTTTTAATTATGTGATAAGATTGAATTAAGACTAAATTCCTATTTCATTATTTTATTGCCAATAATAACACACAACAAAATAAAAGTCAATAATCCTTCAAAATTCTATGTTTCAAGAAATGTTGACTTGATCTACCACCGCAATCATCTTAGAACCGTTTTTTCTTCAATACACTAGAATATATCAATAACATATCTCAATAATTTGTGATTAAATTATATTTTACAATTTTTTAGCACATATCCTTTTAGTATAGTAAACTAAGGGAGCATTAAAGTTTTAAAACTTCGTACTCGTATATTATAATCTCACAGGCCTTTTCAAATTTTAAGTCTTTAATTCTTGTATTTGCATAAAGGTTTGTATTTTGCGAATGCTATATGTAAAACTTGTTTTCTCGCTTTACAGTAATTTTGACCTGATGAAAGAAATCTCCGAAGTTAAAATTGTCATCATGTTGTACGCAGAACTTTAAACATACACGAGGTATCTTCTAATACTACTAATAATGCTTATATTCATTGATAAAGCCTTTTATATATATATATATATATATCTCTGTTCGTTTAAGTTCGCATTCCCTCGTTAAGTACTAAAAGCTAGTAACTCCAAGGATACCGAATCTGTTTCTTTAATTAGTTTAAACTACTTAAGTATTGCCAGAAACTGGAAGATATTCTCTGTTTTTGTTATATAGCAGTGTACTTGACGTGTGAGAAGTTAGTATCTCAACTGATGGCATCGCAAAAATAAACTTCAGTTATTTTTTTACTTCATATTACAGGCAGACGTATTTACGTCAAGTACAAATAAAAAGTGTGAAATGATACTCATAAGAAACTCGAAAAATTAACAAGAATTTATCGCATAAAGTATGAAATTAAACATATGGTGCATAACAAATAAAAAAAGAAATAAAAAGACGAGAAATGCGACAAAAACCTGTAACATGTAGACTAAAAATAAAATAAATAATTCTCAGTGCTTCAATCTCTATGTAGGACGGAATAATGTGCATACTATGACGTTCATAAGCGCATGATAATTGTAAAAGCAATGCGATACAAATCTCGTGTCTTTGTTTTGATTTTAATATACATAAAAAAAAATCGTTCTTAATTACCTCCATCTATTCGCATTTACGCCCAGTGGTGTTTGCGTTTACTCAAAGAGCAAATTAGCTAATTGCAGACGGACAGAATTATATTAAACACGGCTTTTTATTAAATTTTAATTTTATTCGAAATTCGAATTTATAAAAAATACGACTAAAAATGTATGTTGAATAAATTCCCTTAACTATTTATATTTACCATACTATCGATATTAATATCGTGATATTAAAGTTGTCACACGATTTTTTTTTCATTCACCGTACGCCTGAAAATATTAAATAAATTAAATGGTTCGAGATACCGAATACAAAATACGGTGTAGGCTCGTCAGTTTTTCTAAAGTGTCCTCGACAACTTTTTCTTTGTTAAAAGAGCTCGTAGAGATAAGCCTTCTAGAAGTTTCGTTGTTTTGTTTTCGGCGGCGTCCTAGTTTTGCTTTTCCATGACAATTTTTCCACTCATGCCTCAGTTTATAAACATAGCCTATAAACAGCCTATTCAATCCATGGTCTAATCTCAGCTATGTAGGTAGAACTTTTCAAATGTGGAACGAGATGCATAAAGAAATATCCTAGAACAGAATATAGGAACCACCAAGACAACCGAAATGTGGTCGCCTTAGCTAAACTGGAGACGAGTGCTTTTGACATTAGTTGAAAAAAATTGGAATGAATTCTCGTTGAATTTTTTAATTCATTACAATTCCCACGAGACGGTGGCTTACTTTAAACGCTTTCTGCTTCACCGAGATTTTAGGGTATTATCTAAATCGCTAGCACCGGCAGTCTGTCGAGCCAGTTTGTACACATAGAATTTACACTTTAATTAGAACTATTTAAATCTATTTCAAAGTGCTTTTTGACAGTCGATCCCCATGGCAGGCATGGAAAATGATGGATAAAAAAAACAAAGACAAACAGTGCTGTTTAGATTATCTAAGGTGTGGTACGCAAAATCCAGTTTTCAACTAACTGGCAGCGTACCCATGTGAATTGTGTTTACGGTGTAAATATTAACGAAAAAATATTTAAAAGGATTCACGCGACGAAAGAATTCGTTTAATTTTATATGTTCTTATTTTAATACTAGCGTTTGCCCGTGACTTGGTATTAGCTATACGTCAGTGATAGTTTTTGCGTGATGCGTATACAAATAAACAGACTGATAGAACAAAACTGTTGTTTTGGCATCTCAATTGGGACTACCCATCTGCGCAACTACCAACACATTACAGTTCACAGGTGTGTGCGCAAGCACAGGTTCATTCACAGCTATGGGAATAGCTCTCACTCTCTAAATCCGATGGCAGGCAAATCCGACACAACAGCCAGACATATTTCCAACGTCCAGACTCTGGGCTGCTACTGAGAATTTTTCGATTGAAAGAAAAGCTTAAACCCAGGACCTCGGGATCTGCAGCACTATATCTAGCAACTAGATCAACGAGGCAGTCAAGTCATATATGCATATATATATAATATTTATTTAGAAACTTTATTGTCATTTTTTTTTAATATTGCAGTTAGTACAAAAGGCGGACTTAATGCCTGAAGCATATTTCAGTTAACCTTGAGGCTAATCAAAATTCATAAAGGCACAACCGGTACAGCAAAACTATTAAAGTAATAGTACTCAAATAAATTCCACACAAACTTATATTATATCAAAGATAAATAATAAGAGGATATTATTCTTCTTCAAAACGTCATTTTGCTGATATTTTTTATACACAGATGTACTGTGAAATATTAAAGAAGAAATCAATATATATATAATAAATATAAGGCAATACAAAAGTTAATATAAATACATGTCTTCCAATTTGAAGATATATTTAGAGCGTAGCCAGACGGCAAATGTCGTTCTATTTACACAGAAAGTTTAAATAAATAACGTTAAAGCAAGATAAATGTTTAAGATTTCAATTTATAGACTTGTAAACAAGCGACCTGACCCGACTTTGTACACAATAATAAGATTTAATATCGAGTTATTATTTTAAACACATATAACACTGGTGGAAAAGGAATTGTTATTTATCATCTAAAATGAAAATACCACGAGGAAATACTGGTAATAATAATTCTAAGCTAATTTGTAAACTAATAATTTGTTATTATATTTTTTAAATCGTTAACGTTGATGAATGATGATGATGAACTCAGACCGTTAATACGCTAAATAAAGTAAAGTGTACATAAATTACAATTATTATGATATGATATATATATATTTAAAATGTAATAGGGATCTAATGTAAATTAATACAATGTGTTAAAATATTGAATTAATTTGTAAATCTTTACCTAATAACGTAATGTAACAAATTAATATTTTTTTGATAAAATGTATAATATATTATTGTTATCTTATTGCCGCTTGGAAATAGGGTTAAATTTATTATTTACACAAGGATACTTACGGATACTTTTAAGCCACCAACATAAGAGGAATATGTAATGGATAATTCTAAAGGTTATGCTGGAAACAATTCAAAAAGATTAAACAAAAGTAGCCGAATTCCAGCTAGAAATTTTCATATCGTATGTGACAATAAAGAAATAACAAGGCAGGTTTTAACAAACAATATATTTCACACAAGAAAGTTCAAACAAGCAACAAAGTGCAGAGTAGTTGCTCTTGAAAAATATTTAGCCTTTCGAAGTGCAAAAATAAATAGACATAGTTTGTGTATCGCGCTCACTCTCTATTTTTGTCTCTATTTTTACTGTATCGTCTAGTGGAATACTTCAAAATGAAATAATTATAGAAGTAAAATATCCTTTGTAAGTTATTGAACCAAATACAGTGTCATATTTGTATGAGAGTAGCGCTGAATTTAAACTAAAAAAACACACCTACAGAATACGTGGTAGTATTTTTGAACAAGCCGCAAACATTTCAACTTAGTGATTTATATGTTTGCAGATGTGAGAGTGAGAATATATTCGTTGACAGTGATGACGAGTTTATAAGTGAAATAATTTTAAATTTAACATATATTTAAAACCAGCAACTTTTCACAAAAACAATCGTGAATATTTGATATTTGAATGTTTGATTTGAACTACCGCATGAAATACATAAACATATTAACTTATTCATATTCGTATAGTATTATTCATATTCATTATTTTACATTTTTTACAAAGATAATATAATAGCTGATAAAATATTTTAAAGTTATATTTTTAATCTAACTCAAAACAATTTATAGTTTCGTTGTAGATAGCTTGGCGCTGAAAGCTTATGCATAAAATTAACTAAGGAATTATAACGAGAAAATTTTGTTGGTTACAGAATTCTCGTTTTATACGATACTAGAAAGAGCTGGCATAAGTTTCCCTGCCTGCGCATATATACCGTTAATCATCGCGATTGGTTTAACGACATAGAAATTGATGAACTGCAACATAGAAGAACAAACGGATTCACAAGTGCATCCAGCATGGCAATAATTCTTATTTGAGATAAGACCTTATTGACGCAATATTATCGTATCGATTGTATTATGTAACGTCACGCCACATAACGACACGCTATATAATGCCACGCCAAGCCAAGCCAAGCCACGCCAAGCCAAGCCTAGTCATGCCATACCACGACAGTTAAAGCCAGGACTGTCCACCAAGTCCGCCTGTAACCATTACTGGCTTTAGATTCAAGTGACAATAGAACTTAATACCCGATCGGCTCCTTTCGGAACGTCATTCGTCTTTACAAAAATGTTGCTATGATAACCAAAAATAACGGATGAGTTGAGGTGGCCATAACAACGGAAAATAACAGTTGTAAATTGGAAAAGTATTAAGATATAAATATACATTAGATTATTGATATATTGTAGACGACAGAATAACTGTCGCAAACGCTCCCTTCGACGGGATGACACTACACACTACACACCTACACCGTTTTCGCCGGCGGAAACGAGGTCCCCGATTTGCAACGTCGTCATCACGAAATCGGTCGTGATTTAGCACGGTGCTTCTCGCAGAAGCGCTTCCCACCCCCCCCGACTACGTCCTGAGCCGAGGTGCGATCTCGCAGGAGACACCCTCAGGATGGACGTCTTTTAAGAGCCCGTGAGGGCTCCAAACTCACGGCTGAGTCTAGTACTCGCCACAAAGCCCGGTGACGCTGTAAAGGCCATTAGGGCCAACAGCATAAGTCAATCAGAAAAAAAAAAAAAAAAAAAAAAAAAAAAAAAAAAAAAAAAATGATATATTGTTATCATTATTACCTTCCCGTTTCAATTACTTCTTTCAATAAGTATAGTGCGTATCCAATGGGCCATCTGCTATAAATATTTGACTATAGTTTTAACTTTTAAGCCCTTACCAGTACCAATTATATTTAGAGTTACTAGAAAAACATTTTATGCCGTAAATAATATACGATCAATCTTTTAGCCACAGTATATAAAGTTAGCCTTTCGCTAGATAACATTTCCAGTCGATTTTTATTTTATGTAACTTCATGTAAATTCTTATCCGACAGAATCTCCGGGGAAATTTTCTACAAGAAAAAGTAAAAAAAATACTGATTTGGTCGTGTAATAAAAAAATATATTTTAGTAGTACTTTTCGATAAAGGAATAACTTCATTGATTTGTACCCTATAATATATATTTTGGGTTTATTTTCTTTCGATAGCGCCCTTACTTTGTTTTCCTGCTTTCTGTAATGCTGGTTTTAATTACATCTTCTCGTTTACATTTACCACTCCAATGACAACATTGTGGAGCTTTAGTAGCTCCATAACTTTAGCTTAATAGCATAAGTAACATTTAATAGAAAATTTTGACTTAAGTATCAAAGGAGTGACATCAAAATCTATGTTATACATATGAATAAACATTGTGGCAACGTTTATTTTTAACAATTACAAAGCCTAACGAATGTTTTTTTTAATTAATTACAAAAAAAAACACGAGAAACGTCTTTGTAAATTAGACTAAGCCCAAATTTTATGAACCTCATTTTAAACCAACGATGTCGTAATAAGAGTTTAATTTAGTAATTTCGTTAAAATTTCTCACTTGTGGCAAAACAGCTTGCCGCTTCCCTACCCTTTCCTAATTTTAATTCCGACGCCTTTCTCTAATTAAAATATAACTTCGAAAGAGCCCTTTGTCTTCTATTTCAACCTCTCTTAAACTCTTTAAGGGAGATTTTTGGCTCTGACACCTGTGATCTGTACCGAGAAATAAATTGATAAAACATCCCAACTACTCACTTAAGAAAAACGGTTTTAGCAATTAGATTACGTTCTAGAATTAATAGAGACGAAAAGAATAAAGACTTGGAAGACACACATGTCGCAGAACTGTATGCAAAAAAATACTTTATTTTATTTAACGCAATTATAATAATGCATAGCTATACTTTTGTTTATCTCTTTACTACCAAGATTGTTTTGCTTATTAAATTATCGAATTAAAAAAGAATAAGCGAATTTATAAAATATTACAGATTTGTCTTTACATATATTTTATTTAATTCAAAATAGAAGGCAAATGGGTGGCTAATAAATAATGCTCACTGAATAATGCGACCAAAAAAGAACTAGAAGTCAACCAAGTATGTTAATATTTAGACAGAATTTCAAATATTTATAAGCTCTTTTCAACATTACTCAAAACAATCAAAACTAGAATACAAAATGAAGAAATTAAATATTTATTATGATAAATAATAAATTATGCTTTTAAAGTATGTACGTAATAATAAGCAACAATCCTTTGGAGCGTGATAATGATTCACAAACTTATTTAAGATTCCAGAAGCTGTTTTCAGGCAAATAATAAAAATAAGTTTACAAAATAAAATAGGCTTTTATTGTACATCGTACGACAAAAACCGAATTGACACTCATCATTTGTTGCGAGCTGAGTTTCCGGATAAAATCTACAATTTTAATCCTTGCAAACTGTCAATATTCAAATAAAATGCGGAGCCAATCGGCTTAAATACGATTCAGAAACGGAAATCTCGCTTTCGACATAATATAATTTATAAGCCTCTTGTGTGTTTTATATTTTGTTATACAGTTCAACATTGTAAAGGATATTACATGAAATAGCAATAATATAATATCTTTGTACATTATCAAGATGTAATGTGTATAAGGACATTTTTTACGAGCTTTATCTTGTTCTTGTGTAAGTAAATGGTGTATGTACATAATTTACAAGTACCTACAGACAAACTTTTTTTTTTATAGAATAGGAAGGCGGACGAGCATATGGGCCACTTGATGGTAAGTGGTCACCAAACGCCCTTAGACATTTGCACTGGCTCACTCACCC
The DNA here is from genome assembly GCA_905147175.2 of Nymphalis urticae. Lineage (NCBI taxonomy): Eukaryota > Metazoa > Arthropoda > Insecta > Lepidoptera > Nymphalidae > Nymphalis > Nymphalis urticae. The sequence continues at coordinate 9,403,413 of LR989991.1, forward strand.
TTCAAACCGGAACACAACAATACCAAGTACTGCTGTTTTGCGGTAGAATATCTGATGAGTGGGTGGTACCTACCCAGACAAGCTTGCACAAAATTGCACCAGTAAAATTGTAATCAGTAAATTTGATATAAATAGTTGTTTGATATAAATCTCTGTTCTTATAACCGTTATTTTAAAATAACGATAAACTGTAAGCGGAGCATTTAATTAACGATAAAACGATTAAAATGCTCGCAAATACGTTATGTACTCTAATTGAGATAGTCGGTAGTCTTCGGAGAGCTTGATGCGGGTCAAAGTACCAACTTTAATCAGCAGAGTTACCTGGCGTCTTTATGACACAGATTCCCTCGGAGAGAGCTTGCACAAAGCCCTACCACCAATAGATGGAGTCTATAGTAGATATTAATAAAACAGGGGTGTATTCACAGTGTATTTATTTATTTTATTAGTAATGCCAAATGCATTACATCGTTAAATTTTTTGACATTGACCTTTATTGGTCGAGATCTTAAATGTCGGCGAAGTTGTTATAGGCTATTTAGAAGTAATAATTTTACTTTTTATATAAATTGGATATAAAGTGGAACATCTTGTCTTGTGTTATAAATAAATGATATATTAATCAAGAAATTTTATTATTATAGGTATTATTATAGGAGGTATTTGTGAATCGCATTGAATATTTAAATCGAAAGTTTGTTTATCTTTACTCTTTTTTCGATTCAAATAGTATACAATCTAATATTGATAAAATAATTTAATTTGTTTTTTGCTTTGATGGTTAATAGTTTTTTTCCTGTTACTCGCAAGTCTGGATATTTTACCAAACAGTAGTAGTTTCACTTTAAACGTCAACATGTACTATTATAATTTATCATATATTTATATATATATATATATATATATATATATATATATATATATATATATATATATATATATGTATGTTTACGTATATTTTATATATGTATATGTATGTTTATGTATATATTATTTGTTTATATGTATATATATAATTATTTAAGAGATAAAGATAAAAATTGAGATGATCAGTACACCTCCTTACCGCTTTATATATGTATTTCTTGTCCTTTAACAAAAGGTTGTCTGGAAGAGATCGCTCTTAGCGATAAGACCGCCTTTTGTTCAAAATAGTTTTCGTTTTTCTTTTATGTTTGTGTTTGTATTGGTTATGTAACTATTTTGACACAATAAAGCATATTATTATTATTATTATTATGTTTGAAGTGAAAAAATAAATTACAATTTAAGATTTACTCTTTGCATACTTTTGCCAAATATAAAGATATTGACGATTGATCTTATCCTACTTATATAATAAATGTTAAAATTTGTATATTTAGATATTTGTTACTCAATTACCCAAAAACGGGGGAACGGATTTTGATGGGCACACGCTAAAAGTGTCAGGAATTCATTTAGACACCTGTTGCGTCTCACATGATCAGCTTAAGAGTATCGAGTGCTCAAAACTTACCGGTACTAGCGGAAAATAATAAATCATACAATTTCGTCTATGAAAGTACATAAAATATGTATGTAGATTACGAAGACGTCGTCTCAACTCTGTATTGACACGATCCTGCACTCTCTCCAAGCCCTGAAGATGGCCATCGCGGTGGTTTTAGTAGGTAAGAATCCCACATACCCGTTTCCCCATTGTAACCTTTAGCGGTTTTCTACGGCGTGAAAGAAAAATAAAAAATAAAAAGGTATACGGCTAATACTCAAATAATGGCGAAACATCAATACCATTCGGTAAAAATGATAAAATGAATGTAATTACTAGTAGGAGAGGCCATAAGGGATGGGTTTATCACCCAGCCTGCTGATTCAGATTTATTTCCCAAGAGACGGTCCCATATGTTATTTACATAACGAATCTAATGTTACACCGTCCATGACATAAAACAAGAGACTTAATGAACGAGTATTTTGTTTGATTGAAAAATACCACGCTTTATATCGCAATAAAGAACGCCGTGACCTTGACTAAGATAAATTTAATCATTGAAAGTTATCGCAAAATTTTCGTACATTCACCGTATTAATTGAAAAATATTATAAATAAAAATAAAGATAAAAAAAAACGTAATGCTAAACACGACAGTAAAAATAAACGAGATTAATATTATTTCACTGATAACATATTTTTTGTTTATAAGGAGTGTACAGAACGACTGTTTTATAATTCACTGTTTTTTTTTATATTACATGAAAAAAAATACATTTTTTTATAGAATAGGAAGGTGGACGAGCATATGGGCCACCTGATGGTAAGTGGTCACCAAATGCCCTTAGACATTGGCACTGTAAGAAATGTTAACCATCGCTTATATCGCCAATGCGCAACCATCCTTGGGACCTAAGATTATATGTCCCTTGTGACTGTAATTACACTGGCTCACTCACCATTCAAACCGGAACACAACAATACCAAGTACTGCTATTTTGCGGTAGAATATCTGATGAGAGGGTGGTACCTACCCAGACGAGCTTGCACAAAGCCCTACAACAAGTAAAATGTTCATAAAATATATTAAAAATATTTTATTCATACATATATATCATCATAAAACATTCGACGAAATAATCAATATAATTATTTATCGATAATATATAATTAAAAAGACCAATATTGATAGATAAAATCTGTGCAATAAAGACGCCAGGTAACTCTGCTGATTAAAGTTGGTACTTTGACCCGCATCAAGCTCTCCGAAGACTACCGACCATCTCAATGAGTGTACATAACGTATTCGCGAGAATTTTAGTCGTTCTATCGTTAATTAACACAATTTATCGTTATTTTAGCATAACTGTAATAAAAACACAGATACAACTATTAATATCAAATTTACTAATTACATTAAAACAAGATATTTTAACATTATCATTAGAACTGTACTATTTTGAATATTACTTAAACCAAGAAAACTACAATTTATTTTAAAATAGCTTAATGAAAATAGATTAAACGGGAGACTGAAGAGGTATAGCATTGTGCATCCTATTAAAATGACGTTGTTATTTTAATTACGTTTTTAATTACAATATCGTCTGATAAATATCAGAACTTCATTAAAATACCGGCTTCAATTAATACCTCATCACCCTTTGCTATGAATTTTAATGATTGTCTCTGTAAATAATTTTATAATTGAAATTGTTTAATGAATTCGACGTCTATTTAATGAAACTTACCAGCCTCAATATTATTATATTATACGCGAGGCTGCGACCCCTATGTACATGCAAAGAATTTGTTTTCAGTCTTAATTTAGTGGACCTTTCAAAGAGCCTCACTTATACATTTTCGTTTAACAACATAATATTTTATCATTTTACAGAATAATATAATTACTCGTACATGCTTAGTTTTAATTAAATAAAACAATTACAATTACTTGAACCATTAATGTTTATTAGCATTAACTGAGTAAATATACGCCCCAAAAAAATATTTTGGAGTCTGATCCTAGATTGATAAGAAGAGTGGTGTCATGACTGGTAACTAGGACCTTCCTAATATTTTTAGATTTAATTTTTAGATTTTAGTGCATTATCTTCATCGTTTTTATCTTCCTTTTCAAATAAAACCGTTTAACTAAAAAAATAACTATTTAATTTATGGAATAATGTCAAAAAATAAAGCTGAACAAGGTCTTCAACGATTTGCTTTTTGGCTTAATAATAATCTACTCGCACTGAATGCTGTAAAAACTAACTGCATGTGTTTTTTTTAATTTATAATCGAACTCGACCCAATATTGACAATTATTCCGTAACAGCCTGTGAATGTCCCACTGCTGGGCTAAAGGCCTCCTCTCCTCTTTTTGAGGAGAAGGCATTGTGTTTCTAATGACACCTATTAATTATCAATGTACCACTCTTAGTTACGACAGCTTCAACAGATTACGTAGCAATCATATTTGATCAAAGACAAAGGAAGGTATGCTCAGATTGAAGTAATTAGTTAAATTGTGAAAACTTATTTTGAATTTCAAGATTTTGAAAACATATTTCCTCGTCGGAAGTTATCGTCATTTAAAGAAAATTATTTTAAATACGGTAGGCGTAAAATAAGAGTATAGAAAATGAAAATGAAATTATTTTTTATATATTTGAAAAAAAAGTGAGGTAATTATTATAAATCATGACTTGAAGGTATAATAACAATTCTTAAACATAAAACTCAAGATGGAAAAAGAACAATTTCTTTTTATTTATATTCAAAAACTGAATGTATTTTTCGCTTTCGTTGATTTGATAATTTACGATGTTTGCCTTCTGTTCGAGCAGTAAATCAAGCCGATTTTGCCGGAAAATTTTATTTCCCTGAATAGCTTTATACTGCGTAACGTATTAATTTCTGAATTTCAACAAGCGTCGACAACTTCATATTGCCTGTTAGATTCTAAAAGGTCGTATCGTTCTATTTAAGGTATTTTTAAAATTCGAATTCATATTTTATTCCTTTATTAATGATTGTTATATACAAATTTACAATTCATTTCAGTAAGCGAGTAGGAGGCAAAACTACTTACTAAGCGAGCTCAACTGAGTCAAGAGCGCGCGTACGGCACAAGAAGATAAGTGCACTCTAATTTGAAAACGATACGGCTTCTTGGGTACGTTTGCTAAGAATCTTAGGATAAATTGTCACAACTGAGATTTAAAATTGTTGTCCACCCTGTTTGTTGTCCATGGGAAGCTTATTTCACGGGTAGCTATCACTTTTAAAAAAATTACCTACTTAGGATAGAATTAAATTAAAAATGAGAGAATTATACTCGTGACACCCTTAGAAAACAAAAAACAGTTTCTCACCTCTCGAGTCGCAGACGAAGATTTGGAGTATTCTAACTACAAGAAGAATAAAGACAAGTAAATAACATTGTCATTGAATTAACGCGATATCATTAGCTGAGATCGTAAATACTATATAATATACATAATGGGAAAAAAATGGCATTTTAAATGTCCACGAAGGTATCGGAACTTTGGAATTAAAATTAAAGTGGATATAAGTAGTTAAGTGGAAAAATGTTTCATTATATAAATAAAGGTATATTAATCAAGAACTATTTGTAATATATAAAACAGCAGAGCTATTAGCAAATCGCATAGAATATTAAAATCTAAGGTTTTTTATATCTACTCCTTCCTTGGTTGGAATAGATAGTTGTACTTTACTTTTTATAATAGTCACAATCGGGTCTATTTTTTATTTGTTTTCTTCGCACTGGCGTTAACCGCTAGATGCCTTAGCGTCGAACCGGTTTTGTTGTTCAAGATAATGGTTTGCATTGATAATGAAGCTTATAATACTATGGATGGCTGATGTTGTATATCGGATTACTATTCGACTTACTCGGAATACTTCTGTATAACGTGTAAATCTATTAAATATAGGATATACTATAATGCTAATAAGATTAATTAAGAGTGACAGGGTGGTGAATAATTATGACGAAGTAAATATATAACTATCAATCTCCATTGATTCCCTGTCAGTTCAATGTCAACCTTAATTAATATTCCATACTTGTTTTCTGTTTTTTTGTCGTGTGTTATTATTTACATACTGAAATTTCATTTAATAATTTAAAATGCTTTGCTTTTAATTTCGTTCTTCAATTATTTAAATACTTTATTTAATATATATAATTTAAAATAAAATAAAAAACACCAATAAAATAATATAATTTCAGAGATACATTGCATAGGGAAAAAATGACGATTGTCTTTCTTGAATCTTTATAATTACATGACCATGTAAGAAACTATGAAAATCGTTTTAAATTAAATATACATAACAAATAAATTTAATTTAAATTCTACTGCTAAACAGCTATTAATATTAGGACCTTGTACCGTGTCCCGTGTACGGGAGGAATATAAAGTCAATTTTTTTTTGTTAAATATATTTAATTAATCAAAGTGTGCACCGTTGTTATCTATGCACTTTTGCCATCTCATAGGTAGTTCATTGATCCCTTTATTAAAAAAACCATGGGGGCGAGAATCAATAAACTCTTTAAAGGCAGTTTGGACTAAGTTGAATTTTTTCCTTGTAAGAAGTTGTCCAAATTCCGGAAAAAATGGTAATCTGTTGGAGCAAGGTCCGGGGAGTAAGGTGGATGTCGCAGAAATTCCAATTGTAGCTCATCTAACTTAGTGGTTGTTTGTTGTGCAGTATGTTGTCTTGCGTTGTCGTGAAACAGCAGTGGCCCAGAGCGATTAACCAATCTCGGTTGCTTAGCAGCTAGTTTTTCCTTCATGGTTTGCAGTTGCTGACAATAGATATCTGACGTAATCGTTTGGCCAGATTTTACGAAGCTGTAGTGAACGACACCGGTGCTAGTCCACCAAATACTCACAAGTAACTTTTTCTGAGTCAAATTTCATTTGGGGCAGGATTTGGCTGGGTCTCCAGAGTCCAGCCATTGCACGAGCGCTTCCGATTATCGTATAGTATCCACTTTTCATCACAAGTAATGATTCGATTTAAAATCCCTTCATTATTCAGCAGTCGACGCGTGTTTGCAATTCGATTTACTCAATTCATGAGGTGCCCATCGTTCAAGATTTTTTACTTCCCGATTTGCTTGAAGTAGATTAATACAGTTTATCACTTACCCCGAAGCCTGCAACTATCTCTGAAGTGCTTTGTGATATATCCGCTTTCACAATAGCCTTTAATTCTTCATTTTCCACTTTGGTCTCCGACCGAACAGAGGGTTGGTTCTGAAGGTTGAAATTTCCAGAACGAAAACGTTGAAACCAATAACGTAACCGTGCTTTTTTTTGCGACACCAGCGCCGTATACATCATTAATCCTTCGAGCTGTTTCTACAGCACTGGTGCCACGGTAGAACTCGTACTCGTAAATATACCGATATTTCATGTTTTGCATTGTGCGGTAATAAGCGACGCCAAAGAAAAAAATAATAAGGAAAAAACAAATGAATGACTGTTTTTAAAACTCAAATGTACCAGCTAAATGAATTTATAAATTTGAATTTGGAATTCTTAACCAAAGAGGAGATATTTCAGATCAAAGTGGTCAGTACGACAAAACACTAATTTCATATGTAAGGACCTAATACTTAGTATTGTTGCGTTCCGGTTTGAAGGGTGAGTGAGACAGTATAACTACAGGCGCTAACATCTTCGATCCCAAATTTGGTGGCGCATTGGCGATATAAGGAATAGTTAATATTTCTTACAAAGCCAATGGGCGGTGGTGACAACTTAACATCAGGTGGCCCATTTGCCAGTCCGCCTACCCATACCATAAACAAAAAAAAATTGATAATGTTTTATTTATCGTAATTATTAAATGTGCATCTATATTATTGTTGTCCCGGGTCAATAGAGGTGACTAGTATTTAGTTTATTTTAAATAAAATAAATACTAACACTACTCTAATAGTTTCAATCTAAAAAATACAATATATAGTTAAATTATCTTCGATGATCTAACTATGATGAGCCCTGGCCATCATAGTAAGAGCTCAATTCTACTAAATTATAACGGTTCGATACGTTACCGATCCAACTTCGATCAAGCCGCACCCGGATAGTTATGTCAGTAGAATTATTAGTAATTAATAGTATTAGGCAACGGCAACGATTACGTTTCGATTCGATTGCGATAGTAATTATTTGTAAGTAGAATTGACTCCCAGTATCTTAGGGATATAATAATTCCACCGGGAAAATAAACTAACGTTAAATTGATAAATAATTATATCTCAAATTGCCAATGCGCAGCCAAGCAAATGGTAGAAGTTGTATAAACAAAGCTATTGCAAATTGCTTCTTGACAATAGAATAACTTTAATAAAATTATGAAGGTACGTAATTATAGTACACACTTGTCGTAGTTACCTACCCATATGATTGGCCTTATTATTACCAATTGTAGACATGTATTTTGCGTTATAAAATATTATATTTATTACGCAAATATACAATGAAACGTTATTATGCTGTATGCAGACTATATATTAGCAGACGATTAATAATTATTTTCTAATATATATATATTAGTATTATCATATAATCGTCATCTGTTACGTTAGTATACAAGAATTGTATGTAAGAACACGATAATAAAATACACCTTACATCTTAAAGTAATTAAATAAAAGTCAAAATATTTTTAATATCTTACAAACTGCACTTGGTGGTAGGGCTTTGTATGAGCCCGTTCTGATAGTTACCACCCACTTATCAGATATTCTACCACGGAACAGCAATAGTTAGTATTGTTGTATTCCAGTTTAAACTGTGAGTCAGCGTACTTACAGGCTCAAAAGACAACATCTAGTTCCCAAGGTTGGTGGCGCATTGGTAATATAAGGAATATTGATATTGTAATTCTTGTCATGTCACTCACCATCAGGTGGAGAATTGGCCCTCCGCATACCTTTTTGAAACAAAAAGTTTAACAAACACAACATTGATATGTTACGCAACAACAAGGGCGAGTATTTTGTTGGACAATAGATACGCTTTCACAACAAGATCCCAGAAAAGGTTCAATATGTTCTATTGTTAAATTAAAAAAAAAAACATTAATGGACATTTGTTTGCTAAAGGATATTATAAAAGAACGGACTTTTTAGATGATACACCTTAAGAATTAAACGATCATAGCCAGGCCGTTTCAAATTAAATATTTAACGATATCAATAATCTTACTGTAAACATCAAAAGTGGAAAAAAGATACATATGTATCCACCTAACAGTATTGAAGTAGCGTGGCTTATAGTCTATTACTATGTATTAACATTTTTATCAAAATTAACCGTATATGTTCAGAAAAATGTAAGCAATAGTATGAAAAAGTCGTCACTGCGTAAACCATTTCACAATCAAACATAATCACCGACAAAAACTGAACAGAACAATAGGAGTAATTGGAAAAAGTGCAAACTGATGTGAACAAATCCACTAGGTCCATTGATGGACCGTAGTGGAATAGAGTCTAGAGTGAACAATACACAAAAATGTTACGGACGAACGAAGTACTAAAACATATTCACCAATTGGACAAAAAGATGCATAGAACTAACTGCATTCAACATACTGTCGAAAACGCGTAACATGCAAGTGCTTTTTTATAAAAAAAATTACGAACAGGCAAGAGAATTACACTGTGATAGTTATGGGACCGAACAACGTCATACTAATATTTATTATATTTATGATATATAATAACTACTAAATTCTTATATGAAATGCTAATTTAAGACATGTTGTCGCTATCCTTATGTCTTAAATCTTTGTAAATTATAAGATAAGAAACAAATTGTTTCAATAATAAGATCACAGAACAAGTCACTATAGCTTGTTCCAACCACAAGAGGAACAAATACAAATAAACAACTTTGACATTGAAATAAATAACAATAAATAAATGACAATAAAAATAACATTGAACTAAATTATAATTGGTCTTGAATTATTTTCATTATGTATTCGCGAAAAAATGGCGTCTCGAATGAAGCTGATATAGACACTTTAGAACTAAATAATATATGATATACATTATGGGTTAGTGAAAGAGTGACATTTTTAATGTCGGCAAAGTTATCGGTACTTCAGAACTAAAATTATTAATTAAGAACTATTTGTATTGTACATGCAGCTAATATCAAATCACATGGAATGCATAAATCTAAGGTTTGCTTATCTAAATCTTCTTTTTCAATAGCTGCATAAGATAGAATAGAAACAATCTGTTCTAAGTGGTTGTAAAAATGTTTATCTATTTATTCATTTGGACATGCCAACCCTGCCCGTATTTAACACAATAGACGCTTAACAAAAAAAGTAGTTACTGATCAGACGACAACACAGAACTAAACGCTTGTCCTAATTTCCTTATTTGCTTGTTTATTAGTTTTTTTTCGGGTGTCACGCAAATACTGCCAATATTTATACAAAGCTGGCAAATAAATCTTTAAATTAAAAGTGTATAAAATATATTTTGCTTCTATTCTATTAGTAGATCGGAGGAAGTGCACAGCTAAACGGGTAATCAGGCATCGCTTTAATCGCATGATATACGGAAACTTACACAACGCAAACGCATTACACCTGATTGTACTGATAAAGCAGGCAATACACATCAAACATGTTACATAAAACGCTCACGTTACAAATACACAAAAATGTTAATAGCGTGCACTTGTCTTTTGTGTGGGTGAATTTACCCGACGCAGGCGCATGAGGCGCAGCTCAGTTAACCGTTGGCATCATCAACGGTCACTGCGTCAGTTTACCGGCAACTTTTACGTAGAATGTGCGTGCACGCATGCGCAGCTATGTATTGTCGTCATTGATATCGATAACAATAGTAAATATTTTTTAATAACTCAATTTCATTATTAAATCGCGAACCGTGTGATGTGTTGAAAATATTTTAAAGCCTTTAAGATTTTATAAAAGATATGTCGAATATCCCGTTGGTTCGTCGTGCGATAGCTGGGGCTGCATTGGCCCACAGTTCTACGTCAAATGATGTTGAACCCTCAACGATAAGTCCCGGTGAGGGCAGTCAATGGACCCCAGCTGCTTTGGAAAGGGCTGGATCCACTCTAAAGGCATTGAACCGTATGGCAAAACGGCCCCCTGTCCACATTTTATTCGAAGATATTGGATTTACCACAGGTTCTGGAAAAGGTATGTCGATAAAAATATTTACACGTACGTAAACGATATTCTTTAGAACTCGTTGTTATGAAATAAATTATTTTGAAAATATAATACAAATTAAAACCAAAAAATAAAAACAAATTAAAAATATATATATTTAAATAGGTACCTGCGATTTATGTTAGCGATACTAATAATTTACTAAATTTGAGGTTGTTTTATTGTAATAAAATTATAAAATAATTATTTTAGTCGATACAAGGTGACATTTTAGCATTTAAAACCACTTATTTTGTCAAAATAACAACGAAAATTAAAAAAATAACTAACGATGAAGTTTTGTAAAATTTCCAATATACATAAAAATATTTATTTTATTTTGTTTATACCATTAAAATAGATTATGCGATTCTATAAATATTAAATAATTAATAATAAATACAAATATCAGCATATTATTTTCTTTTACTAATGTATTTTTACTTTAAACTTTTGTTTTAGGTATAAACGTTATAAAATCTCATCAATATGCTATTTTGATTTAAAAGAGTGACAATCGTAAACGTTAAAAAAATGCTCTCTAATATTCGTATGATAAAAATTTGAAAAAAATTATTTGCTGGATTAAAAAACGGATAATTTCAAAATACACTTGACATGTCGTAAAGGTTTAATTAACATTATTTTTATCACGTAATTTGGACGTGTGATAAAGACAAAACTATCTCTGTCGCAACCGCGGTCTGAAGATACCATCTCAATATAATTGATTTCTTATCTGAATTGCCATTAGTATATATATATATATATATATATATATATTATTTTTTATAAAATGTAAATTCAATGTATTTTTTGTAGTTCCAAATTTTGATTGAATTTAGAATCAATTAGATTTTTTTTTGTTATATAAAAAATATATATTTAAGTAAAATATGTTTATGAATTCATAAAAATTATTATTCTTAGTATCATAATAATAATTACACAATATATCTATACATAAAAGCATCTTGGTTAAATGAACGTTTGTTTGATGGCGTAGTTGTAGTAGTAGTAGGAATATTTAAAAAAATAAACACAATTCAAGATCACAGCCTTAAATATGTTTTAAAAAAAAAGTTATTTGTTTTAACTACCATCGTCGTTCAGAAACTAGACGATAATTAATTCTTTAATGAATAATTAATTGTGACTAATTTAATTCAAGAATATATAAGTATATGTTGGTTTGCACAAATATATTGATTGAATTAATATCAAATTGTTCAAACAAAAAAAAAACCCTTTGTATCTCATCACCATCAGAAAATGTGTTGAATTTAATATAAATTATAACCTTTTTTTGTACCACAAAAATGTTTTAACTATTCGTTTCTTTTTTATTTTCTTTTTTCACCATCATTTAAATATATTGAAATACAATTTTTTAACATCAAAAACGTCGTCTACTTATAGCCTAAACATTTCTCTCTTTTCTTTTTAACAGTATTGATTTCACAATTGAAAGAAGAAGAAGCAGCATTGTTTAACTAATACCCGCTAAACAAACGCTTATAAGTAAGGCCTAGAATATTTATTTTTGAATGGGAATTTCGTTCGGTCGAATCGAAAAACATTCGATAAACTGATTATTTAAAATTTGTTTACTAACCTGTTGTAGCTTCAAGGAGACAAGAGATCGTAAATATGTCAAAATATTTTTTTTAAACTGCTCGTATGAATGTCAATAAAGTACATAATATGTCTATTCAGGTTTCTAAGCTCATTATATATTCATTTATCAATTTCAGTATTTAAAAAGGTTATGTTAAGTGAATTACAACTCATTTTGTTGCCAGATTAAATCGGGCTCTAAACTCAATCCGTCTTGTAAATCTTTACGCCAAACTGCACTTGGGCCTTACACAATATTAAAAATAATTGTATAAATAAAACTTTTAAAATTTCATGCGTTTTACCTTTTCGTCTAATAAGGGAATAAATAATTAAAAATTAAAGGTTATTTAGTGTACGCTTTAATTTCGACATCCGAAAAAACTTGAATGTTGCTATAACAAGTCTATAAAATAGGATAAATTTATTTGAATTTTATACCTCTGGTAATTCTTAAGATTGATATTATAATACTACTGGTATAATATTAGAATATAAGTATATAGAATATAACTATTGATATTTGCATAAAATAATAAACATAAAAATTATTAATAATAATCACCGATTGATATAAGGATATTCATTTTATAAATTAATAGAATAATCGTTTCATCGAACAAATGTAGGAATTTTACATCTGACATGTCAAGTGATTATAAACTCTTTGTGTCATGTCATAGGTACGTCATTCGCTCCTCCGTGTTGAGACTGATACCGAATATTTTTTTTGGGATGTTTTATAACATGTTTCTTTATCTGTTGCTGGCTTACCCGATTGACTCCAACTGTATGTTGGACTTTGGATTTGCATTACGACTAATCTTGAATTTTCGCATCACGGATCTATTTCGAATTCTGCCAGTTGCAGATCTTCTTTAATATAAGTGTAGCCTAGTACCGACATAAGGGCATGTACATATACTTATATACACACATAATTACGGGTTTTATAGTAAACACGTAATCTTGTTGAACTGATTGTAGGTTATAACAAATGAATAGAATATTTTTGGCCATGACATATTAATGCTATAAAATTATTATTTAAATTTCCGTATGGTTCTAGCTGGATTTTTTTATGACCAGAAATTCACAATATTTTTTTTTCATCGCTTTGAAAAGTGTAATGAAAGGAAATTACTATTGACCATTATTAAATATCTCGTTGTTATAATAAACATAATACTTCATTGCCTTTAAAGAAATTATATCGAGGTTTTCCTCGTTTGAAAGAATTCATATATTTTTATATTATTGTGATAAATATCTATGTTCACTACTATTACGTGTTTTGTTCAATTAAACCACACTTCACTTAATGAGAAGACACGCTTTATTGAAATTTTGGTTTGACACTATATTATTTTTAAATGTACAATGTTAGCGTACAACTTCTGACATATATCATATATTTAGTATAAGAACTCCTTAAGTTAAAATTATCATAATTATTTTACACACATTACTATTAGACAATCTAAGACTAGACTAAAATTTAATTTAGTTATAATTATAGTCGTATTAGTTGTAAAAAAAAACCACATATTTTAATTTTAATATTGATTGATGCACTCATATTTTCAACTATTCATAAAACACAAACGTCCCATTCCGGTTACTCTCAGATGTCATTTGCAGATATGTCATTGTTTTCGGTTACTTTTGTTTTTTGCGACTGACAAGCGATTATTTCCGGCTTGCCATAACTGTACAATAATCTTTTATCTTCTAAGTCTAGTCTAGTCTATGAAATATTATTTAAATACTTTTAATAAGATTATATTATTAGATATTATGCTTTTTTTTGAAGCAATAAGGCCGACATCTAATCATTCACAGAATAGCTATCTTAAACTAAAATACAAGACATTTCACGCAGGCAGTGACTTAACTTTCGAAAACGAAATATCTAGCCAGATGTCATCTGCTTGATGCGGCCACATGAAAAGAAAAGAGAAGAGTGAAAGAGTAGTGACCAATGCACATAACCTTTGTGCTTCTGAATGAGACGGCATAACAAAAGCTGTGTCGACAGAACTACACCAGTATATAACATATGTATAAATACATATATTTTCGTAGCTGATTGATATGAAATTGCGGATTTATCGATATAGCGATTTGTTTTTACAAGTTTAATAAATCCATTTTTGACATACCACTAGACACTAGAAGCGAATGGCTTAATATTATTCTGATAAATTAACGTCAGACGAATTGACGAGGTTAACACATTTATATTTTTTTGATAAAACACTAGTTGACATTTATTTAGCCCTTAAATAAATATTAATTAATTATATTATTGGTTTTATTAGTCTCACATTTGTTTTAAGTGGATTGAAGTTTGTCACCGATTAACCTTGACATGCTAAGCCGAGGTAATTCAGTAGTCAAGGTTATGCGTTCAAAGCTCATGGTAGTCTTGATTATCAAATTGTTCAAATCATTTATATAAACAATTGTAAGGCTAAATTTATTTTCAATGTTTTCTAGGTGGTAGGGCTTTGCAAGCCCGTCTCGGTGTATACCACCCACTATCAGATATTCTACCGCCTAACAGCAATATTGAAAAGAAAGGTCCCTTGTGTCTGTGGTTACATTACTCATGTAGTGTAACCACAGACACGAGGGACATAATATCTTCGTTCCCAAGGTTGGTGGTGCATTGGCGATGTAAGGAATGGTTAATGTTTCTTACACGGCCAATGTCTGGGCGACGGTGACGGCGAAAGCGATAATGTTTGTAAGTTTGGATGTTGTTGGTAATATCCGAGTACCGACCACATATCTTCTACTGGTGGTAGACCTTTGTGTAAGCTCGTCTGCGTATAAATAATCTCAATGCCCGGTCTTACTAGGAGTACGACTGTCTTTACATCCAATCGCTCACCCACATCGTTTTTCTTTTTGTTCATAAAATAGCTTCTAATACCATCGAAAGTAGTTATACAGCTTGTAAAATGTTGATAATAAACTTTTTTCACAGAAAATATTTAACATTACTATTATTTAATTTATTTCGATTTGAGAATGAGTACTTTGTGACAAATAAATCAAGTTAGTGTTGTCATTAGTTAATGTTCAAAGTTTGACTTATGTATAATATAAGTCTTATATCATTTTATTACTAACTAAAAATTTAAACGTACCTTTGTCCGTCTGTTTGCTACCGCATCACAACTGAAGCTGTAATCACTGAACTGATAGTATTTAATCAATTTAAACATAGATCTTATATCTTAGTATATTAAGATCTAGTTAAGGTACAACTATATATATGGTGGCAGAGCTTTGTGCAAGCCCGTCTGGGTAGGTACCACCCACTCATCAGATATTCTACCGCAAAATAGCAGTACTTGATATTGTTGTGTTCCGGTTTGAAGGGTGAGTGAGCCAGTGTAATTACAGGCACAAGGGGCATAACAACTTAGTTCCCAAGGTTGGTGGCGCATTGGCGATGTAAGCGATGGGTAACATTTCTTGCAGAGCCAATGTCTAAGAGCGTTTGGTGACCACTTACCATCAGGTGGCCCATATGCTCGTCCGCCTTCCTGATCTATAAAAAAAAAGGTGGTAGGGCTTTGCAAGCCCGTCTCGGTATATACCACCGACTTATCAGATATTCTACCGCCAAACAGCAATATTGAAAATGAAGGATGAGTGAGCCAGTGCCAGTGAGATAGTGTAACCACAAGCACAAGGGACATAACATCTTCGTTCCCAAGGTTGGTGGTGGTGGAATGGTTAATATTTCTTACATCGCCAATGTCTATGGGCGGCGGTGGCCACTTAACACCAGATGGCTCATTTTACCGTCCGCCTACCTATAACATACGTATCCTGCAAAAGTTCAGTAATCTCGAAAATGTACGTAGGTAGGACATGCTCATATATTCTTGCCTTGATGTACTAAAATACATTTTCAATGAGTCGATAGGATGAAATTACCGATAAGGATTATGTGATTTTATTAAAAAGTAAAGCTTAATATTGAAATATATAAAAAGTATAAAATATGATTTTATTCATAATAGGCGAATTTGTAACTGTTGTAAACATAATTTCAATATGATTTATGAAGTATTCATAAAGTAAACGATGAAAATATAAAAACGAGTAATTTATTATATTTATTCGTAGTTAGTGCATTTTCCAAAATAAAAAAATGGCAATTATTATAAAAGGATTCTAGGCTGCCGCCCCAGGTGCACATGGCACCCTAGGCCATAAGGTCAATACGTCGTTAAAGAACCGTTAATCTTTTAAATAAAGCGATATTGTTTGTAAGTTTGCATGTTGTCGGTAATATCCGAGTACCGACCACATTAACAGATACACAAAAACTATGTAAGAGAGATCTGTAGGTATCTAAAGTTTGTACAAAAAAAAACATACCTTATCCAAATAAATAATTAATTTAATTTAATCGTTTCATGTAGATAAATATTTCCTTTCACACTTTGCAAATCGAACCGGTATTTTTACATTCGAGAGGTATTTAACCTTCCTCGGTTCTTCGGATCATATTGACCCGAAACGGAAGTTTAATTCATTATAAAAATCGTAAATATTAACGTGATTTATAATGACTTTATGACAATTATTAGTTAAGCATTATTGTTGTAAAATATCTGGTATTTCAAAAGAATACGGTTTTTAGCATCTTGGTTCCTCGGGTCAATAATACCCGAGTATGAAAAAGTTCATCGGGCCTGTTTTTTGTAAAGAACGGTTATATAGCGGTAGTTTTTTTTGAGAATATACTTAAAATTTGCAATTGTTAGACCTACAATCACTTAGCGTTATTGTTTGTGGTTATTTTAGACATATTGTTTATTTACATTTGATATTTGATGATATTTATATTTTGGTGATATTTGAATATCGTAGATGGAATTGTGTTCATTTCAAAATACGCTTACTTGGCTTTTTTTTTTTAATTTATTAACTTTTTGATTTCAAACTTACACATTTAGGAACTTTACGTAAAAATAAGCATCAAGTACTAATAATAATACGTGTTAACTGATCCATCTCAATCTGGCGTCACGCTTTGATACCCTGACGATTGACCCGAAAGATAGCCCCCTCTCTCGCCCCGGCAACACTTACAACAGAGAGAGTACGTACACAAAGCACCACCACCTTCTCCCCGGTCTTCCTCAGCGGTGTGTGAGCGGGGTGTCAGAGTGAGTCAGCCTAAGCATCCTACTCACGCACTCGCTGTAAGACCTTCTCCTAAGACATGACTCTCTCACAGCAAGAGGAGAGATTCCCTCTCGCTGCCTAGCGTGGTATAAACACTAATCTGATATATATTGTATATAAACTATCGAATTATTCGTAAATTGAGTCTCCGTTCATAATTTCGGAACAGCCTACTATATGAAATTGACGGTCCTTCAATTGTTTTAATTTGACATATACTATATCATATATCGATCCGGTCCACAGGTAGATTTAAATTGAAATAAATTAATAAAATATCGATTCTAACTATTTTTAGTAATAGCCTGTAAATGACCAATTACTGTGCTAAGTCCTCTCTTTTTTTTAAAAGATTTTTGGAGCACACTCCTCCACGCTGCTCCGTTGCAGCTTGGTGAATTCACGTTGCAGATTTTTGCCCCACATGCAGGTTTCCTTACCATGTTTTTCTTCATCGTCGAGCATTAGATGAATTATAAACACAAATTAAACAAATCAAAATTCAGTGGTGATCACCTGGGTTTAAACTCAGGATCATTGGTTAAGACTCACGTCTTCTAAACACTGGGCTCTCGCGGCTTGAGTACTTTTAAGAGTTGTTATCTGATAATCGCTTTTTAATTATCGACGTTACCTTGTTTGTATTTCATGCAGCTGTTCGAACCTTGTTTGATTTTATGAGATTTATAAAAACGACATTCTTTAAGTTTTAAATAATAACGTACCTACATAGTTGGGGTTAGGGTTTTTTGTAACCTCGTATGAGTATGTATCACCTACATACCTAGAACTGGTAAATTCTGAGTTCAACACAGTTCAAAGAGTTCTTCAGCATTATGTAGTAGTAGGTATAATAGGAATTAGAGACACTCAGCAACGATGTTATGTTCTATTAATAGATATCGGAATTTTCCTTTGTTTGTGTTAACGTGTTATAAACTTTTCGAATTTTTTGCTTTGTTTTTACCGGTTATTTAAACATAACATTCTTATATATTATAAACTAGTGCATATCTTAAATAATAAATAATATTTTATTATTTTATATTTGTTAATTTTTCTTTCTATAATTGCTCTATTTAACATCTAATTTTGTTTTTAGTTTGTTATATTAATTAAGACACGATGAGATATATTTGTGTTTCAAAGACATAATATTTTAGTCCTATTAATTTTAAGTGTTCTTTTTATTAGTGGAGGTTTTTTATGTATTATCTACATAAATACAAACTAGATTGTACTATTGTGCTAAAAACAGTACATGAATATGCAAGTGTTTCTGCAATGTAGCATTATGAAACATGTAAATCGGATAAAATACAATTAAAAAAATATTTATTTAAACATATGAGCACTAATGTCTGGTTGGCTAGATCATTCGTCACTGCAGCTGACGGTCACACTAAATATCACAAGTTCAACCCCCTTTAATATATTTGGAGGACCTCAGGGGTATGACCGTCTCGTATGCCATGAAGGCAAAACGCAGGACGCTATGTGGTCATGGCCTATCTCCGCTGCCGCTCCACTTACATCCATGTGTTTGCGTATTGCATATACTATTTACTTCATTACTATATAATATTATCATAAAAACTTTTTTTTTCTTACGAAACATAGAAATATATTTTTATTTATTTTACCTCATATTTATTAATTAGTTTTGTTTTACTATAAATTGTTTTAATAAGCATCAATTTCGATGTTTACATCTGCTGGGCGTATCTTGACGACTATTGCCTATTTAAAATAAAAAGTATATATTTTCGCACGTACTGAACGAAATATATCGATCAACATTTAT
Organism: Nymphalis urticae; assembly: GCA_905147175.2. Taxonomy (NCBI): domain Eukaryota; kingdom Metazoa; phylum Arthropoda; class Insecta; order Lepidoptera; family Nymphalidae; genus Nymphalis; species Nymphalis urticae. The sequence continues at coordinate 9,422,783 of LR989991.1, forward strand.
TTTTCCAATATCATATAAATCTTAAAGAAACAGGTCAATAAACTTAGGTTTTTCTAGTAGTTAGTTCTTTTAACACTTTTCATATCATCTATTTGAACTATTTATATACTAGCTTCACGACCCGACTTCGTACGAGTAAAATAAGGATTTATCTCGTGCTATTTTTCAACCAATGAGTTATAATATTTTCACCAACCAATCTATTCGTTCGTGGGTGTTATGTTAACGCATCTTGCAACACGCCCAGCGTATTTTTTACGCTCTTATTTATGTACCTCGTAATATTTCTTAAACAACTAAAATTAGAGCTTAAAATCTTTCATGAAAAGACCGGCAATTTTCTACCAGACTATGTTAAGCTTATTAGGCTATATTTCAAAAAATATGCATCATATTAACATACTATGTCCGTCCTGGAACTATAAACTAAAGTAATATGATAGTTTCATGTCACTCGGGTCAGAAGTTTATATACAATATTATATACTTAATAACTATACCGGTGGTAGAGCTTTGTGCAAGCATGACTTGATATTGTTGTGTTCCTGTTATAAGGGTGAGTGAGCCAGTGTAATTACAGGCACAAGTATCTTAGTTACCAAGGTCGGTGGCGCATTGGAACTCCTAGCGATGGTTAACATTTCCTACAATGCCAATGTCATTTTGCTCGTCTGCGTACCTATACTATAAAAAATAAAAAACCTTCTCCGAAACGCGCTACATCTTCTCGAAAAATTCTTATGTATATTGGTTTAGAAGTTTTTTTCATTTTGGCATTACAAAAACTCTTTTTCCTCATTTATTAGTATTATGTGTTACGTTGGGGTCATGTAAGTCTCGCTAGTTTACCGAAATAATATTTTTCGTAACCGTTTGTAAGAGTTCACCTTAGATCTCGCATTACAAAGTTTCCTTTCGAGTACTTTTCACTTTCTTATTATAACTCAACTTACTCTCTCATACAACTCACTTGTTAAGAAGCTCTAGCTTCGTTTAAAAAAAGTACAAAATATTTAGGATATCCTTTTAAAGATAACTAATGAGCTATAAGACCTCTTGCTGCAAACGACCTCTGGTTGAATGCCCTCAGAAACATTACTCGCCTTTAAATGCTATGAAACTGCATTTAAATTACCATGATTATATATAAGCTGTCATTAAAGATTGACTAAGGTCTTAAGTCGAATAAATTGTCGCTAAATTCCACAAATGCAAATAACAATTTTTATTAAGATATTACGTCCAAATTTGCCTTACCATTTATTTTACAATTAAAAGCATTTTTCTATTTATCTAACCATTGTGACTGGTTACTTTTAAATTGTCATAAATTTAAATGGTAAGTATATATAGCCGAGATGGCCCAGTGGTTAGATTGTTGGTTCGAGCGGAACAAGTAAGTCTGAGTTTTCATTTTAAATTTGTTTATAATTTAAGTCGTGCTGCGCATCGAAACATATCGACATTCTCCTTATTCACCTCCATAATGTTCTCGACAAACACATTTTTCATTACAATTTTATCTTTATTAGTAATTTTCCATTCTTTGAAATTGATGACAACAAAACAAGACACAATTACGTGCTCTCGCAAGGACATGTGGAACGAGCTAACGTTTCAATTATATACATAATCAATGAGATTTTTATGTAGTTTTAAAATTCACTTGCATTTAGTAGAGTAAAGTAAATGTAAATATTGCGATATAGCAGCAAAGTAGATAAAGCGACTAATTCTTCTCCTCAACACTGCACAGGTTTGGCTGACTTTCACGACATTATTCGTCTCATTTCTGTAGGTAGATTTGTGTACGACGTACGACACATAACGCACTCACACTTGAAACCGAAATATAACAATGCTAAGCATTACTGTTTCGTGGATCAATATGTGCTGAGTGGGTAGTACCTACCCATCTGGGTAGGATGGGTAAAAAATAAATAAAGGATGTGTTAACTTCGAGTAGTAGATGAATTGACAGCACTTGGATCTTGGCCGCACTATCTATGACTTAAAATCCATTTGTATCGTATATATATATATATATTATATTATTATAAGAAATGTCATTTTAATTTCTTAAGTATGCTTACTGTTAAATGAGGGCACGCCTCAGATAAATAATGAATAAAGTTTTCCTATTCAAACTCACCTCTTACCAGGATGTGTTGTTTAACTTTGAGGACGAGAGCTTAGAAACACACACCTTGTTATTAACACTGGCTAGCCAATATTTGCTTGTTTTGATAGCAAGGCTTGGAATATACGCATATGATACTCGTATTTCATTTATCGCAATATATCGTGCCCAACATTTAAATATTTAATGTGAATTTACTAAGAGATAATTTATTTATATATATACTTTTATTTCCACTAGTAGCTACAACACGTTTAGATTTTTACATAATACATTCTTATTCTTAAAAAAAATCTATCGTGTACTTATTAAAGATACATTAACAATCATAACTTGCTTTATTTTTTAATTTGACATTACAATTTACTTAGTAAGTAAGTCTTAGATAATAATCGATTACTATAACTATAAAAACAAAATCCAAACAATTAGTAATACACAATTGAACAATTAGAACAATGTGTCACTTACATCATAATATTACAATAATACATTACAATAATTGTGACCATAGTATGTAAAATTAGGCTGTCATGTTATTCAATGAAATGTAATTTTACTGTATTTGTTCTAATTGTGGCACATTGTATATATATATATATATATATATATATATGTATATGTACACTTCTTTCACCGGTGGTAGGGCAAGCTAGTCTGGGTAGGTGCCACCCACTTTGGTTTGAAGGGTGAGTGAGCCAGTGTAATTACAGGCACAAGGGACATAACATCTAAGTTCCCAAGGTTAGTGGCGCATTGGCTATGTAAGCGATGGTTACCATTTCTTAGAATGCCAATGTCTATGGGCGTAGGTGATCACTTACCATCAGGTGGCCCATATGCTCGCCGCCTTCCTATTCTATAAAAAAAAAAATACTTTAATTGATGTAATTAAGATTTATATATGTTACTTGTTACTTTTAACACCTTCTCGCTTGAATTACTACACTACCAGAAATGTTTGGTAATCATTATTAAATATAATGTTATATTACCGCACGCTATTTCATTAATGGTTCGTTCGTTAAAGCTAAATAAAAAAAAAAAATTACCTTGTGTTATCTACACACACATACACACACAAATTCAAATAGCATAAGTACTTAAGAAAATAATACATTCCATTGTAGTACATTTTTTATTTGAAATAGTTAGGTAGACTGGCAAATAGAGCATATACACGCACTGTAAGAAACATCAACCATCCCTTACATTAGTTGTATTCAACCTGCGGCCCGCCGGGCTTTTGTGGTTGGCCCACTTGATGTTACTTTACGTTGAACTATTTTCAATGTTTTTCTCACCTAAATAATTTAAATTAAACAAATGCTTGTGGCCACAGACACTGCAAAGTTTTTCAAACGTCATGAAAGGATAAAAAAAATGTTAAAATGTACGCGATAAAATCGTTAATATTTGTTTAATTTAATGTGTAACAATTCCGAAACCTAAGAAATCATTACCTAAATATTTTTCGTTTGCTGCCCGCGACACCATGATCACGTTTTTGTGGCCCCTATAAAGAAAAGCTTGAGTATCGTTACTTGGTCACCAACGCCACCAACCTTGGGAACTAAGGTCACTCACCCTTGAAATCGGAGCGAAACAATACTAATTTCGTAAATGCAGGTTTCCTCACGATGTTTTCCTTCACCGTAATGCACGAGATGAATTATAATCACAAATTAAGCACATGAAAATTCAGTGGTGCTTGCCCGTTTTGAACCCACGATTATCGGTTAAGATTCACGTGGTCTTACCACTGGGCCATCTCGGCTCATTACATTGGATTTTATGAATATATAATTTTTTTTTAAACATAAAATTCGATTTAATACTTAAAAACAAGATATATATATTGTATTGTATCGAATATTGGGATCTCTAAGGTCGTTTGATGCGACATTGTTATTTTAAGAAAAGAAATCAGGACATTTTTTGTTTGAAGTATGTCAAAGCATAGCATTGCAGTCTTAAATATAATGAACATTTTAATAAAATCAATTTGTAGTCTGTAAGCGTTCTGTTTTCACTATCGCAATTTTGTAATTCTGATAAAGTTTGTTTGTAAGATATCGTTAAAAGCAAGTAGGGTATTTTAAACACAACATACAATAAAATGAATTTCTCTCGATGTGGCTGACTGTCTGAATTTGATAAAAACTATATAACGAATTGTCATAAGGTTTTGATCAGCGAACGGAGTGATTCATTGGGAAGACTCATGTGTATTATTCATTACGGTTTTGTGTAAAATGTCTGGAATGACGAGATTGTTGAAGATGTCGGAAAAAAACATGCCGAATAGATTAGCTGTGTCCCCTTAAACCAATAGTGTTATATACATTACGATATGCATGTTTTATGTTAATTATTCACTAAAACCACTGCGTCTGCCGTCTTCGGTACAGATCGGTGAGGCTGCGGGATCGTGTCGAGATAACGCATCATTGGCCTTCCCGTGTTGTTCTTCACTCATGGCTCGGCGGAGCTCTCCTCAGGGGGCGAAGATGATCTCGTTAGAACGATTTTTGTATCATCAGGCCTTCGTACAGGCACTCCAAGTCTTTCAGAGCGCCACGGTAGCATGCGAAATCGATCCCGTGGTGCTCCTCGTTAAGAGGGAAAGGGTACCGTTGGTTTTTTAGTGGGTATTCCGATGTTCGGGACGCACTCGGCGCCTTGGACACCGGCGAGCCCCACATAACTCCTACTGTTCCCGTGGGGGAAACGCGTAAGGGGTTTTTCCAACATCAAAAAAAAAAAGAAAGGCACGCCAAGTCATTATATCAATTCGCGATTTATGTATACCCCTTTTTCCCATGGATTATGTATACCCCTATTCTAACAATGTGACAACGGTGCTAGTAAAACTTTAAAACAAGTTTAGTTGTAACAACTATAGCAGTTATTATGTACTATCTAGTCAGTTAACGGTTGGATGGATTTAACATTTATGCAAGTGAATTAAACTTCCGCTTACAAGTAAAACGATTTCAAATTACTCTGTAACGCTAATTATAAACGTAATTAACGTAATTAGATTAGGTTCTTTTTTTTATGGTATTGATAGCCACCACCACGCATTGACATTGGCGATGTAAGAAATATTAACCATTCCTTCGCCAAAACGCCATCAACTTTTTAAGCGAAGTTGTAATGTCCCTTGTGTTTATAGTTCCACAGTCTCAATCACCGTTCAAACCGGAACGTGTAACTACGTTTAGCTGTAGATTATCTGATGAGTGGTTGGTGCTTACAATTCATAATAATTATATCGAAGCACAAACGCATTTGAGTCATCATTTCACAGAATAAATTACGTTATGTTGTGTCTACTCTTTTTAATCAAATATGAATAAATAATTAAATTTATATATCTTATTGCCTGAGTCTTTATTTCTTGAAAGGTACCTAAGTGTCTTTAAATGCAAAGTAAACAGGTTTCTTCTAGGCGTCCTACATCCTAGACCGCGTCCGCGGCCGCTGGCCGATATGTGATTAAAAAAAAACTTGCATCCAAATCAACGAAAATGTATAGGAGTGAATCAAAGATTTTTCATCATCAATAATATAATCTTTCAGAGAATAGTATGCCTTATTTATTATTATTTTCGACACGATCTTCTCTTTGATAAGAAATTGCGGACTGTAATACGATGCGCGCTTTAATGGATCATATTACAGTCCGCAATTATGTTTTTGTTTTTCTTTTTCTTTTAATAATATTATTATAAACACAGTGACGAGAATAATTTTAAAAAGATTTAGCGCTTCTACTTCTTTTGCAACCATCACACCAATTCACTCTCAAAAGCTACCCCGAGCCCGGCTACTGAACACATCTCGTGTGTTCAGTAGCCGGGCTCGGGGTAGCTCTTTTAGCGCTTATCTTGCACTAAGCTACATGTATTCTAGAACTAAAATGTCCTATAAATTAATATTATAATAAAATCAATAACCTCGACGGTGTTAATTAAAAATATCAGTCGACCTCATACGCGTTTCATTCCAAAATGTCGTATCTTAATCATTTAGAATGCATAATTCATTATGTGCTAGCTACATATATATATTTATTAATAGACAATGTTTGGTGTTGGTATTTTTATAGAATTTCTTATAAAAAGTGAAGAATGAAACTTGTATTGTCGATGTTTGAACTAACAAAGTGCATACGTTTTTTTTTTTTAATTTCTCGCGAATTGCATTCCATCACATTGCTTCACTGGAGGTAAACCATTTAACAGAAGTTTCGGTCTTGAAATGAAATTAAACCCGGATTTGAATTTGCAATCTTCTACAAGTTCTAAGTATATTATAATTATTATGTACAATACGAAGGAATAATATTATTATAAATGTTATTGCGGTTAGGTAAATTATCCATTTATAGATAAGCTTAAACATGAAAACTAATAATTATGACCTGAGATCTTCTGTAACAAGTTATCTCAAATGTACACGGGATCCCAAAAGACGTAAATCATAAAATCGATGGTTATTCAAAAATATTAAAATTAAAGAATACCAATAAATAAATGTGGATTAAAAAAAAATAGAACGTATAGTAAAATAAATGTATATTATTTAGAGAGTGGCCGCATAGAGGTCAAAGGCGATAGAGAGCGTCGTGTCGTTTACCGTGGCGTGATACGAGTCGGTCTTACCGCAAAATTTGCGATTACACTTTAAAAAAAACAATTGAAAACTCGAGTTTGTCTTTTGATTTGTGCATCTATATATTTTATTATGATCGCGTTATATCCTTATATGTTGCTTGTGTTAATAACAAAACGATAGCTTAATCATATACCAGAACGTTCGTGATAAATGTTAAAGTATAATTGATTTAATTCGATGAATTTAATTTAACACCACATGTCACATCGGTTGGCCATCAGTTAGCGGCTAACTAATAGTACCGTTAAAACGTCATTTAACAATTTAATAATTCATAATGTGATAGTATTATTTAAGTACAATTCGGTTTTTATTAATGATTGAGTATTGATTTAACCCAAATCCACTATTTGAAATTGTATTAATAAGTTATTAATGCTTGAATATATTGAATTACATATAAACAAGAAAAAATTAAAACTCATTGAATATTAAAGATACAATATTTGAATTAGTGATAGTGACCTTTCTAAATGTGATTGATAATATTAAAGTAAGATAAGAAATATATCAACACATGATGTGTAAGAAAAATAATGACATTAAGCGTATTTTAATAATACGGAAGAAGCTTTTACGAATGCATTAAGGGCATGTCTTCGATATTAAATGTTTCCCTTATCTTTGGATCGAATTCACTTTCATTTTAAATCGCCATTATTTTTAACATTTAAAAACTTGCAATGCTATGATTAAACTCATCTTCCGCGTACAGTTTTTTGCACTTATCACCCTTTTTTGCTTCTTGAATGAAAAAATTATAATTGTATTATAAATACCACAAGTGTACGAATTCTTTGTTGAAGTAAATAACAGGCTCAATATAATAAATAGGTATCTGGTATGTTTTAATGTCATATACGTATTTTTATCTATATACCATTACTTTAAAACTATAAGGAAAATAGGGTAATTGTTAAACGAGTCTAAAATAATTAACATCATGCTACAGATATTCACAGTCAATGCGAGGTTTTTACTCTTTCAACAGCGTTGACGTAAATTGCGTTTTGTGTGAAAAACTAGTAGCAATAATCTGAATTTCATACAAATCGCAGTAAACAACAACGCTATCGAATACGTAAACTCAGTGTGAGTTACGGACACACAGTTAACCTTTTCAAACATCTCGAAACTCATATCAACTAAAGCTGATATATTTATACTTGTGTTGCTGATTTCATGCTTATTTCCGTTGTTATCGCTAACAGCAAGTATTTCCGATGCTCGACAAATTGTTCAAATCCGATTTCCTACTCAATTCAGCAATGTATAAACTTGCTCTCAATTCAGTGCTTTGTAAAGATAAAACACGATCGTGAAGCAATTGTCGATTCCTTATAAAAGAGAGTTCTGAATAAAGACTTATTGTCTATTTTATTTTATATTTTCTACTGACCTATAAAGATGAAGTTGGAACAAAAGGTGGACCTAATGATTGCAGGTATCTTAAGACTAAACAGAAACTCATTAAAGAAACAACAACATATTGTACTTATATTTTGAGCAATTAATTAAAAAATGTCACCCGTATACCATTTCTATTAAAAATATATAAACACGGTCTTGTCGATTATAAGTCAATTAAACGACGAGTTACCTCATTGCTCTAGTGGCTAAATACAAGGCCGCATCCCGAGGTCCTGGGTTCAAAACCTAATTTAATTGAGTCGATAAAAAGTTATTGGGTTATTCTTTCGAAAAAATCTCAGTTCTAGCACGGAATCTGGAAGTTAAAAGTGTGTACAATCCCGTGCTTCGGAAAGCACGTAAATCCGTTGGTCCTGTGCCTGAACTGAGACAATATAATAGTGAACCTGTGTTTGCGCACACACTTGTGCTCTATAATAAGTCCCACTCAGTTGTCTTGTCTCTTTTGAGATTGGTGGCCATAACCGAAATCGGTCATTATCATCAATAAAATTGTACGTTCCTAGATATGTAATGTAGATCCTTAAATAATAAAATCCTTAAATTTGCAATGTGTATTTTGTTCTTTTTATTTTAATTTTGTATTTTATAAGAATATCTGTACATAGTCAAAGAGATTAAATATCCTAAAATGTAATTAAATGTTCTTTAGTATTAATTACTATATTACATATCAATTATTATAAAAATTATGTTCGTTCTTTATGGTATGTACATCGTTAATTTGTTATACTGTGTATTAAGATGTTTGTTATTCAAAGATAGTGATCTTCTTTACGTGACAAACCGCGTTGCTAGTCAAAATGACACGTGTTTGAATTGTTTAATACGTAAATACTAAAAAAAATGTTGACATTTTTTTATTATAGTGCGTATTTCTTTTTGTCTTATTGTTTGACTTGACATGACTCTTAAACTAATAGAACAAAAAGTTCAAGATTTTGGCTTCGCTCAACACCATGAATCATACAACGTATGGGGGGGTATCAAAAAAAATATGACCGTTTTATCATATTCAAGATTTAAAAGTCTGTAAATATTTTAATCCTATTTTATACTTAACAATTCTTAATAATACCTTTAGAGCATTTTCTAAACCTGTTTATTCCTATTCGACTTTTAAAAAAAAAGCCTGGTTATTTGTTTTAGAGAAGAAACATGACAGTTTTCTACGATTTTCTCGTAATTTTAAGGCATTGTTTCGATCGATAAACCATTTTCGTCAAGGTAAAAAATTTGATAATTTTGCACTAGTTGAAATTGCGGTCCAAGAGTTCTTTGACAGCCATCCCAAGGAATGGTATCACCATGGGATCGAGCAATTGGCTAGCAGATGGCTAATGACGGTTGATAACAATGGATTATACTTTGAGTATTAATTGTATTTTATATTAAAGAAATAATAATACAAATATTTGGTTAAAAAACGGTCATTTTTTATATACCCTATTATTTACAAACACACAAACACATAACTTAGATCCCATGCTACGTCTAGACAACATAAGATTAATATTTTTACATTAACGATTTCGGCATCATATCATCGGGTGTCTTTTCATTTGACTTCCTATTGTTAAGTAAAGAAAAAACTGGCAATAATCACAATGAAATTGCGTATACTAATCGGACATATAGACAGGCCAGCGATTAAATCTGACAACGCACTTTTTAACGGAAGTATTCAGTAAATAGGCGTAGCTTAGCCATGACCATGACATAAAACTGACCTTGAAGATAACATATGCTTAAAATTCTTCGGAACACCTTAATAGCATGGAGACATGAGTCCTAAGAACCTTCGTCCAAATGAAGGTGCAAGGTTCATGTAATAAATAAACAAATCTACTTATAGCAATCAATCTGTTATTGCGATGAGTAGCAAATTGCTTAGGAAAGTTCCATATCTCAGTTAATGTATGTTTATAAAGTTTGTCTAACATTTATCCTTCATACTTAATACAATAATACTTACAGCATTATATGATTATCTAGCAGACAAATTGTTTAATAAAATAGCTCACTAGTCAGCAGCTATAAGTTGCAGATTCAATCCTGACCAGTCAAAGGACCTTTTTATACTCCTGTCATTTATCGCCAGCACCAATAAAATAAAGGCACGTATTCATTTTATTTTACTTGATCTTATTATAAATTAGTCTGGTTTTACCGGTAACGTATAAAAGCAAACAAGTTGGATACATATACAATTGTATGTTTACCAACTAAGGTTAATATCCTTTTAAATAAAACAACCTTACATCTTAGCGACTTTGCATTTTTTTTAGAAAGAATTTATAGTCACAAACAATATTTCAATTAGATTAAATTTATTATCAAAATATAAACCATACATCTGTTTAATAATGTTGTTTTATTTCTTATTCTTCTCTTAATTGTTTTTTATTTCTTATATTGTTATATATTATATTAAAGTAAATCTTATAGTGCATCGAACTTTGAAGGTTATAATCATATTATTGTAAAAGTAGTTGCGTCTCATAGTTTAGTCCGCTTTAATTCAGACTATTTACGTGACAAGCGTGAATTACATCTTGTATAGCGTGATAATTACAAAATACAGATGCTCGAATCAAATATACAAACTAGATTTTTTCTAGTTCTCTCTACTCAATAATATACGATTTTAATAACAAAATTATAACACAACCATATCAAAAGTTTTACTAATTTATTATTTATGCATACATCAAAGCTGTTTATAAGTCGGATATAATATTAATAGATAACAACGTTGATTGCTCATACCTAGCTACCTAGGAAAACAAGTAAGCATGTTTACGAATATTATTAACGCAAATTAGTACGAATGCATGTGTATGTATGAACGTAATGATTATTTATTTATTATTTCTTAAATATGTGATAAAAGGCACTTCTGGTTTATTTAAGGCAAGAACACAATTTGCTATATATTCTGATATTATAATAAAAACTTAATCATGTGGGGTCAAAGCATGTGGCAGTAGACCAGAGGCACCTAATTTTAATCAATGGTTTGGCGTAAGAGCCCATGACTCATGTAGAGTTATGTGTCAAGAGTAAAAACAGCACACTTAGCACCTCAATAATACATGTGGTGCCGTGAAACCAAAACAGACTATTTCAAAGGTTGACGTCAGGCAGTCACAGGTTCGCAGTATAGACGACCCGGAGGTCGAACTCGTGCAGGGTAAAAAATTAACACTGTCATGTGGAACAGTTTGGTGCTGTACACACAAAATATTTAAGGCTGTAGTTTATACGAAAGCTGTATAATTTTATTATTTAAATGCCCGCCTGTTTATAGCTATATTTTTCATAACGAGAAAAGCAATTATTTATTACCTCTTTAATTAAATAGAATTTTTCATTTTTTTACCGGTTTCCAAAGCTTGTGATATAAAAAATATATTTACGATTGAGTCGAGATGACATAATCGCTATCCGTCGCATTTTAAACGATCATCGGTTCAAGCTCGGGCAAGTATCACTAAGGTTTCGTGTGCTTATTTGTGTTTATAATGCATCTCGGCAGTGATGGAAAACTTCGTGAGGCAACCTATGGAGGTAATCGGATCCTATCGGATGCAATTTTGTTACCAATCCCATTTGTCTATTTACCAGTACCCACATTAAAGCAGTTAATGGAATAAGCTTTAAACCTCTTTATTCAGGAGAACTTTAACCAGCAATGGAACATTTATTATCTTGAAATGAAAGCCAATTTTTTTCCGCTGGAAAAACGTGGGGGGTATGTGAGACTCGCTGACCGACCACTACTACTAAAAAACCAGTGGTACCCACTCTGTCTTTTAGAGGGGGCGTCATGGAATCGCTTGCGCATCTTACCGTGACGCCCCTAGTGTTGGGCCTAGTGATGCACACTAGGGGGGTTCCCGTAAGAGTACCCCCTTAACCCCAGTGGCGCTTACGGCAGGGAAGAAGGTGAGCATAGCGTCGGTGCCTCCTCCCCGGTCTTCTTCGGTGGAGCGGGTCAGCGGAACAACTTGCCTCAGGCTCTCGCTCCGCGGCCTCCTTCTGCGACAAGCCATGAAAGCCAGCTAAAAAAAAGCAGCTTTTTTCAATCATATTGTGATACAATCCCCCGACCACAAATAAATAAATAAAAGCAAGCGTGGGATGAATGATGAAAAATAAAAATTGATGACGCATTACCACGATTACTGAATCGTAATACTTTGGCAGTTATTATAAATAAATCTTTGGTTAGAAGATATCTCGATATATCATCCTTATTTTTCCCCAGCGAAGTCGGAACGGACAGCTAGTTGTTTTACATTTTGAAATCCTAAGCTTTAAAATCTAACAAGGTTAGGTAGGCTAGGTTACAAATATACTACTTATAACTATAAACAAATGTAGACACATTTTTTTTCTTATTGGTATATATAAACTTAATACTCATAGATATTTATAAGATCAATGAAAACAATGGATTTTTTTAATTAGTTATTGTTTTCTATACGTTAGCATGGAAATTGAACCTATTAAAATTAATATATACACGCGGTGCCTCCTTATATTTAGTAGATATAAGGCCGCAGACCCTAAGGTCCTAGGTTCAAATCCCAGATCGGGTCAATAAAAAGTAATTGGGTTTTTCAGTCGAAAAGTCTCAGTAGCAGCCCGGAATCTGAAAGTTGGAAGTGTACACTCCCGTGCCTCGGAAATCACGAAAAGCCGTGGGTCCCGGTCTCTTTCCGTCGTGTCGGATTGCCGTCCCATCTGATTATGAGAGTTAAGGAATAGAGAGTGCACCTGTGTTTGCGTACACTTGTGCACTATAATATGTCCTGCGCAGTTAGTTAATCTTTTTTGAGATTGGCCACCGTGGCCGAATCGGTCTGGAGGACATTATTATTGACTTAAAAAAAATTCAATCGCGGTCTATAAAAGTAATATTAATATTAAACACAAAATAAATCACACGTAAAGGAACAGGAAATAAATGAAATTATTTTTTTAATAATTAAACCTTTCTGGAGGGAGGTCAACATTAATTTTATACAAGTGTAAATTTTATGTACTTGAGACTTACGTGCATCACGCTAATAATATTTTTACGCTATTTATTTTAATTATGGGTTCTATATATAATTATAGACAAACACATATTGCATAACTATCTAGTTAATTATATCGTATAATGTATATATCACCAGTATAGTATTATATGATCTGTGATATTAATCTATTAGTCGAGTCCGCCTTTTATATTGATTTCCAATGAACTACGTCTACGATTTTAATTTATTTATAAATTTTGAAATTTAATTTACCTAGCTTTATCGCTTAAGTGAAATAATCGCCATGAATCGCAATGACTCAAAAATATGTTAACTTGAATATTCAATTGAAAATATTGAAATAATACAAAAAAAAAACTAGAAATAATCGACGATCAGTAATCATAGCATACAAAGCATATTATTAAAGCGCACCTAGTGTTTTTAACACTATATATAATGTCTATTAATGCACATATTTATCTTTAAAATCATTTATTTTTATATTGACGTTTTATCTGTAATTCCCATGGTTGATTAGTAGATTGCCTTTTATACAATGTATAATTTAGCTCTAAAGTATATTAATACATAAATACTATAGTACTTATTTATGTAATTCAACGATTAGGATTCCGATAACGATCAATATTATCTAACGAAAATCAATAAGGCAAGGCAAGAACAAGCAAACGGTTTAAATACATAAATTTTAACTTCAATGTAGACGGACACCATAACCTTAACGTGTTTACTAAGCAAGGACACACAAGTAATTTGTATTGGAGTGAATAATAATTAAGAGTAATTATTTATGTGTGTTTTCGTTTCTTTTAATGTTTTAAAAAATATATATTCTTATATAGAAGTACATATACTTACTTACTATTAGGTGGTTGGGCGTTGAGTGCACGTGTGGGTAGGTACCACCAACTCGTACAATATTCTACCGCTAAACAGCAATATTTAGTATTGTTGTGTTTCAGTTTGAAGGGTGAGTGAGCCAGTGTAACTACAGGTATAAAGGACATAAAATCTTCATCCCCAAGTTTTATAGCACATTTATCGATGTAAGGAATGGTTAATATTTCTTAGATCACCAATGTTTATGGCCGGTGATAACCATTTAACGTCAAGTGTCTGATTTGAAAATCTGTGATCTTTAATTATAATTAAATTAAAAAATATGCTGATTTCCAATATTTAATGTTAAAATTTACTTAATTCATTTGAATACTTAAAATATAAGCTGCTATATTATATTGGACCGGATGTTGGTTGAACTTCAACTACGTAAGCAATGGCTTACTTTCCTATATATCTTTATATATTTAACCTATATTTATTTCAGATCATATTATAAAACTAATTGAAATCCAAATTCGAACTATTATATTTAAACGACTCGAAGAAATATCTCCTTAATGACACAATAAAAATGTTATTTTTCATTTTTTATAAATTTTACAATTATTGTTGATGAAATATGTTAGATACTTGCACATTCTTAAAGTTACATTTAATTTCGTAACGCCCTTTGATAAAAAAATATTAAGAAACCATTTTAACTTTTTGTAATCCCAACCAAAAAATCAACATTATTTAGAGGTTATTTGCCTTTAACGTTGAAATATTAAGAGTTCAATGACCCCTAGCGAATAAAAATCCTTAAAAGGTTCAAGATAAAATACAGTTATACAAAACATAACATTTTACTACCTTCCGTACCATGTAAAAGAAAACCAGTTCAATCATTCATTCTATAAATATTCCTGTGAGTTGCAGCTGGAAATTTCGTAACTACGCGGTACCTAGACTCGTTAGATATGGAAAAATTGTTAAAAAGCCAACACGAAATATACCAACTAGGGCAACTAAAAATTAGGTGATTGATACCTAACAAATAAGAAGAGGAATTATTTATGAAATTCAAACGAATTCATCATGGTAAGGTTTTATAATATAATTAAATTTAAAAAAGCGGCGTATAGGTTTGGGTCGATTGTGAAGGAGTTCACTGGCAGCCATTACCATAACCAGTTTTCAGTAATCAAATAAAATACTGAGTTATGTAATGTGTTTTAAAATAAATTGAATTAATTTAACGATTTGTATGTTAGTTACCCAATTTGGCAAAGGTAAATCTACGTATGTGTAGATATAATTAATTACCAAGTCCTGGTACTTTATTTTATTTAATAAAAAAAACGGTCTTTATTCGTCGTCATCATATTACAAATTTTTACGTCGACTATGTTTTCTATATCCCTCTAAAGATAACTTAAGCACCTTTTACGTTAGTAAATCTAATTATTAGCATCGTATAAACTAAATGTTGCTATTACGCGGTGTACATTAGTGTAAGGTATAGGATTTTGTTGGAATTATAGCTGAAAATTCATCCACTCTTGCGATAATTTACAAACCGTTAGAAAAAAATGTATATTAACTACGATTTACATCGCCAATGCGCCACCAACCTTGGGAACTAAGATAATATGTGCCTTGTGTCTGTTAACTGGCATTTAACTTGTGTATTCGTTATAATATCTCTTAAAAATTGTAAAAAAGAAAAAGCCGACTTTTATAAAGTATATTTTGATTTTATTTCAATTCCGGTACTATAAAATAATTCGAGTTTTTAAACCACTCATACTGACGCGCAATTTGGTAGAGTTGGTGCAAAAGAATAAGTGATATTTGTGAGCGGTACTGGCGCTGCAGATTCGTGCATTCAATAAATTTTACATTCGGCAACGTGAGGCTGCCTGTCTGCATTTATTTGGGCATATTTTTAAATTGCAAAATGTACGTTGAATTCACATGGTTAAAGGAACTTTTATAAAACTGTGATATATCGTCAAAGTTAGTTTTTTGACATATTATAAATTATATTTATATAAATTATACATAAATATTATTATGATTCTTTCGCAGAGGATAATTTCTTTTTAAATCTTCTGTCTTCGACCTTAGTCACCCACACATCAAAAGATCAAGCAAAAGATACTCGGTCGACTACATTACAAATAAAATACTAACTATAGTTACACATATATCAGCTTTATTATGATAGAATTTTAAATATTCCCGCAACTATACAATGACTTTTTTTTGTTATGTATTAAATATAAATTATTCAAAACATTGTATTTATAATTTGACAGTTGTCTTTGCTTGTTTGTAATTTTCGGTTAATGAACTTCCTTAGCGGTTACAACTTACTCGAGCAAGTAATTGCAAATTTGCGTTTAATGTTTTGTAAAGAAACAGTATTCAATTGTAAAATAACTAAAGATAATGAGTTCGATTTTATCTTTCTTTTTCTATCTTTTTAACATTTTGAAAATGTCATGGTACTTATTAGTACAGATGATGACTCTAACATCTACCTTTCTATTTCTTTTCCATTTTTTTTTGCAAGCAAGAGTTTCAGTTTTAGGCTCAGGATATCCGTGGTCTGGCTTGGTTATTACCTGTTATATTTATTACTTGTTATATTTAACAGAATAGTTAAAATATTCTAAATTTAAATTTAAAAAAAAAACTATTAAAACCGCCAATCAGAAGAGAGGTCACAGCCGCTATTTACATTATCTCTTTCATTAATTGTGAGAAACATTTAACAGTCCGTTTATACCTACCGCATCTTTATTATTTTCGTTTCCATTACCTTTGTCGATTAAATTGTCACCAAATATTTTATCCTGTGCCGGTTGCGATTAAATTATTTATTTATTTAATATATTATTTTTTTTAAATAATTGGTTTATCTTATTCAGAAATGCTTAAACATAAACAGGTTCATATTATTATCATAGTATTATTCGCTTATAGTTTGTCAACATATATTTGAACCCATCGTGCGACAACCTCAAATCAATTAGCTTAGGCCAAGCAAATGATCTTCTCCGTAATTATTTTTTTATTTTTTATATTATTGCAAGAATTTATTAACGAATTAAATAAACACATAGAGATCACGATACAGCCTTATTTTGTCATTCAATAAATAGATATAGTTTCTGAGTGCGCCAAATGTATCAATTTCATATAGATATTAATTGGCACGTATTAAACCGTATGACACGATAATATATTAGTGATAGCGTTTTGCTAAAAACGAGAATGTCATACAATTACTATATAACTATAAATATTATGATATTTATAGTTATATAGTAATTGTATGACAATAAATATTACTAGCCGAGATGGCCCAGTGGTAAGACCGCGTGAATCTTAATCGATGATCGTGGGTTCAAACCCGGGCAAGCACCACTGAATTTTCATGTGCTTAATTTGTGATTATAATTCATCTCGTGCTTTACGGTGAAGGAAAACATCGTGAGGACACCTGCATGTGTCTAATTTCACTGAAATTCTGCCACATGAGTATTTCACCAACCCGCATTGGAGCAGCGTGGTGGAATAAGCTCCAAAGCCTTCTCCTCAAAAAGAGGAGAGGAGGCTTTTAGCCCAGCAGTGGGACATTCACAGGCTGTTACGGTATAAATATTATAAAATTATTTTTGTGTTGAAAATAAGTTTTTTAAATAAAAATCTTTCTTCGAATCCTAGTTTGACTGAAGAAGATTGTATATTCATACTAGTTTTTACTAGCTTCACTCCGGTACATTATTCCGAGATAATAGTTGCATATATAAGTCTTGAGCCCGTAAAGTATTTGTATGCAAAACTTAAACCTAACGAATAAAATATGTATATTAATAAATAAGGAGACGTTTTAATTGTATTAACTAACTAAAAAAGTACTAAACCAAAATACATAAAACTTATATAGCGCATTTCGGAAAAGATGTTAGTATATTATATATACATGACATACAAAATCTAGCGACGGTTTTGGTTGTCAAAATAAATAAAATTCTACAAGTTAAACGTATTCGTTCATAAAAAGCAGATTAAATCATAAAAATCAGTCGTCACGTTATTGATAAATAAAACGAAATCCATTAAAGGCAATTACACTATAATACATTTCTTGAGAAACGATTGCAGTCAATGAAAAATACAGGCTACGACTTGTGACAACCTGAATAGAATAAATTTAAACATTCACATCGATCATACCTTTATAAGTTACACTTTTAACATCCAACCTCTTTTTCACATCTCATCATCACATCAATTCTCTGAATTTTTTTGTCTACAACGAAAAAATAATGACGTTTCCACATACTTTAAATTTTAATTACTTTGCTTAAAAACACAGGTAACCTTATAGTATATCTTTCCATTCAGTACATTTTTTCGACCATTCCTATTTGCATAATGAAAACACGCGTATAATAAAAAGATTTTACTAAATCACGGAATAATAATTTCGGTTAAAAGTCCTGACATTTCCATCATAAAAGCAAAACGTTGCCTTTGACAAAATATAAAGCTTGGGTTCAATTTTGTAACATTATTTGCTTTTGTCTAGTGAAATAGTAGAGCGCTTAAAAAAAATACAATGAAAAGTGACATTGCCTCTTGAATTTTCTGTTTAAAATCAACTAAAAAATTCCAGACACAGTAACGAAACTAGAATTTTGATATTTTTTTACCTTTATATTTGTAGTTTATTTTGTTTATTTTTTTAATTATTATTAACCAGGTAATTATGGAATTTTCCGAAGACTAACTTCCATACTGTGCGGCAAATTTTGGCGTTATAATTATAGCGATTATGAAATATAGGAATAATAACATAAGTATTGACACGTTTTATGCTTGAAGATCTTTGAAACACCTACATATCTCCTTAGCGGAAAAAGATACTTGAAAATAAATGTAAAATTTATTTACAAAAATAGTAACATTATTTTTCCTAAATATACAATGGAGACACAACTGGTGACGCGTATGGCATTCTTTATATGTATATTTAAGGCTAATCATAATTCCATTTGGAAATATATTTTAGTATTATACCTAAAGTACCTTTTTTTATTTTTGTTTTACATAAAATAATAGTTTATTTTCAAATGTAATGTGATGTTTGACAGAAATAAATTGAGGAAAACGAAGGTTTAAGTTTTTAAATCCAAGAACAGATACTTTGGACTACCTATTCTATCTATCTATTAGCAGTAAATAAGTGGCAACAGTTAACACTAATAGATGTAAATGGCGTCAGAAAAGGTTAGCTGATTACGACCTTAATTAAACAATTGATGAAGTCATTTGTTTTACATTAACTATTTGGTTCGTTGTAGAATTACATTCCTTCTCATTCGACCATTATATTACTATGAATCTAAATTTAATAAATACTAAAATTGATTATTGTATGAAAATACTAATTTTATAAATTGGTATTCACGTAACTTTTACTCTGATGTTAATTATTTATCTCTCTATGTATACATACATCGACTGCCTCGTTGGTCTAGTGGCTAGATATAGGCCCGGAGGTCTTATTTATGGGGTTGTATCTAAGTTATGGGGTTTTTCTGGCGAAAACAATAGCAGTCGATGATAAGTGATCACTTCCAACCTTGGTACTGTTAGAAGATAAAACCACTACTTGCTTACAGTACCTAATATATTTATCCTACTATATCCATTTCTTATCTCCAGTTAGATTTATTATCTCACACAACACGTTTTTAACCATTACACAGCTATATATTAACAATTGACGTTTATTGGTGGAATAAATTATGAGTGGGTGAAATTAACTAGAAAACAGACTTTTATAAAATCCTGGTATTTGTATAAAAAGAATGTGTATAATAAAACTACATATTTAAAAAAAAGATGTATTTAGCTATTCTTATCAACTTATTGAAGAAATAAATTGTCATCTTTTCTTTCTATCTCTCTCTTTCTTTCCCTGTTTTCCTGTTACACACGTTTAGTTTTAATTACCTTAAAAAAGCAAGAATTATACCCTAAGGCGGCATACTTTAAACACCAGTAATCAAAAGTCTATTTGTTTATTTGCAATTCAAAGTGGAAATGCTACTAGCATTTTTGCCACCATAAGATCATGGTATGAACAGTAACTATTTAAATTTTTATATAAATATAATTCTTATATAAATAGATTAATAAATTATAAAACAAAAGTTATTAAAGTTATTAAATAAAACTTATTTAAATAATTAACGTAGATGTCTCGCCGGGTCGTATCATGAAAAAAAAGTTTATTAGCGATTTATTTTGACCATATGATCATGTTTCCAATTGACTCCTTAGGAAAAGAAACGTTTACTTTAAAAATATAAAACGTTCATTATTCAATTATGAATATAATTGGAATTGAGTTGTAGTCGATGTAATAATTTTTCCTCAACATGTTATTCGTAAACTTTTAGACACCCTTCTAAAGGTACAGGACAAAACTTTGAATACGTTCAACGAAATCAACGTTGAGTCAACAAGATTCGAGTAAGAAGTTAAAAAGGGAAACTTACATGAATATAAAACTTCACGAACAGCAAACACGAAAATGAAACCTTTGCGAAGACGTGTATTATGTAATATATGGTATGGTGCAGTCATGGTAAATGAAAATAGTAGGAACGTTACGCAAAAACGTCGAAGAATGGAAATTGCTGTAATTTGTTGTGCCCAGTCCGCGGAACACCAATTTCCTGCCTCGGCTATTTGTAATATCGGCTCAGTTTGCCAATTTCTTTTCACGAGTCGTGTCAAAATTCAGTAAATAATGACGATTGTAACGAAAATTCTTTTGTTTTGTTTGTTTATTTACAAAAACTGCAAATGCGTCCATGGAAGAGTTTATCCTTTTTTTTAAGTTACAGCAATAAAAATTAGAAATTCGTACTTACTAGAACAGAAATTACTGTAAGGAATAAAAAAATGTTATCTCTTTTTATGCGTGGGGTAATTTACTGCATACATTGTTTACTGCATACAACATAACCAGTAGAATTAGAGTCTCCTGTACATCTACCGAGTGGACTCACTTCGCGGGCGAAGATCTTAGAGTATATTGGTGAGAATAGTCAGGTCTGCATTGCAACATTGCAGAGGTTGGAGTCGATTAGAACCACGAACTTCAAGTCGTACCTCCTCCAGATACTCGCGCAGCATTAGCCTGTCTTCCTCAGCCCTGACCTCCTGGATGGGAGGAGTTGTGGATAAAAGTATAGGAAAGCAAAGACTAGAATTCCCTCTAAAGGTGATTAATTTTAGAAGTTTGATTTTTTGTATGTATGCAAGTCAATAATATCTTATAGATTATGTAGACTTTTGAACATGTAACAATTTTACAGTATAGAATAATCCAGAAGCCACGTCCGATCATATTTTTTTGACGTACACTGTGTTAAAAAACAAAACGTAATTCCTACCGCACTTCTTACCCGCTTAATGTTGTTAGCTCAAGACCAGTTTACCACTTTTAGGTTTAATGATATTATAATCGTCGTTATTAATAAAATATATTTATAACTTTTATTTATTGTATTATCTATTATGGTAAAGATTGTTGTCTTTTATACTTGTGGTATTCAAATACTACTAGTACACAAATTTACATTATTAAGAAGATAAATTAGAAAAACATTTTATCCAATGACAAGTTGTTTGCAGGAATTGATATTATTATTTGTTATAATAAAATTCAATAAAGATCACAAGAAGAGCTTGAATGAGTCATTTCCTAAAAACAAAAGATGAAATTTACCTTTTTTTTTTGATGTACAGAATCTAAAAATAAGACAAATATATAATTAGACACTAATAAAAAAAAATAGGGAAATATGTCTATGAGAGACTGACAACATTAACAAAATGAACACGTCACTCTTGACCGTCACGATTTTAGCAATAACAAAAAATTTAATATTTAATAGTTGAATAAAATAATGTGGCTTCAAATTAAAAGCCATCATATTATAAGCCTGAGAGATTTTTGCAATGTGGTAGAAGGACACGAGACGCCATTACTTTATTACACTTGGCAACACCATCAATATAAGAGGTGTAGTCTCTAGATACTCTTTTAAAAACTGTCTATACAATTTTCTGTAATGGTTTCAATATTAATATATGTACCTATATACTCGTATAGTATTGTGCTCATCAGTTATTTCTGTAGGAATTTCATAATTATACTTTTTGCTGTTATTTATGTCAATAACATAATTAAAACATAATATGTTCTATCTATCGGTTTAAGGATGAATGAGTCAGTGTAACTACAAAGGACATAACATCTTAGTTCCCTAGGTTGGTTGCCCTTGGCGATGTAAGGGATAGTTAATATTTCTAACGGTGCCTTACTATATCGCAAAGTATATGGGCGGTGAAGACTTACCACCACTTATCACTTTTTACTGGTGGTAGAGCTTTGTGCAAGCTCGTCTTGATAGGTACCACCCACTCATCAGATATTCTACCGCAAAATAGCAGTTTTTGATATTGTTGTGTTCCGGATTGAAGGGTGAGTGAGCCAGTGTAATTACAGGCACAAGGAACATACCATCTTAGTTCCCAAGGTTAGTGGCGCATTGGCGATGTAAGCGATGGGTAACATTTCTCGTAGAGCCAATGTCTAAGAGCGTTTAGTGACCACTTACCATCAGGTGGCCCATATGCTCGTCCGCCTTCCTATTCTATAAAAAAAAACCATCATGTGGGTCATTTGCTCTTCCAGTTACCTATAAAATATTTTTTTATTCGTCAACGTCGACTTTATTTAAATATATTAAAATATCACAAAGAATGATAATTCATAATTATATAACAATAACGAAAATATTTTTACATACGTTTTATACCATTTATTATGTACTTAATAAAATAACGTTACCAACGCTATTGACATGGAAATTATAATATTGATAAAGCATTATTTAATGTTTGCGGTCTGTGTTAGTGGTTGCTGTTTCTCTGTGTCGTGACCGAACTACATTCACATGGCTTGGAGCGAAATGGTAATTTTATGCATGCATAAGGTATGTAATGCACAATGTAAAATTATTAATTATGCATACTGGTTTAATTTTTTTCGTGGTAATCGGATTAGTCAAATTTATAGAACAGCCGATCTTGATCGAACGTCAATTCCCGACTGTCAGATTTTTTGAGTGCACGCATTGCGTGGTCGGCGATATAGAGAAATGTCCTTGAAAAATACGTACTTACAGTTATTTTAACTTATACGTGTATGTATAAGCCTAAATCGTTATTTTCATTTCATAAAGTATTTTTATTAAGATAACTTAGACGTAACCATGATTTTGGTTTTAATTATCTTCTGTTTACAAAACCGTTTGTCCTAGCTGACTATCAATACACAGCCAAAACTAATGAGTGAAAAAGTTTAAATTCGGAACATAGATTTATTTCATAGCGTTAACATTCGAAATTTAAACGAGAAAGGTAACTTTGTATAAATCTATATAAAGTCGAGACGGGCAGCTAGTTTAACATATATTTATTGTGATTCTGTGTTCTCTTACGTCAACTACTATGAATTTACATATATATATATATATATTAATTGTTATATTGAAATTTAATAATAGCATTCTGGTCGTTACGTTAATGACCAAAATCTAGCCCATTAGTGATAATGCTAATGTATTTACCTATAGCCACAGGCTACATTATTCAGACTTTCCATTTACGCATCACAATTCATAGGGCCATATATTTTATTGTATAATTTGAATTTAATTTGACTTTTTATATGAGAGCGTGCTCTTTGTATTCTAATTTTCGTTTATGTTTATTGAGTGAGAAAAATGTCCACTAACTATAATAATTATTATCGTTTTAATCATTCCTCGATAATAATAATAATAATAATACCCTGGTACATTATTCACACACGGCCTCCGAAATTAAACTAAGCAGAGATTGTACTATGGAAACCAGACAACTGATATACTACATATATACATTTCTTTTGTAAAAACATACTTATATAGATAATTTCACCCAGACTCAGGACAAACAGACACGTTCATGCACACAAATGACCACACCCTTTGACGTAAAAGACAAGTGTCTACCAACTCCAACCGACCCGTGATAATTTCTTATTTCGTTGTTCTTTTCATTAATATGCAATAATTCAATATTTCAAGAACTAAATGATTAAGACATAAACTTCACATGGATCGCCACCGTTCACTTACATAAACCTATAGTATTACGAGGCGTTTGTTTTATTATCACAATTTATAGGTTCCGGGGTGTCGAATGGTAATAGAATAAGGAATGACTTGTCTTTCGTCTCGCATATTTTGAGTACACATTATGATACTAACTTTACTGCGTATCTACTTATATCATCCGACGCATAAATGCATAGCGAACAGATGAATGTTTTACAATAAAAATCGTTTTTGTTATCTTTGAATGAGGACCCAGCGTAAGCTGTTGATGGACAAATAGCAGCGAGACCAATGCAAATTATCTTTTATTATGTACCTTTATAATATATTGTTGCCTTTTAATAGTTGTTTTTAGTTAAAATATAGCGACTAAACATGTAGGTTATGTTTAAAGCAAATACATTTAATTTGACTTTTTAATGTCTAAACAGCATTGAGTACACGATTCCAATTTCAATAAATATAACATCAATTTTATTTGAAGCTGCCTGAAGAAAGACGCGTACGACTTCATTTAGTATTCTTTTTGGCCGTCTCCAGAGAGAAAAAAAAAGTCATTCATTCAGCTTTATGTGTGTTAGCCAAAGCAAGATTCAAATCTATTTATGCATAACAAAATAACTATTTAAGTAATGTAAATATTTAAATATTATTTTTAAAGTTTTTAATTTGAATGTTTGAGAGGAAAATATTTATAGTTGGTTGTTAGTTTTTTATTATTATGTGTGTATATACTTCGTGTATCTTCCTCATTTGATTGAATGATTAATAGGTCAAGGTTAGTCCCATACTAATTCTACGAAAGATTCACCAGTAACGTTGGAATAAGAATAGATAATTAGGGGAATTTTCATTTGTTATGGGAAAATAAGTTTTAATCATTTTATTTTCAATGTATAGAATCATGTAAATTAGAAGAAAAAATGTACACTACTAAGTGTCTAAAATTATATTTAAATAAACGGCTCTGTCTCATTTGAATTGCACTTTCGAAGGGCATACTTATATTTACGACTTTAAATATTTGCCTGGTGTACACTTAAACTTATAACTTAAAAATAATATTTAAATATAAAAATAACTAATTTCTTATTTTAAAATAGCAAGGCAAGGCTTAGTATATATGAACCGACTTTAAAGTTTTTAGTTACCGAATAGTTGTAAGGACTGTTAGTTTAACAAACCTAGCCAGTGTGTCTAGTGCGAGTTTTTTTGCTTATACGATATCGTTGACGTTAACTGCGATTCGTATGGAATGAAAACAGCGCCGTCTAGTGACAATTATCGGAATTCCATACAAATCGCAATTGTCAAAGCTATCGTATTTGTAAAAAAAAACTCGCATTAGGGTCACAGATAGTAAACTGTCAAAAAAACTTTGAACGGTTCATTCAATTTACAATAAAACCTATAAAATGTTTTATGTTATAATCTTTTGATTAGATTAGGTTAGTGCCATATAGCTAAATTGGCACGTTATATTAAAAACAATATGATTCCATTATTTCTGAAGTAAAGGTATTTTGTTTTCATGTGAAATATCCTTGAACGTGCCGATTTGTCTTGAGCGTTAACAAGATCGTCTAGGCATTGACCGCGGTTCTTATCTTGCGAATCTGTCCCGAGAGTCGTGGGATGTTCCGGAGCTAACCAGAAATTAGACCTCAAGGAGATCTTTTAGCAACTTTGTATTCCGTAACACTGTTCATAAGAAACTTTTGTATCTCGCAAGTAACGTTAACTATATATTAACTACTTTAATTTTAGGCTTTAATCATGAAGTTAATCTTAACATCGTATGTGCTGATTTTGCATAGTTAATTAACTACACAAATTATCTATAGTTAGATTTAAAGGCAATCAATGTTTTAAAATATATTTTATAACAAAAAATATCCATTCAAACCGGTTCCTTAGATTAGACAACACAACATTCAAATATTTATTTCTATGTTGGTAAAATAATAGTTTCCGCCCGCTGCTTCGTCCGCGTGGTCTCAGGTACCCCATGTCCTTTTCTGTACGCCTGAGAACGCAATTTTTCGCTATCTTTGGATGGTTAAGATGTGAAAGCCTAATAAACAACACTTCCTCATTTATAATATTAGTTGGAAAAGTTATTGTTATTCTATTTTTGACGTCGTCATAGTTTTTAGTTATTTTTCTCTTTCATTCCTATCTCTCTCGCTATCTCTTCACATCCTCAATTATGCCATTCTTACACATGCCATCTAATCCTGCAGCCCTATGTGACATTCTTTCCTCCACATTAAATTCCTATTTAGCTTTTCTGTCACGAGATCTACTACCCACTTATGTAACACTACTTCTTATGTAACAATAACTTAATCAAATTGTCATTCTTCAAAAAAAAATGTGATTTGAGGAATTAACTAACATTTGTAAATCATTAGAAGTTCTCGCTAAAATTATCGATAGATAAAACACAAAATTCGAATTAAGAATACATATTGATTGAAAGAATGAAACACCAATTAACCTAAGCAATCAAGTAAAATTAGAAATAAACACCAGAAATGAGTGTGAGAATACTATTCGTCATTTTCTGATGTTTTTCTCTCCGAAAACTAACTCGATTTAGTCATTCGATCTATTTTAGGTTTAGTCTATGAACGAGAATTACGTGCCACAGCCATATATGCCATAGTAATATCTATTGTTATATACATAGGTATTTATTTAATAGATGAGAAGCGATATCTTTTTGTCACTTTCATACATGTTAGTGAGGTATATTTAATATTGCGATGCTGAAAGTTCAGTTGATTGATAGTCCTGAATACCTAGAGCACACCTTTAATTGTCCACCCTAAAACAATATTCCTTGAAATCTTTTTTAAATATTTTCTGCATTGAACATATCAAAGAAAAAAATATGATAATATGTAATACAGTAACAACAAGTTAACCGTAATACCAGTAACCCAGCAGTTATCGAAAACCCGCACGCAGTTGTAACAAATTGTTCTTTTAAACGAGTGTCTTCTATCTCGAAAGTTTGCAGAAATTTCTCAACTTCAATTAAATTAAATTATGAATAAACCCAAATCGTACTAGGCGACGTCTCTATTTCCTCCCATTTTTTTAAGTAACAATATATTAAAAACAATGCAACGGTCATTCGTCTGTTTCTTTTTTTTTTTAATGTATAGGCTAGTGCTTGACTGTTATCACACCTGATGGAAATCAAGATACAATCTAAGATGGAGTGCCTTGCCTAAAAGATGCCTATTCACTCTAGACTTAAAGGTACTTACAGTGTAGGTGGTGGGGAAAACGGAAGTCGGGAGGGTATTCCAGTTTCTATAATTCTATATTTGAAGTTAAATGAATCGCAATTTTTACAAGCATTCTATCACCTTTAATTGTTAGTGTGTGTTGGTAAATTTTTTATCTTCAACAATCATCGTCATGTTTTAGCCAATACCAACACAAAACCTAACAGGTCACACCGTAAACATTTTACACGTAACCATTTATAATGTTACACGTAAACATTTATAATGAACCACTCCGTCTATTGGTGAATATCATATAAAAATCCGTTCGTATGTTTTCTTGTTTATCGCTTTCAGACAGACTGATGCGGCGAGGGGATTTGTTGTATGATATATAGTGATAATAATTTCATAATATTTAAAGTGGTATTATTATAACCATTTCATAGGTATATTTCACTCGCATGTTATCCGCGATATTTTTTTTATTTTACCATATTCCTTTTAACAATACAAAGTTTAAGTAATATCAACAGATTTACTTTATCTATATTGCATTGTTTACATAATTTTCCTTTTGAAGATTATGCAATCATTAATTGGAGACAAGACTCGCTATAAATGAGACATAATAATATCAGTGAAATATACCCGTTCTTTTCTTGAAGCTTTTAGTGGATTGAGCATTAAGTTAAACCCGATAGTCCCACGTCCCTGAATTCGGCGGTCATTTGACTGCAGGCAATCAATTAAGGACCCTTTTTGGCATAAGTTCGCTCATCCCTCTCTTCATCACGTCCCTACGATCATTACTCAATATTACCTAACCAATGCTAACCCTAGCCATAGTATTAAAATTAATAGAATAGCATTTAAACAGTGGAAAACAGAATACTGTTTAAATATTTAATAGAATTCTTCATTTTTATATTTGAAACGTTAATTAAGGAGTAGATTGTTGATTGAAAAAATGCAGTTAGTTATTACTAATACAATTACTAATTACACTATATGACAAAACAGTTGTAGAGCTCATTCCACCACGCTGGTCCAATGCGGGTTGGTGTAATAAACATCTGGCATAATTTTAATTAAATTAGGCACATGCAGGTTTTCTCACGTTGTTTTCCTTGACCGTCAAGAACGAGATGAATTATAAACACAAATTAAGCACATGAAAATTCAGTGGTGCTTACCCAGGTTTGAACCGACGACCATCGGTTAAGATTCACGCGTTCTAACCACTAGGCCATCTCGACTCTCACACACACTAGGACACTAGGACAATTCGAAACAGTTGTAGCGGAAACAATATATAGGTATGAACGTAATGTTGTCTTATCGCTACAGAGATTATCTTAAATGCACCGTAAGATGCATCATTGAGGTAAAAAATGGTGTAGTTTTATTCCTGTCAGTACAGTTATGGGAGTTTTGTATGACGCTCTCCAGATAAATACGTTTCGATATAAAATATATATGTTAACTTATTTTAAATACTATTCGATTCAACTGATAATCATGAAAGGCTAATCCTTTACTAAACGTATTTTTTTTATATATAATAGGAAGGCGGACGAGCATATGGGCCACCTGATGGTTAGTGGTCACCAAACGCTCTTAGACATTGGTTCTGCAAGAAATGTTACCCATCGCTTACATCGCCAATGCGCCACCAACCTTGGGAACTAAGATGTTATGTCCCTTGTGCCTGTAATTACACTGGCTCACTCACCCTTCAAACCGGAACACAACAATATCAAGTACTGCTGTTTTGCGGTAGAATATCTGATGAGTGGGTGGTATCTACCCAGACGAGCTTGCACAAAGCTCTACCACCAGTAAAATTTACAAATTTATAAATTTACATATTAAATTATAAGAATAGTATAATAGTAATAGTGCTTATATGTATTTTAATATACTTTATAAAGTCTAATGAAGTTTCTAAAGATACCTTTCCGCTGAAATAGTTAGCAATTTCAGAGTTTGCTGCTTCCAATTCCTCAGTAAGTAACCAACTTTTGTTACTATTCCCACTCCGAATAACAACTAAATACAACAGTTGCGATTTCCCTTATGTAGAGATGAGGTTTAAGTTAAACGTATGTAAGTTAAACATAGTATTTTAAATTTCTAAACGTTAGTATGCATACTTTACCCACTTTAGAATATGTACTTTACTACAAACGAAATATAATAAATTGTTATTTTAATTGATTTCGTGAACAAAATTCAAATTATACTATAATGAGGAACAAGATCACGTGGCAAACGAGCCACAAATTATCTTTATCAAGATTACAATCGTAACTACAATTTTCTCAATTTCGTCGTACTTAACGTCAAAATATTTCTCATCATTATACATGTTTATACTTTTTTGAAAATGTTGTGATTTCTATCATTAAAACACACCTTGAATTTCATATTATAACAACATAACCAACAATAATTGCAACAAAAAACAAAACCAACTTTAAATAAAATTCTAACCCATACAAAATAACATCCTCTATTTTCTCACTCATGGGTGTTTTTTTTTCTTCAAATTTAAATGTAAACGGGAAATATACATTACATACAACATAAAAAAAACAACCAAATTATAAACCTACTCCTTTTTTTGTAGTCGGTTACAACTATTATTAATTAATACATCCTCTACCGATAAAAAAAAGAAAAAAGAAAAATTTTAAGCCGGTTAAATATTGTGGCGTAACAACACAATAAATAGTCAATAATATGTCATTAATACTGATTATACATGATAAATTTCTTAAGACATAATAATTTATGATTTTCCTCTTAAAAAATATAATCAACTTGCTTAAGATCGACTGTAAAAATTCAGGTGTTACAAGTCGGCAATCAAAAACATACGTATACTAAATTATTATACATTCCAACCGACGAAGACATATTATTATTTTTTTATTAAAAAGGTATTTTTGTATGTATTTGGACACTTTGCCAGTAAATAATTGCTAATTTCAACCCTATATAAACATATATAAGACCCAATATACTTTTTTTTATATTAATAAACTGCATTTAAGTGGTTTTTTTTTATATAGTACATACATATTTAGGCAATGTTAATGTTACTAAAATCATTATCAATATGTCAATATAAAACAGAGTCAGTATCATTATTTATATTTATCTAGGAAGGTTGGTTTGGTGTGAGTAAAATGTTTTTCGGATATTTTTAAACGTTGAATATTTAGATATAAAATTTGCCGCACGAACCAAGGAACTAAACTTTGACAGCTCACCGATTGACGCGAACGAATTACGTCGCTTAAAAAATATTGGAATATAAAAATCTTTGCTGGGATTGCTTCGTAAAATTTTATATTCTTCGAATAAATACATATATTACGAGTACCTACATAAATATTAGTTGTCTTACTTTGGTACCATGCAATTTTGTACTCAACCTTTAAAATAATTGTGATTTCGTTATGCATATGCTTGTCACATCGATTTAGGCATTGAAGATAATAATTTAATTGTGCACTTCCGTAGAGTATACGGTAATAAGCAGCAATTGCCATGTAGGAAGGAATTGACGACGATTACATCGAGAATACAATGCCTTATAAGCTATTATTATATTACAAACAATTCATGTTATGACATAACAGCAAACTCGGCAACGCACGAATAAAATTTAGATTTTAACTCAAACATTTTTTTTAAATAAAGACTTTTTTATTTATTTAATATTCGATTCCATTCGATTCACTGTCAAACTGTGAAACTGTAAGCGTTACTTCTCATATTAAGCATTAAGGAAATATAATAAAAACAGTTTCGCGATAAATAATCTCAATGCCCGGTCTTACTAGGAGTACGACTGTCTTTACATCCAATCGCTCACCCACATCGTTTTTCTTTTTGTTCATAAAATAGCTTCTAATACCATCGAAAGTAGTTATACAGCTTGTAAAATGTTGATGATAAACTTTTTTTACAGAAAATATTTAACATTACTTTTATGTAATTTCGTGCCAAGTGGCGACGCCTTATTCATGAAGGTTAATCAAAGCATGACGATGACTGGTTTGAAGTACTAAAAGAAAAACGCGTTAGGCGTCATGAGCGGGCTTCAAACTCCCGCTCATCTGGGGGCGCATACACTTGTCGAGAGTGCGGCCGAAGGATCCTCTCTCGCATTGGGCATTTCATGACTAAAGAAGTCATGAACGCAAGTGCCTTCGTGACGCTGCTTGAATCATCTGTCAGAGATGCAGAGGCCTATATGATATGTAATTTATTTCGATTTGAGAATGAGTACTTTGTGACAAATAAATCAAGTTAGTGTTGTCATTAGTTAATGTCCAAAATGTGACTTATGTATAACATAAGTCTTATATCATTTTATTATTAACTAAAAATTTAAATGTAACTTTGTCTGTCTGTTTGCTACCGCATTACGACTGAACAACATAGATGTATCCTAAGATCTAGTTAAGGCACAACTATATATATTATTTACGATTTACGAACTTCAAATCAGCTAAAGTACCAGAATCTAGTCCAATATTATGATATTATTAAGTACCAGTGTAACTACAGGCACAAGGGACATAACATCTTAGTTCCCAAGTTTGATGGGGCATTGGCGATGTAAGGAATGGTTATTATTTCTTACATCGCCAAAATCTATGGGCGGTGGTGACCACTTATCATCAGTTGTCTAATTTGCTAGTCCGCCTAAGCATAAAAAAGTACATTTTACATACAGGAATTTGCATCTTTGTAAACATTTATGCGAATCCAGTAGCAGTGCAAATTATTGTGATAACTAAGGTAATTAAAACTTGATTTACACCAAACACCGCAATGGTTAATGGACAATCACTATATCCTATCACAATCACTATCTGTAATGGTTAATTATTTCGAACTACTTGTAATAGTTGATTAACACGTATAGAATAACACGTATACGTGTACCATGATTAATTTAAAATAACTATAATTTAAATAGAATGTTTATAAATTTTTGCTTTATTTTAATTTTAAAATTGTTACAAATATAAAATATTTTTTTATAATAATTTTATATATATTTTTATTGAGTTCTAGATTGTAACATTTTTATTTTTTATGAATAGAATATATAATTCTTGTTGATTTACCTAAAGTGTTGTTCAAATAAAACTTACATTCAGCAGTAATCACGTTTTCGTTAAAGCTCTGAGACACGTACATATCCCACACTCGCAATAGAATTGCGTGACGTATTATGCTTCTAATCCTTCTTTAATAGATTCGAAAATAAAAAGAATGAATACAACGTTAAATTCGTTTTTAAAAGACGGTCTGCACGGTACTTATCTGGTTACAATAAACAAAAAATATCAAACGAAAACAATTTTGGTATTAGACTGTTCTAGAAAATATTATATATTCAAGATGTGAACCAGTGCAGCTACAGGCACAAGGGATATAACATCTTCGTTTCCAAGGTTGGTGAAGCATTGGCGATGTAAAAAATGGTTAATATTTCTTGCATAGCCAATGTCTATGAGCGGTGGTGGCCACTTAACATCTGGCGGCCCATTTGCACGTCCGCCTATCTATAACATGAAAAAAAAACCTAACCTACGAACCTATTACCTAACCAAGTGAGCTTGTCACTCGTAACACCTACATCTTAGTTAAAAAATACATGTAATCCCCCTAAATGTCTTTACATAGTAGGACTCTTTTAATGATAAGAAGTATAAATATCGTAGGATAATCAGATGAAAAACCTTGAACTATTGCAAAGGACCGGATAATTTTAATCTAAGGAAGGTTTTCACGATCCGGGTCCGGACTATTTTTAGAACCATTGCAAAGTAATTATTATTATTTTTATTAATGGTACAAAATAAAAATTAGTGTGCAACTTATATTTTTCGAAAGTGCATATATAATACAATTTGCAATATAAATATATTAAATATAATATATTAATTATATTTAATATAATAAATATTTATATTAGATTGCATATTATATGATTTACTTTAACATTTAATAATGTTTAAATACCGAATCGAATATGATTAATAACTTGCAAATAACAAGGCAAATCATTACGTCTGCTAGATGGGAAAATTTACATATAGGTTTTAACATAACAAGTGTAAACATTCAATTAACAATTATTACTTTATAATATAATAAACCATAAATCAAGTTAATCGTTGACGTAGGTTCGTATAAACTTCAATCGTTTAATGTAATCGTATACTATTACATAATAAAACCAAAAAGCGCCGCTATATGTATTTCCTCCGCACACGAGTTATATATCTATGGATTTTTTTCGATTATTTCTTATAGGACCGTTTTATTGTCCGCGGTATAAAAGTTTCCTTACACGGGGGATAGGGTGCAATAGATGAGTTAAAAATTTTATATTCTCACTGGTTTTATTGTAATTCACATAGACATATATATATTATGTACACTGTATTCGTTCCTTTTGACCACTGACTTGATGGAGGCTCAGATTCATAGGTTTCATTTTTTTAGCTTCCTTAAATGACGTCATACCCTAATACGTATACAAGAATTAAATGTTTAATTTTTTGAATGAAATAGAAGTTATAGAAACAGCTACTCATATAAAGCACTGAAAGTACTAAAAAAACTGTGGTACCGCAATCCGCTTCAAAGAATGTTTGTGTAAGTGAAAATCAAGTCTAGATTTACATAGCTCTTGAATTTCTGTTGGCCGTTGTGGTCTTATTTAATTATTTTTTTACCGCAACTCTGCTTTCTGTTAATGGAAGTCTAAAACCCATTTAACTTTAACACTACTTTAAAATAATGGTTGCATGACGCTGACGCTTAACGTCAGAGGTACATTTTTTATAAGAGAAACAGAATGTTAGGACAATTTAAGCAATTTTTTCGTATCCAATTATATATTTATAAGGTTCTATTCACAATAATGCGGTTATATCGTATAAATTTAATCTACAAACTGTAGTTTTATCTACTGACTGTAGTTATATAAAATGCTAAAAAAACTAAAGTTATCGTGCAGATTGCCTGACGATATTTATTTATTAGAAAAAAAACAACATATTAATGGATACAGATAAGCAAGTGATCAATTATAAATGTTTATTCAAATTTGACTTTAAATAACGCAATGCAAAGTTCAACTCAAGATGAATTAACGATTAAGTCGAATTAAGACTTTTTCTATTAGAAAAAAAAGAAAGAGTAAAATATTCGTTACGTAGAAAGTCTACACATATTTTTGAACAGAATTTATACACTGGACATAAAAAGTAAAATATTTATCCATAAAATTTTATGTTAAAAGCTTATGTTAATAAAAATTGGTTTAGCCTGAAAAAATCAATAAGCCGAAATAAGTCTTCAAACACAAAGCCCTATAAAAATAAAATTTAATACCTCAATTTGTTCTAAATTTTATACTGACCGAGGCTATGAACAGAATGGATCGTAAACATTTTACTCTTTTGTATAAATAAACACTCATTGTGATATATTACGAATACGGTGCTGCTCTAAAAATCTCGAGTAAGCGATTTTAATAATTTTATAGTTATCAAAATATGGTGGATTTAAATAATAACTTATTTTGTACGTTAAATTTTAATGTGGTTTTCACTTTATTGAGATAATTTTGCTTTTTAATTTTTGGCTTTGTTTAAGTCCGTCTGGGTAGGTACATAATCTACCGCTAAACAATATTTAGTATTGTTGTGTTTTGGTTTGAAGGATGAGTAAGGCAGTGTATCTACAGGCACAAGGGACATTTCATCATTATCATTAGGGATAGTTCCCAAGGTTGATGGTACATTGTATTATTGTACATTGTATTGGTATTTTAATAGAGAACGTTTTACATTTATATATAATAAAACGTATTAAAATCATAAACGTACCATTTAACTGTCTCTAGTTTACAAAAAGTAATATGTGTATCTAAATAATAGACTAAGCGTAGTACTGTTCGCTCCGGATATCCGGTGTTCACTCACACGTGGCATTTTTCTTGGTTTAGCATTTTTATACCCGTCGTAACTTCTAAACGAAAGGTCGATTCGAATAATTTAAAAAGGATTTTACATGTGCGTATGAAACCTATTTAGTTGCATATGGATTAATATCATGATACGATTGTCATTCTTTCGATTGTACCCGTGTTTTGATTGACTAATTTTGACCATATTGATTTAATAATAATAGTTAGATAAATAGTAGCGTCGTGGGTAAAGATGTAATATATTATTTTAGGTACCTATCATCAATAGTTTTCTAGCGCAAGCCAAATTTTACTTTTACTGTTGGTAGGGCTCTGTGCAAGCTCGTCTAGGTAGGTACCACCCACTTATCAGATATTCTACCGCAAAACAGCAGTACTTGATATTGTTGTGTTCCGGTTTGAAGGGTGAGTGAGCCAGTGTAATTACACCCACAAGGGGCATAAAATCCTAGTTCCCAAGGTTGGTGGCGCATTGGCTATGTAAGCGATGGATGACATTTCTCACAATGCCAATGTCTAAGAGCGTTGGTGAACACGCTCAGGTGGCCCATATGCTCGTCCGCACTCCTATTCTATAAAAAATAATAATAATAATGACGTCATATAGCAAAACTAGCGAAAAATTGTATTTTTAAAATTTCCTTTATGTTTGTCCGTCCTACTTATCAGGTTGATTTTAATGAATGATTAAACATATCTAATATTATAAAGAGATAAGTTTTGTTTCAAATTCACATAAAATCTACTAATCTGATTAATATGAAACTTTTATATTATTTAATTCATACAGAACAGAGTCTATTAGGAATGATAATATGACGAATATTATTTGAGATATATCTTCGATTGCCAACCTATTCTTTATCTCTAAGATCTCCCTATCTTCGAAGTTCTTTCGAAGGGTACGGTGCTTAAACTTTACCCGATACACAAAAACTTTGTAAGTCTCTAAAATGTATAAAAAAGTCAACAACAGAATATATATGGATTTTTTATGTATATGCCACAGGAAGCGTTTTTATTTTTTAAAAAAAGTCACAAAGTATTCATCCTCCATTATCTACCATCAAAATAATTAAGTCATTTTTTTTTACTTTTAACTTTGCCTTTCGAAATGGTAGCTTTAGAAATATTATAAGATTTAAATAAACACATTAAAAAAACAAAGCGTGTTGTACGATCCATTAGGACAATACGAATAGATTGGTTGGATTTTTATATATCATTGGTTAAAATATAGCACGGGAGAAAATCTTTATATTACCATATTTAGGGTAGCATAATTCAATTTAAGGGAAATTAAAGGATTACGACCACATCTTAAGCCGACGTTCACGCGAAAATCCTGAGGATCTCATGCAACATGCAATATTTCATTTATATGTAAATGTTAAGTTCATATGACAATGGAAGCTATTACTCATCTCTCGTGCCATATTATATATTTATCTTATATATTTACTTTTTGAACCTTTCAAATAATGAAAAACATCCAATTGAAATTAAGGGTGTGACTTTTGTGAGTAAACTTTAACAAATCACCATGATTGGATACCCCAACGGTGCGATTTTGTTTTTTTAGGCGAATGTGTGCTATTACGCGCGTGTTTATGTTTGTTCAATAGATAAATAAGTTTCATTCAACTTATGCTAAACCTTTTGCAATTTACAATCTGTGCTGATACCAAATAAATTAAATAAGGGCAAGTGATGACGCGAATAATGATTTTATATATAAAATACTCATACATACTTGTAGACTCGCAAACATTTCTTTCATCTCGAAAATCTTGATAATCCGATGTAAGTCAGACTAAAGACAGGATATATAGTCATTTTTTTCAATTCAATACTTAGTTTTTATTTAAGAACTATTTAAATTAAAAATTTATATACAAATGTAAAAATTGAAAATAGTTACTGTACAAATTATGACCGCTTGGATTAGTGGCGAGAATGTTAGCAGCATTTAATTGTCCCTTTTTTTAGTAAAATACCAAGTTATTTATTTGGTGGATAATATGTTATGAGTTCCTTATAAGTTTAGCTATCATATAAAGCAATCGATATAGTCAATATTTTCTGTAAATACGTAAAGTGTGTTTAGGGTGATAGTTTGGGCAGAACCAATCGCACTGAGAGCGTTTTTATTTAATTAAATAGCGTACCTTTGTTTTCTTTTACAGAATTGTGGTTTCATTGTTACCCCAAACGTCAGTTTTGTGTAACACCTGAACGCTTCTTAGGCTTTGTTTCAGTAAATAATATTTTCTTCTTTAACTATAATATGTTAAATCGTTTAGTATGTAATTTTTATAATAATACAGATATCGCATCTTGTTTCCTTATAACTAAGTAATTATATAAATCGTAAGTTCGTATTATTATAATATATGAGTGTCATATGGTACTATAAGTTCAGTTTATGTCTTTTTAATATTTGTGTTAAATTATATTTTTCTTAATAGCACTATTGTTTTTGTAAAACTAACATTAAATATTTATTTTACCTTTATGGAAACAACATGATGGATTTTTAACGAACCACAAAAGCGACCATTTATCAACTCGCCCTCCGTTTCTATTCACGTTAGTGATTAGTTAGTTAAGTATTTAAATTTTCAAAGCAAAAAGTTATTTCAATAATTATAGCCATTTCCATCATAAAAGATTTTAAGTTGAAGCTCTTTGTCATATTCTCGTGTTTTTTTGTCCATACATTGAGAAATCCCGTTACGTCACTAACGGTATAAGGACATTTTTTTCTATTCTTTTTTTAAAACAAGTGGACACGTTATATTTGTTCTCAAAGTTGATGTTTGTATCGATATTACTTGCTTTCATTTTCTATAATTCATTCACACCATTATGACCACACCTTGAAATACGACAAACACGCAAAAATCCTGTTTCTTTGTATGTGAATATCATAAAAATATACGAGTATTAATTACAATTGGCGTTAATATTCGTCTTTCGTTTCTAAATTACATATTTACGTTTGCTTTTTGAACCTTTGAGTAAAAGCACAATGAATTATATTTGGAACTTCAACACTCGACGTATTTTTTTTTAAATGAATGGACCTGAACCAAACATTTTTTGGCATTTGCATTGTTCATTTTTAAATATTTATTTATTTTAATACAAATGTGCTACTTTTTGGTAAGTCACCTTCACTCGACATATTTTACGCTGTAACAAATTATTAACCGTTCCTTAATTCGCCAATGCACTTCCAACCTTGGAATCCAAAAAGTCATATTCCTTGTGCAAGTAATAACACTGGCTCACTCCTCCTTCACACCCGAACGCAAAAATATGAAAAAGTGTTGTTTGGTGGTTGTAGGTACAACGCACACATCATATAGATGTGTATCTATCCAGACTGGTTTGCACAGAGACCTACAAGCAATTAATAAATGAAAAAATCAATTCACTTTTTTCATTTGTTTTCTCTGTCATATGTTTTTTGAATATAGAATGTTAAATGTGTTGTTGTTCACAGGTGAACGTCGTATTTTACACAACGTATCGGGTGAATTTCGATCAGGCGAATTAACTTGCATCTTGGGACCATCTGGCGCTGGCAAGTCTTCACTACTGAACATACTTGCTGGATACACGTAAGTACAAATGTAAAGTTAATTACTCGAACTAATATTTTAAATATTGTAATTAAATACACCTTTTTACTTATTCTATAATACTTTAATATTTTCTCTTAGCTTTATTGTTATTGTTTTTTTGGCATTGCCAAAGTTATAGGATAACAAAAAAGTCTTATGTTAATTACACGGCCTATTTTTTACATGTGGCATAATTAATAGAATGTTTTAAATGATTTTTCATTGCGTTGTCAAGTCCTTTACGCTGAAATCCAATCGATTCATCTAGATAAATAGTTTTAACCTAACTCTTCAATAACAATATATATTATGTATTGTACTCGTTATATTGTAGATGGCAATTATATTCTTATTAAATCTTATTTACCACAAATACTATTTTATAAACCTCAATTGATTACCGTTATCTATTAGAGTAAGACAAACGTTTGTCAGCAAAGCAAACTATTAAACTCGTGTAATAATGATGTTTTACTAAAATAAAGGATTGTCTATATTCTCTCAGGTTCAGTTATGGTACAGTAAATAAGGCATATTCTTTATTAAAGTGTATATTATAAATCTGCTTCGTTCAATGTCTTAGGTTCAATTCCCAGCCAGTAAAAAGTTATTGGGTTTTTCTGTCAGAAAATTCACAGTAGCAGCCCGGAGTCTGATAGTTGGAAGTGTGTACACTCCCGTGCCTCGGAAATCACGTAAAGCCGTTGGTCCTGCGCCTGAACTCTTTCCGGTCGTGTCGAATTGCCGTCCCATCGGATTATGAGAGTTAGGGAATAGAGAGTGCACTTGTGTTTGCGCACACTCTTGTGCACTATAAAATCTCCTGCGTAGTTGGCCAATCTCTCTTGAGAATGGCCGCCGTCGAGAATGGCCGAAATCGGTCTGGAGGACATTATTATTAGATTATTATAGATCGCTTATAACTTCCTTATCAGAAGGACACTGATAAGAGGTCTGAAACACTGACCAAAAGAGGAAATTGGTAATGATGCGCACAGCAATGGCAGCTTCACGATACAGCTCCCCACGCAGTCGTTAACACAAAAATGCAGCAACGATGATAATGGTGATGATGTGATGATGTAGCCGCACTTTTCACACAAATTACTAAACCAAATAACGATGTAAGATACTATAACTTGAAAATTGAAAACGGAAAATAGAGATTGCGCTGATGATGATGATGACGACGACATCTTTCTTGACATGTCCGTCCATGGTGAAGCATTTCGGCTACATTACAAATACGCAAACGTATATTAGTAATTAAGAAGTTGTCAAACACTTTATATGCATTTATCCACATTATAGACAACTAATTTCATTACTAATTATAATAAAAATAACTCCAATTTCTGAGACGAAATAAATTAAAATAAAATAAAAAACTCAAGCAGGTTTTGATATAAAAGTCATTTTTTCGTATCTAAATCTTTCGTTTTAATAATTAATATCATTTAAATGGATGTGATATTTATAATCATTTAATTTTAACATTTTTTTTTATTATTTCCAGTTCAAACGGTGTAAACGGTCGGATCACGGTCAATGGCCATGCACGAGACATGAGATTATTCAAGAAACTTAGCAGTTACATTATGCAAGATGACCTACTGCAGCCCAGGCTCACAGTCAGCGAGTCGATGATGATAGCCGCTGATCTCAAACTTGGCAGAGAATTGGGGAGAAAAGAGAAAGAACTCGTTGTGAGTAAAATATTATAATGTCACTCTTTAAAGCCACATTATTATTACACTCTGTCTAGCCTAAGATAGTCTTAATATTTATTCATAAATCTATTTCACAATTTGATTGTGACCTTTAAATATCCGTAGTCAAATTGACTATAAAAATGTATGACATCATTTTCATTAAATTCAATTAAATATCAATCAAATAAAATGTGATGATTTCGTTAAATTGCCTTTTAATTTGATTAAAAGGCAATTTAAAGGCAATTTAAAAATTAAAATTCGTGAAGAACCAAAAAGTGAAATTTTAATTATTTTTAAATACAGAATATAAAAACAAAATAAAATTACATTAAATTAAAAACCGGATTCACATATTTCTTTTTTGGGTTTAATTATGATACAAAATAGTTGACATAATGCAAGGACTATTATTAACCCGATACTAAGCTAAAAAACAAATTTGAAGCAAAAGCCTGAATTTGTTAGGCTAAGAAGGTTTTTCCACCATGCTGTTCCAATGCGGGGTTGTTCAAATAAACATGTTGCAAATTTGCATCATGCAGGTTTCCTCACGATGTTTTTCTTCACCGCCGAGCACAAGATTAATTATGAACACAAATTAAGCACTTGTAAGTACAGCGGTTAAGATTCACTTGTCCTAGCCACGTGACTATCTCGGCTCTTTAAATTAATTTAACCAAACGTTTATTTTCGTTTTCACAAAATATCTATATGTTATTACAAACAATTAGCTAATTCCAAATGGCAATGTCGCCGGAAACTATTTCATAATATGCCAGCCACATACATGAACATAGATATTTATTTGAAAAGGGCTATGCTCAAGTATTGAGAAATACCAGTCTAGGTGAGTGCCTAACCTAGAATTATGTTGAGTAAATAGCCTTATACCGTAAAACGCATAGATATTCGCATACTTATTAACTAAGAGAAGAATTAATACTATAAAAAATAGTGTAGAATTTATTTAAAAAAAAATAATTATATATTATTAATAAATATGCCTATTTACTGATACGTTATATGTCAAAAATATAATAATGTTGGAATGATCCAAATCGATTTAAACTATCTAGAAAAAAACGATAACACAAGATACGCTATTAACCTTATTTAGAATACTATTATAACTACATAAGGAACTAGATCCTAACCAATGTTATTCTGATGATAAAACTGGATACTATATTCAAATATCAAATAAATTGACTAAGCTTATAAATTTTAATATAGAGATTAAACATATATCATAATTCACCTGAAGTTCAACAAAACTTACTAAATAAATAATGATATTAATATATTCGGTCTTCTCCCTATTCAACAATTCCAAACGTTATAAGAGATATTTGAACATTTTCCGATATATTATATGATAAATATCTGCTACAAGTGTGGAACGTTATAAATCACCAGAAAACGAGTAAGGAAATCAACAATGTTAATAATTTTCCAAATGCTCAATATAAATAGCATATTAAATAATTTAATGGATGAAAAATTTATACATTAATGGTGTAAGCACCATTGTACGCAGTGACTTAGTTTTCCATCTTTTTATGAACTTAGAATTTATTTTAATTCTTTTTATAAGAGAATATTTAGATATTGTTGTATACAATTAAAAATATATATTCAAATTGCCCTGTCCTTTAATTTATTTATTATTTTTTTCATTTTTTTCTTTTCATAATATGTTCTGATTTCAAAATGTATGTCAAATAGAATTTAGTTTTCATATTCTTTGCTTACATTTCGGTCAAAACATTCCGGCGGCTTATTTTCACATATCAAGCTAATTTGCTGACGTAGTTCGTACTCGTAATGTATGAAATATCCTAGTCGAGGTCGTTACGAGCCACCGCTTTCAGGTCATGGTGATTTTTGAGAAGGTAATTAGGATAAACAGCAGAACGTAGGATATATAAAATTATGAACCGGGTTTATTATTTAAATGTATTCCTGTTAATAGGAATTTGGTTTATTTTTTATTGAATATAAATAAATATAATAATAAAAATAAATAGATAGTAAGGAGATAGTTTACGTTTAATTACATAATTTTAATTAATTAAGAGTAGTAAGGCAGTGTTACAAATTATTATTATTACATAAGGTGAAAAAATTATCGTCGTAAGACAGATTTTCCGCCTACC
Organism: Nymphalis urticae; assembly: GCA_905147175.2. Taxonomy (NCBI): domain Eukaryota; kingdom Metazoa; phylum Arthropoda; class Insecta; order Lepidoptera; family Nymphalidae; genus Nymphalis; species Nymphalis urticae. The sequence goes on from LR989991.1 coordinate 9,465,940, forward strand.
TTCGTAAAATGATTTAAAAAACCCAATTTCCTAAATTATAAGATAACATTTATTTCGTAAATTTATAAGGTATTCTACCTTTTATTATATAAACCAACTAAACGAACTTTTGCAAAAAAAATTACAAGAATATATCAAATATTATTTTGTTCTCTTCTCAAATAACCAGCGTCGTAACTTTTCACAAGAATTATAAACAAAAATGTATCTCGATTTCTCTACTCAAAAATTTTTATTTATAATTACTAATTATACCATTAATAATTATTTTATTTTGTTTAGAAAAACACTTCTGTATAATTTATTTTTTACTAAGCAAAAACTTCAATAAAAACTCGTATGGAAAAGCAGTTCCTAGGGTTCGGAGGACGAGTGATTTATCGCTAGGCCCGTTTTGCTCAGAGCTAAAATTCAACTCGACTTTGATTCAATTTACTGATTAAAAATAAAAAGTTTTCCAAATCTCCACACTTCAGATTTTTTCTTTAAACAGCTGCCTACAATTACTACTTATTATCGAGAACATTATTTTTAAGAGCGTTCTGAAACTCAATATCAAAGCTGTCGAACAAAGTTTATAGATTATCTGTGCACAATTCAAGACAAGGTTAAAGTTTAAACATAAAGTGAATTGTTAATATTCGATTTATTAAATTGACTAACTTCACAACTGATATGATTTAATCAAATGAATTTACAAATATGATTTATAGCTTTCAGGAAGTTGAACGTATATTTATAACTTTATTTTTTATACTAGGTAGAAGAAATCCTCCAAACTCTCGGTCTCTGGGAGCATAAAGACACCATGTCCAATCATCTCTCAGGGGGTCAATCAAAACGTCTCTCCGTGGCCCTAGAATTGGTTAACAATCCGCCGATCATTTTCCTTGATGAACCTACCACGTAAGTTAAAACCTAGTTATCGTAATTGTGTTTATAAAGGTTCAATCACTTCTTTGGCTAGATGACGAACGAATAAATGAAACGAAAGCCATAAAGATTTGTGGCTTTTGTTTTGTCTGTATTCTTGTGCTGGGAATTGGTTTGAAATGGTTTGAATTCTGAATTATGTATACCAGTTTAAAGTTTTAGAGGTTATATCTCAAAATAAATCATACATTTATGGAGCAAATAAACTGCTTACCTACTATGAAAACAGACTTAGCTTATAGCAATATATAAAAGCCAATTGGTGCCTTACACTCGAGAAGACGACGAAAAACGAAGCCCTCGTGAAATGGTTCACGATCGCAGGTTCTACTTCTTTTAAAAGTTTAACGGTAAAGAGCATCACAACGAGTGTTTAATTTTTTTACCAATAAATATTGGTCAAACAGCTAATAATGATTAAAAGATTGATACCAATTTGTTCATCGAGATTATTAGCTTGCCCTTATCCTATTTACCAATATTTTTGGTTGGCATAGTGTGAATTGCTACAAAAAAAGATGCGTGCTCGATTGATGGATGAGTTTCACTAAAACTCTTTTAGCCTGGTCTTTCGACATCTTCTTATCCAGATGGGTTGGTTTTAACGAACCTAAATCAGTAATTCAGTATATAATGTTTACGCACAAACGCAGACTTCATATTTATAATTCACAATACTTTAACTTTTGCAATTTTTCAACGTGTACTTTTCGTTTGAAAGCTGAAAAATAAACTATTCATTTTAACAACACGAAGTTTTCAGATTTATTTTAAAGCTTCTATCATAAATTCTTTGCATTTTCATAGTGGAATATATAAAACGATAAAGATACAAAATAATTCCTTATATTTCTTGTATATTCTGCGGTTTGTATGTGGTATTAACTCGTTTACATCCATTTCGTATAAATATTAAACTGTAAATATTACTGTAACTGTACTGAAGCCGAGATGGCCCAGTGGTAAGAACGCGTGAATCTTAACCGATGATCGTGGGTTCAAACCCGGGCAAGCACCACTGAATTTTCATGTGCTTAATTTGTGATTATAATTCGTCTCGTGCTTTACGGTGAAGGAAAACATCGTGAGGAAACCTGCATGTGTCAAATTTCACTGAAATTCTGCCACATGTGAATTCCACCAACCCGCATTGGAGCAGCGTGGTGGAATAAGCTCCAAACCTTCTCCTCAAAAAGAGGAGAGGAGGCCTATAGCCCAGCAGTGGGACTTTCACAGGCTGTTACATTACATTACATTACATTACATTACTGTAAAAGTTAATACAATATTACTTTTTATTTATATTTTATCGATTGTAGTGCTTTGTCCTGAAAAGAAAGCATGATTTGAATTTCAGTTTTACAAACGGTGATTTATTCAGCGTAATGACATGCCAAAGAGTTTGACATCTTGGGGTTCATGGCTTATCTAATTTAAATTAAACCACACGAGACCCAGATATGATTTATATGTATTATTTATTTGCACGTGAATACAGTATTGTCATCAACAACCCTCAAATTAAAATCGTGATGCCACCGGAAATAAAAATATGTAGACATATTATATCGATTATAGTTAATTTAATTAATTTAAAACATTTTACATACATTTTTTACGCACATTATATAAAATTTGAAACAAATCTAATATAGTGTGAATTGATTATTATTCCTCAAACAACTTTTTAAAATATTATAAGCGACATTCGAAAATTCGTAAAGCATTATGAATTTCTTTCAAAATATTTTCTTAAGCTCTAATGATAGAAACATTATTACTAGTATTAATATCTTTAAAAATAAATATTACCAAACTAATTAAAAATGACCGATAATGTGTAAATATATTTATATATAAGTATTTTACTGGTGGTAGAGCTTTGTGCAAGCTCGTCTCGGTAGGTACCACCCACTCATCAGACATTCTGCCGCAAAACAGCAGTACTTGGTATTGTTGTGTTCCGGTTTGAAGGGTGAGTGAGCCAGTGTAATTACACCCACAAGGGACATAAAATCCTAGTTCCCAAGGTTGGTGGCGCATTGGCTATGTAAGCGATGGTTGACATTTCTCACAATGCCAATGTCTAAGGGCGTTGGTGACCACTTACCATCAGGTGGCCCATATGCTCGTCCACCTTCCTATTCTATAAAAAAAAAAAAAAATTTCCAAATTTAGCAATTAATTATTCAATTAAAAATTTCTTTCATTTATTATAATTAAAACACAGAATATAGATTCCCACGAGAAGAATCGAAAAATCACGCAGTAAGTCAGCAGTTATTCTTTTCCTTCATTTTACATATAATAATCATTTAAAATCTGTCTACAAGGTTTTTTATCATCAGTCTCGGTCAGAATAATATGCCTTATTATTCCTTCTTAATTTTTTAACAATATTTTGACATTAATTCATTTATTCAAATGTACTAAAGTTTTGATACTTTTTCAACTTGAAACAGAAGCGATCCCAGTTATAATAAGCCTATTTCTATACGCGTATCTTTGAGTAAAACATTTGAAGAATATATTTTAAATCTCATCATTTTCTGTATAAATGTTATATATAATATTAAGTAATACGAAATTGGAGAAGTTTTCATAAATAAACTTATGCATATCTTATAACATTACATTGTAGTAACGTTAAGGATATTGAAACCTTTTTTTCATTCATCTCCTATCTGGGTGTATAAACTCCAAGATTTTAGGGATAATTTTAACAAAATAGATTATATAATACATTTAGTTCACCGGAACGGTATATAATACACAAAAGCCTTGTACGCAAGGTTTTAAGGTATTTTTCTGTACAGAAAATTTTCAGTAGATCTTATCCATCGACCTGAACGATACGATACGTTCACACATAAAAACTCTCTAGTTATATACGTGCATCATTTGTTTGAGGAACCTTAGAGAATTATTTTAATTTCCACGCAAAAATGTATCCTGCATATTGAGTAAGATTAACACATATAAATACGACGAGGAGACTGTTAAATTTTGAAGACTACATGGTAAAAATACGGTAATTTGATGGGTTTACACACTTTCACCGGAGGAAGGTAGCGTCGGGTGGATTTCAAAAATGTAAAAAAGTAGTCACAAGAAAATACTCGAGCGCGGTAGTGTATATGCCCCACGTGTTTATGATGACGGAGGTATGTTAGTCTGCAAGTTTAAAGTGTCCGTACAGAAAGATAAAATATTCGAGCCCGTTTGATTTTCAGAAGGAATTTTAAGTGAAGAAAACCGAAAGAAGCTCCCATTCAAAAAACTGACGATTCGTAGATAAGACAAAATTGTGGTGGCTTTTTGAATACTAAAATATATCCCTATTTTAAAACATTCAAGCGCGTCGGAAACACACATTCGGCTTGATTTCCTATTCATGCTGACCATAATCTGACGATTATTTGGATGAATTTCCTAAATCACGACAAATCACAACAAATAAAATCCACGTACAATTTATTAAGCTTATTGCATGCAAATAAAAAGAAATGTATTTATTTTAATTATAACACATATTAAATATAACACGTTAAGTTGTGGAGAAGGGGAATACATGCTGCAGCTGCACGCTCTTTTAATTTCGACTTGTGGAAGGGAGATTATATTTTTACATTTCCCTTTAATGATTTCCTACGAAATAAAAAAATGGATTGCGCTTGAGAATATCGAGATGATATTTTTTTTGCAAGTTAAAATTTACATTTGAGCGCGTAATTAACTATGATGAGTTAATTGATGGTGATTAAACCTTGAGTTCAAGTATTTCTAGCTATAGATTTTTTTTACTAGGGGATTCCCTATGTTAATCTGCCGCGCTTGATTGTATCCTAAAATCTTCTATTGGGCTCCACTACTGTAACATAATCTGATACTTAAAAAATATTCTGATAATAAAAAAAAATCTAGAGACGGTGTACAATATGCATTGAAACCATTGAATATATTTTTAAGTCCACTGAATATTTGATAAACGAATTTCGTAAAGTTAAATCCGTATTTCCAATATCAATAAATTTAAATAATGCATAAATTTTATTACGGAACTCTGATCCATAAATACGTGAATATTGTTTTGACTTTGTTTGTTTAAATTAATATCTGATTCGTTATCCCAACATTAGCATATGTGATTGACGAAGCTGCCCCATTTAGACGATACGTTGAAAAGGAAAATATTTAACAATTGTACATAATATTGGATTATTAAATAACCCAGATTCCTATCTGGGTAAAAAATACGAGTCGATTAGATCATATCATTCCATAATACATATATGTTACGTCGTGTATTGTAAGATATGCTAATGATTTGCTAACTAAGGTAAATCTTATAAATATTTTGATCAAGTTTATCTCTGATCACGACTTAATATGTAGTTAACATGGTATTTTGAAATTTACCATACACAACGAACATAAGTAATCGTTTATTATAGATATGAAGTCAAGAATACAAATGAAGTTTGAAAAAATACAAATTACATTATAGCTAATTTATGCGAACATTTATTTTAATCATATTTGCAACTCGTGCCTTGCCCTGACTTAGTCCAGGTTTTTTTTTATAGAATAGGAAGGCGAACGAGCATATGGGCCACCTGATGGTAAGTAATCACCAACGCCCGTAGACATTGGTATTGTAAGAAATGTTAACCATCGCTTACATTGCCAATGCGCCACCAACCTTGGGAACTAAGATGTCCCTTGTGCCTGTAATTAAACTGGCTCACTCAACCTTCAAACCGGAACACAACAATACTAAGTTTTGCTGTTTTGCGGTAGAATATCTGATGAGTGGGTGGTACCTACCCAGACGAGCTTGCACAAAGCCCTACCACCAGTGAAAGATTGAAAAAATGTCTAATAGGACATTTAAAAATATAGGAATAGGAAAAAATGTCAAGCACTCCTATAATTTTGTCTGAGCTTCTTAGATCTCTTAGAGTTCTGTCTGCGGCTCCTTTTTGCAAGCCAAATAATAACTTTTATAAAAAAAAATTGATACCTTGGGTTACATTATTGCAACTTGCGTAGGGATTTCTAATTATTTAACAAAAAATATATAGCCCATGTTACTTGTTAATAATGTAGCTTTCTTCAGTTTAATAGTTTTCTAGTCTATCCATTACAACCAAACATACAAAAAAATCATCTCTTTATTATATTAGTATAGATATTATAATATACTCTTAACATACACGTGATGTAATGTTGATATAACAATTTTATACATAATAATAATATTTAAGACTTGATTACTGGTTTTAGATATTAAAACTGCCTTAATAATTATGTGAACACGTTGTATGACTAATATATATTTTCTAAAATATGTTAAAGGTCAATTAGCACCTCAAAACCAACCTCGTCATAATATTAGTATTATGACACCACCTAAAGTCAATTCCATTTTACCAGTACATTAAAAACTATATATTTATCTCAAACATTCTTAGATGAGAATATCTAAGTAAATTTACAACAAAGAACACGGATTTCCAGATTACATGTACACAGTAAGGAGTAATTGACTTAATCACAACATCCGTCGTAGCATTTTATTGGTGATAAAACTGAACCGTGCTTGGAAAATCGAAATCTATCCAATTCCCTTTGGAAATGATTCTTTCTAAAAATACAAAGCTTATTCATTAAAGCAATTCAACTAGCATACACCTAGCATACACCTTATAAAGATATTTGAACATTTTGTATTATGAAAATCTGACAACACAATCTGATGTAGTTACAACTATGTAACAAATTATATTGGGTACATATGTACATTTTATATAAAGTTTCGAATGTTATAAATTTCGGTCTAACTTAGTGGCGAAATGCTTTAGACACACTCGACTTTCTAAACAAACTTATTCCGTTAGCAGTTGTTTCAAATGTTCGTCAAAACTTGTAGCGCCGAGTGAATTCTCTGGTTTCAATTTATATTTTAATGTGAATATGTAAATTGTTTTAAATATAATTATTACATGACGTTTCATATCGTGAATAGATGTATGTTACTATTCATAAAATGGGTCTGTGTAACATTTTGTTACAACCTTACAGTAAGTATCTACCTAACGTAGATTTGTTGTTACGGAGCCACATTCAAAAATAACGTATTTTTATGACTATGATTTTATATTTATGAAGTATATGATTTAAAAAAAGATTATATTTCAGTGTTGGTAATACTGGGATAAATAACTGTCTGTAAGAAGATGAACTAGAATAAAAGTCACCCGGATACTGAGCTCGGCCCACTCGTGATTTACTCAACTGCATTTTTACTGTATTTATAGACTGGCAATACTATAATTTTGACATCGGAATGGAGACACTGACTGGTTTCAGATGGGGACACATTGCAGGCCGCAGTGAATATAGCAGTAGCGTATATAAACAACGTGAACTAAGCTAAAAATATTTGCTAATTGAAATGACTATTAAAACGGCATTATTTATTTTACGAGCGACATAAAACTCTTCTCGCTGTCAATAGAGATGACTTAAAATTTGTCATAAATACGTTTCCATAGATTAGACACTATATACCAATAAACATTTCTTAATTTATCTAATTATCTTTGTTTTATAGTAAACTGACAATGTATATAACCTCTAATATCGGGTTTATATTTTCTACATACTATTGCCCCTACAATATTTGTCGCTTTCGAGCATACAACACATGACAAAAATATACACCATGTGAGGGCCAATTCCAGGCAATGAGTGATTTTTCTGGATATGGAAGAAAGATTAAACATTCCTTACTTCGCCAATGTGCCACCAACCTTGGTAACTAAGACGTTATGACCCTGTAGTAACACTGGCTAACCCTTCAAACCGGAACGCATTATATTATTTTATTAAGTATTGCTGTTTAACAGTAGAATATCTAATGAGTGGGTGGTACCTATCCAGTTATAAAACCATGTTATAAAAAAAACCTATTTCATCTTTCTAGACATTTTAGTCTTGGCTGTGTCTTGATAGTCAATCGGGACAATCATAAAGCATCGGAAGAAGATATATAGATAAAGAAGCAAAAAAATATAGGTACCTACTACTTGTGGCCTACAACTTTGAACTAATGCTTATATGTAATAAATTTTGTAAACGTTGTAATGAAAGTGAATTTAATTTCAAGTAATATTTTTTTTTAATAATTTGTTCTCAGCGGACTCGACGTGGTATCCATCCGGCAACTGGTTGTGCTTCTACGCCTCCTCTCACGACAAGGAAGAACAATTATATGCACAATACATCAACCATCGGCCTCATTGTTCTCACTTTTTGACAGAGTTTATGTCTTGGCTAGAGGATTATGCTGTTATCAGGTAAATAATTAACAAAAGCTTACTAAATTATAAAAGACTTGTGCGGTTGTTCCAATTTACGTACAATTTGCTTAAACAGTCGTTGTTTATTTACTACATATTAAATAATTCTTAAGCGATATTGGCTATTCAACTACACTGTAATTATTAATGTGCACAAGTGTGTGCGTTGAGACAGGTGAACTCTAAACAACACATAATCTGGTAATACGATAATTCAAAACATAGGTTGCTTTCCTATTTGCATTAGATTGCCGTCTAGCTTTTAAATGTGCACCTAAACTTACACACTATAATGTCTCCTGCGCGGCTTAACTTTGGGATGGGTCGACATGGTCAAAATGTAGTCAAAAGTCACATTAATAGTTTATTTAAATATCAAATACTTTTATACTTATATGGATTAGGGTCGGATAGCTAGTCAATTGTAATGAAATAAAAATAATTATACTTAAAGTATACATAAACATTTAGGGTTTTCTTGTATAGAAGAAATATATTATACTCTACCAGAGGTTGGATTAACCTAAAGGCAAAGACGGCAACTTCTTATTAGATCCGGGTTACTTATACTTAGTCCCAGAAAAAAATAAGAAAACAAAATATAACGAAGAAACCTTACCGTAATTGCGAAAAGACTTTTCGTTATATTTATTCGGTTGTGGACATTTAAAACTTCGACTAAGCCAAACTTACGTATTTTTCTCATAGGGTTACCAGTATAAATTAAACAAAAAAATATTTCAAACGTATTGATATAACTTTTTTTTTTCATAAACCTGAAATTACCTTACAAAGATTCTTAATTGTACTTTATTTCGCATTCTTTTCCTGTTATGACAGAATATTGACCAAATCACAATAAATACTGTTAATAGCTTCAAAACTGCAAACTCGATGAAATTTCTACGTAAGAATTTTACTTTTACCAAAGTCATCAGCCTGAGCTAATAGACCGTAATATTTCCCGCCTACGGAACTACGAAGTTTGATTGTACCGAAGCGGGTTAATTAACATAGCTGACAGCGGTACCGAATGTGCCAATCAGAAACTTTTAACCCGCGTCAAATTATTTATTCAGTGAGATCTTGAAATTTATACGAACGATTAAGATTTTAAGAAGATATCGAATTAAAATTCTAGTCATATAAAATTAGGTAAAAGAAAAATATTGTTAACTTTCAATTGCCTTAACATAAATTAGAATGATTAGTTATTTCTATTTATTTTAATCAAGTACTCGAGATATTCAAATTGGAATTGGTTTATGTTTGTATTCAATGAATGTATACGATCCTTTGTAATCTCCTTCGACTGTTACTATCGCAAACATAGCTTTGTAAGTCTATTAATTGAGAAGACAAGAAGCGTTGAGCAACTGAACTGGAATACTCTTGGCTTAACCTGAAACATTTCAAGAGTAATCAACTGAATTAAAGAAATAAAAAGACATTTCTCGAATACTATTGTTTAATCTTTTTTTTTTTTTAAATGTATAGGCTAGCGCTTGACTGTATCACACCTGATGGAAAGTGAGATACAGTCTAAGATGGAGCGCGCTTGCCTAGAAGGTGCCTATTCACTCGGGACTTGAAGGTACCCATATTGTAGGTGGTGGGGAAAACGGAGGTCGGGAGGGTATTCCAGACCTTGGCGGTGCGTATCAGAAACGATGAAGCAAATCGTTTCGTACGTGTCTTCGTATTAATTTAAAAAAAAACTGCACTTATTTTGAGAATATTGAGATACGATGATATGATATAATTTTAAGCCCTCTCATTACAACACATACATTAATTGTGTATCTATGCAGTGTGAACATAACTGTAATGGACATTAATATTATAAAGATAGATAACTTGTTCGTTTGCAATCGATAAACTTAACAACTTATGAACCGATTTTAATAATTCTTTTCATCAGAAAGTTACTTTATCCAGAAGTAATGGGATTTGTAAAACAAGCCAGAAAAGCGCTACCGAACTGCTTTATTCGCGTGCGCGTATGTTCTCTATATAATTGATAATATAATCAAACTGAATTCCACACGAACGAAACTGCGCCACAGCTAGTGTCTAATAATTATAATAGAACTCAACTAGATAATTAAAAATCAATTCTCTCGTATTGATACTGGTGTAGAACAATACTATTATTATTATACAATATTCATAAAATTTGTAAACTTAAACGGTTACAAAGTATCCTCTTAAAAGTACTCATTCCATGAGATCGTGAAATAAAACTACCGCGTAGTTCCGAACTTCTTGCAATTTTCATATTTCTTTTCTTGCCACTACATCTATTTGTGACTTTTATTATCGGGTCCGCAGTTTCCGAGGAGAATAAAGCTTTCAAAACTTTCGTAGTAATCCCCACTTTCGTTGATTTCTGTATTTCTATCTCAGGTCTATTGAAGAGCTTGAATTTAACAAAGTGCATTTTATTATTAAATAATGAATAATGTTTTTGATGACCGACAATAATTATCTTAAATAAATTTACGTTCATTTGCCGCAAGTAACATAGAGTTGATAGATTTATATGATGAGTAATATATAATATAATATTTAATATACCTTAAAGTAAGATTTAAAGCCGTTTAAAGTATCTCGTACTTAAAAGCTTTCTCCATTCTGTATTTACGATTAGTCGTATTTCTCAAGGAAACGATAAAATTGTAATATCTATATAGAAACGGTAACGTGTTGGAGTTCGCTTCTTTATGTCTTTTACAGATCTGTTTTAAACAGATTGAATTTATTCCTTGTATAAAATTTATAATATGACATTGTTTTGTATGTATAAGCGTTTTTATTACGAGTGAACTAATAATTGAGAAGAAAAATTTAAATAATGTTGTTATAATTACTAGTTGTCATCGACATTAGAGTACGTTATGCAAATCGGCGGTAAAAAATATATATTGCATTTTTGTGCTTTATTTAACATTTGCGTAACATCCAATCGCTCTGCAAAACTCCTGTCTTATTTATTTCCTGTCTTATTGACCGCGCGATGCTTGGGGTTTCTCTGGCAGATGGAATCCGAAATGAGGACATTCGCCAGAGAACTAAAGTCATCGACATCGCGCGTAGAATTAGCGCATAGATGGCCGATGGAGCCGACACGTGTTAGAGTGGAGACGACGCTTAGGCAAACGTAGTGTAAGACGCCCTGTGGTAAGGTGGACCCAAAGATTTAAAAAAGGTGGCAGGTACGGGATGGATGCGGACAGCCCAAGATCGGGATGGTTGGCGTTCTATGGGGGAGGCTTTCCAGTGTCCAGCAGTGGACGGCAAAAAGCTAAAAAAATACTATTATAAGCTGCGGTTTTTCAAATCGAATCAAATCAAATATTCTTTATTTTACAAAATATTTAGAAACAATTATAAACAAAAACACAAGAGAAGATGCACAAAGGTTGCTAATAAAGCAATCTAGCCAGCTGTGGTTTATGTTATATGTTAATGTCTCTTCCGACATTTAAGTGTTTCCTGAACATGTTTGTGTTCACCGCTGATCGCACGCATTGATTGGCGAGTGTCGTCTTTGAACCCGAACCCTTCGATGGACATTTATAATTATATTCAACTAAGCTAATGTAGTTCTTAAGAAAGATACTAATGTATAACAAATAACAATTAATAGTATATATTAAGATTTTAATTAGTATTAAAAGAAGTGAAATCTGATTTGTAATTTTGTCCTGCTGCCAAAAATAAATAGTATTTGTTTCAAACTAACGCATATATGTTACTAATTTTTAAATAATATATTACAGGGCGCTGCTCCGCTCCTCGTGCCATTCTGTGCAGAAATTGGACACATTTGTCCAACCACCCACAATCCAGCTGACTTCGTTCTGGAGACACTAGTTGGGAATTCGGAAAGTGCGGCGCAAATGTCGGAACTATGTCAAAATGGAAAACTTTGCAGAAAACTTGATCGGATGACTTTAAGGGGTGGACGGTTAGTAAACGATACACGATAACCTGACGATTCTTTTCGCATGCTACAGCATTATTTACAACTAAATCCTTTACGTACATCACACAAAACAATTATTTATAAACACTACAAAATCCTTATTAAATTCGCAGTTCAAAAATTTAACATAGATATGTCAAATTATTTAATAATAAAATATTTAACATAAAAGCCGAAATGGCCCAGTAAGAGCGCGTGAATCTTAACCGATGGGTTCAAGCCCGGACAAGCACCACTGAATTTTCATGTGCTTAATTTGTGATTATAATTCAAATCGTGCTTGACGGTGAAGGTAAAAATCGTGAGGAAACCTGCATGTGTCTAATTTCACTGAAATAAGCTCAAAAACCTTCTCCCTTTAAGAGGTTAAAGGGAAAGGAGGCCTTAGCCCAGCAGTGGGACATTTACAGGCTGTTACTATGTCATATAACTTTATCGATCTTTTTTGTATAATGTTAGTATATAATTTATCATATTGCACCTCAAATTCATTCAGAAAATCTACAATCTATACTAATGTTAAAATGGGTCACGAATAGACCAAAAACTGATCTTATTAATGAAATTTGATAAAATGTATATTCTGTGTTTCTCTGGAACCTATTCACTCACGGAAAGTTTTAACCATTATCACGTTTTTAGTAGGTATACTTAACCCAATTTTTATGTTTATGTGGATTTGACCCTCTTCGTTAAATGACCAATTTAGATCTTAAAAAATGTTTGTATACTTTTTTATATCCTTATTGATATACCTACTGAAAGTTTTTTTTTTTTTTAGTATAGGTAGGCGGACGAGCATATGGGCCACCTGATGGTAAGTGGTCACCAACGCCCATAGACATTGCCATTATAAAAAAAAAAACGTTAACCATCGCTTCCATCCAATGCGCCACCAACCTTGGGAAAATAAGACGTGCCTGTGCCTGTATTTACACTGGCTCACTCATCCTTTAAACCGAAAACAACAATACCAAATACTGCTCTTTTACCTACCCAGACGTGGTTGTGCATACAAAGCCCTACCTATATCAGTAAAGTATGCCAAAATGCAAATTCAAAAAAATGTCTTACTTTAATAGAAAACCGGTATTACACTCAGACGAATCTATACAGAGGATATTTGTGGAGCACGTCGCTAAAGAACAAATGCAGAAAATGGAGTTTCCAACTACATTCATGACTCAATTCTCGATATTGATTTATAGAATGTTCAAACAATCTATCAGAAATTCGGTAAGCAAACTAATTTGTTATTGAAATTTCTATTATCTAGCGAGACCTGAGGATGACAAGGATTTTATACCACATGGAGTCCATTACTATTCCTAACATTAAAAATCCAAACAAAACATGTTCAAACGATGTTCGAATATAGATATTTTAACATATTTTATAATTTAGTACCTGAGTGACCGAGTATCGCTCAGCTCTAATATTAATTAGTTATAATTTTTTTATTGTGAAATATTGCGTTCTTTTTTTTCAGAAAAGATATAGATAAACTTTAAAAGCAAAACCATCCAAATATAATATTTAAGACAAATCGTTAGAACCGTTTACAAGAATCATTCGGTAGTATAAGATTACTAATTTTAAATATAAAAATGTCAACAAGACTATAACTTTCCTTTAGCGTGTTTAGGCGAGTGGCAAATATAACAATCTAAAGATTTTCACAATTCACTGTCATTAATCAAAACAGTGACTCTAATAACGTCAAGTTGAAATATATGAAAAAAAAATATCACAAAAGATTTCAATGCATGCAGTATTAGCCTTTAATGTAATAATCTTATACGTCTCATTTTTAAAAAAACAAATGTAAATTTTAATTATTTCAGATAAACCTATGGATTCAACTTTTACATCATGTAAGCGCAGCCGTACTTGTTGGAGGAATTTTCTTTCTAATTGGTAATGACGGACAGAAGCCTATGGCTAATTTCAAGTTCTGCCTTAGCTGTGTCGTCTTTTTCATGTACACTTACATCATGATACCTGTATTATTATGTAAGTATAAATCATTTTATTATTACATAAATTGTACAGCAGGTCGTTGGTTGGTGAGTTTTTCATGCTGATCATGTGTTTACAATTAATAATATATTGAACGATAAATGATAACACCGTGATAAAATCTCCATTTTTCGAAGGAATTTCTAAGACGTATAATATATTGGTGCACTGGAGCTACTCTTCGGAATAACCTTCGAATATCTTTAAACGACTACTAATCATATGATACTTATTAGATTTTTTTATATTATCGATACAGTAAATAACTTGCTAGTAGTTTAAGAGAGCGATTTTTCGAGCAGATACCATCCATTCATCAACAGCCAACTGCTATTATTTGTATTGCTCTATTCCTGTTTGATGGGTATGCCAGTGTGATTAAAGGACAACAGACGTAGCATCTTAATTTTAATTGATTTGATTGACAATGTCTTGAGGCTGTGGTGAGCACTAACTATCAGATGACCCATTTTCCGGTCTGCCTTTCTATTTTTGTATAAAATAGGAATCCATACTTGATAGCAAATACATACTCGCTATTAATGTATTTTATAAGTATCAAATTTGACACCTTATGATTTCCTCTATCAAAAATGATGTAGATAAACTTGCATAAGTAGACAAGCTATTATTATATACGTATTTCTCTTAAGTATTATAATTATTGTTGTCAACTTCTTAAAAGTACCTTGGGTTAAATATACAAATACCTCCTTGCGAGCAGAATGTAAATCCCTTTTTACGTGACCCAATCGTGCCTTTTCACTACTTTGAAATAAGTGTAACGAAGTATACATGTCAAAAAACTTTTGCCATATATTCGCCACGCCTTAATATCCATAAGAAGGCTTTAAATCTATTTACATAGAAAGGTCACTAAGAAGACCTTTTTATATCACTTTCTACAATTCATGTCATTCTAATGGACCTATTTTCGGGACGACGACGGTACAGCGAAACATCGATATTCGCAACATAGTTATGGAAATTGATAATGAATAATGATTTTTATTTAAATTTATACGTATCTATACTAACATATAAAGTTGAATGAAACCAGACCGAGTAAAACAGATCTTTTTTTGTATGGTTTATTTGTTAAATATCACTATAGATTACTCGTATAATATACCTAACATTGAGTAATGTTAGATAGAGGTGTTATACAAGATACGTGTGTGAAATCGGGCTGAGCATCTAGTGTTAGCTTAATATATACAACACAATTATCGCTATCAAACAACAAAGTCCTCACTATTACAGTCATTAACATTTGAATATATATTTTTAAATAATATAATAATTTTTTTAGTTCCATTGGAGCTTCGTATGATACGACGGGAATACTTTAATCGATGGTATAGTTTAAAAGCATATTACGCAGCTTTAACTCTATCGACATTGCCAATAATGGTATGTATACTTTACACACGTTTTGAACATTTTGAAATAATTTCAAATTAGGAATAAATTTTATAATATACCATGTTCCCTGCAAAACGAACAAATTATTAGTACTTAAATGAACAAACAAATGGACTTCATCAAAATCAAAATACTTTATTTAACATTCATTTAGATACCACAATCTAGCGAGGACACTTTGTTATTATTAAAAACTAATAATAATATAATGCCATTCATGCCATGAAATTCCTAATTGATATTTTTGCCACATATTTGAAAAAAAAATTGGTATATTGTAGTACTTAAATTTATAGTAATAAATAAATATATGTAATTAAAGAGATTACTTTATATAAAGCTAAATTATATTTAATTGCTAACACGCTTCAGCTTAATATAAAATACAATAAACATATAAGTGGAACTCGCCTGCAAATTGTGTGGTTTTGGCAGATTGCGGCTGTCGAGATGTCACTCCCAAATAGATGTAATTTAACTTGCCTTATGTTCTTGACCGATTATTAACTAACAAAAGTACGATATATAATTTTTTCAATTTTAATATATAACGAAAACTTGTAATGTTCAATTAAAGAATCAAATGAAATAGAAATCTATGAATTCTTAATAAGTGAGCATGTATTTAAAACAATTCTAATGGCTCGAGAAATGAAAACTTCTTAAGTTAAAATACAGTTAAACGCTATATATATTTATTATTCGAACAATATTTTTCAATTTTGTTGACAGTAAAATGTTTTTTGCAACATCGGTTCTAAAACATCTAAAATAAAAATTGTAAAGTGCTCAAATATATATGTGGCTTATTAAAATTCCTACGTATAAATTATTCAGTAGCAAACATTTAATTAAGGAGTAGAGATCTATGTTTTTCACAGACAATAAAATTTTAAATGAACTTACTTATACAAATTGTTGTAATAGTTATGTTTTTTGTCAACGCTGCTCTTTTGTGTTCGTGTGTTTGTTTTTTGATGTTTTAAAGATCCGTTGGATCCGTTATTTATTATTAGGGTAACAAGTTAAAAAATATATTTCTTTTTCAGCTTATATTAGGAACATTGTTCATACTAATATGCTATTTTATGTCTGGCCAACTGTTGGAAATGGACCGACTAATTCTTTTCATAGTCACTGGCATCTTGACAGGTCTGTGTTCCGAAGGTTTTGGTCTTCTCATCGGTTCTACTTTCAATGCTACCGTAAGTTTGATTAAGTTTTTAACAATAGTAAAACTGTTTAAGTAATTGATGATGTATCGTTTCGATAATTAATCCTATATATATATATATATTTTTAGAACGGTTCAATCGTCGCACCGGCAACTGTAGCTCCATTGCTCGCTTTGTGTTGTTACGGCACGGGCTTCGGACCATTCATTGAAAAAATTATGAAATTTCTCATGTCAATGTCGTATCTACGCTATGGTTTAACCGGATTCTGTCTAGCATTATACCATAAACGCCCACTTATGGAGTGTAATGCCGATTTCTGCTTATATGCAGATTCAAAAATTCTGTTAAGAGACTTGGGAATGGCAAGTGAAAATTTTGAGACACAAGTAATCGGTTTACTAACATTTACAATATTTTTCAGATTAGTAGCATACTTCGCGTTAAGATATCACCTAACAGCGGAGTTCACAAGCAAATTCATGACTTACATAAGTAAATTTTTGAAACACAGATAGTTAAAAATAAAATGAACTACATTGTATTAGTGTTATTAATAAGTAAAACATAATAAGTTTACCTCATCATTTGTTACATTCTAAATGGAATGTTTCACAGTAATGTTTTCTTATTACTTAACGCAATAGTAACTGTCAATACAAAGCACTTGGTTTTGTACTAAAACTTACGATTAGTTTGATATTTCAACTGATACTCAGTTGAAACACTTCACACACACACTTTCAAATAGTTACTATATTATTCTTTAAAATGGTACTTAATTGTATTAGTAAGTTAATTTAAGAAAAAAAATCTAATAATTAATACCTTACCCAAATCCCTACAATTTAGGGATTTTTTAAATAGGTACGTGGACGGGCATTTAGACCAACTGATGGTAAGTGGTCACTACCATGCGTACACATTGACGTTGTAAGAAATATCAACTATAACTTACATCGCCAATGTGCCACTAACTTTGGCAACTAAGATGTCTTTGCGTCTGTAGTTACACTGGCTCACTCATCGGAACACAACAGCATGGCGGTAGAATATCTTAAGGGTAGCGCCTACCCCGACGAGCTAGCACAAAATCCTACTAATAAATGCATACCATAAAGTGCATAAAACTAAATTAGGCGGACTTTTAAGATTTTAAAGGATGCCTGCCTGAAGTCAATCCTCTATGGGAATGCTTTACCTGGTGATCCATTTGTTGGCTCCTACACTAACTCCAAAAATTAGCTCCATCCTACTCTGCTGGAAACCGAGTGGAAACTTGCCTTTATATAATAAATTTAATGAACACTTATTAGGGTAAATAACGGGTAGATAAATAAAAATCTAAGTATTCTGTGATCTTGAATTAAGATAATCTATTATTCAATTATGTATTTATATATAGTTGTAATATGTTAGAAATAAAGGCACTTGGTAGGTACCTCTTTAAATAAGGTAAGTTAATTTTACAAAATATATATGTAATTGTATGTGCGATTGCAATTTTTTGTTATTGATTATAATGTTACAATATATTAATAACAATTCTGCCTGCCATCTTCTAAAGATTAATTGATAATAAATAAAAGGTGTTTGAAAAAACTTTGTTTTAATTTTCCTTGATTTTTACAACTAATTTTACAACTTGTTTTCCAATTTCAATGTAAGTGTTCTTGGTATGAAATAGTTTTATTATTTAAATTTATTTGACGATCAGTAACCGATAATTTATTTTTCTATTTAATTACACAGGCAAACTGGTCAATGCGCTACCTGATGGTAGGTGATCACCACCTAAAGTCATTGACTGTATAAGAAATATTTACAATACTCAACACCAATAGGCCATCAATCATTGGAATTAAGAGGTTATGTGTCCATTGTGTTTATAAAACAAAATAACCAACGTGTTTATATCTAAATAGATCCGCCTTGCCGTAATTTATTTAAAATAAACTTTTTTATAACTCATATATTATACTCCAGGTTTAATACACATTTGACAGCAATAAAAAGAATTCATTTTAAATGTAGACATAGGTCTGGTGCGTTTTTATATAAAAAAAATTGACCAGAGATAATACTCATAGCTGTATCTTTTTTTTTTATCATCAACTATCTTAAGTTTTATAAATATTTTTATGACGCAAATTATGATTACTTCACTATCAAGTTGCAAACATGATAACTTTCTCTAATACCAACAAAGATAAGTTTTATTGATAGACTTAATAGGAATTTTTCATTTAAATTTTTATTTGCACTATTCATATATAAAATTAAAATATTTTTTTATGTACATATTACCGCTACCTATTTATAACATTGATATGTATAAATGTATTAAGAAATAATTATAAAAAAAATGCTTTATTGAGGAAAATAAAGTTTATAAAATACCATTTCAATTTTCACATACTTTTGAGATGTACAATATGTGTACAAAACAAGAAAAAATTTAGATAACAAAAACAATTTATTGCCAGTAATATCAACATTATCTTTCTCTTATTAATAGTTGCCCTATATAGTAGGTACTGCATAATATATAAGAAAATTGTTTCTTAATTTTAATAATATTCAATCAATCTTTGCAGACATCTAAAGCGTCTTGCTTCTCTTCAACTAATTCCTTTCCTGTAAGATCAAGTTTTTCACGTGCAAAATCTGAGATAGTCAGACCCTGAACTATCTTCCATTTCCCGTTGCTAACAGTAACAGGGAATGAATATACAACATCTCTAGGTGTTCCATATGACCCATCAGATACAACTCCCATGCTGACCCAACGGTCACCTGTACCAAGGAACCAATCCCTCATATGGTCAGAAGCTGCTTTAGCAGCAGACAATGCTGATGACATTTTTCTGGCAGCAATAACAGCAGCACCACGCTTTTGTACTGTGCTTACAAATGTTGTCTTCAAAAATTCATCATCATTTATAGCTTTAGGGACAGATTTCTCTGCACCACCAATTTTAACAATAGCATTAGATGCATCTGGGAATTGAGTAGATGAGTGATTTCCCCAAATTATTACATTTTTAACATCCTTAACAGGTACCCCAAGTTTTGCAGCCAATTGAGATTGGGCACGATTTTGATCAAGACGGGTCATAGCAGTAAAGTTTTCTTTAGGTATTGAGGGTGCATATTTCGAGCAAATTAAGGCGTTTGTGTTTGCTGGGTTGCCCACAACAAGAATTTTTACATCTTTGCGAGCAACTTTGTCAAGGGCTTGTCCCTGTTCTTTGAAAATGCGTACATTGGCAGATAGGAGGTCTTTCCTCTCCATGCCTTCTCTTCTTGGCATAGCACCAACAAGGAATGCTGCAGAGACATCCTTGAAAGCTTCCTCAGGATTAGCAGTAGGCAAAACTCCTGCTAGAAGTGGCAAAGCACAGTCAGCCAATTCCATAACAACACCTTCTAATACCCCCATCATAGGAGCTATATCAAGAAGATGAAGATATACAGGCTGTTCTGGACCAAAAACTGCTCCAGAAGCTACCTGGTACAGAAGGGAGTAAGCTATTTGACCAGCAGCTCCCGTTACAACAACTTTGATTGGTGCAGCCTGCAATTTGAAAATAAATAAATTTAATAACTTTTTCTAAGAGTGTAAAAATTTCTTACTTTTACAACAAATATCTATATCATTACATGATAAACAACTACAATTATATCGACATTTGTTTTTTCAACTGCTCCACAACATAAAAGAGATAAAATTAAAACTTTTAAAAAGGAAACTAAAGGTAACTAGGTAAAGTGAAATAGCATTATGTTATATAAATATGATAATAATCACCATTTACAATTACTGATTGACCTACTTTTGGTTTTTGTTATCTTATTCAAATGTTTCACTTAGTTACTTAATTCAGTGACATTAAATTCCAGCTCCAGTTATTAAATAAAGGTCAAATCAATGTCAGGAAGGTTATAAACTTGTTACACTTACCATTTTGTTAAGTTTTCTGGTTTTTCTTGTAAATTATTAAATTTCTGGAAGAAAAATAAGAACAAATCTTGTTCCTGTATTTGCCGGCTTTTAAAAGAGTACTAATTTTTTATTAAAACAGAAACCGGTGACTTTCGTCTCCGACCCCTTCTGGAATTCTAACTTCACTTCAATCCTTCAAATATCGTCCAATAGCATATACTGTATTACTTTACGTATAATCACAGATTGTTGGTACTGGATATTTTAGTTAGTACGTATATTCTGTATTATATTATAATATACATATATATATAATCTACTTTTATATTATCTATGATTGGAGTTATGTAAGATTTTACACAAGTCTACAATATTATAGTAGATAATTTGTAAAAAAAGACAGCCACATTTAGCAATGCATGGTCAATTTTAATTGTCAATAAAAATATTTATTGATTTACGGTTGATAAAAATAACAATATTTTTGAAATTCAGTCTGATTTATAACACTCAAATAATTTGAGCCTACTAAATTATAAAAAATATAATTTTAATGACGTAAAAATATTTTTTTATTCAATATATAACATTTTGTAGCTAAATCATTAAATCCATAGATAATGTAGTCTCAGTCAATCTAATAAGTGTGCATAGAGCACAGAGTTTGAATTTTTGAAATGACATAACAAAGTAACCTAAAAAGCTCATTAGGTACTTTATTGAGTGTGAACTGCAATCTAATATATATGTTAAAAGTAATTTTTAAAAGATCATTTCAATACAGTTGAAATCATATTCATGATCAAAATTTTATACATACATTAAAATGTCGTCTCTCTTACGATCAACCAAATTTGTCCGATACTTTACTGGTGCCGCAAGAACATTGATAATAAATTCGTCTAAAACTACAGATGTTAATTTATTAATAAATTCAAAGGCTCTAAATGCAGCAAATAAGTGAGTTGAAATATATTTTTCAAATTTCATTATAACTTAATAATTACTTACATCTATTTGGCTTATTCATTTGATTTTTTTGTGTAAATTATTATTATAACATTATATAAGGCTCACTATTTTCTTAATACATAAATAGTTCTTTAGTAAGTGTTTATTACACTAAATCTATACACACATAATGTACAAAAACTTTTGTTAAATTCTAGTGTATTATTAAGAGACTATGCTACAAAGAAGAAAGAAAGTCTTGAGCCTTTGCTTCAAAAATTAGACTCGGAAGTTAGGCGGTATGGACGAATTACAAAGAGGGATATTGATGAAGTATTTGATGAGCTCAGAGCGAAGAATGATATTACCAGTTCACAGTCACTTTTGGTTATTAGATGTTGTGGTGAGTCTTTAATAAATTGTTATAATTGTTTTTAACAAAAGCTTTAAAGTTTTCTATGCAAACCTAAACGACCTCAAAAGTTTTGAAAAACCATTTCATATGTAATAAACAAAGATATCTCAGTTTTAAATAAAAAAATATGTGCTTTGCAATAATTTAGTAAATTTTATAGGAGAACTTGTACCTGAGGAATTACCTGAACAAAGGACACTACTAGTACAGAAAATATGGAATGTATTAACAGAGAGAGGTGTGCCTATGGATGTGTCACATTATAATGCATTGTTGCGAGTCTATCTTGAAAATGAACATCCTTTCTCTCCCGCACAATTCCTGGAAGAAATTGAAAAAAAAGGACTGCAGCCAAATAGGTATTTATAATCTTTATTTCACATAAAAACTTTATATTACTGCTTTTTTCAATAATAACTTATTTAATTTCCATTTTTAAGGGTTACATATCAGCGTCTAATGTGGCGCTATTGTCAAGAGGGTGATGTTGAAGGTGCAACCAAGGTACTTGAAAAAATGCGAGAATTAAATATGCCAGTATCAGAACCTGTTTTAAACGCATTAGTCATGGGTCATGCTTTCCATGGTGATACAGAAGGAGCAAAAGCGGTAATTGAAACATTGGTAGGAGCTGGTCTGAAGCCTTCTAATCGTACATATGCTTTGTTAGCATGTGGCTATGCAAAAGAAGGTGATATCACAGGCGTTGAGAATGTTATCACAAAAGCTAAAGAGGATGATTTTGATTTAACTGATAAAGTAAGTGATTAATTAATTTACTATTATTCATGCGGCATAATGAAATATGATATATTCAAAGCATTCAAATGTGTATTTTGATTCTATATCAAGAAATAATACTAACATTCATATAATAAAATTATTTTCATGTACAATTACTTGTAAAATCTAAAAAGTTTCCTTGGATCTAAAAAGTAAAATATATAATATTAATTTAAAAACACTTGATAGTTACAGATCAGTCTTAAAATCTGAGCAGTATCTAGTACTATTTAATACCTGTATTTGAATGTCTATGTTATTGTCAAAGAAATTTACTTGAATAGTAGTCAGTTACTGCAATGATGATGTATTGTACATTTTTCATTGCACAATTGTTTAGATGCACACTTTAAAATAGTAGGTGTCTTAGATCATTTTGTTAATTTGTTTTTAAATTGCCATCACTTTTAATGACCAAATATGTAATCAATTCTTTTCAGGATTTACTGGATATTGTGGAACAATTAGCCCTTGGTGGTCATGGAGATAAGATAAATCAGATCTTTCCACACCTACATAAAGGTATAGGATATAATCAGGAAGTGTGCAATCTTATTTTTAGGCTGCTTAATAAAGGTCAGGAACAAGTAGCAAAGGATATGATGAGAACTATGCCGAAAACAACAACAGTAGACGATACTAAGTTTAAAGGAGCATTCTTTGTGAAACATTTGATGAAATTAAATAAACCTGCAGATGCAATTATTAAATCATGCAGAGATTTGCAAAGTGAGGGTCTCATACCAAGTGCCATATATATAGCTACTGAAACAGCTTTAAATCAAGGACGTACAGAGTTAGCTCAAAAACTTTTCAAAGAACTTCAAAAAGATGGCATGGAAATTCGTCAACATTTTTACTGGCCACTTTTGACACAAAAGGGAAAAGAACGAGATGAAGAAGGTCTCTTACAAATTGTGCGTGATATGACCAATGAAGGACTAGTGCCTTCTGGAGAAGCACTTAGAGATTATATCATACCATACCTTATTGAAAAAGATACTCCTCAGAAT
This sequence comes from Nymphalis urticae, assembly GCA_905147175.2. Classification (NCBI taxonomy): domain Eukaryota; kingdom Metazoa; phylum Arthropoda; class Insecta; order Lepidoptera; family Nymphalidae; genus Nymphalis; species Nymphalis urticae. Next base: position 9,489,952 of record LR989991.1, read on the forward strand.
ATTATAGTAAAACTCCAAGTTGCAAATGTACCAGTTATTCTTAGTGCAAGAAATGTTATGATAGAACTTCTGGAATCTGGAGATATCAAGTCGTCGGTTGAAATAGCTCTAACTTATCGCCCCAGAGGCCAGTACTCGTTAATTTCAAGACCATTATTGAATGCATTAAATAAAACCAAGGACATAAAATCTTTTGTAAATATACTTCATGTTACCAGTAGCAGTCCCCAAGCTCCCCAAGAAGATATTACAAACGATGACGTACAAGGCGATGACAACGTCGACTGCAATGAAATCGGCCGTATAGTAAAAAATGCAGTTAAAATTGTGGCAAAGGATAATTTAACGGAAGAACTTTTGTCAACAGTTTTGAGTAAAGGTTTAAGGATAAGTACAACATCTGCAGAAGAAATAGTACAGTACCTCGGAAAAAATATGACAACCAAAATATCAGAACTACTTTCGCAATTAACAGCGCCCGATTTAGAAATGGCACCTGTTGAATTTTCCACTCGTCGTAATCAAACTGCACGTACTGCTGCACAATTAGAAACACTCTTAGAACAAGTTATAAACAAAGATGGAAATAACATCAATCGCTTAAGAAAACAAGTGTTAGTGGCATATATGAAAGAAAAAAATATTGACAAAGTAAATAGTATGGTAGAAGAGCTTAAATCTCTACCAGACTTTGACTTGAACCTATCAACACTAGCACAACTATTTGAATTTTACTGCGAAAATGATGAAATTGATAAAGCTCTACAAGTGAAGGCTCAAATTGCTGCCAAAGATCCAGAATTTGTATTAAATAAATATAAAAAAGTTTTGATGGCTACTGCTTATATTCGTGCAAACAGATATGAAGAAGGTGTTCAATTTTTGAGAGATAATAAAGAATCAGGTGAAACTGAAACTTCAAACTTTCTAATTAATTCTAAATCCTGGCAAATGTTGAACACTTTGGCTGAATTAAAAGATGCAGCAAAGGTTTGTTAATATTATTTTAATTAACTATTTATTATTGATTATGAGCTTGTGGGTAATAATATGCTCTGGTAAAAATAAGAAATGATTTATTATCACTCAAAAATTCAAGTATTTCAATATGTTATATGCCACTTATCAGACAGATCCCAGAGAAGCCTAGTGTCTTCCTTGTTCTAGGCCTTCCAGATATGATTATTCACATTCATTATCTATTCTAAAAGCCAACTTATCCTGCTGTCACAAACATATATATAATTTTTACATACATTTATTTATATATAATTTTTAATTTTGATTGGAAACATTATTAAAACACACAATGGAACAAAATTACCTTACCTCTTTATAATATTAATATGATCTTTTTTTAGGTGAAGGAGATGACGAAAGTATTAATAGAAAATGAATATATTGTACCCAATAATATTGTTCTTGGATCATCAATAAAAGTACATATATTAAACGATGATATAGAAGGAGCATTGAATGAGTTCGAAAATTGTTGTAAGCAATACAGAAGTACCCCGTGGAAAGGTGAATTAATGAAAGCTCTTATTATGAAAGAAGACGCAACTAAATTACAGTGGCTTGCTGACCTTAGTACACAGGTACATTGATAATTTCTAACACTAAAATCTATAAGATCATTTAATTACTTAATTTTTATTTATCTTTTTGGGTAAGATCTTAATACTATTTCAGACTTTGTCTACTATGGAATTACACTATATTATATAGTCTAGTATTGTGAATATTATGTCATTCAATTTCCAGATACATGGCGAAGTGAACATTCTCCATGACTTAGTACTAGCTTTCATTGAATGTGGACGCTTACGTCAGGCAAGGCGCATTTTGGAAACACCTGGACTGCAGACAAGACAAAAGCGTCTTAATGACGCATGCCAGCGATATGTTGAGGTAACAATTGTTTGTTCATACAATTTCCCAAAAAAATATTATGTACCTATATTTAATTGATAATATTTGTATTTAAAGTAATGCTAAATTATATTTGAAAATTTTAGTTTGAATTCAATATTAACTTACAAAAATATTGCATTTTCAGGATGGTAAATCTGAATATCTTGAAGGACTACTGGAAGCAACGAAAGAGCTTTCGCACATTGATCGCTCAAATATCTTCTATCATTTACTGGTAACTTATTGCAAAGCCGATGAAACTGACAAAGCATTGGGTCTATGGACGGTACTTCAGGAAGAAGGAGAAATTCCAAGTGACGAATTTCTAATCCACCTAGGTAACCACTTGAAATCTAAAAATAGAGACATTCCATTCATAGTGCCTGATACAGGTGTCCACGCCGAACCAAAAAAAAAGCAAACTACCATACATAATTCCTCTCAAAAAATCCAGAAAGAACAAGTAAAGATAACGAAGAATGAAATCTCAGATCAAATTGAAACTTTAACTAAAGATGGAAAAACCGCACAAGCAATGGATCTTACTCTTAACTATTTAAAGGAAGGTATTATGCCAAAGGCGAATGTACTTAAGTTTCTCTTGAAATCTTTAGCAGAAGAAGGTAATGTTGAGAAGATAAAGCCTTTGGGTTCACATCTAAATGAGACTATGAAGCGAAATGTGACATATAATGATAAATTAACATTAGCTACCTTTATAAGTGGAAATGGATCCAGTCATATGGATAATGTATTGAATATGTTAGAAAAGGCTAACACTAAGGAGGAAATTGAAGATGGTCTTAAAAAATTCCCTCGGAGTACTGCTCTAGCTTCAGCTGTTCAGGACAGTGAAGTAGTTGCTAAGTGTAAGTATTTTGTGATATTAAAATATTAGTGTCATTAATAATGCGGCCAAAGATACAATGAGAAATACATTATAATAATATATTAAATTATTCAATTTTTATTGAATAGGAAATAATTTAATATGTTATGTTAATTAAATATAATTAAAATATGATATATTCATGGAAATTTTATTTACAATTTAATTTAAATTTAATTTAAAAAATATATAATTATAAAATATATATTTTATGTCTGTAGAAATTTATTTTGAATCATTTAAAATTTACTGCATCAAAAATATTCAAGTAACAGAATGAAACAATTTTTTAATATGGAAAAGTGGTTTCAGGTATATGACAAAATAGGAATATCTAATTTTTTATATTTTTAAACAGGTCATAGAATTGTTGAACTGGCTGCTTCCAAAGGCTATATTTTACCTGCAAACTTACTATGGATAGAATATTTGTTAGCTGGAAAGGATAAAGAAGCCGAAGAATTGTGGCATAAATATTTGATCAACGCAAACATCATAGTATTCAGGCGATTACTTCAAGAATGCCACTTGAGAAAACAGCCACAAGTTATAGAGAGAATGATTGAAATGTTGAAAACAAATAAAGAACTTTCCTTGACATCTGTTGGCAATGCATACTCTAGGCTGATTAATTTCTATATAGTTGAAAATAATATCGATAATGCGAAAGCAGCCTTAAGTAGTGCTATAGAATATGGTGTTACAAGTGAACATCTTAATCAATCGACTGTTAAAAAATTGAAGGAACATATGGAGGCCGCTGGACAGAAATTTAACTTTTCAATATAGGTTCTTTGAATATTTTGGATAGGAATTTTAGTATATAAAAAATAAGTAAAGTCTCCAACACTCTTAAATTAAATAAGTAAAATATATCGACTCTTTTTCAATACATTTGTGCTTATAACAGCCAAAAATACTGTTTTCTACTGTCATTAATACTTATCTTACATTATTATAATAAGACATATAAGTACTAAAGTCTATAACAACTGTTTATATAAAATTTAAAATTTGATGTGTGTATGTATGCCAAGTGAATAAAATTTTGATTTAATATGATAAGATTCCTTGTAAACTGAGTATTCTATGACGATTTAGAACATAAATTAGATTTAATAAATTATTTGTTAATGAATATACTTATGTTTTATTTTTTAGGCTTGCGTGTTTTTTCAATGTATAATTGGACTTAGTGCTTAACAAACACATTTTAGTCGCCATATATCCCACATTTACTAGTAAAATTTTCAATATCATTAATTATTTGTTGAACTAAAAAGGATAAAAAAATAAGTAAATTTGCAATGGTACAGTTAAGATTTCCGGTGATTTTTTTTAATATACATCATGATCACGTCATTTTTAAACAAATATTTAGTAACAGCCTGTGAATGTCCCACTGCTGGGCCAAGGCCTACTCTCCCTTTTTGAGGAGAATACACACGTGGCAGAATTTCAGTGAAATAAGACACATGCATGTTTCCTCACGATGTCTACCTTCACCGTAAAGCACGAGATGAGTTATAATCACAAATTAAGCACATGAAAATTCAGTCTTGTCCGGGTTTGAACCCACGATCATCGGTTAAGATTCACGCGTTCTTACCACTGGGCAATCTCAGCTTTTTAAAAAATATTTATGTTTATTAAATTATTTGTTAATACAGAATGTTATTAAATAAATATAGTCTATTATTCTGAATAAAATGAAAACAAAAAGAGTAATAAAACAAAGCAAATTAGGTGTAATTTTTTTATAAATACAATCTAATTTCAAATTTTAAACTAATATTATTATTAATCTGCAATCAGATAAAGGCGGGATTTAAACGGATGTACCTAACATTACCGAATCTATTATGTGTCAATTTGATAAGTGGCGGGAAAGTCGAGAAATTTGGTGTTTCTATTTGGTTTCGCTTGCGTTGTGTTGAATAATTTCATAAAATTTAATAGATTAAACTCAAAATGTTTTATCCTGTTGAATCATTGAAAAGAGGAGGAAGGTTTTATTTATGTTGGGTTGCAGACTCTTGGCCTCTACGTTTTGCAACGATTACTCATCGTCAGCTTTGGTCTCAAGACATACGCCAAATATGGTAAAATTTTAACTAAAAATAAGAACTTTTATAACTTTGTAGAATAATTATTTATAAAACTTAACAGTAACAGTTGAAGTTAACAGTATTTTTTTAATTTAGTGACGATTTATTGGAAGTTATGAAAAATGAGTCCGGTCGCCCTAAAAATAGATTTTCTTTACGGCTGAGTTCTCAATTGATGCGAGGGCTAGTCCGCTTATATCAAAGAAAAGTTACTGTATTCGTTGGTATGTTATTCTATAATTATCACAAATACATATATTTTATTTTATTTGTGAAGCTTATTGTTTTGTTTTTTTTATATTTTAGGTGATTTATGCATGATCAATGCACTTGTAATGAAAAGCACTAATAAAAAGTAAGCCCTACCTTACCTATATAATTTATTTAATAATATTGTTTTAATTTGTATTTTTTTACATTAAATTATAATAAAGTCACAATCTATACTTTTTTAACTAACATTTGAAATATTAATGTAATTAGAATAATGCCTGAAACAACTGCCCATGAATCAACAACCATAATTCATCGTCCAGATTTGCCAAGATTAGTTTTTGAGGAACAAGTCGATGATGATAAGATTGAAGAACGGATTGGGGTAATTTCAAAATAATATCACCGAACACTATTCGTATATAGAATATAATTGTAGATACTTAATAAGTATTTTATATTCATCATATGGTGCTGATATAGATTTCAAGAAGACCTTATAATCTCAATAATTTAATGTTTTAACAAGATCAGAACACATACATTATATAAAAAATGAAAGTATATATATATATTTCTTTATGTTACAGGATAGTGGTAATATAGTTGCAAATGTACAAGATATTACATTGAAAGAGCCTATGCTGCCAGAAAACAGATTACATCTGGATGTAAGTGCGGTTAACATACCCTATTCCATGTTCTATAAAGACAAGGCACAAAATACTATATGGAGTATTTCTTCAACATACTTGTATTGATGAAGATAACTAAAAGTTTAATAACATTCTGTTAATTGTTAGGAATGTGCTTAATGAGTTAATTAAATAAACATAGCAATTGAGATATTATCTATTTTGCTCCAACGTTAAGTGTTGTTGTTTTAAATTTGTATATATATTATTCTTCTGTATGTGTATGTTCTATGTGAACTTCTCTTAAACTGGGTTTGTATAGATGAATTTATTTGTGTGTGTTTCATTGGTTGGTTTAGATTAGGCCTGGTTGGATTTATATTTATTTTTAAAAAGTTAAATCAATGTCTTTAAAACAAGCAGATATGTACTGCTATTCCTATTTTCCATTTTCATTGAAACTTATGTTAGGAGAGAAGAGACTTATATATCGGCATATATATATATTTATATATATATATAAGCATGCTGAGCTGAGATGAAAACATAAATGTTAAAGTATACTACGTGTGTCTAATTTCACTGAAATACTGCACATGTGTATTCCACCAACCCGCATTGGAGCAACGTGGTGGAATAAGCTCCAAACCTCCTCAAAAAGAGGAGAGAAGGTATTTAGCTCAGCAGTGGGACATTCACAGGCTGTTTCGGTTACGGTTACGGTGGTATAAAGGAACCTTGTACCCCAAAGAAAGACAGAATTTTTGCCTCCAAAAAGCTGAGCGAAAACTACTTAGATATATGTTAATCCCATATACGCGTACAATTAGTACGAAATTACAAGGAAGGGCGGAAAATGCTTATTGATTCGCGGAACGATTTTGATAAAAATTAAATATTGATGCATAATTAGTTCCATTCAGTTAGATTGGTCGTCGCAAAATAATACAGATGTGTTTTTTTAATTGAGAATTACCAATACTTTATCAATTAGTTGAATTATAAGCGATCAGAAGTCGCCATTGATCCCAATAATCGAAATCGGAATATACTTCCAGGATGGTTTCGGGGAACTCCACCCCGACCAGCCGCTGCAGCTGCTAGCGGACAGGACCCTGGAGACCATGATGGTGCAGGACGCCTCCGCCACGATACACAGTGGACTGGACTTGCAGGACTTGTCTACGGACAAGTCGCACGACAAGTCCAGACGAATACCCCACGAGTCGCTACAGATGGAGCGAATATCTGAACATGATTTGTCTATATTTAGGAAATGTAAGATTTTTGCATTTTCTTCTGTTATATGTCATAAGTCAACTGAAACTTATGCAGATAGTTTCTGTGTGCCTGATTCATTTATTGCATTGTATCGCTTTTGCATTAACAAAAGTTTTTTTTCTGTCATTTTTTTATTATTTATATAATATATTTTTATATTATGTATCAATACTAGGCATTATTGTAAATTCGAAAGTAACTCACAAAAATATATATTCACTCATATTTTGAGTTACTTTATTTATATTTAATAATAATAATAATGTTTTCCAGACCGTTATCGGCCACGGCGGCCAATCTTAAGAGAGATTAGTCAACTACGCAGGAGATATTATAGTGCACAAGTGTGTGCGCAAACACAGGTGCACTCTCTATTCCCTAACTCTCATAATCCGATGGGACGGCAATCCGACACGACCGGAAAGAGTTCAGGCGCAGGACCAACGGCTTTACGTGCTTTCCGAGGCACGGGAGTGAACACACTTCCAATTTCCAGACTCCGGGCTGCTACTGTGAATTTTATGACAAAAAACCCAATAACTTTTTATTGGCCCGACCTGGTAATTGAACCCAGGACCCCCGAGACTGCGGCCTTAGAACAACGAGGCAGTCATTTATATTTATTATATTATAGCACACAAAAAAAAAATGTGCTAAGTATGTAAATCATTTTAGTGATTGTATTGGCATAAATAAACATAATGAAGACTAATTTTTTTTTAAATAAACTTTTCTCAGCTGTCGGGGGAGAATTAATCGCTGGAGCTGATTTTGATAAAGGTAAGTCGCAATACCTTAAATCCAGTTTATTTCACGCAATGTGTAATCTGGCATTCATACATAAGTCGCTCTCGCTCTCTAGTCCTCCATGCACATACCACCTTCACCAGTCCTCCCATTGCCATATCACCACATTACATGTCCATACCATATTGATTTCTTTTCGTTTTCGCATTTAGTTACACCTCCTTCATCGTTCCCAACAGTGCGGTCACCGATGTAGGTATAAGTTACAATATGTCTGCGGGGCTCGAAAATGTGCAGACATTTGGACCATGTCGTGCAGAAATATTTCAAAACACGAATAAACGCTACTAAGATTTAAAAGAGATTACAATTTTTATAGTGACGGTAATATTTACATAATGATGTAAAATTACTTTAAAATAATATCCAATATTACTTTCGCCCGCGAGTGGATGCATGGCAGTTACCCTTAGTCCTTCACATTTACGTCGTTATGCAAAATTTCATGATGATCGGTTGGGTAGTTAACACGACAAATCGTAACAAACAAACAAACATTTCTGCACAACACGATTCCATTTTCGAAATTAACTTTTATAAGAATTAATCGTCTGCCAATTGGTCGAAATTGTTTACTGGTGTAGGGATTTTTGCAAGCTCGTCTGGGTAGGTACCACCCACTCATCAGATATTCTACCGCAAAACAGCAGTACTTGGTATTGTTTTGTTCCGGTTCGAAGGGTGAGTGAGCCAGTGTACACATGCACAAGGGATATAACATCTAAGTTCCCAAGGTTGGTGGCACATTGGCGATGTAGGCGATGGTTAACATTTCTAACAATGCCAATGTCTAAGGGCGTTGGTGACCACTCACCATCAGGTGGCCCATATTCTCGTCCGCCTTCCTATACTATAAAAAAAGAAAGAAAATAACAAAGAGACTTCGCTTAAAAATAAACTATTGTCGTTTTTTTTCAATCGTCAATTGTTGGTCGCGTGATAAATAGATAATATGTGCATACTATTTAATTTCCATATATTGATCTTTTTTACAAACAAAATCGCTCACTGACATATCGTCGAGGCCCGCTGACATGTCGCCACTTTATCCATTCTCATTTTTTTATTTCTTTTTTTATAAATTCAGTCAGAAATTGTTTTATATATATTATCTAATAAAAGATATTAGGATGAGACCATAGACAATTTAGTACTTTTTAATGATTTGACATATTCCTAACTGTCATATCCTCTCACAGAAATACCTGAAATTCCTGAAATCCCGCCTCCTGACTTGCCTGCTCCTGAAATAGAGAAGTTAGTTTTGAATGATCATTTTGAAATCTTTTTTAATTTCTATTCTTTGAATTCAGTCATTTGTGTTTATAAATATATTTTTTTTAAATAGCCAACTAGGGCGACCGTTAAGAGCTAATGAGTTATTACTACCTTCAACTCGTGAAGTAACAGAAAATGTGAACGAAAAATCGCTCGAGGAATTAGTTTTGAAGGTAATCATTTTTATTTTACAGAAAATTTTCGGTAGTTTTCATTTACAATTAGAAGTCTACTTTTATGTTAATATTATATATATGTGCAATATTCGTGTAAATAAAATTAGTGTGGGTAGAACAAAATTTTCAAATTGAATATATTTTACTATATTCTACCCAGCGGTTAGATATCGGATGTCGTCGTCGACATTGAACGAGGCGGGTTTTTTTTTAAATTTAATATTTCTATTTGATATGTATCATTTTCTCTCTCTTTCTCTCTATATATCTATCGGCATCGTATCGTCTGCGTACAGTAAAGCCTGTGACACACATACCTGTTGCTGTCACGGAACTATACCGGGTACTGGTAAGTGCGAGCTATCAGCATGTGTAACGCGGTACTGCGTTTAGGTTGACTCGCATTATGTAATGCTTTGTATTTGTTAATATATCAACACCGTCTTCAGTTGATGCATCACGTTTATAGAATCTTGAATATAGTTGCAAGTGTAGTGTTCAAATAGATTGTCAGCATACCGGTTTGCTGGTGCCTAGTATGTCCTGCAGGCGATATCGTAATAAATACACCAGTAGAAATAATAAATTTTATTATTTGTTAATTTTAATATCTTTAATATAAAAACTTATTCGATATTTTAAATTTAATTAAAACAAAATATAATATATTGTTAATTCGATGACAATCGTTTAGTTCTCCTTTTTTTGTACATGCGCGGGAAAACCATTTTTTAACTTTTTTTATCAAACAATACCAATGACGTTCTGAAACCGATTATATTTTTATTAAATCAAATACAATATAGAAGTATGTAATTATTAAATATAGTAAGTGAAGTACATAAATAAGTATTTCTAACAATCGTGATACGCATTATCACACTATCGTCATATTTTTTTTTATTCGTCTCGTAATTGTTTATTTATTGTTTAAGGAACTGGAAGAGGAGCCCCGAATGAAGAGACGAAAATTAAAAAATAAACTGATCGTTGATAAAAAAATCAAACTGAGCTCTAATTTTATACGTTCGCGCATCGAAAATATCAACGTCGACCTGCGCTGTGAGGTGCGTTCATATTATCTTACCGGACCTTGTGTAGACACACCCTCACAAATACACCGCTCGGATGTGTTCTGGTTGGAAAGGAAGCACTCACTCAGGTGTCCCAACTGGAACATGGAAAACCATCTTATCGTAACACAATTTCGATCAGGGGATTGTGGAAAAACAAATTATGAATGTAAAGTAACAGCATTTAAATTAGATTTAGTCCCACTGTTAGAATAAGACCTGTGAAGACCTGCGGGTTGGTGGATACACATGTGGCAGAATTTCAGTTAAATTAGCCTCATGTAGGATTCCTCACGATATTTTCCATTACCGCCAAACACGAGATGCTCATGAAATTCAATTCAGTGGTGCTTGCCTGGATTTGAACCCACAATTATCGTTATGATTCGCGCGCTCTGACCATTGGGCCATAAATTTAAAATAAATAATTATAATTCAGTTTCTTTTTGAGATATACTCGTATATAGAAAAAAAAAATGTTTGTTTATAGGACGGTATTGGCGACATAATTAGTATCTACGCGACGCCTAGCATACTCCTAAACAGACCAGCTCACTGTGGATCGTCCCTGCACTCGAACCTCGGGTATCAGCTGTCCTACATGTTCTCGAGAAACCTGGGAACAGTGCAGAGACAACCAGGAGATCAAGATATTGAGGTGAGAGGTGTACTTAAGATTATTTTGGTGATTCCTGCAATGTTTTAAATTTGAAATTGTAGATACATCAGACATTAAGTTCAATTACGTAATGCGAATAAATATATGCGGGTGCGACAAGCATCAGATGGAGACATTCTCGTGAACAGGGAGAAAGGAGTCGTCGGCGTCCGGACTCAATACGTTCCTACTCAAGAGTCGATGTGTTAATACTTTATCTACATACGTACATATGTTATGTGTATGTATTTATGACAACGGTATCCGGCACAGACTCTACTTATATTGAATAATTAAGATGATCCCGTAGACAATTATCACTTTTGAATTGGCTAGACATATTCGTTTACTGGTGGTAGGGCTTTGTGCAAGCTCGTCTGGGTAGGTACCACCCACTCATCTGATATTCTACCGCAAAACAGCAGTACTTCGTATTGTTGTGTTCTGGTATGAAGGATGAGTGAGCCAGTGTAATTACAGGCACAAGGGACATTAAATCTTGGGTCCCAAGGTTGGTGGCGCATTGGCGATGTAAGCGGTGGTTAACATTTCTTACAGTGCCAATGTCTAAGGGCGTTTGGTGACCACTAACCATCAGGTGGCCCATATGCTCGTCCGCCTCCCTATTCTATAAAAAAAAACCACAAAGACATTTTAATTACAGGAAGTTCTAGCTCAAAGAACAAGGCAATCCAATATGAGGTCGATTCTCGAAAAGATCGATGAAGAAATCGAACCAGCCGACAAGAGAATCCAATCAATACACCATGAATTCGAAGTTCCGAAAGAAATTGACATCACGGACCAGAACATCATACAAGAAGAAACGCAAGTCCCAGTCGCGCCGGGTCAAGAATTAATGGATATATCGGATTTACCGACACAAAGACTGTTAACGACGTCACAGGCACAGAAACGAACAAGCGATAATGATCCTTCGGTAAGTTGCATTTAAAGTCTATAACGTACTGTTTTGTATCAAAATATTATCCATATTTTATCTGTTTTCTTTGCAACTTTATCGACATTTTTATAAGAGCGGCTTGTGTATTTTATAGAAATATGGAGACCGTAATGATGACCTTATATTTATAAAAATCTATATTATATAAGCGATTTTTTTTTCGTCTGTCTATAACGCTTACATCACAGAACCGATTAAAATGAAATTTACTATAAAGCATATATTACTTTTTCACCTAATAACCCAAACAGGCGCGTGAAGCCGCGGTCGAAAACTAGCATTCTATATAGTCAACTTTCATAGTTACTTAAGGGTGTATTACTATCACTATTAAACTTTAGTCTTTATATTTTTATTAACTCTACGTATCAATTACTACAAAGGTATCCGGCATAGACCCGACTCATGTATAACTAATCAAAGACATTTAAGATTTTCCCATAGACAATTTACTACTTTCTACTGTTTTTACATATCCCTAACAAATGCTTTTAATATTTAATTATTAATTCTTAACATTGAATTGAGCTCCTTAATAACTTAAGTACTACTTAGATAGGATAAAAATTTGTTATTTGTTATATGCCTTCGCGTGGTTTTTCATTGAATAAAACTATAAACAATATTTTTTTTTTAATTCTCAGCCAAAAAGACAACGTCGAGGTGGCTACGTGTCGTACAGACTCAGCCAACAAACCGAGTTGGAAGCATATAATGCAGGTATAGTACAAGACTATGTTCTCGCGCCCAACTCCATATGAATAGTTCAACCTGTTATGTGTTGACCAGTTAAATAAGATTTTTTTTTTTTAATTTATTAAAACCACTAACAACACCAAGGCTCTGTGCAAGCCCGTCTGGGTAGGTATTCCTCAAATATTCTACCGCTAAACAGCAATACTTAGTATTGTTGCGTTCCAGTTTGAAGGATGAGTGAGCCACAGTAACTACAGGCACAAGGGTCATAACATATACGTTCTCAAGGTTGGTGGCACATTGGCGTTGTAAGGAATGGTTGATATTTCTTACATCGCCGATGTCTATGGGCGATTGTGACCACTTACCATCAGGTTGCCCATTTGCCAGTCCGCCTACAGATTTCATAAAAGAAAAATATTCTCTACTAGTCAACCTTTATGCTAAGATATTCACGATCAATTGTTGGATATATGTAACACTATATATTATATATACAAACAACACATACACACATTTAAACTCATTGATTATCTGGAGTAAAGGTAATCAAATAGTATTTAATGCTACAAAATATTACTTGTGTAATTTAAAGTTGTACTGCTTCATAAATATGTAGAGTCCTTGAGCGCCTCAAAAACTCCATATTCAATTGAATTAATTTCATATAAGAAGGATGCATTTTTTTTATAATTCTAACCATTCACAATAATAAGTAGTAGCAATTGTTGTACAATGTCTATTACCGATATAAAATGTAAATACGGTTATTTTTGATATGATAATTAATAATTTATTTGAAGTGATACTACTATAATACGATATATTTTGTTCTAGTCACAAAAATATTTTATTGTATATATTTCTCAGTTTCAGGAACTACAAGGTTTTAACTATGAGTAAAATTATAAAATAATTTTAATATGTATCAAATACGATTTATTTTAATCACAGAAGTTGATAAAGAAAATATACCCGAAAATCGTCAACAAGACGCAGAGCGTATAACTGCGATGTTGGTCGAAGCTGGTTTAGCAGATATACAAGAACAAGAGAAGCAAACCGACGTCGAGCCCACGATCCCCGCTATATTGACGCAGAAAAGTAGAAGAAACGGCAGCGAAACATCGGAAACACCTCTGGGTAGCTTAGATAGAACCAAAGTGTCTCTCGGGGACTCGGAGAAAACTACCGACTCGAAAAGATTCATCCGGTAAGCCGTTTTACCTAAATAAAAGAACATGCAGATAATATGTTAATTTCTAAATAGGTTTTGTGGGCCGGTATTCTGAGGTCCATCGTGCACTATTTTATTAAAGTGATTCTAAATATATGTTCATATATACCTTATTATGAGAATGACTTACTGCAAGAAGTCATTAAATACATATTTAACTCAATATGATTTGTATAGTGCACACACTTATTTTTCTACAGTTCGTAAACAGTTAATATAAAAATAATTATAATAATAATAATAATGTCCTCCAGACCGATTTCGGCCACGGCGGCCAATCTCAAGAGAGATTAGCCAACTACGCAGGAGATATTATAGTGCACAAGTGTGTGCGCAAACACAGGTGCACTCTCTATTCCTTAACTCTCATAATCCGATGGGACGGCAATCCGACACGACCGGAAAGAGTTCAGGCGCAGGACCAACGGCTTTACGTGCTTTCCGAGGCACGGGAGTGAACACACTTCCAATTTCCAGACTCCGGGCTGCTACTGAGAATGTTCTGACAGAAAAACCCAATAACGTTTTATCGGCCCGACCTGGGAATTGAACTCAGGACCTCCGAGTCTGCGGCCTTACATCAAGCCACTAGACCAACGAGGAAAAATAATTATAATATACTTGTTTTGTGTATTGTGTCAATTATTATCTATAATAATACATAGGTGTGTTGTAAGTTAAATCCTCACATTTTTTTTTATAGAATAGGAAGGCGGACAAGCATATGGGCCACCTGATGGTAAGTGGTCACCAACGCCCATAGACATTGGCACTGTAAGAAATGTTAACAATCGCTTACATCGCCAATGCGCCACCAACCTTGGGACCTAACATTTTATGTCCCTTGTGCTTGTAATTGGCTCACTCACCCTTCGAACCGGAACACAACAATACCAAGTACTGCTGTTTTGAGGTAGAATATCTAATGAGTAGGTGGTACCTACCCAGACGACCTTGCACAAAGACCTTGCAAAAGCCCTACCACCAATGTGTCACATAATTTTTTTTCGTTATAGAGAAGAATGGGGAACCCAAGGAACGATGCACAAGATCTACAAATGTATAAAGAAAGGTGAGAAGCCGTTGGACCTGCACCACCTCGTGACGAAGGGCCCGACCATCTCGGGCCTCCGGCGGGTCATCGCGGCTCGCTGTTTCACTTCCATGCTGAGTGAGTGCTTGACGCTATTCCTATGTATCGTGGGATCTTCTGATGGATTTACATTCTAAACGACTACTCATTTGTTACCAAAATTAACTTCGGGACTCGAATTAATAAAATAAATTAATCTTATATTACAAAGGCTGTTAAAATTTATTACGGATTGGGATGACACAGTGGTTTGAATAGGTGCATCTTAACCTATGATTGCGGGATTGCGGATTAATTTGTGTTTATTATTAATATCGTGGTCGGAGATGAAGGTAAACATCGTGAGAAAAAGGGGCCTTAGCCCAGGAGTGAGCCATTACCAGGCTGTTACTTTAATTTAAGTTCATTAATCGGCTCGGCTGCATCGGCTTTCGTTGTCGAGTCTTCGAAGTAACATAACTAACAGCACTATGTCAAAACGTGTTGAAGCTTTATACAAATGCTTTATGCTAAACTTTTATATTTTAATTACGTTCGTTTGTTTTTAGAATTAAAACAACATGGATTCATTAGGATTGTAAAAGATCCAAATACATACGAAGTTAAAGATATCGCTCTGGGAAGCAAAATTATTTCGAGCAAGAGGCAAGATGATTAGTCAGTATGAAAATTTGTACTTTTAAGTATCTACTTATTTCATTGTCTTATATTATTATTATTTTTTAATTTGGAAAATATAGTAATTATAATGTTGAATGTCTTTATAATAAAAAAAAACATTTAAATTGATATGAACAATTTATTTGAGTAATTTGTATATATTGATATGATTTCTGTACAACTTTACACAGGTCATCAACTAGATTCAAGTCAACTAGATATTCTATGAGTATCTTTAAAGTAGGGCTGTGGCTTAATAATTTACAATATCTAAGAGCGTGAATGAAGCTGTACATTACACATTCGATTTACATTATACATATTTAAATTTAATCTAAACTTAAATTACTTAAAATAACCTTAATACATCGTAGAATTGGAATATTACATACTAAGCGCTAAAGTTGATTCGCAACGGGCAATAACATTCTTTAAATAGTAAAGTATTAATAATAGTATGAAACATTTAAACTAAGCGGAGGTTCTTAACACATAAAACATATCACTATGTCTTTATACAAAATCAGTCTCCTACTATTTGTAATCCATCTCTGTATGTAAACAACCTATAAACCGACTAACCTTCAGTTAACTTACAACGCAAAGGCAGTCACTGCGACATCGCATCGGACGTACGACATTGGACGTTTGAACAGAGCTCACACAGTACACCACAAGATCTGACTGCCGCGGAAATACATTTTTTTTTTCTAATTTCTTCATCAAATGCTAAATAATTATAAATTTCACATTAGCGAAATAATTCCAGTCACACGCCACGTTTCACAGCCTTACTACAGTCGTTCAAGCTCTCACACAGTTACAGTCGAGCCATCGGCTTAGGAATGAAAATCTAAAACAGCTACCATTTTACATAACTTATACAACGGCACATATTTATATATCTATAGAATTTTAAGGGTGTAAATTTTAGTTACAAGTTATAATATGGTAAGATTTAAAATTATATTAAATAGATACCTACATATGTTAAACGAAAAATAATTCGCGCATTTCTAAGAAGAATTAAACGATTATAATTATAAATTTATTGATAATTATATTTTTTTAATAATTCGTATTCACACGTAATTCATAAATAATTTCTAGAGCCTGTACAATAGGAATCTATGTATTCGTTAATCTAAGTATGACGATGAATTTAATACGCGAAATAAAAGTTCGAAACAAAAAATAACATAATGAACTCAATCAATTCAAGATGTGAAATTATCACAGATATTACCGGAGACGAAATATACACGAGGCCTCTCGCAAACACAGGGACGAAGGGAATCACGGGTCCTGTCACATAAATTTAAAACGTGCACTAAAAGTTTCGGACACGGCGCGGGGACGGGCGACTAGGCGACTGGGCGACTAGGCGAGCGAGTCGTCGTCGAAGTCGTCGCGGGCGTGCACGCTCTCGAAGTAGCGCTGCGGGCGGCCGGCCCACAGCTCGTCGTAGCGCAGCGAGTCGCGCAGCTCCAGCGCCAGGTTGCGCGGCGACTCGTAGGCGAGGTCGGCGGGCAGCGGGCGCAGGCGCGGGAACAGCGGCGCCAGGCGGCCCGCGCGCGCCACGTACTCCGCCGCCAGCGACACCGCCTCGCGCGCCTTCTGCGGACACGCGCGTGTCGGTCACACAGTCAGACACGCTCTCTAGTACTGATTCATTTCTAAATCATCACAAAAGACTACAGGCCGGGTGCTAGGTAAGACCCGAAGGGGTCCATTCACCTCGAATGTAATATGCTTGCTGTTAGAGGTTATTATGATAAATTAATTCGTAGGTTAGTAGTTAGATTTTTTTCTTAGTGTATAATATTAATTTTCTAAATATGAAGATAAATAAAATTGCTTTTGGGTTAAAAGTAAAGTTAGTTATTAATTTATTTTTTAATCCTATCCTATTACATTGCGTTCGTTTTTACAACCGCGTACAATTTTAAAGCCAATATTATTAATACCAATTGATTAAAAAAAATCATACAACTTTTAACTGAGTGACAAAAGTTCGAGTAGTGACGATGATATTGCCACGCCCCGTGGCATGTATATGTCATGTCAGTCATGTCAGTTTTGTTGTGAGACCTTACTTTACGCAAAATAAAATAAATATTTAAAGATTAGTTCAGGCGATATTTGTTTCCCGCATTATATAATACAAATACCTGAAAATTACATAATTATGTTATGAATAATATTATTCAATGAGCCTATTAATACGTACAGGCAGTGTTAGACATTTTATCGTTACGTCACTAACTGCTAAGATACTTGTTTTTACTTTTTGTAAATTTAAGTATTTTATGTAAATGGTGCCTTCAATAGTGTTGCCCTAAACATGTGAATATCGACTTGCGTCAACAGTGCAATTTGAGCCAAGTGGATAGAGCGAAGAAGCGATATTTCGCTTTGTGATTAGCCAATTATTATCGTTATGCCACTATGTCAATTACTTTTAAAATAATATAATAATAAATCATAATAAACAAAAATAAATTAACTAACTACATAAATGTTAAACCATATTATATAATGGGTGCATGCTTTCTTTATCAGACTATTGATCACGAGTGACGAAAAGAGGTTGTTATCAGAGAAAACATGACTTTCTCACAGAATTTGACAAAATTTAAGGTCTTATTAATATAAAAATAAAATAAATACAAATGCTTTGGGATTGCTTAATTCATATTAAAATAGTGAAATTAAATTTTGTCACACTGACTTAATTAATTCATCTCGGTGAAATGTTTAAAACAATTTAGTGATAAAAATAATGTGTACAAAATAACATTGTGGATTAATAAACCAAACACAACCAAAATACGGTGAGCAAACACGCAACTAATCTACAGGAAAAACAAAAAATTACAAAACAGACCCATACCACATAAAGTTGTTGCACAGGGGATGGAACTGAAAACAAAAGTTTTGTGATAAATTAAGGTCTCCCCCAGACATCAACTTTTACAAAACACCTCTTATAATTTATGTGCGTCAATTTTTGTTGTATGACAGAGAAATTAAGACTAAAATAATAATAATTTAATTTTGATAAAAATAGATATTTTTATAATTTCATCGTTCACCTCGAAGTTTACAGAAACAAGGTAATTCTCAAAGCGCTTATTAATGACATGGAACATTGCGGTTAACGGTGTAGTTAGTGGGAGATCGGTTAGTGACATGCTCCGTCTACTCTACCATTCGGTCCGAGTCCTACCGCTCGAGACGCGACCGGACCGTCGGAAATCATAGTCGGCAACGAGAACCAAACGAAACCAAACCAAAACTTACGATCGACATAATGGCATGAACTAGAGCGCGCCGCCCCCGGGACCGAACGATCACAGAACAGTTATTAGCGGGTGAGTCACTGATCGGGTGCACTGTCACACGGTGTCGGACGCCTACGAGTCCTTGAAGGTGAACCAGGCGTTCCAGAAGGAGCGCGTCGTGCGCACCTTGCTGTCGTGCGACGGCGAGCGGCGCACGGGCACGGCGCACTTGGCGTCCTTGCGCGCCGCGCCGCCCGAGCGCGTGGACGCGGCCGAGCGCGCCGAGCGGCCCGAGTGCGCCGAGTGCGCGGACGGCGGGCGCGGCGGCGGGCGCGGCGCGGCGGCCTTGTGCGCCGAGTGCGTGTGGCGCGGGATGCGCGACGGGCGCGCGCGCGGCGTGTCGGCCGGGCGGGGCGACTCGGGCGGCGCGGGCGGCGACGCGGGCGCCGGCAGCGCCAGCGGCTCCATGTCGCGCATGCTGCTGTGCGAGCGGCTCTGCTTGCCCTCGAGCTGCCGGACGCGCGCGCGCGCGCCCTCGAGCTCTATGCTCTTCTCCTCCAGCTGTCGAGTGAAGAGTTCCGTCATCGTTACAGCGTCCTTATTATAGATAAAGTTTGTTACATCGAAGGAAATAATATAAACATCCATCGTGCCAATCGTAGGGAGAACGAAAACAAGTACGATATAATTAATGCTACTTAAAAACATATAATATTGACTTGAACGATGTATCATTGCGTAGTAGTGGAGTAGTGATTATCTCATTGCGACGCCATTTTGATATAAGCTACATTTAATGTCACTAATTATTAATAATTGATATTTGTTATTCGTAAAGTCAATTGTTAAATAAATATTCAAACAATTAGTAAAAGACGAATGGAATAATTTGTCATGACAATTGATTTTTATAGATAATAAATTATTACACAACCTTGGTGTAGTGTGAGTACAGTTACAATCTATTCAAACTTGTGTTCTTTTTTTTTAAATTAATTCTAAATAGTATCACCTATTAATATAGACAAAAGACCGTAAATATGAAGATCTAAGTGATCAAAAAAACATCTGCTTAGTGAAGTTTAAAATCTCTTACTCTGAACTTGAGGTCTTCGTTCTGGTCCCGTGCTCGCTCCAGCTTCTCAAACAGCACAGTGCGTTGCGCCGCTTCTCGCCTTAACTTAGAGCTGATCACCTGAAAATGTATAAATTAAAGTTACATGTGATGTTTTAACAACAATGTTTGTAGTGAAACATCTATTGGCGCGCCTCGCGGCACGATCCGCAATGAATCCTAGCCAACTTTACCGGAGGTATGAAAGGTGTGAGCGGGTGGCTGATTAATGTTGACAATCTTTACTTCATGCCTTTACTCAAAATGTCTACATAGAAAAAAAAAAAAAAACAATAACCAAAATTGACAAACCAAAAACAAATTCGACACAGGCATCTCATACTAAGGTTGAACTTGTAATTATTCTTAGTGATATAATTAAATAACAAAACAAGTTTAGATTTTAGAAATTTATCGTTTCAATTTAGAATAAATATTATAGAAAAAAGACAATTAAATAACTTATATTAAACTTTTAACGTGTTTGCTAAACATCTTGAGCAACAGTTGTTGCATGTTTAGCTCATAAAATAAAATATCAATTACGATAAACATAATTTCAACATTATTTTTATTATTTTACAATCCATATGACCACTCCATAATGAAGATCCATGAATTATGCAAAACGCATTAGGAATTCAAAGGGCATCGACAGAGAGGAAACCTTGGGGTTATGAAATTTGTTTCTAAACGAATGACGAATGTGAACTGCTTTTATGCGCTGATGTCGCATACTTATGATATCTGGCAACTGTTTTGCCGCGAATGTAATTCTTTGCTCATCTTACGCAATGACTATCATTAGGAAGAATATCAATATGACAAGACGTGACTTCATCTTATTTACATTTCTTTTCGATTTAAGTTTAAAAAATAATAATAATATGTACAACAATACACTTATGTCAAAGTCAAAACAAGTCTTTGGTTATCTCTTACTTAAAAGAGAAAAATAAAGTTTATATAATTCAGTTGTTAGGAAATGTTCAACGATGAACTTCTGTTCATTTTTTCGATAGCAAAAAAAAAAAAAATCTTTAGAATTCATATAGGTACTCATTATTGCTATTTTAAGAATGAGAAGATTAGACAGTAAACGAGTTTTAGTGGAAGGTTAATTTTTGGTGATTGTCGAACGACTTGGCCACACTTCATTAGTTTTACCGTCCCTCGTAATTCTGCCGAAATTTACGTTACGTCAGCTAGTTAAGAGAGCTTTCGTAAGTGTAACAAGCAGTTTAATCACTGACAAATTGCACTTACAGTTTTACCTCATTTGTTCCGCAATGTAATTCACCTAGAATTACAAGGGCAAAGAATGGAGAAATATTATATATGTTTATTCATTAAAAAGTTCCTGACTGACCGAGTTGGCCCAGTGGTAAGAACGCGTGAATCTTAACCGATGATCGTGGGTTCAAACCCGGGCAAGCACCACTGAATTTTCATGTGCTTAATTTATGATTATAATTCATCTTGTGCTATACGGTGAAGGAAAACATCGTGAAGAAACCTGAATGTGTCTAATTTCACTGAAATTCTGCCACATGTGTATTCTACCAACCCGCATTGGAGCAGCGTGGTGGAATAAGCTCCATACCTTCTCAAAAAGGGAGAGGAGGCCTTAGCCCAGCAGTGGGACATTTACAGGATGTTACTGTATTCATTAAAAAGTAAAAGTAATAATAATTAAGTGACAATAGATAAACACTGACCATCGTAAGTCTTACAAATTTTCTTCCATGATTATCAAGTTTCGATGTCCATATTAGAGGCGGGTCTCGCGGTTCAAGGAGAGAAAGTTGAGAAACCAATAAAATTATGCAATATATATCTTATATGAAAGGAGATATAACTCATTATTGTTATTGGTATAGAGATTTTAAATATGCAAATAATTCATTATTAGATGGTACCGGTGACTTGCAAAACTAAATAATAAAATTTAATCTGTTATATAATTTGTCTCTTAAGTTTCATACGTATATAGTTGAAATATTATTTTTAAAAACAAATGGTTGATCTTTAAACCATTCTAAACAAATAAAGTAAAAGTTTTTATTAATGAAAACATTAAAGTTCTTATCTCACCAACCTGATTTTGAACGGTGGATATGAGTAGTTGTCGTTGAAGTTCGACGGGATTACTCTCGAGGAGAATCGCAGCGAACTTCTTCGAGTCCGGGGTCGGAACGCGCGGCGGTCGAGACGGCGTGTCCAGGGCATTGTCCAGTCGTCCGAGCGGGGTGGTGGCGGCAGGTGGTGGGCTGACAGCCGCAGCAGCTTCCAGCTGAGCTGCATGCGCGAGTAACGCGTCTCTCTCGGTACGTAACCGGACCAAATCCGTGCAGTTCCCACATCCAGTGGACAATGCTCGTGCAAAGGATTCCTCTGCGGTTTCCGATGGTCTTTCGTCGAGTTCGCCTCGTAATAATTCAGCTTCGTCCCGTAATCGAACACCTTTTCGCTGTATGACATCGAGAAGTGCCCAGAGTTCATCTTCGAGGGGGCGAGAGCGAGATGCGGAAGCGGAGGCAGAGGCCGAGGAGTGGGCGTCTTTGCCACAAGATGTTTCCGTACTGAAACCGGAATCCTGGACTGATGGCTGCGGTTTTGTCCTCGCTGTGTCTCCACTGCCTCCGGCGAGCTTACGTCGCACACGCACTCCGGGTTCCCAGTCCCTACGTGTACCGCTCGCCGGTGTCGATGGCGCCATCTTAGAGCGCAAGTTCGGGAATGTCTCGATGACGAGATCGCGAAATTCGAGTAATGCTCCGACCTCATTCTGGAGTTCCTGAAATTTATCGTTCCAAATTAAGATAAAGAATGACAAAAACACATTACACATTTTTACACTTAAAATAAAATTTTTGTTATTATTAAATTTATAATGAAAACAAAATACCGAGATGGCTCATTGGTACACTTGAATTTCAATCAAAGAATGTGGGTTTGAACCCGGACGAGTGCCTTTAAAATTCCATGTGCTTATTTTGTGTTTATAATCCATTTTATGCACAACGGAGAAGGAAGACATCTTTAGGAAAAGAAATCTGCAACATGTGTTTATACCACCCCGCAATGAAGCAAGTTGGTGGAATAGGCTTCAAAGCTTCTATTTAAAAAAAAGACTAAGCCTTAGCCCAGCAGTGGAACATTTACAGGATGTAAGTTTTTTCTTTCATTTAAATCAAGCAAAAATGTTATTTAGCTCGATGTTGTCGAGCTCAATTACCTGTAGAGCTACGAGAGACTTAGCCTGCTCTGAGATGAGGTAGTCAAAGGGTCCAGGAGGCGAGCGCAGCTGCAGGCACTCCATGCCTGAGCCACCAGAGCCGCCGCTGGCGCTGTCTGCACCGCCCGTCTATAAAACAAAAAAATAATAATTAATGGACATGCCCAAAAAAAATTTACAATTGAAAATTATTTAAACAAAAAAATTAGTTGCTTAATATAAAACTATGTTAAGAGTAAATTTTAAATTAATAAGACATATAATATACTATTTTTAACGATAATTCAACGTTTATAATAATGACCATTAATGAAATAAAACAAAAGTTGAAAAGTCCTTACAAGTATCAATTGTCACACCAAATATCTCCTACTTAAATAAATTAGCGCAATCAAATAGTGTTTAATTATCCGTACGCGTAACATTGAGTGGCAATCCACGATTTTCCATTAAGTGACTGTCACTCGTGATTACCAATCAGTGGTTACGTTGGATTTGTTCAAAAGGGAATCAAGGGCTACGACACGTATTCGCATACCATGAATTAAACACGTTGTTGGGTAATAATAAGACTGTGAATTGAATTCGAATGAGGATTTTATAAATTAGATGTCAAATTAGCCTGGTTTTGCATTTCAGATGAGAACATAAATAGAGATATATTTTTAAACTTGATTTACAAGTAATAAAGTTAAAAAAAGATCTGTCATTGTTGAGAAGTTAAGCCGAAAGAATAGGCCGTAACATATTCTAATATTACTTTTTAAATTGAACTCTATTTATGATAAAGATACAGAGTTCCATACATAGAGAGATAAAATAACTAAGCTAAAGAAATGTTATAAAAAATTAAAATGAAATAAAATTTTATTGAAAACAACAAATAAAAATCTGTTTACTAGATTGAATTAAAAATAGATAGATTAAGATCTTAAATGAATTAATATTTTAAATAGATAAGTGATAACATTTGAAATCCAATTGACATTGAAAATTTTCGAATTTAACTGCACTAGCATTAAGATTATTTCTCAATTGGTAAGGGGGAACTTGTAACAATCAACGTTGAAATAATAAAACGTAATTTGAATACGAAACATATATTACAAAATGTAAATTATATAATTTTTTTTAAATATAATAATTATATATCAAAAATACTTTGGATATTCAAATTATCTACGTTAATGTTATTAATAAATTTTCTTAATTATTTTATTATATTTAAAATGTACATAATTTATACAAATAAGGTTTTAATTTCAATGAAAATGTATATATATACAATGTACATATATTGCTTATCATTTACTGGAAATTCGATGCGTTTTGCGGTTGTAAAATAATAGTGTATTTTTATAAGAGCTCTTGTTTCTTTGATAACGAAGGTACTTGAAGCTGTGTCATCGCTCATACTTTAGACGAGATCCAGAGCAAATAGAAACGAGGTTATCAGACGTAACGTCAGATGTTTATAAGAAGTTATAACATTTGTTAAATAACATAAGTTGAATTTCAAATTCATATTATATGCAAAAATTTATATTAAACACTAGCTAATGCTCGGCATGCGTCGGTATACGCAGCTTTTTCGTAAACAATTATCTGATACGACTCGTGCGCGTTAAGCCCTCACTTAAGTAACAACGACTGTATAAATCAATCGGATAACCGATGCGTGAACGCATAGAAAAAAAGTATTAATATAATATAAAGTATAGGCTATCATAGAGATTGTTAATCTTGAGACTTTGCACCCTGAATAGGAAAGCTTACTTTGAGGTAAATAGGCGCCTTTCAAGGGGTAACTTCTCTCAAGGTTTTGAATAGTAATAGATAGAAGTAATTAACTCCTCAAGGCGCAGAACATTTACTAATAGTTATAGAAATAAAGTCGATAAAAGGACCTTAAAAACCCATCAACGGGCCAAGTCTACACGAATAAGCTGATATGGGTAGTTCGGCTACACTATTTTAAAACTTTAAATGATCGCCCAATTACTTCGTTACAATTTAACTATAAACAAAAGATTCGTAAAAACTAGTTTAAGAGCAGAAGTAGCGTTATCATCAAACAATATTCCGCTATAAATAAACGTAGAACCGATATCTTCTGATAGCGCAGCTTACAAATGTCGATGTCAGTAAAGTGCTGATAACATTAGCTCTGTCAATTTATGTGATAAACACTGTTCAAATTTTCACTGATAAAGATATTTTTTTTTTGTTATTTTGAAATACGCGAGATTTCTATCTCGTGTGCTATCTACGAAATGTACATACGATGAGTAATTTTTGATTTATAAGGTTAGTTAGACATTTTCGCTTTTGATAACATTTTTTTTTCTTGCGTGATGTTCAATTTTTTTCTATCGGTTTCGCGATTATCTTCTATTCAATACAAAACATACATACAACTGTCACATTCATTTAATGCATTGTTTGTCAATCGTCAGTATTTTGTAGTTTCACTTTCTATTGCGCCACTCGGCCCCAGCCACTGTGTTATTATAATAATTTACTAATGCGATTCGACATTAAGCCGAGCACCATTCGCATACAAACGGAACTGCCGCCAGTCAATTGTTTATTTTCACTGCGACATAACCGCTTTGAAATAGCGAGACTTAATGTGTTTATAACATGACATAATCTACACATATATTTATTAAAATTAATCGTCAGTTTCGTAGTTATCAATTCTGGTCTGAGTATCATCCACAAATCACTCAGAAATTGTCTGCAGACTTAACTTGTCATAGTATTTATCATAAATGGAATCTCCCTTGATCGATATTATTTCCAATTCATTGCCTTTTCTTCTTGAAAATTTAAAGTTGTATGAGTTATTAGTAAGATTAAAATCCTATACCATATAATGATTTAATAAATACATCATCATTAAAAATGACAATATACTACTTGAATATGATGAGCTGAGGCTTTAAAGTCAAAAACTAATGTTACGATTATATGATTCGAAAAGTAAGATTACCTTAACATCTATGGCACGCACCATAAAAACAATTGGACGCATTTCGTGCACACGCGATACCAGCGAACAATGATTATATCACAGATGATGGGACTACTATATACTGCCAACGCGCGACGGAACGAAATTTGTTTCCTATTCGACAATAACGAATTCATTACCTTAAATTAAACATAGGTATTTGTTTAGTGCTAAGAATATTTGGTAGTAGAAATTTTATTGACTAGATAGTACTAGATTTCTACGTTATCTTTGAAAATTTCGTCATTCCTAAATCCATATGATAAATAACGTTTTATTGTTTGTTTTTTGAAACTTTCACATAATTAAATAACATCCACTAAGCCACAATGGACAATTGTGACCTCAAGTCGAAGCCTTTTCTTTAAGAGTAGAGGAGGCCTTTGCCCAGCAGTGAGACATTTATGGGTTGTTACTTTTTTCACATTACACAACTTAAAGCTCATAGCGGCATATTGTATATTTATGTAAGCATTTTATTATTCAATAATTTAACATAACATCTTTCTTTACTAAACTTTAGAATTTTACTACGTGTTTGTAGAATAATTATTTCGTAATTTTTTTAATTACTAAAAAAAATATAATAACGTATTTGACATCGGTAGGGGTAAGTTAAAAAAAAATAACAATAATTAGCATAACATTACCAAGCGACTAACCTCGTGTTTCTGCAGTCCGTTTAACTAAACTGAATTGAACTTTAATCTGAGAGGTCATTGGTCGGTGGCAGCCGATGACGCACTATGCGCCCAATGAGCTTTTAGAGTGAAGCCAAAACAGTTCACCTGACGTTGATTAGCGTTTCAAAAACTGGTGCTTAATGTAAATGTAAAATAAAAAAGTAACGACTTGTAACGATTCCTATCGTTAAAAATCATTTTAACTTATTCTTACACAATTTGTTCTCAATAAGTAAAATAATAAATGAAATAGATACAAAGTCACCTTTTGCTAAAAGAACAATAAAATGTAGGTATTGTGTTATTTAGGACGAGGTGTTCTATCTCAAGACGAGCGCTATCAGAGGCACTCCAATACAATAGGATATGAACAAAGATAAACGATACCAAACTTATGAAAACAACAAAAACCAAAAAAAAAAACTACAGATATATTATATTTTCGCAGCAGATTCTATTTCAATGATATTTTACACTTTATAACCTTTTTTTGTGCAATTCATATTGAAATATAAGCATAATATTTTTTTACTGTAAAAGTATAAATAGCTATGCCCGCAGTTGCTCCCTGCATTTTACAAGATCGGTCTTGTAAAAATATTGGTGAATTCTTTGACTTTACACTTTATTGATGAGAAAACAGAGGCAGGTCGTCATTTTTTTTAGTATTTGGCTAAAAACGTTTAATGAATTATTTTTTTTGTAAACGTTTCATTTTATGTTAACCAAGAAATCAGTTTAGTTAATTTTTCGATTGACATTCATTGAAGGAATTGACAGAAAGACAGTCATACCAACATTACAAAGTCTTGTTTATACCTTTCGGATCCACAGAGAAAGTTCAAATTATTAATTTATTATAAATATATATTGATAAAATCATATCTGTATTGAATCCGATCCCGTTGTATTAAGTCAAATACGAACATACACTTAAGACATAAAGTAATAATAACACACTAAACAACCGTCTACATAGTTACAACCGTGCTTCATAATTAAAGGCGTCCCTAACAATTACACGGAGCAGTCACTGTAACTTCGCCATGGTAGTTATTTGCATAGTCACAAGTAGGACGTAGAACGAGCATCATATAATATACACTTATATACCATTAATAATTTATTCACCCGTATTTACATACAATTCCAAGTCGCTTCACCTGCGTTCGCATTCAAATTGATGCATGTTATATGGGTATTCTTTTTAAACATATTCAACGTGTTTATTTTACGAGCATCTCCAAAAATTACGCAACTAAATTTATTTAATGTTTTATTTTATTAAACATTATGATAAACTACTGGTTTGTGTTTATAATACATTCCGGAGAAGGAAAACATCGTGAAGAAATCTGCAAGGTCTGATGAAAATAAGTTCCAGCCAAGTAGTAACTGCTGGCGATAGGTGAATATCGTTTCGATAGATGCATCATTTATATGATACATGAGTGTGACAGCGTAATTGTATATAAAATCTGTGCCTGTGTATGTAAAACCTGTTTCTATTTTTGTGTGTGTTGTCGGTTCAATTAATAGTTATACACTTTATATTTCACCACATTTAAAACAATTATAAACACACAAGCACGAGCAGCAAGATGTAGAAAAACGAACACTTACACACTTTCCATCTGATGTTCCATTTGTTTTTTTATTTAAAAAAAAAGAACACATAGAAATAGCTACATAACTTTATATAAGAATAGAAACCTTGGTTTTGTAATATAAATTCATTTAAATCATTTCAATAATATTGTTTCATGGCTTTTACATGGCATTGAAACATATATTATAAATAAAAATCTATTCCGTATTAGCGAGGTCTCTTATTTATGAAGACTTAACAATAATCACTCTTATCATTGGAATATATAAGCAAGATGAGGTATACAATAGTCATGTCTCGCTACGCATTGTTTGAAATGCTAATGCAAGTATTATATATTAGCGGTGATTATTGCGGTCGTTTTAAATAATATATTCAAGCGGGTTAATTCGTTATTATTTTTAGTACCGTTTCACACAATTACTTCGGCAGTTACTCTGCCTTTCTAACCGGAATTCGTAAATATTTCGTTACAGAATAATCAATGGCTAAATTATATTCAATTCTTTAATAACATATCACTATTTATCATTGAGTCAATTAAAAGCTTCAACCACATAAATAGTAACAGATACCAATGAAGTGTAAATATTAAAAGGCGTAAACGAAATTACAGACTTAGTCACATTTGAACAATCTTAGGGAGGTAATTAACCGTGTCCTTACACGGTTCTTATCCGGTTAATTACCTCCCTAAGACTGCGATTTTACTAATGAAACCCGATAAACAATATTACAGCGTTTGATGCTCAATGAGAACCTAATATTTCGACATCGAGTAAACTAGACTGTATATAAGTAATAAAATACCTTTATGATGAGTTAGCCTCCGTCTAGTTCTAGAAATATTATCAATGAACCTATATCACATGAATAAATTATTATTATTAACCACAACTTCCATTGACGTCTGATTTAACCGCAGAGCGATCATATTTGTCGTTGTAATGCTAACATTCGATATTATTAATTATTTACGTTTTGAACTAAGTAAAATATTTTAATTCATCTGATTGAACGCCTTCAGAGACCATATTTTTGAGTATTTATTTATGTGGATGCCATTGCTGGTAGGGCTTTGTGTCGTCACCATATAGTTGCTGCGAACTATAACAATTTTAATTGGTGCTAGGCTTTGTGCTAGCCTGTCAGGGCGGCACCTACCACCAACTCATCACATATTGTACCTCGAACAATAATACTTAGTATCGTTGTGTTCCGGTTTGAAGGATGAGTGAGCCAGTATAACTACAGGCATAAGGGACATAACACCTTAGTTCCCAATGTTGGTGGCACATTGACGATGTAAGGAATGGTTATTATATTTTTTACTGTGCCAATGTATGGGCGATGGTGACCATTTACTATTTTAGGTAAAGTTTGTTAGTAAGAAAAAAACACTTTGTGAGCGTTGCGTAGCAACTGTTTAGCTAAACACTGATTCGCTCTTTCTGTCATTATTGATTTGACATTTGAAAGAAGAAGATAAAGCATTGTTTAACTACTCACCCGCTAAACGTTTATATAAGTGGGGGCCTTCATTATTAATTGAACTGGTAACGACAAATAAAAGCTTGAAAAATATGATCGATTTTATAGTTTCTAATTGCATTCCTCACGAGCAAATAACTATTACAATATTATATTATACAGAATAAAAACTTCGTGCACTTAAACGACATCCAATACGAAAACAATTTCGCGAGACTTTCGCGACATTAGTGTTTTTACAAGTATAATGACATCGTGTCCGTTATGTTCATCTTAAGCCGTATCATTACGCTTAGAAATCAATAAACATATTAATGTTCGAATACAATAACCATAGGCGATGCATTCAATATGAAAGCTCAATTAATATAATGGAATTCCTTCTGAAAGTTTGATTTAAGCGTTAATTTATGTGAACGTATAATTGATACATACCCTCTCCTTGAAAAAGAGAGAGGAGGCCTTAGCCCAGCAGTGGGACATTAACAGGCTGTTACTGTATGATTGAAACGTTAAGAAAACAAAGCGTTCACAATGCATTATCGCTGTCGAAAGTCGCTAATTAGTTCGGAAAACGAAAATTAACAAACTGTTTGATGAAAGTATCGTAGCCGTTGTCTTACTGTTTATTTGTTCATTCATGAATTGCGGTCCTGTAACTCTCTCTCTCTCTCTCTCTATCTTTAACCTTGAAACTTTCGCTCTTGCAAACATGGAACGTAAATATTAAATTTCAATTCTTAATACCGATTGTGGTAATTTACTTCAAAATTATGTAATAAAACATTTTCATATAATTATAAATATATTTGTAATATTTAAAAAAAACATTAAGAAATATTCTATTCATTAAAATCATACCGTGATGACGTTTTAACACTTGTACGAAATTCTTCTTACATTACACAATTACCAAACCTAAATACGGACATACATAACGCAATGCCAAGAAAACTAAGCATAATTTCGAGGCGTGAATCCTATTCCGTAATCTATAATTTGCGGGTCACGCCACTCAAAAGTGTATCTCGCACGAGCCAGTCAAACAGAACCGTTATGAGCGGTTCACCACCGGCGTGAGTGTAAAAATACTCAATTTGACAGCTAATCATTTACTCTACATATGTTTTGACAAGAGAAACGTTTAGATACATACCTTGTTATGTTATATTTCAAATTTTAAAGGAACATGATTCGTACAGCAGCGTCAGGTTTGAAAAAAAAAATCGCTAGCGTCAATTTTAAATTCCAAATGCACTAACGAGTTTTTTTTTCCGCATCATTATTTCTGGTTTCAAACATAAATGTTCGTTTTTCATGTTCGAGTATATTCTCTCTAGTACACAGTTATAGAATATAGAATCCTAAAGTTGTTAGGTATGTAATTTTTATAAAAAAGACTTAAATAATTGAGTACTGCGACAGCGGGTGTTTCATGAGAATAACCCTTTTTAAAACTGACCTACTTTTATCTTTTAAATATAAAAAGATCGTCCTTTAAATTGTATAGCAAAGTTAACAATGTTAAAGAACTTGCTCTGACAATTGAGTAGAAAGGTTTGCAGGAAACAAGAGCGCTTTTGATAATAATCTCGTTCAACTCACCTTCCTGTAAGTAGATCAGGTTAAAACTTTACTGAGAGATTCTTTTAATATTTTCAAAGACGAATTGTGTTGACAATTCCAATAATATACTACGTTTAAGATAGATTTGCATTACAATTAGAATGGAATAGAAGTAATTTAAAAACAAGTATCGGATTGAGATTTTACATAAGCATCAAAACTTCCCTATTTATTTTCGAATTTCTAAAGACGACAAATATTTACACCATAATTAAGGTCGACGCTTAAGAGAGTGCCTTTAATGTCACTTCCGACCTGTTATGAAGTTCCTTTAACACAATACAAAGAGCATCAGTTTAGATATAACAAGCACCAACAGACAGCGGTGACTCGACCTGTCAAGAACATTAATTTTTCGTTTCGAAATAATTTAATATAAAACATTTCGAAACTGAATATCAAAAAATACGATTCATAATTATAATATGCCGTCATCTAAATAGGAAACGGGGTATTATATTCGACTATATGTTAATAAAAACAAGACTCGACACAAAAAACGTACTGTAATTTTATCGTACAATTTTGTCTATTAAGTTGAGGCCGAACGAACGTTCGACAACATTTATTTAATGCGTCCGTGACATTCGCACATGCAAATTTAGGTTTTATTTCATTTTAAACCCACGGTTTTTTCAACTAAAATCGTATGAAAAATACTTAAAGTTAATTAGATAGTTGAAGACAACGCCAAAAAACATTATAATGTAAGCTCTAAATATGTAGTTTTTCTGTGACCTATAAAATTACCAATATTATACTTTAACCATTTTGAGATAACTCCTACAATATTACTTTTTTAATTGCTTTGTTTTACATAATTTTTTGTCATGACGTAACAACTGATTGTTATCGGTACATCGATCCGACCACACGTTTTATCCGACCATACGAATCGTTTATCACCAAATACAGACGATATATTTATGTAAAAATAATATATTAGGAGTACAACAATAAAAATAACAATATTTTTGAATTATATGTAATTAATATAATATTTAAATAGACAACAATACAGTTATTGCAGGGATAGTTTCGTCTTACGAGTGTAAAATAATTTTATAACTTCACAAATGCACTAACTATGTAACACATTGTTGGTGTTAACTTAAATAGCCGTAAGCAAATAAAAATAAAGAAACATCGGTCCATCTGCCATGTGCATGAATAAAGTTAACTTATTTTTAGATACGCAGACCCGATGTTCGAGTGTAAG
Organism: Nymphalis urticae; assembly: GCA_905147175.2. NCBI lineage: Eukaryota > Metazoa > Arthropoda > Insecta > Lepidoptera > Nymphalidae > Nymphalis > Nymphalis urticae. The sequence goes on from LR989991.1 coordinate 9,522,914, forward strand.
ATAAAAATAAACTTTAAAATTGAGACTGCGTAATTTTTCAATAAATATAAAATAAAGAAAAAGCATACTTTTATTGTGTTCTTGGTAAAGATATTGAAACGAATACCTTTAATTCATAATACAAGAAAACCTAAGGCTTCTGAATCGGAGATCTGAACGACGCAAGATATGACTGACTGAAGGTCAATGTTACTACAAAAGTACAAGTTTCATATTCCGAACCGCAATATCGAAAGTCGAAATCATTATGATATTTACCAACCGCCGATTGAAGGAGAAACAAAGGAAAAATAACAAGATATCTTAAATAGATGACATCATTTGCTGCTTACAGCTCATAGTGGTTTATAAGTATCGATTTATTTAAGAATTGTTCAACCGCCTCGTCGATATTCCAGTACTTAAAGTTGCTATAATTTAGGAGGAGAATTAAGATTCTCGACGAAGAATTAGCGGATAGTTGACGAAAAAAAAGACCAACATACCCAACCAAGCGTTTAATGCTTTCACTTTTCGCCTCTTCATACTAAATAGTACCTTTACGAAATTGTATGACCCGATACCATTGGCCTTCTTAGTATAATTTAACAGACACGACTGTTATTTATTTTTGCGAGTTCTTTAGACCTAAAAATTTATCTAGAACAATCTCGTTGACCATGAACTTGAATAAAAATTTATTACAGTTTTTATACTTTAAAACGACATACATACACATTACATGTACAATGCAAAATATACACGGAACATGTTTTACTCAATTTGAGCAACTTTCTCTCATATTTGCTTTGGAAGGTAATATAAGTTAATTGATACGAATTAAACTAAAAAGCACGTTTTATTTTCAATATTAACTTGATTGCAATTATTGTGGTTTACACGCACGTTTATTTTCAAAGTTACCTCATATAAAAAATTCCTAACTCGAAGGCTATTTGCATGAAGAAAAAAAAAACCTTTGATTATTATGATTTGTTCGATTGATTTCAATGAACTAATAATTCAGGGTTATTATTCATTCATTTAATCTTAACTATAACTACTACTAACTTATCTTAATATATTTTTAACAGTAAACGAAGCACGTATCCGGAAAACCACATCGCACTGTCTGTGAGTCTGTAACACGCGCGCTCCGCCCAAATCGCCATCCGTGAAACACAATCGACATCATAACTTATTGCATGTTATAAATCTAATTATCGTACATAACACGGAAGGTTATTTTGTTCCGTTAGATCGTGATCATATATAAAGTAGGTAATAAGAAGATTTTTGAATCATTTGAAACCGTTACCCGATTAGCATAAATATGATGCAATCGGCAATTTCTAATTAATAAACATTTTATTAATAAAATGTGTTAGAGGTTCCTTATTATTGAAAATATATTTTCTTTGACACAAGTAATGTTAAATTAATCGAATTTTAAGTTTCAGTTTATAAGAATTTTTCTGTTTAAAAATACGGTAAAATTTATAGAGCGTAAACAAATGAACAAATAACCAGCATGACGAATGTAAGCTATCGTTCAAAAACAATATTAAAAAGTAACTCGCTATCTAAAATTTGGTATATCTTAACCTAAAACTAGTCAAATATATTTTTTTTTATGTAATAGGGCAAAGCTGGGGGCAAACAGGCAGGAACCTCACCTTTTAATATAACTACAACCACCCATGGACAATTCTGAGGCGATATCCGATGGTGAAATTCAGCGGCTAGAATGGCGGTGATGAACATTCCCCGTAAAAGAAGATGCAGTTATCCGACACCTCTACGCAGAGCCAGAGGATCGAGCCGGTCAATGCCACTGACAATTTCCTAATCTGTGTTACTTAAGCGACTCGACTCGAGTTTTGAACCCAGAAAGCTTAGAATCTGTAGCCCAATACAGTTAGCCAGTAGACCAATGAAAAGTCAACATTTAGCAACATACTAGCATATCACAAGCTATTAATCTAGAACCTAAAGCAACTTGGAAGCATTGCACGTGACGAACGTGAGATTAGTCACGTCCATGTCTGATAGTGACACGCGTTCGACAATCGACACAGCGGGGTACAATCTATTATTGCTAGAACCAATAATATGAACTTTATATTGCAGTGACTGGGGTTATATTCGAGCTACGTTTCGAACTATTCTTATTAAACTTGTTAAAAAAAACATCAGCATGTTTTGATATTTCATTTTCTTGTACGTGTATTTCATTCTCAAGGTAGTGCCTTATTTTTTAACAAATATAATAACAACATATAAATATTTCTTTATTTTTAAATTAAGAACATAAAAAATATATATCATTATCATTCGTACTAACGTTGAACTGAGGGTTAAAAGAAATGTTACCATTGAAATATATATATACTGTAAATTCTGTACCATAATCTTCTAGACGCTAATCAACTTACTATATCAGCTCGGCTTATATTCATTGATGCAGTCACGTTCATCGATCATATTTACTTTTATATAACTCTTTAAATAGTAGGTATTGCGATATTATAGACATGTTTCTTTAAAACCTGTTAGCACATAAACCATACAAGCAACAACGAAAAAACGTTTAATTATTAACATATAGATAAAATTGTCTACTGAGAATATATATTTTTTAAATAGTTTACGCTATTTCTGAAGCACTACTGCATACATTTAAATGTTTGCTAGGCGATCTTCAAACGCGAGGTCAACCTCTGAATGGCATTATAACATTTTTTGGGCAAAAATATTTTATAATTAATTATTTTGTTAGTTGCAAAATAAATGTGGTGAGCTATATTCTTTCTTACAGTTACATAAATGTAATGAGCTATCATTAACAACACCCTCATTAACATTTTATAACATCTATAGACCATATATTTATAACGTGTGGGTTTTTAAAAAGTCAAACATGACAGCTGCTTAGCGGCGTTCAGACTAAAGCCTCTCCAAAACCAACTGTCGTTTAGTGCAGGCAAAAATCATCCGTACATGTTTACAATAGCGTTTATATTTAATGTATGGCTCATAATAACCTAATTCACCGTTTTGCAATCAGCATCCTTTGATGACATTTATAAAGGTTAATTATACATCTACCTGCTCCAGATGATGTCAGATTAATGTGCGTTTATATAAAAAATTACAAAAGGATTTTTTTTAATTAAATAGGACAAAAATATCGACGAAATTACAATTTCTTACTCGAAATTGTGACAAATCCTATTTGCTCTGCAATAATTTTAAAAATAGAATCACACGAGGATGTCTCCTTACGACATTTAGTTATTGAAATAATTGTACTACGTTTTAAAATGACAAACATGCCTGCATACAGCCGTCACGCAAGAGGACAGGCCAATTTCCGGCCAAAATGGACGAATGCTTACGTTCGTCCCATTGTAAATAATGCAGCTGTGTTATTAAATCGACCTTTTGTGAAACTACCAGCTGCCTGTTGGGGCACACACGATTGGTAATAAGTGCTGTTCAATACTTACATGAATGCATCATTTACTCGAACATTTATATTATTATGGGACTTCAGACCTTTTTAATAATTTACAATAAAATAAAATTACAAAAACATTTTTGTTTCCAGTTGTGGTTCTAGTTCGATTAGACATTGGTTATTAATTAGAAGTAATAAATATATTTTGAATATTAAATACATATATTTCTATTTAAATATTCTATGTAACATTTCAATTTAACGGTATAATTTCATTTGTGTCATAAATTTATTTATAGTAAATGTTTTATTTTAATTTTTGCAAAAAATATACGGGTGATTGACTCCTTATACATTTATTACTTTCCTTAAATGTAACTTAAAATTATCTACACTAAAACGAGTATGGTATTACTTAAATAAACCGCGACATTGAGGAATCAATTTTTGATGTCTACAAATTGGCTCGTAGGTCGCGTCAGTCGTTTATCCCATTCTCGGTTATTGTTTCAACAGTTGTCGTGGGCGAGTGATTGTTACACCCACTAAGCCTCACCGTTGATAGATTACAGCCACGAATTAGTCACTATTAAACGCACTACGTTCAAGTGAAACAGATACGTAGAAGCCAAATCAACTCCGCTTTGAAGGTGCAGAATTTTTCTTTGTTTTCAGGTTTGTCGTAATTGTGTAGATAAAAAACTAGATTATACATATATAATATTAGTAGATATTAAATTAATAGTTATGTATTACTAGCAGTAATATGTGTTATAAATGCTAAAGTAAGTGTGTTTGTTAAGTTTTCATGTCTTAACAAATCAACCAATGATTATGAAATATTTGCACACACCATAGGGGTATAAAAAAAGTACATAGGGTACCTAAAACCTCACCCCCTTACACGCAGGCGAAGAGGCGGTCACAATATATTAGTATTTCTATATTTACCACCTATTCAATTTCCTATACAAATCCGCATTGGAGAAGCGTGGTGGAATAATAAATGCAAATGAAATAAAATCGAAAAATTACTATTACGAGTATTGAGCCAAGCCCGTATGAGTTTCGATTTATAAATTCGGACAGAACTGATATTATTTTAATAACCATACATGATCGGTAAGTGTACTAAATTTACATTGCAGTGTACCTATTCTGCACGTCGAATTGCTAAACGCGGCATGACAAGACGATTTCATGAAAGTTGACACCGAACACGAAGTAAACCAAAGCAAACAAAACATTGACGAGTTTCGTAATTCTACCAATAAACATTTCGCAAGGTAGACAAAACGTATTAATTAACCAAATCCCAACAAGTTAAGCACTGAGTTAAATTTGAAACAGTTGCATTTAACGAAATATTCCATTAACACGTATTGGTTCAGTTAGTTCACTCTTAGTGTTTGCGGGTAACGAACCTTTCCCAAGTTTTTTCATTCAACATTTGATGCACTTGAAGACTCATTTATCAAATGAATTTGTAAAATTGAAAAAAATGTATTTGATAAAAGATAAACTAAATCAATGATACTATTACATAAAATGAAATAAAACATAGAATTTGTTGTATTTTTTTATAAAGAGCTTTCCGCGACATATAAAATTACATATAGCTTTTTCTATTTAAGTAGGTAATATATATACATACATTTTATTAGATTGATACTTTTTTTCCAACTTGAGATAAATAAGTAAGTAGTCAAGCTGTGATGCATATTTGAAATATTTTTTATCGAAATAAACCATTTTAACATTTCCATAAGGCAAGTCATTATTAGAAGCATCAAATGAAAAAATGTTTTCTTATAAATTAATAAGCTTTATATATCTGTAACATTTTTTTATAACAATATCTAATGAGAAAACTTCGAGAAGTTTTCGAAACGGAGTAGGAAAAGAAATAAATGTAATCCTTGAAAGTTCTTTCATTACTAACATTTTATTACTTCCTCATATTTTAAGGTCAATTTAATAATACCTATATTATACATTATAAACCTCTATACCATGACTACTTAATAATTTCGCGGTATGTATCCGGTGATTCACATACCACAATTTTTGTCAAAAAATTGTAACGAATAATTTTATGTTTTAAAATTTTTATTTAATTTGTAATTCATATAAGTCCCGAGAAAGTTATGAAATGTTTATAAAGTAAGTGTAGGTAATGTCTTTATTATTCATTAAGCTAAAATAAACATTTGACTGCAAACGTTAATATGTAACGGGTTGTAACAGTTACTTAATTAGACCCCGACTACATGAATTCTTTTACTTCAAAACTTCGTTATTTTAAGTTCTTAAATGATGTTTGTCCTGTATGCGTTCCTAAACCATTCATCCGATTGTGATGAAATTTTGGTGAGTTGTTCTGCGTAGGTTTTTGGCCTTTGTAATAACTAGAACTTTTTCTTTGTTGCAAGTTTGCCCTTCAATATAAACATTTGATGCAGACCCGTATTCCGGATAAGCCGAAACATATATTAAATAAATACTATATGCATTACAATTGGTTTCCACAAACCTTTTAGATTATAAAACAAAACGTAAAAATATTTATTAATTACACAATATAGAGTGCTGTTAATTCTATTCGTTTATATGATGAGTTCAATTTCATATCATTCGGTGAGTATCGTTTTTAATTGAATATTTCATAATTAATAAATATATACAATAGTAGTATTCAGTATATATGTATATTAGAACCTCTGAAAAAAAATGACCGCTTTGTTGAATTCTTTGATTTAAAAGGGACAATTCCATTCAATTGAAAACATTTTTTATATAACCGTTGTCCAAACTTATTTGTCTGTATTACAAGGCCGCCGGCTCAATATTCCGGATATTGACCCGCTTTTAATCTCACTAACTTTAATATTTATTACCTTCGATAAACGTAATATAAAATTAATCGAATAACAATTAAAACGAACGCCGATGACGAAACTATTCGGAAATGTAACGTGCGAACTCGTAATCTTATCGTAACAAATAATTATAATTTTCATTGTGATTAGATCGATCGATCGATATTGCAATTCCTTAATAAACAATAACGTGTTGATATTTTGTAAGTGTTGACAGGCGACAGGTTTTTGTGTCATTGACATTTGAATATTGATTTATTAATATTCCTTAAATATTAAATGGTGATCCTTTTCGCCAAGTTTTACAGTCATAAAATATTTCATCGCGTTGAAAATTGTAATCTTATTGAATGTCAATTGTCAGCATCCATACTTTACACTTAGTTGGTCCGTTATCTTTTCGAGTTTTATAAGGTGCGTAAAACATCAAAGCTGTGTTGTTGCTCGTGAACATGTGAAACTGTGAAGTTGTTGAAGTGAACTCGTGAACATGTAAAAGTGAACTCGTGAACAATTTAAAGAATGAGATAAAAAAAAATTTATATAATAACTATCGATCTATAGTTACGTCTTACACCTGAACCTATAATTTTCTATCCGTCACATACTTAAAACAATATGTATCTTAACAAATTTATATCATATAAATATATACAGTCTATATACTATACAAACGCTTATAATAATATTTTATATCACGAGACTTAGAAGGGATTTTCCGTGATTGACGCAATTTGTTAAATCCGGATAATCTTTTTAATATTTGTATGATAACATTTAAAAATATAATTATATATGATTATTTTTGAAATTACAAAGACAAGTCGCGAGTTGTACTGCGATCGTGTGGTGGTGGAGCGTAATAAATCACTATCGCCACCTATGTACTTTTACACAATGTTAGCAAGTTCTATAAAAACTAAATGTCACGTTTAGGTCTATACATGTTGGTTAGTTATTTGGTAAACAATTGAAACCAATTATAATACATTAAAATAATATATTTTCTGAGTAATTCTCAGTACTCTTATGCATTGGCTTACGTCTTATATACTTTTACGACTGCTATACAAAAACTGTATATTTTGAATTTAAACAATATCTAAGAAATATTTCACCTTTTTGCTTGCGATACTAATCTTGTAACACAATAAAATATTACAAACGGACGCAACTAAAGTAGGAAATACTATTGATGTAACGTATTACTTAAGAGATAGATTATGAAAAAACACAAAATAACAAATTAAAAATTATATATAAATTAATTTACGTATATTTCATGGCTTTTACATAATAATGGGTATATCATTAACATACGGCGTTTTAATATAAAGTAATTACTGAATTTTAATTCATTTAAAAAAGAAGTGTCATTTTGTATCGTTGAAATAGTTTCGCAATTACATATTAATTACATTAGATTCCTGTTTATAAGTTTATTTATCTGGAAATTTACTGATGGTAGGGCTTTGTGCAAGCTCGTCTGTTTAGGTACCACCCACTCATCATATATTCTACCGCAAAACAGCAGTACTTCGTATTGTTGTGTTCCGGTTTGAAGGGTGAGTGAGCCAGTGTAATTACAGGCACAAGGGACATGAAATCTTGGATCCCAAGTTTGGTGGCGCATTGGCGATGTAAGCGATGGTTAACATTTCTTACAGTGCCAATGTCTAAGTGCGTTTGGTGACCAATTACCATCAGGTGACCCATATGCTCGTCCGCCTTCCTATTCTACAAAAATAAAAATTAATTTTTACTGTTTACAAAACATGCATCCACTCCCTTGGTATGAATAAGGCGCCAACAGCTGTACTCAGAGGAGATAAGAGCAATTGAAATAATTGATGCTACAAGTATCTCGGAACTTACAAGGGCCATTAAAAGTCCCCTTTATAACTAGAGAGAGAGAGAGAGTACACACAATAAAATTATAGCATAAGTAGCTTTTAAAATTAATTGTTATCGTTTCCATATTACGAAACGTACTTGTAGGAATATTTCTAAAACCTATTATAATTTACGTGACGCTATTTTAGTATTACGTTCACATTCGAACAAAAAAACGACGATTTGATTTAAATAAATATAAAGATGATGACGACACGACCAATTTCGACCAAGGCCGTAAACTAATACATTTGCTACTCCTAACACACTTTCATTATCCTTTAAAGATCTTATCTAAAGCTAAGTTGGTCCTACCGGCCTTGGAGTGTATCCACAAAACAGCATTACTTGATATTGTTACGTTCCAGTGTAATTACAGGCACAAGGGATATAAAATCTTAGGTAGGTAGGTTAAAAGGTTGGTGGCGCATTGGCTATGCAGGCGATGGTTGACATTTCTTAAAATGCCAATGTCTAAGGGCGTTGATGACCACTTACCATCAGGTGGCCCATATGCTCGCCTTCCTATTCTATAAAAAAAAATCAAAATTCTGGGTTGCTACTGAGAACTTTGGGTTTGAACTGGAGACCTCGGGATCTGCAGGCTTATAAGCTTGCTATTAGATCATAGGATAATTAATGAATAAAATATCATCAACACAGCAAAAGTAAGCAGCGTATAGCGCGTGTATTTTTTTATAATGTTATTTAGAGCTTACGCCGTCCTACTTCATATAAAAATCAAGTGATATAAACGATCCTTTATAAAGTCATCAATAAGCCGGCATCTAGCAGCTTACGTATGAATCATCCGAGATACCAAGCCCGAGTACGTTTTAATAGCGAAGGCGTCTGAACGACCGGAGGTCTCTAGTTATTCAAACGCGGCCATTCATTTTTGATTTGATAACAGATTCGACTACTTGTTAGCTCATCTTATCATTTAAGTAAACTTATTATTTAACCAATTGTGTGCATGTTATTATCATTTAATATTCGAACTTAAATAGACCGGGGTTAGTCAATTTTCTTTTAAATAAATTATGTTACTAGCCAGATTTTTATTGGTTATAAATTTATATACTTGTTAATAGAAAATATTATGTATATTTTGATTCGCTCGCTTATATGTATATCAGAGTTTATTCATGAAATAAATAAATAAGGTAATTTAATTTATTTATACGATGAAACTTGTTCTTAGCAGATTGCGTCAAAATTAAATATTTAAAGGAAATAATTTCAAAATATGTTTTCCTGTTGTGTGCCAACTGATTCTCATCGTAACAACATTAAATTATAATTTGTGTTTTCGTTATGCGCAGCGGCCTCTTATCACCTCTTTGTTAAAAGTATACAAATACAGTTGGAAAACCCCGTGCGACCTTAAATTCCGCGATCACGTGATAAGAACAATTTTTTTCTTAAAATCTTTACTTTACCTTTCTTTTCTTTTCGTGGAACTCGTAGTTGATTAAAATAAAAACAATACATTATTAAATCGAGTATTTATAATTTAAAAAATCCTTTGTAGTCGGTTCATTGAATCTATGACTTTTATCTGTACTGATATGATTAAGTAAATAATAAATTGTAGTGACACGCTTAACGGAAGTAGTTGTAGAGACCTTTAGGCACACGGAACAGTTCCTTTTCTAACTACTATTCAAATCAATTGAAATACATATTTCAAATTATTAGCTATCTGCTAGCTTAACGATATCAACAATCAAATCGTCGTCGTCTATTTTTTTGTTTTGTTAAATAAGAAAATGGCGATATTTAACAACGCATTGAATAACAACAATAAAAAATAATACGTAATATTTTGCAATAAATAAAATAAAAAACAAACAAAAACTTTCCACAAATGTCAGCAAATCGCTTCCGTAAGAATGGGGGTAACTATAAAATATAAATAATACATATGATGACATATGATGACGATTGTTGATAAAATCTTAAGACGAAAATGACAGGTACGATAGGATATGTTTACGTGTATTTGGTATCAAATAGTCAAATAGACCATTAAAGTAAGTAATTATTGATAGCTTCACCATGCATCATGAGTTTACGAGTTTTCTTCGGACACTATGTGTACACTTTTTATTCTCAATTATCATATAAACAAGGAACCATCGGGCGCCAGCAACATGAAATCTGGGTCGACTTAAAACATTTTAACATAATTCTTTCACCTCCTACATGCCGTACGCTTAGTCACTTCCTTGAATTAAAACCGAGTCCGTTTACGGTAAACTCGAGTGATAAATATAGATACGAGTTAATGGTTTAAAATAGAACCGGACGAGTTTACTTTTGAAGCGTGCATCGAGTTATATGCATCTCGTTTTAAGTCTGATCTATTACCAAATATTCTCGAAAGACATTTGTCACACGGTGACATTACAATGAGTTGCAATCGATTGTTCAGTGAGTGGGACACTTTCACTGTTTAATTCAGAAACTTATGATCCAGTCTCTTATCGACTTCGAGGATTAAAAACGGTCTGAATAATAATTCAAGCCACGTTTTATAAATGCGGTACAGATATTTCGCTGCACATTGTTAGGCAACACTTTCTATTCCACGCCACGGTTAATGAGTAAGTACTCGTTTTCATAAACCGGGAACATAATCGATTTATGAGATGACAAATTCTATTTTACACAGGTATAAATATTTGCAATCATAAATAAAGATCGACTAAAACTTTTCCGTTACATAATAATGTATAACTACAAATATAAGTTTTTTTTTTTTTATAGTATCAAATTTTTCAGGAAACAAGTATATGAATAAAATATATGCAAGTTAATTAAAAACGAATAAGTAATATATATTTTTGAACTAATGATTACATACACAATAAGCTTCCGTATTTTTTAAGTCAGCTTTGTTATATAAATATCAGGATCAGATGTTATCTTATACCATAATACCGTTACCATGGTGGTCCTAATCTTTAAAACAAATGTTTTGTTGCCATCTTTACGACCAAAATTCGTTTAACCTTTATTTTCTATAAAAGCCGAAAATTAACACAGCTTTATTTTAATATTTTCAATCGGAAATTTAGAAGAATCTGGTATTTTAAACACACTAGAATTTAAATTTTGAGGACAAACTTTCACAACGCATCTAAATTGGCGACGAAATCATACTACAACTGAGCCGGTGGTGATAATCATCTAATATCTGTTGAATAAGAAATTCGCAAAATGGCGACTTTTTACGAATTTCTTAATATACATTATATGATTTATATTTTTATAAGACTAGATGAACAAAAAAGGATGATATTGGCAGTTTATGTATATGTTGTTTATTAAGCTATTTAATACATTTTGACGAATCAACTTATTCTTGAAATTAGAAGTCCATATTATATTTGACATAACATATATTTACATATTAAATCCAACATGGCGGATATGAGCTACATGAATATCGTGCGGTATCAAATTAAGGAATATTCACGAAAATATAAACCATATTTCGTGCTATTATGTAGTCAGGGTTTAGATAGATAAAATAATAAGACATTACTTGTTTTCTATGTATTTTATTTTATTACGCACGTTTCTCTAACTTTCTTACGGTCGAAGAGTTATGGAGTGAATGCGTAAATCCGATTGTAGGCTAAGCGTTATTAATATCGCCCAAGAGCAAGCCAACCATTTCTCTACGCCCTAGTTAGTGTGCGTACTTATGTAGGCAATACGAAATGTAATAGTGCGATATCACATAGCACTATGACATATAATATGACACGAGATGAAGCGTAGTTTTCCGAGGTCTCATTTCTTGCGGTTCGATACGTAGATTTTTAAGTATATTTCTTATAAAATATTCTATTTCCATTAAATATATAAATAGTAAGTTAATATAAATAATAATTTAACATGATTAGTAAAACAATGATGTGTCTTCTTTCGACACAAATTATTAATGACAGAATTAGGATCATCAGTATTTAACTAAACAACAGCTGGGTAACGTTTAAAAGTAAGGCCAACGTTTATAGGTATGTATGCATATACTCCAATTACAAAAAATATATCAAACAACATAAACAAATGAATTTCCATTTCTTTTTTTTTTGAGACTGCTTCTGAAATACCAGTGATTTTCTTTGGAAACATTGACGATATTTTTAAATAGATAGGTACAATTCTGAACCCACGTATTTGATATACAATAAAGAATATAAAAAAATATAGCATCGTTTTATTAATTATCTGTATTGTTTCCATACAAAACTAAGCTTTTCATATTTATGTATGAAATAACTGATTATTCTGTTTACGCTTTTGGCCTTTATTAAGTAAGCCTTAAAATAAACTGAAGGACAATTGAAGTGTTTTAAAAAGCAATGGGCATGTATCGCATTTTGGGCGCCATTTTATCAGCTTGCTCATTTTCTTTCTTGCCCGCGTACTTCGTTCGTTTGATCTTTTATGTCGATGAGCTAGCGGCATCTAGAGGAGTAACAGTATCACGCCTTCCTACATATCACTGCGATTTAGGCATATTTAAGTGAATATGGACACAAAAAATAAATATAAAATAGATATAAAGAGACATACTGGAAATAATTAATGAAAAAAATAACTTATAACAGTAGCAAAGTCAAATGATTGAGTGATTTTTATGACGTATTTTTATTAATGGCAATTTTCGAATATTCTAATATCATGGTACGTACCACCGACGATTAATACAATTACGACAGGTAACCTTTGTAAATTATATCTAGATACTATATGAAACTAGTATTTAACTTCGCACGTTGTACATTAACATTGAACCCTAAATAATATATATAATAATGAACGAACAATACATATGAAACATAAACATATGTTATTAAATTTTTAAATGTTATCGAACTACATACATTTATTTTGTAAGACATAACTACCCATACGTTGTCATGAACGCTATAATTAACTACGGCCTTACTTATAGATGTTGTTTGGCGGGTGAGTAATTAAACAATGCTTCGTCTTCTTCTTTCAAATGTCAAATCAATAATGAAAGAAAGAACGAATACATTGTTTAACTAAACAGCCGCTAAGCAACTTTTATAAGCAAGGCCGTTAATTATTTACTAACTAAAAAGCCAAAGTCATAAGTAGCTATGTATTAATAAAGGATAAAATGTTATACATCGATTCTCTAAGAGAACAATATATTTAAAACGTTGAATTACTTAGACTGTACGCAGTACCCGCACCTATAACTAATCAATTTGCATCGCTGTAACACAACAGTCACAATGAGACATATCGTGCCCGGCCTAATCTAGAGAAACGCAAAGGTATTGTTCGAGACCTTATTGTTGGGATCGAGAGTGGATTACGACTCGATTTAACAGCCGAGATGACTCGTGGTGGGAGACGGAAATGGCGACGGAAGCGGCTTCACGGTCGGCGGCGCGCACCATGATGACGACACAGTACCGGGTCCCGATTACAAACAACAGGTTTAAAGACATAATCGTTTTATTGAAAAAACTAAACATGGACATAATGCTTCATGCTCTTAACAAATTATATAACAAAATAGACAAAATACTTACGTTTCAATTCGATCTTCTCAATGAATCAAAACGAAAATATTTTTTAGATAGAATCATTAAAAAGATGACAATTTTTTAACTTTAAAAAAAAAACTCAAAACTACACGTTCCTCTATATTAAAATTTAATTAAACAAGTGTTCATTTATTTTAGTTTTATTATCTGTAATTTTCTTTAATTATAAAAAGGAATAATCCAAGATATCCAGAATGGTCAAATTTAAAATAGAAAGTAACATTATCCACAAGAAATAAAAATGCATGTGGTATCGATTTCATTCCATGATACGACTCCCTGAGAGTGGTAACAGTCACGCTAACAATAAACTGGACCGTATGAGATTTCTCAATTAATTAAAACGTAATAGACAAAAATATTGCTGTTATTGCACAACTTTCCAAGATCCGACTTTCGTCATCTTCACATCGGTGAATCATTCAGGACCATAACTTTTAACGATAACGATAATAATTCCAAGAATCATCCGATTTCTCAAATTTCTGATAACACACGACAAAAAAAATATTTCGTCAGGTTCATCTTAAGATTGATATGAGTTTGACAATGCGATGTTGTGAAACATTTTCGATATACCGAGACCATATTATGTTAAGTTTATTTTTGGTATCAAGAAGTTCTCTTCCTATGATGAACAGCTAAACAAGATTATCTTTTGTATTTCAAGAGCTGAGAGTCCAGTCAAGGGCCCGTATTACGTATTAGTTACTATTACAATAAGAACCACTTTACAAATGAATTGTCTGCGGCGTCAGAGGAGCGTAATTCAATTACCGCCCACTGTTCATAAATGGGTTAGTGGCCCGGCTTCCCCAACAACGTCAGCTTCTATAGCGACATGTCCTATTGCTATAGAGATAAAGTTCAATTTAGTCACTGCTAAGAACGGTACTTACTCAACGTTAGTTTACGCGTCATCATCACATTACTACGTTAACGTTTTCTCGTACGATGTGAGAAGAATATTTTAATATTTACATGAGTTAAATCTAAGAACGGTATAGCGATATGTCATTAAATAATAATTAATTTAATAACGTTCATTGTTCACAGATGATTTATTTTATTTTTATTTATTTGAAAAATAATTTGTAATTTATTGGAATTCTATGAAATTCGGTTTAATAAAAAAGGCACGAGTATAGAAACATTTATTTTTAGAGTTTTCAGGTTTCAATCTAGTCAAGAATTTGGAACGAATAAGTATTATTAAATAGGAGAATGGTAGAAATCAAGCTCAGATTTATTACTAGTTGTGAATTAAAACATTAACTTGTTTTACTTGACCTAAAAATAAGTATTTGTGATAAGTCTCGCCAAACTTTCCCATTTGTTTTTTAACTTACCATTTAATTATTTTTAAACGGCAGAGTAAACAAAAACTCAAGTTCTGTTGCTTACCTGAAAGAAAATAAAAATATCGATTAGATTACACAGTCGAACTGCAATAGTGAAGGCATAAAAAACACGAGCAACCTAGTTTGGTTTAAGCCTTTTTAAGAATACATACAATTTTTTTCACACATAACTAAAAAGAAATTCAAAAAAGTTATTTCGATTCGGTCCATGGCTTTTAAAAATAATATTCTAATAATGCTTCTGTTCCTGGTTGTTCGAACTTATCGAATAAACATTACCGTTATCGATATAAAACAATCACGGCGATTAGTTGATACGATTATAAGAACACATTGAATTGAAGTATGCGACACATGGTCAGCCATAATAATGTTGTCGGTGACTATCAGTGATAAGGAGCGCAATATAAATATTTCGCAGAGGTCAGTTTCAGTGAATTTGAGTACGATTGAAGCTCACAGCATATTCATATTAATTGGTCGACATCAAAGGTTTTTAAGTAGTTCTGTAGTTTGCCTCATGAGACTGTAGGTCCCGAGAGCAATAGCTTTGAATTATAGAAAAATATCAATATTAAGTAGCCATTGGTCCTCAGATGATCTGGTCCCGATCGTTCTCGCGGATCAAAGGTCATAGTTGTTGCAGAATTTCGTTTTACAAATCCCAAATATAACACCTGATGTACTAGGCAATTAATTTATAATAGTTTAGCTTGTATAATTTTACACCATATACATAACAATCCCATTTTCGATTTCTTCGAATATAGTCACGTAACTTTCTTTGAACAGAATTATACAGCCGGTACTCAATAGTTAATATGGCAAGTAAATCACAATATTTTGCATTATATACGTTACGGTGGTTGCGTAAGTAAATAATACTGGTGTAGAGCATACAATCGTCGTGTTTACTTGTTATATGTACGTAATTAAATGGCTTTAGAAATTATACTGCGGCCCTATACTTGATGTATCATTTTGATAGTTAAGGAAGTAGTTCTGCTATAATAACAACAATTACATTCTAACTACAATGTTAATGTTTCGTTACGAAATATTTCTATACGGATGTTATCATTACCAAAATTGCGGTTCTACCTATGCACAATCATTCCATGCATACTTTATTCACATATCAACTATTACTGTAAAACATTTGTAAATAAATTTGTATTACTTATTTGTATCTTAAGGGTTGATTTTTAAGTAAATTGCTTTTGTTTGTGGTTTTGTCTGTCTCTATGTCTTGATACCCATCAAAATGGCTTCATCGGTTGGGACATAAAAACTTCAAAAACGGGAAGATATATGAAAAAATATTTTCTAAATCACTATATTAATGTTATTGAGGACATGGGGCTCGATCCAGAGCAATCGTTATCAAAACGTCACGAACTGGAATCAATACAGTTTTTTCTTATTGTAAACTGACACGTACGTATATGACCTTCCTTAGTCACAATGTCAATCGGTGCGACGAATCACGACGTTCATAATGCTAACATACAGGTAAATAATAAATATACAAATAATAATATAAATACTCTTTACACAAAGCATTAACTAAATCGACAAATAAAACCTTCTGTTTTTGAAATTCGTGTGGCTTATTCAAAGTTATTGACTGTATATAGTGAAAAATAAAAAACACATTAGTAATTACGCTACGCATCATGAAATCGTCATTGATAATAATCAGCACATAACTTCCTTCGTAACAGGACAAATAACTTAGAAGTATAGTCTGCTATTAATTTTGTGTATACAAAAAATTATGGTTTAATTTTAAGAAACTCATAATGCTCGAAATAATAATTTAATAATGCAATACACATACGAGTATATAACATTTATACAAATCTAATAACCTGTGTATCCAGTTTCAATTATATATATTTTTCTATAATTTAAATTAATGTGAATTTTATTTATTTCAAAGATTTAAATCTACGACGGACGTTCTAAAATATATCTTAATTTATCGAACATCAGCTCTTAGTTGCTTAGTCCTTGCTAAGTTTGAAACATAGGAGTTCCTACACTATTATAATTATTATGGAATGGCTTTTTTTTAATTTATTGTAATAGTCGAGTTTTGATGAATTATGCACACAAATTAAGCACATGAAAATTCAGTGGTGCTTGCCCGGGTTTGAACCCACGATCATCGTTTAAGACTCACGCGTTCTAACCACTAGGTCATCATTTATCACACTTTCCTAGTTTGTTGGTAAATTTGTGTATCGACACAAGACATAATTAGTTTTAGAATAATAACAAAAAAACGTTACCTTTGTAATTTATAACTTATTTACCTAAGTTTGTTACATAAGATCAATTAATTGAGCCAATTTTCGCTTCATTGGCTATTCTTCTACAAGTGTCTATGGTGTCCGACACGCATCAGAGATTCTGTGCAATCAAACGTGACCCATTCGCAAGCGATCTCCGGACCTCAGTTTCAATAATATCAATAACGACAAACCCAATGTCAAACGTTCATATAATGTTACAGTAAATTTTGTTATTCATTATTAATGAACGATTTATAAGACTAAAATCGTAAATGTTTTTACACAATTATCAACATTTTTAAAAAATAAATTATATTATTAAATTTTGAAACTACAGTTTGAAAAAAGGACTGTAAAAATAAATTATATTATAAACAATTGTATTTGTCCTGTTTTTTATTGTTATTTTAATTAATTAGATGACTTACCACACAAATTAAAACTATATCTAATTATTTTAGCGAATAATTTTTATGGTTTTTTTAATGGCTTGTATAAGAAAACAAATTGACTGCCCATGGTTACTTAAAGTATTGCGTAATTTTGTTAAAAAGCTATCAAAAAAAGGATTGAGGTGATGACACAAATCAGCACGACTAAGGCAAGTTTCTCGAATTAATTTCATTATTCTAACTTAGAATACTATTTTAGTTTACAAACATAATGTTTACTTTACTAAATAAAGCTACGCAGATTTAAATCAAAAAAAGCTATTGTACAAATCATGATCGCGTGAAATGGTAGCAAGAATGCTCGCAATGTTTTTCCGTCGAATCACAATTCCGATGCAAGGGGCGAAAAATTAACAAAATGTAAATTAATAGATAAAAAAACGCGAAAATTCATTGATTTGCAAAATCAAAAATCAATCAATGGTTACTCCAATAACCTACACTATACAAGATCAACAGAACAGAAGAACTACGATACTGACATACGATAACAAACTTGCTTTTAAACATTTGATGCTAATTTAGTAATAGCTTGTCCGAAACTCAATCATTTTCGATTTTCAAGTTATATATTATATAGCATCTATAATCTTAGACATTTTTTAATTATAAATTGGTATATTAATATATATAAATACACAATAAATATTTTTTATTGTACCTTTTTATTCCTATTATAAGGAATGTAAAGTTAAAGGCAATTTTTTATATTTCAAATTTTAGTTCTCTTTCGAAAATTAATGTTCCAATATTGTTAGAACAGAATTAATAAATAAATTTGAATCAAAACAATAACTTCATTAGCGAACTAAATGCGCTATAGACACTAACAATTTGAACAATTCAAAAAAATAATCCTAGTTACTTATGCAGCTAAAGTAGGAACCATTTATCAAGAGGCAACGCATTGTCTTATTCGAGTATTCAGAACGGTACGTCAATGCGGAGCATTTAACACTTTCTATTTTTGAATTAGCTTCAAACCTAGCCGTGGTTTATTGAGTGACATTTTTAATGGACTAGTCTCGTCACGTTGCTTCCGTCACATGGCACCCGCATAATTTTCAACATTGCTACGTTTAAATTGTATTTCAGATAGCTAGAAGCATCTAGGCCGTAATTTACAATGGCATTACAAATCCCGGGCGTTTATAAAAATGTTAGGTCAACATCCGTTCAAGACGAATGCACCGAGGTTCGCAAAGAGACCGCAGTCTTTCGAATGCGGTTGTAAGTCAGTACCATTAGTTGGTCATGTGTAAATAATATCGGGATGTATATTTCTTCATCTAAAATTGATTATGCAATATAACTATTAAAAAATAACAATATAAAAACTTTTTTTACAACCCCTAATAAACGGTAGAGTAACGTATGTGTTATAAATGGAATCGAAATTATAGAAAAAAAATATAATTCTTAAATGATAACGCTGACCGAGTCCGGTGACGATATCCAGATAAAAGATAGAAAGCGTCCGAACAACACTAACTGCGTTACGCGCTCTGAACAAACTTGAAATAGAAGCCGTACGACAAATAAGGTTCGGACAACTTGGAAATGTGCACTGTTTGTGTAATGTTGTACTGTTAAATGCAATATATCCAGCTAGGAGAAAATTTGCCATTTAAACGGCATAACTACGCCAAATTAGAAATGAGTGCGATTGGATACCGTTTAGTTTGCTGTGCTCGTATAATGTATTGTGGGTAATGCGCGGGCATGGAGGTCATATAGTCGCAATTTAAAAGCAAACGAAACACTATACACAAAATCTCTGCTTCCAATGTCAGACACTACAAGGTCGCCTCTCACGATAAACGCCTCTGCGATTTTGACAGCATAAAGACACTGTCTGCGATCGAACCGTACCCACCGACATGCATTAAACACTTAACTCAACAACAAATAAAAAAATATATATTAGTGTAGTATAATTACTAAAATTTTATAGTGCAAGTCTCTTTGTGTCATGCAAAGATTTATGTATATCATCGTAACAAATTTCATTCTTGTGAATGCTTCACTATTCACTAGCGCTTCACGATTTTATATTCTCTTATCTTAATTTAAATTTGCACGTGCCAATAATACGATTAGTTACCCACTGTCGCCATTCAAAATGTTACATAATTTTTAGATTTTAAATACAATTCTCTAAACCTCATTCATATGTAATTGTTTTTTTTTTATAATAAATAATAGAATATTTTATTTCATTTGCTCAGGAATCGGGGACTTTATAGTTGTATGTAAGCAGTATAAGCCAATTTAAAAAGAAAAAAAAACAATATTTTTGAAGTCGATTTAAAGAGCATGATAAGATATGTGACGACTCAGTACCAAACATTATAAGGCCCCTACCTAGGGGCGAACAAGCCGCATGGCGCAAACAGATTGTATTAAAGTTTTCATTACATCACAATTTTTATTTATTTTATAAATAAATAGTCAACGTTTGTGACTAGTAATTTAGTAATAACGATATACTACACTTATTATGTCTACCACGTACCTTTATAGCCTATTTCTGATCACGTATGACCCATCCATAAATATTAAAAAGTAAAAACCACTAGTAACTATTTAGACAATATCGTTCTATTATTTCCTTACTTTTTTTAATATTCAATTTCAAATTTAAAAACATTCGACTTTTTAATAATGGACGGTTTTTATCGACTAGTAAGCTCTTTAACAAAACAAACACCTTCGCTCTCCGTAACAAATGTATTTGATTAAGGTAACGACGACTTATTCGGTGTTAGAGATTTTATAATCTCTGAAAGGAATTAAAATTAAATCAAAGGAGAAAACGAAGTAAGTGTATTTTGTTGAAATAGCGTTCGTTATGATCCGTGTAAAAAAAACCTATATTTTGATGAAGAAACATTCACTTTTGCCAGGGTTGTGATGATTAAAATAAATATATTTGTTTTAAATCAAATCCGTTTAAAATAAGTTCAACGGTTTTTCAGCGGTGAGAAATATGGAAAAAAATGTATATTAACTACTAGAGAGTTGAGCGCAAAATGTAAAGGTGCTGTTTTATGTACATTGTTAAATCAAATATTTCCTATCTAGCAGGAAATATTTGTCTATATACATTTATCTAAAAGTGATTTTGCCATATATATACTGCAACTTATACTTGTATGTCTTAATGGCACAATTATCAGCAATTTAAATGTTGGGCTTAAATCGGTAGGAGATATTATATTGATTTTTGAAATTTTAATAATAAATAAAATTAACAATCCACTTCAAAATGAAAAAGGTCCAAATTAATGATAAAATAATCATAGTTAAAAAAATATAGTTTAAAAAGTTATAGTTTATAACCCTAAATTATAAGCAAACATAACAGATATGCTTAAACGAATAATAAGAATACAATAGCAATGCGTCGTCATCAAAAAGTAAATCAAAATATAATTGTTTATGTTTAAGCATTTAGTTTGTTCCAATTTTAAAGCTTGTTTTTTTTTACTTTATATTATAATTGCTATAACTTAAATAAAGCCGCATTCAGATTATTCGACTTTAGTTGATCGAATGCTAAACTAATAATAACTTAGTGAGTTTAAAAAGCCTCAATATAATTCAAGCAACACAAGTAAATCCAATTAAGTTTAATTCGTTTTACGTTATATGTTTATCAACAAACGTTGGTCAGTTTAGGTGACAATATCACGTGAAAAAAAATCCTATTATTTTGATTTTCTTTTAAATTATTATATAATTTACTTACGAGTAATACGAGCTGGCCCATGCTATTTTTACTAATAAGATATAAACATTCTTTATTTAAAAATGTATAATTATAAAATAACAAACATCGAAAATAAAGCACAGTAAATATAGTTGAGAAAAATAAGAATTTAAACCTTAGTACTTGTCTAAATATCGTAAGACACGTTGTAAAAATAGTCTTAATTTAAATCTACTTATATTTTAACGGAATTATATGCATATGACCCTTTTTAAGGTTCATTATAAATATTGGTGACAGATTATTTTAATTGGATAATTAATTTTGCATATTACCTCTTTCATCATCATATTGTAAAGGACAATATAAAACAACTGAAGATTTTACGAAAATTAAAAATAAAAATCGACAAAGCGTCGAAAAATTTAACTGTACATAGTGTCCAAAAAGTATAGAATGTTTTATCCGACATAGTAAATTCGCTGTGCGACCGTGAAACGTTTGCGAAATTAGTAGGTATATCCATAAGCGTTATGCAATGGTAAAAATAAAACATTTCAGAATATGCACATTGTTGTATATTATATATAGCCTTCAACTGGTTAGACTAGTCGATGTGTTCGCGAAACTTTGTAGTCAAGAGTTACAGACACAAACTTGTCTTCGCCCACACCTTGACATAGCCACTTACGGATATATCAATTTATCGGTATCAGATATAAGTATTATTAGTGTTTCATATCTAAATGTTCAATTGTTCACCAACGGCTAGAAATTAATCGGAATCTTTAAATTATTTTACTAATATTATTAGGGAGATTGGGTTTGATGTTTTTCATGTGCTTAATTTGTGATTATAATTCATCTCGTGCTTTTCGGTGAAGGAAAACATCGTGAGGAAACCTGCATGTGTCTAATTTCACTGAAATTCTGCCACATGTGTATTCCACCAATGCGCATTGGAGCAGCGTGGTGGAATAAGCTCCAAAGCCTTCTCCTCAAAAAGGGAGAAGAGGCCTTAGCCCAGCAGTAGGACATTTACAGTCTGTTACCGTGATTACCGTAGAACTAAGGTGAAATGTTCATAAGTAAATTATTTGGCAAATCTTTTACCATTATTTACATTGTTTTATATGTCCACATTATATACTTAGTATTTTAATACTGACTTATAACTGAGCTCTATAATTTAAATGTATTAATAAAAATACATTAGTTCCCTAGCGGTTTTCTATTAATTTCAAATTGTAAATCAATTAATAACTACCCACTATCTCTGTATTTGTATATAGTTTTTTGTTATTTTTTGGTTTACCTTCAATAAAAATATATAAAATTAGGCTGAAGTACGAGATAGGTGCTCGTAATGTTTAAGGAACAAACCTGTGGTGCCAGGACCGGTGTTAATTCCGTAGCGGCCGTTTTGATTTTCTCCAAAGACACTAGACGTAATCCCGAGAGCCCGCATGACGCTCTTCTCGACTAAACCGAACACAATCTCCCATCAGTCAGCTATTGAACGTAACTCTAGCAATTCAACACTGGGGGACACTGAAAACCGCTAAACCACTGAGCCGTAACACACGCACTCACTAACAATTGTTACGGTTCCCTATTCTGCATACCGATTCACCGCCGCACTGTTTTCTCGAGTGACATTACACAAACTTTCAATGTTTTGGAAACAATAGCTAAAGCGGCGTATAATATCGGAACCGATTAAAAAAGGAAAGTAACTTATTTAACCTATTATAACAACACCACACTTTAACGGCACTGTCAAATAGAAATTGTAATGTATTTGACAATCGTATCGTTAACGGTTCGATATTTTTCGACCACGTAAATATATGTGAATTTAACACAGACGTCCGCAACTGACAAATAACACTAACGTACTGACCGGAGGCAGCTGTGCGCGACGGGCAAAAAGAGAAAGAAGTATACTATGACGTACATAATAAGGCTCATAAGTCTGTAACCGGCATAGGAAAACGCATAAGGATGTGCACTCTGATGTTAAAGAAATAAAGCTCAATATGGATTTATAAATGTTTACACAAAAACACAGCTGAGTCAGTTTCCTCGAAACATTGCGTGTGGAAATCCGAGATGGTTTGAAAGGTAGTCATTGAGTGTAAAAGAGACAGAAATGTAGCGGACGCAGCCGATTCAGCCCGATCGTAAACCGACCGCCAAGGCCGGAGACGTCACGTTTACAGACTAGACATGCCCTTATGTACTACGATTTGATACATAGAGGAATACATATATATTACAAAGTTTATTGCACTGTGACATATACTAACAAAGAGGTAACAAAAGTTTTCTAATATATATATTTTAAACCAATATCTATACTTCTACGCTAAATATTACGTATAGTCAGCTAAGGTAAGCAAAGACAATTGAAAATTATATTAAAATTAAATTATATATTTAATTATTTTAATATTTAATATTTACATTGAATTAAGTTGAAAAACATTGCCATCTGTAATAGTCTACTTTGAAGACTGTTATTACGAACAGCTTTCATAGTTGTCAATAAATTATATTTACATTGAATTGAAATTGAATATACGTCAAAATACACATACACCTGAGTCTACAAAATAATATTTACTTTTTATATTATCTTGATATGTAAGTCAAATATCATATACCGAATACGAATATATTTTGCATAATAATTACAGAAAATAAAAAAAATAAAAATAATTAAAATAAAAAGCTGACAATATATTTTCATTTCAATATAAAATGTGCTAACGATGTATTGAATATCACATGTCTTTTTCTATATACGCTACCTAATAACAATTATTATTTAGGCAATTACTGGTTTCTATTACCAAAACATTATTGGCTGGCCTAATAACATAGTGGTATTTAACTAACTAATCTTAATTTATTCATTTACTTCGATAAAACAAGAAGTAGAAGAAAAAAAAAATTAGTTTAATATTTCTATAATATATTGACATTTGTTGGTGTTGTTGCAAATTATCACAGCACCGCTGCATCCGACGCGTTGTTAACTTAAAGCGGATCCGGAACAGCAAACCGAATGTTATTCATGTTTTCTCTCTCGGCATTCGTTGCTCAGTGAAGCGAGATACGATACGAGACAAAAATTAAAACACCGAATAAATACATATACACAAATAAACACAGAATCGTTTTTCCCTTGCCGACGTCAACCACGTGATACGTCATCATTGATTATATATTTAATTTTCATCTTTCGTTATGTATATAATTTAAATAAACATTAAAATTTTAAGCGAAAAATACGGGTGGTGTTTTTTGTTGAGATAAACGAAAATAAAAAGAACTTGGAAAGTTACATTGACGTCATTAAAATTCTGGGCGTACGAAGATGCAATTTTGATAAGGTTATATGTTAAATATTTAACAGATTCAAATGCATGAAACGTACAAAGAGTTGGAAAATATCACTGCCAACATCGTACCCAGCGAGTATTTTAATGTTAGCTTTTTTTTATACATTTCTTTCTTTTCTCTTTTATCATAATAACGCGAATGTTTTTTTTTTTCATCCCCACGACTGTAACACATACAAAGGACGGCATCGACATCCCACGCTGACGAGACATGAGTTTTTCTTTAGTTAGTTGAAAATATATTTCTGTTTGCTTGTAGTGATTAATCATCAAAAAAAAAAACCACTCGAAAACAGAAACGTTAGGATGTTCATTGAATTATGCTGGTAAAGTCGGTAAAATATATGTAAACGCTATCAGGACACTTATTGGTGGCCCAATGCGTCATCGGTTGCGATCGACCAATCGCCATTCACATTAAAGTCAAATTACTTAATCTGACTTTGATCACCGTTTTAGAAACTGTAGCTTAAATGAATGAATTGGTGAGTAACAGGAGTAGCGTAACAACAAAACTTAAACTAAAAAAGGGCACGAAAACGAAAGTCGTCGGGAATACCAATACATGAAATATAAAAAATAATTATTTTCTTCTTCGTTAGAGCGGAGACCTTTATCTGCAGTCGTACGATTATTACAGCCAAAGATTTTACTATTAAAAAAACTACTATGTTGCCAATATACCTCTGTAATATTTGAATTAAACAATATAATCCTGTTTGATTTTTTTATATTGCGAAAAAGAAAGATAATATTCCTAAACAAGTCAAGAAAACTCGAAATACTTGGCAACAATGAGATATATTTT
The DNA here is from genome assembly GCA_905147175.2 of Nymphalis urticae. NCBI lineage: Eukaryota > Metazoa > Arthropoda > Insecta > Lepidoptera > Nymphalidae > Nymphalis > Nymphalis urticae. The sequence continues at coordinate 9,548,765 of LR989991.1, forward strand.
CCGAGATCTCAGAAGACATACATAGTACGTTATGTTATTATACTTAACATTTTATATCGACAACGTTCTACCCGATCAATCTTAATATAAACTGTAATTATGAAAAATAAATCATAGTCGCTTTCGTGTAACTCTATCCTGCTTTAAAATATTAAATGACGCGAGAAGCCATAAAATGAACCAAGTCGAGTTTTTAGCTACGGATGAGTCGATTTGTGCAATCGATTTTATTACGACAAACTTACTTTTGTTTTTGCTTTTTATGAATAGATAAATTAAATATAGATAGTAACTTTCTCTTATGAATGATTAACAAATTTGATTCTATTTATGTTCAAACATTAGTGTCAATCATTTGCGCATTGCGATTCATTTTAGAGTTTATAAATAAATATTTATTTTTCCAAAAACTTTCTTCTTATCTCTTAATGGCCATTTCAAGTTTGTTAACATAATGTTAATGTCAATGAATGCCGTTGAACCGGTTTGTATGAAAACATTTTTTTAATCACTTATTGGCAATGCCTCCGGTGTTGTTTTGAAAGCTGCAAAATATATATAGACTTAACGGACTCGTTTCATCTATTTAGGAAAACGTTATTGCGTACAGTTCCTTAATTAAACATAGCTTATTCTCAAATAACTTAATACTTATTTAGTTTCTTTAGAATCAAATTATAATTGTTAAAAACTAACAGATACCAGAAAAAAGTATGAAAGCCATGTTTATCTCTTGAAGAGATTTCTTCCAGCACACTCAAGATGGAAGGAAAATAATTAAGACAGATGAAAAGGAGATAGACACGTACAATCGTACAAATATCTTAATCACATAGAAAATACCGTTGACATTAATCAAACATAATAAATAATTAGCAAAATATATTTAAAGAAATGATACGAAAAAAATACATTCCACTGTACATTACTGTAACGATATCAGAATGGATACACCATCTACAGAGAGAAGACAATAAGGAGAATTAACGATGCGCTACAATTGACGAGAGCCGACATGATGACAATAATATATCTACAACTAATAAACCGTATACATCACGACTTACAGGTGAAAATGAACAATGTTATCGAACGAAGCACACACACGACAGATACGTGCACGACATTTATTTGTAATGCAAAACTGCAAACATCCTATAGTTACGTCGACGAATAGGCTAACCGTGAGAGTTTCACGATGGTATTTTAAAAGAACCTATTCTGACGTCACGAAGGCAAAACATATGGATAAATTTATACTGTGTATTCAAGTAAACCATATAGTATTGCTCTTCTAAGAAACTTATATTTTATAATTATTGGATATTTTAGAATTAAGTTTTTCGTAAATTAATTAAATAAAAGAATTTCGCTAAAGCAAATTACAAAATATAGTATATTTAGAGGCGATGGCCTCCTCCACTCTTGAGAAGGTTTCGAGCTCGCTGCTCCAGTAAGGGAATGGTGGAATTTCATCCGACACATATGTATCTATCCCGCAACGTTATCTTATATTAGCGTGATCGCTAACATGAATTATATATATAACGAAAATTAAACACATGATAACTCAGAGCTTCGTTTAAGAGTTTTAATCTCTGCTCGTATATGTATGCATGTATATATGTATATGTATAGTCAAGTGGAAAAAAAACATAATAAAGAATTATTTATTTTTCACTATTTATCGTAATTCTGTCCTAATTTAATTTTAAATGACTAAGTCCAATGAAATAGCTGATATATTGATTATTTATAAAATGTCGTTAAAACAATTATATTATACTTATTACACGTGTAATAATCTCGTTAAAGATTACACAATAATAAATCTAAGATTGTATAATACTTTGTAAGGGAAGTGTTTAAAAATTATGACTATAAGAATGGAAGTAGCACACCTTTTGTACTAAGCGAAACGTTATGTTATTCACATTTATATAATGGTGAGAATCACATTTTCTAAAGTTTGTTTTTTGACAATTAAACTTCACATATTGTACTATTTAAAATTATATGAATCAAGTAAAATGATAAATTTTTCGTATATCGTATTAATAAACTAAATTGTTAGAATTATTTCTGCAAATTTTTTTATTTAATTGTTTGACAACTTACATTATTTCTTCATAAACAGTACCAACAATTGTATATTTTTAATTGTCTTGTAATCATACCTTTTTAGTCTTAAGAACAAAATACATCATTTTACAAAATAAGAGAACAGCTCTTTAAACCTTCCGGATGGCCTTTACTACTAAAATAATAAATTACGTAATAGTCGTGATGTTTTTATTTATTCAAATCATTTCACATATATTCATCCAAATAGCGTAAAACATTGAAATTATAACGAACACCAAAGAAACCGCTCCTTATCTGCAATCTAAATCAGTTAGAAGACGACCAGATGATGCAACGAAATGAGATCTATACGCGCCATGTCGTTGAGAAACCCCTGAATATCATATTATAATTTCTTAAAACGGTACATACATTATGTAGATATTATTCCGGCAAATATAAAAATTAAAAATAAAATATCTAACCATCTACGTAGGTCTGGTTTGTTTTATAACAACCATTGTCTGAATTAAACAATATTTCGACATTATATTTAGAACGATACCGAGTGTTAAATTTTACGCCATTGACAAGAGCTTGCGATATATCCGTCCAATCGTCGTAATTTACTAAATTCTACGTGAACTAATGGACTTTAACACAAGTGTTATGCCCTAGATTATTGTAATAACATTCTCACTTGTTATGCGAAACGTTAAGAATCTTCATCGTCGATTAGGTTTCAAGCCTAGTCTGTTAGCCAATGTGCAATGCAAATAATGCGTAAAATTTCAAGTTATTACAAAATAATGTTGCATTTTATGAGCATGCTCACGTTTGCCTAGGAATTTGACTTCTATTTACGAACATATTACGCTATCTGCGTCAATTTTCTCTTTTCTTTGGCAAGTGAGTAGTATGTATACAAGTAATATTTTAAATAACATTTCATTTACAATCAGTACCATCGGTAATAACTTATAATCGTATCAAGCCTAATAAATCAGACAATTAACTTATTTTCAAGGATCATTATACGTGTGGAATTTAGGGCAAACACATTACTTAATAACTGTCGATTTCAATGCATTTTGACATATCATAAGTTTTTTTCAATAATAATTTACATATACTTTGAATTTGTCCATCGAAATTTAATTATTAAGTTTTTATTTCATAAGTCGAAAATACTGCATTACTATTCCGCATGAGAATCGATATTTACCGTTGGTACCCAATCAGCTATCTGGTATCGTTTTAAGCTGCGCACCCGTGCCTGTCTCCGGCCTCACTGGCGGCACAAGGCAGACGGCATCGGCATTATATTATTATAACAAGATGCATGACATTACAAAATAAATGAATATTGAGTTTATATGTACGTAATTAATTCTATCTTCTCGCTGAATGTATCTGTGATGTCTATTAAAAAGTAAAAGGTCAAAATCTTCACACTAAAATATGTTTCCGCATCATTATAATATTATTGGCGAATATTTACTCATTTTATTGCAAGCCTACTGTTGTTCTTATATTATGAAAAGTGAAGATATAATTAAGTATTGCTTTGAAGTACCTAAATCATTATTTATTAGTAAGTCCAATTAAGTGACTCATTTCAGTTTAAAACACATAATTTTCTGAGAAACAGCGTCAGGTCAAATAACTTTAATTAAAATACGAACACGAGATTCGACGTAATTAAAACTTAATCGAACCTGTCTTTTAGTTGTTACGATACTGTTGGATTTTTTCCAATGGTGCGATAGCCAAGGGTGGAGTCCACCGACCGTGAAGGTTTAACAAGCCAACCGAGTGTAAAAAACGTCTAGAAAAAATGCCCTTTCATTAGTTATGAATCGTACTACCGTAAATACCTATATAAATTAAATATCGCTTTCGTAAATAGAAGAAAACAAACTTTAATGACTATTATTACAGTTTTTACAAATTGTAATAAGAGAAAAACTCGTAAATTACTTTTATTGTTCCAAAATATCTATTACTTGCCACCTGATGGTAAGTAAGTGGTCACGAACAGCCTTTTTTTTATTTAGTCCATAAAACTGACTACAATTATACAATCAACAATGATATACAGTAATACCCGAAAAAACCGAAAAAAATAAAACCGCAAAAATTTACAATTGAGTCTTCTCGATGTGGATATTACATGCTTATATGAAGGCTAAAGAGCAAAAGAATTATATAGATATATAGATTTACATAAGAACAAACACATGAAACTTATAAAAACTATCACCTATAAAATAAATAACTTTAAGACAAGACAAAATTAAAAGTAAATAAATACAAAAAAATTGACAAATAATTTAAAAATAAAACTAAAAATTAACCGATTTAAAAAAAACTTTAAAAAATGTTAACAATCTCCTACATCGCCAATGCGCCACCAATCTTGGGAACTAAGATGTTATGTCCCTTGAGCCTATAATAACACTGGCTCACTCACCCGTCAAACCGGAATAAAACAATACCAAATACTGCTGTTTTGCGATACAATATCTGATGCGTGGTTGGTACCTACCCAGACGAGCTTGCACAAAGACCTAGCACCAGTAAAAGTCAAACTCCATCTCTAAAATGACCCATGAGGAATCGAGGAATATGTAATAACATTCAAATTTGAGAGATTATTAGAAGTCAGTGGAAACTTTATTATATATGCATTAAAATTAAACACAAAGAACCTAATAACCGACTTTAAAACCGTTCCAATGACGGTTCTCATATTATGTTAGTATTAAATTATGAGTATGTTAATTTGATAGTCTACCATAAAGTTTACCGTTATCTGGATACTAAGCAGGATAAGGTTCTTTGTGAATAGGCTTAAGTTCAATATAATACCTTAATAAAACTAGGCGGTATTTTCTTGCTTAATATGAGAAATGTATTTTGCTTTTGTTGTAGTTTTTTTAAACAAAACAACTTATAATAAGGAAATTACAACAAAATTGTTTTTTTTTTTGTGAAAAGACAATCGTCCAATTTCACAAGTCGAAGAATAATTCTGGCGGTTTCACTTTCTTTCTGTCCACAGTCGAGCGTAGGATGGGCGTGACCGGGCTCGGGGCGGCCTTGTCGTCTGCACAGATTACATACTTTCCCTGTTTTTATAGGAATCTTATAGGGAGAATTATACAACGATATTGTGAAAGTTACAGTGAAATCAAAGTATATTATTTGATTTATTTAACATATATGAACCTACCTATTTAAATTAGCCAATAGCTTCTATATAAGCTACTAACATCCTTTCATAAACCTGTTTAATGAATATCAATCGAAAATCGTGTATCCATTCTAAAATGTCTAGGCGTGACGTCATAAGATACATTACTTCTAATTCAAACAGACATATGGGCGTCAGTTATAATTCTGTAATAACTTACAAGAGACCCTGAAGGTCACCATCAGGTCTACACATAAGCTTCGACCTTAGCTCCTAGTGGGCGTCACAAGTCAGTATTAACATTGACATACATGTTTTACTGTCAGTCGTTCTAGTAAGCACCACTATAAACCTGATTTGTAGACTGTAGTGGTCCTTGCAAAAATACATTATTAAACAAATATTAAATATTTTATGATCGTTAAAACTACACAACTAATAAGAGTCACTGATCTTAAGGCTCAAAGAATCCATCACGCTGTTGACATTCACCACTATGCAGGTTTTAGAATTTTCCTTTAATACAGTACGATAAAAATTGTAGAAACCAATTGATCACTAATTTTATATCTGATAAGCGTTGCGTTTACTCGGATTTTAAATCGCAGGTAAGTTCCAAGAGTATCTTATAATTTTATTTATTGAATTTATGTGAGGTTATGCACAATTACATAAATTATACCGCTTATTTATTTTATACAGCACGCTTTAAAAATTCAGGATATCCGATATGGTTATAGGATATCTTAATAAAAATGAATGCAAATAATTTTAGAATGAATGTTTTTCAATTGTTTTAACTTAATAATAATAAGAATAATCTATACTACTAGATTTATTTAACTTTTAAGGAAAACAAACAGTACATAAAACCTTAATAAGTAATTGTACATAAATGGTACATTAACCAGTTCCTAATACTAGTTACAGTCCCGAAAGCGAACTTTCCTTCTCCTTAAACTTCAGGAGGGAACAAGTTTCAATTGTTTTTCCACGATGTCCTATTACTGATTGGTACATACATTTGTTCCGCGGATATAGATACATCTACATACATGCACGTTATGTTATATTTTCCTTCATGCATTTCTTTTTAAAAATGTCTCCTGCAAGAGATACTATTAAAAAAAAGATAATTTAAGCACGCGAAGTATATTCTCATTCACACTAAAAGTTACATTAAGCAATTCATGAATATTGTAAAATCTTTATTATTTAACAGTTTAACGTTAACAAATACGTAATTATTATATTTTTCTCTTAATTTAAATACTAAAGTAATATAGTGAATTGTTTATAGAGTGAGGTGTGTTTAAAACTGCTAGTTACTTTAGCTTATTAATATTCTATCTTGTTCAAAGTATATTACGTACTTACTTTTTGTTATCTTTGGACCTTCTACTTTACAAATATAATTAAAATATTATAATCATTGCAAATCTTCGTAACATATTTTAAGACTTAAATAATTTAAATAATATCTCAAATATCCTAAATGTAAGGAACTACTCCACTACGAAAGTAAAACTTTAAGTAAGTTTAAATAACAACTTGATTAAAAATAGAAAATAATGTGGTACATTAATACAATTTTAAGGAATTATAAATTTATTATCGGTTAGTTATGAGGGTGTGTATGTGTGTGTCTGTGTGTGTGTGTGAATGTTAGCTTTATACCCTTATTCATGGATTTCATTATTTGTTGACATACTTAAGCTTAAAAAAATTGCAATGAATACAATGACATTAGAAGTAACAAATAACTCATTGTACGTTTTTGGCGTAAGCTCAAGGTGCCTGAAAGGGACATCTGCTACCTCTCAAAGGCCTAACCGTTTAATGACACACGATTATGTATTTCAAACAAGATGCCAGACCAGTCTGCACGCGTACAGAACAAGGTCATCGAAGTGAATGATAATGTAATTACTGAACTTAAAGGTACTGTTTAAAGATATTTGACTTTTGAGTAGACGATTCGTTCAAAAGGCTTGACAGACATAAGTGTCAAATAACTTTTAAAGTAAGTAAAGAGTTGTCACTGTTTATAACTTTATATAAATAATTTCATTTCAAACTAAAGTCGTATTTAAGCACAAGAATATTTCGATATCGCATACGATTCATTTGCATATATTTTACGGTAAGAGGGAAGTGAGTCATTCATTTAAATGTTTCTCAACATCGCTTTCTGATTTTAACAAACATATTAATTTACACGAAAAAAAAGTCCTCGGTCAAATATTTGTATAAATCAAGCATGGAAAAGAAAGCACACAACTGAAGTAAAAAATGATATTGAAAAAAAAAAAACAAAATCACTGCTGTTGTGGATTGAAGTGAATGGCATAATATTTTTAGTGAAATTTGACAATACACTTAAATGAAGAAAGTTCATTTTGATTCGTCGTAACGTGATAAAACAAACCCGTTTCTGCTCGTCAAGCGTTGAAGTCACTGATGCATTTGGCTATGAAGTGGAAGTTGAATTGAAACGATACTAAAATAACTTGTTTGCATTGCTATGATCGAGCGTAATCGTGTGCATAAAATGTATGTAAAACAAGTTGTAAGGTTGTGCTTCTGGCGGTAAGCGAAGAAAGCGACACGGTAACCCGCTTGCATCCGTATTGTAAGCGAGAGTAAATTGATGGCGTCTAGCGTTATCAGACAAGAGGCGTAGGTGGGCGACTTAAGATATAATAATTTAATATCGTTTTTTATAACTTTTTAGCGATTTATTTTATACTGCATATTGTCAGTGCTAATAATATATGTTAATATGTATAACGTAAATACGACATTTAATGTACCCGTAAACTGTAACAGCCTGTTAATGTCTCACTCATTTCAGTGAAATTAGACACATGCAGGTTTCCTCACGATGTTTTTCTTTCACCGTAAAGCCACGAGATAAATTATAATCACAAATTAAGCACATGAAAATTCAGTGGTGCTTGCCCGGGTTCGAACCCACGATCATCGGTTTCAAGATTCACGCGTTCTTACAACCGGACCATCTCGGCTTATGAACCGGCTTATCTAGCATTTAATGTACCATTTAATGTGACTATTATAATTTAGTACCTAATCAAACGGTGTCGGGTTATATTAATATTAAATAGATACAACAACACATTATCATACATATATAAGATAGATAAAGAGAATAAGCATAAATATGTTTGTAAATATCTAAGGCTAAGCAATAACATGGATGATACATGATCTATCAATTAGAAACGATGACAACGTAATTCTAAAATCGTTGCAAAATATCACAAACGTTTAGTAACAACCTTAAGTGTTGTTAAGAAAATTGATTACCAAGTACTATATTTAAGTCGGCATGCCAAAAACAATTTCATTAATTTGATACACGAGACCAAGTCACGTGAATCGCTGCAGCACGCCACTACCTGGGACTTCTTCTACTTACATTGATGGCCTTTGAGTAATAACTAACCGATATCCTATAAGGCCATGTAATTGAAGATTTATTGTAAGGAGTTATATTACAAAAAAAAACACAAATGTAAGTATAAATATTATTAAGTAAATATTTTATTTCAACTGCAAACGTGTGTGCTAACTCTTATTAAAGAATCTTCATTCAAAAATAAAATAAACGAAACATCTGAAACGAATCAACTTAAAATATTTCTTCACACTTCTCCATAATTGTAATGAGATTCGGTTAGCTTAAATCACAATATATATGTTCTAATGGCACGGCTATTTACCGAATCATGTGACGAAAAGCAACTTTTATTTCACGACTTCTTTCGCAATATCAACTGACAATTCGATTGTGTAAGTGTACTAATGACACCACGAGAACAATTTATGATACAATATCACAATGTTCGAAATTGAGGTGCGATAACAGTATAAGTTGGACAATCGAGAAGGCAATTTATTATAATACATATAGAAAAGCATAACGATAATGGTTTACCATTTTAATAAAAAATGTATACACTTAATGTAACTTATTTTGAGAGCGTAGAAATAAATTAATTGGTATGTTATGAATTCGCTCGTATCAAATAGAAATGCAAAATGCGGATGGTGATCGAAATGCGAGCGCACGCGCAATTCACGCAACTACTTTCGCCGATTAAAAACAGACGCAGGCTGAGAACGTCGTCGATCGTGCGACAGACACTCATTAACATGAAGAAATTCTAAGAGCATTATCGCTATTGGCGCCCAACGTGTCTGTAATAAAAGATTTTTTAATGGTTATTAAACAATGAATGTGTATTGAATTTCTATTTGTTTTGATCGCAGCTTCTGGTTTTTATACTAACCAAAAATTATATATTAATATTAATGATTATCGTACAAATATGTACAGTATATATAAATGAATTTTATATTTGTTAATAAATAAATAAATTGCTAAATCTTTTCTTGAATATTGACAAGCGTACGGTTATGATAATATGATTCTATAAAGATTGATTGAACATTTGATATATATACATTTAAAGAATCGATTTATTGATCTAGAAATCTTTTAATATTTTATAATGCGGTTTTTTTATTATTATTATTTGTACGGAAGCAAAATTAGTTGCGGTACAAGATCACCGCAATCATTTTCTCTAATTTCTCCAAGCAATATCGAAATGTACCACAATCTGTGACACATTTGTATGCACCGTTGTTTTTAGCATTACAACGTTACTTTTTTTAGTACTATTTAAAGAAAATATCATTTTATATTTTGGTATGTCTTAGTTTCAAAATTTAGTTTAATTTTTTTTCAATTATCTGTACTCTTTTAACAGCCTGTGAAAGTCCCACTGCTGGGCTATAGGCCTCCTCTCCTCCTTTTTGAGGAGAAGGTTTGGAGCTTATTCCACCACGCTGCTCCAATGCGGGTTGGTGGAATTCACATGTGGCAGAATTTCAGTGAAATTAGACACATGCAGGTTTCCTCACGATGTTTTCCTTCACCGTAAAGCTCGAGATGAATTATAATCACAAATTAAGCACATGAAAATTCAGTGGTGCTTGCCCGGGTTTGAACCCACGATCATCGGTTAAGATTCACGCGTTCTTACCACTGGGCCATCTCGGCTCAGTACTCGTACTCATTGATCATTGATGTACTCATTGATGAGTACATCTGTACTCATTGATCGCTTAGCTAGTCAAACCGACAATTAATATCTGAAAGCGTTATTAGCATGTCACACCTAATGTTTCTATTCGATAGGTCATCGCCCTCGGATCGATGGAGGCGGCCTCGTGAACTATGTGATGAATATCGATAAATTCACTTTCTCTGATATGTCGGAGGTGAAAAAACTCGATTTATCAATTGGTAAAAAGCAAACCGTTGCCTGGGGGACGATATTTACATTTTAATCTTACATGCATGGCACAATTTATTCTATAAGACATACTATTACGAATAACAATCGGCGTTCGGTGAAATTGAAACGGATGATATAAACGAAGTCTACATTGATATTTCAAAATATGCAATCTACTGCAACCGAATAATAATGACCCAATCATTGTGGTATAGTTACAATCGCAATAAAACGTTCTATATACATAATTAATGAAATAAAGATTAGTCTTGTGTATGTCATCAAATAACTTCGAGATCAATATAATAAAATATTAATTCGAACTAGAATAGAGAAGTAGGTCAATAATGAAATGTTTTTATTAATATTTAGACTAAAAATAAGTTTTTTCGCTTAAAATATTCAAGAATAACAATGAGTTTACTGTTTCTTCATATAAACAATTGATAATACTTTCGTATCTCAGGGTCAAGGAATGAATTTAGAGCTAATTAGTTTATTATCACAATGAGTATGTTTTTATTATTGTTAATTTCCACGGATTAAACAAAACAATAACGATTCACACAAGTTCCATACAAACAAATTTAATAATACAATATTTAATCGAGTCTTCTTATATTTGAATTAAATTCGTCTTCTGATCTCTTTGGTGCTATAAATATTGTTTTGGACGATAAATTACTAGCCTTTTAAATATTAAAGTGGTAAATAAATTATACTATCCGCAACGAAACTGGATCACATGCTAGGGTTGTCCTTTTAAAAATATACCAATAAAATTTTTGTATATTTCTGGCTTGTTCTATTTTAAATATTAATAATTTATTTTATTTTTTAAATATATGATAGTGATATTTGTCGCATCCAAAGGTTAGATTGTTGTTGTAGTGGTCTATTGTTGTTTTAAGCATAAGTATAGTTATAGTAAATAAAAAGTTTTTGAGTTTTTGAGACATTATAGGCTGTGTTGGCACTTCAACTCAAAATCAACTACAAGCTCCATTCACGACCTTAAATACGTAAATGATTTTTTGTCTCTTTTTTACATTTACATACTCTTTACTACGTTAATGTCTTCGTTGTTGGTGATTGAATCTATGATTGATGATTATATTTTCTTGAATTTATATAATTTAGACACAAGGTTTAGTAAAATGTAATCAAGTGTAAATATTATTTGTTATAACGGATGTTACCCGTTCGTTTTAATACGTTTAATTCATAGGAAAACTTATTAAACTTTAGATGAGCTCTGTTTTATATAATATTAAATAAGCTTTATTTAAACCTAAATTATATTCGAAACTCAGTGAGCTGTGGTATTAGAAATCTGTCTATTGCGCTACAATTTATAAACAGAGACTTTAAATAATTTTACTTCTCGGCAGGAATATCTTTTCACTGATCTAAATATTAACATATAGATGACTAGATTATTCAGGGTCATATATTTCGTCGTATCCTAATACATATGTAAATTCTCATATAATTATTTAATTAGTTTCAAAACATTGCAATCTGTTAAAAACTTTTTAATATTAATTTGGACATTATTAATCCATACTAATAGTATTAAACTCTTTCTGTTTGTATTTTAACGCTTTCACGACTAAATCACCATTTTTATGAAATTTTGTTGTGAAGCAAGCTTGAATCCCAAGGAAAGACATAGGTTATACCTATAGCTTGAACCCCGAGCATGCAGGCAAAGGTGCGGGCGAAAACTATAAACGTATAAAACACTATTCTGCTGTATGGATTACATCGTACGTCTACAGCAAGAAACAAATGAAAAATTAATAGACACAACAAGATAAATTTTTAATTATGAACACTCGTAACGAACTGATAAAAAGTTCGAAGTATTATTCCTTGTAAATAAAAATACACCACCTCTGATGTCTTAGTAAAACCTCCTACACTACGAGATACTTTGCGATAAAACGAAATCTCCTAACCCTCTAACTAACCAAAACAAACTAGTACAAATACTTTTTAGCTTACTTTAACTAAAAGACACTAGTAATATTAATAAAATACGAGGGGACGAACAAGCTTTTCGAACCAGTATAAAGCAACTATCATAACTTTACTTATGTGAAGACGACACACGTTACGACGACGATTACATTTTCGTCGTCCTGTTTCCTTAGTCGTTTCATTATGGATTTGTGAAAAATTTATTAGTTAAATGGAATAGTATTGTATTATAAATAAGGATAAATTAATCACATAATATTTGCAGTTCATAATATAAGTAGCAGACTTAATAGCCAATCGCCTGAAATATATAAATCTAAGGTTGGTTTACCTCAAATCCTTCTTTGATTGGATTAGACTAAAACCATTTGTAACTATTTTGAAATAAGTATTTATGCATTGTCTTATTAAGAATGAAGTTCTTAACACAGTATTATAAAAATATGAATATTTTAAATAGTCATAACAAAACCATATTATATTATTAATTCATTACATTTCGTTTCATTATTTATTTTCGTAATTCATTTATTTTCGTTACATTATAATTAAATTTTGTGTTTGTTTCATAGTACAGATAATTTACATCAATTTAAGAGCCAACAGATCAACGTCATAGACGTCAGTGGTATGCGACAACAAACGCATGACGTAGATAGGCACAGACAAAACGATGACGATTTTTTTTTAACTTATACAACAATTCAATTATTTAAAAAAAGTATGGCTTTCGAGACTGCAATCAATAAGGTTCCAAGGGTTTGAATTCCGAGTCGGGTGAATATCAATAAATTATTGAGTTATTTTGTAAAGCCGTTGATCCTGTGCCTGATCTTTAGACGGATTTATGTTACGTTTATAAGAGTGAGGTAAGGGAGCACCCTTTTTTTACGCATTTGTGCACTATAATATCTCCCAAGCAAATGGACATTCCTCCTTCATTTATATATAAATTTAAATATATTAGTGTGGATTCCGAAAACTACAGTAGAATCAATCCAATCCAAGTCGTGGGTGTCGCAAGAGACAAAATATGGACATTTTTACTAAACGCATCCATCAATTGAATAATGTAAGAGTTACTACTATCAAGGCAGCAAAGAACTAACCCACCAACCAGTAAAGCTAATCCCTAATAACGGTTAGCGAAAAACCAGCAGCCTTCTATGCAGTGTTTGTACGTTGTGTCGACCAAAGTTTGCAAGCGAATATATACATATGTGAACATCAAAAAATGACGTAGTTCCTTTTTAGTATTTATTTTAAAGTATAAACGATCAAAATGAAACTTATATTTAAAGGTTACTATTAGTGTTACTACGTTAGGCTACGAACTTGGTAGAGTCAGGTTGAGTTTCAATGAAATATTTTAGGTGTTAATATTCGTATTTTGACATAATATGTTGTGACAGATACAGCCTTGTTACAAATTTAACTCTATTTATACAAACTATAAGATTAAAAACCACTTCATTTACTAGCCAGTATTAAAATCTTTTACTTGAAAGTTATATAAATAAAAAAAATATTAAAAGTACTGCGAAGGCTAAGGTATTTTTTATGGGTATACGAGTATCGGGCCCTTGATAAGAAGTTATTCCATATACAATATGCGTGTTTTTAATTATCTCGATACATGTGATTGCTTTAGTTGAGTCACTTGGCCTATTCAATTATAATTCACTAGACGCTCACGCACACTAATAAAAGCAATACCCAAATGTTTAGTAATGTATGTACCTATATTTATTTTAAAAATGGTTGTGGGGAATGAATAGATATAAGTTTGTACATCTTGAAATTAGTATGCATATTTTCAGGGCAATAACTCTGCGGGTAGTATGACGTAATGAAGACCCATCTGGATATTAAGACTCCATTTCTACCGCCAAAATTCATACTTCCTTTTTATTATACTAATTACCCGTCCCCGCTCTGTCCGGGTAAAAGTTTATATAAAACGATGATGTAGAAACTTATATTTGCGTGCGTCGCGTTAAACGATATAATTAGTCTATCGCCCGACATTAAAGCCCCCAGTCGGTATGATTTTTTTTAACAGTCATCGTTATACTTCAGCCAATTTACACCTTAATAAATTATACACCGAAACCTTCCTCACGAATCAATCTATCCAATAATGAAAACCGTATCAAAATCCGTTCTGTAGTTCTTGAGTTTGTTGCGCTCAGACAGACAAAGACTTGCGAGAAAGAATTTATTTTACAAAATATAGTGATCTATTGTGTTTGACTTTTGCGCAGTTTAGTACGCATACAATAAAAAAAAAATACATACATTGAACACAAAATCTACGGACGATAACGGATGACCTCAACTTAATGAATAAAATTATTTAAAAACGTAAAGGAAAAGATTAAGAATTATGAAATATAATTCTATGTCTCAATATATGCTTTGTTAGTTGCGTGTTAATGGACAATGAGGATAAAAATGAACGTCTGTCGTAATTGCGTGTCAAAAAGGGGTTGGTCTATATAGGTCAGGGTGTGTAAGCGAAAAAACATACCGATGGATTGTCTGCTACTGAAATATAAATAGATTAATGCCGCGTCACTCATTAGTCATAAATGAATATAATAACATCACCTACTCGCGACATAGTTTAACTGAAACAAATATAAAATATAACCTGATCCTGCTAGTTTGCCCATCTTACTTTAAAAAAAAAACGTGTCACGAATATATCCAAAAATAGCCGTTAAAAACTATCTCAAAATCATTATTATTTGGCAGCAGTAATAGTCGAGATGGCCCAGTGGTTAGAACGCGCGAATCTTGACCGATGATGACGTTCAATAACTTAATAATATTGGTTAAATTAGCTTGAATAAATTCATCAAATTCAAGGCAAAGACCTCTTCCGAGTTAACCATTGAATCGCTTCTTTCATTAAGATTTAGATAAGTAAGCTTTTCAGTACGGAGCTGTTCATTAGAATAATTGAAATTTAAATGATGGTGTATTTTTCATTACAGTTTTAGTTATTCATAATTAGTTTTGGTTTTATTTAACTATACATCACATCTTTAAACTTTCTTCAGCGACTTATTGAACGACAAAATGTAGTTTGCGATACTAGATTTTGTTTTAATTATAAAATCCCGTTGAGTAACACAGAACAGAAATCAAACTTTTCCTACTTCCCGTCAGAGTGAGATGCATTTCTAACTAATAATATAGTTGAGTTGAGGCAGGATACAAGACAGCTTACAGAACTATCAATATTGATAAACTTAGCTCGCGGAGCTTCTCGTATGGCAACTTTCTAGTCTATAATCGATGATCGTAATAATTCGAATAACGACTTAAAGTAAATTGGTAGGAACTATGGTTTTAAATGTAATTTCCTACGTTAAATGCAATAGAGAAACTGGTATGTAACGTTATTCATGTAGTAATCAATGACGTAATTACATTATTATTTCACTCCAAAACTAAATGACTTACACAAACCTCTCTATGATCTATTTAAAAATTAAAAAAATATAAGACTAATTGTACATTAACGAGATATTTTATATGTTCTTAAAATTGATAAAATTAAATTCCATATATTTATACAAAAACATGTCACGTCGACCTCGTAATACAGCCCGAGCGGTAAAATGAAACTTGGACCGGACGATTTCGACGATATCACATTTGAAACCGCTAAGAACACACCTCGATGCACACACCTCGATGGTTACACCACTCAAGTTCAAGTATCTGATAAACATACAAGATTGTGAAAAATGGAACGGTCTAGATCCAAAGCTGAACATGTGTCATGTGACACTGATGTGGTTTGAACCATTACTGATGTTACACAAATTCAGATATTGTATAACGTATTGTTTTTATCTGTGTCAAAAGTTAATTTAAAAAATATATATTAAATAATTTTTTACGTGCATTGAAACTAGTAGTGAGCTTTATAGTTAGGATAATTACAAGCGATCGCGCTGACCACAATCCTAAAATTACTTTACTATTGCATTACTATTATAGAAAAAAAACACTGTCGTTTGTAGTAGTAAAAGTAGGTCGTTTATCCGGTGCGATTCGTGAAAATTCAAATTAAACATTGTATACTTATAAATTACAAATACATAGTTTAGTATAATTGTAAAATATCATTAGAAAGTGATAACGGTGAGAATAATTAAACTTAACGAGACACGTTTTTAAGAATTTCTTTTCATTACGTTTAATTCATTATACATTACAATATCGGTAAAAGTAATCTTAACAATAATAGCCGTCGTCTTAATTTCAATTACATCAAGCTGACGACCATTATTATACATCTAAGCATAACTCAAGAAACAATATCAATTTAATCTGGTAGCTCGGTGAACAAGATAATATCTCGTGATTGAGATAATGCATCAGCAAAATTACGTAACACATTCAATCGTTGGACATCTGGAACTGTTCATTAAATGTAATCACTTACATCATTCAACATTTTTGGACAACATCATTACAGTACGATCGTTTTTTAGTTCATAGTTGTAAGTTGAAATACAATCATCAATAATAGTAACATATAAATAAGGTATTTATTTTATTATATTAGATTCCGTCCGCGGTTTCGCGGTTCGCGTTTCACTTATTAGGTAAGGGACATAAGGTACCTACTGCCTGTCATAAGCTCGTTCAGACGCATAAACTCTACCTTCGTTATCTATTACATATAAAAAAAACCTAAATTGGACAAATATACGAAGAACAATAAGCTGCATACTTATTGTTTTTTGCAGGTGCATGATGCATTGCATTTATTACGGTAAATAGCTTAGCTTACAAAGCACGATATCTGAGAGGTGTGGATTTGAATTCTGCAGCGTCGCAAAATGTACGTACGATACGGTGTTAATGTACTTATCGATTTTATTTGCATGAAATAAAAATAACTATACATATTATAATACTTTTTATATAACGTTACGATACAACCACGGAGGCAAACATCAAATGTTTTGCGTTTTTATATTACAATTACTATTAAATGCTCACTTAAATGCTATAAACATCTCCGACGCCAATGTTATGATTACATGTCTATGGTTATTTTTAATAAGACAATTGCGTGACTTCCCTCTATGTATTGTATTATTATAGAGTTATTTATAGGTAACACTCGTGGCTCTTAACTATTATTGCAGACACGATTTTTTTTTCGCCAACACTCGCCTTCACGAATGTTTGAGAGTTGATGTAATCTGTAGGAGGCATACATGAAACTTACGGAGAGGCTTCGTTTGGAGGTCTCCGTTGAATACAAACGCAGTCATTTTTGAATTTATGACATAATCGTTATTGAAAGTGCAGTAACAAAAAATATATTTGAGACCTTCACAAACAACCTTGATAACTATATTTTAGTGATTAATCAAAGTGTTTATAATTATACCCATTAAAACGTAGGATACCTACTTACGCACAGATAAAATAAGGTTTTAATTTCATGATATAATTTAAAATAATAAGATATAAGGTAAATTTATAGTATCAAGTCAAGCCATCTACCTACATCATCAATCGTTATTTTGATATCACGTTTTCACTGTTCATTCAAAATCCTTTATAAAATATTTAAAAATTGTCGTCCAAACAACGAACTTTATTAACAACACAACGCTTTAAGTATATTTTTATATAAAAATTAACACTACGACAAATTGAAAAAAATCATTTCTTGAAATATAAAAATTGTTACTGTGACCTGAAAGAGTCATGTAATATATAGCGGGATTTTCTATAGAAGATACATTTGAGAACTACAAATCTCACATAAAAGTTTTCGTGTATCTCTTACAGATTTGGCAGCGTTCGCTTGGAAAGCGGCCGGATTGAAAAATATCTCCTTGAGTACTCTGACATAACCTACTATGTATATCTAAAAATATGCAACGTACTTACTATAAAGCCATATATGAAATCATTAGCCATCATAATATGAATAAGAGAGTTTTTTTTTATAGAACAGGAAGGCGGACGAGCATATGGGCCACCTGATGGTAAGTGGTCACCAAACGCCCTTAGACAATGGCTCTATAAGAAATGTTAACCATCGCTTACATCGCCAATGCGCCACCAACCTTGGGACCTAAGATTTTATGTCCCTTGTGCCTGTATTACACTGGCTCATTCATCCTTCAAACCGGAACACAACAATACCAAGTACTGCTGTTTTGCGGTAGAATATCTGATGAGTGGGTGGTACCTACCCAGACGAGCTTGCACAAAGCTCTACCACCAGTTTCATATCAATCTGAAAATATAACTTACGTAAATCATTATAATAGTATATGGTTGAATCAAACCATTAACAAAAACCAATGAAATCGATTAATTTAATTTATTTATTGTCAAGATTTTACAAACAAAAATTTAGCTACTTTTTCAAAATACTCTTTATACGTAGTGCCAGCAGTAATTGAATGTCGTTTATCAGGTCATGCATAGACTAGAAGTCTGGAGCAACTAGCGTGACGAGCAAATCATTTAGATTAACTGGGAGAAATCATTTAGAAATCGACATTTCTGATATGTGACAATTTTTTTAGAACAAAATCTGTAAATATAACGTTTTAGTAGGTAACCACCACTAAATTTGTATGCGCTTTATTAGTGTTTATAATTCACATCGTCCTCTGCGGTGAAGGAAAACATCGTGAGGAAACCTACATGTGTCTAATTTCACTAAAATTCTGCCACATGTGTATCCACTGACAAGAATGAGCTCGAAACCTTCTCAAAGAGAGAGTCTGTTACTTTTGTGAACTGAAGACTGGCTGAAGAAAATAATTTGTCAACTCAATTATCAGCATATCTCGTCTTAAATACGGCAACAGAAAATAAGCTAGCATAGTAATGACGTTAAAATAATATTTAATTTTTAGAATCTGTTTAATAATGTTAGCCTAGAAACATCAGCTTACACCTTTGCACAGTTGACTTTGAACAGCTACGAAAAGGCTTTATACAGATATATATTACAAATATTAGTTAATAATAATTTGCTAGTAATTTATGTACGTACCTGTTTGTTATTCATTTGTATAATGCGTACAGTGCGATTTATTCATATTGGGCGATAGCTAGTTTGGTGGGTATGGGTAGGAAGGAGCGTTTTATGTGGGATTAAGATATTCGTGTAGGTAGCTACTATATTTAACATAAAAAAAGTTATATAAAGGTATAAAAACTATTATGACGATGAATGCAATATTTGCGTTTTATCTAGTATTTCTACAAGATATTTTATTGTTATTATTGCACACAATTTACAATTTACATTATATAAAAGAACAAGTAGTACATAAAGTATGCAAAGGCGGCCTTATCACTTGCAGGGATCTCTTCCAAGATAGTTTTTTTAATAGAAATTTACTTTCAGTATTCATTTAATGAAATATTTATCTTTATAATACATAATTATAATAAATTATATGACTAGTACGTAGATATGAGCATTAAATAATAATATCAATTCGTTTCGTCATCATTACCAATACTATCTACTGTTATGTTTATTTTTATTAGAAAAACAAATAACGATATTACGAGCAGTGATTGTTATGTTGTATCTACACGTTTCTTATATTTTTCGTTTTATTAATGTCATGCATCTGTGAACTTAAAATTTAGCTTTATATGTTTTAAATATATCAGTCCTAAAAACTCCAAAAGGCTCAGTCACGTGTGAAGGAAGGAGACATGCTGCATGGAAACACTCGGTATGTTTAATGACGATGCGAATTACGAAGTCAGGAAGCTTATAAAAAGTAGCTCACGCAAATAAAGCCGAAGAATGTCGACGTAATTACACAGGAAACGGAGATCGAACTTAAAATATGAGCATATTTTAAACCAATACCCTCAATGGGTATTGGTTTAAAATTGCGTTAATCGCTCCTTAGTTAAAAATATTATTCTGATGGATGTCTAGAGCTTCATTTAGAGTCCTAACCTTTTCGTATAATCTTAATTCTTAATAATTATTTAAAAACGAAATTGTTCATGTTAGTTACCAAATTATGTTGGAACGACAGAACGGCATCTAATGTTTGGCATAAAATTTGATTGTCACGTTGAATAAATACTTGTTTTATTAATTAACACCTATCAAAGTATAAAACGAATAATACATAGTTGTATATATATAATAATAACAATATTCCTTTTCAAATTTGCAGGCAGACGAGTAAGTGGGTCAACTGGTAAGTGGTTACGCCCATAGACACTGACACAGCAAGAAGTATAAACCACTCCTTACACTTTCAGTACGCGGCCAACCAGGCAATCTCACATGTTATGCCCCTTGTGTCTATTATTACACAAGGTCTAGGCTCTTTAGTTTCTAGCTCTTAATTCTATTTTACCTTGGGAAATAATAAAATGTTAAAAAAAAATTGAAATAAACTAGTCATATTTACCCAAAATAAAGAAGAATATGTATTACAGTCTGATTAGGTTCGTTATTGATTACGGAGCTCGAAGAGTAGGCAAATTTTTTTTGTAACCATAATGCTTCTATACCGAGCCTTTTATATTTTTTTATTACATTTTTACATTACATGATTTATTTTTATGTCAGCGCACATCACGTCGCCAGTCACAGATAATTATTATTTTCATTTTATTTTAAATAAGTATTTTAGTGAAGGGTTTAAATTATATTAAACATACAAATTGCATACGTTCCAAAAAATTAGCAATTTCAAAATATATAATATTATGAAATTAAACGACGTGTGCTACAATAATTTGAATATTATATAAGCGTACTACAGTAAAATACCTAATTCATATATTACGTTTAAGAAAACATAATACGTCATTTACGTCGTCACTAACTAGGATGTAGTTCAACCTCAAATAGATGTCAATGCTCTGACAAGTGACAACCATGTTGCTGTTAGAAAACATAAGAAACGGGGAAGTAGAATAATTGACGGTACTCTAATACGTGCCATTATAGTAATTATATAGCAAGTGTAACATAAAATGTCTGTAAAATTTAAATGACGTAAGCGTCGAGTGATTGGTTTGCAAAGATCATAATTACGTTTGAACAGATGTGTGTATTTTTTTTATTTATGTTTTTTTTAAATAAATTGTTGACACTTTCCTTATTATTGTTAAGTTACTTAGTTTAAAGCTATTCGTATACATGTTTAGTAAAGTGCACTCACGACGTACTTTCAGACACTATCTAAATATTTTAAGTAACATAACAAAGAATACACAAATTTTATATCATATTATTTAAATTGTGGATTGAAAAGGAACACAGTAAATGACTTAGATTTTCAATTGCGTGTTTACAAAAGTCCTCGGCGATAAGAAAAAGTACATACATACGACGTAAACATATGTATGTTCATTAACAGCCTGGTAATGTCCCACTGCTGGGCTAAGACCTCCTCTCCCTTTTTGTGAAGGTTTTTGAGCTTATTTCACCATTTTGCTCCAATGCGGGAGTATATATTAATTTAATCTTGCTTATTAATGATTCACTCTCACAAATAATGTTTATTTTGGTTTTGAAATCTATAATGTATGGGAAGAAATTATAAGTCAAACATTTTGTCCAAACGCAGTGAAGGTTTGGAGTTCACGGTCGAATTCTCAAACTGGAGGTGAAGCCTTGGACGAGAAGGACTCCTTCATTTCTTGTGCGAAGTAAAAAGATAAAATTTCTTTAATTTTATAGGATGACGTTATTCCAGAACTAATTGATATCTCAAACACTTTAAACAAAATCTGAATGACAAAAAAATATATATAATTATATACAATATAGAATTTTATTACAGGTAATAAGTACACTTGTCTATATACTTATTCCACGTATATTTACGAGTTAGCCGACCTTTTGGTCAATCAGTATACAACGTTTTTATGTACATCGAAGGTGCCGTACCATGTAAGGTTAAGTATTTATTTGATTTAGATTAAGGACAATGGAAAAAACGAGGTTTCTTCACAACAGCTTCAATTAATTACTTTTTTATAGTGAAATGTTTTTTTCTTCAATTATTTATAATTAATATCCATAAAACCGGCATAGGATTAGCGTGATTAAATATTTTCCTTAAAAGTAGGTAAATAACAACTTGTTAATGTCCCACAAGTGGGCTATGGCCTCCTCTCCATTTGAGGAAAAGGTTTGGTTTGGTAGATACACGTGTACCAGACTTTCATCCGACACATGCAGGTATCCTCATGTTGTTTTCCTACACACGACGAGCACGAGATGAAAAATAAACACATGGAAAATCAGTGGTGCTTGTCTGGGTTTGAACTCGCAACTTTTGGTAAGGATTCATTCCCTAATCACTGGGCCATCTCGGTTCAACTTATTTAAGAGTAAAGAAGACTTTTTTTTTTAAAGTCTTCTATAAATGATACATCTTCAGATGTATCATTGAAGGGTAAAAAAGTCTTCTTTTACCTAAAAGTCTTTTTTTACCCTTCAATGATACATCTGAAGGCTGTATATAAGAACAATGAACAAACATTTACAGAGATGTGTACCTTTTTAATTTTGCTATGAATAAACTATCAAGATTTTAAAATCGATATTGCACATTAATTATTATTTGTCAATAACGGTCTGTTACATGGACCGATTGCATAAAAAGATCATTACGTTTATTAGGAATCCGATTCTCATAACGACACCGTCATCAAATAACACATAAATATATCAATTCAATCGAATGAGGTAAAAAATGTTGCAAGAAATCGGTAAGTATAGACGGTGTTATGTAAGTATATATAAATAATTGTTCACAAGTGTCATGTGAAGTATTGGGTACAACTAAAGATGCTGGCTTTAGATTAAAACGTTACATACCACATAGCTTGATGATTTGTGATTAAAAAAAATGGGTAATGATTTTCATTTAAAATTGTGAAATGTAAATTAAAAAAAAATATAGAAATTATAAAAAGTAAATAAGAAAAGTATATCACTTGTGTAAGTTTTTAATTCAACTTAATACAGACGTTGATACATATTTTACATTATCAAATCGATGGGAGCGGTAGGAGGAAAAGGTCGATAAAAAAATAATAAAAAATAATAACACACAATTATTTATATACAAGTTAATAAAATTAATCTATTAGCTTACCCATTTCTATATTTAATTTTGACATTATCTTTACATAGCGTAATATCTACTCTACATGAACACGCACCATTTTCACCACATTCCATTTCGGACGCCACACTCTTTTCATTATTCAGGTTATATATGAAACCATTTATAGTTTATACATATATTGCAAAATAATGAGTAACACACACGGCACTAAGGTCACAGAACGAACGTTTCGCAAGACAAAAATGTACTGACGGATTAACTGAACTCTGAACATTGCCAACTGGGTAGATAGGTTTTGCAGCCGCAGACACGCGATCTATACGTAACTATACAATGTTAATATCGAAAGTTCACGAAATATAACAATCAATGAGCATTATCATAAAAGAACGCATTTCATTTTATGAACTAAAGTTATAATTTAGTTTTGTGTTTAAGTAATTGGTCTGAATAACCGACCACTTTTCTGTCCCAATGGTAATTAGCTAAACATTTTTATTTCGCATGTATATGCGACAGCAATTGCTCGATAATGATTCGTAATGTTTCATATTTATTCCCAAAGCATGTTTGAAATATTAAAAAAAAAAGTCCTGTAAGAATATCATGCGATGAGAATACATAATATATTATTAAAACCGTGTTAGCGCAGCGATGAAATTTTTTGTGTCAACGAAACGTCTATTAAATATTAGTACACGCGAGCACCAGGATGCTCCTGGTACGAGCTTTGCCTTGAACATGCAACATCTGAAGGCACTACAATTTTTGCCCAACGAGTATATACATACACTACATAAATACCGGCTCCGCACCGTCTTAATTAATATTATATATAAATGATATAATAATTGTTTTTTATGTCAATAATTGAATTTACGTCCAATTGAGGTTCACATGCTTTAGTGACAAGTTTCTTGTTTTCATGAGCCTTCGGTAATTTAGGAGTTAAAATTTGAGAATCCATAAAATCTGTTTATTTAATTTTATTATTCGTTTTATAAATATAATGAACTATATTCAAGTTACAATATCATTTAAACGTGCATTATAGTAAACGTTTTGAGCTTTTTTATACTAACTTTAAAAATGTATTTCTTTACCATATTAAAGATGTATAATTACAATAAAGTTCGATTCCTGCAGTAACTATGCGATTCAAAGCCACAAAAAAAAGTCCTTAATCAATACATTCTCATAGGTTTCCTATTTTATAGCTTGTAGTAGAAGCGTGAGAGTAAAAACGATTGCACTAAACAATTAATACATCATGAGTTAATACATCATGAGTGATTATTTCGTGCAAATTAAATTGTGTCAAATGGCTGCCCCACATCGTATTGTATCGCCGTGGGATCAACACGCCACTTATTGTTCATCGAGAAGCAAATTGTCGGTAAAATAGAAAATGGTGAACAATGGTATGATTTTTTTTTTTATAAATTCCCGCGCTAAGCCACTTCGTATCAGGGTATTTGTATTTATTCTCTTCACCTCTGCATTCACATTAGGCCTTACAATAATATTGCAAAACGGTGCAGACTTAATTATGCTAATCAATTGAGCCTATGTGTTAGAGTTAGATCACAATTGTTTTATTAAGGATTGCTTGTAAAGAAAAATATTTGTAATATAAATAATTATAGTACTTTAATAAAATATGACTTCATAATAATAAAATAAACGAAAGTATTTGTATTGTAATTAGTCGTTTTAAAAAACATATAAAAGTGAATTTAATTTGCAATAAAATAACATTAACATATTAAAGTTAATTAAAATTAAACATTAAACCGAAAACAATTGAGAATCAATTAAATTTCAAAAGTGAAGTCGTTTTGCTTACGATTTATAATCAGAAATCTCGAGTTTCACTTTGCTTTCCTTGCTTCATAAGAAACTGCAGTTATATGCGCATAAAAATGATAACACATCAATGTAGCGAGCGTCGTCGCCGTCACAACACAAGGAAATATTTACTGATCGTCGTAAAGATAAATTGAGTAAAACTCTAAGCTTACCTAATACAATTGTTGATGGATCGAAATACGTAATAGTTACGAAAAAAAACGATAGCTATTATTGTATGATATATTAATTCAATAAAAATTTGATAATTACTTCAGATATTTTTACATATAAATCTTGTAATAATAAATTTGTCTGAAAATCTGCTTATATATATAAATTGTGCTCTAGTACATGCTATATAACCAAATACCTCTTGGTATTTGGTTATACAGCATGAAGAAGATAGCACAAATTATATTTACAATTTTAATAAAAATATATACATCATCATGACTGACATGATGAATATATATATTTTAAAAATAAGAATTGTACACAACAGTACTGGACCTATTTTTATTAAAAAGCTAGATGTGTCCTGCACTTTTAATGATTGAATTTCAATTTTACAAGCCTGTTTTATATACATAATATACACAATAAGTATTTATTTAATCAAGTACATCTCATTATCTAAATACCCATCAACGACATATGCGCAACCGTCGAAGCATCTGTGTCATCCATCAGTAGTTTGCTTTACTTACTCACATTTAGTTTTCCAGAATGGTGGACATTACTTTGCATTTGGTTAGCTCTTTAGTATCGTAATTATATGTAGCCCACATCCTTTTTTAATAAATGGGTCATATGGTTCAATAGTAGTTATTAAGATATGCCGATTTAACAATAAATACTCTCCAGCTGTAATATTAGTATAAATGGCAAATATACATTTTTACCCTGTCTTAAAAATAAACAAAGGCAAAAAAGTTTTTAAATCTGTACATATAAACTTTCTTTAAAATATTTAAATATGGCACAAAGCATATAATAAAAATTTTTTCATACCTTGTAACCATTTAGCTGCCTTACTAATAAAGGTTGTATAGTAATGTTTTGTCTTCTTCAATTAAAAGTTAAATCACTAATGTCTGAAAGAGACAAATTGTGAAACCTTCTTCATGAACTGTCTTTTTTCACGATTGGACATTCAAAAGGCTACTAACTTCTACTGCTACTCAAAATGATGCTACAAGGGTTTAAAGCATTATTCAATTCTTAAACGGATTTAATAATATTTTATATTTGTAAATACTAAAAATAACCATTGAGTCTGAGGTGACTGAGTGAAGTTTTCAATGCTTGTGAGTATTATTCCCGCTTGTAAGTAAAACCCTCTTACAAGTTTAAAGTTTATAAACCATTTGTTATCCTAAGTATGTGGTTTTGTCAGAGTATAATTAAGCTACTTCAACATGACTCATAGGTATCTTAAGAATCGATTTAACCAATGTTTGATATACATATTCAAAAACTGCATATAAGCTCCTCATTCTCTTATATGGTAGAGGCTACAAACTAATGACCACAGATCCAGCACAAGCATTCCTAAGTAGGGATGGGGTCAGGCAGGTGGCAGGTCATTAAAGTCTGCTAAATCCTTTTCCTTACAGTATTATAAGTAACACTAACCACCCTATAGAAATATAATAAGTGCAAGCCAATTTCAATGACTCTGATCATTACATAATTTATTATATCCAATACAATTTCTTGATTTACTAATATTCGCGATGGTTTCTTTTATATAAAAATACAATTTACTCAAAAGTAGATATGAATTAGCTATAATGCAAAGAAGATGAAATTTATATACTTTTAAATATTAATGAATTTTACAAAAACATCAATGAAGATGTTTTTGATGCAGGTATACCAATATTAAATTATCATATGTGGGTATAGTTAAATTAAATGAATCCTTAAAACTTATGTCATTTACAATATTCTGCACTGTTGTGATTTTTATTATCAGTATGTTGAAAATTGCATTTATATATGTAAAATAACTAATCCAAATTGTTTTATATATTAAAAATGTTTATTAGCAGTTTTTAGATTGCTTTTTTTCAATCACACTCACACATTCCATGTTATGGCTATAATATTTATACTAATGGCCTTATTTTATTTAATTAAGCAAATTATTTGTCTGACAATAAACTAGAATAAATTTGAATGTAGTGTATTTTTCAGACTGCATTTTGACATTGAAATGAAGGTGTTATCTATAATGATTGAGTTAACGCTCATTTTTCCCTGTCATTATTTTACTTGAAACTATCACTTACCACATTGTTGTAATTGAAGGCTGCTGAGCCTGGAGCGAAATATTCTCGATTTATTTTGTCACCCATTACGAAGATATATGACCCACCAATATGAAAACATCCAATCACAAAAAACACTCACAAAAATCATTTTAATGTCCAAAACATTTCGAAAACTTTTAAACACTTAAAATACAAAAGGTTCTTTCGTAAACCCATTTTCCATTAACCGTTGGGAGCGTCCGAACTAGCATTGTTTAACTCGGAAGTTATTAAAATAATTTCATATTTTTTTGTTACCATGTCTAGATGCATATATACAGCATTATGGGAGATATCGATGAAAAAAAAGATTTGCAACGAATATATCCTATTGTATTAACTTTTTCAGAAATTTATCCAACACTTGACAATTTACCTTGACACACAAACGGCAAATTGGATACTTTGACTTAAAATACTTGGTTTGATTATAGCTTAAAACATAAGCATACAATTTTCTTAGGATTCATTTAGAAAATTATATTAATTCAAAAATTGGACTTCTTCATTTATACTTGGTGCAAAGCAATGGCTAAATAGTTTTGAAATATCTATTTGCTTTTACCGATATTTTATAGTATCCGAATGTATTTAATAAATATTAGGTATGGCCACCCAGTAATGTGTAGGGCTGCCAGGGTAATGAAAAAATTTCCACTTTTTAATTGTAATAAAATACAATAATGACTATTTTACTTCAAATTTATTATACATTAAGCTTATAAATTTATAAGCATATTGGAAATAAAAGTTAAGGTATTAAATAATGCCCTCTTTCATGCTAGACGATTTGCGTGAAATTATTTTTTTACGACTTCGTTCATAATTTGCTGATTTTTGCAATATAGTTCGCAGCCAACAAATGCTGGAACAAGAAAAAAATATATTAAAAATCTGAATTCTTAAGTAATCTAACTGTATAAAACAAATTATAAATTAAATTTATATACAATTAAACAAGAAAATCATTCATCAATCATTTTACTATAATTATGTTCTCCGATAATTAAATCGTTATTTAAGTAATATAATAATAGATATAAAAAATGTATTTTTTGTTTTTTTTCATCTCAAGTGTAACAATTTTACTGAATGATACTTTGCTGACGATCTTAAATTTGCTAAAGGAATTTTGATTAACAAATATAATAATAATAATAATAATAATAATAATAATAATAATAATATCCTGGGACATTTTTCACACACGGCCATCTGATCCCAAATTAAGCTTGTACAAAGCTTGTGCTATGGAAACCAGACAACTGATATACTACATATACTACTTTTCTTTTTGTAAATACATACTTATATAGATAATTACACCCAGACTCAGGACAAACAGACATGTTCATGCACACAAATGTCTGTCCTGGGTGGGAATCGAACCCACAATCTTCGGCGTGAAAGGCAAGTATCTACCAACCACGCCAACCGGCTCAACTACAAAAAGACGTTGATAAGTTGTTTGGTGTAATGAAATGATTTGGATTTTGATGTCTGTACATCTGTGTCGGACTGTATTTAGCTGGTGCTTAGCATATAATATACCTAGTACTCGTAGACAGAGATAGTTTCTCTGTCTACCGTAGACAGAGAAACAAATAGACCAAGGATCCGTGAAACCGCGATTGAGACAGAGATATTTTGTCAATGTGTGCGTATAATTTTGCCATAGTAATTGCATTCCCTGTTTTGGGAGGTAAATAATTTTCAGAATTTAATTAAAACAAAATGAGGTTATTAAATTATACTTTTTAACATTTATTAAACATTTTTTTAATTAAAATATTTTTTTGTTTTCCAACTACACCCAAAAACTGTTGCATTGTTTGTTTTTGTGTCCGTTATCAATAGTGCTTCAGCATCTTTATATGGTACTGGATAAGCAATCTCCTAAGATGTTGAAATCTAAATCATTCAATTAAATTATTAATAATGAATGGTTACCCCATATATTTCTTTGTTAAGCTTGACTTGACTTGGAATCTAATAATATTATAAATTAATGAAGAATGTTAAATAATGTTGTCGTTAGGAAATTATAAATAGGAGAACGAACAAATTAAAATAACATATTTATATATAACCAAGCACTTTAGGTTATTATTGGACTCAGTATTTATTTGTTTACATTGTCGACAAGTCGATATTTTTTATCTAAAATCGGGACATTTTTTTAGCTGACGCTGGCAGCACTTACATGATAAATATTTATAGGTTATGAATGATAAAAACTGGAAAATCCTATTATCTTCAGGATTTTAATGCAGTATAAGGTTCCGTCATGCTATGGCATTAATAAACATCACTGAGAAAACTAAATTTAGGGACAAAATCGTCGTATTTACGCGTGAAAACACACGCCGGCAATTTTCTTCTTATTATCGCTTTAACATAAAATAATACGACAATGCACCATTGTATAACTTTTGATATGATACAAGGATTGTTTCTCGGTCTTTTCACCGGATTAGAAACGTTCTCTTACATAAATATAAGCAAAAATTGAACAATAAACACAATAAATGCACAACTGTCAAGTTTGTTTCGCTACTCGAGTAGCGAAACAAACACCAAAACTGGTTACACGATAAGGGACAAAAGATTTGATAATTCTATCTCTGATTAAATCATTTGTAACGTAATTTTCCTTCTCTTTCTTGTGTAAGTGGGACGGAAATCGTCATTGCGTCTGTTAGTTTCTCTGTCTACGCTGTCTACGCTACACTAGTTTTACAGATGGAAATACCTAGTTGTCATCACATAGTATGTAACTACGTTGTTGTCAATTTTTATTTGTTTTGGTTTGCTTTACTCCCCCTTACGCGATTATACTAATGAGTATGTATATTAATTAATTATGAATCGCTATGATATATTTCTTTATTAAAGTATATAGGCGTATTTCTAGGTTAGGCCTATCAACATAAGTTCATTGTACATGCCAAATATAAGCGCCATCATTCGTGACGTTTGCAAAACTATTCGAGGTGTAGCAATTTTTTTGATCTATTATGTCATCTATGATATATTTATTGTATAATAAAATAAAATAATTTGAATAAAATGATAGATGTCAGTTTTTTCGGCCCAAATGGCACTGGCTGTGAGACGTTCGCAGTTACTGGTTCGGCAAAAGCTAGAATACAAATTCATTTCAATAAAAAGGTTTAAAAAATAAAACAAATGCCATAATGAATACCCGCAAATTGTTTTATTTCTTTTTTAACTGAAAAAAATAAAAAAAATATATTTTATTTACAAATAACTAAATTGATATATTAAGAATAACACTAATATCGCAAATATTGATGTCGAGACTCGAGAGTTTGTTTTGAAGATGTCACTAAGCTGTCATGCTAGTATATAGCAAAGCTGTGCACTTTTTAAAGCTGGTCTGTTTATTTGGTATCTGCCTTAGAACGTAAAATTGTTTCAGATTACGTAAAGTTTTTTTTATAGGCGTAATAAAAAATAATTATATTAGTATCAGTTTTCGATAAACGACAATCGATTATTAACATACTAACATATCCTATCTGTGGCGTTAGACGTAGCTATATTAACAATAGTTATCTGTAGGACACTTTAATATTAATACGTATCAATAATCAAATGCAGTTGAGTTTTAAAACATTAAATTGAATATAGGTTTTTATTAAAACAGCGGTATTTTGCAAACGTTTTAAAATGGTAGATTATTATGAATACTTTTAATAAAGAAGTGGCTGTTAATTACGTAAAAACTTTAGTTGATAATAATCGATGTGTTACTTGGTGAGTTGATTATTGTTTATATACGTTTAATCGTGATAGCATAATAATTTAATAACATTTTTTTTTTGTTTCCGTAGTGACCTGTTAAATGGACCTATTGTAAGATATCCTTGTGGGCATCACGTATGTAATAACTGTGCCATAAACGCCGAATACTGTATACGTTGCCTTTCACCACCTACCATTTCGATTAATTCCATTGATGTACCTTTCGGGCTACGTATCGAACATGTTTCACATCTTTTAACTACATTTCAAGATTTATTTAACCTCGATGGTACTTCAATTTTTTTAATTTGATATTGATTTGTATATATATGGTTACATTCTGCTGTACCATACAATATCACTAACAATGTAAAAAATTATATTAATTATATATTAATTTTTTTGTTCTAGTTTACAAAAGACACAGACTATCAGAACAATTAAAATTGGAAAAACAAATATTTCCAAAATGTATACAAGCTCCATCAAAATATTGTAATAAGAGAAAAAGTACTAAATATATAGTAAATGATAAAAAAAATTCAAGATTGCCATTCCTAGCCGGTGAAAGCATATCTAATGTGTTAAATATGGAAAACACTGTAAATTATGTTCAACAGTGGCTTAAAAATAATGAAGCAACCTCGAAATCCAGTAATCTACCTCGTAAACCGTTTGCAGATTTAAATGTGAACAGTCAAAGTTTTACTAAAGATTGTAGCTTAGTTACTAAAGACAATGATTCAGGAGTTTCAAATAGAAAAAGAACCCATATAAAGATTATTAATACTAATAGTAAGAAAAAATTGAGGCTTTTACGTAAAAATAAAAAGAAAGAGTCCATTACTATACCTAGATCCTTAAGTAATAATAAAAGCACTAGTTTGCAAAGAAGCAAATGTGAAAATGATGAAACTGGAATTGTTGTCGATGAGGAGACTATTGTTATAGATAATAGTCAAGAAGATTTCATTGATAAAGATAGACTTGCATTAATTGCTGTACAAGAGGCTGAAAAATTTAAACCCTGTGATTTTACAAACAATTCTGATCAATCGGATCACATAATTACATTAACTAAACCCACTATACTAACGAAACCCGTTTATTTTAAATCAAACTCTTACAAAATACCTTTTTACAAAAAAAGCTTACTATATAAGATCTGTAATGAATGTACAAATGAAAAAAAACAGTTGCAAAATCCAGAGCCAACAAAAAGTGTAACAGTAATAATTGATAATGACAATTTCATAACCACAATCAAATGTTCACATTGCCCTGAAAGAAATATTGAATTAAAAAAGCAATCTGTCCAAGTACAGACCGATATAAGTAAAGATAGAACAAATTTAATCCAAGCTCCTTCAAAAATCAACATTGCAACTCAAAATAACAATGACAACAAAATATCAAAGCATGACAATGTAGACAATGCTGTTTTGCTTAGTAAAGATATAGATACGGATAAAAAGGATGGAAGTATTTCAAAAATTACAAGGGACAATGTTAAAGTACCTTCAAAGAGAAAATATCTGGTAATAGAGGATTCAGACACAGATAGTGATATGAATGAAACTGTTTGCACTCTTGAAGCCACTGCAGAGGTTCATAAAGAAATGTATGAGTATATTAATATGTAGATTAATTTTAAACAAATGGCTTAAATTCATAATAGTGATATTTTAAAAGTGATGATTAAGATAACAAAATGCATCTTTCCTATTTATCTTTGTACTAAACCCAAAAATTAAATGTTAGTTTATTTGCAGCAATTTCGGTATACTGTCCTCACTGGAGGCTCACGAGTATGTCAACAGAACGAAGCCTATTGTCCGCGGACATACCCCACTTAGTACTGATTCATCTGATAAAGAAAATTATGATCCAAACAGAATTAAAAGGCAAAAATTTGGAAAAAAGAAAAACAATAAAAAATAAATGAGAGTTAATGTTTTTATTTTTATACATGTTGATTGTAAATAAAAAACTTTTATATATTTATTTTTATAAAAATGTATGTAGTTTTATTTATTTTAAACTTTTATTTAATTGAAACTCTCTAGTCCATGCAAAATAGAAATTATATAAAAGTTGGTAAGAAACCCAAAAGTATTGCGCACAAGACTAGTGGCTCATCCAGTAAGAGAAACATTGGCTTTGTTTGCGGTACGTTGGCACAGCTGCACTTCCAAAAAATTTGGCTGTATTTATATATATCAAAAATATTTTAAATCAGAATTACATTATTATCTTCAATGATATACCGCAACATCCGCAGCGATATCTATGAAAACTTTGACGCGGGATGCTAATAAAGCCGACGGGATGCGTGAATACCCCTGGCTCAATTTTTGCAAATTATCATATAATTGTGGCGAACTTTTAGACCATTAGATTAATTTATGACTTATATTGACTAAGTACTGAATATGAAAGCGGAATTAATGAGGAATGATCTTTCATTAATTCAGATTTTTACAAAATGCAAGGTGTAAATAATAAAATCGAATAATAATTATCTTCTTAAAATAAATTGAGACCTCATATTTTTTTAACAAGAACTAATGAGGTTTGACTGTTCTGTAAATGTTTTGGAAACCTACAAATCTTAATAATGTAAAACTTGTAAATGTTCCCCCCTCTCCTTTTTGAGGAGAAGGTTTACAGCTTTCTGCACCACGCTGCTTCAACGGTATTCTTATCTTATCTTATCTTCACGATGTCTTTTTTCACCGCTGAACACGAGATGAATTACATACACAAATTAATAACATGAAAATTCAGTGGTGTTTGCCCGGGCTTGCGCTCGGAATCTTCGGTTAAGAATCTCGTCTTCTAACCATCTTATCATGGTTCACAAAAATTTAAAACAGACTATGTCAGTGTGTTGAGGTATATCTCAAAAAAGATACAACATAATAAAAATATAACCATAATAAAAATACTTAGTCTATGTCCGATATTATTACTTCTAGTTTCTGAAATCATATGAAAGTTTCAAATAAAATAAAAAACTTACTTGTAATATTAGTATGATAAGTGAGAGGATTATGGCCCATAGGCGTCGGGAGTTGAGTGCAAGGGGGTCCACCTGCATCTCCCTGCCATGAAAGAAAATACAGTGATCAAGATTTTTTTAATATAAGTCATTGTTTAAATAAAAACTTCAGGCGTCTTTATTGTTATTCAAATATTTTGTTCAACGGCTTTTTTATGTGTTCGTACACTGATTATCTATAATTTTCCTGTGAACGCTGAAGGTACTAAATTAATTATTTGCTTTATAATTATTTATATTTATTGCCTTTTAATATACACTATATTATTATTAGTTGCCTAATAATGTAATATTTGCTATAATAATATAAATAATAATGTAAATATTGCCTAATATGCAGATGCACCTTGAAAATAATCCCACCAGCGCCCATGAAGATATATATTAAGATAACCTGCATAAGCCTCGTCAGAGCTTTCAACCTACACCCTGTGGGGTTGGTGTACTACCCCCTTGTTCCCCCCGGTTCCGTCGTTGAAACAAGAACAAGTCAAATTCGGGTCAAACGCCTTCAATAAATGTATGGCAACTTGACTCAATACGACCAGTTTGTTGTCACTTAGGATTAAGGGTATCTTAGTTCTTGCACAATATTATCTGACATCTGTTCCAGCATAACTTGTAAACTAATTAACATAGTCCGCTGGTTATAGGCTATGTGACGTCAGGTCGTTATAATGCTGTATTTAAAAAATATATATTTTTAAAATGTGCCGTGCTGAGTATCAAATAAAAGAGTTCTTGATCAGCTCATTTCAAAAAGACATAAAGACAATTTATTATTTGAATTAATTCACTAATCGTATAAAGCAAAACTTATAAAATCACGTCGTACATATTTAGAAACGTTTTCTTACATATATATTTTATGTTCTATAAGTATAACTTTTATCCTTTGAAAATAATTAAATGGTGAGCTTTAGATATAATACATTTTCTTTTATAATAAGGTATCAGAATCAAGAAGTTTAAAAAGTGATTACAAAGATGTTCAAAAGTTATTGTATTTAGAAATTGCAATGACAATATCACCTAATAAATGTAAAACACATTGATGATTTAATAGTAAATAAATAGAACCAACGATTAGTGGCGTAACTATAGGGTGGTAGGTCTGACAAAATGCAACGGGCCCTAGACCTGGCTGGGCCCTCCATCCCCTATTTAACAAAATTTCGTAAAAGTTACAAATTTTATATAAGTACTTAAAATCAATTAAAGTCAGACACAATTAAAGACTATTTACAAATTCATATAAATTATTAATATAATAATAATAAATAAAATAACTTTATTCACCAAAAAGAAACAAAGACAAAATTAAGGTACAAAACCATAAAAAAGAGTTAACAATGTGATATTTGATAATTTGGTGAAAAGGTCGTAGTCTCAGCTAGGCTGCTTTTCAGTCTACGCCTTGTACATATGCTGCCAACACAAACGTTACATTCATTGCAGTAAAAGGTAAAAGAAAATATTACTTAAATAATAAATTTATGTTAATATAATTTTATAACACGCCCAATAGGCTTAAATAAAAGTCATGCAAGCATTACTAAAACAGATACGTCTTTTTTGTTTAAATTCTAGGAAAAGGAAAATATTT
Organism: Nymphalis urticae; assembly: GCA_905147175.2. NCBI lineage: Eukaryota > Metazoa > Arthropoda > Insecta > Lepidoptera > Nymphalidae > Nymphalis > Nymphalis urticae. The sequence goes on from LR989991.1 coordinate 9,585,065, forward strand.
CATTTTGTTCTTTTATAGCCCGATGCCCCTGTGTTGCCAGTCTTTTCGACTGACTCCTTACACGGCCTCTCCTGACAGGGCGTTGTTCCCAACCGCATTCGTTCCGGTCGGCCCTGCTGACGGGGGCGAAGCATCTTGAACATTAGAGTCAGTTGACCAGTAGTTTCACCTGGAATGTATAAACAAGTTATGAGCCTTTATCGTTAGCAGTTCGTCAGCTACTCAGGGTTTCATCTCGCAATAGACAATTTGTATTTCACTCTTCAAGTGATTCACTCAATATAACATTCACCATCAGATAGGAACGTAAACGTGATGTGTACAGTGTGTTACACGCGTTTAGAACACAAATACTGAACCATATGGATAGATTTATCTACACACTGCCACAGGCCTTACAGGATTAACTTGCCTCAGTGTGTCGGATTGATCCAGTAGCATCTACATCGGATCATGAAACGGCAGGCTCAGTAGCATCTACATTGAGTCATTCAGCAGAACAGGCCCAGTACCATCTACATCGAGTCATCAGTTAAAATAGACTCAGTACCATCTACATCGAGTTACCAGATAAAATAGACTCAGTACTATCTACATCGAGGCACCAGATAAAATAGACTCAGTACCATCTACATCGAGTAAACAGATAAAATAGACCCAGTACCATCTACATCGGGTCAAACAAAAACGGTTAAACACATAGTATTTCAGTCAGACTGAAGCAAACAATTAATAAAAGTGGCCAATGCTCACTTTCAAAGAATGCTGCACACGTCTTCTGAGACACCATTCTCCCCACCAAGGTACCATATACTGGGCCGCTGCTAGAGTCGTTTTCCCAAATGCGCCGCTTAGCAGCTTGAGCTCGAGTGTCTTGAGAACACGTTAAGGCCCACGAATACTTGGGTCCAGTTTCCCTGTAGACTGAGAATACTTTATTACGAAGACAAGGTTACCGACCTAGAAAACACGAGGTGGATGTCGATGCTGATTGACCCGCCGGTCTTGTTCCTTCTGGTTCTGTTTCAGGAGTTCGATGGTATACAATAGGGGAGTCTGTTAGACCATATGGCATTTTGACGAACTCGTAATGTCTGGGGTAACAAAGCCGGTCTTATGAATTGAGGACTCATGAATTCGTATTTGATGAAACCCTGTGGCCATGTCTAATGAGCTAAAGTATTTAAAAGTACCTAGTCTATCGATGTGATCTTCAATCAATGGCATAGGTTAACGATCCTTGATTGTGATTTAATTTAGAGCACGAAAATCAACGCACATTTTGTCTGTGCCGTCTTTCTTTTTAACTAAGAGTATAGGACTGGAATATTCAGACTGGGACTCCCTTATAATCCCCTTATCAAGTAGTTCTTTAATATTATCGCGAACCTTTAGTTTCTCCTAATACGACAGTTTATAAGGACGATAAGCCACTGGCGTTTCACTTGTCAAATTGATATGCATTTCCCCTGTGTAACAGTGGAACTCGCAGTGCCGGATATCAAATAATGTGAAAATTCGTTGGTTATGGATAAAATATTTATGTTTGCCCGTGAGGGGTGTGTCAATTGTAGCGGTAGCACCAATAGTATTAATTAAACATACGAGGGACTTTTTCGTGTCTGATAGCGTTACGTACTGCTTATCCTTTGTGCGTACATAGGTCACACCGTCACGATTAACTATATCGGTTCCTACTATTATTGGAGTACATACAAGAAGAAGGAACTACCACAAAATCAGCTTCGATAGAAATATCAGGGAATTCAATGGTCAAAGTAATATAAGAAGTTGAAACTATTTCTTTCTCGCCAAGCCCTTTTAGAACAAAACGCCTAGATTGTCGACGGCAAATAAAATGTTTTAAAACATCCTCGGAAATTAATGAAGTGTTCATGGCACCGCTTTCAATGAGGACATCAACTGGTATTCCTTGAACTACTGCAGTTGTGATGTAATTGCTTTTATAGGAGCTAACTAAGGAGTCGTTAAAGTTGGTACAAAGATTTACGTTACGCGGTTACGTTATTAGTTACACACACGGATGTATCATTCATTTGAGCACAATTTAATTCACTTTCAGAAACTGAAGGTTGAGCAGTAACAGATTCCGTATTTCTAACACCAGTACGTCCGCCATTTTATTCAATCATGTCTATCATGTCTTATCAGCCTGCGTATGTCCCACTGCTGAGCTAATGCCTCCTCTCCTTTTTGAGGAGAAGGTTTGGAGCTTATTCCACCCGCTGTTCCAATGCGGGTTAGTGGCTCCAAGCACGAGACGAAATTAGTTAATAAACACAAATTAGACACATGAAAATTCAGTAGTGCTTGTCCGGGCTTAAAACTACGCTCATCAGTTAAGATTCACGCGTTCTAACCACATGATCTTTCATGCCTTGAAACGTTCGACAATTTGTCTGGAAGAATTGTAAAGGCACGACATGAATTGTTTGTAGCAATTCCTGTGACTACAGCTCGTGCTGAAAGATCATTTTCGAAACTAAAATTAATAAAAACCTATTTAAAAAACTAGACAAGACGATTTTTTGTACACAGAAGTTATGTAGCTTACATAACTTCTGTGTACAAAAAATCTTTGGCTCGATCTTTAAACTGTGATAATCTTATTTATTAATAAATATCTTGTTAATGTAAAATTATGTAATAATCTATGCTTTTGAAAATAAAATTGATTGAATATTTAACTAAAATGCACACAATATTAATAATTATATTGGGTTACCCAACTACATATTCAAGTATATATTTAAGTGATTTATTAAAATCAAAATACAACATGACGATTTTTAATGGGAGGGCCCCATGCAATGAATTTTCCATGGGCCTGGATAGTATAGCTTTGCCTCTGCAACCAATACGGGCCACGCAAATCCGAATTACAACTTTTTTTTGGCCTGAAATGGATAATATGGACACCAACGACACGTGGTTTCAACAGCACGGCGCTACGTGCCACGTAGCTTATGCCACATTAGCCATTCTGCACGAGCGATTTGAGGTCATGGTTATCTCAAGAGAAGGTGATGTGAACTTGCCACCCCCGTTAGAATTTTTCTTGTTGGGTTTTGTAAGTCACAGGTCTATGCGAAGAAACCACAAACCACAGCGGCCCTCAAAGCTACTATAACCTATGTCATCGATAAAATTCAGTCTGATTTATGCGTCAGAATTATGGAACATTTGGATTGGACATTTTCCATGAAAAATTTCGATGATATCTCACATCTCACACACACTGTTTTGTTTAAATTTAAAGATAGGAAGCGCTTAATAAAAGAACCAATACAAACTATTCCATATCTTCATTTAATAAATAGACAACTTACATACATAAATTATATCACCTAGTGATGTTTAAAGGACAACCGAACGTATGGACGTATGCTAGTATTTTTTTTCTTGGAAGTACCTTTCCCATTTATCCTGCACAATTTCATTACGTAACTAATAAATAAATAAATCTATTTATTATTTTATATAGCATAATTTAACAGTGAATCGAATCAAAAAATAAATTTAAAATGTTTGTAATAGGTAGTTTTGTTATTGATTTATTGTCTAGCAGATTCAAAACAACTGCAATTCCGAAATTCGAAATACGAAATTAAGTACCTAAGCGTAAGTATTACAATAATTTGAAATATACTTATTTGTCAAAATAAAGTAAATGTCTAATTATTCTATAGATCAACTGAGCAGTCTGAATATAATAGTTTTATAATAATTTATTATCATTAATTAAATTGAATTTTAAAAATGAATTAAAAGAATTATTTATGGCAAGTGCCAATTACTTAATTATTTTAGTTAGCCTTAATTAAGAATTTTTTTTATAAATTTTTCGTTATAGAATAAAGGAATTTAAATTTAAATAGCGTTTTTAAAAACAACAATCTATTTTTGTTTCATATGTCATTTTATATGATTGTTTGTCAAATTTTAGATACACTTAGGCTTCAACGACATTAATAATAATATTAGGTATATTCTTTGTCAAAAATGTATTATTATGGGTATAATATTTTCTTGTCATTTTTTAATTATTTGGCAAGATCTTTTTATAATAAAGTTATTAAGTGGTTATTAAGTAATAAATTATTATTATTCTAAGCATATTGCTGATTTAAAGATGTAAACAAAAAAAACTTTATTTAATATTTCGTATTCAAAACTTAATTCTTGTTTAGTATGCAGGTACGTATTGAAGAAAATAAAAGATATTTTTAGTATGAGGTATTGGTATATTGACATTCTTTATTTGAGGGATCACCACCAGCCTGAGGAACCACCGCCGCCGCCGAGTTTCCAGCCACCACCGCCTCCACCGCTGGACCAACCGCTGCTACCGCCGCCAGATTTCCAGCCACCGCCTCCACCGCTCGACCATCCACTGCCGCCACCGCCGCCGGATTTCCAGCCACCGCCTCCACCGCTCGACCATCCACTGCCGCCACCGCCGCCGGATTTCCAGCCACCGCCGCTACCGCCTAAAACATAATACAGAAATATTATAACTGTCTATATACTAAATATCAAGTTACTATATATACTAAACATCAAGTTACTACTACTAAATACAAGTTTCAGATGTATGGAGATGATTTTCACTTCCAGAAGATTTTTGTGTAGGGAGGATAAGGAGTGATAGATGACGCTCTTTCAATATCCGGCTTTTCAGAATTGCGTTGTCTAGTTATTCGCTATATTGTATATAAAGTGTGGAACAATAATTATAAAATGATCAAATAAGTTATAGTTGCGTAAACAGTGAATAGAACTTCCTTAATTTAATTTACCATTTAATCCCCAATATTACTTTGGCGTACACAAGGAGGTAAGTAGCTCCGGATACCGAAATTTACTAAGCACATTCATTTACAGTAATAAGATTCAATATTAAAGGCTGTTATGACATTAATTGCCACAAAACGACGTCCATAGCGCTCATCTGTTCGTCGTAGCTTTGAAATGATTACGAAATTTATAATTTCGTTGAGGCATCGAGTGAATGGATGACCCTCGTGTCTGGTCTTTTGACCTCTTGTAATGTAAGGTAAGGCAGTGCAAGGAAATAGGTTCCTCTTTCGTATTTTGTAAAATTATTTACGATTAAGTATCTAGCTTTTCAACAGTTGTAATAAAATGTGAATGTGACTAAAATAATATCCTTTCTAAATTGTTGAAGCCTCTGATAAAACTTACCGTAACCGCCGCCGCCTCCACCGGTGCTTATCACTTTGATAACCTTTATGACTTCTGCAAACAAAAAAAAAACCGCTAAAGTCATAATAAAATAATAGAATAAGTTGCAGAAGTATGTTGTAAAATAGAAATATGTTATAGAGATTTTTGTCTATTATATACATATCATAAAGAATGTGTATATTTATTATAGTATACCTATTTAAATTGCAATTAAAATTTATAATAAAAACAATACTTACGGCCGCCACCACCTCCGTGACCACCTCCAAAGCCACTGCCGCCGCCGAATCCACCGCCACCTCCGTGACCACCTCCAAAGCCACCGCCGCCGCCGTATCCACCACCTCCTCCGTGACCACCTCCGAAGCCACCGCCGCCGCCGTATCCGCCTCCACCACCACTGGACCAGCCACTGCTTCCACCGCCGATGTAGCCGGCTTGGACAGCCACGGCTAGCGCCAACAAACAAACAAATACCTGTTGGGACAATTATCATTGAATCATTTGTGGTTTTTTTTCAAATAAATACAACAATCCTAGATATTGACAAAATAAAGTAAAATATACATACGCTAACAGGCGTTATTTTCATGTAAATAAGCAGGTTTACCGTTATTTTTAATCGTATAAAAAAAAATTATATGGTAATTACTTTTACGTGAAAATGTAATATTATTTTTCATTTATACAGGTACAAAGAATGAAACTATACTTTTTACAATAGATAAAAATTACCAACCTAAATATAAAAAAAAATAGTTATATTCCTACTTTTTTAAACAATAAAATTCTTGAATATATAACATGAAAACACGCTGATATTGTTAGTGCATAATATTAAAATGGATGTTATAAATAAAGGGGTGATAATGTATTGACGTTTACCTTCATGTCGATGCTATGCGATATCTGTCTGCTGAGGGGTCGGCATTGTATTATATATGCAGAGCTGACGCCCCACTCGGGGCTGCGGGAGGGCCGTGAGACGAGGTAGAGAACGGAAGCTCTTCCGCGGCCAACAACGTGACGCAACCCATTGTCCCTGTGGCTCTGGTGAACTCATATTAGACAGTAATTATGGTAGGGAGATAACAATTCAGAACAGACGTACCTAACTAATGAAAAATATTTCTTGTGCGTCTGACGTTTGCTTAGATTCATGATAACGTATTAATGAAATTATTTAACTTACTTTAACATTAATTGGTTATTTAAAGCTTAATAATACCAGTGATATAGCCTTTTTCTAATTGGTCCAATTTTGATTAACCTGCTTCTTATTTCGATTATGTGTTTTAAAGGCTCTTTGTGTGTGTGTGTCCCTTTGTATCTACCTATGTACGTTCGTGTATATCACTTTTGTCTCGAATGTCGAGAGAACTTACAATGATTAACTTCAAACCTATTTTTTCATTTAACACATAAGAGCAGAATTTAAACAAGTTTTTTTTTTAAATTTAGAATACGGTTTTATTTATTTTGAATACAATAGATAGTAGATTAGGTTTATATACTTAAGACATACGTATCATATATAATCGTGTCTGAATATTTGTAAGCTTCGACAAAAGCGCCGTGAGTATTTTACGTAATATTGCATTATATTATGTATCCGCATGATTGTTTGATTTATCGAATAAGGAAAATAACAACTTTTTATTCGCCGAGGGATTCCATTTCACTGTTCTTAACAGATTTCAACTATTATTTTTATGAATTTCCGGTATCCTTTTAAAATTTTCGTATTTACTAATGATATTTATAAAGAGCTGTTATTGTTATTTGTAACAAGCTATCGTCGAAGTCTTGGTCACAGCACTGTATATTCACACTTTCTCAGGCAGGTCGGGATGCTTCTTCTTCTCGGGTCAGAGTATTTCTTTTCTGAACCGGTGATAGTTTCTAATTTTACTATCAATAAGTAAGTGTAATGCTTCTATGTTGTGTAAAATATTTTAATTTTGTACATACAGACATCTTAGCAAATTACAATATTGAACATTAACTCTAGTTATTAAGTCCATGACAATTACTCTATGTACTATGTAGTGCGAACAGGCCCTCTCTCTAGTATAGATTACATCAACTGACAATAAACCTAATCGTGTTGTATATTGTTCTGATATCGCAATTCGTATTAAACAATAACCTAACAAAAACTAGGCATATTCTAGGTAGGTAAGTACGGTACAAAGGTTACGGGATTTTTAAAGACATTGTCTTTTTTAATACTATATTAGATTAAGCAAAAAAGGTTTAATATTTATTTATCAAGAATAATTAAATCGTTACAGCGGTAAACATCAGTACACACTATGCATAACTTATTGATTTCTTTCAACCTAAAGCTACTTATGGAAGAACGAAATAGTTTAAATAAATTATTTTTTTAGAGACTGAATACAGCATACTGACTGAATATATTTTTAATTTGCAAAAGTATAAATTATAATACATTGATGCAATCTTAGCTAGTAATATCCACGTAGATTATCCGATGATCACGAGTCTAAATTAGACAAAGCCTGTATCTCAAATGTTCTCAAATTATCCCATGCAAATAATTAGTATACATTTGACATTTGCTTATTTAAATGACATTCTGCAAAAACTAAGTTAATAGATGCAATAACACTAGACCAAATAATAAAAATTACGCAGTTCTTTTTTGTATAAGTAAGTACATTTAATAGCTAAATATGTATATTAAAAACATTTTAGAGTTTTTATTAAAACCTCTCGCAGTATCAGCGAAATAGCTGAACATATTTGACTAATGCTTAATAATAGTTAGTAGTTCTCAGGCACCGCAAAACAAATGAGTAACTTACATAAAAAACATATAGGTACATAAGTTGGTATCTAAGTACTTACTTGAATTTAATTTCATTTCTTATTCAAAAATTCAAAGTTAACCACTAATGAGATAACGAGTAAATCCGCTTCTGACAGTTACTAACAAAAAGGTTGTATAATATTTATATTATTTTAATATTATTATGTGACATTCGATTGTAAGTCCTTTTAAGAAAAACCGCAAAACTGTTATTTTAGACACTGCCAACCAATAACAACAATAATAGTCATTAGATACCTACATAGTTTTTGTGCATATCTAGATTTTATATCTAGTATAATGTAATATTACTGAACGTAGCTAGTCTTGTTAGATATCACCCATTCATCAGCTATTCTTCCGCCAAACAGCATTACTTTGTGTTGCTGTGATTCGGTTTGAAGGGTGTTCGAGGCTTAAGCTAGTGTAATTACACGCATAAGTGAGATCGATATCATCTTAGTTCCCATGGTTGGCCGCGCATTGACGGTGCGCAGTGTATGGAGTAGTTATTATTTCCTAAGGTGCTAGTGTATCCAGGCATTAGTACTATTTAAAAAAAAAAACTACAAAAGTATTTAGATTTTAGTGAGTCGAATTATAGTGCAATAGGTTAGGTGATAAATTAAATTGTTGTAATACATAGGTTTAGAAAGGCACTTGTTTTAGAAAGTGCTTAAACTAGAAGTTTTGGAGCTTATTCCACCACGCTGCTCCAAATCGGTTTGGTGGCTAGGGATGTGGCAGATTGTCATTTAATTCATTCGGACTTCGTCATGGTTCTCCGCTGTGCACGGGGTAAATCATAAACACAAATGTAACCCGGCAATCTTAATTCAGGATTCACTTTTCTGAGCACTGGACAATCTTGTCTCTTGTTTTACTTATAACTTTGTGAATTCACCACATATTATGGAAATAATTTAATATTTACCCAAATACTATTTATTCCTATTTATTTTGGTTGGTAAAAAGTCCTTTAATAATTAATCTTACATAGGAAAATGAATAATTAATTAAACGCGTACGTTCACGCAATATTCATCTGATTGAGTTTACGTAATTATTGTTGGTTCATACATGAAGGTTTCTATCAATATCTTACTATAGACTTACAATAGGTCTTTACAAAAAATGTAAAACTCCATTGCAAGGCATGCGGGACATTAACTAATTAATTATAAGCATTTCATTGTATTAATGTCACATTATCTCTTCGTCTTATCATAGATATTAAGATAATCCCATAGACAATTTACAACTTTTACAACTTTTATTAACTAATTTGGCATATTCCTAGCATTTTTAACACTCGATTATTTAACTTAATTAAATGTGTCGAGTTTTCAAAAGAACGAATGATATTATTTTTCTGCCTGCTTAAACAATTAAAAGTAGACTTATTTTACGGTATTTAGTTTACTTATTGCCAAACTTGATGCATGAAATAATGACACAGAGTTTTGTTTACATATTTTTTTACTCATGTTACACAATCAGAACATTATTATTTCGGTCTAAGTCGTATAATTAAGAATTTCATCCTAGTGTGAACATTGCGCTCAAATGCGAACATTGCATATGGCGCGTGATGAAGTAATTGCCGCCATTGCTAGCCACCAACGACACCAACCAGCCAGATCACGTTTTCATACTACGCATACGCCACTCACCAAATGAGACCCTCTTCCTAATGGATGTCGCGAATTGAGAAATTTGTATCGTGTAGTTATACATGAATAATGTGTCTTATACACGAATGAAGAAGCATAACTTACTTTTAAACAATTAATTAACTTAACAGTTTCGTTTAATTTGTATAGTTCTATTTTTATTTATTATGTGTCTAGTGATGAGCCAATGGCTAGATTAAGCACACAGAAGGGACACATACACAAACATTGCAAACTTACGATATTTTCGTTCTCACCATTGACAGTTGAAGTTCACTAGTAAGTATATGAATAGGTATATTTGTGCAAACAAAAAGCTTGATAATTTTCGTTGATGACGTCGAATTCGCTTCCACGATGTGCTCCTTGTGAATCGATAAAATAATATCAAATATAGAAATATTTCTCTCAAACTCTTCTAAAAAAAGTCCACAACATTATTATTATGTCTATTCATATTATTATGTAAGTATAAATCATACTATATAATGATATCCGTGCGAAGCTCAGGCAAGTCGCTACTTTTACTTGTTTAAAATGTACAAGTATGCTAGGCTAACAAAGAATTAAATATTTTTTCCTTGATAAATAAAAGTACTAACTTTTACCTTTAATTTCATTAATTTAGGACTAGGTTTCATTCAAAATTCATGAAATTACAAGAAAACGATGTATTTTGTTTGTAGAATAGAATTTTCATTGGAAAAAATCTTTTAAGTTAATTAAGTAGGTACATATTTACTTGATTAATAATGATGGAATGGTATAATTATTTTAAAAACGAAACTATTCTTTTTAAAACTTGAATAATTTTAATATTTTTTTTCTTTAGCGATTACGAAAACCTACGTATCTGTTTAAGGCTAACAGATAAGATCAACTGAAGAATAATTTATATAAAAAATATGTCTAATATATTGGTGTTTATATTTTTCTAAATTCGAAACACTTCGAATGTAATCACAAGCGAATGGCGATGATTATTTAATACTCAGGGAAGGTCACTAAGTCAAGTAAACACTAATTATTATTATGATTTACAGATCAAAAACCACTGGCTTCTGCCCATTCAAGGCTGCGTTGGCATTTTGTTTTTTTTTTCAAATTAAACCAAGCCTCGCATGTGAAAATGTTATAATAAAAATATTGCATAAGTCTATTTGTTGAGTTCTTAAGTCACGATCAAAATCATCACGAATTAATTAGTTTTTACAAATTTTGTGGTGGTTACATTTTAAGATAGATAATATACACATGCATTATGTGGATGTTATATTGTGTAAACTTAGATTATGTGCATTATAATGCGATTAACCTTGTTTCGAGATTTTTATGCAATTTCATTCTAAAGGATTTCTTATTCATCAGATGATTGAAAAAATTGCATTTAACTGTAAAATTTATATATAAAATGGAGCCTTCTGGGCGAATTTCGTATTTCGTATTTTAAGCGCTACCAAGACTGACGTTTTGATTTTGGTAACTCGTAAGCGAACAGGCCAATGAGCCACCTGACAGTAAGTGGTCACCACCGCCTATGGCTCACTCACTCTTCAAGCCCGAACTTGATAATACCTACTAAGTATTGCTATTTGGCGAAAGAATATTAGATGAGTGGGTGGTACCTACGTAGACGGGTTTGCACAAAACCCTACCACCAAGTAGGTATAGTAGTCGTTATTAAATATATACATAATGTAGAAGGTAATAGCTAGTATTATAAACGCGAAAGTTTGTGGTTTGCTGCTCAATTATGACAAAAATAATTAATGGAATGAATTTTAACACATTATTTTTTAATTTATAAAAAAATGACTAAATACATTTTCATTTACACTTAGTGTAGTAGGCTGTTGGTAAGAAATAAGCTATATTTATCTGTGAATATTATGTAAATTTAGCAAGTAAGTAGGTACTTATTCAAATATTGTCGATGCGCCACTGCGTTAATACAACATAATTTAATTTTTGAAGCATATTACTTTATTTAGATATTTTATATATGACATATAAATAAATATATTAAATAGTTTGTATATAAACCAAACAGTTGAAACGATTAGAATTTTTTTTATAGTAAATTGTCTCTAAGAACCCTATCGGCAACTTTATTGCACAGCCGAGCCAAAACATAAAATACGTTTAGGTTTTTTGCTACTCACGACATAAAATGACGTTTTTGAAAATATTAATTAGTAAATAGAATTATATTTTAGTATATAGTTTTAGAATGTTTGATTCGGTGATGATTGTAACTAATATCTTAATTTATATATTATACCAATGTACATACCTACTGTAATTTTACACGTAGGTATCAAATTGACTTTTACATGACCTCTCAACCTTAAATGTAAATTGGTGCAATGATGGTGTCTATAGGGGAAGGTCACCAAATAAAAGGTGGGCGAATTGGTGTTAAAGGCGGCGTAAGGTCTGGACAAAGTGGCCTCGCGCCTCCAAAGCCTGGGGCAAAACTACTATTTTTGGATACGTTAATCACAGTTTGGGACATTTTTTGCAAATTTTAATAAAATATATATATATACACGGTACGGTAACAGCCTGTAAATGTCCCACTGCTGGGCTAAGGCCTCTTCTCCCTTTTTGAGGAGAAGGCTTTTTAGCTTATTCCACCACGCTGTTCCAATGCGGATTGGTGGAATACACATGTGGCAGAATTTCAGTGAAATTAGACACATGCAGGTTTTCCTTCACCGAAAAGCACGAGATGAATTATAATCACAAATTTAGCACATGAAAAACTTCAGTGGTGCTTGCCGGGGTTTGAACCCACGATCATCGGTTAAGATTCACGCGTTCTTACCACTGGGCCATCTCGGCTAGTAGTAAATATATATCATATGCTTTAAAAAAAATATAACTGCGATTTTTTTATGGTAGTTAAACTTCAATTACACTAGTATCTCAATTACACGATATAATAATATCACTATTTTGGTATTTTTTAATAAAGAAATAAAATGAATGTAATAAAGTCTACAGTTGTATGGTATTATGGTGACAATATTTGTATTTATAAAAACAAAAAAATAGACTGTAAAACCCAACAGCGAAACGAAAATTCGTGATGGTGAAGCTCACAGGGCTGCACAAAGTGTATCTTATCCACATTAAATTTTGATCCTGTCCTGACACTGCTCATACACCATAATAGTCATAAGCAATCATACAAAATAGATGAATATTATGTGTTTTTATTTTAGCCTTACCTTTAGACAAAGTTCACATTACAAATCAAATTAACGTTTAAATTGTTTTATTGAGCATAACGCATATAGATGATTTAATAAGACTCCTCTCAATTATTACTCAACCAAGGTAAGAGGTGCACGGTTACGCAAACTGCGAAATCATAGAATCCAATTCGGATGTGTATCAAGATGTTTCGTTGACTTTTAAATGTCGGTAAAAAGGAATTGTACGTAATTAGTTTTGTGAAACATTACGTGTTGTTAATTGTTTAATCTTAAAGCGAATTAAGATCGTTAAGATCTTAGAAGATGACGTAAAGATAATTAGGACCTGCCTAAATATAATTTCTGGCACTACAGTTAGTGTTAGACAATTCTATTTTGAAAGCTTTTTTAAACACAATAATAATGTTAGTAGCTATAAGCCTTAATCTTATTTAATTATAGCGTGGTTGAAGTAATATTATTAAACATTTGTTTAATTTTTTGAATCACATAAACATTGTCTTACAATATGGTAAAGTAAACCCGTAAACAATCCGCTTCTGGGCAACGGTTCTCTTTATAAGAAGCATAATCTAGTGCGGATTGATGGAAATTAATGTGGTTGTACGTCATCCGGGACATGCATGTCCTCACGAAGTTTTCCTTGACCGTTGCGCACGTGATGAATTAAAAACACAAGCTAAGCACAGTAATTTAACGCGGGTTCGATCCGGCAAATCTTCGGTTAAGGTTAACGTGTTTTATCTACTGAGTATTATCGGCTCTCTTATGTCATAAATGGTAAATATTATTTATTAGATAACGTATATATTCATCATAAATCGAAAAAAAAAACAATTACAAGAAGTACACCTTCTCTTTGTTTATGTTGTTTTCTCACAAACTGTAAATTACTTTAAAATATAAGAGTTGCAAGATAACGATGGGAGTGCCGACAATGGTCAAATCGCGCGCGTCCTGAATATTTATTGCAAATGCGACTTAGTGTATAGTATATATATAGTGTATAAGATGTAGACCCGGGTCATGAATAGATTTTAGATAAATAATTAAGCGGCGGCACCTGTTGCAATACATGGTCCTAGTCATTGAATGTATTGTGTGAACTCTTCCCACACTAAAGCAAATGTACTATGAAACACTACGCATTAAAAATTTATTTAGTTTAATAGATAGTAAAATTATAATTGAAAAAAATATTGATGTTACCTAGAGAATAAATAAATTGATAAATTACTACCTAACAATATTATTGATTGTAAATGGTTTCTGCGTGTTTGGATGTAAAGTCTGACCACGAGATGGTTTTTTATGTAGTCAATTAGGATACGACCTGTTGTGAAAATTTAAATTATCTATGTTCAAATTGTAGGTTACGTCACAAATAAATTAACAGTAGGTACCTGAGCAACCGGCTCTAATCATTACTTATAAAATTAGGCGGTGACATCGAGCCATAGATATTGGCCGATAATTTCCGGGTCAGACCGATCCCCTTTTTTGAGAACCGATTGCACATTAGCTCTTCTCCAAGCCACCGGCACACATCCTGAAGAGAGATGTTTGATTTTGATGTCAAGCATCATGTGGCCACATAAAGATATTGTTCATGGCAGCGCACTACAATCACCGATCACGGAGTTATCAGCAAAAAGTTTTGCTAGAAGATCGGCTTTCTCCTGCGGACTGTGAGCTAGCGATCCGTCCGGATTGCTGAGCTGTGCATATACATATAATTATTAACCTACATATATAATACAATAATTGCTCATAAATTTTATACTAGTGTACTTATTATATATATATAGAGTATATAGTATATATATTTAATAAGTAGATATTTTTATGCTATCCACTAAACTTATTATTTTTAAAAATCAGCAACTGTTAATATTCTGTATTCCGATGCGAAAGGCTGGGTAGCCTAGTTCAATGAATATGTCATTTTTAATTGAGGTTCAATTATCTAAGTAATGGCCGAGATAATAAGCCGAGATGGCCCAGTGGTAAGACCGCGTGAATCTTAACCGATGATCGTGGGTTCAAACCCGGGCAAGCACCACTGAATTTTCATGTGCTTAATTTGTGATTATAATTCATCTCGTGCTTTACGGTGAAGGAAAACATCGTAGGTTTCCTACATTTGTCTAATTTTAGCCCAGCAGTGGGACATTCACTGGCTGTCACGGTATCTAAGTAAGGTCTAACTTTAGCGTAAATCAAATCATTTAAAAAGTTGATACGTTATTCTTGTAAGCGATTTGAAGTGTTTTATTTTATTGTACATAAATATTTATATGCTGAATAAATAGGCACTTATTCATTTAACGAAAAATTTGAAGTATAGTAACCATGAATTTATTTTAATGTAATTGTAATTATTATTTATTACAAATGTAAATTTATGCTTTGATGGATTCGTCGTTTTCGTTTGCAAAATATAAGCTGAATGAAATATTTATAAATTAGGGATAGAGTATAAGAGTACAAAAAAAAAAAAGTATCTACTTAGTCGTACGTGAATGTATGATCCCGTAACCGTAACAGCCTGTGAATGTCCCACTGCTGGGCTAAAGGCCTCCTCTCCTCTTTTTGAGGAGAAGGTTTGGAGCTTATTCCACCACGCTGCTCCAATGCGGGTTGGTGGAATACACATGTGGCCGAATTTCAGGCTGTTACTTGTCATGTATGATCCACATGACAAGTAACAGCCTGTAAATAAGTTCCTAACGCCTATTTTCCTTTTTGAAGAGAAGGAGCATCTCTGTTTAGTGGACCACGCTGCTCCAATGTGGCTTGGTGATAACATATGTGGAGGATATTTATCCGACGCATGGAGGTCTCCTCACGTTGTTTTCTTTCACCGCTGAGCACAGATGTATAAACCCAAGTAAGCCCAAGAAAATTTAGTGAAGTTTGCCCAGGTTTAAACCCGCAATCTTTGATTCCCTTGCTCTAGCCACTGAGCTATCTCGGTTTCCACTTGGGTAACACGGTTAAAATTATTTACAAACGTATACTGTAGCTAGAACCAAATACGGGCGTAGGTTCATATAATTATAGTATACATAATAAGACAGTGAGTCTGCGTAATATTTAGTGATAGGGTACTTAACATTATCATTTTCAGGCTATTTGAAAGCATTCGATCCAGATCGATGTTGCAAGTTAGAAGGCGGTTGTTTCGATGTGGGGAAAGGATTGTCGACCCACTTGTTACAGCAATGGATATCGTATTAGGTTGCGTTAATTCAATACGAACCGTTCTCGTTTTGTTTTATTATTTTGTTGACATTTACTTTGAAGGAGAATATAAATAACTGGAGTACTCAAACATAATTACAACCAAATATATTAGAAAACAATATTAAAACTACTTTACATTTTTGTGATACTACTTACAACTTGCTTGCTTATAAGTCATTGCGAATTATTTTAAAATGTAAACACGATATAAGCCGATCGAGGGTTTATAGCAAAATACTTTTGAAGCAAAGACCAAAGTTCTTACACTAAAATAAAACTAGTTTTTCATTTATTTTAAAATATCAATTAAATTGTTTTGTAGTCAAATATAAAATAATATAAGCTTTTACTGTCTAACAATATACTTAAAACACAATGTCGCCTGCCATCTAATGGGAGGGGAATTTGACTACGGCGTATTTTGCGGCCAATATAGAGATATTAGCTGACTGCTCAGGACGTATGAGACAAAATAGTGCACAAGTGACATAATAGTACGCCAACACAGATTATTACTATTATTGTATTATTTATTATTTGTACAGCAAGATTGTACTGTCTCGACTTTTTTGAGTCGGCTTTAATAAATACTCCGTCCCGGTCACCGGGAAAAAGAGCATTTATATCCCCATCTAGTTTTTTAATGTTTAAAAAATAAAGTATTCTTTTTTTTCCATTATCTACTTCCTAATATAATAATGACAAAAAAGTAACATATATACATTAACATGAAACTTAACTGTTTATATTATTATTATTTTTAAATGTGCATTTTTTTTTGTATTTTTTTTTTCTTTTATTTTTAATTTTTTGTTTCATATTTCCAATAATGTATGATTAAACAGGTCTGCCTGAGTAAAAAATGATGTATAATAAATAGAGTTTGGACGTATGATATGTTTATTGTCTGTAGATGAGTGTATTAGAGTAAATTATACAAAATCTATTAGCAGTTTCAGTGAGAAAGCAGCTTCTTGAATGCTGTTAGATGTAAGACTTTTGTTCTCACTGTTACTCATATGTCAGCGGATGGTATTTGCTGATTTTTTCTATTTCTTTTGCTCCAATATTATAGTCGGATGGTACCGAAACATCAATAAGGTAAGTTTTATTGTTGATTTTATATATGTATATAAGATCAGGTCTATTGTGAGTGATTGTGACATCGGTTTGTATGGGAATTTCCCACATTAATTTGGCTATATTATTTTCCTTTACAGTGGGTTGTTTAAGTTCTTCTTTCCACCATAATCTATTAACTTCTATTTTGCTTTTTCTTGCTAAGCACCAAAATATATACTGTACCAAATTGTACAGTAAATTGTTGAGTTATGTCTTTTAACATAATATGTTCCAGATAGTTTTTCGCATCCTGCGAGAAGGTGTTGAACAGTTTCATCTTTAGATACGCACAAGCGGCATTTTCCGTCGACGTTTCGTTTCAATATGTCGAGTTCGTGCTAACGTGTTTGTACCGCTTGGTCTTGTATTGCAAATAAAGATGATTCCAATGAAGCTGAAATAGGTCGTTTCTTCAGCCACTTAAATGATAGTTCTATGTCCACATTGGCTAGGTCAAGGACCTTTTTGGGAAATTGGCCATGTAGGTTCTTGTTTCCCAGGATTCGTTTTGCTTTTTAATTATGTTCTTTTTTATTTCTGTGGTTGTGTATTTGCCGTTTGGTAACTTTAAATCTTTCTCTACCTCTTCTGCTTCTGTGAATATAGAATATTTTTCTCTTCTTTGGTCTTGCTGCATTATTGCTTCAATTAGGTAGTCATTTTTTGTTCCAAATATTGTTTAAGCTTTAGAATATGGGCTTTATACAAGTATTCTACATTAATTAGTCCTCTACCCCTTTAATCAGTGGTAAGTACAATCTGTCAACGTCTGCTTTTTATTGGTGGGCCTTTTTAATTGCTAACAGTTTTCGTGTTTTGATATTGATCCCTTTAAGATGGCTTTTATTGTAATTAATTACACCAAAAGAATACAACAAAACTGGAATGGCGTATGTATTTATCCCCTTTATTAGGTTGCGACCATTTAAGAAAGAGTTTATTAGTTTTTTTATTCTCCTGAAATACTCTTTAGTTAATTGATCTCTAATTTCACTATGAATATTTTTTCCGGATTCATTAATACCTAAATATTTATAATTTTGGTCTAATTTTAACTGCTTAAAGGTATCTCCGTTCAGTAGCACTTGCTCGTTACCATCAGTATAAGTTCTGTGTCCAGCTGTTAAGTGAAGTGTGTTATATTTATCTAAACCAAAAGTCATGCCTATATCTGTCGTAAATGTTTCAACATTGTTAAGTAAAATTTTTAAACTTTTTCTATTGTTTGCATAAACTTTAATATCGTCCATGTATATTAGGTGATTAATCCACACTTTATCATGTAATTTATATCCTTTCGTTTCATATTTACCTAGTAATGTAGAAATTGGGTTAAGTGCTAAGCAGAACAACAATGGCGACAAGAAATCTCCCTGAAAGATGAAAGCCCCGTCGTATGTAAATCGGTTCAGTAGTATAAGACTGTAGAGCCCTTAACCGTCTTTTTACCTTCCATTTAAGCATTGCTCTTTCAAGAAACGACTTTATTAGATGTGGGCATTTATGAATATCAAGTATAAGCAACAGCCACTCGTGGGATATGCTATCGAATACTTTGCTAGTCGATCCAGCTCATGCTTAAATTTTTTTGTTCCTTATGTGCTTTTTCTAGGATAGCTTTATTTACCATCAAATGGTCTTTGCATCCGCGGGCTCCGCGTCAACATCCCCTTTGTTCTGGGGCCATAATATTGTTTTCTTGACAATGAGTGTACAGTTGATCGGATAGTATCGATGTGAGAAGCTTATACATGCTAGGTAGACATGCGATAGGGCGCCAATTTTATGGATCTTCGGTGTCGTGATTTTTCGGTATTAAAATTACCTTTCCAGTTGTGAGCCAATCTTCTAGAGGTTCTTCGTTTTTCAAAAGCTTGGTAAATAACAGTGCTAGTTGGTTATGTATATTAGTGAGATATTTTAGGTAATCATTTTGAATTTTATCTTGCCCTGGTGCTTTCCAATTAAGCAATTTACTAACAAAAATTTTTAATATGTTCTACAGTTATTTCTTCAAAAGTGCTCGTGTTTAAGTTACTATTGACTTCTTTCTATTTCAGATATCCATTTTGCGTCATGTTTGTATGCGACCGGTTCCGATAAAATGTTACTCCAAAATTCCTCGGTACAGCTTTTGTTTGGTGTTTTAATATCTACATGTTCTTTTTTTCTATCTAAGCTTTTGTATAATCTATGCTCGTTTTCAATGAACATTTTATTCTGTTGTTTCTTATTGCTTATATCTTCATATCTTTTTATCCTGCCTGCTAATGCTTTTATTTTTTGTTTTAATGTTTCTTCTGTACATTTATGTTTTCTGTTTCATTCTGTGTATTATATTTTTTTTAAAGTTTGCCTTTGATTTTTATCATTTTTCGTGAGTCAACTCCTCTCGAGATCTCTACCATTTGTCCTAATTCTTTCCTCAGGCGTTCGATTTTATTTTTTATCCTTTTCTTCCATGGCGGTGTATAGGGTTTTATTACTTTTCTTGGTAAGTAAGGAGATTGCTTATTATTAACTATTAGTGTTTTAGCTGCTGCATAAATTAAATCATTTGTGTCTCGGAGAGTGCAATTACTTTCCAATAAATTGGGTAAATAGTTGTTAATTATTGCAAGGTTGTGTAAGAATTGTTTATTGATTTTAGCTTTTGGCAAGTAAGTGCGCTCTTCGATAGGTATTTCTTTTACTTCTGCTAAAATTTGGAGGAATTGAAGTTCGATAGGATTTCCATTTTCAATTTGAAATGTTTCAAGAAATTGACTTGCTGGAAATTCGTTTTAATTTCTATTTTCAACGTTTACCATGTCTTCTTCAAGGGTTCCCATTATATTATCTAAAACTGACGCTGGTACTGCATTCGATTGATTATTGGGATTAGTACGGTGAGAATATTGCATCTCGGTATCAGCTCGTTGTTTGATTCGGTTCAGTAATTCTTGAAAAATGAGATTTTGTTACAAAATTCTGCGTGCTTGATTAGATAGTGTATTTTCATTGAATCTATGAATTTTAGGATTATCTGATTTCTGTTTTTAAAAATTCTTTCTAATTAACTAATATATGCTATACCTTCACGTTTCGCTACAAAGTAGCAAAACATTAGCTCTTCTTGCTCTTGTTGTGTCCATTTTCTTCTTCTATCTTCATTGGATTTTATATTTATTTAATGTTGATATACTAAGCTTCTACTTTGTTCTGGTTCATTGTTTGACTGGGTTAACATAGTAGATATTGGAGTGATTGCTGTTAGATCGTCAGAGTTTTGTGTGTTTAATGGTTCAATATTTGGTGTATGTTGTATTATATTTAATTTATATTTATATTATGAAGGAAAACATCGTGAGGAAACCTGCATGTGTCTAATTTCACTGAAATTCTGCCACATGTGTATTCCACCAATCCGCACTGGAGCAGCGTGGTGGAATAGGCTCCAAACCTTCTCCTCAAAAAGGGAGAGGAGGCATTTAGCCCAGCAGTGGGACATTTACAGGCTGTTACGGTTACGGTGTTATATTTTCTGCGGTTTTTTGTATTCTATCTAGTGTGTCTTTAGGAAGTACATGTTGTTTAAGGATTCTACGTCCCTGATTTGATAATCCGTTACCAGTGAATTTAATTGATTTAGGGTTGTCTGGATTTCTCTCCTTGAATAATGTCTGTAATCGTTTTAGATAACCAGGTCCTCCGGCTCTGGCTTTAAAATAAAAAAACATAATTTCCTCTAACTCTACTGGTGACCACTTCTTTCTTGCATCTTCATATTGTGAATCAGTGGTCGTTTCAGCTGTACCGGCCGAGCTTGTAGGAGATAACTCCCTGCTCTGCAAAGTATCACCCGTATCGCTTTGTTCATCGGTTGTAGTCCTTGAGGATCTTTCCCTAACCCCCCTATCCCCGACTCTCGTCCAACCGGCAAGCCGGAAGTCACTGGCTAGCATTCTGTCACGTCTGACACCAGCTACAGACGTGCCCCGGCGATCGCCCCCGGGAAGCGACTCTATACGTGTATTTCTTAAATGACCTTCCATATCTCCTTCTTGGGTTACTAGAGCTCTGTTGGCCATTGGTGAGTGAACTTAAAAGTTACCAATGTCCGTCCCTCACGTGGCAAAGTTGGTCATGCCGGACGTGGAGTTAGATTTTGAGAATTATATATTTATTAAATATATTATATTATTCTCTATTCACTCGCTTTAAAATCCGATGAGATGGCTATGCGACTCTCAAGTTTAGGCGCAGAACCAACGGATTTATCTGCTTTTCGAGGTACGAGTATACACACTTCCAACGTCAAAACCTCTTTCTTACAACTAACCAGAGTTCAAGAGCATTCTTACAAGCAGCGACATAACTAGTTTCAGTTAAACAATATTACGTAAAAATATTCCATCGAATGGTTGATCAATTTCTTGAATCTTAATTTGAGTAAATAGAAGTTAAAAGGTGGGCATGAAATCGTATTAAAAAAAAACAAATTTATTCAAATGTTCAATGTTTTTATTTAGATTCTAGATAACTACTTACAAAACAATAATAAATAAATTCTAAGTGACTATTTCTTCTTTTTCTTCTCAGGCCGGCTACCTCCCATTTCATCTAATTGTTGCTTAAGTTCAATCAATTCATTGTCGGGGACATATCGTACTTCTTCGTGTTCCGGCGTGTGCTCGTGTACGTTAAGCGTACATCCTTCGGGGAGTAAGGCACGGGATACTCGAAGTAGCGTACCAAGCGCCCACGCAGGCACATCTACTACCTGAAAAGTGTAACTATGTCTTACCGATATTATGAATCTAAAATTTAACTATTGTAGTACTTTGACTACATATCACTCATAACATATTCAATGCTAAACAGCAATATGTTCAAAGAATATGTTCTTGTTACGTGCATGTAAAAGTTATAACAAACATTGTACAGAATTAGATATATTTAACTCGAAAATTAGCGAATTTAAATTTAGTTTACGTCATATAATTAAATTATAGCAGTTTCACTTGCATCTTGTGCTTTCTGTTTTTGTTTTTATTTTTAATATAATATGTCATTTGTTTGTATTAATTTTTAGTGGAAACTTGATTGTTTTATGTTTTTCTTATATTTGTTTTTTTACTATTAAGTGTAAGTATAATTGTTTGTTACCCAAATAAATAAATAAATAAATATATAGTGGTTGTTATGTTTCGGTTTGAAAGATAAGTGAGCCAGTGTAACTACAGGCAAAATGGTCATAAAACCTTAGTTACCAAGGTTGGTAGCGTAAAGCCGACCTAAATTTAGATAAGAAATGACTGGCCATTTCAAGTTACAAAAGAAATTAAAATATTTTGGCAGCAAAGGAATGATACTAACTATGATATTTATAAGAATTGTATTATATGTGGTAGTACACATACAATACTGTTAAGAGTAAACATGTTTGTTACTATTTGTTATTAGATGGCGTTGACTCATTTTTGAATCACTCTTGTCTGTTTTTTTTTTTTTGTAATAGTACGTGCATGTATTTGGTCCCTCCGAGTGCTGCGGGAGTAGACATGGGTTTTTGGTTTTTGACGCAAACTGATATTTTAATTTCAGATTATTATCTGATTTCAAATTTACAGATCGATTTCAAAATCCGATTTTAGATATCCGATTTCGGTAACGCCTAGCCTCACCAAACCGCTTGCGCTCAGGCAAATATAATATTTAAGTACTTAATAGTAAGGTCAATGATCGTGTAATAGATTTCCTCAACAGATCCAACAAACCGAAATCCGAATCGCAAAATTCGCGCTATCCTTTTTATTCCGCTTTATTCCAATTGGTTAGAAAGAGAGAAAGCGAATTTCATAGTACGCAACAATCAGTTTGCGTTTGCATACGATACACAATTCGTTTGGTGATATCCAGTGATTTTATTTGTCGATTCGAAATCTTTTAGTGGTATCGATCGTTGGCGTTTGGTTCGGCTAGATTCGGCTTTATTTTTGAAATCGGATTTTTTGTTTGTGAAATCGATATGAATCGATTTGTATTTGAAATCGGAATTTGAATTCGTTTTGATATATCGGACGTATGCCTATGCGGGAGTAAACAAGTACTAGTATGTTGGTATAGTAAGTGTAACTAAGAGCTCCGGCCACTTCTGTCTGTCTGCGATCAACGAGCCAAATAATCATCAAATTTTAATTTTAATTTGGTAAATAGCATTAATAATTCATTTCATGATCAGCAGTGAAAGAAAACATTATGAGGAAACCTGCATGTGTCTAATTACACTGAAATTCTGCCGCATGCACCAAGCAGCCTTGGAGCAGTGCAGTGCGTAAGCTCTAAACCTTCTCCTTAAAGGGAAGGGAGGCCTTAGTACAGCAATAGAACAATCACAGGCTGCAACTATTTACTATTTAAAAAGAAAAGTTAGCTTTGGTTTTTTACTAAGAATAGGTCTATATACCCAATTTTTTTTTCTTTTCATTATAATATACATATATAACTTTATTATTATTATTATTTATCACTGTTCCCAATTTTAATATTATAGTTACTAATAAATAGCATACCTGTACATTTCTTTCATATATTTTGAGGTGATAATCAGATTCAATAGCTGTGCTTCTTGGCTTAAATCTTTGTACATTCAACTGCTGTGCTGGTGTCGCCCAACTATAAAAAGGAAAAATATTATCAGTGTGTATTTCTTAATGGTATCCAAAGTGCATTTATTGTGCACAAAAACTAACCATGGCAATTTTTTATAATATTCAAATAAATAATAAAATTAACTTCTCCATTTTCAATTTAAATGACGATAATGGTTTAACACAAAATATTAAACGATACAGTGAAGAAGTATCACATTTAGATAACTTATTTTTACTAATAAATTTATCATTCTTTTTGTAGATATTGATTATTGTTATGTATTGATAGTCTTACTCATATAAAATATATTTTTTTTAAATTGCACCTGCTTGGCTTCTTTTAAACAGACAATAAAAAAATTCTTAAGAACATTGTGTAACTTTCAACTTGTGATTTTTTTAAATAAATGCAATATAGTTACAAAAATATACAAATGCACATATTAAATATCTTTATATAAAAAATAATAACCTTTCCTCAACTTGGATTCCCATTATTTCAGCATATCTGTGTATTTCTTTCTGACAAGATTCAAGCAACACAAAATCATAGCCTTTTAATTGCAAATTTAAGCAATCGTAAATAGGCTCATCTGGCTGCATACTCTGAAAATACAATGAAAACATTTTATATAAAGTAATTAAATAAGTTTAGTAACAGACTAAGTAACGAACTTACAATTAGATAGTCTGGCTCGTACAAATCACCTTTGTATCGTCGCTCTTGTCTGTGTATTGAAATAGTGGGAAGACCGAGAAATTTCTTTGGGCCAACATTACGATTTAATTTAACCTGAAAATAAATTTATTATGATATTTAATATTGATTTTTTCATTACGAATCTGCTTAGATTATTTTAAATAAACGTACCAAGTTAATAAATTTCCTTGTAAACATTGTGTAATTTTTATAGCTTGATTTTTTAAGGTAATTATAATCTAGCTAATAAAATCAAAATATAGTTTTAATGTTTGGATACTAATATATTAATTTAAATAGCCTGAAACATTTTGGTTATGTTTATGACATAAGCTCAAAGCAATAATGACATGACATTGACAATGACAGTCACAGAGTGCATATATACATTTAATACAGATAAAAATCACTAAATTAAAAAAATAAATGCGTATGAAAACTAGTTTTACTGCTATATTCCTGAAAAACAATTAACTACTATTATTTTGCTGTGGTCTTCATTTATTATAATTTGTTTTTGTTACTTAGCTTTGGAAACTTTTTCATTTATTAATTAGTTGATTTTAAAAATGGTTTGTTTTATAATTCAATACTTGTAATTTAAGTAATTGGAATATTTATATTGATAGTATGTATTTTCTTATGTCTTATCGGAATGTCGATTGTTTTTTTTTATCTACTATTAAATGTTAATGTCAGAGCATCAATGAAAAGGTTATAAAATAGAAACTAGGAAGGAGCTAAGTAAAATCATAGTGTTCAATAGTCATATAATTTTTCGGTAAAGTAATAAATGGTGTATCCTTAATATTAAGATTGGATAAAGAGGATGGCGTCGACGGGTAGTACTCCTTTCCCAAAGTGGCAACTGGCCATACTACTTGGGGCTCCTTTAGCTATCGGTTTAGGTTACCTTTATCTAAGAAATAGACTAGAAGATCCCGAAAAGAAGAAAATTGCCGAGTTAAAAGCAAAGACAACAATTTCGCTAGATAATGAAGACAATGCAAAAGCTACTGAAAGTGCTATTGACCGTGCAATGAAGTTGAAGGGAGCCGGAAATCGAGCTTTTCATGCAGGTGAATACGATAAAGCTATAGCTCTTTACAATGAAGCTATCGAGGCTTGTCCTCCTGATCGTTCCGTTGATTTAGCTACTTTCTATCAAAATCGTTCTGCTTGCTATGAAAAGCGAGAATTGTGGGAACAGGTCAAAGAAGATTGTACCTTTGCTCTAAAACTGAACGAAAAATATGTTAAAGCCTTTCTTAGACGATCACGAGCAGCTGAGAAAAGTGGCGATCTTGTGCTTGCATTAGAAGATGTTACTTCTGCTTGTATCTTGGAAAAATTCCAAGTGCAGAGTTCTCTGGTTAATGCGGACCGTATACTTAAAGCTCTTGGTAGACAACATGCTCGGGAAGCACTTGCTAAGAGACGACCAGTTATGCCATCGAAACATTTCATTAAAACATACTTCTCTGCGTTCTCTGAAGACCCTATTGGTAAGATTAATTTAGATGACAGTGCATTAAGTGGCTTTGCAAAGGCTAAGAAAGCTCTTGATAGTCAGGATTACGAATCAGTAGTAGCCGCTTGTACTGAAGAACTGGAATCAGAAGGGAAGTATATGTATGAGGCATTGCTTTTACGAGCAACATTTTACCTTCTGCTTGGTAGACATGATGAAGCACAGGCTGATCTTGCCAAGGTTATTGAAAGTGATGCTTCACTAAAAGTTAGAGTTAATGCCCTCATTAAACGTGCATCTCTATTCACTCAATTGGAAAATACGGAGCGTTGCTTGGAAGACTTTGCAAATGCAGCAAAATTAGATCCTAATAACTCAGATATATATCATCACCGTGGTCAAGTATATCTACTCTTAGAGAGAATGGATGAGGCAACAGCAGAGTTTGCGAAGGCAGTTGAACTAAACCCTGACTT
Source organism: Nymphalis urticae (assembly GCA_905147175.2). Taxonomy (NCBI): domain Eukaryota; kingdom Metazoa; phylum Arthropoda; class Insecta; order Lepidoptera; family Nymphalidae; genus Nymphalis; species Nymphalis urticae. The sequence goes on from LR989991.1 coordinate 9,611,674, forward strand.
CTCAATTGCTTATATTCAGAAGTGCTATGCTGATTACAGACATGCGCAGTTGCACAAAAACATTGGAGGCTTGACCCAAGTGAGAAATGATTTTGAAAAAGCTCTAGAAAGATTCCCAAGGTGTGCCGAAGTGTATATTTTATATGCTCAAGTTTTGTCAGACCAACAAGAGTGGGGTCGTGCTGAAGCTCTGTTCGAGTCTGCATTAGGTGTTGATCCCAATAACGCTACACTGTATGTTCACAAAGGTCTTGTACAATTACAAAAAAGCACAGATTTTGAAAAAGCTGTCAAGTTAATTAATAAAGCAATTGAAATTGATGACAAATGTGACTTTGCATATGAGACACTGGGCACAATAGAAGTTCAAAGGTAAGTTATCTATTTACATATCTTTTTGTTTTATGTAATAAAAAAATGGTTTCTTTTAGCCTTGAGATTTTGGTGGAGGTAATGAGATAAAGGTTATCACATTATAATATTACATTCGGCTATTGATTACATGAAGACATTATCTTGAATGGGCTCTATCAGTATAAAAGTAGTTATCTATTTACAATTCATGAATTATGTCATTCATTTCCTTAAAAATAACTAATATATACTGAGAGTTAAAAACAATTACATAACACAACATATAGAAATACAACATCTTTATATGTTGACAAATCATGTTAAAATACACTGATTATTGGCAATAAAAAGTTGACAAAATATAGTGAAAATGAATTCATTGAATAAAAGGAAATATTAACATTTTTATATTTTACATAGTAAAAGAAAATTGATCTATGATTTAAATGGGATAATTTTATTACTATTGTGTATGTATTGTTGTAAGTATTCCATTTTATTATATGATACTGCTAAATATATAATGTCATGTCGTATTTATACTACACTTGTATCGCCACAAAATAGTAATATATTGTTATTCTTAAAAACATTAAGAGTTGTCAAAATGAAATATTTCAGGTGATCCAAATTTGTATATTCAAAAAATATATGTTATATTATTATTGCTATATTTGAATAACTGGAATCGCTGCTTACTTACAAGATAAGCATGTCTTTATCTGTAACACAAGTCTTTGTGTCAATATAATAATATGTATCAATATGAATTCAATTTATGTTATCTTTTAAAATTATGAAATTGAAAGAAAACCAACAATTAATAATTAAATGGATATAAATAATTATTATTCCCATTTATTTATTGCGTTTCCAGTGTCCTCAATGCCATCTTTTACTTAATGACGTAAATAAGTATTAAAAGTATAAAATAGATGGTGTAAAAAAATGCTCTTAGGAAAATTGCTAAATATAACTTGTATATTTAATATGATTCTTTAACATTCATAAATATTGAATATTTTAATCTTATAGTTAGTTAAGACTTAATAAGTTTAATAATTGAAATAGTAACATAAAAATTATTTATTTTACAGAGGAAACTTAAGAAGATCATTGGAGCTTTTTGAAAAGGCGATCGCTTTAGCCAAAACTGAACAAGAAATGACACACTTGTTCTCATTAAAAGATGCTGCAGCTGCACAACTGAAGGTCTCAGAGCGTTGGGGACTTGATTGGACTGTCAGTTAGACGTTACTTTGGTTCCAATTCAATTACACAACGAGAATAAAATCCTGTATAAACATGATACATTGATATGGTTCGAAAATAATACTTAGTTTGCATAAAATTTCATATTGTATTTAAACAGATATATTTTTTTGTTTGCTACACAATTAGACTTAAACATATAAAAAATATTAAATGTTAATAAATAAAGATTAACTGTTAGCCATGTCTAAATGTACAAACAGCAGTTGAATTTAGTTAATAGTTCAGTATAAGTCATTATCTAAACACATTTGGTAAGTATCACTTTATTATATTGGAATGTAAAATCTCGTTGTGAATTAATTGTGTGCAGTCTTGCTGTAAAGCATTAAGCCGTTGCCAACTCGTCGCTCTGTAATTCCATGCTAACACACGTGCCACCCCATACAGATGAACATTATAATTAGCATTTAAGTACATCTGATATTGTGACTTTGCTTATAGCATAGAAATTTTTAGGTGTTTTGTGTACATTTTATGAATGTTGATATGTAATTGTGGTTTTAGAATCTTATGAGCATTATTCTCATACTGATTGAAAATATTTATTTATAATGATTGGTTGTTACCTAAATTCTTTTACTATTTTCCATTAAATATTTTGTAATATTCTGAGCGCTTTAAACATATTATAGTTAGTATACTTGTGTCATTTTATTTTATAAATCGAAAAGTACTTATTTAAAAAGTAATACTGAAAATTATAAAATGATAGGATTGTTACAAAAACTAAATAAACTTAAGTGTTAAAAATATTTGCCGACGTATTGAAATGCTTGATCATTTTATCTTCATTATTGCCTTAGTATTTGAAGTATAGGTACTGCTTTTAATAGTCTCTATGCATGTAAAGATTTTATTCAAAGCAAAAAAAAAACTATATACTACAATCTTCAAGTTTTTTCGAATTCAAGTATTGTTCTTGATCTGTCTCTATTGATATCTGATTGTATCTTGCTGATAGTCTTGAATTGTATTATATTTGTATATTCCATTGCACAATTTAATAAGCACTAGAAGTTTGAATAAAATTATTAGAGTACATATTTGGCCTAATTCCATTAATTGAATCTTGCATTTAACACTGCCAATTTATTGCATGCTTTTGGATATAAAATATATTGTTTACCGAAATTCATATTAATTTATATATATTAAGTGATGTCTTAAAACAAATATAATTATTATTTCTTTTATTATAAACTCATTTTATTTATTGTTAAATGCTACTTTACTTCATTAACAGTTTCAGTTAGTCTATTTTTTATTTTACTGTTTATTATAAATTTTCTATATACATCAAATTGTTTTAAAATTATAATATTTTGTCTCTTTCTCTTGAACACAGTTAGAACTTAAATAAACAGGTATAATTAAATACAATTGTAACAATCTATTATTATAATTTTATAATATCAAAACGATGTCGAAGCTTTTCCGTATTTATTAAAAAAAAGTCAGGTTGTGGTTTATTTATATATTGTTAATTTTTCGTAAGAAAAAAAACTTTGCAATAGAATATCGTGATAAATAAACGCATTTTGAAAAATTGTTTGAATTGTCTTCAGCGACGTCACATATGTGACACGGTATACAGTTGATATTCATATATAAACTTGTTAAATCAACTAGTAGTACTTATGTGTGGCGCTGGCTTTATTATTATTATAAATAGTAATTTAGAATAATATTGTATTGCCATTATATTGTGTTAGAAAATAAAAAATAAAAAGATGTTTGGGAATACGTCCTTTAACATTTATACTTTTAAGAAAATTGCTTTTATCCATTGTTTATGTTGTTGAAAACATTTTATGTCGAAATTGTATTTATATTTAGTTGTTGGGGCCAAGTCTGAATACAGCGTCTTAGAGATCTCGTAAATTGCAATTATTGTGAGATGTGTTAAAGCGATGAGTTGAGACGAACGGTAGTGCGATTACACGTCGGATGCATCCAGTATTAGCGGTTACTATTGTAAAACAAAATATATCTAGAACGTTGTCCAGGGAGGAAGGGTGTTAGATCACATAGGAACTTAATTAGGATGCATCTTGGATTTATCAGTTAGATTGTGAATTTAGAATGTATAGATTTCAAAAAATGGTTCTACTAAAATTGTTACCTCACCGATAGTGAATAGTTATCAATTTATGAAAACTTCAAAATAAAAAATTAAACAAAAATTGTTTTCTTGTTATTTAAAAAAAATCCTCTATGTAAAAAAGAATGCTTGTTTTTGTTCGTATACTATGCGTACACGCATCGAATACATTGTAGTTGAGACTTGAATGGTTTCTGCTTTATTACCAATGAGGTATAATATGTCGCTAGAGTAGTTTTGAAGCCTATACACTATTATTGTACTGCACAATGCACATAATAATTAATATGGCTAGACACCGAGATGAGAGGTCGCCACGGCCGGAATTCCGTCTGGGTGATATTTTAATGTCGACATAAGCGTTTGGAGACGTGAACGTTTGGTAAATATACCTCCTTTATTCGTTCTCTGGTCTCGAGCTGTAAAATGAAGGATATTTATTACAATTAGGTATTATTAAAAAAAAAAAAAAAAAAACTAGTAGGTCATGACATCATGTATTGTTTCATTATGTCTTCATTTTTTACTGATTAAATATAATTATGGTTTGCTATGCTACAATGGTACGTTCAATAATACGGCTTACGGAGAAGATCCTCTTGATAGAACTTTATTTAATACGGGTATAAAGTTAATGGCGCGATTGCGTTGCTCTTTAACAATTATGTGTAATGGTAATTAATTATGTATAATAAATAAATAACCTATTAACCATAAAATATTGTCCTTTACTATAAAAGTATAAAGTAGAAATATATGAGGTGGATAGAAATTATATACTCTAGTTGAGACTGCACAATATTTATTAGACACTTGTCAAGTTTTGACAATTTGAAACATACAATCTTTATTTTGTATACATATATATGGATTATTTCGTTTTCAAATTATATTAAATAGTATTCTGATAGCATTCCAAATGAGTAGAAATGTTCTTTACAACGTGCCAAGTTTCTTGATTGTACTTTATTTTGTGGATACCTCGTCTAGTTTCCTTTGTTACAATTGTTCATCCACCCATCGCAGCTTGAGTCAATGCGGGGGAGCTTTTACCAAGCCACCCAATGTATTTAACAACAGTCGCCATTATTTGATCAACTGCACTGGAGGTTACGCTTTTTTTTAAAAACATTAACTCACAAAATAAAAAAGCTAAAAATTATTGAGTACAATATTCAATTAAGTATGTAGAACTTTTGAATGTAGAATATTTTTAGCTATTAGGTATAATGTTTTTCTTCAAGTAAAAAATATATTTGTAATATTTTATACAGAAAATTCGATGTGTTTTATACGATCATGGGCAGCCCGCGCCAAGCATTATTGGATAGTACAGAGAGGTTGTTATCAAATCGACTCGGACGATCCTTTTCCAAGAGCTATGATTACACCGGTGAGATCTATGACTTGTAAATATGAACGGTAAGTGTAAAATTGTTACTGATATCAACAAAATACAACATACATAGTTGTATAGCACCAATGTCTGAAGTAAAAGGCATCAAATCGCATCGAGACTAATTTTCGTACTTATTACTTGATTAATATAAGAATATTATATAAGAAACCAATAAAATAAAATATAAGAACATACATGGCTGTTAAAGCACATTGTTATTCCTCATTGAAGATGATAATAACTTCAACTGCATCGTTGTTCTAGTGGCGTTATAAGTCTGATATCGCAAGGTCTTGGGTTCAAGACGACTGGGTTCGGGTCAAGGCAATTATTTTCCCTAATTCCTGCTTCCCCGTTCCTTCACAAGTCTACGCGTGCTGGCTCTCGATGTCACCGACTAACTGTGACATCAATTCCATCGCGCACAAAGAAATTTGGCAACTCCTTTCTTTGTCGCACTTCCAAGAAATGGAATTCCTTACCAGCTCACGTATTCCCCTCCTCTTACGACCCGGGTTCCTTCAAACGAGGCGTGAAGAGACATCTTGCGGGCCGGCAAGGCGAGGGCGGCTAGTGCAGAACCTTCTTCCCGACTGTACTGGCCGTCCTCGCGTTTGGACTCTACTACCACTTAACATCGGGTGGAGTAGAGTCATTTGCCCTCCCGGCAAATATAAAAATAAAAAAAATGTAGTGTTTAAATTCCTTTGCCTAGAAAGCATGTAAAAAAGCCGTTAATCCTGCGCCTGAGCTTTTTCCGATCGAGTCGGATTTATTGTCCCTTCGGATAAGGGGAATGAGGAAATACATAGTCTACATATGTGTTTGGGCCCACTCACTCACTTCACTTATGTATTATAATAGGTTCCTACGCATTTGGCTTGTCTCATATCAGAGTGATCGCCATGGCCGAAATCAGTCACAAGAATGTCGTAATAGTACATTTTCTTTATAGTAAAATAATTTAGGGATTTGGTTAAAAATATACTTAGATAAATAAGAAAAATAGATATATAATGTTTATATTGTTAATATAATTTTCAGACTTCCCGAAGCAGAATATAAAGTGTGTTTCTGCAATGCTAATTGGTGTAATTCGGCATATTTATATAAAAACCCTTATAAATATAAAAAGAATCTATTAATATCATTGTTATATATCTTGCCTCTTATTTTATAATAGTTTACAAGACCATGTTATTTGTTTTATACCTATGTACGCGAGCGCACAGTATGCATTTACAATCTCGTAAAGGGGTGACTACGGAAGTAATGAACTGTTTGTTATTCTTGATTTTCTATGAGCTGTGTGGATTGCAATAAACGTTGACTTTATAGGTTTATAAACAGCTTTCACTTTATCTTAGTTGCCTGTGTCTTTCTACGAAAAGGATGGTAAGAAATGTGTGTGTTAGTGGGCCGCGTCCGCTGCGCCGCATACAACTTTTTTTGTAGACACATGTCAATCTAAACCTACATACTTTTATTGTATACCAAACGATTATATAATTTGTAATCATATATATTGAAAATAAAAACATTGTTTTATGTAAAAATTGTTTAATTCAATAAAAATCCCAATATTGGCTTAACCACAAACTTCTTTAAATAAATACCTACTTATTTTTTATTTTTAACTACAATACTATAAAAATAAGTGGCAGTCTATCGCAACAGAAATTTCTTATTTTCTACATAAAATATAAACAAAATATATTTTACATATAACATATTATTAAATAAATATTTGTTTATCAGCCACCTAATTGAGTTATCTTCTTAGCGGTGGGAGTGACTGTTAAAAATGGCATGACCATAGTAAAATAAAATATTTCCGAAAATGTCGAAATACAAAGAACAAATTGATACTTGACAGAAAATACTTCATATGTCAATACTCAATATAGCTATGGAGTTAATGTTGCTCTCTTACATATGAATGAATTACTCAGCCCGAGTAAAGGTTTTTACCAAATAACAATATTTGGTTTCATGTTCGGCAAAAACTTTACTAAAATTAATATTCGGTAGTATTTTTTGAAGAAGAATACCCGCACTGGAAGTGAAAATGTGAACCTGCCGAATACCGAACATAAAACGCCTTTTCCTCCTTGCAAAATAGCAAAATATACCTTTAGTAAAAGATTTTTTTTTAAACCAAATGTCAATTTCAATCTTTTATAGATTACAAAAGTTCAAACGTGTCGTAATGAGGTAACTAAATTATTTCTTAATAATCAGAAGTAATATTTGGCATGACGCTACACAATGACACTAAACTTAGAATTTAGTAATTTTTGATCATTGAATATATTTTTTTAATTCGTCTATTTTGTGGGCATCCCGTTCCTTGTCATGGTTATCATTTAAAGATAATGAGTCCAATTCACTATAATTCGTTATTTATTGTGTTATTCATTTAGCATATCATTTCTTCTACTGCCAAAGATTTTGTCAGCGACATTTGCTAAAGAATCGTCGTCGAAAAATTGTTTTAGATCGATTTCCCTTTTGCTTCGCTTTTCTTCCCTCTTACTTGAATAATTATTTTCATCATTGTCTACGATTCCCTTTCTGTATATTTCAACTGGTACGTCACTGCCGTCACTAACATCGTATTTTATACCTAAATCAGTTTCTTGTATTTCTATTGAGCCAAATCCAGTTTCTACGAGTGCCTTTAAATTTTGTGCTCTACTTTCTCTATGTGTTCGATTTTTTTCTGAGATCTTCGTATGTTTGTCTTTAAGAGGGTGTAAATGTTTAACTTCATTCGTTTCATTAGGGTTTGGTATTTCATTTTTAGCAGCACCGCTATCCGGTTTTGGTTTCGATCCATAGGTTTTAACTTTAGAATGTCCTTGTATAATTAAATACGTAGGTATAGATGGTGTTTCAGTTGTAGATTTTACATCTTGAGATGTCTTTAAAGTAGTCGGAATTGGTGTTGTAAAACGCATGTGCAAGTATGGATCATGTGTGTGTGTTATTGGTTTATCATTAAGTAGGCTATTTAAAATATGAGAATTTATATGAAATTGTTGTCTCGAAGGTGCTGTTGAACTTTCAGGGGTTTTAATAGGTGGGGGTGGTTGCATAGTCTGCATTAGTTCTAAGTTAACAGATTCTTCTGTTGGTGGAGCTTTAAAAATATGTATAGAATCTGATGCATGAGCGTACAAATTATCTTCAGGTCTATTAGGATCTGTAATCATAGGCATTGATATCATCGAACCTAACATATCAATTATATTAGAACTTGGTGCTGATAACGGTGCCTGTGTAGACTGAGACACATGAGTCATAACATTTTCAGTAGTAGTTTCAATGTCAGGAATGTGATTTTCAGTGGATATTTCTGTTGTGCTTTCCATAGACGACCACGTATCTTGTGTGTTATCAACTGTTGATACTGTTACAGGTAAAACAGTTGGTAAAGCTGTTGGTAAAAAAGTAGGCATATCCGAAGAATAAAACGATGTTTGTGGTGGTGGAGGCGCCTCGGATAACATCGGCTTATAATAAGAAAGAGGTTGCTTGCTAAATTCATAGTTATGGTTATCTGTGTAAGATATAATGTTATGAGCTTCATTAAAATCTTCAAAAGGTGTTGTAGGACCCCATCCTGCGTAGTCGCTACTTACAGTATTGTTTGGTAAGTTTGTAGTTTTATTATAGTTGTTGTACCAGTTTTGTTTTGTTGTAGATGATTGGTAAATCAGATTAGATTCCTGAAGAGCAAACGACGTCAATATCTCTGGTTTGGGTGTAGATTCTCTGGGTACTGTAAGTCCGTCAAGTAGTATTGGAGGACTCGTCGTAGGTCTTGATAATTTTTCTTCAACGTAGAGTGAAGGTTGATGACTGGGAGGCGGAGGAGGTGGTACAAGTATAGTCATCGGGTAATGGTCACTAAATTTGTAAGAGAAGTCTTCATACTTAGACGGAAATACAGGTGGTCGTGGAAGCCTTCTGATCGGTGGCAGTGGTCTAGAAGCAACACTCGGTTTTCGAGATGAGACACCTAACACTAGAACCTCAGATTTTCTTTCCGGGTAATTCTCTGGTTGAGCGTGAGCTTCGTCGGCCCAATAATGAACTCTTTCGAGTACAGGAGGTTCATAATCATATGTAGGATCATTACGTAAAGGATCACCGCGTCCTGTCAGTGGTTTCCATTGATCGAAGTCCATACGAGGTGAAAAAATAGAAGCAATACCATTTAAATTGTCTATCGGATCTGGAAATAATGTACGATATTTAATATTTTTATGTCAAAATAGATATGGTTTTTTTCATCGCTTACTTACTTGTTGTATTCGTTAAATGTTTTGAAAGTTTCCCAACACGACCAGACTCAGCATTAGCAGCAATGATGAACCAAATGACGACGTTTAGCAACATTCTATGATTTTTCTGTAAAATAAAAATTATATAAGTATACGTAATGTAATAAAGAAAAAAAAATCAATAAAAGATTAAATTAAACTTTGAACAGTAAGACATTGACCACTGGTTCTTTTTTTTCTAGATTATAAAAAAAAAAACGTTTATCGTTTCCGAACAGACATACAGACACACTGAGTATAGAGAATGTTTATCCATATCCGTACTGCCTTATATTATTAATGCCTAACTATTATGTTTATCAACTTAGTTTATCGGCTGAACGCACTTTGATGGAAGCTTGAACCCTGGGGAATTTATCTGTAAAATAATTACTGTCTTTTCTATCGATTTCGGCCACGGCGGCTAATCTCAAGACAGATCAGCCAACTACGCAGGAGTTATTATAGTGCACAAGTGTGTGCGCAAACACAGGTGCACTCTCTATTCCCTAACTCTCATAATCCGATGGGACAGTAATCCGACATAACTAGAAATACGGAGTCGTTTTAAACTAATACAATTAGCGTGTCTGTACATCTGTTGTGTGTCTGGGTTGCAAAATAATATACATATGTATACGACGTTTTGGTTACTTTTAATATTGTTGTCTGTCTATAACTAAACATTAAATTAATTCGGATTGCCCAATTGTATTTCATTGATATTTAAATAACATATTTCCCACTTATATTGCTATTGGTTCACGTTAGAAATTTAGGTATATGTATATTTGTAAGTTTAAAAAGAAATCTATATCACCTAAAACAAAAGAAAGAACTTTGTTGCACCCATGGCAGTTGGGAAAAAGTTCCAAAATACAATCATTTGTTATTAAAAAGTTTTTCTTTAAACTTTGTTTTTTTTTTTTATATTGGGTTGTTGTTAGCATAATATTTCTTTTCTCAACTTAACTGACATAGACCTTACTCTCACGTAGCTTTGTGGCCGTCTATAAAAGATATTAGGATGAGATCATAGACAATTTACTAATTTTTAAATAAATTAACTTTCATAACATAATTAATAATTGTTAATATATAATATAAGTAAATTAAAAATATATATATCTAATATAATTTTTGATACTGACATTTCTTTATAAACATTCCGCCGTCAACATCTTCTGTATTAGCACTTGTCTTAAGTCCTTTTTTTATTTACGATATAAGACACTGTTTCCCAACGTGGGGCCCACGCCCCACAGGGGGCAATTTGATAGTTAAGGGCAATTTAAAAATGGACCCGACATTACTTTAACCCTTTTGCTTTGCGCTATTTAATGCAATGCTAGATATCGGTGACAAATTTAACAAAAAAGGCAAATTCTTAAAAAAATGGTGTAAATAATTATTAGGTATAATTTCGTTTCATCATCATCATCATCATCATTTCAGCCGAAAGACGTCCACTGCTGGACAAAGGCCTCCCCCAAGGATTCCCATTTTGGCCGGTCTTGCGCTGCCCGCATCCAACGGCTTCCCGTGACTCTTTTGATATCGTCGGTCCACCTTGTAGGGGGCCTGCCCACGCTGCGTCTTCCGGTTCGTGGTCGCCACTCGAGAACCTTTCTGGCCCAGCGGCCGTCAGTTCTACGAGCGATGTGCCCCGCCCACTGCCACTTCAATTTAGCAATTCTTTGGGCTATGTCGGTTACTTTGGTTCGCCTGCGGATTTCATCATTTCTGATTCGATCACGCAGAGAAACTCCGAGCATAGCCCTCTCCATTGCTCTTTGGGTGACCTTGAGCCTTCTTATTAGGCCCATAGTGAGCGACCACGTCTCTGATCCGTAAGTCATCACTGGCAACACACACTGGTCGAAGACTTTCGACTTGAGACACTACGGTATTTTGGATGAGAAGATATCGTGTAGCTTCCCGAACGTTGCCCAGCCGAGTTGGATTCGACGATTGACCTCTTTCTCGAAGTTGGACCTACCTAGTTGGATGGTCTGACCTAGGTAAACATAGTTGTCTACAACTTCGAGTGCAGAATTTCCAACCTTGACTTGAGTGGGTGCAACATGGATGTTCGACATGATTTTCGTCTTGTCCATGTTCATTTTAAGACCCATTTGTTGGGAGATCCTGCTGAGGTCATCGAGCATCAATCGTTTGACGTTACCAAAATATCAACTGGGTAATTAGAGTCGACAAGTAAACTTCGCCGGGGAGTCACCACAATTTCATAGTGATTTCTTCCAAAAATTTATCATTTCTTAAGGGAACAAAACAATTTTTAAAGGTTAAAAATTATGTATGGGGGGATAAAAATTTTAGAAATGTTAAGGGACATTGCCTAAAAAAGGTTGATATAAGACAATTTTGGATTTGTTAGATAAATTGGGAAGATGTGTGAATACTTTATTTTTATTTATTGATGTGTACAAGCTTAAAGTCTGACGAAGATACAAAAAAATAACTCAATATTATCAAAGAAAATTTTAAAGCAAAAATATTCGGATGAGTATCGTATCGTAGTTGGCTAAAATAATAAGGCCATATATGTAACAACTTAAATATCTTTGAAAATATTAAGTATTTACATCTATGTCACATATGAAGCTTATTCAACCGAAGTGATGGTTTGTTGTGTTAAAGTTTATTAAAAGTAGATTTAAACGTATATTTTTGTAATTACTAGAAAGGAATATTATATTGCACCGTCAAAGAGGTTGTAGTTATGAATTTATTTATATGAGCATGGACTGATTTATCATGACTCAGCTCAAAGGCAAGTCATCGCCACAGACCAATAAGTATTAAATAATGTTTTTATTATAAAATAGTTTCTACAATCTTAACGATCAAAGTTACAAGATTTGTAAAAAAATGCTACTTATATTAAATGATTTTTTATAATTAAAAACAAAATATTGGCAGGTACAAAATCGTGTCTGTTTCATGCAATCAGAGCGATGGTGGATTGACAACAATTTTTTTGGCACGCAACGCGCTCGTTAAAATACCAGGCGGCATGGCAGGAAGAAAGACGGGCTAATTTAGTATTATAACCATCCTCCTTGATTACGTATGCGAAATACGTGACCTCAATCACTTCTTATGGAAAAATGTATTTACCGTGTATAATGATTAAAAAATTGTGCTAACTACCAGCGGGTCCAACTACAAAGGGTGCTTTTTTGCATCATTAACCGCTTATTGAGTTGCTTTCTAAATAAATAAAGCAATTATTATTTATTATATCAATGTAACATATGTATATAATGAATTATAAGACAAAAATAAGAGTAAAAACATGTATATGTCCTACTACTGGAGACCTCTTAAGCAAAAGGCTTGAAACTTGTTCCAAGAAGCTGCTACAATGCAGGTTGGTGGATACAAATAACGCAAAGTTCCAACCGAACCGGCAAGGTTACCTAACGATATTTACACCTAGCACTGAGTATGAGATGAATTATAAGCAAAGATTAAACAAATTAAAACTAAGTGGTGCTTATTCGAGGTTAAACCCGCGATCCGCGTTCTCGACGTCGTGGTCACTAAGTGTCGCCACTTAGTGACCACGTGACAGTGACAGTGTTGAGTATATAGGGAAAACTTTAAAATTCTGTCATAATAATGTAAACTACAAATTTCTTTGATGCATATATCTTCAAATTCGGGAATCTTGGCGTTTTCTATAAATAAATCAGTAACAAATAACAACCAGCAGTAGAGAACTTATGCTGATTTGTATCGGTTGTGTCGGATTGTCACCACATCGAACTATTATAATGGTGGAATAGAGACTGCATTTGTGCACACACTTGTTGACTATAACAACTCTTGGCGCAGTTTGCTGATCTGTGCTTAGAATTACCGTTATAAAAGTAATTACTGCCTCGTTGGTCTATATAGATCCAAACCACGAGGTCCTGGGTTCAAATCCCAGATCAGGCCAATAAAAAGTTATTGTGATTTTCTGTCGAATATTCTCAGTGGCAGCCTGGAGTCTGGAAGTTGGAAGTTAGTACACTCCCATGTCTCGGAAAGCACGGAAAAGCCGTTGGTCCTGCGCCTGAACTCTTTCCGGTCGTTGCGGATTGCCATCCCTTTGGATTATGAGAGTAAGGGAATAGAGAGTGCTCATGTGTTTGCACACACACTTGTGCACTATAATATCTTCTGCGCAGTTGGCTCGAGATTGGCCGCAGTGGCTGAAATCGGTCTGGTGGAAATGATTTTATTATTAGAATGACCATTGTGTCCGAAATCGATCAGAACATTATCTTTATTTGGTACACTTTCACCTATATAAATAGGTACACTTTCAAAACTGTGTGAATCACGATTAGAACACTATCAAGCCACTTCGCGTTCGAGGTGTGCAAAATGGTAAATTTAATGAGATTTTTTTTCTATTGAAAAAGTAGCAGAACAATTTAAAAAAAAATCCATGTATTTCTTTTGCTATAAATTTTTTATTCAAATTTAACGTTTAATACAAATTTACATACAATCACCACAGCCAAAATATTTTTTGTGGTATCAATTCTTTAGTTGCTAGAATTATGAGAAATGCGACTGGAACGTAGATTACCAGGATACATTTGACGCGACCGCAGTGAAAGCCGCGCGTGCGCCGCATCACTAACGTTAGGTTACATGACGGGAATAGGGGTATTCGTTTTGCATCTAATTTGTCTTCTACCATTCGTCCTTTCACTCTTTTGTAACAAAGTCTAGCTATTTTAAATATTTTGATGTTCCAAGGCACCAATTAAGAATCCTATCAAATTTCCTCATTATGTAATAGCAATTATATTGTATAATTCTCAACAAACAATAGGCATACGAAAAGTTTTTTTTAAATAAATTGTATTAATCGTTTTTTTTTTAATATATTTAATAAACCCATATGCTTATTTATAGTTCATGGAGTTTATACAGAATAAATAGTTTTTAAATTTAAGTATTCCATAATCGGACTGTTGGTAATACTTACCATAGGATAAAATAAAGCATTATTGAAATTCTTAAAACTACAGTTGGTATATATTTTGATTTTAGGTTTAAGTGATTCAGCGTACATATAAAGAAAAAACTTAAAACAGTCTTACTATGAGTATCAATGGACAAACAATTATCTTCCAAAGAAAATAAAACTATTTAATGAGTAGGAAGGAACTAAATATTTATTATTGGAAGCTCAAAATCAATAAATGTTTGTGTGAAATTTTTAGTGGTCAAATAGACTTTAAATAGCCATAGAAAATAAAAAACAGTACAAAGTGCTTATGGCTTTGATGGCTCAACAAAGCAAATTAAAAAAAAAAGTCAAAATGCTTAGACCAAATTAAAAAACTCGTTCTCTTTTTAAAAATCATAAACATATTAATAGATACGTAAAATAAGATTCAAACAAATATTCTATAAAAAATTCACCTATAAAAATCTATTTGTATATTTTTATAGACAAAATATATATTTTTTGTTAACTATTGGGCTATGCGAATGTTTACATTCTTAAGTACCGTGGTACTTAAGGCAAAGTAAGTATAACTCACTCGGGTCTCGGTAAGTGTTTGCGATTTATTCAACACGTTCATTAAACATTTACACGACCCTGAGTGTAACTTTCAATTTCTATTTTCATAAGGAATTGTGGTTAACCCGATCCCCTAGTTTTATTAGCGGACGATTCAGCTGATCATGTGTACTGCTCACGTACTCAGGTGAAAACATTAAGAATTGATGTATCAATTTACCATACAAATGTTAGTATTTCTCGCTAGAAGTATCAGTTTCATTCTAGCAATCGAGTTTATTATGACCTGGATTTAATATACACTGTTCAATAGCTGAAAGAATTTAAATAAATTAAAAACATCTTAAACTTAGTTAAAATAACATTGGTAATGAAATGTAGTGCGATCAGTCGATCTGTTTATAGATATACCTACAGTTATAATAAGCTCTTAATGATAATTTTAACATAGATTTTTTAGCCAATTTTAGAGTAGGAAAATATGATTATAGGTATGTTATAAACAGTTAGAATTTAAAGAAATATTTAGCACCATAGAAACTAAGAAATAAAAATGTAATTACATTTGTCATTACATCTCGCACTTTAGATTAGATATGTGTGTATGTATATAGATTGTGATTAGATTTAAACTAATTTGTAACCTAGCCTAAGCCTATTAATGTCTCTTTGCTGGGATAAGGCTTCCTCTTCTTTTGAGGAAATGGTTTGGAGTATGTTCCACAACACTGCTACAATGCGGGTTGGTGGATACGCATGTAAATGAAAATCTACCACAGGAAACTTGTCATCATCGAGCACGTGCATAGATACGTGGAATACGTATTTGTTGATTTCCATGCAGGGTGAATAGTTATTTAAAATACGTATGTAACGGTGGAAAAGATTTACTACTGAGTCTGGAATAGTTTGGTTATGGAAAGGAGTTGGTGTTATTTTTACATATAATCCTGTAAAATAACGCTTCAAAAGTGAGTTCTACATGAATAATGAATATTTTAATTTTGAATCATCATCGTCGTCATCATTTCAGCCGAAAGACCACCACTGCTGGACAAAGACAAAGATCTGTTGAATTTTAATTTAATTAGGACAGCAAAATAATCTTTGTCGTACAAATATCATTACGTAATATTTTGATACATTATTATTCAAAAGTATGTACAATTTGAGCCCAATGAAATCAATTAACGTTACCGATTAAAGAATCAAATGTCTATATTGGGTTTCCTGACACAATGAAAGATATTTTTAGAAATCTACATACAATAAATACAATAAAGAAAAGTTTTTAACCGCAGATCATAAAATATTCCGCAGTAAGGACACTTGAAACTTTACGCTTAAGAACGTAGGTATATCTTGGAAAACCATATTGTTAAGAATTTTATTTAATAATTTTATGATTGTTGTGGTTTCTATTCTACATACATTTGAATCTGAATTAAAAATACCTCATAGGGTGACCGTCTTACTTCGATTTCCTCCGAATCTACTGGACGCAACAGTTAGGTGTAATATACACAGAGTTAAATGTCTCAGACATAGACAAAAGAAAGAAAGAGAAAAATACAAATATTTAAAATAATATATACATAACTATTAAGCTTACATAAAAAAGCCTATAGGGATTACGGCTTCAAAAATTGTCAGGTAAAACGGAATAAATAGTAAGGAAATTGTAACCCTATACGCGAGCTCGATTTGCATTTGTTTATTTTTGGGTAAATTATTATAATTATTTTACATTTAATTCAGACAACGTTTTTCTATTTTCAATGAAATGTTAGATAAAATGTGATCAACCTGAACATTTCTATCAATTCATAATTATAGATGTACCTATATATTTTTCCAACCTATCTTATTTTAAAAAGTTATCGGTAACTAACGTAACGTAAAGAAACTAAACAAAGTCTTTCATTCAAGTTCAAGTATTAAACCTACACATGAAGATAAAGATCAGTATAACTTACTTTTTTCTATGACTATAACATTTTATAAATTATTATCAGTTGAATGCTAATATAACGAAAATTCCAATTAATGTTAAAATCTCGTTTCTTTGAAGACTATCTGTCTGACAGTCTATAACTGGTTTCGTACGTAATAAATTAATTATTCACTCAATTCCATAAAAGCTTATATCAATATATTTTTTGTGAAAGTTTTGAGTCATCTATTTATTAATTTTTAAATTGATACGTTCTATGGGCTAGTCAGGGTTACCTTGGAGCGGGGCGTGGGAACCACGCGTTCAGACGGACTGGCGCCACAGGCGATTTGACGCCCACGCCACGCTCTCGGTCTCGCTGACGATGTAAGGTAGCGAGGATGATAAAATTGAACGAACTTGTTAAAATAAACAGCGCACTTTAGAATTATGAAAGAGGACTGTAAAATTACTTTTTCTAGTAAAAGTTACCCAAAAAATTTATGTCAGCGTACAGTTTAAGTACCTAAGTAGTATGTAGACTGATATGCCTAAGATTGTTACCTAAATTAGACACTCGAAAAAGCATCCTAATTTATTATTATTAGTTCTTTGTTTGCACTAGAACTGTTCGTGTTCGTGGGTGAAGGAAAAAATATTAACACTTTCACATGTTTTATGTGTCGATGACCAGTCGCACTCCCAAGGTAAAGATGTGCCCACGCGACAATGTCTGTTGCGCCGACACCATTACTTATACGATTTCCCTAGATCTTATATCATGTCGTCACATAAAAACGTTGTTTAGATAATTGTTGCCAGTACTTAGTAATATTTATGCATTAAGCTTATAAGAAATAGACATAATAGTCAAAGTTTTATGCTTTTTATTTTTCTAATTGGAAAGTTTGTTCTAACGTGTATAACATTACATAACCTACTCTAATTT
Source organism: Nymphalis urticae (assembly GCA_905147175.2). Taxonomy (NCBI): domain Eukaryota; kingdom Metazoa; phylum Arthropoda; class Insecta; order Lepidoptera; family Nymphalidae; genus Nymphalis; species Nymphalis urticae. The sequence goes on from LR989991.1 coordinate 9,629,567, forward strand.
CGTATATAAAGCGTGAACATAATAGTTATTTCATTTTATTAACTTGCCTATTGCTTTTTAGTAAACGAAGACGATTACATAGATATCTCGTAGAAAGCGCCAAAAAGTGAAGATTTTAATTGAATTGAGTCATGTCGTGTGCGAGGCAACGTTTGGAATTGCAATTGATATATTTTTTAAATACCTAATGGATTTGTGAACCACCCACTCATCAGATGCTCTACCGCAAAACAGCAGTACTTGATATTGTTGTGTTGTCCGGTTTGAAGGGTGAGTGTGCTAGTGTTATTACAGGCACAAGGAACATTACATCATAACATTACATAGTGGCGCATTGGCAATGTAAGCAATGGTTAACATTTCTTACAATGCCTATGTCTATGGGCGTTGGTGACCATTTACCATCAGTTGGCCCATATATAAAAAAAAAATATTGTTATGAGACCAACGGATTACCGGAGAGTAGCTATTAATGCCTTTTCCATACAATATTTTAACAAATTGATTGATTGATATAAAAAAATCGTCAGATTATGTATATACGCGAGTATTCGATTTATATAAAATAATAAACAGATATTGTATATAAAGTAATGTACCTACATAATACCTATTTCATTAAGTCACCGTTACATTATGAATAGGATACGAGTACTCAATAAGTATTATAATTAATTGGCGCACACAATTTAGTGAAAAGATTCTGATTAGTGCAAAAAACGTTTAAAAGTTAAATAAATCAAAAGGTAGCTAAAAATATTTACCAATTTGGTATTGAAACAGTCAAAGCTTTACTTGAAATAATTATAACTATAATTTTCGATGAAGAAAGTATTAAAGTTAGTGTTTCGAACTATAAACAATTCACATTATTATTAGGTACTTATTAAAAATGCATCAAAACTTAACTACAAATTGTAACATAACCGATAAACTTAGAGTCGGGCTCACGCCACGAGGATTGCTCACGATATACAGAGATATCAGAATATTAAAATGTATATTAGTATAAATATATAAATGCACTGTACCTCAAAAAGACACAGAAAAGAACTGTTTTACCGCTCTACCAAATTTCATATCGATGTCGTTTGTAGTTAGAAAATCAACCTACAAAAACACGGGCACACAAAATGTGGACACTAAATTTACACCATAACATTACTTTTATGCACAGATCCTTAAATATTAAGGCTAAACTTCAACAGGCTTGATATTATTCTTCGTTTTTCGGATCTAATGCTAAGTATAGTTTAAATGACTTAGTGTTTTGCGCCTTATATTCAAATAATATTCGATAGATATTAAATTGAAAGAGCAGATAATATTAAATATACATACCTACTTTCCAATGTTCGACACACTATAAAAACTTACATGACTACTACAAATTTTTACTGCAATTAAGCGACTGATCTACCGTATTAAAATATTTTATAAAAAAAAAATTAGTGACTGCACCTATATTATCTATGTTAAAAAAAGAACTTAATTATTTAATATATAACTTAGTATTACATTAGAAATTCTAATTTTCAAAGATATTTCAATAATCGTTTATGTAGACATTACTTAATTTCTTAACCAGATTTGTAGAGATTGATAAGTTATAATTGTAAGATTCAGTATGCACTAATTAAATATTTCGAAGCTTGCTAAATATTAGCAATACACTTATTCATATATATTTAATATTAAAACCTGTCTTACAAATATTAGTAAGAAAGTATTGAGCATATCTTAAAATATCACAATTCTATCAATTTTTATTGATAAAATTTAATACAAATGTAGCCTTTATTACAAATAAAATTTTCATAATAAAATAAAAATTTCTTACCACAATCATTTTGGAGCCGAATCATGTGCACCACTTGTTTTATGAAACACTGATCAAGGTCTAAAGGATGTCACAACACATAGAGCTCGAGTCGCGTTTTCCGTACGGCGTCTGCTACGCGTCTGCCGGCGATCATAAAGCACGGCAAGGGACGAAAGGCGCAAGGTCTCACCATAGCCCACAAAACTATTGTCGAGACCTCCAGCCCGTGGTATATAAAACAGCTCTCTCATTAGTACCTACTTTATTGTTAATATATTTTATTTAATTATAAACACATTTGATATTGAGTTATCATTGTTTGATGTACGACCAAAAGATAATTTGATTTTTAATACGTATCTAGTAATTTATTTATGTATATATGTATAGGTACCGATATAATATATATATATATGACGTATATAATCTAATATGATATAAGTTAAAACCTCCTTAAATACATATTTTTTTTAGAAATACATTAAGTACTCTATCAAAAACTTACACGCACTCAAGACCATAACAACTAACTTTCTTATAATAAAAATTATGTAAGAGAAATGATATTGGCATACCATACCACCTTATCAGTGTTAATGGTGTGATGATCCATACCTGCAATCATCATTGCATAAAAATATCGCTCTGCGCATTTATTACGTGCAATGTTATATAATCAATTATTTAAACGAACTAGTCTAATAAGCATACAGTAATTATAATCTAAGTCTAAGCAATGTTAACTTTAAAAGGTAAAATAATTTTGTGTTCTTTGATTTTTATTTGGTATGGCATTGAGTTAGAATACATCAAACAGATGGGTGATGATAACAGATAACAGGGACATGGCCCAAGGAATTTTAACAGCATATTGTATGATTAACCAATTCATATTATTATACATATCCAACTGAATATAGAAAACCGTTATGTGATTTCTAATATTATTAAAATTCCAATACTTTGTTGGATAAATAAATAAACTTGCTGCAGAAATTTGTCTTTTACTATTTAGTACTATCTAAAGATACCTAATCCTCCATTATAAACAGTTGTTGGGTTTTAGACAGAAGCCACCGAAGTCATCGTAGTTAACCGAGGAAGCAAAATTTGTATATAAAAAGTTTTCAAACATGCAGTTTTGACGCCAATTGACGCGGTATATGAATAAGCTACTTACGCTTATTAAACTACTACTACAAGTAAATGTTGCGCATGTCATAGAAATATGATTTTAATAAATCCACAGTGCGGCAAAGAATTGGTTCTCCAATATGTCTGCGGGAAAAAGGTACCTCAACCCCACATTGAGAAACCTAAAGCGCGACCTCTTTGGTTTGTACGAAATATCCCGTACCGTGGTTCACTCATGGCTTGTCGGGGTTCATCCAATAAAATCACGGCCTATGTTTTATGTACCGTTGTCAGCGAAGTCTGTTATGCGAACAGCACTGTATTGTACGCGAGATAGAAGTACCAAAACTGACTCAGACGAGACGCCAGTAGACACCCATCTCAGGTTCCTCTGGTAGTCTGGCTAGTTTCATAGCTGTCGATGAGGAACATGATCACATTCATAATATTGTGATGTAGTTCCAAGCAGGTTTTCTATAAATTATCGCTCACAATTGAATATGTTATAATGAATCTTTTAAATATTGATATGTGTATAATGTGGAACTAACTTGCACCAACTTTGATTAAAAACCACTATTGCTCAAAATCTCGAACTACTCAAAATTAAAGATATAGAATATAAAAGTAAATATTTTAAGATTCTATCTCAGTCGTTTTTTATTATGTATTTCTTCGGTCAGAAATATTCAATAGGTCTTAAATATCTAACTATGTCAAGTTTACTTTAAATGTATTACGATATGGTTTGTTTTCATCACAGATCATATAATACTATATGTATAGTGTTTCATATTTTTAGATACTTTGGATGCTTAGAAACCACCGCCGCTTTCCTTTTACCATTTTTATGACGTTTTGAATGTATGTATATATTTGACGATGATCGAGCTCCCATATATTTAGGTAAATTTTATTATAAGACGACTTTGGTTGTATGAATCTTATAGATCGCTTGAGATGTTTCTATGTATTTGGTAATCATATCTGTTGCCTTGTATGAATATATGACGCGACTATGTAAAATGTTGATAATTCATTTAATATAAGAGAGGCAATAAAATATTAGCCAACTTTAGTATTATATATTTCTGATGTATTAGTATACCGTCACATTAAATTACTCAAAAAATCAATGTAATCTCTAAGCAACATGACATAACTTCTACAGATATTGATCCAAACAAAGAAATCTGGCTATTTATGTTGATACGCTTTTTTCTAAAGCGTTTGGTTTTGTTAATCACAATATATTATTACTAAATTAAAACATTACGTTTTTATTGGAAGTATTTTAATTGACTGGCCTTGCATATTTGACAGTTAGTTAAAGAAGTTGATTTTAATCATATAAATATTATATACACATAAGTAATTCCGGAGTTCTTCAAGGCTCCATCCTCAAACCGAATTTTATTCAATTTTGATATATTCCTTTTTGCAAATAACTTAAAAACGGTCAGGGTTATTACAAAGTTTAAGAGTTTACACAATTTTATTTCGAAACGATTTGTGTAGACTTATAACAGACACTTTATGGAAAAAAAGTCTAAAATATAAAATTTATAAGCGCATTTCTAATGATTTACCTAATTCAAATACAGAGTTATCTCGTATAATACCTTTAAGGTACTGACATTTTCAATCAACATTGAAGTTTTTAATTATAATCAAAAAAACTTTTAATATATTCTGTAAATTTTCAACAATAGTTCCTACAGCAAGTATATGAAACTTTAGTATATTAGGTCAAAGCAAATTAGAGAATTTAAATTTTCTTTTAATATTACCTATTTCGACTTTATCGCGATTCATCATAATTTCTTAAAATATAATACTATCTATATAAAAACAAATAATATGTACATTTCAGTGTAAGTCTATAGAAAAAATTAAAACATAATTGATTTTGTTAAAGTTTATATGAAATGTGTTGCATATATACATCTAAAGGATCTGCATTACTTTCACTAGATTCGATAGATTTTTTTCTTCCATATTCTTCTACAAGTGTCATATGTTCTTCTAATGTCCTTGCATCATTTTCTTCAGAGTCAAAATATTTATCTTCTGCATCTTGCGACATTTGCTGTAAATCGTCATATTCTTCGTTATTATCGACGGAATTATAATCGAAATTGATATCTCTGCCTTCAATAAAACTAGTATACATTTCGTGTAAAAACTCTTCTCGTAGAAGATTTCTTTCATTTGCATTTATCATTGCCGGTTTTCGTTTATCAGGTGCATAAGGAGCATCGGTATCTGGTACATCAAAACTACCCCACTGTTTTTCCTTACTACAAGCAACATTCTTGCTATCATTGCTTTGCAGTGTTCCATCGGATGAATCTTCATCCTCATTTAGCATTTGTTCATATTTAGTCTGCCTCATTTCATTCCTTTCAACTGTGTCTAGAATCATACTTAACAAAGTAAGATTTTCTGTACCAACAGCATCTCTGTCCCTTATTTCATCATCACTTAAGTACTGTCCTATAAGCTGCTCATACAATAGTGGGTTACGATACATCATTTGTTTTTCACTGAAATAATCTGTATTCTCTTGTAATTTTTTCATGGCTTTGTAACGTCTATTTCTGATTCTCTTATTTCTAGATTCATTTGAATGATACGATTTTAATTCAGCTAAGCATTTTTGAAAACTTTCATTATTTAAGTGCTGTTTTTCAAAATATTGTAAATGATTTGCTGAAATAAATTTGCCGAATTGCAACAAAAATTGTGTTGGGGATTGCTTATAAAATTCGACTGCATATTGAATTTTTTCATTGTTTCGTACTTCGGGATGATCAACTGTAGCGTTTTTAAATGAAACATTAGCGCATCTTACCAAATAATCAATAATATCCATGATTGGGTCAACCTCACTGTTAATTTCCTCATCCTGGTTAGGAGAAATTGACGAATCTTCCATATTTTTTAATATTTATATGAAGACTAAAAGTAACATTAAATTAGTTAGATTGTTATTAGCATATATTATTTATTTCACTGTATGCTTCAATTTTTAATTGAAAATAATTTGCTCGTTAAAGTTAACAACAAAACAAATCTGACAAGTTACAGCACTTGTCAAATTTCATTATTTTAGTTTTTCTTGTTTATGGTTACCTACCTACACAGTAATTTCGCTAGGCCTTTTTTTAACAAAAATCTTTATTTTTTAATTAGTGATCTAATAAAATTGTATGTTTAGGTACGAAATAGGTACTAAATGATTGTGTAAAAACAATCGCCTTTGTGCGGAAATTATAAATAACCGGTCATCTTGACGTCAAAATGAACGCTCTTTTTTTTTGTAAATGATTTAGGTACAAAATATTAAAAGGTATTAAATAGGTACTAAATGCTCGTAGTATTTTAAAGCTGATCTATTAGTTTGTACAGTCATTCTGATGCACGCAAAATTTCAACTTAGGTTAGATTACGTTTTTTTAAGTAGTTAGTTTTTAAATGCGGGCGACACTTGTTTTAGTTGTCAAATGTCACTTATTATGATTTCAGAATGATCTATAAAATTATAGATACCTTACCTACCTATTTCATATTGATTGTATTCAGATTTATAATTGTGTTTATAAACCATACAAATTCAGGAAGCTACTGATAATTTCGTTAGATAAAATTGATTTTTATGAAAATAATGTGTAATAAAACAATCAGTGTTCGATTTATAAAAGAAAAATAAAATGTTTATAAAGAAAGTTTTGTGAAGTTTTAGTGTTTTTTTTTTGTAACAATGACTTCGTTTATTAATTTAACATGGAAGTGGGAATATATATGTGGCCCTTCAGGTCTTCATCCATGGGACGATTCGACAAAAGATATCGGAATGTGTTTTCAAAAATTATTTTTGCATATACCAATTTACTTTATTCTTGCCATCACCTCAGGATATTACGTTGGATACCGAAAAGACTGGGTAGTCAGGGAGAAAATTCAAGAACGAGCAATAGCACTACGTAGTTTTGCAATTTTGTTACTGGTTTTTATTCCAATAATAGAACTATATATTTTCTTGGCTGATAAAGATTTTACTTTATTTCCAATCGATTACTTTACGGCCGGAGCTTCTTGTTTATCATGGCTTGTTCATTTTGGCTATGTTTTGGCTTTAAAACATCGCCTCGGACATAGTTCTCGGGGGCCTCTATGTCAACTTATATTATGGGTTATGCTAGTGTTCTTCAATATAATAGCACTGCGCAGTTCTATTTTAACCGGAGGTCAAAAAGAGTTTTATATAGCATCAATATGTTGTCATGTATTATATTTCTTTACTTTATTACCATCGAGTGATTCAAGACCAACATTTTACTCACCATGTCTCGTTGGTTCTCAACATTCTCATGTAAGACCTGTTATTATATATTTTTAACATAATTCTTTTAAAATTATATAAAAATGATTTATAATACGATTTTAGAGTGAGTATACGCCTTTGCTGCCCCAAGTTGATGAAGGTATTCTTGGCACGGCCATGCAAGGTACTACTTACTGGTCCAAGCTTACTTTCACATGGGTCAATCCACTTCTCCAAAAAGGTAAATGTACTTTTTATATATATATTGATTTCATCCAATTTCGATTAACATTTGAAAAGTTATATGTTACATTTGAAGCTATGAAATCTAAACATATAACTTGATTATGATATATGCTATTATCATTATTAGTTTTATTACACCAATTAGTCCTATTTATAATCAAATTGTCTATTTTAAGGATTTGATAACAAGCTACAAGATCCTGAAGAACTGTACGATATCCCAGCGAAATATAGATGTTCTTATGTGGGGGCAAGAATGGACAAAGCACTCATCGGAAATGTTGATAATTATCAACAATTTGCTGAAGTGCCACATGAACCTTTTATAGGCTCTGGTAATATATTTTATTGTTTTTTGCTGTTGGTCTTTTTTTTCATCTGAAGTGAAGTTGAAACTGGATATGTTTATTTTTGATTTCACATGATTTTTGTAACCATATAAATATAAATAAGATTCTTAATTTTCTTCAAAATATTTTTGAAGGTAAAATGATAAGTACTAATGAAGAATGTTGTGCTGTAAGTCATAATTTTGTTTTGTGTATGTTAATACTTGGTAAATTATTATGACATTGGTATTATTTATAAAACAAACTATCTGTGGTTAAATTGTAGCCTATGTTGTTGATTTTGTGTTCTCCAAATTTCTCCGTTTACCTCTGGCAATCTCTTGTTATGACATAAGTTCAGTGATCTTCAGATTAACATGGTTATGGTGAACAGTTACATACAAAAATAAAAAGAAACACTTATATAATTGATACCTTATAATATTTCAGGCTATGGAGCTACAGGGGAGACTCAGCCTCAGATATCAACTCCAGTTACACCGACATCCAGAGTACTGCTCCGTCCAGCACGTCGTCAAAACGTGTCTCTGCTACGTGCTTTACATCATTGTTTTGCCATTCAGTTCTATAGCATTGGAATGTTGAAACTGGTAGCGGATATGGCTGGCTTTGCTGGACCAATATTACTCAATAAATTAATTACTTTTGTTGAAGACGATAGTATTGATCAACATTATGGGTACGTATTTTACAGTTCATCCTTTGTATTTTTTTTTTTGTTTTATTAAATTTGTTTAAGACCATGTAGACTTCCAAGCTATCCAATTATTGTGACCTGTGACAAGGTAAACCCTTTTTTAAAATAAACCCTAAATTAACATTTTCGCTAGTCGCAACAGCTCAATCGACTGTCGTTATAAAAACTATACAATTATAGACGAATGCTCGTGTTTCCAAATGATTCTAAATAATTTCAGTTTATAAGATTGTAAATTACTTATATTTCAGATATATATATGCGGCAACACTCCTCGGAGCGACAATCGTAGGTGCTCTGTTTAATGTCCAATTTAACTGGCTGATGTCAATCATAGGGCTCAAAATGCGGGCAGCGATCGTATCGACGATTCTCAGGAAGACTCTCAGTGTAACGACGACTGAACTCAACAAGGCTTTTAGTGTGGGAGAAATAACCAATTTCATGTCGACCGATACAGACCGCATTGTTAATTCGTGTCCAAGTTTCCATGCATTATGGAGTATACCTCTACAGGTAATTCATTATTTTTACTTGAAATATTGCTCTTAAAGTAAAAGCTTGTATATGTCCGACTGGGTTAAGGTCTCTTCTCAGTTTGAGGAGAAGGTTAGGAGCTTATTCTACCACGCTTCTACTCTTACCATCGAGTACGAGATAAATTGTAATTATAAAGAAAGCACATGAAAATTCTCAGTGGTGCTTGCCCGAGTTTGAAGCTATAAAATCCGGCAAAGATTCAGATGTTCTAACCAGGCATTGGGCCATTTATGTTTTTAATATGGCTCTTTGTTAAATATGTATTATTATCATAATTATTCTTTAAGTGTTGTTTATCTACTAATACGTTATACGTATCAATTAATCTAACCAAAGATAATAAATGGAACCCATAGACAATTTATATTTATTTATATATAGTCTGTTAAATGTCGATGAATATTTTCTACTATTCTAATTGCGATAGTAACTCTGTCTGTTAGCTTTCAAGGCTAAACCACTGAACCGATTTTGATGAAAATTGGTATGAAGCAAACTTGAACCACATGGAGAGACAAGCTACTGTCTACATTTAACACCAGACCCAGTTTAACTCAACACGCGGGCGAGAACTAGTTAAATATACTTTCGATTTGATCGATTTCAGTTATTTATCACACTGTTCCTTCTTTATCAACAAGTCGGGGTCTCATTCTTGGCCGGCGTAGCATTTTCTATACTGTTGATACCGGTGAACAAGTTGATTGCGAACAAAATAGGCGAGCTAAGTACCGAGATGATGAAACATAAAGACTCCCGCGTGAGCTTGATCGGCGACATGCTCCGCGGCATTCGGACCGTGAAAGTTCATGTTTGGGAAGACTACTTCATCAGCAGAGTATCAGGTAATGTTCCGCTTTAACACTAATTGTACGAAATAGTCTCGTTGTAATCTCTTTATTCAATACATGTTACGGCTTTTGTACGTAAACAGAGTCTTGTGAGTGAATTAATTATATCTCATAATAATCTATACTAATACTATAACTGCGAAAGGAATTCTGTGTGTTACGTTTTCACGGCTTAACCACTGAACCAATTTTGATGATGATTTATCCAACATCTGTCCTCCTCCGCAGACACGCGGGCGAGGCGGAGGTCGAAAACTAGCATGTAATAAAATTAGCACCATTTAATTTTAAATCGTCGCGGGCTACAAAACCGTATCGATTATTGTATATTTTGTATTTTTCACGACCTACTGGCACGAAATAATTATAATACAACCCGCACGTATATCTCTCCGCTTAAAACAAATGAAATGTCTATGGAATTGCCCCCGGGCCCGCAGAGGCGCGGCGCCACGAGCTGCGCCAGCTGCGCGGGCGCAAGTACCTGGACGCCGTGTGCGTGGTGCTGTGGGCGTGCACGCCCGTGCTGCTGGCCGCGCTCACGCTGGGCACGCACGCGCTGCGCGCGCTGCCGCTCGACGCGCCCACCGTGCGTACATCACATATATTTTTTATTTTTTTTCTGATTATATTCCTCCGAATGGACCTAATATTAACTCATTATTTTCGTCCATACTGTCGGTGCATTAACATAGAGCCCTGCCACATCTATATACATACACATATTATATTATTTCAGGTATTTACGACGGTCGCATTAATCAATATGTTAATAGCGCCGTTGAACGCATTCCCCTGGGTCTTGAACGGGATCACCGAAGCCTGGGTGTCGATAAAACGGATACAAAAACTGCTGGATGTGAGTTGATAAATCTTTATATATTTACAATTATATAATAGATAGATATTGACAATTATATATGGACTAACGAAATGTTACTATTGATTTCAGCTGAGGGACATGAACGGTGAACAGTACTACGACCGCCTGAATATAAACAGAGACGAAGATAAAATGATTATCCTGAAGAATGCTTCGTTCACGTGGGCCCAGACATCGGTGCGGAGTAAACCGATTAAACCAAAGAAAAACAAAGGAAAGTCTAAAAAAAAGTTGTCGAAACGCAATGTTAGAACTGATTCTGCGTCTTCCAGTGAGGCGACAGTGCAAGAGCCTTTCACGTTAAAGAACATTTCTTTAGAAATAGGCAAAGACGAACTAATCGGTATCGCCGGCCCCGTGGGGAGCGGCAAGACTTCTTTGTTGCTGGCCATCGTCGGCGATATGATCAAACAGAGCGGGGATATACAAATACCCGAATATCTGAACAGTGAGTATTATAATTATTGTATTCATTTGTAATTTAGTTTCTTTAAAACATTGCACAAGATTGTGTTTAAATTGCTGACATTGGCTAGGAACTAAAATTTTTACAAAAATAACCCAGAAAGGAACGTTTTTTTTTTAAATATAACAGTATTTTGAAACACGATTAGTACGCAGAAACATTAAATAACTATAGTATACAAGGGAAAGGCAAAAAGTATAATATACTACGTTTTCTATTTGGATGGACATTTAAAATGTATCGCAATTATGCTGCTGGACATATAATCATTTGTTGTATAAAATGTCGTGTTGAATGTGGGTTGAGTTGTTATTGGAACTTTGAAAGTACAATAATTAGTATTTAACTACATTCATATTTAATAAGGTGTTGCAATTGAAGTTGCGTACAAGTTAAAGACCTGACAATGCGACGAAGACCGATTTTATTAAATCATATTACAATTTCATCGTGTCCTTGCAAAATGTATAAAACGTAAGTAATGCTTTTTTTTCAGCACTGTTGCTTTATTTTGATATTTTTTCAGGTTTTGGATATGTGTCACAGCAGCCTTGGCTCGTGCGTGGAACTATACGGGATAATATACTGTTTGGAAAACCTTACGACGAGGCGAAGTTTAGGTCTGTGATCGACGCATGCGCTTTGACAGGTAATATTATGTTGTTATAATGCTTTGTCTCATACTGTTAAGTGAGTTTGAAGCAAATGTCAATGCGACAAAGTCGGTATATGAATCTGTGCAGAGGACCTCAACGTGCTGGGCTGGAACGCGTACGTGGGCGAGGGCGGCTGCACGCTGAGCGGCGGGCAGCGCGCGCGCGTGGCGCTGGCGCGCGCCGTGTACCAGGACAAGCAGGTGTACCTGCTGGACGACGTGCTGGCGGGCGTGGACGCGGCCGTGGCGCAGCACATCATGCAGCGCTGCGTGCTGGGCCTGCTGCGCCACACGGCGCGCGTGCTCGTCACGCACTCGCCGCGCCAGCTCGCGCGCACGGCCCGCGCGCTGCTGCTGCGGGGCGGCCGCGTCGTCGCGCAAGGTGCCGCCGGCCTACTGGCCCATTCGAAAACATTGCTTGGGAATATACTGGCTCATATGGGATTTCATAACCAGTACCCCTCTCGTTTGGTGCTCGCCTAGAGTGAGATAGAGAGTGATGTCTAGTACTGTGCCGTCCCAACGTAGGCGTTCGCTTAAATCACATTATAGTTTAAAAATATTTTAGACCTCTACTATCTTTGCTAACTAACGTTCAACTTTTAACTTTACTTACTGTTCTTTAATTTACGAGTACGTTTATTAAAAGCCGTTAGATTATAAATAAATAAAGACGATACGTATGTTCCAGGTACGCCAGACACGATTTTAAATGAAATAGAAGATTTCTTACCGAGCGAGACGGAATCTATAGGCGAAGAAAAACACTTTAGTCCCGAAACAGAGCCTCGGTCCGACGAGCAGGACAACGTCAGTCAGAACAGTTTGAATAACGACGTAAGTTTTGAGGCAAAAATTAAAAATAATAACCTTTTTATATAGATTTACCTAGTTCGTATATCATAAGACATAGCTAAAAATAATATAGTACTGTAATCAGTAGTTTAAAATATTTATATAATA